>OV702292.1:220618623-223118623 GCA_916181665.1 Avena sativa
GCATCCTGCTGGAGAGGGGAATTCACCCTGGAGGCCTTCTTCATCACCATGCAAGCCTCCGGTGTGCTGCGTGAGTAGTTCATCTCTGGACTACGAGTCCATGTAGTAGCTAGATGGCTGGTTCTTCTCCTTTGTGCTATCATGTTTAGATCTTGTGAGCTCCGTTCATGATCAAGATCATCTATTTGTAATTCATACATGTTGTGTTTGCGGGGATCCAATGGATATTGAGATGCTATTTCAGATTGATTATTGATTCTATCATGTCTTTGTTGTTTGTGTCTTGCATGCTTTCTGTTGTTAGTAGCTATCTTGGCCAAGTAGATGCTAGCAACTCCAAGAGTTAGTATTTATGCTCGATAGTGGGTTCATGCCTCTAGTAATCTGGGAAGTGACAGAAATCTCTAACATACTAGATGTGATGTTGCTACTAGGGAGAAAACAACAATCCTTTGTTCATAGAACAATCGTATTGTTTACTTTACACGCAATGCGTAATGCAATTATTTGTTGCTTGCAACTTAATACTAGAGGGGGTTCGGATGATAACCTGAAGGTGGATTATTAGTCATAGATGCAGTTGGATTACGGTCTATGTATAATGTTGTAATGCCCAATCAAATCTCAAAGGAGTCAAGATGATTAGTATATGCTTGTATGCTTTCTCGATGTTTGTCAATTGCCCCGCTGTAATTTGTTCACCCAACATGTCATCTATCTTAAGGAGAACCACCACTAGTGAATTATGGACCCCGGTCCTTTCTTTTATCATCAATCTACAACTGTTTACTGCTTTCTGTTTACTTTCTGCAAGCTTTTACTTTCTTCCACACAATACGTTTAATCCTTTGTTTTCAGCAAAACCAGTGAGATTGACAACCTCACTGTAAGTTGGGGGAAAAGTTCTGTGGTTGTGTTGTGCAGGATTCCAAGTTGGCAACAACACCTTGGAGGTGTTTCCTTGCTCCTACTGGTTCGATGACCTTCGTTTCATAAGTGAGGGAAACTTGCTGCTATGTGATGTCTACGCACTTCTATTCTTGTAGATAGTTGTTGGGCCTCCAAGTGCAGAGGTTTGTAGAACGGCAGCAAATTTCCCTTAAGTGGATCACCCAAGGTTTATCGAACTCAGGGAGGAAGTGGTCAAAGGTATCCCCTCTCAAGCAACCCTGCAATCAAGATACAAGAAGTCTCTTGTGTTCCCAACACACCCAATACACTTGTCAGGTGTATAGGTGCACTAGTTCGACGAAGAGATAGTGAAATACAAGTGGTATTGATATAAGAGAATGGTGCTAGAAAATATCTTGATGGCATGGAAGAGACTAAAGGCAAACTAAAATAAAGATGGCAGCAAGCAAACATGTAACAGATCTAATTGAAAATGGTGTTTCAATGCTAAGAAACAAGGCCTAGGGATCACAATTTCACTAGTGAACACTCTCATATAAATATCTTCTCTTTATGATACTACTCTTAACTACTCTCCGGTTGGACACTCTAATCCATGGTAGGGCTATAACAGCACACCTCAAAGTAAGCCTTTACCATCTAGAAAACCCCACACTGTCACCGTGAGCACTAGATGGTTTCAACAAACACCACAATTTCATAAAGACATCCAACTCCAAATATAACTCATAACAAGTATTTGTAATCTCTAGCCTAAGTGCCACCATGGTGTGCACACTGTCAACTTCACACATGGGGAGAGCAGAGATCTATTAAAGCACTTGAGTAGCAAGGTAGATCTATAGATTACAAGCTCATGATCACAATATGATCATGCATAGAGAGAGAGATGAACACCTAGCTACCTGTAGAACCCTTAGCCCGGAGGAAGAACTACTCCCTCATCATCATGGGAATCAGCAACGGTGATAGAGATGGTGGTGGAGATCGATGGAGATGGCTCCGGGGGCACTTCCCTGTCCCGGCAGGGTGCCGGAATAGAGACTTTTTGTCCCCCGAATCTCTCCTTCGGTGGCGATAGTGCTGCGGAACTTTTCGTGGATTTCTGATTGACGACTTAGGGTTTTTTCATCGGGGGAGATATATAGGCGAAAGAGGCAAGGTCGGTGGCCGGCCAGGGGCCCACACCACTTGGTGGCATGGCTAGGGCTAGCCTGCGCCACCACATGGTGTGGCCACCCTGTGGCCCCTCTCTGTCTCGTCTTCTGGCTCCGTGAGTCTTCCGGTAAAATATCAACTTCGGCTTTTGTCCCGTCCAATTCCGAGAATATTCATTTTCTGACTTCCTGGAACCAAAAACAGCAGAAAACAGGCAGCTGGCACTATGGCATCTTGTTAATAGGTTAGTCCAAGAAAGTCTATGAAAAGTACTCCAAAGTTGGAACAAAACATAAGAAAGTAGATAAAACCAAGCATGGAACATCAAAAATTATAGATACGTTAGCAACGTATCACTGTGCTCATCATACCTTCCTCTTGGGGTTCCCCAACAAGCTCGAGATATCTTGTGAGCTCCATTCATGACCAAGATCATCTATTTGTAATCCTATTTGTTGTGTTTGCGGGGATACGATGGATATTGAGATGCTATTTCAGATTGATTATTGATTCTATTATGTCTTTGTTATTTGTGATCTTGCATGCTTTCCGTTGTTAGTAGCTATCTTGGCCAAGTAGATGCTAGCAACTCCAAGAGTTAGTATTTATGCTCAATAGTGGGTTCATGCCTCTAGTAATCTGGGGAAGTGACAGAAATCTCTAAGGTACTAGATGTGTTGTTGCTACTAGGGAGAAAACAGCAATCCTTTGTTCATAGAACAATCGTATTATTTACTTTACACGCAATGCATAATGCAATTATCTGTTGCTTGCAACTTAATACTAGAGGGGGTTCGGATGATAACCTGAAGGTGGATTATTAGTCATAGATGTAGTTGGATTACGGTCTATGTATAATGTTGTAATGCCCAATCGAATCTCAAAGGAGTCAAGATGATTAGTATATGCTTGTATGATTTCTCGATGTTTGTCAATTGCCCCATTGTAATTTGTTCACCCAACATGTCATCTATCTTAAGGAGAACCACCGCTAGTGAATTATGGACCCCGGTCCTTTCTTTTATCATCAATCTACAACTGTTTACTCCTTTCTGTTTACTTTCTGCAAGCTTTTACTTTCTTCCACACAATACGTTTAATCCTTTGTTTTCAGCAAAACCGGTGAGATTGACAACCTCACTGTAAGTTGGGGGCAAAGTTCTGTGGTTCTGTTGTGCAGGATTCCAAGTTGGCCACAACACCTTGGAGGTGTTTCCTTGCTCCTACTGGTTCGATAACCTTGGTTTCATAACTAAGGAAATTTGCTGCTGTGCTCATCATACCTTCCTCTTGGGGTTCCCCAACGAGCTCGAGATATCTTGGGCCATCAAGCTCTTTTCTGGCGTTGTTGTCGGGGAGTCAAGGACATCTTCACAAGGGGAGTCCCTCATAACCATTCTCTTTACTTTGTTATTTTTGTTTTGCTTAGTTTATTTTTGTTTTGTTTGCTTGTTTCTTTATCAAAAACACAAAAAAATTAGTTGTTCTAGTTTGCTTTCTTTATTAAAAACACAAAATAATTTAGTTCCTATCTTAATTTGCCATTATGTCTAGCTTTGCTCCAATCACTATGTCACCTGAGGAAATGATTTTCACTTTTAAACAAGGAATTGAAGAGAGTTTCAAAGAAGCTTGGTCTAGAATGTCTGATCTACATGAAAAAACTAAACCTAAAATGATTCAAAGCTTGTTTCTTAGCAGTTTTTACCTTGGAATTTCTCTTTGCTATAGATATGATTTGGATGCTGTAGTGGGAGGATATTTCCTCCAATGCAATGAGGATGATGTTGTTAATGCCATAAAGAAGTTGGTCTTTACTTACAACTTGCCTAGCAAATCTGATTCTTCCTTTATAAACATATTTGCTAGATTGAACACTATTGAGACCCGTACTACTTGTTTAAAGTATTGCTATAACACGCTTAGAGAGCATCATGATTATGTTCCAATAAATTCTGAACCCTCAAAATGGCTCCCTACAGTAAAGATTGTTATAAATAATGAAACTTTTCATGCTCACTCTGATATCATGTCTGAATTTTGTCTTATGCCCAAAGATATCTATGAATCTTTGAATCTTTGGGGGCTTTCTGAAGGAGGAGAAGAAATATTTCTTGCTAATAATGCCACAATATTACCCATTGGAATAGCTGAAGGAGTGTTTATAAATATCCTAGGGAAAATGGTTTCTACTGATTATCTTGTTATTGAATGTGTAGGAAAAGGACAAATTACACTAGGAAGATCCTTATTGAAACTCCTTGGAGAAATAATAGATGTGGAAAAGGGCACCATGAACTTTGCTTCTCCACCAAACAATCATATGTTCCCCAAGGTTAAGAATAAAAGTAAGAGAGGTAAGGGCAAGAAATTTGGTTTTAATGCTTCTTCATTGGAGAATACTTGATTCTTTTTCTTGCTTCTTATGCCTAACTTAAAGGCGTTAAAGAAAAGTACTTATTGGGAGATAATCCAAAAGTTTTAGATGAGTCTTGGAAGTTATTACCTCTGTAATAACCGCTCCTTATATTTTTTATTTGCTTTTTGTGCCAAGAGTAACCTCTACTCAGAGAGAACTAATTCTTGGGAAAGTTGCTGTCCCGAAACAGATTTTTGTGCTTCACCGTAAAAATTCGTGTAAAATCTCTGCACGTCAGTTTGAGGCGTGAATTTTTTTGTTCTACCCCAGGTTGTTATCTAACTTTCGTTAGTTCAACACTTTTTGATTTGAGCAATAGAAGGTCTTCGAAAAAATTGGTTTTTACCTGCTGGTCTGTTTTGACAGATTTCTGCCATTATTTGCATTTGCTTCTTGTTGGTTCCTTTTTGAGTTCTTTTGGGGAATTGAGATTTTTGAGGGAAGTGCTAATGTAGCTTGTGTTTTAATGGAAGTTTTATTGGTGTTGAAACTGAACCCAAAGACTTATTATCTTGAGTGCACTAATATTGCTAATAAAGATTGTGTGAAGTTTTGTATGAAGAAAAAATTTCAGGTGTATGGAGAGAATGATGTAATGAGATGAAGAATGGACTAAAGCTCAAGCTTGGGAATGCCACGCGTGTCACCCCAAGAAATATCCAAGAAGTACAAGCGTCAAAGCTTGGGGATGCCCAAGGCATCCCCTGCTTCATCAATAAAAATCCCAGGTTTCTTCCAAACACTTCATTTTTATTGTTTCATGCACAATTGTGTTGTTCTTGGAGCGTCTTATTTTTCGTTTTAGTTTTTAGTTTTTCGTTTGCTTGGTTTTCTTAGTTTGCTTGAATAAATTGGTTGGACCCCCTCTTTCATACATTAGTTTTCAAATAGTTTGGTTTGGATTGGAAAAGAGTAGGAAAGTTCATGCTTAAATGGTAAAAGGAGCTTGTTTTTGACTGTGGCCTATGCTTTGTCATGTCATGCTTGGTATTGTTTTGGCGTTATGCTTAGTGATTTTTGCTGTAGCATGACATGTTATAAACAATTGAGATTGCTTAATGTGCCTTGAAAGAATCATGCGTTGTTTTACCATATTAAAGCATAGTATTCTAGTATTCTCGTTTGATGCTTTACTTGGGTTGACTTGGCGCATGCTCACACCATGTTATGACTATCCAAAGTCACCATAGCCTTGATGATCCTTTAGTTTTCGACTTGTAATATCACTTTATGCTTTAATTAATGATGTTTTGTAGCTTTGCATTATTATGGCCATTATTGCTCTCTTAGTTGGTCGCTCCTAGTCTTTTGCTAGCCTCCATAACCAAGTATGAGTTCCACTCATGCATCCAACTCCTAAAACCAAGTTATTCCAAAGAGTCCACCATACCTACCTATTAGCATTTGCTATTCCAAGTATATTCATGTTATTATCTACCTTCTGAATTAAACTTGTTATGATAAAACTAGTGATTAAAGCTCTCACGAACTTGATGGCACACTTTACTTTTCTTGCCCTTAATAAACTTGAACCATTGTGTCGACTATGTTGTATATGCTTGCACTTATATGTTGGGGATTAGCAGAACCATGCTGCCATGGGGAACGCTTTCAACATTGCACTTGTACTTTGTACCTAGTTGATATCATGCTCTTTTGTCTATGGATGTCGTCGGTGTGAAATGAAAGGCGAGCTTGTAAGTCCATGGAGTTATGTATGTGTGTTAGAGAAACGTCTGGGCTGCCGGTCTAATCCATGCTGTCATGGTGGAAACCTGCAGCGTAACCATAATGAGCTATGAGAAAAGAGGAAAGAGAGAAAAAGGCACCATTTTCCCATGGTAAATAAGAAGGTTGCTAAGATGCTCGTTGTCTGCTTGCCTTGTCATTTTGATATGGGGATTCTTCCGTATCATCGGGCAAGGGGTACCCCGTTGGCGGTTCTCTATGATACACATGTACTTACTATGACAAGAACTTACCGGTGACTAAACTTGAGTAGCATGAGGAGCGGCCCTCGTATTCAAGGGACATGAGATTTCCAACTTATACTTCGTCAATCATATACTCCATAGTTTGTTCACTTTAACCTTAATCACTTCAAGATGCTTATGATAGGGGCAATGAGAGCTGAAAGCTAATAAGTACCATAATTTTTGGAAGCTCTTTATGAAACTTGAATCTCTGATTCCTTCTATGAAGGCCTTTCTTTTACTTTTATGTTGAGTCTCCATCTTCTATCTTTATGCACCTATTGAGAGAGCATAGTGGCCATTCTTAGTTCTATGTGCATTGTCCCAAGACATGTTGATTGATGCATAACTTTGATATTGCTTGTCCTTAAACTATTTGTATCAAGTCACCCATATAAACTTTGAAGGTGTCCTATGCATTTATGTTTGCTACTCTATGAGGGACAAGTTGAATGCCACTATGCTATGTTTTCTTTATGTGAAACAAACAAACGTCTTGCAAAGCATTGTTATTCATGAATCTTTTGTTTGTGCCTTTTCATGTTGCAACATAGTTGCTATGTCTTATTGCTATAATTTTATCTTTCATGCTATGTTGAAGTACTATGATCCCAGTTATCCATGTTTTACAAATACTTTGATCAAGTTTATGATGGTGCATGTCACCTCAAAAATTATTCTTTCTTTTTATTACTTACCTACTTGAGGACGAGAAGGAGTTAAGCTTGGGGATGTTGATATGTTGCTAACGTATCTATAATTTTTGATGTTCCATGCTTGGTTTTTATCTACTTTCTTATGTTTTGTTCCAACTTTGGAGTATTTTTATACACTTTTTTGGACTAACCTATTAACAAGATGCCACAGTGCCAGCTGCCTGTTTTCTACTGTTTTTGGTTCCACGAAAGTCAGAAAATGAATATTCTGGGAATTGGACGGGACAAAAACCAAAGTCAGTTTTTCACCGAGGGGGACATAGAGCCAGAATACGAGACAGAGAGGGGCTAGAGGGCCGCCACACCACCTGGCTGCGCGGGCCAGGCCTGGCCATGCCAGGCGGTGGTGTGGCCTCCTACGGCACTCCCTCGGCCTCCCCTTTCGCCTATAAGATGCCTCCGATACAGAAACCCTGAGGACCCGATCAAAATTCCACGAAAGAGTCTATAGCCGCCATAATCTCCATCCCTAGATCGGGAGGGATCTGAAGCTCTTCCCGGCACCCTACTGGAGAGGGGAATTCACCCTGGAGGCCTTCTTCATCACCATGCAAGCCTCCGGTGTGATGCGTGAGTAGTTCATCTCTAGACTACGAGTCCATGTAGTAGCTAGATGGCTGGTTCTTCTCCTTTGTGCTATCATGTTTAGATCTTGTGAGCTCCGTTCATGATCAAGATCATCTATTTGTAATTCATACATGTTGTGTTTGCGGGGATCCGATGGATATTGAGATGCTATTTCAGATTGATTATTGATTCTATCATGTCTTTGTTGTTTGTGTCTTGCATGCTTTCTATTGTTAGTAGCTATCTTGGCCAAGTAGATGCTAGCAACTCCAAGAGTTAGTATTTATGCTCGATAGTGGGTTCATGCCTCTAGTAATCTGGGGAAGTGACAGAAATCTCTAAGGTACTAGATGTGATGTTGCTACTAGGGAGAAAATAGTAATCCTTTGTTCATAGAACAATCATATTGTTTACTTTACATGCAATGCGTAATGCAATTATCTGTTGCTTGCAACTTAATACTAGAGGGGGTTCGGATGATAACCTGAAGGTGGATTATTAGTCATAGATACAGTTGGATTACGGTCTATGTATAATGTTGTAATGCCCAATCGAATCTCAAAGGAGTCAAGATGATTAGTATATGCTTGTATGCTTTCTTGATGTTTGTCAATTGCCTCGCTGTAATTTGTTCACCCAACATGTCATCTATCTTAAGGAGAACCACCACTAGTGAATTATGGACCCCAGTCCTTTCTTTTATCATCAATCTACAACTATTTACTGCTTTCTGTTTACTTTCTGCAAGCTTTTACTTTCTTCCACACAATACGTTTAATCCTTTGTTTTCAGCAAAACCGGTGAGATTGACAACCTCACTGTAAGTTGGGGCAAAGTTATGTGGTTGTGTTGTGTAGGATTCCAAGTTGGCAACAACACCTTGGAGGTGTTTCCTTGCTCCTACTGGTTCGATAACCTTGGTTTCATAACTGAGGGAAACTTGCTGTTGTGCTCATCATACCTTCCTCTTGGGGTTCCCCAACGACCTCGAGATATCTTGGGCCATCACCGGGCGTCAGTAAAACGAAGATCAAATCATCGGTGTGGTTAAGCCTCCAACTCTCGCTTTAATTAGTTAGTTACCTTGAGGGCGTCGAACTCGACCAAGGTCGAGGCACCGCCGCCGGCAACCTTGAGCACACAAGTGGCGGAGTGGCTGCCTGATGGCACGGTTGTGCGGGTCGGCGCCTTCGCCGCAGCGGGCAAGTTAAGCTCCGGGGCTGGAGGAGTCTCCACGACCACCGATCCCGCTGGAGGAGTCACCAGCGCCTCCGACCGCGCCATGTTGTCCGATTGGGCCTGTCGAGGTTGGGAACCGGTGGCGGCCCTCGTTTACCACCCTTCTGCCACTTGATGTACTTTTCCATGTAGGCGGGAAGGACGGTGTTGAGTTTATCGTTCATTTGTGTCTGTACTTGTGCCTAGACTTGTGTATGAACTTGTTCTTGGAACTTTGTCTTGACAGCCGACATAGCCTGGTTCATGGCATCTTGGACTATATTGGGAAAGGCTTCCACCTGTTCCCTTAGGTGTCTTACCTCGGCGCTTTTGGCCTTATTTCCCTTCTGCTTTGTGGTGCCATAGTACTCGGACCATGTTATACCGCCAAAGCCGACAACACGACCAGCCAATGACGGGGCCGCTAGGGGCTCGACATTCTTGGTCTGGTTCAGCGCCCTGTTAAAAGTGGTGTCCCACTTGGCGATAGGCACCGACCCCTGGGATGAGGAGCTCCTACACTCCTCGTCCTGCGCACAAGGAACATGAAGCATTTGATCAGAAAACTAGACTTCATTGATTAATCGTGAACGCAATTAATCGACTTGCATGCAAACTACTTACATATTTTCTCATGAAGTCCATCACGTTCGTAGCGAAGGGCCCGACATGCTCCGAGGAATAATCAGAACTCCCTTTCTGCTTGGCAAACCGGGCCCTGACAAAGTGCTTTGCCTGCGGCTCTTTTATCTCGTCAAAGGGAGGTGTCAACCCCTTTGCACGAGCGTCGGCTTCCTCCTTCTCCCATTTGGAAATTGCAGCTCTATAACCGTTGGAGCCGAGATGGTGGGTACCAATGTTCTTCTCGTACAACTCCTTGAAGTACTAACTCTTGGCCTTGCCCATGGCGAATTCACATCTGGCCTTGAACACCTTGAAGTGTTCTTCCCTGACCAGAGGCTCCCTCTTGACGACCTCCGAATAACTTAGCTCGTCCTCGAAAATCAGCTTCTTAACTTGGACCTTCCAATTTGACAAGGCCTTGGTCATCTTCTTGAGGGCATACTTGTTCACCGGATTCCCTTTGAGATTGTCGTTATTGTACTTGTGTTCCTCATCACCCGGGAATGCGTATCTTGCGTGCAGCTTCCGGAAGAGCTAGATGCGGAAACCCCTGTTCTCTTTGGCCTTCAGGTTCTCCGGGTTGATCGTGACGGTGTTCCGGAGGATTGCCGCGAGCTGGTTTGAGTAACCTACGACAAACTTGGCTGGCTCCAAAGGCGTACCTTCATCGTTCACGCTTGTGATGATGAACCTTTTTATGTCGACCATGATCGGGGCACGCTCCTTCTGGGCCTTCTTCGATGTGCTACCACCGTCCGTAGTAGCTTCACCGCCGCCACCAGTGGTAGTGGCGTCGCCATCCGTGTCCCCAATATCCTCATCGCCCGACGACATATCCTCGTCCGCCTCCATCTCGTCATCCCACAGAACAAATTTCGGGTCCTCTTGGGATTCCATCTCCGCCTGCTGCTCCCAAAAGGACTTCTTGCTAGAAGGGCCCTGCTCCGCCGATATTTCTAAACACACAAATAAATGGAACTAATAAGCACAAAAATTCACATAAAATTTCGGCATAATCTTTGCTAATTTTCTATATCTAGGAGTGCCAGAAATTCGCCGGAACGGAAATGAATCAACATTCCGGCAAAACATTGGAAACTCAAAAAGGAAAACCTGCACAAAAAAGGCTAAATAGGCACATACATAGCCATTTTGCTGCCAGCATACACAAGCACAGCCATACACAACTTGCTGCCAGCAGCATACAAGATTAGCATCATTGGCAGCCAATTAGAGTCCCCTGGATAACTCATCCCAGCAGCCAACTATCAGGTGATAGCTACCACTGTGTGCACTCCAAATGGAGGCATCATAGTGGCAGATGTAGTAGCAGCATCCACAAAATTTACCTAAACCAAAAAAGGGAATTCAAACTATGCATAGTCTACATATAAGTAGAGCATCTGGTCTTATCAAGTTTATCCAATTAATTTCAAAATAGAAAAGAATTAGGCACCAAGATATACACTAAACAATTTTAAAGTACATCCTTTATAATCAACAAGTAAAGCATGAGTATTTATATATACTAAGTAGGGTATCTACTCTCTAACAGATCTACAATTAGAACCTAGTTAGGCATGCTAAGTATGCATACAAGCACAAATATATCATTAACGAATGACCTATTAGTATACACTAATATTCCAGCATATACACAGATTTAGCACATCAGCCTCGAAGAGGGTCAATCATCTAACTTAAGGTATTATAACCATGGTGAGCCACGACATCACAACCATCTAGATCAACACTGAGAAATAAGCCTGGTATTACACAACATTTAGTTAAGCTACTCACTGAAACTAAGATTCAGTTCAGCTTGATTCAAATTAAAACTAGTAGTACGAGAAGCTTTCATTTCTAGAAGTAGCAGTCAAAGTACCCACCATCTCTACTGCTTAGGAAGAGTACCCTCAGAAGCTTATAGGATTTACACTGTACTAGAAAGCCTAACAAAAGAAGCTCTAGGAGTAGATCCATGACAAGTCAAATACATGAGTTAGGAAGAGGAGGCCAGGCATGAATCAGTTGTTGATCCAGATCATTAAGAGTAGATCAAATCAAACCATGCAAGATAACATCACCAATAAATCAAGTGTTCCTTCTGCATAGAAGGTTGGCATCTCAGCTAATTAGCATCATTATTTCTTTTAGTTCAAGCCTAAAGGAAATTATTGGGAGGAGTTGCTCTCAGTATTGCATACAGGTGGTATGCAACGCTCATCATAGAGATTGAGGCCACCTAAGCATCTATTCTTATTATCAATCCATGTCTCAGCCTCTTGCATCATAGACTACATGTATAACATCTATTCTTATTTTTCATGCTTAGAATATCAAGATTTAAATACCCACAGTCAAGCAAGCTAATTAAATTTAACAACAAATCATACTAACTTAGATCATCATATTGTGTACACTCTTTTGGAGGCATCACAGTAATAAGACCAGGGTAGTAGAAGCCATCAATTCAAGGCTGGCACCTCAAACCTTGCATCACTGGCAACCAAATCTCAATCCTTAAGAAAGGATTCCCTAGAGAAAATCATGTCACTTTAGGGTGTAATACTGTGCACAATCCAGAAAGAAAAGGAGACACCGCAACAATAACCCTAAGAGTCACCACAATAGTAACCACAACAGTAACCCTAAGAAAAGGAGACACCACATCTGGCTAGGAATCATCTAAACAGTTACTGTCACATGGATAGAGTATTCATATTGGTCATCCATCTCCACATACAAATTATACCCAAACAGTCCTTATCATTTTCCTAGCATTAACTAGGAATCAAAGTTACACATTATTACACTAGGTCTCAGCCTAGTATCATTGACCTTTTGCATCATTGACCTAATCTAGAGCAAGAAGAAGGAATAGCCAAGAAACAAAGCACTCAAACCTGTTGGCTAGCTACTACTGGCCAAGAAATAGAGCACTCAAATCTAGGGCCAGGGTTTACCAACTCAAGCTATAGTTTAGCAATCACCAACAATTTTAGATCAAGGGTCGTATTCAAATCATTTCCCTAAGTATACATACTAGGAATAATCTTTATATTCAAATCCACTATCACTCTTGACAATCATCATATTCAGTTGATAGTCATTTAAGCCATGATGTAGTTATAGTAGATCCAAGGAACTAATCACTGAAGCAAGCTTTAGTATCTTATTAGCCAAGCATCACTTCATTAGAATACACTAGGAGCTCACTAAATTGAATTCAAACACATGGTTGAATCCAAACGGCGGTGAGGCTACACGACAGTGACGACATCACAAACTCAGAGGGGAGGGAAGAGGGGTAGGGGAAGGGGAGGGAGAGGGGAAGGGGTCACCTCGACGACGGTGGACAGTGGGCGCGGATGGCGGTAGGAAGGGGCGACGATGGCACGGCAGAGGAAGGGGCAGCACGGGCGGGCTCCTCCTCCTCCTGGGCACGGCGGAAGGGCGGGCTCCTCCTCCTCCTGGGCACGGCGGGCGGGCGCGGGCGGAGCGAAGGCGACGGAAGGAGCGGAAGGGGCGACGACAGCAGAGCAAGGAGAAGCAAGGGTGTTACAGTTTGTCCAATCCAGAGAAAAAGTGAAAGAGAAAAAAAGGCTCAATCGACATGCTTATGCGAGACGCATATTTGAAAATGCGCCTCGCATAAGTTTACACGAGGCGCATATGCGCCTCAGCTATTCTTCACTTCTAGTCAACTAGCGCGTTGCGTTGGTATCTGTCAACTAACACACACTAGCCCACTGGTATTGACCCTTGTCCTATTCTAAACTCTAGCCACCCAGGTTCGAATCCTGGGGGCAACATATTTTTGTAAAATGTTTTTAAAGGCCATTTTTCATGTAAAAATATTGTCCAAACACAATATGAACTATAAAATATACTGCAAATATTTTAAAATTTTAAATATTGCCAAAAAAACAAAAGTGAGTATTATGAATGTGTCTCGTCGATACATAATATTCTCAATGCAATATTATAACATACAAAAAATGATAATTATGAATGTTTCGATACATAATAGTATGTCACACACACACGATGGTTCTTGACAATGGTCGGAGCGCGCTAGCGTTTCTTGACAATGGTCGTCTTCTTGCCCTTCTTTGTCACGGTTGCATAGGTTAGGTACGGAACGTCTTCACTACTTCTTTTGAATGGGAGTCCTTTCTTAGGTAGGGTTGTGGTGTACGGTGCTTGGTTGCTGTATCCGTCTTCCATCTTCGGGTCACCGTTCTGGTCAAAGTCTTGCTCGTTGGCGACTCCATGCATTCCGATGATGTTCCTTTTGCCTCTCCTGACGACAACCCGACTAGGCTTTGACGGGTCTGTGATGTACCAGCATGGTTGACCTTGCTAGCTAGAACCCAAGGCTCATTTCTCGCGGGTGCGTTCGCGCTGGTGGTCTTTGATGGTATAACCATGGTGGTGAAATATCGGCCTTCTTTCTCGACTCTCTTGGCCCACCTGACACGGAACATCGGCACCTTCTCCGTAACGTAGTCGAGCTCCCAAATCTCCTCGATCCTTCCGTAGTATCTTTCCGGGACGTTGCCTGTGTAGAATATCCCTGTAACCCCTGAGTTCTGGTAATCGCAGTTATTATCCTTTTCCTCTGTATAGAACGTGTATCCGTTGATATCGTATGCCTGATAGGTCATCAGGTTGTGCGAGGCGCCCCATGACAAGGAGAATATGAGTATATCTTCCTCCGAGTACTCGCCCTGCGGTGGATTAGCAATGACCTTCTCCCTGAACCACCACGTGAAACCGGATTTGTGCTCCTTGATAACATCTTCCTCCGAGTACTGGCGCCCCTGGTCAGCGTAATTCTTCTTGATAAACTCTTTGTGCTCATATATGTAAGGATCGACCACCTACAAGTGTTGTAGCGCGACCAGGTTTGCTCTTTCAAAGTCCTTGGTTCGGCCCTCGATGTCGACATGCTTTGGGCGCCGACCCTCGTGGTGACCGCATCCAGCGAGCCTCCCGAGGTGCTTGTTGAATGACAGACCAAGAGGGGTCTCAATTTGTAGAAAGTTCGAGCAGAAAGAGATGCACTCTTCGGCCAGGAAGCCGTTTGCTATGCTTCCATCTGGACGGGACCTGTTCTTAACGTATCCTTTGATGTGTCCATTGAGCCTTTCGAACGGCATCATGCTTCGCAGAAACGGAGGACCGAGCTGGACGATATCCTCCACGACATGGAGAAGCATATGAAGCATGACATCGAAGAATGCGGGGGGGGGGGGGGGGAATAGATCTCGAGCTCGCATAGTATCACCACGATCTCGTCCTGTAGCCTCGTGAGCTGCTTAATGCCTATCGACTTCCGAGAGATGACGTCGAAAAAGTTGCAGAGGCCAAACAACGTTTCACAGACATGCTTGTCCATTATACCTCGGATCGTGACCGGGAGTACCTGCGTCATCAGCACGGCGACGTCGTGAGACTTCATCCCACTAAAGCGCTGCTTCGCCTCGTCTAGCCATCTGCTTATCTTCCCCGTGTAGCCATTCGGAAATTTGACTCCGAGGAGGCACTTCATAAACTGTATGGCCTCCTTCTTACTCAGAGTGAAGCACGAGGCCTTGAGCTTGACCTCGCCCTTCTTGACCTACTTTTTGCCCTTGCGACGATGGCTATTCTGCGTTTCTGTCTCCTCCTCCTTGTCCTCCACCTCGTCATCGCTAGGTGGTGGTTGAAGTTCATCCTTGATGCCCATATGCTTCAAGTCGTTCCTTGCCTTCGGCCCATATTTGGTGTTGTCGGTGTTAAGGAGGGTGGCAAGCAGACTCTCGCCCACGTTCTTCATGATATGCATGAGATCGAGGATATGAGGCACGCGGAGGATCTTCCAGTATGGCAAGTCCCAGAAAACAGACCTCGCCTTCCATACCTTCAGTAGCGGCTCTAGCTTCTTCTGGGTCTTTCCTGGTGAAGGGCATTCCTTCCAGTTATTTAACAGTTCGTAGATTTGCGTGCCGCTCCTCTGGTCTAGGATTCCTCGGAGCTCGACCGCCCCATCAAAAAGATCTCCTAGCTTTTTCCAGGCGTGATTCTTGGGAAGCCACCTCCGAGCCCCAAGGAACACGGTTTTCCTAGACCCGAGATATTTCTGTAGCTGGCGGTACGTTGTATTATCTTTGCACCTAACGCACCCATAGAATCCTTAGACCACCTGCCCCGAGAAGTATCCGTAACCGGGATAGTCTTGCACCGTCGTGATCACCGCCGCTCTCATGTCGAAGTATTCTTGTCTCGAGGCGTCCCACGTACGGGCTCCTTCTTCCCATAATGGGGCCAGCTCCTCTTTCAACAACGTGAGATACAGATTGATGTCTGTACCGGGTTGTTTTGGCCCTTGAACCAGCATACTCATGGTTACGTACTTCTTCTTCATGCACAACTAGGGGGAGGTTGTAGATCCATAAAAACATGGGCCAGGTGCTGTGTGTGCTGCTCTGGCTTCCGAACAGATTGAGTCCGTCGGTGCTCACGCCTATCCTGAGGTTCCATGACTCTTTCCCGAAATGTTGGTAATATTGGAGGTCCAACGCCTTCCACTGACAAGCATCTGAAGGGTGCCTCAACATTTCCTCCTTCTCCAGATCATCGTCTTCCAACCTCTTTCTTTCCGCATGCCAGCGCATGAGCTCTGCTTACTTAGGGTCCGTGAAATACTGCTGCAGACGAGGAGTTAGAGGAAAGTACCACACCACCTTTTTAGGAGCTTTCTTGGTCCCTGATGGCTCAATGCACGGCGCCCATAAAATCGCTTGATGGCGGTGTTGATGTAGAGCTCGTTGGGAACCCCAAGAGGAAGGTATGATGAGCACAACAGCAAGTTTCCCTCAGTTATGAAACCAAGGTTTAATCGAACCAGTAGGAGCAAGGAAACACCCCAAAGGTGTCGCTAGGTAAGCTTTGGCAGGGCGCACTACCGGTGCTAGTAGCAACGTGGAGACATGCACAACACAACCACAGAACTTTGCCCCCAACTTGCGATGAGGTTGTCAATCTCACCGTGTTTTGCGGAAAACAAAGGATTAAACATATCGAATGGAAACAAGTAAAAGTTTGCAGAAAGTAAACACAAAGCAGTAAACAGTTGTAGATTGTATGTAAAGAAAAGAACCGGGATCCATAGTTCACTAGAGGTGGCTCTCCTTAGATAGATAACATGCTGGGTGAACAAATTACAGCGGGGCAATTGACAAACACCGAGAAAGCAATATATGCATATACAAATCATCTTGACTCCTTTGAGACTTGATTGGGCATTACAACATTATACATAGACCACCATCCAACTGCATCTATGACTAATAATCCACCTTCAGGTTATCATCCGAACCCCCTCCAGTATTAAGTTGCAAGCAACAGATTATTGCTTTACGAACTGCGTGTAAAGTAAACAATACGATTGTTCTATGAACAAAGGATTGTTGTTTTCTCCCTAGTAGCAACAACACATCTAGTACCTTAGAGATTTCTGTCACTTCCCCAGATTACCAGAGGCATGAACCCACTATCGAGCATAAATACTAACTCTTGGAGTTGCTAGCATCTACTTGGCCAAGATAGCTACTAACAACGGAAAGCATGCAAGATCACAAATAACAAAGACATGATAGAATCAATAATCAATCTGAAATAGCATCTCAATATCCATCGGATCCCCGCAAACACAACATGCAGAATTACAAATAGATGATCTTGATCATGAACGGAGCTCACAAGATCTAGACATGAAAGCACAAAGGAGGAGAACCAGCCATCTAGCTACTACATGGATCCGTAGTCCAAGGATGAACTACTCACGCATCACACCTAAGGCTTGCATGGTGATGAAGAAGGCCTCCAGGGTGAATTCCCCTCTCCGACAGGGTGCCGGGAAGAGCTTCAGATCCCTCCTGATCTAGGGATGGAGATGACGGTGGATATAGACTCTTTCGTGGATTTTTGACCGGGCCCTTAGGGTTTACGTCCCGAGGGCATCTTATAGGCGGAAGGGGAGGCCGAGGGGGTGCCTGGGCTGGCCACACCACCCCCTGGCGCGGGCCAGGCCTGGCCGCGTGGCCAGGTGGTGTGGCCGCCCTCTGGCCCCTCTCCGTCTCGTTTCTGGCACGTGATGACTTCTGGAAAAATAGGCACTTTGGCTTTTGTCCCGTCCAATTCTGAGAATATTCATTTTCTGACTTTGCTGGAACCAAAAACAGCAGAAAACAGGCAGCTGGAACTGTGGCTCTTGTTAATAGGTTAGTCCAAGAAATCATATGAAAAGTACTCCAAAGTTGGAACAAAACACAAGAAAGTGGATAAAACCAAGCATGGAACATCAAAAATTATAGATACATTTGCAATGTATCAGTCCCTCTCTTGTATCGAGAGGTCTTGCACACCAGACACGTGGTCTTCTCCGCATCCTCGCCCTGGTAGATGATGCAATCATTTATGCAGACGTGGTATTTCATGTGTGGTAGATTGCAGACGTGTTCCCCTTCTTGGGAAGAATATCATGCCAGAATGCAATGTTGTCATCGAAGCATTCGTCGGTCATTTTGTGGTTCGCCTTCATCTCCAGAGCCTTGAGAGTTACATTCAGACGGGTATCCCCATCGTTGCATCCATCAAACAATGGAGTGAACGCGTCTTTCTTCATTTGCTCCAGCTTAGATTTCTCTCTAGCGGCGGCTCTAGCGTTACTCGTCTCCTTGAGAAGCAGATCTTGGACATGAGGGTCTCGCAGCTAGCTGGAATCATGGTCGACACCTTGATCTTCGTGTTCATGCCTAGTGCCACCTTGATCATCTTCGTGTTCATGTCCAGCACCACCCTGATCTTCATGATCATCACCTGCTGTAACTACCTCGGTGAATTACGCTCCTAGTTACAAGCCTGGATGAACGAAAATGGTTGAAATAGTATGGTGGGGCCCAAATGCCACTCACAGGTAGACCTTTCGGCCGTCCCAACCATTTCCAAACATCGGGACAAGAACGGGCGGCGTAATCGGCAGGCGAAGGGATCAACTACATACACAAATGAGTATGTATGCAAGCCACCATACAACAGTACATCAGAGCCATTCCATCTAAAAAGAAAGGAAAAATATAGCAACGCCATACGGCAAGGTCCAAATGTCCTAGATAGATATAATAGTTTAGGATATCTCCTCATACATCAATCAACAGAGTATCAGGCGGAAGCGGAAGACAAAATCCGAGTACGGATAAGAAGCAAATCGGCATAAGATGCCCCATAAATAAGCAGATTCCGCCCACAGATCTCACGGATCCCCGTTCCCGGAATCTCTACACCGAATGATCGTTGCCCACATCGTCCGTCTCTTCCACCCAGTATCCATCTTGCGAGTGTACCTGTTCATCTGAACCAATAATTTATCGTGTGAGACCCTAGGGGTACTCAGCAAGTCTTTATGCCTCTAAAGGGGACACAACCTGGGGTGACGCAATTGCAGCAAAAGATAAACCCTAACAATTCTAGAGATACTCGCTAACCATCCGCCTAACCAGAGATAGACGGATGTCCGTGAATTAATAACAACAGTTATAATGGTAATATTAACCGATCCATCCTCCTCCTCGCTTACCGATGAGGAAGCGGACGAACAACCCCCCATCCGTTGGCAGTTTTATTAACCATTCCATGAGTGTTGCACTATTTACTAGTCAGGTACCTAGTCTAGTCAAATTAAAAGCGGTACTTTAGTTATGCTTGTCTATGATCGAGAAACTGTGCTCCAAGTCGTCCATAACCGCGGACACGACTTTCAGAAAGTTTTACCCTGCAGGGGTGCACAAATAGCAACACACACTCGATATGCCTCGGAAAAACCAAATCAAAACCCAACGAGGCAGTCACGACAAAGCGATCACAGGATTCAGAAATATTTCAGGGGGCCACCCCATTGAGCTACCCGCAACGAAGTTAGCTGACTCCGAGACGGCCTCAAGGTTTGCGCCAGTGGCTGTGAACGACTGGGAACCCGAAAATGTGACTGGGCTTGTCGACACCGCGAAAACACTCCGCTTTCCTAAACAGTACAGTGTGCAGTACCTCGCACAATTTAAATAAAGCAGTAAAGCATGGCATAAGTACAGGATAGTAAATAAAACCTCAAACTAGTTTGTGGCCCCAAGAAATAAGAATGAATCAAGCTCTGGCTCAGGGGGGTTCATAAGCCTCCCGGATGTGGATAGCGCGAATATTCAAGGAACAGGAATCAAGTACTCGGGGTCCTACGGGACACAAGTGAGCCTGAAAAACCAAATAGCGAATATGGCTCACCGATGCCACTTTCATTAGTTATCCCATTACTACTCAGGTTAAGTTGTTTAGGTACCTCGTTATCCATCCGACACTCACATACCCTACACATGCTGTTCTACGACTCGCATGGCTCAAACAACTCCTGTAGTAATGGCTCATGGGATGGAGGAACAAGCTTCGGTGGGGTTTAAAAGTAAAGGCTATGCAATACTTGGGATTCAATTTAATGCAATCGCGACTCAATGATGCAAGAATAAGATAGAGGCAATAGGTACTATATGTATGCAAGCATGTGGTAGTGCTTGCCTGGCAGCTCAGTTGTAGCGAGAGAAGGATCTGGGTAGTGCTCCTGGTTCTCTTGGTATATCCCCTGCTCAGCGTCTATTCGAAGAAGAACCAGACAAACAAGGGCCAACATAAATAAAGTGCACAAGCATATGAATAAAATGCATCAAGCAAACAATCATGCCATGATGAATGATGCACATTTTGCATGGCAATAAAGTAGCATGGCATGGGTGAGGTGTGGAAAACAATAATAAAGCATTTTATGGAGTTTTGGCCCCATTTTATACTCATATTAGTTGTTGTACCCTTTATAATTATATGATGCATGCTTCAAGGAATGCATAAACAGAAAGGTCTCGTCGAGCTAATCATTTTAGACATATTATTTGTTAAATTTGGATTTATAAAACAAAAGTTATTAATTAATTAAGGTGGAAGGGCATTTTATTGTAATTTAAAACAACTTGGAATTTCAAGTGGTCAAAATATATTTTGAATGGCATATTTGAATTCCCCACATTTTTCTGATTTGAAAACATATATTATTTGTATTATTTGGATTTGTATTTTAAAAGTTATTTAAAAACAGAATTAAATTTGAATTTGAATTTATTTGAAAAAGATTTGAATTTAAACAAAAACATAGAAAATACTTTTGTTACTCAGGCTAAACTAGCCACAGCCGCTGACGGTGGGCCAGCTGCTGACTGGGCGAGACCCGCGCGCAAATTCCTTTTTGCACCGCGTCTGCTTCTAGCCGCTGCGACTGACTGGTGGGGCCGGGGGTATATGGGGCCACACACGCGCGCGGCCAGCGGTGACGCGACACGTGGGCGATCCCAGGCGCGGGGAGGGACTGGTCTGTGGTGGCCAGGATCTCCGGGGGTGTTTCCTTGCAAAAGGGGACCGAGGCTGACAGATGGGGTTCATAGGACGGCGGGTTGAGGCGGGAAAAAGGCCAGGGGCTTCTCTGCAAAAACGACAACGACGACGGCCTGCTGCTGCGCGCCGATCTGTAGAGCACCGAGGAGCGGCCGGAGTTTGGTCGACATTGGCGACCAAACGGCGGCGAAACTCGCCTAGCCGCAAAAAGGAAAACTGGAGAGGGATGTAGGGGCTACAACTTTCATACACAGAGCAACGTCGGAGGAGGGCTACAGCGCGCGGGGCACGGCGGAGAACAGAGGCGGGGAAAAACGGCTGCAGCTGCAGACACGGCTGACAACGCAGCGGCGGCGCTCGAAGGTCGCTCGACCGAACGTCCGGCGCGTCTGGGCCGCTAGGAGGAGGACGGGCATGTCTAGGGGGTCGAGATGCTCACTAGGCTCTCGTCGGTGTGGTCGCTGGAGCCGGAGGTGGAGCGGATCGGCGTCGAGGCAGAGGTTCCGCGAGCGTCTGCTCCGGTGGCCGCGGCGGGTCCGGGGAGCTGCAGAGGGCTCCGGCGAGGCGTGGCCGGTGCAGGGTGAGGTAGACGAAGCTGACGAAGCTCCTCGTGCTCCTGGATCGTCTTGGCGTCCACCAGATCAGCGAAGGGCAGAGGGGGCTCGTGGCTAGGGTTTAGGAGGAGGGAAGGGCCATGGCGGCAAGGGAGGCTGCAAGGAGGGAAGAAAAGGGAGGGAGAGAGGGACCTGGGCGTCTCCTGGATAGATCTGAGGTGGGGGTAGATAAGGGAGGAGGGGTGAGCACATGGGGTGGTGGCTTTAGCTTTGGAAAAAGGTGAGGGGAGGGGGATCGGGCTAGGTCTTCTCTCCTCTACTTTTCTCCTTGTCTTGTAGCCAAAGAAAGAGGTGGGGGAGGGCAGAGAGGCTACAAGGAGGGACCAAGGTGAGGGAAGGAGAAGAGAGGTCCACCGAGAGGGGAGGGGTAGATAGCATGGGCTCGGTCTAGGGTTAGAGAGGACTCGGGTTAGGGTTTGGAGGGATAGGGTAGATCATGGGTTAGGTTTAGGGTTTTAGGGAGAGATAGATGGAGTGGCTTTCTTTTGACAAGACCAAGCTAGAACATGACAAGCTCCAACAAGATCAAGGCAAGAAAAAGAGAGGGATGTGATGATAGGGTTTAAGCAAGATCAACATAGATCAAGCCAAAAAGAAAGGATAGAGATAGAGATGATCCACTCAAAAATCAAATAAAATCCAAATGACAAGCAAAAGGTGGTACTTGCATGGGCCATGCATAAATAATTAATACCATGCTTATTTTGTGAAAACAAGATTATTTACATGGCATTGTTCTTATGCATTCCAAAAATGTGGAGTAAGGCCTAAGCAAAAGAATTTAGAAGAAAGCTCCAAGTGGAGTAGATGGAGATGATCACATTTGATTATAATTGGGACTTGCTAGTGTGTATGTGTCACTAGGTATTTAGTAAGCCCAAAAATATCCAAACATGAAAATAACCCCAAAACAACACACATGGGAACTTAGAAAAGGGTTCCACTCACAAGGCATGCAAAGATGGCCATGTGGCTCTCATGAACCAATAATGTGAAAACAATATGGTGCATATATGAGAGCATGTGGAGATAGCAGTGGATCCATCTTGCTACATATGGGCTAGACATAAAGACCAAATGAATGCAATTGCCCATATATAGTTTTGATGGTGGAATTATAAGGTGGTGAAAGAAAGGTGGTGGAGTTGAAAGAGATATGCCCCAACTCAACTTGGGCAATTTAACAATATATCAAGAGGCAAATACAATTAATAATGCATATGAGAGAAGAACCAAAACAAAAGGGTTTTATATGATGCTCAAATGCAAGGTGGCATGATGACATGAGCATGATACAATGATGATGCAACAATTATATATAGGAAGTAGCCATTATATTACTAAACCAAGTAGCATTACAATTGTTAGACAATTGGGATGCTACAACTGCCCCGTCGTCGGTGCCGTGATCTTCGTGATCATGACCGGCATCTTGATCTTCACCATTATTGACATCCTCATCATCATCTTCGTCATCACGTATCCACCGAGTGTAGCCATCCATGAAACTATGTCGGAGCAGGTGCGACTCCAGCATTCCGGAATCGTGCCTTATCAGATACATCATCTTGAAGTCGCGACACGTATATCTTATCTCCGTCTTGTTTGCGCGTGTCATATCGGTCCTCGTGCATCTCATCCACCTATCCACGAGGGCTTTGCGAATCAGTAGTCGGACCATGGTCGCCTACGCATGGTACAAAGAGCAAGAGAATAATTAGAGCATATATGGACATCTGGATCACCCGAAAAATTCGGCATGACCTCCCCTAAAAAGAGGACATCCGCGAATGCCAGAAATTCGTCGGAAAAGAAATTAATCGACATTCTAGCGAAACATTGGCATCTCAAATAAAATCCCTGCACAAAAAGAAGCATGCACCACAACACAATCATATAGTCGCAGTGTCGCCGATAACGCGCATGAGCATACAAGCAACACCTTCACGCTTCCTCCAACGACAACTTGCGCAAGAGAGACAGAGGAGAAGTAAAGGGACATGTTGTAGATCTAGAGGAGCAAGAGACTTCACTTACATGTGAGTGCCAATCAATGGAGATTGAGCAAGCTTCTATGGTGAATCAATGTGGGAAATGAGGTGGGAAGAAGGAGGGGGCGACCAAATCTGACTTTTGGTGGAGAGGAAGAAGTGAGGCAAGTGAGTGGGGTGCATGTGCCAAAAAGGTGCAAAAAAAGTGAGCCAGGTTATGCGAGGCGCATATTGCAATAAATGTGCCTCCTATAGTCTGAACTATCTGAGGCGCACATGCCAACATGCGCCTCGCCTATGCGGCCACCTAGGCCTGCATGGGTTACTTGAGGTGCACGTTCCCTAATGCGCCTTGCCTATTGTAAGTATCGGAGGCGCATGTTACTATATGCACCTCGCATATTGGACCACCGATCTTCACCCGGGCCCACCCAAGATATGCGAGGCGCATTTGTCACATATGCGCCTCGCATGTTAAGTACTAGAGGTGCATGTCTGGCTGGTGCGCCTCGCATAAGATGGGGATGCCAAATTTTGTCCGTACAGAGGCTAGAGGAGGCGCATCCTGCAGATATGCGCCTCGCCTATTTAATTACTAGAGGCGCATGACTGGCTGGTGCGCCTCGTCTATCTTATCAGAGGTGCATATAGTATAAATGTGCCTCTAATGTGCATGTCTCCTATAGGCTTTTCTCTAGTAGTGGATGGTGTTGCCTCCTCATCTCCCACCAGTCCACGCGTGCACGCCCTGCTTTCCCGCACGTGCACAGGATCCCTGCCAGATCGAGCTCATTGTTTTCCATTGTCAAATAGCTTGATTGATTCAGTCGCTCCCATCCACATCAATGTCATCCTGAAGTTTCACCTTCTCAGCACCTCAAATCGCCTCCCCTAGCTGCATGGGCCTCTTTCGAGCTATCGTGTTGGGGGAGGGGAGGAATCCCGGTGGTAATGGAGGCATGGAGGAAGACCGACGCACAATAGGCCACCCACCAAATCGGGGGCCTCCTTCTTGGTGGCGAGGAGAAAGGGGGAGGACGAATCGACCTGGAGGGAGAAGAGGAGCGGTCCCGATGGCCAGGCCGCTCTCACCAAATCGGGCGCCTCCTGCTCGGTAGCTAGGAGTAGGGGAGAGGAGGAACTTTATGAAGGGAGTGAGCGGTCCCTATGGGCCACGACCACGTCCGCCTCCCGCCGGCCTCGTCGCACCTGGTTCAAAGTCCCTCCGGCGCTGGCGTCCACATTCATCCGCGCCCCCGCCGGTCTCTGAATCCTGCCCTAGCTGTTTCAGGCATGACGACAGATTTTTCTCCCCTCAAACAAACGAAGCGGTAACTTCTGGGTGGTACAGGTGAGTAATTATATCGGAATGCTAGAGGTAAAAGTGTCTAAAAAAGGCTGGTTGACAAAAGAGGTCCTTTTTATTATTACTAGCAAAATGCCCGCGCTTTGCTGCGTATGAGCAAGATTGTTGATCTTTTAGGTTCTTTTCCACAGATATGAGTATAGTCTTTGGTCACACAATTTGCATATGAAACATGCATGTGCACACAACACCTTCGCAAAGAAAATTAATGTTGAGGCACCCCGACCCTGTCCCTCTCACCACACATGCCATGCAATCCTGTCATCGCCGCTGCCACTGCTAGCTCCACCTCGAGGCGCTCCGTCGACCTTGCTCCGCCTAGCCGCTCGCAACCCTAGCCACCATGCTCCACCGCTACTTTGTCCCGACCTCTCGGCCAACAAGTAGCAATTGATTGAGAACAAACCCGACCGACTCAGGGTGGTTAACCTAATTAGTTGAAGTCCTAGGCTCTTCTGTGACACCTTCGCGAATTGTTTTCATCTAAGCTCTTCGATCTGGAAACCATCCAGGTCCAACATAGTGTTGATTGTTCACCCGCCGGAAACAACGGCCGAAGTCAAATACATCAAACGTATTATGCAAGGTCTCTCCAACCATGAAACACAATATATACGCCTCAATCTGTTTAGGTTTCTGTTCCATCTGGCCACCGACCGTCTATGGCTTCCATGGATGAGCTTCCAGGTAGCACGCGGTGGCGGAGATGGAGCTAGGGCTTTGCACCCGTTCTTTTTTCCATGTTCCTTCTTTTAAACTGTTATTATTTCACTTACCGGTGGCAGCCCGTGCGTTGCTCTGACGTCACATTGAAATCAAATAAACAATATTTTATATTCGGCCATGTTAATCTCAGTTTGCCCTAATAAACTCTTAATTAAGCTACTCCTAGCTATTTTCTTCAGAACAACTTAGAGGAGTTTCAACCGCGGGTATAGCCGGGATGGCCTTCTTTTGGCGATCCTATGGTGCAGAACCTCCTGTTTGTCTGCCACGGGTCAACCTGGTGGGATCAGATACCAATCTAGAAGAAAAAACCAGCTTATATGCAACAAGCAGAATCAAAGATCGGCGAATACCAAAGAAGAAGAAATATTGCTAGTGAATTACATGGTAAGGAAATAAGCCTCATCATAGCCTAGTATCAATTTATCGGCATTGAAGCACACCTGGGTCTGATCCGGCCAGAGTGGACAGAGGAAGAGGGCTGCATCTTGCCCTGCAGCGGCGAGCCCCTGGTGGTTCCTGGTGATTCTAGAACCAATTCCACACCTGGGCCTGGCCGCAAATCCACACAGAATCAGAATAAGCCGGGCCGTATCCCTAGGAAAGGGGGCAATTAAGTTCAAATTACTCGGATCTTTCTTCCGTGACGATAGGGGAGGGGGAGAGAACCTACCTGCTTTGGCTGGACGGGGATCTTGCCGGAGCGGACGGGGGAGTTGGTGAACTTGTCAGCGAGGCCCTGGATGACATCCCAGTGCGCGATGGTGTTGTTGAGATGGCGAGGGGCTCCTCCATCCATGCCCCCGATGCTCGGTGGCCGCCACACCTCGAGTCCTCAACCAGACCAGGCATGCGAGGTCACCAACCATCGGTGCCATGGATGCGGTACGAGCCAGCAGCACCTGCGCGGAGGAGAATCAGGACCGCTCAACATGACGTCTCCCGTTGATCTGGCAAACGCAAAGGAGGACGGAGCCGGGGAA
Organism: Avena sativa; assembly: GCA_916181665.1. Taxonomy (NCBI): domain Eukaryota; kingdom Viridiplantae; phylum Streptophyta; class Magnoliopsida; order Poales; family Poaceae; genus Avena; species Avena sativa. The sequence goes on from OV702292.1 coordinate 220,645,366, forward strand.
GATCAGGGGCGAGTTCCAATCTTAGCGAATAGGCAGTATTCATGGGAAATAGACGGGAGGAGGATGCTGCATCGGGCGCGTGCGCAAGGCGGAAACACACGTCTCGATCTCGGCTTATATCAGGAACCGACCACTACGGAAGCCTAAACGACGGAAGCTTTTCAGTTACGATGGCGTTGTTAGTAATACGAGGTTTAGTGGGAGGGTAAATCTGTTCAAAAAAGTGTTGAACTGGGAGAAACAATCCGTCCTTTATTATTACTAGCAGAAAACCCGTGCGCTGCGATGGGACCACGAAAAGCTGGTGCGGCGTAACTTTTACTTATTTTAAATTTTAGAGAAAAAAATTTACTAAATAATTGTTACGAATATATTTTGTACCATACAACTATATTAGGTCCTCCTTTTACTTTATATAAGCATTGCAAACTTATGGAATATTTTTCACAACCCTAAAATTATTTTTGCAAACTATATTTTAGATTGTTCTAAATTATTTCTTTGGTTTAATATAAATCTCTTTCATCCTTTTTTAGCTTTGTTTTAAAAAGGAAATAAACAACTCGGGAACCACTAGCCACGTATCATAAAAAAACAGAACCCCTTATCTCAAAAAAAAAAACAGAACCCCAACCGGCCATGGTAGAGGCCCAACCAGCCACACACGCAAGAAAACAAACTGGCGGACGAACGCACGCAACACGGAACCGCTCGCCCCGCTGCCCCGCGTGAGTGCCGTCGCCTGGGAAAAATCCCCGCTCCTCCTCCCCCGCGCCCTCAAGTTCTCTACTCTCTCGCTGCCCCGCCTCCCTCTTCCTTTCTGCCCCCAACCATGGCGCTCGCCCGCTGCCTTTCTGCCCCCTCGCCAGCATGGTGTCCCCCCATCTGTGGCGTTCGACCTCGAACCCACGCGCTAGGACCGACCCGGGCGGAGCCATGGCTACGCTGCCTCTCTGCCCTCCTCGCTAGCATGGTGCTCCCCCTCTGTGCGTTCCGACCTCGAACCCGCCGCTAGGACCGACCCAGCCGAGCTCCGCCCTCGTTCCCCGGCCGAGCGCCGCCGTCAGATCCCGCGGCCACTGCTCCACTCGCCGCCTTCCTAGACGTCGTGCCGGTCCGTGCTCGCCGCCCCCTGGGCCGACCTCTGTTGCGGTTCCTCCTCAACCAGCAGTGCCGCCCCTTTTGGTTCACGTTGCCGCTTTTCTCAGGCTCATCTCCACCGGCTGACCGACCGACAGCACTCAATGCTCGGCTAGACTGCGCCTCTTTCTTTGCTCCTTGATTTTGCAAATCCATTCCATTCTATCTCATCGAGCTCTTTTTTTGAAACGCTCATCGAGCTCATGTTTCTTGGCTTGTTGACAGCCAACTGCAAAAGTTTATAAATAGGTGAAATTTGGTGTGAGATGGCGAGGTGGTACTAATTAATACCAACGTTGCTATGCGTACCATACAATTTGTCTGATTTCTATACACAAGGTTAATGGACCGAACGCTGGATGGCCCGTCAAACCGTCTCACTTCGGCAGGGTCACCACGAGCGAAGGCAGACGGGAGTACGGGACATGTTGCTTAGCGGTGGCAAACCATGTAAAATCACCAGAACACAGGGATAAAAGGGTCTAAAAAAGTGTTGGACCGGAAGAAACAATCCGTCCTTTATTATTAGGTATAGATTAGGTATAGATAAGGTATATCTATATTATTAAAAAAATTGACATCGTTCGTTAGCGCCAAAATATTCCGTCTGCCGTCAATTGACTCTTTTGCCCCTGACTGTTTAGCAATATTACTGGGACTACCACCGCAAAGTCAAACATACCGGTTACCGCAAAGTCAAACATACCAGTTTGGTAAAACAACGCTGGACATTCTACAAACCCTCTACACAGGTCGTGCGATTCCCAATCTGGCGCTGCTGGCCGGCATTGGAGTGCCGCCGCCAACGAGTTCGATCGCCGGCCACCGGTCCACCGCAGGCACCAGGTAGAATGCGTGCAGCCCCTTCCATCGATTCCCGCATGTCCCCCAGCCACGCGTCCTCGTCGCGCTCTGTTGCTGCGACGCCAGCGAGCGGCTACCAACCTACTCTGGCCTTTTCTCTAATCCTTTGGTCGAGTGTGCCCTGACCTTTCACTACAGGAACTCGTCCAAGCGCCGACGGCCAGCCCCCGTCGGCGTAGCCCTAGAAAGCCGTCGGCGTACTAGCCCGTCGGCGTAGAAAAGCCGTCGGTGTATATGGCGTAGATCATATGGGTCCCACCTAGATGACTAACGTCCGTTTTGCTACGCAGACGGCAAAGCCGTCGTCCTAGATTTTTTCAAAAAAAATCGATTTAATTTTAATTTTTTTATTTTTTTAACATTTTTGTATTGTTTTAACTCGTTAATCTCATATAGACATTTTTAATTCTATCTAAGTACACTTAATCTCAAGTCAAATTGTACTAGTAGTGAAATTTCCCGATCGGTCACACATCCTAACACTACTCTAGTCCCAGCACGTTTAACTTCCCCATTCCTTTCACATGAGCTTTTGACAAAGAAATTAGAACTTGTTGTGAATAATATCATATCAATCGTATTAACCATTGGACTATAATGTTAGACATCTTTATTTTTTTACATTCCATATAATTATTTAAGTAAACAACAATAAATAAGTAATAAATAATCTTCAATTCAAATAAAAATAAAATAAATTTTATTTATTTTGCCTTTTTCCATTTAAAATTAAATAATTCATATCTACAAATCCGTAAATCATAATTCGATAAATAATATATCCAAATCGATCAGAAAAATAAGTGGAATCCAAATATGATATCCCTATCATCTATTTAATTATATATGGTAACTTTATAATACTAGACTAACCGAAATTATGCCACGATTCATGAAACACCTCGTTTTTGGCACTCGGAAAATAGAAAATGGCTTTTTGGTTCGACGAAAAGGAAACCTTGCATTGGATCTCTGATAAAATAGCATATTGTGAACTAAAAATGATTTTTTGCAAAAAATCATGAGCATCATATCATATACCTGTAGTTGAAATCTGACTCACTTCCTACCGATTGGCATGAATTTGTCTTTTTCACAAGGGATAGAAGGAAAGCTTTGAGATATCCCAGTTGGAACATTGTCCATTAAAGATGGTCTAGTATTTTTAAAAATAGGGTGGTATCATTTTGAAACTTTCATTTGGTGTTGCTTCATAAAACACCCTCTTTTTTGCACTCGGAAAATGAAAAATGACTTTTTGGTGCGACAAAAAGGAAAACTTCTTCCTACAACATTGTTCGCCATACCATGATACACATGCATGCACAATATGGGCATATTATCATAAACTATACCGCGATTCTAGCCATAACATTGGTCATTTGGCCTGAAAGCCAGAAAACCATGATTGAGATAGGTCATTTTGTAAAAGTTTTTTGAGACACAATCAATATACCAAGTTTGACATTTTTCCTTACAACTATGTCATTCGATCTCTGATAAAATAGCATATTATGAACCTAAAAATGATTTTTGCAAAAAATCATGACCATCAAATCATGTACCTGTAGTTCAAATCTGACTCACTTCCTACCGATTCGGCATGAATTTGTCTTTTTTACGAGAGGTGTACGTAAAGTTTTGAGATACCCCGATTGGGACATTGTCTATTCAAAGTGGTCTAGTATTTTTGAAAAATAGGGTGGTATCATTTTAAAACTTTCATTTAGTGGTTGCTTCATAAAACACCCCGTTTTTTACACCCAGAAAATGAAAAATGGCCTTTTGGTGCAACGAAAAGAAAAACTTCCTCCTACAACATTATTCATCATCCCATGATACACATGTGTGCACAATATGGGCATATTATCACAAATTATACCACGATTCTAGCCATAACATTGGTCATTTAACCCGAAAGTCAAAAAACCTCGATTGAGATAGGTCATTTTGTGAAGATTTTTTGAGACACAATCAATATACCAAGTTTGGTATTTTTCCTTGCAACTATGTCACATAATATGACACCACGTGAATGTTTTTCATTGTTTCGACCGTTTTTAAATTTTTTATGCCCGTTTCAAATTATCAAAAAACTTTTTAAATCGGCGGACATGAAGATTCTTAGCTCGGGGATGAGCCTCACTTATCTTGCATTCGATCTCTGATGAAATAGCATATTGTGAACCTAAAAATAATTTTTTCAAAAAATCATGATCATCAGATCATGTACCTGTAGTTCAAATATGACTCACTTCCTACCGATTCGGCATGAATTTATCTTTTTTACGAGGGGTGGACGGAAAGTTTTAAGATAGCATGGTTGGGACATTGTCTATTTAAGATGGTCTAGTATTTTTAAAAAATGGGGTGGTATCATTTTGAAACTTTCATTTGGTGTTTGCTTCATAGAACCCCCAGTTTTTTGCACTCGGAAAATGAAAAATAGCTTTTTGGTGCGACGAAAAGGAAAACTTCCTCCTGCAACATTATTCGTCATCCCATGATACACATGCATGTATAATATGGACACATTATCACAAATTATACCACGATTCTAGCCATAACATTGGTCATTTGACCTGAAAGCCAGAAAATCTCGATTGAGATAGGTCATTTTGTAAAGGTTTTTTTGAGACACAATCAATATACCAAGTTTGGTATTTTTTTTTCTGCAACTATGTCACATAATATGACATCACACGAAGGTTTTGCATTGTTTTGACCGTTTTTGAATTTTTTATGTCCATTTCAACTATCGTCAAACTTTCTAAATCGGTGGACATGAAGATTCTTAGGTCGGGATTGAGCCTCGCTAAACTTGCATTCGATCTCTGATGAAATAGCATATTGTGAACCTAAAAATTATTTTTGCAAAAAATTATGACTATCAGATCATATACCCGTAGTTCAAATCTGACTCACTTTCTGCCGATTCAGCTTGAGTTTGTCTTTTTGACGAGGGATGGACGGAAAGTTTTAAGATATCTCGGTTGGGACATTGTCCATTTAAAGTGGTCTAGTATTCTTTAAAAAATGGGGTGGTATTATTTTGAAACTTTCTTTTGGTGGTTGCTTCATAAAACACCCCGTTTTTTGCACTCGAAAAATGAAAAATATGTTTTACGAAAGTATTTGTGTTACATATATATTTTTGAACAAAAATATGTAATATTTGAGTTTATAAAGATATATCTTATTTTCTGCAAATTTTGATATATTATATGTATTTTTATGAATTTAAATGATTTAGTTATTATTTTTCTTTGGCGTCGGCGTAGACTTGACACCGCCGCTCTACCGTTAGCCTAATCGCCTACGTCGACGGTCCTGTTTACGTCGACGGTACCGTCGGTCTATTCATCCTACGCCGACGGCAAAACTGGACCGACGGCCGCTCGGCCCGACTGTCGAGTCCGTCAAGCTGCGCCGACGTCCTCGACATTTTGCAGTCGGCATATAATATTATTCACGTAGTGTTTATAGCTGCATCGAGGCTTCCATCGATCTGTTGAGCCTGGCTGCATCGTGGTCCTAGTCGAGTTAGTGCCGTGCGTTGGAGAGGTTGCGACTTGGAATCAATTGCCTGAAAGCATCAAAGTTCAATGATCCCGGTTGGTGGAGGACTGTAGCCTAGCCATTCTTGTTCTCCAACCCAGGCTCTGCCGTGGCCGGTGACCTTCCTTCATGCCCCATGTCACATGCGGCCCTTCTCCACATCGCGCGCACACGCCTGTTGCTTCCCTGCTCTGCCTTGCACGGCAGCTGCTTGCCCTGAATCTTTGTAGAGTACCGTTGATGCATTAGAGGCACTAGCAGAGTGTCCGTGCGTTGCCACGGCTTGTTAATCATCGGTTTTTGGCTCGTGCCCTGTAATGTTAGACAAAAAAAAATCTATGAAATCGCAAAATAAATACTTTAAAGAAGTTAATTTAACTACACACTGATTCGAGGAACATGGGCATATCATTAATTCATAGTATCTAAATTAGTCATGCTTGAACCTTTTGAACATATATAGACCGTGGTCTATCTGTCGTCTTTAACTTGCATGCCATATAGAACCTGTAGGCTTAGCTAAGCTGCACCTGTATGCTGGCCGGGCTAAACATCAAGCTGAACGAACCTGTATGCCGCTGAGTTGCATCTGTGCACCCTACGCCATGATGTACGTAGATGAACCTATACGCTATGCTCTGAGCGCTGAGCTGCTCTGTACACCAAGACTCACCTCTTGCGTTGAGCTATACCTGTACGCCGGCGAAGAGCTAGCATGTACATTGAGTTGCATCGTGACGCCGATGATATGCATGCCGGCTTGACCCGGCACGTTGGAGCAAGCTTGGACTCGGCCAGTGGCGCCATGTTGATGGCGCTGAGCATTGTGTACGTGTTGATGGCGGTCAGCGTTTTAGCAACACTCTATCGGGTGTGTACGTCATGGAAGATGGACTTGTACGACAGACTGAGCCGTGGATGTTGCCCGAGCTGCGCCCGTCCGCCTGGTCGAACCTGTATGCCGAGTTGACGACGAGCCAAACCGTTTACGGCAAACGGGACTTGGGTTAGACCATGGCATCGTGATCCTTGCCTTCGGCCATGGGAGCGACGAGCTTCGTCGGCGTAATGGACGCACCAGCCGACGGGTTACGCGCCGGCTAGCTCCGGCGCCGTATGTTATGTTCCACGTGCGGTTCTCCGTCCACCACGATAGCTGTGAGGGAGAGGCCTTGCGTCCATGGACTTCCCGTTGATGTCCATCTCCTCCTTGGATGCCTTCGGGTTTCTCCTCTACGTGATGTTCGTCCTTCCTAGTAGATGCGATCGGTGACATCGTTGTTCTGTTCGCCAAGATCGGTCTCTTCCGGACGGTGCTGGATAGTTCCTGCCAGATGCCCTCTCCCGGCTGCTCAATGGGTGAGGCTAGAGTACACAGGGCTTGACGGCGTGCGCACGCTTAACATCTACGGTAGGAAGGACAGAGGGATGCGCGGATGCCCTTCTTTCCCACAACGGCATGACCTCATCCTGACTTTGTTTCTATCCGCCGTGGAGGTTGGAGTACACACCGCCGTGGTCGCGGGTGAGGCTGGAGTACACAGGAATCGAATCACTTCGATAGCTCTCACGATTTCGATCGTTACCTTGGATCGATCTGATATAGGGCAGTCAATCGTTCTCATATTTAAAGACGCAGAGATGGCAAGAAAAGGATAAATCGTGTCTTGTAGAGATACTCAAGTTGTTTGATAGGAAGACGACAATGGAAACCAGAACGTATACCAAACAGAAACCGTTTTGTTTAGATCAACTTAGGAAATGGTTTTTCTGGTGATCGATGGGGTTCGTTCAGTCAGGGGAGGGACAGAGTCCAGCTAGCGGGATAGATGAACTGGCACGGTGCCATCGTGCGTAATATGTACTTTGGTGGGAGGGCAAAATCGTCCAAAAAAATGTTGAACCGGAAGAAACAATCCGTCCTTTATTATTAGGTATATAGAGGCATTAGATGGGGAACGAGACTTCTAATGGTTTGCTAATTGCGTGGAGGCGGATGAGCACTTGAACACTTCATCCAATTTCTGTCAAAAAATAAAAACACTTCATCTGATTTTTTTTCACTTGGATAGTTTGGGTACATGTTTTTGGTCTCTGTATTTCATCGGAAATCCACTTTTTATCTCGTGTGCATACTAGCTGATTTAAAAAAAAACAAATGTCAAAAAATTTAGCGCGTACTCTTGACATTCTATATGCTTACAAACTCGTTTCACGAAAACCGATATGTTTTGTGTCTTGTATAAAAAAGAAATGTCTCGTTAACCATATTTCTTAAACGTCAAATTTTGTCTTTTTACACACGACACAGAACTATCATTTTTCTGTGATACGGCTTTGTGAGCACATAGAATGTGAAGATGTATGTGTGGATTTTTTTTAGCACTTTAACTTGCGTTTAAAATTCAATTAAAAAACTGAAAGCATATGCTCCCGAGAGCCAAAACGCCTCGTCTGTCATCTCTGATTGTATACAAATCTTATTTTCCAACTATTCCTATCATGACGTCAAATCTGGACAATACATTATTTTCATGTGTGCTTGGTCAAGGTAAGATTATTTAAGAATTTGGAGTTACCTTATCTTTTCATGTCAAATCTAGAGTAAATCAACTGAAATTCTATTTTTCTCTTCCACGTCACTGGTTAAATTTTATTTTATTTTCAAACTAAATGTGACACCATATACTATTTAAAACCGGATGTCTGATTTTGATTAAACAAAGATGAAGGGGCGCAACAAAATTTCTCCAAGATGACGGGGCACAATCAAAGATATAACGACATGTACTAGCTCAAAACGTCAAGCAGTGCCGGTCAAAAGCTGGAGCACGCATAGGAGAGAAGCATGCCCCCTCCCCCCTACCTACACACATTAGCATGGAAGTTGTTTGGATACGACCAAATATGATCTCCAGATTAGTTCCAACAACAAGGGAAGAAAACTCAGAGGGGCACATGAAGAGACCAAAGAAAATGAGCACGGGAAGGGTGGTAGACACAGATTTAACGTGGAAAACCCTCTTTAACAAAGAGAAGGGAAAAAACACGGGCGCCAGCCAGCGAAACTTCACTATAACAGGGAGTGTTTACATAACGCCGGGAATTTCACAGATACAACTTATCCCAGCCGGCGGCTTACAAGAGGTATATATAGCGGTGATAACCTAGGTCATCAACGATCCGTACCGCGAGGGCAGTCGCCCCCCGCACCCCCCACGGGGCTCGTTCCGCTCCGTCAGAAGTTGGCCTTTACTTTGTAGAATTTGGATCAACATATAACAATAAGAATGCCAATTGTCATTGATGGCTTACTATCAGTGACGGCGGGAAGGAAGGAAGTGACGAACATGTGGGTAGCAGCTAGGGGTTGTTGCCCGTTGTGTTGCCCAAGAGCGACATGTCACGCTAAGGCGAAGAGTGCTCAAGGTGCTCTTTGTTCGTGTGATGGATAGTTTGATCTAAGACGGCAAAAGATAATACAACTCGTCGGTTTATAACCCGTAGCAACGCACGGGTATTATGCTAGTCTATCTATCTATCTATCTTCTATCTATCTATCTATCTATCTATATATATCCATATATATATATATATATATATATATATATATATATATATATATATATATATATCTTTACTATAAAAAGTCTAGAGGTAGGTTCGTCGTGGCCGGTACGTACGTTTCCGTCCACCTAAGTACGTTTTCGTTGTCCATCATGTCCTCGCTCTCCTGTTTGAATCGTAACCGGACTGGAAGTGGACTGGATACGATCTCCGAGTGGAAGACGATGATGAGTCCCGCCTTTTACAAAGCAGCAACACCACCCGTCCCCTCCAAGCAGGCCTGTCCGCTCCATAATATGTCATCCTCAATCAAGCTGGATGCGATCAAGAAGCAGTACCTAGCTAGGGCTGTTCAAGATGTAGGTTGTCGCTAAGCCCCGTGACAATGTTCTGGTTTGACAGCAGAGCATGGAGGACACCAGCCGCGGCTTATCAATTCCTCCGGCACCACAGCCCTAGATCCCCGCCACACGCCAGATCCCGAGCTGGCCGAGCTCTCGGACGGTGCCGTGATGAGTACCCCGACGTCCAGACTAGATCAACGCGTCCGGCTTCCTCACACCCCACCGTCGGTCCTAATTTCTCAGCCCCTCCGCCTTCCAACTCACATCCAGCAATTTCTCGTGCGTGGCTAGATTGAGGACGCCGCCGTCCAACTACTGTGTGAACTGCGTCGTGGTCCGGGTCGACCTCCCACTGGTTGGCTGGCATTGAATTGAAACCATCGTGATCTCCCGGGTGAGCGTTGGTAAATGGGCGGGAGCGGCGACAGGGATGACGGTGATCGTCCCAAACTCTCGGGCGCGCGTGCACGTTGGTAAATCGGCAGAAGCTGCGGCAGAGATGTCGGTGGTCGTGGGGTGCTCTGTTATTTCTGCTCCGGGAGTGACCCTGGCTCAGCAACTTTCGGAGTTCATGTTTCATGCACCACACGGTCAGAGTATTTGTTCAATTGTTTCTGGCTGTTACCTTTTGAAGTTCTGAAGAGGAACAGTACGCAGACGCTGGAGTATATACGAGGACATCAAGCATCGCTAGCCTCCAACTGCAGAATCGCCAAGATCGAGTGTTCAACAACACAGCTTAACAAGCTTCTGGCTTAATTAGCCAAAGAATCAGGTACATATAATACCTGGGCGCTGTCCTTTCCCCCGGTTGTAACTTGCGTGCTTGTATATAGCAGACTGAAATTTCTAACCCGATGATGAGCTCGCTTTGTTTCAAAGGAGATAGGTGATATTTAGCTCATAAGTTTTGGGTATTTCAGCTCATACTAATTATTAGTTTACTTTTCTATACTTTATCTTTTGCCTTGCTAACTTTACATTCTTCTACATTACCTTAAGTTGATCAGTTCGTTTCTACTTTATCTTAAATTAATTTGCTTCCTAAAAGATGGACAAACCTGAGTTTGATGACATGGCTATATATACGTTTCAAATTACACACTTCCTATATAGTGACTCATCTTACGCCACCATCATCTTCAGCATAGGCAAAAAACTGTAAGTACCTTTGTTAAAACTCCAACAAAGGATAACATGATGACAGAAAGAAGCTTACATGTACTTCATCTTTCCTTTGAGACAAGAGACATGGTCTGTTCAATTATCTTTGTTGTTTCAGTGAAACCAAAAGTGCCCGATGCGTTAAACCCATTATAGACTCAACCGATTGTAGACGTAGAATGAATAGTCTGCCGCAGAGAAAATTCTGGTACGAGGAATGTCATTTTGTCCCATTAAAAAAACTGATTTTTGCACGAGCATGTTTAGAGAGATATGATCGGGGTGCACGGTGGTGTCCCAGGTGCTAACATACTTTTTTTTAGGATAGCACACATGGTTAAAAATAACAATTTTACAATAGATTTTGTTTCTACCTGGTGTTCTGTGCACCTCTACCCATACTTGGATATGCCATAGATGTAAGATAAATTCACACGTTATCATTGTGTCCAACATCATTTAACCCAGCGCCCTGCTATATTGACCAAAACTAACTTTTTGGGTCTCCTATGTGCATTTTCTCTCGTGTTACAACCCAATTTTTAATTTAAGACAATTATTATTTCATCTACCGCGTATTCTTTCTGTTATTCCGTGGCAACGCACGGACATTCAACTAGTATATATATATACTATAATTTGGCTTGTGGTAGGTTCGTTGTCCAAAATTTCCGTTCACCTTCTTTTGGACGATTTTGCCCTTGATTGTTCCAAGCTTTTGCAGCCACTGCCACCGCCCAAGTAAAAACTTAAAAACAGTTCGCTTCTTCCTCTTCTCTCCTGCCACCGCCCAAGAGAGAAACAATGCTGCGCAGCCGATGGGCAGAGAGATGAAGGAGACGTCGGGCTTGCCCTGGTCGCGTCGAGGACGTGCGTCCGGGCGTGGCCGCGAGGTAGCATGATGCCGCGCCACCGGAGGCGCAGCACCCCGCCGTCCTACTCCGGCGATGTACGGACCGGCTCCGCCCAGATATCTCCAGCGTGCGCCAACCCAATGTGGTGGCGGCGCCAAATCGAGGACGATAGCTACAATCGGACACCGAGGATGACTGTGGCGAGGTGTTCTCGGCGAGCACGTCGCTCTCTCGCTCGCACGAGAAGGACTTGGATGGGCGAATGTCCGTAGGGGAACCGTCGACGGAGCCCAATGGGGCGACCAGGAGCTCGACCACGCCGTCGGACTGCAGAAGCTCGACAACGCCTCTGACAACAGCAGCTTGACCATGGAGACCGGGACCGCGGCGCCGGAGTACAAGTAGCCGGCACAAGGCGGGCGGTGCCAGAGTCCACCGCAAGCGGAGGAACTTGGGGCGGCGGCGGCCGCGTGCGAGTAGGAGTAAGAGAAGGTGGCACGCCTAGGCCAGGTTGGCGGGGCGGCCTGCGGGAGGTCGGGGGAGGAGTTGGGGCCCTCCCAGCAAAGTAGATGTGGGGGGATTCAGAGGGTAATGAATACGGCGTCGGGGCGGGGGCGTACTGGCCCGTCGGCGGGCGTGCTGCAAATTGAGGTAAAGGGCGCTGCCTAGAGTCCATCCTCCAACGCCATGGCTACACCCCGAGCGGATCCCCTTGATTCGTGACCCTCCTTCAATCCTCGCCATGGATCAGCCAAAGGCCATGCGACGGTTAAACCGGAGCGGAGCCGTCGGGATCCGTGCTCAACCTGTCACCCGCCCTTGATGCATGCTCCTGGGAGGTGGCCTCGTCCTCGCATCCTAGCGGCTGGAGGTCGTGCAGGGAATCCATCGCGGTGTTTCGACGGTTCATACCGACAACACCAGTCTAGCTTTACTTTGTCCATCGCCGACTAATTTGATTAATTCCTCATGGTTTTACAGCTTCACAAGCAAGGTGTTGCAATTGGTAGATCAGTGGATCTGTCAAATTTTAGTGACTATGATGAACTCAGAGATGAGCTAGAAAGATGCTTGAAATTGACGGTGAATTGACATCTTCAAAAGAAAATTCGCTAGCAGATTGTATACACTCACAATAAAGGTCTAATGATACCGGTTAGAGATGGAGAGCTAAACATCCTTAGATGATGATACAGATTGTAGGCAACAAAGCTGCAGATGCAGTTTTTCCAAATGGATGAAGTGCATAACTGCATAGTCCGGCATAGTGTTCATTTGGGAAGGGATTGTACATGATGAGGTACTGGCGCTGGCTATAAATACAGCTGAAAGATATTGACCGTCGTTTGCGGGTAGCGAAGCATGTGCTATATTCCTTTCAGCAGAAGACCTATCAAGAAAAAACAATAACTTTTGATTGCACAATAAGGTAGAGATGTATGAACCCAGTCAGCAATTATGTAGTCATGGTTACATCATCAGTACAAACTTGCGGTATCTGGAGAGATCAGTTGCAAACAGCAGCATAAAAAACCAGTCTGCAGCAAAACTTCAAAGATAGACCATCCTTCTATGCATGCCAGCTACAACGACGAAATAGTACTGCCTCCTTTTCCCTTTACATATCTTCGGACAAAACAATAAAATTGCAACCAAATGTTCAGGTGCATGCTTCAAGTGAGAAAATACAGAAATGGCACAGTGACCGAAGACCAGATTAGCACTTATCAGAAACACCGGAACAATCTCTACCTGCAAATGCAGTGTTTGGCAGAGTACAAGTTACTTTCAGGTTGACCACGATGTTGCAAGGTTGGGTTAGTTGTGAAGAGGCTTAATCAACATGGCAGAGTGTTGGGATATATCTCCATCTATATATGCTACCTCTGATCATGTATGCCTATGCTACAATGTTTTTCTCCTTGTAAAATTGGCACTCGGATATTATCGTAAGTGGAAAAAGAAAATTTTGGTTCTGCCAAGAAAAGAAGGAACAAGTGAATTATTTTCTCATACACAATTTGTTTAGGAGTGTGGTCGTCTGAATGTAGTATGCACAAATTTAGTTAACTCTTCTGATCTTGAATCATGTTAGCACATACCAAGGTACTGTTGCGCATGTATATACACACCCACTTATATACACCTAATCATTGTCACGATATTTTCATGTCAGCTCAGGAGGCTGTACCGGTGCCATGAGGGCATGTACTGCGCTGAGCGCTTAGGAAGACGCTTAAGCGAGAAAAAACAAATAATACAAAACAAGATTATTAGCGAAACGTCCAGGCTCCCAACGCACACCGCTTATCTGGGACGCTATCCAAAACTAAAAGCACTAATCCGGTGGCAGGAAAGGGGCCTTAGGGCATGTACAATGCGGTGATGTCAGCCTTCCCTTATGGTTGCCATATTGGATTTTTGCTTAGTTGGAGGTGAGAGAAATAAGAAAGAAAAGATTGTCTTCCCTTAGCTAAGGGATGATCTCTTAAAAATAAGAGAAGGCTATTTTCTCCACTGTACCACATGTTTTCCTTTAAAAAACAATTTCTCCAAGGGCTTCATGTGGTCAAGGCCGTATGTAAGGCCAGAAAAGCATTGGAGATGCTTGGACAATCCAAAGGATCCGATGATGTTTTCCAACATGAAGCCCTTGCAAATATCGCTCTTCCAATCCATTATCCTTTTTTTTAAATCATACACTTCACTTCAAGAGTATATGTCTAATGCTATGTCACTTTTCAGTCGTCGATCTTTCTGCTTAGAATCAGATTTTTTTTTAGGTTCGTACCCGTCATATGTGTGAATAAATTTGCAGTATGTTTTTTATTGCCATTTTTGTTTTCATGACCTATATCTCATCTAATCTAAATTTCCCCCATAATTATAAAGCTATCAACCAGTATCCGACCCTTCCAACTGATTCATCATATGTGTTACTTAATAATTATTATATGTTGATCCAAATTCTACAAAGTAGAGGCCAACTTCTGACGGAGCGGAGCGAGGCCCGTCGCCGGAGGCTTGGGCCGATGCGGATCATTGATGACCTAGGTTACCACCGTTATATATACCTCTTGTAAGCCGCCGGCTGGGATAAGTTGCATCTGTGAAATCCCCGGCGTTGTGTAAACACTCTTCGTTATAGTGAAGTTTCGCTGGCTGGCGCCCGTGGTTTTTTCCTTCTCTTTGTTGGAGATGGTTTTCCACGTTAAATCTGTGTTCCCCTCGCTGCGATTTTATTTTCGTTCTTCGTTATTTACTTATCGCAAAACTAACAATAATCATCAAGTTGCAAGTACTAAATATCTCTCAGTTTTCATGATAGACAATGAGACGCACAAATCAGTTTTGCTTCCTCCAAATAGGAAAGGGCCCTTCGAGGCAAACCAAGATAAGTTCTTCAAGACGGACTTTCACTTTATAATTCATCTATGATCTATTTTGCTCTACACTTCTTCTATGAAGAATTTTTTCATGGATGGGATCTGATTTATCCGTTCATTCTCATAGTTGTTTAGATTTCAAATGTTCATTTTCTAATATGTATTTCTTTTTTAGACAGCTCTCTATGTTCCTAAGACTAAGTCATATTTTGTTCTATTAACAATTCTTTGATCAACAATTGCTCAATATAATGTTATAACAAATTAAATTTGTAACAGGGAATTATCAGAGTGGAAGGCGAATTAGTCATAGTAAAAAAATAAAAAGCAATACATACATTTTTTACATGTATTTCATATGTATACGTGTGATATGTGTAACGGCATAATATGCCATAGCAACGCACGGGCATTCAACTACTACTATGAATAGCGGTATCGTTGACTCGTTTTTTTTGTTGTATATTCAGTAATTTGAACCAAAGAGATTCAATTCGAGAAAATCTGATGGACTGAAATCCTACGTAATGTCTTTTTTGATATTCATTTGAACTGAAGAAGACCTTATTACTAGAAAATTTATGCACGAATTACTAGGCCAAGGTGTTTGTGTGCACAATAAACTTCCAATCATCCTACTTTCAAGTTTCCTGTTTTAGACAGACACTATAGGAGAAAATCTGATGGATCGAAATTCTACAGAATGTTTATTAAATTTATTTGATCTAATGTTGACCATAGAGTGCCTCTGCATGAAGTACGAGTACCAGGGGCAAGTCCTTTATGAGCATGGTGAAGCGGACAAAAAACAATTCGTTTAACCCCTCCCTCCTCCACTCCTTCCCTACCGCTGCCGTCGAGGGCCGTCGGGTAAAGCCCGCGTGGTGTCAGCGGCGACAGCACGCTTGCCTCTTCCTGCGCGCGGAGGAAGGCGTGGGGGCTCCCGGTTGGTGGCTGTGGAGTGCTGACGCGATGACGGTAAGGCTGCAGGCGTGAGCGACGGCGCAAGGCGCCTGGAGGTGATGGCGGCCGGCGATGGGGGTGGAAGAGCTCCTGGCGGCACTAGCCTTTTTGGTTTGAGCCTGATCTGGGTTAGGTAGGTCTGCTGGAGCGTGCCTTTGTCGGGTTTTTCCGATCCCCAATGTATGTCCCCCCCCCCCCCCCGACTGCACTGCGGCGGGACGCTAGATCTAGTCGGGCGGGCCTAGATCTGACGGCCAACCGATAGATCCGCACGGGTACTGTGGGGTAGGACGGCTTGTGGGTAACACATAGGTGTCGTGTTTGCCTTTCTTGTTGCACCTCCGCTACGTGCTTGGTCGCTAGATTTAGGATAGGAGGATCTAGATCCGGCACCGGCATACCGCGTCCGTGTCGGTCAGCTCATAGCGTTGGTGTTCTCGCCCCTCTTGAGTGCGAGATGGATGCCGGGGTAGCGACTCCGGAAGGTGGACTTCACGACCGTCTCTACGATGAGCGGCGTGGTAGTGGCAGTGGCTTGTCTCTTTGGCCATATTGGTGGCGAGGAGCGGATAGCGGGGAATCCTGGCATTAGAGGCTCTTCGGAAAGGCGACTCCTAGATCACTATAGAGGCCTGGCTTGGTGACAGCGGGCGATCTGACGTGCCGTATTATGGTGTGAAGGTTTTCCGGGTGAAAGCTCTTCGCTCCGGTGCCATCGGCAGCGGCGCTTGCGGGTGTCATTACAATCTTGGGGGCACTGTTGCGGTTACCTTCACCACGTCAGTGCTCCGGGTGAAAACTTGTAGCACCCTCGAATCGGTCCTATGCAGGTTTCAACGATTACCGCCAAACTCGCATAGAAACGATTTCAGGATGCCCACCAGGCACTTGCATGCGGGTGGAAAACGAAGTAATATCATTACACAATAGTTCACGATGGAAGCCACGAAACATATATATACAACAACGACTCAACGAGCCAAGAATACAGATATACAATACAAAGATCCAAATCACCTTGAAAACGATACAAATCTAAGTATGGATAAGAAGCAAATTGAGATAAGAGCCCTGAAGAATAACCAATGGCGTCCATAACCCTGCCCAGGCCAAGTCGGAAGGATAACCCTGCTAACGACATCAATCTCAAACCTGCTAAAACAAAAGGATGCCAACAAAGGGCAAAGGGAAAAGAGAACGGTCAGTACTGAGGTCAGTACACGGCGAGTCTAGAATTCGACGGCTCTCGCCTACATAGGTATGGTGGAATGAAGCGGTAGCCAAGCATGCACTAAACAACCTATATAGACTCGATACAACTGTCGACTATCAGAGAAGGATAAGAAAGACCTATTCGGAACCAACCTGATACTAACACCAATCATACCCATCCTGGTATTTCCCCCTCGAGACCGAACGAGGAAGTCAAACTGAGGAACTCACACAATTGGCACTTTTATTCATTCCAATATAGTTGCAGCACTTACTAGTCAGATATAGATAGCATGAGTCATCCTGATATCATAAGCAGTGAGCAATTTTAGTTAACCATTCTGTTGTAGTTGCAATACTTACTAGTCAGATACAATTAGCATAAGATATCCCAGATCCAGCAGTTGTTGGCACTTTCATTTACTTATTCTGTTGTAATAAAACTAATTACTAGACATGTCAAAGTCAAATTTATAACACTACTTTAGTTATGGTTGTCTATGATCGAGATACTATGCTCCAAGTCGTCAATAACTACGGACACGGCTTTTAAAAAGATTTACCCTGCAGGGGTGCACAAATAGCTGTTGGAGATATGCCCAAGAGGCAATAATAAAGTGGTTATTATCATGTCTTCACACTTATGATAAATGTTTACATACCATGCTATAATTGTATTAAACGGAAACATTAATACTTGTGTGATTTGTAAACTAAAATAAGAGTCCCTAGTAAAGCCTCTTGTTAAACTGGCTTGTTGGTTAATATATGATCATGGTTTCCTGATCATGAACATAGAGATGTTATTAACAACAGGATCATATCATTAGGAGAATGATGTGATGGACATACTCCTATAGACAAGCGTAGCATAAAGATCAAGTCATTTCAATAGTTCAATTGCTATATGCTTTCTGATACATAGTAACCTAATTCCTTCGACCATGAGATCATGCATATCACCTTTACTGGATGGATGCTTTGATGTCATCAAACACCACACCGTAACAGGGTGGCTATAAAAGTGGCATTGAGTGTTCGGAAAGTATTGGTTGAAACACATGGATCAAGAGTGGGATTTGTCCATCCATATGACGGATAGATATACTCTGGGCCCTCTCGGTGAAATGTCATCCAATTAGCTTGCAAGCATGTGACTTGGTCACAAGGGATCACATATCACGGGAACGAGAAAAGAGTACTTATCAGTAACGAGGTTGAACTAGGTATGCAGAGATACCGACGATCATAACCTTGGATAAGTAACATATCGTGAGACAAAGGGAAATTGGTATCGTATGTAAGTGGTTCATTCGATCGCAAAGTAATCGTAGAAATATGTGGGAGCCATATGAATTTCCAGATTCCTCTATTGGTTATTGTTCGGAGAAGTGTCTCGATCATGTCCGCATAATTCACGAACCGTAGGGAGACACACTTAAGGATTCGACGTTGTTTGAGTAGTTATGGTATTATGAGAAAGAGACCGAATGTTGTTCGGAGTCTCGGATGGGATCCGGGATATCACGAGGTGATCCGGAATGGTCCGGAGAATAAGATTCATATAAGGAAAGTCCCGTTTCGGAGTTCGGGAATGATTCCGGTGTTTTCATCGGGGATATTCTAGAAGGTTCCGGATTGTCCGGCACTCCGGGGGGGAAGGGGTACATGAATGTGTCATTACATATTGGAATGATTGTATCATGTACTAAGTGTTCTTGCTGTCCCAAATATAGGATTAAATTGAATCCTAAAACAGAAAAGTCAAATGTCCAGTTTGAAAGTCAAACTGCCAAAAACAAGAAACTGTGGGAAACAAGCAAGAGGAGTTGGAGTCGACTTGGAGGAGGAGTTTCTCTCCTCCAAGCCGGCGGCCAGCCTAGGCCGAGTTGGGGAGGGACTCCCTCCCTCCCCTGGCGCGCCACCCCCTCCCACCTATATAAGGAGGGGCAGGGCTCCCCTCCTAGACACACAAGTTTCCTATCCTCTAAACTAAACCCTAGATCTAGACCCCGGTTTAGAGCTATTCGGTTTAGAGCTTTCTAATTGGTTTAGAGCCCTCTAATTGGTGTGTCTAATTACTAGACCACTAATAGCCTCTCTCATAAGCTCCACCATACTCGCACCGGCTTAAGGCGAAGCCCTGCGGGATTTCCCCTCTACCTCCGGTACCACGCCGTTGTGCTGCCGGAATCGCGAGGAGAGTGCTACAACCTCCGCTGCCTGCTGGAACAAGGGAGAGGAAGGTCTTCGTCGAGTACCGAACGTGTGACCGACTGCGGGAGCGCTGCGGGAACGCGGCGCTGGAAGGATCGTCTACGCGATCTTGAGATCGGAAAGAGTACGACTACATCACCCACGAGAATCTGCTCTCGTTAACCGCTTTGGAATCTTCGAGGGTGAGTTCCTCTATCGACTCGTTGCTACAATCTAGTAGATAGATCTTGGCTTGTTTGTTTGTATGCGATAGAAAAATTTTGTTTTCCATGCTACGAACCCCTACAGTGGTATCAGAGCCGTGTCTATATGTAGATCTGTTGCACGAGTAGAACACAATGGTCATTGTGGGCGTTGATGCTTTTATTGTAGATTGCTTTGCGTGTACTTTGCATCTTGCGGTATGTTGGGATGAAGCGGCCCGGGCTAACCTTACATGACATCGTTCATGAGACTTGCTCCACGCTTGACATGCAACTTGTATTGCATAAGTGGCTTTGCGGGTGCCTGTTTCTCCTAGCATAGTTAAGATCCAATTTACAACGGGTAATCAACAATGCTAGTATCAATGTTGTGGTTCTTGTTCGTAAGTTAGAACGACACTTATTGAAAGCCCCAAACCACGTAAAATATGCAAAGAAAGTAGAGGCGTCTAACTTTGTTTTGCAGGGGTGTGCAGTGATGTGATATGGCCATGATTGTGATTATATTTGATGTATGCAATGATCCTTATTGTAAGTTGGCAACCGGCAGGAGCCATATGGTTGTCTTTAATTTCTGTTAAGGCCTGCGTGTCTATTCAAAATAGTTGTAATAGTTGAAGCTGGCGGACGACAACCATGAATAAGCGTCATTGACCTTGATGCTATGCCGGTGATGATGGAGATCATGTTCGTGCTTGAAGATGGAGATCGGAAGCACAAAGAAGAAAGGCCATATCATATCACATATTATGAATTGCATGTGATGTTAATCCTTTATGCATCTTGTATTGCTTAGTAGACGACGGTAGCATTATAAGATGATCCCTCATGCACATAAATTTCAAGTCTAAAGTGTTCGCCCTTAGTTAGCACCGTTGCTAAAGCTTGTTGCTTCGAAGCACCACGTGATGATCGGGTGTCTTTGATTCCACGGGTGAATACAACGTAAGCAAGCCAGATTTGCTTATGCGGAAGCTAAGGTTTGATCTTGACGAGCCTAGCATGTACAGACATGGCCTCAGGAACACGGATCGCCGAAAGGCAAAGCATGAATCATATAGTAGATATGATGAACATGATGATTGTTCGCCATTAAAACTATATCAGCTCTCGTGATGATCGGTGTTGATGTAGTGGATTTGGTTCGTGTGATCACTAAAACAATGTGAGGGATATTGTTTTGAGTGGGAGTTCACCTAGATTAATTTAATTATTAATTAGAACTCAATTTATCATAAACTAAATCAAAGTGAATTTGCATAGTTGTTGTAGGCATTGGCATCCGTTTACCACCTTGCGCTTAGTTATAATTGAGATGATAGAACTATAGAATTCTGGTTAGATACTTTACGAACTGGTATCGTATTGTTTTAAGTGTTAATCTAAAATTTAAAAGTCCTATTGCAAACTTTCAGTAAGTTCCGGTTACTCCATGAAGTTTAATAATTAGTATTAAATCAAGAGTAACAATTCCAAGTGTTAGTATATAAGTATCATGTTTGTATCCATGATTCTTGATATTCAAAGGATTCCCTTAATATCAAGGTTATCTAGGATCTGAAAGAGTTGTTTCAGAAACCATGATGTGTGGAAGATATTGTGATATCTGAAACGAAGTTTTGGTTGCAACATGATAGAGTATAATATGGCAAAAGTCATGTTCTCATATTTGATGAGAATTTGCAAAAGGGTTGGAGACACTTGTTGTCCTAATCCTCCAAAAGGTTTTGGATAGCAACATTATACTCATAATTCATCGTTATAAGCTAAAAGTAGCTTGATCATGGACGATTCCATGATAAGGGTGAATATTTGATGTAGGTGAAATGTTTACTACACCAAGAGATTACTAAAGAAAGGAATTTGAAAGAACACCAAATATTTGATGATGGTGATCTACTTCAAAGTGCAAGTCCAAAGACATTGGTATTTAATTATACACGCTTTGGACTATATGTCATATGTATGACTCCACTATTGATATTGATAGATTCTTTCAAATAGAAAAGGAAATATTGAAAGAGAATCTCGTAAATATATGGCAGAAAAGAAAAAGACTAGAATCGTTCAGTTTAAGTATATAGATGATATACATGTTATGGCTATATTCTTTGCTTGTTAAACAATGTGGTTCTTAAGTATTTGATACTGAATTTGTTGGTGTGAATCGTCATACGAAACAACACAATTCATGAACTACAATGGCCTAAGTAACTAGCAAAAGAATATGTGATGATGTTCATCAAGAACAAAATAAAGGGTTATTGTGTTGCTTGTTAAACATCAAAGCTTGCCTTCAAAGATTTGTTTTATCAGGTATTATGAGAACAAAAGGATTGTTCAAATAATTGCCGTAATCCATAAAAGATGGATGATTCGCAAATCTCGTTGGAGACATCACATCCATAAAACTAGTGCTAAAAATGTCGAAAGACAAATTGATTGAAAGATCACTTAGGAAGTGACATCGCTGTTTGAATTATATTGGAAAGATAACATGAAGAAACTCCATGTGGATGGAATTTTGGAGTCTTCTGATTTTTGATCATATGACGCTTGTGAAACTTTCCTAGAGATAATTAAAACTTCGTTCATAGGCCAAAAGGGAACGAATGACTAGCTTATTGGAACTTGTACATATTGTTGTACGAAGTCCGTTATGTGTAGTCAAGAGCGATGGATTTCAACTTCATATGCTTTCTCCGAAAATTTGAGTGAATATATGAATATTTACTTAATAAGGATGAAGTATGAAACATTTGAAAAGTTCAAAGACTTTCAAGATGAAGTGCAAAATCATTGTAACAAGAATATAAACAGTTTATGATAAAGATCATAAAGGAAGATATTTGAGTTACAAGTTTAGCATAATACCTAAGATTTAAGGAATCGTTCCGTGGATTTGCATTTCCCGAAACACCATAAGAGTATGGAGCGTTCGAGATATGTAATTGAACCTTGTTTGACATGGTAAGATCGAAAGGTGTAATTCATAAAACTGCCATTGTATTTTAAAGATTAAAAGCTTTAGTGATTACCGTTTTTCCACTGAAAAGAGCTCCATCATAATCCGTTGAAATGACACCATATAAAGTTATGGTTTGGGATAAAACCCAAGTTGTCCTTTCTTAAACATTGGTATGCTATGCATAAGAAAGATGTTTGCAACCAAAGTCGGATGAACCTGTCTTTGTATGTTATTTCGAATAACTGTTAAGTACTCCTCCATAACATCGGAGACAAAAGTGTTTGTCACTTAAAACGTCAAGTTTCTTTGAGAAGGAATTTTTCGTGAAAAGTTAAGTGGGAGGACAATAGAACTTTGATAAGGTTAAAAGAACCTTAGCTATATGTGCAGAGTTGCGCAGCGCCGAAAAGTGTTTCGGAGGCAGCAACAATGCTCATGGTTCACGTACCTCAAAAAGGTTGTGGTCACGGAGATCCAAGTTCCTATTGAAACAAGTAGGTCGGATGAACAATCAAATACCAAGATTTGAGGGTTGAATCATTATTTGAGAATAATGAACCGACTACATGCAGAGAAGCGATGATGGGCCCTGACTCCGTAAAATGGCTTGAAGCCATAAAATCCATGATAGTTCCATACACGAGAAATCAAGTTTTGAACTTGAAGGACCCTCGAGAAAGGTGTAAGACCTTACAGTTGTGTCTGGATCTATAAAGAAATAGACATGGATGTTTTACATCTATGAAATAGTCGACATGTTGGGAAAGAATTCACAACAATGTTCAAAGGTTGACTATGATAAGATTTGATCTGTCATAGTGATATTTAGTCTAGACGGATTAATGTAGCAATCACTACATATAAATTTTGTTATATGATAGTTGAATAAACAAAACAAGTTCTTCTAATAGAATCGTTACCTAGGCCATGTGCATAACATGGTCCATAGGGTTTTGTTAATTCAAAAGGATGCTAAAAGTATATGCAAACTTCAATGGTTAAAGTGAGCATCGCGGAGTTGGAATCTTCACTGTGATGAAACTGTTAAAGGAGTTTAAAAGTTCATCAGAGACAATGAAGATGCTTGCGTTTGCAAGAAATTAAGTGGGAGCGCTAAGACATGTTTCTAATACATTATGTGGAAGACATATTGTTGATTGGAAATAATGTATCTTTTATTAACACATATTAAGAATTTCATCCCGATGAAAGACTTAGGCAAAACCCAAATATTTGGCATCAATAGACGCTAATATGGTTGTGCCAGAAGTACATAGACAAGATATTGAATGAGTTCAATATAGAAACTACAAGAGAAGGTTCTTGTCGCACAGAAAGGATTGAAAGAGTTCAATGTTGATGATATATTCAAGTGTATTAGCACTTGGTAAGTGAAACAAAGATTCAAGTATAGAGTGATACTTGATGTATGAAATCACAAAGAGTATTTATATCAATCATACTGTGATATGTACAAATCCAGATATGTCCTATGCTCTAAATGTTGTGAGCATATACCAGAATGATTTGTAAGATGATCATTGGACAATAGTAAGGATATTCTTATGATCTTTTGGAAGAACTAAGAGTATATTATTTGTAGAAGTGACAAATAGATGGTTAGTTCATTGTAAAAGTACTACATTGATACTAGCTTTGTCACAAAGTACAAATTAAGTTTATCTCAATCTAAATTAAGGGTGGCACAATATAATGGAAAGTGAGTTCCATAATGGATTTGGATAAGTTCCAAAGTTAAGACATTGTGACAGATACTACAACAAAAGGCTAAGTATATGACTGCTATTATAGCAGCAAAAGAGGGCATTTGTGTCAAGTAGTTTGTTATCAAACTAGGTGTAGTTCACAGCGGGATAATACTATGAAGATATATTGTACGACAATATTGTCAACATGTTTTAACCCCAAAGAACTAAAGGTCACACCGAAAGACCAAATTTATACAAAGCCATCTCATTAGAGAATGAGTGATGCGTACAGACGCAAAGACATGCAATTACACACGGACCTGGAAGTGTCAGATCCGGAGATCAGTTGACCACTAGCAATCGTGTACATACAACACCGTAAAGCCATAGGTGTTGAATACACAAAGGTTCGAAACTAGATTATTGACTCTAGTGCAAGTGGGAGACTGTTGGAGATATGCCCAAGAGGCAATAATAAAGTGGTTATTATCATGTCTTCACACTTATGATAAATGTTTACATACCATGCTATAATTGTATTAAACGGAAACATTAATACTTGTGTGATTTGTAAACTAAAATAAGAGTCCCTAGTAAAGCCTCTTGTTAAACTGGCTTGTTGGTTAATATATGATCATGGTTTCCTGATCATGAACATAGAGATGTTATTAACAACAGGATCATATCATTAGGAGAATGATGTGATGGACATACTCCTATAGACAAGCGTAGCATAAAGATCAAGTCATTTCAATAGTTCAATTGCTATATGCTTTCTGATACATAGTAACCTAATTCCTTCGACCATGAGATCATGCATATCACCTTTACTGGATGGATGCTTTGATGTCATCAAACACCACACCGTAACAGGGTGGCTATAAAAGTGGCATTGAGTGTTCGGAAAGTATTGGTTGAAACACATGGATCAAGAGTGGGATTTGTCCATCCATATGACGGATAGATATACTCTGGGCCCTCTCGGTGAAATGTCATCCAATTAGCTTGCAAGCATGTGACTTGGTCACAAGGGATCACATATCACGGGAACGAGAAAAGAGTACTTATCAGTAACGAGGTTGAACTAGGTATGCAGAGATACCGACGATCATAACCTTGGATAAGTAACATATCGTGAGACAAAGGGAAATTGGTATCGTATGTAAGTGGTTCATTCGATCGCAAAGTAATCGTAGAAATATGTGGGAGCCATATGAATTTCCAGATTCCTCTATTGGTTATTGTTCGGAGAAGTGTCTCGATCATGTCCGCATAATTCACGAACCGTAGGGAGACACACTTAAGGATTCGACGTTGTTTGAGTAGTTATGGTATTATGAGAAAGAGACCGAATGTTGTTCGGAGTCTCGGATGGGATCCGGGATATCACGAGGTGATCCGGAATGGTCCGGAGAATAAGATTCATATAAGGAAAGTCCCGTTTCGGAGTTCGGGAATGATTCCGGTGTTTTCATCGGGGATATTCTAGAAGGTTCCGGATTGTCCGGCACTCCGGGGGGGAAGGGGTACATGAATGTGTCATTACATATTGGAATGATTGCATCATGTACTAAGTGTTCTTGCTGTCCCAAATATAGGATTAAATTGAATCCTAAAACAGAAAAGTCAAATGTCCAGTTTGAAAGTCAAACTGCCAAAAACAAGAAACTGTGGGAAACAAGCAAGAGGAGTTGGAGTCGACTTGGAGGAGGAGTTTCTCTCCTCCAAGCCGGCGGCCAGCCTAGGCCGAGTTGGGGAGGGACTCCCTCCCTCCCCTGGCGCGCCACCCCCTCCCACCTATATAAGGAGGGGCAGGGCTCCCCTCCTAGACACACAAGTTTCCTATCCTCTAAACTAAACCCTAGATCTAGACCCCGGTTTAGAGCTATTCGGTTTAGAGCTTTCTAATTGGTTTAGAGCCCTCTAATTGGTGTGTCTAATTACTAGACCACTAATAGCCTCTCTCATAAGCTCCACCATACTCGCACCGGCTTAAGGCGAAGCCCTGCGGGATTTCCCCTCTACCTCCGGTACCACGCCGTTGTGCTGCCGAAATCGCGAGGAGAGTGCTACAACCTCCGCTGCCTGCTGGAACAAGGGAGAGGAAGGTCTTCGTCGAGTACCGAACGTGTGACCGACTGCGGGAGCGCTGCGGGAACGCGGCGCTGGAAGGATCGTCTACGCGATCTTGAGATCGGAAAGAGTACGACTACATCACCCACGAGAATCTGCTCTCGTTAACCGCTTTGGAATCTTCGAGGGTGAGTTCCTCTATCGACTCGTTGCTACAATCTAGTAGATAGATCTTGGCTTGTTTGTTTGTATGCGATAGAAAAATTTTGTTTTCCATGCTACGAACCCCTACAATAGCAACACACGCACGATCAACCTCGAAATAACCAAATAAAACCCAACGAGGCATCACGACAAAGCGATCACAAGATTCATAAAATATTTCAGGGGGCTACCCCAGTAAGCTACCGGCAACGAAGTTTGCCGACTCCAAGACGGACCCAGGATTTGCGTCAATGGCTGTAAACGACCGGAAACCTGAAAGTGTGATTGGGTTTGTCGATACCGCGAAAACACTCTGCATTTCAAAACAGTGCAGGTGCTCCACGCGCAATTATAAATAAAGTAGTAAAGCATGACATAAGTACAGGATAGTAATAAAGCCCCAAACTAGTTTGTGGCCCCAAGAAATTAGAAATGAATCAAGCTCTGTCTAAGGGGATTCATGGTCCCACATGCAGATAGTGTGATAGTTAAGGAACATGTATCAAGTACCCGGGGCCTATGGGACACAAGTGAGAAGTTAAAAACCAAATATTAGCTATTGCCCACCGATGCCTCTGCATTAGTTATATCTATTCCCAGCATTTTAATTATTAAGTTGTAATTAAAGTCATGATCATCTCCACTATTAAGCATGTGCCAACCTTCCAACAACGGTAGAACGATAACGACACGAAGAAGCACCTGAGCAAGCAACTACGACTTACAAGGCCTACTGTCTAACAAACAAAAGGCAATAGGGTGTGTCCAAGGTGATATAGAGGATGCAAGGAATATAAATGGGGCACGAAAACTAAAGCATCGCAATATGAATAGCAATAGATCAACATAAGGAAGTAAAGACTATAAACAAAAAATAGGTAGAAAGAGGGAGAATGCTCGCCTGAATACATTATCCAAAGATCTTGTCGATACTCGCATAAACTCAATGGCCTAATTTCTGAAGAAGCAAAACATTAAAAGAAGTACCTGATGCACTATTTAATACTACGGCAGAAGATCCGGCATGTTCATGATATGATGCATGACACGGCAAAGATGTAATACAACTAGGCAATATTAAGGGGAACCAAGGTCCCGACAATTAATTAGATGGTTCATGTTATTTAGATACCCTGCAATTTAAATGTTGAATTAACAAGGCAAAACATGGCATCGGTTCGATACACAAATTAAATGGAGGCAATATAAAACTAGAAAAGCCCGCATACGATCTCCATATTTAATTATTAAGGTGAGTCAATAAGATACCCCAAAAGATGAATATGTATGCGAGCATGAACAATTGACCTGCAACAATTATAAGGATGGCAATTTATAAAATAGGGGTCACGGAAAAAGGGAATCACACATCAAGGTCCGAAGATCTTGGGGGTCGGGTTCGGTCTTCGGACTCCGGGATCGGTCTTCGAATCCGTGTCGGCACACCCGGGGTCTCGGCGTCTTCAGGTCCATGAAGATCTTGTCGATCTACCGTTATCGCCCCCGACTTCTATGTTAGAGTTCTCGGGTTTAAGCAGCGGTGGTCTTGCGTAGTCTATCAGGTCCGTGTAGGAGATCTCCGGGTTCCGCGACGGAGTTCTAGGGTTACATGCGTAGCACCTCAATCGGTCGCATACCACTTCACCAACGGCAACCGATCAAGAAGCAGGCACCAACAACAGCGCTCAAACACCAACACGGCCAGGACACAAAACTTGACGAACGGGGCGAGCTATAGAGAGGAGGCCTCACAGAGCCACCGAGACGATCTTGCCCTGGCGACGAGCTCGTGCAGAGGCGGCCTAGCGGTGGCTCGCGGAGAGGAGCCCATGGGCGGCGGCAGAAGACGGCGAGGAAGGGGCACCCGCGACAGAGGAGGCGCGGGAGCACACAGCTTGACGGCAGCGAGCTCGGAGGCGCTGGAGGACGCGGGACACGCTGGAGAGAGGCGGCAGCGGCGGGCTTCGCGGACGTCGGCGATGGAGGCGCATGGCCGGGGAGAGCTCGACCGTAGGCGGGGAGACGTAGAGGACGGCGGCGGCCGGAGCTTGCAGGGGCTGAGGCGGCGATGTGGATGCCCTGGAAGACGAGCAGGGGAAAGCGACGGTTGCAGGGGCGGAGGCCGACGACGTCGAGGTCGAGGACGACCTGGCCTTGGCAGCAGCCGGAACGAAGGTGAGCAGCAGAGGGTGCGGCAGCTGGCGCCCGGAGATGAGGACGCCGACGGCGGAGAGCGAGGAGGCGCTCGTGCGGTGCTGAAGGAGAGGAGGCCGAGGATGAGCGGCCGGGGAGAGGGAGGCGCGGCCAGCAGGGGGACCCCGGGACGGCGGTGACGCTCGGTCGATGGGGGTTGATGCGGGAGACGAGGGAGGGTTGGTGGCGAGGGGCGAGAGACTGGTCGCGGGGAAGGGCGCGTCGGGGCGTCGTGGTGGGTCCGGTTGACGGTAGGTGGCGAGGTGGGTTTGCAGGGTGGGGTCCGCGTGTGCGCGTCAAGCGGGCAGGGAGTGCGGGAGCGGTAGCGTGCGCTACGACACGTCGCAGTGGGCGCGCGCGTGCGGTACACCGGTAATTGCACATAGCACCAGCATCTGTTGCACAAAATCACAACTATGATTTTTTGTTGCACAAAACACCAACATTTGTTGAATTCATAGCACAAAATACAATATTGTTGATTAACTGTGTTAATAGCTAATTAATTAGACGGGACCAGTGTTAGCAGGTAGTCAACGAACGAAAAGAAAAAATTTGTACACCGTTAGTTACTAATATTATGTTTTATAGCCAATTAATTTGTTTAAAGAAGAGTTGGTGGGCCATTTTTTGCATAAAAACACAACAATGGCTTTTAGTAACGATTAAGTAATTAACAATTAAATAATTAACGGTGCACAAAATTTTCTCGTTGACTACCTTTTGAAAGTGGTCCCATCTAATTAATTACTATTAACACCCTTAATTACTAATATTGTGTTTTGTGCAACGATTTCAGCAAATGTTGGTGTTTTGTGTAACAAAATATCATAGTTGTGGTTTTGTGCAACAGATGCCCCAACAAGTGGTGTTGTGTGCAATTACCTCGGTACACCACGGGAAAACGGGCGATGGGGTCAGCGGCAATGGGTCGGTGGGCGGCTCGCGCGCGTGAGCGTGAGTGCGCTCTTGCGTGTAGTGCGTGCGCTGCTGTGTGTGTTAGCGGCTGGGAGTGGCGGCGGCTGGGTAGGTTGGGTTAGGGCTGGCAATGGGTGCCCATCACCCGTTTACCCGGCGGGTAAAAACCCTATTAGGGTAAGCGTTTGGGACAGAAAAATAGCCATGGGTATATAAATGGGTAAATTCTAAACCCATCGGGTGTGACGGGTACGAGTAAGGGATCGGACAACCCACACCCGTGTACCCATGTACCCATCAACATATCTGACAAGTGGACCTCTGATACAAAATTCTAACTTAGATAATCTATGTTGTCCCGTTAATCTCGGTAGGCGAAAACAACACACATATTTCACGCCTAGTATCTCTGTTTATCGAGGTATATTGATGATTGTTGATCGCACGCATACTTTTTTTCTCTATTGTCATAGTCCATTCCTGTAACTCCAACATGGTATCTCTATGATTAATTGAGATAATGTAACATACTTTATTGTGATGCTTATTTTGTGGTCTTATATACGGTTAAATTATCTCTTTTCTTGTGTGAGTATGTGAACTTAATTTATTATGTTGATGCTTATAAATTATATTGTTAAATGTTGTTTTCTACAAAAAAAACGTTCATTTTGATGTGCCGTATATGCGGGTATTTTAACCCACAGGTACCCACTAACCCTGTCGGGTGACGGGTATGGGAAAAACTTGCACCCGTTGACGGGTATGGGGAAAACTTGCACCCGTTGACGGGTACGGGTGCGGGTGATGGGTATACTCAGGGAGAACGGGTACGGGTATGGGGTGGCTCCACCCGCACCCATACCCTGCGGGTGCCATCCCTAGGTTGGGTGGGGTGTGGTTAGGGTTTAGTTAGTCTAGGGTTTGCTGTTAGATAGGCTAGGTGGTTTTGGGTTGCCGGGGTAGTAGGTAGTCTGGCCTACGGGCTGGACTGCCTCCCCCGGTACGAAACTTTTTTTATAAAACAAAGTGTTTTAAAAATAGTTTTAGACAAGTAAAAGATCCGGACGGACCTAGGTTTCGATTTGAAACAAAGAGGAGAATATCTAGAAAATAAAAGTAGACTTTTAGAAGATAGTTTTAGGCAAAAACATGTATGCGGGCATGAGGATGCTCAAATGCAATGTGGCATGATGATATGAGCATGCAGTCATGATGATGCACAAAACAAAACAACGAGCGATTTTCTAGTAGTGCTTTTACCGGGGTGCTACAAAACCCTTGACCGCTTTGGTTCAACAATGGCAACGTGATGTGTCGTTACACTTTTGGAGGTGTCGTCGTGGAGCTCCGAGACCTCTCGGTCTAGTTTCGGTAGACAAGCTCATTTTTTTTATTTTTTGTTTTACAGCATGCTAAATTCTGTCATGTTGTACTAGTTACATGGTTTCCTCGTTCAGCCATTTTGGGCTGCAGGATTTGAGACAAATGATGAGAGGCGCTGCTGGTATGAGTTCCTACTAAAGATTTGAATCCGTTGCTTTGTCCCGCTTTTAGTGGAGTACTTTTGTTTGTCGGTGTTAAAGAAAATAATCTTTGATAGGGGTTTTGGAGGAAAAAATTACAAGACCCACACATGATAAGCAAGATTTTGAGAAGATAAAACTTTTCCAGAGACTTGAGGCACGCTTAAAAGACAGGACATGGGAGTATTTGTAAGTTCAATTAGGGGTTGTTTATGAGGATTGCTTTTGGTTTTTGGATTTTTGCTTGTAAGATATAAAAACACCTAAATATGTGCTTTTCGCTTATACCATCAAGTAATCATATTGGGTTGAAAGCCAAAAACACTTACTATTCACGTGTTTTTTTTTGCTTATAAGCCAAAAGTAAGCCTAACCAAACGGAAGTGACCGTTTGGAGCATGGATGACAGCTTAGGCCTTGATTTCAGAGTTTAAAATTTTTCTAAAAAATACATGAACATAGTCAATGTTGTATTCTATCCATGTACAAAATTCCACGATGAAATGGCTCGGAAAAAATAATAAAGTTTTACGAAAGGACAAAATCTCCATTTCGGTTAACAGTTTGTCACTGTTCACCAATGGCAAAAAGCGAGTTTCTTTTAGTTTTTCCGAGTTCAAAATACAATGTATTTCGTTCTGAAATTTTGCACGCCGGTAGAAATACAACATTAAATACATCCTAATTTTTTTGAACTCTTTAAGACGTTAAGTACGAAATTCCATAGGTTCAAAATTCGATCTCATTGTAGAACACTAGTACAGATTGAGCCTTCGCACATGCTGGAAATCGTCCTTCACACACAATAAACCGGATCATCGCTACCTGTGGGTGGGCTCTGAGCCTCTACTACACATTAAACCATGTGCGAAGGACGGTTTCATTTTAGTAGTTGTTGCGAAAGTTAGGGCCTTCGCACGCATTTTGTTTTGCTCGGCCGTCTCAATTTTTGAGGATTCTCGTAAAAGAAAAATTTTATGCAGCGTATGTGTTCAACTCAGATGTCACATGGTTGTTTAGACCATCCATATGGTTATTTCAAACATCGCATACAGTTTAGCTATGCAATAAGTGATACCAACAAAAACATGTAGCATATGTACACTAGCTATACCAGTAACCCATAACTCAACATTTTATGCAATATATTAGCAGAACTGAATTCAATTTGATTGTACATTTCATACATATATATTTATTTCGTCATAGATTCAGTTGATAGCTATACAAATGAAAGAGTGATGCATGTAAAATGCATACATGAACTTGTAGTTCATTGTCACATTCCAACATATTTGCATCTTATACGATGTTATTTCCATGTTTTACATTGATTTTTTGGGATTGACTAATAAAATCCTGTTTATTTGGTTTGTAACTTTGTAGGACAGAAAAAGCCTATTTTGCGTGTTTTTAACTTTCATGGACCTTAATGAAGTCAAATGAACCTGGGATTTTTCCAGAATCAATGGTTCATCAACACAAAGAGTTGGAGTGCTTGAACCACCAGAGGGGGGCCTCGAGGCCCACCCGAGACCATGTGGCATGACCGAGGAGGGTGACAGCGCCACACATACAATCTTGGCTATTGAAACTCCATTTGCCTCAGTTTTCATGCCACCGCCTTTGTTTTGACCTAAAATCTTCTATAAAAGGGTCTCTAGTGCGATCTCAGAGGAGGCGAAGCAGAAAACACAAAAACCACAATACATATCTAGATCCACTGAAGATTGGAGGGGGGACTGTCGTCGGAGCCACCCCCAGTTGGATCTCCACCCTCTCCAACATCATCATCACCGTATCCCTGATGCCAATGCCACAACTCTCAACCCTTGTAGATACTCGCAACTTCACACACTTACGCACGTAGCCACCGACCACGAAGCGGTTTGCAATCTTCTAATTCCCAATGGAACAACAGATCACACGAAACTTGTAATTGGCTAGATCCCAATGGATCAACTAATCACACTTTATTGATAGTAGAAAATACGCCAGATCGATACGAATTGGTGTGGTAGGATTCAATGGTTTGCAGTTAGCAACCCCAAGAACTAGGGTTTATCTTAAACATGGTCTAAACTGAGCTAAGGGGGCGTCCCAGGGCTTATAAGGGCATCCAGGACGTCCAGAAAATGAAAACAAGACATGTTCGACTCAAACTGATGCATGCCGACTCGGACCAGATTCGGTTGGCGGTGATGGCCCAAAATATATCGAGCTCGTTGGGAAACCCCAAGAGAAAGGTATGATGAGCACATCAGCAAGTTTCCCTTAGTATGAAACCAAGGTTATCAATCCAGTAGAAGCAAGGAAACACCCCAAAGGTGTAGCTAGCTGAACGTTGGCAGGGCGCACTACCGGTGCCAGCAGCAACATGGAGAACTGCACAACACAACCACAGAACTTTGCCCCCAACTTGTGATGAGGTTGTCAATCTCACCGGTTTTGCTGAAAACAAAGGATTAAACGTATCGAATGGAAGGAAGTAATAGTTTGCAGAAAGTAAACACAAAGCAGTAAACAGTTTGTAGATTGTATGTAAAAGAAAGGACCGGGTCCATAGTTCACTAGAGGTGGCTCTCCTTAAGATAGATAACATGCTGGGTGAACAAATTACAGCGGGGCAATTGACAAACATCGAGAAAGCATACAAGCATATACTAATCATCTTGACTCCTTTGAGACTTGATTGGGCATTACAACATTATACATAGACCGCCATCCAACTGCATCTATGACTAATAATCCACCTTCAGGTTATCATCCGAATCCCCTCCAGTATTAAGTTGCAAGCAATGGATAATTGCATTACAAATTGCGTGTAAGGTAAACAATACGATTGTTCTATGAACAAAGGATTGTTGTTTTCTCCCTAGTAGCAACAACACATCTAGTACCTTAGAGATTTCTGTCACTTCCCCAGATTACCAGAGGCATGAACCCACTATCGAGCATAAATACTAACTCTTGGAGTTGCTAGCATCTACTTGGCCAAGATAGCTACTAACAACGGAAAGCATGCAAGATCACAAATAACAAAGACATGATAGAATCAATAATCAATCTGAAATAGCATCTCAATATCCATCGGATCCTCGCAAACACAACATGCAGAATTATAAATAGATGATCTTGATCATGAACGGAGCTCACAGGATCTAAACATGAAAGCACAAAGGAGGAGAACCAGCCATCTAGCTACTACATGGACCCGTAGTCCAGAGATGAACTACTCATGTATCACACCGGAGGCTTGCATGATGATGAAGAAGGCCTCTAGGGTGAATTCCTCTCTCCGGCAGGGTACCGGGAAGAGCTTCAGATCCCTCCCAATCTAGGGATGGAGAAGACGATGGCTACAGACTCTTTGTTGGAATTTTTATCGGGTCCTTAGGGTTTTGGTATCGGAGGCATCTTATAGGAGGAAGGAGAGGCCGAGGGGGTGCCTGGGCTGGCCACACCACCCCCTGGCGTGGGGCAAGCCTGGCCGCGCGGCCAGGTGGTGTGGCCGCCCTCTGGCCCTTCTCCGTCTCGTATTCTGGCTCCAAGTGTCTTCCGGTAAAATAGTGACTTCGGCTTTTGTCCCGTCCAATTCTGAGAATATTTATTTTCTGACTTCCTGGAACAAAAAACAGCAGAAAACAGGCAGTTGGTACTGTGGCTCTTGTTAATAGGTTAGTCCAAGAAATCATATGAAAAGTACTCCAAAGTGTAGACAAAACACAAGAAAGTAGATAAAACCAAGCATGGAACATCAAAAATTATAGATACATTTGCAATGTATCAGGCGACCGGACATTCCGGTTGGAATGCGCCGGACTTTCCGGTCGGGCCGGAGACTCCGGGTGGAGTGCGCCGGATAGTCCAGTGGTGCCAAAAACTTCATAGTTTCCAGGTGGTGTCCGGGTGGCTTCCGATTTGGCATAGTGACGGGTTACCACCTCGATGCTTCTCGGGTAGGCCGGACAGTCTAGTGGGAATTGGTCGGACACTCTGGTCTTCGCAGGAACTCTTGCCTTCCTCTTGATGATCTTCTCTTGCGCCTTCCTCCCTCTCCTCCCTCACGCATCCTCGGGCGATCATCATGTTGTGCTCCTATTGCAGCCCTTCTCCTCCTCGCGCCATGCTTCCTTTCTCAATGAACCTGATCATACACAAGTGCATAGACTTAAGTAGTATAAAATTCTCATCAATTAAAACACCAGATTCATTTAGGAGTGAATTCACCTGTTGTTCAAGTAGCTTGGCACGAGCTCTAGTAATAGGTCCAATCCTAATTTCATTGAACTTGGTCTTGGCAGCAACATCGACAACTTCATTAGGAATTGGAGATGGTGAATTTATAGAGATGTCCTCATCAATGAGGCTCATAGATGCTCTCAGACTCGCCTGGTACCGTCAAGCGGTACTACCGGTGTCAAGCGGTAGTACCGGAAAAAGTTCCGGTACTACTGGATGATACTAACTGAGCAGGCAGCAACAATAGGGACAAAAGTCCTCCAAAGTCTCAACCATTGAGGAAAGCTTGAAGGTCAACAGAAGTAGAGTTGATTCCACCTAGACTTTCCAACGCGGACCCCCTCTTAATAGTATGGTTTTCCTATGACTCAAACAAGATATCTAAGAAAAAACTATGTCTTGCTATTGACCCTTTTGAGGGGAACGAATGCTTTGCAAACATAGTTGGCCTAAAAGACACTTAGCAAATGATTAGTCCGACACGTGTGTTATCACCAAACATCAAAACCACTCAGGGAAGGAAATACCCTTTCAGTTATCTACTCTAGTAGGGTATTCCTCGCAACTACTATAAGGGATCATCTCCCTCGAATTCTGGGTTTCCCTTACAAAAAGGGCCATCTGTGGCTACAATGATCTGGGGTAGGTGAGACTGCCCACGTCAGCGGACGGGCGATACTATGAGCCACTCATTGAAAGTGCACACTCCAAGTTTGAGTGGAGCACTCCGGTTGGTCTATGGATCCCTACTTCCAGGTATTGAGGGGAACAACTCATAGGGTAGGGCCTATGCTAGAGTGGGCATCCTGACAGTCCTTACCGGATACTCGACCCACGATCCATAAGGGACCAGGGCAGGGTACCCAGATGGTGTGGGTAAAGTATACAACCTCTGCAAAGTGTAAATCTATTAGAATAGTCGTGTCCGTAGTTATGAACGGTTGGACAAACTACTATAGAGCGGTGCTGGTTTTGATTTTAAAAAGGATTTCGGAAAAGAAAGAGTTTTCTAAAAAGGTTGGTCCAGCATGACCATGGAGGAAGTGAGGTGATCTCGAAAGATCACGAAAGATGAAAAGCCGGTCGAATGATGACTGTGAGATTAGAAAATGGGTGACCCAATCCTATTTTTTTCCAAAACTTTTCAAATGTGTTCAAATTATTTACAAAAGATTTTCAACAAAGTTATGTAGATGCTATATCTATAAGAGAAACTATTTGAGAAAAGAACCTCTCATTGAGCCCTCCTACTACCACATCCATACTACATATCTTTTTATTATTATTCTCTTAAGGTGGTTTTCGAGTATATT
This sequence comes from Avena sativa, assembly GCA_916181665.1. NCBI lineage: Eukaryota > Viridiplantae > Streptophyta > Magnoliopsida > Poales > Poaceae > Avena > Avena sativa. The sequence continues at coordinate 220,681,984 of OV702292.1, forward strand.
CAAAGTAGTCACTGGCATTATCTCTAGCTATTAACTTGATCAGATTCAAGAAGTAAGGTGAAGAAAAAGGTGATGTTGACGACTATGCGAGATAGGACATTCTTCTAGTCAGCTACCAATAGGTTAAGGCATGGCTCGGGCTCGACGCATGATAAAGTTCCGCTGATGATGTTCGATGTAGCCATAATGGCAATCGAGGTATGACTTGTATCCGCTTAAGTAATGGATGTTTATTTTGATACTTGTCGGTTATGTGTCATGACAGACTGATCATGTGATCATGGTGATATGCATAACAGGGATTCTCGGAGGATTACTCCGGGGACCCCACACCGTGGAGGCGGGCGAGCGGATGGATGCTGGAGGAGGAGATGGGAGGAGGTCAATTGCGGCACGATTTGGTGGAAAAAACTGCCATAACCGTCTCCGCCCCAGGCATCAAGGCGATATGGTCCAACTCCAGTCTTTGAGTTGTTCATGACAAGTCCGTCCCCGTGAGATCCATGAATTTGGATATTGCAGGGTCGTCGTACACACGTGAATTTGTAAAAACAAATTTGTTGATCTGGACAGTAGGTCATGAACTACGGAAGATTACGGAAAGCTTCCACGCTGGTGCGATTTTGCAGTCAGAACACATAAATTCAGGCAGACTTTCCACTTTATTCCTTTCTAAACTTCGTAGTATCCTTTGTTGATGGTTCCTGAGGAATAGTCAGTGCTAAAGTGTGGCGCGATACAAGTAAAATACTACTAGCATATAGCATGTTATTAAATATTCAGATTGCTATTTGACTACTATTCGTCGTGTCAGATTTTGTTCTTGGCATGACCGTAGAAGTGAACCTAAACAACGGAATGTATTTACTTCTGGTAATAGAATAGAGATGCATGTTTCATGATTTCATTGATCAAGCATGGAGAAATTTCCTCTAACGGGTGACCTAAAGAAGTTTGCAATTCGGTTTAAGAAATTGAAGATAAAGCTTGTCCTCTTTGACATAAAATTTCGTATTCCATTCAGATGTATATTGTTCTGGCTTGGATGCAAGCTACAATAATAGCATAAAAAATGTCCGATTTGAGGATTTGCAAAGTAAAATTGTCTGACATTTATTGGACGAGATTGCCCTTAGCGTTTTGGAGTTATTACACGGGTTGCCATCGCCGAGTGATCTGCAAAATTTCCCTACAACTTGTTTCTTATTTTTTCTCCCGCATTGAAGGAGCCCTCTCCTGAGTCATGGCCCTCTTTCCTCCTAGCGTGGCTCGATTCACGCCCGCCGCCGGCAAATCGATGCCTCCAGCTACTGAATCGAGTTACTTATCATTATGAGAAGATTAGAAAAATTACGAGAAAGAGAAGCAAACCCAACACAAAAATATGGTTTAATATTAAGGAAAAATCATATTGTAACTTCATTTGTAATAAGAAGCCTTCTGAATCTCTCTTGCATTTTTCAGACAATACTTGTTGTTTATTTCAGTGTTATCATGTTTTCTTGGTCATTGTATATGAAAATTATCAGACAGAAATTACACATCTTATGTTTATATACGAGACATGTGCGATGACAGAAAAATAATAAAGTCGTAGGAATTACACCTAATATCACCCTTTAAGTCAGGTACCGGTTTGTTTATCAGGTGTTTAACGAGGATACCAAGAAGAGTCTGGATGAACTTAGCCATTAAAAGTACATGTGTTCAGTACTAGCAGGTTCTGCACATGCTAGTGCCAAAATTTTCTTCTGACTCGCAAAATTGAGCAAACAGTATGGACCACATTTAAAGAAAATCACCTTCTCATGTTGTCTCCGTTCACTGCATCTGGTTGGGCATAAAACGTAAGTGCTACTGCTTATTATTAATCTACATCACCTAAAAGTAATGCTGAATTGTTTCATGAAATATCGTATGTTGTTTGTGTGCTTCCGTGATCTCAAGTTGCATTCAGACTAATTTTTTCTCTGTCCAGACATTATATCTGAACTTCCGGTCAATAGGTTATACCTATATCTATTTGTCGGTAATAGAGACTTTTTCTTTTTTTTGCTTTGAAACAATTTTGATTTGTTTCGACAATTTCCATCCTGCCCACGGTATGTACGTGACGCCAAGAAAGCCTGTTTTTTTTCTTCAACACCTTGCACTTATATGTGTTCATCATCAAGGCGTAGAACCTACCAACGTGATGGACATCACCGGCTCGTTGGAAAACAAGAGAGAATAAATTTTTTATAGGTATAAAAGATACAAATTTTTTTCCTTTTTGTAATTAACGTGTCATATATACAAAGATATTTTTAAGAAGTCATAGCAACGCACGGACATTCAGTTAGTACTCCCTCCTTTCCAAATTAGGATGTCTATTAGTTTTGGTCAAAGTCAAATTTAATAAACTTTGATTAAATATTTAGAAAATAGTATGAACTCAATGTTATTAGAATCGTCATAAATATTTTCACATTATATGCATTTGACATTAGAAAAGTTAGTATGTTTTTAAATATAGTTGGTCAAACTTTATAAAGATTGACTTTGACCAAACCTAATATGCATCCTAATTTGGGAAAGAGGAAGTAATATGTTTTAGTTTCGTAAAGCTAATATATCTAGACCACTTTTATAGTGTAGGTTTGAAGAGATTCGAAACGAACCTACACGCTAAAAAGATCTAGATACATTCACTTTTAAAATTAAAACATCTTATATTTTAAAAGGGGGAGTGCAATTTAATTGTGAACGGAGGAGGGAGTAGCTCCGTCCCTATTACTGATGTTGTCGTGAGACACGAAACAATGACAATTATATTACTGGCAGTTCGAAGTCACCGGCAGCGATGTCCGCTCATGGTCTCACTCGTACACACCATCATGAGCTGTCTCGTCCTTAACGCCATGCCTTCGGTGGATCATTTGACGGGGCTAACGTGTCTTTGGTTCGTTTTTTCAGCGGTGTGTGAACTGCGTCCGGTGAAGTCATAGTCGCAGCGAGAGCGATGGACAACGACAACGAGTGATGATGCTCTTTTGATTGGACTGTTCTGTTACTTCTACTCACATCGACCAGAACATAGTTTGCGCCACACAAGAAAAAACGTGCGTGATAGTGCTCTATGTCCGTGTATGAATCCAACAAGGACCTGCCTCATGCAATAGAACCCACAAGTGGCCACGAGTTTTTTCATTACTATTTTCCGGCCGCACCAATACGAGGGCCCGCGAACGATATGGACAATACTGACGTCGGAGCCGAAAGAGGGCAGTTGACTGCTAAATAAACAACACAGTAGGTACCGTCGAGTGCTTCTCTTGAGTTGTTTCTTTCGTCGATTTAGAAACGCCAAAAAAACCGACCACGCTTTCCATGCGAGAATGCGACACTACTGGTAACATTTTGTTGCCCAATGATTGATGGAGAAGTTTATATTGTAAAATCGATCAAAATTTACTCTATGGTACCATTATAGGTTTGCGGAACAAAAACCACCATATTTTGATCCCTTTTGTACAAATAACGCTAAACACGAATTGACACGGTGGGGCCCACCTATCTGGGCCAATTTACTCAGATGGATAAGGTCCCACTTGCTAGACCAATGAAAAAATAAAAATATATTTCTCAAAAAGGAAGACATGGGAGAGGTTCTTCTTTGGGCGGCACCACCGTTGCCGCACTCCGGCAAGCCACATCGGCCACCTCCCTCCCCTCCCCTCTCTCCATGAACCGCCACCCGCCTCTCTCTCTATCTCCTCTCTCTCTCAATCTCACGCTATTTGTAGGCGTGGGCCATGGAGAGGCTCGTGGATGTGCGCGGAGAGGGTGGAGCCGACTCGGTACTACTCCTGACTCTGCTCGGCCGCCACGATGGGTAGGATCAGCGAGCACCTGTTTGACCGCCATATCCGTCGCCACCATTGCTCCGGTGAGCAACTCTAGTAGGAGTAAGGCTTTCCAAGCCGCACAGACCACCCACGCACAACCACAATACGTGGAGAGCCTTGCACACCATTCTGGCATCCCTGGAGTCCACCAGAGCAATGTCGTCCACGAGAGTGATACATGTGCGGCCGTTCTTCTCCAATCCAGGTGTTGCGCTTTAAACGGAGCCGCACACTCGTATGACAGATCTGTTGTATGGATAGGAGTCGCCAATACGTTTGACCGACTAACGTGTAACGTTTTTACTCGGGTTACTCAGAACATCAACGGTGATGCACCTCAATGCGTTTCCAGGAGAACGATCTCACAGCGCGATACGCAAGACAGTGAGCAGATGCTTTTAGAACGAGAAGCCCATATTTCTCAGGAGAGACCTCAGTTTGAGATTCAAGCGACTATTGGCTGATCTAGTCAACCTGGTCATCCTAACTCGGTTATCGATCTAAAAACGATAAGTCACTAAAGAAACGGAATTAGGAACAAGGGTTTAGAGATAAAAGTAGATTGAATTGATTTATTGATTGTGTTTTCTTAATTTCAATCAACCACCACCCTTACAATTTACAGGGTGGCTGGTCTTTTCACACAAGCCTAGGAGACTAACACACGTGTAAATTATGGATTACATAACAAGAAAGAAAAACTCTAAACTAGGCAACTACAGTCAGCTTCGTACTAGAACCGGATTCCAAGCATTTGAGTCAACTCTGTTGAGTATCCTTCCTTCCGTGTTGGCAAAATTTCCATGGTCTTCGAGCTTCTTTCCGGCTACGGCTACGTAATGGTCACTTGGGCTTAGTCGACGTGACCTTTCTTCACCCAGCTTCTATATGCTTTCGGCTATACTCGGTTTGATTGTCATTTTCATGCTTCATACGAACTTGTTTGATGCTCTCATTGTCACCGTGATCTTCATGAATGTGAGGAATGAGCAACATGCGGGCAAAAGGGCATTAAAAGTAGTGCATATGAAGAAATAAACAATTGTGGTTATGGTAAGTATGAACATCAATAGGAAGAAAGAGACAACTATTGGTTGTGGTAAGAAATCTATCATATTTCCTTTGGAGATGTTGTTCTTGTCTATGGTGCAAATGTAGTAAGGGATTGTTGGTTTGTATTTTCTAACTATCCTCCTCGGGTTTCTCCTTCTTAATCTAGTTATGTAGACAATATTGCCAAACCTATAGCGAAGGTCGTACTTATCTACAACTCAGGAATCTGATCCTGAAATAAACTTATATTACTTCACACACATGCATACATGCATGTTATTGATCTAGTCTGGCCATTATACCTCGTATGGTAGAGGGCACGGCCGGACAAGAGCTAGGTACCTTGTTAGGGTTATTCTTCGCATTAGACATTCCTAACCTACAGAGTCCAACAATGCTACCTTATTCTCTTAGAACAAAAATTCCTAACATACAAATACTGACGAGGGGTAACCTCGGCAATGCCTATGATGATGGACTTAGGGTTTCGCGGAAAAGAGAACTGGGGATTTCGTCGGATGTCAGGAAAACAACGAAGTCAAAGTCGCATGAATATTGAGTAATCGCACTGTTACAAGTTGTCTTCTAGATTTTGGTATTCTCGCTTGGGCTTCTCCCGTCCTATATATAATAGGCCGGGTCTCAAAGCTGTATGCGAATAGGTTTCATACACGTGTAATTATAATACCAACACAATATCGGTTCATAGTCTCTTTCCTAATACAATCAAAGCCTTTGTCGGTTGCTTCCTTGGGATGTCATCTGAAACCTTCATGGGCCGTAAGCCTTTTACCCAATATAGGATAGCGAATCATAAGCATCCGAGTAATCATACCTATGTCAGTAGCCCCCGAGACTCTACTTGAACCGCAGTTTCAGGTTGAGTCTCAAAGTTTCTTTTTTCCTTCTTTTATTTTATTTTTGTTCCTTGATTTTTATATTTGTAGGGATTTTGGTACAACAAGTCCGATGCTTCCGACGAATCAGAAATCAGTTAATTGCTCCTGGGCAAAAACAAGGTTATCCTACATCAAATTCAAGTCCCCAGGCTCGAATCCGGAATTTGTTACTGGCGTAATTCAATTCGAGCCGCTGAGGTCTTATCAAATACTGAATTCAAGTTTCTATTTTTATCAGGTATCCAACGCGTCCATCAGGATTTTTCATTGTATCGGCGATACGGATATTTACTGATAGAGCGCATTCTTGTGCGATTACCTGGCCACACAGAACGAATCCTGGGACCTTACCTTCATGTTTTTGAACATGGCATCCGGATTTTTGTCGCATAGGGTGCGATTCGACAGTTTTTTGATTTATAGCGGCTAAAAAACTTTTTTTTGTAACTTCTCCCGATAGGAGTATCTGTCGATGAATTTTTCCTTTGTCTTTTTTTATCAGGTACGTGCTAGCGCTCCTTATAAGGAGTAGCCCCTGAGGCTATGTTTGGATATATGTATCAGAACATAGGCTCGAAAATTTAGGTTTATGGCGCTAGTGCTTCTATATTTTTTGTCAGGTGCACGACCAGTGCTCCCGATAGGAGTAGCCCCGAGGCTACAGTCGTAATATTGTATATTCGATTGTAGTCTCAAATCTTTTTCTGAAGGAATTTACTTAGACTCCAATTTTAATTTCTTCGGGTCATATTTCTTATAGTGAGTCGCAATTTTTGCAACGCCTCCGTTGTGACATCAGTGATGACGTATCTTATGCTATTGATTTTCAGAAGACACGTCCTAACTAGACGTGTCGAACGTGGGGCCATGCGGCAGTAATGATGACGCGTGATAGCGTATTCAGCGGAGATTTCTGACTACACGTCCTCTCTCCGCGCGAAAATCAAGGCATCATGCGCTGTCCTTCGTTTTTACCACGGCCATACCTTCTTTAGATTTTTCCTTTACGGAATCTTTGTAACACGTGTCACCGTCGTGTGATCTTTTGCCGGTTCGATTTTGCATCGAACAGTTCGTACCTCACGTATTTGTTCTTTATAAGGGAAAGGAGATGTGTTTTACTGTTTTACCTCATCTACCTCTGCTCCATCTTCTTCCTTGCGATCTTGCCCCCTTGCGAACTCCTGCTCTGTGCTTGTGTTCCTCTTTTGCCGCCATGGGAAAAAGCAAAGCTGGGACTTCCGCTACTATCACGAAGGCCACCAGGAAGAGGGCCGTCGTATGGGATCCTACCAAGTGCTCGGTGCGTGATCTCCGTGAGGCGTGGAACTCTGGCCATCTGGCGGAGGGTACCTTCAAGCTTCCTGGAGACGAAGTTGCCCCCATCCCCAAGCCTGGCTAGAGAGTAATGTTCCTCTCCTTTCTTTTCTGCGGCCTTTCTCTTTCTGTCCACGAATTTCTTCGTGGTCTTCTCTTTGTTTATGGCGTGCAGCTATATCAGCTCACGCCTAACTCTATTCTTCTTGTTGCTTGTTTCATCACTCTCTATGAGTGCTTTCTCGGGATTCATCCCCATTGGGGCATGTGGAAGCATTTCTTTTATGTTCGTTGTAACACCACTGACACCATTGTCCATGACATTGGTGGCGCTATTTTCTCTGTTCGCTCCGATATGGATTATTTTGACTTTAAGATCACTGATTCTGTCCAAGGCTAGAAGTCCAAGTGGTTTTATATCAAGGATCAACCACTTGAAGGCCAGTCTTTCGGTTTAGCCCCCTTTAATCCTAAGAAACCTTGCCGCAAACTTGACTCCTGGGATCAACGTCCTTCTGCCGAAGAGATGGTTGAAACCAGCCTTATATTGATCGCATTTCAAGACTACGGGACAAAGTTGGCAAGGAATTGTCAGGTCTCCAGGTCCTGGCATATTTTTTGCGGATCTGCGTCCAGCCGCTTCAAGCCCGGCTTTCTGGCATGTGGGCATATACCGGGAAGAAGGATTCGATGAGGATTTCCTCAGAAGACCTTACCCTCAAGGTATATGAAAAGAGGGTTCGAAACTTCACCACTCTTACCAAGAAAAGCCCGGTTCCCTCCAACTGTGTTGTGGAGCCTTACGGCAAGAAAAACCGGCTCCTCGAGGTAAATTTCCTTTGCATTCATCTTTCCTTTCCTTTATTTGCGGATGCAATTTTTACTCTATCAATGACTGGCGCTTTTTCCATGTCTTGTGCTTGTGTAGGACTTAGATCACCTGATCTCACTTCCTCCTCTTCCTGGAAGTTGTGAGCCCCCTATCCATCCTTCCGCATCCGATGATCTTCCTGTGACTAGGACTGCCGCGGATGAGGAGATGGATTTTCTACATATGACTCTTCATCAAAGACGCAATCTCTTCTGTTGGCTCACTCCGGAGATTTTCGCGTGGAGCATGCTGGTGATAAGAGGAAGCGCCCCTATGCTGTGGAGAGGGTCAAAGACTCGGATGACTCAACTGATTCCAAACCCCTCGATGCTGCTCCAGTCTCGGCTGCTCCCGCCCAGATGAACTTGTTCCGCTTTGCATAGGATGTGTCTTCGTAAGTGTTTCACTTCTTCTTCTTTGCTTTATCGGGTAGTTCTATTGCTGATACTTTTCCCAATTATTTTGTTCTTTTCTCTTGCAAGTGATGATGATGAAGATCCTCCCACATCTCCTTGATCCATTCGATCAAGATTACGGATGTATTATAGCTCTTTTTCCCTAGTAGACCTAGGTTATCGAATCCATGGGAAGAGAATGCATAGTGAAGTTACTTTAACGGACCTTCGAGAGTTTTAGAATTCCTTTTATGTTTTCACCGGACTAGTAGCTTGCATCTTTTTGTTGTTGTCGATGATGGAGAGAGAGGGCCTAGGGCGTTCGGTTTCACATGTAGCTGTGCAAAAACATCTGATGGAAATAAAATATAGAAATAAAGTATGCGTGTACTTGTTAGAGCCAGATAAATTATATGTGAGCAGTGCATCCATAATTTCTATTGCCTCCGCAACCGCTTATAGAAATAACCTACTAGTCTCATCCATAGAAGAAAGAGAACTAATGATATGCATAGTGATGTCACCGTTAATCTCAAGCAAATCCCTCACATACAACCGTACTACCCCTTCTGTCACTGGGGTTCCCAACCTGCAGATCAGTCATCACTCATACTTCCTATACCTGGCTCAACCCTCGGGGTCTTGGGTACCTGACAAGTCCTTAAATTGAGGCAAGAGAGGATATACTAATCATCATGTCGTACAAACTAATACAGGATCCCATCTATGATAAATCACATGCATAATTGCTGCATGGCTAGGCCGAAGCCCTTAGCCCAAGAAGAATTACTCACACATAGAGATGAGATCAACAATCACATGTAATGAAAATCATAAGGTTGATAGAAATAGTCTTACAATGTCGCCAATCAGAGAAGATAACTACTATTACAAGTGGTGGAGTATGGCTATGGAGATGGAAAAGGATGTGGAGATCTGGAGGTGGCTTCCAGGTGAGGTATGGTGACGAGGGGTAACGTCAGCAATGCCCATGGTTATGGACTTGGGGTTTCGCGGAAAAGAGAACGTTGGGGATTTCGTCGGATGTCAGGAGAACAATGAAGACAAAGTCGCCTGAATATTGGGGAAAACACTCTATTACAAGTTGTCCTCTAGATTTCGGTACCCTCGCTTGGGCTTCTTCCGTCCTATGTATAATAGGTCGGGTCTCAAAGATGTATGCGGATAGATTTCATACACGTGTGATTACAATACCAACATAATGTCGGTTTGTGGTTTCTTTCCTAATATAATAAAAAGTCTCTGTCGGTTGCTTCCTTGGGCCGTTATCTGGAATATTTATGGGTTGTAGGCCTTTTAACCAATGTAGGGTAGCGAATAATGAGCATTCGAGTAATCATACCCATGTTAGTATCCCTCGAGACTCTATCTGAATCCGCAGTTTTCAGGTTGAGTCTCAAAGTTTTTTTTTCTCCTTTCTCTCATTTTGTTTGATTTTATTTTTTTAGGGATTTTGGTACAACGAGTCTGATGCTTCCGACGGATCGAGAATCAGTTAATTGCTCCAGGGCAGAAACAAGGTTGACCTACATCAAACTCAAGTCCCTAGGCTTGAATCCAGAATTTATCGCTAGCGTAATTCAGTTTGAGCCGCTGAGGTCTTACCGAATACTGAATTCCAGTTTTCTATTTTTTATCGGGTACCCAACGCGTCCGTCGGGATTTTTCATCGTATCGGACGGATTTTTACTAGCAGAGCGCATTCTTGTGCGATTACCAGGCCACATAGGACGAATCCTGGGGTCTTACCTTCATGTTTCTAAACACGGCATTCAAATTTTTGTCGCGTCGGGTGTGGTCCGAGAGTTTTATTTTAATTTCTGTATCCTGCTCCCGATAGGAGTATTTATCATTGAATGCTTCCGTTATTTTTCTTTATCAGGTGCGCGCTAGCGCTCCTGATAGGAGTAGCCCCCGAGGCTATGTTTGCATATATGTATCAAATCATAGGCTCGAAAAATGCGTCATTGTTTCTATAAATTTTGTCGGGTGCACGACCAGTGCTCCCGATAGGAGTAGCTCCCGAGGCTACAGTCGTAATGTTATATATTTCGAGTGTAGTCTCAAATATTCTCCTGGAGAAATTTACTTCGACTCCAATTGAATTTCTTCGGGTCATACCCTGATAAAGCCGCAATTTTTGCTGTACTGCTTTTTTTGTAACGTCAGTGATGATGTATCTGATGCTATTAGTTTCCAGAAAAAACACGCCATGACGGGTAGTGTCGAACATGGGCCAATACGCAGTAATGATGACGCGTGATGGCATTTTCAGTGGAGATTCTTGACTGCATGTCCCCTTGCTACGCGAGAATCGAGGCGTTACGCGCTGTTCTCCGTTGTTACCGCAGTCATAACTTTTTTTTCTTTTCGAGACCTTTGTAAACACGTGTCATCATCGTGTGATCCTCTATCGTTTCGATTTTGCATCGAACGGTTAGGTCCTTGCATTGTTGCTCTTTATAAGGGAAGGGATATGCTTTTTACTGTTTCACCTAGCCTCTCTCTGCTCCTTCTGCTCTTGCCCCTTGTGAACTTTGATTTTCGTGCCCTTCTTTCCTTGTTCCACTGCCATGGGCAAGAACAAAGCTAATGGGACCTCCGCTGCCGCCGCAAAGGCCACCAGGATAAGGGCCGTCGGGTGGGCTCCCACCAAGTGCACGACGCGGGAGCTCCACGAGGCGCAGAACTCTGGCCTTCGGACGGAGGGCTCCTTCAAGCTCCCTAGTGACGAAGCTGCTCCCATCCCCGAGCCTGGCTGGAGGGTAATGTTCCTCTCCTTCGTCCTCTTCCATGGTCTTTCTCTCCCCATCCATGAATTCCTTCGGGGCCTTTTGTTTATTTATGGCATGCAGATTTATCAGCTCACGCCCAATTCCATCCTCCATGTTGCTTGTTTTGTCACTCTTTGCGAGTGTTTCCTTGAGATTCATCCCCATTGGGGCCTTTGGAAATACTTCTTCTATGTTCGTCGCAATGCCACTGACACCATTGTCCATGATGTTGGTGGCGCCATTTTTTCTGTCTGATCCGATGTTGATTACTTAGACTTCAAACTCACTGATTTTGTTCAAGGTTGGAAGTCTAAGTGGTTTTATGTCAAGGACCAGCCACTCGAAGGCCAATCTTTCGGGTTAGCCCCCTTTGAACCTAAAAAAGTCTGTCGTAAACTCAACTCCTGGGATCAGCGTCCTTCTGCCAAGGAAATGGCGGAAATCCAACCCTTTGTTGATCGTATTTCTGAGCTGCGGCATGAGGTTGGCAAAGAATTGCCGGGTCTCCAGTTCCTGGCATATTTTTTGCGGATCCGTGTCCAGCCGCTTCAAGCCCTGTCGTCCGGTATGTGGGCGTATATCGGGAAGAAGGACCCGATGAGGATTTCCTCGGAGGACCTCACCCTTAAGCTGTATGAGAAGAGAGTCCGGAGCTTCACAACTTTGACAGCAAAAAACCCGGTTCCTTCGACTTGCCTTGTGGAGCCCTATGGGAAGAAGAAACGGCTTCCCGAGGTACATTTCCTTCGCCTTTGTCTTTTTCTTGTCTTCTGTTTATAGATGCATTTTTCACTTCTTCCGCTTTCTATAGGATTTTGATCACCTGAGCTCACTTCCTCCCCTTCCCGGAAGTGGTGAGCCTCCTGTCCACCCCTCCGCATCCGACAATCTCCCTATGACTAGGACTGCCGCGGGTGAGGAGGGAGATGTTTCTGTGTCTGAGTCTTTGTCGAAGACGCAATCACCCCCTTCGGCTGGCTCCGGAGATTTTCGCATGGAGCGTGACGGTGAAAAGAGGAAGCACCCTTGTGTTGTGGAAAGGGTCGAGGATTCGGATGACTCAACTGCTTCCAAGCCTTTTGGCACTTCTCCGGTCGCAGCTGATTCTGCCTAGATGAACTTGTTTCATCTTGCGTAGGACGTGTCTTCGTAAGTATTTGCTTTCTTCTTTTCCTGTTTCACCGGGTGATTTTATTGTTGATGCTTACTCTTGGTCGTGCTTTTTGAAGTGATGACGAAGATCTTCCCGCTTCTCCTCTTACCACATCTGTGGGCTACTCCACAAGGAAAACTCCTCCGCTGTCAGCGGAGCCGAAGGAGAAAATCCTGTCTCCTGTGGAGAAAACGTCTAGAAGTATGTCGCCGCTTCATCCAAACTGCCACCGCAAAAAAGGAGGAAAATGGCGGGGTAAAGGGGTGGTGATATATGAAGAACCCGTTGATAAGGACATGAAGGATGTAAGTCACTTTTGACGCCGGAACTTTCCTTCCCTGTATATTTAGTCTGCCTTTATATCCTTTTGATGTGTTTTTCTCTTGCCCAGCCTTTGATGCGAGAGATGGTCGGTATGGCCACTCGTTTTATAAGGATCTACAATGATGCCGAAGAGCTGGAAGGTATGTGTTCATCGTTTTTGTAATCTCCTTATAAATATGTTCATCCTCATTTTTGCGTTTTGCTCCTACAGCCGCTGCCAAGCAATCCGGAATTATTTGGGATGAGGCGATAAAGCATGCCGATGATCTGGAAAACAGGCTCCAAGTTGCCGAAGAGGCCAATCAGAAGGCGAAAGATGATGTTGAGGAAGTGGCCAGGCAGGTCACTGCTCGAGATGCGAATCTATGGTAGCGCCTGGAGGCCCTAAATAACTCGCTAACCCATAAGTTTTTATCTGTGCGTGTATTTTTTGTTTTGTTTCTTTCTCTTGGTTTTCAACCTCTTCTTCTCTATTTTTGTTTGTCAGAGCTGACTGGCCAGAACCTGACGCTGGATGATGATAAGAAGGTTGATCCTTTGTCGGATGCTATTAGCACTTTGGAGGCTAACAGCGTTCGTGGGCGCAATCTTCTTGTCTGTTCGCGTTGCGTCTTCAAGAAGCTCCATGCCGAAGTATTTCCAACCACGGATGTGTCGGAGGACCTGAATGATCTTGTCGCCGTTCTTGGTGCTGATCTCGGCCCCCTTGTTGGTTATAGTCTAACGCAATCAAGGAGCGGTGCCGAAACTTCGATGGCCCTAGCGATGGCGCATGTCGAGAAGGTCAACTAGGAGAAGGTTAGATCCTCTGTCCTGGTCACCTCCAGTGGCAAAGAAATTGACCTGAAGCCACATATTAAAAAGGCCAAAAAATATTCTCGACTGCTCCTGGGTCTGGTCTCGGGTTCAGGGAAACTGGCTGCCCCTTCCGCAGCTGCTCTTACTGCGACGGGCGCTCCTTCTTCAGCTACTCCTATTGCTGTTATAGCTAGTGCTCCTTCTGCTAGCGCCACCTTGTCTTTAAAGGACATAGCCTCATAGGCCCTATTTTGTAATCGTTTGCCGTGTCTCCCCTTATTATAATGGATTCTGAACTTGTCTAGCCTCCTTTTGCTTCTTTTTGCAAGAAAGCAGCTTTTGAATATATGCGTGTGACCTTGCCTTTGTATGCTGAGTGTTTCGTATACTTCTTGTCTTGTCAGATCTTGAGTGATTCTCTGGCTCCTTCTGGTTCTGCGCAACCGTCGGATGTTGTTGCGCCCTCCGCTATAGCGGGTGCGATAAGTCCTGTCGTCGTGCATACGGTGGACCCGCCGATGTATGCTGAAAAGATAGAGCAAGTGAAGAAACTTGAAGGGAAACTGTGGGTTGTTCAATCAACGGTGGATGTTTCTCAATCAAAAACACGCCAGGCCCTCAATCGCGAGGCTTTTTTCTTGGAAGAGATCTCCTGGGCGAGCAAAAAGCTACTGTGTAAGCTGCCTTTTTCTTTGGTTGCCTTTTTTGTCTTGATAGAAATTAATTTCTCTCCAATGCATAGGTATTCGATTATGCGAGAGGGAGGAGAGCCAACATCTGCGCGACCGGATGCATGCTCTTGTATGTGCCTCTCGAAGTTCTCAAACAGATTTTTGCACTGACCACCATCGTGCCTACACTGTGGCGCTACTGCAGGATCGTATATCAGAGCTGGAGCAATTCGTCGAATGCTGTCGTAGATCTCTGGCTATTGTTTACAATACTATGTTTCCTCGGGATCCTCAGCCATAGACCTTGGCAGATTTAATTACGAAGTTTCGGCAAGGTGAGAGGATCCACCATTATGTGAAGCTTCAGATTGTGGCGGGCGCCAAGCTTGCGCTCTCTTGGGTGCATACAAATCACCCGACACTGGATCTGGACATCATATCTTCGAGTCTGCCTCTCCCTTCCGATGGCGACCTTGTTTACATGGCGCCTCACTATGCTGTCGCTCGAAGGCCCGCCATTAGGATTGTGCGTAGGTGCTTAGAAGCAGACGAGGAATTTTTTGTAAATTTTGAGATCTGACTGCCTGTTTGTGCAGCTTTGTACTTTGTATAGAACTATACTTGTCAAAAAGTTCGTATGTTTTATATGAGATTTTGATTGTATGATGTATTCTCTTATGGGGCGATCTGGCGAACTGACATGCCATAAAAGTTTTTGTCGCGGAATATCTTCTTTATTTATTCATATCAATGGGTGGGAGTACATTGTGGTGGCGCGGTCGCCTGTCCGTTGGCCTTTATTGAAAACAAGGTGTGTCTAAGTAGAAATTTTCTGAAGGAACTTCGGCTTCCATCTGTGGGTCTTCTTATGCGGGACCATTATTGGAGGCCACATAAGTTGCTTCTTACGAGGTTGCTGCGTGCTTGCTCTTCCGATATTTTCTTCTTGCGGGTGTGCCCTTTGTGTGCCGACTCTTCATCCGCCAATTTTAGCTGTCCAAGCTCCGTATCCATCTCGAAAGATTCCGAGATTTTGTTGAATTCTCGATCGCAACTGTCTGCACGACTGAAGCTTCCTTTGACTGTGATGACCCCGTTTGGGGCTGGCATTTTTAGCACTAAGTATGCATAGTGAGGTACTGCCATGAACCTAGCGAAAGTTGGTCGTCCCAGGATCGCGTGGTATTGAGATGGCCAGTCCATGACTTCGAATTCCAGCTTTTCTCGTCTGGAGTTGTTTTTTGACCCAAAAACTACGCCGAGGTGGATTTTTCCTAATGGAATTTCGGCTTTTCCTAGAACTATCCCGTGGAAGGTTGTGTCTGTTGGTGTTAGGTTTTTCATGGACTAGTTCATGGCCCGCAGAGTTTTGGCGTAATCAGATTGATGCTGCTTCCTGCATCCAGGAAAACCTTGCTCATGTCGAACCCGCCGATTTGTGCTTCCACTATTAGTGCTGATTGGCCTGGCTGAGGGACCCATAATGGATGGTCAGCTCTGCTGAATGTAATTTCTTGCTCTGACCAATGGAGATACTCTGGTGTAGGAGGTGGCTTTGTTACCTCCAAATTTACTTGCCTAGTGATCAACTTCTATGTTCTATTAGAGGGTGGCCCCTTCTGGATCATTGACATTGCTCTCTTTGATCTGGGATATTCGTTGTCTTGGTATATCGTGTTTTGCGACTGTCCCGCTGGTGGAGGCCCCTGCGGTGGTGGCGGAGCGCCAATGGCCAAGTGCCAAGTGTAGGGTAGTAGCTCTGTTTGTCGCTTCGGCTGCCTTTGCATTGCAAAGTTCTTGCATCTTTAGGAATGTCCGACAGTCTTTTAGGAGGTGATTTGATCGTGTTTTCCCTGTTGAGTCGAGGTAGTAATGCATATTACAGGGTCCTTCCAACATTTATCCTGCTGACATTGGTGGGTCTCGGTTCGTCGGCTGGTAATAGCTGGCTTTCACCGATGTTGTCCCTACTGCCACGCTATCCGCTGTTGCAGTCATCACTCCGTCGGTTGTCCTGTCCAGAAAATCCTGCCACGACGTAATTGGGTGTATGGTATCCATCATTGGTTCGTCGTCTCCGGTCGTTGCTACGCCAGTCTCTGTCGTCGGGTGAACGAGCCCTTTTGTTGTGTACTGCATCCTCTCCATCGGCCCAACGATTGGCTATTTCCATAAGCTGTGAAATTGTTTTTGGCTTTGTTCATCCTAGTTCTTCAATGAACTCCTGTCGACAGATACCATCATTGAAGGCGTTGATTGCTCTTTCGTCAGATATTGCTTCAGCCGAATTTTCAGTAATGTTTCATCGTTGGATGAAAGCTCGTATTGACTCTCCTGGCTTTTGCTTGTAGGCATGCAATTGCTCTAAAGACGCGGGTCGCTTGAATGTAGATTGAAAGTTTTTGATAAATTTGTCTTCGAGATCATTCCAACTGCTGATGGAATCTTCTGGTATTTGTTTCAGCCAGGAGCGTGCCACACCGGTTAGGTGGAGCTGCAGGTTTTGCATTGCCATGGCTTTGGATCCTCCTTGTAATCTAATATTCGCCAGATAATCTGTCAGCCAAGCTTCGGGTTCTTGGAGGCCATCGTATTTTTGTCGATCTTGCGATAGCATAAAATCTTTCAGCACTAGAGTTTTGTGAACCCGTCGGGTAAAGCATCTAGCTCTGCATAATTCTTGTTCGCCCTCTCTTTCACTATCACGGTACCCTCGGGTGCTGCGCTCTTCTCGTGATCGATCAATACTTCGCTGAGTGATGTCGTTCCTTGCGTCGTTGCGTGGTTCTTGTTCGGAAAAGTGGACTCGATGTGGCAACCGCGATCGTTGGGTGTGACCTCCTTGCCGAGGGCTGTTGCAGCGGCGTGGGGACCGGTCATGTTGCCTCGTGATTTCTTTATATGCTTGCGCAAGAGTTTCTCCCACCAAGCCGAGATTTATCAAGGAGGATCGGTGGAGGATTGCACGAGGATCGTTGGGTGCAGGTTGTGTTGCAATTAGGTATGTTTGTGCAGCCACAATAGCTACATGGGCTGTTTTCGCCTTGATACTTCTATCTTGGTCTACCGACATAAACGAGAGATCAAGGTCTCGAATTAATCTGCTTCTCTCTTCTTCGGGTATACCTCGTAATCTAGACGTTCCTCTTCTTGGCGATGCTCCTCCTGTTATGCTTCTTGATCCTCGGGTGGGGCTTAGCTATGCTCGCTATAAGCTAGATTCGCCGGCTACCTTTTTCCTTTTGTCGAGCTGCCTTTCCATCCTAAGGATTTCTCTCTTTCTGTAGTGTAGCAGGTACTGGTATGCCAATAGCGTCTGTTGCCATCGGGACCGCACCCGAGATTGCTGCTTTTGCTTTTTCCCATGCACTGGCTGGTAGGTCAAGGGTTCGCCTTTCATCTTCACATGGTTGCTCGTTTTCCTCATTTTCCCGGTTGACTATTGGGTTTGCCCCGTTTCCTAGACTCCCTTTGTTGTCATTACTTCCTGCATTATGGCTTGAAAAAATATCGACGGGGTTAAAAATTGGGTTACCGTTGGAGTCTTGCTAGGTCATGGCGTCTCCGATGATCACGCGGACTTGGTGCTGAGTGGCGTACAGACTGGTAACGTCGTTGTTTTTTACTGATGGAGACACTATCGGATGAACCCGTGAAGTCCACTAGTTTTTGCTTTGGGTAGATTTCTGCCATCCGAATCCCAAAATCGATGCTTTCACTACTTTCTTCAGGTTCTGAATTGGCTGGGCTTGCTTCACGTTGTGGTGTGGACGGTTGGTCTGATCCGAAGGAGAGATTGTCACAGAGACCATCAAGATCCCCCGGATTTGCGTCGGTTTGCCCTCTTGCATCGTCTTCTTCGATTCGTGCTTCAACTTCTATGGAGGATCCGACGGAAGGTTCCTGTACTTCTGTTGACGTAGCTGTTTGGGTGGGCGGGTGTGGCGTTGCTTTTGTCGAGTTGATGCTTGGTGGAGAGCGTTCTGCCGAATCCGTGTTTCCAGCGTTCAAGTTTCCCACAAACGGCGCCAATTGACGAGGGGTAACCTCGGCAATGCCCATGGTTATGGACTTGGGGTTTCGCGGAAAAGAGAACGCTGGGAATTTCGTCGGATGTCAGGAGAACAATGAAGACAAAGTCGCCTGAATATTGGGAAAAACACTCTATTACAAGTTGTCCTCTAGATTTCGGTACCCTCGCTTGGGCTTCTCCCATCCTATATATAATAGGTCGGGTCTCAAAGCTGTATCCGGATAGGTTTCATACACGCGTGATTACAATACCAACATAATATCGGTTCATGGTTTCTTTCCTAATATAATAAAAAAAGTCTCTGTCGGTTGCTTCCTTGGGCTGTTATCTGGAACCTTTATGAGCTGTAGGCCTTTTACCCAATGTAGGGTAGCGAATAATGAGCATCCGAGTAATCATACCCATGTCATATGGCTTCTTCGGGGTCTGGGGCACAGCGAGAGAGAATTTCCTGTCGCCTGAGGCTTCTTTATATAGGGGTCCCTTCACAAAAGTTGTTCTGTTTGACCTAACGGTGGCGGCGCCAATTATACGACCGAAGCTATACAGTCGGAATTTTTGCTCTGGCCGTATAGTTGGTCATTACGGCGTCTGCCTTTGTTGGACGGCTCCTAGTTTCTTCTGGTTGAAGGAAATATCGTATATTTGACTTTAATATAGTGATTCCCTCCTTTAGACGACATTATCTGCGCAAGAAAAATACAAGAACAAAGGATTGCATACCCCTCTGAATATTAGCATTAGTGGCAGGGTTTAGAGAGATATTTCATCAAAAATATGATTAAAATCTAGTTTAAATGTGGACATAGATGGCAATATTTCAGAGCCATCACTCCTCTTCGCACATCTGTGGGTTGCTCTGCAAAGAAATCTCCTCCGCCATTGACGGAGCCGAAGGAAAAGCTCATGTCTTCTGTGGAGAAGATTATCCAGAAAGTTGCTGCCACTTCATCAAAGCCGCCGCCACAAAAAAGGAAGAAAACGGCGGGTAAAGGGGTGTTGATTTCAGAAAAGCCTGTTGATGTGGATATGAAAGATGTAAGTCACTCTGTATTTCAGAATTTTTCTGCACGTAGCCTCTTTTGTTGTGATGTTCTTCTTCAGTCTTTGATGCACGAGATGGTCGATATGGCCTCTCGCTTAATAAAAATATGTGATGAAGCTGAAGAACTGAAGGGTATGTTCTGTTTATCTTTGGGATCTCTTTTTCATTTTTCTCTTGATTTATTCGTGCAACTGCTGCCAAGGAATCCGAAGTTATTCTGGATGAGGCGATGAAGCGTGCCGATGATCTTGAGGTCAAACTTCGGGCTGCCGAGGAGGCTTTGGAGGAGGCCAAGCAGAAGGCGAGAACTGATGCCGAAGAAGTGGCCAAGCAAGCCGCTATTCGAGATGGAAATCTTTGGCAGCACCTGGAGGCCCTTAATGCCTCTTTGACCCGTAAGTTTTTCTCTTGTGTTGCTTTTATTTCATTTTTTTCCTTTGGTCATCAATCCTTTCCCTCTTCTTTTATTTTCAGAATTGACTGGCTAGGACCTAGTGCTGCATGAAGACAAGAAGGTTGATCCTTTGTCAGATGCTGTTATCACCTTGGAGGCCAACAACCTTCATGGGCGCAACCTTCTTGTCCGCTCCTGCCGTGCCTTCAAAAGTCTTCATGCCGAAATATTTCCAACCAAGGAGGTGCCGAACAATCTGAATGATCTTGTCACCATTTTCAGTGCTGATCCCAGCCCCCTTGTTGGTTATAGCTTGATGTAGTCGAAGAGTGGTGCCGAAACCTCAATGGCACTGACGATGGCGCACGACGAGAAGGTCGACTAGGAGAAGGTTAGCTCCTCTGTCCTAGTCACCCCCAATGGCCAAGCAGACGCCCTGAAGCCTTATATTAAGAGGGCCAGAAAGTATTCTCGGCTGCTTTTAGGCCTAGGCTCAGGCTCGAAGAAGCTGGCCACCCCTTCTACGACAGGCGCCCCTTCTTCGGCTGCCCCTACTGCTCTTGTATCCAGTGCTCCTTCTGCGAGTGCTACTCTGTCTTTGAAGGACATGGCTTCATAGGCTTTGTTTTGTAGTTTCATTGCATCTTCCTTGCCGTCGTTGTAATGAACCTTTAACTTATCCAGCTGCCTTTTGCTTACTTTTTGCAAGAAAGCAATTGTTGAATATGTGTGTATGAATTTGTGTTTGTATGCTGAACGTTTCTTATCCTTCGTGTGTTGCCAGATTGTGAATGAATCTTCGGCTCCTTCTGGATCCGCGCAGTTGTCGGATGCAATTTCGTCTTCATCTGTGGTGGCCGCAGCCAGTAGCGCCATTGTGCGTACGATGGATCCACCGTTGTACGCTGAAAAGATAGAATAGGTGAAAAAACTTGAAGGAAAACTTCGGGTTGTTCAATCGATGGTGGATGTTTCCCAATCAAAGACACACCAGGCCCTCAACTGCGATGCTTTTTTCTTGGAGAAAATTTCCAGGGCAAGTGAAAATCTGTTGTGTAAGTCTTATTCCTCTTTCTTCGGTTGCTTTTTCTAGCTCACGGGGAATTAATAACTTCTCCTCGATTTGTAGGCATTTGATTGTGCGAGAGGGAGGAAACCCAACGTCTGCGCAACCGAATGCAAGCTCTTGTGTTTGCCTCCTGAAGTTCTGAAACAGATTTTTGGACCAATCATCGTCGTGCCTATACAGTTGCTTCAGGATCGCCTATCAGAGTTGGAGCAATTTGTCAAGTGCTACCGTAGATCTCTGGCCATTGTTTACAATGCCATGTTTCCTTGGGATCCTCAGCCTCAGACCTTGGCGGATTTGATTGCGAAGTTTCGATAAGGTGAAAGGATTCACCATTACGTGAAGCTTCAACTTGTGGTGGGTGCCAAGCTCGCGCTCTCTTGGGTACATGCACATCATCCGACGCTAGATCTGGATGTTGTATCTTCGGGTTTGCCTCCCCCTTCTGATGGCGACCTTGTTTACATGGCGCCTCATTACGCTGATGCTCGTAGACCTGCCATTAGGATTGTGCGAAGATGCTTAGAAGCAGACGAGGAGTTTTTTGTTAATTTTGCTATTTGACTGCTTGCTTGTGCAGCCTTGTACTTCATAGAAGAAATATTGTATAGATATTTCTTATATTTATCAAAAAGTTTGTATGTTTTATACGAGATTTTGATTGTATGATGTATTATCTTATTGAGGACCATAAAACTAATGTTCATTTGCCATAAAAATTTGTATCTCATGAAATACTTTCTTTATTTATTGATAAGCATAGATGGAAATACATTGCGAGGGCGTGATCGCCTGGGCATTGGCCTTTATTGAATATAAGATGCGTCTAAGTGAAGATTTTCTTTAGGAACTTAGGCTTCCTTCCTTGGGGGTTCTTCATCATGCTCCGTGTTGTGGTGCTCTTGTCTTGTCGATCGGTGGGTCTTCCTATGCAGGACCTATATTGGAGGCCGCATAGGTTTCTTTTGCGAGACCGTTGTGTTCTTGCTCTTCCGATGTTTGCTTTATGTGGGTGTGCCCTTCGTGTAGCAACTCGTCATCCGCTATTTTCAGCTGTCCAAGTTATGTCTCCATCCCAAAAGATTTTGAGATTTTGTTTTCCCGGTCGTAGCTATCCGCGTGACTGAAGCTTCCTTTGACTGGTATGACCCCATTGGGGGATGGCTTTTTTAGCACTAGATATGCATAGTGAGGTACTGCCATGAACCTAGCGAAAGCTAGTCATCCCAGGATCGTGTGGTACTGACATGGCCAGTCCATGACTTCGAATTCTAGCTTTTCGCATATGAATTTATTCTTTGACCCGAAGACTACGTCGAGATGGACTTTACCCAATGGAATTTCGGCTTTTCCTAGAACTATCCCGTGGAAAGTTGTGTCTGTAGATACTAGATTCGTCATGGACCAATTCATAGCCCGTAGAGTTTTGGCGTAAATCAGGTTGATGCTGCTTCCTGCATCTAAGAAAACTTTGCTCATGTCGAACCCGCTGATTTGTGCTTCCACTATTAGTGCTGACTGGCCTGGTCTAGGGACCCGTAGTGGATGATCAGCTCTGCTGAACGAAATTTCTTGCTCTGACCAATGGAGATACTCCGGTGTAGGAGGTGGCTTTGTTACTGCCATCTTTACTTGCCTAGTGATCAACTTCTGTGTTCTGTTGGAGGGTGGTCCCTTCTAGATCACTGACATTGCTCCTTTTGACCAGGGATATTCGTCGTCTTGGTATGTTGTGTGATGATCGGCTCAACACGTCGATATCATTGGGGAACCCCAAGAGGAAGGTATGATGAGCACAGCAGCAAGTTTTCCCTCAGTTATGAAACCAAGGTTATCGAACCAGTAGGAGCAAGGAAACACCTCCAAGGTGTTGTTTCCAGCTTGGAATCCTGCACAACACAACCACATAACTTTGCCCCAACTTACAGTGAGGTTGTCAATCTCACCGTTTTGCTGAAAACAAAGGATTAAACGTATTATGTGGAAGATAGTAATTGATTGCAGAAAGTAAATAGAAAAGCGTAAATAATAGATTGTAGATTGATGGTAAAAGAATGGACCGGGGTCCATAGTTCACTAGAGGTGATTCTTCTTAAGATAGATGACATGTTGGGTGAACAAATTACAGCGGGGCAATTGACAGACACCGAGAAAGCATACATCCATATACTAAACATCTTGACTCCTATGAGATTTGATTGGGCATTACAACATTATACATAGACCGTAATCCAACTACATCTATGACTGATAATCCACCTTCAGGTTATCATCCGAACCCCCTCTAGTATTAAGTTGCAAGCAACATATAAAAGCAAAGTGTGTAAAGTAAACAATACGATTGTTCTATGGACAAAGGATTGTTGTTTTCTCCCTAGTAGCAACAGCACATCTAGTACCTTAGAGATTTCTGTCACTTCCCCAGATTCCTAGAGGCATGAACCCACTATCGAGCATAAATACTCCCTTTTGGAGTTGCTAGCATCTACTCGGCCAAGATAGCTACTAACAACAGAAAGCATGCAAGATCACAAATAACATAGACATGATAGAATCAATAATCAATCTGAAATAGCATCTCAATATCCATCGGATCCCCGCAAACGTAACATGTATGATTACAAATAGATGATCTTGATCATGAACGGAGCTCACAAGATCTAGACATGGTAGCACAAAGGAGAAGAACCAACCATCTAGCTACTACACGGACCCGTAGTCCAGGGATGAACTACTCACGCATCACACCAGAGGCAGGCATGGTGATGAAGAAGGCCTCCAGGGTGATCTCTCCCCTCCGGCAGGATGCTAGGAAGAGCTTCAGATCCCTCCCGATCTAGGGATGGAGATGGCGGCGGCTACAGACTCTTTCGTTGAATTTTGATTGGGTTCCTTAGGGTTTTCGTCCCGGAGGCAATATATTGGCGAAGGGGCAAGGTCGGTGGAGTACCAGGGGGCCCACACCCCCTGGTGGCGCGGCTAGGGCTGGCCGCGCCACCACCAGGTGTGGCCGCCCTGGCTCTCCTCTTCGCCTCCCCTCCGGACTCCGTATTCGTTCTGGTGAAATATTGACTTGGGCTTTTGTCCTGTCCAATTTCGAGAATATTTCCTTACTAGCTTTTTTGAATCCAAAAATAGCAGAAAATAGGCAACTGGAACTGTGGCATCTTGTTAATAGGTTAGTTCTAGAAAATGTGTAAGAATACTCCAAAGTGCGGACAAAACATAAGAAAGTAGATTTAAAATAAGCATGGAACATCAAAAATTATAGATACGTTTGCAACGTATCAACATCCCCAAGCTTAACTCCTGCTCGTCCTCGAGTAGGTAAGTGATTAAAAATAATAATTTTTGAGGTGACATGCACCATCATAATCTTGATCAAAGTATTTGTAAAACATTGATAGCTAGGATCATTGTATTTTAACATAGCATGAAAGATATAGTTATAACAATAATACATAGCATCTATATTGTAATATGAAAAGGTACAAACAAAAGATTCATGAATAACAATGCTTTGAAAGACGTTTGTTTGTTTCACATATAGAAAACATAATGAGAACGGTATTCAGCTTGTCCCTCATAGTGTAGCAAAACATAAATGCATAGAACACCTTCAAAGTTCATAAGGGTGACTAGATACAAATAGTTTAAGAACAAGCAATATCAAAGTTATGAATCAATCAACAAGTTTTGGGACAATGCACATTAAACTAAGAATGGCCACTATGCTCTCTCAATAGGTGCATAAAGATAGAAGATGGAGACTCAACATAAAATTAAAAGAAAGGCCTTCATAGAAGGAAGTACGGATTCAAGTCTCATAAAGAGCTTCCAAAAATTATGGTACTTATTAGCTTTCAGCTCTCATTGCCCCTATCATAAGCATCTTGAAGTGATTAAGGTTAAAGTGAACAAACTATGGAGTATATGCTTGACAAAGAATAAGTTGGCAATCTCATGTCCCTTGAATACGAGGGCCGCTCCTTATGCTACTCAAGTTTAGTTACCGGTAAGTTCTTGTCATAGTAAGTACATGTGTATCATAGAGAACCGCCAACGAGGTACCCCTTGCACATGATACAGGAGTTATCCCATAATCAAAATGACAAGGCAAGCAGACAATGAGCATCTAAACAATCTTCTTATTAACCATGGGAAAATGGTGCTTTTTTCTCTCTTTCCCCTTTTCTCATCTTTTTTCTCCTTTTCTCAATCTCTATCTCTTTTTTTATAAGAAAAATGCTTCATAGATTGCTCACTATGGTGATACTGCAAGTTTCCACCATGATTAGGCATGGCTTAGGCTAGCGGCCCAGGATAACTCCATGGACTTACAAGCTCCCCTTTCATTTCACACCGATGACATCCATAAACAAAAGAGCATGATATCAACTGGGTACAATGTACAAGTGCAATGTTGAAAGTGTTCCCCATGACAGCATGGTTCTGCTAATTACCAACATATAAGTGCAAGCATATACAATATAGATGACACAATGGTCCAAGTTTATTAGGGGCAAAAAAGTAAAGTGTGCCATCAAGTTCGCGAGAGCTTTAATTACTAAATTTCACATAACAAGTTTAATTCGGAAGGTAGATAAAAACATGAATATACTTGGAATAGCAAATGCTAATAGGTAGGTATGGTGGACTCTTTGGAATAACTTGGTTTTATTTGGAGTTGGATGCATGAGTGGAACTCATACTTGGCTATGGAGGCTACCAAAAGACTGGGAGCGACCAACTAAGAGAGAAATAATAGCCATAATCATGCAAAGCAACAAAACATTATTAATTAAAGCATAAGGTGATATTACTAGTCGAAAACTAAAGGATCATAGAGGCTATGGTGACTTGGTATAATCTTAACATGGTGTGAGCATGTGCCAAGTAAACCCAAATAAAGCATTAAAGGAGAATACCACAATATTATGCTTTTAATATGCTAAAATAACGCATGATTCTTTCAAGGAACATTAAGCAATCTCAATTGTTTATAACATGCCATGTTACATCAAAAATCACTAAGCATAAAGCCAAAACAATATCAAGCATGACATGATAAAGTCTAGGCCACAGTCAAAAACAAGCTCCTTTTTACCACTTAAGAATTTCCCTACTCTTTTCCAATCCAACCAATTTATTCAAGCAAACTAAGCAAATGAAAACTAAAAACAAAAACAAAGATGCTTCAAGAACAACACAATTGTGCATGAAACAATAAAAATGAAGTGTTTGGAAGAACCTGAATTTTTTATTGATGAAGAAGGGGATGCCTTAGGCATCCCCAAGCTTTGATGCTTGTACTTCTTGAATATTTCTTGGGGTGATAGGAGTGGCATCCCCAAGCTTGAGCTTTTTTCCATACCTCATCTTATCACATTACTCTTCCCTACACTTTAAAATCTCCTTCATACAAAACTTCACACAATCTTCATTAGCAACACTAGTGTACTCAAGATAATAAGTCCATTTGGTTCAGTTCCAACACAAGTAAAACTTCCATTAAAACAAAGCTACTGTAACACTTCCTTTAAAAAGTTCAAATGATCAAAGAGAACTCAAAGAGAAAGAGATTAAGAGGCAAATGCAAATAATGGCAGAAAGCTATCAAAACAGACCAGCAGGTAAAAACCAATTTTTCGAAGACCTTCTGTTGCTCAAATCGAAAAGTGTTGAACTAACGAAAGTTGGATAACAACCTGGGGCAAAAGAACAAAAAATTACAGCTCAAACCGATGTACAGAGTTTTTTCACGAATTTTTACAGCGAAGCACAAAAATCTGTTTTAGGACAGCAACTTTCCCAAGCATTACTTTTCTCTCATTAGAGGTTACTCTTGGCGCAAAAAACCACACAAAAATTATAAGGAGATGTTATTACTGAAGCAATAACTTCCAAGACTCAACAAAAGATTCCTAACTAAATTTTGGTTATCTCCCAATAAGTGCTTTTCTTTAACGCATTTGAGCTAGGCATAAGAAGCAAGAAAAGAATCAAGTATTCTCAAATGAAAAAGCAATAAGATCAATACCAGAAATATCTTCAACAAGGCAAGGTATCTCATCCAAATAAGTCCTAGAGGATCCTTTCTCACTAGTCTTGGGTTCACTATTTTCATCAAATGGGTTTTCGGGAACAATCCAATTGAAATTCTTCTCTAAGGCTTCATGCATTCCTACAAGTTTAAAGGGTATCGGTATTCTAATTTCCTATCCATTTTTAGGTTTGGTTTTATCCATCTTTTCTCGTGTACCAATAACATCTACACATGAGCCTAGCATATTAAAACGATCAAAGACTTTTCAAGCTTCCTTAACAACATCATATAATTCTTTAAGCAAAGTTTCTAGAATAAAATCTCTATTTTCAGCGTCCTCAATATATTTAAGTTTAAGAAACATTACTTGCATTATGGGGTTAAGGTTAACAAACCTAGCTTCCAACATATGAACTAAAGAAGCTGCATCAATTTCATACTTTGGAGAAAGTTTTGCTAGGGATCTATCCTCAATATCCTCATGCTTGCTAACATGATTAAACAATTCTTCAATATTATCTTTCCCAATTATAGAGCCACTACCTATTGAAAGGTCTTTCAGGGTGAACTTAGGGGTCAACATGGTGAGCTAAGAATGAGATGACAACTATAGAAAGAACTAATTTTTTTGTGTTTTTGATAAAGGAAGCAAACTAGTACAAATACTTTTTTTTGTGTTTTTGATAAAGAAACAAGCAAACAAAGCAGAAATAAAATAAGCAAAACAAATAAAACAAAGTAAAGAGATTGGTTACGAAGGACTCCCCTTGTGAAGATGTCCTTGACTCCCCAGCAACGGCGCTAGAAAAAGTCTTGATGATCGGCTCAACACGTCGATCTCGTTGGGGAACCCCAAGAGGAAGGTATGATGAGCACAACAACAAGTTTTCCCTTAGTTATGAAACCAAGGTTATCGAACCAGTAGGAGCAAGGAAACACCTCCAAGGTGTTGTTTCCAACTTGGAATCCTGCACAACACAACCACAGAACTTTGCCCCCAACTTACATTAAAGTCAATCTCATCGGTTTTGCTAAAAACAAAGGATTAAACATATTGTGTGGAAGATAGTAATTGATTGCAGAAAGTAAATAGAAAATAGTAAATAATAGATTGTAGATTGATGGTAAAAGAATGGACCAGGGTCCATAGTTCACTAGAGGTGATTCTCCTTAAGATAGATGACATGTTGGGTGAACAAATTACAGCGGGGCAATTGACAGACACCGAGAAAGCATACATGCATATACTAAACATCTTGACTCCTATGAGATTTGATTGGGCATTACAACATTATACATAGACCGTAATCCAACTGCATCTATGACTAATAATCCACCTTCAGGTTATCATCCGAACCCCCTCCAGTATTAAGTTGCAAGCAACAGACAATTGCATTAAGCAAAGTGTGTAAAGTAAACAATACGATTGTTCTATGAACAAAGGATTGTTGTTTTCTCCCAAGTAGCAACAACACATCTAGTACCTTAGAGATTTCTGTCACTTCCCCAGATTCCTAGAGGCATGAACCCACTATCGAGCATAAATACTCCCTCTTGGAGTTGCTAGCATCTACTCGGCCAAGATAGCTACTAATAGCAGAAAGCATGCAAGATCACAAATAACATAGACATGATAGAATCAATAATCAATCTTAAATAGCATCTTAATATCCATCGGATCCCCACAAACACAACATGTATGATTACAAATAGATGATCTTGATCATGAACGGAGCTCACAAGATCTAGACATGGTAGTACAAAGGAGAAGAACCAACCATCTAGCTATTACCTGGACCCGTAGTCCAAGGATGAACTACTCACGCATCACACCAGAGGCAAGAATGGTGATGAATAAGGCCTCCAGGGTGATCTCTCCCCTCCGGCAGGGTGCCAGGAAGAGCTTCAGATCCCTCCCAATCTACGGATGGAGATGGCGGCGGTGATACGTTGCAAACATATCTATAATTTTTGATGTTCCATGCTTGTTTTATATCTACTTTCTTATGTTTTGTCCACACTTTGGAGTATTTTTATATATTTTCTGGAACTAACCTATTAACAAGATGCCATAGTGCCAGTTGCCTGTTTTCTGCTGTTTTTGGTTCCAGAAAAGCCAGAAAATAAATATTCTCGTAATTGGACGGGACACAAGCCAAAGTCAATATTTCAGTGAGGGGAACACGGAGCCAGAAGACGAGACGGAGAGGGGCAAGGAGGCGTCCACATGACCTGGCCGTGCGGCCAAGCCGGGCCCGTGCCTAGGGGTGGTGCGGCCGCCTCGGGTACCCCCTCGGCCTCCCCTTTCACCTATAAGAAGCCTCTGATACAGAAACCCTAAGGACCCGATCAAAATTCCACGAAAGAGTATGTAGACGTTGCCATCTCCAACCCTAGACCAGGAGGGATCTGAACCTCTTCCCGGTACCCTGCCGGAGGGGAGAGATCACCCTGGAGGCCTTCTTCATCACCATGACTGCCTCCGGTGTGATGTGTGAGTAGTTCATCCCTGGACTACAGGTCCATGTAGTAGCTAGATGGTTGGTTATTCTCCTTTGTGCTACCATGTTTAGATCTTGTGAGCTCCATTCATGATCAAGATCATTTATTTGTAATCATACATGTTTTGTTTGCGGGGATCCAATGGATATTGAGATGCTATTTCAAATTGATTATTGATTCTATCATGTCTTTGTTATTTGTGATCTTGCATGCTCTCCGTTGTTAGTAACTATCTTGGCCGAGTAGATGCTAGCAACTCCAAGAGGGAGTATTTATGCTCGATAGTGGCTTCATGCCTCTAGTAATCTGGGGAAGTGACAGAAATCTCTAAGGTACTAGATGTGATGTTGCTACTAGGGAGAAAACAACAATCCTTTGTTCATAGAACAATCGCATTGTTTACTTTACACACTTTGCTTAATGCAATTATCTGTTGCTTGCAACTTAATACTTGAGGGGGTTCGGATGATAACCTGAAGGTGGATTATTAGTCATAGATGTAGTTGGATTACGGTCTATGTATAATGTTGCAATGCCCAATCAAATCTCATAGGAGTCAAGATGATTAGTATATGCATCTATGCTTTCTCGATGTCTGTCAATTGCCCCGCTGTAATTTGTTCACCCAACATGTCATCTATCTTAAGGAGAATCACCACTAGTGAACTATGGACCCCGGTCCTTTCTTTTACTATCAATCTACAATCTACTATTTACTAAATTTTGTTTACTTTCTACAAGCAATTACTATCTTCCACACAATACGTTTAATCCTTTGTTTTCAGCAAAACCGGTGAGATTAACAACCTCACTGTAAGTTGGGGGCAAAGTTCTGTGGTTGTCTTGTGCAGGATTCCAAGTTGGAAACAACACCTTGGAGGTGTTTCCTTGCTCCTACTGGTTCGATAACCTTGGTTTCATAACTAAGGGAAAACTTGCTGCTGTGCTCATCATACCTTCCTCTTGGGGTTCCCCAACGAGCTCGGTATATTTTGAGCCATCAAGCTATTTTTATGGCGCCGTCGCCGGGAGTCCCTCATAACCAATCTCTTTACTTTTTTTCTTAGTTTATTTCTACTTTGTTTCCTTGTTCTTTTTATCAAAAATATAAAAAATTAGTTCCTACTATAGTTGTTATTTTCATTGGTCTGTTATTGTCTTGCTTTATCATGCTTTCTATCAATGGTTGGTTTCTTTGAACTGAATCTAATTGGCAAGGTGGGTTCACGGAAGAACAAAAATATTATTATAAGGAACACCGCATGTCACAAAAAGGGAAACACTTATGGGAACAAATTGATAAATTGTATACCATTGCTAGAAACATGTGCTCTACTTATAATGTTACTTATTGCTTTGATAAATCTTGTTGCTGTAAG
Organism: Avena sativa; assembly: GCA_916181665.1. Taxonomy (NCBI): domain Eukaryota; kingdom Viridiplantae; phylum Streptophyta; class Magnoliopsida; order Poales; family Poaceae; genus Avena; species Avena sativa. The sequence continues at coordinate 220,712,615 of OV702292.1, forward strand.
AGGTATAAACACCTCACTTTTCAATGTGAGTATAATGATGATGTTACCATATCTTCTTATGTTAAGGGAAATTATGACTTTTATGATGTGGAACAAATTGAAGAATTTATTGCTTGGAAGGGTGCATTCGAACTTGCTTATTTGCTTGAAAATATTGATGATGTACCTTATAAATATGAGGTTTATGATATACTTAAATTCTGCTTTGATAATTACAAGGAAGAAAATGGCTATATTCTTGAATATCTTAATAGATACTCTCCACCAACAGAAGAGACTAATGCCTTGCAGGAGCCTATGGAAGAAGAAATTGCTGAAACTAGAAGCTCATTGGATGAAAAAGAGGAGGAGAGTGATGATCAAGAGGAGGAAGAATGGATCTACCCATTCCTACCTTCTAATGAGAGTAACTCTTTACCCCTTACATTATTTGATTGTCCCCCATGCTTACCAAAGAAGGATGAATGTCATGTTCCTGTGGATTCTTTTGAAAATGTTTATAATAAAGCTCTAGATGATGGTCCTATAATGGTTGATAATATTAATTGTACTACTATTGAAAATGAGATTGATCAGTCATCTTGTTATAAAATTGTTAAAAGTGGATTTGAAGGTTTTAATCCCACTATTTTTTAGCTTGATAAAAATTATGTGTTTGTAGATCATGAAAAGCATGCTTTATGTGATAGTTATATTGTTGAGTTTATTCATGAGGCTATTGAAAATTATTATGAGATAGGAAAATATGGTTGTAAAAGTTTTCATGGTACTGAAATACCTCTCTATTTGCTGAAAGTTTTGAAGTTACTCTCATTTTATCTTCCTATGCCTGTCACTTTGTTCTTTGTGAATTTATTTGCGTATGAGATTCCTATGCATAGGAAGTGGGTTAAACTTAAATGTGTTTTGAATTTGCTTCTTGATGCTCTCTTTTACTTCAATTCATATTTCTTATGTGAGCATCATCGAAATTATCATGCCTATCTTAATGGCTATAAAGAAAGAACTATTGAGAGATAACCCAAATTATTTTTATATTCAGTAAGTTTTTATTTTGTTGAGTCTTGGAAGTTATTGCTTTAGTAATAACCTCTCCTTATCATTTTTGTGTGGTTTTTGTGCCAAGAATAACCTCTAATGAGAGAGAAGTAATGCTTGGGAAAGTTGTTGTCCCGAAACTGATTTTTGTGCTTCGCTATAAAAATTCGTGAAAATTTTTGTACGTCGGTTTGAGCTGTAATTTTTTGTGCTTCTGCCCCAGGTTGTTATCCAACTATTGTTAGTTCAACACTTTTCGATTTGAGCAACATAAGGTCTTCAAAAAAATTGGTTTTTACCTACTGGTCTGTTTTGACAAATTTCTGCCATTATTTGCATTTGCTTCTTAATCTCTTTCTCTTTGGGTTCTCTTTGATCATTTGAACTTTTTAAAGGAAGTGCTACAGTAGTTTGTTTTAATGGAAGTTTTACTTGTGTTGGAACTGAACCAAAAGACTTATTATCTTGAGTACACTAATGTTGCTAATGATGATTGTGTGAAGTTTTGTATGAAGGAAAAATTTCAGGTGTAAGGGAAGAATGATGTAATGAGATGAAGAATGGACAAAATCTCAAGCTTGGGGATGCCACCCCGTGTCACCCCAAGAAATATTCAAGAGGTACAAGCGTCAAAGCTTGGGGATGCCTTGGGCATCCCCTTCTTCATCAATAAAAATCTCAGTTTTCTTCCAAACACTTCATTTTTATTGTTTCATGCACAGTTGTGTTGTTCTTGGAGCATCTTCGTTTTTGTTTTTAGTTTTTGTTTGCTTGAATAAATTGGTTGGACCCCCTCATTCATGCATTAGTTTTCAAATAAAGTTGATTTGGATTGGAAAAGAGTAGGAAAGTTCATGCTTAAGTGGTAAAAAGGAGCTTGTTTTTTACTGTGACTTAGACTTTATCATGTCATGCTTGATATTGTTTTGGCTTTATGCTTAGTGATTATTGCTGTCGCATGACTTGTTATAAATAATTGAGATTGCTTAATATGCCTTGAAAGAATTATGCGTTGTTTTAGCATATTAAAGCATAGTATTTTGGTATTCTCCTTTGATGCTTTATTTGGGTTGACTTGGCGCATGCTCACACCATATTAAGACTATCCCAAGTCACCATAGCCTCTAAGATCATTTAGTTTTCGACTAGTAATATCACCTTATGCTTTAATTAATAATGTTTTGTCGCTTTGCATGATTATGGCTATTATTGCTCTCTTAGTTGGTCGCTCCCAGTCTTTTGGTAGCCTCCATAACCAAGTATGAGTTCCACTCATGCATCCAACTCCAAATAAAACCAAGTTATTCCAAAGATCCACCATACCTACCTATTATCATTTGCTATTCCAAGTATATTCATGTTTTTATCTACCGAATTAAACTTGTTATATGAAAATTAGTAATTAAAGCTCTCACAAACTTGATGGCACACTTTAATTTTCTTGCCCCTAATAAACTTGAACCATTGTGTCATCTATGTTGTATATGCTTACACTTATATGTTGGTAATTAGCAGAACCATGCTGTCATGGGGAACACTTTCAGCATTGCACTTGTACATTGTACCCTGTTGATATCATGCTCATTTGTTTATGGATGTCGTCGGTGTGAAATGAAAAGGGAGCTTGTAAGTCCATGGAGTTATGTATGTGTGTTAGAGAAATGCCTGGGCCGCTAGCCTAAGGCAGGCCTAATCATGGTGGAAACTTGTAGCATCACCATAGTGAGCAATCTACGAAGCATTCTTCTTATAAAAAAAGAGATAGAGATTGAGAAAAAAAAGATGAGAAAAGAGGAAAGAGAGAAAAAAGCACCATTTTCCCATGGTAAATAAGAAGATTGCTAAGATGCTCATTGTATGTTTGCCTTGTCATTTTGATTATGGGATAGCTCCTGTATCATGTGCAAGGGGTACCCTGTTGGCGGTTCTCTATGATACACATGTACTTACTATGACAAGAACTTACCGGTAACTAAACTTGAGTAGCATGAGGAGCGGCCCTCGTATTCTAGGGACATGTGATTGCTAACTTATACTTTGTCAAGCATATACTCCATAGTTTGTTAACTTTAACCTTAATCACTTCAAGATGCTTATGGTAGGGGCAATGAGAGCTAAAAGCTAATAAGTACCATAATTTTTGGAAGCTCTTTATGAGACTTGAATCCCTGCTTCCTTCTATGAAGGCCTTTCTTTTACTTTTATGTTGAGTCTCCATCTTCTATCTTTATGCACCTATTGAGAGAGCATAGTGGACATTCTTAGTTTAATGTGCATTGTCCCAAGACTTGTTGATTGATTCATAACTTTGATATTGCTTGTTCTTAAACTATTTGTATCTAGTCACCCTTATGAACTTTGAAGGTGTCCTATGCATTTATGTTTTGCTACACTATGAGGGACAAGCTGAATACCATTCTCATTATGTTTTCTATATGTGAAACAAACAAATGTCTTGCAAAGCATTGTTATTCATGAATCTTTTGTTTGTGCCTTTTCATGTTACAACATAGTTGCTATGTCTTACTGTTAGAACTATATCTTTCATGCTATGTTAAAGTACTATGATCCTAGCTACCAATGTTTCACAAATACTTTGATCAAGATTATGATGGTGCATGTCACCTCAAAAATTATTCTTTCCTTTTAACACTTACCTACTTGAGGACGAGCAGGAGTTAAGCTTGGGGATGTTGATATGTTGCAAACGTATCTATAACTTTTGATGTTCCATGCTTGTTTTATATCTACTTTCTTATGTTTTGTCCACACTTTGGAGTATTTTTATACATTTTCTAGAACTAACCTATTAACAAGATGCCACAGTGCCAGTTGCCTCTTTTCTGCTGTTTTTGGTTCCAGAAAAGCCAGAAAATGAATATTCTCGGAATTGGACAGGACAAAAGCCAAAGTCAATATTTCACTGAGGGGAACACAGAGCCATAAGACGAGACGGAGAGGGCCTAGGGGCCGGCCACACCACCTGGCCGCGCGGTTAGGCCTGGCCCGCGCCTGGGGGTGGTGTGGCCGACTCGGGCACCTCCTCGGCCTCCCCTTTCGCCTATAAGAAGCATCCAATACAGAAACCCTAAGGACCCGATGAAAATTCCATGAAAGAGTCTGTAGCCGCCACCATCTCCATCCCTAGATCGGGAGGGATCTGAACCTCTTCTCGGCACCCTACCAGAGGGGAGAGATCACCCTGGAGGCATTCTTCATCACCATGATTACCTCCGGTGTGATGCGTGAGTAGTTCATCCTTGGACTATGGATCCATGTAGTAGCTAGATGGTTGGTTCTTCTCCTTTGTGCTACCATGTTTAGATCTTGTGATCTCCGTTCATGATCAAGATCATCTATTTGTAATCATACATGTTGTGTTTGCAGGGATCCGATGGATATTGAGATGCTATTTCAGATTGATTATTGATCCTATCATGTCTTTGTTATTTGTGATCTTGCATGTTCTCCATTGTTAGTAGCTATATTGGTCGAGTAGATGCTAGCAACTCCAAGAGGGAGTATTTATGTTCGATAGTGGGTTCATGCCTCTAGTAATCTGGGGAAGTGACAGAAATCTCTAAGGTACTAGATGTGTTGTTGCTACTAGGGAGAAAACAACAATCCTTTGTTCATAGAATAATCGTATTGTTTACTTTACACACTTTGCTTAATGCAATTAGCTGTTGCTTGCAACTTAATACTGGAGGGGGTTCGGATGATAACCTGAAGGTGGATTATTAGTCATAGATGTAGTTGGATTACGGTCTATGTATAATGTTGTAATGCCCAATCAAATCTCATAGGAGTCAAGATGATTAGTATATGCATGCATGCTTTCTCGGTGTCTGTCAATTTCCCCATTGTAATTTGTTCACCCAACATGTCATCTATCTTAAGGAGAATCACCACTAGTGAACTATGGACCCCGGTCCTTTCTTTTACTATCAATCTACAATCTACTATTTACTGTTTTCTGTTTACTTTCTGCAAGCAATTACTATCTTCCACACAATACGTTTAATCCTTTGTTTTCATCAAAACCGGTGAGATTAACAACCTCACTGTAAGTTGGGGGCAAAGTTCCGTGGTTGTGTTGTGTAGGATTCCAAGTTGGAAACAACACCTTGGAGGTGTTTCCTTACTCCTACTGGTTCGATAACATTGGTTTCATAGCTGAGGGAAAACTTGCTGTTGTGCTCATCATACCTTCCTCTTGGGGTTCCCCAACGAGCTCAATATATTTTGAGCCCTCAGGCGGCTACAGACTCTTTCATGAAATCTTGATCGGGTTCCTTAGGGTTTTCGTCCTGGAGGCAATATATAGGCGAAGGGGCAAGGTCGGTGGAGTACCAGGGGGCCCACACCCCTAGTGGCGCGGCTAGGGCTGGCCGCGCCACCACCAGGTGTGGCCGCCCTGGCTCCCCTCTTCGTCTCCCCTCCAGACTCCGTATTCCTTCTGGTGAAATATTGACTTGGGCTTTTGTCCGGTCCAATTCCGAGAATATTTCCTTACTAGCTTTTTTTGAAACCAAAAACAGCAGAAAACAGGCAACTGGCACCGTGGCATATTGTTAATAGGTTAGTTCCAGAAAATGTGTAAAAATACTCCAAAGTGTTCTGCGGCTTTCCTACTAACGGATGCCCCTGTGGTGGCGGTGGTGCACCGATAGCCAAAGCGCCAGGTGCGATAGCGTAGCCTCAGTTTGCTGCTTCAGTTGCCCTTGCGTTGCATAACTCTTGCATTTTGAAGAATGTTCGGCCGTCCTTAAGGAGGTGATTTGATCGCCTCTTCCCCATCGAGTCGACGTAGTAGTGCATATTTCATGGTCCTTCTAACATTTGTCCTGCTGACATAGGTGGGTCTTGGTTCGTCGGCTGGTATCATTGCTACGACTGGCCTCCACTGCTGCTATCCCTGTTGCCATGGTATCCGCTGTTGTAATCGTCGCTTCGTCGATTGTCCCCTCCAGAGAAACTTGCTGCAACGTAGCCTGGTGTATGGTACCCATCGTTGGTTCGTCATCTCCGATCATTATTGCACATGTCCCTGTCGTCTTCGGGTGAATGGGATCTTGTGTTGTGTACTGCATCCTCCCCACCAGCCCAATGATTGGCTATGTCCATCAACTGTGAAATTGTCTTTGGCTTGGTTCGTCCTAGTTCTTCAATAAACTCCTATCGACGAAGTCCATCTTTGAAGGCATCGATTGCTCTTTCGTCAGATATTGCTTTGGCCGAATTTTTTATGATGTTCCACCATTGGATGAAGGCCCGTATTGATTCTCCTAGATTTTGCTTGCAGGCCCGCAATTGCTCCAGAGACGTGGGTCGCTTGAATGTGGACTGGAAGTTCCTAATAAATTTATCCTCAAGATCGTTCCAACTGCTGATAGAATCTTCGGGTAGTTGTTTTAGCCAAGAACGTGTCGCGTCGGTTAGGTGCAGCTGCAAGCTTTGCATTGTAGTAGCTTTGGATTCAGCTTGTAACCTGATGGTTGCCAGATAATCCATCAGCCAGGCTTCAAGTTCTTGGAGTCCATTGTACTTTTGACGATCTTGGGGTAACTTAAAATCTTTTGGTACCGGAGTCTTGCGAACCCGTCGAGTAAAGCAACTGGATCCGCATAGTTCTTGCTCTTCCTCGCTTTCACCATCATGGTATCTTCAGGTGCTGTGCTCTTCTCTAGATCGGTCGATCCTTTGCTGGGTGATATCATTTCTTGTGTCGTTTCGCGGTTCTGATTCTGAAAAATGGACCCGATGTGGCGATTGTGATTGTCGGGTATGACCTCCTTGCCAAGGGCTGCTGCGACAGCGCGGGGATCTGTCGGGTTTCCGCGTGGTTCCTTTATCTTCTTGCGCGAGAGATTCTCCTATCATGCCGAGATTCATCAGGGCGGAGCAGTGAAGGGTCGCGCGAGGATCGTCGGGTGCGGGCTGTGTTGTAATTAGATATGTTTGTGTGGCCACAATGGCTGCCTGGGTTGTTTTTGCCTTGATATTTCTAGCTTGGTCTATGGACATGAATGACAGATCAAGGTCTCGGATTAGTCCGCTCCTCTCTTCTTCGGGGATATCCCACAACCTAGACGTTCCTCTCCTTGGCGATGCTCCTCCTGTTATGCTCCTTGATCCTCGAGTGGAGCTTAACTGTGCTCGTCGTAGGCTAGATTCATCGTCTAACCTTTTCCTTTTGTCGAGTTGCCTCTACATCTTGAGTAGGTCTCTCTTGTTGCGATGAAGAAGATATTGGTATGCCAATAGATCTTCATAAGTGGCGTCCGTTGTCATTGGAACCGCACCCGAAATTGCTGCCCTGGCCTTCTCCCATGCACTGGCTGGTAAGCTGGGAGTTTGCCTCTTGCCTCTGCGCGGTTGTTCTTCTTCTCGATTTACACGGTTGACTGTTGGGTCTCCCCTGTTTCCTCGGCTTCCTTCATTGTCGTGACTTCATGCATTATGGATTGAAAGAATATTATCGGGATTAAAAATTGGGTTACCGTTGGAGTCTTTCTGGGTCGAGGCATCTCCGATGATCACGCATAATTGGTGCTGAGTGATATATGGACTGGTGACGTCATCGTCTATACCGAGGGAGACACTGTCGGGTGAGCCAGTGAGGTCCATCAGTTTTTGTTCTGGGTAGATTTCTGCCATCCGAATTCTGAAGTCAATGCTTTCGCTGCTTTCTTCGGGTTCCGAATTTGCTGGGCTTGCTTCGCATGGTGGGGTTAACTGTGGATCTGATCTGAAGGAGAGATTGTCGTAAATACCATCAAGGTCCACCAGATCCATCTCGATTTGCTCGCTTTCTTCGCCTGCTTCGATCTGTGCTGTGACATCCATGGAGGAGATACTGGTACCTCTGTAGGCGTAGTTTTTTCAATCGACGGTTCTGATGTGATCAGGGCCGAAGAGTGCAATTCTTGCGGGTCATCAACTTGGAAGTGGAAACTTCCGATGATTAGATTGGATCCGCCGTTGAAATCGGCGGGTACCAATACAGGGGTGGGCGGGCGTGGATCTGTTTTTGTCGAGTTGATGCTTGGTGGAACGGTCCGCAGGATCCATGGTTCCAGCGTTCAGGTTTCCCATAGACGACGCCAATTGACGAGGGGTAACCTCGTCAATGCCCATGATGATGGACTTACGGTTTCGCGGAAAAGAGAACGCTGGGGATTTCGTCGGATGTCAAGAAAACAATGAAGTCAAAGTCGCCTGAATATTGAGTAATCGCACTATTACAAGTTGTCTTCTAGATTTTGGTACCCTCGCTTGGGCTTCTCCCGTCCTATATATAATAGGTTGGGTCTCAAAGCTGTATGCGGATAGGTTTCATACACGCGTTACAATACCAACACAATGTCGGTTCATAGTCTCTTTCCTAATACAATCAAAGCCTTTCGGTTGCTTCCTTGGGCTGTCATCTGAAACCTTCATGGGCCGTAAGTCTTTTACCCAATATAGGATAGCGAATCATAAGCATCCGAGTAATCATACCTATGTCAGATACCATTTAGATCAACGGGAGGTACCGGGGACGACGCCAGAGCAGTTTGCGGTCGAGGGCGCCGGAGAGGTTCGCACAACGCTGGTTGAGGTCATCGGAGAGGTGATGCGTTAAACTAGGATCTAGAAGTGGGGAGTGATAGTGAAATCTGAAGCTGGGCGATTTCTTTCAGATAAGTTTAAGATCTAAAGCTTGGTGGGGTTAGTCATTCTGGCCCATTAAACAAGATAGGGAGACAATAATAATAAAAGGAAATAAAGTACTTATACTTAGAAAATAATTGTACAATACAGATCCGAAAAATAAAACATGAATTACTACTCAATTATAGAAAATATATTCAAACTAATCCTTCTCAATAGACTCGGCGGAGGTAATAGAGTCTGCTCCATCATCTGGCAGGTCCGCCACATTATTAGTTTAAACTATCTGTCTCATTCTAGTAATACGGTCGAGCATCTCGTAGGAGGGCTCATGGCATTCGTCCTTCTACTCACCGAGAAACTTGACCGCCTCTTGTTGATCGCTGGTGTTCATTTCCTCAATCTGGAACACTTTTCGTTCCTCGTACAGTTTTTTCTTATGTTTAACTCAATTCTAGAGACAGTGCAACGTCCGCCGAAGGCGCATAGACTTGTGTTCCGGATCAGCCAATACAATGGCACTGCAGTTAGGAACCTCCTGACCGCATCCAAGGAACATGCGACCGGTGTCATGGGTCTATCGACGATCATACATAACTCCGCGACACGGTGGAATGCCGCGCACACACACACATAAGTTGTGTATCTGCCTCAACCCCATTCCATTGTGGGTCGTCGTTAATAGTATCAGGAGGTAATCCACACAGAATTCGTCATTGCGAGTCACAAACAACAATCACCCAATAGCATACAATCCATATGATCAAACAAACCCAAATAAGTAGACAATAAATTGTCTAATTTATTATTACAACACAAGAAAATAGTTTATCAACAAATACAACAAATTGATCATCAACAAGATGAGCGCACGCATGGTGACGCATACCTTGCGGAGCTTTCGACGAACAGTTTGTGAGCGCCAAGTTGCTTCTCAGCTAGAGGAGGACATGGTGCCCGTCGAGCTCAGTGTGTGGCGCCGCGAGAGCACGACGCTAAATCGAGCGACGCACAAGCAACGAATGGAGAGAAAAAGCCAAGCGCTCAACGCGGCGGCGGCGGCTGGGGGCTCGATTTACCGCGGCGGCGCACTCGGGGCTGTCATGTGGAGGCGGCGGATAGAGTGCGGTGGAGGCGGAACGATACCGTCGGGGAATAATTGGCGCGGCGGCGGCGCCAAAATGTTGGGAGGTGGATTGGAAAGAGGAGGTCACGCGGGCGCCGGTGATATTTCTAGGCGGTTGGTTCTTCGCGCGCGTTGCTAGCGATAGCACGCACTGTAGTTGGCGCACCAAATATTCGACCTTGGATAGTGCAAAACGCCGTGCCGCGCTAAAATTTTACAGCCCATGTCCAGATACAACGCCTGCTGGAGGAGCGCTCGAGTGCGTCCGCCCGCTATATCGACGTTTTTTTTAGTACAACGCTAGTACGACGTCTCTGGTGGAGATGCTCAACGGTGGGTAATGGAATCCGGTTTACAGATATGGGAACTACTCCCTCCGATCCATATTACTTGTCGCTGAATTAGATGTATCCATTTCAACGATAAGTAATATGGATTGGAGGGGTAGCAAAACGACCATGGAGGCAAAAAAAAAACAAAAAACAAAGAGGTCCTTTTCTGCTTTCACCACCATCAAGCAAAATAAGAGATTTTGGGAACCAATCCCCAGATTCGGAACACAGAGAAGAGGAACAATAAAATCCGACAGGAGTGGCATGCACACACGTCATCACCTCGGGGTGCCCACATCGCCGCTGCTGCTCGGGCCATCTCTTCTTCCTCAAACCCGGTAACCCACCCACTCCGGTCATCCTCTCTCCCTCTCCCTGTCTCTCTCCGTGATGCACTTTCGTTCCACCATTTTTTTTGGAAAAATTCTCATCTCTCGCTTCCAAGAATTCGGGAAGGATCTCATCCTCCCCTCTCGATCTGTGAAAACGATTTCTTTTCCTACTCGAGCTCGTTAGTTTCATTCTCCTCGGATCTCGGCAGGAGCTGCAAGCTTGCAGCAACTCGTAGGAAAAACTGAGTTGATCAGAGAGTTATTATCTTTATAGGGAGTTGGTGCACAAAAGGTTGTTCCCTTTTCTATTTTGGTTTAGTCTGATTGGGGCCAACACCTTGATTGGATTAGTATATTCGGACTGCTGCAACTGCAAAAGGGTGCTTTTTCTGTCCTTCTTGTCATATTATCCCTACACAACCTGTAGATACTTTCTGGAAGTGCCATTTTGGCTCACAACGTTCCTGAAGATTGGGAGCCAACACCTTGATTGGATTAGTATATTCGGACTGCTGCAAAAGGCTAGCTTGCCAAATTCACTCATGTTATGCATATCCTTTCCATCAAAGAGTGTTGTCAAGTTTGTTGTCGACCTTCTTAGCTGGGTCCTGAAGTTCATTATGTATGTGGGCGTGGGTAATAAATACAATACCATGTTCGTCATTGCTTTTTTCCGCTTCCTGAGCATTATTCTGTTTCATTTTAGTAGTACCTAACGAAATATGTATTGGTTGTTGCAGGAATATAATATAAATCATATAGTTGTTGCCAACATTAAGATGGGAAGTACTGCTCCTTCATGCGATGCTTACCTGTTTTTCTACGGCGAAACACTACTTCCAAATGGTGTCAGGGCTTTCCTTTGTACCGTTGCCCTGGCATACTGTTTTATTGGTTTATCTGCAATAACTGCCCGGTTCTTCAAGTCGATGGAGAGCATCACAAACCACTCTCGGGAGGTAGTCACAATTGATCCACAAACGAAAACGCCTATAGTGAAGCATGAGAAGGTTTGGAACTACACTATAGCAGACATTGCTCTGCTTGCTTTTGGCACCAGCTTTCCTCAGATCTCCCTGGCAACAATCGATGCAATCCGTAATATTGGTCAACTGACAGCAGGAGGTATAAAATAACCAGTTGATGAATCATGCTAACAAATCATATTTAATCATATCTAATTTGGTATTTTCTGTTGCAGGTTTAGGTCCGGGTACCCTTGTGGGTTCTGCTGCATTTGATCTGTTCCCGATCCATGCTGTCTGTGTGGTTATGCCAAGGGCGGGCTCCATGAAAAAGATTTCAGATTTGGGTGTTTGGTTAGTTGAGCTGTTTTGGTCATTCTGGGCATACATATGGCTGTATATTATATTAGAGGCAAGTCACATTTCCTCTTCTGCTATGTAACTGTAAGTAATAAGTACAGTTGGTCATCATGTGCCCTTCGCACCGTGTACAGGTGTGGACACCTAACGTGATTACCCTCTGGGAGGCCTTGATAACAGTCTTGCAGTATGGATTACTTTTGGTTCATGCATATGCACAGGATAAGCGGTGGCCATATGTGTCAATCCCTTTGTATGGTTCAAGTCACTGAATATATATTTCTTTTCTTTTCTTATGTGCCCAATTGGCCAGGGAGAAGTATACAATAAACTTTTCTGATGTTCCTAATTTAATTTGGTGCAATCAGGGTAAGAGGTGAGAGACCTGAAGATTGGGTTCCAGCAGAGGATGCTTCAGTTGATCATGACAAAAACTGTGATGAGACAAGTGAGATACTTTCTAGCCAGAATGGTGATATTGCGGATATATTCTCCATACATTCTTACAATAATGCAGGTACACAGTTTCTGCATTTTGGGTACTGTTTCTCTGAATTTGTAGAATAATAACAACAAAAACAAAGCCTTTTGTCCCAAGCAAGTTGGGGTAGGCTAGATACGAAACCCAACAGAAGCAAATCGGGGCAGTATAAATGTATTCCGAGAGAAAAAATGATTTAAGTTCCTATCAGTAGATAGTTGTTCCAATTTTCAGTTTATATGCTGTTCCTGTTTCAAACTTCATGGGCTTAGTTACAACTCTAGCAGTTATGCGATATTCCCGATTACAGTGTTTTTATATCTCTTCTGTAATGCATTTTATCTAAAGGGGTATTTGAAACGATAGTTGTGCTTTATGCAGATTGACTGTCAGTTAATATTTCTCCCTGCACTTCACAGCTAAAACATACTTTTAAAGTTATTTGAATGTGATATTTTATATGGTTAAACATCCTAGGGTATCATCATGTTCCGGAAAAAGATATAGAGGAATCATCAAAAATGGAGCTTGTAGCAAAGAACACACATGATGATACCTACTGGCTTTCCGTTTGGCGGCAACAATTTGTTGAGGCTGTAATGGTAATTTAATTCTTTCATATTCCTTACTCCATAGATTGTCAATGCTATTCCTTATTATTTTTTGGTGATAATACTGTTCCTCATTTACATTTAGCTCAAATTTCGAGAAGCATGTTCATTTTTTTGGCTTTATACAGTTGAGGAATATTATTGCCATTTACCATTTAGCGAAACTTTATATGAATATAATGCTTGGAGAACTTACGCTGCTAGTATAACTTTCTCTGTTATCATGCCGAAATTAAATGTGTGGGCCCCTTCTCCTGTATCCTTTGCTATTTCTGGTTTTCCAATTCTAACTAGTATCTTTTATTTTAACATTGTTTAGTAAGTTTTTATACATTATAGGCATTTTTAAGAGAAACTATAGGAGAGACCCTCTAGGCTCTAGAGTAGACATTATAGCCATGCTGAAAGTTTCATCTCGTCTGTGTTCACTAACATCAAGACATAAACCATACTTGTTTTCTCCGTCTGGCATATTAAGTAATTTTGTTAATATATGCAGTTGGAGAGTCCTGAGCAAAGGAAGATAGATTCTGTCTGCCTGAGATTCATCATAATATGTTGGAACTCGATCCTTGCGCCTTGGAAAATATTGTTTGCTTTTGTGCCACCATATCAAATCGCACATGGCTGGATCGCTTTTATTTGCTCTCTGATCTTCATAAGTGGTATTGCCTACGGGGTTACCAAGATTACAGATCAGATAAGCTGTGTCACAGGTTGGAATATTCTCTTGCATAAGTACAATTTTCATCTGCTCACCGAGATGTAACTCCCTGTATACTGATTTGAAAATATACTTTCCGTGTAGGAATAAACCCATATGTTATAGCATTCACAGCACTGGCTGCTGGAACCTCGTGGCCAGATCTAGTTGCTAGCAAGATAGCTGCTGAGCGTCAAGTTACCGCAGACTCTGCAATAGCGAATATCACTTGCAGGTTCATGTCTACATCTCATGTTGAACCAGTTCTTTGCCTTCACTATTGTTGTTAATCCCTCAAACTAGACCTGAGTAAACCGATTAATTTTCCTTGTCTACAGCAATTCGGTGAACATATATGTTGGCATCAGTGTTCCATGGTTGATCAACACGGTGTACAATTAATTTGTCTACCAGGAACCACTGTACATAGACAATGCTGCTGGTCTGAGCTTTTCCCTTCTGGTCTTCTTCGCAACATCATTCGGGTGTATCATGGTTTTGGTTCTGCGCCGCATTTTAATTGGTGCTGAGCTTGGGGGCCCTAGGCTGTGGGCGTGGGTAACATCAGCCTACTTCATGGTGCTTTGGATTGTTTTTGTTGTACTTTCTTCTTTAGGCCTTGTTTTGCACAAGGGTATTTGAGGAGTATTATTCCACGTGGATGTGGTGAAACCTCTTTGTACACCCAAAACGCTAGTGCTGAGCGAGCAACTGAAAACGCGAGGGGTAGCTAGCGTTTCAATCCACGCAAATATCAGATGGTTTAGCGGGGCTTTTTGGGGTTGGGCCCATCCAAACCTGGCGTGCAAAACAGTTCAGCGAGGATCTCGGTCTTGGCCGGGTAAATACTCCTGGATCCTCCCCAAAACCGCCGTGCAAAACGAGGCCTTAAGAGTTTCTGGAGTAATATAGATATTAAAATCGGAAGGAATATATTGGTTCTACCCAGCAAAAGAGAAATGTTGGTTCTTAAAAAAGATTATTATTGCCTCTCATTTTCTTTGGGTATTTATGTGAGAAAAGCAGAGGTTTGGCCAAAAAGTTAGTCTTCAACTGGGTACTGTAGATACATACATCTCTGTATTATTCATTCAAGATAAATATATTGTGTACTATATTAATACAATGGATTTATTGAGTACACTACTTATTGCAAATGCTATCTCTTTGAAGAATTCAACCATCTAAGCCGGATGAAATCTTGACATCAAACACAAGTTTGAGCAGACATTTTCAAAACGCCAATAAAGCGTTTAGGTTAGTTTGTGCCTATGTGATTCATTTCTACTTTGATATGTCCTCAGGTGCTCGTCTATTGTATCTCCTGGACCAATTTTTTGATTCCGTGGTAGAGAATTTTTGCCATCAATTAGGGACCTTTTGTCTCTACATCTCTAGAATTTTTGCATCCACCATTTCTCTCCAAATTAAGAGATGGACTAGATGTCAAACTTACAAAGATAAGCTCTATCAGTGATTGAGCCGAACTCACAGCTTTGGGATGATTTTGTTCATCACTGGAAAGGGATAAGAGTTAGTCTACTACTTCCTTCCTATCACCAGATGAAAACCATAAGGTAGTCATTTTTAGTTGTGCATGTGGTCACACTGAAACTCAGAAATTATTTTCATAGAACTTTGGTTGATATGGTTTCTTTTTTCTTCACAAGGATACATGATATATATAATATATTTCCCTACTTCCATTAATTAGAGAACAAGATTTAGGTTAACTATATATTAATATAAAATATTTACATGTACAAAATGGCCAGGCGGCCAGCAAAAGAGTTGATGACATAGTTTTTGAATCGGTAAAGTAAAATCATCAACCTATCCATCTTGGATTTACATGTACATCCATTCAAGTAGTCCAAGCCTCAAGAATCCACTTTCTTAAGATAGAAGTCTCTACCATGCTAGACGGACAACTTCCATCATTGCTTCAACCTATCCATCTTGGATTCACAAGCAACACTCAAGAACTTGTCCAATAAGAGGTGCGCACATCGTGTTGTTCCATTTTGTTCATCTCCAATATCTCATCATAATACCAGCAAAAAAAAAACTCATCATAAACTGTGTATGCATGGGTGCACCAAGCATTTTGCGCGATGGATACGAAAGTCAAGAGGATGTGGGTATTTAAGTGCTCCCACTGTGAAGAGATATGTTGCTCTTAGCCTCACAAGATTGGTGTGATTTAGATCAGTTTAGTCATTTTTTTTTTTGAGAAAGCCTAGACTTTATTAGGGCATCTCGCCCGACACAAGACCAGCAATCGACGCTGGTACCTCATACTTCCAGAGCAAAGCTCTGTTTACATTACAAGACCACCCAATACTCGCAAGTTCATGGGCAGGCCTATTCAACTCACGCTTACAGAACATAACCTCACAAGAAGAAAACCCAGTTCTAATCTGAAACTTTAGCTCATCAATTACCACACCTAGCGGGGATACATCAGCATCTCGTCGGTTCAGAGCAATAAAAAAAATAGCGCGCTATTTAACGTTATTAGCGTCGCTATAGCGTTTTCGGGAGCTGGACGCTATGCTATGCATTTCATGGGCGCTATGGCGCTACGCACGCTAAATACGGCGCTATTCGCGCTATTTGACGTTACGTCGTAGCGGCGCTATTTTTTTGTTGGTTTTTTTAGTAGCTCATTCCCCATTTTGAACCATTTTGGTCTAGTGGCCTACCCTAATCCAACTAACCCTAATAGGACAGCATGGTAACACACATAACGTCAGTTTCCTGTTCGTCTCCTCCACTTCCTTAGAGAGGCGACGTCGCGATGACGGATCTCCGCCTGGAATCAACATGCCTCTGCCTAGAATCGCTTTCGCCTTGGATGCCTTCACGTCTAGCTTCGGTGCTTCACGCCTTCACCCTACCTCCGTTCCCCTCCTTCAATCCGTCATCGATAATCCCTGCATCGAATGTCAACTATGTGTCTGACTCTATGTTAGTGTGTGAATTCTGAACTATGGTTGTGATTTTGGCTATGTGATATGGAGTTATGAACTATGTGAACTATCTATAGTTGATGTTTGGCTACAGAATGTTATACTTGTGGTTTTATAACTGCGGAATGCTATATCTATAATTTTATAGCTGCTGAAATATCGATTTTTTATACTTTATATGAAACGCTATTTTGAAAAATAGCGCGCTATTAGCACGCTATAGCGTTCATAGCATTTTTTTGAAGTCCGCGCTATTTAAGTTAGCGTGCTATTTCTTTCCTTGGTTCAGAGCCATCATCAGCAGCTGCGAGTCCGTCTCTAGAATGATGCGGATAGCGCCCAGATGTTCAGCTAACCGGATAGCTTGAACGACCGCACTTAGTTCCGCATGAAAAGCGTTATGTTCACTTCGACCAGCAGTTGCTGCCACGACCTCTCCTCTGTGATCCCGGACAATCACACCCCATCCTGCATGGCTTTGTCCAGGAGTAAAAGCTCTATCTATGTTAAACTTTAGAACGTCTGGTTCAGGGGGCTTCCAAACATTATTTTCAGGAGATTTAACTGTCTCTTTCTTGCCTAGAAATTCCAAGTACTCAGCCGCAGAACATCGAGTCTGGTGTGTAATAGCTGCTGCTTCGAGTGTTCTTTGCCCTTCTCTCAGTTTATTACGGTTACACCACCAAAGCTACCAGAAAGTCAAGATCTGCACTCTCGTTACCACAGGCTTCTTCCAAATCATGTCCAAAGCGTTTACCACTGTGCTGGTCGTAGAAAGCTCTCTCCTCAACTCCTCCAATCCTAGACATCGTCACACTTCCTTCACGTATTCGCACTTGATAAAGAGATGTGCTCCTTCCTCAACATCACCATTACAGAACAAACATTTGATATTTTCTAGCTCGACGCCACGTCTACGTAGAAATTATGGGACACCCTCCAAATAAAGTTTAGTCATTCTTAAGTGGTGAGCAATCATCTTCATCTTGTGCCCATATATTTCCAAGCAAAAGCCTTTCCAAAGATCCAATAAATCACGAGAGTCAAAGGAGGAGCATGTACCATGAAAAATGAAACGCAACTGGCGCAATTTTTCATAGCTTCACCAGGGAGAATTATCAGAGTTGTAATTCTTTTTTTTCCCGCTAGGTATAGGAGCTGTAATTAGCCCTAAGTCTGTAAATGATTGAGATGCTAGTACTAGTAAGTCTGTCTGTTTTGTTCCCGGCAATTTTTTTGTTTGTTTAACTGGCTGGGCACACATGCTCGAATAATAATTATAATTAATCAAACAGTTTGAAAGCGGTAGCTGACCCGATGTAGAAGAGGGACAAACCAGGCACTCCTGGCCCGGTCGAGACCTCCTGGTCCCATGAAGCCCCGCCGCCGCACTGCAGTAAGGGTTCCATCATAACATCCCACCCCACACTAGTTCCTATGCTTCCATCCACTAGGAGATCTTCCATCACCGTAGATCCCCGCTGCCAAGCAACGGCGCCATCGCCATCGTGCTCACCCGGGCAAACCGGACCACCGCCGGTCTGAGGAGCACCAAACTCTTACCATCCGCCGAGAGTCTCGACTACAGCTAACCCATTGGTACAAGCGAGGGATATTGGTGAACATGCCGATGGCGTAAGCGAACCGGACACGGCAACCTCCATGCCGCCCGCATGCCATACCTAGGAACGGTGGCCGCCAAATGTGAGCCCAACTGGGCTGCATCTAGCCATGCCCCCAACGTCCCGCGCGCCTAGATCGGGCCTAGATCTAGGGCCACCTGGCCTAGATCGAGCCTAGATCAAGCCCGCAACGCCCTGCAGCCAAGCCTCTCTGCCGGAGGCTGTCACCGCCCCCGTCTGCACCTCACCACCGCCACCTCCGCTGCCAGTCATCCGAGCCGCGGAGCCGATAGAAGGGGCCGAGCCCGCGCCATCCTCCACAGCCGCTGCACCTGGGTCGCCGCTGCCTCCACAGACACGCCACGAGGCCACCACACTGCCGCCGGAGTAGCCGCACCGCTGCGCCCCTCGCCAGCACGACGCCCATGCGAGCCATCTTGACTCGCGTCGAGATCTCCACGCGAGGGGGAAAGGAGGGCCTCGCCGCCGCCAGCGCACGACCTTTGGCCGGCAACACCGTTCGACGGCAGTGAGGGAAGGGAGGTGTGACTGCAAGTGCACATATCATTTGTAGTTAGTTTTAAAATAAAGATATCGATCCCACAGGGAGCAGGAGTCTAAAGTCTAATACCTCTTGAATTAAATACTGAAATAGAAATGCTAAATAAAGTTCTAAGTAAGAAGATAAAATGCGAATGTTATGTAAAAATGTGTTTTGAGGTTTTTGGTATAAGAGAACAATAAGTAAAGTAAAACAACTAAACACATAAATTAACTATCACGTATGTAAAAGAGATTTGAAACTGCAATAGGGAAAAAGCGTTCTCAGAGAGTAGCGGATACACCTCTAGAATTATAAAAAGCTAAGGTAAAGATTATTATTATGAATACTCTCAACTATGTATGTGTAGGAGAAACTCCGTATTTGAACAAATAGGCAGCAATCACTGCTCACATCATCCTCATAACCAAAGCAGTCAGCAATCGACATCAATCGAATTACTGCTCTATTAAGAAAATTAATCTCGTAGGACGTATCCTATGGCTTGGATAGTGTTTCGTGAGTTTCCTCGGTTCCCAAGTTGATACGTAAGGGGTGTCAACAGCTTTATAGTCATTGTAAGTGCTAACACACCTCTGTCTACCAGCAAGTAGTTCCCTCCATCAAGTCCCCATAAGAGGCAAATATTGAGAGGTCGACTTCTCTCAACATCAAGATGAAGACAATCTAACACATGGTCACATCGATGCATATCATAATAAACTTTATCTTATTTCAATCTCATACTAGGGTTTCTCCATCTCCCCAAGAACTAATAATCTACTCAGACATGAAGACAATCAATATCATGGAAATAATAATGAAATCTATCATAAATGAATAGTACTTGTATAAATCCACAATGAGTACGGAAATTACAACAAGATCTAGATAAGATGTAGATGGAATAGATGGAGATGGTGGTGATGCAGCGGTTGATGATGAAGATCGATGCCTTAGCCTCCCGGATCTGTGCAGGACGAAGATGGATCCCCGGTAGACGAGTTCCCCCTCCAAATGCCTTCCGAAGGTGAGGTTTTCGGCGATTTCTAGTTGTTCTGTATGTCGTCTCTCCGATCCAGTTGCACGGGGTGAAACTATTTGAGGAGGCGGTGGTAGCGCCAACTATATGACCGAAACTATACGGCCGGAAAATTTATTCCTGCCGTATAGTTGGTCATTAAACCGTCTGTAAGCCTCGATCGCTTCGGGTTTTCTTCTAGTGTTATTGATATTTCCCAAATAAGTGATTTACGTTGTTTTTGACTCTTTTTCTCCCCAATACAACTGCTCCAAGAATTCTGTCCATTGTATCCATCATATGTCCTGATCCTGATGAAAATAGACATCAAATGTGCGTGCGAACGCCGTAAAATAACAAGATCCTATAACTACAGTGCAAAATAATAATATAAAATATGATACAAATATGCACTCATCAACTTCCCCAATCTTAGACTCTTACTCGTCCCGAGCAAGTTTAGCTTTAATGGATGTGATCCTCATATTCATGAAGCTGAGTCGATAAAATAAATGAGGCAGTTGTAGCATGTGTTTATCATATATGATACATAGGAATACGTTTATGAATAGTACCTTACTCAAACCATCCGAATAATGTTAGCAGGCTTCCACACCTTAGCATTTAACAGTTCACAAAAGAGTATTCTCAATATGATGTAAAAGTATTCGGTTCAACCGAATGAGTTAGTGAGGTAGTCCCAAGTGTTTTTGGATTAACATATTCACCTGGGATTTAAAATCTCAAACGCTTCTTTGTCATACTACAATATAGTGGTGTATGCCTATTTGCTCTTTGCACATTCGCTCTTTTTCTTCTTTCTTTTCTTCTCTTTTTTTTTCTTTTTATATATAGTGGTGTATGCTCACACTTTTGTTTAAGTGTTGTGCAAAGGAGCTAGCCATACATTCCACTTGATGTAGGAATTTAAAGTTTAACGATCTTAATTACTAAATTCCAATTGTATATGAAGCAATCTTTGTAGCTTGAATATTTTACCTCGTCTTGTTCCTACTCTAATTTATAGCACTTTTTAATTTTCCTTATTCAAGGTTTCTTTTTCAACTTAGCTGGTTAGATAATTTTTTCTTTGTAAATCAAACCATCAACTTACAGCATATTGACAAAATTATATTTGTATGTTCCATTAATACCAATGGTATGGAAGACTCCTATTGCTTTCATCAAGTGAAAGTAAAATTATACTCGAGCCATTCATATATCCAATAGGACAAACACAAACTCAATATTGCTCCATATATGATAATAAACTTGGAATTTTATAAAACAGATCGACTATTCCTGAAGAGAATTCTAATGATGCAAACTTTATTTCTAAGCTCGAACTAATGCAAAACTAAAATACTAATATAAAACTTATAAGATAGATTACAAGGTCTTAAAGATATCCCCAAGCTTGGAATCAAGCCAGACAGAATCAAATAATTCCTTGCGATTATTTGATACCGTGATTATTGTAGATCACTATGGTGCCATGGCATGTAACACCGTGGTGCGTAGCTTCTTGTTTGTATCCTCCAGAGCGGTGATGCGGCTATAGCACCTACGCAAATTAGATTGCAAAGTGTCCACTTTATCTACGAGTCTAGTCACCAATGGGAGAAGATCATCCTTCTTCTCTATCTCCTTGAGACAGTAATGTACTTCAACGCGATGGAGTAGCTCTTGCTTATGATATATCTCCAGTGACCACACACGGTCCTTGGTCCTGGGAACAACTTCTTCTTCCTCATCCATAATTGATGGATCGGGGAAGTGGAAACCGTTCCTCCACTCTTCTTGAGGCTTCACCCTCATACAAGTACCAATGTTAGGCTTCAAGAGTGGCAACTTCGCTCCCTTGCTAGCACCTGCACCAATATTAGGTAATTCCTTACGCTTGTGCGGCCTGGGGTCCGTGGCGATGAACTTGACCATCTCCACACACCTTTTTCCATGAGGCTTGTGATCTTCTCTCTCTTGTTGAGCTCTCTTCATTGCTGCCCAGTTGATCTCCGGAGGATCATAGACATCATGACAGATATAGATGTCACTCACATCTTCATAGGAATCGTTGTTGTAGAAGCTTGGCTCGACGTACTCCTTGTACCCCGGGCTAAACCTCTCCATCTCCTTGTTGTCGTCCTCCATGGACTAGCTGCTAGAGCGGTCCCTAGAAGGAGCAATGAGCCCCAGGGGTTTTCCACGGCCTGGGGCGGGATAGATCATGGCTGGATTGTTTCCTGGTGATGATGATTTGAGAGAGAGACAAATGGCAGTATATAAGGGGGGTCAGAGGTCGGTAAAACTCGCGAGAAACACCAAATTCTCGCCCAAGAAAAGAATCTTAACGAAACAGGGAAAGGAATCGCGGATTTGGAGGAGTCCTGCCGTGTAACGACCAACTATACGGGCACGACCCGTATAGCTTCGGCCGTATAGTTGGTTCCGGGCAGATATTTCCAAATATCTCGAGTCCAGGTCGATTAAGTTACGACTCGGAACCGACAAAACCTCCTTTTTTATAGATCGGGAAGAACGAAAAAGTGAACGAAAATGTCCGAGAGTTTAACGACCAACTATACAGCGGGAATTAATTTTCCGGTCGTATAGTTGCGACCGTATAGATACATACATAAAAAAATCGAAAATGTCTGAGAGTTCAACGACCAACTATACGACCCGAAAATTTTCTCCGGTGGTATAATTGCGACCGTATAGATCCAGACATCGAAACAATTTCGTAAAAAAATACAGAAGGTTTAACAACCAACTATATGGTGGGAGATTTTTCATAGTTGCGACCGTATAGTTGGTAGAAACCTTCAGAAACTTCAGAAAAACACGATGAATTTAAAGGCAAAAATTTCAGAAGTAAAATCTGTGAAAACAAATCACTTATTTGAGTAAGAATACTTACCTTGCGCTTACCATTCACTTATTCGAGGATGACAAGCTCCTCCACCAACAAAGACTTCTTCTCTTTTGGAGGAATTGACCTTAGTTCGTTTAACAATTCTTGTAAACAAAAATCACCAGGACTAAAGTTCCTCTCAATAAGATTAGTGTCTTGCTAGATAAATATGGACATTGTATCCAACATCTTTATTTCTTGCCTCTGCATAATCTGCAACTCAAATTCTTGAAGTAAAAGGATCCAACGAATTAGTCTTGGCTTATGATTTTTCCTCTCAAGGAGTTCTTTTAAACCATCACGATCCGTATGAACTCTTACTTTTGCATCAACTATATAAGAACAAAATTTATCGCAAGAGAAAAATACAGCAAAAAGTTCCCTTTCTTCCTTAGGATAATTCTTTTGGGCACTATTAAGAGTTCTACTAACATGATGTATAATATTAAATCTGCGACCTATATGTTGTCCCAGAGTTACTCCTACAACATCATCACTTGCTTCACATATTAAGTTAAAAGTCATATTCTAGATAGGTGGTTTAATGATAGGAGCATAGGATAAAGCATATTTAAGTTTATCAAAGACTACAAGAAATTTATCATCAAAGTGAAATATTACTCCCTTTTGCAGAAGGTTATTCAAAGGTTTAGATATTCCAGAGAAATTTCTAATGACCTTCTATAAAAACCCACATGACCAGGGAAACTTCTTATACCTTTAATATCCCTAGGTTGTGGCATTCTCTGTATGGCCTCAACCTTAGCTCTATCCACTTCAATTCCCTTACCTTATACCTTATGTCCAAGGACTATACCTTCTTTGACCATAAAATGGCACTTCTCCCAGTTTAGAATAAGATTGGTCTCTTCGTAACGCTGCAAAACTCTTTTGAGATTATCTAAGCAACTAGTAAACGAAGTTCCATAGACAGAAAAGTCATCCGTAAACACTTCCATTATCAGTTCTATAAAATCTGTAAAAATAGCAATCATGCATCTTTGGAAAGTAGCTGGAGCATTATATAAACCAAAAGGCATACGTCAGTAAACATGTAAACCATAAGGACTAATGAAAGTTGTTTTAAGTTGGTCATCAGGATGAACAGCTATTTGAGAAAAAATAGAGTATCCGTCCAAGTAACAAAAATGAGTGTGGTTTGCTAACCTCTCTAAAGTTTGATCTATGAACAGTAAGGATAGTGATCTTTCCTAGTTTCTTTATTCAATTTCCTGAAATCTATACACATCCTATGTCCAACAATAGTTCTAGTAGGTATCAATTCATTGTTTTCATTAGGAACAACAGTAAAACTGCCCTTCTTAGGGACACAATGAACATGACTTACCCATTCACTTTCTTTTACAGGATAGATTATACCCGCGTCTAGTAGGCGTACAATTTCTTTTCTTACCACTTCCTTCATGTCGAGCTTCAGTCGTCTATTATTCTACAACTGGTTTAACACCTTCCTCCATGAATATTCGACGGGCGCTTATCATGGGACTAATGCCCTTCAAATCATCCATTGAGTACCCAAAGGCCTTGCGATGCTCCTTACGTATTTTCATGAGTTCTTCTTCTTCCTCTCCTGAAATTTTAGCACTAATAATAATAGGAAATTTATTTGTATCATCTAAAAATTTGTATTTAAGATTATCTGGTAGAGTCTTCAACTCTAGGGGTGGTAATTCCTCGTCCCCTCTTTTTTCTGGATCTTCGAAAGCCTCATTAGTTGGAGGCCCTATAATGGGAAGTGAATCGAATTCACCTTCTAGTTCTTCTAGGGACTTGTCCTCCATAACTATTTATTCATAATTTGAGTCTTCATTTGTTTCTTGTTCTTGATTACTAAAGAAGAGAGTTGCCATTTCCTCAATAGTTTTATCTTTCTCTTCTTCTTGTATTGGTAGAGGTCTGTCTTTAAATTTGGAAAAGTGGAATTCTTTTTCTGCTTCACCAAGCTTAAGGGACACAATCTTCTTTTTGAAATCAACTTTGGCACCTACATCACTCAAAATGTTTCTTCCAAATATAATTGGGCAAAGAGTGTCATCTGGCATATCAACAACTACAAAGTCGATAGGAAAGTTTTTATTGCCAATTGTGACAGTTGCTTCTTCAACTACTCCCATTGGAATCCTAAGAGTTTTATTGGCTAACATGATCGTCATATCCGTATTTTCAATTGTAGCCTGCTTTATTTCTTCTTTTATTTCTAAATAGAAATCATAAGATATAGCATTAACTTGGTGCCAAGATCGCATAAACCATAATGCGAGGTTTCCTTAAATATGCAGGGAAGAATAGGCTTACCCACATCTTTTACCTTTGTTTTTCCTTCAACCAATACGGAAGTCTCTTCATCAAGTTCAACTATGTTACAATGTGCATACATAGCCATAATTGCTTCCTTGTTTACCTCTTCATTTTTGATTTCTTCCAGATGTTCCTCAACTTATGGCACACTTTCCTCTTCCTTCTTTTCCTGTACTGCTTTTACCTGTTCATATTCAAAAATATGCTCTTGTGCAGTGTTAGGGAAAGGTATCTCATATGTTGGTTCTAGGGAAGCTAGTGTTGCTTTAACTTCTCTTTTCTTCTCAGGTTCGGGTGGTGGATCATACTTGACCAAACCCTCTTTTGGAGTTTTGATGTGTTCTGTAAAAGATTTAACAACATGCAACACAAGATCTGAATCCAAATAAAGTTCTTTAGACAATTCTTTAGCATGACCCTTTTTATTATAGTCATGAATACAATCATAATCTATTTCTATGCCTCCTTCGCTTCCTAGACCAAAATTCCATGAAACTCTGTGATCACGAATTCTATTAAGTAAAGTCGAAGCTTTGGTTATAGGAAGTGACATGGGTATACCCTACAGGTACTCGAGCTTGGTATATACGGTCCAAATACGTACAGGCCCACGGTGTCGCCAAGGCCCGAATGAAAGGACTCGAGTGACCTATGGACTCTCGATTGCTTGAAGAACAAGAAGAAGCTAAAGATAGAAAGTTTGAAGGGGAAAACCCTAACTTGTAACCGACTCGACCTGCTACCCGAGACCTAGCCTATCTATATAAAGGCTAGGAGGAGGCGGCGAGGAGGACACACGCAACCCTAGTTTCCACAACCTTCGCCAGATTGCATCTGCGCACCATTGTAACTTTCGACTCCTTCGATAATTCCACGAGCAGACAAGCAGGAGTAGGGACCTCTATGAGGCCTGAACCTGGGTAAATCCTTTGTCCCATGTGTGCTTGTTTGCTAGCCGATAGATGTATCCAGCGCTCCCTCCTTCTCCAAAACCCAAGTCCATAACAATGGGCATTGATGAGTTAAACCCTCGTCAATTGGCGCCGTCTGTGGGAATTGGGAGTGCTGATGTTGCGGCTTCTTCGGCCCCATCAAATACGATCTACAACTCCGCAACAGCGGAGATTCGCCAGCTCTTCGGCGCCTTCGACTTCACCATCCACACGCCAGCCACCCGCCCGGCCTTCGAGTCTGTGGGCAACGGAATCAGCCTGGCGATTGGGAGCTTCCGCTTCCAAGTTGGTCAGATGGGCATGCTTCGCATGCCTGATCAACCGACAGCACCGGCGATTGCCCCGGCATCATGGTTCCCCCCATCGATCGACACCCTCAGCGAGCTCAATGCCCCGGTGGTAGTCGAGAATACGATCAGCGACAGCAGTCATGATTCCGATCTGAGCGATCTGGCCACTGAAGATGGAACCTACGGTTCTGGATCTGAAAGTTGTGGAAGCAACAGCTTACCCAATCACTTCATGTGCGTCGTCATCAACACAGGCGACACCTCCGCCAATCGCGACAACGGTGGTAACACCGGTAACGGCACCGATCCACCCAACGGTGGCAACAGTGGCAATGGCGGCAATCACGCTCCTGTCAACAACGGAGGAGCAGTTGAACCTCCCAGCATAATCAATGAGCAAACCGGCGAACGCGTCGTAATCAAGCTCAACGAGCAAGAGTGGGATCGCTGCCGCGAAGCCCTACGAGGCACACCTCTACCCTTTGGGTCCCCGCAGGAACTGCTGATGGGCTATCACTGGCTCCTGAAGGAAGAATTCAAGCACCAACTGCAAACAATCGCGCAACTTGAGGCGCGTAAAAAGGCAGCGGACGAATCGAGCCTTCGTCATGCTGGGCTCTCCTCCTACGGAGGATCCTCCTCAAGAGGCAATGAACACCTCGCCAAGAAGAGGCAGTCGCGGATGGCTCACCTCACCGAACAAGAGCGCATAGAGGCCGCGAAAGTCCTCGACTTCGGCTCTATGACAGTTGACACGAGAGGCAACGTGGTTCCCAGGACGCCGCAGGCTGCGGTGACGACAGCCACCATGTACCTCCTCAATAACCAGCCGCCAGCTGGAGATCCCCGAACTGCCATGCACCGATCTACGATCACGGGTTTGGGGTTAATCGAGGCCGCCCTCGACAAGGAGCCAGTACCAGACCCAAAAAAGGGCAAAGCGCTAGCAAAGCGCCACTCCTCGCCCTCATCCAGCGATGACAGTCACAACCTGTCTCGACGCCGCCGCTCACGGCGACACGACCGCGACTACGATGCGCGCGACGACCTCACACAGCGCAAGATCGACAAATCAAGGGCACGACGTGCTCGGTCGACTGACACGGAAGAAGAAGATGGGGAGCTCTGCGGTGCCCGATGCTTCAATAGATCCATTAGGAAGAAGCGAATGCCTAAAGGGTTTAAACTCCCATCGGAGAACTCGAAATTTGACGGTCTACAGGACCCTAAGATCTAGCTGGAGGACCACATCTCCTCCGTCAGGCTCCACGGAGGCATTCGAAGTACTGCCATGCAATGCTTGCAGCTACAGCTGCAGGGCGCCGCCCGGGCATGGCTCAATAACCTCCCACGCGGATCCATTCGCAGTTGGGATGAGCTGGTTTACAGCTTCGTGTGCAACTTTAAGGGCACGTACAAATGACCCGCATCAATCGAAGAGCTGAGATGCTACCAGCAAAGATCTGGCGAATCGCTGCGCTCCTACATCCAAAGGTGGTCCATCATCAAGAATTCCGCGGAAAACATCTCAGAAGACCGCGCGATTGATGCATTCAACGGTGGTGTCCGCCGCCTAGATCTCAGGGAGGAGCTGGGCCGCTCAAAGCCCCAGACCATCGACCACCTGATGGAGATCGCGAATCGGTGGGCCGATGGAGAAGATTCAGTAAAAAATCACGCTCACTCCGACGAGGAGGCAGAACTCGAACGCAGACACGACCGCCGAGGCAAGCTCTGCATGCGCATCTACGATGACCGCGACGATGTCAACATGGTCGCGGCCGGCTACGCCGATAGATGCGATGATAACCGCAATAACGGATACCGCAGCGGCGGATACCGCGACTCCGGGAAAACCACGCAAGTATGGCAACGCCGCACTCACGATGAAGCACCCGCGACCTCCATCGAGGACAAATTGTCCGGGCCATGCACCGTACACTTCTACATCGACAAGCATGATGTCAAGAGAAAGTCCAGCCACCTCCTCAAGGACTGCCGCGAGTTCCTCAAGCTACACGAGGGATTGGTTCGGATGAACCGCAATGCAGTTGAAAGAGGCTACGGAGCCGCTCCAGGCGCCGTGGCACATGTTGCACCACCACCACCACCACCACCTGGGCCACCCCCGAACGGAGCCGCACCGGACCAGCACCACGGGGGCAAACCGTACCCACGGGCCATGGGTACCATGATGATCCAAAAGGGGCGTCCCTCCAACAGGGTGCAGAAGGCCATCACTCGCCAAGTCAACTTGGCCACACACTCACCACCATCCACCACTGAGTACCTCAGTGGCAGCGAGTCGTGCATCACCTTCGACAAACACGACCACCCGCCTCAGATACCTCACCCAGGTCATTGCCCCCTTGTACTCGAGGCGCAAATTGGAGGTTTTGACATGAGTCGCGTCTTCATGGATGGCGGAAGTGGCATCAACCTCATATTCGCGAGTACCTTGCGAGCAATGAGGATCCCTCTAACCTTCCTGGAGGCATCGGACACAACGTTCCACGACATTGTCCCAGGGAAAGGCATATACCCCCTGGGCAAAATCAACCTCGACGTCATCTTCGGCACGCCGAAGAACTTCCGACGCGAGCGCATCGATTTTGAGGTCGTCAACTGGCCCTCACAATATCATTGCATCCTTGGGCACGTCGCATTCGCTAGGTTCATGGCAGTACCCCACTACGCCTACCTGCAGATGAAAATGCCAGGTCCCAACGGCGTCATAACGATCAATGGGTGCTTTGAGCGATCTGATAGTTGTGACATGGAATTCAACAGAATCTCCCAGTCCTTCGGCATGCAGGAGGAACTCGCAAGACTGAAAGAGACGACAGACAACAGTCTGCCTCCCCTAAGTAGGCCAAGCTCACCTGACCTCCCCTTTGACTCATCTGTGCACACAAAGAAGGTCAGGTCCATCAATCGGATCCCGCCAAGACGGCCCTCATCGCCAACAACTTGAGTCCCGCATAGGAACTCGCGCTCGTCGAATTCCTCCGTGAGCACTGGGAAATTTTTGCCTGGTGTGCCACGGACATGCCAGGAGTTCCCAGGGAATTCGCCGAGCACGCACTCAACGTCAACCCCGACGCAAGGCCAGTCAAGCAAACAATCAGGCGACTGTCTGAGACACGAGCGTAGGCAGTCGGAATGGAGATCAACAGACTCCTCGAGGCCAAGTTCATACGTGAGATCAGGGAAAGCACTTGGCTCGCCAATACGGTGCTGGTACCAAAAAAGGACACGGATATCCTACGGATGTGTGTGGACTTCACTTCTTTAAACAAGCACTGCCCAAAAGATCACTTCCCGCTGCCACTGATCGACCAGATCATCGACTCCACCGCTGGATGCGAGCGCCTTTGCTTCCTCGATGCCTACTCAGGCTATAATCAAATTCGAATGAAGGAGGAAGACCAGGAGAAAACAGCGTTTACAATGCCCTTTGGTGTGTTCTGCTACAACACAATACCCTTCGGGCTAAAAACCGCGGAGCCACCTACCAGCGGTGCATGCAGGCTTGCCTCAAGGAACAACTGGGTCGCAACATCCAAGTCTATGTCGACGACATAGTAATCAAGACCAAGGAGGAAGCCTCTCTAATCGACGATTTGCGCGAAACCTTCGCCAACCTTGATCGCTACCAGATCAAGCTCAATCCGGACAAATGCGCCTTCGGCGTACCATCCGGGCAGCTACTCGGGTATTTCATCTCTGCGAGAGGAATCGAGGCACACCCGAAAAAGATAAAAGCCATACTGGCCATGGAGAAGCCGAAGAACATAAGAGGCGTCCAGCAACTGGCCGGATGAATCGTGGCTCTCAGTCGATTTATCAGTCGGATGGGTGAAAAGGCATTGCCCTTCTACCAGCTCCTCCGCAAAGCTTAAAAGTTCGAGTGGACCAATGAAGCGCAAGAAGCATTCGAAGATCTCAAGCGCCTGCTATCCACTTCGCCAGTGCTGGTGACTCCACGAGAAAGGGAACCACTATTGCTGTACATCTCCGCCACCAACCAGGTGGTTAGCACAGTGCTCGTCATCGAGCAAGCTGAGGAAAACAAGGTCCACGGCGTACAACGCCTGGTATACTACCTCAGCGAGGTCCTCACGCCAACAAAACAGCGGTACCCGCACTACCAGGAGCTAGCGTATGGCGTCTTTATGACCGCCCGGCGACTGCGCCACTACTTCCAGGAACACCCAATCGTGGTAGTCAACGATGCCCCGTTGGGACATATCCTTAATAACCCCGACGCCACAGGGCGAGTCGCGCTTTGAGGAATAGAGCTGTCTCCACGAGACATCACATACGAAAAACGCGACGCAATCAAGTCACACGTGCTCCCTGACTTTCTCGTGCACTGGATGGAGAACCAGCTCCCCGGCAAGCCAGATATGTCCTACCTCTGGACAATGCACTTCGATGGGTCCAAGCGGAAAGACGGAGCAGGCGCAGGTGTCATACTGACATCACCTCAAGGGGACAAGCTGAAGTATATCCTGCGAATGCAGTTCACAGCCTCAAACAACGAGGTTGAATACGAGGCCCTGTTGCACGGGATGAGGATGGCAAAAGCTTGCGGCGCCAAGAGGCTCATCATATATGGTGGATCCAAGTTGTTCGTCAACCAAACAATGCACGAGCGCGACGCACTGAACGACAACATGATCGCGTACCGCGACCTCTACGATACACTCGAAGGAGACTTCGATGGTTGCGAGTTGCGACACATAGGTCGCGAAAGCAACGAGGAGGCGGATGCACTCGCCAACATAGGCTCTACCTGCGCCCCCGTACCACCTAGGGTATTTCTCGAGCGCATATGCGAACGCTCCATCAAGCCAAAGGCCGTAGAGAAGAAAACTAGCGCAGCAACGGACTCGGGGGCTACGCCACCCAATGAGCCAATGGCACTCGGTGACTTGGAGATGGACACAGGACTCGAGGGACCAATGAGCGTCATGATGATCGAGCAATCTTGGACGCAGACGTACATTACGTACCTCCTCAGCAAGAGACTACCGGACGACCCGACAGATGCACGGCACATCGCGTGGCGCTCCAAGGCATTTGCTGTTATCAAAGGCGGACTGTATAAACGCAGCATCACAGGAGTGCTACAACGATGCGTCTCCATGGCCGATGGAAGAGCAGTTCTCCTCGACATCCATGAAGGGACCTGCGGGCACCACGCCGGCAGTCGCGCCCTCGTTGCCAAAGCTCTACGAGCTGGATTTTACTGGCCCACAGCCATAGTCCAAAAATGCAATGCTTGCCAACGATTCGCGGACAAGCCACACGCACCAGGCGCAGAGCTACGGCCTATTCCATTGGCCTGGCCCTTTGCACAGTGGGGGCTCGACATGGTTGGCAAGCTTCCAAGGTCCTCGCGTGGAGGTTACGTCTACCTCTTGGTTGCAGTCGACAAATTCACCAAGTGGATCGAGGCCATGCCGGTGACCAACCAATCAGGGCACAACGCAGTCAAGTTCTTTGAGTCCACCGTCTACCGCTTCGGCGTGCCGCACAGTATCATCACCGACAACGGGACGAACTTCACATCCAAGGAGTTCCAAGAATTCTGCGAGAACTTGGGGATCAACATCAGCTAGGCCTCAGTAGCGCATCCACAAACCAACGGCCAGGTAGAAAAAGCAAACGGGCTCGTCTGCAGCGGCATCAAGAAGCGACTCCTCCGACCACTCGAACAAGCCGCGGGTTGCTGGACAGATGAGCTGCAATCCGTACCCTGGAGCCTACGTACAACTCCAAACAGCGCCACGGGCTACACGCCATTCTTTATGGTGCACGGAGCAGAAGCAGTACTACTCGCCGAAGTACGGTACAAGGCGTCGCGCGTGGTCGCTTACAGCGAATAAGATTCATCCCTTGCACTCGAAGACTCCGTCGACCTCCTTGACGAAGCAAGAGAAATCGCCGCAGAAAGGTCCACGATCTACCAGCAGAACCTGCGCAACTACCACAGTAGAAGGCTTCGCCCTAGATCCTTCGTCGAAGGCGACCTGGTCCTGCGACTGAAGCAGCAGGGGCATCTCAAGCTCGAGTCCCCCTGGGAAGGACCGTACGTGATTACAGAAGTAATCCCAGGTGGCGCCTATCGCCTTCAAGATTTAGAGACAGGAGTCGCATACTCCAACCCTTGGAACGTTGCACAACTGCGACACTTCTACCCCTAGTCGTTTTTTACTTTTACATCGCAAATAAGGCTACTCAGCCAAGGCTACTTAGCCGCACATTGTACCTCGCACTGTTCTTCGAATAAATAAAAGCTAAGTGCCCCAAAACTCCGTGTTCTCTTTTACTTTGTCAATTTTTATCCTCGGGGGCTGTGCCACCCTACATACATCTATTCTTTGAACCAAAAACGCGATATCCTGAGTAGCTGGCACATCAATCGAACCCCTTAACACAAATTCAACCCAGCTACAACGCACCTGACAGGTTGACAAGGGACTGATATAAAAGATGGCCAGGCTAAACGAAAAGGACTCGCATAGTGCAACACACCTCACGCTCACAAAGCTCTTTATACACATTCGACAATAAATTTACA
Source organism: Avena sativa (assembly GCA_916181665.1). Taxonomy (NCBI): domain Eukaryota; kingdom Viridiplantae; phylum Streptophyta; class Magnoliopsida; order Poales; family Poaceae; genus Avena; species Avena sativa. The sequence continues at coordinate 220,745,440 of OV702292.1, forward strand.
ACATCTATACGAACTTTACAACACAAGTACACTTATGTGCAGGATACAAATTTGACTACTCTTGCAACAGAAGAATGTTGGTTTGTTCCTCGAAGAAGTCGACGATCTCCTCTGCTGGGCGGTCCACCGCTTGATAGTGCGGTACCATATTCCAGGCAGATCCTACTGGTGGCGCTGGCGGCCTAGAGGAAATGGCGGCAATATCCACGTCAGGCCTGTGCAATCGCACCATTGAGAGGGCAGCCTTGGCACCAGCCACCAACTGCTGCCTCACGCACTCGCGAACCGCGGATAGATCTTGAAATTTGGCAAGAAGAGCCAGCAGGCTTGATGGAGTGTCGTCCAGCGGGAACATCGCCCGATAAATGTTCTTCAAGCACGACTGCGACTTCTTCAGGAAGAGCAGCACTCGTGATGCGCGATCCTGTAGGGTCGCCAACGCAGTCGCACGATCATGATCTACCCAGAAGTATCCACTCTCTTGAAGTTGCTCCTGGGTGAGATCATGAAGGCGAATGGCAATTCTATCCTTCTCCTCCTGCGGATGGCGCGCACTAACAACTACACGAAGCAGCATCAATAGCATGAGTACAACGTACCGCTGCGAGTAACTACAAAGGAAAAGATGAGAATAAGCAAACTAACACTTAAACTGGTCGCCCAGCTGCGTCACATCGCCAAGCAGATATTGCTCGCGGGCGGCGGCTTTTTCTGCCTTTGACTTCCACACGTCTGCGCTACCGCGGATCACGGGCAACTCGCGCTCCAGCTGCTTCACGTGGTCACGAAGTCGCGAAAGCAAGGATAGCTCCTATACCCTGGAGCGCGGTGGTGCCACTGTATCATCAAGAGATGGCGAGTCCTGGGTTCTCCCCACGGGATCACTTGATGTACCCTACCACAAGTCAAGACAGAGGCAAATAAGGCGACCAAATTAACACAAAGGCAAAGGGAACAGATGCATTCAGGATCGGCATAAGTATTCACAGACACACTCGCTAGCAGGCATGTTCTTAAACCAAAATAACAATCAATCAACTATTACAAAAGATAACTATGGAGCAGCTGGCTTCTTCGACTTCGACGGCTTCAGGGGCTTCATCAAGTCCGTGGCAGTGTCAGACGCCACTGACTTTCCGCCGGCCCCTGAGGCCGAGGCTTTCGCCGCCTTCTTAGCACGTTGGAGCTCCTCCGAGTACTTCGCAATAGTATTTATCAAGTGATGGCCATATTTAGCACATGCAGTCGCAAAAGGAGCAAAGACTACCTGCTGACCATCCGCGCCAACAGGCATCGCCTTCGACACCGCGGAAGGATCAATATTAGCTCCGTGGGCCTGCACCATCGCGAGTGTCATGGACACGCCAGCCGCACGGAGGGAGTTCTTGTAGGCGGAAGGCACACCACCGGCTAATGACTCCACTAGCTCGTCCATGTTATCGATCAGCTCAGCCTTCGGCATCAACTCTTCTCGGAGGCGACTGAGGGCGACCTTGGCCTTGGAAAGCGTATCTTGGACAACGGCGCTACGGTCCTTGACTGCAGACACCGCGCCTTCCAGAGCATCGTCGCGACGAAGGGCCTGCGGGTCAAAGCTCAGATCGCCAGCATCTGCACATGAACCCATGCATGGATCAAAAACTTCAGCTCTACCAGCAAAAAACACTAAGGGTAGAGAAGGACAACAATATCCACATGTAAAAGGTACCTAAGAGAGCCTTGGCAACTGAGAACAGTTGTTCTTCGAACAATTTCTCCCTGGCTGCAAAGGAGGCACGCAGATCCTCTTCATGCTTCTGTGCCTCGTCACGAGCTGCGAGTGCCTCGTCGCGACCCTTCACAGCCGCGGCAAGCGTTTTCTCCAAGGTGGCGACGTTACGCAGTAAAGCGTTATGTTCAGCTACACGGCAATCAAAAGTTGACTATCATCCGACTATACCAAAAAAGGAGAAGACGAAAAAGAATAAGTGTAGAACACTCACTTTCGACCACGTGGTGACGTGTCTCCAGCATTGCATGCTGGCGACCCATCGCCATCACCTTCTCTGCCACTTGCATGACTTCCTTTACAAGGAGCTGTCGCACAAGCAAGGAATCAGTGAAAGCAATGGATAACATCGACCGCCACACTAAAAAGAAGGAAATATATACTTACATGATCTTCCAACGACTCCGAAGAGGTTTGCTGTACCGTCATCCGAGCAACCATTCGATGCTCCCCTACGTGAGGAGAGCTCGAAGAATTGTGCCCAGAGTGGGCCGCCACCGGAGGGGAAGGAGCGCGCTCGACCTCTTCCTTGGCCCTTGAGGTCGCGACTCCTGATTCCTTCAAAAAATCAACGTCGCCAGAAGATGACGACGCCTCTTGACTACAAGACAAAATCCACATTGAGAAAGGGAAAACTCCAGGGCAAAGCCAACAAGAAGAAAACAGAGAAGAACAAATGAACTCGAAAACTTACCAGTCAAACTTCTCAAAATCAAACGTGGCCTCCACCGACTCCGACGAAGACTCCTTAGGCAATCGCATCTTCTTGCGAGAAGATGGTGCCACAGCTCTCACAGGAACGGTGGGAATTGGCGACTCCGCGCCAACAGCCGTGCCTTCTGGAGTCGAAGGAGACGATGCGTTGGAATCCTCGCTGCGCGAACGCTTGCGAGTATCCGAGCTCTTGGACTTGGGGCTTCCTCTTCCACATCAGAAGGGACAGTCGACTCAGACTCGTCCTCTTCCAAAGCTTCGCGAGGAATAATCCCCTCAGGGAGAGGGGGCATACAAGGCGACACCGCCCAATCCTGCATACAGACAACGAAGATCAGCAAAAAGAACAAGTAAGCAACAGAAAAGCAGTCAAGAAAATAAGCTACTACATAGCACAACTGTACCTCAGGAGGAGGATTCGAAGCATCAAAAGGATGAGCAACTGGCTCACTCGGAAGCACATCCTTGCCAGTGTACTTCGTGACCAGTCGAACCTTCTTATCCACCTCACTCACGGACATGCCATCGGCAGACACGCGAGTGGCATCATCAGCGCCAGCCCATTGAAACATGGGATGAACTCTGGCTTGAAGGGGTTGGACGCGACGGTGCAGCCAGGTTCGGATAAGGGCGCAACCTCCCTCTTCTGCGCATATGCGACTCTCAAGGTCGCAGACGCGTTGATACAACATGTCTGTCTCCGCGAGTTTGCCAGGCATAACTACATTCTTCCAGGAACGCATCTTCTTGCAGGGAGTCATGGAATCGAAGGGCGCGAGTCCAAAGTGCTCATCTTTGGACTTCTGATCGCGGACATAGAACCATTTGTCCCTCCATCCCTGGACGGACTTGGTGAGCTTGATGTCGAAGTAGGTGGCGGATGGGTTGACGTGGATTCCGCAACCACCTACGTCATAAACTAAAGAGCCAGATGCGGACTGACGCTTCAATTTAAATATGCGCTTGAAAAGACCAAAGTGTGGCTCGATTCCGAGCCAGCACTCGCAAAGAGTGATGAAGCAGGTGATGTGGAGGATCGAATTTGGGGACAGCTGATGGAGCTGGAAAGAAGACCCCTAAGAAAGGGGTGGAGAGGCAAGGAAAGACTGCGAATGAGGAATGCAAGAAACATCACTCGAAAACCAGCGTGAGGAGCAGGAATGGTCTCACCGCTGGGGACGCGCGCATCGGCGACTGCTGCGGAGATAACTCTGTCTTGGCGAAGAAGACGGAGATCCGACGCCTTGATGATGGAAGGGCACCATGCACCATTTGTCACGCGGGTGCCCGCGACCTTCTTATTCCCGCCGGCAGCGGCGCTGGTGCCCGCAGCAGCGGAGCCACCCTTCTTCTTCGCCGTGACGATGATGGCCGCGGAATCAACAACAGTGCCTTCTTTCTTCTTCCCCATTGAACGGCGGTGATGCGAGCATAGAAAGTAGCTCGGAAACGAGCGGAGGTGGTCCATCGTTGTGGAGGAAACGAGCGCAAGAAAAAGTAGCAGAGCAGTAGCAATGGCGATGGCAGCAAGGAAGAAAGAGCGCAGATGGGAAATTACCGCAGTAGCATCGCTACTTAACCCCTAGAAGATGCAATCCAACGGCTCAGAAAAACCCTACTGGACGCGTGGCACACATCATGTTGGACACGTGGAGAAGGGGAAGCGTGAACCGTCCCTCCACTACTCCCATTACGCGCGGAAATCGAGGAGGCGCAGTTAAAATAAAGATTACGCACGCCCAGTCAAATCAAAGTCAGGAAGTGGGACCCACCGCTCGTCACGTCCCGTCAAACTCGCTCACGCGGGCAACTGAGGTCATACAAGCATCAGTACTGACGTCATCAAAGCTATGCAGTGGAAAAATTCGACTACTTTAGTCCTTGCTGGAGTCTTCGACTCCACCAAGGACTCGGGGGCTACTCCCATAGGGAGCGCTGGCCGCGCACCCTACTATTTTCTTTTCTTTTTGCAGGAACAAGGACAATCAAAAGCAAACCCAAACCATTCGAAATACAATTCGACTATGGACATGGGTTACGCCCATAGGGAGCGCTGGAAAATTTGACTGAAACAAGCAACCAAAAGACGACGGCAGTCGCAAACGTTATTTAGTCCCTACCTGAGTCTTCGACTCAATCAGGCACTCGGGGGATACTCCCATAGGGAGCACTGGTCGCGCACCCTATGATTATTTGCACAAAAAACTGTGTGTGGATAACGTCCGCACTCACAGCTCATGGCGACACCACCTCATAATTTTTCCGTACAAAGAGACTACATCTCCTGGGTCGCCCGAATCATCTCCGCGATGATAAAATACGGATGCCGCGCTTACAGCGTGAAGGTAAGACCTGAATAAGGCCTGGCAACGCATCTAGCTGCGCACTACCAGAAATATATCTGTGCCTACAGGCACGATGAACATGCCTTGACGGACGCGTCGAGTGCTCACACCCGTATAACTGGAATTCGACTCCTGTAAGACCTCCACGGCCTGAGTCGAATTACGCCAGCACTTTTCCGGATTCGAGTCCGGGGACTCGAGTTCGAGTAGATTGCGTTGTTTCACCCTAAGGTGGTTAACTGATACCGGTACTTCGGTTATATCAGGCATGTATATAAACAATCCATATGACACAAATAAAAGCAATCGAAATGTACTCAATCAAGCACTCGAAGACTTCAGAAAGTCCCCAGTCGAATCTACGATTCCACTGGACACTCGTGGGCTACTGACATGGGTATACCCTACAGGTACTCGAGCTTGGTATATACGGTCCAAATACGTACAGGCCCACGGTGTCGCCAAGGCCCGGATGAAAGGACTCGAGTGACCTACGGACTCTCGCTTGCTTGAAGAACAAGAAGAAGCTAAAGATAGAAAGTTTGAAGGGGAAAAACCCTAACTTGTAACCGACTCGACCTGCTACCCGAGACCTAGCCTATCTATATAAAGGCTAGGAGGGGGCGGCGAGGAGGACACACGCAACCCTAGTTTCTACAACCTTCGCCAGATTGCATCTGCGCACCATTGTAACTTTCGACTCCTTCGATAATTCCACGAGCAGACAAGCAGGAGTAGGGACCTCTATGAGGCCTGAACCTGGGTAAATCCTCTGTCCCCTATGTGCTTGTTTGCTAGCCGATAGATGTCTCCAGCGCTCCCTCCTTCTCCAAAACCCAAGTCCATAACAATGGGCATTGATGAGTTAAACCCTCGCCAGAAAGATCCATAAAGGCTCCTTTCACGAAAGAGTCTACTTCAATTTTATTAGGTTCAATTAAACCGCCATAAAAGATATGCAATAAATACCATTCAGGCAAATCATGATGAGGACATAGATTAAGTAAATCTTTAAATCTGATGTAAGCTCTTACTAGTCTGTCACTAGGACGGTTCCTCCAAGTCATTATAAGACGCCGGATTCCAAAAGATTTTGATAATGGATAATATTTTGCTAGAAACTCACATGCTAAATTATCCCAAGTAATAGTGGCTTCTGGGGGTAGAGATCTATACCATGAGAGAGTTGTACTAGTCAAAGTATGACTAAAAAGTTTAACCCTTACCTCATTAGCAGTATACCCCGTTAATTGGAAAGTGCCACATATATCTTTGAAACATGCAATATGCTCATATGGATCAGGATCTTCTTCATCTCCAGTAAATTGCTTCTTGTGAAAAATACCAAGTAGTAGAGGATTTATTTCAAACCCCCTTGTCTTCTCGTTGGAGTTGTCTCTTTTATTAATATCATAAGGCTTCCCAAAATGGCTGAGTTGGTTAGCACTAGCCATATTCTCAAACTCCATCATATTGGTGAAACCTGTAACTCAAAACAAAACTTAGCAAGACAAAAATAAATAAGCAAAAACTAAAAGGCCTACAACGCTTAGCTCCCCGGCAGCGGCGCTAGAAAATAGCTTGATGGGTGCAAGTGCACAAATTGTTTGTAGCTAGTTTCGAAATAAAGATATCGATCCCACATGGAACAGGAGTCTGAAGTCTAATAACTCTTGATTTAAATACTAAAATAGAAATGCTAAATAAAGTTCTAAGTAACAAGATAAAATGCGAATATTGTGTAAAAAAGGTGTTTTGGGTTTTTGGTATAAGAGAACAATGAGTAAAGTAAAACAACTAAACACAAAAAGTAAGTATCACGTATGTAAAAGAGATTTGAAACTGCAATAGGGAAAAAGCATTCTCAGGGAGTAGTGGATACACATCTAGCATTATAAAGAGCTAAGGTAAAGATTATTATCATGAACATTCTCAACTATGTATTTGTGGGAGAAACTCTGGATTTGGACAAATAGGCAGCAACCACTACTCACATCATCCTCATAACCACAATAGTCAGCAATCAACATCAATCGAATTACTGCGCGATTAAGGGACTTAATCCCATACGACGTATCCCATGGTATTGATAGTGTTCCGTGAGCTTCCTCGGTTCCCAAGTTGATACGTAAGGGGTGCCAACAACTTTATAGTCACTGTAAGTGCTAACACACCTCCGTCTACCAACAAGTAGTTCCCTCCATCAAGACCCCATAAGAGGCATATATTGAGAGGTCAACTTCTCTCAACATCAAGATGAAGACAATCTAACACATGGTCATAGTGATGAATATCATAATAAACTTTATCTTATTTCAATCTCATACTAGGTGAAATGGATCGTATGGGAACCTAGAGGGGGTGTGAATAGGTGCTACTTCAAATTTTAATGCTTTTTCAATTTTAGGCTTAACACAGAAGGTAAATTCTCTAGATAACTATTTAGAGGAATTTTTCTATATGCAAATCTATCTACTAGCTAGTAAGAGGCGAGTGGAAAGAGGAACGAGTGAACCGTAGTGAAGCACGCGGAGACACAAGATTTGTTTTACCGCAGTTCCTTCCTTGTTAAGGGAAGTACATCTGTGTTGGAGGGGTGGGCGGTACTAGGACCACCACGCCACAATAGGCCTCACCCTGTTCTCCGATGGATCCCGCCACCAAAGGCCTGATCCACCTTTCCACTATAGGAACCCTTCGAGGCGGGTACCGGCGCCTTTACACAACTAGCAGGGCACAACTCCACAACCAAATTGGAGGCTCCCGGAATGACAACAAGCTGCCACAAGAACAAGTTATCAATAACACAATACAAGATCTAGTTGTTAGTAAGAATACTAGATCGGGAATTTCTCCAAATGAATGGAGAGGAGTTGATGCGCTTGATTCGTGAGGGCGATGAAGATAGTCTCCTCCTTCAATTCCCCCAAAGATCGAAGCCTTCGGGTGGTTGAAGTGGGAGATATAGAGAGAGCTCTTGCAAAGGGTCTGACAATTTTCGAATGAATCAAGAGTTCTGCACGATGGGGATGAGGGGGCTTTTATACCCCCTGCACCCACTGAGTCGTTGGAGCCATTTGGGGCCGGATTATCCGGCCCATGTGAGGGCCGGATTATCTGGTCTGGGAAAAACTCTGCCCCAAACTCGGATTATCCGGCAGATAAACCGCCCCCACTCAGAGCGATGCGCCGAGCCTGCCCTTGATCACCTCCTGGGCACCAGATTATCCGGCCCCACGCGAAGGCCGGATTATCCGGCCAAGGGAGGAAAAACCGCCCTTGTTCGGATTTTCCGGAAGAATATCAGACCGCACTGCGAGCATCGTGCCTTGGCTGCCTTTGATCGATTTGTGGGGGCCGGATTATCTGGCCCCATGCGAAGGCCGGATTATCCGGCCTGGGGAGAAAAAACCTCCCCAGTTCGGATTTTTCGGGAGAAAATCCGAACCCACTCTGAGCGTCGCGCCTTGGCTGCCTTTGATCGATGGGTTAGGCCGGATTATCTGGCCCTTGGTGGGACTAATAATCTGGCCACCCAAAACACCAGAGCAGTCCCTGCACAGTTAGCGCACATGAGAAAACTCCGCGGTATTGTTATCTAACACTCAAAACATAGGGAACCATGAAATGTTCTTTCAATCTCCCCCTTTTGGTGTTAGATGACAATACTAGGATTTGCAGGAAAGTTCTCAAGGCAACAAGATTTAATGAAACAGAAAGACTCCCCCTTAATGTGTGCATACAAACAATTGCAGTTGATTACAAATACACACAAGAGGGTAAAGTCTAAATCATTGGAACAAATGTGAAAAGCTCATACCACCGGTAGGGGGATAGAAGCATCCTCAATACATTATAAGAATATCCAATGATAGCCATAGAGCGCGCCTTCCTCGATATAGATATCCAATAGCCATAAGAATATCCAATAAGATAGATTATTCCATAAGAATAATCCACAAAACCATAGCCACGAAGTTTCATACAAACCACAAGATAAAGTTCAGCGCTAAATGGGCACAAGCGAAAAAACGACGAATAGGAAAAGTGCAAATGCTTGTGCTTGACCCATGCAAATCCTCGAAGACCTAATAGAACTACTTCTCCCCCTTTGGCATCGAGACGCCAAAAAGGAAGAAGAGCGATGCTAGCACCCCAAGGTATCACTCGTAGTCCTCATCCTCGTCCTCGTCCTCGTTCCCATCCTCGTCCTCATCCTCAATCTCCTCGGTGTCATCATCCTCAACATCAGTAGTGGCCGCAGAAGGAAATAGGTGATGCTCTAGCTCTCCATATTTAAGCCCAGAAGAGGAGTTCCACCGATCATATGGTGTGGGAGGAGTAGGAGCAGGGGGATCGCCAGAAGCACCGGACACATGGTGAAGGATGAGCTGCTGAGAGTGAGCCAACTCAGGGCACTGCTTGTAAGCCTCATACTGACTCTTGCGTGTGTCCACGCCCATGCAAAGAATGTTCCTCTGGAACCAGTTCGGCTTCTTGATCTCACGAGCAATGGGAAGCATTGGAGGCCTACGAGCACTAGCACGAGCATCCCTCATGAGACCCTCAGGGGCAGAGGAGGGGTGAGAGGTCTGATACGTCCAAAACGTATCTACTTTCCCAAACACTTTTGCTATTGTTTCTCCTCTAAACTTGTGTGATTTGGATGCAACTAACACGGACTGACACTGTTTTCAGTAGAATTACCTTGGTGTTTAGTTTTTGTGCAGAAAACCAACTATCAGGAAAATCCTGGAAAATATGCCAAAAATCCAATTTCACCAGAAGACTCCTGGAGCTAGAATATGAGACGGAGGGGGATGGGCCCAGGCCACACCACCTGGCCGTGCGGGCTAGGCCTGGCCATGCCAGGGGGTGGTCTGGCCGCCCCAGACACCCCCTCGGTCTCCCTCTTCGCCTATAAGATGCCTTCTGACCTAAAAACTCAGGGGGGGTTTGACGTTTTTCCAGAAAGAGTTCCGCTCCACCGCCACCACCAGATTCCACGAAACAGCACCAGAAACTCCGTTCTGGCACCCTGCCGGGACGGGGAATTGGAGGAGATTATCGCCATCATCATCACCATCGCTTCTCCATCGACCATCCATGCTTCCCCATCTATGAGTGAGTAATCCCCCGCTGTAGGATATGGGGGTGGTAGGGATTGGATGAGATCGTTAATGTAATGGCATCGGATTGTTAGGGCATGGTGCCTAGTACCTACTATTAGTGCTCTTTGACTTTGTTGCGACTTGTTATGCTTAATGCTTGTCACTAGGGCCCGGGTGCCATGATTTCAGATCTAAACATGTTATTGATTCATTATGATAGTATTATTTATGGTCTTACCTGCAAGTTGTATACACACGTTGTTGTCCGAAACCAGTGGCCCCGAAGTGACAGAAATCGGGATAACCGGAGGGAATGGCTTTGATGTGAGGATCACATGTGTTGACTGAGTGTTAATGCTTTAATCCGATGCTCTATTAAAAGGAGCACCTTAATACCCAATAGTTCCCTTGAGGCCCCGCTGCAAACGGGCTGACAGGACAAAAGATGTTGTGCAAGTTCTCATTGCGAGCACGTATGACTATTTATGGAACACATGCCTAGGATTATCTAGTACTTGGATGCTTTATCTTATTTATCTGCAATTTCCCTAAGTTCTGATTGCCATGTGAATTGTCTTGTCCATGCAACGCCCATCCATCCATCCCTATGCCTACTGCACTCGAATCCTACTGTTTACTACAATTGTTACTACTGTCTTTACTTTACTATTGCTGCTACTTTACTATTCCTACTACAAAACTATTGCTACTGATAAACTGCTGTGAGCAAGATTGTTTCCAGGTGCAGCTGAATTGACAACTCAATTGTTAAGGCTTATAAATATTCTTTGGCTCCCCTTGTGTCGAATCAATAAATTGGGTTTCATTTCCCTCGAAAATACTGCGATACACCCCCTATACTTTTGGGTCATCAAGACTATTTTCTGGCACCATTGCCGGGGAGCACAGATTTATTTATCAAGTCCACTTGGAATCACTATTGTTCGCTGCCATTGATACATTGCAAATGTATCTATAATTTTTGATGTTCCATGCTTGGTTTTATCCACTTTCTTGTGTTTGGTTCCAACTTTGGAGTACTTTTCATATGATTTCTTGGACTAACCTATTAACAAGAGCCACAGTGCCAACTGCCTGTTTTCTGCTGTTTTTGGTTCTAGGAAAGTCAGAAAATGAATATTCTCGGAATTGGATGGGACAAAAGCCAAAGTGCCTATTTTCCGGATGTCATCAAGTGCTAGAATACGAGACGGAGAGGGGCCAGGGGCCACCACACCACCTGGTCGCGCGGCCAGGCCTGGCCCACGCCAGGGGGTGGTGTGGCCGCTCCCGGCACCCCCTCGGCCTCTCCTTCCACCTATATATTGCCCCCGGGACAAAAACCCTAAGAGTCAATCAGAAATCCACGAAAAGTTCCGCAGTGCCGCCGGCACTAAAGGGGAGATTCGGGGGACAGAAAGTCTCTGTTTCGGCACCCTGCCGAGACGGGGAAGTGCCCCCAGAGCCATCTCCATCGATCTCCATGATACAATGCAAATGTATCTATAATTTTTGATGTTCCATGCTTAGTTTTATCCACTTTCTTGTGTTTTGTTCCAACTTTGGAGTACTTTTCATATGATTTCTTGAAATAACCTATTAACAAGAGCCACAGTGCCAGCTGCCTGTTTTCTGCTGTTTTTGTTCCAGGAAAGTCAGAAAATGAATATTCTTGGAATTGGACGGGACAAAAGCCAAAGTGCCTATTTTTCTGGAAGGGATCAAGTGCCAAAATACGAGACGGAGAAGGGCCAGGGAGCCACCACACCACCTGGCCGCACGGCCAGGCCTGACCCGTGCCAAGGGGTGGTGTGGCCACTCCCGGCACCCCCTCGGCCTCTCCTTCCGCCTATAAGTTGCCCTCGAAACGAAAACCCTAAGTACCCGATCAAAAATCCACGAAAGAGTCTATAGCCGCTGTCATCTCCATCCCTAGATTGGGAGGGATCTGAAGCTCTTCCCGGCACCCTGCCGGAGACGGGAATTCACCCTGGAGGCCTTCTTCATCACCATGCAAGCCTCCGGTGTGATGCGTGAGTAGTTCATCCTTGGACTACGGATCCATGTAGTAGCTAGATGGCTGGTTTCTCCTCCTTTGTGCTTTCATGTTTAGATCTTGTGAGCTCCGTTCATGATCAAGATCATCTATTTGTAATTCATACATGTTGTGTTTGTGGGGATCCGATGGATATTGAGATGCTATTTCAGATTGATTATTGATTCTATCATGTCTTTGTTATTTGAGATCTTGCATGCTTTCCGTTGTTAGTAGCTATCTTGGCCAAGTAGATGCTAGCAACTCCAAGAGTTAGTATTTATGCTCGATAGTGGGTTCATGCCTCTGGTAATCTGGGGAAGTGACAGAAATCTCTAAGGTACTAGATGTGCTGTTCCTACTAGGGAGAAAACAATAATCCTTTGTTCATAGAACAATCGTATTGTTTACTTTACACGCAGTTCGTAAAGGAATAATCTGTTGCTTGCAACTTAATACTAGAGGGGGTTCGGATGATAACCTGAAGGTGGATTATTAGTCATAGATGCAGTTGGATGGCGGTCTATGTATTATGTTGTAATGCCCAATCAAGTCTCAGAGGAGTCAAGATGATTAGTATATGCATGTATTGCTTTCTCGGTGTTTGTCAATTGCCCCGCTGTAATTTGTTCACCCAGCATGTTATTTATCTAAGGAGAGCCACCTCTAGTGAACTATGGATCCCGGTCCTTTTACTTTACATACAATCTTTTACTGCTTTGTGTTTACTTTCTGCAAACTATTAATTCTTTCCATTCGATACGTTTAATCCTTTGTTTTCCGCAAAACACGGTGAGATTGACAACCTCATCGCAAGTTGGGGACAAAGTTCTGTGGTTGTGTTGTGCAGGTCTCCACGTTGCTACTAGCACCGGTAGTGCGCCCTGCCAAAGCTCAGCTAGTAACACCTTTGGGGTGTTTCCTTGCTCCTATTGGTTCGATTAAACCTTGGTTTCATAACTGAGGGAAAACTTGCTGCTATATTCATCGTACCTTCCTCTTGGGGTTCCCAACGAGCTCTACGTCGAAAGTCGAGCGCATCACTCCACCGCCATCTCCATCACCATTGCTGATTCCCATGATGAGGAGGGAGTAGTTCTCTCTCGAGGCTAAGGGTTCTACCGGTAGCTATGTGTTCATCTCTCTCTATGCATGATCATATTGTGATCATGAGCTTTGTAATCAAGTAGATCTACCTTGCTACTCAAGTGCTTTAATAGATCTCTGCTCTCCCCATGTGTGTGAAAGTGACAGCGTGCACACCATGGTGGCACTTAGGCTAGAGATTACAAATACTTGTTATGAGTTATATTTGGAGTTGGATGTCTTTATGAAATTGTGGTGTTTGTTGGAACCATCTAGTGCTCAAGGTGACAGTGTGGGGTTTTCTAGATGGGAAAGTCTTACTTTGAGGTGCGCTGTTATAGCCCTACCATGGATTAGAGTGTCCAACCAGAGAGTAGTTCAGCGTAGTATCATAAAGAAGAATATATCTATATGAGAGTGTTCACTAGTGAAAGTATGATCCCTAGGCCTTGTTTCTAAGCACTGAAACACCGTTTGCTATTAGATCTATTACATGTTTGCTTGCTTCATTCTTTATTTCAGTTTTACTTTAGTCTTTTCCACGCCATCAAGTTATTCTCTATCACCATTACCACTTATAATTATCCATCCCACTTGTGTTTCACTATCTCTTCGCCGAACTAGTGCACCTATACACCTGACAAGTGTATTGGGTGTGTTGGGGACACAAGAGATTTCTTGTATCTTGATTGCAGGGTTGCTTGAGAGGGGATACCTTTGACCACTTCCTCCCTGAGTTCGATAAACCTTGGGTGATCCACTTAAGGGAAAACGTGCTGCTGTTCTACAAACCTCTGCACTTGGAGGCCCAACAATTGTCTACAAGAATAGAAGTGCGTAGACATCAGCCATCCATCCATCATGGGTAAGTCTCGTGATGGCAAGGTTCCTATTTTACCATCCACTACAAGGAGAGGTACGGTTCTGAACACCTCTGTTGCTCTTGATTCACCATCTATTATGAGTAAGCTCGTTACACCACCACATACACATGCTACACACACTGCTACTACTGCTGAATCTGAAACTTCTGATACTTATGATGCTGCTTCTACTGTGCTTGATAAAAGTGGTTCATTAGGTCCTTTCCTAGATGCTACGATTTCTAGAACTATAGCTGGAAATACCGAAACTCCTAATGAAGACACTACTACACCTGTTAGTTCACCTGAGTCTAGTGAGAGTTATGATATTGAAGATGGTTATGTTAAGATGACCGATGAATTTATTAAATAATGTAAAAACACCCATGATAGGAGCACTGCTAAGAGTCTCCTTGAGAGGCGTACTATTAGACCCAAATTGTCTCCTATTGCTAAGTTTGCTGCTTCTCCCATAAACATTAAAGATAAAGATTATGATTTCTCTCTTGATCTATCTTACATAGCTATTGTTGAGAAAGAACCTTTTTGTGGGACTAAGAATGAAAGTGCAGTAGCACATATGACTGAGCTTTCTACCATGAGTGGCGTGTTTTCTGATGATATTAAGATGCGCACCTACTTTGTTGCTAAGATTTTCCCTTTTTCACTGAAAGGGGAAGCTAAAACTTGGTTTAGTAATTTACCTCCTGGATCTATTGATAGCCCTGATTGCTTGATTAGTACTTTCCTGTAGAAATATTTTCCTCCGAGTGCTAGACATGCTATTTTGCAGGAACTTTTTGATTTTAAACAGGGAGAAAAAGAGATATTTCCTGAATCATGGGCAAGGTTTTGTGCTTTGATTCATGCACAGGCTGGAAGTCCATTGCCTAAGAATGAGCTTCTTGATATATTTTATAATGGACTAACTAAAGAACCTAGGACATACCTAGATAGTTTTGCTGATTGTGTTTTTAGGAATAGGACTCCCAAGGAAGCTGAGGAATTAATGGCTAAAATAAGCAAGAACTATGAAGATTGGACTCCTCCTGAACCAGCTATACCTGAAATAACCATACCTGAACCAGCTATATCGGCGCCTATACCATTATCTAAGAAGAGGGGAGTTATTGAATTAACTGATGAAGTGATGAAGGAAGCTAAGAAATGTCTTAAGGAGAAGGGAATTAAAGCTGCAGATGTCAAGAATTTACCTCCTATAGAAGAATTATGTAAGACTATCCCCCATTCATCCACTATTGAGGTACACTCTCTCCAACACTTTGATGCAGGTGATATCCCTTACTCTAAACCTCCTGATCAATGCTTAGAAGAATTTGATATTTTTATTGTTAAGCAAGATAATTTTAATAAAAGGGTGCAAAATCATCTAATGGAAAACTCTAGAGCTATTGTTGAGTTAAAAGATATTGTGGAAAGAACCTCTAATGATGTCAAAATGATTGTTAAACACTTTCAAATGGTTCAAACTCAAATAGATCAACTTATTAAAGTGCAAAAAGACTTGCTAGTTAATGTTGCTAAAGAAAAACATGCTTATGAGATTAGAACAAGAAGTGGTGCTGCTACCCAGGATCCTCTATATCCTGAGGGGCATCCCAAAAGAATTGAGCAGGATTCTCAACAAGCTAAAAATAGTGGTACTACTCATAAGAAAAGAAAAAAGAAACAAAACTATTGTAGAACCCTCTGAACCTGCTAAAGAACCTAATAGTATATCTGTCTCTGATGCTGAAACTGAAAGTGGTAATGAAGAAAATGATGTTCCTAATAAAGAAAGAGTTGAAGAAGAACCTGAAAAGCACACTAAGAATACTAAATACACTAAAGAAGATTTTATTGCTAAGAAACATGGTAGTGAAAGAGAGCCTTGGGTCCAAAAACCTATGCATTTCCCTGATAAGAAACACAAGTCAAAGGAATATGAACACTATAACAAGTTTTGTGAGTGGATGAAACCTTTATTCTTGCAAATTCCTTTGACTGATGCTATTAAATTGCCTCCTTACTCAAAGTATATGAAGGATATTGTCTCGAATAAAAGGAAGATCCCTAATGAAGAAATCTCTACTTTACTTGCTAATTATTCCTTTAATGGTAAGGTTCCAAAGAAACTTGGAGACCCAGGAATTCCAACTATCCCTTGCTCTATTAAGAATAATTATGTTAGAACTGCTTTGTGTGATTTGGGAGCTGGAGTTAGTGTTATGCCTTTTCTCTCTACAAAAGACTTCAGCTTGAAAAACTAATACCAATTGATATATCTTTGCAAATGGCTAATAAATCTACCACTATTCCTGTTGGTATATGTGAGGATGTACCTGTTCAAGTGGCTCATAATTGCTTGATATTAACTGATTTTGTTGTGCTTGAAATGCCTGAAGATGATAATATGTCTATTATTCTTGGGAGACCTTTTCTTAATACTGCAGGAGCTGTTATTAATTGTAATCAAGGAAAGGTGACTTTCAATGTTAAGGACAAGGAACATACTGTCTATTTCCCCAAAAATATTGATAGGACTTATGGTTTGAATTCAATTGAATAGGTTGAGGGCATTCAAGTTGGAGAAATATATTGTCCCATACCAAGAGAAAAATTTGTAATTATTATGATTGGGACCATTGCTATCAAGGTTGAGGTAACATAATCATTAGTGGAATACAAAGTTTTGTTTCATATAAAATTGTTTTGGTAACAAGACCTGATCAATCTTGTTAACAAAAGGATTTCATTGAACAAAACAATGTTTTCACCATGATTATCTCCGCTTACTTCTATTCTATCCATTTTAGTTTTTGCATTCGTTTATTTTCCCTTTTTGTTGTTAGTTGTTTGCATATTAGAGTGTCTTAGAACTTCTGTAGTTCTAGCCTTGTTTTGTCATTGCATCGTTCCAAAAAAATCTCTGTCTGTCAGAAAATCATTCATCTATGCCTAAAAATGCCCAAAAATAAAGTGTCTCAAAAAATTCCATAAAATTCATATTAAATTTTTACGTGAAAAAAGGGGCAGACGAGTGCCTGGGAGGTACCAGGGGGCCCCACCAGGCAGGCACACCACCTGGTGGCGCGGCCAGCCCTGGGGCGCGCCTGCCTATGGTGTGGGCCACCCCTGGCCCTCCACTCACTCTCTCACTTGCCACTTTCTTCTCTCTTCCGAGCAAACACCAGTTCATTGCTCAAAATCACATTCTTGCTGTGCTTGCCCTCGATTTTTCGATCTCCTTACTCAGCCCATCTTTGCTGCTGAAATTTGGAGCATTTGTTCTCCGGTATGTGACTCCTCCGCTTGTCCAAGTAGATTTGTGTTTAGTGGTTTATATCTTGAGTATTTTGCTGCTGTAGGTGACAGGTTATGAGAGCTTGTAAGCTTGTTTGATGCGTAGAGATATAGTTTTTGATGAATGTTTAGGCCTCATACAAGTCCCTATGAGTAGTGCCCTTCATTATATATTCACTTTGCAATCACTTGTTTAATAGATGTTTAAATTTCAGAATATCAAACATGAACAACCATACCTTTGGAGAAATATTTGAGAGGCATGCACCTAGGAGGTCAAGGCCCTCAAGATCAGCCTCTCAGTTTAGGCCATCATACAACGAAGATCTCATTGCACCTCGCATTGGTAATGAAGGAGATGATGGGGATGCTCACCCATCTACTTTTCCTTGTTTTACCTTCTTACAAGCTGCAGGGATTCTTGATGATTTCCTACTACTGATTTAGAGGGTTGGTTTGACCTCATACATGCAAGATGAGAGTGAGACTTTTGTTGAGAGCTTCGTGTTTACCAACACGCCCTATCAGTCAACTGTCTCTTTCAGAATTTATAATCTGCCCTTTACCATGCCATTGGAAAGATTTTGTAGTATTGTAGGTATGGGCATGACGGGAACCGTGAAGAAGATTCAAGGGTGACCCGTTGATTTGCTGGAGCTCTACCAATGGGTGACCAATGATGATGATCGCGTAGCCCAGCGAGGAAAGATAAGAAACATCCAACTCCCTGCTCTTAGATACTTTGCATATTATCTTGCTACTAGCATTCTGGGTAGGGAGAATACAAGTAATATCTCCAACTATCATTTGGCCTTCCTTGCTGCTGCGCTTAACAATGATACTCGGTACAACCTTGGCTCGCTTATTGCTCACTGCCTAGCTGCTAGGGGGCCTATCTATGGGGGCATAATCGCTTCATGTATGGTCAATGCATTAGAGATTTCTGTGGATCCCAATGATACTATATTGGCACCACAAAGGCTTGACCTTGCTGCTATGAAAACACATCACTTTGTCACTGCTGATTCTGAGTTGGACAGTTTAGTATATAGGATGCTGTTTACTGACAGGGATGAGAGGGAGATCCCTTTGCCGCAATCTACTTTGTTTAGTGTTCACAGGAGACCGTGGTCGCGCTCCAAGGAGGAGGTGGATGAGTAGCTCCGCTTACTGGGGTTTCACGGGCAACACCAGGAGGATGTTCCCTCCTACGATTACTCTGCGCACTACGGAGGGACGTACTCGAGCTCGCACCAGGACGAGGGTACCTCCTCTTTGTACCACGGAGACACTTCATCTTGGCCAGCCTAGGATTGACACCCACTTAGGCCAAAAGCCTAAGCTTGGGGGGAGGTACGCCGACATCGCACCCATCTCGATATCATTTTGCGTCGGTACTTTGTATATTCATGTTTCATTCTCTTTTTAGTTTTTGTTCTTTCTTTGTTTTTGCTTTCTAAAACACAAAAAGACCAAAAATATTTCTGTTGTTTCTCTTTGGTTTGCTTCTTTCTTTTTGCCTTGGTTTGCTTTTTTCCTTTTTGCTTTGTTTGAACTATTCAAAAAAACCCAAAAGATTTTGCTTTGCTTGTTCTTCCCTTTTTGGTTCTTGTTTTAAAAATCGAAAACACCAAAAATATTTGTTGTTCTTCTTTGGTTTTGTGAGTTTTGTTGCAGGGTTCAGCAGTCCTCAGTGAGATTTGGTTTCATATTATTATTATTCAAGCCACACAAGTGAAGGGCAATAATGAGGATTAATGACAACTCGAGGTGTGGTAAGAGGCTGATAACAAACTCTATTTGTTTTCATTTTTGTACATATACTCGTCATTGTGGGCATGCTTAGTCTGTTCATGTAGGGTGTATGTTATTTATGGATGCTTAGTAGTTCTTGCTTTCATATGATTAGTTCCAGCTTGCTAATAGTTTGTAGCATGTCATATGAATGTTTGCTTGCATTACTCTATTCATAACTTGGTATGACACCGTGATATCCTCCTCTGAATGTTTCATTTTAATTGACTTGGCACATGCTCACGCATGCATATGACTGAAATAATCAGTTGAGCCTCGATGAATTATTTTGCCTTGAGGGTCTTGAATCACTTTCATGCCATGGTTAGTCCTGTCTTGTTGCAAGCATGATTATGACAGTTATTGCTCTCTCGTTTGTCGCTCCCTTACTATTGCTAGCCTTCACTTACACTGAGTATGTTTTACTCATGTTTCCAACTCCCCAAAAACCAAACATTGCCAAAAGTGTCCACCATACCTACCTATTAGCATCATTTGCTATTTCCATGCATATTCAATATGCCTTGTTTTCTTCCGAATAAAATGTTTGCTTGTTATGAGAAAGTTAGTTAGTAAAGCTCTCACGAACTTGATGGCACACTTTATTTCCTGCACTTAATAAACCTGAACCATTGTGACTGTCCATGAAAGTTATATGCTTGCAAATTATAGGCTGGGGATTAGCAGAACCGTGCTATCACGGGGAATGCTTTCAACACCTATAAATATATACCCAGTTGATACCATGCTCTTTTGTTTGCGGATGTCGTCGGTGTGAAATAAAAGGGGAGCTTGTAAGTCCATGGAGTTATGTATGTGTGTTAGAGAAACGCCTGGGCCGCCGGTCTAATCCATGTTGTCATGGTGGAAACCTGCAGCGTAACCATAATAAGTATCTATGAAGCATTCTTCTTATAAAAAGAGAGAGAGATAGCTATTGAGAAAAAGAAAAAAAAAGAGATTTGAGAAAAGAGGAAAGAGAGAAAAAAACCATTTTCCCATGGTAAATAAGAAGATTGCTGAGATACTCATTGTATGCTTGCCTTGTCATTTTGATATGGGGATTATTCCGTATCATCGGGCAAGGGGTACCCCGTTGGCGGTTCTCTATGATACACACGTATTTACGATGACAAGAACTTACCGGTAACTAAAGTTGAGTAGCATGAGGAGCGGCCCTCGTACTCAAGGGACATGGGATTTCCAGTTTATAGTCTGTCAAGCATATAACTCAGATTGGACCTCACTTTCACCTTAACCATATTAAAGATGCTTATGATAGGGGCAATGAGAGCTCAAAGTTAATGAGTACCATACTTTCAGCATTTGGGAGCCTTTCAAACTATTCAAAACCTTTCCATTTCTTTGTTGAGTCTCCACCTATTCTATGAGCACCTTCTTGAGAGCATAGTTGTCATTCTTAGTGTAATGTGCTTGTCTCAAAACTTGATTATTTGTGTTATGACTTTGATGCTTGTATCTTTGATATCTTTACTTCTAGTCTTCACCTAAAATTTAGAGGTGCCTTGGCATTCACAATAAAAAGGCAAGCGAGATACCACTCTATCATACCTTGTTATGAGCATTTTAATGTTGCTTATGTTTATGCTGCATGCTACTTATTATTTTTGAGTTGGAATCTATTCATAGCTTGCAATGCCTATTAAGTAAACTTAGTTGCATACTCTTTATTATGAATTATCTAAGTAGTTGATCACATGCTGAGAATATATACATCATATGAAGCAAATGTGTTCGTGAAAGTTCTTTTATCGCACTCGGTTTTCAACTGAATTGCTTGAGGACAAGCAATAAGCTAAGCTTGGGGGGAGTTGATACGTCCAAAACGTATCTACTTTCCCGAACACTTTTGCTATTGTTTCTCCTCTAAACTTGTGTGATTTGGATGCAACTAACACGGACTGACGCTGTTTTCAGCAGAATTGCCTTGGTCTTTAGTTTTTGTGCAGAAAATCAACTATCAGGAAAAATCCCGGAAAATATGCCAAAAATCCTATTTCACCAGAAGACTCCCGGAGCCAGAATACGAGACGGAGGGGGCTGGGCCCAGGCCACACCACCTGGCCGCGCGGGCTAGGCCTGGCCGCGCCAGGGGGTGGTCTGGCCGCCCTAGACACCCCCTCGGTCTCCGCTTCGCCTATAAGATGCCTTCTGACCTAAAAACTCAGGGGGGTTCGACGTTTTTCTAGAAAGAGTTCTGCTCCACCGCCACCACTAGATTCCACGAAACAGCACCAGAAACTCCGTTCTGGCACCCTGCCGGGACAGGGAATTGGAGGAGATCATCGCCATCATCATCACCATCGCTTCTCCATCGACCATCCATGTTTCCCCCATCTATGAGTGAGTAATCCCCCGCTGTAGGCTATGGGGATGGTAGGGATTGGATGAGATCGTTCATGTAATGGCATCGGATTGTTAGGGCATGGTGCCTAGTATCTACTATTAGTGCTTTTTGACTTTGTTGCGACTTGTTATGCTTAATGCTTATCACTAGGGCCCGAGTGCCATGATTTCAGATCTGAACATGTTATTGATTCATTATGATAGTATTGTTTATGGTCTTACCTGCAAGTTGTATACACATGTTGTTGTCCGGAACCAATGGCCCCGAAGTGACAGAAATTGGGATAACCGGAGGGAATGGCTTTGATGTGAGGATCACATGTGTTCACTGAGTGTTAATGCTTTGCTCCGGTGCTCTATTAAAAGGAGCACCTTAATTGCCAGTAGTTCCCTTGAGGCCCCGCTGCAAACGGGCTGGCAGGACAAAAGATGTTGTGCAAGTTCTCATTGCGAGCACGTATGACTATTTATGGAACATATGCCTAGGATTATCTAGTACTTGGATGCTTTATCTTATTTATCTGCAATTGCCCTATGTTCTGATTGCCATGTGAATTGTCTTGTCCATGCAACGCCCGTCCATCTATCCCTATGCCTACCGCACTCGAATCCTACTGTTTACTACAATTGTTACTGTTGTCTTTACTTTACTATTGCTGCTACTTTACTATTCCTACTACAAAATTGTTGCTACTGATAAACTGCTGTGAACAAGATTGTTTCCAGGTGCAGCTAAATTGACAACTCAGTTGTTAAGGCTTATAAATATTCTTTGGCTCCCCTTGTGTCGAATCGATAAATTGGGTTTCGCTTCCCTCGAAAATACTGCGATACACCCCCTATACTTGTGGGTCATCAAGGTCTTCCTAACCTTGGTGTAGATCTTCTTGGCCTTGTGCACAGCATCAATATTGAACTCTTCAGTGGGGAGCAAGTGCTTGATCGACATCATGATGTACGGAGCATATGGGATGGACAGCATGTTGAACATGACATCGATCAACTCATGGTAAATGAAGTCCATCACATCCAGCTGATAGGACACGGACTCATCCTCACAGGACGCCACCTCATGAGAGAAGGCCAGAAGCTGAACCAAGTGACCATGGATACTGTCATTGTTGCCTCCACTTGGGGTGATGGAATCACGAAAGAGACCCACCAAGCTAGCATAGATGGGAGAAAGACCAGCAAGGGTGCCCACAATACCATTATCATCGGTGCACGGAGAGAGGGCAACATCTTTGTTGGGCTTGAGTTGGGTGATGATGCGGTGGCCAGTAGCACGGTCCCTGTGGCGGAAAGGATAGCCAAGCACCTCAGAAAAAACATGGAAGTCAGC
Organism: Avena sativa; assembly: GCA_916181665.1. Lineage (NCBI taxonomy): Eukaryota > Viridiplantae > Streptophyta > Magnoliopsida > Poales > Poaceae > Avena > Avena sativa. Next base: position 220,768,168 of record OV702292.1, read on the forward strand.
TTGCATAGGCCTGTCACGAGTCATCCACTTCATGGTGCGGTGCTCATCACAGCAAATGACCAAGGTGGAGAAGAACTACTTCACAATCTCAGAATCATGGGAGCATTGGAGGGCCATGAGATGGTGCAGCCCCATCCGCTCAGCCACATACATGGCATCAACAAGGTGAGGCTTCTCCAAGGCCTCAGCAAGAACCAGAGAATGCATAGGCCGAATCTTCAGCTGAGCATTAACGTCTTCATAGATTCCCTTTTGTTCAGCGCACCAAAAGCGAGAGTCACCTAGCTCCGTATCATGCGGTACTTCATCAAACAAATCCCGATGATGAATGGAGGAGAAGGTAACAGGGTCCATCTTCTTATAGTTAATCTTTGGCCCTTTGCCCTTCCCCTTGGACACACCCTTTCTATCCCTCTTTGCCTATTCAGCCATGCGCTTCTCTTCGTTCTTTCTTCTCCTCAGCTCAACCTCGTCCACTAAGTTACCCTTGCCGTCGTCCCGAAAGTATTTAGCACAAGGACGGTGCTTGTAAGTCTTGGGAGCACTAGAACCACCTGTGAGGAGAACAAGGGCGATATCATGGGGATAAGCATACACACAAGTCTAGGAGAGAGAGCGTAGAAAAAGTAGGCAAACAGTTCATAGTCCAATCCTACGCAATGCATACAATAAGGCGAAACTGAATCAGTTTTTAGTATGTCGGGCCGGATTATCCGGCTTGGCCAGGGGCGGATAATCCAGCCCTGGCAGAGATTTTCATACTCACCTAGATTGACTGTAAAGGAGTAGATCGGACCTAGAAACTGCAAGACCATGATTTCTACGCAAAACTACATCCTTCTAGACAATGTTCCACCCAACAAATAACACATCTAGCCAAAGATGGGGAGAGAGGGAGTTACCCTCACTCATTGGAGGAAGAACGCGGAGGAGAAGGTACCCGGAGGCGCGAGAAGAAGATCCGGGGAGGCCCAGAAAATCCGGTGGCTGGAGAGGCTCCGAGGAGGGTGGGGGACGGCAGGCGGCCGCTGGGGAGAGGGAGAGGGTTGGGGAAGAAGTGTTGCTCGTTATGATCCCTTCCCCCCGACCCCTGCCCTTAAGGATGAAATCCTCTAGGGCCGGATTATCCGGCCAATACTTGGGATGGATTATCCGGCCTAAACTCTGAACTTCTGTTACACACAGAGTCAGGCCCACGCGTCCCCAAACAACACCCCCACAAGATGTACAAGGGACTTGTGTGCAAGAATAGATGGTTTAGGGGTAGGGAAAGGCTTAGGATTAAGAGAACCAAACTGAGATGGTACTACACACCCAAATTTGCAAGAACCAAAGCAACTAAAATCCAAAAGTGAGTGTGCTTCCCATAAAAACAAGAGATGAGCTAAAAAGATCAAGGAAGATCCAAATAAATCCAACTCTTCTCAAGGAAGAGGGCGGTGGCTGAAGCCACCTTGTTGGAGTGTATGGTATGACACCGCGAAGATGTATCTTGGGTTCATTACCAATACTCATCAATAAGCTCACATATCACAAAATGATATTAAGAGAAATTATTTGACTTGCTTTCGGCATTATGGGGGGAGGGTTAGCCCAATCAATTAGGACCACACTCCCCCTATATCCATGCCCACATCTAGACCAAATAAGACTGAGATGTACGAGTGAGTGCATGGGTAATCAAGACAAGCTCCTTGAATCAACGATATTTAGCTCATTCCTCAAGTAGCAAAACCTTGCTTCATCAAGTGGCTTCGTGAAAATATCAGCAAGTTGGTTCTTCGTGCTCACAAAAGATAAATCAATATCGCCTCGAGCAACATGGTCCCGAATAAAATGATTCCGAATCTCAATATGCTTTGTCCTTGTGTGATGTACCGGATTGTACGCAATTTTGATTGCACTTTCATTATCGCATAAAAGAGGCACTTTGTCACAATTGACATCGTATTCCTTTAAAGTTTGCCTCATCCATAAAAACTGAGTGCAAGCACTAGCAGCACCAACATATTCAGCTTCAGCGGTGGAGAGAGAAATACAATTCTGCTTTTCAGAAGACCAACAAACTAGAGATCTTCCCCAAAACTGACAAGCACCAGAAGTTGATTTCCGATCATCCTTATCATCGGCCCAATATGAATCAGTATAACCACATAGAGAGAAATTGGATCCCTTGGGATACCATAGACCAAAGTTAGGGGAATGAACCAAATATCGGAAGATCCTCTTGACCGCTACTAAGTGGCTTTCTTTAGGAGTTGCTTGATACCTTGCACACACACCCACACTCAACACAATATCGGTTCTAGATGCGCAGAGGTAAAGAAGAGATCTGATCATGGACTGGTATACCTTTTGGTCCACATCTTTACCATGGGGGTTAAGTTCAAGATGACATTTTGTTTGCGTCAGAGTGGCGACGCCATTAAGATCCGTCATCTTGAATCTCTTGAGCATGTCTTGGATGTATTTAGCTTGATTGATGAAGGTTCCTTCTCTAAGTTGCTTGATCTCAAATCCAAGAAAGAATCGTAACTCCCCCATCATAGACATCTCAAACCTGTCAGTCATAAGCTTTGAAAATTCATCATTAAAATCTTTATTAGTAGAACCAAAGATGATGTCATCTACATATAGTTGGCATACGAAGAGCTCCCCTTTGACCTTCTTAGTAAAAAGAGTGGGATCGATTTGCCCAACTTCGAAGCCACGGTCTAACAAAAGCTCTTTAAGGTGCTCATACCACGCACGTGGGGCTTGTTTAAGGCCATAGAGTGCCTTATCGAGTTTGTAGACATGGTTCAGGAAGTTAGGATCCTCAAATCCTGGGGGTTGCTTTACATATACCAGCTCATGTAGAGGACCATTAAGAAAAGCACTCTTAACATCCATTTGCTGCAATTTAAAGTTATTATGGGCAGCATAAGCAAGAAGGATACAGATGGACTCAAGAGGAGCCACAGGAGCATAGGTCTCGCCGAAGTCAATGCCCTCAACTTGGGAATAGCCTTGTGCCACTAGTATTGCCTTTTTCCTTACAACAATGCCATTCTCATCTTGCTTGTTTTAAAATATCCATTTAGTGCCGATAACATTGCAGCAATCCTTGGGCTTCTCCACTAGTTTCTAGACCTTGTTGCGTTCAAAGTTATTCAACTCTTCATGCATAGCAACAACCCAGTCCAGATTTTCAAGAGCTTCAAACACCTTCTTAGGTTCCACCATAGAGATATGAGCTTGATGCTCACCAAAACTTGCCAATTCCCTTCTTGTGGAAACCCTTCATCGAAGATCACCTACAACTTTGTCAAGAGTATGACCCCTTAACTCAAGGTTCCGATCAGCACGAGACTTGCGACGAAGTTCAATAAGCTTGTTGTCTCTTGGTGGAATAGTTTCATCACTTGAGTCTTCGTCGGAATCACTTGCTTGACCTTGATTAGAAGTCTGATTATCAGTAGGAGGAGATGATGAAGTATGCCCTTGAGGTGGGTCAGCAGCCGTAACAGGAGGCTGCTGATCAATAAGAGTTTCAGGGCCGGATAATCCGGCCTAGAAGAACATGATGCAATTTCATCGGGTTGCCTAGAACTTGCTTGAATTGGCGAGGGGTCGGATAATCCGGGGTCAGCCAGAAAATCCGGCCTGGAGCTTGCAGCAGTTTCTTCGCTGGGATGCACAGTTTGGTCATCAGGGGAGAGGTGGTCGGATAATCCGGTGTCGACCAGATAATCCGGCCTAGAACATCCAGGAGCATGTTGACCTTCAGCAATTGGTGGAGTTGGTGTAGAGGTTACTCCCGTGGTTGGAGCATGTTGAATATGTGTAGATGAGGGCTCTTCATGAGTAGAGCATTGTCCTTCCTGATCCGCCACAAGGGGTTCCTCAATGGGGCGGAAAAATCCCACGCCCATTCTTCTTATGGCATCTTGGGGTATTTCAACATCTGCATCACAAACATCAACTTGCCCCGCACGGGAGCCGTCATTTTCCTCGAACACCACACTACAAGATTCTACAACAGTTCCGGAGAGCTTATTGTAGACTCTATAAGTGTGGGATTTGGCACCATAACCAACAAAAATACCTTATAAAGCCTTAGACTCAAATTTAGATAAACGAACTCCCTTGATGAGAAAGAAACACTTACACCCAAATACCCAAAAGTATGAGATGTTTGGCTTGTTACCGGTAAGTATTTCATACGGAGTCTTGTCCAAGATTTTACGGAGGTATAACGGGTTGGATGAATGACAAGCGGTAGGGATTGCTTCAACCCAGAATTTATATGGAGACTTGAATTCTGCTAGCATAGACCTTGCCATATCCATTAGAGTCTGGTTCTTCCTCTCGACAACACCATTTTGTTGAGGGGTGTACGCAGCGGAATATTGATGTCTAATCCCCTCTTCACTTAGGAACTCTTTTAAGGTGTAGTTCTTGAACTCGGAGCCGTTATCACTTCTTATTGCCAGAATAGGGATGTTGTGTTAACGTTGAACCTCGTTGGCAAAGTCGATGACCGTTTGTTGAGTTTCACTCTTCAACTTGAAGAAGTAGACCTAAGTGTATCTTGAGTAATCATCAACGATCACAAGACATTACTTCTTCCCACCGAGGTGTCAACACTCGGTTTTTTAATCCCAGATGCCTGTTATGTCATACATCGCAATCCCAGGATTACCATTTTTGCGAGACATAACAGAGTGGATATCACGATACATCATCCATTACAAACCATACATAAGGTCTTACACAAATAAGGATCTCATGATCCAGTCTTAATACAACAAGCAGCGGAATAACAGATAAGCGTAGCGGTGGGGTCCATCTTTAGGGGCATAGGTAATGCTGACGAAGGCAGATAGTCCTAGTTATCATAGCCGTCATGTTGGCCATCATCTTGGTAGTCTCCTTCATAGTCTGGCCATGAGAATAGCCGGGGACAAAAGCCATGAGTACTCTTTAAGTACTCGCAAACTACCACTAACAAGTAGTATAGTTCTAAGTTAAAGTGCTAACTCTAAGCTTAACTATAAAGTTAAGTTTGAAACCTAAGATGAGTTCTGAAACAAAGAAAGATAAAATAAAGTTCTAGAATCACTTAAGTTGGGAAGCTAGTGTCATAAACACAACCCTGTTGTGGTCAAGTCAAGATTCATCATTCCTTTCATAAGTTATTTTGAAAACATCTCACAACGAAACAGTATGGCAATTCCAACTGTCCATAATCACGGACGCGGCTATTCGAATAGTTTGACACTCTGCAGAGGTGGTACACTTTCACCACAAGATTCGATACATCTGTCAGGGATAACCCTGAATAATCATACTTAGTATGTAGATAATCAAACATAACCTTTCCTTTACACACCCTAGTATAAGCACCTCTCCTATGAGCATGGCCTCCCAACCATGACCATCTGTCATCTTGGGTATTGCATAGGTGGATAACATTGAGAGGTAGCCTCAGCTCAGATCTCTCCCGCAAGGGAACTAATACTAATGCATATAAACTTCCGGCTAAGCCTTACCCAATTCAGGTGTTGTGATTGTACGGTAAATTTGGAATGGTATCGCATCCGAATCCAACCATTAGTTTTGTAAAAGGGTTAAGGATCATGCCTCAACATTTTTCATCATGAACCATGTGTGTTTCTCAACACATGTCAAAACATTTCAATAGAATGACTCATCATTCCAAGGTTTTCATAATTCATTTTCACCAAGTATTCCCATCTAAAGTGATTCAAGTTTTTATCTACTCTAAAATACTAGGTTAAGAGTGTTCACTAAGGTGGAAAGATGGGATCAATCTCATGCCATAGAATAACATCTAAAGTTTATCTAACTAGGCCAAGTTTTATACTCTTTATGCTACCTTCAAAACAAGTAAAGAACTTTGTGTAAAGTAAAGGAAATAAAGCTTGGAAATAATACTTGGGGTAAATACTAGTCAAAGTGGTATAACCAAAGCATGCGTAAAGCATCTTTGCTAAACCATCTAGCTTAATTCTAGCTTGCTAACAATAGCTTGCAAGGGTTAGCTTGCCAATAGTAGCTTGCATTGTTAATGGTGGCTTGCTAAGTATAATACTTGCAAGTGTTAGCTTGCCTTGGTTAGTGCAGTGGTTGAAGTTTTCTTCCTCCTCTTGATAGAACTCCTCCTCCTCGAAAGCTTGGTTGGTACTATCGTCTATAAATACATACAGAGTACACAATAACCAAACAATACTTAACTAGTCTAATTAGCACTCTAAGGCACACATTTGATGATCTATTATCATCACAAGCATCACAAGTTTTATTAACTAGTTTCATTCTTTTCATTTAAGAAAAGTAATTTCTACTCATTGAAAATTAACTAAGATTTAATATTCACCACTTAAAATATGGGATCATGTGGACACATGTCATCACCACATATTCTAACATGTGGGAATGTGATTTAAGGGTTGGTTCATAATTACTTTGGTTTAAGTTCATTATTTAATGATTTAAAGTGACTAGAAATGCATATATAGCATTATTTTGGTACTAGTCCAAAGTCACTACATGTAAACCTTAATATTATTACATATTCAGATAAGTATGGTGAAATGTGATTTTTGAGAGTTGGAATCAACTTAAAATCTATCCTGGTTGATTTTATAAAAATGTTGCAAGGTGCAAAAGCTTCTGTTTTGTTATTTTTACTAGGAGAGATCTATAACTCTAATTGAATTAAATCCAACGGCCTTGGGTAGATCTTTTCAGTATCTTTCTAACAAAATTGGAATCACTCCATTTGGATTTGCAAATCTCGCTGAATTGAATTTTAAACTAGGGGACAGAACTAGGTTTAAACTAAAATAGAAAAATCCCAATTCAAACTAAATGGGTCGCGCGGGAAAGCTAACGGGCTGGCCCAGTGACACTACGCGGTGCTGGGCATAGCTGACAGGGGGGTCCACTGGCCAGAGGCTCATAACGCGCGAAGCGGTACGGGGCGATGTGGGCCGTTAGATTAGAACGGGGATCAACGCCTGGGGCTCGTCGTCGACGACGGACCTGTCGCCGGCGAACTCTAACCCTAGCGGCTCGGTGGGGGTGCTCAGGGGGCGTACCAGGGCTCCAGCGACGACGACGATGGGGGCAAATGAACTAGTGGTCGACGGCGAACTCAGGGATGGTCGAGGCAGCTCCGGGGGTGGTCGCAATCAACGGGGCCCTTCTCCTCCAGAGGCGGCCAGCTCCGGTGCAATTCCAGCGACTGCGAGCTCGAGTGGCTCCAGGGAGAAGTGGGGACTGATCAGTGAGGTGAGGGGAGGTGAGTGGTGTGCAGAGAATGGCTGGGGGTGGCCTCTATTTATAGGACGACGATGCGGCCGAAAGGCATGGGCGAGCGGCTCCGGCGAGGGCTACACAACATGCTAGCGGCGTGGCTCGAGGTAGGGGACAGTGGCTGGTCTCCTGGCGGTGCTCTAGGGCTTTAATGCAGGCTTAGGGACGGTGGTATGCGGTCGGGCGATGCACGCACTCTGAGCGGCAGAGGTGGCGGTCTCAACGGCGAGCGGTGGATGTGGTGCATTGGGCGGCGAACGGGCATGTCTGGCGTGTTCCTGGGGTCGTGGAGGAGCGGTGGACGCGGGCTGCGGTCGAGGGGCGGCGTGTACAATTCTGTCGGGCGCGGCGCTCTGGCGCGTGCTCGGCATGGTGTAGACGCACTGGACGCGGCGCATTGGCGGTGGTCCACGCTCTGGATTGGCTCGGGGAGGGGACAGAGAGTGGCGGTGAGGTTAGGGCTAGCTCATAGACATGGTGAGAGGGAGGGAGGTGGTCTGCTGTGGTGGTGGCATGGTCAGCCGGCCAGCATGGTGCTCGACATGGCTTGGCATTGCCACTAGGGGGTAGGGGATGGGGTGTAAATGGCCTGGTTATATCATTTGGGGATAGTGGGAGTGTTTTGAGGACAATTGGGTGCAAAACCCTGTACAAAACAGTGAGCTAATTACTAGGTGTAAACTCTGCCTGCCATGTGTTTGTCGAAATGGCTGCAAAAACATTATTTTTGAATTTTAAAAAGATTTTTGGTGGGTGTGCTAGGCATAAGCTTGAGACTCTGTGGGTGCTTGGGTTTTGAAATTTGAGCTTGTTTGAGTGGTTTTTGAAATAGTGGGATCTTCCCATATGAAATAGATTCAATTTTCAACTGTTATTTAAATTTAGTGTTTGCATGTTTTTGGCAGATCACAAAGTGGGCCTTGGTACAACATTATGTGTACTAGCAAGGGGTGCAAATATCCACGATTGTCTCTGTTAGGTTTTGAGTACTAGGAATAGCCAAAGTAGGTATGTTGATTAAAATGGCACAAATGACCATTCTCTTCGTTTATTCATTTTGATTTGTTTTTATTTGGGATTTGTTTGGGAATGATTTAGATGATGTTTATTTCACCTAAGAATCATTTTACAAGCAATTGATCACTTAATCATGGCAATTCAAATCAACTCCTATTTAAATGCACACACATATGAATGCTTTAATATTTTTAATTGGAAAAGTTTTTGTTATCCCTAATTTTGATGATTTTGATCTTAATAACCTTGGATTAAAGTTTTGGGATGTTATAACCTCCCCCCCTTAAACAAAATCTCGTCCCGATATTTACAAAGAAAACTAGGAACTAAAGAGATCTGGGAACTCCGTCCTAATGTAATCTTCTCGCTCCCAAGTGGCTTCCTCTTCGGTATGGTTTCTCCATTGAATCTTGAGAAATTTGATGCTTCTGGTTCTGGTGGTTCTGTAAGCTTCTTCTAGGATACGGATGGGCACTTCACGATAGGTCAGGTCATTGTTGATCTCCACAGCTCTGTGATCGATGTTCTTGAAAACTTCAGTCTTCTCTGGCACTTCCAGGCATTTGCGAAGTAATGATATATGGAACACATTGTGGATGGCTGACATCTCTTCAGGTAGTTCCAGTTGATACGATACTTCTCCTCGATGGTTCAGAATCTTGAAGGGTCCGATATATCTGGGGGCTAACTTTCCTTTCAGACTAAAGTCTTGCGTTCCCTTTAGTGGCGAAACCTTGAGATATACAAAATCTCCGACATTGAAAGTCAGGTCTCTCCTTCTCTTGTCAGCATAACTTTTTTGTCTGGATTGGGCGGTCTTGAGGTGCTCACGGACTTTGTGAACCTTCTCTTCGGCTTCTCGGAGAATGTCGGGTCCAAAGATCTGACTCTCTCCTACTTGCGACCAATTTAGAGGGGTACGGAACTTTCTTCCGTATAGGAATTCAAATGGTGCCATCTGCAAACTAGCTTGATAACTATTGTTATATGAGAATTCTGCGAAAGGCAGGCAGTCTTCCCATTTTGATCCGTACTCTAACACACAAGCTCTAAGCATATCCTCTAAGATCTGATTGACTCTCTCAGTTTGTCCATCAGTTTGCGGGTGATAAGCTGTGCTGAAGTTCAACTTGGTGCCTAATCCTTCCTGAACTTTCTGCCAAAATCTCGAGGTAAACTGGGTTCCTCGATCTGATACTATGGTCTTGGGGGTTCCATGCAGACTAGCAATATACAGCTCTGCTAGCTTCGCACTTTGGTAGGTAGTCTTGACAGGTATGAAGTGAGCTTCCTTGGACAGTCTATCAACTATGACCCAGATTGAGTCATTTCCCCTACTAGAAGTAGGCAAACCGGTGATAAAGTCCATTCCGACGGAATTCCATTTCCATTCCGAAATCTACAATGGTTGCAACAGTCCTGCGGGTCTCTGATGCTCTGCTTTGACTCTTTGACAGATGTCACACTTGGCGATGTAGCTTCCGATTTCTCTCTTCATCTTGTGCCACCAAAATTGCAATTTCTAATCTTGATACATCTTCGTTCCTCCGGGGTGGATAGAATAAAGAGTATCATGAGCTTCCTTCATGATAACTTGCTTCAGCTCTGAATCTGCTAGCACACAGATACGTCCTTTGTACCACAACACTCCTTCTTCGTCTTCCATGAATCCAGGTACCTTTCCTGTACCAATACGATGTTTGATTCCATCGATACTTTTATTTCCCTTCTGGGCTTCTTTGATTTGGCTAATCAAAGTGGGTTGAAGTTCAATGCTAGCTAAGAATCCTTTGCTAACTAATTCAGTTCTGAACTGCTCCAACTCCTCATACAAACTTGGCTACTTCTCCTTGATCATGGTGTTTAGCCTACACGGCAATCTGCTAAGAGCATCCGCTACCACATTGGCTTTGCTAGGGTGATAGTGAATGTCAAGGTCATAATCCTTGATTAACTCTATCCATCTCCTTTGCCTCATATTCAGCTCCTTCTGAGTGAAGATATACTTCAAGCTCTTGTGATCTGAGTAAATCTCATAGCGATTACCCATCAGATAATGATGCCATGTCTTCAATGCCAAAACTATGGCTGCTAATTCAAGATCATGGGTCGGATAGTTCTGCTCATGCTGCTTCAGTTGTCGAGACAGATACGCTATGACTTTGCCTTCTTGCATCAATACACATCCGAGACCAATCTTGGATGCATCACAATACACATCAAACGGCTTCTTGTTATCTGGCATGATCAATATTGGGGCTGATATCAATCTCTTCTTCAGCTCCTAAAAACTGGCTTCACACTTGTCTGTCCATTCATACTTCTTGTCCTTCTTCAACAATTGGGTCATGGGTCTGGCGATGCTCGAGAATCCTTCGATGAACTTGCGGTAGTATCCCGCTAATCCGAGAAATGCACGGACTTGGGTTTGAGTGGTTGGGGCTTCTCATTCTTCAACATCTTTGATCTTGGCGGGATCAACAGAAACTCCTCCGGCAGACACAATATGTCCTAGGAATCCTACTTCTTTCAGCCAAAACTCACACTTGCTGAACTTTGCATATAACCGGTGCTCTCTCAGGGTTTATAGGATGATTCTCAGATGTTGCTCATGCTCTTCTTCGGACTTGGAGTAGATAAGGATGTCGTCGATAAACACAACTACAAACTTATCTAGGAAATTCATAAAGATCTTATTCATGAGATTCATGAAATAAGTAGGGGCATTGGTTAATCCAAAATACATAACCGTATACTCGTATAAACCATAGCGAGTAGTAAAGGCGGTCTTCGGAATATCCGTTGCATGAATCTTAAGTTGGTGATGACCAGTCCTAAGATCAATCTTTGAGAATACATGGGCTCCAGTCAACTAATCAAAAAGATCCTTTATCTTTGGCAAGGGGTACTTGTTCTTGATGGTGACGTTATTCAACTTCCTGTAATCGGTGCACAGACGGTTGCCTCCATCTCTCTTGTCGATGAATTACACTGGTGATCTCCATGGTGACGCGCTTGGTTGAATCAAGCCTTTTGCTAACATGGCATCCAACTGCTTCTTCAGTTCTACTAACTCCGAGGGGTTCATGCTATAGGGTCTCTAGGCTATGGGTCCGGTTCCGGGGATTAGTTCGATAATGAACTCAATATCCCTATCCGGGGGCATACCTGGCAATTCATCTGGGAATACGTCGGGGTATTCACAGACTACTCTTACTTGGTCTATGGTGGGTAGGGCTAGACTCTTGTTGCACTTGAATTGACGGGGTAAGGTTTCGGATATATGCTCTACTGTTAGTCCAGAGCTACTGGTCATTGTGATGGCTTTCTTAGCACAATCTATCATTCCTTTGTGCCTTGACATCTAGTCCATACCTAGTACTACTTCCAATCCTTTGGTTCCGAGTACAATTAGGTTGGCATAAAAATCAATCCCATGTATTCTGATAGGTACAGCTTTGCAAATTTTTCTAGCTTTTGTAGTTGATCCGGGGATTTGAACTATCATGACATGCTTCAGGTTGGTTGGGTGAATCTTACTAGTGCATGCAAGTTCTTCGGTGACAAATGAATGCAATGCTCCTGAATCAAAGAATACTCTTGCTAAAACTGAGTTGACAGAAAACATACCCAGCACTACAGCTGGCGCTTCCTAGGCTTCTTCTACGTTCATGTGGAAGAGACGACCGTTGCGGTTGTGAGGGTTCCCTGGGGCAAATCTTCTCCCTGGTTGAACACGACGCTTCTGTTGAGTTGGGGCATTCACATTGGCAGTGGCTGCAGTCTTCTTGGGACACTCATTGGAATAGTGACCCTTCACTCCACACTCGAAACAAGTGATCTGGGACTTGTCTTTTGCTGTGACGGGCACAACATTGCTGCCAGTTCTGGGTACAGTGTTGTTGTTGTTGTTGCTCTTGGGAGGGGCACGGTTGAAATTGTTGGTGTTACTGGAGTTGTGGTTGTTTCCTTCGGACTTCACATTGCTTCCGCTACGGTTGGGGTAGCTTGGGCGAGACATTGGGGTCGAGTGTTCCTTGGTGCATATCCTGGTGAGGGGTTGGGACGGTACTTCTGGTGACTGCTAGATCCAGATTGCTACATCATACGATGTTTGCGGTTGTCGTTTGCCTGGTTAATCTTCCCTTCCATCTGAATGGCAGAGTCCACTAGCTCTTCGAGATCCTCGAAGCGAATGTTAATGAGGACAGCCTACATCTCATCATGCAGTCCGTTCAAGAATCTCTCCTTCTTGGCCTCCGTGTTGATCTCATCAGCTGCATATCTTGCCAACGATAGGAATCTGTCAAGGTACTCCACCACAGTCATCCTGCCTTGCTTCAAGTCGCGGAACTCATCCCTCATTCTGTTGACTAGACCTTGGGCACGTGGGTGCGGCTGAACTTGATTTTGAAGGCTTCCCAGGTCATCACTTGACCATGGTTCATGTTACGGATACTAGTCCACCAAGCTCTTGCATCTCCCGCCAGATAGTGGGTGGTGAAGAGAACTTTCTCGTTGTCATCAACTCCTGCAACTTCTAAGTTGTTTTCCATTGTCTGTAACCAGTCATCAGCATCTAGTGGGTTTTCAGCTTGGTTGAAGATTGGGGGATTGGTATTCTGGAAGTTTTTGAGTTTGGATCCATGGTGATCCTGGTTTCCATGGTTCTAGTTGTTGAGAGCCATCTAGGCAATCTGCTGCAATGTTGCTAAGTTGGCTTGGCGCTCTGCCCTGCTTGCTTATCTATTTGCGATGAGATTCTGCAAGATCTATAGCATTGGGTCTTGCGACGAGCTCCTCCTTGGTTTCCACGAGTCATCTGAAGATTGAGGTAGATAAAGGGGTAAGAGGGAAAGTTCTAAGGTTCATGGTTTTGGTTTCAAGCTAAAACTTTGAGTTTGACTCAGGTTTTGCAACTAACTTCATTACATTCATGCAAACCAGCACACGATACAAACACACACCACAACAATCAAATGAAAACAGATGGTTTGAAGAACCATTCTGCAAGCTACGATACAGTGGGACCGATACATCTCATGCTACGACAGTGCTCTAGTGTGATGTGTACGCACTTCTATTCGTGTAGACAGTTGTTGGGCCTCCAAGTGCAGAGGTTTGTAGAACAGCAACAAGTTTTTCCTTAAGTGGATCACCCAAGGTTTATCGAACTCAGGGAGGAAGTGGTCAAAGGTATCCCCTCTCAAGCAACCCTACAATCAAGATACAAGAAGTCTCTTGTGTCCCCAACACACCCAATACACTTGTCAGGTGTATAGGTGCACTAGTTCGGCGAAGAGATAGTGAAATACAAGTGGTATAGATATAAGATAACGGTGCCAGAAAATAGCTTGATGGCATGTGGTTGACGTGGGAAGACTAAAGGCAAACTGAAATAAAGAAGGAAGCAAGCAAACATGTAACAGATCTAATAGCAAACGGTGTTTCAGTTCTTAGAAACAAGGCCTAGGGATCATACTTTCGCTAGTGAACACTCTCATATAAATATATTCTTCTTTATGATACTACGCTGAACTACTCTCCGGTTGGACACTCTAATCGTTGGTAGGGCTATAACAGCACACCTCAAAGTAAGTCTTTCCCATCTAGAAAACCCCACACTGTCACCTTGAGCACAAGATGAGTCCAACAAACACCACAATTTCATAAAGACATCCAACTCCAAATATAACTCATAACAAGTATTTGTAATCTCTAGCCTAAGTGCCACCATGGTGTGCATGCTGTCACTTTCACACACATGGGGAGAGCAGAGATCTATTAAAGCACTTGAGTAGCAAGGTAGATCTATAGATTACAAGCTCATGATCTCAATAAGATCATGCATAGAGAGAGATGAACACATAGCTACCGATTCAACCCTTAGCCTCGAGAAAGAACTACTCCCTCCTCATCATGGGAATCAACAATGGTGATGGAGATGGTGGTGGAGATCGATGGAGATGGCTCCAGGGGCACTTCCCCGTCCCGGCAGGGTGCCGGAACAGAGAGTTTCTGTCCCCCGAATCTCCCCTGCGGTGGCGGCAGCGCTGTGGAACTTTTCGTGGATTTCTGGTTGATGATCTAGGGTTTTGGTATCGGGAGGCTCTTATAGGCGAAGGAGGCAAGGTCGGTGGCCGGCCAGGGGGCCCACACCATGCCCTGGCGGCCTGGCTGGCCCGCGCCTGGGGGGTGTGGCCACCCTGTGGCCCCTCTCCGACTCTCCTTCTGGCTCCGTGAGTCTTCCGGGAAAATAGGAACTTTTGCTTTTGTCCCGTCCAATTCCGATGATATTCATTTTCAGAATTTCCTGGAACCAAAAACAACAAAAAACAGGCAACTGGCACTGTGGCTCTTGTTAATAGGTTAGTCCAAGAAATCATGTGAAAATTACTCCAAAGTGTGGACAAAACATAAGAAAGTAGATAAAACCAAGCATGGAACATCAAAAATTATAGATACATTTGCAATGTATCAACATCCCCAAGCTTAACTCATGCTCGTCCTCGAGTAGGTAAGTGATAAAAAGAAAGAATAATTTTTGAGGTGACATGCACCATCATAAACTTGATCAAAATATTTGTAAAACATTCAAGGCTGGGATCATAGTACTTCAATCATAACATGAAACACAAAGTTCTAGCAATAAGACAAAGAAACTATGATGCAACATGAAAAGGCACAAACAAAACATCATGAATAACAATGCTTTGCAAGACGTTTGTTTGTTTCACATAAAGAAAACATAGCATAATAGTATTCAGCTTGTCCCTCATAGAGTAGCAAATATAAATGCACAGGACACCTTCAAATTTCATAAGAGTGACTAGATACAAATAGTTTAAAACAAGCAATATCAAGTTATGCATCAATCAACTAGTCTTGGGACAATGCACATAGAACTAAGAACGGCCACTATGCTCTCAAAGTAGGTGTATAAAGATAGAAGGTGGAGACTCAATATATTGGTGGAAGAAAGGCCTTCATAGAAGGAAGTAGGGATTCAAGTCTCATAAAGAGCTTCCAAAAATTATGGTACTTATAGCTTTCAGCTCTCATTGCCCCTATCATAAGCATCTTGAAGTGATTAAGGTTAAAGTGAACAAACTATGGTGTACATGCTTGACGAAGTATAAGTTAGAAATTTCATGTCCCTTGAATACGAGGGCCGCTCCTCATGCTACTCAAATTTAGTTACCGGTAAATTCTTGTCATAGTAAGTACATGTGTATCATAGAGAACCGCCAACGGGGTACCCCTTGCCCAATGATACGGAAGAATCCCCATATCAAAATGAGAAGGCAAGCAGACAACGAGCATCTCGGCAATCTTCTTATTTACCATGGGAATATGGTGCTTTTTTCTCTCTTTCCTCTTTTCACAATCTCTTTTTTTTCTTTTTCTCTTTTTTCTCGATATAGGACTCTTTATTTATAAGAAGAATGCTTCATAGACAGCTCATTATGGTTACGCTGCAGGTTTCCACCATGTCAACATGGATTAGACCAGTGGTCCAGGCGTTTCTCTAACACATATACATAACTCCATGGACTTACAAGCTCCCCTTTCATTTCACACCGACGACATCCATATACAAAAGAGCATGATATCAACTAGGTACAAGTACCAAGTGCAATGTTGAAAGTGTTCCCCATGACAACATGGTTCTGCTAATCCCCAACAAATAAGTGCAAGCATATACAACATAGATGACACAATGGTTCAAGTTTATTAAGGGCAAGAAAAGTAAAGTGTGCCATCAAGTTCGTGAGAGCTTTAATCACTAATTTTCTCATAACAAGTTTAATTCATAAGGTAAACAAAAGCATGAATATACTTGGAATAGCATAAGCTAGTAGGTAGGTATGGTGGACTCTTTGGAATAACTTGGTTTAAGGAGTTGGATGCATGAGTGGAACTCATACTTGGTTACGGAGGCTAGCAAAAGACTGGGAGCGACAAACTAAGAGAGCAATAATGGTCATAATCATGCAGAGCGACAAAACATCATTGATCAAAGCATAAAGTGATACTACAAGTTGAAAACTAAAGGATCATAAAGGCTTATGATGACTTTGGATATTCATAACATGGTGTGAGCATGCGCCAAGTCAACCCAAATAAAGCATCAAAGGAGAATACCACAATACTATGCTTTAATATGCTAAAACAACGCATGATTCATCCAAGGCACATTAAGAAATCTCAATTGTTTATAACAAGTCATGCTATAGCAAAGAATACTAATCATAAGGCCAAAACAATATTGAGCATGGCATGACAAAGCATAGGCCACAGTCAAAAACAAGCTCTCTTTACCACTTAAGCATGAACTTTCCTACTCTTTTCCAATCCAAACCAAACTATTTGCAAACCAATGTATGAAAGAGGGGGTCCAACCAATTTATTAAGAAAACTAAGCAAACAAGAGCAAACTAAAAACCAAAAGGAAAACAAAAAAGAAGACGCTCCAAGAACAACACAATTGTGCATGAAACAATAAAAATGAAGCGTTTGGAAGAAACCAGGGATTTTTATTGATGAAGAGGGGGATGCCTTGGGCATCCCCAAGATTTGATGCTTGTAATTCTTGGATATTTCTTGGGGTGACACGCGTGGAATCCCCAAGATTGAGCTTTAGTCCATCCTTCATCTCATTCCTTCCATACACCTGAAATTTTTCCTTCATACAAGACTTCACACAATCTTTATTAGCAACATTAGTGCACTCAAGATAATAAGTCTTTTAGGTTAAGTTCTAACACCAATAAAACTTCCATTAAAACACAAGATACTGTAGCACTTCCCTCAAAAAGCTCAATTCCCCAAAAGAACTCAAAAAGGAACCAACAAGAAGCAAATGCAGAAAATGGCGGAAATCTGTCAAAACAGACCAGCAGGTAAAGACGAATTTTTTCGAAGACCTTCTGTTGCTCATATCAAAAAGTGTTGAACTAACGAAAGTTAGATAACAACCTGGGGCAGAAGCACAAAAATTCACGCCTCAAAAAGACGTTCAGAGATTTTACACGAATTTTTACGGTGAAGCACAGAAATCTGTTTCGGGACAGCAACTTTCCCAATCATTACTTCTCTCTCATTAGAGGTTAATCTTGGTACAAAAAGCAAATAAAAAGGATAAGGAGAGGTTATTACTGAAGTAATAACTTCCAAGACTCGTCTAAAACTTTTGGGTTATCTCCCAATAAGTACTTTTCTTTAACACCTTTAAGTTAGGCATGATAGTTTGAGAAGATGCTCACACAAGAAATATGAATTGAAGTAAAAGAGAGCATCAAGAAGCAAATTCAAAGCACATTTAAGTCTAACCCACTTACTATGCATAGAAATCTTGTAAAGAAACAAGTCATGAAAGCACAAAGCAACAAGCATAGGAAAGCAAAACAAGTGCAACTTCAAAAATTTCAACATAAAGGGGGGAAACTTAATATTATTGAGATACATAAGCCCATGTTTCCCTCTCTCATAATAACTTTCAGTAGCAACATGAATAAAATTAATAATATAACTATCACAAGAAACATTCTTATCATGAGCCACATGCATAAAAGAATTAATACTCTCCATATAAACATAGTCACTCTTATTAATTGTAGTGGGAGCAAATTCAACAAAATAGCTATCATTATTATTCTCATCACCATAATCATCAAATATAGGAGACATATTGTAGTCATAATTAATTTTCTCCTCAATAGTAGGTGGACTGAAAATATCATATTCATCATTGTAATCATCACATATTGGAGATTTGGTATCATCATAAGCAATAGAATAGCTATCTTCCAAAGCTGGGGAACTAAAAAGATCATTTTCATAAAAACTAGCTTCCCCAAGCTTAGACTTTTCCATAGCATTAGAAATAATGGTGTCCAAAGAATTCATACTAACAACATTGCTATTAGCATGCAAATAAAGTTCCATAGATTTTTTAATTTTCTCTTCAAACACTTCATGTCCTAACTCAAGATAAATACTATAAAGATCTCTAATTTTGTTGTTGTTTTCCATTAAGCCAAACTAGTGAAAACAAGAAAAAAAAGACAAAATTGCAGAATCTAAAGGAAATAACTTCGAGCACTCACACCGGACGATGTGAGTACCTTTTACCTTACCTCCCCGGCAACGGCGCCACAAAATAGCTTGATGTCTACACACTTCTATTCTTGTAGACAGTTGTTGGGCTTCCAAGTGCAAAGGTTTGTAGAACAGCAGCAAGTTTTCCCTTAAGTGCATCACCCAAGGTTTATCAAACTCAGGGAGGAAGTGGTCAAAGGTATCCCCTCTTAAGCAACCCTACAATCAAGATACAAGAAGTCTCTTGTGACCCCAACACACCCAATACACTTGTCAGGTGTATAGGTGCACTAGTTCGGCAAAGAGATAGTGAAATACAAGTGGTATAGATATAAGATAACGGTGCCAGAAAATAGCTTGCTGGTGTGTGGTTGACGTGGGAATACTAAAGGCAAACTGAAATAAAGAAGGAAGCAAGCAAACATGTAAAAGATCTAGTAGCAAACGGTGTTTCAGTGCTTAGAAACAAGGCCTAGGGATCATACTTTCGCTAGTGAACACTCTCATATAAATATATTCTTCTTTATGATACTACGCTGAACTACTCTCTGGTTGGACACTCTAATCGTTGGTAGGGCTATAACAGCACACCTCAAAGTAAGTCTTTCCCATCTAGAAAACCCCACACTGTCACCTTGAGCACTAGATGAGTCCAACAAACACCACAATTTCATAAAGACATCCAACTCCAAATATAACTCATAACAAGTATTTGTAATCTCTAGCCTAAGTACCACCATGGTGTGCACGCTGTCACTTTCACACACATGGGGAGAGCAGAGATATATTAAAGCACTTGAGTAGCAAGGTAGATCTATAGATTACAAGCCCATGATCTCAATAAGATCATGCATAGAGAGAGAGATGAACACATAGCTACCGGTAGAACCCTTAGCCTCGAGAGAGAACTACTCCCTCCTCGTCATGGGAATCAGCAATGGTGATGGCGATGGTGGTGGAGATCGATGGAGATGGCTCCGGGGGCACTTCCCCGTTGCGACAGGGTGCTGGAACAGAGACTTTCTATCCCCCGAATCTCCCCCATTGGCAGCGGCGCTGCGGAACTTTTCGTGGATTTCTGGTTGACGATCTAGGGTTTTGGTATCAGGAGGCTCTTATAGGCGAAGGAGGCAAGGTCGGTGGCCGGCCAGGGGGCGCACACCATGCCTTGGCGCGGCCTGGGATGGCCCGCGCCTGGGGGGTGTGGCCACCCTGTGGCCCCTCTCCGACTCTCCTTCTGGCTCCGTGAGTCTTCCGGGAAAATAGGAACATTGGCTTTTGTCCCGTCCAATTTTGAGAATATTCATTTTCTGACTTTCCTGGAACCAAAAACAGCAGAAAACAGGCAACTGGCACCATGGCTCTTGTTAATAGGTTAGTCCAAGAAATCATATGAAAAGTACTCCAAAGTGTAGACAAAACATAAGAAAGTAGATAAAACCAAGCATGGAACATCAAAAATTATAGATACATTTGCAATGTATCATAGTGCATCTACTCATCGTCGATGAAGTCGGAGTCCTCATCGTCAATGTAGAAGTCCACAACATCCTCCTCCAGAAAGTCATCATCATTACTGAGGTAAGAATCCATATCTCACTGGATGTCTTCACCCTCCTCTTCTTCCTCCTTTGTTGTAAGCTGAGCTTCTTTCTCCTTGATGGTCTTCTCGAGGTCGGCCACCTTCTTGCGAAGACGAGCGATGGTGCAATCTTTCTTTGCACGCGGGCGGCAAAGAGACTGGCGATCCTGGACGAGCAGTGCGAAAGTCTGGGCCTTCTGGTCGACAATGGCACGGTTCTGGTTGGCTAACTCTCTAGCATTGTCCAGTTCCTGATGTCTGTCGTGCAGTAAGAAGTCAATATTCTCCACTTGACGCCTCAACTCTGGGTGACTTGGCATCTCCATCGGCATTCCCATGAAGCCACGTCTTTCATAGTGAGCAAAACATGTTCCATGGAGTTGGTTGACACTAAGGGCACATAGACGTGCGAGAGCTTCATGCATTACCCTGGCTAATCCATCTAGCCAGTTGTTCTCTCTCACGGAGAACTAGATTCTCCCGGACGTTGGTGCTTCTATGCTTCCTCTAAGATCCGTCGTGACTAGACACTATAAATCTCCTCTTGGGGGTCCTAGAAGTTGAGCTCCAAGAAACTCCGGATGTGGGCGTCCCAATAACTCCGACAGTGAATCCAGATCCCTCTCGAAGATCAGCTCACCTCCGTTTCCCAACTGGTAGAACTTGCTGAACTGAGTCTCCATCTACAAGAATTAAGGATGAGGAAATTAGTGAAGTGATCAAGTGTGTCAATTTTTAAGTAGTAATGTAAGACTTTGAGGACATGAATTTTTGAGAAAGAATGAATTCCCAAGGATAAGAGAGGAAATAGTTTTTCATAAATACTCAGTTTGGTTTTGAAACTAAGTTTTTGTTCGGACGTCCATTCTACCTAGGGTCTCCTATGGTCAGGATGGCTCTGATACCAACTTGTCAACACCCGGATTTTTAATTCCAGATGTCTGTTATGTCATACATCACAATCCCAGGATTACCATTTTTGCAAGACATAACAGAGTGGATATCACGGTACATCATCCATTACAAACCATACATAAGGTCTTACACAAATAAGGATCTCATGATCCAGTCTTAATACAACAAGCAGCGGAATAACAGATAAGCATAGCGGTGGGGTCTATCTTCAGGGGCACAGGCAATGCTGACGAAGGCAGATAGTCCTAGTTATCATAGCCGTCCTGCTGGCCATCATCTTGGTAGTCTCCTTCATAGTCTGGCCATGAAAATAGCCAGAGACAAAAGCCATGAGTACACTTTAAGTACTCGCAAACTACCACTAATAAGTAGTATAGTTCTAAGTTAAAGTGCTAACTCTAAGTTTAACTATAAAGTTAAGTTTGAAACCTAAGCTGAGTTCTGAAACAAAGAAAGATAAAATGAAGTTCTAGAATCACTTAAGTTGGGAAGCTAGTGTCATAAACACAACCCTGTTGTGGTCAAGTCAAGATTCATCATTCCTTTCATAAGTTATTTTGAAAACATCTGACAACGAAACAGTATGGCCATTCCAACTGTCCATAACCGAGGACGCGGCTATTCGAATAGTTTGACACTCTGCAGAAGTGGTACACTTTCACCACAACATTCGATACATCTGTCAGGGATAACCCTGAATAATCATACTTACTATGCAGATAATCAAACATAACCTTTCCTTTACACACCCTAGTATAAGCACCTCACCTATCAGCATGGCCTCCCAACCATGACCATCTGTCATCTTGGGCACTGCATAGGTGGACAACATTGAGAGGTAGCCTCAGCTCAGACCTCTCCCGCGAGGGAACTAATACTAATGCATATAAACTTCCAGCTAAGCCTTACCCAATTCAGGTATTGTGATTGTACGGTAAATTTGGAATGGTATCGCATCCGAATCCAACCATCAGTTTTGTAAAAGGGTTAAGGCTCATGCCTCAACATTTTCATCATCATGAACCATGTGTGTTTCTCAACACATGTCAAAACATTTCAATAGAATGACTCATCATTTCAAGGTTTTCATAATTCATTTTCACCAAGTATTCCCATCTAAAGTGATTCAAGTTTTTATCTACTCTAAACTACTAGGTTAAGAGTGTTAACTAAGGTGGAAAGATGGGATCAATCTCATGCCATAGAATGACATCTAAAGTTTATCTAACTAGGCCAACTTTTATACTCTTTATGCTACCTTCAAAACAAGTAAAGAACTTTGTGTAAAGTAAAGGAAATAAAGCTTGGAAATAATACTTGGGGTAAATACTAGTCAAAGTGGTATAACCAAAGCATGCCTAAAGCATCTTTACTAAACCATCTAGCTTAATTCTAGCTTGCTAACAATAGCTTGCAAGGGTTAGCTTGCCAATAGTAGCTTGCATTGTTAATGGTGGCTTACTAAGTATAATACTTGCAAGTGTTAGCTTGCCTTGGTTGGTGCAGTGGTTGAAGTTTTTTTCCTCCTCTTGATAGAACTCCTCCTCCTCAAAAGCTTGGTCGGTACTATCGTCTATAAATACATACGGAGTACACAATCACCAAACAATACTTAACTAGTCTAATTAGCACTCTAAGGCACACATTTGATGATCTATTATCATCACAAGCATCACAAGTTTTATTAACAAGTTTCATTCTTTTTATTTAAGAAAAGTAATTTCTACTCATTGAAAATTAACTAAGATTTAATATTCACCACTTAAATATGGGATCATGTGGACACATGTCATCACCACATATTCTAACATGTGGGAATGTGATTTATGGGTTGGTTCATAATTACTTTGGTTTAAGTTCATTATTTAATGATTTAAAGTGACTAGAAATGCCTATATAGCATTACTTTGGTACTAGTCCAAAGTCACTACATGTAAACCTTAATATTATTACATATTCAGATAGGTATGATGAAATGTGATTTTTGAGAGTTGGAATCAACTCAAAAGCTATCCTGGTTGATTTTATAAAAATGTTGCAAGGTGCAAAAGCTTCTATTTTGTTATTTTTACTAGGAGAGATCTATAACTCTAATTGAATTAAATCCAACGGGCTTGGGTAGATCTTTTCAGTATCTTTCTAACAAAATTGGAATCACTCCATTTGAATTTGTAAATCTCTCTGAATTGAATTTTAAACTAGGGGACAGAACTAGGTTTAAACTAAAATAGAAAAATCCTAATTCAAACTAAATGGGTCGCGCGGGAAAGCTAACGGGCCGGCCCAGTGACACAACACGGCGCGGGGCACAGCTGACAGGGGGGTCCACTAGCCAGAGGCTCATAACATGCGAAGCGGTACGGGGCGATGTGGGCCGTTAGATTAGAACGGGGATCAACGGCTAGGGCTCGTCGTCAACGACGGACCTGTCACCGGCGAACTCTAACCCTAGTGGCTCGATGGGGGTGCTCATGGGGCGTACCAGGGCTCCAGCAACAATGGCGATGGGGGAAAATGAACTAGTGGTCGACGGCGAACTCAGGGATGGTCGAGGCAGCTCCGGGGGTGGTCGCAATCAACGGGGCCCTTCTCCTCCAGAGGCGGCCAGCTCCGGTGCAATTCCGGCGACTGCGAGCTCGAGTGGCTCCGGGGAGAAGTGGGGACTTATCAGTAAGGTGAGGGGAGGTGAGTGGTGTGCAGAGAATGGCTGGGGGTGGCCTCTATTTATAGGACGACGATGCGGCCGAAAGGCATGGGCGAGCAGCTCCGGCGAGGGCTGCATAGCATGCTAGCGGCGTGGCTCAAGGTAGGGGACGGTGGCTGGTCTCCTGGCGGTGGTCTAGGGCTTTAATGCGGGCTTAGGGACGGTGGTATGCGGTCGGGCGGTGCACGCGCTCTGAGCGGCAGAGGCGGCGGTCTCAATGGCGAGCAGTGGCTGTGGTGCATTGGGCGGCGAACGGGCATGTCTGGCGTGTTCCTGGGGTCGTGGCGGAGCGGTGGACGCGGGCTGCGGTCGAGGGGCGGCGTGTACACGCATGTCGGGCGCGGCGCTCTGGCGCATGCTCGGCATGGTGCAGACGCACTGGGAGCGGCGCATTGGCGGTGGTCCATGCTCTGGCTTGGCTCGGGGAGGGGACAGAGAGTGGCGGTGAGGTTAGGGCTTGCTCATAGACATGGTGAGAGGGAGGGAGGTGGTCTGCTGCGGTGGTGGCATGGTCGGCCGGCCAGCATGGTGCTCGGCATGGCTTGACATTGCCACTAGGGGGTAGGGGATGGGGTGTAAATGTCCTGGTTAGATCATTTGGGGATAGTGGGAGTGTTTTGAGGACAATTGGGTGCAAAACCCTGTACAAAACAGTGAGCTAATTACTAGGTGTAAACTCTGTCTGCCATGTGTTTGTGGAAATGGCCGCAAGAACTTTATTTTTGAATTTTGAAAAGATTTTTGGTGGGTGTGCTAGCCATAAGCTTGAGACTCTGTGGGTGCTTGGGTTTTGAAATTTGAGCTTGTTTGAGTGGTTTTTGAAATAGTGGGATCTTCCCATATGAAATAGATTCAATTTTCAACTGTTATTTAAATTTAGTGTTTGCATGTTTTTGGTATATCACAAAGTGGGCCTTGGTACAACATTATGTGTACTAGCAAGGGGTGCAAAGATCCACAATTGTTTCTGTTAGGTTTTGAGTACTACGAATAGCCAAAGTAGGTATGTTGATTAAAATGGCACAAATGACCATTCTCTTGTTTTATTCATTTTGATTTGTTTTTCTTTGGGATTTGTTTGGGAATGATTTAGATGATGTTTATTTCACCTAAGAATCATTTTACAAGCAATGGATCACTTAATCATGGCAATTCAAATCAACTCATATTTAAATGCACACACATATGAATGCTTTAATATTTTTAATTGGAAAAGTTTTTGTTAACCCTAATTTTGATGATTTTGATCTTAATAACCTTGGATTAAAGTTTTGGGATGTTACACGAGGCTTGCATGAGATGGAGGTCCAAAGAGGTCCACATAAAGGAGCTCTAAGATCCTTTTTGACGAAATAATAGTCTTCCTTCGATGAGGAGAGTCATGCATTTTCCCTTCAACACAAGCCCTACAAACACGATCTTTGCCAAAGGAGACATTTTCTTTTAGTCCAAGGATGTGGCCACCCTTGTGGAGACTTTGCAAAGTTCTCATATTGAAGTGGGCTAGTCGGTGATGCCATAACCAGCCCGCGTCAGCCTTTCCGAAAAGCCACATCGGGCCTGTAGTGGTTTTCCCCGAAAAGTCCACCACGTACAGGTCATTTTCGACATATCCCATGAAAGCGACTTTTAGAGACTTGCTCCACAAGAGTACCACCAAATCAGCATCAATAAAAACTGCAAAGCCCATCTTACCAAGGGCGCGAACTGAAAGTAAATTGTAACCGAGAGTCTCAACAAGCATGACGTCCACGAGAGAGATATCGTGAGCCACCACAACTTTGCCAAGACCCAATACCTCAGATTTAGACTTGTCACCATAGGAGACGGTTATATGATCATGATTTGGCTGCATCTCTGTGATGATCTCCTTGCTTCCGGTCATGTGACTCGTGCATCCGCTATCGAGTACCCATTTAGACCCACCGGAAGCATAACCCTGCAAACAAGTTACTTCTTGGTTTTAGGTACCCATTTTTCAATGGGTCCTCTCATGTTAGTGACAAGGGTCTTGGGGAACCAAATAGACCAAGGAATGTAACAATCATAAGGACCTACATAACTAGCATAAACATCACCATAATGATCGCAATATAACTCAAAGTTAGGATTGTTAGCCCCTCCAAAACCATCATAATTAGACTTGTCATTTGTGGTGGTGCTAGTCTTTGGTTGAGCAGTCTTGCTCTTCTTCTTCTTCTTCTTGTTCTTTGTCTTGGGAATATAACCAAGACCCTCTTTTCCATTGTTTGATCTTTGCTTGCTAAGTATCTCATCTAGAACTTATTTACCTTTGTGTTGAGATCCTTTTGCAAGTTCTTATTTTTCATATGATGATGTGGAGGTGTTGGACACATCATACTTCCTCAATTGAGTTTGGAGCTGGTCATGAGACTCATTTAGATTGGAGTGTTCACTCTCCAATTCCTTGTGAGCAATGTCAAGTTTCTCAAACTTCTTCGAGAGTCTGGCATGAGCAGCCCCAAATTCAATCTTTTCCTTCTTTAGTTTCTTTACCTTGGCAAGAGCGTTGTCACGATCTTTGATGAGCTGAGCCACAACTTCTTCATGTGACTCCTCAATGGATTCGAGTCTCTCTTCCAAAGATACTCGAGCTTCCTCTTCTTCTTCCAAGGCATTCTTCAAAGAGGCTATCTCCAAGGCATCTTCTCTTTCAATTCTGCCCTTTTCTTCAAGGAGATCTTCGGCTTGGGCAAGTTGACTCATAAGAGCATCAAAATGAAGTTTGTGCTCACCTTGCAAGTTAGTCAAAAAGTTGTCCAAAGCAATAACTTTTTCTTTCATTTTAAGACTAGTATGATCATCCATATCCATATTTATGTTAGTCTTAGGGAATGAAGAACTAGAAGTTGATACCTCGGACCCTTTTGCCATAAGACACGTGATGTTGTTGTTGATGATGTTTTTGTTTGGAGACTCGAAGAGAGATGATGGAGTCGATATGGTAGCTATAGCAGCCACCTCGCGAGAACTATCTTCATCCTCTTCATCTTCACTTGTAGAGGAGTATTCTTCTTGTGCCACCAAGACAATCTTGGGCTGCTTCTTGTAAGGGCCATTCTTTTTGATAAATGGTTTCTTCTTAGGTGCCTTGGATTTTTCTTTAAGGATGAGCCTGCCACCATTGTCTTCTCTATTTTGATATGGACACTCAGCCACAAAGTGCAGCCTATCCCCACAATTGTAGCAAGTTCTCAGTTTTTGGCCACTTTCTCTTCTTCCACTTGACCCATTCTTGCGCTCAAGTTCCGACTTGGCCTTGGCAGGATCCTTCCAAAAGTTCCTTGCGTAAAACGCCATGTACTCACCATGAGCACGTTTGACTTCATCGGGGCAGTCCATGGAGGCACTCTCGAAAGCTCTTTCGTCCTCATCTTGCTCAACAACATTAGTCTTTATAGCAACATTGACCCTCTTTTGCATTCCAATGGCACGGGCACGGGCATCTTCCGCGTTCTTTGCAGCAACCTTGAATGATGCCATTTCTTGCATGACTTCATTGGACGTCATTTGATGGTAGTTGTGTCTACCTTGCAAGCTCTTCAAGTCCGTTGGCTCAAAAGGCATTAGAGCACTCACATATTTCCTTTTTATCCAAGCATCATCAATGTGAGTGGCTCCATGCTTTCTAAACGTTGTTGCGATGCCCTTGAGTCTTCTATACATGTCTTCATGGTTTTCACCATCCAACATGTAAATTCCTTCAGCTTCATTACTAAAGGCATCATACCTATTCCTTCTCATGCTTTCATTTCCAATAAAGAGATCGGTGAGAGCATCCCAAGCTTCTTTAGCTGTGTTGAGATGTTCAATGTGGGGCATGTCCTTGGGACCCACTCCGAGCTGTATCATGTGAAGGGCCGTAGCATTCAGTTGGCTATCCACAACTTCTCTTCTTGTCAGGTTGGTGTGATCTCCAATATGAAGACCCTATTCGATAATTCTCCAAAGTTCAATAGAAGAGCTGCAAACATGAGACTTCATTAAGAATTGCCATTGATTAAAAGAAGATGCAGTAAGCTTGGGTGGATCACCCCTACTGTTTATATGAGGATGAGGGATAGGTGGGTCGGGGGAATATAAGTGATGAACCTCACTATATTCCTCCTTACCACTTCCCTTCTTGGAGGTGGAACCATTATGTTTTTCACCTACCACTTCATCTTCCTTGGATGTGGTGTTAGCCTTATCCTTGGATGAGGGAGTGGCAGCCTTAGAGGAGGATGGAGATGGGGCTACAGATGATGTGAGGCGAGCAATCATTTGATTCATCTCCTCCATCTTGGTCTCAAAGGATTTCAACAAGGTTGTTTCCAACGTCTTGAGGTCATCCATTGTGACCTTATCCACAACCGTATTCCCATTCTCCTTGGTACCCATACTTCTCTTAGGCGGTTAAGCCTGAATAAAGAGCCGGGGCTCTGATACCAATTGAAATGGATCATATGGGCACCTAGAGGGGGGTGAATAGGTGCTACTTCAAATTTTAATGCTTTTTCAATTTTAGGCTTAAAACAAAAGGTAAATTCTCTAGATAACTATTTAGAGGAATTTCCCTATATGCAAACCTATCTACTAGCGACTAAGAGGCGAGTGGAAAGAGGAACGAGTGAACCGTAGTGAAGCACGCGGAGACACATGATTTGTTTTACCGCAGTTCCTTCCTTGTTAAGGGAAGTACATCTGCGTTGTGGGCGGTACTAAGACCACCACGCCACAATAGGCCTCACCCTGTTCTCCTATGGATCCCGCCACCAAAGGCCTGATCCACCTTTCCACTATAGGAACCCTTCGAGGCGGGTACCAGCGCCTTTACACAACTAGCGGGGCACAACCCCACAACCAAATTGGAGGCTCCCGAAATGACAACAAGCTACCACAAGAACAAGTTATCAATAACACAATACAAGATCTAGTTATTAGTAAGAATACTAGATCGGGGATTTCTCCAAATGAATGGAGAGGAGTTGATGCGCTTGATTCGTGATGGCGATGAAGATAGTCTCCTCCTTCAATTCCCCCAAAGATCAAAGCCTTCGGTGGTTGAAGTGGGAGATCTAGAGAGAGAGCTCTTGCAAAGGGTCTGCCAATTTTCGAATGAATCAAGAGTTCTTCACGATGGGGATGAGGGGGCTTTTATACCCCCTGCACCCACTGAGCCGTTGGAGCCATTTGGGGTCGGATTATCCGGCCCAAGTGAGGGCCGGATTATTCGGTCTTGGAAAAACTCCGCCCCAAACTCGGATTATCCAGCAAATAAACCGCCCCCACTCAGAGCGACGTGCCGAGCCTGCCCTTGATCGCCTCCTGGGCGCCGGATTATCCGGCCCCACGCGAAGGCCGGATTATCCGGCCAAGGGAGGAAAAACCGCCCTTGTTCGGATTATCCGGAAGAATATCCGACCGCACTCCGAGCGTCGTGCCTTGGCTGCCTTTGATCGATTTCTGGGGCCCGGATTATCCGGCCCCATGCGAAGACCGGATTATCCGGCCTGGGGAGAAAAAAACGCCCTAGTTCGGATTTTCTGGGAGAAAATTCGAGCCCACTCTGAGCATCGCGCCTTGGCTGCCTTTGATCGATGGGTTAGGACGGATTATCCGGCCCTTGGTGGGGCGGATAATCCGGCCCCCCCAAAACACCAGAACAGTCCTTGCACACTTAGCGCACATGAGAAAACTCCACGGTATTGTTATCTAACACTCAAAACACAGGGAACCATGAAATGTTCTTTCACTAGGGTTTCTCCATCTCCCCAAGAACTAATGATTCACTCAAACATGGAGGCAATCAACATCATAAAAATAATAATGAAATCTATCATAGATGAATAGTACTTGTATAAATCCACAACGAGTACATAAATTACAACAAGATCTAGATAAGATGTAGATGGGATGGATGGAGATGGTGGTGATGCAGCGGTTGATGATGAAGATCGATGCCTTAGCCTCCTGGATTTGCGCATGGCGAAGATGAATCCCCGGTGGACGAGTTCCCCCTCCAGATGCCTTCCGGAGGTGAGGTTTCGGCGATTTCTAGTTGTTCTGTATGTCGTCTCTCTGATCTAGTTGCACGGGATGAAACTATTTGAGGAGGCGGTGGCGGCACCAACTATACGACCGGAACTATACGGCCAGAAAATTTACTTCCGCCGTATAGTTGGTCGTTAAACCGTATGTAAGCCTCGATCGCTTCGGGTTTTCTTCTGGTGTTATTGATATTTCCCAAATAAGTGATTTACGTTGTTTTTCCTCCTTTTCTCCCCAATACAACAGCTCTAAGAATTGTGTCCATTGTATCCATCATCTGTCCTGATCCTCATGAAAATAGACATAAAATGTGCGCGCGAACACCGTAAAATACCTACAACTATAGTACAAAATAATAATATAAAACATGATGCAAATATGCACTCATCCGGAGGGACGGGCAGAGGGGTCTGGAGGGAGGCTGGTTAGGGTTCCCTCCCCGTCGCTCGCGGGAGCGACGCGGGGTCGGGCATTATTTTATTGTATTTGAACTATGCCAAATGTTTGGCTTTCAATAGTTTGATTTCTAGACAAAAAAATTTACTCCTCTAAATATAGGGGTTCGGTTAGAAACCGCCAAGCTTTAGTGGAGTACTTTTACTTCTCTAGAGATAACAGGTTGCGACTAAAATATTGCACCACCTATTGTATAGTTGGTGTTTTTCTTTTTCTTTTCCAGTTTTCCTTTTCCTTTTGCATCCATGTGGCAGATTTCGCTCTAAAAGTAGTGTGCTGCATTTCATGAAAAAGTGCCTCAAATCGTTTCTGAAAGGGTCATAGCTGTTTTCAGCTCAGTCATGTACAGTACATGTCTTGTGAGGAAATTCTTCCGCTTGTTAGTTTACATATCAAGTTTATACCCATTATTTACTGAAATATATATCATTTGTAGTTACAAATCAAAGGCGTACACGTTGCACGGAAAAAAATTTGAAGGACAACAGCCGAGATCGGCGCGCAAAGCGTGCTAGGTCCTTCTAGTTCGAAAGCTAAAAAGAAACGGATTTGCTAGTTCTTAATTAATTAAGACAGCTAATATATGAATAATCATGTACTAGTACGTCATAATTAATCCGAGGACGGTTCCGGCGCCTGCGGCGGCGACGGCTTAATGCGAGGACGGCTTAGCGGCGCCCTTTTTGGTAGGTACACGCTTGACGAGCACCGAGACGACACCCATGATCATCTCCAGGTCGCCATCTTTGGAGAGCAGGTCATCCTTCTTGGACGCCCCATCCGCGCGGCACTCGTCGCAGTTCCACACGACGTTGTCGTTCTCGGTCCTCTCGATGAAGCTCCGCAGTTGGGCGAGGTTGACGGGTTTGCTGCCGAGTCGCTTGGCTGCGTCCTCGATGTCCGACGCGCAGTTGTCCATGCACCACCAGGCGCTTTTCGTGATGCCCTTCTCCTCTTTGCGCGCGAGGGCGGCCGCGGCGGCGGTGGTCTTGGCCGCGGCGCGGACCGCGATCTCGGCCAGCGCGCTCGCGTTGGCGGACTTGCTCTTCGGGCCCGCCGAGAGGACGGTCTCGCAGTAGTCCGGGTACGGCGTGTCGGCGCACGCCTTCTTGACGTCGGCGGAGACGAGGGAGGCTGCGCGGAGGAGGAGGACGACGGAGATGGAGAGGGAGAGGGAGAGGGCGCGGGTGCTGCGGCAATGCGTCGCCATGGTCTGTGGTGGAGGGGAATGCGAGGTTTGCGTGGAGCTGTGTCCCATATATGGCCGAGAGAACATGCCCAGCGTTTGGTACGTGTACGTGCTATGTGTGGTCGGGCCGCTGCCTCCGTCTGTGGCTGCATGCATGCGTTGCGTCGTCTCCGGTTGTGGTCTCAGCCAGCCAGCAGCACACCGGCACACGCCCACGACCACCACCTGTTCGACGAAATTGTCCAACCCAGGAATCCGGGGGGATCCCAGTGCTAAATTTATTTCACAACCATACATACAGCATCAAACATTTGTTCCACCTGTTCCTACTCTAAATATCAGTCTACTACGTTTATTGTTTTCCAGTTAGTCCAACCGGACATCGATCGTCCGTGTCGCGGAGAGGCGCATCCTCATCCTCTGCAAGCCTGTGAATTAGCATCTCCATTGTCTCGACATACCTCGGCATGTAATGGTCCTTTATCATAGATCGCGCGAGTCGGATCTTTCCGTACGTGCCGCGAGGTGTCTCGTAGAGGGCGACACCCGCATTCTGGCCGCCTTGCTCCTCCGATGCTGGCAACGCAACCATGTGCATGATCCGTCCTGGAGGGTATAACTGCCGACGGGGAGGCGCCTGAGAGGCGGTCGACGGTGATCTCCGCAGGGACTCCATGAGCTGCTCCCTGTCAGCTGCTTCAACAGTTTGCCTGCCTGCTGCAACATATGGCCAGCAGCAGGACAGTGCAGAATGTTTCTTCACTACGTCTTCTACTAAATGCTTCATCTCAGACTGTAACGGCAAGCCAAATTAATTCGGCACGGTTAATTCTGTTTAAGAAATCTGGGTTTGAAATGAAAAAACGTTTTTCTTGTACCTCGGCCATGCGAGATCCGACATCTGAAACCTTAGAACTTGGATTGTGTACAAAGGGAACATAGGATCTCATGAAATTCACAGAGTGGTTTATGAAACTCAGTATTGTCTTGTGCTGAATATGTTCCTGGAGATCAGGTGCCCAGGATGATGCCATAACCTGCACAGATTTGCAGCACAAATGCAAACACATGAGGCTTCTGCACATGTAAATTGTTTCTGCATTACACAACTTTTTTCTTTCACTATATCAAACAAGGTGGCCACGGATGGGGGGTACCTCTCCACGAAGGCTGGCAGCTGACACCTTGCCAAAACATGGCACCAGGTCGTTCTTGTTGACAACAGTGGTAACGAAGTCTTTGCTGGACTCAGCCAAGTCCCAGGTCATGCAAGCAGCTGGACAGTAGCAGTTCGGTATGTTAGTGTGTGTTGTACATCAGTAACGTCATATTCAGAAGCCAGTTGGAAAGACAAGAAAGGAACTACTATAAAATTGTCGCAGATACTAATGGCTCTGTTTCAGACCAGTGATTCTTTAAGATAACAATTGTAAAGCAGGTCTATTGCTCCAGGTGACAATGCCATTGCAGTTCTTGGGCATACTTACCCTTTTTGTTTTTGCTTCATATTTGCACAGCACATGATTCTACACAGACCTTTCTTAAAATGAATGACTGTCTACTTAACAATCATATGTTGCTGCAGCATCATTAGTAAATTTAGATGCAGTGATTTTTCTTGATATTCATATGTTTAAAGCGAATTTTCAGTCGAATCCAATAGAGTACCTGGTCCAAAAGCAATACATGAAGATGATGATAACTTCTTCTTCTCACGTAGTATGCATGTTAAAATTGCTGCAATGGCAGCACCCATTGAATGCCCAATGATCTAAATTGGAACAAAAAAAAATTATTTTGGTGAGAACGAATCTTGATGGAGCAAAAAAAAAATCTTGATGGAGCAATGATATTCTGTTGTGAGAGATTATCCAGACAATCAACTCCCCATGTCGTCTGCATTACTTTCCAGTGTCACATATGTGCTACTTTACTGTTAAATTTGACCCATCTTATTAATAAGAATCATGAAATTATTGCTGCAAAATCCTTCAGACTGAAAGCAACAGTTGTGGAGGTTCAGAAATATTTGACCACTTACCTTAATTCTGTAGTCTGGAAATAGCTCGACTGCTCTGCTGAGGCATGGAATGGCCTGATCCGCAACCCAGCGAGCTGCTGCAACCATTCCGCAGTGTGCATGCCCAACCACTACACTGGATCCACGGCCTTCATGTGACACTGCATGATGAAACGGAACCTCTGCAGCAGTTGCTGCCGTCAGGCGATCCTTAACACTGATAGCGCCCCGGATGAAAAGGAGGAAGCATCGGGTACTTTCGTCGCGGACAACCGTGAATTTGGGCTTCATAAGCTGCATTAGCAGGCAGCAGCACCAGGATTTACTTTCACAATAGTATGTACCAAGATGGCCAGTAATTTTGGTCATGATATTGTACATACCTTTGCCTTGGACTTCCTTATGAGAATATCACTGTGATCATATCCACCAAACTCTAGGAACACTTCATAAGGCTTCTTTGAGAAGAACATGCAGAGTCTCAGGTATCTTAGAAGTGAGATCAGCTCATGCCTTACTCCAGGACCTTCCAAGGGTATACAGTTACTACCTGTGTACTCATGCTGCAGGTTCCCCTGAAGAAAAATGAACAGTTAATCTGAGAAGAGGCGATATATTTTCGTTGCTATATAATGATAATCAAATGTGTTGGGTTAGTGACATGAGTTCTTCATAAGTATTACCTCTGCTCCAAATAATTTGACATTATGAAGGCTACTTCAGCCTTCCAAAAACGTCTTATAATTTGAAAAACAGAGGGAATAACAAACTACCATGCTCTTGGCAGTTCTACATTTACAACCAATTCTAATGCAGTGGTTTGAAAGCTCAAATCCAAGAAATTTAACAAAAAAATCTTCCAAATCCAAACTACTTTTGGAATTGGTTTGCCGGGAGAATGACCTGCCAAGAGTCAAAATCAACCGCGACCAAGGCCTGATGCATTGCTGAAGTGACAAGCATGACCACAGAATTAAGAAACCATCATAATTTTAATAATGATCTAAGACCAAATCAAGCGTGATTTACAAGCCAATATCACATGATTTTCCTTCACTATATTACTATGCGCAAGCACAAATGTCACTGCGACAAAACAATTTCAAGCAGATAGAAACATTTGGACGCGTGGTGTGATCACCTCACCTGGAGGCGCATGTAGTGGCTGATCCCGAAGGCGATGTCCCCGAGCGGCCACTTCCCCAGCGTCTCCCCGTACGCGAACCCCAACGTCCTGGATGCCACGGCGGCCGCCTCCCTCCAGCTCGCCGGCGCCCTCTCGGGCCACCTTTCCTCGCTTCCCCCTTCGACGTCCTCCCGACCGCGCCGCCGCCTAGGCACCTTCTCCGCTCCATCGGAGAACAGGCGCCCAGAGAGCACGACATAGACCAGCGCTGCCGTCCCCGCCGCCGACGATGCCACCCCCTTGGCCCCCATTCTCTGCGCCGGATGGCGGGAGCAAGCTGCGGAGGCGCCTAAAAATGGGAGCAGGGGTTTTGGGAGGGATGGGCGCAATTGCCCCTCCAATTTTCTGCATCATATTTGCATTAGCCGAGACTTGCTAAAAGCTTCAAGAATTATTTTAGGCAAG
Source organism: Avena sativa (assembly GCA_916181665.1). Lineage (NCBI taxonomy): Eukaryota > Viridiplantae > Streptophyta > Magnoliopsida > Poales > Poaceae > Avena > Avena sativa. Next base: position 220,803,117 of record OV702292.1, read on the forward strand.
ACGAGATAAACAAAGGGGTGACTAATTATCACTCTAATGTTTGCATATTACGAGCTCACAATTTACATCTATTTTCTAAGAGAAGAATGCACCGTTAATCAGAACCATCTTTTCCCGTGTGAAAAGGGTATTTTGGGAACAAAATCACATCGCAGGGGTATATGCGGGGTGCTTAGGCTGATGCTCCGAAGGATAGATTGGATATTCCACTACTCCAGCCAAAAGATACCTGCTGCACTTCTGTATACCTAACGTGCCCGACTTCATTCAGCTCGTCCGACCGATCGATAGAAAGAGTGACGGGTACAATGACAATGTGGCATGCCCTCTAGCACAAATCGAAGTAGGGTATCTCAGGCAACTAAGAGCATCTCCACTCGTCTCCTCCTATGGCGTCCGGCGGATGACCTTAGAGGGGGGAGGGGGCGCTGGCGCCAGTTCGTCAAATGGGGAGGCGCCGCCTTCCAGTCGCACCCTCCAAACACGCCCCTCCCTCCAAATAGATTGTCAAATTTAAACATAACAAATCGCTGATCACATAGTTTTGTCACCTACAAACTGATTAAATAGTCTCAATGACCACGTCGCCGCAAATCGGTGTGGACAAAAGTCTAGCGAACAAAAAAGGTGAATGTCGGGCGACCTCACATTACAGAGCCGCGGAAATCAGATGGTGAGATCATTCGCCGGGGTAGAAGGAACCTCCTCTGGGGTAGCCGATGGCGGGGTAGCAGGTGTTGGGGATCGACGCGGAAAAACAAAAAAAAATCCCTACGAAGGATCCCGGAAACTTAGCCTAGGATCTATCTATGTAGTAATGCGGTAACGGCCAATGCGTATAGAATACATACCCTTGTAGTCTGTACGCGGTTAACGTTCCGCGGGGAACGTGGTTGATGTAGTCGTACTCGAAGCCGACCTCAACGTCGCGAAGCTCCTCGCAGGTCACCCCTTGCTCCTTCTTGATCTTCATTATCGTCATCGTGCAACAGCTCCGGCTCACGACATTTAAGCGCCCCAAATGTTGCGCCTCGTGTCTTCGTACATATCCGGTGCACGATAAGACCTTTGGCTCCCCGATCCCGCCGGGAGTGCGGAAGTGATATCCGGCTAGGAATCCCTGCAGCGCAACGGCGTACTGCAGGTGTGCCTCGATCGCACAGCCCAGACTTGGGACCATGGTCACAAGGTGTATAGAGAGGGAGGGAGAAAGTCAACCAAACGACTTCTCAGATTGTGTGTTTAATCTCACCCATGGGCACCCCTTTATATAGGCGGAGGGGGTGTGTCCTCCCCATTGGGTTAGCCATGTGGGACTATTCATAAAAGAAAAGCCAGCAAATTTTCGGACTTGTCAAATGGGCCAAAAGTACTCAGCCCAAATAGCAAACAGAAAATACTAAATAAAAGAAAAAGGAGAAAAGCACACGGCAGCAGGCTGCAGCCAGCCGGGTGGGCCGGCCACCTTCCCCGCGGGGCCCAGCTCGCCAGCCAGGCGCCCAGCGGTCGGGTAGGCCGGTGCCCGCAGCGTGGCCCAGCTACACCAGCGGCTAGCGGCGATGGCTAGGGGAGGCGACCCGGGTGGGCCGGCCAGCCCGTGCGGCCCGCTAGAGGCGGCAGCGGTAGCCAGCTGCCCAGTCCCGCCCAGGTGGGCCGACTGGCAGCGGCGGCCCGCGGCGGCCTGGCGTCGCTCAACTATCCGCCGCCCTGTGCGGTGGTGGTTATCCGCCGCCCACAGGGCTGGCTATTTTGCCTTTTTCCTTTTATTTTCCTGCAGTTTTATTTCTAGGCTATTTCCCTCCGGGATTTAGCCTAATATAAAAGTTGACTTTATAAATCTTAATCTATATATTATTTATAATATATTAATTCATAATTAATATATAATAAATATATATTTAAATTCTCATTTATCCGAAAACACTTTTCGGGGCTTTTCCTTTATTCTTTCTCCGAACACTTTTCGGGGCTTTTCCTTTATTCTTTCTCCGAACAATGTCAATCACATCATCCATGTGACTCATGCCCGATCTTTCGATCTCTTGTGTTCCACGGCCACGCTTCTCTAGCGTGCTAGGCTCGCCAAATCTAACTTGTGTGTATTCGCTGTGCAACATGGCTTACACCCACTGTATGCGAACGTAGATATGTCTGACCCCCGATCATCACGGCCGGCCTCATATCGAAGAACTTTCTTGGTGGTGCACACACAAGGGAAACATGGAATATTGGAATTAAATAGGGATTATCTTATTTGCTACCGTTGAGTATCTAAATACTAGCACACAATAAGATGGAAAAACAGGTATCAACATCATATGTATAATGTGATATGATATGGTCTTTCTTGCGCCTTGATCTCCATCGAGCGCTCCGGCACGATCTCCATCTTGCCCTTGGTTTGACGCCAAGTCCACGACGCCTCCACCAGGTCGTCCATCGGAACGATGACTATTACTATACTACTTAGTAACAGAAAAGTAAACTACTTTACCTTTGTAACGACCAATGCCATATCATAATCACATGCCCCTGCAAAATAAAGTTAGACGCCTCTACTTTATCTATTGCAAGTTTTACGTGGTTGTTAGGGCTTTCGCACTAGAACCGTTTCTAAGCTACGAACTTTCCAACCACAACATGGATCCGACAGTTGTCTCTATTACACCCCTTTCGGGGCCCTCCGTTGTAAATGCTATATCAACTATCGAATGAGAGACAGACACCCGCTAGCCACTTATACGGTACAAGCTGTATATTGAGCGTGGAACTAGTCTCGCGTACGAATACGCGTAAGGTCGGTCCGGGCCACTTCATCAAACAATGCCGCTATATAAACAAGTACACGTTAGAGGGTAACAACTAAGGGATCAATGCCCGCACAATACTTGTGTGTACTGACCGTACATCACTCCTACGCAGAGATCGGCTCTGATACCACTGATGGGGATCGGCACGGAAAAACAAAAAAAATTCTCTACGAAGGATCCCCGGAAACTTAGCCTAGGATCTATCTATGTAGTAATGCGGTAACGACCAATGCGTATAGAATACATATCCTTATAGTCTGTACGCGGTTAACGTTCCGCGGGGAACGTGGTTGATATAGTCGTACTCGAAGCCGACCTCAAGGTCGCGAAGCTCCTCGCAGGTCACCCTTGCTCCTTCTTGATCTTCATCATCGTCATCGTGCAACAGCTCCGGCTCACGACATTTAAGCGCCCCAAGTGTTGCGCCTCGTGTCTTTGTACACATCCGGTGCACGATGAGACCTCCGGCTCCCTGATCCCGTCGGGAGTGCGGAAGTGATATCCGTCTAGGAATTCCTGCAGCGCAACAGCGTACTGCAGGTGTGCCTCGATCGCACAGCCCAGACTTGGAGCCATGGTCACAAGGTATATAGAGAGGGAGGGAGAAAGTCAACCAAAGGACTTCTCAGATTGTGTGTTTAATCCCACCCATGGGTACCCCTTTATATAGGCGAAGGGGGTATGTCCTCCCCATTGGGTTAGCCATGTGGGACTATTCATAAAAGAAAAGGCAGCAGATCTTTATACTTGTCAAATGGGCCAAAAGTACTCAGCCCAAATAGCAAACAGAAAATACTAAATAAAGAGGAGAAAAGCACACAGCAGCAGGCTACAGCCAGCCGGGTGGGCCGGCCACCTTCCCCGCGGGGCCCAGCTTGCCAGCCAGGCGCCCAGCGGCCGGGTGGGCCGGCGCCCGCACCGTGGCCCAGCTGCACCAGCGGCCAGCGGCGGCGGCCAGGGGAGGCGACTCGGGTGGGCCGGCCAGCCCGTGCGGCCCGCCAGAGGCGGCAGCGGTAGCCAGCTGCCCAGTCCCGCCCGGGTGGGCCGGCTGGCAGCGGCGGCCCGCGGCGGCCCGCGGCGGCCTGGCGTCGCTCAAATATCCGCCGCCCTGTGCGATGGTGGTTATCCGCCGCCCACAGGGCTGGCTATTTTGCCTTTTTCCTTTTATTTTCCTGCAGTTTTATTTCTAGGCTATTTCCCTCCGGGATTTAGCCTAATATAAAAGTTGACTTTATAAATCTTAATCTAAATATTATTTATAATATATTAATTCATAATTAACATATAATAAATATATATTTAAATTCCCATTTATCCGAAAATACTTTTCGGGGCTTTTCCTTTATTCTTTCTCCGAACAACTTCGGATCTCTCCGCGGAACGATTTCGTCTTTCTTTACTATGATTCCGTCTTACGAATGATTGCTCTCATCGTACCCTTAAGTGTATCCTCTCACGGCTCGGGAATGCTCTAGACATAATCTGTATCAATGATCAATAGAGGGACCAGGGATATCCATGTGACCCCTATGCATTCCTGATGACAATGTCGTTTGAACCGTCTAAATGTAGCATCCTCTTCCTTTTGTTTCTCGATACAACTTGTCCGAGATCCGATCACTAGTATCCCATACCTTTGTTCAATCTCGTTCACAACAAGTTATGTTTACTTGTTACCGTGATATTACATCCCCGTGACCTAGTCACATGTTGCAACATTTATAGATGTAATCTCACCAAGTCGGCCGTATGTATCTTTACCCGTCATATGGGTGAATAAATATCGGTCTTGCAGTCACATGTCATCTACTGTTCCTTCGGAATACCCAACATACACCTTTATGACCACCGCATTACCAAGTGGCGTTTGATGTAGTCAAAGCAGCCTAGGGAAACAGTGAGTAATATGAGCTCACGGTCTAAGGAGAAGGAGTCTAGGTATAGCTGTTGCAACAATGAACTATATGACTTGATCGTGTTGCAATCCTTTGAGGAATGTCCAACCACATCATTCTCTAATGATATGATCTCGTTGTCAGTCGGCATAAATGCCCATGATCTTGAAACCCAGATCATCTTCGTGACCAACGAACTAGTATGAATAGAGGATACTAGGGACTTTGTTGTTTCATACCACACCTGTACCAATGTTTCTACTTGGCACATTTATAGCACAATATGAAACTATTATAAACTAATTGAGATATGATAATAAAAACCTATTTCTTATTTGCCTCTAGGGCATATATCCTTCAGCAGGCACCTCCTCTGGGGTAGCCAATGGCGGGGTAGCTGTCACTGGTGAAGCCTCAGTCGCCGAGGGGGTCTCTATTGCCGAGGTCGCTGTCGTCAAGGGAGTCGAGGTCTCCGGCGGAATTTTGTTCTTGGACAGGATGGCGACGTGTTGATCGACGCACCACGCCTTCACCTCGTCGTCCATTCCCATCGTGTCGACCGTCAAGATCACCAAGTCCTTCCTCCTCTTCCTCGCCGCCATGTTGTCCTTGATCAGGGCGAGCTTGATGTCCTTCCTCTCGATCACCGACGCCTACCTTGCCACAGTGACCTCTTCCATCTTGGCGGCTTGCTCTGCCCTAATCGTGGCATGTGATGCGGCATCAGCCATGCACGCCCTGATGGAGGAGTGCAGCTTCTCGATAGCCAGCGTCGAATACCTTAGAGACTTGGCCTTCTTCTACCCAATGGGGCGACCTTCGGAGGCAGCCAATGGCGTTGCGTTGGGGTCATAGTAGGCATCGTTTCTTGGCGAGCATTGTTTGCGTCTCCATCCACTTGTCGCATGTCTCAATCCAGGTGAAGACATGGACGAACTTGAAATCGATGTCGACGTTGTCCTCATGATAGGCGCTGATCATGGCGCGCATCTATAATGCAATTGAACACAATGAAACCAACAAACAAAGGGGGTACAATACATAATGGTTGCCGGCTAGGATTGCTTACTTGATTGTTGAATTTGGTGCCACTAACATGCACTCACTGGACCTCCTCCACGATGTCATGCCACTTGTTGCAAGCATGTTGGATCAATTCCCAATGGTGTGACATGGCCGAGTCATTTAGATCATGCCGCAAACTCTTGAAATAGGGATCCAAAAGGCGACGCTCGTCGAATGCCTCCTTCATCCTCTTCCAATAGCTGTCGGCATTTTGGTTGGCGCCAGTGTAAGGATCAATGCTTAATGTCTTCCATGCCTTGGCGAGTCACTCGTCCTCCCTCAAGCTCCACTTCGGCCCACAGCTCCCGGCTTTCTTCTTATTCTCGTGTGGGTCGGCCGCGGGCACCTCCATCACCTCCTCCTCAGAGGGCTTGGCCTCCATGTAAGCGTAAGCCTCGTTTTCCCACGGCTCCCCACTGTCGTCCTCCTCGTCGCCATATGGCTCGGCTTACTCCTACGTGTAGGCATGCTGCAAGCCCCATTGATGAGGTCCGCCATGATTTCACTGCCATCAGGCATTCCGCTGAACGGACCGTGGGCGCCCTGGGTGCTGCTGGCCGTAGTGAACTGGTGGAAGTCGCTTTGAGGTGTAGGGGCACCGTTGAACAGGGGATGGCAGAGCGCCAGAGATCCGGCATTGCCGTAGCTCAAATCGGCAGCGACGAAGGTGCTGGGGTTGAATATGCCTAGAGGATCGAACACATGGAGGCCCGGCGAGAAGCGAGAGAGTTGTAGTGTACAATAGCTTTCTGGGAAGTCGGGTGCCTGCACTAGGGATGAGGTTGAAGGAAAGGGAGAGTACACACTTCTTTGGCTCCCGCACACGCCGGGAATGAACTGGCTAGTTTGAGGTGTTGTCGGCACCACATTCCTGCCATCATGGCAGCCCTCTACACCATGGCCGCATCAGACTCCAAAGCCCTTCATTGCCTTGCCTTCAAATCCCTCTTTTGGTGGCTGGTGTTCCCCACCTTGGGGTGCTGGAGGTCGAAAGCCCACTCGGCATTGTTCATCCCCTCTAGTCACTCCTTCTCGGCATTCCTTCCTCCTAGTCAGTACGGTGTCGATGACATCGTCTGAACAGGGAGCGACATACTTCCTCTTCGGCGCCATGGCAGCTTGTAGCGGGATCGACTGGTTGGAGGGGTAAATGACAGGAGTGGGCAGCCAGATGGAGGGAAACGGATGATATGGAGGACACAGTGGAGGGAACTTAATGTTTTGGAGGGAATTTCGGGGGTGTCACATCGATAGGGCTGGGCCGCGCACTTATTTTGCTCCATCTAGCACCCCCTCTAGCATCCCTATGCACCGGGTTCGACCTGGGGGTGCTAGATGAAAAACGCATCGGCGCGTTGGCGTGGCAACGCCAAAACTAAATTGGTGGCACGGTTGGGCGGTATTTTTACGCCGACACCCCCATAACTGGTTTGGGGAGGCTATAAGAGGGACGAGTGGAGATGCTCTAAGATCGAGAAACTAGTACCTGGTTGATATTTTGTAAACATATCTATATTTTTTGATGTTCCATGTTTGTTTTATATCTACTTTCTTATGTTTTGTTCACACTTTGAGGTATTTTTATATATTTTCTGGAACTAACCTATTAACAAGATGCCACAGTGCCAGTTGCCTGTTTTCTACTGTTTTTGGTTTCAGAAAAACTAGTAAAGAAATATTCTCGAAATTGGACGGGACAAAAGCTAAAGTCAATATTTTACCCAAAGCAACACGGAGACCGAAGGAGGGACGAAGTGGCGCACCGGGAGGCCACACCTGGTGGCGGCGCGGCCAGCCCTAGGGGCGCCACCAGGCGGTGTGGGCCCCCTGGTGCTCCACCGACCTTTCCCCTTCGCCTATAAAAGCCTCCCGGGATGAAAACCCTAAGTACCAGATCAGAATTCCACGAAAATTTCCGCAGCACTGCCGCCACCGAAGAGGAGACTCGGGTGACAGAAGTCTCTGTTCCGGCACCCTGCCGGGACAAGGAAGTGCCCCTAGATCCATCTCCATCGACTCCACCGCCATCTCCATCGCTATTGTTGACTCCCATGATAAGGAGGGAGTAGTTCTCTCTCGAGGCTAAGGGCTGTGCAAGTAGCTATGTGTTCATCTCTCTCTATGCGTGATCTTATTGAGATCATGAGCTTTGTAATCTAGTTGCTATTTTGCTACTCAAGTACTTTAATTAATCTCTACTTATCCCCACGTGTGTGAAGTTGACAATGTGCACATCGTGTGGTATTTTGGCTAAGGTTACAAAAATACTTATCATGAGTATAATTTAAGTTGGATGTCTCTATGAGATTGTGGTGTTTGTTGGAACCATCTAGCGCTCAAGGTGACAGTGAGGGGTTATCTAGATGGGGAATGCGAACTTTAAGGTGTGTTGTTATAGCCCTACATTGTCCAACCGGAGAGTAGTTCAGGGTAGCATAATGAAGAGAAGATATTTATATGAGAGTGTTCACTAGTGAAAGTATGATCACTAGGCCTTATTTCTAAGCATTGAAACACCGTATACAATCAGTCTTGTTACATGTTTGCTTGTTGCCACTCTTATTTCAGATTGCAATTACCACTTATAATCATCCATATTACTTGTATTTTACTATCTCTTCACCGAACTAGTGCACCTATAACCTAACAAGTGTACTGGGTGTGTTGGGGACACAAGAGACTTCTTGTATCTTGATTGCAGGGTTGCTTGAGAGGGATACCTTTGACCACTTCCTTCCTGAGTTCGATAAACCTTGGGTGATCCACTTAAGGGAAACTTGTTGATGTTCTACAAACCTCTGCACTTGGAGGCCCATCACTGTCTATAAGAATAGAAGCGTGTGTAGACATTAAGCTATTTTCTAGCGATGTTGCTGAGGATTGAAGAAGAAGAAGCTCACACGTCAACCACGTGCCATCAAGCTATTTTCTGGCGCTGTTGCCGGGGAGGTAAGGTAAAAGGTACTCACATCCTCTGGCTACTAAGGTATCTTCTAGTACTGTTGCTGGTGTGTGAGTGCTGGAAGTTATTTCCTTTAGATTCTGCAATTATATCTTTTTGTTTCTTGTTTTTATTTTCACAGTTAGGCTTAATGGAAAACAACAACAAAATTAGAGAGCTTTATAGTATTTATCTTGAGTTAGGACATGAAGTGTTTGAAGAGAAAATCAAAAAACCTATGGAACTTTATCTGCATGCTAATAGCAATGTTATTAGTATGAATTCTATGAACACCATTATTGCTAATGCTATGGAAAAGTCTAAACTTGGGGAAGCTGGTTTTTATGAGCACGATATTTTTAGTCACCCAAGCACAAAGGAGAAAATTTACTTTGACGATACTATGCCTCCGATATATGATGATTATAATGATGAATATGATATTTTCAGTCCACCTACTACTGAGGAGAAAATTGATTATGATTACAATATGCCTCCTATATTTGATGATTATGGTGATGAGAATAATAATGATAGCTATTTTGCTAAATTTTCTCCCACTACGATTAATAAGAATGACTATGCTTATATGGAGAGTAATAATTATTTTATGCATGTGGCTCATGATAAGAATGTTTTATGTGATATTTATATTGTTAATTTTATTCATGATGCTACTGAAACTTATTATGAGATAGAGAAACATGATTTTATGTATCTCAACAATATTAAGTTTCCCCTCTTTATATTGAAAATTTTGAAGTTGCACTTGTTTTGCTTTCCTATGCTTGTTGATTTGTGCTTTCATGACTTATTTCTTTACAAGATTATTTTTGTAGGAAGTGGGTTAGACTTAAATTTGTTCCATATTTTCTTCTTGATGCTCTCTTTTACTTCAATTCATATTTCTTATGTGAGCATCATCGAAATTATCATGCATATCTTAATGGCTATAAAGAAAGAACTTTTGGGAGACAACCCATTATATTTTTACTTTCAGTTTATTTTTGTTTTGTTGAGTTTTGGAAGTTATTGCCTCTGTAATAACCTCTACTTATATTTTTTGTTTGGTTTTTGTGCCAAGAATAACCTCTAATGAGAGGGAAGTAAGATATGGGAGAGTTGTTGTCCCGAAACAGATTTTTGTGCTTCGCTGTAAAAAATTCGTGAAAAATCCCTGTACGTCGGATTGAGCTGTAATTTTCTGTGCTTATGCCCCAGATTTGTATCTAACTTTCGTTAGTTTAGCACTTTTCGATTTGAGCAACAGAAGGTCTTCGAAAAAATCGGTTTTTACCTGTTGGTCTGTTTTGACAGATTTCTGCCATTATTTGCATTTGCTTCTTAATCTCTTTCTCTTTGAGTTCTCTTTGATCACTTGATCTTTTAGAAGGAATTGCTACAGTAGCTTGTGTTTTAATGGAAGTTTTACTTGTGTTGAAACTAAACCCAAAGACTCATTATCTTGAATACACTAATGTTGCTAATGAAGATTGTGTGAAGTTGTGTATGAAGGAAATTTTCAAGTGTAGGGAAGAATAATGTGATGAGATGAAGTATGGACAAAAGCTCAAGTTTGGGAATGCCACCCGTGTCACCCCAAGAAATATTCAAGAAGTACAAGCATCAAAGCTTGGGGATACCCAAGGCATCCCCTTCTTCATCAATAAAAATCTCAGGTTTCTTCCAAACACTTCATTTTTATTGTTTCATGCACAATCGTGTTGTTCTTGGAGTGTCTTTGTTTTGTTTTTAGTTTTCTTTTGCTTAGTTTTCTTAAATAAGTTGGTTGGATCCCAACACACTTCTTTTGGAGAGAAACACACCCCGTTATTCATTGCCTAGAACACTCTAGTTTTCACTCTTATTGTTCTGCGAGTGTTCTCCTTTGCTAGCACCACATTTAGCTTTAGTTTTCGATTGGTGTTGGAAAATAGTAGGAAGTTTGATGCTTAAAGTGGTACAAAAGGAGTCTTGTTTTGACTGTGGCCTAGACTTTATCATGTCATGTTTGATATTACTTTGACTTTATGCTTAGTAATTATTGTTGTAGCATGACTTGTTTCAAACAATTGAGATTGCTTAATGTGCCTTGAAAGAATCATGCGTTGTTTTAGCATACAAAAGCATAATATTGTGGTATTCTCCTTTGATGCTTTATTTCGATTGACTTGGCGCATGCTCACACCATGTTAAGACTATACCAGTCACCATAGCCTCTATGATCATTTAGTTTTCGACTTGTAATATCACTTTATGCTTTAATTAATAATGTTTTGTTGCTTTGCATGATTATGGCCATTATTGCTCTCTTAGTTGGTCGCTCCCAGTCTTTTGCTAGCCTCCGTATGTACCAAGTATGAGTTCCACTCATGCATCCAACTCGAAATGAAACCAAGTTATTTCAAAGAGTCCACCATACCTACCTATTAGCATTATTGCTAATCCAAGTACATTCATGTTTTTATCTACCTTCCGAATTAAACTTGTTATGTGAAAATTAGTGATTAAAGCTCTCACAAACTTGATGGCACACTTTACTTTCTTGCACTTAATAAACTTGAACCATTGTGCCCATCTATGTTGCGTATATGTTTGTCCTTTATAAGTTGTGAATTAGCAGAACCATGTTACCATGGGGAATGCTTTCAATATTGCACATTATTTAGTTGATATCATGTTCGTTTTCTTATGGATCTCGTCGGTGTGAAATAAAAGGGGAGCTTGTAAGCTCATGGAGTTTGTATATGTGTTAGCGAAACGCCTGGGCGGCTAGCCTAAACCATGCATAATCATAGTGGAAACTTGCAGCATAACCATAATGAGAAATCTATGAAGCATCCTCAATAAAAACCTATGCAAATAGCAAATAAAAAGATCGCTGAGATGCTCATTATTTGTTGCCTTGTCATTTTGATATGGCATAGCTCCTGTATCATGGGGAAAGGGGTACCCGGTTGGTGGTTCTCTATGATACACATGTACTTACAATGACAAGAACTTACTCGTGATTAAAGTTGAGTAGCATGAGGTTCGGTACTCGTAAGCAAGGGGCATGCGATTTTCAACTTATAACTTATCAAGCATATCCTCATATTTGTTCACTTGAACCTTAACCACCGAAATATGCTTATGATAGGGGCAATGAGAGCTGAAAGCTAATAAGTACCATAATTTTTGGAAGCTCTTTATGAAACTTGAATCCCATCTTTCTTCTATGAAGGGCTTTTCTTTTACTTTTATGTTGAGTCTCCATCTTATATCTTTATGCACCTATTAAGAGAGCATAATGGTCATTCTTAGTTTAATGTGCATTGTCCCAAAACTTCTTGATTGATTCATAACTTTGATATTGCTTGTTATTAAACTATTTGTATCTAGTCACCCTTATGAACTTTGAAGGTGTCCTATGCATTTATGTTTTGCTATACCATGAGGGACAAGCTGAATACCATTCTTATTATATTTTCTATATGTGAAACAAACAAATGTCTTTTAATGCATTGTTATTCATGAATCTTTTGTTTGTACCTTGTTCATCTTACAACATAGTTGCTATGTCTTATTGTTAGAACTCTATCTTTCTGTTGGGGTTCGCAGCATAGAAAACAAAAAATTCCTACGATGAGAACTATACACCAAGATCTATCTACTAGATACAGAGCAACAGGTGGATATACATCCATAGAGAACTTACCCTCGAAGACAACAAAGCTTTGTTAACGAGATGGAAGTCGTGGATGATGTAGTCGTACATTTTCCGATCTCAAGATCGTGATGAAGTCCAGCAGGTCCGGCTCTAGCACGTCCTTCAGATCTAGCTCCAGCAAGTCCAGCACCACCAAGTCCAGCACCGCAAAGCAGCGGTGCATCCGTGATCGCACACACGTCCGTTACCCCGACAACCTCCGTCCCTCGCTCTAGCAAAGCAGCGGAAGCAGCAACTCCTTTCCAGATAAAGCCACCAGGAACATGTATCTCGCTAATCCGAGACCATGGGGGAATAATACTAGAGGGGGAGAGAGATCCTTTACGAGGCTGTGTGAGGAAGAAGGAGTGAGAGGGGGGACTTTTATAGGAGGAGGGGAGGGTGTCCCTTCACCTCCCCCATTCATGTGGTGGTAACCCCCTCCAAATTAAAATGCCCCTTCATATTCTCTTTTAAAGTCTCCACTTTAAATGCATTACATTTCTCCAAATTTAATGCTCTCTCATTTAATAAAACTCTTTTATTAATTTTATTCAGAATTTTTTTAATTACTTTAATTAACAAACATTCACATAAAACCCCCTGCAACATTTCAATATTACATGCAGAACCAATTTTAGCAATTTCACCCGAAACAGTTTTGGTGTCTATTGAAATAATTCCAGCGCTTTCTTAAATCTTTATCTGAAACATATTTGCTCCAAATGGTGTCGGTATCCCTTAAGTGTGTCACCCTATGGTTCGCGAATAATGCAGACATGATCGAGACCCCTCTCCGATCAATAATCAGCAGCGGGACCTGGAGATCTGTACTGACTCCCACATATTCAACGATGACTCTTGTGATCATGTGAACCTTTAACGTCGTAACTAAATCCCTTTGTCTCGCGATATATTACATGTCCGAGATTCGATCATTGGCATCCAAATACCTAGTTTGATCTCGTTACCGACATGCACTCTTTTCTCGTTCCCATGATATAACATTCTAGTGATCACATCACTTGCTTGCAAGCTATTTCAATGTGATATCACCGAGAGGGCCCAGAGTATATCTATCCGTCATCGGGATGGACAAATCCCACTCTTGATCCATGAGCCTCAACATAACACCTTCATAGCACTGAACCCACCTTTATAGTCACCCTGTTACGGTGTGACGTTTGATGTTATCAAGATACTCTTCCGGTGTTAGCAATTAACATGATCTCATGGTCTAAGGACTAAGATTACTTCATATGATGTTATAGCAATATAAACATAATGACTCTGATCGTAATGCTATACTTCGGATGAATGTTCATCACATCATTCCACCAATGTTGTGACCTTGTTATTAACAACATCCAATGTCCATGATCAGGAAACCTTGATCATCTTGTTAATCAACAAGCTAGTTTATATGAGAGGAAGTACTAGCAACTTTGTATTTTGTTTATTAAACACACATGTATTAATGTTTCCAATTAATACAATTATAGCATGCAAAATAAACATTTATCATAAACATGGAATAAGATAATAACCACTTTATTATTGCCTCTCGGGCATATTCCCTTCAGTCTCCCACTTGCACTAGAGTCAATAATCTAGTTTGAAAAACTTTGCGTATTGAACACCTATGGCTTTCTAGTGTTGCATATACGTGATTGCTAGTGGTTAACATAATCTCCGGATCTGATAGTTTCAGGTCCGTGTGTATTTGCATGTCTTTGCGTCTCTACGCATCACTCATTCTCAAATGAGATGGCATTGTATAAATTTGGTCCTTTGGTGAGACCTTTAGTTCGTTCGGGTTAAAATATGTTGATATTATTGTCATACAATATATCTTCATAGTATTAGCCCACTTTGAACCACACCTAATTTGATAACAAACTACATAACACAAATGCCCTCCTATGCCGCTACTATAGCAGTCATATACTTAGCCTTTTGTTGTAGTATCCGTCACAATGTTTCAACTTTGGAACTCATCCAAATCCATCATGGAACATACTTTCATTACATTGTGCCACCCATAGTCTAAATTGAGATAAATTTAATTTGTATCTTGTGAAAAAACTAGTATTAATGTAACAATTTACAATGAACTACCTTTAACTATTTGTCACTTATACATGATATATTCTTATTTCTTCCAAAGCTCATAAGAATATCTTTACTATCGTCCAATGATCATATTATGAATCATTCTGGTATGTGCTCATAACATTTAGAGCACATGACATATCTGGATATATACATATCACGGTGTAATCGATCAAAATATTCATGTGATTTTACTCACCAAGTGTTGAAACACGTGAATCTTGATACAACCCTTTCCATGCAACAAGAACCTTTCTTGTTGTTTTCATATTCAACCCTTTCAATATCTCATATATGTACGTCTGGCATAACCATATTAGCGCCTCAGTCTATCCATATAGACATTGATGCCAAATATTCCGGTTTTGCCTAAGTCTTTCATCGAAATCCTATTTTAATGAAATTCTTAACTTATGTCAATAAAAGATACATCATTTCCAATCAACACCATGTCCTCTACATAATGTATTAGAAATATGTCTCAGCGCTCCCACTTAATTTCTTGCAAATGCAAGCATCTTCATCATCTCCGATGAAATTAAACACTTTTAACATTTTCATCATGGTGAAGATTCCAACTCCGCTGTGCTCACTTCAACTATTGAAGTTTGCATGCCCTTTTAGCACCCTTTGAATTAACAAAACCCTTCGGACCGTGTCATGTACACATCCTAGGTAACCATTCTATTAGAAGAACCTTGTTTTGTTTATTCAACTACCATCTACCAAATTATATGTAGTGGTTGCTACATCAATCCGTCAAGACTAAATATCACTATGAAAGATCAAATCTTGTCATAGTCAACTCCTTGAACATTGCCGTAAACTTCTTCCCGACATGTCGACTATTTCATAGATGTTAAACATCCATGTCTATTTCTTTATAGATCCAAACATAACCGATAGGCTTCATGCCTTTCCGAAGGGTCCTCCAAGTTTAGAAACTTGATTTCTCGTGTATGGATACTATCACGGATTCTATGACTTCTAGTCATTTTGTGGAGTCAGGGCCCATCATCGCTTCTTTGCATGTAGTCGGTTCATCATTGTCAAAACAATAACGACTTCTGTTTCAAATCTTACTATTTGATTCCTACCGGCCCACATGGTTCAATAGGAACTCTAATCTCCAAGATCACACCCTTTGTAATCACGGGAGGCATGAGCAATGTGGCCGCCACCAGGACACTTTCCGGCACTGCGCTACTTAGCACATATAGCTAAGGTTTAACAACCTTATCAAAGTTCTATTGTCCTCCCACTTAACTTTTCACGAAAAATTCCTTCTCAAGAAACTTGACGTTCCAAGCGACAAACTCTTTTGCCTTCGGTGTTATGGAGGAATTCCCAACAAATTCTTTGGGATAACCTACAAAGACGTGCTTATCCTACTTTGGTTGTAAACATTTTACTTATGCATAGCATACCAAAATTTAAGAAAAAACAATTCGGATTTTATCCCAACCCATAACTTATATGGTATCATTTCAACGGATCACGATGGTGCTCTTTTCAGTGAAAAAGCGGTAGTCTCTAAAGCTTCAATCCTTAAAACATAATGGCAGTTTTATAAATGACATCTTTGATCTTACCATGTCAAACATGGTTTGATTTCATCTCTCGAATATGCCATACTCCTATGGTTTACCAGGAAACACTAATCATGGAACAATTCCTCAAATCTTAAGTGTTTTGCTAAACAGTAACTCAAATATCTTCCTTTATGATAAAATCATAAACTCTTTTATTTTCTTGTTACAATGATTTTTCACTTCATCTTGAAAGTCTTTGAACAATTTTCAAATGTTTCATACTTCTTCCTTATTAAGTAAATATATAGATATATTCACTTAAATTTCTGGGGAAAGTATATGAAGCAAAAAGATCCATCGCACATGGGTACATATAATGGACTATATATATCAATATGTATAATATCCAATAAGTTAGTCATCCGTCCCTCTTTGGCCTATGGACGGAGTTTCAATTATCTCGAGGAAAGTTTCACAAGCGTCAATGGATCAAAATCAAAGACTCCAAAAATCCATCAACATGGAGTTTCTTCATGTTTTCTTTCCAATATAATTTAAATAGCGATGTCACTTCATAAGTGGTCTTTCAATCATTTGTCTTGCGACATTTTAGCAATAGTGTTTATGGATGTGATTTCTCCCACTAGACTTGTAAAAGTCATCCATCCTTTATGGAATATGGTAATTATTTGAACAACCATTGTTCTCATAATACCTGAACAAAATAACAATTATTAAAACAAATCTTGAAGGCTAGGTTTGACGACAACGAAAAACACAATAACACTTTATTTGTTTTCGATGAACATCATCACTTATTCTCTTGCCAGTTACTTAGGCCATTGCAGTTCATGAATTGCGTTGTCCTGTATGACACTTCATACCAACCAATTCGGTATCCAATACCGGTATCCAATACCTAAGAACCACATTGTTTAACAAGCAAGGAATACAACCATAACATGTATATCTTCTATATACCTAAGCTGGACATTTCCAACTTTTTCTTTTCTACCAAATATTTTATAGATTCTCTTTCAGCAATTCCTTTTCCTTTTAAAAGAATCTATCAACATCAATTGTGGTGTCATTCACATGACACATAGTACAAAGCATATATAGTCAAATACTAATACCTTTGGACTTGCACTTTGAAGTGAATCACCATCATCAAATGTTTGGTATTCTTTCAAAACTCCATTCTTTAGTAATCTATTAGTGTACTAAACATTTTACTTACATCTTCTATTCATCCTTATCATGCCAACTTTCATGATCAAGCTACTATAGCCTGTAAGGAAGAATCGCGAGTATAATGTTAGTTCCCAACACCTTTTGGGAGATCCAGATGCCTAGCATCTCCATCCTTCACAAATTCTCATACAATATGAGAACATGTATTTTGCTAAATTATACTCTATCATAATGCAACCAAAAACATTGTTCAGATATCACAATATCTTCCACACATGATGGTTTCTGAAACAATTTTTCAGCTCCTAGATAATCTTGATATTAAAACAACTTTTGAATATCAATAATCATGGAGGCAAACATGATACTTTAGATACTAACATTGGAATTCTTACTCTTGATTTAATACTACTTATTAAACTTCATGGAGTAAATAGAGTTTTGCTGAAAGTTTGCAATAGGACTTATAAACTTTAAATTGACATTCAAAACAATACGATACTAGTTTGTAAAGTAAATATCCAGAATTCTATAGTTCTATTATCTCAATTAAAACTAAGCATAAGGTAGTGAACATATGTCAATGACTACAACAAATTATGCAAATTCACTTCGATTTAGTTTATGACAAATTGAGTTCGACTAATCCAAATTAGAAATAAACTCCCACTCAAAAACGACATCCCTCGTGCCTTTTTGATGATTACATGAACCAAATCCACTACACCAAGTCCGATCATCACGTGAGTCGGTGTAGCTTCAAAGGCGAGCATCAATATGGGCATCACATCAACTATATGACTCATGCTTAACCTTTTGGTCCGTGTTCCGAGGCCATGTCTATGCTAGGCTCGCCAAGTAAGAACCTTAGTATTCGCGTGTGTAAAACTGTCTTACACCCGTTATATGAAAGCGTAGAGTCGAGTACACCCGATCATCACGTGATGTCTCGAAACACGATCCATAGAACGGTGCATACTTAAGGAAGAACACATTTTATCTTGATATTTAAATAAGGGATCATCTTACAATGCTACTAAAAACGCCAAACTAGCAATATAAGATGTAAACATCTAATGTGTAAAGTGAGATGATATGGTCCATGCATTTGATCTCTATCATTTGCATCGTGGTATGATCTCTATCATTCCTTTGTGTGTAAGGCCAAGGTCTATGGAACTTACACGTTAGGTATGTTGTAAGAGTATCAACTATACATCAACTTACAACATTACCATATCATGACACTAGCCTAGCAACAATCTAAACTAGACGCCTCTAATTTATCCATTGCAAGTTTTACGTGGCTTAGGGCTTTCGAAGATAGAACCGTTCTTACCTATGAACATGGAACCATGATACATTGCAAATGTATCTATAATTTTTGATGGTCCATGCTTAGTTTTATCCACTTTATTGTGTTTTGTTCCAACTTTGGAGTACTTTTATTATGATTTCTTGGACTAACCTATTAACAAGAGCCACAGTGCCAGCTGCCTGTTTTCTGTTGTTTTTGGTTCCAGAAAAGTCAGAAAATGAATATTCTCGGAATTGGACGGGACAAAAGCCAAAGTGCCTATTTTTCCGGAAGGGGTCAAGTGCCAGAATACGAGACGGAGAAGGGCTGGGGGCCGGCCACACCATCTGGCCGCGCGGCTAGGCCTGGCCCGCGGCAGGGGGTGGTCTGGACGCCCCCAGCACCCCCTCGGCCTCTCCTTCTGCCTATAAGTTGCCCTCGGGACGAAAACCCTAGGTACCCGATCAAAAATCCACGAAAGAGTCTGCAGTCGCCGTCATCTCTGTCCCTAGATCGGGGGGATCTGAAGCTCTTCCCGGCACCCTGCCGGAGAGGGGAATTCACCCTGGAGGCCTTCTTCATCACCATGCAAGCCTCCGGTGTGATGCGTGAGTAGTTCATCCTTGGACTACGGATCCATGTAGTAGCAAGTTGGCTGGTTTCTCCTCCTTTGTGCTTTCATGTTTAGATCTTGTGAGCTCCGTTCATGATCAATATCATCTATTTGTAATTCATACATGTTGTGTTTGCGGGGATCCGATGGATATTGAGATGCTATTTCAGATTGATTATTGATTCTATCATGTCTTTGTTATTTGAGATCTTGTATGCTTTCCGTTGTTAGTAGCTATCTTGGCCAAGTAGATGCTAGCAACTCCAAGAGTTAGTATTTATGCTCGATAGTGGGTTCATGCCTCTGGTAATCTGGGGAAGTGACAGAAATCTCTAAGGTACTAGATGTGTTGTTGCTACTAGGGAGAAAACAACGATCCTTTGTTCATAGAACAATTGTATTGTTTACTTTACACGCAGTTTGTAAAGCAATAATCTGTTGCTTGCAACTTAATACTGGAGGGGGTTCGGATGATAACCTGAAGGTGGATTACTAGTCATAGATGCAGTTGGATGGCGGTCTATGTATTATGTTGTAATGCCCAATCAAGTCTCAAAGGAGTCAAGATGATTAGTATACGCATGTATTGCTTTCTCGGTGTTTGTCAATTGCCCCGCTGTAATTTGTTCACCCAACATGTTATCTATCTAAGGAGATCCACCTCTAGTGAACTATGGATCCTGGTCCTTTTCTTTACATACAATCTACAATCTTTTACTTCTTTGTGTTTACTTTCTGCAAACTTTCACTTCTTTCCATTCGATACGTTTAATCCTTTGTTTTCCACAAAACACGGTGAGATTGACAACCTCATCGCAAGTTGGGGACAAAGTTCTATGTTTGTGTTGTGCAGGTCTCCACGTTGCTGCTAGCACCGGTAGTGCGCCCTGCCAAAGCTTAGCTAGTAACACCTTTGGGGTGTTTCCTTGCTCCTACTGGTTCGATTAAACCTTGGTTTCATAACTGAGGGAAACTTGTTGCTGTGCTCATCATACCTTCCTCTTGGGGTTCCCAACGAGCTCTACATCAACACCGCCATCAAGCATTTTTCCGGGCGCTGTGCATTGAGCCATCAAGCATTTTTCTGGCGCCGTTGCCGGGGAACGAAGAAGAAGAAACTCCCACGTCAACTACACGCCATTAAACATTTTTCTGGCGCCGTTGCCGGGGAGTCAAGGACATCTTCACAAGGGGAGTCCCTCATAACCAATCTCTTTACTTTGTTGTTTTTGTTTTGCTTAGCTTCTTTTTGCTTGTTTTGTTCTTCAAAAAACACAAAAAATTAGTTTTACTTGTTTTGCTTTCTTATTTGAATACCCAAAAAAAATGACTACTCTTGAAAACACCAAGTTGTGTGACTTCACTAGCACCAACAACAATGATTTTATGAGCACTCCTATTGCTCCACCTATGGCTGAAAATACTTTCTTTGAGATAAAACCTGCTTTGCTCAATCTTGTTATGAGAGAACAATTTTCTGGTATTGGTAATGAAGATGCTACTTCCCATCTAAATAACTTTGTTGAACTTTGTGAGATGCAAATGCATGGGGATATAGATGGTGATATTATTAAGCTAAAATTGTTTCCTTTCTCTTTGAGAGGAAAATCTAAAGAATGGTTGAATTCCTTAACTAGGAATAGTATTGATTCTTGGACTAAGTGCAAAGATGCTTTTATTGGAAAATACTATCCTCCTGCTAAGATTATATCCATGAGAAGTGAAATAATGAAGTTTAAACAACTTGATAATGAGCATGTTGCTCAAGTTTGGGAAAGAATGAAATCTTTGGTAAAGAATTGTCCCACTCATGGACTGACTGCTTGGATGATCATCCAAACTTTTTATGCAGGATTGAACTATTCTTTGAGGAACCTATTGGATTCAGCTGCTGGAGGTACCTTTATGACCATCACTTTGGGTGCTGCCACAAAACTATTGGATAATATGATGGTTAATTATTCTGAATGGCATACTGAGAGAGCTCCACAAGGTAAGAAGGTAAATTCTGTTGAAGAAACCTCCTCCTTGAGTGATAAGATTGATATTATTATGTCTATGCTTGTTAATGGGAAAGCCCATATTGATCCAAATAATGTTCATTTAGCCTCTTTGGTTGCTCAAGAATAGCAAGTTGATGTGAACTTCATAAGAAATAACAACTTTGGCAACAATGCTTATGGTAATAATGCTTATAGGAACAATTTTGGTAACAACAATTATAAGCCATATCCTCCCAACAATGGTAATCCTTATGGAAATTCTTACAACAATAATAAGAGTGCTCCCTCTGAACTTGAAGTTATGCTTAAAGAGTTTATTAGTAAACAAACTGCTTTCAATAAAACTATTGAGGGAAAACTCTCTAATGCTGAAAGAAATATAGCATCTTTGGCTGAAGCTCAATCTAGTTTGAATAAAATGGCTGCTAAACCTGAAACTAATGAGAATCCCTTTGCAGCTACTAATGCCATACAAGTAAGAATTGATGAAAATGTTAGACTATTAGCTGAATTACATGCTAAGTGGGAAAGAGAAGATGAAATTGCTAGAAACATTAGTGTTTCTACTATTACCACCACTAGTGTTGAGGCTAGTAATAGTTCTACTACTTTAAATGATAAGGTTGATTTTGATCTTGATGGTTGCAACATCTCTGAAGTTATTAAGTTCCTACAAAAGCTTGCTAAAAGTCCTAATGCTAGTGCTATGAACATGGCCTTTACAAAACACATTACTGATGCTCTCATAAAGATTAAGGAAGAAAAGATGAAACATAAAGCTTCTATTCCTATAAAACAAGAGGATGGTTGGGAACCCATCATTAATATGAAAGTAAATGACTTTGATTTCAAAGCTTGGTGTGATCTTGATAGTAGTGTTCCTATTATGCCTAGAAGGATTTATGATATGCTTGATTTGCCTCCTCTTGAAGATTGTTATTTGAATGTCCCACTTGATGCTAATGCTAAAAAGAAACTCATGGGGAGTCTTAATGATGTTCTTATTATGGTTAATGATTCCTATGTCCCCGTTGATTTCTATGTTTTGGATGTTGAATACAATGCTTCTTGTCCTATTACTTTGGGAAGACCTTTTCTTAGAACTGTTGGTGTTATCATTGATATGAAAGAAGGCACCATTAAATATCAACTCCTATTCAAGAAAGGTATAGAACACTTACCTAAAAATATAGAAAAGATTTCTTTTGCTTCTCCTATGAAAACAAAATTTGGTCTTAATGCTTCTTCATTTGAGAACACTTGATTCTTTCTTTGGTTCTGATGCCTAACTTAAAGGCGTTAAAGAAAAGTACTTGTTGGGAGATAACCCAAGAGTTTTATATGAGTCTTGGAAGTTATTACCTCTGTAATAATCTCTCCTTATTCTTTTTATTTGCTTTTTGTGCCAAGAGTAACCTCTAATAAGAGTGAAGTAATAATGGGGAAAGTTGCTGTCCCGAAACAGATTTCTGTGCTTCACCGTAAAACTTCCTGAGAGAGCTCTGTACGTCGGAATGAGCTGTAATTTTTTGTGCTTATGCTCCAGGTTGTTATCTAACTTTCGTTAGTTCAAAACTTTTTGATTTGAGCAACATAAGGTCTTCTAAAAAATTTGTCTTTACCTGCTGGTCTGTTTTGACAGATTTCTGTCATTTTTCTGCATTTGCTTCTTGTTAGTTCCTTCTTGAGTTCCTTTGGGGAATTGAGCTTTTTGATGGAAGTGCTACAGTATCTAGTGTTCTAATGGAAGTTTATTTGGTGTTAGAACTGAACCTTGAGACTTATTTATCTTAAGTGCACTAATGTTGCTAATGAGATTGTGTGAAGTTTTGTATGAAGGAAAAATTCCAGGTGTATGGAAGGATTGAGTAATGAGATGAAGGATGGACTAAATCTCAAGCTTGGGGATGTCACGCGTGTCACCCCAAGAAATATCCAAAAATTACAAGCGTCAAAGCTTGGGGATGCCCAAGGCATCCCCTTCTTCATCAATAAAAATTCTAGGTTTCTTCCAAACGCTTCATTTTCATTGTTTCGTGCACAGTTGTGTTTCTCTTGGAGCATCTTCTTTTTCATTTTTAGTTTGCTTGGTTTGCTAAGCTTTCTGAATAAGTTGGTTGGACCCCCTCTTTCACACTTTGGTTTGCAAATAGTTTGGTTTGGTTTGGAAAAGAGTAGGAAAGTTCATGCTTATGTGGTAAAAAGAGCTTGTTTTTGACTGTGGCTATGCTTCGTCATGCCATGCTTGATATTGTTTTGGCTTTATGCTTAGTATTCTTTGTTGTAGCATGACTTGTTATAAACAATTGAGATTGCTTAATGTGCCTTAGATGAATCATGCGTTGTTTTAGCATATTAAAGCATAGTATAGTGGTATTCTCCTTTGATGCTTTATTTGGGTTGACTTGGCGCATGCTCACACCATGTTATGACTTTCACAAGTCACCATAGCCTTTATGATCCTTTAGTTTTCAACTTGTAGTATCACTTTATGCTTTGATAAATGATGTTTTGTCGCTCTGCATAATTATGGCCATTATTGCTCTCTTAGTTTGTCGCTCCCAGTCTTTTGCTAGCCTCCACAACCAAGTATGAGTTCCACTCATGCATCCAACTCCCTAAACCAAGTTTTTCCAAAGAGTCCACCATACCTACCTACTAGCTTATGCTATTCCAAGTATATTCATGCTTTTGTTTACCTTTCACTTGTTATGAGAAAACTAGTGATTAAAGCTCTCACGAACTTGATGGCACACTTTACTTTATTGCCTCTAATAAAATTGAACCATTGGGTCCTTCTTTGTTGCGTATATGCTTGCGCTTTATAAGTTGAAATTAGCAGAACCATGTACCATGGGGAACGCTTTCAACATTGCACTTGTACTTTGTACCCCGTTGATATTATGTTCTTTTGCTTACGGATCCCGGTGGTGTGAAATAAAAGTGGAACTTGTAAGATCATGGAGTTTGTATATGTGTTAGAGAAACGCCTGAGCCGCTAGCCTAAGACATGCCTAATCATGGTGGAAAATTGCAGCATCACCATAGTGAGCACTCTATGAAGCATCCTCAATAAAAACCTATGCAAATAGCAAATAAAAAGATCGCTGAGATGCTCATTGTCTGCTTGCCTTGTCATTTTGATTATGGGAAAGCTCCCGTATCATGTGCAAGGGGTACCCCGTTAGCGGTTCTTAATGATACACATATACTTACAATGGCAAGAGCTTACTCGTGACTGAAGTTGAGTAGCATGAGGATCGGTCTTCGTAAGTAAGGGGCATGAGATTTCGGTTTATAACTTGTCAAGCATATCCTCTTAGTTGTGTCACTTTAAACTTAATCACCTTCAAGATGCTTATGATAGGGGCAACGAGAGCTGAAAGCTATAAGTACCATAATTTTTGAAAGCTCTTTATGAGACTTGAATCCCTACTTACTTTTACAAAAGGTCTTTCTTCCACCATTATATTGAGTCTCCACCTTCTATCTTTATGCACAACTTTGAGAGCATAGTGGCCATTCTTAGTTCTATGTGCATTGTCCCAAGACTAGTTGATTGATGCATAACTTGTTATTGCTTGTTTGTAACTATTGTATCTAGTCACTCTTATGAACTTTGAAGGTGTCCTATGCATTTATATTTGCTACTCTATTGAGGAACAAGCTGAATACTTTTATGCTATGTTTTCTTTATGTAAAACAGACAAACGTCTTGCAAAGCATTGTTATTCATGAATCTTTTGTTTGTGCCTTTTCATGTTGCATCATAGTTTCTTTGCTTATTGCTTGAACTTTGTCTTTCATGTTATAATTGAAGTACTTTGATCCCAGCTCTGAGTTTTGCAAATACTTTGATCAAGTCTTTGATGGTGCATGTCACCTCAAAAATTATTTCTTTTTATCACTTACCTACTCGAGGACAAGCAGGAGTTAAGCTTATGGATATTGATACATTGCAAATGTATCTATAATTTTTGATGTTCCATGCTTAGTTTTATCCACTTTCTTGTGTTTTGTTCCAACTTTGGAGTACTTTTATTATGATTTCTTGGACTAACCTATTAACAAGAGCCACAGTGCCAGCTGCATGTTTTCTGTTGTTTTTGGTTCCAGAGAAGTCAGAAAATGAATATTCTCGGAATTGGACGGGAAAAAAGCCAAAGTGCCTATTTTTCCGGAAGGGATCAAGTGCCAGAATACGAGACGGAGAAGGGCTGGGGGCCGGCCACACCACCTGGCCGCACGGCCAGGCCTGGCCCGCGCCAGGGGGTGGTCTGGCCGCCCCCAGCACCCCCTCGGCCTCTCCTTCCGCCTATAAGTTTCCCTCGGGACGAAAACCCTAGGTACCCGATCAAAAATCCACGAAAGAGTCTATAGCCGCCGTCGTCTCTATCCCTAGATCGGGGGATCTAAAGCTCTTCCCGGCACCCTGCCAGAGAGGGGAATTCACCCTGGAGGCCTTCTTCATCACCATGCAAGCCTTCGGTGTGATGCGTGAGTAGTTCATCCTTGGACTACGGATCCATGTAGTAGCTAGATGGCTAGTTTCTCCTCCTTTGTGCTTTCATGTTTAGATCTTGTGAGCTCCGTTCATGATCAAGATCATCTATTTGTAATTCATACATGTTGTGTTTGCGGGGATCCGATGGATATTGAGATGCTATTTCAGATTGATTATTGATTCTATCATGTCTTTGATATTTGAGATCTTGCATGCTTTCCGTTGTTAGTAGCTATCTTGGCCAAGTAGATGCTAGCAACTCCAAGAGTTAGTATTTATGCTCGATAGTGGGTTCATGCCTCTGGTAATCTGGGGAAGTGACAGAAATCTCTAAGGTACTAGATGTGCTATTGCTACTAGGGAGAAAACAACGATCCTTTGTTCATAGAACAATTGTATTGTTTACTTTACACGCAGTTCGTAAAGCAATAATCTGTTGCTTGCAACTTAATACTGGAGGGGGTTCGGATGATAACATGAAGGTGGATTATTAGTCATAGATGCAGTTGGATGGCGGTCTATGTATTATGTTATAATGCCCAATCAAGTCTCAAAGGAGTCAAGATGATTAGTATATGCATGTATTGCTTTCTCGGTGTTTGTCAATTGCCCCGCTGTAATTTGTTCACCCAGCATGTTATCTATCTAAGGAGAGCCACCTCTAGTGAACTATGGATCCCGGTCCTTTTCTTTACATACAATCTACAATCTTTTACTGCTTTGTGTTTACTTTCTGCAAACTTTCACTTCTTTCCATTCGATGCATTTAATCCTTTGTTTTCCGCAAAACACGATGAGATTGACAACCTCATCGCAAGTTGGGGACAAAGTTCTGTGGTTGTGTTGTGCAGGTCTCAATGTTGCTACTAGCACCGGTAGTGCGCCCTGCCAAAACTTAGCTAGTAACACCTTTGGGGTGTTTCCTTGCTCCTACTGGTTCGATTAAACCTTGGTTTCATAACTGAGGGAAACTTGCTGTTGTGCTCATCATACCTTCCTCTTGGGGTTCCCAACGAGCTCTACATCAACACCGCCATCAAGCATTTTTCTGGGTGCCGTGCATTGAGCCATCAAACCACAAGGTGGATAACCAAGTTATTAGCAACTCGTTGTAAATCAGATATTGACTATAGTAGGAGAGACAGGCACCCGCCAGCCACTTATGCAAAACTAGTTGCATGTCAGTCGTGGAACCGGTCTCATGTACGATGACATGTAAGGTTGGTCCGTGCCGCTTCATCCCACTATGCCACCAATATCCAAAATACATAGAAGATGCAATAACATTATCATCATCGCCCACATATAAACATATGTGTACTACCTGTGCAAAGCACCTACGCATAGATCAGACTCTGATACCACTGTTGGGGTTCGCAGCATAGAAAACAAAAAAATTCCTACGATGAGAACTATACGCCAAGATCTATCTACTAGATACAGAGCAACGGGTGGATATACATCCATACAGAACTTACCCTCAAAGACAACAAAGCTTTGTTAACAAGATGGAACTCGTGGATGATGTAGTCGTACACTTGCCGATCTCAAGATCGTGATGAAGTCCAACAGGTCCGGCTCTAGCACGTCCTTCAGATCCAGCTCCAGCAAGTCCAGCACCACCAAGTCCAGCGCCGCAAAGCAGCGGTGCATCCGTGATCGCACACACGTCCGGTACCCCGACAACCTCCGTCCCTCGCTCCAGCAAAGCAGCGGAAGCAGCAACTCCTTTCCAGATAAAGCCACCGGGAACATGTATCTCGCTAATCCGAGACCATGGGGGAATAATACTAGAGGGGGAGAGAGATCCTTCACGAGGAGGTGTGGGGAATAAGAAGTGAGAGGGGGGCCTTTTATAGGAGGAGGGGAGGGTGTCCTTTCACCTCCCCCATTCATGTGGTGGTAACCCTCTCCACATTAAAATGCCCCTTCACATTCTCTTTTAAAGTATCCACTATAAATGCATTAAATTTCTGCTCTCAATTTAATAAAACTCTTTTATTAATTTTATTCAGAATTTATTAATTACTTTAATTAATAAACATTCACATAAAACCCCCTGCAACATTTCAATATTACATGCAGAACCAATTTCGGCAATTTCACCCGAAACAGTTTCGGTGTCTATTGAAATAATTCCAGCGCTTTCTTAAATCTTTATCTGAAACATATTTGCTCCAAATGGTGTCGGTATCCCTTAAGTGTGTCACCCTACGGTTCGCGAATAATGCAGACATGATCGAGACCCCTCTCCGATCAATAATCAGCAGCGGGACCTGGAGATCCGTACTGACTCCCACATATTCAACGATGACTCTTGTGATCGTGTGAACCTTTAACATCGTAACTAAATCCCTTTGTCTCGCGATATATTACATGTCCGAGATTCGATCATTGGCATCCAAATACCTAGTTTGATCTCGTTACCGACATGCACTCTTTTCTCGTTCCCGTGATATAACATTCTAGTGATCACATCACTTGCTTGCAAGCTATTTCAATGTGATATCACCGAGAGGGCCTAGAGTATATCTATCCGTCATCGGGATGGACAAATCCCACTCTTGATCCATGAGCCTCAACATAACACCTTCATAGCACTGAACCCACCTTTATAGTCGCCCTGTTACGGTGTGACGTTTGATGTTAACAAGATACTCTTCCGGCGTTAGCAATTAAGATGATCTCATGGTCTAATGACTAAGATTACTTCGTATGATGTTATAGCAATATAAACACAATGACTCTGATCGTAATGCTATACTTCGGATGAATGTTCATCACATCATTCTACCAATGTTGTGACCTCGTTATTAACAACATCCAATGTCCATGATCAGGAAACCTTGATCATCTTGTTAATCAACAAGCTAGTTTATATGAGAGGCAGTACTAGGAACTTTGTATTTTGTTTATTAAACACACATGTATTAACGTTTCCAATTAATACAATTATAGCATGCAAAATAAACATTTATCATAAACATGGAATAAGATAATAACCACTTTATTATTGCCTCTCGGGCATATTCCCTTCACTTTCATGCTCATGTTTAGAGTACTTTGATCCCAACTATCAATGTTTTATAAATACCTTGATCAAGATTGTGATGGTGCATGTCACCTCAAAAATTATTCTTTTTATCACTTACCTAATCGAGGACGAGCAGGAGTTAAGCTTGGGGATGCTTGATACGTCGTAAACGTATCTATATTTTTTGATGTTCCATGCTTGTTTTATATCTACTTTCTTATGTTTTGTTCACACTTTGAGGTATTTTTATACATTTTCTGGAACTAACCTATTCACAAGATGCCACAGTGTCAGCTTCATGTTTTCTGCTGTTTTTGGTTTCAAAAAAGCTAGTAAAGAAATATTCTTGAAATTGGACGGGACAAAAGCCAAAGTCAATATTTTATCTGAAGCAACACGGAGACCGAAGGGGGGGCGAAGTGGCCCACAAGGGTGGCCACACCTGGTGGCGGCACGGCCAGCCCTAGGCGCACCAGTAGGGGGTGTGGGCCCCCTGGTGCTCCACCGACCTTTCCCCTTCGCCTATAAAAGCCTCCCGGGACGAAAACCCTAAGTACCAGATCAGAATTCCACGAAAATTTCCAGAGTGCCGCCGCCACAGAAGAGGAGATTCGGAGGACAGAAGTCTCTGTTCCGGCACCCTGCCGGGACAGGGAAGTGCCCCTAGATCCATCTCCATCGACTCCACCACCATCTCCATCGCCGTTGATGACTCCCATGATAAGGAGGGAGTAGTTGTCTCTCGAGGCTAAGGGCTCTACAAGTAGCTATGTGTTCATATCTCTCTCTCTCTATGCGTGATTTTATTGAGATCATGAGCTTTGTAATCTAGTTGTTATTTTGCTACTCAAGTACTTTAATTAATCTCTGCTTATCCCCACGTGTGTGAAGTTGACAGTGTGCACACCGTGTGGTACTTTGGCTAAGGTTACAAAAATACTTATCATGAGTATAATTTGAGTTAGATGTCTCTATGAGATTGTGGTGTTTGTTGGAACCATCTAGCGCTCAAGGTGACAGTGAGGGTTATCTAGATGGGGAATGCGAACTTTAAGGTGTGCTGTTATAGCCCTACATCGTCCAATCGGAGAGTAGTTCAGGGTAGCATAATGAAGAGAAGATATTTATATGAGAGTCTTCACTAGTGAAAGTATGATCCCTAGGCCTTATTTCTAAGCATTGAAACACCATTTACAATCAGTCTTGTTACATGTTTGCTTGCTGCCACTCTTATTTCAGATTGTAATTACCACTTATAATCATCCATATTACTTGTATTTCACTATCTCTTCGCCGAACTAGTGCGCCTATACACCTGACAAGTGTACTGGGTGTGTTGGGGACACAAGAGACTTCTTGTATCTTGATTGCAGGGTTGCTTGAGAAGGATAACTTTGACCACTTCCTTCCTGAGTTCGATAAACCTTGGGTGATCCACTTAAGGGAAACTTGCTACTATTCTACAAACCTCTACACTTGGAGGCCCAACACTGTCTATAAGAATAGAAGCGTGCATAGACATCACTAGTATGGGTATTTATGATGGTTTAACACAACAAAGTTTTTTGAATAATTTCGGTTGCCTCGTTGTTGCTGGACATGGTCCTATGTTTGGAGAGTGATGAAAGAAGATACCCGATGAAGGAGAGTTGGTCATCGCCTACCCCTAAGAGCATCGAGGATAAATTCTTCAGATTGATGCCTCCTCTTTCTTTAACACCAACTCGTTCGTATAGATCACTCAAAGGCTGTTGGGACACCATAAAAGATGCATGTAGCCACCGAGTGGCACCAATGTAGATGATTGGGTGAGTTCTTTGCATTGTTCAAATTTACATTGTTTGTTATGGTTCTTGCATTTTTCAATTTACATTGTTTGCATTGTATTGAACATGTAGGAGAGCAACAACCCATGAGAAGTGTTCCATGGCCGAGCTCATTGCGTCGGAGAACGAGATCATGACGAGGGACCCCGCCGGCATGGACGCGTTCATGCTAGCATGGTGGGATGATGTGAGGATGGAGATCTTGCAGTGGAGGAGGAAAACTGCTCGTGTGAGGAGTGATGCTCTGGTGCGTGGTGGTGGTGCGGCTCCGGCAAGTGGTAATGGCGAGGGTACAGCTGAGTGGTGGCGGTGGTGGTCGTGTTGATGATCCGGCAAGCCAAGTCTCAGCTTGATCTTCACTTCGGTGGTGATTTTCTTTTGGCTTCATGATTACAATAGTGACATTTGTTGTATGATCGTGTGCTTTGATGATCAGATCGGCGGCTTAAACTATCGCTTATGTTGCATATTGTCGTAGATTTATAAAACTATGCAAAACCCTATCTTATGGTTCAGTTTTACGGATTCGGTAGCTTTGCGGCAAGCCAGATGATGCAATTGCGGGATCTGTCTGCGCGAGACGTTTTTACCCCGTATAGCGGGTTTTTTGGCTGCCCCGCAAACGCGCGTTTTGAATTATATGGATGCAGGATCTACTAGAGTTGCTCTTAGCTGAAACCTTTGCTCATCGCCATGCAAGCTGTTGGCATGATCTTTTTTTTAGATTATGTTGGTATGATCTTAATGTGCTGCTTGGGGTGGTTGGACCAACGTCATCCTGTAGAGTTAAATACAGTAGCAGTATTTGTACACGTGGGGCGCATGGCTCGATTTAGTCCCGGATTTGCACACTTGCCAGTTCGATTCAATTTAGTCCTAACCAATCTGAAATATCACATGGGCTAAAAAAATTAGCCCATATTTTCTAACAATTCTAAATTTACCATCAAAATTTAGCAAACTTGGACGGCACGTGGATGATGGCCCCATTTGCTGCCCTGAAAATTTGCACTTAGCCTCTTCCTCATCTAGACTTAGAAATACACCCCTGAAAGTTTACAGATCGCCCCTCTGATCTATTCAAGTCGAGTAGATGGCTTAGACACCGGCGGTTGCATTGATTGCAGCGACGATGGCCCCCATATGTCACTGTGAAGGGGAATCGCCTGTTAAGCTTCATGCAGTAACCAACGCAACTAAAAGTCCGAACTTATGGAAAGGGCTAGTACAATCCACTTATACTGTAACATCCCCTCTCACGTGCGGGAAGACGATTCAACACGTGCAAAGTCAAACACAGACTCAAGAGGCCTGTAACGTGCCTATAGGTAGACACCGGAGGGGGCAACAACAATTTTAAGATAAATTGTGAAAACCAGGACTTGAACACGAGAACTTAGCTCTGATACCATGTTAAGCTTCATGCCCTAGCCAACGCAACCAAAAGTCCGAACTGATGGAAAGGACTAGTACAATCCACATATACTGTAACACGACTTTTAGTTGCGTTGGTTAGTGCATGAAGCTTAACATGGTATCAGAGCCAAGGTCTCGTGTTCAAGTCCTGGTTTTCACAATTTATCTTAAAATTGTTGTTGCCCCCTCCGGTGTCTACCTATAGGCACGTTACAGGCCTCTTGAGTTTGTGTTTGACTTTGCACGTGTTGACTCGTCTTTCCGTCACACGTGAGAGGGGGTGTTACAGTATATGTGGTTTGTACTAGTCCTTTCCATCAGTTCGAACTTTCGGTTGTGTTGGCTAGTGCATGAAGCTTAACACCGCCGCCTTGTTTCGGCAAGTATGTGCTCGAATCATCCGCTGATCTATTTTCTTTCAAATTTGCAGGGTAGCGTGTCGTCCACGTCAGCTCAATTTCGACGGCGACTCTAGTTTAGGACTAAATCGAATCTAGTAATTGATAAATACACAATTAAAATTGAGAGTGCCTAGATCTCAGGCGCCTGAGAACTTCTTAGGTCTAAGTCGCTGATGTCATTCTAATATTTGCGCTAATTCTCAGTTGCAATCTAGTTGCAACTCATAAGATTTGTACTAATTCTCAGTTGCAACCTAGTTGCAACTCATTAAATTCTTAGTTACGCCCTAGTTGCAACTCATGTGTAACTTCCACTTTGCACGAATCACGAGGTAAATCGAACGGTGAAAGAGACGACTAAGACCTAATAAGTTCTCGGGCGCCTGAGAACTATTAAAATTCTACAAATTCCAAGTGTGAACTAAATGGAGCCACACACACATGAATTGCTACTATAGTTAACTCCATCTTTAATATACCCGCAAAAAGAAAAGAAAAAAACTCCATCTTTAATAGCTACGCGCCCGATCGTCAGCTGGCCCTAACGCTTGGGCGTGAGTGGATCCAAGGGTATATGCATGTGCATGTGATGCATGTCACGTTCGTCGGTACGTAGCCTAGCCTAGGTGCGTTAGGAAGTTATTATAAAGATCCGTCCTGAAAATAGCGTATGTACGCGCTGAACGTGGCACCGTCAGTGCAGACTAGTGTAGCTGCACGTATTTATGGTGATGTATCAGTTTCATGTTCAAGTAGTGTGTTGAATACAATGGGCACGCTCGCTAGCTGCTAGTAGATTCGACAGGGAGCGCAGAGAAGGAAGAAAAGGAACACACACATTCATGGTGGTCAAAGCAGCAGAATTAATCAGTCAGACTGCCGTACCTTCTCCTCCTTCTTCTAAATCAATTTACATGTACTCCTAGTAGTACATACGGAGCGCGGGATAGCTTGGCGTCTTCGTTTTCCTAAGACCATCTCCAGTCGCCCGTGATGGTGAGCTGCGAAGGCGACAGTGGCGTGGTAGTGGTGATGGAGGACCGGGGCGACGCGGCATGGCGCAGCAGCGGCTGGACCAGGCGGGCTAGATCTGGGCCTTGCGGGCCTTGGCCGCCACATCCTTGGCTTAGACCAGGAGGCTGCCCCTACTTCCCGATGGTGGCTGGGGGCCAAATCCAGGCCGGGCAGGCTTCGATCTGGTGCTGGCCTGGCAAATCTGGCTAGGGTTTGCGAGGTATGATGGTAGGCGGCCCGGAGACGCTGTGACGGCCTTGTCCATCACACCTCTGCTACCGAGTGCGGGCTCGGGCTGGAATACCTCTTCTAGGTTGTCGGTCTAGTCGTGCTTGTGGCTTTCGCCGTGCAGGTTGTGCTTCCCAGACCGACGACGGTCCGGTAGGCCCGGGTGACCACAGTGACGAAGGTGATGTTGCTTGGCGGCAGGGAATCTGCGGTGGCGGCGAATCCACTGGGGGACGGAGGACTACGGACTAGCGCTAGGGTTGGTGGCGATAGTGACACCCTTGTTGCAGTGTGATGGTGGGGCTTCACAAGTCCATTTGGTCTCGGCCGGGCTAGAGAGGGCTTGATTTGCCCATGCTTCTACATCCGGTCGGCTATCGCCCTCTGGCGGTGGAGGTAGTTCCCTCCGTGTGTCACTGTACCGCCGACCCCCGCCGAAGTTTCTTCTTTTCGGTCGTACCAGCCTCACTTTGTGGGTCTCGGTGAGACGACGATGGTGACTGCAAAACCATGGTGGCGTGTGCTGGTGGGCGGTGAGTTTGGTGGAGCAATTCGAAGCGTCCAGGAGTGTGGTTTTTGAGGGGTCGGGAGAAATCCTTGTTGTCTAGACATCGACGTGCCGATGCCTGCGGGTGTCACCGTCCTTCTTGAAGGGCATTGGGTATATCTCTTCCCCACCTCGCTTAGCGTATCGGGGAAAACCCTAGGACCAGTCCGGGCAACAGCGTCATTGTCGTCATTTTCTTTCTTGAAGGTGTTGCTTGATACTCGACGCTTCGGGGTGCTAGGAGTGTGGTGGAATTTCTCCTGGAGGGCGCAGAGGTTGTGGGTCATCCTCGTTTCCGTCAAGCCACTGTTGTTAGCTTTGTTTTCTATTCTTTTTCTTTTTCATTTTCCTTGTTATTTCTTTGGGCATTGTGCTGCCTGTCCAGCAGTTGTCTCAACTGTGGTTGCTATATTAATATAGTTGGGCGCAAGCCTATTTCGAGGAGTCGCACGTGATGTCCGGCGAAAGT
The DNA here is from genome assembly GCA_916181665.1 of Avena sativa. Classification (NCBI taxonomy): domain Eukaryota; kingdom Viridiplantae; phylum Streptophyta; class Magnoliopsida; order Poales; family Poaceae; genus Avena; species Avena sativa. Next base: position 220,837,706 of record OV702292.1, read on the forward strand.
GTTGAACCGATCGTCTAGACACACCGACAATCATTGTCGTGTTTGGGACGCGCCTATTTCTAATAGCTTTTCCTAAATGGTGTTCCAAATAGAAGATATTCCGTTCAAATTGATTTTGCAAAGCTTGGTATGTGAAACAAATAGAAATACAAGTAGAAACAATGATTTTGCAAAGCTTGGTATATGACACAAATAGAAATGCAAGTAGAAACAACAACTGAAACTTGAAGTAGAGGCTTCTCGTTGGCAGTGTCGCCCCCTTCACTGTCGTCATCGTCGATATCCATGTGATAGTGACTACAACACATGGTATTGTCAAACAACTTCACGACAAGAACACCACCATCTTCGTATAGGGAGTTTAGGAAACAGCCGAGCTACACGTCATGCACGCAGGTGAACTGCTCCTAGCTGTTGTCGAGGTACATGCGGCCTTGCCCGTCGAACAACACCTCCACGCGCCATAGGGAAGCACTATGGCCTGCCCGCAACTTCACTTCGGTGGGCTCCTGTACATCGTGAGGTTGCGCAAACTTGTCCATGAGTTTTGTCTTGCTCAAAGGTTTTTCATAGATGGGAATGAAGAACTTGAAGTCGGAGATGTCCTCCCTCCATCGCCAATGACGAGCGCAAAGATGTCATTGATCAACCGCGTTCGCATCTATAGCCGTGCCCCCTGCACAGGCCACGGCCGCAGCCCCTTCCCATGGAACCCGTAGCCATGGAGCGCATGTAGAGCTAGATTGAACCGACAATGGAGCGCATGCGGGGAAATGCGGCTCGTGCGGCCTGCTTATATAAAGGCCAAGCAGACGAGCAGTCGATTCCTTGATGTGGCGCAGGACTCAAGCGGACGGCATTTAATTGGCACTGGAGAAACCAAACCGTCATGTACATCAATGGCCGCGCAGACTGCGCCTGTCACACGCGTCCTCCGGCGACAGGACTGTTAGAATACAGATATATATACATATATGAAATAGACTAGGACTCTAAGATCATCGTGTACTCCAAGTCTACCTACCACTTGTAACTCTATATGTACCCCCTATGCAGGTCAAATCAATATAACGAAATATTCTAGGGATTCTATAATTTTCACATGGTATCAGAGCGGTTAGCCTCACGGTGCCGATCCTAGACCTTCCACCACTTCCGCATCGCGCACCGCCCTGATGGCCCAAGATATCTCGAGCTCGTTGGGGAACCCCAAGAGGAAGGTATGATGAGCACAGCAGCAAGTTTTCCTTAGTTATGAAACCAAAGTTATCGAACCAGTAGGAGCAAGGAAACACCTCCAAGGTATTGTTGCCAACTTGGAATCCTGTACAACACAACCACGGAACTTTGCCCCCAACTTACGGCGAGGTTGTCAATCTCACCGGTTTTGCTGAAAACAAAGGATTAAACGTATTGTGTGGAAGAAAGTAAAAACTTGCAGAAAGTAAACAGAAAGCAGTAAAAAGTTATAGATTGATGGTAAAAGAAAGGACCAGGGTCCATAGTTCACTAGTGGTGGCTCTCCTTAAGATAGATGACATGTTGGGTAAATAAATTACAACGGGGCAATTGACAAACATTGAGAAAGCATACATGCATATACTAATCACATTGACTCCTATGAGATTTCATTGGGCATTACAACATTATACATGGACCGTAATCCAACTGCATCTATGACTAATAATCCACCTTCAGGTTATCATCCGAACCCCCTCGGTATTAAGTTGCAAGCAACAGATAATTGCATTACGCATTGCGTGTAAAGTAAACAATACGATTGTTCTATGAACAAAGGATTGATGTTTTCTCCCTAGTAGCACCAGCACATCTAGTACCTTAGAGATTTCTGTCACTTCCCCAGATTACTAGAGGCATGAACCCACTATCGAGCATAAATACCCCCCTTGGAGTTGCTAGCATCTACTTGGCCAAGATATCTACTAACAATGGAGAGCATGCAAGATCACAAATAACAAAGACATGATAGAATCAATAATTAATCTGAAATAGCATCTCAATATCCATTGGATCCCCGCAAACACAACATGTAGGATTACAAATAGATGATCTTGATCATGAACGAAGCTCACAAGATCTAAACATGGTAGCACAAAGGAGAAGAACCAACCATCTAGCTACTACATGGACGCATAGTCCAAGGATGAACTACTCACGCATCACACCAGAGGCTTGCATGGTGATGAAGAAGGCCTCCAGGGTGAATTCTCCCCTCTGGCAGGGTGCCGGAAAGAGCTTCAGATCCCTCTCGATCTAGGGATGGAGATGACGGTGACTACAGACTCTTTCGTAGAATTTTGATCGGGTACTTAGGGTTTCTGTATCGGAGGCATCTTATAGGCGAAAGGGGAGGCCAAGGGGGTGCCCTAGGCGGCCACACCACCCCCTGGTGCGGACCAGGCCTGGTCGCGCGGCCAGGTGGTGTGGCGGCCCTCTGGCCCCTCTCCGTCTCGTATTCTGGCTCCATGTCCCCCTCGGTGAAAAACTGACTTTGGCTTTTGTCCTGTCCAATTCCGAGAATATTCATTTTCTGACTTTCCTGGAACCAAAAATAGCAGAAAATAGGCAGCTGGCACTGTGGCATCTTGTTAATAGGTTAGTCCAAGAAAGTGTATAAAAAGTACTCCAAAGTGTGGAAAAAACATAAGAAAGTAGATAAAAACCAAGCATGGAACATCAAAAATTATAGATACGTTAGCAACATATCAACATCCCCAAGCTTAACTCCTGCTCGTCCTCGAGTAGGTAAGTGATAAAAAGAAAGAATAATTTTTTAGGTGGCATGCACCATCATAAACTTGATCAAAGTATTTGTAAAACATTGATAGCTGGGATCATAGTACTTCAACATAGGATGAAAGATAAAGTTCTAACAATAAGACATAGCAACTATGTTGTAACATGAAAATGCACAAACAAAAGATTCATGAATAACAATACTTTGCAAGACATTTGTTTGTTTCACATAAAGAAAACATAGCATACTGGCATTCAGCTTGTCCCTCATGGATTAGCAAACATAAATGCATAGGACACCTTCAAAGTTTATAAGAGTGACTACATACAAATAGTTTAAGAACAAGCAATATCAAAGTTATGCATCAATCAACAAGTCTTGGGACAATGCACATAGAACTAAGAATGGCCACTATGCTCTCAAAATAGGTGCATAAAGATAGAATGTGGAGACTCAACATAAAAGTAAAAGAAAGGCCTTCATAGAAGAAAGTAGAGATTCAAGTTTCATAAAGAGCTTCCAAAAATTATGGTACTTATTAGCTTCCAGCTCTCATTTCCCCTATCATAAGCATCTTTAGGTCATTAAGGTTAAAGTGACACAACTAAGAGGATATGCTTGACAAGTTATAAGCCGAAATCGCATGCCCCTTACTTACGAAGACCGAACCTCATGTTACTCAACTTCAGTCACAAGTAAGCTCTTGTCATTGTAAGTACATATGTATCATAGAGAATCGCTAACGGGGTACCCCTTGCACATGATACAGGAGCTATCCCATCATCAAAATGACAAGGCAAGCAAACAATGAGCATCTCAGTGATCTTTTTATTTGCTATCTGCATAGGTTTTTATTGAGGATGCTTCATAGAGTGATCATTATGGTTATGCTGCAAGTTTCCACCATGATTAGGCATGGCTAGGCTAGCGGCCCAGGCGTTTATCTAACACACATACAAACTCCATGATCTTACAAGTTCCTCTTTTATTTCACACCGCCGGGATCCATAAGCAAAAGAACATGATATCAACAGGGTACAATGTACAAGTGCAATGTTGAAAGCGTTCCCCATGATACATGGTTCTGCTAACTTCAACTTATAAAGCGCAAGCATATACGCAACAAAGATGGACGCAATGGTTCAAGTTTATTAAATGCAAGAAAGTAAAGTGTGCCATCAAGTTCGTGAGAGCTTTAATCACTAATTTTCACATAACAAGTTTAATTCGGAAGGTAGATAAAAACATGAATATACTTGGAATAACAAATGCTAATAGGTAGGTATGGTGGACTCTTTGGAGTAACTTGGTTTTAGGAGTTGGATGCATGAGTGGAACTCACACTTGGTTATGGAGGCTAGCAAAAGACTGGGAGCGACCGACTAAGAGAGCAATAATGGCCATAATCATGCAAAGCGACAAAACATCATTAATCAAAGCATAAAGTGATACTACAAGTCGAAAACTAAAGGATCATAAAGGCTTATGGTGACTTGGGATAGTCATAACATGGTGTGATCATGTGTCAAGTCAACCCAAATAAAGCATCAAAGGAGCATACCATAATACTATGCTTTAATATGCTAAAACAACGCATGATTCTTCCAAGGCACATTAGGTAATCTCAATTGTTTATAACATGTCATGGTACAGCAAAAATCACTAAGCATAAAGCCAAAACAATATCAAGCATGGCATGACAAAGCATGGGCCACAGTCAAAAACAAGCTCTCTTTACCACTTAAGCATGAACTTTCCTACTCTTTTCCAATCCAAACCAAACTATTTGAAAACCAATGCATGAAAGAGGGGGTCCAACCAATTCATTCAGAAAATTAAGAAAACCAAGAAAACGAAAACCAAAAACGAAAACAAAGACGCTCCAAGAACAACACAACTGTGCATGAAACAATAAAAATGAAGTGTTTGGAAGAAACCTGAGATTTTTATTGATGAAGAAGGGGATGCCTTGGGCATCCCCAAGCTTTGACGCTTGTAATTCTTGGATATTTCTTGAGGTGAAACGGGGTGGCATCCCCAAGCTTGAGCTTTAGTCCATTCTTCATATCATTACATCATTCTCTCCATACACCTAAAATTTTTCCTTCATACAAAATTTCACACAATCTTTATTAGCAACATTAGTGCACTCAAGATAATAAGTCTTTAGGTTCAGTTTCAACACCAATAAAACTTCCATTAAAACACAAGCTACTGTAGCACTTTCCTCAAAAATCTCAATTCCCCAAAAGAACTCAAAAAGGAACCAACAAGAAGCAAATGCAAATAATGGCAGAAATCTATCAAAATAGACCCGCAGGTAAAAAACAATTTTTTTGAAGACCTTATGTTGCTCAAATCGAAAAGTTTTGAGCTAACTAAAGTTAGATAACAACTGGGGTAGAAGCACAAAAATTCACGCCTCAAAACGACGTACATAGATTTTACACGAATTTTTACGGTGAAGCACAAAAATCTGTTTCGGGACAGCAACTTTCCCAATCATTACTTCTCTCTCATTAGAGGTTACTCTTGGCACAAAAAGCAAATAAAAAGGATAAGGAGCGGTTATTACTGAAGTAATAACTTCCAAGACTCATCTAAAACTTTTGGGTTATCTCCCAATAAGTACTTTTCTTTAACGCCTTTAAGTTAGGCATAAGAATCAAGAAAAAGAATCAAGTGTTCTCAAATGAAGAAGCATTAAAACCAAATTTCTTGCCCTTACCTCTCTTACTTTTATTCTTAACCTTGGGGAACATATGATTGTTTGGTGGAGAAGCAAAGTGCATGGTGCCCTTTTCCACATCTATTATTTCTCCAAGGAGTTTCAATAGGGATCTTCCAAGTGTAATTTGTCCTTTCCCTACACATTCAATAACAAGATAATCAGTAGAAACCATTTTCCCTAGGATCTTTATAAACAATCCTTCAACTATTCCAATTGGTGATATTGTGGCATTATTAGCAAGAAATATTTCTTCTCCTCCTTCAGAAAGTCCCCAAAGATTCAAAGATTCATAGATATATTTAGGCATAAGACATAATTCAGACATGATATCACAGCGAGCATGAAAAGTTTCATTATTTATAGCAATCTTTACTGTGGGAAGCCATTTTGAGGGTTCAGAATTTATTGGAACATAGTCATGATGCTCTCTAAGTGTATTATAGTAATCTTTTAAACTAGAAGTGTTAGTCTCAAGAGTATTCAATCTAGCAACTACGTTTATGAAGGAAGAATCAGATTTGCTAGGCAAGTTGTAAGTAAAGGCCAACTTCTTTATGGCATTAAAAGCATCATCCTCATTGCATTGGAGGAAATCTCCTCCCACTACAGCATCCAAAGCATATCTATATCTAAGAGCAATTCCAAGGTAAAAACTGCTAAGGAACAAGCTTTGAGTCATTTTAGGTTCAGTTTTTTCATGTAGATCAGAGATTCTAGACCAAGCTTCTTTGAAACTCTCTTCAATTCCTTGTTTAAAAGTGAAAATCATTTCCTCAGGTGACATAGTGATTGGAGCAATGCTAGACATAATGGCAACTTAAGATAGGAACTATTTTTTTGTGTGTTTTTATAAAGAAAGCAAAGTAGTAAAACTAAATTTTTTGTGTTTTTGATAAAGAAACAAACAAAGCAAAGCAAAAATAAACTAATAAAACCAAAAATAACAAAGTACAGAGATTGGTTATGAGGGACTCCCCTTGTGAAGATGTCCTTGACTCCCCGGCAACAGCGCCAGAAAAGAGCTTGATGGCCCAAGATATCTCGAGCTCATTGGGGAACCCCAAGAGGAAGGTATGATGAGCACAGCAGCAAGTTTCCCTCAGTTATGAAACCAAGGTTATCGAACCAGTAGGAGCAAGGAAACACCTCCAAGGTGTTGTTGCCAACTTGGAATCCTGCACAACACAACCACAGAACTTTGTCCCCAACTTACAGCGAGGTTGTCAACCTCACCGGTTTTGCTGAAAACAAAGGATTAAACGTATTGTGTGGAAGAAAGTAAAAGCTTGTGGAAAGTAAACAGAAAGTAGTAAACAGTTGTAGATTGATGGTAAAAGAAAGGACCGGGGTCCATAGTTCACTAGTGGTGGCTCTCCTTAAGATAGATGACATGTTGGGTGAACAAATTACAGCGAGGCAATTGACAAAAATCGAGAAAGCATACATGCATATACTAATCATCTTGACTCCTATGAGATTTGATTGGGCATTACAACATTATACATAGACCGTAATCCAACTGCATCTATGACTAAAATAATCCACCTTCAGGTTATCATTCGAACCCCCTCCAGTATTAAGTTGCAAGCAACATATAATTGCATTATGCATTGCGTGTAAAGTAAACCATATGATTGTTCTATGAACAAAGGATTGTTGTTTTCTCCCTAGTAGCAACAACACATCTAGTACCTTAGAGATATCTGTCACTTCCCCAGATTACTAGAGGGATGAACCCACTATCAAGCATAAATACTCCCTCTTGGAGTTGCTAGCATCTACTTGGCCAAGATATCTACTAACAACGGAGAGCATGCAAGATCACAAATAACAAAGACATGATAGAATCAATAATCAATCTGAAATAGCATCTCAATATCCATTGGATCCCCGCAAACACAACATGTAGGATTACAAATAGATGATCCTGATCATGAATGGAGCTCACATGGTCTAAACATGGTAGCACAAAGGAGAAGAACCAACCATCTAGCTACTACATGGACCTGTAGTCCAAAGATGAACTACTCACGCATCACACCGGAGGTTTGCATGGTGATGAAGAAGGCCTCCAGGGTGAATTCTCCCCTCCGGCAGGACGTTGGGAAGATCTTCAGATCCCTCCCGATCTAGGGATGGAGATGACGGCGGCTACAGACTCTTTCGTGGAATCTTGATCGGGTACTTAGGGTTTCTGTATCGGAGACATCTTATAGGTGAAAGGGGAGGCCGAGGGGGTGCCCTAGGCGGCCACACCACCCCCTGGCACGGGCCAGGCCTATCCGTGCGGCCAGGTGGTGTGGCGGCCCTCTGGCCCCTCTCCGTCTCGTATTCTGGCTCCGTTCCCCCCTCGGTGAAAAACTGACTTTGGCTTTTGTCCCGTCCAATTCCGAGAATATTTATTTTCTAACTTTCCTGGAACCAAAAATAGCAGAAAATAGGCAGTTGGCACTGTGGCATCTTGTTAATAGGTTAGTCCAAGAAAGTGTATAAAAAGTACTCCAAAGTATGGACAAAACAAAAGAAAGTAGATAAAAACCAAGCATGGAACATCAAAAATTATAGATACGTTAGCAACGTATCGCGCCCCCGGGGAGATCAATCTCTCCTCAGGGGCGCGGCACCCGGTTTCGGTCAAATATCGGATCGGTTCCATAGATAAGTTTAGATAAATTTCGAATTTTCCAATTCTCTAGTTTAGATCCAATTTAGCCACAAAATAAATCCCTAGATCATCTTCCGGTGAAATTAGTGCAAGATCAATTGGTGCTCGACGGGCGAACAACTTTAGGCAACGCGCGCTCACCATGCAGAACTCCTACCCGACCGGCTCCGACATATGTGTTGGCGTGCGTCTTATCGTGGTAGCCAACGACTCCAAGCCATGAAAGGCCACAATAGAATCTACTGTGCACACACCTGCATGCACGGGAATCCAGGGAGCCAGCGCCATGCACGGCTTGAAGACTCGGGTCAATTTTCATACAGTATGTATATCCTAGGGTGACTCCCCGACGACGATGATTCCATCCGCTACTCATGCATCGGGATAAACTGCTGCCCATCTACATCATCACTGAGTCGGCTTGCAACGCGGGACATTGGGAGGGTAAGCTGTGTTCACTGATGGCCCAAAATATATCGAGCTCGTTGGGGAACCCCAAGAGGAAGGTATGATGAGCACAGCATCAAGTTTTCCCTCAGTTATGAAACCAAGGTTATCGAACCAGTAGGAGCAAGGAAACACCTCCAAGGTGTTGTTTCCAACTTGGAATCCTGCATAACACAACCACAGAACTTTGCCCCCAACTTATAGTGAGGTTGTCAATCTCACCGGTTTTTCTGAAACCATAGGATTAAACGTATTGTATGGAAGATAGTAATTGCTTGCAGAAAGTAAACAGTAAACAGTAAATAGATTGTAGATTGATGGTAAAAGAATGGACCGGGTCCATAATTCACTAGAGGTGATTCTCCTTAAGATAGTTGACATGTTGGGTGAACAAATTACATCGGGGTGTCGTCGGATTGATGACAAGTACACCATGAGGGGGTCCTCGAGGCGTGTGGAAGAGAGGGGTGTGAGACGTACGGTATTCTAGGATGGTGAGCACACAAGTTTACCCAGGTTCGAATCCGCCGGCTTTGGACGGATCCTACTCCTGCTAGTAATCCAGTAATACGGCAGAGCCGGAATATGGGTTACAAGGGTTTCGCCTGTGCGAGTTGAGATTCTAGACTATTGAGGTGTGCCCTAAAGGCTCTCCCTAGGACGGCTTATATAGATATCCGGCCTAGGGTTTACAGGAGAGATCTATCCGGCTACGACTAAGAGTCAGTTACAGAGTACATCTTGAACTACAAGTAACACTATGGGCCTATGTCGGTAAGTCTTCTTGGCCTTCCCGTAGCCGGAATGGACTCCGTCTCTTCTCCCTGACTGGGCCGCAAAGCTCTAACCCGAAGTGGGCCACCCTGGTCAGTGAGGTACAGTGAGGATATCTGGAAAGTATATCCCCAACAGCAGCCCCCGGAGGCCTCCAAGATCCAAAGTCGGATTCATCATCTAGCTTGATCTTCGGCTTGCAGAATCTTGAAGGGTTCCTGAAACTTCAACAGAAAAGATACGATCCAGGTCTCAAAAATGAGTCGGACCTATAAATATGTTACTCGTGTTTCCAGCTTGAAATTCAAACTAAGCTCGAACTTGGTCTCTGACGAAACCTGACACCAGTCATGGTCAAGTCACGTCACTGACAGACATTTCCTGTCAGCACGACCGTTGGTGGGTCCGCCTTTCGTGGAACCGAGGCGCCGTTTCAATGCATGCATGGAGATCGAGGCAGCGTAATCATCGCGTGGGGGTTTCCCAGTCCTTTCCACGATGCATGGCATGTTTATTGTAGCATTCACACGAATCTTGACGTGGCCGGTGGATATAAGCGGTGAGGATCCTATTCCTCATCTCTCCTCACCAGCACTTTGTGCTGTTTCCTTCTCCCTTACGCCTCCCATGAACTAAGAGCTCATGTTCTCCCCAAAAATCTCTAGCACCGCCCATCTAAGGTCACCGGCGCACCGGAAAATGGCTTCTCCATCATCCTCTGGCACGGCGGTGATGACAGCAGCAGCGGAGAAGGAGAGCAACCGCGGGGTTTGGATCCCGTGTGTCCTCGACGATCCCAAGCTCCGTGTTGTTGAAGAAGAAGTGATCCTCCACGCCAGCGACTGGTGGAGCGGCTTCGGTGAAACCATCCCCAACCCCCACGACGACGAGCGAGTGCACTTCGGCACTCACCTTGACAGAGGTCTGAGTTTTCCTCCTTCAGATTTCTTTTCTGAGGTCATAGGTCATTACGGAGTTCATGTCCATCATCTCCCCCCGAACTCCATCTTAGAGATGAGTGTGTACACCTCTTTGTGCGAGGGGTATCTCGGCATTAGGCCGAGCCTTACTCTCTTCCAGTACTACTTCCATGTCCGGAGAAATTCCAATACTGCTGGTAATCCTTATATTACCGGTACTATTAGTTTTTTGGTTAGAAGAGAGCGCGTCTATCCTCGGATCATGGCTAGTGAGTCGGTCAAGCAATGGTCGTCCACTTTTTTCTATCACAAGGATATTCCTGCTCCCGGCAAAGATACTGCTTTACCGGCTTTCATCGATGGAGCCGCCACACGTCAAGAATCCTGGGATGAGGTCGCTCTGGCTCTCAGCGACGATCTCCTCCTCGCCAAGAGGCGGATCGAGTACTTGATGAAACATAAGGGCCTGAGAGGGTCCGACTTAGTTCAATGCTAGGTGGCATGCCGGATCCAACCTCTTCAACATCATGGAGATCGACTGATGCATTCCATCATGTCGTCGAAGAAAGATTCCCTCCGCATCAGCCCCAAAACCTACGAGCCAAAATATTATGTAAGACAAATCATATGGCTGATAAGGAGCGGATTGATAGGAATATTCCGGAGCTGTCCCTGGACATGCATACAACGGAAGATCCCGTTGTGCCGGTAAGCTTCAGCAGGAACTCTTTTCGTGTGATCATCTTTATGTTATTTCACAATACTGATATACTTCTTCTTTTCAGCTTGCCGACCTCCCCGAGTCGGAGTTCGCTCCTATCGAGGGATATCCTCCTGAGTTTTCTCAAGATGAGGGTGAATTGGTTCCAATGCCGGATGTCGTTCCTCGGAAACACAAAGCTCCGACGTTAGCCATTGGCACAAAGGAAGTGCCCATTGTGAAGAGGTAATCTTTCCTCACAAGGTCTTTGTATTTTGTTTGTAATTCCTCCCGAGATGTAATGTTCTATGTTCTATTACCTTCTTAGAGCTAAACAGCTCATCAAGGGCAAAGGGAAAGGGGTTATCTCAAAGCCTCTACGCCAGTCAAAGCTAAAATTGGCTTCTCCTGCCGTGGCTCCTCCGACTCCTGCCCCTCAACCTTCTATAGCGCTGGAGATTACTGCATCTCCGACCGTTGTAGAAGATCTGGCTCAATCAGCAGAGCCAGCGATCCTTGAATCGCAAACTGATGTCACCATGGGTGACTCAGATTTTGATAAGGGTGAACCCTCTTCGGGTAATGATCCCTCGGCAGAGACCTTCGCCGACAATCTCCTGGACAATTCGGGACTTGCCAAACTTGGCTTATCTCGGAAGTCTATGGTGGAAATCCAACGGCTAGTCCGGCAATGCCTGGAAAGCCGGACTATCTCTGCCGAAGAAGAAGCGTAAGAAGCAGAGGATAACAAGCACTCTAATCTTCTTGAACAAGTTCGTCTTTGCAATGAGAAGTTGAGGACCGGCGAGCTTCCAAACTGCGCCAGTGGTCCCTCTAACCTTCGCCGAGAAGGTTGCCACCGAAGTGAATGCGAGTTTGGAAAAACTCATTCGCGAACAATATGTAAGTCGGAATTCCAACTTCTCATTTTCCTTATTTCATATCATATCCTCTAGCCCCCAAGCATGAAGCTAGACAGTCAAATCCGGTTTTATGCTTCCTTAGGATGCCAAAGAATTAACTAGTGTAGCCCCCAAGGCTCGTGTTGATATTAGTAAAAATATTAGCCCAAGTCTTTAGCAGACTTCTGACTCTAGGTATTCTGAGTTATAGAAAGTATATTCATATAACCAGGATTTATGTTTGCAACAAGCGGAAATAAATCAGAGCTCTCCGACTTGAAAATGCTCAATTAAAGGTTTCCAGGGATGAGGCCGAAGGTAAACATTTCGAAACTCAAACCTTGTCTTGTATTTCACAGTCGAATTTTTTGTTCAACTGTTGTTCTTTTGACTGCAACACTGGTAAAGCAGTCCTGTGCTATGATTGAAGAAGCCGAGAATCTTAAAACCCTAGTGGTGGAAAACAAGGAACTTCGCCAAGAGCTAGATAAGATTAAGGCGGATCATGAGAAGAGCATTGCTCAAATTCTCGAATCCACCTCCATGGCCACCAAGATAAGAAAATATCGGATCTCAGCAATGATCTTTTCAGAGAGAGGGACATTACCGAGGCACTCTGGGCTGAACTCCAGAGTCTTCGGGAAGAGAATGCCAAAGCCGACGATGTCATCTTTGGTATGTTTCCCTTTTTCTGACTTATGTGCATCTTCCAACTCTTTAGAGTCCGGGTTTATTTGACTTACTCTTTGATGGTCCTCTAGACTTAATGGACTCAGCCTCTGCCAAATCTCGCACCAACCGTCTTACACAAGTTGGTGATTTGCTGCATGACTTCCGCCAATCCCTCGAAGATATTGGCGAAGTTCTCAAGGTTACGGACATGCATAGCATGTCTGGCTTTGAGGTGCGAGATAAGGCCAAGGATATGCCAGAGCTTGTCTAGGACTGGAACATGTCCTACGCGCGAACCGCAGCGCAAAATGCTCTCACCATGGTTATGAGCCACCATGGAAACATGGAAATCTGGCAAGTAACCAGAGGGTACTGCAAGGTGGACGAAGTAGGACATGAGCAAGACATCAAGGCTATCATGGACTCCTGCGCCGGATATGGGTGCCACGTAGCTGATTTGACCATCTACGGCACTCCCTTCTTCACCCGCGTGGACACGCCACCTCCGCCTTTCGAAGAAACAACTGAAGTTTCCGACGATGATCAAACCATATCGGATTTGAACATATCGGAACATTATCAAAACGAGGCTGATGTATCGAGCGAGCCGGCAACTCGTACCTCTCCCCCTGCATTATAGAGTATCAGAAAGAACAATGTGTTATTCTGAAAACAATTTGGGTCTATAATATGTAGTATAATACTTTTGCTACTGCTAAGCTTTATTTTATCTATTCAGCACTTTTGGTTTTAAAATTATGTGCTTGAAATGTTTACATAAGCACTTGTATTTTTTTGTCTGCACTTTTCATTTATCTGGCTTTCCGCCTCGTCCCTTTCGTGAGCCGGCCAACTTTTAGCACAGAAACTTTGCCGAGCAACGGAGCTCAATAGCTAAACCAGTTTAAACTCAGAAACAAAGCTGGCCTCCAGTACCAACAATTCACTACTCGGAAAATGCCCGCATCCAACTATCAGAGAAATAACCAAAGTACAGACTAGAAAATTTAGATTTATACCCAAAGGTAGCAATTTTAAAATCGGAAATCTAAACCAGAACAAACATGAGCATAAAGTACTTTCAAGTATTCTGGGATTTTCGACTGTGACATGGTCATTCGGAAATAAGATGGTAAAAACTTCTCAGAAAAAATTTGAGGCAACCAAGACTTTATTTCCCGTTGAACATGTACACATATATGATTACAAAGAAAAATTAACCAAGAATAAAAGGGACATAGCTGAGCAATATTCAATGGTCTGTCTAATTCATCCGGGTTTGTACTACCTCCAGCTCTCTTTCTCTTCTTAGTAGTAGGTCTTTCTTTGACTGGCCGCATATCAGTTAGGTAGTATGAGCCATTGTGCAATACTCGACTAACTAAAAATATCCCTTCCCAAATTGGGGAAAGTTTGTGCTTTCTTTGCTGCACAAGCCGGAGAACCAAATCGCCCTTATTGAAAGATCGGTTTCTGACTCTCTAGCTATGATACTTGCGTAACTTTTGCTAATAGGCTGTTGATCTCATCTCAGCAACGACGCGAACTTCTTCGACTAAGTTGAGATCATTTTTTCGAGAAATTTTGGCATCCTCTTCAATATACGCGGCCACTCTTGGAGAAGTGTGAATTAAATCACTAGGAAGAACTGCTTCTATGCCATAGACCAAGAAGAAAGGTGTGTATCCGGTTGACCTATTTGGAGTTGTTCGCAAACTCCATATTACAGAAGGTAATTCCTCTGCCCAAGCCCCCATAGCACGTCATAGTGGTGCTTCGAGTCTTGGTTTTAGGCCTTGTAAGATTAAACCATTTGCTCTTTTGACTTGTCCATTAGCCTGTGGATGTGCTACTAATGCAATGTCAAGCCGGATATTTTGTTCATTGCAGAATTCGGCAAGTTCTCCCATAGAGAAGTTACTCCCATTATCCGTGATAATGCTATGCAGATAACCGTATCGGATTATGACATCCTCGACAAATCTTCTGGCTGTTGCTCCATCACAACTAGTAACGGGTTTAGCCTCAATCCATTTGGTGAATTTATCCACCATCATTAAGAGGTGAGTAAATCCACTTGGATCCCGTTTAAATGGTCCTACCATATCAAGCCCCCAGACCACGAAAGACCATGTTATAGGTATTGTTCGTAGCTGATCAGCCGGAACATGAGCTTGTTTGGCGTATTTTTGGCAGCCCTTGCACATCTTGACCAGCCATTCGGATCTGCCTTGGCTGTAAGCCAGAAAAAACCGTGTCGGAAAGCTTTTGCCACTAGAGATTTGGCTATAGAGTGGTGACCACACTCGCCTTCGTGGATCTCTCGTAAAATTTCCACTCCTTCTTCCGGAAATACACAGCACTGAAAGACCCCAGATGCACTCCGCTTATAGAGCTCACCACTAATTATAGTATAGGCTTTTGCTCGTCGGACGATTTGTCGGCTCAGAACTTCATCTTCAGGTAATTTTCCGTCTACCAAGAAATCAAGGTAGGGTTGAGTCCAGTTGGGAATCACAGCTAGAACTGCTACTAAAGGTGAGTCGGATTTGGTCGGATATTCCTCGTCCACTCCTTTTATAGAGGGAACTTTGAGGTGCTCTAAAAAAGCGCCATTCGGGACCTTTTTCCGGGCAGAGCCTATTCGAGATAGTGCATCTGCTTCCTCATTTTCTATTCGAGGGATGTGTTGAACTTCAAACCCTTCAAAAGATTTAGATAGTTCATCCACGATAGCCCTATATGCTGCCATGTGCTTGTTTGCCTTACAAATATCCGACACTTGTTGGGCAACAAGATCCGAATCGCCATAACACATTAAACGTCAAATGCCGATGTCCTTAGCAATCCGGATTCCATGCAGTAATGCTTCATACTTGGCAATGTTATTTTTCGCCGTGAAGTGTATCTGCAATACATAGAAAAGTTTATCTCCTTGGGGTGATTTGAGCACCACCCTAGCCCCCAAGCGCTTTAAACCCGTAAAAATGCAAGGTCTAGTATTCCGACTCTAGTAGGGTCATATTATCCGTTGTCTCTGTCCAATCAGCGACAAAGTCAGCAAGGATTTGGGATTTGATTATTGTACGAGGTTTGTACTCAATGTCGAAAGCTGAAAGCTCTATGCCCCATTTGGCGACGTGTCCTGTAGCATCACTATTGTTGATTATATCTCTCATGGGAGTTGTGCTCACCACGGTAATTTGATGTTCCTAAAAATAATGTTGTAACTTACGAGATTCTAAGAACACACCGTAAGACATCTTTTGATAGTGCAGATACCGCTGTTCTGATTCAGTTAAGACCTCGCTGAGGTAGTAAGTCGGACGCTGCACCAGGTGTTCCTGATTTTCCTCCGATCTCTCCACCACCATGACGATACTGACGACCTTGTTTGTCGCAGCGAGATAGAGCAACATCGGTTCCTATGGTTCCGGTGCTGCAAGGATGGGAGAAGATGAGAGTCCTGCTTTCAGGTCTTGTAGCGCAGCTTCAGCTTCGTCGGTCCAAACGAATTTCTTGGTCTTTTTCAGGAGCTTGTATAGGGGTGCGGCTCTTTCTCCAAGCCGGCTTACAAACCGACTGACTGCAGCAATGCAACCAGTTAGTCATTGAACGTCCTTCAGGCGAGTTGGCCTAGAAATATTGAGTATAGCCTTGATTTTGTCTCGGTTTACCTCTATGCCTCTTTGAGACACGATAAAACCTAACAATTTTCCGGCTGGGATCCCAAAGAAACATTTCTTCGGGTTAAGCATTATGTTGTATTTTCATAGATTGGCGAATGTTTCCTCCAAGTCGGAAATCAAGGTTTCCTTCTTTTTGGACATCACTGCAATATCATCCACATATGCATGTACATTGCGTCTAATTTGATCGTGGAGGCAACGCTGCATAGTGCGTTGGTACGTACCTCCCGCGTTCTTGAGCCCAAAGGGCATTGTAACGAAATAGAAGGTTCTTAAGGGGGTTATGAATAAAGTTTTGACTTTGTCAGATTCCTTCATCCGGATTTGGTGATAACCGGAATATGCGTCGAGAAAACATAGGAGTTCCGAGCCTGCCGTAGAATCCATAACTTGATCAATTCTAGGCAGAGCGAACGGATCTTTGGGACAAGCCTTGTTCAAGGCAGTATAATCAACACACATCCTTAAATCAGTGGTGTCCTTTTTAGGGACCATTACAGGATTGTCCGACCACTCAGTGTGGATGACCTCTTCTATGAATCCGGCTAACTCGAGCCGGGCTAGTTCCTTAGCTATTTCCTTACGCTTTTCATCGCCAAAACATCGTAGGGATTGTTTGACGGGTTTAGCGTTTGGGTGTACATTTAAAGAGTGCTCGACAAGTTCCCTAGGTACTCTGGTCATGTCAAATGGCTACCATGCAAAGATATCTTGATTTGCTTGGAGGAACTTGACAAGCGCGCTTTCATATGTGCTATCTAGGCCTACGCCTATCTGGGTCACCTTGGAGGGTTCATCATCCTTCAACGACGTCTTCTTCGTCTCTTCCAATGCCTTGGACTCCGGATTTGGCTTTGTCACCTCCTTCTTTGTCGCGGGCATCTCGGACGGATCTATGGTCTTCTTGATATCCTGGTACTCTTGGGCGTGCAACACGGCTTCAGCAAAGGCGGCATTTCCGTCCTCGCACTCTCGCGCCTTCTTTGGGTCTCCCCTGATGGTGATCACGCCGTTGGGACCTGGAATTTTCATCATATTGTAAATGTAACACAGACGAGCCATAAAAGCCTAGTAAGCCGGACGTCCGAATATAGCATGGTACACGCTCTTGAACGGGGCCACTTCGAAGGAAAGTGCTTCCGTCCGATAGTTCTTTGGAGTTCAAAAGGTCACATCCAAAGTGATTTCCCCCAGGGAATTTGCTTGTCTTCCTGGGACAACTCCGTGAAAGATCACAGAGCTGTAATTCAGCTGGGTCTCCGAGATCTTCATCTGGCGTAGCGTTTCGACATACAGGATGTTAATGCTGCTGCCACCGTCCATGAGAGTCTTGGAGAAACCATAGCCATCAATAAGTGGATTGACGACTAAGGCGTATTTTCCTCGCATGTGCAACTTAGGTGGATGATCAGCGCGGTCAAAGGTGATTGCCACTTCCGACCAGTCCATGAATGTAGGGACAACCGGAACTGTTGCGTTGAGCTCATGTAGAACTGCTTTCTTGACCTTAGATGGTTGAGATCCGAGGAAGGTGACGTAAGTGTCCTTTGTTGGGAAGTTCTTCTTCCCTTCTGGCTTGGGATTTGAAGCATCAGATTCCTCCATGTCGGAATCTTCCTTGGTCTCCTTATCTTTTTTGGGATTCTTCTTTCCCTTCTTCCGCTTAGCCCTGTAGCCAGCGGTATCGTCTTTCTTGATGTCGTCAATGAAACGACACTCGGCGTTTGTGTGGGACGAGCCCCCATTGGCGTCTAAGTGATGCACACAAGGGTTATTGGCAATGTTGGCCCAGGAGTAGGTTTTGCCAGGTTGTAGATCTCCTCTACCCTGGACTCTTGATGTCCCACGACCGTGTCCACGGCCCCCGCCGTGCACTCCTCTTCCTCTAGACCCGAAAGTAGCAGTAACCACTGACGTTTCCGCGTTGGGCTTTTCTTCCGAGGTGTTCTTGCGCTTTTGAGCTTGATGCTTTGGTTGTTTTGCCGACTGTGGCACAGCCAGGGCGTTAAGTAGTTCGTCTGCATCATCGTCTACATCTGCATACTTGCTCGCTGTTTCTATCATCTCTCCCAAATCAGTTACTTTGTCGCACTTCAAGCGATGACGCGGTAAACCAATTGGAAGTCCTGCAATGAAAGCTTCAATCGCAGTTTGGTCATTTACCCCTTCACAGGAGTTTTTAGTGTCGATCCATCGTCCGAGATAATCTCGGCAAGTTTCTCTGGCTTTCTGGGTGCAATGTTGTAGGTCTCCTACCATACAGGGCCTCCGATACGTGCCTTCGAAATTCTGAAAGAACGCGCTTTGCATGTCATACCAGTTCTGAATGGTGTTCCCCGGAAGTTCTTTGAGCCATGATCGTGCCGTCTTCCGCAACATGAGTGGGAGATATCGGGTCATGACCAGGTTGTTTCCGCCTTTGGCGATACAGCAAGCCTAAAAAAATCCTGGAGCCAAGTATCTAATCGAGCTATACCGTCATAGGTTTGAATGTGTCTTGAGATAGCAAATCCTTCCGGGAATTTTGTTGCTCTTATGCGTGGTCTGAAGCATTTTGGGCCCACGTATATATCATCATTTTCGTAGCACCGCTCCTCTATGTTGGAGTTAATCCTGTGCCTCGCGTCACTTGGGGACAGAGATCGTCCTGAATGATGGCTATGGTTGCGGTGCCTTGGAGCCGGACTTCGGCTTCTGCCACCACTTCCTCCACCACGACGCCCTCCTTGGCTTCCTTGGGATCCGTTGTGATGGCTGCTTGGTGGAGAGGGTGGATAAGTTGGATTGTTTCCGGCTGATCGCCGGCCTCCATCTGGAACGTTATTATTCCGGTTCCGGGGAGGGTTTTCATTATGACGAGCCCCTTGCCGGCTTGACTCAGCATGGTGTCCATCGTTCCTTCGTCCGTTAGCCGGACGGCTTGTGTGTCTAGGAGGTGGCATTTTTTGACGGTCCTCCTCCCGATGTTTCTCTTTGTCTTCTTCCCTACGATCGTTCGACTCTCGCCGGGGAGGATTCTTCGGATACAGTGCAACAATTGCCTCTTGCTCAGTAGCCGGGGTAACATTGCGCCAGTCACGAGCAGTTTTGTGATGCTATCCTGAAAATCCGGTTCTTGAGTAGTTGTCCTCCTGACGGTCGGAACGGTAATGTTGTTCCGGAGAACATTGGGGTCTTACGTCATTCCAGGCCGGATCCGTGCGACATTGGTCGGATTGGGAGACCAGTTTTCTGCTTCCGGACTTCGTGGCCTTCTGCTGCTCCAGGACTTTGGTGAGTAGCTTAATGCCCAATTGAACCTGTTCTGGACCTGGATTATTTGCCAGGATGTCTCGAGCAGTGGTAGTGTTCTGCACCGGTGTTGGGTACACCAGATCTACCTTGTTGTCGAGCTGAGGCATCCCCGGATCTCCCTCAAAGAGAACCTTACGAACTTACGGAAATTTACCGTCATGCGTATGTCGTTTCCGGTTCTTCTGATGTTGCAGAGAGATGAGATTCTCTGCTTTGGCCATGCATTTATTTTCTTCCTCGATGTTCTTAGCTTCATCCAGGAGTACTTGGCGACGCGCTTCTAGGGCTTGGGCCCTTTCATCCAATTCTGCAGCAGTTAGCTCCGCTGTAGTAGGGATAGGTGTGGTTAATGCATCATCGATGAGTTTACGCGCACCTGTGGTGACCACGTGTCCATCCACCGATTCCTCTTTGGGCTCTTCTAGGATAAGTGCTCCATCCGAGTCTTCCTCGTATTCCTCGGCAATCACCTCCTCTGCTGGAAGTTCTTTTGCCGGGGTCTTGTTCTTCTTGTTCTTGTTCTTTGCCTTCTTGGCAGCGCCGGTAGCAAACACGGCTTTGGGTCCGTTTCTCGGAGTCAAGCTCTGATCGGTACTTTCGGACATCTGGAGCTCGGGGTTATCTCTGATATCCATGTCATCCTGCGCTTTGGGAGAGTTTTCCCGGATCCTTCATCTATGGCTTCTTTTTCTTCTGCAGCTTTGGAGTTGTACTCCTCTTCATACTCCACGGAGAACTTTCGGAAATCCGCCATAATCATCGAGCCATCCGAGGATGCGGGTAAGTCGGTGTTTGTTCCGATCGCCACCAGCACTGAATCGGTGTTGTCTCCAGCATCGGCAGAGCCGGATCCGGATCCAACGTACCCGACGAAGTGCAATGCGCGGGTCCTGAGGTAGTTGCGGCTTTCCTCGTGGGCTTCCTCAAAGATCTTGATGGTTTCGAGAACCTCATCCACGCTTGCGTCTTGCATCATCACGTGCCTCAACATGTGCCTCAGGAATGGTTGATCTGTTCCGGTGTTGATAGAGCCGGGACCAAGGTTGTTGCTGTGATCCTCCTGGATTTCGGCCTCAGCGGGTGGATCGATCTGGGATTCGGCCTCGCTAGGGAGATCCACTCCAGACTCGATTTGAACCGCAAGGTCTGCTTCAGGCTTGAATTTCTCTACTATCTCCGCAACGGGTGCGGGCTGGGTGGGATTAGGGTTTTCTGAGATCTGGAACTCTGCCACCTCCACGGACAAAGGGGACCCAGAAATTTCTTCTGCCTCTATCATCACCGCTGGGGTGGGTGGGATAGGTTCAGCGAATCCGATGTACACATCGATCTTGCCCAAAGACATAATGGTGTAGGCAGTCACGGCCTCCCTAGCCGGAATCCAGGTCTCGTCGAGAACAATGAGAGGGACGTCACTGGCGTAGAGGATGCGACCGACGGCGATGGTCTCGCCGATTCCGATTCTTGCAGATTCCGCTCAGAATGCAGATCCGAAGCTCACTTGCCCCACGGTGGGCGCCAACTGTCGTCGGATTGATGACAAGCACGCCATGAGGGGGTCCTCGAGGCGTGTGGAAGAGAGGGGTGTGAGACGTATGGTATTCCAAGACGGTGAGCACACAAGTTTACCTAGGTTCGAATTCGTCGGCTTTGGACGGATCCTACTCCTGCTAGCAATCCAGTAATACGGCAGAGCCGGAATATGGGTTACAAGGGTTTCACCTGTGCGAGTTGAGATTGTAGACTATTGAGGTGTGCCCTAAAGGCTCTCCCTAGGATGTCTTATATAAATATCTGACCTAGGGTTTACAGGAGAGATCTATCCGGCTACGACTAAGAGTCGGTTATAGAGTACATCTTGAACTATAAGCAACACTATGGGCCTATGCCGGTAATTCTTCTGGGCCTTCTTGTAGCCGTACTAGACTCCGTCTCTTCTCCCTGACTGGGCCACCCATGAAGCAAAGCTCTAACCCGAAGTGGGCCACCCTGGTTAGTGAGGTACAGTGAGGATACCTGGAAAGTATATCCCCAACACAGGGCAATTGGCAAACACCGAGAAAGCATACATGCATATACTAATCATCTTGACTCCTATGAGATTTGATTGGGCATTACAACATTATACATAGACCGTAATCCAACTGCATCTATGACTAATAATCCACCTTTAGGGTATCATCCGAACCCCCTCCAGTATTAAGTTGTAAGCAACAGATAATTGCATTAAGCAAAGTGTATAAAGTAAACAATACGATTGTTCTATGAACAAAGGATTGTTGTTTTCTCCCTAGTAGCAACAACACATCTAGTATCTTAGAGATTTATGTCACTTCCCCAGATTACTAGAGGCATGAACCCACTATCGAGCATAAATACTCCCTCTTGGAGTTGCTAGCATCTACTCGGCCAAGATAGCTACTAACAACGGAAAGCATGCAAGATCACAAATAACATAGACATGATAGAATCAATAATCAATCTGAAATAGCATCTCAATATCCATCGGATCCCCGCAAACATAACATGTAAGATTACAAATAGATGATCTTGATCATGAACGGAGCTCACAAGATCTAAACATGGTAGCACAAAAGAGCAGACCCAACCATCTAGCTACTATATGGACCTGTAGTCCAAGGATGAACTACTCACGCATCACACCGGAGGCAGTCATGGTGATGAAGAAGGCCTCTAGGGTGAATTCTCCCCTCCGGCAGGGTGTCGGGAAGAGCTTCATATCCCTCCCGATCTAGGGATGGAGATGACGGCGGCTACAGACTCTTTCGTAGAATTTTGATCGGGTACTTAGGATTTCTGTATCGGAGGCGATATATAGGCGAAAGGGGAGGCCGAAGGGGTGCCCTAGGCGGCCACACCACCCCCTGGCGCAGGTCAGGCCTGGCCGCGCGGCCAGGTGGTATGGCCGGCCTCTGGCCCCTCTCCGTCTCGTCTTCTAGCTCCATGTACCCCTCGGTGAAATATTGACTTTGGCTTTTGTCCCGTCCAATTCCAAGAATATTCATTTTCTGACTTTCCTGGAACTAAAAACAGCAGAAAACAGGCAGCTGGCACTGTGGCATCTTGTTAATAGGTTAGTCCAAGAAAGTGTATAAAAATACTCCAAAGTGTGGACAAAACATAAGAAAGTAGATATAAAACAAGCATGGAACATCAAAAATTATAGACACGTTAGCAACGTATCATTCACCGACTCCAGAACATAGGGCACAAACCCAATCACCTGAAGGCCGACTCCCTCAAGTTCCTGCACACATGTCATCTACATCACTGTTCCAATCTGCGCTTCGTCGACACGGACTACAAGGACCCCGAAAAACCACATCAATACCAAGTTGTATGCGACCGTCAAACTACGAGTAAGGCTTCGACATCATCGCCGCCACAAGGGATGCCTTCGAGCGACGATCATCGCCAACACGCCTACTCCTTCATCGCCGACACATAGTCGCCAAGGTCTACATCAACGTGGTCTTCATCACCTTCTTCGTCGACACATCGCCGCCGCTATACCCGTCCACATGATAGACATACGACTACGACGCCCTATGACAGTACAACTGCAAGGCACGACGACGGCATGGCCGCGTCCACGACCCCGACGACTGCATCAACAAATCGGCATCATAATTATGATGCCCTTACGACCGCGCATATGGTTCTGGCAAAACCTTATGTGCTTGGTGGGTTCCTCCGGTCCTGGCAAAACCGGTGGTCTCACTTATGACCGTGTCCAAGAGACGCCCCGACGGTACCTCCATAAGGTGCAAAACATCCACAACCGTAGCTCCGTCAACAACAATAACAACAACAACAAAACACGCGCATTTTTTTGCGCCTCCGGCAATGGCGGCCACACAACATACGATGACTACGACATCGACCACACCCACCTCGACCATGGCTACATCACGATCGGCTACCTCGACATCGACATCAACAACAAACGTCTACAACAACTCAATAACTCCAGTCAACAACGTCTGCATCATCACTTGCGTTCACGCCACTCCCGCTGTGACTGCGGGAGGGAAGAGAGGCACCAGAATGGAACACAGTCACCGCCCCTAGGTGTTAGCCATGATCATGTCCATGCAGGTGATGATGATAAGGAGGTGAAGACAACAAAAGCGCAAGACTTCAAATCCAGTCGCAAGCGTCACTCCCGCTACGACTGAGGAGGGTGTTAGAATACAGATATATATACATATATGAGATAGACTAGGACTCTAAGATCATCATGCACTTCAAGTCTACCTACCCCTTATAACTCTATATATACCCCTCACGAGGGTCAAATCAATACAACGAAATATTCTAAGGATTCTATAATTTTCACGGGGACGACTCCTTGTGCCACCAAATGAACCGACATCGCATTAAGCAGTCGCAAGGAGGTTGACGATGACATAATAAATAATGTTGGTGCCAATGACTGGGCTGGCCCACCAATACCACTTCATCCGCACATTGCATCCGGCGCGGCAGCAAGGTCCCGTGTGCAGCCAGGATGGTCAGGGCGCGTCGGGCCGAAATGGCCGTTGAAACACGCTGCATGCTAATGGTGCTTTTCTGCCCGGGGTGTCCAAATTCGTTGGGTGACGGTTTGAGTAACACGACTAGAGATGCTCTGACTGATCGCAGATTAATCAGCAAACAAATGACTGCATACGCCGCGTGAGCGTGTGCCAGGTTACCATCATGTCAGGATCCGAAACAGCACCCTCCAACACCTGAGGTGATCTATCGTGGGAGTCACCACACCAAACAAGTATGGTGAAATTAATTTCGTACTAGTAACATAAATCTCCTCGATCGGATGGAAGAGCTACGCATGACATGCATGTGCTGACGGTGTTGTGCTGTACCGGCTGGGGCATAGTATTTGCGTACGTGTCCGGAAGAGGATGAAGCGGTTTGGAGAAAGAAAATATTCTGCTTGCGAATTGAAACAATCAATTGATCGAGGAGCGGATGTCACTGAGCAAGTATAAAAGATTGTCTATGCTACGACGTGCCATTGATTTTAAAAAACTCATCATTGGTACAACAAAGACTAACTTCTTCTGCGGCAAGTCATTTTGCTAGTTTCCTATAAATCTCCTCGATCGGACGGAAGAGCTACGCGTGCATGCATGTGCTGACAGTAGTATTTGCGTACGTGTTCGGACCCACACACCACCGTTTTTCGTCCCCGGGAGGAGCAGCCGATGGATGGCACCTCGTCCTGGCGCGACCCGGGACCACATAGAGAGCTGTCCATGCCCGGCCCAGGTCTGACGTACATCGGGAGACACACACAACGTATGTATTGTGACCCCAAGCCGACGAGTAGGACCACGCACCAGGGGACTCGCCCAGGCCCTCCTTGTCAGCCAGCGTGGCAGAGAACGTGTGCGTTACGTACTGGCGCCCCATGTGGGCTACCGCTGGAGCGGGATCAATGAGTCGTTGCCCGCCGACTGCTAGCCTGGATCCATGACTCGCTGCCCTTTTGTTTTCTTTCTTCCATCCATTTCTTCTATCAATATTTGCTTATATCTCCAGATTTTGACTTATTCCAGGACTACTACTATTTGCAATCGAGTGCGTATACAATACACGTCTCGACCACCAATCACTAATTAGGTGTCTTGTAGCAGCCGATAAGCTAGTAGTAGCGAAAATTCGCAAGAAACGTCTAGAAAAAGTCAGTTCCTTTAGCATGTATAGTACATTTCTCATCATCATAAATTAGTTTTGATAGCTACTCACTTTTTGGACTACTATTATTATTTCTCTATGTCCAAACAGACACACATACATCATATGTACATATGTGAGTACTATTATTTCATCAACACACATGAACAAATATAGTACCAAATCAGTAGACCCACCATGACATAGATTTCATAATATGTAGTTGTGCATATTATATTCTCTTCTATATGTTTGGGACAACATAGTAAGATCTGAACTCTCGCTCTCTTTAATTATCTTGTTTTTTTTTTTTGAACCAAGGTAATAGAAAAATGTTTTTTCTCACCGCTATAACTAATTACCATTAGAAAAAAAGTAAGCCAATGTGTTATAACGCAAAGTCGTGCAGACTATTTTTGGATAAACTATTTAGAAAGGGATAATGCTCCCATTTGTCAATTTTACAATTAGAAATTAACATATTTACTAGACCATGATAATTTAAAAAATACCCAACAATACTGCCATTGAACCCACAAAATATATTCAGTTGAGGAGTTAATACGGCAAAATGTCTTGGAAGCTTGGTGATAATACAAGCACACATCAATTAATCATGCAATATTATTTACATAAAATGAACCAACAATACTAAATGCATTAAGTCAACTAACAATACTACCAAATCACTCAACAATAAAGTTACTAATATTAACTAATAACAGAGAAGGGATTTGTGCCTCCCAAGCTCTAGTGAGCTTGGTATTTAAAAAATTTGAAATTCGTACTTTTTTGTTTCAAAAAAATTCAAATTTTTATTTTGGGAATACATATTTGTGGGCTAAATGACCGTGGCAAGTTTCGGTCAAAAGTTTGTTTTGTTTTAGGCTATAGAAAAGAAAACAAATTCCCAACTATATATAGTATAAATAAGCACATATTTCTGTCAGAGATTTGTCTTTTTTTGTAATTGTCAAAATAAAATGTATTTTTGTATGAAATTTTTTAAGTGCCTTCAGAATGTATAAATCTATGTTCTTGATTTTTTTCATACTTTTTTAGTCCTAAAAATACCTTTTATTGTTTTTTTTTCAAAAAAGAGCTCTAGTGAGCTCGGGAACCACGGGCAGTTTTTGCTAATAACACTATTATTAAAATTATTATCTATAGTATCAACTTAATTTTCATAAAGGAAGTTTTATATTACCTCGAAGATCACCTTTTCATCACCAACTAGGTGCAAATGTTAGCCATCAAATCTTCTTGTCGGCGAAAAACTCTCTCCCGTCACGACTTTTGACCATCAAATTGTCGTGCTTTGTCTTCTCTATTTCTTAAAAAAATATAAGGTATGTTGCTTACAAAAAAAATATGATAACTATATTTCAACATATGTATTATACAAAAATAAATAATAATCGTGCTCACCATGCACCGTATGTAGCCAATCAACATACGCTAATTATTGGATAAACATGTATTAGAGTTGGTTTATGACTCTTAAGTCGGTTTGGCCTGGCCGGTTGGCTCATGTAATATATAAACCTTGTACCCTTGATCAAACTAGTACAAGTTACAATTCTATTCAATCTTACATGGTATCAGACGCCTAGATTTTTCGCCTCTAGATGGTGCCACCGCCAACACCTCCGTCGTCACCGTCGAAGCCTCTCTTCATGACGGCCGAGGCTCATCGCGCCGATACTCTCTACCCTAACCTCTCTTCTTCTACTGCTCAACAAATTCGAGTTGGTTTAGGACACTTAAGTCGTTTGGCCTTGCCGGTTAGCTCATGTAATATGTAAACCTTGTACCCTTGATCGGATCAATACAAGTTACAATTCTATTCAATCTTACACTAATTAAGCAATCGGTATACTAAAAAAGTAGCTAATTATACCCCTTGATAACATAATATAGCCTCATATATAACTATCATTACTTGATCAAAATTATCTTTAACTATGGCATCTCCTATCTTGGTCTAATGTATGCAATGTAGTTTCAAAACACTGCCTGGCTATTGGATGGATACTACAACATAATATTACTAATCAAACATAATAGTATATAAATACATACATTCCAACATAAACTACATAAAAAAATTACATTGTCACAACATTCAAATAGCATAGATCAGCCATACTACACCCATACAAAATTATTAGCTACTAAAAACATAAGCACAAATCGCACACAAAGAACATTTACCTATATTGGAACAACTCGACACAATACATTTCTTCCACTCTTGCGATCGAAGATTTACAGTCTAAAGGCTTTAAATTTCAACATAAATACACTACTCAAATGTCCACTTCTGTATTAGCAAGAACACAAACAACTTGATTCATTTGTTGTTTCCCCGCGTGAAAGTTGGCCTATCATGGATAGGCTTGCGGGTCCCTGTTTGCACACGAACACGTCACCGTGTACCCTCGACGCCGAGCGTGATGCGCGGCAGCATGCACCGAGGGTGGCTCGCCGGAAGCGCGCTACGCAAGACAGTCCGGTGGGCGTTTTTGAAGACACGAAACCCCACTCGCCCGGGAGGGACCCCGTCAGTGCGTCGTGGCGGCTATGGGCTGCCCTAGGTCAGCCTGACCGTCCCTAGAGCCTCATGGATTCGCAGCCCTCCGGTATAAAGAACTGCAGAAGAACGAGAAGCAAGATACAAAGGAGAGAGATAAAAGTAGATGAACACAAAAAAATAGTAGATGTGTTTGTTCGATTGGTGTTGGTTCAATCGGCCTGCACCCCTCACATATATAAGGAGCAGCTGGACTTTCCGTGCAAAAAAGATGATCGGATTCATGTCTAAAACCCTAGTTGGGGTCCAACTCGAACAAGCAACCTGAAATTTGCGTAATTGTTCGGTCAAAAATATGCCTGTATATTCCGGACCACTTTTGAGATAGTAAAAGAGCTCGGATCAAAATATCATAAAAAGCAAAGTTGTTCGCCTCGAAAATACGAAGAACTTTGATGTTAGTCACCTTTCCATCCGACATGATCTCGATGATATTTTTCCTTTATTTTTGTATCAAACTTGGATTTTGACCGAACAAATTTAACTCAATTCAGCCGTATCTTAAATCTAGAGGTTACATACTTGCTCAGGTTAAGATGGCTCCAAAAGAAAAGTTGTTTACCTCAAAAAATGAAGAACTTTCATGTTTTGCGCTTTTCTATCCGAGATGATCTTGACTGCTTAAATTAAGTCGTAACCAGATTGATCGAGTTAGGAGGTTTTCTGGATCACCCTGTTCCATTGCTCTCGCCTAGGGTGAGATATGGTCTGTGGTCCGGCGACCCCGGTCCTGTCCGTGCTAATTTGGCCTCTGGTAGTATTTTGGCTCTCAATTTTGTATACTAACTTGGATTAAGATGATTCAAAAACCAAAATTGCTTATTTTGAGGAGACACACAACTTTCATGTTCAAAACTTTTTCATTTGAGATCATCTTAAAGGAGTCATAATGGAAGCCTCAATAAATCAGTCTTCGAATCTTCTTTGAACACTAGCATAATCAGCTATTAAGCCTGATCAAAACTTGACTTGATACGGTGGGCATGGTGTCTCTTAAAATATGACTAGTAACCCTCTAAGTGGACTTTTTCGAGTGACTCTCACCATTTATCTCGGTCTGCTACTGATGACCCACAAGTATAGGGTATCGCAACAGTCTTCGAGGGAAGTAAAACCAAATTTATTGATTCGACACAAGGGGATATAAAGAATATTTATAAGCCTTAATAACTGAGTTGTCAATTCAGCTGCATTTGGAAACAATCTTGCTCGCAGTAGTTTATCAGTAGCAACAGTTTTGTAATAGCAATAGCAAAGTAATAGCAGTAGGATACAAAGAATATTTATAAGCCTTAATAACTGAGTTGTCAATTCAACTGCATTTGGAAACAATCTTGCTCGCAGTAGTTTATCAGTAGCAACAGTTTTGTAATAGCAATAGCAAAGTAATAGCAGTAGTAAAAGTAAAGACAGTAGTAACAATTGCAGTAAACAATAAGATTAAAGCGCGGTAGGCATAGGGATGGATGGACGGGCGTTGCATGGACAAGACAATTCATATAACAATCAAGATATAGAGAAATTGCAGATAAATAAGGTAAAGCATCCAAGTACTAAATAATCATAGGCATGTGTTCCATATATAGTCATATGTGCTCACAATGAGAACTTGCACAACATCTATTGTCCTGCCAGCCCGTTGCAGCGGGGCCTCAAGGGAATCTACTGGAAATTAAGGTGTTCCTTTTAATAGAGCATCGGAGCAAAGCATTAACACTCCGTGAACACACGTGATCCTCATATCACAGTCATTCCCTCTGGTTATCCCGATTCTTGTCACTTTGGGGTCTTTGGTTCCGGACAATAATATGTGTATACAACTTGCAGGTAAGATCATAAACAATACTATCATAATAAATCAATAACATGGTCAGATCTGAAATTATGGCACTCGGGCCCTAGTGACAAGCATTAAGCATAACAAGTTTCAACAAAGTCAAAAAGCACTAACAATAGATACTAGGCACCATGCCCTAACAATCTGATGCAATTATATGAACGATCTCATCCAATCCCTACCATCCTCATAGCCTACAGTGGGGGATTACTCACTCATGGATGGGGAAATCATGGATGGTTGATGGAGAAGCGATGGTGATGATGATGGCGATGATCTCCTCCAATTCCCCGTCCCGGCAGGGTGCCAGAACGGAGTTTCTGGTTCTGAATCGCGGTATCTGGTGGCGGCGGTGCAGCAAAACTCTATCTGGAAAAACGTTGAACCTTGATGTCTACGCACTTCTATTCTTGTAGACAGTTGTTGGGCCTCCAAGTGTAGAGGTTTGTAGAACAGCACCAAGTTTTCCCTTAAATGGATCACCCAAGGTTTATTGAACTCAGGAAGTGGTCAAAGGTATCCCTCTCAAGCAACCCTGCAATCAAGATACAAGAAGTCTCGTGTGTCCCCAACACACCCAATACACTTGTCAGGTGTATAGGTGCATTAGTTCGGCGAAGAGATAGTGAAATACAAGTGGTAACGGTGATTATAAGTGGTAACGGTGCCAGAAAATAGCTTGTTGGCGTGTGGTTGACGTGGTAAAAGACTAAAGGCAAACTGAAATAAAGAAGGAAGCAAGCAAACATGTAACAGATCTAATCGCAAACGGTGTATCAATGCTTAGAAACAAGGCCTAGGGATCATACTTTCACTAGTGAACACTCTCATATAAATATCTTCTCTTTATGATACTACTCTTAACTACTCTCCGGTTGGACACTCTAATCCATGGTAGGGCTATAACAGCACACCTCAAAGTAAGCCTTTCCCATCTAGATAACCCCACACTGTCACCTTGAGTAGTAGATGGTTCCAACAAACACCACAATTTCATAAAGACATCTAACTCCAAATATAACTCATAACAAGTATTTGAAATCTCTAGCCTAAGTGACACCATGGTGTGCACGCTATCACTTTCACACACATGGGGAGAGCAGAGATCTATTAAAGCACTTGAGTAGCAAGGTAGATCTATAGATTACAAGCTCATGATCTCAATAAGATCATGCATAGAGAGAGAGATGAACACATAGCTACCGGTAGAACTCTTAGCCTCGAGAGAGAACTACCCCCTCCTCATCATGGGAATCAGCAATGGTGATGGAGATGGTGGTGGAGATGGTGGTGGAGATCGATGGAGATGGCTCCGGGGGCACTTCCCCGTCCCGGCAGGGTGCCGGAACAGAGATTTTCTGTCCCCAGAATCTCCCCTTCGGTGGTGGCGGCGCTGCGAACCCTTTCTTGGATTTCTGATTGACGATTTAGGGTTTATGCATCGGGAGGCTCTTATAGGCGAAAGAGGCAAGGTCGGTGGCCGGCTAGGGGGCCCACACCATGCCCTAGCGCGGCCTGGGCTGGCCCGCGCCAAGGGGTGGTGTGGCCACCCTATAGCCCCCCTCCGTCTTGTCTTCTGGCTCCGTGAGTCTTCCGCAAAAATATGAACTTTGGCTTTTGTCCCGTCCAATTCCAAGAATATACATTTTCTGACTTTCCTGGAACCAAAAACAGTAGAAAACAGGCAGCTGGCACTGTGGCTCTTGTTAATAGGTTAGTCCAAGAAATCATATGAAAAGTACTCCAAAGTGTGGACAAAACACAAGAAAGTAGATAAAACCAAGCATGGAACATCAAAAATTATAGATACATTTGCAATGTATCAACATCCCCAAGCTTAACTCCTGCTCGTCCTTGAGTAGGTAAGTGATAAAAAGAAAGAATAATTTTTGAGGTGACATGCACCATCATAAACTTGATCAAAGTATTTGTAAAACATTCAAAGCTAGGATCATAGTACTTAAATCAAAAAATGAAAGACAAAGTTCTAGCAATAAGACAAAGAAACTATGTTGCAACATGAAAAGGCACAAACGAAAGATTAATGAATAACAATGCTTTGCAAGACGTTTGTTTGTTTCACATAAAGAAAACATAGCATAATATCATTCAGCTTGTCCCTCATAGAGTAGCAAGTACAAATGCATAGGACACCTTCAAAGTTCATAAGAGTGACTACATACAAATAGTTTAAAACAAGCAATATCAAAGCTATGCATCAATCAACAAGTCTCGGGACAATGCACATTAAACTAAGAATGGCCAATATGCTCTCTCTCAATAGGTGCATAAAGATAGAAGATGGAGACTCAACATAAAAGTAAAAGAAAGGCCTTCATAGAAGGAAGTAGGGATTCAAGTCTCATAAAGAGCTTCCAAAAATTATGGTACTTAATAGCTTTCAGCTCTCATTGCCCCTATCATAAGCATCTTGAAGTGATTAAGGTTAAAGTGAACAAACTATGGTGTACATGCTTGACGAAGTATAAGTTAGAAATCTCATGTCCCTTGAATACGAGGGACGCTCCTCATGCTACTCAAGTTTAGTCACCGGTAAGTTTTTGTCATCGTAAGTACATGTGTATCATAGAGAACCGCCAACGGGGTACCCCTTGCCCGATGATACAGAAGAATCCCCATATCAAAATGACAAGGCAAGCAGACAATGAGCATCTCAGCAATCTTCTTATTTACCATGGGAATATGGTGCTTTTTTCTCTCTTTCCTCTTTTCATAATCTCTTTTTTCTTTTTCTCTTTTTTCTCAATATAGGACTCTTTTTTTATAAGAAGAATGCTTCATAGACAGCTCATTATGGTTACGCTGCATGTTTCCACCATGTCAGCATGGATTAGACCAGCGGCCCAGGCGTTTCTCTAACACATATACATAACTCCATGGACTTACAAGCTCCCCTTTCATTTCACACCGACGACATCCATAGACAAAAGAGCATGATATCAACTAGGTACAAATTACTAGTGCAATGTTGAAAGCGTTCCCCATGACAGCATGGTTCTGCTAATCCCCAACAAATAAGTGCAAGCATATACAACATAAACGACACAATGGTTCAAGTTTATTTAGGGCAAGAAAAGTAAAGTGTGCCATCAAGTTCGTGAGAGCTTTAATCACTAGTTTTCTCATAACAAGTTTAATTCAGAAGGTAGATAAAAACATGAATATATTTGGAATAGCATATGCTAGTAGGTAGGTATGGTGGACTCTTTGGAATAACTTGGTTTTAGGAGTTGGATGCATGAGTAGAACTCATACTTGGTTACGGAGGCTAGCAAAAGACTGGGAGCGACCAACTAAGAGAGCAATAATGGCCATAATCATGCAGAGAGACAAAACATCATTGATCAAAGCATAAAGTGATACTACAAGTTGAAAACTAAAGGATCATAAAGGCTATGGTGACTTGCGATAGTCATAACATGGTGTGAGCATGTGCCAAGTCAATCCAAATTAAGCATCAAAGGAGAATACCACAATACTATGCTTTAATATGCTAAAACAACGCATGATTCTTCAAAGGCACATTAAGAAATCTCAATTGTTTATAACAAGTCATGCTATAGCAAAGAATACTAAGCATAAAGCCAAATCAATATCAAGCATGGCATGACAAAGCATAGGCCACAGTCAAAAACAAGCTCTCTTTACCACTTAAGCATGAACTTTCCTACTCTTTTTCCAATCCAAACCAAACTATTTGACAACCAATGTATGAAATAGGGGGTCCAACCAATTTATTCAGCAAACTAAGAAAACCAAGCAAATAAAAAACCAAAATGAAAATGAAAAAGAAGACACTCCAAGAACAACACAATTGTGTATGAAACAATAAAAATGAAGTGTTTGGAGAAACCTGAGATTTTTATTGATGAAGAAGGGGATGCCTTGGGCATCCCCAAGCTTTGACGCTTGTACTTCTTGGATATTTCTTGGGGTGACACACGTGGCATCCCCAAGCTTGAGCTTTAGTCCATTCTTCATCCCATTACTCATTCCTTCCATACACCTGAAATTTTTCCTTCATACAAAACATCACACAATCTTTATTAGCAACATTAGTGCACTCAGGATAATAGGTCTTTAGGTTCAGTTCCAACACTAATAAAACTTTCATTAAAACACAAGCTACTGTAGCACTTTCCTCAAAAATCTCAATTCCCCAAAAGAACTCAAAAAGGAACCAACAAGAAGCAAATGCAAATAATGGCAGAAATCTGTGAAAACAGACCAGCAGGTAAAGATGAATTTTTTCAAAGACCTTCTGTTGCTCAAATCGAAAAGTGTTGAACTAACGAAAGTTAGATAACAACCTAGGTCAGAAGCACAAAAATTCACGCCTCAAAAGGACGTACAGATATTTTATACAAATTTTTACGGTGAAGCACCAAAATCTGTTTTGGGACAACAACTTTCCCAATCATTACTTCTCTCTCATTAGAGGTTACTCTTGGCACAAAAAGCAAATAAAAAGGATAAGGAGAGGTTATTACTGAAATAATAGCTTCCAAGACTCATCTAAAACTTTTGGGTTATCTCCTAATAAGTACTTTTCTTTAATGCCTTTAAGTTAGGCATGATAGTTGAGAAGATGCTCACATAAGAAATATGAATTGAAGTAAAAGAGAGCATCAAGAAGCAAATTCAAAGTATATTTAAGTCTAACCCACTTCCTATGCATAGGAATCTTGTAAAGAAACAAGTCATGAAAGCAGGAAGCAACAAGCATAAGAAAGCAAAACAAGTGCAACTTCAAAACTTTCAACATAAAGAGGGGAAACTTAATATTGTTGAGACACATAAAACCATATTTCCCTCTCTCATAATAACTTTCAGTAATATCATGAATAAAATTAACAATATAACTATCACATGAAACATTCTTATCATGAGCCGCATGCATAAAAGAATTATTACTCTCAATATAAGCATAGTCATTCTTATTAATTGTAGTGGGAGAAAATTCAACAAAATAGCTATCATTATTGTTCTAATCACCATAATCATCAAAGAATGCGGATTTGCTGCCAAGGGGGATAGCTGTCCCCCTCACCAGTGTCGTACGATGTATGTTGAGATCTGCACCACTGTCTTGCTATCATTTGTTGTTTACGAGTAATATCATGGTAATTAGCAATTAGGGGTACATTGTCTGGCATGTTGTGCCACTGGACTACATGCACCCGAGAGTGGCGCTGGCGATGGGTTAGGTATGACAGGAACATGTATCTGTGCAAATTTGGACCGAGGTGTGTAGAGTTTTTTGGGGTAGTGTGCAGACTATTTGTCCATGCATACCTGATACACTCGGTGGAAGCAAGGCAAACTGTTTTTCCTTGGTTCAGACTCTAAACACACGGTTATTATTTGCCTGCCTGCCTAGACAATTGACACATCGCGTGTGTCTCCCTCGTATTCTTCTCCCTGTATATATGGACAAATGGCTTGGCTCCCCATGCTGGCTATATTACTACCATGCAGCTAACTTTTCTCGTTGTTGCTTGCTAGTTGCTAGCTTGCTTTTATTTTTGGAGCAGGCGGCCTTCGGTGTTGTTCGGTATTATGTACTATGTATCTTGTTAGCACTAATCTTGACTCAAGGGTCAAGGCATCGGACGAGTGGCTGGTCTGATCCTGTGCGCCATGGCAAGTGAAGCAGGTCGTGTGCGTGAGTCGTGCAATACCATGGCCAGGTTGTTAGCTGCATGTATATGTGTGTGCATGTTAGCCGGCCGGGTCATTTGGATCATGGATGATCTAGCTATTAGTGCTAAACTTGTGAGTAGAAATAGGATCATGTAGTTGGGCAGCGTACGTGCTGGTTGTGTCCTTAGGCTATATAAGCCTATGTAATCTGTTGAAGTAGAAGCGACCAGAGCCCACAAGAGAATATGTAGTCTTCTATAGGCTTGGTGGCTGGCCGGTAGGACCGTAGAGGACCGCCGGGCTCCCGAGGTGTGTGTTGGAGTGTGCCTCTTTATTTGTAGCTTGTGTGTCCAGAAATAAAGCCAAGATATAGGCGTGTGTGCGCCATGGTGTTCGTCGCAGGAAAAAACTCCATTGTTCTAGTTTGAGCTAGAGGTAGGAGAAGAGGGGCTTTGCGTGCAGCGCCGACACAGCTTACGTAGCCCCCTATGTACACTGGTCATCGTTTTGTACTCCCTCCATCTTAAAATAGATATCACAGATTTGTCAAAATTTTGATGAATCTAGATACTATTTATAGATTCATCCAAATTTTGACAACTCGTAGCATCTATTTTGAGATAGAGTAGCTAGTAGCTTCGATTTATGTGATCGGCTTAATTATGTGTCAGATTATCGTCATTCACATGTGTGCTTGTATGAGCGAGCGGTCAGTGCATGCGAGCACCATAATCCGGGGTGTTAGGCAAAACACCAAAATTACGTCTGTCAACTTTGCTTACTCGGTGTGTGCGTGCGCGCTGGGATAGACGACGCGACGATTGTGGGCTTTCTAACGAATACAGTACCTACCAGCTACTGCTGCCATCTGTCGTGCTGTCGTCAGACGACTCTATTACACTAGGGCGCTCTTACGCTAGATTCATATGAAACAGAAGGCATCCAGGGGACAGCTACCCCTAGAAGACTACACACGAAACACGGTAGGACATCTATAGTACATCAACATATAGCCAGTTGTAGGCATATGTACCTAATGCACTAGAAATGTGTACTATATTAGGTGTTATGCATGTGTGTCACACACAACAAGCCAGGCTCAGTTGAGTTTCCAGCGATGCATGCAAAGGGATGCATGTCCAGACATGAGTGTAGGACCATCTGGTACTCTGGTGTTAATTTGTCTCTACTCGTTTCTCGTGTCTCATGTCAATGACATTGCCTGACTACATACAATTTTGTTACAGACAAGTTTACCGGGCATCGTGGTGATATCTTCCTAATTTGGTTTGTCATAAATCTCGACAACGTCGATCCTGTAGTTTGTTGATGGGGGGGCACCTATCCCCCTGGACATGAGACTATTATCCAATCATCAAATATAAGAGGCATATTGTAGTCATAATTAATTTTTCCTCAATAGTAGGTGGACTGAAAATATCATATTCATCATTGTAATCATCATATATTGGAGGTTTGGTATCATCATAAGCAATAGAATAGCTATCTTCCAAAGCTAGGGAACTAAAAAGATCATTTTCATAAAAACTAGCTTCCCCAAGCTTAGACTTTTCCATAGCATTGGCAATAATGGTGTCCAAAGAATTCATACTAACAACATTGCTATTAGCATGCAAATAAAGTTTCATAGGTTTTTTAATTTTCTCTTCAAACACTTCATGTCCTAACTCAAGATAAATACTATAAAGCTCTCTAATTTTTTTGTTGTTTTCCATTAAGCCTAACTAGTGAAAACAAGAAACAAAAAGACATGAATCTAAAGGAAATAACTTCGAGCACTCACACCGGAGGATGTGAGTACCTTTTACCTTACCTTCCCGGCAACGGCGCCAGAAAATAGGCGTTTGCCGTGGGAGGTTCTTCTTCTTTAATCCTCCGGTGTGAATACCTTTTACCTTACCTCCCCGGCAACGGCGCCAGAAAATAACTTGATGTCTACGCGCTTCTATTCTTGTAGACAGTTGTTGGGCCTCCAAGTGCAAAGGTTTGTAGAATAGCAGCAAGTTTTCCCTTAAGTAGATCATCCAAGGTTTATCGAACTCAGGGAAGAAGTGGTCAAAGGTATCCCCTCTCAAGCAACCCTGCAATCAAGGTACAAGAAGTCTCTTGTATCCCCAACACACCCAATACACTTGTCAGGTGTATAGGTGCACTAATTCGGCGAAGAGATAGTGAAATACAAGTGGTAACAGTGATTATAAGTGGTAACAGTGCCAGAAAATAGCTTGTTGGCGTGTGGTTGACGTGGTAAAAGACTAAAGACAAACTGAAATAAAGAAGGAAGCAAGCAAACATGTAATAGATCTAATTGCAAATGGTGTATCAATGCTTAGAAAAAGGCCTAGGGATCATACTTTCACTAGTGAACACTCTCATATAAATATATTCTCTTTATGATACTACTCTCCGGTTGGACACTCTAATCCATGATAGGGCTATAACAGCACACCTCAAAGTAAGCCTTTCCCATCTAGATAACCCCACACTGTTGAAACGGAAACGTACGTCGCCTAGAGGGGGGAGGGTGAATAGGCGTTTTAAAATTGTTACGGTTTAGGCTCTAATAAATGCGGAATAAAACTTAACGTTCAATTTATCAAGCCAAAACCTATATCCACTAGTTTCACTAAGTGCACCAGCAACCTATGCTAAGCACGATAAGAAACAAGGTGATAGCAAGATATAGTACTTCAAGCACGATGGCTATCACAATGTAAATTGCATAAGTAAGGGGCTCGGTTAAGAGATAATCGATGGACGCGGAGACGATGATTTGTTTCCCGAAGTTCACTTCCAAAGAAGCTACGTCTCTGTTGGAGAGGTGCGGGGGCGCAATGTACTTTGAACGCCACAAATGGCTCACCTCGAGGTGTGGTGGCTCGATGCTCACCCAATGCCACACAAGGCCTCACCCCAAGATGCAAAGGCACACAACTCACCGACGCCACAACAGGCTCAGCCTATTATCCCGTGAGCTCGCCACAAAAGGCCTGCTCACGTTCCACTATGGGACACTTGAGGGCGGTCACCGAACCCGTACAAGGCTTGGGGCAATCTCCACAACTCAATTGGAGGGCTCCCAAGAAACGCCACAAAGGCTCCACAATGCCACAAAAGGCCAACAAGCTTGGGGAACATCCACAACTCAATTGGAGCCCCAAGAACAATGCCACAAAGTCTACAAAGTCACAAAAGGCAACAAGGCCACAAAAGGCTACAAGACAACAAAAGGTCAACTATCCAACCACACAACTGTCTAGGGTTCCAAGAACCCAAGAGAAACAATCCCAAGGGATTGAACTCACCGAATCTCCGAGGAGAACTCAAACCTATGCACCAAATGCAAGAGGCAAGTCCTTCACTCTCAAATTCCACCAAAGCTACAAAAGTTATTGGGGGAATAAGGGAGGAAGAACACAAGAGGAGAACACAAAACTCTCCAAGATCTAGATCCCAAGGATTCCTTCACAAAGAAGGGATTTGGCTTGGTGGGGCTTGTAGATCTAGATCTCCTCTCTCAAATCCCTCAAAAAGATGCAAGAATCATAGGAGGGGAAAGGGGAGAGGGCAAGCTCTTCAAGGTCAACAATGGAGGAGAGAGAAGGCCGAAAACCAAGAAGACCAAGTTGGGGCCGAAGGGGAAAGGGGAGCTCCTTTTAAAGGGCTCCCCGATCTGCCCATTACCCACAGAATCGCGCACGGCCGATAGTACCGGTGGGTGGCCGGCACTACCGGTGGCACCCAGCCAACGGTCAGAAAACTGCGAGAGAAAGAACAAAAACGCGAGCCTGGCCGGTACTACCGCCGCTTCGCCGGAACTACCGGCGGCAAGAATGTCCTAGCGGTACTACCGCCTGAAATACCGACTGAAGTACCGTCAAATAGCACAAACCAGGCAGAGAGAGTACTGAACCGAAATCAGGTTTACCGAAAGTTGGGCCGGAATTAACACCGGTACTACCGGCGGCAAACTGCCCTGGCGGTACTACCGGTGGCCCGCCGGGACTACCGGTCAGGCAAAAACTTCAGAACTAGAACTGCCACAACTTTTGCATCCGAACTCCAAACGAGATGAAACCAATTTTGTTGGAAAGATAACGACGTGTAGAATCCAACAAAATACCATGAATATATATGTGAGATACCTCCCAAGGTGTGGAGCCGGAAAACCCGCAAGATAAAAAACGCAATAAGATATGTAAGGGAAATCCGTTTTTGATGAACTAGAGCTTGTTATGAAGATAACCACAAGATATAGATCCTCACATGGACAAGAACCAAACAACAACCAAGAAAGATGATGCTATGTATGCAAAGGTTTGAGCTCTCTCCGAAAGATACGAACGAGTCACTCACTCGAGAGCCCCTCTTGATAGTATGGCTATCTATCCTAAACCCGGTCTCCCAACACTACAAGAACACTACAAGAGACCGGTAAAATAGAAACCCTATCAAGATCATACCTTTGCCTTGAGCATCCCACTTGAGCTTGATGTAGACGATCTTGTCACCTTCAAGATGGAACACCTTTCTTGATTGCACGTGCTTGCACTTGCTCGATGAAGACTTGAGAAATGCTCCCCCATACTCCATGGGGAAGCCTCTTCTTCCAACTTGTCTTCATCATTCCATGATTGCCGAGGATGGCAAGATCCAAGCATGATATCTTCTAGAGATGATGCATCTTGAGCTTGCACTTCATTTCTTGATGATGTCTTGAAGATAGCCATGAGGAACTCCATCTTCTTCTTCTTCTTCAAGACATACTTGATCTTCTTATTCTTCTTCTTGATTCCAATAGGCACAAAGCCCTTGGACATTGCTTCTTCTTTTTCATCCTTGAAACCAACACATGGTCCAAG
This sequence comes from Avena sativa, assembly GCA_916181665.1. NCBI lineage: Eukaryota > Viridiplantae > Streptophyta > Magnoliopsida > Poales > Poaceae > Avena > Avena sativa. The sequence continues at coordinate 220,877,938 of OV702292.1, forward strand.
CGATGCCAATGGACAAACCTACAAGTGAAACTCAATTTGCACATTAGTCCATAGGGATTGTCATTAATTACCAAAACCACACATGGGGGCATACATGCCCTTTCAACTGTCACCTTGAGTACTAGATGGTTCCAACAAACACCACAATTTCATAAAGACATCCAACTCCAAATATAACTCATAACAAGTATTTGTAATCTCTAGCCTAAGTGCCACCATGGTGTGCACGCTGTCACTTTCACACACATGGGGAGAGCAGAGATCTATTAAAGCACTTGAGTAGCAAGGTAGATCTATAGATTACAAGCTCATGATCTCAATAAGATCATGCATAGAGAGAGATGAACACATAGCTACCGGTAGAACCCTTAGCCTCGAGAGAGAACTACTCCCTCCTCATCATGGGAATCAGCAATGGTGATGGAGATGGTGGCGGAGATCGATGGAGATGGCTCCGGGGGCACTTCCCTGTCCCGGCAGGGTGCCGGAACAGAGACTTTTTGTCCCCCGAATCTCCCCTTCGGTGGCGGCGGTGCTGTGGAACCTTTCGTGGATTTCTGATTGACGATTTAGGGTTTATGCATCGGGAGGCTCTTATAGGCGAAAGAGGCAAGGTCGGTGGCCGGCCAGGGGGCCCACACCATGCCCTAGCACGGCCTGGGCTGGCCCGCGCCAAGGGGTGGTGTGGCCACCTTGTGTCCCCCCTCCGTCTTGTCTTCTGGCTCCGTGAGTCTTCCGGAAAAATATGAACTTTGGCTTTTGTCCCGTCCAATTCCGAGAATATTCATTTTCTGACTTTCCTGGAACCAAAAACAGCAGAAAACATGCAGCTGGCACTATGGCTCTTGTTAATAGGTTAGTCCAAGAAATCATATGAAAAGTACTCCAAAGTGTGTACAAAACACAAGAAAGTAGATAAAACCAAGCATGGAACATCAAAAATTATAGATACATTTGCAATGTATCAAACCCCCCGTCTGTTTTAGGTCAGATGGCTTATATAGGCGAAAGGAGAGGTCGAGGCGGAGTCTGAGGCGGTCACACCACCCCCTGGCGCGGCCTAGCCTGTCCCGCACGGCCAGGTGGTGTGGGCCCCTCATGGATCTTCTTTGTCTCGTCTTCTGGCTCTGTGAGTCTTCTGGTAAATTAGGAGTTTGGCGGTATTTTCTGGGATTTTTCCTGAAAGTTGATTTCCTGCACAAAAACGAGACACCAAAGCAATTCTGCTGAAAACAGTGTTAGTCCGCATTAGTTGTACCCAAATCACACAAATTAGAGAAGAAACAATAGCAAAAGTGTTCGGGGAAGTAGATACGTTTTGGACGTATCAACTCCCCCCAAGTTAGCTTATTGCTTGTCCTCAAGCAATTCAGTTGAAAACTGAGTGCGATAAAAGAAACTTTCACGAACACATTTGCTTCATAAGATGTATATATTCTCAGCATATGATCAAATACTTAGGTAATTCATAATAAAGAGTATGCAAATAAGTTTACCCCATAGTCATGCAAGCTATGAAGAGATTCCAACCCATTAATAATAAGGAACATGACACATAAGCATATGCAGGATTGTAGTGCTGATAAGAAGGTATGATAAAGTGGTGTCTCACTTGCCTTTCTTTGGAGCAAAACATAAATGCCAAGGCACCTTTGAAGTTTAAGTGAAGACTAGATATAAAAATATCAAATATTCAAGTGTCAAAGTTATGTCATAATTAACCGTGTTTTGGGACAAGCACATTACACTAAGAATGACAGCTATGCTCTCGGGAAGGTGCTCAAAGAATAAATGGTGACTCAACATAAAAGTGAAAGAAAATATTTGAAAAGTTTGAAAGGCTTCCAAATGTTGAAAGTATGGTACTCATTAGCTTTGAGCTCTCGTTGCCCCTATCATAAGCATCTTTAAGCGATTAAGGTTAAAGTGAACAAATATGAGGATATGCTTGACAAGTTATAAGCTGAAAATCTCATGCTCCTTGCTTACGAGTACCGTTCCTCATGCTACTCAACTTTAGTCACAAGTAAGTTCTTGTCATTGTAAGTACATGCGTATCATAGAGAACCGCAGCTGGCTCAAAATATATTCGAGCTCGTTGGGGAACCCCAAGAGGAAGGTATGATGAGCACATAAGCAAGTTTTCCCTCAGTTATGAAACCAAGGTTATCGAACCAGTAAGAGCAAGGAAACACCTCCAAGGTGTTATTTCCAATTTGGAATCCTGCACAACACAACCACAGAACTTTGTCCCCAACTTAAAGTGAGGTTGCCAATCTCACCGGTTTTGCTAAAAACAAAGGATTAAACATATTGTGTGGAAGATAGTAATTGCTTGCAGAAAGTAAACAGAAAACAGTAAATAGATTGTAGATTGATGGTAAAAGAAAGGACCGGGGTCCATAGTTCACTAGTGGTGATTCTCCTTAAGATAGATGACATGTTGGGTGAACAAATTACAGCGGGGCAATTGACAAACATCTAGAAAGCATACATGCATATACTAATCATCTTGACTCCTATGAGATTTGATTGGGCATTACAACATTATACATAGACCGTAATCCAACTGCATCTATGACTAATAATCCACCTTCAGGTTATCATCCGAACCCCCTCCAATATTAAGTTGCAAGCAACGGAATATTGCATTAAGCAAAGTGTGTAAAGTAAACAATACGATTGTTCTATGAACAAGGGATTGTTGTTTTCTCCCTAGTAGCAACAGCACATCTAGTACCTTAGAGATTTCTGTCACTTCCCCAGATTACTAGAGGCATGAAATCACTATCGAGCATAAATACTCCCTCTTGGAGTTGCTAGCATCTACTCGGCCAAGATAGCTACTAACAACGGAAAGCATGCAAGATCACCAATAACATAGACATGATAGAATCAATAATCAATCTGAAATAGCATCTCAATATCCATCGGATCCCCGCAAACACAACATGTATGATTACAAATAGATGATCTTGATCATGAACGGAGTTCACAAGATCTAAACATGGTATCACAAAGGAGAAGAACTAACCATCTAGCTACTACATGGACCCGTAGTCCAGGGATGAAATACTCACGCATCACACCGGAGGCAGGCATGGTGATGAAGAAGGCCTCTAGGGTGATCTCTCCCCTCTGGCAGGGTGCCAGGAAGAGCTTCAGATCCCTCCCGATCTAGGGATGGAGATGGCGGCGGCTACAGACTCTTTCATGGAATTTTGATCGGATACTTAGGGTTTCTGTATCAGAGGCTTCTTATAGGCGAAAGGGGAGGCCGAGGGGGTGCCCGAGGCAGCTGCACCATCCCTAGGCGCGGCCAGGCCTGGCCGCGCGGCCAGGTGATGTGGACGGTGTTGGAATTATGCCCTAGAGGCAATAATAAAGATGTTATTATTATAATTCTTGTTCATGATAAAGTTTATATTCCATGCTAGAATTGTATTAAGCGGAAACTTTAATACTTGTGTGGTTTGTGAACAACACCGTGTCCCTAGTACGCCTCTATGGACTAGCTCATTGATCAATGATGGTTAAGGTTTCCTAACCATAGACATGAGTTGTCAATTGATAATGAGATCATATCATTGGAGAATGATATGGTGGATAGACCCAAACTAAGCGAAGCAATTAGATCGTGTCATCGTGTTCGTCTTTGCGAAGTTTTTCTTATGTCAAATATTGTATTCCTTAGACCATGAGATAATACAACTCCCTAGTATCGGAAGAAAGCTTTGAGGTCATCAAACGTCATCCTATGAGAGGGTGATCATAAAGGTGTCTCTCAGGTAATCGGAAAGTATCTGTTGGGTTGTATGTATCGAGATGGGATTTGTCCCTCCATGGTCGGAGAGATATACTTCGGGCCCACTCGGTAATCGATATCAACACCGCTTGCAATCATGTGGTTAAGGAGTTAATCACAAAGTGATATCGGATTACGGAACGAGTAAAGTACTTGCTGTGAACGAGATTGAACTAGGTATGACGATACCGACGATCGAATCTCGGGCAAGTAAAATATCGCGAGACGAAGGGAATATATATATGGGATTGATTGAATCCTGGCATCGTGGTTCAACCGATATGATCATCGATGAATGTGTGGGAGTCAATATGGGTGCCCAGACCCCGCTGTTGATTATTGATAGAAGATCATGTCTGCATATTCTCGAACCCGCAGGGTCACACACTTAACGTGTCTCGACGCTAGGATAGATTGGATAATTGGTTTATGAATTTTTGTTCGGAGTCTCGGATGGGATTCGGGACATCACGAGAGGTTCCGGAATGGTCCGGAGAATAAGATTCATATAAGGCAGTGCAGTTTTTGGAGTTCGGAATTGTTCCGGATTAATCGGTATTGTACCGGAAGCTTCTAGAACCTTCCGGAAGGGGGCCAACGTGGTCCCACCTTCCGGGAGGGGGCATGGGCCTATGAGGGAGTGTCCTGGCTGCATTGGGCCAGGGGCACAAGGCCCCATAGGGCCCAGCCGATTCTAGAGAGATTTAACTCGTTTAAATCTCGGGATAGAATTTCTAGATAAGGGGAGAGTTTAAATCGTTTAAACTAGAGATAGGCTTGGAGGAGGGGCTAGGGCTGGCCGCCCCCTCCCCCTCTATATATAGAGGGCTGGTGCGCCCCCTCCCCCCTACACATCTCCCTCCAAGCCCTAGTAGCCCTGCTGCCTTCCTCTCTCCCTCCCGACTGTTTGTGGGCGAAGCCCTGCTGCAGAAATTCTCCACCAAATACACCACGCCGTCGTGTTGTAGATCCAATCCATCTCTCCACCATACTTGCTGGTCCGAGGAAGGAGGAGACGTCGAGGTGCCGCACGTGTGCATCTCACGGAGGCACCGCCACTTGTGGTGCTGGATCGGATCGGATCACGAGGAGGAGAAGCGAGTACGACTACATCACCCACGTTCCGACGAACGTTCCGCTGTGCGAATCTTCAAGGGTATGAAGATCCAATCTAATCTCTCTCGTTGTTTGCATCTCCTAGATTAGATCTTGGCTTCCCTCTGTTCGCATCCGTAGAAAATTTTGATTTACTATGCCGCGAAACCCTTCAGTGGTATCAGAGCTAGATCTATGCGTAGATGTGATTCACGAGTAGAACACAACATGGTTGTTGCGGGCGTTGATGTTTTCTGTTGCAAGCCTCTTGTTTGCGTTCTTCTTATGACGCGGGATAGTGAGATTGAAGCGGTCCAGGCCAACCTTACGCGACGTCGTTCGCGAGACCGGCTCCGCACTTGACGTGTGGCTTGTTCCACACATGCGGCTGGTGGATGTCAGTTTCTCTCACTATAGTTGTCATGGGATTAACACCGGAGTTCGGCAACCATAATATCACCGTTGTGGCTTTCCGTAGGTAAGAATCGTTCTTAGCATCTACTCCCATAAGCCACGTAAAACATGCAACAACAAAGTAGAGGCGTCTAACTTGTTTTTGCAGGGAGTGTTTTCTGTGATATGGTATGGCCCAAGATGTTATGTGTATAATGTATGCGATGATCATGTTTTGTAATGTTTCACGACTTGCATGTCGATGAGTACACAACCGGCAGGAGCCATATGGTTGTCTTTATAATTGTGTATGACCCGCGAGTCAACTTCTTATACGCCATGTAATAGCTTTACTTTATCGCTAAGTAGTTAGCAATAGTTGTAGTTGCTATTCGTGGTGGAGGCAATCATGGTGAAGTGATGGAGATCATGCCGGAACGCACAAGATGGAGATCATTGCGCGAAGATTGGCTATACCATGTCACATAAAGTTATATGCATGTGATGTTTATCCTTTTATGTATCTTATTATGCTTAGATCGCGACGGTAGCATTATAAGATGATTCCTCACTTAAAGATCAAGATAAAAACTGTGCTCTCCCCAAGTATGCACCGTTGCGAAAGTTCGTCGTGTCCAAGCATCACGTGATGATCGGGTGCTATAGACTCTACGCTCACATACAACGGGTGCAAGCCAGTTTTTGCACACGCGGAAATACTTGGGTCTAGCTTGACGAGCCTATCATGTACAGACATGGCCTCGGAACACAAGAACCGAAAGGTTAAGCATGAGTCATATGAATGATATGATCGACACTTCGTTGTCCACCATTGAAACCACATCTCTTCTCGTGAAGATCGGATTAGGTGTGGTGAATTTGGATCGTGTTCACTAAACAACTTGAGGGATGTTGAATTTAGTGGGAGTTCATCTAGTAATTTGATTAAAAGTTGAACTAGTTATCATGAACTTAGTCTAATTTGTACTTGCAAATATTGTAGATCACATGGCTAAGTCCAACTTCAACTTCAACGTTTTTGCTGAGAAAGAAAAGCTTAAGAACAATGGGTCTAACTTCACCAATTGGTTCCGCAATTTGAGAATCATTCTCTCTGGCGGTCAAAAGGACTATGTCCTTGAGAAAGCGTTAGGTGACGCCCCTGCTGCAACTGCGCCGGCTGATGAGAAAGCTGTCTATCAGTCGCGCAAAGATGATTATGGTGTGATTAAGAGCACCATGTTGTTTGCTATGGAACCGGAACTTCAAAATCGTTTTTAAAACTATCCCGGGCCCTTTGAGATTCTCGAAGAGTTGAAAACCATGTTTCAGACTCAGGCCCGTTCTGAGAGATATGAGATCTCCGAGAAGTTCTTTAACTGCAAGATGGAGGAAGGGAGTTCCGTTAGTGAGCACGCCATTAAGATGTCGGGCTACACTCAACGCCTTGAGCAACTGGACTGCAAGATTCCAGAGGAGCTCAAGATTGACAGGGTTCTGCAATCACTCCCTCCCAGCTACAAAAGTTTTGTAGTGACTCATAATCAGATTGGTTCCACTGATACGATCACCGAGCTCTTCGCAAAGCTGAAGGCTGCGGAGGTGGACATCAAGAAGGATAATCATGTGTTGATGGTCAACAAGTCCTCCTTTAAGAAAGGTAAAGGTGCAAAGAAGCCCTTCAAGAAGGGCGGCGGCAAGCGCAATGCCCCTGCTGAGAAGAAGCTCAGGTCTGGTCCCAAGCCGGAAACTGAGTGCTTCTATTGCAAGGACAAGGGTCACTGGAAGCGCAACTGTCCGAAGTACTTAGCGGACAAGAAGGCTGGCACCATCAAAGGTATATTTGATATACATGTTATTGATGTTTTCATTACTATCCCTCGTTGTAGTGCCTGGGTATTTGATACCGGTTCAGTTGCTAATATTTGTAACTCGAAACAGGAGCTGCGGAATAGACGGCGGCTTGCGAGGGATGAGGTGACGATGCGCGTTGGCAACGGATCAAGAGTTGATGTGATGGCCGTCGGCACGCTCTCCTTAGTTTTACCTTCGGGATTAGTTTTAAACCTTAATAAATGCTATTATGTGCCTGCGTTGAGCATGAACATTATTTCTGGATCGTGTTTATTGCAAGACGGTTATTCATTTAAATCGGAGAATAATGGTTGTTCTATTTATATGAGTAACATCTTTTATGGTCATGCACCTCTTGTGAGTGGTTTATTTCTTCTAAATCTCGAAAGGGATGAAACACACATCCATAACATTGAGGCTAAGAGATGCAAAGTAGATAGTGATAATACTACTTATTTGTGGCACTATCGTCTAGGTCATATTGGTGTAAAGCGCATGAAGAAACTCCATTCTGATGGACTTTTGGAGTCTCTTGATTTTGAATCATTTGACACATGCGAACCATGCCTCATGGGCAAGATGATCAAAACCCCGTTCTCCGGTATGATGGAGCGAGCAACGGACTTGTTGGAAATCATACATACCGATGTATGCGGACCGATGAGTGTTTCGACGCGTGGTGGATATCGCTATTTTCTCACTTTTACCGATGACTTAAGTAGATATGGGTATATCTATTTAATGAAACATAAATCTGAAACGTTTGAAAAGTTCAAAGAATTTCAGAATGAAGTAGAGAACCATCGTAACAGAAAGATTAAGTTTCTACGATCCGATCGTGGGGGCGAATATTTGAGTTATGATTTTCTCACGCATCTCAAAGCAAGTGGAATCGTTTCACAACTCACGCCACCCGGAACACCACAGCGCAATGGTGTGTCTGAATGCCGGAATCGAACCCTATTAGATATGGTCCGATCGATGATGTCTCTTACTGATTTTCCGTTATCATTTTGGGGTTATGCATTAGAAACCGCTGCATTCACTTTAAATAGGGCTCCATCTAAATCCGTTGAGACGACACCGTATGAACTATGGTTTGGTGCTAAACCTAAGTTGTCGTTTCTTAAAGTTTGGGGATGCGAAGCTTACGTCAAGAAGTTGATGCCGGACAAGCTCGAACCCAAAGCGGAGAAATGCGTCTTCATAGGATACCCTAAGGAAACTATTGGGTATACCTTCTATCACAGAACCGAAGGCAAAGTGTTTGTCGCAAAGAACGGTTCCTTTCTTGAGAAGGAGTTTCTCTCGAAAGAAGTGAGTGGGAGGAAAGTAGAGCTAGACGAGGTTATTGAACCTTCTCTTGAATTGGAGAGTAGCGCAGCACCTGAAATTGTTCCAGTGCCGCCTGCACCAACAATAGAGGAAGCTAATGACAAGGATCATGAAGCTCCGGACGATGCTGCTACTGAACGTCGCAGGTCGACAAGGTCGCGTGCCCCTCCTGAGTGGTACGGCAACCCTGTCTTGACAGTCTTGTTAGTAGAAGACAGTGAACCTACAAACTATGAGGAAGCGATGATGAGCCCAGACTCTGAGAAATGGCTAGAAGCCATGAAATCCGAATTGGAATCCATGAGCGAAAACCAAGTATGGACTTTGGTGGACCCTCCTAGCGACCGAAAGGCCGTTGAGTGCAAATGGATCTTCAAGAAGAAAACGGACGCGGATGGTAATGTTACCGTCTATAAAGCACGGCTTGTTGCGAAAGGTTTTCGACAAGTTCAAGGTGTTGACTACGATGAGACTTTCTCTTCCGTAGCGATGTTTAAGTCCATTCGGATTTTATTAGCAATTGCTGCGTTTCATGATTATGAAATATGACAAATGGATGTCAAGACTGCTTTCCTCAATGGCAACATTGATGAAGAGTTGTATATGATGCAACCCGAAGGTTTTGTCGATCCTAAGGATGCTGATAAAGTATGAAAACTTCAGCGTTCCATTTATGGACTGAAGCAAGCATCTCGGATTTGGAACCTTCGTTTTGATCAAGTGATCAAGAGCTTTGGATTTGTTCCAAATTGCTACGAAGCTTGCATCTACAAGAAAGTGAGTGGGAGCTCGGTGACGTTTCTGGTACTATATGTGGATGACATATTGATTATTGGAAATGACATCAACATGCTTAACGATGTGAAGAGTTATTTGAACAAGTGTTTTTCAATGAAAGACCTAGGTGAAGCTGCTTATATATTGGGCATCAAAATCTATAGAGATAGACAAAGACGCCTGATAGCTTTAAGCCAAAGTACATACCTAGACAAAGTTCTGAAAAGGTTCAGAATGGATAAGGCATTGAAAGGTTCAATGCCTATGTTGTCAGGTAAGATATTGAGCAAGGCTCAGTGTCCAGCTACGGTAAATGATAGGGAAGCTATGAGCAAAGTGCCTTATGCCTCGGCCATAGGTTCCATCATGTATGCCATGCTGTGTACTAGACCGGATGTGTCCAATGCTCTTAGTTTGACGAGCAGATATCAAAGTGATCCAGGAGTGGAACACTGGACAGCCGTGAAGAACATCCTAAGGTACCTAAATAGGACTAAAGAAATGTTCTTAGTCTATGGGGGTGATGAACAGCTCGTCGTAAAAGGTTACGTCGATGCTAGTTTCGACACCGACAAGGATGATTGTAAATCTCAGACAGGATACGTGTATATTTTGAATGGAGGAGCTGTGAGCTGGAGAAGCTGCAAGCAAAGCGTGATCGCGGGATCTACAGTAGAAGCGGAATACATGGCTGCTGCAGAAGCGTCAAGTGAAGGAGTTTGGATCAGGAACTTCATCACTGAGCTTGGCGTGGTTCCAAGTGCATTGGACCCACTGGAGATATTGTGTGACAACACTGGCGCCATAGCACTCGCTAAGGAACCAAGATATCATCCAAAGACCAAGCATATCAACCGCAAGTTTCATATAATCCGAGATTATATAGTAGATGGAGATCTGAAGATTAGCAAAATACATACAGATCTGAATGTCGCAGATCCATTGACCAAACCTCTTCCACATGTAAAACATGATCAGCACCTCAGTGCCATGGGTGTGAGATTGTTGCCAGATGTAAACTAGATTATTTACTCTAGTGCAAGTGGGAGACTGTTGGAATTATGCCCTAGAGGCAATAATAAAGATGTTATTATTATAATTCTTGTTCATGATAAAGTTTATATTCCATGCTAGAATTGTATTAAGCGGAAACTTCAATACTTGTGTGGTTTGTGAACAACACCGTGTCCCTAGTACGCCTCTATGGACTAGCTCATTGATCAATGATGGTTAAGGTTTCCTAACCATAGACATGAGTTGTCAATTGATAATGAGATCATATCATTGGAGAATGATATGGTGGATAGACCCAAACTAAGCGAAGCAATTAGATCGTGTCATCGTGTTCGTCTTTGCGAAGTTTTTCTTATGTCAAATATTGTATTCCTTAGACCATGAGATAATACAACTCCCTGGTATCGGAAGAAAGCTTTGAGGTCATAAAACGTCATCCTATGAGAGGGTGATCATAAAGGTGTCTCTCAGGTAATCGGAAAGTATCTGTTGGGTTGTATGTATCGAGATGGGATTTGTCCCTCCCAAGTCGGAGATATATACTTCGGGCCCACTCGGTAATCGATATCAACACCGCTTGCAAGCATGTGGTTAAGGAGTTAATCACAAAGTGATATCGGATTACGGAACGAGTAAAGTACTTGCTGTGAACGAGATTGAACTAGGTATGACGATACCGACGATCGAATCTCGGGCAAGTAAACTATCGCGAGACGAAGGGAATATATATATGGGATTGATTGAATCCTGGCATCGTGGTTCATCCGATATGATCATCGATGAATGTGTGGGAGTCAATATGGGTGCCCAGATCCCGCTGTTGATTATTGATAGAAGATCATGTCTGCATATTCTCGAACCCGCAGGGTCACACACTTAACGTGTCTCGACGCTAGGATAGATTGGATAATTGGTTTATGAATTTTTGTTCGGAGTCTCGGATGGGATCCGGGACATCACAAGAGGTTCCGGAATGGTCCGGAGAATAAGATTCATATAAGGCAGTGCAGTTTTTGGAGTTCGGAATTGTTCCGGATTAATCGGTATTGTACCGGAAGCTTCTAGAACCTTCCAGAAGGGGGCCAACGTGGTCCCACCTTCCGGGAGGGGGCATGGGCCTATGAGGGAGTGTCCTGGCCGCATTGGGCCAGGGGCACAAGGCCCCATAGGGCCCAGCCGATTCTAGAGAGATTTAACTCGTTTAAATCTCGGGATAGAATTTCTAGATAAGGGGAGAGTTTAAATCGTTTAAACTAGAGATAGGCTTGGAGGAGGGGCTAGGGCTGGCCGCCCCCTCCCCCTCTATATATAGAGGGCTGGTGCGCCCCCTCCCCCCTACACATCTCCCTCCAAGCCCTAGTAGCCCTGCTGCCTTCCTCTCTCCCTCCCGACTGTTTGTGGGCGAAGCCCTGCTGCAGAAATTCTCCACCAAATACACCACGCCGTCGTGTTGTAGATCCAATCCATCTCTCCACCATACTTGCTGGTCCGAGGAAGGAGGATACGTCGAGGTGCCGCACGTGTGCATCTCACGGAGGCACCGCCACTTGTGGTGCTGGATCGGATCGGATCGCGAGGAGGAGAAGCGAGTACGACTACATCACCCATGTTCCGACGAACGTTCCGCTGTGCGAATCTTCAAGGGTATGAAGATCCAATCTAATCTCTCTCGTTGTTTGCATCTCCTAGATTAGATCTTGGCTTACCTCTATTCGCATCCGTAGAAAATTTTGATTTACTATGCCGCGAAACCCTTCAGACGGCCCCTGGCCCCTCTCCGTCTCGTCTTCTGGCTCCGTGTTCCCCTGGTGAAATATTGAATTTGGATTTTGTCACGTCCAATTCCGAGGATATTCAGTTTCTGGCTTTTCTGGAACCAAAAACAGCAGAAAACAGGCAATTGGCACTCTGGCATCTTGTTAATAGGTTAGTTCCAGAAAATGTGTAAAAATACCCCAAAATGTGGACAAAACATAAGAAAGTAGATATAAAACAAGCATGGAACATCAAAAATTATAGATATGTTAGCAACATATCAACATCCCCAAGCTTAACTCCTGCTCGTCCTCGAGTAGGTAAGTGATAAAAAGAAAGAATAATTTTTGAGCTGACATGCACCATCATAATCTTGATCAAAGTATTTGTAAAACATTGATAGCTGGGATCATAGTACTTTAACATAGCATGAAAGATATAGTTCTAACAATAAGACATAGCAACTATGTTGTAACATGAAAAGGCACAAACAAAAGATTCATGAATAACAATGCTTTGCAAGACGTTTGTTTGTTTCACATATAGAAAAATGAGAATGGTATTCAGCTTGTCCCTCATAGTGTAGCAAACATAAATGCATAGGACACCTTCAAAGTTCATAAGGGTGACTAGATACAAATAGTTTAAGAACAAGCAATATCAAAGTTATGCATCAATCAACAAGTCTTGGGGCAATGCACATTAAACTAAGAATGGCCAATATGCTCTCTCAATAGGTGCATAAAGATAGAAGATGGAGACTCAACATAAAAGTAAAATAAAGGCCTTCATAGAAGGAAGCAGGGATTCAAGTCTCATAAAGAGCTTCCAAAAATTATGGTACTTATTAGCTTTCAGCTCTCATTGCCCCTATCATAAGCATCTTGAAGTGATTAAGGTTAAAGTGAACAAACTATGGAGTATATGCTTGACAAAGTATAAGTTGGCAATCTCATGTCCCTTGAATACGAGGGTCGCTCCTCATGCTACTCAAGTTTAGTTACCGGTAAGTTCTTGTCATAGTAAGTACATGTGTATCATAGAGAACCGCCAATGGGGTACCCCTTGCACATGATATAGGAGCTATCCCATAAACAAAATGACAAGGCAAGCAGACAATGAGCATCTCAGCAATCTTCTTATTTACCATGGGAAAATGGTGCTTTTTTCTCTCTTTCCTCTTTTCTCATCTCTTTTTTTCTTCTCTTTTTCTCAATCTCTATCTCTTTTTTTATAAGAAGAAAGCTTCATTGATTGCTCACTATGGTGATGCTGCTAGTTTCCACCGTGATTAGGCATGGCTTAGGCTAGCGGCCTAGACATTTCTCTAACACACATACATAACTCCATGGACTTACAAGCTCCCCTTTCATTTCACACCGACGACATCCATAAACAAAAGAGCATGATATCAACTGGGTACAATGTACTAGGTCAATGTTGAAAGCGTTCCCCATGACAACATAGTTCTGCTAATTCCCAATGTATAAGTGCAAGCATATACAACATAGATGACACAATGGTTCAAGTTTATTAGGGTCAAGAAAAGAAAAGTGTGCCATCAAGTTCGTGAGAGCTTTAATCACTAATTTTCACATAACAAGTTTAATTCGGAAGGTAGATAAAAACATGAATATACTTGGAATAGCAAATGCTAATAGGTAGGTATGGTGGACTCTTTGGAATAACTTGGTTTTATTTGGAGTTGGATGCATGAGTGGAACTCATACTTGATATGGAGGCTAGCAAGACTGGGAGCGACCAACTAAGAGAGCAATAATGGCCATAATCATGCAAAGCGACAAAATATTATTACTTAAAGCATAAAGTGATATTACAAGTCGAAAACTAAAGGATCACAGAGGCTATGGTGACTTGGGATAGTCTTAACATGGTGTGAGCATGCGCCAAGTCAACCCAAATAAAGCATCAAAGGAGAATACCACGATATCATGCTTTAATATGCTAAAACAACGCATGATTCTTTCAAGGCACATTAAGCAATCTCAATTGTTTATAACATGTCATGTTAAAGCAATAATCACTAAGCATAAATCCAAAACAATATCAAGCATGCCATGATAAAGTCTAAGTCATAGTCAAAAACAAGCTCCTTTTTACCACTTAAGCATGAACTTCCTACTCTTTTCCAATCCAAATCAACTTTATTTGAAAACTAATGCATGAATGAGGGGGTCCAACCAATTTATTCAAGCAAACTAAGCAAACAAAAACAAAAAATGAAAACAAAGACGCTCCAAGAACAACACAACTGTGCATGAAACAATAAAAATGAAGTGTTTGGAAGAAACCTGAAATTTTTATTGATGAAGAAGGTTATGCCTTGGGCATCCCCAAGCTTTAACGCTTGTACTTCTTGAATATTTCTTAGGGTGACACGGGTGGCATCAGGGATGCTTGAGTGTTTGTCCATTCTTCATCTCATTTCATCATTCTTCCCTTACACCTGAAATTTTTCCTTCATACAAAACTTCACAGAATCTTCATTAGCAACATTAGTGTACTCAAAAGATAATAGACCTTTGGGGTCTTAGGTTTAAAACAACATAAATTTCACTAAAGACACAAGATACTGTAGTAATTCCCTCAAAAAGCTCAATTTCCCAAAAAGAACCCAAAAAGGAATCAATAAGAAGCAAATGCAAATAATGACAGAAATCTATCAAAACAGACCAGCAGGTAGAAAACGAATTTTTCGAAGATCTTCTGTTGCTCAAATCGAAAAGTGTTGAACTAACGGAAGTTGGATAACAACCTGGGGCAGAATCACAAAACATTACAGCTCCAACGGATGTACAGAGATTTTTCACAAATTTTTACAGCGAAGCATAAAAATCTATTTCGGGACAGCAATTTTCCCAAACATTACTTCTCTCTCATTAGAGGTTACTCTTGGCACAAAAACCACACAAAAATGATAAGGAGAGGTTATTACTGAAGCAATAACTTCCAAGACTCGACTAAAACTTTTGGGTTATCTCCCAATAAGTACTTTTCTTTAACGCCTTTAAGTTAGGCATAAGAAGCAAGAAAAGAATCAAGTATTCTCAAATGAAGAAGCATTAAGAGCAAATTTTGTTTTAATAGGAGAGGCAAAAGGAATCTTCTCTCTCTTCTTAGGGAAGTGTTATATAACTTTCTTAAGCGGGAGTTGATATTTAATGGTGCCTTCTTTCATATCAATAATGTCACCAACAGTTCTAAGAAAAGGTCTTCCCAAAGTAATAGGACAAGAAGCATTGCATTCAACATCCAAAACATAGAAATCAACGGGGACATAGGCATTGTTAACCATAATAAGAACATCATTAATACTCCTCATGAGTTTCTTTTTAGCATTATCATCAAGTGAGACATTTAAATAACAATCTTCCAATGGTGGCAAATCAAGCATTTCATAAATATTTCTAGGCATAATAGAAACACTACTATCAAGATGACATAAAGCTTTGAGATCAAAATCATTCACTTTCATATTAATGATGGGTTCCCAACCATCCTCTAATTTCATAGGAATAGAAGATTTATGTTTCATCTTTTCTTCTTTAATTTTTAAGAGAGCATTAGTAATGTGTTTTGTAAAGGCCATATTCATAGCACTAGCATTAGGACTTTTAGCAAGCTTTTGTAGGAACATAATTACTTCAGAGATATTGCAACCATCAAGATCAAAATCATAATTATCATCTAAAGTAGTAGAGCTATTGTTTCCCATATTTCGAAGAATTTTAGCATTTTTATTAGAAAAGGTTCCATTGGGTTTACTAGCTTCATAATTAGTGGTAGTGATAGTAGAACTACTAATATTTCTAGCAATTTCATCTTCTCTTTCCCACTTAGCATGCAATTCAGCTAATAGTCTGACATTTTCATCAATTCTAACTTGTATGGCATTAGTGGTAGCAAAGGGATTTTCAATAGTTTCAGGTTTAGCAGCCATTTTATTAATCAAAGAGGATTGTGCTTCAGACAAAGATAATATATTTCTTTCAGCATTAGAAAGTTTTAATTGCAAACTAGGAATTTCCCTATTTAAACTCTCAAGTTGATGACTAATATTTTTCAGAATAGTAGATTTTCCCTCCATGTTTTTAGTAAATAATTTATTCTGCTCATATTGCATTTGCATGAAATTTTTAGTGGCTCTTTCAACTTCTAAAATTCTTCCTTCACTAGGTATTCTAGGTTTACCATGATAACCATAAGTAATACTAGGAGGGTAAGGCCTATAATTGTTATTACCATAAGCATTGTTACCAAAATATTGTTTCTAACAAAGTTCACATCAATTTTCTCTCCTTGAGCAACCAAAGAGGCTAAGGGAACATGATTTGGATCAATATGAGATTTCCCATTAACAAGCATAGACATAATAACATCAATTTTATCACTCAAGGAAGAGGTCTCTTCAATAGAATTTACCTTATTACCTTGTGGAGCTCTCTTAGTGTGCCATTCAGAATAGTTAACCATCATATTATCCAAAAGCTTTGTTGCAGCACCCAAAGTAATGGTCATAAATGTACCTCTAGCAGTAGAATCCAGTAGATTTCTTGAAGAATAGTTTAGTCCTGCATAAAAGGTTTGGATAATCATCCAAGAAGTCAGTCCTTGAGTGGGACAATTCTTTACCAAAGATTTCATTCTTTCCCAAGCTTGAGCAACATGTTCATTATCAGATTGTTTAAATTTCATTATGTCACTTCTCATAGAAATAATCTTAGCAGGAGGATAGTATTTTCCAATCAAAGCATATTTGCATTTAGTCCAAGAATCAATACTATTTCTAGTTAGGGATTGCAACCATTCTTTAGCTTTTCCTCTCAAAGAGAAAGGAAACAATTTAAGATTAATAATATCTCCATTTATATCCCTATGTTTTTGCATCTCACAAAGTTCAACAAAGTTATTAAGATGAGCAGCAACATCTTCAGTACCAATTCCAGAAAATTATTCTCTCATAACAAGATTGAGTAAAGCAGGTTTAATTTCAAAGAAAGTAGCTTCAGGAACAGGTGGAGCAATAGGTGTGCACATGAAATCATTGTTGTTGGTGCTAGTGAAGTCACACAATTTAGTGTTTTCAAGAGTAGTCATTTTTTGTGTTTTTAATATAAAGAAGCAAACTAGTACAACTTTTTTTGTGTGTTTTTGATAAAGAAACAAGCAAACAAAGCAGAAATAAACTAAGCAAAACGAATAAAACAAAGTAAAGAGATTGGTTATGAGGGACTCCCCTTGTGAAGATGTCCTTGACTCCCCGTCAACAGCGCCAGAAAAATAGCTTGATGGCTCAAAATATATTCGAGCTTGTTGGGGAACCCCAAGAGGAAGTTATGATAAGGACAACAACAAGTTTTCCCTCAGTTATGAAACCAAGGTTATCGAACCAGTAGGAGCAAGGAAACACCTCCAAGGTGTTGTTCCCAACTTGGAATCCTACACAACACAACCACAAAACTTTGCCCCAACTTATAGTGAGGTTGTCAATCTCACTGGTTTTGTTGAAAACAAAGGATTAAACATATTGTGTAGAAGATAGTAATTGCTTGCATAAAGTAAACAGAAAACAGTAAATAGATTGTAGATTGATGGTAAAAGAAAGGACCGGGGTCCATAGTTCACTAGTGGTGATTCTCCTTAAGATAGATGACATGTTGGGTGAACAAATTACAACGGGGCAATTGACAAACATCGAGAAAGCATACATGCATACACTAATCATCTTTACTCCTATGAGATTTGATTGGGAATTACAACATTATACATAGATCGTAATCCAACTGCATCTATGACTAATAATCCACCTTCAGGTTCTCATCCGAACCCCCTCTAGTATTAAGTTACAAGCAACAAATAAATGCATTAAGCAAAGTGTGTAAAGTAAACAATATGATTGTTCTATGAATAAAGGATTATTGTTTTCTCCCTAGTAGCAACAACACATCTAGTACCATAGAGATTTCTGTCACTTCCCCAGATTACTAGAGGCATGAACCCACTATCGAGCATAAATACTCCCTCTTGGAGTTGCTAGGATCTACTCAGCCAAGATAGCTACTAACAACGGAAAGCATGCAAGATCACAAATAACATAGACATGATAGAATCAATAATCAATCTAAAATAGCATCTATCCATCGGATCCCCGCAAACACAACATGTATGATTACAAATAGATGATCTTGATCATGAACGGAGCTCACAAGATCTAAACATGGTAGAACAAAGGAGAAGAACCAACCATATAGCTACTACATGAACCCGTAGTCCAGGGATGAACTACTCACGCATCACACCGGAGGCAGACATGGTGATGAAGAAGGCCTCCAGGGTGATCTCTCCACTCCGACAGGGTGTCGGGAAGAGCTTCAGATCCCTCCCGATCTAGGGATGGAGATGGCGGCGGCTATAGACTATTTTGTGGAATTTTGATCAGGTACTTAGGGTTTCTGTATCGGAGGCTTCTTATAGGCAAAAAGGGAGGCCGAGGGGGTTCCCGAGGCGGATGCACCACCCCCAGGTGTGGGCTAGGCCTGGTCACGCGGCCAGGTGGTGTGGCTGGCCCCTGGCCCCTCTCCGTCTCATCTTCTGGCTCTGTGTTCCCCTCGGTGAAATATTGACTTTGGCTTTTGTCCCGTCCAATTCCAAGGATATTCATTTTCTGGCTTTTTTGGAACCAAAAATAGCAAAAAACAGGCAACTGGCACTGTGGCATCTTGTTAATAGGTTAGTTCTAGAAAATGTGTAAAAATACTCCAAAGTATGGACAAAACATTAGAAAGTAGATATAAAACAAGTATGGAACATCAAAAATTATAGATACATTTGCAACGTATCAACCGCCAACGGGGTACCCCTTGCCCGATGATACGGAAGCTTTCCCATATCAAAATTACAAGGCAAACAGACAATGAGCATCTCAGCGATCCTTTTATTTCCTATTTGCATAGGCTCTTTTTTTTCTTTTTTTCCTATTTGCATAGGGTTTTTTATATTGAGGATGTTTCACAGATTGCTCACTATGGTTATGCTGTACGTTTCCACCATGATTAGGCATGGCTTAGACTAGCCGCCCAGGCGTTTCTCTAACACATATATGAACTCCATGATCCTTACAAGCTCTCCTTTCATTTCACACCACCGGGATCCATAAGAAAAAGAACATGATATCAACTAAATAAAGTGCAATGTTGAAAGCGTTCCCCATGATAACATGGTTCTGCTAATTAACAACTTACAAAGCGCAAGCATATACGCAACATAGATGGGAACAATGGTTCAAGTTTATTAAGTGCAAGAAAGTAAAGTGTGCCATCAAGTTCGTGAGAGCTTTACTAACTAATTTTCATATAACAAGCAAACATTTTTATTAGAAGAAAACAAAGCATAATAAATATGCAAGGAAAAGCAATAATGCTAATAGGTAGATATGGTGGACTCTTTTTGAGAACTTTGGTTTTAGGCAGTTGGATGCACGAGTAAAGCTTATACTCTGCACAAGTGAAGGCTAGCAATAGAAAGGGAGTGACAATCGAGAGATCAGTAACTGTCATAATCATGCTTGCGACAAAACAAAATTAATAGTGGCATAAAGTGACACAAGAACTCTGAGGCAGAATAAATCATCGAGGCTTAACTAACTTTTTGTTTAGTCATATGCATGCGTGAGCATGTGCCAAGTCGATTCAAATAGAACATTCAGAGGAGGACACCACAATGTCATACCAAGTTATGAATAGAACAATGCAAGTAAACATTTACATGACATGTTATAAACTATTAATGGATTGGAACTGATCATAAGAGAGCAAGAACTACTAAGCATCCATTAAATAACATACACCTTACATAAATAGACTAAGCATGCTCACAATGATGAGTATATGTACAAAAATGAAAACAAATAGAGTTCATACCAGCCTCTTACCATACCTCGAGTTGTCATAAATCATCATTACCTTTCACTTGTGTGACTTGAATAATAAGATAAAACCAAACTCCAAGGAATCACTGAGGACCGCTGAACCCTGCAACGAACTTTACAAAACCAGAGAAGAACAACAAATATTTTTGGGTTTTCGATTTTTTAAAAACAAGAACCAAAGGGAAGAGCAAGCAAAGCGAAATCTTTTTAGGTTTTTCAAATAATCAAAACAAAACTAAAAAGGATGAAGCAAACCAAGGCTAAAAGATAAAGAATCAAACAAAGAGAAATAATGAAAATATTTTTGATCTTTTTGTGTTTTGGAAAGCAGAAATAAAGCGAGGACAAAAAACTAAAAAGAAAACGAAACATGGATATGCAACGTACCGACAGAAAATGATATGTAGATGAGTGTGATGTCGGTGTACCTCCACCCAAGCTTAGGCTTTTGGCCTAAGTGGGTACCAATCCCAAGCTGGCCAGGAAGGAGCGCCTCCATAATATGGCGAAGAAGTGCCTTTATCCTGATATGAACTCGAGGATGCCCCAACATAGTGCACAGAGTAGTCGTAAGAGGGCGCATCCCCCTGGTGCTGCCCGTGGAAACCAAGCAAGCGAAGCTGCTCATCCACCTCCTCCTTGGAATGCGACCATGGCATCCTGCAAATACTGAACAAAGTAGGCTGTGGTAAAGGACTTTCCCTCTCATCTTCGTCAGTAAACAACATCCTGTAAACTAAACTCTCCATACTAGAGTTAGCAGTAACAAAGTGATGTGTTTTTGTAGTAGCAAGATCAAGCCTTTGTGGTGTCAACGCAGTTTCATTAGGATCAACAAAAAGTTCCAAGGCAGCAACCATGCGTGTGGCAATAATGCCCCCATAAATGGGTCCTCTAGCAGCTAAGCGGCGGGCAATGAGAGAACCAAGATTATACTTTGTTTCATTATTAAGAGCAGCAGTAAGAAAAGCTAAATGATAATTAGAAATATTACTAGTGTTCTCCCTACCAAGAATGCTAGTGGCAAGATAATAAGCAGAATATCTAAGAGCTAGGAGTTGAATGTTCCTTATCTTCCCACGCTGAGCTGTGCGGTCATCGTCATTTGTCACACTTTGGTAGAGCTCCAGCAAATCAGCGGGTCGACCTTGGATCTTCTTCACTGTCCCAGTCATGCATATGCCTATAATGCTGCAAAATCTTTCCCTTGGCATGGTAATAGGCATATTGTAAATTTTAAACGAAATAGTTGACCGATAACGGTTGTTAGTGAAAGTGAAACGTTCAACGAAAGTTATGAGCACGGCATATTGCTCACTCTCATCCTGCATGTAAGTGGTTAGACCAACCCTCTGAACAAGAAGTAGGAAATCATCAAGGATCCCTGCAACTTGCAAAAAGGCGAAGCAAGGGAAGGTGGATGGGTGAGCATCTCCCTCATCTCCTTCATTGCCAAAGTGTGGTGCAATAAGATCCTCATTATATGATGACCTAAATTGAGATGCTTGTCTTGAAGTCCTTTCCCTCCTGGGTGTGTCTCTCTCAAATACTTCCCCAAAATTATGATTGTTCATCTCTCCTTTTTCTGAAATTTTAGACTACCATCATACAAGTGATTGCAAAGTGATTACATAATGAAAGGAACTACTTATAGGGACTTGTAAGAGGCCTAAACATGCATCAAAACAATTTCTCTAAGCATTTACCAAGCATGCAAGCTCACATAACCTGTCACCTACAGTAGCAAAATACTCAAGATATAATCCACTAATCACAAATCTACTTGGACAAGCAGAGGAGTCACATACCAGAGATCAAATGCTCCAAATCTCAGCAGCAAAGATGGGTTGAGCAAGGAGATCAAAAATCGCGAGCAAGAACAACAAGAACACGAGTTTGAACAAAGAACTTTTGTTTTCTCGGGAGAGAGAAGGTAGTGGAAGGAGGGAGAATAAGTGGAGGGCTAGGGGTGGCCCACACCATGGCCAGGCGCGCCCCTGGTGTGGTCGTGCCACCAGGTGGTGTGCTTGACTGGTGGGCCCCCTGGGTCACTCTAGGTACTTCTCTGCCCCTCTTTTGACGTAAAAATTTAATATGAATTTTCTGGAATTTTTCGAAACACTTTATGTTTTAGCAATTTTCAGGTATTGATGAATAATTTTCTGGCAAAAAGATAATTTTGGAATGGTGCAATAACAAAACTAGAACTTCAGAAGTTCTAAGACACTCTAATATGCAAGCAACTGGCAATAGAAAAGTAAACTAAGTGAAAGCAAAAATTAAAATGGATAAGATAAAAGTAAGCAAAGATAATCATGGTGAAAACATTGTTTTGTACATTAAAATCCCTTTGGTAACAAGGTTGATCAGGTCTTGTTACCAAAACAATTTTATATGAAACAAAACTTTGCATTTCACTAAATGATTATGTTACCTCAACCTTGATATCAATGGTCCCAATCATAATAGTTTAATATTTTTCTCGTGGTATGGGACAATATATTTCTCCAACTTGGATGCCCTTAATATTTTCAATTGAATTTAGGACATAGGTCTTATCAATCTTCTTGGGGAAATAGACAATATGCTCCTTGTGATTAACATTAAAAGTTACCTTTCCTTGATTACAATTAATGACAACACCTGTAGTATTAAGAAAAGGTCTCCTA
Organism: Avena sativa; assembly: GCA_916181665.1. NCBI lineage: Eukaryota > Viridiplantae > Streptophyta > Magnoliopsida > Poales > Poaceae > Avena > Avena sativa. The sequence continues at coordinate 220,900,583 of OV702292.1, forward strand.
AGAATAATAGACATATTATCATCTTCAGGCATTTCAAGCACAACAAAGTCAGTTAATATCACGAAATTATGATCCACTTGAATAGGAACATCCTCACATATACCAACAGGAATAGTGGTAGATTTATCAGCCATTTGCAAAGATATATCAGTTGGTATTAATTTCTCCAATTGAAGTCTTTTGTAGATAGAAAAAGGCATAATACTAACTCCTGCTCCCAAATCAAACAAAGCAGTTCTAACATAGCTATTTTTAATAGAACATGGAATAGTTGGAATCCCTAGGTCTCCAAGTTTCTTTGGAACTTTACCATTAAACGAATAATTAGCAAGCAAAGTAGAAATTTCCTCATTAGGGATCTTCCTTTTATTAGAGACAATATCCTTCATATACTTTGAATAAGGAGACAATTTAATAGCATCAGTCAAAGGAATTTGCAAAAATAAAGGTTTCATCCACTCACAAAACTTATTATAGTGTCCGTCCTCCTTTGACTTGTGTTTCTTATCCGAGAAAGGCATTGGTTTTTGAACCCAGGGCTCTCTTTCACTACCATGTTTATTAGCAACAAAATCTTCCTTAGTGTACTTAGCATTCTAAGTGTTCCTTTCAGGTTCTTCTTCAATTTCTTCTTTATCAGGAGCATCATTTTTCTCATTACCACTCTTAGTTTCAGCATCAGAGACAGATATATTATTAGGATCTTTAGCAGTTTCAGAAGATTCTATAACTGTTTTATGTTTCTTTTCCTTTCTCTTAGAAGAAGTACCACTATTTTCAATTTGTTGGGAATCCTGCTCAATTCTTTTAGGAGGATCCTGAGTGGTGGCACCACTTCTAGTTCTAATTTCATATGTATGTTTTTCTTTAGAAGCATTAACTAGCAAATCTTTTTGTACCTTAATAAGCTGATCAATTTGAGTTTGAACCACTTGGAAATGTTTAACAAGAATTTTAACATCATTAGAGGTCCTTTCCACAATATCCCTTAACTCAATAATAGCTCTAGAGTTTTCCGTCAAATGATTTTTTACTCTTTTATTAAAATTATCTTGCTTAACGACAAAGATATCAAATTCTTCTAAGCATTGATCAGGAGGTTTAGAATAAGGAATATCACCTTCATCAAAATGTTGGAGAGAATGTACCTCAATAGTGGATGAGTGGGAGATTGGCTTACATAACTCTTCTATAGGAGGTAAATTCTTCACATCTTCAGATTTAATACCCTTCTCCTTGAGAAATTTCTTAGCTTCCTTCATCTCTTCATAATTTAGTTCAATCACTCCCCTCTTCTTTGGTGTTGGTGTTGTTTCAAGCACAGTTAACTCAGGTGTAGTTGACTTAGGTGTAGTTGACTGATACGTTGCAAACGTATCCATAATTTTTGATGTTCCATGCTTGGTTTTATGTACTTTCTTGTGTTTTGTCCATACTTTGGAGTACTTTTCATATGATTTCTTGGACTAACCTATTAACAAGAGCCACAGTGCCGGCTGCCTATTTTCTGCTGTTTTTGGTTCCAGGAAAGTCAGAAAATGAATATTCTCGGAATTGGACGAGACAAAAGCCAAAGTCAGTTTTTCACCGAGGGATACCTGGAGCCAGAATACGAGATAGAGAGGGGCTGGGGCCTGGCCAGACCACCTGGCCGCGCGGCCAGGCCAGGCCTGCGCCAGGGGGTGGTCTGGCCGCCCTAGGCACCCCCTCGGCCTCTCCTTCTGCCTATATATTTCCTCTGATACGGAAACCATAAGGACCCAATCAAAAATCCACGAAAGAGTCTGTAGCCGCCGTCATCTCCATCCCTAGATCGGGAGGGATCTGAAGCTCTTCCCGACACCCTGCTGGAGAGGAGAATTCACCCTGAAGGCATTCTTCATCATCATGCAAGCCTCCAGTGTGATGTGTGAGTAGTTCATCTCTGGACTACGGGTCCATGTAGTAGCTAGATGGCTGGTTCTCCTCCTTTGTGCTTTCATGTTTAGATCTTGTGAACTCTGTTCATGATCAAGATCATCTATTTGTAATCCTACATGTTGTGTTTGCGGGGATCTGATGGATATTGAGATGCTATTTCAGATTGATTATTGATTCTATCATGTCTTTGTTATTTGTGACCTTGCATTCTTTCTGTTGTTAGTAGCTATCTTGGCCAAGTAGATGCTAGCAACTCCAAGAGTTAGTATTTTTGCTCGATAGTGGGTTCATGCCTCTGGTAATTTGGGGAAGTGACAGAAATCTCTAAGGTACTAGATGTGTTGTTACTACTAGGGAGAAAACAACAATCCTTTGTTCATAGAACAATCGTATTGTTTACTTTACACGTAATTCGTAATGCAATTATCCGTTGCTTGCAACTTAATACTGGAGGGGGTTTGGATGATAACCTGAAGGTGGATTATTAGTCATAGATGCAGTTGGATGGTGGTCTATGTATAATGTTGTAATGCCCAATCGAATCTCAAAGGAGTCAAGATGAGTAGTATATTCTTGTATGCTTTCTTGATATTTGTCAATTGCCCCGTCGTAATTTGTTCACCCAACGTGTTATCTATCTTAAGGAGAGCCACCTCTAGTGAACTATGGACCCCGGTCCTTTCTTTTACCATCAATCTACAATCAATTGTTCACTGCTTTGTGTTTACTTTCTGCAAACTATTACTTTCTTCCACTCGATATGTTTAATCCTTTGTTTTCAGGAAAACCGGTGAGATTGACAACCTCATCGCAAGTTGGGGACAGAGTTCTATGGTTGTGTTGTGCAGGTCTCCACGTTGCTGCTGGCACCGGTAGTGCACAATGCCAAAGTTCAGCTAGCAACACCTTTGGGGTATTTCCTTGCTCCTACTGGTTCGATTAAACCTTGGTTTCATAACTTAGGGAAAACTTGCTGCTATGCTTATCATATCTTCCTCTTGGGGTTCCCCAACAAGCTCGATATATTTTGGGCCATCAAGCTATTTTTTTTGGCGTCGTTTCCGGGGAGTCAAGGACATCTTCACAAGGGGAGTCCCTCATAACCAATCTCTTTACTTTGTTATTTTTGTTTTGCTTAGTTTACTTTTGCTTTGTTTGCTTGTTTCTTTATCAAAAACACACAAAAAATTAGTTTTACAAGTTTGCTTTCTTTATTAAAAACACAAAAAAATGACTACTCTTGAAAACACTAATTTGTGTGACTTCACTAGCACCAACAACAATGATTTTATGAGCACGCCTATTGCTCCACCTATTCCTAAAGCTACTTTCTTTGAGATAAAACCTGCTTTACTCAATCTTGTTATGAGAGAACAATTTTCTGGTATTGGTAATCAAGATGCTGCTGCTCATCTAAATAACTTTGTTGAACTTTGTGAGATGCAAAGCATAGGGATATAGATGGAGATATTATTAAGCTTAAATTGTTTCCTTTCTCTTTGAGAGGAAAAGCTAAAGAATGGTTGAATTCCTTAACTAGGAATAGTATTGATTCTTGGACTAAATGCAAAGATGCTTTCATTGGAAAATACTATCCTCCTGCTAAGATTATATCTATGAGAAGTGAAACAATGAAGTTTAAACAATCTGATAATGAACATGTTGCTCAAGCTTGGGAAAGAATAAAATCTTTGGTAAAGAATTGTCCCACTCATGGACTGACTGCTTGGATGATTATCCAAACTTTTTATGCAGGATTGAACTATTCTTCAAGGAACCTATTGGATTCTGCTGCTGGAGGTACCTTTATGACCATTACTTTGGGTGCTGCAACAAAGCTTCTGGATAATATGATGGTTAACTACTCCGAATGGCATATTGAAAGAGCTCCACAAGGTAAGAAGGTAATTATGTTGAGGAAACCTCCTCCTTGAGTGATAAGATTGATGCTATTATGACTACGCTTGTTAATGGGAAAGCCCATATTGATCAAAATAATGTTCCCTTATCCTCTTTGGTTGCTCAAGAAGAGCAAGTTGATGTGAACTTTATAAGAAATAATAATTTTGGCAACAATGCTTATGGTAATAACAATTATAGGCCCTATCCTCCTAATAATACTTATGGTTATAATGGAAAACCTGGAACACCTAGTAAAGGAAGAATTTTAGAAGTTGAAAGAGCCACTAAATACTTCATGCAAATGCAATATGAACAAAATAAACTATTTACTAAAACTATGGAGGAACAATCTACCATTTTGAAGAACATTAGTCATCAACTTGAGAGTTTAAATATGGAAATTCCTAATTTGCAATTGAAACTTTCTAATGCTGAAAGAAATATATCAACTTTGTCTAAAGCTCAATCCTCTTTGATTAATAAAATGGCTGCTAAACCTGAGACTAATGATAATCCCTTTGCAGCTACTAATGCCATACAAGTAAGAATTGATGAAAATGTTAGACTATTAGCTGAATTGCATGCTAAATGGGAAAGAGAAGATGAAATTTCTAGAAACATTAGTGTTTCTACTATCACTACCACTAGTGTTGAGGCTAGTAATAGCTCTACTACTTTAGATGATAATTATGATTTTGATCTTGATGGTTGCAATATCTCTAAAGTTATTAAGTTCCTACAAAAGCTTGCTAAAAGTCCTAATGCTAGTGATATGAACATGGCCTTTACAAAACACATTACTGATGCTCTCATAAAGATTAAAGAAGAAAATATGAAACATAAATATTCTATTCCTATAAAACAAGAAGATGGTTGGGAACCCATCATTAATATGAAAGTGCATGATTTTGATTTCAAAGCTTTATGTGATCTTGATAGTAGTGTTTCTATTATGCCTAGAAGGATTTATGATATGCTTGATTTGCCTCCACTTGAATATTGTTATTTGAATGTCCCACTTGATGATAATGCTAAAAAGAAACTCATGGGGAGTATTAATGATGTTCTTATTATGGTTAACAATGCTTATGTCCCCATTGATTTCTATGTTTTGGATGTTGAATGCAATTCTTCTTGTCCTATTACTTTGGGAAGACCTTTTCTTAGAACAGTTGGTGCCATGATTGATATGAAAGAAGGCACCATTAAATATCAACTCCCACACAAGAAAGGTATAGAACACTTCCCTAAGAAGAGAGAGAAGATTTATTTTGCCTCTCCTATGAAAACAAAATTTGCTCTTAATGCTTCTTCATTTGAGAACACTTGATTCTTTTTCTTGCTTCTTATGCCTAACTTAAAGGCGTTAAAGAAAAGTACTTATTGGGAGATAACCCAAAAGTTTAAGATGAGTCTTGGAAGTTATTACTTCAGTAATAACCGCTCCTTATCCTTTTGATTTGTTTCTTTGCCAAGAGTAACCTCTAATGAGAGAGAAGTAATGATTTGGAAAGTTGCTGTCCCGAAACAGATTTCTGTGCTTCACCGTAAAAATTCGTGTAAAATCTCTGTACGTTCTTTTGAGGCGTTAATTTTTGTGCTTCTGCCCCAGGTTGTTATCTAACTTGCGTTAGTTCAACACTTTTTTATTTGAGCAATAGAAGGTCTTCGAAAAAATTCCTCTTTACCTGCTGGTCTGTTTTGACAGATTTCTGCCATTTTCTGCATTTGCTTCTTGTTGGTTCCCTTTTGAGTTCTTTTGGGGAATTGAGATTTTTGAGGGAAGTGCTACAGTAGCTAGTGTTTTAATAGAATTTTTATTGGTGTTAGAACTGAACCTAAAGACTTATTATCTTGAGTGCACTAATGTTGCTAATAAATATTGTGTGAAGTTTTGTATGAAGGAAAAATTTCTGGTGTATGGAAGGAATGAGTAATGAGATGAAGAATGGACTAAAGCTCAAGCTTGGGGATGCCACGCGTGTCATCCCAAGAAATATCTAAGAAGTACAAGCGTCAAATCTTGGGGATGCCCAAGGCATCCCCCTCTTCATCAATAAAAATCCCAGGTTTCTTCCAAACGCTTCATGTTTATTGTTTCATGCACAGTTGTGTTGTTCTTGGAGCGTCTGCTTTTCCGTTTTTGTTTTTGTTTTTAGTTTGCTTTGTTTTCTTAGTTTGCTGAATAAATTGGTTGGACCCCCTCTTTCAGACATTGGTTTTCAAATAGTTTGGTTTGGATTGGAAAAGAGTAGGAAAATTCATGCGTAAGTGGTAAAAAGAGCTTGTTTTTGACTGTGGCCTATGCTTTGTCATGCCATGCTTGATATTGTTTTGGCTTTATGCTTAGTATTCTTTGCTGTAGCATGACTTGTTATAAACAATTGAGATTGATTAATGTGCCTTTGAAGAATCATGTGTTATTTTAGCATATTAAAGCATAGTATAGTGGTATTCTCCTTTGATGCTTTATTTGGGTTGACTTGGCACATGCTCACACCATGTATGACTATCCCAAGTCACCATAGCCTTTATGATCCTTTAGTTTTCAACTTGTAGTATCACTTTATGCTTTGATCAATGATGTTTTGTTGCTCTGCATGATTATGGCCATAATTGCTCTCTTAGTTTGTCGCTCACAGTCTTTTGCTAGCCTCCACAACCAAGTATGAGTTCCACTCATGCATCCAACACCCTAAACCAAGTCATTCCAAAGAGTCCACCATACCTACCTACTAGCATATGCTATTCCAAGTATATTCATGTTTTTATCTACCTTCCGAATTAAACTTGTTATGAGAAAACTAGTGATTAAAGCTCTCACGAACTTGATGGCACACTTTACTTTTCTTGCCCTTAATAAACTTGAACCATTGTGTCGTCAATGTTGTATATGCTTGCACTTATATGTTGGGGATTAGCAGAACCATGTTGTCATGGGGAACGCTTTCAACATTGCACTTGTACTTTGTACCTAGTTGATATCATGCTCTTTTGTCTATGGATGTCATCGGTGTGAAATGAAAGGGGAGATTGTAAGTCCATGGAGTTATGTATATGTATTAGAGAAACGCCTGGGCCGCTGGTCTAATCCATGCTGACATGGTGGAAACCTCTAGCGTAACCATAATGAGTTGTCTATGAAGCATTCTTCTTATAAGAAAAGAGACTCAGATATTGAGAAAAAAGAGAAAAAGAAAAAAAGAGATTATGAAAAGAGGAAAGAGAGAAAAAAGCACCATATTCCCATGGTAAATAAGAAGATTGCTGAGATGTTCGTTGTCTGCTTGCCTTGTCATTTTGATATGGGGATTCTTCCGTATCATCGGCAAAGGGGTACACCGTTGGCGGTTCTCTATGATACACATGTACTTACGATGACAAGAACTTATCGGTGACTAAACTTGAGTAGCATGAGGAGCGGCCCTCGTATTCAAGGGACATAAGATTTCCAACTTATACTTCGTCAAGCATATACACCATAGTTTGTTCACTTTAACCTTAATCACTTCAAGATTCTTATGATAGGGGCAATGAGAGCTGAAAGCTATTAAGTACCATAATTTTTGGAAGCTCTTTATGAGACTTGAATCCCTACTTCCTTCTATGAAGGCCTTTCCTTTACTTTTATGTTGAGTCTCCACCTTCTACCTTCATGCACCTACTTTGAGAGCATAGTGGCCATTCTTAGTTCTATGTGCATTGTCCCAAGACTTATTGATATGCATAGCTTTGATATTGCTTGTTTTAAACTATTTGTATCTAGTCACTCTTATGAACTTTGAAGGTGTCCTATGCATTTATGTTTGCTACTCTATGAGGGACAAGCTGAATACTACTATGCTATGTTTTCTTTATGTGAAACAAACAAATGTCTTGCAAAGCATTGTTATTCATTAATCTTTTGTTTGTGCCTTTTCATGATGCAACATAGTTTCTTTGTCCTATTGCTAGAACTTTGTCTTTCATATTATGATTGAAGTACTATGATCCCAGCTTTGAATAATTTACAAATACTTTAATCAAGTTTATGATGGTGCATGTCACCTCAAAAATTATTCTTTCTTTTTATCACTTACCTACTCGAGGACGAGCAGGAGTTAAGCTTGGGGATGTTGATACGTTGCAAACGTATCCATAATTTTTGATGTTCCATGCTTGGTTTTATCTACTTTCTTGTGTTTTGTCCACACTTTGGAGTACTTTTCATATGATTTCTTGGATTAACCTATTAACAAGAGCCACAGTGCCAGCTGCCTGTTTTCTGTTGTTTTTTGGTTCCAGGAAAGTCAGAAAATGAATATTCTCGGAATTGGACGGGACAAAAGCCAAAGTCAGTTTTTCACCGAGGGACACCTGGAGCCAGAATACAAGACGGAGAAGGGCTAGGGCCTAGCCACACCACCTGGACCACGCCAGGGGGTGGTCTGGCCACCCTAGGCACCCCCTCGGCCTCTCCTTCCACCTATATATTGCCTCTGATACGGAAACCCTAAGGACCCGATCAAAAATCCACGAAAGAGTCTGTAGCCACCGTCATCTCCATCCCTAGATCGGGAGGGATCTGAAGCTCTTCCCGGTACCCTGCCGGAGGGGGGGAATTCACCCTAGAGGCCTTCTTCATCATCATGCAAGCCTCCGGTGTGATGCGTGAGTAGTTCATCTCTGGACTATGGGTCCATGTAGTAGCTAGATGGTTGGTTCTCCTCCTTTGTGCTTTCATGTTTAGATCTTGTGAGCTCTGTTCATGATCAAGATCATCTATTTGTAATCCTACATGTTGTGTTTGCGGGGATCCGATGGACATTGAGAAGCTATTTCAGATTGATTATTGATTCTATCATGTCTTTGTTATTTGTGATCTTGCATGCTTTCCGTTGTTAGTAGCTATCTTGGCCAAGTAGATGCTAGCAACTCCAAGAGTTAGTATTTATGCTCGATAGTGGGTTCATGCCTCTGGTAATCTGGGGAAGTGACAGAAATCTCTAAGGTACTAGATGTGTTGTTGCTACTAGGGAAAAAACAACAATCCTTTGTTCATAGAACAATCATATTGTTTACTTTACACGCACTTCGTAATGCAATTATCCGTTGCTTGCAACTTAATACTAGAGGGGGTTCGTATGATAACCTGAAGGTGGATTATTATTCATAGATGCAGTTGGATGGTGGTCTATGTATAATGTTGTAATGCCCAATCGAATCTCAAAGGAGTCAAGATGAGTAGTATATGCTTGTATGCTTTCTCGATGTTTGTCAATTGCCCCACTGTAATTTGTTCACCCAACGTGTTATATATCTTAAGGAGAGCCACCTCTAGTGAACTATGGACCCCAGTCCTTTCTTTTACCATCAATCTACAATCAACTGTTTACTGCTTTGTGTTTACTTTCTGCAAATTATTACTTTCTTCCACTCGATACGTTTAATCCTTTGTTTTCAGCAAAATCGGTGAGATTGACAACCTCATCGCAAGTTGGGGACAGAGTTTTGTGGTTGTGTTGTGTAGGTCTCCACGTTGCTGCTGGCACCGGTAGTGCGCACTGCTAAATTTCAGCTAGCAACACCTTTGGGGTGTTTCCTTGCTCCTACTGGTTCGATTAAACCTTGGTTTCATAACTGAGGGAAAACTTGCTGTTGTGCTCATCATACCTTCCTCTTGGGGTTCCCCAACGAGCTCGATATATTTTCGGCCGTCATTGACTCAGGTAAGGTCCAGTCATCATAATTCTTGCTTATTTTAGCCATTAATTCCTCAGCTTCTATGGGAGTTCTCTTCCTGAAAACACAATCAGTACAACTATCCAGGTATGTCCTAGATTCTTCAGTTAGTCCATTATAATATATATCAAGAAGCTCATTTTTAGATAATGGACACACAGGCTGTGCATGAATCAAAGCACAAAACCTTGCCTATGATTCAGGCAATATCTCCTTTTCTCCTTGTTTAAAATCAAAAAGTTTCCACGGAATGGCATGTCTAGCACTAGGAGGGAAATATTTCTGAAAGAAAGTATCAATCAAGCAATCAGGGTTATCAATAGATCTAGGAGGTAAATTATTAAACCAAGCTTTAGCCTCTCCTTTCAGTGAAAAAGGGAAAATTTTAGCAACAAAGTAGGTGCGCATCTTAATATCATCAGAAAATAGGCCACTCATGGTAGAAAGCTCAGTCATATGTGCTACAACACTTTCAATTTTAGTCCCACAAAAAGGTTCTTTCTCAACAATGGTTATGTAAGATAAATCAAGAGAGAAATCATAATCCTTATCTTTAATGTTTATGGGGGATGTAGCAAACTTAGCATTAGGAGACAATTTAGGACTAACAGTATGTTTCTCAAGAAGACTCTTAATAGCACTTCTACCATGAGTGTTTTGGCATTCATTAATAAATTCATCAGTCATTTCTATATATCCGTCTTCAATATCATAGCTCTCTCTAGACTCAGGTGAACTGACAGGTGTAGTAGTATCTTCATTAGGAGTTTCAGTATTTCCAGCTATGGTTCTAGCAATCGTAGCATCTAGGAAATGACCTACTGAACCACTCTTATCAAGCACAGTAGAAGCAGCATCACAAGTATTAGAAGTTTCAGATTCAACAGAAGTAGCAGTATGTGTAGCATGTGTATGTGGTGGTGGTGTGAGGATCTCACTCATCACAGATGGTGAATCAAGAGCAACAGAGGTGTTCAGAACTGTACCTCTCCTTGTAGTGGATGGTAATATAGGAACCTTTCCATCACGAGACTTACTCATGATGAATGGATAGCAGCGAACAATAGTGATTCCAAGTGAACTTGATAAATAGAGCTATGCTCCCCGGCAACGGCGCCAGAAAATAGTCTTGATGACCCACAAGTATAGGGGATCACAACAGTCTTCAGGGAAGTAAAACCCAATTTATTGATTCGACACAAGGGGAGCCAAATAATATTTATAAGCCTTAACAACTGAGTTGTCAATTCAGCTGCACCTGGAAACAATCTTGCTCATAGTAGTTTATCAGTAGCAACAGTTTTGTAATAGCAATAGCAAAGTAATAGCAGTAGTAAAAGTAAAGACAATAGTAACAATTGCAGTAAACAGTAAGATTAAAGCGCGGTAGGCATCGGGATGGATGGACGGGCGTTGCATGGACAAGACAATTCATATAACAATCAAGATATAGGGCAATTGTAGATAAATAAGGTAAATCATCCAAGTACTAAATAATCATAGGCATGTGTTCCATATATAGTCATACGTGCTCGCAATGAGAACTTGCACAACATATTTTGTCCTGCTAGCCCGTTGCAGCGGGGCCTCAAGGGAATCTACTAGAAATTAAGGTGCTCCTTTTAATAGAGCACTGGAGCAAAGTATTAACACTCCGTGAACACATGTGATCCTCATATCACAGCCATTCCCTCCGGTTATCCCGATTCTTCTCACTTCGAGGCCTTTGGTTCCGGACAATAATATGTGTATACAACTTGCAGGTATGATCATAAAAAATACTATCATAATGAATCAATAACATGTTCAGATCTAAAATCATGGCACTCGGGCCCTAGTGACAAGCATTAAGCATAACAAGTTGCAACAAAGTCAAAAAGCACTAACAATAGATACTAGGCACCATGCCCTAACAATCTGATGCAATTACATGGACGATCTCATCCAAGCCCTACCATCCCCATAGCCTACATCGGGGGATTACTCACTCATGGGTGGGGAAATCATGGATGGTTGATGGAGAAGAGATGGTGATGATAATGGAGATGATCTCCTCCAATTCCTCGTCTCGGCAGGATGCCAGAACAGAGTTTCGGGTTCCGAATCGCGGTATCTGGTGATGGCAACGCAGCGGAACTCTATCTGGAAAAACGTCGAACCCCGCGTCTGTTTTAGGTCAGAGGGATTATATAGGCGAAAGTAGAGGTCGAGGCGGAGTCCGAGGCGGCCACCCCCCCTGGTGCGGCCTATCCTGGCCCGCGCGGCCAGGTGGTGTGGGCCCCCCGTGGCTCTTCTTCATCTCATCTTCTGGCTCCGTGAGTCTTCTGGTAAAATAGGAGTTTTGTGATATTTTCCGGGATTTTCCCTGAAAGTTGATTTCCTACACAAAAACGAGACACCAAAGCAATTCTGCTGAAAAAAGCGTTAGTCCGCATTAGTTGTACCCAAATCACACAAATTAGAGAAGAAACAATAGCAAAAATGTTTAGGAAAGTAGATACGTTTTGGACGTATCAGCTACGAGCCCAAAATGAGTGTCACATGCCCCATGTTTTCTGGAAGAGCTTGCGTGCCATAAAATAACTTGCTCTACTTTTAGTTGAAGGACAATATGTCAACACTTCATCGGCTACTGGTTGTCTTAGGGCGATAAATCTATATCGACCATATGTGCTAAGGGTGATAAATATATATCAGTCATATGATGTCCAGGCTCGTTGCCACTTTGATATGATTTACTCAAATAATTTGTGTTAAGAACAATCACCTCATCTTAAAGTCGATGAATATCACAATTTACTTCATGAACAACTCCCACAATGATCCCAACCTGGTCTTCATTCATGTTTCTCAAGAAGAAGAATACTAACCTTTCGGCAATAAAGGTTATTACCTGCACTAGATCTTTCATTAGTGTCTGAAGTGGTGGTCTCCAATATGGTTTTACCTATGTTGGTGAAACAAAATATCGCCTCTAGTGGTATATGAAATATACCATGAATAACATGGTAGCCGGATGTTTATTGAGCCAACTCACTTGCTCTTCAGTTTTTATGTCTAGATATATTAGCAATGATAAATCAATCCAATATGAAAGTTACATGTAGACATATATCAATATAAATAACAAGTGATTCATCGAAACTTTGGTAAACCATGGACATTGTTGCACTAATCACAACGAATCACTAGAAGCCTCAATATGTGTAGCACCTATAGCAATAAAAAGTTCTAGCATGAATAGTAAAGCTTCACATTTGGCTATATGGTTTGTGCAAGATATTCTAGCGGGGATGAGACTTCATAAAATAGTACCATAAGGAGACAAATAAACAATACCAATGTATTGGCCATTGCTTTTAAAATTTATCAATCGAAATTCAATCTCCATGGTACTAGAGACAAGATTAATATAAATATCATGTTCGACATTTACGCCCAATAATGACATTAAAGACAATTTGTCCTTTCATAGATTTCAAAGATTTATAAGCCAAAATATCAACACATAAGCATAAGCACAATTGCTAATGAATGCTTAACTTGTCTCGGTCTCCAATAGAACTAAGGATGATGTTAGGAAACTACATCATCCATCATTGGATAATGATCTCAGGGCGATAGAATAAATATTGGCCATATATCTTTGCCCCAATGGTCATGCATAATCCATACACCAATTTATGTACAGCCGAAGTAAACAAAACAACAAATCTGATTATGAACTTCAAGCATTCGTCCTCTTGGATTAGCAACAAAATTGCAACTAATCAAATGAATAATAATTTGGCAATACCCTTTTATGATGAACAAAATGATGATGCATCCAGGTATCAAAATAAAACCATGGTGGGTAACCAATCATATCTGGGGATGAATTCCATGGCATAGGCATTAATGGTGAAGTAGAATAATATGGATGATGTGCTGGCCGAAGTTTTTGATAGTGATACCGAATTCTTTGGCCTGATCGTTTGTTGGCTTTTTTCTTTTTGTTCTCCACTCTTGCTTCCTTTCTTATGACAGGATCTTGCACATCTTCCTTGCCTTGAGGGTTTCCTTTGGGAACCCATGCCATGTTTCTTTTCTTCAGCTCCTCAGCCTTAAGCCGATATAGCTTCTTCTCTTGCCAATTTGATAAGCCGAGTGGACACCTTGGATGTGGTTTTGTTTCACACAATGCCATGACTTTCTACTCTTGGGGACCTTCAATTTTGCTTGTTCAGATTCGGAAACTGGGTCTTTGAAAGTTACTCGCTTAACTTCCTTGCCCTTAGTAGCCAACATCTATTCAGCTGGCTTCTCATTATTTTGAGTTAAATCTGAAACAACACACTTGCGTCCATCCTTTTTGATTTGGTATACTTTTTTGAACACTTATTTCTGTTGGGTTCACAGCATAGAAAACAAAAAAATCCTACGATTGGAACTACTAAGCACCAAGATCTAACTACCTATATACAAACAACAGGTGGATATACATCCATAGAGAACATACCCTTGAAGACTAACAAAGTGTAACGATATTGGACTCGTGGATGATGTAGTCGTTCGCTTGCCGATCTCAAGATCGAGAGGAAGTCCAGCACCACAAATCAGCAGCGCATCCGTGATCGCACACACGTCCGGTCCATCGAACAACCTCTGCCTCCTCGCTCCAGTAATGCAGCGGAAGTAGCAACTCCTTCCAGACGAAAAGCCACCAGAAACATGTATCTCGCTAATCCGAGACCATGGGGAATAATTCTAGAGAGGGAGAGATCCTTCACAAGGAGGTGTTTTGTGAGAGGAGAGGGGGCCTTTTATAGGGAGAGGGGGCAGCCCCCTCCCATGGTCGGCGGTCATGGAGGCTTCACTCACATAAACATGCCTCCACTCACACTCCCACTCAGATGCATTATTTTCCAACAAAATTAATGCAACTCTCATTAAATAAAGTTATTTTATTTATTTTATTCAGAATTTTGTTAATTAATTTAATGAACAAACATTCACATAAAACTGCTGCAACATTTCATTATCACATGGAGAACCAATTTCAGCAATTTCACCCAAAACAATTCTGGTGTCTATTGAAATAATTCCAGCACTTTGCAATTCTTTTCTCTAGAACATATTTGCTTCAAATGGTGTCGGTATCCCTTAAGTGTGTCATCCAATGGTTCGCGAATAATGCAGACATGATCGAGACCCTTCTCCGATCAATAACCAGTAGCAACACCTAGAGATCCATACTAACTCCTACACATTTAGCGATGACTTCTGTGATCGTGAGAACCTTTAACATTAGTAACTAAATCCCTTTGTCTCGCGATATATTACATGTCTGAGATTCGATCTTAAGTATCTCTATACCTAGTTTGATCTCGTTACCGATATGCACTCTTTTCTTGTTCCTGTGATATAACATTCTAGCGATCACATCACTTGCTTGCAAGCTATCTCAATGTGATATCACCAAGAGGGCCCAGAGTATATCTATCCATCATCGGGATGGACAAATCTCACTCTTTATCCATGAGCCTCTACATAACACTTTCGGAGTATCTGAACCCACCTTTATAGTCACCCTGTTACGGTGTGACGTTTGATGTTATCAAGGTACTCTTATAGTGTTAGTGATTGACATGATCTCATGGTCTAAGGACTAGAATTACTTCGTATGATGTTATAGCAATTTAAACACAATGACTTTATTTGATCGTATTGCTATATTTCGGATGAATGTTCATCACATCATTCCATCAATGTTGTGACCTCGTTATTAACAACATCTAATGTCCATGATCAAGAACCTTGATCATCTTGTTAATCAACGAGCTAGTTCATAAGAGAGGCATAACTAGGAACCCTTTATTTGTTTATTAAACACACATGTATTAACATTTACAATCAATACAATTATAGCATGTAAAATAAACATCTATCATATACTTGGAATACGATAATAACAACTTTATTATTGCCTCTCAGGACATATTGCCTTCACTTCGTTTACCCATGAACTCTAGACCGATTCTTTTTGATTGAAAGGGTCTTTGACATATGATTGTTGATCAAATGTTGGCCTTCTTGGAGATGCGTAATTTGGGTGAGATGATCTAGAATTTGATGGATAATGTGCACGTGAATCATACCTTTCCCATGATGGATATGAATAAAAATTAGCATAGGAAGGTATCCATGACATTGGCATTGGTGGCCCAAAAGGAGGATACAAATTTGTTGCATTCAATTATTTCTCCTTTCGCCAATCCCTATCTTTAGACTTTTGCATTGGGGGTTATCTTATGCTTTTGCACTACTTGGCTGATAAGAACTTTTTGTTGCACTCTCCTTTTTATATTTTTCCAGCAGTTGTGCGAAAGTGACTTTTATTACCCTTATGCTTATTGCAGCCTTTGTCTTTTTGAGTCTTGCACGCATTGATCTTTGAGTTTTCTTATTGCCCCCCAAGTGCTTGATGTCTTTATCATAGCTTCAATGAAACTCTCGCCTTCAAGAACATTTGCAATATGCTCTTCAACAATCTCTTTGCTTGAAAGCTTGATCCCATCATCTTCTTTGTGTACCTGCTCATCATTACATGAATCGACTAGAGATAGCTGATGAAATATCTTTTGGCCATCAAGACCAATCGGAATAGATTGGTCATTAATTTTTGTTTCAGCAAATTTCAATCGTGCCTTATTAACAACCGATTATACTATTTAATGAAACATGTTACAACTCTCTATAATATGCTCGAATGAATCATGCAACTTGTAATACATTCATCCTTGTAATGATGGTTGAACATTGTGATCAAGAATTCTAACATAATCGATTTTCAACAACATATCAAAGATATGATCACACATACTCAAACTGAAGCTACACCTTTTATATTCTAACCGATCTTTTTATGAGAATGACTTTGAAATTAAGCAACCAAATGGTTCAGATTTTACATCACCCAATTCGGCTATGCGTTGTTTTCTGCACTTATTTTTCGATGTATTTGAATACACAGTTATACTAGCATCGGCTTTCTCAAGAGACAATAACCTTGGCTTTAGGTTTCTGAAACCAAAATAATTAAAACACATATGTCTCACTTGAGACCAAATATAAGCCAAGTAGGAAATAAACAAAGCTATCCATGTAGATATAAAATGCAAATGAAATGATGGGGAAAACTTTGGTTGTAATAATTTGTTACTATCAGTCTCTCTAAATGGCACAATGTATTGACCGATATGTTTTGTGACAATTATATTGTTAAAAAATAACTTACCTTTCACGATTGGTCTTTCGAAGTTTCTGATAATAATCTTACTAATAAATGCATAAATGATATAGTTTTGACCAAATCGAAATATAAATAAATTATCTACTGGATATACCTCTTTGAAGACATCGGGAGAGTATGATAGTTGCATGACCTGAACAATATCTTGCACATCTTCTAGATAATTCTCCAACATCTTTTCTTCTTCCTTTTCTGGACTTTGTGTCTCTTCACACCAATGGTCTTCGTCAATCAAACATTGTTTGGCTATGTTTTATTGTTGTTGATGTTCACAAATTTCATTGACACAAAACTCACAGAGCAACATGTAAGATCTCTTACATCCAGAAAAGTCAAGCACAACAGTTTTGCTAAGCTTGTCATGCTTTTGATCTACAAAGCTTGCTTCTTCTAATTTGGTAGACTCATCACATGTATTTTCTGATTCAGTTTTTTTCATAACCGAATTATCCATACTAGACGAATCATTGATGTTTTCTTCATGAATTTCATTACACAACACAACTTCTTATTTTTGCCTCAGTGTAGCGGAATTTTCAACTTGATTGTTGCACGGAGGAAGAGATTTGACGTACTAAAGATCCTTCGCAAGGTTTGCAAGAAATTCCTACATATCTTCTTCCTCACGTTTTTCTGGAGCACCTCGATTTCTTCTCTTCACTTCTTCCTGAGTACTTCATAAGCTTGGCGATGTTCCTCAGGAAATTCCTCAAATGTCGGCGTAGTGAAGTCGTCGTTGTTACTCCCTTCTAGCTTTGGTTTTTCTATGTTTGTACGGAGCATAATTTTTTCCTTAACCTAGGCCCAACTTGGATAGGCTTGCTCCCTGACACTTTTAGTTTCTTTCGGCCATGGGTTATCGAAATTCTGCAATTGCGCAAGGGGCATACTATATGCGTCAAGACTAGATGAATGCAAATAATCTTTTGTTGAACTCCCACTTACTCGGACGTAACCATTGTGAAGGTGCATAGCCGAATCATGAATATCTCCGGTTGCATATGGTGCTGAAAAGTTAGTAACATAAGGAGTAGCATATGATGGCTGAGAATAATTGGCCAAATAGCTAGTAGTAGCTTGTCCAATTCCTTTGTCCATTGGTATGTGCGCAGGTAAATCAACATGTTGCAAGTTATTTGCCGATGAATAAAAAAATAAAACACCCTCATGCATGCTATTGGAATCTCTAACAATGGGTGTTTCATATTGATTGACCGAATTTATCATGTTGTTCATTGACATATGGATTTCTGGGGTTGCCGATGCATGATAATTCGAGTTTACATATCGCAAGTCACTAAAACTAGATGAAGCATGTAGATAATTTTGCATCGGTTGCTGCACATAGTTAGAACTAAGGCTAGCCGATACACTACGCATATCAAAAAATCTAGCAACATGGACATTAGAATTACTTGCATCTCCATTATTGGATCTAGCAACACGGAAGGGACCTCGTCAAGGCGTCGCGGCGGCTATGGGCTACCCTAGGTCAGCCTGCCGTCCCTAGAGCCTCATGGATTCGCAGCCCTCCGGTATAAAGAACTGCAGAAGAACGAGAAGCAAGATACAAAGGAGAGAGATAAAAGTAGATGAATACAAAAAATAGTAGATATGTTTGTTCGATTAGTGTTGGTTGAATTGGCCTGCACCCCTCACGTATATAAGGAGTGGCTGGACTTTTCATGCAAAAAATATGGTCGGATTCACGTCCAAAATCCTAGCTGGGGTCCAACTCGAACAAGCAAACCTGAAATTTGCGTAACTGTTCAGTTAAAAACTTGCCTATACCTTCCGGACCACTTTTGAGATAGTAAACGATCTCGGATCAAAATATCATAAAAAGCAAAGTTGATCGCCTTGAAAATACAAAGAACTTTGATGTTAGTCACATTTCCATCCGACATGATATCGATGATATTTTTCCTTTATTTTTGTATCAAACTCGGATTTTGATTGAACGAATTTAACTCAATTCGGTTGTATCTTAAATATGGAGGCTACATACTTGCTCTGGTTAATATGGCTCCAAAAGAAAAGCTGTTTACCTTGAAAAAATGAAGAACTTTCATGTTTTGCGCTTTTCTACCGGAGATGATCTTGACTGCTTAAATAAAGTCGTAACCAGATTGACCGAGTTAGGAGGTTTTCTAGGTCACCTGTTCCTGAAGGAAATATGCCCTGAGAGGCAATAATAAAGTTGTTATTATATATTCCTTATATATGATAGATGTTTATTTTACATGCTAGAATTGTATTGATCAGGAAACATCAATACATGTGTGTTTAATAAACAAAAAGGGTTTCTAGTTATGCCTCTCTTATAGACTAGTTTGTTGATTAACAAGATGATCAAGGTTTCCTGATCATGGACATTGGATGTTGTTAATAACAAGGTCACACCATTGGTGGAATGATGTGATGAACATTCATCCGAAGTATAGCATTACGATCAAGTCATTATGTTTATATTGCTATAACATCATACGAAGTAATCTTTATACTTAGACCATGAGATCATGTTAATTGCTAACACCGGAAGATTATCTTGATAACATCAAACGTCACACCGTAACAGCGTGACTATAAAGATGGGTTCGGTACTATGAAGGTGTTATGTTGAGGCTCATGGATCAAGAGTGGAATTTGTCAATCCCGATGACGGATATATATACTCTGGGCCCTCTTGGTGATATCACATTAAGATAGCTTGCAAGCAAGTGATGTGATCACTAGAATGTTATATCAAGGGAATGAGAAAAGAGTGCATGTCGGTAACGAGATCAAACTAGGTATAGAGATACCGATGATCGAATCTCGGACATGTAATATATCAAGAGACAAAGGGATTTAGTTACAAGCGTTAAAGGTTCTCACGATCACAGAAGTCACCGTTGAATGTGTAGGAGTCAGTACGGATCTCCAGGTCCCGCTGCTGATTATTGATCAGAAAAGGTTCTCGATCATGTCTGCATTATTCGTGAACCGTAGGGTGACACACTTAAGAGTTACCGGAAACCATTTTGGAGCACATATGTTTTAGACGAAAGAATTGCAAAGCGCAGGAATTGTTTCAATAGAAACCGGAAATTGTTTCGGGTGAAATTACAGAAAGTGGTTCTGCATGTGATATTGAAATATTGCAAGGGGCTATATGTGAATGTTTGTTAATTAAAGTAATTAACAAAATTCTGAATAAATTTAATAAAAGAGTTTTATTAAATGAGAGAGCATTAAATTTGGAGAAATTTAATGCATTTAAAGTGGAGACTTTAAAAGGGAATATGAAGAGGCATTTTAATATGGAGGGGTTACCACCACATGAATGGGGGAGGTGAGGGGTCACCCCCCATGCGCCGGCCATGGAGAGAGGGGGCACCCCCCTCCTCCTATAAAAGGTCACTCATTCCCTCCTTCATCCTCACACCTCCTTGTGAAGGATCTCTCTCCCCCTCTAGAATTATTCCCCCATGGTCTCGGATTAGCGAGATACATGTTCCCGGTGGCATTTCGTCTGGAAGGAGTTGCTGCTTCCACTGGATCGCTGGAGCGAGGAGGTGGAGGTTGTCCGGTGGCTTGAACATGTGTACGAGTATGGATGCGCTGCTGAGTTGCGGCGCTCGGACTTCCTCACGATCTTGAGATCGGCAAGTGTACGACTACATCAACCACGAGTTCCTACTCGTTAACAAAACTCGTTGTCTTCGAGGGTAAGTTCTCGTTGGATGTATGTCCACCCGTTGCTTTGTACCTAGTAGATAGATCTTGGCGTGTAGTTCACACCGTAGAAAATTTTTTGTTTTCTATGCTGCGGACCCAACAGTTCCATTGCTCTCGCCTAGGGTGAGGGCATCTCCACCAGCACGCCCCAACCCGCCCGGGCGCGTCTGGACGTGTCCGTGCGGACATGCGTGGCGTGCACGGTCTCTCAGCGGCACAACCCATCCGGATTGACGCGTCCGGCTCGACCTATCGGCACAGCTAATTTGCGTGACCGGTTGCGTCGGCCCGGACATGGGCGGGTCGCGGACGTGTCCTCCACCGCGCATGCTACTGGCCCACCCATCAGCGTCTAGCAAGTCAGAGGCAACCACGGCACCGATTCAGACGCAACCGTGACAGCGATTCAGAGGCGCGGGCGGCAGACTGAACGGCAACACCGAGTGAGACGCAACCGCGGCAGCCTTCGCCATCAATGACGACGGGACAGGGCGTTGCCTGAGTTCCCGCGCCGGCATTGATGGTGAAGGCGTGAGAACTTGCACGCGCTTCCACCGACAGGGGATACTTAAGCTGCCCCCTGCGACCGTCAGTGCCACACACCTCCCGTCCTCTGGCCATCGCCATCGTCATAGCCACTCAGCAACAAGCCGCCACCGCCAGCGATGAAAAATCAGGGGTGGTTCAAGAATTCCAAGAACGGCCACGAAGCCGGCTGATCTAGCTCGAGCGGTCAACGCCGTCAGGGGAGCGGCATGTCGGCCTTCCTTCGGGGGTCTTACCACCACCGTCCTGGGCGCAGGACTTCGTCAGCTCCCCAGACGCATGCCAGGAGGAGGAGGGCCCAACCCGCGACCACCGCTACTCCCGCGTGGTACGAAGTGCAAGCGACGGTGGAGGAGGGGAGAGGCATCGCCCACAACGATGTTTCCCTCCCCACGGGGTGGCACCTCAACTAGGAGCGAGTGTCGGTGCCACCCGCGCCCAAGCAGGGAAAGCCACTGGAGGAGGAGATGGCCCGCCGCATCCGCCAGCTCCCGCCGGCCTTCCGCTACGACCGTGCCTACCACAACAAGAAGTTCTGGAAGAAGTTCCTGGAGTGGGAGCACACGGCGTGCCGCCTTAACACCTATCGTGGCGAGTTCGACCCGTGGGGCCCCCGCGACCTCCCCGCCATCGAGCCCGCCTCCGACGTGCCGTCAACCACTCTGATGCGGACCGCGGTAGTGACGACGGAGACATCGAAATTGTCGTCAAGAGGGAGGAGGAGGAGGGGTCTTCCTCCGTACTGCCGCCGCGCACCTGCCCCCAGAGTACCAGGAAGTCCTAGCGCGGGGCTACAACAAGGACACCTTCCTCGAGCAGGCCATCGCGGCCAGCGCGAGGGAGGAGGACCGGATGTCGGACGGCTCCTAGGAGGCCGTCTAGCTCACCGGCCTAGTGGCGCAGGTGAACATGGGGCAACCGCTACCACCGCCACCGTCCCCACTGCAGCCGCTACGGGGGTGGTCTGCTCCGCCTGCGTCGGAGTGGTTTGCCCCACCCGCGCCGGGCTGGTACGCTCCACCCGTGCCGGCGAAAACTGACGCGTGGTCGGCGTGGCCAGGCCAGGTGATCGACCACCCGACACCTCCCGCACCCACGCCGACGCCAGCTCCGGGATTGCCGCCGCCACACCTCTGGACACTGCCGAGTATATCGACCTCGATCTATAGATGGACGGGATGGCGACGGCGGCGAGGAGATCGTCAGTAGCTAGGGCTAGGGCTAGGGCTAGTTTCTTCCCTTTTTATGTTTTGAATGTAATATATTTTTTATAATTATGTATGAACTTTGTCAGTTTATTTACGCGCGGATTGTGTTGGTTTGAATTTCAAAAAAATGACGTGGCCCTGATGGCCAGGCGCGACCATTTGAGTCGTGCCGCTGGGCGCGGTCGCCTAGACTGGCCTGACCGCGACCCCGATGCGACCACGGTCCGATCCAAACAGACAGAAACGGACCGTTTCGGTCGCCTGTTCGAGTCTGCCCAATGGAGATGGCCTGAGATATGGTCTGTGGTCCGGCGACCCCGGTCTTGTTCGTGCTAATTTGGCCTCTGGCAGTATTTTGGCTCTCAGTTTTGCATACTAATTCGAATTGAGATGATTCAAAAACCAAAGTTGCTTATTTCGACGAGACACACAACTTTTATGTTCAGAACTTTTTCATTTGAGGTTATATTAAAGGAGTCATAATGGAAGCCTCAATAAATCAGTCTCCGAATCTTCTTTAAACACTAGCATAATCGGCTATTAAGCCTGATCAAAACTTGACTTGATACGGTGAGCATGGTGTCTCTTAAAATATGATTAGTAACCCTCTAAGTAAACTTTTTCGAGTGACTCTTTCCATTTATCTTGGTCAGCTACGAGCCCAAAACGAGTGTCAACGGTCCCCACACCTTCCTCAAAGTGTATACTCACTCACATCATGTCTTGGTTGCGCAGCATTTAACACAATGCAATTTGCCAAGAGTGCTGCGCGAAGCGCTTTTTTTTGCGAAAATTCCACCGATCTATTAATAATCATCAACAGTAGTACAAACAGACCTAAAAGTAATAAAAATTACAAATAGGTCGATGGATCACGTAGCGAAGTGTACGAACACTAGCACGAGCCGAAGGCGCGCCGCCGTCCTCGCCCCTCCACAGAGCCAGGCAAAGCTTGTCGTAGTAGAGCTTGTTGTAGTAGACATACGGGAAGTCGTCGTGCTAAGGTCCTAAAGAACCAACGCACTAAAGCAGCAACCATCGTCAATGATAATATCAGTAGATTGGAAGAGACTGACCTGAAATTAACACGAAAAACGACTAGATCCCAGGAGATCAACCGGACACACGACTCCACGCGCCCTCCGTCAGCGAGAATAGAGCGGGAAGGACTTTATTCTGACTTCAGGATGCAGCCATCGCCTCAACATCCCAAAAAAGACACGAGAAAACAGTCTAATTGAAGAACGAAAACCTTCCGCCGACGAGAGGCCGTAGTCCGCCACACCTCCAAGGCCCTAAGTCCATCGGAAACGGAATGGACCGACGGCGTCACGGGCGGAGGGAAGGAACCCTAGATGAGTATTTTCCGCCGCCGCCTCGCCTCCTGGGAGCTGCCGCACGAAACTTACCGGTTTGAGGTCTTGATTGAGTTTTGTTCACACCTACATACATAGTTCCATGTAGGACCATGAGTCATTTTTTTTATACCAGTGGTGATATGTTTGGGTAATTGTATAGGTGCGTTGCGTATAAATGTTATCTGCAATAGGTCTCACTCTCAAGAAAAAAGATATATTGCTAAATTGAACCCTCAATATTCTATTAGGCATGGGTACACTGACTTCTACTAGCCAACGGTCGTAGAGCATCTCTAGCAGATACCGCATATGGACGATACCGCAAAATTTTGGGCCGATATGCGGTATCGCGGCCAAAAAATGACCTTTTTAGATACCGTAAAACGGCCCGTACCGGAATTTTTTTTACGGTTTTCCGCATCGAGGCCCATCCATCCCACATATATTCGGTGTAGGGGCGTTGGATGCGGTATCCCGCATCCATTTTCCCTTCCTCCTTCTCCCAGAAACCCTCGCCGCCGCCTCCGTTCTTCTCCGATTCCAGCCGATTCCGCCGACAAAAAGCACATCGCCGCCACCAACCTCCGTGTGCACCCGCCCTCTTGCCATGGCCGGCTAATCGAGCCGCGATTTGGGCGGATGCGACTGTCGGTGCCGCTACCGTCTAAGGCGGAGGAGCTCTGGGAGGCGAGCTCGCCGACCGCCCCTGCCCGTGGAGGGGGAGCACGAGCACGTCCCCGTGCAGGGACAGAGCGGCGGCGCCCGTGAGCGCACACGCGCCTCCCGTTTCCGCCCGACGATGCCGCGGACGAGGCAGAAGAGCTGGTCCTGGCGGATATGTGCGCCCTTCCGCCGGTCGTCCGCAAGCCGGCTGTCAACGACGAGCAGGAGGTGGTCTTGCTCACTAAGGCCAAATAGCACTCGCTGTGCACCGCGGTGATGCAGATCGTGCAGCGCCGGAATCGCCGCCACGACGCGCGCAGGGCAGAGAAGCGCGATTTTCTCCGTGCTTGCCGCATCTCCTTCCACGAGCAAAGCGAGCGGCTCGAGGCCCTGGAATCCCACTTACCCGACGAGTACTTCATGACAGACGACTTTGGCAACCCGGCAACCGACGAGGAGTAAGCGTCGCCGCCGATGATGATCAGACGAGAATAGGTACCGCCAGTAATGCGTAGATGCTAGGTGAAGTATGGATGCAGGACGCGGTATCAAATTCTGCTAAACTATATATGTAGATCTATATGATCAAAACCTCCTCCATCTAATATGGCGCCAACGTGTGATGATTTTTAAATCTGCAATTCGGATTAGTGCATATGCTTCGCCCGTGTTTTTTCATACCGCAAAAAGAGTTTCTAGATTACCGCATCCGTCTTTTGCGGTACCGCGATATGCAGTATCTGGAGATGCTATTAATGAGTACATGGTGTTTCACCTCTCTTATGCTCGAGGTTTGTACTTATGTACATAGAGCATCTTGCCACAAAAGTTGACCAAAACAGTCACCAACAACTGTCAAGTTGCAACATCTTGGATTATTGTGAGAGTTATTTATTAGATTTTTCTGAGTTGACGTCTATTCAGCCCGGTAGATTTATTTCGGTTAGTATTGAAAAAAATTGTACATTTTTAGTTAATTGTATGAAATCTTCACTATAAAAAACAAATTTAAAATAATTAAACCGAAAAATATTTATTCTTTATGTTTCCGTCAGAACCCTAGTTTCAATAGCTACAGGCGTCCTGGTCACCAGGAAAATTCTCGGATTCCGTTCGTTTCATGTGGCTGCTGGTTGGGAACTCTTGCTAGTACTCACCACCGTGACTAATTCTACACCGTTGTCGCGCAAAATTTAATTCAAGTCCTAACTATCACCATTGCCCATTATCAGATGCCAAGTTTGCTTGAAACAACAAAAATATTGTGTTACATGGGATTGTCAATGCTAACGCTCAAAACATGGATAGATACACATGGATCTTTATCACCCTACATATATATTGAGTGTCTAAATTAGTGTCGCATAATTTTAAAATTTTAATCGCCAGATCAGATATTCTCATAAGATATTTAAAGTAAGCTATTAACATAGAAAAATATGTAATTCTCAGTCCTTCAACAACCTTTAATTCGTGTAGGCGCAAATAATACCATGAGGACACTCCGCAAAAAAAACCACACGGAAAGTTTTTCTTTATAGAAAACTGCACCAGCAACGGTCCACACTGGCCTGATCACATGCATAATAATGCTTCCAAGTTGATTAAATCTATTATACAGAGGACGATTTTTGTTCAGCGGAGAAGATACATTTAATTTCTTCGAAATCAAAGAAATCTCTCTTATTTTCTTGCACAAATAGCTATAAGAAAATAAGTTGATTGGGTTAACTATTTTTTTATGGGCATGGCTATGTCTCAGGCGACTTAGACTAAGCTAAGTCTCAGTCACCTCACGTCGCTCACAGCTAAATCAATCCCAACCCAGCCTACCCTCCCGACTGCCCGTTTGCTTCGTTGGGCTTTTTTCTTGTAGTTTGGTTGTACTCGTTATGTTGGGCCTTTGTCTTGTACTTGTCTTGTAGGATTTGGGCTTTTTTGTTATACCTGATGGAAGCATCCAGAACCCCAAACCCCAACAACTCTGTCTTCCTATGAACAAATCTTGCTAGCAGAGTCAAAAAAACTGCAGAGCAGAGTCATGTTCTGTATGAATAAAATCTAGGAAGAAAAGACAAACGCTCACACAGTTTGTTGTTATCGTGCTAAATTCAAAAAGAAGCAATAAAATGGCATGTCTCATAGCTCGCATCCGAACTCACGTCCTCACCCATTTCTAATCAAGTTTACTGGTCGTCTTGTTCTGAAAAAAAAAATCAGGTCAACAACACTGCTAATTAAGCACCAAAAACACTAGTAATTAAGGATCCCAATAGAGGAAATGAACATTAGACACGTCGCGGCCAACGCCGCCGCGTCCATGGCGGTTGGCAAAGCTATGCCCGTGGCGGTCGACGCTGCCGCGCCCATCATGTCATCTTCCTCTGGTTTCTGTGTCCCTCCTTTCTTCTCTTGTGCCTCCATCGTCATCTCCCCTCCCACGTCACTTTTGAAAAAGTAGACATAGTTTAAGTGGACACGTAGCTTAAGTGGACATTTTGCCTAAAAAACAACGCTCCTAATATATACGGTCCGACACCTAAAACTTGTCTCCATGCTAAAATGTATTTCCACAATATGGGGATAAAAAACAAAAATATAATTTTTTTTAAATGACCGCTTATGTGCAAAACATAGTAAACATAATTAAAAATACATGGAAAAATCTTTTTTAAACATCTTATTCACCCAGGATTATTTGCCAAAATTATGTAAAAATTGTTTCGATGGAGGCTCACCTGTAAGCAAAATTGCATAAATGTCTTAAGTTAGAAAAGGTTAAGTTGCAAAATGGTTTGATAGATTGTGAATTGCAAGCAAAGTTGTAACTAGCTTAACTTTACATGCCATTTGCGATTTTGTTTCGCGAGATAGAATGCCAGTTGCGAGTAAGTTGCAACTGACTTTAATTCACAGAGGGGTCAGTTGCAATTGACTAAAAAGTCAGATAGAGGAATCGGTTGCGAGCAAGTTGCAACTGCTTTTAATTTATAGGATCAGTTGCGAGCCAGTTGCAACTGGCTCGATTCACAGAACTTACAAGCAAGTTACAAAAAGTCGCGGAAATTCAATTGCGAGAAAGATGCAAATAAAAGTCAGATACATAGGTCACTTGCGAGCCGATTGTAACTGACTTGATTCACAGGATCAGTTGCATGCTAGTAGTAATTGGTTTGATTCACGTCAGTGAGCAAGTTACAATTGACAAAAAAAGTCAAATAGAGGGGTCATTTGCAAGTAAGTAGCGACTTCCTTATTTTCACAAAGGGGTCAGATGCGAGCAAGTTGCAATTGACTAAAAAGTGGTCAGTTACGAGCAAGTTGCAACGGGCCGGTTGCGAGCAAGTTGTAGTTGACTAAAAAGTCAGATAGAGGGATCATTTGCAAGCAAGATGCAAACTGCATTTAATTCACCGAGGGATCGGTTGCGAGCAAGTTGCAACTGACTCAATTCACATAAGTTAAGTTGCAAAAAGTCATAGAAATTCAATTGCGAGAAAGATGCAAATTACTAAAAAGTCAGATACAGAGGTCAGTTGCGAGCCGGTTGTAACTGGCTTTATTCACAAGGGTCATCGAGCAAACAAGTGTGACTTGCAAGCCAGTAGCAATTGGCTTGATTCACGTCAGCGAGCAAGTAACAATTGAAAAAAGTCAAATAGAGGGGCCATTTGCGAGTAAGTAGCAAGTTCCTTTAATTCACAAAGGGGCCAATTGCGATACCTAGGGTCAGTTGTAATTGACTAAAAGTCGGATAGAGGGGTCAGTTGCGAGCATGTTGCAATTGACTAAAAACCGGATAGAGAGGTCAGTTGCGAGCAAGTTGCAAATGACTAAAAGTCAAATAAATGGGTCAATTGCGAGCCAGTTGCAACTGGCCTGATTCACAGAGGGTCAGATGCGAGCAAGGGGCACTTGACTAAAAAGTGGCCAGTTACAAGCAAGTTGCAACTGACCACTTGCGAGCAAGTTGTAATTGGCTAAAATGTCAGATAGAGGGATCATTTGCGAGCAAGTTGCAAAACTGCCTTTAATTCACAGATGGGTCAGTTACAAGTAAGTTGTAAAGTTGTAACTGGCTCGATTTACAGAAGTTACAAGCAAGTTGCAAAAAGTCACAGAAATCTAATTGCGAGAAAGATGCAAATGGCTAAAAGTCAGATATAGAGGTCAGTTGCGGTCCGGTTGTAACTGTCTTAATTCATAGAGAGGACGGTTGCAAGCAAGTTGCAATTGAATAAAAGTCAGATAGAGGAGTCAGTTGCAAGCAAACTTGCATTCACAAAAGAGTTAGTTACCAACAAGTTGCAATTGACTATTAAGTCGGATCGAGGGGTTAGTTTGGAGCAAGTTGTAACTAGCTCAATTCATAGGGGGTCAGTTGCGAGCTAGTTGCAACTGACTATTTACAGAGGGACAGCTGGCTTCATTCACATTCGGGTCGGTTACAAGCAAGTTACAATTGACTAAAGAGTCAGACAGATGAGTCAGTTGCAAGCAAGTTGCAATTGGTATTTACAGAGGGTCAGTTGCGAGCAATTTGCAATTGACAAAAAAATCTGATAGAAGGGTTAGTCGCGAGCAAGCTGCAACTACCTCGATTCATAGGGGGTAGTTGCAAGCTAGTTGCAACTAACTATTCACATAGGGGCAACTGGCTTAATTCACACGCGGGTCAGTTATGAGTAGGTTGTAACTGACTAAAAAGTCGGATAGAGGAGTTACTTGCGAGCAAGTTTTACTTGACTAAAACTCAGCTAGAGGGGTAAGTTGCGAGCAAGTTACAAATGGATTAATTCACCGACGGTCAGTTGCGAGCAAGTTGCAATTGACCAAAAAGTCAGGTAAAGGGGTCAGTTGCGTGCGAGTTGCAACTTGCTTAAGTCACAGAGGAGCAGTTGTGAGAAAAGTTGCTTAATGTCATGAACAATTTTTCGTGAGCCAAAATTTAAAAAAATCATGAACATATTTTCAACGCCATGATTTTTTTCAAAATCATAAACAAAATTTCCAAGAATCAGTGAACAAGTTTTTATAAACATGAACCAATTTTTAAAAATCATGAACAACTTTTCAATGTTATGAAAAAATCATCAAAAACCATACACAACTTATTCAAAAACCATGAACCAATTTTCAAAAATCATGAAGAAAACTTTAAAATTATAAACAAAACTTTAAATATAATGAACACTTTATCAAAATCATGAACAAAATTGTGTACTCTTCTTACCCCATCTCGTCTACCTTTTGTGGCCCATCTATTAGCTTTTTTTACCATCTTTGAGTCATAGCGAGACGGCTCTATCGCTTTTCACAAGTACAGTTGTAAATACAGTTGCGGGCGTCAACGATCGGCAATACTGAGCTACGAAAAGTCTATCGAAAGGACCTAATAAAAGGCTACTATAGCTATAACCGACCCCTCTATGGAATCTATTGGCTCGGCTGAACCAACATGAAATGAAAGAGAGGAAGTTGGAAGCTATTGGTAAATAGAGGGGGTGTAATCGGTGAACAATTTTTTAAAACTATATTTGAAACAATTTCCAATAAAAACATAAAAGAAAAAAGATGGAAATGAAAGAAAAGGAAATAGAATAGAAAAGAAAAGGAATAAAAGGATGAAATAAAAATACATGAAAAGAAAAGAAAAATAGAAAATACTAGGAAAAAATAAGAAAAACTGAAAAGAAAAACTGAAAAGAAAAAAGAAAAAGAAAAACCACGAGGAGAACCGAACTAGGAAAACCTGCTGGTACTAAGATTTCAGAAACAGCGTACGTGCCCAGCAATAAAATAGCTTTCGCGGTTCAAACATCGTTCGTGGATTCATGGGTAAAACACGGACCAGCCCAGCAAGCTATTTCTTCAAGCGGCGCCAACTGTCAATCCCGTATAGACAAAATAAGCCCACGACCCCGCGGCAAAAACACAAACCAGAACAGCCCAGACACCAGTTGCACAGATCGTAAAGCACATAGATCCAACGATGCAAACGGTGACTGAGACCTAACTAAAAATCAGGCGGCTGATTTTTAGCAAATCCGTTTTTTTTATATCCGAATGTCCTGTCATTAACTTCCTAACTAATTAACCAAGGAACATTCCTTGCAACCATTATGACTCAACCTACCAAGGAGTATGATCTTCCTCCCACCAAACTCATCGTGCCAAGCTGGATCTGCTCATACGGATCATAGCACCCCGAGGACCCACTTAGCTTAGGCTCTCTCTGGCTCATCCAATTAAACCAGTAAAATGCACATGGGAGAACAAATCTTATATTACCAGAAATGAAGCACATGCTCTCTAGCTATGGCACTCGCATATTTTAAAACTGTGGTAATGCAATAACATAAAGTAAATCAAGACCCTTCACCTTTTTTTTGACCGGTATCTTCTCACGTTCTTGCCCAAGTTTACTTGTGCTCTTGACCACTACTCACACTTTTTTACCTGGACTCATTTTTTTTGTCCGGGAGTACATGTATGTTGATTATAATTTTATGAGCATGATGAGAGGGTGGTGTCTATCTAGATTACTTGTAAGAAATTAAAGGTTTCGTATGTTCCCTTAGGCCTCCCGCAATTCCGCAATATTGCATCCTTGTTTCATCTTACTTTTTCTACTTTTCAGTACGCATATGATGTAGGCATATTGCATAATTAAAGACGTGAGTCGATGATAAGTAGTAGAGTACAACGTTAACATGATGAAAACAAAAATATAAATAGTTTGGCTAGTTTGAACATGCTATTGGTTGAGCCCCATTATCAATGTGGCACATGGACCAGCACAAAGATACCAGCCCCACTTGTCAACATGCATGATTGGTCCAGCTGCCTTGTAGGTCCATTCCAAGGATACAGGTCTGGATCGGGCCCTACCATATTTCTATCATAGGATTAGTAGAGTTTTACAGTATGTGAAAATCTGCACGTTGAGTGACACTGCCAACAACAAGGTGGAAAATTCCATGTAAAAATAGGTGGAAGCAGCTGGAGATATCGGTGTACATAAATTGGTATATATATAACTGCAATCTTGACATATAAGATCCGCGAATAAATAAATTCCTTCATGAAAAAAATTACTCTCTCTAATCTAAAATAAGTGTCGGAGCTGAACTAGTACTAAATTGCAGACACTTGTTATGGATCGGTGGGAGTATTATAGTTTATACAACAAGGCAAGTACCTTAGAAGTAATACTAGTAATAAACTATTAGAGCAGTATTTTGGCAGGTTGGATCAAAGAAATTTAAGTATTTTGAAGAATTTTATTTCTTGACATTCTTCCTAGATATAGATTATAGAGATATTTTTATTTCAAAACCATATGATTTTTTCCTAATTATAGAATTTGTGTAGTTTGTAGGTTTGAAATCCATAGGAGATTGCCAACGGTCTACATCGCAGTATGCGTCTAAGTTCAAAGGAGTTTTTCCATTGAGTTCAAATTATGAGATTTTTCCTCTTTTTTGTCTTTTATGAAGACAATCCCAAAGCGTGGTTCAACATGGTCTTAAGGCGGGGTTGCGACTCAACATAGCATCGATGATGGCATAGAGATGCAATTGTGTTGTCAAGGCCCATTTTGGTTCGTATGTCCGATGGCTAACCCGGTGATGGTGCATATTTCTTGATCCATGGATGATCATCATGGGTAGCTAGGGCTTCAGAACATCCATGGCCATGTGTCGTTGGTGGCTGCCATTCGAGACGGCCGACCTAGAGGGTAGAGTCGGTAGCCTATTAGGATGCAGTGGAGGGCTAGAAGTTGGGGCGTTGGCCCCAAAAACTTGGTCTTGTGGCGTGTGAGTGACAAGTCTTTCTGACGCATTATCTTGTATTCTGCAAGTTCCATTTATTAAAAAGACCTTTTACCCTTTCAATGTTTTCATTTTGGACACTATTTTTGTTTTTGTCTGTTTTTCCGGACAAATCACAGTCTCATGAAAGTTCATGATAGTCTAATTTTGTCCCAGTGGTTTTGTAATCTTCACGTCATGCTAAATAATAAAGTAACTGGTCACGTTAGGACAACAATAATGTTGCTATTGCCAAATTTAACACAAAGGTAGATTTGACTTCGATGTGAAATATAGCAAGATGTCCATGTAGTGGTTTCAAATATTTGTATTGTGGTTTTCACCATGGAACTAAAACAACACAGAGAGAAAATATGGAACAACCCTTATAGTGTAGGAAACTAATTCTAAATGATAAAAGACAAACTTGGCATCTAAGTATTCCCTTGGCTTCGGTTTCCAGTTTTCTCCAATTTAAAACCACCTTGTCACACCCTCGAATCGGCCCTATATAAGTTTTAGCCATTTCCGCCAAACCCGCATAAAAACGATTCAAGGACGCCCACTAGGCACTTCGTGCGGGTGGAAAACGAAATAATACCATTACACAACAGTCCTCGATGGAACCCACAGAACAGGTATATACAACACGACTCCATGAGTCAAGAATACAGATATATAGTACAAAGATCCAAATCACCTTGAAAACGATACAACATCCGAGTACGGACAAGATGCAAATGGGGCTAAGAGCCCTGAAGAATAACCAATGGCGTCCATAACCCTGCCCAGGCCAAGCCGGAAGGGTAATCCTGCTAACGACGTCGATCTCAAACCTGCTAAAACAAAAAGGGGTGCCGACGAAAGGCAAAGGAAAAATAGGAGCGTCAGTACTGAGGCCAGTACATGGCGAGGCTAGAATTCGGCGGCTCTCGCCTACATAGGTATGGTGGACTGAAGCGACAGCGCAGCAGCACTAAACAACCTATAGAGACTCAGTAAAACTGGCGGCTATTAGAGAGAGATAAGAAAGACCTATCCGGATCCGACCTGATAGTAACACCAAACATACCCATCCTGGTATTCCCCCCCCCCTCGAGACCAAACGAGGAAGTTAAACCGAGGAACTCACACAGTTGGCAGTTTTACTCATTTCATTATAGTTGCAGCATTTACTAGTCAGATATATAGCATGAGTCATCCCGATAGCATAAGTAGTGGGCAATTTTAGTTAACATTCCGTTGTAGTTGGAACATTTACTAGTCAGATATAATTGTCCTGAGGAATCCCAAAACCCAGCAGTTGTTGGCACTTTTATCACATTCCATTGGAGTTGCAATACTTACTAGGCAGGTATAGTATGACACAGATCACCACAGATCCACCAGTTGTTGGCATTTTTATTATCCATTCCATTATAGTGAAGCTGATTACTAGTCACATATTAAGTCAAATTTATAGCACTACTTTAGTTATGCTTGTATATGATCGAGATACTGTGCTCCAAGTCGTCCATAACCGCGGACACGGCTTTCAGAAAGTTTTACCCTACAGGGATGCACAAATAGCAACACACACTCGATCAACCTCGGAAAAACCAACTCAAAACCCAACAAGGCTTTACGACAAAGCGATCACAGGATTCAGAAATATTTCAAGGGGCCACCCCACTAAGCTATCCGCAACGAAGTTGGCCGGCTTCGGAACGGACCCAGAGTTTGTGACGACGGTTGTAAACGATTGGGAACCCGAAAGTGTGACTGGGCTTGTCGATACCGCGAAAACGTGGCACGATCCAAAACAGTACAGGTGCTTCATGCACAATCTTAAATAAAGCAGTAAAGCATGGCATAAGTACATGTATAGTAATAAAGCCCCAAACTAGTTTGTGGCCCCAAGAAATAGAAATGAATCAAGCTCTGGCTTAGGGGATCCCATAGGGTCTCCCGGATGTGGATAGTGCGAATATTCAAGGAACAGGTATCAAGTACTCGGGGCCTACGGGACACAAGTGGACATAAAAACCAAATAGCATATATTGCCCACCGGTGCCTCTTTCATTAGTTATCACAACAATTTAATAGTTGTAATTAAAGACATGATCACCTTCACCATAAACATCTGCCAGCCTTCCAACAACTGTGGTACTCGACAACACAAGATCGCACCTGAGCAAGCAACTACGACTCGCAAGGCCAGCTATCTACCAAACAACAGGTAATAGGAGGTGTCCAAGACAATATAGAGGCTGCACGGAATATATCAGGTATGGAACTAAAGCATCACAATACGGATAACAATAGATCAACAGGAGGAAATAAAGACTATAAATGCAAAATAGGTAGAATGGGAAGAGATGCTCGTCTGGGAAACATTGCCGACGGATCATATCCGGAGAACTTGTCGATACTCGCATCCACTCATCGGCCTAATCCG
Organism: Avena sativa; assembly: GCA_916181665.1. NCBI lineage: Eukaryota > Viridiplantae > Streptophyta > Magnoliopsida > Poales > Poaceae > Avena > Avena sativa. The sequence goes on from OV702292.1 coordinate 220,935,163, forward strand.
CGAATAAACAAACACTAGAAGAAACACCGGATGCAATATTTAATACTACGGCAGAAGATCCGGCATGATTATAATATGATGCATGGCATGGCACAAATGCGGTGCAATTAGGCAATATTAAGCGGAACCGGGGTCCCGATAATTAATTACACGGTTCAAGTTATTTAGAACCCCCGCAATTTAAATGTTGTATTAACAAGGCAAAATATGGCATCGGTTCGCTACACCAATTTAAATGGAGCCGATATAAGACTAGAATAGCCCGCATATAGACTCCATATTTAATTATAAGGTGAATCAGCGTAATACCCCCAACCCACAAAAATATGTATGTGACATGAACAATTAAATATGCAACAAGTATATATGTCATATTATAAAAATAGGGGTCTTGGATAGGGGTCACACATGAGGGTTCGGAGATCTTGGTTCAGGGTTCGACGAGGTTCGGGTCTTCGGACTCCGGGATCGGTCTTCGGTTCCATGAGGAAGATCTTAGCGACCTAGGTGTTCGGGGTGAGGGAGAACTTGGTTCAACATCGGTGTCGAGATGACTTGTCCGGTCTTGACGCATCTTGTCACCTCACGGGTACATGGCTTTTGTTGGATATCTTGTCGAGGTGGTCTTGGAACGTTGCTGCGAGGGCGCTTGCACACCTGCCTGAAACTTTCACGGATCAACAGACAAATTGATGTTTAGAAGCCCACAGAGCCAAACAAGCATAGAACATACACGCGTTTGGTGACGGCAAAGCGGCCAACGCTGCAAGGGTGGTGGAAGGTGGCCTCGGTGGTTGAGGTCGAGGGTCAGCGAGAGGGCCGACAAGCTTGAGCCACGCGACGAGGTGGCGACGACGCAGCCTGCGTGGGCTCTGGCCATGGAGCGGGAGCGCAACGGTAGGAGCAGGGCCGGAGCTCGGGGCGGTGGCGGCAGAAGGCACGGATGGCGAGGAGCTTGGGCGGTAGTGACGTGAGACGCCGGGGACACGGTGGGGTGCGGGGTCGTGGCGGCTCCTGCAGTAGGGGAGGTAGGGACGCGACGCGGTGAGGTGGAGGGCCGGCCGATGAGGAGCTTGGGGGAGGCGACATCGCGCGCTCAGGAGGAAAAGTCGAGGCCAGCGAACGACGGCGGGCGGTCCGATGAGGTTGCGCAGAGGACGAGCTTCAGCAGAAGGCGATCGCGAGTCAGAGAGCGGCGACGACTGCTATGGGTGAGGCACGGACGAAGAGGAACGGGACGCGGCGGTCGCACTCCAGGGGCCAGGGCGGCCAGAGGTGGCGGCCGACGCGGAAGAGGGCGCCGCGGGAGGCGGGAGGAGCACGGGCGGCGGCGGTCCACAAACGGGAGGCGACGCGCGGGGACCGGCTCTTGCCGGGGACGCGGGGAGCGGCGCCAGAGGGGAGCCGCTGTTGTGGCCGGCGAGGAGGAGCGAGGTACTCGAGAGGCGGCGGCGGTCGCCAAGAAAGACGAGAGGTGCGCGCGGCGGCTCTGCGTCGGGTGGAGGCGCGGCTCGCGTGGCGAGAAACGGACAAGGGGAGCGGGGTAGGTGGGGATAGGATCGAGGGAGCGATGTGCGGGGGTTGGTGCACGCGATGCAGGAGGTGGGGCCAGGGCGCCGCGTCGGGGCGGTTTGCGTCTGTGTTGCGCAGGTTGGGGCGAGCGGGCAGCCAGGGGTGGGGCACGGGGTCGCGATGGCGGGTGTGGGCGGGAAAAAAAGGTAGGTGGCGGTGGGTTGCGCGCCCAGGTGGGGCTGGGGAATCCCGAGGTGGGCGGGGACGGGTTCTCCCGATGGGACCCAGGGAAAAAAAGGAGGGAGACAGGGCTGGCTGGGTGGAAGGTGGCGTGGGTGGGGCCCAGCTGCACGTGCGTGCATGTGAGGCTGGCGGCGGTGGCTGGGTGGTCTGGGTGGAGATGGGGATTAGGTAGATTTTTAGTCTAGGGTTTGGGGTGGTTCGATCGGGGTTGTAGGCTGCTAGCGGCTGGGCTTTGGGCCTGGCGGCTTGCGGCCTCCCCTAGAAAAATATTTATTTTAGTTATTTTATTTTTAGAAAGGATTTTATAAATAGTTTTTAGATAAATCAAAGATCCGAGAAAGACCGGGGTTTTGATTTGAATAAAGACGGGGGATATTTTAAAAAGCAAAACTAGCTTTTAGAAAATAGTTTTTGACAAAACATATGCATAATGATGACGATGCTCAAATGCAAATGTGTCATGATGACATGAACATGCGGTCATGATAATGCAATGCGCAAAAACACAACGATTTTTTAGTAGTGATTTTAGCGGGACGCCACACACCTCCACAACATAAGAAACTAGTTTCAAAAGCCAAAATGCAAATATGAAACTACACTTACCTACACATTGTGGGTGCGCTTATCGTGCCCTTCTCCAAATGCCAAGATTGCTAACTAACTTTCGAAGATATATATTTAAAAATTTAAGAATAAGATGATTGCCAACTCATTCCAATAGAAAGTCCATGCTTCTGTAGGCACATCATATGCTCCCTCCAATCTAAATTAATTGATTTTGATTTGTCTAGATTCGGATGTATCTAGACATGTTTTAGTGCTAGATATATTCGAATCTAGACAAATCCGAGTCAATTAATTTGGATCGAAAGGAGTATGAGATAGTACACCACAGTATTTTTCCTTACATCCTTCCTTTCTTTCATACTTGCAACTATTTTCCTTAATGCGCGTTTCCTTTTATAATGATAACAATAAACTAGCACCGAAAATTAGAGACACAAAGACTTGACAAAAAAAAAAAAAACCCCAAGGTGCTGACTACTAGTACTACTAGCAAAACCTCCTCCCCTACTCCTCTGCTTCCTCTGTCCCCGCTGCAGCCGCAGCCGGACTCCTCACCTCCGCCGCCGCCGCCGCCGCTCTCCTGAAATTCCGAAGAATTTAGCCGAATAAACACTCTATTCTTCGAGCGGTATCGTTCTCTGAAGCCGCCACCGCTCTTCCTCGCCGATATTTTGTGTTCCACTGCCGCTGCTTCGTCTTCCCCTCTCTCCCCGCGGAAGAGGGGCGGAGGGGGCACTCATGAAGAGGCTAGTAAGTACGTTTTCTTCTGTGATTTTCGATTACTCGCTCGGCTGATGGATTTCCGCCTGTTCTGGCTACTCTTTCGCTCCCTCTGTGCCTTGCTGCTCCGTGATGCGTCGCTCTTGGATTCTCGTTTTTGGGTACTTTATGCGCGTTGGTTCTTGATTTGTGCCCATCCCGTGTGATCCGTGAGCAGTCTGGTGTCTTTGCCTGGGGAATGGCATATCCTTTTCTTGCCTCCCGATCGTTCCTCTAAGATCTTGCCAGCCAAGATGCGATTTATTGTGCTTCTTCACGTGTGCGTCGCTAGTATTTGTGGTTTCTCGGAACAGAGTTTGGAGCATTGATCTGGAACAGCCAGGCTTTATGTGTGAGGAATGCTAATTTCTTGCCCTGCCCATGGCAATGACGTCCTTCAGGTTGTTCTGGCATGGGCGCTGGCCGTCGTTCTCGGCTCAGTCCACGGCGATGTGCGGCGGCAATGGGGAGAGCAGGGGCCGCCGGGATCGCGGCCGCACAGTGTCACCATCACCGAGTTCGGCGCCGTCGGGGACGGCAAGACCCTGAACACAGTACCCTTCCAAAACGCCGTCTTCTATGCCCGGTCCTTCGCTGACAAGGGCGGAGCGCAGCTCTATGTCCCCAAGGGGCGGTGGCTCACCGGCAGCTTCAACCTCACCAGCCACCTCACCGTCTTCCTCGAGGAAGATGCCACCATCATCGGCACTAAGGTAACGATAGCTTTAATTTGGTTACAGTTCTCGTCTATTTTCACTGAATTGTTATGGTGGTAGTTACAGATTCTGCTTTTGCATTGATTTTAGGAGAAGGGGTTTGTTCTCTGGTTGCATGATTCTAAGGATGCCTATCCTTTTCAGCTGCATTTGCATTTAATTGTTAGTGATTAGGATATGCATCATCGATATCTTAGTCGGATATGATTGGTGGATATACCTGAGGAAGTAGTGATTTTGACATGTGCAATGTGAGGTCACAGGCCATGGATTTGTGCGGGAGGAGAAATCTGGTTCAATTATGCTCTTTGTTAGAACGTTGGGTGGCAAGAGGAAATCCTATGCAGATACCCTCATCAGTAGGGTTCAAGTTGGCTGGTGCTTTTAGTTGTTTCCTTCTGCTTTGCCATAGACAGTGAGCCTTTTGGAGGTGAAACCTACCTGTTTGGTGTGACCTTGTGAGGGGTGTGGCTAAGAAGAGACAATTTCCTTTCACATTGTTTTGAAGTCAAGCTGTGTGTTTCATTACACGTGACCAAGATCATGGTCTTGCTACTCCACTGCTCCCGGGCATGCTGTGATTCTTTGTCGCTTATATATAAATTTCTTGAGTACATGCGGCTATCTTTTGCTTCTTGTACGTAATTCGATAGAAGACAAACATTTATTGTTATACTTAATTAATAAAAAAATTGAGTTGCGAAAACAATTTGGTGTTCTTCATATGTCAAGATTTCTCCATTTTTTAGTACTAACCGCATTCATCTGTTTTTACCCTCTATACAGGAGTCGTCACAATGGCCAGTTGTGGAACCTTTGCCATCTTATGGACAGGGACTAGACCTTCCAGGTCCTAGACATCGTAGCTTAATAAACGGATACAATTTAACCGATGTTGTTATTACCGGTAATTTTCGTGTTACATGTACGAGCTGGACTATGTCACATATGCGTTTTTCCAGTTTTGATGACCATTACCTGCTTGATCCACTTGTCCCAGGGAATAATGGAGTCATTGATGGCCAGGGCTCAGTATGGTGGGATTGGCTTTCCTCTCATGAACTGAACCATAGTCGCCCTCATCTCGTGGAGTTCCTCTATTCCGAAGAAATTGTGATCTCAAACTTGACATTTTTGAACTCACCAGCCTGGAGCATACATCCAGTGTACTGCAGGTGCATTAGCATTAATTAGCTTCATGCCCGAGGTGTGATTTGGTGACTGTTAGTCAGGCATATGTTAAGTCTTACTTGCTTTATTTTGTTTTTGTTGTCCAGCAATGTAAAGGTTCATAACGTCACAATTAAGACCTCGTTGGATGCTCCATTCACTGATGGCATAGTTCCAGGTATGATTGCTTCTAGTGTGGGGTACTGTTTCATATTTACACATTGTTTGATCACATGCTAGTTTGTGAACCCTACTTTTAAGAGAGCGCACATCTGATTTAGTTTGAGTTGGTATTGTGCACTAGTATTTAATGTACTAATGCTGAGAAATTAAGTACTACTTAGAGGACTTTTCCTTTATATGCTATTTGTGGTTGCCATTTGAAACTTGGATAAGTATATGTTAATGCAAAAGCTAGTTAACTCAAATAATTTTTATCAAGAAACATGAGTATTCTTAAAAGTTAAAAGGCTTGTATGCACTATACTCTAGATATCAAACCATAGTGTTAACTAATTTGAAGTGGTGTTGAACAATTGTCTTTCAAGTTTTTGTTGTCTAAATAGATCTCCATACACATGACAAGGAGCATTTACTTGTTTACTTAACTGCATCATCCTGTCTCCAATCCATGGCTATGAGAAGCAAAATTCACTTCTTTTACTGATGGATCATTCCTTATCCAGATTCGTGTTTGAATGTGTGTATCGAGGACAGCACCATTAGTGTCAGTCATGATGCTATCTCAGTCAAAAGCGGGTGGGATAAGTATGGCATTTCTATGGGAAGGCCAACCTCAGACATTTATATCAACAGAGTGGATCTACAAGCATCATTCGGTGCTGCACTTGCATTTGGGAGTGAGATGTCCGGTGGGATCTCTGATATTCATGCTGCTCACCTAAAGATACATGGTTCCAATAAAGGCTTCTCCTTCAAGACCACCCCTGGCCGTGGAGGTTACATAAAAGAAGTTGTCATCTCGGATGTAGAAATGGATGGTGTTCTTGTGGCCATTGAATTCACAGGTAATTCGACAAGCCATCCAGATGATGATTTTGATCCATCTGAGCTCCCGGTGATTGATCAAATCACCCTAGAGAACATGGTGGGGACAAACATCTCGGTTGCTGGAGTTCTATTAGGAATCAAGGGTGATCCATTTACTGCCATCTGCCTTTCCAATCTCAGTTTCTCGATAACTGATTCGGCTCATTCTAGTCCCTGGTCTTGTTCCAATGTTTCTGGATACTCTGAATCAGTCTTCCCTGAGCCTTGCTCGGAACTTAATACACCATCCTCAGATTCTTCAATCTGCTTTTCCCTTGCTAGTTATAGCGCCACTGCCGTGGCATAGTCACATATATAGAGTATTCTTGTGTTCATCCTTCGCTTTTCTTGTCCCACTCATTGTACAATTCAGAAACATTAAGCCTCCATCACCATCTTTTTCTCAATTCTTTCCCAATAAATGCGTCAAAAGAAGAATTATACCAGGCCACCCTCTTATGGGGCCAATGCTCAGATCAGAAGACGCATAATGATCACGAGGAAGAATCAAGTGGGTTTGTCGACAGCTAGGTGCTTGCTTGTACAGCTACATTTCTTCATTCAATCTGTAAGAAATTTTCTTTTTGGTGGGGGTTGAGTGCGCAACTGTTGCTGCAATACTATTGTCATTTGGTTATAAATTATGAAATCATGGTTAAATTATCTGTGTATATTCTGTCTCCATGTGAGCATCAATCTATCCAATAAACAGCATCACATGTCATCTTGGAATATGGCATCCTGGCTATGCATGTAGAGCCAGAGGTCTCCCTGTTATAAATAAACTTTGGTGTCAAATGAGTTGTTAATCTGATGCTGATGGCTCCATTTGTCCTCTCCTGGGGGCACATTATTAGTAGCTTGTCCTTGCTGCCATGCTGTGCTCCAGTGGGGTCATGTTAGGCTCCCAATTGTGCAATCTAAAACTGCCAGCTGCTGCTGAACAGCTGATAGATATATGTTATGGTCTTGATGTTGAGCTGGTCATGCTGGCCCTTTCTTATACATTTTTTGGAGGAATCTCTTGATGTCAAGGAGAAAATAAAGGTTGTTGGGGCTTCATTATTCTCTAATGGTTGCAACAGGTGTTCTATATTGCCGACTGCCGTCACCGAAAAGGTTTAGGCACCCACAAGATATTCTACAAAAAACCAGCATAAGATTCCACTTGGTCTATTCGCTAGTCTTTACCGAAGTAGTTACTTACTCCTGATTATAAAAATACCTTGTTTTCTGGTCTACATACTCTAGCCTTTGCTAATTTTATATTGAAGCAGGTACTTGCTTTTGCAAGATCATATTTTTGTTCAAGTGTCCTATTCCAGCCAACTAACATCCCCTAAATGTATTCTAGACTTATGAGTTACTACATGATGACCCAAGGGCCAGTCAGAGCAATATAGATTCAGTATTGTGTCATATTCTGACTGTTGCAGTTCACTTGCTGAATGAAAAGTAACCGTTCTGCAAAAACTTTTTTCTTTTCTTTTCTTTTCTTTTCTGAGGGAGCTTACCAGATACCTGAAAGTACAGTTTTCGAGTTAAAAGCATCTCGTACCAGGTTGTTATCGTGGTGCGACAGGTATATATGCGAATTGTCCCTGATTTTTCCATCTGACATGCCTCGAATCTTTCGGTGTCAATCAAATCCAGTTCCCGACTCAACTACCTTGGTTTGACAGGATTGCCATGAGCAGCGACCAAGCAGTGACAGCAACCAGTACCTGCCTTCCATGGCCAATCTTTGCACGATAGGCTAAGGGCTCTTTCTCTTTTGAAACTAGGTTAAAGGCCCTTTGATTAAATGTAACTTCAGTGGATTCCAGTTTTACAAAATTTCCATATATGCTTGTTGATGCACAACAACAACAACAACAACAACAACAACAACAACAAAGTTTTATTACTCCCTCCGTCTCAAAATAAATGTCTCAAAGTTGTCAAAATTTAGATGTATCTAGACACTATTTTGTACTAGGTACATCCAAATTTTAAAAAACTCGTGACATCTATTTTGAGACGGAGGGGCCACATATTTCAAATAATAAATAATGCTAAAAATAGCGGAGGGTCAATGTTCAAAATCCTCAACATTTTGAGAACTGGAGGGAGTACTCTTTCTGCGTGCTTTGAAGCTGTTAGCTTCTGCCCAACTTTTTTCATGGAAAAAATTGTACGTAGAATAGTTTACATTAGAGTTAATAATCGATTCATCATATTTTACAGCTTGAATTTGCTACTGTCAGGATATGCTTTACACTGACAAAATTCAGCTTTCTCGTATACACCATAGTTCTCTCCTACACAATAGTATGCCGATTGAGAGGGGTTCTCCTTAGTAGCGATGATGGTAGCGCCTTTAGGCTTCAAGGGCTCTAAGCTAAAGAATCATCAGATCATGAGCTGATGATATTGATTGTTGGCATGGTCGAACGAGGCTGCTGTCAGAGTTGCTGCTGCAGGGGCTGACGGTCAGTGATTCAGTCATGTTCTGAACAATAAGCTGAAATGGATACACGATCAAATTTTCAGAACAGTAATCATGATCAAGGCTGTTTGTTCATAATAAATTGCTATCATTCAAATTTTGTCATGCATGAGCTGGTCGACCATGGTACTCACTTGGGCGGACGGCGGCTGCTCCTGCTGCTGCTGGTGGTCGTACATGGTGGCGCCGCATGCCGCCGACGCCCAGTTCTGGAAGCTGGCCTCGTCGCCGGGCCTCGGCATGTCGTAGTGGCCGCCGACGAAGTCCATGCCCCCCGCGTTGTCGACGTGCAGCTCCATGTCTGGTCGGAAGAGCCGTTCGTTGAGCATGCTGGTGTGGTCGAAGGCGGACTGGTACGGGAACTGCGCGCCCAGGTGCAGAGACGTCAGGCACTCGCCCTGGCCGAACTCTGGCTGCTGTTGCTGCTGCTGCTGCTGCTGCTGCACGGCCACCGACGCCTGCTGGTGCTGCTGCTCGCCGCCGTTCGTGTCAGTCAACTGCTTGCTCATGCTGAAGTAGCCCGGGTAGCTCTGCAGCGACGTTCTCGTCGAGCACCCGATGTCCCTGCGTACGCCATGGACGATTGTATTTGTTCTTCAGATAAAATGCTAGCACCAAGAACTCTTAGACCACACGCACTGAGCTCAGTCTCGATCTCACCTCTGATGGAGGAAGCTAGGGTCTTCAGGTAGCATCATCGGCTGCTGCCCGTTGCTGCCGCCGCCGTTGTGGAACCATGATGAAGCGTTCGGGTCGCCGGTCAGGCCCAGAGGCAGCTGCATGTCGTTCTGGAACTGAAATCAAATGGCATACGGGGTAACAGTTTGATCAGATGTCTGGAACTGAGACCAAGATGTTCTGATTTTTTTTGAATATGAATCTTTTTACCTGAGCCGCAGCACATTGTAGGCCCATCAGTTGCTGCTTAGCGAAGTTCTCCTAAGCATATCCAACAAAGTGCGAAATGAGATTGAATTCTTAGAGGGAATACACAATTTTCTGAATTTAATACTTGGGATATCGAGCAGTTAACTGTTATCCTGAATATTGTGTGTATTGCACATTAAGACCGGCCAGAGTAAACGAAAATTCTTAGGGATATCTCTACCTTATGACTGCCGAGGCGATTAAGAGATTCTTTGAGAGATTGCTCCATTGCTCTTATATGGTCGATATTCTCAACCTTCTCTGGTTCGCTCCAATAACTGAAGAAACAATATGCCACACTGTCACACTCTCCACTCTTACCGGTTTCCCCCTTTTTTTTTTGTGAAGAGATACACTTAACTCTACCATAAAAGCAAAATATGTACTATTAAAAGGTCCCCTTATGAAGATCATGTGCTATGAAAACAAAAACTTTAGACAGCACTGAATGTGAAGATTTCAACAGATATGCTTCTTTTTTTAGGTAAAGAATATATATGTCACTAATTGCATTGAATCAATCAATAGAGCATCCAATTTTTTGTGCTGATTATGAGAATTGATGCTAATTAACTACCTGAGACGCTTTTGAACATCTGCTATTTGACATTGCAAAGCACCAAGATGACTCGATAGTTCCTGTGAAACAATTAAATCAATGAGCATTAGATACCGAAAACCAGAAACAAGGAATTCCATGAGCTGTTCATCATCATCCTAGGTGCGCCTATGTTGAAATGTACCTCGACCGTCTGACCCCTACAATAGATTCAAAAGCACTACCAAGTGAGAATCTTCCGTTGGAATTCTACATTTATGCAATCATGTAGCTCTCTTGATACCCAATGTAAATACTAGCAAAATTACCCAGAGCCTAAGAAGTCCTGAATGTTGACATCATGGTCTAGCTTCTTGAAGGTCTTCCTTAGGGCCTTTTGGGAACAAAAGGAGACTAGTCAGTTCATTCTCAAACTTAATATGCTAAGGAAAAAGTACCTCGATAAATAAAATCTATTTGTTGACATAACATACTTCTAAGCTCTCCATCTTCCTGTTAACAGAAAGGAAGAATTTTAGTTGTAATGCTATTTTTAATCGATTCAGCAGGTAAACGGAACAAGATTGCAACAACTCAAGTACCTTTTAGCCCTTTCCTGAGGAGTTTGTTGTGCATACTTTGCAATGACTTCGTCTATGGGGCTGTAATTGGAATAGTATATCAGGTAAACATTTAAATTCTGATCAACCTCTGCCATCCTAAATATCATTAGCACCCCATATATGCCACATATATGGCCAAAACGTTGTTTTCTGTCTCTATATTTTCATCTAAAAAATAGTGAGATAAAATCAATAAAATTAAATGGTGCTTCAGTCAGAAATTTGGTGTCGGTATGGGTTAAATTCAGAATAAGTGGAATGCGCTGAAAAGTTACATAATCAACCACAAAATTGGCAAATTCAGTCAAACAATTCACTAAAAAAATGAAACAAAATACTCATAAAACAGCTAATCCTATTCGGTCTGATAGAAAACTAGGCTTGCATCTGTCCAAGTTAAATTACCGGCCTGTTGGCCTGAAACCTACGAACAATTAATTTACTACATGAAGTAAAATCATTACCTTTTGTCGCCGACGCATATGGTGGGCTTTCCGGCAGGGGAGAACATCAGCAGGATGAGATCAATGTCACATAGTATGGATAACTCCTTGGCCTTCTTGAGTATCCCCGACCGCCGCTTAGAATACGTCACCTGCCGCCCGCTGCTGTTCTCCAACTTCTTAATCTTGAGCTTCACCCTCCCCATGTTGGAGAATTTCCAAAAAGAACCCCCCCTCTAAATGTCACAACTTTCACCAATTATGACAGAATCCGATGGAATCCAGATGGGGAATGTCTCTGTTATCCAGGACGTGAACGTCGCAGTAGAGCATGGACGGGAACAACAGGCGAGATGTAAACAAAACAAATTCTTCCTTCGTTTGATGCGATCGAATTGGTCAGTGAGATCGAACCAGGAAACAGGTGGGGATGGGGAACTCTTATGGCCAAATAGGAGGCATCGGGGGAGAGATCGAGCCAAGAACCGGCGAAATCGGCAGTTCTTGGGTCGATCAAGCGGGAGAGAAGGGGAGGAGAAGAGAGATAGGGGTCAAGAAGGAGAGAGCGAAAGAGGGGGGGAGGGAGAGTGGTGTGGCTGCGCGTGGAGGGAGAGATGGGCAGGGAGAGAAAAGCGCGGGAGGGGGAGGTCAGGGTCCAAACTGACCGGGCGAGAAGGGGGGCTCGGACAGTTGGAAATGTTTTTCGTTTTCTCCACGCTCGTTTTCTACGTGCTTTTCTTCGGTTGTCCTCTCGTGTTGTTAACGCTAAGTTTTTCTTTCACCGACCTCCGTGTAGCGTGTATCAATAAAACCGAAGATCTATTTTTTTAAAAGTCCAGATCTATTTCATAATTCTAAATGATAGTACAAAGAATCCTAAAAGCAATAAAAATTACAAACATGTTTCTTGGCGACGTAGCGACCACTACAAGCACTCAAGCAAGCTAAAGACGTGCCACCGTCCTCATCCCTCCCATAGTGAAGCTAGACAAAATTTGTTATAGTAAAGTTTGTTGTAGTAAATAGACGAAAATCTGTCGTGCTAAGTGTTAAAACTATAAACAACGATTCATATGATTTAATCTAAATAAATAATTGATAAAATATGATCATATAATATAAATATAAATAGATCACACAAAATAACATAGTATATATAAACATATTGCATATAAACAGGATAAACTAATCACATCTACTCTAAACACTAGAACTAAGAACTCTAACAGAATCTGAAAGAGAAAGTTTAGGGTCACGTACGATGCAGCAACGACAGTAGCAGTGGCCGCAGCGGCAGCAGCAGCGTTGTCGCCCATGTTGAGGTTGCCAAAGAGGTCGGTGATGTCCGGGAAGAAGTCGTCGTTCGGGAACTCGTCGTCGGACGACATCGTGGATGCCAGTAGTCGCGTTGAGCGCTCCGCAAAAACTTGATCGTCTCTTACCCCTACAGGTTCACAAGAGACGGGGTTCCGGAGGCCTACTGTTCCGATCTGCGGTGCACACCGCAAGTCAGGATAGGGAAGACGAAGACGACGGCGCAATGTACTAGAAGGAGGTTCGTGTAATAAGTTATAGTCACGTAGGGTTTGTGTCTCGGTTTATATAGTGTTGGTCGGGTAGGTCGTGGGACACAGCCCACGTTCGAGTCAACACATCCCTACGAATGAACGAAAGATGCGGAACCCCGAGAGATTCTCGGGGGCTCCTTGCTACATATTTGAGGTCGTTTTCGCTTTGTTTTTTCTAGCTCCGGCAACCCCTAATCCGGGGACTCACAGACTGGCCCGACCTATTGTTTCATAAACTGGTCTAGTACTGTGTGCAGCACCAAAAGCCACGCTTCGTCTCAGCTATAGACCGTAACCTGGCTGTATGGCTAGCAAGCACAAAAGCTAGAGGTACTCACACACACAAAATGCCGAAGGATACGACAGTTTGGACAATCCGGCTAGGTGCCTGGCTCGCACATTTCTGATTGCTAGATCCCTAGTACTGTGTTCAATGCTCATTAGCTACCCCTTGATTCTGGCTGCATACCGCAATCCGACACACCAGCCGACAAGGGCACAACGTAAATAGCAGAACACATGGAAAAATGGTTAGGTGCTTGGGTATACGCGGGCTAGCTTTCCAACGATGTGAAGCCACTGGCTAATCAGTAATACAAATTCCGTAGCTAACCCGCTAACAATCAAACTACTATATATTTTGTGCACGACCCATGGCATGACCGGCTAACGATGCCAAGTCGGTTGAAGGACAAGAGGCAGATAAGTTTCAAAATAGTTGTCTCTGACAACTATTCCAAAACTCGGAGGCTACACCTAGTGGGTGTGCTCGCGCGGCCCCACTGGAATCATAGAGTCTCGTCCGACCGAAGGAGTCCAGCCGGATATAGCGAGGCGGGGTTCGAAGCCAATTTTTTTGCGAAAGACAGATAAGTTTCGGAGCAGGTGACTCCGTCAACTAGTCCAAAATTCGAGGGCTACACCCACGAGGTACGTTCGCGCGCCCCTAGTGGAAGCAATCGATCCCACCCTGCTAAAGGAGTTCCGTTGGGCAAAAATTGCAAGGTAATAAAGAATGAAAGAGAAACAAGTGTTGGGATATAAGCAATCCCGTTCGACTGAAAGGATGCAGCCGACTACATATGCTGAAGTAGCAAAAGACAGATAAGTTTCAAAGCAGTTGTCTCCGTTAACTACAACGAAACTCAGGGGGCTACACCCATTGGTTGCGCTCGTGCACCCCTAGTGGAAGCAATCTACCCCGTCCGACTGAAGGAGCTCAACCGGTTAGAAGATCTAGAGGAAACAAAGCAGGAGAGAAATATAAGTGTCAGAAAGATGGTCCATCCGGCTGAAGGAGTTTAACCGGTTAAGATATAGAATAAATAAAAGTCAGATAAGTTTCGAAGCAGTTATCTCCGTCAACTACTCTAAAACTCGGGGGCTAAACATAGTGGGTGCGCTCGCCCCCCCCCCCCCCACTGGAAGAGAGATCCCTGTCCGGCTAAAGGTGTCCAGCCAGATGACTAGAAGTCACAAAATGAAAGTAACACCAACTAGGTGGAGTTGGGAAAGCAAGCAAAGGAAATATTCAAAGGCAGAGGAAGATGCATAACATAAAAATAAAGGGAGTCGAAGCTCCCATCAGATCCATGAGTTCAACAAAATGACACATCAAAATAAAAATCCATAAAAGACCACCTGGCATCCCGGGGATCGGTTTAGTTAGCAGCAGGGCATTTTCCATGAGTGCGGCTCTGGTCTTCTGCTCCTCCGCCCGCGCCGGCTGATGAGGTCTCCGCTCCTCCGGTTGGCGTGCCCGAGGTCCCGACATCATCGGTAGTCGTCTCCTCTCCCGCGTCTGGCTCAGACTCGGTCAGAACCTCATCGATGTCAGTGTAGTCAGCTATGTTGAACGCGGCTGCACGGAGTCCCGGGTGAGCCTGACGCAGGGTGGAGAGCTCGGCGCCGGCTTGGAAGCCGCTCACAAGCTTCTCCAGGTGGGAATCCTTGTACCAGGAGAGCATGAGTGCTAGGGCCATTTCAGCCCCGATGCGCGCTGCCAAGTCCCGCAAAAGGCACCTTCGCGATCTTCTTTGCCAAACCAGCCATAGTAGCCGGAGTGGCATTGTCAGGACAAAGGAAATCAAAGAGGGAGGTGGTCACCTTGCGGAGCTCCGTGGCCTCCTCCCCTAGCTGGGCGACCTGCTCCAGTATGTAGGGCTATTCACCCGGGTAGTCTTCCTAGAGTCGGATGTACGGCAAGAGATCTATCCCCATATAGTGGACTATCAGCAAAGTTAGTAACGAAATCCGGCTGGGGAATCCAGAAAAAGTGAACTAAGATAGGCATACCTTTGGCAGTCCTACTAACGTCGACGAGCTCCTTCAACACGCGCTTCTCTATCTCCTTCAACCGATTGACCTCCGCCTTCTGGTCTTGACACTCTTTGTCGAGGAGGTTGAAGGTCATGGCCTGGCTGGAAAGGACCTTGTCGTGCTCCTTCGCCACACCCTCCAACGCCATGACCTTGGAATGGAATTCCTTGTCCTGGAGGAGGAGGGTGGAGTTCGACTGAGACAACTGGTGGTTGGCCTTGGTCAGCCGGTTGATCTCTCGCTGGGCCGTGACCATTAGAGCTGCAGGACCATCCAGCAGTCAAAACCAAAGCAAGGGAAGCATGTAGTGAGCAAGGATAAGACAAAGGGCAACTCAGAACTCAGCCCGTGAAGTGCTGTTGGCAACCATCACTTGTCACTCAAGCCTTTACTAGGTCGACTAAGCGGACTTGGAGATTCTTGAGCTCCTTCAAGCCCAGCCTCAGGCTGGACTCCAGATCCTAGAGCGCCACCAATGAAGTAGAGGGATAAGCAAATGGTTTGTCAGCCAGGGAAACAGAAGCTTCGTGTTGTGCCAGGCCCCAGGCAGCAGCCGTCTCCTCGTCAGAGTTCTCATCGTCCATGATGACAAGCTCCTTCCCCCGCGACCGAACTCCGCCACCTAAGCCAGAAGCAATAGCTTCCGGAGGGGCACCGACACCTTGCCCGACACCCTTCGTGGCCCCAGTGGGTTCCGAAGGGGCGCTGGTCACCAGGCCGGCTCCGTCAGTCGGCTCTGGGCAAAATGACCAGGTTCATGACTATATCTACATTGCAGTATATCAATAGTATGTCCATATTTTGTAGATGGGCAGATCAGAACTAGATCCTCTAACTTGCACGACGAGAGTTAGATAAGCTACAATACCCTAACTTTACTTCTTCCAAATCATATGATTAAGACCAAAATGACTTAAATTAACTTGTATAATCTAATTTTATGTTATGCATTTAGAGTAACTACCCATAGAATTTTTTTTGGCGTAATGAAATTGATTTTAGTTTTTATATTTACATCAATTACCTACATTATTTAATTGCATTACATAATTGGATACTTGTATACTACAGTATCTTCCTCTCATGAGAGCAAAGGATCCTGGATGAAGGAGAATCATCCTTTCTCTCTCCTCTTTAATCTGGCATTGCCTGCACTGCTCCGCTCAATGGCACCTATTCAGGCGGGCAGCATCGCAGCAATCACCTCTTTCTTCCCATGTAAGCTTTCGCACAATGGAGTACAACCATGCAGGCGCAACGATGCAGAGAAAGTTGGGACCCGTGGTGATCTAGCCCAACTTTCCTTCAGTTTACCTCGTGTTTCCACCAAAAAATAAGCTTTAGATATTTTCCTTCCCATATTAGAGCAAATTTAGTAGAACTAACATGCTGGCTATTAAATTAATTGTTATGTACTACAAGTACTACTAATATAGCCATCGTACAATAGCTAACTATTAAAAAATACAATTTATAATAACATAGCCCAGCGCACATACTCATAGAGTACCTAGGAGCACTTGCAACAGGTAGCTCTTGCATGATGAGAGTCCACTCCTCTTCTCTCTCTTCTACTCTCTCCTCCATTGGAGGGGGAGCGATTCGGCAGGAGAAGTGCAGGAAAAGTACCGTGTGCTCCGCTTACCGAATCCCACGAGCTGAGTCTAAACGGTGGAGCTACTCCATACTTGGTTTTGTTGACTCGAATCTACCTTTTTCCTTAGCTCAATCTACACCGTGTAAACGCCCTAAGTAAAAATATAGTAGTATTACTATTTTATTACTTACAAATGCTAACTAGGCCTATACTATTTAGCTATATCTAAGAAGAAGTAAGACTTGAGTCACAAAGTTCACCCTAAAATTTACCCCATTTCATGGGTTCCATTTAATAGGAAAATTGTAGCTTTGCAGATTGTTTTTATATTCTAGTCATACACTACCATGTCTGCCATGTGGGTCCACATTAGCTATTTCTGTGTCTGGTAGTACAGTACTAGGCAGATAGCTAGCACCACCCTACCCACTGTACTAGACTCAGGTTTAATGGAAAAAGGTGCTCTTAGACACACCTTTTTCACAAACTTCACACACACACATAGAGCAATTCCAACAGTATAGCTAGCAGGATTTTGTACAATAGTTACCTCTAAAGATTTACCTATGGCGTACTACGTTATATGTAAATGGCCCACCACAAATATTACAAAATGCATAGGACCAATATGGTATACCATGTAGAAACATACCTTGGTTGCTATGAGAAATGATAAACGTGAGTTTTGATAACTTCCGGAAAGAACTTCCTTCACAATATGGCCTACCATGTAGGAATATACCTCGATTTCAAGCCAAATAGCCAAGTTTAGCACCAGGTTTACATCGTACTTTATGATAAGGTCCTCATATTTAGTAGATGGGCACATCTTGGCATGGTAAACAATGCTTATTTTCCAACTTTTATGACTCGAAAAATAATTTACAATTTTTCAAGTAACTGTTTTTTGTAAGCAACCATATGCAGAATAAGACCCATATGACAATCCCATTTTCACACACGGTGCACACAATTTTCTGGAAATTTCCCATGTTACATGAATTTGCGAGCTAGCTAATTTTGCCATTTTCACACATAGTGCACATAATTTTCTGAGCACTTATCATGTTACATGAACTTGTGTGCTAGCTAATTTTTCCACTTTAGCTCCCTATGTCGATTTACCAAAACCATATCAAACTTGAAGTACGGTTGCATGATGGGCTGCTCGCTCCTAAGCTTCGGCTAAAAAGTGGTGGATCCAGAGGGTGGCCAGGACGGTGAATGGACCATCCTGAGATTTCTACATAGCCTATATATTATATAAAATAAAAGAGATTTCTATTTTTGTGCCCCTGGTTCGTTAGTTGTACTCACTTTTTCCCAGCCGCTTAACTTTTTCTCACTTTTGCCCATCTCCTTCTCGGAAACTAATCAAAGAGCTCAAACAGCAACTATCGTCAGATTGACCGTTGGCTGACGTGTGGGGCTGCATGGTGTGGGACCATGTGGGTCCGGTTGGTCCGGAATGCGTTATGTTGACGTGTGGGTCCATGCCATGTGGGATATGGTGTGGGACCATGTGGAGCGCGTTTGGTGGTTACGTGTGCCCTGTCGCCTAAACTGGAAGTTTTCTTTTTTATTCTTTTTATGATTAGTCTTTTTAAGAGCGCCTTTCCCCTCTCTCTCGCTAATAGTAGTGTTCTTTTGCCCAAAAAGGTAGTGAATCTAGAGCAGCTTCTCTCTTTATTCATTGTTCCTTTTGACCCTCGTTGTTTCCTAATCTGGTAACAAATCTAGAGCAGAAAATCTAACAAGCACCATAAATACATTCAGTAAATAGAACATATGTAGATAAAACAGCTAATATATGATATATATAGTACGGTACTTAACGAGGTTCGATAATTAGGCTGCTCAGCAGCAGCATCGGAGATGTTCAACACAGACAATACAAAAGAAGTTGCTTTACAGCAGCAACAACACAACATTAGTGGCCCCTCATGGCCTCCGCCAGGAGGGCCTCTGCCTCCTCCCTCTGGCGATTCCTCCACTTCTTGCTGCCTAGTCCCTTGACCTTTGGTGCCTTGGGCTTGATCAGGGGCATGTGACCCTCCTCGATGGCGACCTTCCGGAGGTTGTGGAGGTGAAATCCGAGCACCTGGTGCTTGGCTCTAAAGCCATGGACCTTCACGGACAGGCCACAGGTCTTCACGTCCTCAGCATGCTTCACGAGGGAGTTGAAGTCGGCGGCAAGGAGCCTCCTGGTACATAAAGGGCACCTGTAGACATTGGCGGCGAAGAAGTTTTCATACTGGCTGGACTTCAGCCTCCTTAGCACCTGACGAGTCTTGGTGTCCTTGGACTCGTCGTAGCTATAGATGTCGCTACTATCCTCCTGTTGGAAAAAATAGTAGAGTGCAATAAGGACATGATGGAGATACCTTGATTATCGGGATTGATTATTTGCATAAATTAACAGATTAAGATCCCCTGATTATTCCCCAATCCCCAAATCTCAAACCAAATCGAATACTGATCCCAACTACAGATCGGTGCTAGTACTAACTAGGGAATCCCTTAACTGTAACTCGGAGGACAAATAAAATAGGATTGAAATACGAATAGGGGATTCATCAAAATACGAGATCTAACACAAGAGGATTAGCTACTGTAAAAATACCTAGCATCCAACGATTGAAAATACGAACAACCGAACCCTAATAACATATGATCTAGCATCCAACAATGGGAATAGGGAAGAACAAGGGAAGGGATAAAACCCTAGTTACCTCCGACCATGGGTCAGCGATGCTGGTGTCATAGGGGTTCTCCGACCTGATGTAATCCTCCTCCTCGTAGGGGTCCCAACAGAGCGGGATCTGCTAGAGACTGACGGGGGCCTCCTCGTCGGCGGCTATGATGGAAGCGGGGACGGGGGTCTGAACGGGGATTGCAGATGCCTTCGATGCCACGACGGGGCCTTGTATGGGGATGTGGGACTCCTCGCCGATGGCCTTGGAGGTGATGATGGCCACCGTGCCGTTCTTTTCCATCACCGGCGTTGTTGGGGTTTTCCTGGGGGTTTGCAGAAGGTGATGGGATAGTGGAGACGCTTGTGTGAGTGAGCGAGTGAATGATGAGTGGGAGTGGGGAAGCCTCTATAAAGGTGAAGGGAAGGGATGTTTCGTTGCACCACCGTGCACCACGTAACCTCATACGCTACTGCACTGTGCACGGCCACACACGTCCGCTACCGCCCCATTGACCGCGTCACGCGTATCGTGCGTCATGTTTTTCCCTCGTGTCTAACCCTGGCTACTTAGTTGTGCTCAGTTATACCCACGAGTATAATACTGGCAGTTTGGTTGTGCTCATTTTTGTCCTCTAGTACTAACACTGCCATGTGCAATATATTCAATTTTACCCTCCGGTGGCTGGTCAACAGAGAGTCAACAAAAGGGTTTTAGCTAGCTAATTGAGTCATTTTATGCACAACAAATTCAAAAAGATCAAAACATAGTGGCATCTACCCAAGGAGTATTATTATGTGACCTACCACCATAAGAAATGTATAGAAATCAAGTTTTAATCTAAATCACCACTTCTCAAATCACCTACTATCTATGAAGGTTCATGGCTTTCTACTCAAGCCTCTTCCCAAAACATCCCTCCCCAAAATATAGTTTGTCTGAATGAGGCAATAATTGTCAAACTAATGTATATTTGAATTGCAAATAGTTTGATGTAGGCCAAGATGTATTTTATTGTATAAAAGATGCCTTTTTCCTTTTTTAAATCTCTTTCTATTTTATATTTGAATCTCTTTGTTAGTTTTGCCCTTGGTTTTTAAGTTATACTTAGTTTTTCCCTTGATTTTTAAGTTTTACTCAGTTTTCCCCTCTCTCTTAGTCACAAACTCTCACACTTGTACTCATCTTGGCTGCTACACTCTGATTGGTTGTCACATGGATCGTTCTTACCAACCGTTGATCCTCTGTGATCTAGCTGACAGGATAACCTCTATATCTGTCGGGGTGCATCCCTCTATCCATGCAAAATAACGAGTTTGCCATTAGTACTTTAACTCCATAAACAAATGATTTTGAATATAATTTGAAGGGAAAGTGTTCAAAGGTGTATAATTTTCGTATATGCAAGTTTATGCATTACATTCCACTCTATGAAAATAATAATATCTCAAGATTTTCTTAACACAACATTATCACGTATTAAGTGCGATTTCAAAGAGTTCAAAGGTGTATAATTTTCGTATATGCAAGTTTATGCATTACATTCCACTCTATGAAAATGGGGAGAAAATGATAATCTCTCAAAATTTTGTTAGCATATCATTATCACGTATTAAGTGCGATTTCATAGTGTTCAAAGTTTTATAATTTTTGTATACGCAAGTTTATGCATTATATTTCACTCCATGAAAATAATAAATGATCAGGATTTTATTAGCATAACATTATCATGTCCTAAGTGCAATTTCAAAGAGTTCAAATGTGTATAATTTTCGTATATGCAAGTTTATGCATTACATTTCACTATATGAAAATAATAATCTCTCAAGATTTTTCTAGCACATCATTATCACGTATTAAGTGCGATTTCATAGTATTCAAAGGTGTAAATTTTCGTATTTCTAAGTTTATGCATAATATTTCACTCTATGAAAATAATAAAACTCTTAATATTTTCTTAGGACAACATTATCATGTCCAAATTGTAATTTTAAAGTGTTCAAGAGTTGTGTAAATTATAAACACTCTTTTACATTAAGAGTTGTACAATTTTTAAAATTTGAATATGTTCAAGATTTGTGTTATTTTCTTATTTCTTATACATCCACCTCCCTAGATCTCAAAGTTGGACTTTCACCTCATAGATTCACTTGATTGCAGCCAAGACATTAACTCGATAAACCAATTAAATCATCGGAACAGCTCGCCGGCCGCATCCTCCACAGCAAGCGCGCACCCAATTGATCTCCTGAATTGCGCCAATTGCTTGTCCACAGCAAGCGCCCCCGTCTAATCAGAACATTTTGGTACGAGATCTAACCTTCCCTATGCAGGGTTGCCATTATCATCCTTCATATAGGTCAATGGGATGGCACCATACTGTGGCCAGGACGAACGGGAGGCCGCAGTGAAGCTAGACAAAGGGCCGCCATCGTTAGAGAAGAAGAAGAAAGGGGAGGCAATGACACGGGTGCGGGCGCAGGGCTGGCTCGGGGTCCCATCTTGCAATGCCAACCTGGGTAAGCTGTGGGTCCGCACTCACGTGGATAAGCTGTGAGTCCCATGCTGATCTGGATAAGTGGTGAGAGATGTCCACTACGGAACCGACTGAATGCGGTCCCACTTGTTAGCATGTAACGGCAAGGGTTCAATACAGGACCCGACAGAACGCAGCCCCACTTGTCAGCACGTAACGGCGAGGGTCCACTACGGGACCCGACTGAATGCGGCCCCACTTGTCAGCACGTAATGGACAACGAGTTTCAGATCGTGTGAGAGTTTCGTAGAAGAAGATGGTCAAAAGTGAGGAAAAGTTAAGTGACTGGGAAAAAGTGAGTACAACTAAGGAACCAATGACACGGAAATAAAAATCCTAAAATAAAAAACTTACTAAATAAAAATTTAGTACACGAAGAATATGAGGCGCATAGCGGTACCATAGCAGACCATGTTGTTTGCTTGCTATTTTCAAATTACATGAATATAAAATATGTCTAGCTAATTACGCTAATTACTCCCACTAAAACTATTTTACGTCGATCTACCAAAAATATATATATCAAATTTGAAAAACGTGTGCATGATTGGTTCCAAAAAAATTATTTAAGGTACCCAAGAACTGAATATATCAAAAACCATCAACATGTTTAAAAAAATTAACTTCTTGCAATATCCATGGACACAAATTTTATCATTCGTTCATACAATCATTATACCTGTGTCCTCACTACCGCCCATGAGATATTCAAGAAAAATCATCATAGATCTTTCTCTTCCCTCTCTTCTCCACCCTTCCTGACTTGGAAAGCTTCGCAACACCCAATAGGTATATGTAGTGCTTCCGGGCTTGATTATATAGTTCACAGAGTACTAGTAACGATACTACTATGCCAGGTAGCGGTACAGAGAAAGCAGGGGACCCCATCATGTGAGCCATAATTTTTCTAGGAGATAAAATCTACTAGCATGATCCACAAATTTTCCTCCCAATCCTCATGTTTTTTCTCAAATAAGATCGCATGGAACATCACATGAGCTGCATTAAATCTTATCTTATATTACCACTAAATAGTGTACAAACAACTTTAAATATTCACCATCTAGAAAATCCCAACATTTCCAACCGCTGAATCTTATTTTCCATTATAGCATCTAGAATATTCTATTGACAGTGTTTAGCAGAATGACTGTGCTTCAAACCTCAAAACACACTTCTCCATCATTATAGAATATTCTTTGTCATTTCTCGAGACAATGGTCCCAAAATTTTTAAGTATTAGGTAGCTAAAAAAGTTTATTTCTACATGATATAAATTGCAAGAACCAAATATACACGCTTACTTTATAGATTTGGCTCTTTTATAATTTTTTAGCTTTACCTATTATAGAGTATAATTTTATATAGTGATGATATGTCATACTTCTATTATTATGCGCGTCACGCATGCAAGGCACATGCAACTTACTAATAAAAGGATGGTACATAAATACAAAGAGGCCCCGAACTAATCTCGCCCAACTAACCAGGAATTTGAAGATAAGGCCTCAAAATATGCAAAAAGGATCCTAGTACAGAAATGATGAAACAATCAGGTAGAGATTCATTGATTATCAACGGTGGTATAAAAGATGGGCATGACTCGATGCCGGATAAGAGAGTCCACATTTCCCCCTCCCAAATCACAATGCTTGGAACGGTCACTCTGAAGATGGAAGCTGCCGTGCTCCACTGTTGTCGTGGTGGTGTCACGGCAAATGCCATGGATAGGCTAAAGGTGAGGACTAATATGCGCTAGGGGAATCCAGGGAGGGATAGTAGAGTGATTCTCTACACAGAAGCTTTGTATTGATGTTCAATCTCCAAGATTACAAGTGCTCCTCGAGCTGTATTGACAAGAGGAGGAAGAAGAAACTCTCTTACTCTTGCCTACTAACTAGTCCTAGAATCCTAGATCCACTAGTGTTCTCCTTGCTATGTATCTGAAAAGACCCAACCCCCTTACCAGAACCCCAACCCCCCCCCCCTTATATAGAGGTGGTTCGGTCCTGGCCTAGGGCATACGTGGAGGCATATTCCTAAGAATATGCCCCCTCCAAAAGCAGTAACCCGACAGGGGTGCTTTTCCCCCGCGTCACTCTTGCTTTAGCGACGTAGCTTCTGCGGCGCCCGCGTCAGCCGACGTGAGCGTCGTCACCCTTGTCGGCCACGATCCGGTGGTCCTGCCCTTGCTTTATTCGCTCATCCAGTACACACCGGACCTTCTTTTTTGACCAGAGAGATTCCTTCCTTCTCCTAGAAGCCAAGTGAGGATCCGGATCACAGTAGATCCGGCCACACCTTAAGTCGGATGAGACAACGTTAGGCGTCCCCCCTGGTCCGGGTTACTCCGTGATCCAGCCTGCCTTGAGGTGACTCGGCCAGCATCCGCTTTGACCTTGCCGACCCTCGGCTAATTCGGCCCTTATACCCCGGAGTGACCCTACTCGGGGTTATCCCCCCAACATTAGTCCCTGAAGCTGGTGCGGTCTTAGCGGCCTTGGTCGCTAAGGCCACATCAGGTTCCTTCATATCTAAGCTTCGGACGTTTAGTTCCGGGTTAACTTCTTGTCTCGGATTATACGGATTTACGTTCCCTTCGCACGTTCCAAGTTTTCACTTGGCGGCCGGGTTACCATTTTGGCTCGGATCCTATGGTTTTACTTTCCCTCTGCACATTTCAAGTTTTCACTTGCCGGCCGGGTTACCATCGTGGCTCGGATCCGGGCCTTGCTTCCTTCTCCCGTACGTTGAGGTCAATCATTACGTTGCCTCATTTTAAGGGCCAGCACAGTAACCGCCGCAGTAAATGTCAGTGATTACTGTGCGGGGGTTACGTCACGTCTGTCTCCTCGTTTACCGCAACTGCACGTCGCGTCATGGGATCACATTTACTCTGCGGCCCCCGGTGTGGCTTCTCTCTGATTGGTCGATGCTGGTGATACACGGCCACACCGTGTGGCCCTCCAGCGCAGCACGATCCCACTCGTTGATTACTGGGGGCGGTTAAATGGGGGAGGGGCACGCTCCTTAGCACTTTTCCATCTCCGCGCCCCCTCGCCCGTTCCTCTTCTTCTTCCTCGCGACCGCGCCGCCGCCAGTGCTCGTTTCAGCAGCGCCGCCGCCGCACCTTCTCCGTGCCTCCGCACCGCAGTCACCGCCGCACCACTGTTTAGCCATGGGTCCTCGTCAATCTAGACCGCAGAGCCCCGCTGCCGCCAGCTCCAACGAGGACAGCAGAATCGAGATGACGGAGGAGGAGCTCATCGTCGTCGAGCAGGAGATGGAGGAGGACGCCGACGCGGCGGACCGCGGCGCGTGGGCCGGCTCGTGGGTCTGCGAGGATGACATCGACTGGCTCTACCAGACCCGGCATATTCCCGCTGGCGTCGCCGCTCGTCTCCCCTCCTCGGAATTGGCCCCCTCACCCAATCCGGGTGAGTTCGTTGTTTTTCTTTCCCATTTCCAACGGGGATTTGGCCTTCCGGTGAGTGATTTCTTTCGGGACTGGGTCCGGACCTATCACCTGCAACCACACCATCTCCCGGCGAACGCCATCACCTCTCTGTCCGCTTTCGTTTCCTCGATCGAAGGCTACACCGGACTATGGCCCACGAAGGAGCTGTGGATCCGGTTCTTCGGCCTCCGTCGCAACGTCGTCCCCAACATCCATGCTGAGTCGGAGGACAAGCAGCTCACTCAGTTCGGAGCTGCCTCGATCTCGCTCCGTAGGTTTTCGATCTTTCCCCGGGTCACCGGGCTTGACTCCTGCAAAGGATGGGCCCGGACCTTCTTCTACGTTCGGAACGAGGGCACCGAAGACTTGATCCGGTTGCTGCCCTACGCTCCGGGTCCCCCGGACACAAATTTCTGGGAGGAGGTCGACAGAAAACCTACAGCTCTGGCCAACCAAGTAAACAAAAGGTTTGCGGAGCTGAAGAAGCTCGGATTGCGCAATGAGGATGCCATGATCACATTTGTGCGCAACCGAATCTCTCCCCTCCAGCGGCGCACTCACAAGTTGTGCCATATGAGCTTCAGCCGCGACCCCAACCGAACCTCCTCGTTCGAGTTGAGCAATACGGAGATCTTCCGCCGGGTCAAGGCTCTTTTCACCACCCATAAGGACTTCTCCGCCGAATGGACGTGGGGAATCGAGCATTACTGCCATGATAGGCTCCCTCCCGCGGTAAGCTTCGCGGGGTAAATATATTTCAGATCAATTTCATGTCGGTTCTTATCATATTTTTGGCTTTGCTCCTTGTGCTTTTTCCCAGCTGTTTCTCTAGCAAACCCTCGAGGATGGACTAGATCCGACCCTTAAGTGGGCCCCGGACCGAGAAATCCCGGATGAGGAGCAGCCGGACCAGGAGATGTTCCTCCCCACAACCGATGCCACCAAACGACCCAGCGGTAAATTCTCTTCTCTTAGAGATTGGCCCGACGATGAGGATGACTCGGATATCGATGTGATTGAACCCGTTGAGGCTGTCCCTCTTTCTTTTGCCTTCCCGGCATCAGCTAACCCCGGTGGGCACATCCACGAGGATTCTCCACTTGCCACGGGCGAGACTGTTCCGGTGGCGTCAAAGAAGAAGCGCGGATCCGCGTCAAGTTCTTCTTCCAAACCTTCTCAGCCTTCCAAAAGGCAAAAGAAGGCCAGAGACAAGACTGCCTCCAAACGGGCAGGCAAAGCCCCGGCACGGAGGGCCCGGAAACCTAAGGAGGCCGAGACCTCGGATGCGTAAGTTCTTTTTCACTGCGCAACACACTTCTCCCTGCATCGGGGTAATTTCACTCCTGACATTATTTTCTCTTGCAGGGCTCCTGTGGAGGTCCCTCAGAGCGGATCGAGCATCTCCTCTCCTCTTCGGTCCAGTCCTTCCCCTCCTCGTGACGACGAGTCACGCCCGCTGAGCCCTATTCCGGAGGGCTTTGCGGCCGCTCCGGGTTCCGCAGTACCTCCTTCAGAGGTACGCGACCTCGGATTAGGAGGGGTCGGATCGGCCGAGGCAACGGCGTCCGGCACTTCGGCATTGCCGCAACCAGCAACTACCAAGTCTACCGCAACTCCAGCACCAGCAGCAGCTCTAGCACCAGCCATCGAACCAACGCCTGTCCCGGCTCCGAAGAAACCAACAGCAGCTCCAGCGCCAGCCACCAAAGCTCCCGTGCGAAGTTCATCTGCCTCGCCCGAGTCATCTCAAGCTCGGCGAGGACCCACTCCAGCGGCTTCCAAGGGAAAATCCACTGTGGTCACATCCTCCTAGCAAGCCAAAGGCAGGTCTACCTCCGTCGAGGCTGGGCAGCGAACTTTGTCGTCAATGCTTCCAAAGAAGTCACCAGCAGCGACGGATCCTCCTGCCGAGCCAGCCGAATCACAGCAGATGGTTCTTCACACTAGCCCAACTCTTGCCCTGATCGAAAGGAAAGAAGCTCATGCAAAGGGCTTGGTGGCACCCCACATGCCCACTGGCGAACGGTACCCTCCGAGCCTCATCGAGTTCGTCATGAACTGGAACAAGGCGGAGTTCGTCTACAATGACGATCTCCCAGAAAAGTTCGGCCCAGCTGAATTTTCCGCTCAGATGAATACCGCCGCCAAGGCGATTAACCTCGCTGGGCGTATGATGGAGATACGTGTTTCTTCTTTACCTGCTGTAGATAATAACCATTAGTCCCCGAGCCTTCGGCGGGGTAACTTGTTACTCGGCCGGATGCTCCCTAGAAGAGCAACGTAGCTGCATGTAAACTTCAAATATACACCTAGAGCCGGGTTAAGTTCCACTTGGCCCGGACCTCGTACACTTCAAATATGCACACACCTAGAGCCGGGTTAAGTTCCGCTTGGCCCGGATCTTGTACACTTCGAATATGCACACACCTAGAGCCGGGTTAAGTTTCGCTTGGCCAGGATCTTGTACACTTCGAATATGCACACACCTAGAGCCGGGTTAAGTTCCGCTTGGCCCGGATCTTGTACACTTCGAATATGCACCGAACTAATTTTACACGCATGTGCCTTTGTCAGGTAACCACCAATCGTCGGAGCGCCGAGTTTCAGTGCCTGCTTAATACCCATAACATCTTGCGTGCAAAACATGTTGCACTTGGCGTGGATCATGAAAAGAGAGGTAATTTCCTCTCTTAACACCTCACCATTTTGTTTGTTTCTGCCAGACTGACCTCCTTATTCGGTTTTTTGCAGCTGGGGTGGAGGCTGAAAACAAGATTATGCGGAAGAACTTGGAGGAAATCCGAGGTGTGTCCCCTTTCGGCCAACGTCGTTGTGTTTTCCATTCTTTCTTCTCCTTGGCTCGGCAAACATTCACTCCTCGACTTTGCCGGGTCAACACACTATTTCAGCATCGCTTGAGGATAGTGTGCCCGTGCCTGATATGATGCTGCATTTTCTCGAACAAGCAGGACAGCATCAAGCCGAGCTGAAGAAGAAGAACGATGAGCTTGCCCTCCTCCGGACCAAGGATGACGAAATAGCCAAACTCAAGGCCGAGATGGAGAAGATGAAGGCCCAACACAAAATCGATCTCCAAAAAGTTGGCCAGAACTTCACCGAAGAGCGTGAGCGCTTTACCCTTGTCCGACCTAGTTTCCGGGTTGGCTCATATGCCTTTGCTTCAGCATCCTCCCTTTCCTTATTTTCAGACAACTTTCCGGAGGGTACTGCCATCGCCAGTGCTGCCGTTGCCAAATTCCACCAAGAAAGGGGTACTCCCATCGCTCCTGATGGTGAGAGCATCCCTTTAGACATGGAGGACCTATTGGTCAGCGTGTCAGCTCGGGTGGAAATTATTAAGAACTTTCCTCCGAAAGATCTCCTCGATGTTGCGGTCCGGATCTTCAACACATTCTGGCCAAGCGAGGACGCTCTGGAAAGGATCACGCTCCTCGCCGACAAACTGATGGAGATTGAGACTCAACTTGACCTCTGGAGGGAATCCGCCGGGCGTGCCGCAGCAGATACCCTTCTCCATCATATCCTTTCATGGTATGAGAAAATCGATCTGAGCCTCCTCACCCGTCGGCGTACCGGATCCAAATGGACCGATGATCCGGAGTGGGTAGCTCGGCGGCAGGCTTGCGCCTACAGCCTCGTCGAATATTCTCTAGTCCATGACTGGGTTGAGGGGCCGAGCTTTCCGGAATCCGGCGAGGAGGAGCAGATGGAGAACGTGGAGGATGGGTCGGGCGATGATGGAGAAGATGTTGCTTCAGATATTGAAGACAGTGATGATGACGCCGAACTTCCTCCTCCTGTCGCTCCTTAGTTGAAAAAACTTCAAAATTTATCAGATCCCCGGTATGCCGGGTGCAATTGTATGCTAAATACATGATATTTTGCTACTATGCTTGTATGCCGGATTGACTTGGGCGTAGTCCCCGAGTTTCATTTTCTTGTTCATCTAATTCTCCGGCTTGATCCGTGTCTACCTTGATTTGGTTTTACGACTTACGAATCCGAGCCTCAAGAATTGTTTTAACAATACTGAGAAACTTTGAGGCTTAGCTCAGAATAATTCAACATAATAGCTTAAAAGTAAATACGGGGTTAGTCCGAAAAACAAACGTTAGCTGGAATAGGATCGTCTCCTTAGTAGTTTTTCATGTGCTACGCAATTCTAAACTTGTTCCCTTGCTTGCCATGAAGCCAATTCTTGTTGGACAGCAGCAAGTCGAAGGGTTTGGTTTTTGGTGCTCACACATTACTAATCCGGGTTAAGCGAAACGAGTCATTCCAGCTAATGCATAAAAAGTAACAACAATCATTTATTAAGGCAGTCCCCGAGTTACTGCTCGAGGCTCCGCTATTTCATTGATAAGCTCATTGCCGACATACATACCGACATACGAGGATGACTCGGATACATACATTTTTAGCTAAGTGTAGAAGGGACGAAGTAGTGCTACATTCCACGGTCGCTTGGATTCCTCTCCGGACCTGTCCGCCTTGTACTTTTCCTGTGGCTTTGCATCTATGAGATAATAAGATTCATTGTGCAATGCTTTGCTCACGATAAATGGTCCTTCCCATGGGGGGGATAATTTATGCATGCCAGCGGTACGCTGTACCAACCGAAGCACCAGATCGCCTTCCCGGAAGACTCGGGGGCACACTTTCCGGCTATGATAGCGTCGGAGATTTTGCTGATATATGGCGGATCTGGACAGTGCCAGTTCTCTCGCTTCTTCCAGCAGATCAACATCATTTTGCCGGGCTTCTTGCACTTCGGCTTCTGTGTATTGGGTGACCCTAGGCGAATCATGCTCTATGTCGGCTGGTAATACAGCTTCTGCCCCATATACTAGAAAGAACGGCGTGTAGCCTGTTGATCGATTCGGAGTTGTTCTTAAACTCCACAATACCGCTGGTAGTTCTTCTATCCAGCACCCCGCTGATCTTTGTAGCGGCTCAATGAGCCGGGGTTTTATCCCGGATAATAGTAATCCGTTGGATCTTTCCACTTGCCCGTTCGATGGGGGGTGGGCTACCGAGGCGACGTCGATTCGGATTTTCTTGTCTCGGCAGAATCGTGCAAATGCTCCTTCAGCAAAATTTGTGCCGTTATCAGTTATAATGCTGTGCGGATAACCGTATCTCAAGATGATGTCTTTGAGAAATGTCACGGCAGTAGCTCCATCACATTTTCTTATAGGTTTCACTTCGATCCATTTTGTAAACTTGTCCACCATGACCAGAATGTGTGTCATGTTTCCTCTTGCTGGTTTGAACGGGCCAACCATATCCAAGCACCACACAACAAATGGCCATGTAATTGGTATGGTTTTGAGTTCCGACATAGGCATATGTGTCTTGGTGGCGTACCTTTGACAACCATTGCATTTTCTCACCAGATCTTCTGCTTGCTCCAAGGCACTTGGCCAATAGAATCCATGCCGGAACGCCTTTGCCACTAAGGCCCGGGATGAGGCGTGATGCCCGCATTCTCCTTGGTGTATATCTCAGAGGATGTCAAGTCCTTCCTCTGGATCAACACACCGCTGGAGGACATTGGTTACACTCCATTTGTATAGCTCGGAATTGATGATTGTGTAAGCTTTGGCTCTCCTCCGAGTTTGCCTGGCTAGCACTTCCTCAGTGGGTAATGTTCCATCTTTCAAGAACTGGTATATAGGCAGTGCCCAAGCTGGTACTGCTCGCGCAGGGAACATCTCCTCATCAATTTCCATCCGATCCACCGGCATAACTTCAGCCGGATCACGCTGAACAGTCCCCGAGTCTAGCGAGGTAGTCCCCGGGTTTGCCGAGGTAGTCCCCGGGTTCGGCGTGCTACCTCCCGTGTCAATGTCCATGGGCTCAACTCCGGATTCCGCGTTTTTCGGGACATAGATTGAATCGGTTCCTGGAGACGGCCTGATAGATGGTTTTCTGAGGTGCTCCAATGCTACGCCCGGTGGAATTGCCTGTCGGGTCGATCCGAGTTTTGACAGCATGTCGGCAGCTTCGTTTTCCATGCGAGGTACATGGTGAAATTCGCATCCCTCAAAGTAACCCGAGATTTTCTGCACATGAAATCTGTATAGTGCCATGTTTGGATCCAGGGCGTCCCACACTCCGGACACTTGCTGTATTACTAGATCCGAATCGCCAAAGAAGATTATCCGACGTATGCCAATCTCCTTTGCCACTTTGAGACCATGCACAAGAGCCTCGTACTCAGCGACATTGTTCGATGCTGCGAAATGGATCTGCAATACGTATTTGAGCTGATCCTTCTTTGGCGAGGTAAGCACAACCCCGGCACCTAACCCGGTTTTGGTTTTCGATCCGTCAAAGTGCATCCTCCAGTAGTTCGGATCTGGTGGCGGCGGTTCGTATTGTACCTCGGCCTAATCCACAAAAAAGTCCGCCATAGCCTGTGACTTGATCGCTTCTCTCCTATCATACTGAGGTGCGTAAGGTGCTAGCTCAATTGCCCATTTCGCAATTCTGTCATTCGCATCTTTGTTACCCATTATCTCGGAGATGGGGGCTTCGCATATCACTTTGATGGGATGCTCCTCAAAGTAGTGCTTTAACTTCTTTGCCGCCATATAAACTCCGTATGCCACCTTTTGAAAATGCGGGTAGTTCTGTTTTGAGGCAGACAATACCTCGCTCAAGTAATACACTGGCCTCTGCACCGACTTACCCTCTTCATCTCGCTCCACTACAATCACTGCACTTACAACTCGGTTGGTTGCGGCTATGTAGAGCAACATTGGCTCCTTCGACAGTGGAGAAGCTAACACTGGTGCAGTGGCCAACATCTTTTTCAAGTGGGCAAAAGCTTCATCGGCCTGCGGCGTCCAAACAAATTTATCTAATTTTTTCATGAGTTGGTAGAGAGGCAGTGCCTTTTCCCCTAACCGACATACAGACCGACTCAACGACGCCAGGCATCTAGTGAACTTCTGGACGTCGTTGAGACACTTCGGCAGCTCCATTCGTTCGATGGCTCGGATCTTAGTTGGATTAACCTCGATACCTCGGCTGGAGACGAGAAATCCGAGTAATTGTCCAGCCGGGACACCGAAGGTGCATTTCTCCGGGTTAAGTTTCATCCGGAATCTCCTCAAGTTCGCGAATGTTTGCCTTATGTCGTCAAGGAGCGTTGCGCTTTCCTTGGTCTTAATAACCACATCATCCACGTAGACTTGTACGTTTTGACCTATTTGATCGTGCAAACATTTTTGCATACATCTTTGGTACGTTGCTCCTACATTTCGTAAACCAAACGGCATAGTGCGATAGCAATAAGCCCCGTACGGGGTAATAAAGGCAGTTTTTATTTGATCATCCGGGTTCAGAGGTATCTGGTGGAAACCAGAATAAGCGTCAATAAACGACAACAGTTCACATCCTGCGGTAGAGTCGATGACCTGATCTATCCTCGGCAGTGGAAATGGATCTTTTGGACACGCCTTGTTCAGGTTCGTGTAATCGATACACATACGCCAAACCACTGCCACGTTCGGATCATCCTTCTTCTTTTCTACCAGCACCGGATTAGAGAGCCAATTCGGATACAACACATCCATGATAAATCCTGCTGCTAGCAACCGAGCTATCTCGTCACCAATGACCTTTCTCCTATCCTCAGCGAAGCGTCGGAGAGCTATCTTGTCATCAATGACCTTTCTCCTATCCTCGACGAAGGGTCTTACATTCAAAGAGTGCTCGGCCAACTCCCTCGGAACACCTTGCAAGTCCTGTGTGGACCAAGCAAAAATATCCCGATTCTCACGGAGGAAGTTGACGAGCTCGCTTTCCTATTTGTCAGTTAACCCGGCCCCAATTGTCACGGTACGCTCCGGAAACATGTTATCCACCGGGATCTTCTTGGTGTCCTTCGCGGCTTGAAATGAAACGCTTCCATGCGGGTTACTTAACACCGGCATATACTGCTGCGCGGACTGAGCTAATGCCGCCACCTCTTGGATTTTTCTTTTCTCTTGGGCAATTACGAGTGACTCGGCCAGGTTAGACCCGGCTGAGGCGCACTCAATAGAACGTCGGAAATCCCCAGCGATAGTAATTGCTCCATTTGGCCCGGGCAACTTCATCTTCAGATAACTAACGTGGCAACTTGCCATGAATTTGCTCAGTGCTGGTCTCCCGAGTAATGCATGATACGCGCTCTCCAAGTTCACCACCTCAAACTCCAGATTTTCAGTTCGGCAGTTATTCCTCGTACCGAATAGCACATCGACCCGGACTTTGCCTATGGGTTCACAGGATATGCCTGGTACGATACCATGGAAAGTTGTTCTTGTAGCCTGGAGCATGTTCTCCGAGATGCCCAACTTGCGCATTGTATCCGCACACATGATGTTAATACTACTGCCATTATCAATTAGTACCTTGGAGAACCTCACATTAATGTTTGGTCCAATGAACGTCGGATCTAACACTAGTGCATACGAGACCGGACTTGGCATAAGCTTGGGATGATCTTTGACGCTCCAGGTAATTTCCTGGTCCGACCAAGACATGTACCTCATCACTGCAGGCATAACCGTGTTAACCTCCATATGTCGGCGCTGCAAGCTCTTCCTATCTGTTTCCTCTGTTGTGAACACACAATAGCTCTGATGATGTTCCCTGTACTCATTTCTTCCTTCGTTTCCGGGGTACCTCTGATCCAGTGGTTGCTGGTTTTCCACCTGGTGCACCGCATCCCTTCTCTCACTGTTGTCATACCTCGGCGGAGGGGGAGGCAACATCAGTTGCTGCGTGTTTGCTCCGGAAAGCAATTGTTGCCGGGGTAACTCCTACCGAGGTTGATCATTCCTGGGTGCCTAAGCATTCCCCAAACCACCTTGTTCTATCTTGCGCATCCACTCACATTGCCTCGTCGTGTGACCCGCCGGGCTATTCGGATTTGGCGTGTGAAACTTACACGGCTGGTCCAACATTGACTCATAGGTATACCTCGGACGATCTTTCTTTTCTTGCCATTGCTTCTTCTGCTCCGGAGTCCACGTTTTCTTTCCATCGGTTTGAGGAGTCCATTGCCCTCCTGTTTTCTGGCGTTGGTTGCTCCCTGCTCCGGGCTGATCTTGATTCACGGTCGCAACTTGTTGCGAACCGTACCGATGGTCTGGTCTATCGTCTCTCCTTTTTCCCCTGTAATCGTTCCTCCGGGAAGACCCGGCTCCGTCCCTCGGATAGTACTCCTCATTTGACTCGTTCGACGCGATCCTAGGTTGAGTCGGATCACCCAAAGCATAAGAGTCCGCGATCCGGATCATCTCTGCCAATGTGACTGACATTTTCCTTTGCAGTTTCATCCACAACTCGCTGCCATATCTGCACCCTTGTGCGAACCATGATATAGCATGTGACTCTATGACTCCCTCACATGAGTTTCTCATGGTACACCACCGGGTCAAGAATTCACGGTCCGTTTCGTTAGATCTCTGCTTGCACATTGCTAGGGTCTGCGGTCGATTCGGTCTCTGATATGTACTTGAGAAGTTGCTGATAAACATTTCCTCAAAATCTATCCAGCAATTGATGCTTCCGGGTGGCAAATTGTTCAGCCATACCCTAGCCGGACCTTCCAACATTTGGGGTACATATCGTACAACCCATCTCAAGTTGCCTGTTGCAATTTTCACAGCTGTTGCATAGTTTATCGGCCAATCCTCCGGCTTTGTACTACCGTCATACGTCTTCGTGCCCCTGGGTAATTGGAAATTAGGTACTGGCGGTTCCTTCATGATCTGGGGTCCAAAGCACGCTGGACCCGGAGGACCTTGACATTCGATCTGTTCCGACCTATACAGGCGATCCAGTTTCAGCCTGGCGTCATCCGGCATCAAATCTCTGCTTCCCAATCTCGACCCTATCACATGATAGTCCGGTCTTGCGTATCCCGCATTCATCATCTCCGAGTCTCCATCATTGTATCGGTCTTGCTCTCGTTGTGCTCCTCTCTATTGCATACCTCGGCCGGTACTTTGCTCTTGCCTTGGTGCATTCCGCTGCTGCGGTTGACCCGCTCCTGCTGAGTTTCGCTGTCCGGCGTTGCCGTTGGCAGCATTCCCTTGACCGGCATTGCCTTGATCATGGTTACCTCGGCCAGTTTCACCTCGGCTCACACTTCGTCGATCGTTGTTTTTCCGCATCTCTTTTTCTTTTCCCGCACGCGTTGGGTCGTACGGAACGATCTGCTTGTCCCGTCTGGCTGAGGTTACTACCTCCTCTCTCCTAGGGCCACCATGAGGTGATGATGCGGCTCCAGCGGATTTCTCCGGGTTACCCATCACCGAATGGACGATCTTAGAAGCTCCAACTCTCTTCGGGTTACCTCTCAGCAGCTCCTCGTTCTGCCTGTTCACGATCCGAACCGGCTCGTTAACCTGGTCTTGCTGCCTCTGACGGGCCTCACCCGTCAAACCCTCTAGCTCGGACGTCGCGGCATCTGCTGCTCTGAGGTTCTTCGCCGGGGTACTATACTTCGGCAACCCCACAGTCAGATAGTTTTCCGACCCCTCTGGTCCATCATCACCTTCTCTGTTCATCTCACTTATGAGATTTTTCCCTTTGACCCTTACTGCATCAACCTTGTTTGCCTTCGCGTACTCGCGCAGCTTCATGTTCAACGACTGCTGAGCCGCTGCTATTTTCTTCACGCCCTCCAGTATCTTTCGCCGGGTCTCCTCTAGCTTGGCCTGCGCCTGAGCCGGATCTACCACCGCTGCCACCGGGTTTGCCAAGCTATCCATAGCTTCCCTCAGCACGTTCTCAGGCCTCTCTAGTGGAGGACCCCTAGCTTTCCTCGGTGCCTTGGGTGTTACCTCCGGGTCTGGCGCTGGATCCTTGCTCATGCCCGTGCCTGGCGCAGTCATCATCACCTCTGCATGGTCCGGGGAGCGAGCGATACGCGCCCCGCGAGCCACAGTGAGGGGCGGTTCCCCTGCATCAACGACGCGACGCGGATGAACGCAAGACACGTCCACAGCCACGTAGACCTTGTGCGCGTCGAGCTTGACGAAGAAGCCGTTGCGCGGGAGGGGCCGCGTGCCGAAGCAGCCAGCGTTGTCGCTGATGTAGTCCAGCGCTCCAAAGTGCTGAACGAGCCCGGAGACGATGCGTTCGCCGGTGCCGATGAAATTTCCCGTCCGGATCTTCACCCCTGCTAGCGCCGCTAGCCCCACGGTGGGCGCCAACTGTCGTGGTGGTGTCACGGTAGATGCCATGGATAGGCTAAAGGTGGGGACTAATATGCGCTAGGGGAATCCAGGGAGGGATAGTAGAGTGATTCTCTACACAGAAGCTTTGTATTGATGTTCAATCTCCAAGATTACAAGTGCTCCTCGAGCTGTATTGACAAGAGGAGGAAGAAGAAACTCTCTTACTCTTGCCTACTAACTAGCCCTAGAACCCTAGATCCACTAGTGTTCTCCTTGCTATGTATCTGAAAAGACCCAACCCCCTTACCAGAATCCCAACCCCCCCTTATATAGAGGTGGTTCGGTCCTGGCCTAGGGCATACGTGGAGGCATATTCCTAAGAATATGCCCCCTCCCAAAGCAGTAACCCGACAGGGGTGCTTTTCCCCCGCGTCACTCTTGCTTTAGCGACGTAGCTTCTGCGGCGCCCGCGTCAGCCGACGTGAGCGTCGTCACCCTTGTCATCCATGATCCGGTGGTCCTGCCCTTGCTTTATTCGCTCATCCAGAACGCACCGGACCTTCTTTTTTGACCAGAGAGATTCCTTCCTTCTCCTAGAAGCCAAGTGAGGATCCGGATCACAGTAGATCCGGCCACACCTGTTCCTGCATATAGGTTAGACAAGCATTTCTGACTTACTCCTTAAGTCGGATGAGACAACATTAGGCGTCCCCCCTGGTCCGGGTTACTCCGTGATCCGGCCTGCCTTGAGGTGACTCGGCCAGCATCCGCTTTGACCTTGCCGACCCTCGGCTAATTCGGCCCTTATACCCCGGAGTGACCCTACCCGGGGTTATCCCCCCAACAACTGTTCCTGCTTCTCCCAGCCCCTCAAGCCCCGACCGGTCTACAAGGTTGCTCTCTTTCTCCCTCAGAATCCATTGATTTTTCTTTTGTCGGTTCGTCTATGCAACTATTTTATTTTTCAAACTTCTATTTCTCTAGTGCGGGGTTGTTCATCTAGACTGCCACTACTGCGCCCACAACATTACCTCATGTTAGAAGTGCGAGAACCCTAGCGGCGGATTCACCCACGAGCATGCGATGGACACTTTCCGATCAGCGGCTAGGGTCGAGTGCTCCCACAAAGGTTGCACGAGCTTTTAGCCCTACTATGAACTCCATGAGCACAAAATCACGTGTCGGTACGCCCTTGCACTTGCACGAAGACCGGCTACGACTTCACCACCCCGCCGCCAGCGCTCGTCGCCCACCTTGCATCGATACACTCCATCCAAGTGCACAAGATCCAGTAAGCCACCACCAAGTATTCCAGGAGTTGGTGCCACTAGCGGGTGAGGCATCCCGTCGGCTCATCCTCGTCAGGGAGCAGGACGGCACCCTGTTCGTCCTGGACATTGGAGTGCTACACACGATCTCCCCCGTGTCTGCGGTGTGCCTTAGGGATGCATCGTCCTACTGGCCGCTATACATGGTGAGTATGTGGGCGGAGGTCCCGCCGCCTTGTGGGCGGACCACAGGAGGACCGACACCATGATGGTGGACCTCGAGGTGTGGAGCTCCACTAAGACGGGCGACATCACGTTTGAGGAGATCACGTGTAACACCCTCAAATCGTCCCTATGCAAGTTTTAGCGATTCCCGCCAAACCCGCATAGAAACGATTCAAAGATGCCTACTACGCACTTGCGTGCGGGTGGAAGACGAAGTAATATCATTACACAATAGTCCACGATGGAACCCGGAGAACATATATATATAACAACGACTCCATGAGTCAAGAATACATATATATAGTACAAAGATCCAAATCACCTTGAAAACGACACAACATCCGAGTACCGATAAGATGCAAATGGGGCTAAGAGCCCTGAAGAATAACCAATTGCGTCCATAACTCTTCCTAGTCCAAGCCAGAAGGGTAACCCTTATAACGACGTCGAACTTATACCTATAAAACAAAAGGGGTGATGACAAAGGGCAAAGGAAAAAGGGAGCGGTCAGTACTAAGGCCAGTACATGGCGAGTCTAGAATTCGGCAGCTCTCGCGTACATAGGTATCATGGACTGAAGCAGCAGCGAAGCATGCACTAAACAACCTATAGAGACTCGATACACCTGTCGGCTATCAGAGAGGGATAAGAAAGACCTATTCGAAACCAATATGATACTAACACCAAACATACCCATCCTGATATTTCAGCCTGGAGACCAAACGAGGAAGTCCTTCCAAGGAAACTCACATAGTTGGCAGTTTTGTTCATTCATTCCATGGTGGTTATCTAACTTACTAGTCATGAAAGATCCAAGTCAAATTATAACAGTAATGCTTTAGTTATAGTTGTCTATGATCAAAAAAATGTACTCCAAGTCATCCATAATCGTGGACATGACTTTTGGAAAAGATTTAACCCTGTAGGGGTGCACCAAAGTTTCCACACGCACTTCCACTCTTTTTGCCAGATCAATTAACAAAAACCCATTGGTATGTCGGCGGGGCTTCGGACACGACGCTTTCCTAGACCCAAAGCAAGCACATGGGGGCCACCCAAAAGACCTACCCATGCGAGGTATAGCTAATCCTCGTACATACCTGTCAACACCCGGATTTTTAATCCCAGATGCCCGTTATGCCATACCTCGCAATCCCAGGATTACCATTTTTGCGAGACATAACAGATTGGATATCAAAGTACATCATCCATTACAAACCATACATAAGGTTTTACACAAATAAGGATCTCATGATCCAGTCTTTAATACAACAAGTAGCGGACATAAACGATAGTGTAGCGGTGGGGTCCATCTTCAGGGGCACAAGCAATGCTGACGAAGGCAGATAGTCCTAGTTATCATAGCCATCCTGCTGACCATCATCTTGATAATCTCCTTCATAGTCTGGCCATGATAATAGCCAGGGACAAAAGCCATGAGTACTCTTTAAGTACTCGCAAACTACTACTAACAAGAGGTATAATTCTAAGTCAAAGTACTGAATCTAAATTAACTATCAAGTTAAGTTTTAAACCTAAGTTGAGTTCTGAAGCAAGAAAAGATAAAGTAAAGTTCTAGAATCACTTAAATTGGGAAGCTATTATCATCCACACAACCCGGTTGTGGTCAAGTCAAAGTTCACCATTCATCTAAAGTTATTTAGAAACATCTGACACCGAAACAGTATGGCCATTCCAACTGTCCATAACCGCGGACGCGGCTATTCGAATAGTTTGACACTCTGCAGAGGTGGTACACTTTCACCACAAGATTCGATACATCTGTCAGGGGTAACCCTGAATCATCATACTTAGTATGCAGATAATCAAACATAACCTTCCCTTTACACACCCTAGTATAAGCACCTCTCCTATGAGCATGGCCTCCCAACCATGACCATCAGTCATCTTGGGCACTGCATAGGTGGACATCATTGAGAGGTAGCCTCAACTCAAACCTCTCCCATGAGGGAACTAATACTAATGCATATAAATTTCCAGCTAAGCCTTACCCAATTCAGGTAATGTGGTTGTACTGTAAATTTGGAATGGTATCGCATCCGAATCCAACCATCAGTTTTATAAAAGGGTTAAGGCTCATGCCTCATCATTTTCATCATCATAAACCAGTGGTGTTTCTCAACACATGTCAAAACATTTCAATAGAATGACTCATCATTCCAAGGTTTTCAAAATTCATTTTCACCAAATGTTCCCATCTAAAGTGACTCAAGTTTTTGATCTATTCTAAGATACTAAGTTAAGAGTGTTCACTAAGGTGGAAAGATGGGATCAATCTCATGCCATAGAATGACATCTAAAGGTTTCTAAGTAGGTCAAGTTTTATACTCTTTATGCTACCTTCAAAATTAAGTAAAGAACTTTGTGTAAGCTAAGGGAGGTAAAACTTGTCAATAAGACTTGGGGTACTAATAGTTAAAGGGGTGGGATTTAAAGCATGCTTAAGGCATCTTTGCTAAACCATCTAGTTTTATTCTAGCTTACTATCCATAGCTTGCTAAAATATGTTTTGCAAGGGTTAGCTTGCCACTAATAGCTTGCCTTGGTTGGTGCAATGGTTGAAGTTGTCTTCTTCTTCTTCCTGGTAGAACTCCTCCTCCTTGAGAGCTTGGTCGGTACTATCGTCTAGAAATACATAGGGAGTGCACAATCACCAAACAATACTTAACTAGGCTAAGTAGTATTCTAAACCACACAATTGATGATCTATCATCATCACAAACATTACAAGTTTTAATTCAATAGTTTTAACCTTTTTATTTTAGAAAAGTAATTTCTACTCATTGAACTATTAACTAAAATTTAATATTCACCACCAAAATATGGGATCATCTGGACCCATGTCCTCACCACATATTCTAACATGTGGGAATGAGATTTAAAGGTTGGATCAATATTACTTTGGTTTAAGTTCATTATTTAATGATTTAAAGTGACTAGAAATGCCTATATAGCATTATTTTGGTACTAGTCCGAAGTCACTGCATGTAAACCTTAATTTTATTACATATTTGGATAGATCTGATGAAATGTGATTTTTGAGAGTTGGAATCAACTCAAAATCTAACTTGGTTGATTTTATAAAAATGTTGCAAGTTACAAAAGCTTCTGTCTTCTTATTTTTATTAGGAGAGATCTATAACTCTAAATTAATTAAATCCAACGGGCTTGGATAGAGCATTTCAATATCTTTCAGACAAATTTAGTTTCATGCAATTTCGATTTCTAAAACTCTCTGAATTGATTTTTGAATCTAAGCACAGAAGTGGGTTTCTAACTAAATAGAAAAATTCCTAATTTGAATTTTAAACGTGCGCGGGATCGAAATGGGCCAGCCCACTGCGCTCCGCGGAGCGTCGCGTGCTGACTTAAGCGAGGGCCCAACCATCAGTGGAACATGGGGGTACCGAAGGGGTATGGATGAAAGGTGGTCGTGCGATTAGAGGGTAGATCGACGGCTCACAGCTATCATCCTCGTCGAAACAGGACACGACGGGAACTAACCCTAGCACGGTCGGTGAGGGTGTAGTGGGGGCGTACCGGGGTTATAGCGGGGTCGGCGAGGCGGGCAACTGGGCTGGTAGACGATGGCGGTTCTCCTGGTACAAGCGACGCTTCCTGGGATGGCCTGGATCAACGGCGCCCTTCTCCTCCCAAGGCGGCGGCTTCGGCTGCAATTCAGGCGCTCTGGTGCTCGAGCGGCTCCGGCTGGCGGTGGGGAGTGAGAGTGAGAGGTGGGGATGAGAATGGTGTGAAGAGAGCTTGTTGGGGAGGGCTCCTTTTATAGGCGCGGCAGAGAAGCATGGGCGATGCTCGTCGGTGACGACGGCACAACGAGCTAGAGGCATGGGCGGTGTGCTAGGATGGTGGGCGGTGCCCTGGCGAGTGTCACGGTGGTGCTTGTGCAGTGGTTTGCGGTCGGGGAAAGTGAAGAGCGCGGCGCGCACTAATTCTCTGCCGACGGCGAGTTTTACGGTGGCCGGCGACTACGGGGCACGGTCGGGGGATTGGGCATGTCCGTTGGCTTGCTAGGCCGGTGGGGATCGTGTAGACGGGCGGCTGGAGCTAGGCGAGGTCTGGCTACGCGAGGATAGGGCGCGCTCTGCGGGCGGCATCGGCATGGTCGACAGGCTCTGGGCGCGGCGGTTCCCGGTCATTCTGGTCGCTGTCCTTGGGCTGGGGCTGGTTGGGCGGTGGAGGTGGACCACGGGC
Organism: Avena sativa; assembly: GCA_916181665.1. Taxonomy (NCBI): domain Eukaryota; kingdom Viridiplantae; phylum Streptophyta; class Magnoliopsida; order Poales; family Poaceae; genus Avena; species Avena sativa. Next base: position 220,977,302 of record OV702292.1, read on the forward strand.
TACCTCCAGGACACGGTGGATGGCGCTGGCGGCGGCTGTGGCGTGCTGTTGCTGGTGAGGTGCCCAAATGGGGGCTCGACCTTAATGGCCATGACCATTTGGTCGTGGCACAGTGTGTGGCTGGGCTAGAGAGGGGTAGGGGAAGTAGTGGAGAGATTTTGGTGGCAAGTTGGGGAACAAGTTTGGCCAGAACACTATTTAAAAATAGTGAAATTTGTTTGGTTTGAAATCTGCCTGCCAAGTGTTTGATAAAATGGCCGCAAGAGAAAAGGTTTTGAATTTTGAGTTCAAAATTTTTGGGTGATCTCCACTAGTGATAGGTAGTCTCTGGTTGCAAGGGTTTTGAAAATGGTGCTCAAATAGATGGTTTTTGAATTATGGGTGATCTATGCATATGCATTAGATTCAATTTTAAACTGTCATTTAAATTAGTTTACAGAATGTTTTTAGTAGATCAAAAGGTGGGCCTTGGTACCTCATTATGTGTACTAGCAAGGGGTGTAAAGATCAAGAATTGTTTCTGTTAAGAAATGAGTACTAGGAATAGCCAAAGTAGGCATGGGAGTTAAATTTGTCAAAATGACCATCCCTTCATTTTAATTCTTTTTGATTTGATTTTCTTTAGGAAAAGTTTGGGAATGATGTAGATGATGTTTAAATCACTTAAGAAACATTTTACAAGAATTGGATCAACCAATCATGGCAATTCAAACAACTCCTGTTTTAAATGCACACATATATGAATGCTTTCCTATTAAATTTGGAAAAGTTTTTGTTAACTCCATTTTTGGTTGATTTGATCTTGATTAAGCTTGGATTAAAGTTTTTTGGGATGTTACAATACCCAGAGGTTGCGTGGACTTGCGAGCAGAGGCCATAGACAATATATTCTTGTGACAAAGTGCCGCACCTACGCAACAGTAATAAACTCTCATCGAGCAACAAGTAATAAACAGATCATATATGGCATAAGTAAAGTAGGTAATGTATAAAGCCCGAACTAGTTTGTGGCCCCAGTATAGTACTTTGAAATCAGGTAATAAGCCGATAGGGGTGCCCACACACCCCACATGTGGTTAGCATGCTCAATATCGGAACATGTGTCAAGAACTCGGGGTCCTAGGTGGACACAAGTGGGTGGATTAAAACCAAATAACATCTATTACCCACCGGTGCCTCTACATTATATCTATTTCTAGCATTTTAATTAACAAGTTGTAATGAAATCCATGATCATCTCCACCATAAGCATTTTCCAACCCCCAACAACGGTGAAACATTGACGACACGAAGCAGCACCTGAGCTAGCAACTATGACTTCCAAGGCTGACTGTCTATCAAACAACAGGCAATAGGAGGTGTCCAAGACAATGTAGAGGCTACACGGAATATAAATGGCATGGAAACAAAAGCATCGCAACATGGATAACAATAAATCAACATGAGGAAGTAAAGACTATAAACACAAAATAGGTAGAAAGGGAGAGAATGCTCGCCTGAGAGAGACACTGCCTAAGATACACCGGAGAACTTGTCGAAGCTCACATCAACTCAACGACCTACTCCGTGAAGAAGCAAAGCACTAAAAGAACATCAGATGCACTATTTAATACTACGGCAGAAGATCGGGCATGATGCATGACATGGCAAAGATGTGATGAAACTAGGCAATATTAAACATAATCAGGATCCCGACAATTAATTAGAAGTTTTATGTTATTTAGGTACCCCACAATTTAAATGTTGGCTTAACAAGGGTAAACATGGCATCGGTTCGCTACATAAATTTAAATGGAGTCGAGATAAGATAACAGATATCTCACATAAACACTCCTTATTTAATTAATAGATGAATCAGCTAAAGCCCCCCAAACCACATGATATGTGTGCAAGCATGAAAAATTTAATATGCAACAAGATAGATGTCATATATTATAAAAATAGGGATCTCGGATTGGGGTCACACATCTCAGATCGAAGGTCTTGGGGCTCGGAGGGGTTCGGGTTCAGGATCGGTCTTCGAACTCCGGGAAGTAGCCACCTTCGGTATCCGGGGTCGGGGATCGAGGCCTTCGCGTGTCAACGCTTGTTGTTCTTGTCCATCGGATGGCGAACTTGGATAGACGATATCGGGTTCGAGGTAGCACAAACAACATCTCTTCACTGTCATCGTCTTATCATTACAAGAACAACATGGCCTTCGAGTTTGCACACACCACTTCACATCATCTGTAGCACACCACCACATACCATCGTCACATCATCTGTACTCCACCTCCTCACAACCAAACATCAACAACGTGGGTCAGCATAGTATTTTACACCACGGGAATCCACACAGGAACCAAAGAAGAGATACATGATAGGAGATGGCCACCTACATGGTTACCCTTCGAAGAAAAACGAGCGGAGCAGAGCCTTCACAAGAGGGACGCTAGGGCGGCGCAAAGGGGCGATGATGCTAGGGTTGGGGAGGGCGATGTGGGAGGGGACGACGGTGGCGTTGTGCGGGGTCCAAGCGGTGGCGGCAAGGTAGAAGAAGGGTGGGTTGTGGCAGCGGCCAGGACGAGCGGCGACACTGCGGGCTAGACGAGATCGGGGCTCGACGAGCTTGGCGAAAGGGAGGGGCCCGGTGAGGTGGAGGAGAGCGGCATAGAGGTGTGGTGCTTGGCGAGCTTGCTGGCGGTGGCGGCAAAGCTCGGAGAGGAGGTTAGGGTCGCGTGCTCACAGGGAGAACCTGAAGAGGAGGACGACCGATGGCGTCCTAGGACCACGGTGCGGTGGCGGAGGGATGGTGAGGCCGACGCGGTTGGGGTAGCTGCGGGAGGAAGTTGGCGAGCGGCGGGCGCGTGCGCGGGTGGGAGATCACGGTCGATCGTGTGGTGGTGGGTCAGGTGAGGAGCGGGGGTAGGTAGGGGCATCGAGGGAGGCGTGCACGGGTAGGGGCTTGCATCGCTGTGAGACGCTGCGTGGGTTGGGTCTGGGCGAGTCGGGAATGGACGCGGTGGAGTGGTGGGGCTAGGGGAGCGGGGCAGTGCAGGGTATGGCGCTGCTGCGTGTGTGCTACTGCGTTGTGTGCATCGCGTCGCGCGCTGGTGCAACACGCGCGTGTGTGTGTGGTGTGAGTGTGGCGGCGGCTGGTAGGTTAGGTGGGGTGGTGGTTGTGTGGGGCCGGGGTTTAGCTAGGGTTAGGGTTAGGTCTAGATTAGGGTTTAGTTGGGCCGGGTAGTAGGTAGTCTGGCCCGGTTGGGCCTCTGGTTTGACCGGCTGGACTGCCTCCCGGGGACAAAAATAATTTTATTTATTTATTTATTTTTATTTAAAACTTTTTTAAATATCTTTTAGACAAACAAAAAACTGAAAGAGATCGGGGTTTTCATTTGAAATAAAGATGCAGGATATTTAGAAAACAAAGATAAGATTTTACAAAATAGTTTTAAGAGCCAAACATATGCATACGGTCATGATGATATTCAAATGCAATGTGTCATGATGACATGAGCACGTTATCATGGTGATGCAAAAAGTTAAAACAAAAATAGAATTTCTAGTAGTTTTTTTCCCGGGATGGTACATCACGTCTTACCTGGTGGCGCTGCTGAAGTACCTGGTTGGTCCTGCAACGTCAAAGCAACTACGTTCCTTCATTTGCATCGACTTTTAGTGCGGTTGTAAGCCGCTGTTAATTGTTTTAGTTACAAAAGGTTGATTTTATACCAGTAAAGGTGGATTTTGTATTGAGTCTTAACTTCCGGTGATAGTCTCGTGGATGCACTCTCCGGTTCCAGTATTCACTATTGTAGTACTAGTACTAGTTCCAAATCATATCGTTTTCCGCGGTAGGAATGGTGGGTTTTTACTAGTAGTAGTACATAGCAGGGTTGTATGTTTATACTTGATATACATTTGTTAATCGACAAAAAATCATCTTGCGGTTACAAGATGATTTTGTATGAGTCTCCCTCTCGCAGTTCTATTACTTCCATTTTCAGGTGCGCATTCGCTGTTTGTCCTTCCGTGGTATAAATGGAATTAAAAGAAAGTCTCTACCACTATTAAAATGAAACTTTCACAAGTGTTGATTGATAAGACAGTTCAATGGGGGTGGCGTGCTTCGATGCCTATACCTACACTCCTAGCACTCCGTAGTAAAAATAAATGAAACTGCGGCAATTTCTTGAATTCCATGGCAAACTCTTCGGTTTCAGTATTTACTTTATTCACGAGACTTTGGATTGTTTGGCACGAATATCCTGCAACCTGTTGCGCCGCACTATTCAATTATTTATCGTACTTCCAAGTTTTTGAAAAATGAGAAATATATGATGAACATTAGTTTTTTTGTTGCTGGTAATGGATATTATTTAAATCAGTATCTTGTGCATCTATAAAGTTTTGTCCTGAAATATAATCACATGTGACTAATGTCAAAAACAAAGACACAAAATAATAGTACTCCAATATCTTAGAATTACTACTATTTATTTATTCTGTGTTGACCAATATTTTGGAATGATACAAGTATTGTACAATACACTATTTATATAATCCCTTCTTCTCAGTTTATTAGGCTTGCACGTCTATCTAGGTCGATAATTTGACCAAGATAATATGAGGTATAAATTAAAAATATATATCATTAGAAACTTTAAATGTTATACTTTCTAACGATATAATTTTTGTTATAGTAGTACACGTTAAATTGCCGACGTAGATAGACGTGCAAGACTAATAAACTGAGAAGTGACTAGTATTCATTGTTGTCCATATTTATGACATGCCATCTCAGCGACCTTAAATGTGGGAAAATAGTCAAACACACCCCACACACTAGCCAGGAAAGTCTCTCTGACATGTGTGCCCCGCAATTTGCGACCTCTTTGACATCAAATATGTATATAAGCGGAAACACTAAAAGTCTAGCCCCGTCATCCAACGAACCACATGGCCCATGCAGCCCACTAGGCAAACCAAGCTAGGCGGCCGGTGATGCTTAGCAGAAGAGGTAAGAAGGAAACGCCACTTTTGTACGCAGGCCGCCAAACACGCATATTTTTATAAGAAACGAGGCAGTAGTCGCATAAGTAGTGGCGATAGCCGAGCATAGAGCTATCGCCGAAAGGAACCAGTTCATGGTGAGTACTTTCCAGCAGGCTGTTATGCCCAACGAAGACCCGGCGGCAACTAGCGAAGGCGCTACCCGAAAGCATTAGATATGAATATGCTTGTAGTTGTCATTAACTTTGTTAAAAAAACTTTATCTATTTGTTTTAAGATTAAGATGTGCCAGGGAATTGAATTTACAGGGTATATGGCAGTACGTAGCTGATCTCTCGATCACAAGCTCCACGAGATCTACAAACCTATAATTACGAAGACTGATTTTTCATGAAGTTTTTTTAATTTTTTCTGCTTTCAAGCAGGTATGCATAAGTATATATACGTAACTGGATGGATATTGTTTTTCTTATATAAATATAACTGATGATTTTTCCCAACTGAAACTACTTCAAATTTACTACTCCGTACTAGAAAAAAATGTAGAAATCTGTATCAAAATTCACAACACCAATCTAGTTTCGTTCTATTCACATCAATCACCACTTGTATATCACATAGATTTAATGATGGATACATATTGACACATTTTCTGCAATTAAGTTCTCGTACAACCGAGGTACATTGTACACATACATATTTATTTTGTAAGGGAGTACATACCTGCATAGCAGCATACTCGTATGTACATATTACAGTACATCAAATCACACGATATAGCATGCATACTGTATCTTGGAACAATGATATATTGGTGTACAGTAATAAGAAGTGCACACATATATATGTTTTCGAAGGGAGTACATAGTGGCGGAGTTAGGGGTGACCAGAAGGGCCTTGCCACCCTATACCATGCTGTATAAACGTATTTTCTATATATAATAATCCTGATATAGACATTAATTTTAGTAAAAACAACCATGTTTGCCCCCTAATGAATGATACCATGTTTTTCCCCTCCCCTAGCTTAATTCTTGCATCAGCCCCATGCATGATAGTCCTATAGTATATACATGCATTAACTTATAGTAGTATGTAACATTAATTATCATACAATCTAGCATTGATGGATAGACGCAAACATATACATGATCTAGCACTCGTAGATCACATGGTGTACCATTCTTCGTCTTCGTATTTGTCTTCTTCTTCTTTGGTATGCTTGCCATTGCCCTTCTTATTTAGTTGTTTTTTTGTTAAACAATTCAAAAGTTTATTGACCCCTCTCGAAGTTCATTATCTGCCTAAATACCTCATAGGTCACGTAGGCGTCGAGGCTTGCATACTGGATCTTCTCTTTGGTCAGGGGCATGTTCTCCCACTGCGTGTGGTCCAGATCCTTCTTGTGCTTCTTCATGGCTTGGTAACGGCTATCTATGAGGGTCATATCATAGTCAACCAAAATATCCTTCTCATTCACGGAACCGACAGGCTTCCACCTCTTTTGGATGTCCACGAGGTCCATCACTAGTACATTAGAATGCCTAAGCCGGATACTGTCATTGCTGATGTCGACGCCCTCAAAGGAAGTGTTAGGGTTGGAGAGGAAGTCTGCTAGCTTGGGGCATGGCTTGTCGACCTCGCAGATCTGGTAGATAAGGCAATACGTGTACACACACGGCTGAACGACAGTAGCCTTATGTGTTGATGATTGCTCATTGGTTTACTCGATGTCGAGGCCAACAATCTTGTCATTTTCTTCCTCTAGGGGCATTTGGATTTTCTCGATGTAATTTTTCACCGCTGATGCTGTGTTGGTATATGAAACCTGAAGTATGGTGGTGTTTTCGGGGTCCAGGAAGAGTACTTCTGATGGTATGGCAGGACCATGGACGCTGGCGTCTTCTTTTGTTTTGGAGAGGTCCGGCCGCGTGAGAAAATGACATAAAAGGAATAGGATCAACAAGATGAAAGGAACCGCTACGAAGAGAAGATGGGGAGATGCATGCATGAGCGATTGTGGAGACGAACAGCATGCAGTTTTCCCCCGTCCCGCCCACGCAGGAAGCAATCGCCAACACAATTAGCCCATGCACTCCTATGGAATTCATTTATGGATGAGTTTTATGGACATGGCTTACATTTGTGTACGGAAGTAGTACATACACTATCTCCCATTCTTTTTTATAATTAAAGCATGTGCATGGTTCTTGAACATAACGTGTTTAGGACTTTTATCAAAATAATGGGAGTCTCTTTACGCAGTATCATATGCAAACTGTAGTTACCGATGAGGAGGAGTACTTAGGAGATAATCCATTGGAGAGGTTGTCTCTTAAGCATTTTACCTAGTAGTACTACTAGATACTATACTATGCTAAGGCCTTATTATAGTGAGAGGTACTAGTACTTAATTAAGCTGAAGGAAGAGACCATATTTTTGCATAAACGGGTCCGGAAATATTCATTATAGTAAACTATATTTTCTAGTCCTTGGACTATAGATACTCCTAGGACAGGATTTATTTTTCTATATCTTTTATACTGTGTAGCTAAATTCAAAATCACAGAGCGCCAAATCCTCCCGCCTCACCTCCACCGGCCATTTGTGGCATGCGGGAAGAGCCTGAGCTGCTGCAGCAGGGTTTGAAAAGGGAATCGATCGTGATTTAGAACCTGTTCTTTATATGAACCCTCTTAACTAAGATTTTCTTATTTATACCTGTTCTAACGTTTTCTTTTTTTTCTGTTCTGGCAATATTTCGCGTGGTCATGCCCCAAGTTTAGCAGTACAAAATTCCTTTTGAACCCCTGACAATGGACTAACTACTAATGTCGGTGCATGGGTATCATTCGTAATTTTGTTTCTGCAGTCCCCACAGCTCTGAAACTGGGTAGTCCACCTTCCACCGACGTTATTTACCCCGTAGATCATCCGGAAAACCATAACCCCTATCTCACCTCTGGCTCATGCACCATCGAACATGAGCATCCCCGCTGCACTTCGTCAGCCTACATGCCACCAACTCCATCTCACATCTAGCTCATGCACCACCGCACCAGAATATCCCCGCCGTACTTTGTCGACCTACATGCCACCCTAAACCCCCTTTTCCACCTCCATCTCCTGGACCACCTCACCAAAACATCTTCGCCGTGCTTCGTCGGCCTATACGCCATACCTCGATACCATATACTCCTCACCAGTCTACTGGATCCACTGACGTCTACCTTACCAAACCTAGTTCGCTCACACCCTACTCCACACCACCTTGTTAGTTTTTCGATTCCCTCATCCCCAACACCTAACCTGCTTCACCTATGCCGGTGTGTACTGCAATCGATCTGCTTCATAGACTCAATAGTCCACTACACCAGATCTGCTTCACCAATGACGACGTGCACTACACCAGATCTCCTTCACCGGCATCTTGTCCAGCAAGCCAGACCCATCAACGACCTCCACAGATCTGCTTCACCAACTCTCTTGTGCAGCGCGCCAAATCCATAATCTGTCGCCACAGATCTGCTTCACCGATGATGTCATATACTACACCAGATCTCCATCGCTGGCTATATTGTCAAGCAGGCGACACCCATCAATGACCTCCACATATCTGCTTCACTGACACCACCATGAACTTTCTTCTTCAGCGCGACTCATTGCTACCGGGGCACCCTCGACGTCATTGACGTGACCCGCAAAGATGCCATGTATGCATAGACGATGTCGTGACCTAGGTAAACCAGGTTTTCTTGTTCGTTTTAATATAACAGGTTTAAGCATGTGACAGTGAATTGCATTTCTATATTGGTGCTTAATTCCTACCTTAATAGTGGCTTAATTGATATCCGACCCCTCCTTATTAAATTCGGTGTAGTCTATGTTAAATCCTGGCATTAAGCTACTCCCTCCATTTCAAGGAATAAGGTGTCCTCCTTTTGCGTGTTTTTCATTAACCAACAATTACTCTAAATATATAAAAAAAAATTGTAGTACAAAATTGGCATCATTGGAGTTCTTTGGTATTATGTTGTTCATGGAAAATGTTAATTCACCAAAGATCTCAATCTGTCTATTTGCTCTACAAATTCGCAAGTTATGTCATCATAATATGTATTTGCTTCGTCTATTGCTACAACACTGGCTGCATGTAATTGTGGAGTTCATTGGTAGTTTTATTCCACTCAACATGTAGGTTAACATTCCCTACTCTACAAGTTCGCAAGTTATGCTATTTTAATTTTAATCTGGTTTGTACTCCCTCCATTACAAAATATAAGATATTTTAGCTTTTGTGAAATGAATGTATTTAGACATGTTTTAGTGTGTTAGTTCACTCCGAGTCTACACACAAAAAGGCGTCTACATACACTCGTTTCATAAAAGTTAGAACATCTTATATTTTGGAACGGAGGGAGTACTAAGAAACAATAGTAACTTCCTTTTCTTATGTGGTTCATCACAAATTTTATGTCATTGAACTTGTTTGCATTGCATTCCCTCTGCAAGTTATGCCATTATAGTTTCTATCTTGTTTCCAGTAAGCTCTAACATGGCAACTTTTAAGACAACATGGTTATCCACATGCCCTGCTATATCATTACGATTTTCTCAATTATAATTTCTGTAGCAGCCGTATCTACATTCTATTATGTAGTTCATGGCATTTTAAGTCACTTCTCATATGTGTTTGTATTCTTTGATCATAAGTTCACGAGGTATACCATTGTAATGTCGATCTGTTTGTGCTAATGTTAGTACAGTAACTGCATGCTCTGTAGATCATGGCAAATTTTATGGCACTTTACATATTTGTTTGCAACCCTATTTCACAAGTTAAACCATTGTAATTTCTCTCTTGTTTGTGCTAAGGAGAGACTGTAACTTCATTCTATTTTGTCATTAATGGAAACCTTGATGTCATTAAAATGTTGTTTTATATTCCGCCATTCCCTGTTCTACGTGTTCACCAATGATTATACTATAATTTCTATCTAGTTGTTTGTCAACAACAATAGCCACTATCTGATATTATTTCCTCTCTTAGGGAACACTTAGAATCGTAGAGTGAATCGCCACTCCAATCTTATAAGTACTTGTTGATTTCTATTGCTAAATGCAAACATGTATTTTAATGAGTATTCTGATCCTATATGCAGAGGAGCAATAATAAAGTAGATGCATCTTCTATCCAAGTATTGGATGCGGTGGATGTCTTCAATGAATGAACAGACAACATGATATCCTCCAACGGTATTGGACAAAGAGAAATAGTAAGTCCCTTGTTTTTAGTGATATGTGCTTAGTGTCAGATGCTTGTTTGTATGAGGCACCACAAGAGTTGGCTAATAGTTAGAACAAGATGAGCTTTAACAAGACTCCACAAAGACCAAATGTAAATCCCTCGATTTATAATTCAATGCTCTCACTCAATCATGGTGATGATCTATTTTTACTATACTTGACTCATGTTCATATATCTATCTATATATACATTAACTAGACCATGATTAGGTGGTGGTGATTTAAGTATATCTACTTTTATGTTATATTTTTGCTATGTAACATTGTCTAGTGTTGGCACCGTATGTGTTAGTCAATGATTGGAACAAGATGATCTTTAATGGGACTGCACAAAGACCAAATGTAATTCTCTCAACTTATAATTCAATTTTCTCACTCAATCATGGTGATAATCTATTTTTTGCTATATTTGACTCATGATCATATCTATCTATCTATCTATATATGCATTAATTAGACCATGATTAGGTGATGGTGATTTAAGTATATCCACTTGTATGCTAATTATAGTATAATATAATATTTTAACCTTTATTTAAGAGCTTATATGCACTTTGGAGGTAGTAACATAGTCTAGTGTTATATGTATGAGACTAGTCTAAGTTACTCCCTACCATGACCATGGTCTTGGTGGGGAGTAACTTAGACTAGTAAAATGCATACAATACTAGTCCAAGTTAATCTACCAACATTATGGGTATTTTCATAGATAAATCACGTGTATGATACTAATGTATAATACCATCTAGACTACTCATAGTGAGCGTGTCATAGCTAGTATCATCTAATATATGTTGTCAGCATGGCCACATGATGCAATTGTTGATACTCCCAAAATGACTAGCCTAGTAAAATATAATAGCTTGTATAGAGTGTACTTTTTGATTAAGAGAAGTAGCAATGTCCTCCCTAGATATAAAAGGCATAATTAAGCTTTTATGATACCTAGTTACTATATATATCTACTATAACCATCTTAATATGATCTAGAAGTCTGTATCGTGCACCTGGTGTTTGATTGCTTCATTCATTATCTTACTAGCTACTCCATGAAACACAAAACAATTCTATTGCCAATTTGATTCTTTACTTTTCTCATGATTAAAGCGATGTCATGCTTTGCTTAACTTAAATGATGGCAATTTCTGTGAGAAATATAATGTTTGATTACTAAGAAACATGAAACATTTATGCACATGTTCTGACTCATGTATGATGTATTTCATCTACACATGGTCAGATGATCTTGATAGTTTAATAATATTAGGCACTAGATGATTCTGTCATGGTCGAAATAATGCGATATTATGTATAATGGATTTCATCCTTTGCATTTTTAGTTGACTTGTTGTTGAAACTATGTAATATTTTGTCGTGGTTCCTATGGATATAATTTTCATAATGGAGCTCATTATAGGGGTTTGGGCATGAAAACAATAAATTTTTCCTGCGCCAAGAACCCTAATGCTAGGATCTATCTATTAGTAATGTAGTAACGGGAGGGGCTTTCGAGAACTTACCCTTGAAGACCAAAAAGTATTGTCAATGCTCGGGAGAGCGTGGTTGATATAGTCGTACTGAAGCCGACCTCGAGGTTGTGTTGAAGTCCTGCGGCTCCAACGACACCTAGTGCCCCAAGGGTTGCACCTCCGAGGGAGTTACACATGTCCGGTGCTTGACGATGACTCCCGCTCCTCCGATCCAGCAGCAGTTGCGGAAGTAGAGCTTCTAGATCCGAATCCCGCAGCACGACGGTGCTCCCTGGTGAAGAAGACTCCTGCTCACGCGATCTAGACTTGGGACCACGGTCATGAGAGAGAGAGAGAGAGAGTATCTACTAGCGGTCTCCCCCAAATAGATGAAACCTTTTATTGATTATTGTGTATTTAATTTGTCAAAATACCTCACAATATATAGGGGCAAAACCACCACATAGTTATTTCCCTTAGCCATGTGGGACTAAACAAAGGAGATGGGAGGAGGGGGCTGGCCACCGCTAGCTAGGGCCCAAGTGGGCCCCACGCGGGGTCCCTTGGCCCAGCCGGCCACCCCTCTCTCTTTTCCCCTTTGGTCTTTCCCTCATGGGCCTTTTACCTATGGAATTAGGACCAATTAGGTATTTGACCTTTTAATTAATTTTTATTTGATTAAATAATTATAAATAAATGATTAAATCAATATTTAACATTTACTTACATATTATTCAATCCCTGTGGCTATGGAACTCCTTCCAACTCCACTCCGGACATCATCCGGACTTACCAAAACTCTTTCGGTTCTCTCTCTTCCTATTCTTCGGTGATTCTGATGATACCAAAACAATCTCTGAGCATCATCAAGACCTTAAGCATGATACCCCACGGTTTAGGAACACTACAGACATGGTCGAGACCCTCTCGTACCAATTATCATCAGTGGGACCTAGATGCCCATGATGACCCTTGTGCATTCCATGAATCTTTCATTGCTGAACCATGAACATCGTGTCATATTCCTTTTGTCTCTCGATACTTGCATTCTTTGAGATCTGATCAATGACATCACCATGTCGTATTCAATCTCGTTACCGAAAAATTCTATTTAACTCATTCCCACAAGTGATATCCCCGTGATCAAATCATACACTACGCAACTATTGGATATAACTTCTCTGAGTGGGCCCTGTAGTATCTTTCCGTCACACGGATGGACATATCCCGCTCTTGATGAATAATTCCTCTACATGTTCCTCTGAATACCTGAAAACACCTTTATGATCATAGCTCCCGCAAATGACGTTTGACGCTATCTAAGTATTCCTGGGTAACAGTGATTGGTATGGCCTCACGGTCTAAGAAATAGGACACTAGGTCTTTTCTAATCATCGTAACTTGAACTTCATGACATGATCGGGTCACGATGATTAGGTTGGGTATAGCTCATCATATCATTCTCGTGATGAGTTGACTCCATTGTCAACTGGCATAAATGCCACATGATCAGGAAACCTTGATCATCTGTTGATCAATGAACTAGTGACTAGAGATTCACCGGGAACTCCTGGTTGTTTATATATCACACATGTATTGATGTTTCCTTCCAATAAAGTTATAGCATGATACAAAACTTAATCATAAACTTTATGAAATATGATAATAATGCATATTATTTGTCTCTAGGGCATATTTACAATAGTCTCCCACTTGCACTAGAGTACAAATAAACTAGATGTATTTGTTACTAATCATCGGCACCATATAACCTGGCACCTCTGATCATGCTTGCTCATGGAAGAGGTTGAGTCTTGGGTCTGGACTTTACATCCCCATATCCTTTGCAACTTACTAATGTCACCTTAATTTACATTAATACTTTATCATCTCATGATAACACCTTGTGTATGTATCGTAGTTATGGCAACAGAGTGAGGTTGGTTTCTAGGAGCCAACAGTGATGTTAGATCAGCCAAATGAGCTTTCTCATGGGCACTATTCCTTGGGACACACCCTTTGTGAAAATACGAACTAGTCCCATCGCAACAATATACATCACGTTAGATGGTACCCTTATATTTTATTATAAATGTAGTTATCAAAACACTGGTGCCCTATGTGCATTTTTATGATGTTTGCCACCTCGCTTCCTACTTGACTTCAGTCGGTATTGTCGATGCAAGGATTTTCAATCTTTTAAGGTTATCATATGCCCTTATAACATAACCCTTTGTGCTTTAAGGTATGTCATCCTTCACAGACCTGGAAACATGTATACAGTTCTTATTTAGACATTGTGGACAAACTTAGCTCAATGTGCAGTGATTCATACTTAATCACTTCCGAATGTTTCTTCTTGGATCATATATTATGTTGAGTTCTCATCATGGTTTCTAAGACAGAACCTATGGCTTAACATAGTAGATGACGATCATCCATTTCTTTCTTTCAACCATTTATGTTTGAACTTAGTGTCATTCCTAATTCGAACAGTCAAGGACCATTTCTTAACCAATTCCTATTCAGAAACTATTTTAGAATCTCTTTTAGGAATACATTACAACATAATATTGTAACATACTTCCTTTCAACTTTTAACCCTTATAAATCATTATTTATCAGTACTTGCGCTTTTATTGTTAATGTCTTGAATACACACAAGAATTAACATTAAGCTCCCACTCAAAATATGTTCCCTACATATTCGACTCCAAAAATTATATTGCTCCCACTCAAACATGTGTCTCCTACATATTTGAGTCCGAGACTTATATTGCTCCCACTCAAAATATGCCATTCACATATTAATTTAGGAAGACTTTATAGCTCCCACTCAATTTCATGCAAATTGCATATCTTCTCAATATTTTGAACAACTTCAAAATCCCTTGATCATTTATCAAACTGCGAGTTTATTACGAGGCGCTAGTACTTTACTAGTATCAAATCCATTTAGAATTTTAGCACTTCTGAATCAAATTCTTTTGAATTTGTTCAATACATTATTCATGATAAAATCGTGCCTTTTGTCATTCACCTTTTCCATCATGACCTTTCGGTCTTTTGCAAATGTCAAGCAACCTCTTTACTTGGTAAGATTCAACAAAATTTTGCTCTCTAATCTTAAGTGAATTTTTTCTCTAGGGTTTCTCATAATTTTAGTTTTACCATCATTTCCTTCATAGTTCGTAGGTATTCCATATTTCGGTAACATGACAAGTGATTCATAAATGTCTCCACACAAGATGTGGGGTACATTTTTCAATCCTACTTCATGTAGTAAAAACACTAGTGGAGAAAACACAATGATCATTATCATTGATCCTTTCCTTTATGAACAGACGCGTTCAGGAACACGTTCCGTTGTGCTATGCAGGGTTATGAATCCTCATCGTGCTTTCACTATCTTCCATTAGCTTCATTTTTGAGAACAAAAATTTCTTCGAGTATGCACCAAAACTTAAGCAATACCAGTTTTCCCTATATTTTGGTCTTAGCCATGGATTTCATATTCAAAGTTTCCAATGAATACTCTACAAGGACTTGTTCATTATTGTTTTTGGTGATATCAAATAACTCCAAAACTTCTACGACAATCCATACAATATATAGCGACGATCTTATGAATTTTTAAATGGTTCACTTTATACTTGATGAGTGTTTGCTATTTCTAACTAATGGTCTTTACATTTACACTACAACGATTTATTTGGTGCCACCAATTCACCCACTTGATATCAAATATCATATTGTGATGCTTAGAACTTTGATGTGTCAAGAATGCGTTGCATTTCACAATTTCTTATGCCAATCTTATAACATCGATTTTCATTACTACTGATCAAATCATAGTAATTAGATTCTCTTTTATTTTATACCCCTTGATACTAAAATTCTTTGATCATATCAAATAGTTTCACGCTTATGCTTTCTTTGGCAAACTCTTTTACATAGTTCAACAAACACAGAATGATAATCACCACTTTCTTGAAATACGATACATCAAATATGTATTTTCCTTCAACAATTCATCAAACACTGTGTATTCATGCAATAGATGGTGTTTTAGTTATCTTACCAAAATTGGGCATGATTCATATGTGACAAGAAAGCAAATGGCTTTCACATATTATCAACATGACTTGAATTTAAACAATGGTTTCATTCAAAATGAATATATCATTAAGTTGGGTATTTTCAAGGAATTTTCAATATTTTACAAATGTTCATGCATTATCAGTTAGTTTCACAACAAGGATAATTCACAACATAATCAAACAACATTCGAACGCAAAATAGAAATCATTCATAAAAGTAGAACAACTGTCTCACGAAGTGTGAGACACGCTAAAGAAGTTTACAATCCATCGATTACAATAATCATCCAAAACAATAAACTAAATGATAAATGTCGAGGGAGAGTGTCGTTGGCCATCATCATCATGCTCGCCATCAACTCTCAACGTCACCTCCTCTCCAGCAAGCATCTCTCATGTAGAAGGACTTGTTTTCACCAAAACATAACAAGTATCAAACACTTCAATACTGCAACAACTGTTTGTAAGATTATAACATTTATAAAAACTGTATATCAAATATATAATTTTGTCATCGATGAGCTCTCCAACAATGGGTTCAACTTTCACATTCCTGAAATGTGATATGAACTCATGGAAATCCTACGTTTCCCCATCACCTCTCATGATGCAAGTCCTGGTATGTGCTTGGTAGCTTGGAGGCAGCGACCGTAGCAACATGCCTATTGCAAAATAGTCCGTCACCTAGTGATCCAAGAAGTAAGCGAGCCTCATGTACACATAATGTATGCGCTCCAAGTGGCTCTCTAGACAACCATTCTCTTCCATCTTTATGGAAAGAAAATCTCCCATCAGCTCGTGCTCCCACATGCGTACTCGGTCCACAAACTACGATCTAAGCTGTACTATCATCGCATGAGGGTCAAGATTACCCACAACTGGGTGCATCTCATCTACCATTCTGAAGCGCATTGTCACTGAAATGAAGGTGGACATCTCATGATGGTAATAGCGGTCTTCCCGCTATTCTGGGGTTTCATGGAAATAAGGCTGCTCTAAATCCATCTCGTAGCGTATGTAGTCAACTAATTCATTCGCACTAAGGAGAATATTGAGACGCACAAGCCACTCAGGGAAGTTGGATCCATCAAGTCTGAGTTTTTCAGCAACTACCCACCCAACAATGTCAAAGTAAGATTCACGGTGAGCCATTTCTACATTTATAATTAAAAAAGGAATTTAGACTAAGTTTATAATTATATGTGTTTAAAACAAGAACTCCACTAAAAACTCCTGTCCCCAAAAGGGTTTTAGCGATTACACGATCCCTATTCACTACACCGCTCCCGATCGTCACGACCAGCGACATAGTTGCAAAGGTGGATGCGGAAACATCGATCACATCATTCATGCGACTCGTGCTCGATCTTTCGACCATCCCTGTTCCGAGGCCATGTCTACACATGCTAGGCTCGCCAACTCAACCTTAGTGTATTCATTGTGCAACATGGCTTACACCCACCATATGCAAACGCAGATATGTCTAACACCCGATCGTCACGGGCCGCCTCATAACGGAGAACTTTCTTAGTGGTGCACACTAAGCGAGAACACTTTCATTGGTATTTTGTCTAGGGATCATCTTATTAGGCTATCGTCGAGTATCTAATAATAGCACATAACAAGATGCATAAATAACAAATATTAAATGTAAGTGCGATGTGATATGGTCTTCACGTTGTGATCTCCATCCCGCGTCTCCAGATCCGGCGCCAGGGTTTCGGCGTTGTAGGCACCAGGGTACCGGTGCCTCCGGTGTGGTAGTACATCATCACCATGCTCGTTAATATTACTTAGAAACAGAAAGTAAACTACTTTACCTTGACTACTACCATATCACATCACAACGCTCCTTCAAAACAAAGTTAGACACCTCTACTTTATCTTTGCATGTTTTACGTGGCTACCAAGGCTTTCGCACAAGAACCGATTCTTACCTACGAACGTCCACCACAACGCTGATCAAGTAGTTGTCTATACTACACCCCTTTCAGGGCCGTCCATTGCAAATGTCATACCAACTAATGCGAGAGAGACAGACACCCCCAAAGCCACTTTGTACGGTACAAGCCATATGTCAAGCATGGACCAGTGTCGCGAATGAACGCATAAAGTCAATTGGGAGCCACTTCATCAAGCATTACTGCGGTATACACAAGTATACGTGGGAGGGTAACAACTAAAAGATCAATGCTCACATGCTAAATCTCGTGTGTTCTACCCGTACTAGCAATACTACGCATAGATCTAGCTCTGATACCACTGTAGAGGTTTGCGCATGAAAACGATAAAATTTTCCTACGCCAAGGATCCTAATGCCAGGATCTATCTATTAGTAATGTAGTAACGGGAGGGGATTTTCGCGAACTTACCCTTGAAGACCGAAAAGTGTTGTCAACGCTCGGGACAGCGTGGTTGATGTAGTCATACCGAAGCCGACATCGAGGTCGTGTTGAAGTCCCTTGGCTCCTGCGGCTCCAACGACTCCTAGTGTCCCAAGTGTTGAACCTCCGAGGGAGTTAAACACGTACGGGGTCTGACAATGACTCCCGCTCCTCCGATCTAGCAGCAATTGCGGAAGTAGAGATTCTGGATCCGAATCTCGCAGCGCGACGGCGCTTCGCGGTGAAGAAGACTTCTGCTCGCGCGATCCAGACTTCGGACCACGGTCACGGGAGAGAGAGAGAGTATCAACTGGAGGTCTCCCCAAAGAGAGGAAACCTTTTATTTATTATTGTGTATTTAATTTGTCAAAATACCTCACAATATATAAGGGAAAACCCTCCACATAGTTAATTGCCTTAGCCATGTGGGACTAAACAAAGGAGAGGGGAGGAGGAGGGCCAACAAGCTCCGACCAGGGCCCAGGTAGGCTCCACGCGGGGTCCCTTGGCCCAGCCGGCCACCCCTCTCTATCTTCCCCTTTAGTCTTCCCCTCATGGGCCTTTTCCCTGTGGAATTAGGCCCAATTAGGTATTTTACTTTTTAATTCATTTTTATTTTATGAAATAATTATAAATAAATGATTAAATCAATATTTAACATTTACTTGCATATTATTCAATCCCCTTGGCTATAGAACTCCTTCCAACTCCACTCCGGACATCCTTCGGACTTACCGAAACTCTTTCGGTTCTCTCTCTTCCTATTCTTAGGTGATTCTGCCAATACCAAAACAATCTCTGAGCATCATCAAGCCCTTAAGAGTGATAACCCACGGTTTGGGAACACTCCAGACATGGTCGAGACCCTCTCGTACCAATGATCATCAGCGGGACCTGGGTGCCCATGATGACCCCTATGCATTCCACGAATCTTTCATTCCTGAACCATGAACATCATGTCATAGTCCTTTTCTCTGTCGATACTTGCATTGTCTAAGATCTGATCAATGAAATCACCATATCATGTTCAATCTTGTTATGACAAATGTCAACACCCGGATTTTTAATCCCAGATGCCCGTTATGCCATACCTCGCAATCCTAGGATTACCATTTTTGCGAGACATAACGGATTGGATATCACAGTACATCATCCATTACAAACCATACATAAGGTTTTACACAAATAAGGATCTCATGATCCAGTCCTTAATACAACAAACAGCGGAAATAAACGATAGCGTAGCGGTGGGGTCCATCTTCAGGGGCACAGGCAATGCTGACGAAGGCAGATAGTCCTAGTTATCATAGCCGTCCTGCTGACCATCATCTTGATAATCTCCTTCATAGTCTGGCCATGATAATAGCCAGGGACAAAAGCCATGAGTACTCTTTAAGTACTCGCAAACTACTACTAACAAGGGTTATAATTCTAAGTTAAAGTGCTGAATTTTAAAGAATAACTATCAAGTTAAGTTTGAAACCTAAGCTGAGTTCTGAAACAAGAAAAGACAAAGTAAAGTTCTAGAATCACTTAAGTTGGGAAGCTATTATCATTAACACAACCCTGTTGTGGTCAAGTCAAAGTTCATCATTCCATTTCGAGTTATTTAGAAAACATCTGACAACGAAACGGTATGGCCATTCCAACTGTCCATAACCGCGGACGCGGCTATTCGAATAGTTTGACACTCTGCAGAGGGGTACACTTTCACCACAAGATTCGATACATCTGTCAGGGATAACCCTGAATCATAATACTTAGTATGTAGATAATCAAACATAACCTTCCCTTTACGAACCCTAGTATAAGCACCTCTCCTATGAGCATGGCCTCCCAACCATGACCATCAGTCATCTTGGGCACTGCATAGGTGGACATCATTGAGAGGTAGCCTCAGCTCAAACCTCTCCCGTGAGGGAACTAATACTAATGCATATAAATTTCCAGCTAAGCCTTACCCAATTCAGGTAATGTGGTTGTACGGTAAATTTGGAATGGTATCGCATCCGAATCCAACCATCAGTTTTATAAAAGGGTTAAGGCTCATGCCTCATCATTTTCATCATCATAAACCAATTGTGTTTTCAACACATGTCAAAACATCTCAATAGAATGACTCATCATTCCAAGGTTTTCATAACTCATTTTCACCAAGTGTTCCCATCTAAAGTGACTCAAGTTTTTGAGCTATTCTAAAATACTAAGTTAAGAGTTTTCACTAAGGTGGAAAGATGGGATCAATCTCATGCCATAGAATGGCATCTAAAGGTTTCTAAGTAGGTCAAGTTTTATACTCTTTATGCTACCTTCAACATTAATTAAAGAACTTTGTGTAAACTAAGGGAGGTAAAACTTGTCAATAAGACTTGGGGTACTAATAGTTAACGGGGTGTGATTAAAGCATGCTTAATGCATCTTTATTAAACCATCTAGTTTTGTTCTCGCTTGCTAACAATAGCTTACTAAAGCATGTTTTGCAAAGGTTAGCTTGCCACTAATAGCTTGCCTTGGTTGGTGCAGTGGTTGAAGTTTTCTTCTTCTTCTTCTTCTTGGTAGAACTCCTCCTCCTCGAAGGCTTTGTCGGTACTATCGTCTAGAAATACATAGGGAGTGCACAATCACCAAACAATACTTAACTAGGCTAAGTAGTATTCTAAACCACACAATTGATGATCTATTATTATCCCAAACATCACAAGTTTAATTCAATAGTTTCAACCTTTTTATTTTGGAAAAGTAATTTCTACTCATTGAAAAATTAACTAAATTTAATATTCACCACCAAAACATGGGATCATGTGGACACATGTCCTCACCACATATTCTAACATGTGGGGATGAGATTTAAAGGTTGGATCAATATTACTTTGGTTTAAGTTCATTATTATTTAAAGTGACTAGAAATGCCTATATAGCATTATTTTGGTACTAGTCCAAAGTCACTGCCTGTAAACCTTAATATTATTACATATTTGGATAGATATGATGAAATGTGATTTTTGAGAGTTGGAATCAACTCAAAATCTAACTTGGTTGATTTTATAAAAATGTTTCAAGTTGTAAAAGCTTTTGTCTTCTTATTTTTATTAGGAAAAATCTATAACTCTAAATGAATTAAATCCAACAGGGTTGGATAGAGCATTTCAATACCTTTCAGACAAAATTAGTTTCATGTAATTTGGATTTGTCAAACTCACAGAATTGAATTTTGAAACACTGTACAGAAACTATATTCTAACTAAAAAGAAAAATCCAGATTTGAATCTACGGGCTCGCGCGGGAAAAGAAATGGGCCGGCCCAGTGGCGCTATGCGGCGCGGGGCTCAGCTGACAGGGGGGCCCACTGGTCAGCGGCACTTAAAACGCGAAGCGGTACGCGCGCTGTGGGCCGTGCGATTAGAGGCTAGATCTACGGCTGAGGGTCATCGTCGACGACGAACATGTCGCCGGCGAGCTCGAACCCTAGCGGCGGTGGGGGTCTACTGGGGGCGTACCAGGGCTCCAGCAGGGTCGGCGATGCGGGCGAATGAAGTGGAAGACGACGGCGAGGCGATGTGTGGTCGCGGCGGAGCTTGGGGTGGCCGGAATCAACGGCACCCTTCTTCTCCCGAGGCGGTGGCTCCGGCTCCAATTCCGGCGAGCTGCTGCTCCACTTGCTCTGGCGAGAGGTGAGTGAGGTTCAGAGAGGTGAGGGGAGTGGAACGGTGTGAGTCTTTGGTGCTGGGGAGGGCTCCTTTTATAGGCTCGACGGTGAGACCGAGCGGGATGGGCGGTCGACGATGGCGACATGGCTACGGCGAGCTAGCGGCATGGCTGGGGATTGCGATCGGTGGGCGGTTCCCTGGCGGTGCTCTAGGACTTCAATGCGGCCGTAGGGACGGTGGCACGCGGTCGGGGCGAGGTGGCGCTCTGCGCGGCTGTGTCCACGGCAAGCGGTGGTTGTGGGCACGGTTTCTCCTCGGTGGTCCACGGCTGCTCTTGGCTCGGGCAAGGGACAGAGAGGGGCGGTGCGGTGTTGGCTACCTCCTAGACATGGAGAGGAAAGAGGAGGTGGTCTGCTACAGCGGGGCAAGTTTGGCCGGCCAGGGTGGTGCTCGGCATGGCATTGCCTTGCAACTAGGGTGTAGGGGATGGGTTGCAATTGGCATGGTTTGATCAAAGGGGTACATAGAGATTAAATGGAGATCAAATGGGGGCAAAACTCTGTTCAAAACAGTGAGCTAGGATTAGAGGTGTGATTAAGCCTGCCAGGTGTTTGATGAAATGGCCGCAAGAGAAAAAGTTTTGAATTTTGAGTTCAAAAATTTTGGGTGATCTCCACTAGTGCTAGGTAGTCTCTGGTTGCCAGGGATTTGAAAATGGTGCTCAATTAGATGGTTTTTGAAATAGGGGTGATCTATGCATATGCATTAGATTCAATTTTAAACTGTTACTTAAAATAGTTTACAGAATGTTTTTAGTAGATCAAAAGGTGGGCCTTGGTACCTCATTATGTGTACTAACAAGGGGTGCAAAGATCAAGAATTATTTCTGTTAAGAAATGAGTACTAGGAATAGCCAAAGTAGGCATGAGAGTTAAATTTGTCAAAATGACCATTCCTTCATTTTAATTCTTTTTTATTTGATTTTCTTTAGGAAAAGTTTGGGAATGATGTTTAAATCACCTAAGAAACATTTTACAAGCATTGGATCAATCAATCGTGGCAAATTCAAACAACTCCTAAATTAAATGCACACATATATGAATGCTTTCATTTTAAATTTGGAAAAGTTTTTTGTTAACCCCATTTTTGGATGATTTGATCTTGATAAGCTTGGATTAAAGTTTTGGGATGTTACAACAAATGCTATTTAACTCATTTCGACAAGTGATATCCCCGTGATCAAATCACACGTTGCGCAGCTATTGGATATAACTTCTCTGAGTGGGCCCTGTAGTATCTTTCCGACACACGGATGGAAAAATCCTGCTCTTGACGCATAATGCCTCTACATGTTCCTCCAAATACATGAACACACATTTATGATCATCACTCCTGCAAATGACATTTGCTGCTTTCTAAGTATTCTCGGGTGACATTGATTGATATGGTCTAACAGTCTAAGAAATAGGACACTAGGTCTTTTCTAATCATCATAACTTGAACTTCATGACATGATCGGGTCACGATGCTTAGGTTGGGTATATCTCCTCATCCCATTCTCATGATGAGGTGACTCCATTGTCAACTGGCATAAATGCCACATGATCATGAAACATTGATCATCTGTTGACCAATGAACTAGTGACTAGAGATTCACCGGGAACTCCTGGTTGTTTATATATCACATGTGTATTGACGTTTCCTTTCAATACAATTATAGCATGATACAAAACTTAATCATAAACTTTATAAAATATGATAATAATCCATATTATTATTTGTCTCTAGGGCATATTTCCAACACCCATACACTTTTACTTGACATTATATATGTTGGATATCTGTTTTCAAATAATATGGCAGTTTATATGATGCACATGGTGTATGATTGCTTCATTTTCTAGCTACCTACTCTATATGCTACAAAAAATAATGCTTCTTTCAGAAGAATGCACATTATGCTTAATTTGATATGCCACTTCATACCATCCATACATTGTTTAAACACTTCATTGACCTTGTATAATTTGCTTCTTAGTCTACTGGATTTTCTTAGTTGGCTGGGTATATGTCCAGTGATATTGTCAGCTGTTGGAAGTACAATAGCTATAGGCATTACAAAAAAGGTTTTGTGCTACTTTTTGGCTGCATCCAACTATTGTTTTGGCAGCAAATGACTCACCTCTTTGTTTTTCTTATTTTTTACTAGCCAGATGATGAAAATATTTGAATGTCCCAGCTAGTGAAAAGCACAATGGTTGTAGATATTTGTTTCTCTAAAACGATCCTACTAGTCTATTGTAGGTGCACACTCGATCTATTGCATGTTTTTCTGAGGCACTATCTTAGTTCGCCGATTATTAAAACAGTGCCACCTTCTGTGGTTGGAGGTGCAATCATAAGTTCTTGAACTATATAATAATCTGGCTAGTTCATACTATAGACTATTTTTAAATTTTATTTTCATTTTAAAGGTTAATGCCTGTTGTCTTGACCAGTTCTAAGCAAATCAATGGATCGCAGCCACCCCTTCTTATTATATTTTCTATATTTCTATTGTGTAGTGATATGATTAGTTTACGAGGGAAAGTGTATAGTCCCTTGATTCACTACATTTATTGCCACATTGTAGTTTAGTTAGTCTGCATGAGACACAAATATTGATTGCTTGATTTGTTATATTGAGACAATGCCGATTTTGAAATTGTTTGACAACAAACATGTGTCTTTTCGCCTGCTTTGCTGCTCTAACTTAATATGTCTTAGTTTGAGCCTACAAATAATCTATAGTGTTTGTTCCACATAGTGGCTGTTATTCTGGCACATGCTCGCACCAGTACAGAACACTGACTGTTTTTGTTATTCTGGAAAGAGATGTACAAGGCACATCATTGATTGGTTGCTTCGTTATGTTAGGCCAATGATGCATTAGAAATATTTTACATATAAGATGGCCGAGCTAGTATGCTGTGATGACTTGTTTTCTTTGTTTTAGGATGCACATGAAGCTATGCAGGAAGAATGGAGGACTCCTATGCTAAGTGTGGAGGTCATTTTACAAAGTAGCAGTGACTGTAGTTATTGCTTGCATCGACCCACTATGTCCACTGTTCCAGTTTTTGCAGCACAATGAGGTGTTGAAGCCTCACTCCAAACAATTGATTTAATTGAATAAGAAACGGAGGAAACATATGCAATAATCACCATTACATGCGAAGAGATACATGAACAGAAAGATCAACAAGATTGGACTGACCGTCTACTTGATAAAGCTCTTATGCGGTTGTCATGGTAAGCTAGTTGTTATATATATGACGATGTAAGCTCCGGAGCAGAAATCATTTTCCATCCCATGTCTGATGATGTCTCTATAATGCTTCATCTAGCTCCCGCCGAAATTCTGGTATGTAATAAATTTAGAAATTTTTCAGTCGATGTAATATGGTGTTCCCTGCTCGACCATTAGCGGGCTGAAATAGTAACGGACCGTTCAAAATAAAAAATGTGCCATAATTGTAGAATACGTAAATGGGCATCCCGGGGTTACCATGAACAACAGCGGTCCGAAAACGGGATGAATAGTTATGGGCCCAGCTGAGTTGTGGGGCTTAATAGAATTGTTGAGCCTTTTATGGCCCAAAATAGTAGTGGATACTAAAATCGGTAGGCCTAACCGAGCCTTACAGTAAAGCCCCAAAGAAATTGGTCGGTCACACAGTAGGCCGAAACAGTATTGGGCCGTATGTATAGTAGACCTTCGTTGGGCCACACAGTAAAAGATTATCCTAAAACAGGGCAGGTCGTGAGCAGGCCGAAACAGTAACGGACCAGAAAATTAGCAGGACATATTTGGGCTAGAATGTGATGGGCCCTAGTGAGCATCACCAGCCGTACGCAGGCTGATGTAGTGACAAGCCGCAAAGTTAACAAGCCGCAGCGGGGCTGCAATATGATGAACCCCACTGAGCAGAGCATGCTGATGACCCACAAGTATAGGGGGTGTATCGCAGTATTTTCGATAAGTAAGAGTGTCGAACCCAATGAGGAGCAGAAGATGCTGGCTAGTGGTATTGATCAGGAATTCTCTGCAAATACTTAGCAAACGGATTTTTAGGGTTTTTTGATTAAACAAGTAAACAAAGTACGAGTAAATAAAAAACAGTAGGAATAAATGCAGCAAGTGGCCCAATCCTTTATGCAGCAAAGGACAAGCCGGTTGTATTACTTAAGATGACCAAACGTTCTCGAGGACACATGGGAAGACTGTCAAGTGCTTTCGCTTCATATAGTTGATTAATCTTCTTTACCTTGCTAAGTGTTATGTGGGTGAACCTATGCTAATCTACCGACCTTCCTAGGACTAATACATACTTGTGATTATACCCCTTGCAAGCATTCGTAAGTATAAGAACGTAATTAAGGTAAAAACCTAACCACAGCTTTAAACTCTAAGACCTTTACGTCCATTGTGCAATGGTTTCCTAATGGGGGTTCAGGTTTCTGTCACTCCGGCAACCCCTACGATTAGTAGCCAAATACACAATGCATTCCCCTAGGCCCATATAGGTGAAGTGTCATGTAGTCGACGTTCACATGACACCACTAGAAGAAGTACACCACAACTTAAATATCAAACTATTGAATCTTTCTCAACACAATTCCACTACTAATAACATGACTTCTCCCATGTACTCAAGAACAAAACGAACTACTCACAAGACATCATATGGATCATGATCAGAGATGGAATAATGATATATAACAATATGAACATAAACAATAATTCAATGGTTCACTCAATAGCATCAACTACAAAGAGTAATCAACACTGGGAAAGTTTCCCCTATGAACTAATGCAAGATTCAACTCAATTGTTACAACAATAGGGAGATGGTGATGAGGGTGCTGATGGTGATGATGGTGGTGATGATGATGATGATCCCGACGAAGTCCAGCTTGATGGTGGTGTTGATGGCGATGATCTCCCCTCTCTGGGAAGGAATTCCCCTGACAGAAATCTATCTGCCGAAGAGATCTTTCTCTCTCGGTGTTTTTCCGCCCCGTAGAGGCGGCGGAATCTTTCTGTGGTCGCTCCCTAAGTCTTAGGGTTTCGGGAGGATATTATACGCCAGAGGGGAGTGCCAGGGGTGGACCAGGGCGGCCACACCACCTGGTGGGCCGGCCTAGGCTGGCCCGCACCAGGGGGTGATGTGGCCCCCCTGTGGCCCATCTCCAGCCCCCCTTCTGGCTTCCTTCGTCTTCTGGAAAAATAGGATTTTCCATGTATTTTCCTGGATTTTCTGATCTTCGTGAATTTTGCGTCCAAACAGCACCTTTTCCATCAGAATCCTGACTGCAGCGGTCCATGCTCCAAAAGCCATCAACCATGCAAAAACAGATGAAATAACATAAGTATCACCTCTCAATATGAAATATATCAATGAATAACAGTGAATTATGACATAGAATAGTGATGCAAAATGGACGTATAAACTCCCCCAAGCTTAGACTTCGCTTGTCCCCAAGCGAAATTGAGCTCAATAAACATGGCCTCAGGTTTATGGAGTGAAGAGTCGATAAAAGAATACGGACAAGAATCATCACATTCATCATTACACAGATCATAATAGAAGACAACTCACTATTATATAACTTAACTTGCAATAAGTAAAGGAAACTTAATAAAGATACATAAAGTAAATCATAATTAGTAATGGCAAACTTAGCTCTTGGTCGAAGAATAGTTGATAATTTGCTGGAGTTCACAAATAACTGGTTTTCAATGATAGCTTTCAAAGTAGTAAACATAAAGATAAGATCAATGTGCAAAACAAGGAACATAAGAAACATGATTGAATAAATCATCATATGAATGAATGAAACACAACAACTCAAAATACTTGCTGAGATAGAAGGGAATAGGTTTACTAACTCAACTAAAAAGTAAAAGAAAGGCCCTTCGCAGAGGGAAGCAGGGATTGCAAGTCTCATAAAGAGCTCCCAAAAATTATGATACTTACTAGCTTTTGGCTCTCATTGCCCCTATCATAGGCATCTTTTGGTGATTAAGGTTAAAGTGACACAACTAAGAGGATATGCTTGACAAGCTATAAGTTGAAATCTCATGCCTCTTACTTATGAGTACTGAACCTCATGCTACTCAACTTCAGTCACAAGTAAGCTCTTGTCATTGTAAATACATATGTATCATAGAGAACCGCCAACGGGGTACCCCTTGCACATGATACATGAGCTATCCCATAATCAAAATGACAAGGCAAGTAGATAATGAGCATCTCAGCGATCTTTTTATTTGCTATTTACATAGGTTTTTATTGAGGATGCTTCATAGAATGCTCACTATAGTTATGCTGCAAGTTTCCACCATGATTAGGCATGGCTTAGGCTAGCGGCCTAGGCGTTTCTCTAACACACATATAAACTCCATGATCTTACAAGTTCCCCTTTTATTTCACACCGCCGGGATCCATAGGAAAAAGAATCATGATATCAACTAGGTACAAAGTACCATGACAGTGTTGAAAGCATTCCCCATGATACATGGTTCTGCTAACTTCAACTCATAAAGCACAAGCATATATGCAACAAAGAAGGACCCAATGGTTCAAGTTATTAAGTGCAAGAAAATAAAGTGTGCCATCAAGTTCGTGAGAGCTTTAATCACTAATTTTCACATAACAAGTTTAGTTTGGGAGGTAGATAAAACAATAATTTACTTGAAATAGCAATAACGCTACTAGGTAGGTATGGTGGACACAAATGGCAGAGGTTTTGGTTTAAGGAAGTGGATGCACGAGAAGAATTCCCTCTCAGTACAGGTCTTTGGCTAGCAAGGTTGGGTAGCAAGTACAAGAGTTTAAGGAAACAAACAAACATATAAGTGATAAAAACAAACATGCAATCTTCCTTGGAAGCACAAAAGATCTTAACTAGAGAATACCAGACTCATGAGCAAATCAAGAAAGAAAGATGATGCAATTATATTTCTTTAAGAGTACTTTTATCTTTTCATTCAACTCTCAAAAATAGTGTTGCTACTGACCGAGCCAGGTTTTCCAAAACCAACTAAATTAACTCAATGATCCCAAAGTGATACCAATACTAACAACAAGATCAATCATATAACCACGAATTGAAAACTAATATAAGCTATGCAAAAGAGTAAATGATAGAACTTCTCATTAATATTCCATAATGGCAACTCACACCAAGGGATACATATCTAACGAGAGAGGGGACACTTCCATAATGCAAACCATCCTACATAATAACTTCTCTATTCATGATATGACTCTACTAATAAGGTAAAAAGATATAAGATAGTGATGTGATACCGCGGCACTCTCCCAAGCTTGGAACAAACCAAGGGGATGCCAAACCTGATGACGAATTACTCCTTTGGTGGTGGTGGTATCCTCTCGATGAGCTCTTTGATCAGTTTCCCCAAGTCCTCGATCCCGAAGGTGAGATTACGAATCAGCTGTGAGTTTTGCTCAATGCGGCTCATGATCATGTCGGGTTGAGAATTCCAGCTCTTGCTATTCTTTCCCCACTCTTCCTCCTTGAAGTCTTCTTTTCCTACATGGCTAGAACGAGGCAAATCCCAATTGGAGGGTAATTTCCCTTTGGGCATATTCTGGTATTGATGCTCATGGATAAGGGTATGGAAAGGATTCTTGGTGCATGGAGGAAGTGACCGTGGAGCCAAGCAGTGATGAGGAGTTTTCCCCCAGTCTGCATCCGTGCAGTCCTTATGATCCTGGCAGGGTTCGCCACCACTCCAATGCTTGCAATGGTAGTGCCGGTGTGCTTTGCCTCCTCTTCACCTTCACTCTTGATCTCCTTCTCCTTCCCGGGGTCTTGGAGGTCTTCCTCCATAGGCTCCTTCCCTTTATCCTTGGCGGACACCACTGTGCTTCTAAACCTTCAAGAGTATGTCTTGGCAGAAACAGATCGAAACGAAAACACGACGAAAACACGATATACGAACCTCGGGAGGTCGGGGGGGGTTATATATTATGAAGTTTCACAACAAAAGGAAGGTACTGGGAGAAAACGAGTCGGAGGCGGAGTCCGGGGTGGACTCACCACCTGGTGCCGCGACCAGGGGTGGGCCCGCGCCCCAGGGTGGTGTGAGCCACCATGGCTCCGTTTCCGTCCCTCTTTCGCTTTGTAACTTTCCTTATTGGCTAAAAACTACAAAAATATAGTTGGATTGTATTTTCGCGGAACTTTTCTTACCAAAACTGTTACCTATTTGAAAACAGACTCTGCAGGTCTCTGAATTTGGTATCTAGTAGATTCTTCTGGAGTCACCACTTGAATATCATCTATATATTCATCTTCATACACTTATTACTTGAGTCATAAAACCCTTCTCTTCCTTATTACACCATTATCCCCACTACCTGGAAATTTCTTTCACACAAAACTTCACACAGTTCTCATTAGCAACATTAGTATATATGAAGTGATAAAACCTTTTGAGTCCAACTTCAACTGAAAACCATCAAAACATAAGCTACTGTAGCAACTCCTTCCGAAAACCCAAAAAGAATTCAAAAAGAAAATCAAATAAAGAAGCAAATGTAAGAGTGGCAAAATCTGTCAAAACAGACCAGCAGGTAAAGATCAATTTTTTCGAAAATCTTATGTTGCTCAAATCAAAATGTGCAAAACTAATGAAAGTTAAATAACAACTTGGGTCAGCAGAAAAAAAAATTACAGCTCAATCCGACATACAGAGATCTCTCACAAATTTTTACGGTGAAGCACAAAAATCTGTTTCGGGACAGCAACTTCCCCAATTATTACTTCTCTCTCATTAGAGGTTGATCTTGACAGAAAAACCAAACAAAACGGATAAGGAGAGGTTACTACCGAAGTAATAACTTCCAAGACTCAAAGAAACATAAACAAACTGAAAGAAAAAACAAATTGGGTTGTCTCCCATAAAGCTCTTTCTTTATAGCCATTAAGATGGGCATGATAATTTTGATGATGCTCATATAGGAATATGAATTGAAGTGAAAGAGAGCATTAAGAAGCAAAAATACACACATTTAAGTCTAACCCACTTACTATGCAAGGGAATTTTGTAAACAAACAACTTGTTGAAACCAGAGGCTACTTGCATAAGAAGGCAAAAGAAGTGCAACATAAAAACTTTCAGCATAAAACGAGGAAACTTGATATTATTGAGATACATAAGAACACTTTTCCCTCTCTCATAGTAACTTTCAGTATCATGCATAAACTTAACAATATAACTATCACAAGAACCGTCATAGCAATGATCACTTATTCTAACAGAAAACACAGGAATACTAGCTCTCATAACACTACTTTGTGAGACAATATTAGAGGTATCCTTACAAAGGATAGTGTGTCCCTCTTCTTCATATTTAGTAACAAAGTATTTCACATTTGTGATAATAGGTTCATCAACCATTTTTTTATTAGGTTCAACAGCTTTATTTGTACTCTCATTAACCATACTATCTATCATAGAATGTTCCTTTATCTTAACTAGGAAAGACATTTTCTCAATGTAAGGTTCAGGTAAAACATGATTAGCAGTATAAACTTCAGTATTTCTTGCAGGAACACTCTTTGCAACATCTTTATAAGGTTCATGATACTTATTCCACTTCTTTTTAGGCACTTCTATATAGGAAGCAAAAGCCTTAAAATAAGAAGCAATATCTTGAGAGTCTAGACCATAAGCTTTTTTCATGTTTTGAAAGTCATCAGTTCTCATAAAAGATTCAATGCATTCATAATCGTAATTTATACCTGAATTTCTACCTTTGTCATTCTCCCATGCTTCAGCATTGTCTTGAATACGGTCTAGAAGATCCCATTTAGCTTCTTCTTCCATGCGAGTGAATGATCCAGCACAAGAAGCATCCAATAAATCCTAATCATGTAGAGGGAGCCTTGCATAAAAGTTATTAATAATAATATTATTGGGGAGCTCATGAATGGGACATCTGAGCATTAGTAACTTCAATCTCCCCAAGCTTGAGTTGTACTCTCTCTATCAAGAGGCCAAAAGTTGTATATTTGATTCTGATCTTTATGAATCTCACTAGGAGGATAAAATTTTGAATAAAAGAGAGGCACTATTTCCTCCCACTCCAGAGCTTGACCATTCTTCAACAGCTTATACCATTCCTCAGCTCTTCCTTTCAGTGATAATGAGAATAACTTCTTCTTAACTTGATCTGTAGTAATACCTGCACACTTGAACAACCCGCATAATTCGTGTATAAAAAGCAAATGATCACCGGGATGGACAGTTCCATCCCCAACATAGTAGTTATCCATAACACGATCAATAATTCTTGTAGGTATTTTAAAAGCATCATTCTCAGCAGGTGATGGTTCATCTACTACCTTAGCAGTGGTAGTAGCATTACCAAATAAGAAACTCAGCGGATTATCCATAACGAAAATAAAGCAACTAGCAGAAGTAAACAATACTCACGGTAGAAGTTTCCTTTACCAGTTCCACTCTCCAATATCGCTTCACTCCCCGGCAACGACGCTAGAAAATAGTCTTGATGACCCACAAGTATAGGGGGTGTATCGTAGTATTTTCGGTAAGTAAGAGTGTCGAACCCAACGAGAAGCAGAAGGTGCTGGCTAGTGGTATGGATCAGGAATTCTCTGCAAATACTTAGCAAACGGATTTTTAGGGTGTTTTGATTAAGCAAGTAAACAAAGTACGGGTAAATAAAAAACAGTAGGAATAAATGCAGCAAATGGCCCAATCCTTTATGCAGCAAAGGACAAGCCGGTTGTATTACTTAAGATGACCAAACGTTCTCGAGGACACATGGGAAGACTATCAAGTGCTTTCATTAATCTTCTTTAGCTTGCTAAGTGTTGTGTGGGTGAACCTGTGCTAATGTACCGACCTTCCTAGGACTAATACATACTTGTTATTATACCCCTTGCAAACATCCATAAGTACAAGAAAGTAATTAAGGTAGAAACCTAACCACAGCTTTAAACTCTAAGACCCTTACGTCCCTTGTGCAATGGTTTCCTAACGAGGGTTCAGGTTTCTGTCACTCCGACAACCCCTACGATTGGTAGCCAAATACACAATGCATTCCCCTAGGCCCATATAGGTGAAGTGTCATGTAGTCGACGTTCATATGACACCACTAGAAGAAGTACACCACAACTTAAATATCAAACTATTGAATCTTTCTTAACACAATTCCACTACTAACAACATGACTTCTCCCATGTCCTCAAGAACAAAACGAACTACTCACAAGACATCATATGGATCATGATCAGAGATGGAATAATGATGTTTAACAATCTGAACATAAACAATAATTCAATGGTTCACTCAATAGCATCAACTACAAAGAGTAATCAACACCGGAAAAGTTCCCCCTATGAACTAATGCAAGATTCAACTCAATTATTACAGCAATCTGGAGATGGTGATGAGGGTGCTGATGGTGATGATGATGATGATCCCGATGAAGTCTAGCTTGATGGTGGTGTTGATGGCGACGATCTCCCCTCTCCGGGAAGGAATTTCCCCAGCAGAAATCTGTGTGCCAGAGAGATCTTTCTCTCTCGGTATTTATCCGCCCCGCAGAGGTGGCGGAATCTTTTTGTGGTCACTCCCCGAGTCTTAGGGTTTCGGGAGGATAATATACGCCAGAGGGGAGTGCCAGGGGTGGACCAGGGTGGCCACACCACATGGTGGCGCGGCCTAGGCTGGCCCGTGCCAGGGGATGGTGTGGGCCCCCTGTGGCCCATCTCCAGCCCCCTTCTGGCTTCTTTCGTCTTCTAGAAAAATAGGATTTTCCATGTATTTTCCCGGATTTTCTGATCTTTGCGAATTTTGCCTCCAAACAACACATTTTCCATCAGAATCCTGACTGCAGCGGTCCATGCTCCAAAAGCCATCAACCATGCAAAAACAGATGAAATAACATAAGTATCACCTCTCAATACGAAATTTATCAACGAATAACAGTGAATTATGACATAGAATAGTGATGAAAAATGGACGTATCACAGGCCGTGATAACCCCCCACTAAGTAGAGTAGGCCTTCAATAGGCCAAACCTGTAATGGACCGGACAGTTAAAAGGCCGCAACTAGGATGCAAAGTGGTGGGACCCGTTCAATCAACGCAGGCCTCTGGCAGGCCAAAACAGTAACAAGCTTTCTTATTATTGGGCTTTTTAATGGCCCAACCCACTTAATAATTAGCGGGCCTTGGCTTCCAGCATGGTTTTGTGACAGCTAACGGCCTTAACTGGCCATTTACGGTGCTTGCCATGTGGAAGTTCACATGATGTCAATAGTCCATGGGGCTGGCGAAACCAATCTACGGTGGCACGAATTTTCGTGGCTGAAAGGTGAGATCTGGCACGATCGGAGGAAAACCGTGGTATATTCTTTGGTGACGGGGTTTTACCACGGAGGCCATCCATCACGGAAAACTTTTCCACCATGAAAAACGGGCCTTCAACCATGAAACCGTCTATTGTAAAAGTTAAATTTTCTTGTTGTGAAATACCTTGTTTTTGAACTTTCACTTTCTTCCATCATCATCTTTATCTTTATCAAGAAGCGGTTTCTTGATGAAAAACAATACCTCGGGCAACAACAGGTTTTCCCTTCCAGTTGTGGAAGATGTATTTCCTAAGAATGCATTACAAAGATTTGTTTATTCGTCACGATTTCGAATTATCGAAATCACTAAAAACTCGAACATGTCATAACTTTTATGGTATTATTTTCACGAATCTTTAGATGTTTTTTATATTTCAAATGAGTGTCTGCTATTTTATTTCTAACTCTAAACGATAACTATAACTCTGTAGGAGATAATTTTGGGCCATATGTATCCAATACAATATGATTATGATGTTTAGACATATTAATACACTTTGAATTGTCCGATCATTGTAATTTGTGAAAAATTCTTTCACAAGTACTTTTATGCCACAATTTAACATGAATAATTAGTCATTTGATCAAATCATAGAGACTTTCTATTCCTGTTAATTTAATATCCTCATTTATTCTGAAATCATTTGAACAGCTTAAATAATTTCAGACTAGTGTGTAATTAAGTAAAAACGCATATTTACTTAAGCTCACAATGAAGTTTATGAAATAATGATTTCCACTATTTTGTTGAACTGAAATACATCATTATGTATGGTTTTCAATATTTCTTCGCATATAATCGTTTTACTAGAATGCGAAGTTTTAGTCACTTTAGCTAATGAGGCATGGTTTTGCATAAGTGAAAAGATCAGATATCTCAGGACTTAATTTTTTATCAAAACGAAAATATTACATGCATCACTCACAAACATGACTTAAACAATAGTACCACTTAAAATGATGTTATTACTAAACTTGATATCTTAAAAGGGCGACTGATTTGCGAGCTCTGAGCGGTCCAGACAAAACTGGTTACTGTAGATTCCCGAGATTCTCCAATGGTATGCGGCCACATCTGCCTACGCGCGCTTCACGGCCGGGGCTCCGCGCGGTTCTGCCCACCTTTTCGTCCTCGCTAGCTTCTTTTTTCTGCTCAAAATCCAGGATTACCGGTTGTTAGCCAGTCTCCCTATGTTAAATTGACGGAATTCATGCGGTTACGGTACCGTCAATCTCGACTGCGGCCCGTTTCCCGATTGTACTAGTTGTAAGTTGCCACGTACGTCTTCTATCTGTAGGGTGTCATCTTGTGCTTTTTTCTTACCGTCTTGCATTTTTTCCCTTCGTCTAGAACAACCCAGTAGCTCGAGGCGTCCAAGTCACGAACCTCCTCCCCAGTGGCGCTCCCAGACCCTGAAGTGGCAGGGCGCCGGTTGGCACCATGGACACCGCGCTCCTGCGGGCATCGCATCTAGCCAGCCTACGCCATTATTCATGTCGTCCGCTAGCGCCTTTCCTCCGACTTCACCTAGTGTTCGCCGATGTTTAACCCAAGAGGAAGCAGACGATAGCCTGGACCACTACTGATGACACCGAGACGACGGCAGGCGGCCTGACCATAGCTCGCAAAATTCGGCTTCTTCAGGCTGCGGGCGCCGGTAGCCCCATGGCAGGCCAGCGACACGAGCTTCACGCGTCTCTGAGACCACGAGCACGGTCGTG
Source organism: Avena sativa (assembly GCA_916181665.1). NCBI lineage: Eukaryota > Viridiplantae > Streptophyta > Magnoliopsida > Poales > Poaceae > Avena > Avena sativa. The sequence continues at coordinate 221,013,386 of OV702292.1, forward strand.
CAGGAACTCTGGCATCCAGGTGACTACTCTGGCACAAATTGATGTCCCACTAGTGGAAAAAAGGCCTTCGGTTCGTCGCTGGCCTTCGGTTCGTTGCTGAACTAGGCACTAGTCCCGGTTCGTAACATGTCCAATGGCTAATAGCACAGGGAAGCATTAGTCATGGGCCGTCCTAGGCCTCTAGTCCCGGTCCGTAACACGATCCAGGATTACGGACCCAGGACAAGAGACCTTGAGCCGGGTCGCTGCACTTTACGGGGACCATTAGTCCCGGGCCGTATTATGGTCCGGGACTAAAATGTCCTCCTATATAATGCAGCTTCGTCCATGCCCTAGCCATGGCCATTTTCCCTCCTAAGCAACCGAGTTCATTCTCTTTTTTTTCTCAAGATTTGTCAAGATTTGGTTGCAACCCCTAAATCCAAGGTTTTAAAAGGTTAGGAACTTCATCCTTTCATCTCTTATTGTTACTTTAGCTCAATGCGATAGAAGTATAGATGGATTTGCATGCTCTAGAAGTAGAGGATTTTTATATGTGTAATTTTAGGCAAATTTTAATTAGACATAAACTTACAGAAAATTGAAGTGTGTAAATTTAGAGTTTCGGAGCTCAAAATGAAATGAGGATTTCACTATAAAACAATAATTAAAAACTCCATATTTTTTATGGTAATTATTTTCTCCAATTCAAAATTTGGTGCATGTAAATTTTTCAAAATTCAAATTTAATGCGAACAAGCGGAATGGTTTTGTATTCTGTCCATGTAGTGGATCTAGGAATCAGAGGGATTTAGCTCCTGGATGGCCATGTGACCCCCGTGTATTCCATAAAGATCTTTTGTCGTTTGAACCGGGAACTGTCGCGTCTTATTCCTTTTGTCACTTGATACTTGCATTGTCCGAGATCTGATAAATGGCATCACCATGTCGGGTTCAATCTCGTTACCGAACAATGCCACTTGACTCGTTTCAACAAGTGATATCCCTGTGATCAAATCACAAGCTACGCAGCTATTGGATATAACTTCTCCGAGTGGGACCTCGAGTATCTTTCCGTCACGCGGATCGACAAATTCCGCTCTTGACATATATTGCCTCTACTGTTCCTCCGAATACCTGAACACACCTTTATTGTCACTGTATTACCAAGTGACGTTTGATGCTATCTAAGCACTCTCGGGAGAAAGTGATTGATAAAGCCTCACGGTCTAAGGAATAGTCTACTAGGTCTACTCTAATCATCGTAACTTGAACTTCGTGACATGATCGAGTCACGATGTTTAGGTTGGGATTAGTCCATCATCTCATTCTTAGAATGAGTTGACTCCATTTCCAACTGTCATAAATGCTACACGATCAGGAAACCTTGATCATCTGTTGACCAATGAACCAGTGACTAGAGTTTCACTGGAATCCCTGGTTGTTTATATATCACACGTGTATTGACGTTTCCTTTCAACACAGTTATAGCATGATATAAACTTAATCATAAACTATATGAAATATGATAATAATCTTGATTATTATTTGTCTCTAGGGCATATTTCCAATAGTCTCCTACTTGCACTATAGTACAAATAAACTAGCTGCATTTGTTCTTAATCATTGGCACCATATATCCCGGTACCTTGAACATGCTTGCTCATGGAAGAGGTTGAGTCTTGGTCTGTACTTTACAGTCCCAAATCCTTTGCAACTTACTACTATCATCTTGATTGATATTAATACTTTATCATCATATGATAACATATTTTTGTATGCATCATTGTTATGGTAGCAGAACGAGGCCGGTTTTCAGGAGCCTACGGTGACTTTAGATCAACCTCGAGGGCTTTCTCATGGGCACTATGCCTTGGGACACATCATTCTACGTTAAAAGTGAACTAGCCCCGCCATAACATTATACTTCACCTTAGATGGTACCCTTATCTTTTATTATAAATGTAATTATTGAAACACTAGTGCATCCTGTGCAACTTTAGATGTTTTTGCTCACCTTGCTTCCTACTTGACTTTAGTTGGTATTATTGATATAGGAGTTTCCAACATATTCCCTTACAACATAACCCTTTATGCTTAAGATATGTTATCCAAAGAGGGGAAAGCATTCTAGTAAAATCTAAGGAGGGTTTCTTCAAGCATCTTCGGGAGAGGTCTTGGGCAAAGGTTCGTGGACTGATGTAACTACCTCGGTGAATTACGCTCCTAGTTACAAACCTGGATGAGCAGAAATGGTTGAAATAGTACGGTGGGGCCCAAATGCCACTCACAGGTAGACCTTCGGCCGTCCCAACCATTTCCACACATCGGGACAAGAACGGGCGGCGTAATCGGCAGGCGAAGGGATCAACTACATACACAAATGAGTATGTATGCAAGCCACCATACAACAGTACATCAGAGCCATTCCATCTAAAAAGAAAGGAAATATAGCAACGCCATACGGCAAGATCCAAACATCCTAGATAGATATAATAGTTTAGGATATCTCCTCATACATCAAACATCAGAGTATCAAGCGGAAGCGGGAGACAAAATCCGGATAAGAAGCAAATCGGCATAAGATGCCCCATAAATAAGCAGATCCCGCCCACAGATCTCACGGATCCCCGTTCCCGGAATCTCTACACCGAATGATCGTTGCCCACATCGTCCGTCTCTTCCACCCAGTATCCATCTTGCGAGTGTACATGTTCATCTAAACCAATAATTTATCGTGTGAGACCCTAGGGGTACTCAGCAAGTCTTTATGCCTCTAAAGGGGACACAACCTGGGGTGACGCAATTGCAGCAAAAGGTAAACCCTAGCAATTCTATAGATACTCGCTAACCATCCGCCTAACCAAAGATAGACGGATGTCCGTGAATTAATAACAACGGTTATAATGGTAAATCTTAACAGATCCATCCTCCTCCTCGCTTACCGACGAGGAAGCGGACGAACAACCCCCCCATCCGTTGGCAGTTTTATCATCCATTCCGTGAGTGTTGCACTATTTACTAGTCAGGTACCTAGTCTAGTCAAATTAAAAGCGGTACTTTAGTTATGCTTGTCTATGATCGAGAAACTGTGCTCCAAGTCGTCCATAACCGCGGACACGGCTTTCAGAAAGTTTTACCCTGCAGGGGTGCACAAATAGCAACACACACTCGATATGCCTCGGAAAAACCAAATCAAAACCCAACGAGGCAGTCACGACAAAGCGATCACAGGATTCAGAAATATTTCAGGGGGGCACCCCATTGAGCTACCCGCAACGAAGTTAGCTGACTCCGAGACGGCCTCAAGGTTTGCGCCAATGGCTGTGAACGACTGGGAACCCGAAAATGTGACTGGGCTTGTCGACACCGCGAAAACACTCCGCTTTCCTAAACAGTACAGTGTGCTCCTCGCACAATTTTAAATAAAGCAGTAAAGCATGGCATAAGTACAGGATAGTAAATAAAACCTCAAACTAGTTTGTGGCCCCAAGAAATAATAATGAATCAAGCTCTGGCTCAGGGGGGTTCATAAGCCTCCCGGATGTGGATAGCGCGAATATTCAAGGAACAGGAATCAAGTACTCGGGGTCCTACGGGACACAAGTGAGCCTGAAAAACCAAATAGCGAATATGGCTCACCGATGCCACTTTCATTAGTTATCCCATTACTACTCAGGTTAAGTTGTTTGGGTACCTCGTTATCCATCAGACTCTCACATACCCTACACATGCTGTTCTACGACTCGCATGGCTCAAACAACTCCTGTAGTAAGGGCTCATGGGATGGAGGAACAAGCTTCGGTGGGGTTTAAAAGTAAAGGCTATGCAATACTTGGGATTCAGTTTAATGCAATCGCGACTCAATGATGCAAGAATAAGAAAGAGGCAATAGGTACTGTGTGTATGCAAGCATGTGGTAGTGCTTGCCTGGCAGCTCAGTTGAAGCAAGGGATGGATCTGGGTAGTGCTCCTGGTTCTCTTGATATATCCCCTCCTCAGCGTCTATTCGAAGAAGAACCAAACAAACAAGGGCCAACATAAATAAAGTGCACAAGCATATGAATAAATGCATCAAGCAAACAATCATGCCATGATGAATGATGCACAATTTGCATGGCATTAAAGTAGCATGGCATGGGTGAAGTGTGGAATACAAGAAATAACCAATTTATTGAGTTTTGGGCCCATTTTATTCTCAAATTAGTTGCTGTACACAATATATTTATATGATGCATGCTGCCAAACAGATATAGGATTGCATAAACAGAAAGGTCTCGTCGAGCTAATCATTTTAGACATATCATTTGTTAAATTTGGACTTATAAAACAAAAGTTATTAATTTATTTAGGAAAAAGGGCATTTATTTGTAATTTTAGTTAACATGGAAAATAAAGTGTCCAAAATATATTTTGAAGGCTATATTTGGGTTCCTCACATTTTTCTGATTTGAAAACATATATTATTTGCATTATTTGGATTTGTATTTTAAAAGATATTTAAAAACAGAATTAAATTTGAATTTGATTTAATTTGGAAAAGATTTGAATTTAAACAGAATACAGAAAAGGTTTTCGTTACTCGGCCCAGAGCTAGCCACAGTCACAGACGAGTGGGGCCAGCGGCTAACTCAGCAGTACACGCGCGCAGAAAACGTTTTTCACCGCGAGCTAACCCAGCCTAAGAGACAGACAGGCGGGCCCGACAGTGACTTCGGCCCCACGTGACAGCGAAGGCCCAGGGTGGACCACGTGGCATCGCTAGGGGAGCGCGGGTTGAGGTTTACGAAAGCCTGGGTGTTTTCTGCAAAACGATCACAGCCGCTGACAGGTGGGCTCAGGCGGACCGCGGGTTGATTGCAGAAAAGAACGGAGGGGTTATACGCAAAAAGGACGACTCGGACCCACTGTTCCTCTTCTCTGCCGCGATCGATAGATCGGTGCGCGGCGCGGGTGAAGCGGGGCTCGATCCTGGGACGCGGGGGTGCGCGCTGCGGGGTGCAACCAGTGCGGTAGGGCTAGGGGAGTTGCTAGGAGGGGGATGGGCGGCTAGATAGGGTTTTGCGCTACGTGGGAGCGAGCAGACGCTGCGAGCGGCGGTGCACGCAGCCTGTTCGACGAAGCGGACGGCGACACTAGGGCGGTACGGCGAAGGGGACCATGTCAGGGAGGTCGGGGAGCTCACCGGGAGTTGGTTGACGGTGTTTGATCGGGCAGGAGAGCAGGGGAGTGGCGACGACGCAGACGTACCGAGGATTAGGGTTTCGGGTCGGCCTCCGCGGGGAACTCCGGCGCTGGTCCTTCTCCTCCTCGACGGCGGGTACGGGACGATGCAGGGGAAGCAGAGGAACATCCTCGATCACCTCCACGACGGCCACGCTGGCTGGATCGATGAGGGGCAGAGGTAGACGACGGCTGCTGGCGTCGGGGTCTGGTGGCGGTAGAGAGAGAGGGGAGGAGGGGGTAGACTCTGGGGTGGATCTGGGCGAGCAAAGGAGAGTCGTGGGGAAGGAGATAAGGCCGAGGGAGGGAGGATGCCGTGGGGAGCAGGTAGATGGGGTAAAGGTGGCCTCGGTGCCCCTTTTCCTCCTACCACCTCACGTGCTCGAGCTGGGACAGAGGCAGGGCAGGTGGAGGGAGGCTTCCAGGTGAGGCAAGGTGAGGCCAGGGAGGCAGGGTCGGGGTAGGACCCGCTTGGCAGAGAGAGAGAGCTAGGGAGAGAGAGGTGAGGCTTGGGTAGGTTAGAGCTAGGCTCGGGTAGATGGGAGGCTCGGTTAGGGTTTTGGGGGTTGGTAGCTAGGGCAGGGAGAGGGTAGCTCGACCAGGGGGAGGGTGGCTAGGTGGGGCTAGCTAGATAGAGAGAAGAGAGAGGCCGAGAGAGAGGGGGTATGCTTAGGGTTAAGCTAGATGGGGTAAGAGGGTTAGGGTTAGATTAGGATGGGGTGGAGGGGGTTATGGTGATGAAGGGTAGATGATAAGAGTGGCACCTAGATAGAGGTTAAGAGAGAAGGAGTGGTGGTTTAGGGTTTTTAGAAGATAGCATACTCCAGACTAGATCAAGCAAAAACATGTGTTAAGAGAGAGAGAGAGAAAAGATGAGGGAAGAGATGGCATGGTGAAGATGGGGTAGGTGATGGTCTAGGGATTAGAGAGAGAGATAGATGGAGTGGTCCTTTGACAAGATCAAGCATGAACAAGGCTAGCTCAAGCAAGATCTAAGCAAGGAAAGGAGAGGGATGTGATGATAGGGTTTAAGCTAGATTAACTTAGATCAAGCCAAAAGAAAGGATAGAGATGGAGAGAGATGATGGTCCACTCAAGATTCAAATAAAAACCAAAATGTTAGAAAAGGGTGGCACTTGCATGGCCCATGCAAAAATATTTATTGCCATGTTGATTCTTGTGAAAACAATATTATTACATGGCACTATTATTATGCATTCCCAAAATTGGAATAAAAGCCAAGCAAACAGAATTAAAAAGGATGCCCCATGTGGAATAGATGGAGATGACCATGTTTGAATAGAAATGGGACTTGCTAGTGTGTATGTGCCACTAGATGCCCAATAGTCCCAAAGCTATCCCAACAAGAGCATAATCCATAAAATAACACATAAGGGAGCTAGAAATAGGGTTCCACCCACAAGGCATGCAAAGGTGGCCATGTGGCTCTCATATATCAATAATGTGAAAACAAAATGATGCCAAGATGAGAGCATGTGGAAAAGAATTGGATCCATCCCAACCCACATGAGCTAGAGGTAAAACCAATAAGTGCCAAGCTCATATTCAGTTGGATGGTGGAATTATAAGGTGGTGAAAGAAAGGTGGTGGAGTTAATAAGAGATATGCCCCCAACTCAACTTGGGCATGAAACAATATATCAAGAACCAAATACAATATCAAGAGGCAAATACAATTTACAATGCATATGAGAGAAGAACCAAATGAAAAAGGGTTTTATATGATGCTCAAATGCAAGGTGGCATGATGACATGAGCATGATATATTTATGATGCAACAATTATATGTTTGAAGTAGCCATTATATTACTAGATCAAGTAGCATTACAATTGTTAGACAATTGGGATGCTACAACTCTCCCCCACTAAACAGGAATCTCGCCCCGAGATTCTAGGATGAAGAAGAAGACACAAAGAGGGTAGGATACTTGACACGGAGCTCATCTTCACGTTCCCAAGTGGCTTCATCAACAGAATGGTGCAACCACTGCACCTTGCAGAACTTGATGGACTTGTTGCGAGTCCTTCTTTCTGCGACTTCAAGGATTTTTATGGGGTGTTCTTGATAAGACAGGTCTTCTTGGAGATTGATAAGCTCATGATCCACAGTTCTGCCGGGATCCTTGAAGCACTTCTTGAGCTGAGAGATGTGGAAAACATCATGGACTTTGAGTTTTTCCGGGAGCTCAAGAGCATAAGCAACTTCTCCTCTCCTTCCACGAATTTTGAATGGACCGATGTATCTAGGAGCCAGCTTTCCTTTGATACCAAAATGGTGCGTGCCTCTCATGGGAGTGACACGAAGGTAAACGAGATCACCCGGGACATACTCCATGTCCGTGTGCTTCCTGTCATAATTGCTCTTCTGGCGACTTTGAGCAATCCTCAGATTTTCAAGAATGATGTGAACCTTCTCCTCCGCTTGAGTCACAATGTCAGGGCCAAACAAGATCCTTTCACCTGCACCCGACCAACCAATCGGAGTTCTGCATTTGCGACCATAGAGAGCCTCAAATGGTGCCATATTTAGACTTTTCTGGAAGCTGTTGTTGTAAGAGAACTCAGCATAAGGAAGACATTCTTCCCACTTCATGCCAAAAGAGATGACGCAAGCACGAAGCATGTCCTCCAGAATCTGATTGATCCTTTCAACTTGTCCTTGCGACTGAGGGTGGTAAGCTGTGCTGAAGTTCAACTTTGTTCCCAAAGCATTTTGGAAACTCTCCCAGAACTTGGAAGTGAAGATGCTTCCACGGTCTGAACTGATCTCAAGCGGAACCCCATACAGAGAGACAATTTTGTTGATATAGAGCTCAGCCAACTGAATTGCAGAAATTGTTTCCTTGACGGGGAAGAAGTGAGCCACTTTAGAAAGCCTGTCAATGACAACAAAGATTGCATTGTTGCCCTTCTGTGAACTTGGGAAACCAGTGATGAAGTCCATCTCTACTTTCTCCCATTTCCATTCCGGGGGTTTCAATGGCTGTAGAAGACCGGAGGGTTTCTGATGGACAGCTTTCACTCTGCGGCAGACATCACACTCTGAGACATACTTGGCACAATACCATTTCAAACTAGGCCACCAATATTGTGTTTTCAAGTCCATGTACATCTTTGTGCTGCCAGGGTGGATAGAAAGAACAGAATCATGCGCCTCCTTGAGAACTTGCTCTCTCAAACCCGGGTAGTTCGGAACAAACATCCGGTGTTCAAAGAAAAGCGTGCCTTGATCATCGACGTGGAAGGACTCATACTTCGGAAGCTGAAGCCTAGAGATGATCTTTTTGGTGTGCGGATCGCCAAGCTGAGAAGAGCAAACCTTTTCTTCCAAGAGAGGGGTTGCTAGGAGGTTCAGGAGATACCCTTGTTCCACAATTTCAAGGTTGAGCTGACGGAATTCCTCGCACAAGAGAGGTTGTTGTTCTTCCATCATGAGGTTGTTGACATAAGCTTTGCGGCTGAGAGCATCGGCCATGACATTAGCTTTGCCCGGAGTGTAGTTGATGGTAAGATCGAAGTCATTGATTGCCTCAATCCATCTCCTCTGCCGAAGGTTCAGATCAGGCTGAGTGAAGATATACTTCAGACTCTTGTGATCAGAAAAGATCTCACAATGGTTACCAAGCAAGTAGTGCCTCCATACTTTCAAAGCGAAGACAACTGCTGCGAGCTCGAGGTCATGTGTAGGATAGTTGATCTCATGCGTCTTCAATTGTCGAGAGGCATAAGCAACAACTTGTTTTTCTTGCATAAGGACCGCACCCAATCCATGCAACGAGGCGTCACAGAATATCTGGAACGGCTTGGATGTATCCGGAGGAACCAAGACTGGTGTGGAAGTGAGCTTCTCTTTGAGTGTCTCAAAGCTTGCTTGACATGCAGGAGTCCAAAGGTATTTCTTGCCTTTCTTGAGGAGATCGGTAAGAGGCTTCGCTATTTTCGAAAAGTTCTGAACGAAGCGACGGCAATAACTAGCCAAACCAAGGAAACTCCACACTTCTTTGACATTAACAGGAGGAAGCCATTCAACAATCGTCTTCATAGTTTCCGGATTGACTGCAATGCCCTTGGCAGAGATGACGTGACCAAGATAGGTTACTTGAGGCAGCCAAAACTCACACTTGGAGAACTTTGCATACAAGCGGTTCTCATGAAGCTTGTTTAGGACACACCGAAGGTGTTCTTCATGCTCTTCTTGTGACTTAGAATAGACTAGGATGTCATCCAGATAGACCACAACAAACTTGTCAAGATATTCCATGAAAACCGAGTTCATGAGCCTCGAGAAGGTGGCAGGTGCGTTGGTGAGACCGAAAGACATGACCGTTTACTCATACAGGCCATAGCGGGTGGTGAAAGCTGTTTTAGGAACATCTTCCTTGCGAATCTTGATTTGGTGATAACCACTTCTCAAGTCAAGCTTAGAGAATACCACAGCTCCAGCTAGCTGATCAAAGAGATCATTAATCCGCGGAAGGGGATATTTATTCTTGATGGTTTTAGCATTGAGAGCCCGATAGTCAACACAAAGTCTATCAGTCTGGTCTCGCTTCTTCACAAAGAGGGTAGGGCTACCCCAAGAAGAAGTACTATGCTGAATGAAACCCAACTTCTCTTGTTCATCAAGCTGTCGTTTGAGTTCAGCCAACTCAGCAGGACCCATTTTATAAGGCCGCTTGGAGATAGGAGCGGTACCAGGTTCAAGCTCAATTACAAACTCAACCTGACGTTCCGGAGGCATACCTGGCAACTCTTCAGGAAAGACATCTGGGAACTCACAGACCACCGAAACACTCTGAATAGCTTCCATAGCATCATCATTCAGAGTCGCCAAAGAGAAAAGCTGGATAGCAGGAGTCAGACTTGCAGAATAGACTATATGGCCTTCAGGAATCTTCAGAGAAACCGACCGTTCAGCACAATCAATCACAGCTGCATTTGCTGTCAACCAATCCATGCCCAAGATGACATCAATGTCAGAATTGCCCAGAATGATTAAGGAAGCCGAGAACGAAGAGCCACCAATCTCAATTTGATTGCCATGGCTGATTTTAGAAGCTGCCATTGTTGCTCCAGGAGAAAGGACCATTAACCGCTTAAGGAGAGGATCCATAGCTAACCCATTCTCATCAGCAAACTTGTGAGACACAAAAGAATGCGATGCACCAGAATCAAACAAAACTCGTGCAGGGACTGAGTTAACGGGAAGCATACCCATCACAACTCCAGGTGCATGCTCAGCTTGAGCGGCGTTGACACAGTTGGCACGAGCAACAGTAGACCCGGGCTTGGTGTTGATGTTGAGAGCCCGAGGTGGTGGTGCACGAACCAAAGGAGAGCTTGCCGCAGATCTTGGAGGTGGTGGAGGAAGAGCCTTGTTCTTCATCGGACAGTTCCAGCTTTGATTCCCAGAGTCTCCACACGTGTAACAAGCACCAGGTGGACGTGGAGCAACATAGCCAGGGACTCCGCCAGGCGCTCCAGGGTAGTGGTGGTTGTATCCCCTGGGAGCAGCGGTGAGGAAGTTTGGTGGCCTTGCCGCGTAGCTTGAAGGTCTTGGTGGAGCCGGGAGCGACGGTGGGGTGTTAGGAACCCAGACACGACGCTTAGAAGGAGCTGACATAGCTGAAGAGCTTGTTGCATCACGGCTATGTTTCTTTGACTCCTCAAACACTTGCCTACTTGCTTCTTCCTGCAGAGCTGTATGCTGAAGTTCCAGAAAAGACGCCGGCCTTGCATGTGTGATTGCATACTTAATCGATGCATTGAGCCCTTGCCTGAACCTCTTTTGCTTCTTCTTGTCATCAGAGATCTCATCGCCACCATAACGAGACAGGTTCATGAAGTTCCTGATGTAGGTGTTGACATTATCATTGCCCTGCTTGAGGTTGAGAAACACTTCCTTCATCCTCTCCATGACAATTTCTGACAGATACTGCTCTTTGAAAGCTCCAGTGAACTGTCCCCAAGTAGGCTGAAAACCAGTGCAGTTTGCCTTCAGGTAATTCTCCCACCAGAGAGCTGCATCCCCCTTCAGAAGGTGAGTAGCACACTTTACCCATTCTTGCTCAGGAACATCAGCAGTCATCAGCAACCTTGACATCTCACGCAACCAATCATCAGCATCAAGTGGTTGATCAGAAACATCAAACTGGCGCGGGTTGAACTTCAGGAAGCTTTTGATGTCTCCTCGCTTGGGAGGTGGAGGTAGCGGAACAAACTCATTCCTCCTGACACTTTCCTCGAAACGCTGCTGGTTCTGCTGCATTGCTGCCAAGGCATTGGTGATGCTTGACAATGCTGCCCCCAGTTCAGGTTGTATGTCCTCCTCAGAACGGCGTGGTGGTGCCATCCTGTGATTGATATAAAACACAAGTCAGTACTATGATGGAGAATAATAATAATCCAAAATAGTACCAAAATGGAATTAATCAAGATTAAAGGATACAATTTACTAAGATGATATTAAAATATCAACGAAGTTCAAAGCACCTAGAAGATATTAAGCATATCGCACACGACTGAAAAGGAGTGTGGTACACAAATATATCAAAGAAAAATTTTCCACAAATTTTGGCATTAAAATACCAATAGATGCGCAAAATTACTTAACGAATCAAGATTAGTGACTCTACCAATTCAATATACGAGAGCGAATGATAAGAGTAGTGGTATGGTCGCGACTCCATCCCGCACTCAAATCATTACTCCGCACATGAATAAGTAAAACACATATCCCAACCCCTTCTTCTCACGATAACCTAAAGATTAGCAACTACGGAAATGAACACCCAAAAGAAGATAGCGTCGGTTAACAAAGAGTAAGACAGATCGCGTCGGTATACAACGAATCAGATAGATCGCGTCGGTTTGCAAAAGCTTGTCGGTATGGAATGTACCAACAGTTGATAACCAAAAGGCCGATAAAGACAACATGTTGGATGCAACAGATAGACAAAGAATTCACACACACACACACACACACAACCTATGGTACTACAGAAACCCAGAACACATGAATCCTAGTTTGAATTTTAAGAAGAGGATTGAAAACGTTACACTTCCTTACCAGAAAAGGGTGGGTGGGTGGGTAAGAAGAAAAGTGGAAGCAGTCCTACTCTCGCGTTTTGTTTTTCCCTAGTATACATAACTACCAAAATATTTGCTAGACAGACAACGACCATTTGGCAGAGACCCTGAAGGGCGGGATGGCTCTGATACCAATTGTAACTACCTCGGTGAATTACGCTCCTAGTTACAATCCTGGATGAGCAGAAATGGTTGAAATAGTACGGTGGGGCCCAAATGCCACTCACAGGTAGACCTTCGGCCGTCCCAACCATTTCCACACATCGGGACAAGAACGGGCGGCGTAATCGGCAGGCGAAGGGATCAACTACATACACAAATGAGTATGTATGCAAGCCACCATACAACAGTACATCAGAGCCATTCCATCTAAAAAGAAAGGAAATATAGCAACGCCATACGGCAAGATCCAAACATCCTAGATAGATATAATAGTTTAGGATATCTCCTCATACATCAAACATCGGAGTATCAAGCGGAAGCGGGAGACAAAATCCGAGTACGGATAAGAAGCAAATCGGCATAAGATGCCCCATAAATAAGCAGATCCCGCCCACAGATCTCACGGATCCCCGTTCCCGGAATCTCTACACCGAATGATCGTTTCCCACATCGTCCGTCTCTTCCACCCAGTATCCATCTTGCGAGTGTACCTGTTCATCTAAACCAATAATTTATCGTGTGAGACCCTAGGGGTACTCAGCAAGTCTTTATGCCTCTAAAGGGGACACAACCTGGGGTGACGCAATTGCAGCAAAAGGTAAACCCTAGCAATTCTATAGATACTCGCTAACCATCCGCCTAACCAAAGATAGACGGATGTCCATGAATTAATAACAACGGTTATAATGGTAAATCTTAACAGATCCATCCTCCTCCTCGCTTACCGACGAGGAAGCGGACGAACAACCCCCCCATCCGTTGGCAGTTTTATCATCCATTCCGTGAGTGTTGCACTATTTACTAGTCAGGTACCTAGTCTAGTCAAATTAAAAGCGGTACTTTAGTTATGCTTGTCTATGATCGAGAAACTGTGCTCCAAGTCGACCATAACCGCGGACACGGCTTTCAGAAAGTTTTACCCTGCAGGGGTGCACAAATAGCAACACACACTCGATATGCCTCGGAAAAACCAAATCAAAACCCAACGAGGCAGTCACGACAAAGCGATCACAGGATTCAGAAATATTTCAGAGGGCCACCCCATTGAGCTACCCGCAACGAAGTTAGCTGACTCCGAGACGGCCTCAAGGTTTGCGCCAATGGCTGTGAACGACTGGGAACCCGAAAATGTGACTGGGCTTGTCGACACCGCGAAAACACTCCGCTTTCCTAAACAGTACAGTGTGCTCCTCGCACAATTTTAAATAAAGCAGTAAAGCATGGCATAAGTACAGGATAGTAAATAAAACCTCAAACTATTTTGTGGCCCCAAGAAATAAGAATGAATCAAGCTCTGGCTCAGGGGGGTTCATAAGCCTCCCGGATGTGGATAGCGCGAATATTCAAGGAACAGGAATCAAGTACTCGGGGTCCTACGGGACACAAGTGAGCCTGAAAAACCAAATAGCGAATATGGCTCACCGATGCCACTTTCATTAGTTATCCCATTACTACTCAGGTTAAGTTGTTTGGGTACCTCGTTATCCATCAGACTCTCACATACCCTACACATGCTGTTCTACGACTCGCATGGCTCAAACAACTCCTGTAGTAAGGGCTCATGGGATGGAGGAACAAGCTTCGGTGGGGTTTAAAAGTAAAGGCTATGCAATACTTGGGATTCAGTTTAATGCAATCGCGACTCAATGATGCAAGAATAAGAAAGAGGCAATAGGTACTGTATGTATGCAAGCATGTGGTAGTGCTTGCCTGGCAGCTCAGTTGAACCAAGGGATGGATCTGGGTAGTGCTCCTGGTTCTCTTGATATATCCCCTGCTCAGCGTCTATTCGAAGAAGAACCAAACAAACAAGGGCCAACATAAATAAAGTGCACAAGCATATGAATAAATGCATCAAGCAAACAATCATGCCATGATGAATGATGCACAATTTGCATGGCATTAAAGTAGCATGGCATGGGTGAAGTGTGGAATACAAGAAATAACCAATTTATTGAGTTTTGGGCCCATTTTATTCTCAAATTAGTTGCTGTACACAATATATTTATATGATGCATGCTGCCAAACAGATATAGGATTGCATAAACAGAAAGGTCTCGTCGAGCTAATCATTTTAGACATATCATTTGTTAAATTTGGACTTATAAAACAAAAGTTATTAATTTATTTAGGAAAAAGGGCATTTATTTGTAATTTTAGTTAACTTGGAAAATAAAGTGTCCAAAATATATTTTGAAGGCTATATTTGGGTTCCTCACATTTTTCTGATTTGAAAACATATATTATTTGCATTATTTGGATTTGTATTTTAAAAGATATTTAAAAACAGAATTAAATTTGAATTTGATTTAATTTGAAAAAGATTTGAATTTAAACAGAATACAGAAAAGGTTTTCGTTACTCGGCCCAGAGCTAGCCACAGTCACAGACGAGTGGGACCAGCGGCTGACTCAGCAGTACACGCGCACATAAAACGTTTTTCACCGCGAGCTAACCCAGCCTAAGAGACAGACAGGCGGGCCCGACAGTGACTTCGGCCCCACGTGACAGCGAAGGCCCAGGGTGGACCACGTGGCATCGCTAGGGGAGCGCGGGTTGAGGTTTACGAAAGCCTGGGTGTTTTCTGCAAAACGATCATAGCCGCTGACAGGTGGGCTCAGGCGGACCGCGGGTTGATTGCAGAAAAGAACGGAGGGGTTATACGCAAAAAGGACGACTTGGACCCACTGTTCCTCTTCTCTGCCGCGATCGACAGATCGGTGCGCGGCGCGGGCGAAGCGGGGCTCGATCCTGGGACGCGGGGGTGCGCGCTGCGGGGTGCAACCAGTGCGGTAGGGCTAGGGGAGTTGCTAGGAGGGGGATGGGCGGCTAGATAGGGTTTTGCGCTACGTGGGAGCGAGCAGACGCTGCGAGCGGCGGTGCACGCAGCCTGTTCGACGAAGCGGACGGCGACACTAGGGCGGTACGGCGAAGGGGACCATGTCAGGGAGGTCGGGGAGCTCACCGGGAGTTGGTTGACGATGTTTGATCGGGCAGGAGAGCAGGGGAGTGGCGACGACGCAGACGGACCGAGGATTAGGGTTTCAGGTCGGCCTCGGCGGGGAACTCCGGTGCTGGTCCTTCTCCTCCTTGACGGCGGGTACGGGACGATGCAGGGGAAGCAGAGGAACGTCCTCGATCACCTCCACGACGGCCACGCTGGCTGGATCGATGAGGGGCAGAGGTAGACGGCGGCTGCTGGCGTCGGGGTCTGGTGGCGGTAGAGAGAGAGGGGAGGAGGGGGTAGACTCTGGGGTGGATCTGGGCAAGCAAAGGAGAGTCGTGGGGAAGGAGATAAGGCCGAGGGAGGGAGGATGCCGTGGGGAGCAGGTAGATGGGGTAAAGGTGGCCTCGGTGCCCCTTTTCCTCCTACCACCTCACGTGCTCGAGCTGGGACAGAGGCAGGGCAGGTGGGGGGAGGCTTCCAGGTGAGGCAAGGTGAGGCTAGGGAGGCAGGGTCGGGGTAGGACCCGCTTGGCAGAGAGAGAGAGCTGGGGAGAGAGAGGTGAGGCTCGGGTAGGTTAGAGCTAGGCTCGGGTAGATGGGAGGCTCGGTTAGGGTTTTGGGGGTTGGTAGCTAGGGCAGGGAGAGGGTAGCTCGACCAGGGGGAGGGTGGCTAGGTGGGGCCAGCTAGATAGAGAGAAGAGAGAGGCCGAGAGAGAGGGGGGTATGCTTAGGGTTAAGCTAGATGGGGTAAGAGGGTTAGGGTTAGATTAGGATGGGGTGGAGGGGGTTATGGTGATGAAGGGTAGATGATAAGAGTGGCACCTAGATAGAGGTTAAGAGAGAAGGAGTGGTGGTTTAGGGTTTTTTAGAAGATAGCATACTCCAGACTAGATCAAGCAAAAACATGTGGAAAGAGAGAGAGAGAAAAGATGAGGGAAGAGATGGCATGGTGAAGATGGGGTAGGTGATGGTCTAGGGATTAGAGAGAGAGATAGATGGAGTGGTCCTTTGACAAGATCAAGCATGAACAAGGCTAGCTCAAGCAAGATCTAAGCAAGGAAAGGAGAGGGATGTGATGATAGGGTTTAAGCTAGATTAACTTAGATCAAGCCAAAAGAAAGGATAGAGATGGAGAGAGATGATGGTCCACTCAAGATTCAAATAAAAACCAAAATGCTAGAAAAGGGTGGCACTTGCATGGCCCATGCAAAAATATTTATTGCCATGTTGATTCTTGTGAAAACAATATTATTACATGGCACTATTATTATGCATTCCCAAAATTGGAATAAAAGCCAAGCAAACAGAATTAAAAAGGATGCCCCATGTGGAATAGATGGAGATGACCATGTTTGAATAGAAATGGGACTTGCTAGTGTGTATGTGCCACTAGATGCCCAATAGTCCCAAAGCTATCCCAACAAGAGCATAATCCATAAAATAACACATAAGGGAGCTAGAAATAGGGTTCCACCCACAAGGCATGCAAAGGTGGCCATGTGGCTCTCATATATCAATAATGTGAAAACAAAATTATGCCAAGATGAGAGCATGTGGAAAAGAATTGGATCCATCCCAACCCACATGAGCTAGAGGTAAAACCAATAAGTGCCAAGCTCATATTCAGTTGGATGGTAGAATTATAAGGTGGTGAAAGAAAGGTGGTGGAGTTAATAAGAGATATGCCCCCAACTCAACTTGGGCATGAAACAATATATCAAGAACCAAATACAATATCAAGAGGCAAATACAATTTACAATGCATATGAGAGAAGAACCAAATGAAAAAGGGTTTTATATGATGCTCAAATGCAAGGTGGCATGATGACATGAGCATGATATATTTATGATGCAACAATTATATGTTTGAAGTAGCCATTATATTACTAGATCAAGTAGCATTACAATTGTTAGACAATTGGGATGCTACAACTGAAGGGGCGGGGCATGTCCAAAGAGGGGAAAAGCATTCTAGTAAAATCTATTTTACAGGCTGTGCCGACGTACGCTATGAGTTGCTTTCTCCTCTCAAAGAAAATGTGCAAACAACTTAGTTCTATCTCTTTGAACTTCTAGTGGGGAGACACGAATGGAGAGAAGAAAGTCCACTGGATTAGTTGGGACAAGATGTGCCGAAAGCAAATTGAGGGGAGAGATGGGATTTCGCGACTATGAGTGCTTCCATAAAGCTTTCCGTGCGAAACAAGGCTGGCGATTGCTCATGAACCTGAGTTCCCTTTGTGCTAGAGTGCTCAAGGCGTGGTATTTCAAACAAGGGGATTTTTTGTCTGCTGGGGCCCCGTGTAGAGCTTCATATACCTGGAAAGGAATCTTGCATGGTAGGGAACTTCTGAAGGCCGGACTAGTTTGGCGAGTGGGCGACGGTGCTTCTATAAATGTGAGCAATGATAGATGGATCCCACAGATAGGTGCTCAGTGCCCGCTGGGACAGAAGCAAGAAGACTGTCCAGAGCTGGTGAGTGCTTTCATTCGATCGGAAGGGGCGTGGAACGAGGAGCTTCTTCCACACCATTTCCATGAGATGGACGTTGAAGATATTCTTCGGATGCTCGTGGGTAAACTGGAGACAACAGATGTCCTTGCTTTGAACCATACAAAGAATGGGATCTTTTCGGTTAAATCATCTTATCATTTGGCCATGCAGAGAAAGAGAGAATCCCAAGGTATGACTGAAACGTCTCAGTCTTGTTATGAGCACAAGGGCTGGTTGGCTTTGTGAGGTGCGCAAGTCCCAGGAAAAACTAAAGTTCATATGTGGCGGCTGGTGGAGAAGGGCCTCGCAGTGGGTTCCGAACTCAGTTATAGGAAGATTAAAGACAGCGTGGTCTGTCTAGTGTGCGGCAGAACTGAGAGTTTGGTACATCGCTTCTGGACTTGTTTCCACTCTGCTTTGGCTTGGTCTCTTCTCGCGGAGTAGAAAGGTATCGCGGTGGACGTGCCTCCTAAACACTTGGCCTGCCATGCAGATTTGAAGGGATGGCTGCTAGACTGGATCGACAAGTGCTCAGCTGACCAATTGTCATGGTGTTTTACTCTAATCTATAACCTGTGGTAGGCCAGAAATGACGCACGGAAATCTTAGAAGCTTGAGGATCCTAGAGGTATTGTGATGCGTACTGTTGCGGGGGTCGCGGGATGGAGAGACCTGGGAAAACCGAGTCTGTCTTGGGTTGCTGCTTTGGCAGAGCATTGCGTACCACCAGACACGTCCTGGACAACGGTGAACACGGATGGGTCGTTTCGTCTCGATACAGACAGCGGAGGGTGGCGTGGTCATCAGGGATCACCATGGAGGTTTCATCGCCGGAGCTTTCCATTTTTTTTGCCCACCTTGTTGATGCTGAGAGTGCGGAACTACTAGCCTGTCGTCGAGGATTGCAACTGGCGTGTGAAATGCAGGTGCAGAAGGTGTTTCTGGAAGTGGACAACAACACAGGGGTGGTGTCAAAGTTGCAGAAGGAGGAACTAGATCGTTCCATACATGGCCCTCTGGTTGAGGAAGTAAAAGGGTTACTACAAAGCTTTGGTGAAGCTTCGGTGCGACATATCAAGAGAACAGTAAATGGTGCTGCTCATGATCTGGTGAAATTAGGCTGCGAGAGTAAAATGTGTAAGGTTTGGCTTGGAGTGCCGCCGGATTGTATTAGCAACAAACTTGTACTAAATATGGCTATGATTTAATACTATCGCAGCTATGTTTTCTCAAAAAAAAATGGACTGGAGAATCTAAATTTATCTCGAAATCTATAATCTACAATCTATAATCTATATCTATAATCTATAATCTATAGTCTATAATCTATAATAATAATAAAAATAATAATAATAATAATCTATACCTAATAATAAAGTACGAAGTGTTTCTTCCGGTCCAACACTTTTTTGGACCGATTTACCCTTCCACAAAATCACCTATTACCCCTAGCGCCAGCGGTAAGTTTTTTTTGGATGATTTTCTCTCCCCCGGATGATTTTCTCTCCCCCGCGTCACCTGGACTTGGACTCATCCTTTGTTAGGATCCATATGATCCACGTGGTTCAGAGGCCCAATCATGCTCTCGCTGCTGGCTCGATTTCTTGTCTTGCTAGGACGTATATTCAATATAGTACCACCTCGCTCTCCTAAACGAAAATATACCAGTTTATATACTTAGACAGATTGACTGTCAACAAGCCGAGCGACATTATCTCAATGAAATATAATGGCAGCATGAGGAAGCAGAGGGGCGGGAGCACCCCATGGCGATCCGAGAGGCAGGGCACCGACAGAA
Source organism: Avena sativa (assembly GCA_916181665.1). NCBI lineage: Eukaryota > Viridiplantae > Streptophyta > Magnoliopsida > Poales > Poaceae > Avena > Avena sativa. The sequence continues at coordinate 221,033,097 of OV702292.1, forward strand.
GGGCCCCGACGAGGTGGGGGATGGAGGCGCTGGGTAGAGCAGGGAGGCATGGCGGGGATGAGAGGAGCTCGAGCAGAGGCGTAGGCCGCAAGAAGATGGGGCCCAAGGCGTATATGCCGGTGAGGAGGGCAGTCCGGAGAAGGACCAGCGGCAGGGGGTGGCGCTTGGCGTCGGTGATGCGGGGGAGGCCGACGTCCTGGCGGCTGGCGCGCAGGCCGCAAGGGTGGCTTGCGGCCATGGGTGACAGACTCGAGCATATAATATGCCGGTGAGAAGGGCAGCAAGGGCGAGGGAGGCGTGGTGGAGGGCGGCCCTCGGGAAGCGGGGTGCGCTTTGGTCCTTGGCGGCGGACGCTGACGAGCTCGGAGGGCGAGTGGCTGGACGCCTCGGGGAAGGGGATTGGAGGGCGGTGCCGGCCTGCGTGGGACGGGCACGGCCGCGGGCGGGTTCTCCGGCATCACAGCTTTATCGGGCGTCGCCGTGGGCATGGAGCGGGAGTACTTCAGCAGGGGGTTGTACACGATTTGGGCCAGCCTAACAAATCTATACACAATCGTGCATATTATTCAGAGGCAGTTGTTATACAACATCTTCAGCTTTTAGTCCCACCTTGAAAATTTAGTACTCCATCTACCGGCTTAAATAGAACTTTTATCTCACTGCAGACAAGCAAATCGTCTAGAGCCAAGGCACAGACACGGATGCTAACGGAAAACTTGTGAGCTAGAGATATAACGGACAACTTGCAAAACCTGTGAGCTAATTAAACGGGAGGGATTGGTGGACCTATACCAGGTGCCACTGCCACCAGCCATGGTGCATGATTAAGATGAAAGAATTATTTGTGGGATTTGAGCATAATTAAACGAGAGAGACCAGGAAGTTCTTATGATGTGACAATAGTGGCCACCCTGCTGCGCATGGTGTGCAAGGAAGTTCTTACGTGACAATAGTTGGCCGTGCTATATTATGAGCAGCTAAAATATCCTGTCTATGAACCGTAATTATCCTCTGATGATGTAATAATGCACGTGTGCCTTTGCTAGCTTAGATGGCTTATACGACCTGATTAAGCCAATCAACCACTTCAAATTTCTGAACGTGTTACTTTTTTATTGATAGAGCAAGCTATTATGTAGGTTATAGTCATTTTAGTTTCTTAACAATATGTCGGAATAATGAGAGATCTCCGCGCCTAGACCGACACACCGAAAATGGTTGGTTTCTGTAATATACTGTGGCTGTACAAACAATATTTTTTGTTATACATCTTTGCAGATCGAGTTGATTTTTTCGTCTACCGTTGCAACGCATGAACATGTTTCCTACATACCATAAATTAAATGAGTGAGCTAATTAAACAAAATGGTGCTAGCCAGACAGTAGTGCGCACTTCACGAGAAGATGAAAAGAAAGCACGCTAAAGAAAAGGAAGAAGGGGTTTAGAGAAAAAAAATATTGCTTGCGAATTAAAACAATTAATTGATCGATCGAGGAGCGGATGTCACCGAGCAAGTTAAAAAACTCGTATATTCTGCGACGTGACTAACTTCTTCCGCTGCAACGCGCGGGCATTTTGCTAGTGATAATAATAATAAAGAACGGATTGTTTCTTCCGGTCCAACATTTTTTTGGACGATTTTAACCCCTCAATTTGATGAAAACTATCCACCGCTACCATCGGTAAGTACCCCTTCCCTGGAAAAAATCGACGCCGGAAATAATCGTTCTGCGGTGCTCCCAACCTATCTAACCAGGGGAATGAGTTATTGTCAAGAAAAAACAGCGGAACGAGTTCCTTCCTAAAAAAATAGAATAGAACGAGTTCCTACAGAACACGATTCATCTGCAATCCTTCTCGAATTCTGTTTAATTTTTTGCCCCTCGCTCACGAAAATCAGCCCATATATAGTGCCTCTCCTCCACGTCTGATTTCCATAGAAACCCTAAAAAAAATTCCTACCAAACCTATTGCACAATATCGCCGGAATTCATGCTCGAAATTGAGCTTATGTGCTTCATGTCCGCTCGGTACGGATCCTGAGAGTACCAATTACCAATTTGAAGCTGAATCCAACACGAAGTCCATCCCAGCACCTCGACCGCTTCAGTAAAAGCTGCACCGACGCAATCAGCCTCATGTTGCGTCGCGCCATCGCCCGCGATCCCCCTTGCTATATTCCTCTCTGCCGGCGGAATTTCCATTGACTCTGACCTAGAGGAGCGCCAATCGAGAGGACAGGAGGGAGGCTGCTGACTTCAAGTGCGAGTTTGGATGTGTTCTTCCAGGAAGGACATTGGTGGCAGCGAGCTTCGTGGCGCTAGCGATGAGGTTGCAGGAGCTGCCGACCATGGAGTCCGCCTTGGGCAGCTTCATGGGTCACGGACGTGTCAACGACGAGGGCCGGGAGGGACAATAGGAACTCGACGGTGACCTTGTCCGGGTGTCTTCCAGAAGCTTCAAAACGTCCGGCAAGCATCCGATGCCCAACCCAGCGTCCTAGCGATGGCGGCACTCCGTTTCTCACGTACTCGCAGCCGTGCAGTAGCCAGTAGGCCAGCAACTCTTGATGTCGTTGCCCTCGAATTTTCAAATGGATCTATCTATGGTACATCAAGTTTCCGATCTCTCCTGAATCAGTTGTAAGAGAAGCACATGTGATGCACACTGCCGAAAATCAATGTTTCTACCTGTGTAGAGGCTCCTTTGCACCGCTGCTGCAGCGCAGAGGCACCAAGATGCATCCTTTCTTAGAGTACCGGTCAATTCCAATGATTATTGATGCAGCATAGGAGGTGGGATCTCCGGCCAGTGCTCGCACTCTCGCGTCCTCTCCACATACACGGTTGTCCGTTACCGATGTGCTATCGATCTCTGGCCTGCTGCGCCGCCTCTCTCATTCTATGGAAGGAACACAACCGTATGCCACCGAACCACACCCCTGACCCCGAGATTCTGGCCACCTGCGATCTCCGTGACAGTTGTAGTCGATGCTTCCTTCCACAACGAGCAGAGCGGGAAGGCGGCAGGAGGGCCGGCCGGCCGGACAAAGAAAAGTGTGCAGCTTGGTTGGAGCGGGCAGCCGGCAGGCGAGGCGTTAATTGCCACCTGCACAGCCAGGGCGCTCTGGGTCGATAATTGCGTGTATAATTGTTAATCCACTGAAAGGTGCACTCGATCTAGCAATGTTTATGAACTATGATCACATAATGGCATAGCACTTTGTGACTAATGAAACTGAGTTTTCTACACGTAATGGTAATTGGAATATTGTAGTCCGGTTAGAACAGTGACTCAATAGGTTAGTTGTAAACATCAGTGCATATAGAAAGTGCATTCCTTAGGAATTTAATTTAATTTAATGGATATATTTCCTTCCGCAGAAAAATCTGTGAATAAATAGTTCGAATTATATGGTTCTGCCTTAGAAGCAAGATTAACTCAAAGAATAAGTTCTTAAACTAATAATATTTTGTATTGAATTTAAAAATATTACATGTAGAAAAGACAAGTCAACTAAATCATCCATGCCATTTGGTTTAATCGAAATATAGATTTAAATTTGATTTGATGTGCTCCGTAGCAACGCACGGGTTTTGTACTAGTCTTGATAATATCAAAATTTTGGTGTGGCATAGTACCTTACCAAAAACCTAGATCCGCCACCGAGGAGAGATCAGGTTACCGTCATAGAATCTAGAAAAGCTGTACACGGTACACCTCGAACAAGCTAGCAAAGGATGTTAAACAATGTGCGCGCGTGTGACGTGTGGATACTGCCAATTAAAAGAGTGTCCTCGCGTGCGACGTGTGGATACCCATCTCAAAAAGGAGAATTTTTAAGTTTGGTGCCTATAGTAGTAACTAATTTTAAATTCTCAGGCAAGGCTTGGACAGTACTCCATTTGCGTCTATATTCAGAATCTATATAAACGATAAATCTATCCGAGGAACCCTAGATAAGTAAGGAACTGTATACTATATATAGACAAAACATATACAGTACTACGTGAGTAGTGGAAACAAAGCAGGCATCTAGCTAGCACTCGATCGATCATGGGCGCCGAAGCATCGCCGAACCAACACGTCCCGCTGCTCCGCGCGCGGCCGCCGCCTGACGAAGGACGCCCGCGCCGGCCATGGCGGACGATTTGCTGGGATGTTCTGGTCTTCACTATTTGGACTTTGTTCGGACTTTTCTGTATATGCATGGTATATTGCCTACTTTATCTACACCGCCGAAACGAGCGGCGCGGTGGAGTACTCGGTGGCCATCACCGGCGTCGACGGGCTGGACCCGGCGATAGACCTGAGGAGCGACCTGAGACCGACGCTCTCACCGGTGTTCAACCTCACCATCTATATCAAGGAGTTCGACAAGTTCATAGTTGGAGCGTGCATAGGCGGCCACTCGACGGAGCTCATTGTCTCGTACCGCGACGCCTTCCTTGGCAAAGGCGCGGTGCCGGGGTTCTGTGTGCCGACGATGCGGGAGGATGGGGTCGCCACCAAGGCATGGGGCGTCGACGTGGTGGTGCCACGGTTCCTGCGGGACCAGCTCGCCGGAGAACTGGAGCAAGGCCAGGCGGTGCTGGATGTGGTGGTGACGGACCCAAGTTATTATTGGGGAGTGCTTGCTTGTAAGGCCAAGATCGGAGTCGGAGGGGATCGATGCCCCTGCAAATTTGAGTCCTAGCCTAGCATCCATTTAGTTAAGATGTGTTTTATTAGAGGTTAGTCTATTAGAGAGAGAGAAAGTTATGTACAGTATATATGATAGTATTGCTACAGAAAACAGAATACGATTTGGTACCTAAGTTGTGCAACTTTGCTCCACCTGGATGACACGTAGTCACCACAGATCACATGCCCGTACTTTCTTAGATTAACGTTGGTACTCACGCTCCGCACCAACAACAGCTCGATGCACATCGCTCTTATCTTTTTTTTTAATGGTCACCGGAGAGGGAGAAAACCCTCCGTAAGGCTTACAAGATGGGCTCAAGTGAACTAGAGTTACGTAGAGGAACTGAAGGGGAGAAAAAAAAAAAAACATGCCAACACACAACGAAAAGACAGGAAGGAAGATGGTCACTCAGAGAAATCCTCAAAGACAGTTACACAATCAGAAAAGCCACCGAAAACTATTTTCTACCGACGCCGGTATATACCGGAGTCGCATCCAGTCGCACAGCTCTTGGAGATTAGTATTGCCGCTTCTCTGCCTTCCGTCAACTGCTGCCTTCCGTTTTCGCCGCAATAAATGCCCAGGCCTACAAGACTGACACGACTTTCTCTTCCCCCGATTCTCCCGTGATCTCTCCCTTCTCCCTCTCACACGCCCAGCTCCACACGAATCCATGTCGGATTGAGCACGAGGAGCGATGTCCTGCACCGGAAAAGGGCCAACGGCAGAGGAACTTCCCGCCGCCCGGAGATGGAGCTCCGGCGTGGAGCTCGTGGGCAAACGGTGCCGGTCGGAACGTGTGGTGGCGAGTAGAGCTTGAGCGGCCGGCGCGAGCGGCGGCCGCAGCACGGCCGGAGCGCAGGCGGCACGAGCTGTGCCGTGGCGGCCGGAGCTCAGGCGGCACGAGCTGTGCCGTGGCGGCCGGAGCGCGGGCTTCGACTGTGCACGAGGTCGCGAGCGGCTGTTCCGAGCGGCCGCCAGACCTGGGCGGCCGGAGCGCGGCCAGCGGACGGCGCGGGCGACACGAGCGGCGGCTGGAGTGCGGGCTACGCGAGTGGCGGCCTGAGCGAGCCGCGGCCGGAAAGCAAGCGCGGCGGCGGCTGGAGCGCGGGCTACGCGAGCGGCGGACAGAGCGCGGGCTACGTGAGCGGCGGCTGGAGCGCGAGCGCGGCGGCGGCTGGAGCGTGGGCTGCGCGAGCGGCGGCCGGAGCACGAGCACGGTGGCGGTAGGAGCGCAGGCTGCGCGAGCGGCGGCCGAAGCGCGAGCACGACAACTGCCAGAGCGCGGGTTACGGCTTGCCCCGTCCGATCTGGGCTGGTTGGAGGTCGAGCATGATCTGGACATGGAGTTCCTGGATTCTAGGCTGCCTTTTGGTCCTTTTCTTCTTTTTGATTTTTTTAGAACTACTGTTAGGATCCAGAATTCTTTTTGTTGCATTGTAACTGTTCCTAGAATAATTTAATTCAAAGGTTTTTTTTTGCGTACAAGTAGCAGAGTAAAAAAAAATCTCTAAATGTATTACCAAAACAAGACCGGTAGTAATTTCTAAATTCTTGATCAACTTATTAAAACAACAAAGCATTACCAAAGCAAGACTAGAATTATGAAACAAATCATGGATTAATTTATTTGAAGGAACACTTTATTTATGAAACATAACTATATGTGTGAAACAAGTCTAATATTAAGAAATCCAGAATTCTTTTTTTTAAACATGTTTTAGCCGTTTCATTTAAACAAAACCGTCTAAATTCTTCACAGTTTGTAATTTCTACCCGTACTAATAAAAAAAGAAGGGAATAGAATATTTATATAGCCTAAAGTAGACTATTTATATAGTCCAAAATAGACAAGATCATGCTAGTTTTAGACTAAAACTTTAGACAGACTTTTGGTCTAATTTTATTTTTAGCAAAATAAGAAAACTTCTTATGATCACATAACTTAGCGTCCCACCGGCAACTACTACGCCGAGATCCACATCAGCGATGAGCGCATCGATCTCGGCACGTTCGAGACCGCGCACGAGGTAGCGCGCACGTATGACGCGATGGCGGGGCGGCTCGAGCGTCTCGATGAACTTCCACGACGTGTGGGCGCGCGAGCAAGCCGAAGCGCTCGTGCCCCGCCGCGCATCATCACCCAGGAGGAGCGCGCCCGACAACACGCCCTCGAGCATCGCTTTTCCATCAACCATGTTTCAAACAATTGAGATCATCATTTTAAACATTTGAAACCACTAAAACATGTTTAAAATATTTAAAACCACTAATGCATATTTTAATTAATTGAAATCACCATATAACAAGAACCGGAACTATAAGACCAAGTTTCTTTTAATTAAAACCATAAAACCATGTTTTAAACAATTGAAACCACCAATTCAAAATTTTGAAACCACTAAAATATGTTTCAAACATTTGAAACCACTAATACATGTTTAAAACAATTGAAACCACCACATACAAAGAATCGGAACTACAAGGCCAAGTTTCATTTAACTGAAACCATAAAACCATGTTTGAAATAATTGCAACCACCACTTTAAATATTTGAAACCACTAAAACATGTTTAAAAATATTTGAAACCACTAATACCTGTTTAAAACAATTGAAACAACCACGTAAGAAAAATCGGAACCACAAGACCAAGTTTCATTTAATTGAAACCACAAAACCATGTGAGAAACAATCGAAACCACCACTTCAAACATTTAGAACCACTAAAACATGTTTGAAACAATTGAAAGCACTAAAACATATTTAAAACATTTGAAACCACTAATAAATATTTGAAATAATTGAAACCACCACATAACAAGAACCGGAACCACAATATCAAGTTTCATTTTATTGAAACCACAAAACCATGTTCGGAACAATTGAAACCACCACTCCAAACATTTGAAACCACTAAAACATGTTTGAAACATTTGAACCACTAATACATGTTATAAACAATTGAAACCACTCCATAAGAAGAACCAGAACCAAAATACCAAGTTTCATTTTGAAACCACAAAACCATGTTTAAAACAATTGAAACGACCAATTCAAACATTTGAAACCACTAAAATATGTTTCAAATATTTGAAACCACTAATACATGTTTGAAACAATTATAACCACCCCATAAGAAGAATCAGAAACCCGAAGACTAATTTTCATTTAATTGAAACCACAAAACCATGTTTGAAACAATTGAAACCACCAATTTAAAAATTTGAAACTACTAAAATATTTTTCAAACATTTGAAACCACTAATACATGTTTGAAACAATTGAAATCATCACACAGAAAGAACCGGAACCACAAGACCAAGTTTCATATAACTGAAACCACAAACCATGTTTGAAACAATTGAAACCACCACTTCAAATATTTGAAACCACTAAAACATGTTTATAACATTTAAAACCACTAAAACATGTTTGAAACAATTGAAATCACCACCCAGGAATAATGCAACCACGAAACCATGTTTCATTAAATTAAAACCACACAAACATTTTTAAAACAATTGAAACCACACAAGAATATTTGAAACAATTAAAACCACAAAACATGCCTGAAACAACTGAGACCACCACCCCAAAATAAATGCAACCGCAAAAACATGCCGGAATCGAGCGACGCGCGGCGAGACGGACTCGCCAGATAGGGTTTTATGGGCGAAGAAGAAAACATAAATGTAGATGCGGTTTCCAACAAATTGCCCCTCTGACCTACAAATATAGAGGTTGTGGGGGTAGAAAATCGATTTAAAGGAAGGGCTCGAGTGAGCCCATGTTTGGATTTTTCAAAAATATTAATTATGTGTAGAAAACAATATGAAATACAAATCTACAATTTTTTAATAGAAATATGACCTTGTATTTCAGATGTAGTAAATAAACAAATACGATAAATTTGAAGAAAACAGAGGCTCATTCAAAATTACACTATTTGTGTCTAGATCTGAAATTTTATATTTTTCTTGAGGCCAAAATACAAATTATTTCCATATGAGTTTTTGCACGCGCGTATTATAAATCATTATCTAAATTCCTGTATTTTTTCAAAAAAAATGGAATCTATAAATCTGAACTTTTTAGAAAAAATTAAAGTCCTCCAGGAAGCTCGTCCTCTATAACGACTCTTCGGTCACGGGATGCTTTTGCGGAAAACCTCTTAAAAATATGTAGGTCGAACAATTTTGCCGGCATAGATTTAATAATGATTCAACATTCCAATCTTGCTGTACTAGTTTCTATCACATTTCATATTTTTCACAAATTTCAAATTTACTGTCATGTTTCAAAAACTCATACTACTTTAATAATATTTGTCTTAAAAATCCCACACGGTACAACAAAACAAATAACAATGCATGGCACCGAAAACAAGAGAAGAGGTGCATGTGGGTCGGCTCTACCAAAAAGTTGCCCATTTATTCTCGTGTACTACTGCAAAAGAGAGAAGGTGCATGCAGGTGGGGTCTACCTAAAAGCTGCCAATCTGACTCTCACGGCAGCTAGATGGAAAAAAACGGTGGAAAACTGGGCACATATCTCAAAACATGGTTGTTCCGTGGATTCTACTCCGGCACATACTGGCACCAGTAGAAACAGCGCTCTCGAAAAGCCACCAACAGGAAGCAAACTCATCGTGGCCCAAGAAACAACCACCAGAAGGAGGGCATGAAGGCCGGAGACACATATCAGAGCGGAGAACACCACTAGTGTAATCGAAGGGCCTGGTCAACCAAGTCCAAACTGCGACACTGTGCCATCAACATAGACCAGGCGGGAGAGGGCAAGCGACCTCCTTCGGAGGCCAGCAGGTGCAGCCGATGGTGGCCAGAACTACCGCCGCTGGCAAGGGGAGGGACGGGAGGGAAGGGCTAGGTCGGAGGAGATGGTGCGCCCCGGTGTCGCCGCTAGCAGCGACACGGGAGCGAGTTTTCTTCGACTCTATACGGATCAGTATACCTTCGTCTTATATCTTCTGTTGGTTGGTTACGATCTGAAGGAGGGTAATAAACTACAACTGTGTCTTCAGCTCACGCAAAAATTAGAACTGTGTCACTACAAATTGCAATTGGAGAAATAGCATCAACTCTCACCTGTTATGTATGTACCCTTGATACCGGATGCCGTTATGTTGGGTTCACTTGCTATCTGGTTGACTCGATTTTTTACATATTAGACCTCGTACTTGTCCCATCAGTGCTTTAGTGCGCACCGTCATTGACGAGGAAGTCCGAACTGCTAGGAGCATTTTAGTCCGGCGATTTTTGTTGGCTTCATTTTTTTGGCCCAGCGGAACCCATATCCAAACCCAGTATAGTCTCGTATCTGTATACAGGGACTGACGACGCCGTACGGCACGACCCCACGTGGGGCTCACCTAGACCTAATCACCGCGATTAGCTCCCACGTCCATGAATGCACCATTGTTGGGCGTAACTAAAGCTTTCTCTTCTCCGCCGCTGGTAAAACTCGGCCGCTCGTACCCGCGGATCTGATTCCCCTCGGTGCCGTCGATCTACCCCGCGTCCACCGTTGCAGATCCTCGTGTCTACCGCCACAAATCCTCGAAAGTAGAAGGCGCGCCAGCGGCTCGGCGTCTTCGTCACTAGGGTTTCTAATCCAAATCATCGGCTTTATCTTCCGATCTTGTAAGTTCATCCCATGATCATGCTTCGTCTCTAGTAATTGTTAGACACACGTAGCATTGGTGATTCTAACAATGTGGCACAATCACTCAGAGGAGATGGAGGACTCTAGATCTAGTATGAAAGATGATCAAATCCGGTATGGCGGTGATGATTCCATTTCCGTCAATACGCATCCCAAAGACGGCTGGAGCGAAGAAGAGTTTGATGTGAGGACACATTAGCTTCTTCTTTGATATTTAAATATTAAATTACATAATATATGATATCTCATGGCTTGATTTATTTAGATTGTCTATGACCACGATTTCCACAATGGCCTTAACAACCATGAAGAAACGGACATGTTTGTTGATAGTGAGGTATGTGTAGTGGTGTAAAATTTTATATATCATGCACCGGATGATACAATTGTATACTAAATATTGCTAAATTGTTCAAATAACAAATGACTCTGGTATGGAGTATGACTATTTTGGTGAATCAGACTTGGAGATATGTAATTATGATGATTGTGAAGATGCACCAAATTTTGATATATTCATTGAAACGAATGAGGTATTATTTATAGGCTGTTTTTTAGCAATCAACGAACCGACATGCATACTAGTATAGTTCTAATGGTTAGTTTTTGAATTTGTAGCAGGCACCATGTAATCATACTGAGAGTTCAAATAAATGTAGTAATGACACTAGGTATCCTGATGATAAGAGAGAACTGTACTACAAGATAATGGAAATGATATTTGATAGTGAAGCAGCAACATATTCTTTCTACAACAGATATGCCAAAGATCATGGGTTCGGTATTAGGAAGCACCAAGTGAGGCAATTTGATGATGGACTTGTTCGTCTAAGGTGCTTTGTGTGTTACAAGCAAGGGAAACGTGACAAGAAGTTACTGACAATGGAAGGCCGCAAATATAGGCTCAGAGGTGAGTCTAGGTGCAACTGTAAGGCACGTATGGTGGTGAAGTTTGATGGAAAAACTGGTATTTGTATCGTTTAGAGTTTTGATGACACTCACAATCATGTGTTAGCGAGACCGGATGAAGTTCCTTTTCTTTGGTCCCATAGGAAGATCAATGACTCCCAAAGAGCTGAGATATTATCACAGTGTAACATGGGGGTTAGGAAGCATATCATCATGCGATCAATGATTAGCAACTCTGGTGGTTCATATGTCGGTGTGGGATTTACAAGAAAGGATTTGTACAACATGTGCTTAAGGAAGAAGAGGAAGCTGCTTTATAAGGGTGATGCTAACACAACCTTGGGCATCATGGCGGAGAGAAAGAAGAGGGACCCTGAATTTTTTTATGATTACACGCTAGATGAAGGTCGTCTGCAGCACTTGTTCTGGTGCGATTCTCAATCACGTCGGGACTACCAGGACTACGGCGACGTCGTTGTGTTTGACAGAACATACAAGATGAACAAGTATAGAATGCCATTTATTCCCTTTGTCGGCTTGAACAATCACCGTAAAACAACGGTATTTGGCTGTGCCATCCTATCAAACGAGACCGAAAAAACAAATGCCTGGCTGCTCCGTACTTTCTTGAAAGCAATGTGCCAGCATAAGCCAAAGGCAGTAATCACGGATGCGGATGCCGCGATGATCAACGTTGTGGATGAAGTACTTACTGGTGTATACCATCATATTTGCAGCTTTCACGTTGAAAAAAATATGGAGATGCACCTACCTGACAAGTCACTGAACGAGTTTAGGACTCTTCTATATTAGACCACGTCGGAGCAAGTATTCGAGAAGCAATGGCACACTTTTGTTAGGAAGTGGACGTCACCCAAAACTACAAATTGACTTAAGAGAATGTACACGAAGAAGAGATTATGGGCCGCCGCGTATCTTTCAGAAGGGTTCTGGCTGGGTATGAAAAGCAACCAGAGGAGTGAAAGTTTAAACTCGTCTCTTCACCTTCACCTTTATGGGGAAATGAACTTGGTGGACATGGTTAGTCACTATGAGAATGCCATCGCACGTCTCCGTGAGAAGGAGGCCAAAGATGACTGCACGGCTTCACAGACATTTCCGATGCCAGTTACTGATTTCAGAGAACTAGAGGTAGATATTGCGATAGTCTTCACTCTAGCTGTGTTCTATATTTTGCAAGCTGACATTTCAAAGATTGGCAGCATGCAGATTTTAGAAAGAAAGTTAGGATCTGACTCATGTAGGATGAACCTAAGCAAAACAAGAAAGTTCTAGTCGAGAAACAATCTCCCATGACCAAAAACGGTCGACCACTAGGATACAAAGAGCGGAAGAAGCGGGTGTACAACGCTTGCCAACAGGAGAGACATAACAGGAAGAACCCAAAATGCATATATCATCCCAAGTACGGTTCTGAAAATTAGCTTGATATATTGCCTGCATTTTTATTAGACTTTATTATCTAATATTGTGTGTCATCTCGTGCAGGAATGTCCTAGAGCAGCAAGGATAGTCATTTTTCAAGTATCATACATGGAAATTAATTTTTAGGCAGTTCGTGTGAAAATATGTATTTGTGATATACATTTATAGTCTGCTGATGTTTGTTTGGGAAAATAGCTCCTGTGCGACATTTTTTCATGGAATTGGAAGGAGAGGGATGTCCTTGTAATTTCTCTCGGTTTTGTTTATCTCCTGATCATTGGTCGTTAGACAATGCAATCAGTGTTCGAGTAAAAGTCGTGATGCTTTGTTATTCTAGAACTCGCCGACATGGATGTTATGGTCTATGGCTTTGGCTTGAATAAAATCAACTCAAATTCGGGCAAATTTTTAGCTGCTCTATTTTGCTTCTTCAGTTCGTCAGTGTGCAAGGGAGAGGTTGGAAAGTTCAGTGTTAAGAAAAAACAACTGGCCCAAATATATTAATCAAGGATCCTGCTTACAAGCCGACTTTATAATCCAAACTTTAGTGCACTATGATGTGCAACACACTCTAGCTATTGTATGATCATACTATTTTGTTTTATGCAATTGTGTACGATGATAATTGTAGTGATGTGTTTTCCAACCTTTTGATGGACGAGCTGTTATCACATTTGCCTTTTGTTTTATGCACTCATGTACCCATTTTGGTAGTATGCACAAGTGTGTTTTTGCACGAACTATAAGCACATATATTAATAAAACACGATTAGCAACCTTACATAGTAGCAAAGCAAGTCCACGAACACCATAGTACCAACCATACACGATAGTAGCAAGAAAAGACCACGACACGAACAAACACGACACGACACGGAGATGACACTTTCTTCTTCTTCCTCCGGCCTAGCCTCTCCCTGGCTCCTCCTTGGCCGCTCCTTACGCATGATACCCCTCATCATCCTCCGCCATGATGTTCGGGAGAGAGTGGGCCGTGCTATTGATGGAGAAGATGTCGTGGATGTCGCTGAAGATATTGTACGTCGTGAACATGATGAACTCGCATCCACGCCAGAACACTTGGCCGAGGAGGTGGTAGGCATCGTAGTGGTTGACGAAGGTGACGAAGAGGCCTATGCCGAAGTTGTTGTTACTGTTGGCGTCGTTGTACTGCTGCTCGATCTGGAACATGGGTGGAGTGCCGACAGGGAGGTGGCAGTAGCCGGCGGCAAGGAAGAAGCAGCCCAGCTCCAGCGGCCCCCTCCACCTCGAGATGGCCCAGATGCGGAGGCGGTTCTCCACAACCAGGCCGTGCAACCACTCTCTCTCTCTGGTACGATGGCGGGGTGCGGTACGTCGGGCCGTTGAACTGCATCGTGGCGGGGGAGGGGGTGGCGAGCGCTTGCTTGAGTGGTGGCGACGAGCGGTGATGGCCCAAAATATATCGAGCTCGTTGGGGAACCCCAAGAGGAAGGTATGACGAGCACAGCAACAAGTTTTCCCTCAGTACGAAACCAAGGTTATAAATCCAGTAGGAGCAAGGAAACACCCCAAAGGTGTAGCTAGCTGAACGATGGCAGGGCGCACTACCGGTGCCAGCAGCAACGTGGAGACCTGCACAACACAACCACAGAACTCTGTCCCCAACTTGCGGTGAGGTTGTCAATCTCACCGGTTTTGCTGAAAACAAAGGATTAAACGTATCGAATGGAAGGAAATAATAGTTTGCAAAAAGTAAACACAAAGCAGTAAACAGTTTATAGATTGTATGTAAAAGAAAGGACCGGGATCCATAGTTCACTAGAGGTGGCTCTCCTTAAGATAGATAACATGCTGGGTGAACAAATTACAACGGGGCACATCGAGAAAGCAATACATGCATATACTAATCATCTTGACTCCTTTGAGATTCAATTGGGCAATACAACATTATACATAGACCACCATCCAACTACATCTATGACTAATAATCCACCTTCAGGTTATCATCCGAACCCCCTCTAGTATTAAGTTGGAAGCAACAGATTATTGCTTTACGAATTGCGTGTAATGTAAATAATACGATTGTTCCATGAACAAAAGATTGTTGTTTTCTCCCTAGTAGCAACAACACATCTAGTACCTTAGAGATTCTATCACTTCCCCAGATTACCAGAGACATGAACCCACTATCAAGCATAAATACTAACTCTTGGAGTTGCTAGCATCAACTTGGCCAAGATAGCTACTAACAACGGAAAGCATGCAAGATCACAAATAACAAAGACATGATAGAATCAATAATCAATCTGAAATAACATCTCAATATCCATCGGATCCCCGCAAACACAACATGCAAAATTACAAATAGATGATCTTGATCATGAACGGAGCTCACAAGATCTAGACATGAAGGCACAAAGGAGGAGAACCAGCCATCTAGCTACTACATGGACCCGTAGTCCAAGGATGAACTACTCACGCATCACACTGGAGGCTTGCATGATGATGAAGAAGGCCTCTAGGGTGAATTCCCCTCACCAGCAGGGTGCCGGGAAGAGCTTCATATCCCTCCCGATCTAGGTATGGAGATGACGACGGCTGATGACCCACAAGTATAGGGGGTGTATCGCAGTATTTTCGAGGGAAGTGAAACCCAATTTATTGATTCGACACAAGGGGAGCCAAAGAATATTTATCAGCCTTAACAATTGAGTTATCAATTCAGCTACACCTGGAAACAATCTTGCTCACAACAGTTTATCAGTAGCAACAGTTTTGTAGTAGGAATAGTAAAGTAACAGTAGTAGTAAAGCAAAGACAGTAGTAACAAAAGCAGTAACAGTGGGATTCGAGTGCGGTAGGCATAGGGATGGATGGACGGGCGTTGCATGGACAAGACAATCCACATAGCAATCAGAACATAGGGCAATTGCAGATAAATAAGATAAAGCATCCAAGAACTAGACAATCCTAGGCATGTGTTCCATATATAGTCATACGTGCTCGCAATGAGAACTTGCACAACATCTTTTGTCCTGCCAGCCCGTTTGCAGCGGGGCCTCTAGGGAACTACTAGCAATTAAGGTGCTCCTTTTAATAGAGCACCGGAGCAAAGCATTAACACTCCGTGAACACATGTGATCCTCACATCAAAGCCATTCCCTTCCGGTTATCCCGATTTCTGTCACTTCGGGGCCATAGGTTCCGGACAACAACGTGTGTATACAACTTGTAGATAAGACCAAGAACAATACTATCATAATGAATCAATAACATGTTCAGATCTAAAATCATGGCACTCGGGCCCTAGTGACAAGCATTAAGCACAACAAGTCGCAACAAAGTCATAAAGCACTAATAAAAGATACTAGGCACCATGCCCTAACAATCTGATGCCATTACATGAACGATCTCATCCAATCTCTACCATCCCCATAGCCTACATTGGGGGATTAGTCACTCATAGATGGGGGAAACATGGATGGTCGATGGAGAAGCGATGGTGATGATGATGGCGATGATCTCCTCCAATTCCTCGTCCCGGCAGGGTGCCAGAACGGAGTTTCTGGTGCTGTTTCGTGGAATCTGGTGGTGGCGGCGGAGCGAAACTCCTTCTGGAAAAACGTCGAACCCCCCGAAGTTTTTAGGTAAGAAGGCTCCTTATAGGCGAAGAGAGAGGCCGAGGGGGTGCCTGGGGGGACCACACCACCCCCTGGTGCGGCCTGGCCTGGCCCGCGCCAGCAGTTGGTGTGGCCACCCCCTGGCTATTCTCCGTCTCGTATTCTGGCTCCTGGAGTCTTCGGGTGAAATAGGATTTTTGGCATATTTTCTAGGATTTTTCCTGATAGTTGATTTTCTGCACAAAAAGTAGACACCAAGGCAATTCTGCTGAAAACAGCATCAGTCCGCATTAGTTGTATCCAAATCACACAAGTATAGAGGAGAAACAATAGCAAAAGTGTTCGGGAAAGTAGATATGTTTTGGACGTATCAACTCCCCCAAGCTTAGATTATTGCTTGTACTCAAGCAATTCAGTTGAAAACTGAGTGCGATAAAAGAATTTTCACGAACTCATTTGCTTCATATGATGTAAATATTCTCAGCAATGTGATCAACTACTCAGACAGTTCATAATAAAGAGTATGCAACTGAGTCTACTTAATAGTCATTGCAAGCTATGAAGAGATTCCAACTCAAGAATAATAAGTAGCACGAAGCACAAACATAAGCAACATTACAATGCTCATAGAAAGGTATGATAGAGTGGTATCTCACTTGCCTTTGATTATGAATGTCAATGCACCTCTGAAGTTCAAGTCATGACTAGAAGTAAAGATATCAAGGATACAAGCATCAAAGTCATAACACAAATAATCAAGTAATGGAACAAACACAAAGAATGACAACTATGCTCTCAAGAAGGTGCTCAAAGAATATATGGAGACTCAACAATAGAAGAAAAAGGTTTTGAATAATTTTGAAAGGCTTCCAAATGCTAAAAGTATGGTACTCGTTAGCTTTGAGCTCTCATTGCCCCTATCATAAGCATCTTGAATGTGGTTAAGGTGAAAGTGACACAACTAAGAGGATATGCTTGACAAGTTATAAATCGAAGTCTCATGCCCCTTACTTACAAAGACCGATCCTCATGCTACTCAACTTCAGTCACAAGTAAGCTCTTCTCATTGTAAGTACATACGTATCATAGAGAACCGCCAACGGGGTACCCCTTGCACATGATACGGGAGCTATCCCATAATCAAAATAACAAGGCAAGCAGACAATGAGCATCTCAGCGATCTTTTTATTTACTATGTGCATAGATTTTTATTGAGGATGCTTCATAGAATGCTCATTATGGTTATGCTGCAAGTTTCCACCATGATTAGGCATGGCTTAGGCTAGCGACCTAGGCGTTTCTCTAACATACATACAAACTCCATGATCTTACAAGTTCCACTTTTATTTCACACCGTCGGGATCCATAAGCAAAAGAACATGATATCAACTAGGTATAGAGTACCTATGAAGCGTTGAAAGCGGTCCCCATGATACATGGTTTCTGCTAACTTCAACTCATAAAGCGCAAGCATATGCACAACAAAGAAGGGCGCAATGGTTCAGGTTTATTAAGTGCAAGAAAATAAAGTGTGCCATCAAGTTCGTGAGAGCTTTACTAACTAACTTCCTCATAACAAGCAAACATTTTATTCGGAAGAAAACAAAGCATATTGAATATGCACAGAAGTAGCAAATGATGCTAATGGGTAGGTATGGTGGACACTTTAGAAATATTTGGTTTAGGGAGTTGGAAACTTGAGTAAAACACTCAGTGGAAGTGAAGGCTAGCAATAGTAAGAGAGCGACAAACGAGAGAGCACTAGTTGTCATTATCATTCTTGCAACAAAACAAGACTACCCATGGCATGAAAGTGATTCAAGATCCTCAAGGCAAAATAATTCATCGAGGCTTAACTGATTATTACAGTCATGTGCATGCGTGAGCATGTGCCAAGTCAATTCAAATGAAACATTCAGAGGAGGATACCGCGGTGTCATACCAATTTATGAATAGAGCAATGTAAGCAAACATTCATAAGATATGCTACAAACTATTAGCGAGCTGGAGCTAATCATAAGAAAGCAAGAACTACTAAGCATCCAAAGAAAACATACACCCTACATGAACGGACTAATCAAGCTCACAATGATGAGTATACGTACAAAAATAAAGACGAATAGAGTTTGTTACCAGCCTCTTACCACACCTCAAGTTGTCATTAATCCTCATTATTACTCTTCACTTGTGTGGCTTGAATAATAATATGAAACCAATAATCCACTGAGAACTGCCGAACCCCGTAGCAAACTCGCAAAAACCAAAGAAGAACGACAAATATTTTTGGTGTTTTCGATTTTTAAATAAGAACCAAAATAGAAAAACAAGCAAAGCAAAATCTTTTTGGGTTTTTCGAATAGTTCAAACAAAGCAAAAAAGGGAAAAACAAACCAAGGAAAAAAGAAGAAGCAAACCAAAGAGAAACAACAGAAATATTGTTGGTCTTTTTGTGTTTTTAGAAAGCAAAAGCAAAGAAGAACGAAAACTAAAAAGAGAACGAAAACACATGAATATACAAAGTACCGACGCAGCATGATATGGAGATGAGTGCGGTGTCGGCGTACCTCCCCCCAAGCTTAGGCTTTTGGCCTAAGTGAGTATCAATCCATATACGAATAGGGGTTCCAAGCGGGCGGATCTTGGTAAGAATGGTCGTAGTTGGGCCCATGAGAAGAAGAGGAAGATCCCCAATCATAAGCGGGCTGCTGATATGAAGACTCTCCCTCATTCAAGGGCTGGACTGAATCATCCGTGACCTCCCTTCTAGTGTCCTGCTCCTGTTGGGAGAGCTCTCCCAAGTACGTGTCAAGCTCCTCCTCAGTGAGGGACCATCCTTCCCTGTTATCAAGGTTAAACAAAATAGGTGCAGGCAAAAGAACAACACGCTCGGACTTGCTCTTTATCCAACCAGCTTTGAGAAAGGTTATTTCATAAGATAACTCACTCAGACTAGCCCACGAGGAAATAAATTTATGTTGTATCATGGAATTAAAATCAAGCCTCTCTATGGGAAACTGTAGGTCTAGATGATGAGGCACTAAACCATGCAATGCTAGCAAACGAGAAGCAATGAGGCCTCCACAAATTTCACCTTTCTCACAGTTAGCAGCAAGACAGAAAGCTATCAAAGCACCCAAGTTGTAAGACCTATCCCGTCTAAGAGCAGCAGAGATAAATGCTAGATCAAACGAAGATAACTTATTGGCAGTTTTCCTAGCAAGAACACACTTGGCAATAAAGTAGGCAAAGTAGCGAATGGAGGGGAGATGAATGTTACGGATTTTTCCATTCTCCTTCGAGAAGCTACTCCCTTGACAAATTTCTACATATAAATCCATGAGTGGTTCCGGTCTCTCTTTAATCTTCCTACATGATCCCCATTGAGGTACCTTAATAGCTGCACAAAAATCATCAAGAGAAAGGTTGACAGCAATATTGTAAATTTTGTAGTGGACCATGGGGTTAGGCAAAGAGTGACTAAATTGGAAATCCTGCACCACAGACATGGTTAGCTTCACAAATTGACAAGGTTCATTTTCCAAAAAGTGCTCTAACCCTGCATTAGAAACCAAAGTGTGGAAATCTTGTAGAATTCCTGCAGCTCTCATGAACTCATGCATGGATAAATGGAGGGAAAAACTTTCTCCTCCCGATGGACCTTCATGACCTCAGGCACCCAAAGCTCATGTTGGTTTAGGTGGTGTTCACTCATCTTCTATTCTGAAATTTAAACACCTATTAAATGAGTGATTGCAAAGTAAATATAATGAAGGATTCTACTCACAGGGACTTGCAAGAGGCCTAAACATGCATCAAAACTATATCTCTAAGCATCAAACAAGCTTACAAGCTCTCATAACTAGTCACCTACAATAGCAAAATACTCAACATATAATCCACTAAACACAAATCTACTTGGACAAGGGGAGGAGTCACATACCAAGGAACAAATGCTCCAAATTTTAGCAAGAAAGATGGGCTGAGCAAGGAGATCGAAGAAATCGAGAGCAAGCACAGAAAGAACGCGATTTTGAGCTATGAACTAGAGCTTACTCAGGAGAGAGAAGAAAGTGGCAGGTGAGAAAAGTAGTAGGGGGCCAGGGGTGGCCCACACCAGGGCATGGCGCCACCCAAGGCTGGCCGCGCCACCACATGGTGTGCCTACCTGGTGGGCCCCCTGGTACCTACCAGGTACTCCTCTGCCCCTTTTTTCACGTGAAAATTTAATATGAATTTTCTGGAATTTTTCGAGACACTTTATTTTTGGGCATTTTTCAGAAATAGAAGAATGATTTTTCTGACAGACAATTTTTTTTTTCTTTTGGAAACATGATGCAAGGACAAAACAAGGCTAGAACTACAGAAGTTCTAGCATGCAAGCAACTAACAACACAAAGAAAACTAAATTAAAGCAAAAACTAAAATGCAAAGGATAGAAATAAACGGTAATAATCATAATGAAAACATTGTTTTGTTCAATGGAATCCTTTTGTTAGCAAGGTTGATCAAGTCTTGCTAACAAAACAATTGCATATGAGACAAAACTTTGTACTCCACTAATGATTATGTTACCTTAACCTTGATAGCAATGGTCCCAATCATAATAGTTTCAATTTTTTCTCTTGGTATGGGACAATATATTTCTCCAACTTGAATGCCTTCAACATGTTCAGTTGAATTTAAACCATAAGTCATTTCAATCTTCTTGGGGAAATAGACAGTATGTTCCTTGTCATTAACATTGAAGGTCACCTTTCCTTGATTACAATTAATAACAGCTCCTGCAGTATTAAGAAAAGGTCTCCCAAGAATAATAGACATATTATCATCTTCAGGCATTTCAAGCACAACAAAATCAGTTAATATCAAGCAATTGTGGGCCACCTGAACAGGTACATCCTCACATATACCCACAGGAATAGTGGTAGATTTATCAGCCATTTGCAAAGATATATCAGTTGGTATCAATTTTTCAAGCTGAAGCCTCTTATAGAGAGAGAAAGGCATAACACTAACTCCAGCTCCCAAATCACACAAAGCAGTTCTAACATAACTGTTCTTAATAGAGCAAGGGATAGTTGGAATCCCTGGGTCTCCAAGTTTCTTAGGAACCTTACCATTGACAGAATAATTAACAAGCAAAGTAGAAGAAAGGCCTTCATAAAAGGAAGTAGGGATTCAAGTCTCATAAAGAGCTTCAAAAAATTATGGTACTTATAGCTTTCAGCTCTCATTTCCCCTATCATAAGCATCTTGAAGGTGATTAAGGTTAAAGTGACACAACTAAGAGGATATGCTTGACAAGTTATAAACCGAAATCTCATGCCCCTTACTTATGAAGACCGAACCTCATGCTACTCAACTTTAGTCACAAGTAAGCTCTTGTCATTGTAAGTACATATGTATCATAAAGAACCGCCAACGGGGTACCCCTTGCACATGATACAGGAGCTATCCCATAATCAAAATGACAAGGCAAGCAGACAATGAGCATCTCAGCGATCTTTTTATTTGCTATTTGCATAGGTTTTTATTGAGGATGCTTCATAGAGTGCTCATTATGGTGATGCTACAAGTTTCCACCATGATTAGGCATGGCTTAGGCTAGCGGCCCAGGCGTTTCTTTAACACACATACAAAGTCCATGATCTTATAAGTTCCACTTTTATTTCACACCGTCGGGATCCGTAAGCAAAAGAACATGATATCAACGGGGTACAAAGTACAAGTGCAATGTTGAAAGCGTTCACCATGATACATGGTTATGCTAATTTCAACTTATAAAGCACAAGCATATACGCAACAAAGAAGGACCCAATGGTTCAAGTTTATTAGATGCAAAAAGGTAAAGTGTGCCATCAAGTTC
Organism: Avena sativa; assembly: GCA_916181665.1. Taxonomy (NCBI): domain Eukaryota; kingdom Viridiplantae; phylum Streptophyta; class Magnoliopsida; order Poales; family Poaceae; genus Avena; species Avena sativa. The sequence goes on from OV702292.1 coordinate 221,055,291, forward strand.
ATGAGCGCTTTAATCACTAGTTTTCTCATAACAAGTTTAATTTGGAAGGTAAACAAAAGCATGAATGTACTTGTAATAGCATAAGCTAGTAGGAAGGTATGGTGGACTCTTTGGAAAAACTTGGTTTAGGGAGTTGGATGCATGAGTGGAACTCATACTTGGTTGTGGAGGCTAGCAAAAGACTGGGAGCGACAAACTAAGAGAGCAATAATGGCCATAATCATGCAGAGCGACAAAACATCATTGATCAAAGCATAAAGTGATACTACAAGTTGAAAACTAAAGGATCATAAAGGCTTTGGTGACTTGAGATAGTCATAACATGGTGTGAGCATGCGCCAAGTCAACCCAAATAAAGCATCAAAGGAGAATACCACTATACTATGCTTTAATATGCTAAAATAACGCATGATTCATCCAAGGCACATAAAGCAATCTCAATTGTTTATACCAAGTCATGCTACATCAAATAATTATAAGCATAAAGCCAAAACAATATCAAGCATGGCATGACAAAGCATAGGCCACAGTCAAAAACAAGCTCTTTTTACCACATAGGTATGAACTTTCCTACTCTTTTCCAAACCAAACCAAACTATTTGCAAACCAATGTATGAAAGAGGGGGTCCAAACAATTTATTCAGCAAACTAAACAAACAAAAGCAAACGAAAAACCAAAACAAAAACGAAAAAGAAGACGCTCCAAGAACAACACAACTATGCATGAAACAATAAAAATGAAGCGTTTGGAAAAAACCTGGGATTTTTATTGATGAAGAAGGGGATGCCTTGGGCATCCCCAAGCTTTGACGCTTGTACTTTTTGGATATTTCTTGGGGTGACACGCGTGGCATCCCCAATCTTGAGCTTTAGTCCATCCTTCATCTCATTACTCATTCCTTCCATACACCTGAAATTTTTCCTTCACATAATCTTTATTAGCAACATTAGTGCACTCAAGGTAATAGGTCTTTAGGTTCAGTTCTAACACCAAATAAACTTCCATTAGAACACTAGCTACTGTATCACTTCCCTAAAAAAGCTCAATTCCCCAAAAGAACTCAAAAAGGAACCAACAAGAAGCAAATGCAGAAAATGGCAGAAATCTATCAAAACAGACCAGCAGGTAAAGACAAATTTTTTAGAAGACCTTCTGTTGCTCAAATCAAAAAGTGTTGAACTAACGAAAGTTAGATAACAACCTGGGGCAGAAGCACCAAAATTCATGCCTCAAAAAAACATCCAGATATTTTACACGAATTTTTACGGTGAAGAACAGAAATTTGTTTCGGGGCAGCAACTTTACCAATCATTACTTCTCTCTCATTAGAGGTTACTCTTGGCACAAAAAGCAAATAAAAAGGATAAGGAGCGGTTATTACTGAAGTAATAACTTCCAAGACTCATCTAAAACTTTTGGGTTATCTCCCAATAAGTACTTTTCTTTAACGCCTTTAAGTTAGGCATAAAAAGGAAGAAAAAGAATCAAGTGTTCTCAAATGAAGAAGCATTATGATTAATACCAGAAATATCTTCAACAAGGCAAGGTATATCATCCAAATACGTTCCAGAGGATCCTCTCTCAATTTCTCTTAGGTTCACTATTTTCATCAAAAGGGTTTTCAGGAACAATCCAATCAAGATTCTTTTCTATGGCTTCATGTATTGCTACCAGTTTAAAGGGTATTGGTATCTTAGGTTCCTCCACATTAGGTTCGTTTTTTTATCTTTTCTCATGTACCAACAGCATCTACACATGAGCCTAGCATATTGAAATGTTCAAAGACTTTTCTAGCTTCCTTGGAAACATCATAGAACTCCTTAAACAAAGTTTCTAGAATAAAATCCCTCTTTTCAGGGTCCTCAATTTCTTTAATCTTAAGAAACATTACTTGCATTAAGGGGTTGAGGTTAACAAACCTAGCTTCTAACATGTGAATTAAAGAAGCTGTAGCAATCTCATAGTTTGGAGCAAGTTCTGCAAGGGATCTATCCTCAGTATCCTCATGTTTACTAACATGATTAAAGAATTCTTCAATATTATCTTTCCCAATTATAGAACCACTACCAATTGAAAGGTCTTTCAAGGTGAATTTAGGGATCAACATGGTGAGCTAAGGAACAGGTGACAACTAAAAGGAGACTTAATTTTTTTGTGCTTTTGATAAAGAAAGCAAACTAGTAAAACTAATTTTTTTTATGTTTTTGATAAAGAAACAAGCAAACAAAGCAAAACAAAAATAACAAAGTAAAGAGATTGGTTATGAGGGACTCCCCTTGTGAAGATGTCCTTGACTCCCCGGGAACGGCGCCAGAAAATATGCTTGATGGCCCAAAAATATATCGAGCTCGTTGGGGAACCCCAAGAGGAAGGTATGATGAGCACAGCAGCAAGTTTTCCCTCGGTACGAAACCAAGGTTATCAATCCAGTAGGAGCAAGGAAACACCCCAAAGGTGTAGCTAGCTGAACGATGGCAGGGCGCACTACCGGTGCCAGCAGCAACGTGGAGACCTGCACAACACAACCACAGAACTCTGTCCCCAACTTGCGATGAGGTTGTCAATCTCACCAGTTTTGCTAAAAACAAAGGATTAAACGTATCGAATGGAAGGAAATAATAGTTTGCAAAAAGTAAACACAAAGCAGTAAATAGTTTATAGGTTGTATGTAAAAGAAAGGACCGGGATCCATAGTTCACTAGAGGTGGCTCTCCTTAAGATAGATAACATGCTGGGTGAACAAATCACAGCGGGGCAATTGACAAACATCGAAAAAGCAATACATGCATATACTAATCATCTTGACTCTTTTGAGATTCGATTGGGCATTACAACATTATACATAGACCGCCATCCAACTGCATCTATGACTAATAATCCACCTTCAGGTTATCATCCGAACCCCCTCCAGTATTAAGTTGCAAGCAACAAATTATTGCTTTACGAATTGCGTGTAATGTAAACAATACGATTGTTCTATGAACAAAGGATTGTTGTTTTCTCCCTAGTAGCAACAACACATCTAGTACCTTAGAGATTTCTGTCACTTCCCCAGATTACCAGAGGCATGAACCCACTATCGAGCATAAATACTAACTCTTGGAGTTGCTAGCATCTACTTGGCCAAGATAGCTACTAACAACGGAAAACATGCAAGATCGCAAATAACAAAGACATGATAGAATCAATAATCAATCTGAAATAGCATCTCAATATCCATCGGATCCCCGCAAACACAACATGCAGAATTACAAATAGATGATCTTGATCATGAACGGAGCTCACAAGATCTAGACATGAAAGCACAAAGGAGGAGAACCAGCCATCTAGCTACTACATGGACCTGTAGTCCAAGGATGAACTACTCACGCATGATGAAGAAGGCCTCCAGGGTGAATTCCCCTCTCCAGTAGGGTGCCGGGAAGAGCTTCAGATCCCTCCCAATCTAGGGATGGAGATGACAGCGGCTACAGACTCTTTCGTGGACTTTTGATCGGGTACTTAGGGTTTTCATCCCGAGGGCATCTTATAGGCGGAAGGAGAGGCCGAGGGGGTGCTGGGGTCGGCCAGACCACCCCCTGGCGTGGGCCAGGCCTGGCCGCACAACCAGGTGGTGTGGCCGGCCCCTAGCCCTTCTTCGTCTCGTATTCTGGCATCTGGTGACTTCCGGAAAAATAGGCACTTTGGCTTTTGTCCCATCCAATTCCGAGAATATTCATTTTCTGACTTTCCTGGAACCAAAAACAGCAGAAAACAGGTTGCTGGCACTGTGGCTCTTGTTAATAGGTTAGTCCAAAAAATCATATGAAAAGTACTCTAAAGTGTGGACAAAACACTAGAAAGTGGATAAAACCAAGCATGGAACATCAAAAATTATAGATACATTTGCAATGTATCAAGCGGCGGCTAGCGGTTGCTTGAGTGGTGGCGGAGCTCGGCGGCTAGCGATAGATGGATGGGTGCGAGCGAGTGAGAGAGGGAGAGGTCGAGGGGCAGATAAATGGCGCATCGTGGTCGCTTCGTTCTCCCCTCGTGTTTAAGGAGCACTGTTTCGAGGAGGCGAGGGCGCATGGTATCGAGGAGCATTGACTCTTTTCCGCGGGCGCGTGACGGGAAAGTTGTGCCCCGTGTGACATTGTTTGGCGCGTGACCGACCGAGCGACACGCCCGCATGAATTCGCAGCGAAAAAAGATGTGCAAGTAGCTACGCTACAATGACAACTTTATTACGTGACCGACCGGTTGTGTAACGCTGTGACACTGCAATGATGTACAATAGACATGCTACGACGATGCATGACACATGCATGGAAAAGGTCCACCTTATTAATACACGTTGAAACGGAGCGGTGGTTGGACCGTTGGGCTGTGAGATTGTTGATTAGGCCATGTCCTCACCATGGATGCATGCATGCGCGCGCAGCTAAGCAGACACGTCGATCGACATAGCATGCAGTGCTCGTTCCATACTTTACGACACAACAACTACGCTCGTTTTAGACTCGTTGAATCAGTGCATCAATTAATAATGCAGTGATTTAGAGACCATGGAAACCGAGACGACGCGTGTGATGGATACGGCCACGCCTTGTTTCGCACCAATACACGCAGAGTATCCAACGCGTCGTGCAGTTACTCACCGATCTTGTTCAAACGGCGCTCCAGGCTATTTAAACTGCCCTATCTCCACAGCATCCTCTCCCACAGTCCACCACATCCATCTGCCAAGCCCTTCTTCTTCACTAAGGTCCATCGCCTACCGCCTAGCAAGATCCATCCCCCGCCGCCGCCATGCAGTTCAACGGTGCTACGTTTCATCCACCTCGCACCATGCCGGAGATGACCTACCCCGTCGGGGTCGTTGTTGAGGGGTCCCTCCAAGTATGGGCAAACTCAAGGTTGAGGTCCCCGAGGGAGTTGGCCCACGCCTTCCTTAACACCGGATATCGGCACCTCCGACCATGTTCCACCTCAAAGATCACTATGCCCTCGGAGGCCTTGTGGTAGCGCTCACATTGCACTTCACCAACCACTATGATGCATACTTGCTCCTTGGCGAGGTCTACTGGTGTGAGTGCGAGTCGATCTTCTTCACCACCTTCAACTTCTTCACGAACTTCGACAATATGTTCTCCGCCATCAATGGGATGCACACTCTCCCGTACAACTTTGAGGAAGAGTGAGGGCCGGGGCAACACCGAGGAGATGGGATCGAGGAGGGGAGAAAGAGAAAGAGGGAGGAGAGAGTCCAAGTAGTGAATCCCTGTTGTTCTAAGGTTCACTACCATCTACAATGTTTATTTTCATGTTTTTTGCTTGGGCATATATTCCCCTCTTTATGTCTATTTTCTATGTTGTAAGGGATGCCCCTCCTATATCATATCTATGTCGTTTTTTTATGCTTAAACTTTGTTCGTGCCCATCTAGTTTGATTTCATCAAAATATGCAGATCAAGCTAAATATATTAAAATATGCAGAGCATGCTATGTATATTAAAAGGCGCTTGATTGACAGAATGAACAAGTTTTTCAATGTGAATAACTAATTTGGGTCGAAACAAACAAGTTAAACAACCAAAAAAATTCTTAGTTTTGAGTTGACTTGACACAACAGGATACAGACTATTGTCGTAAAATGGAAACAACAAACTGTTTTACAAATTTCATATGAATTTATCAGGTATGGAAACCTACAGGCACTAGTAAATTCTCAAGGTACACTGTTATTAATCACTGATCTGACTTTCCTTTTCACAGCCTCTAGCTTGTTTCTTCTAGATAGAAGAATCGTTACAATGGTAGGTCCTCTTGATACTTCGATTGTTGTCTGCAGTACCATACATAAGAGTTTATAAATTGAATTGTAATCATATATTTTTGTGACTATTCAAAGGAATAGTGTACAGACCTGAGAAATGTTCTTAGTCATATGATCTCCGTCCCAGTGCTCTATACATTGCAATACCCATAATCCGCATGAGTTGCTGTCATACGATGAAATAAAATTCATTTACGATATCAATAGTGAGAAAGTGATATGATTCACAAGTACTTACGCATCATCTTGCTTTCTAATTTCATATTTTTAATAGGCCAAGTTTCGACGTTAGCAAATTATTTGGGTGTAGTTTTGTTTGGCCACCATATGTCTAGTGCAATTTGTCCTTTCTACAAAAGATTAAGAGTTAGTAAAACGCCAAAAGATAACACGGTTTTGATGAGAAAAGTAGATAATACCAAGTCATCCACAACTGCATACGAATAGGTTAAATTGTACTTAGGGTCAAGGACTTGGAACTCCTTCTTGATGTTATGCATTACAACTGTCACATAATGTTCTCCGTGTATATTCAGAGGGAAATATGCCTACAAAATAAGATCACTAGCATGTACTATGTAGGATTCCAAATAGTTAACAACAACATTAACTTTATAAAAACACTCTTTACCTTGTCACGTGCAAAATATTCATTCATAACCCTTCCTATAACTTCTGGTCTTGACACTTCTTCTACGTCAAAAGTTTTCAAGTTTACTTTTTGTTTTGTATATTTTAATGGCTTCATTGATAAGATAGGTTGACCTCAATGGTCCATATATGTGCCGATCATAGTCAAGACGGGGAGCCAGCTCTAGAATGTAGGCATCAAGTATCTGAAAATAATAGTTGTATAATGATTGCATGCTCATACTGCTTTGTTGTAAAATAACAATAATAGGTTAGCAAATTACTTACAGCAGTACTAAGCCATTCTCTTATAAGAACATTTTTAAGATTTTTCGAATACAAGATGGCCTCATCTGTATTCTGGTACGCCCTTTTTACAGCTTCTTTGGGGATCTTCGCCGCTGTTAAAACATATTTCACAACACCTTCTATTTCAGCAGGTGTTAACATAGTGTAACATTTCCCAATATCATGTTGTTCAAATAACATCGTTGCATAACATTTATGAAAACACACAAGTTACCGCGTTGAACCATTTTGTTTACTGAATAAAAATAAGTAATGAAATCTATAAAACATTATACCTTTCGTATTTTTTAATTTACGTTTCAGTTGTTTTTGTCGCTCAAATAACGGGGAACCATACTTACTATTACCCTTGGGTACGCGTTTCCTTTTGCCTAGACCATTGTAAATTTCCTTTTTGCCGCTATCAATAGAATTAGCACACTTTGTTGCATCTTTCTTCCCTGTGGTAGAAGTCATATCATTGCATGCATCGTTCTGCACGACACTGATCTGTACAACATTTGGTGTATCCTTCTGAGTACTAAAAATGCATGATGGTACCTCCGATGACGACGCAGACTTGGTATTTTCATTTACATCCCATAGATTCTTCTTTGTATCATCCATCTTCCGAAGGTGGTCTGGTGTGTTATTCATTGACATATCAATAGCAGTCATCGGCATACGTTTGTCCTTCAAGGGTGTGACATAACTGTCACCATCAAATGGATCATCCGCAAGGGCTGCTTCAGAATTAGCTGATGTTTTTCTCAGTACGTCATCAATCTTGGCTTCTTTATTACCATGTTTATAGACAAATTCTTTGGCTGATTGTGATTCACTGGGAACAGATTTTACATCTTCACCATCTCCTCCTTTGTCCGACTGTGATGCTTCAGTTGGTTTATACATGATACCATTTGTATTTAACAATTTTAGAACCTCCTGCATAACAAAAAATATTAAGTACCGAGTTTTCATTCATAGTGTAGTATCGTTATCATCAACATGAAATAACACATAAAATATAGATCGCACTTTAGTATCGTTATCATCACAAATTATACAAATTACAAATACAAACACGAGCTATGCATGGTGGCATATCAAAAGAATGATTAAACTGACTACCATCACTTTAGTGTTGTTTCCGAGGCCTCGACCATTCTTATAATCATAGGAACATATCCTTTCTGTTTCGTCTTCTGTCCATTTTTTATTAGTGGCCGAATGGACACAGGAGGAATATAAGTAGGATCATCAACGATCATCAATTTCTCCCAATAAAGAAACTGCAAACAAATTGTACAAATAAATAAATTTAGTTTTACATCGAGAGCTGAACATAAAAACTGATGATTGTTTGACTTAACATATATACCTATGTTAGACCTAGATTTCCTTTGGGCCAGACTCTCATAGTAGATCCTACAAAGCTATCCTTCAAACTATCTATGAGAAACTTCAGTGAGAAGTAATTCCAATTAATCTGAAAAATACGAGAAACGTCTTCCACTAAACAGTAGAAGGTCTTAGATATAGTTACGTTACTCGATGGGGCTATGACAAGACCAATTAGCATAAGCACCGCTTTGCGGCCGAAGTTGTCATCGGACGCCTTCTCAGTCTTTATGTCATTAATCAAATCTCTTATCACTATATTACCGCTTGACTTGCTGAGAAAACATGGGGGTATGTTATGCATTTTAGTTTGACCATCTTCTTTTATAATTTGAAATGCAGAATAATCTTGGTTACGTAAACCATAAATATGTTCTACGTCCTCACAAGTTTCTACTATTTCTCCTGATCCTTATTTTATGACGAAGGTGCTAGACGATGGATTGAACTCAATGATGAATCTGATTAAGTTTTCCCGCATCGTGATTCGTGGCACGTCCAACATCGGCCGCAAAATAGTGCTGGTAAATCTCTCACGTTGCACGCTTGTAAATCCGGCTACCAAATCTGCCCATCTTATGTAGTTACAAAATATCTCCTCATCTAAATCGTCCATGCTGCACGAATCATTTAGAGAATGTGTTAATGTTTCTCCATCTAAATCTATAGAAGTTTCCCAAAAACCTATATGAGCATCTTGTATACACGACAAACAATCGATAAGACATGGAATCAGTACCTGGACGACAAATGAGAAGAGGCGGCGAAGGGTGGCACCAATGAGAGACGGTGAAAGGGGGTCCTGCGAGGATGAAGTGGTGACAGGCAGCGTCGATCCTTGGACGACAGACGAGAGGGGTGGAGAAGGGAGGTGGCAATGTGAGACGGCAAGGGTGGCTCGTAATGGAGGCAGCGGTGAGAGGCTTCCTACCTAGGTTGAGTCGTGGGTTGTCGGACGATCGACGTGCCGATAACTACGCCCTTCATGATTAAAGCAACGTTGGGCCTCGTTGTAGGTAGTTAATTGGGCCTACAGGGTTATTACTTCTTAGTGGCTTGTTTTTTCTATTTTTATGCGTTTTTTCGTATTTTTAAGTGTTTTATTATATTATTTAATGTCTTACCATATTTACGGTTTTTCGAATTTGATATGCACAATACGAATTTTAATTAAATTTAAACAATATCAACTTCATACGATGGGAGTGCTGCCCCTATCTTTGGAAAACTTTTAGTACGTACATCAAAAAGGATGTGTATGACGCACACGAGTTCTACCGAAGGATCACCGACATTAGGAAAGGTTTGGCCCTTAGATTCTGAGTCCAGACGAAGCATCGACATGTGTTCACGGCGTGAAACCCTAAATGAAAGATCAACGACATAAGAAAAAGTTTGGATAACCCAGATGCAAAACCATAACATGTGTTCACAGTGAGAAACCCAAATGAAGCATCAACAATTATGAACATAACATAAAAATTACTAAATAATTTCATATAGACCGAACTAAGTCAGACATAATCGTTATATAAGTGTTGCACAAACATGAGAGTATATAAGAATAATATAGAACTAGAACACGAATTTGAGGTTGATTTCACACTTGGTCAACCAGTAGCTTTGTAGTACCATCATTCCCACGATGGAACCAGAACACGAATTTATGGTTAACTCTCATACCATTCTGCCTCACAATATCCATCCAGTTTGTTGTAATCATGGCACCTCCTTTAGGTACTCCATTCACCATTAACTTGTTCATCACCAACTTAACGTGTGAAACTTTTTCATCTCTAGAATGGGCTTTTATAATGCTGGCAATTAAACGTTTGTAATAATATGCTTCATGGTGAAGCTCCTTGAAAAGTACTGCACATAGGTTTGACAACGTTATATAAATTATTTCACATTTACGCAAACAAATAAATGTGAAAAGTTCGTATGTACGGAATAGTTTACCATTTTAGCTTTATTTTTCACTATGTTGGATTTTTTGATGGTGCATACATAAAAGGGGTCGTTTGGCATGTGAGCCTCAACCAGTCGCTCAAGTTCATCAAATTCTTCATCAGTCATCTTCACGTGATTGTCAAACTCAAGAAAAGCTTCAAAATCATGCTCGCTTTTTATTTCAGGATCTTAGTGTAATTTTTGCACACATTAGAGATATCCAATATATTAATTGCGTATAAAATAAAATTGGCACAAAATGCTTACCCCTGACAAAAACATCATTTTTCTTCCTTTTGATTATAGCACGGATCTCAGCAGCGGTAACACGTAATGGAACCTGACGGAAAATAAAAGAATAATTAAAATCACATGTCATATTACGGCATGAATAATGCTAAACGTTTACATGCGCGCTAAGAGATACAAATAGTACGGACTGAAAATCAAAAGTAGCCGAGTATCCCATCGCCCAATTGATTTTCTCTCCATAGGGCATAGTCCGCATGGGATAACATCGGCCATTCGTCTACGTGGAAAGGAGATGGAGCGAATGGCGGCTAAAATAGCACCGACGCTAAAACGCACCAGCATGATCAACCCAGACTAGATCTACGACGAACACATTTAGATCTGTATTTTCGAATAATTCGAGTAATTATAAATCCAAATTTTTCACGACGAAACAAAAAATTGTGAGGATTAGATCTACGTCCTCTTAGATCTATCGTGTGTACGTGCTATCCGTGGAAAGTAAGTTAACCTAAATATAGATCGTTGACAGGGCTTCGATTTTACGTACATGCGCCATGGCGACCGAGGATCTACGAAACTACCTCCTAGCGACCGTCGTTGACGAAGCTCTCTCTCGTCCTGTTTCAGATGAGAGAAGGCGATGTGATGAGGTGACAAGTAGATCTAAGGGAATGTGTATGTGCGGGAGGTAAATAGTCTTGGTTTATTAAGGTAGTTACCTAATGACCGAGTTTACATTAGGATCCTCCTAGTGGATCGGCCTAACCTAATATATTAAATTTTAAATTTAAATATGAATCATAAAACCATATGTTTGAAAATAACAAAAAATATACGGTTGTGTTTCTAATAATACGGACATCTTAGAGTATTTTTTTAGAATATTTAAAAATAATTGAAAACCTTGACTTATTAGAAATGACACTCTCAGGTAGTCATAAATGGTCTATTTTGTAGACATGTGATTTTTTTCAACATTCTTAAATTTTCCTCATTTTGTAGTACATGTTTGTGACGGTATGGTGGAACAATGTGCAAAAGGAGAGCATATTCCTTAAATACTTGGCCTGATGATTCGTTCGTACTTGTCCCAAACTGCTCTAAAATCCTAGATTTTAGTCGTCTATCATGTCGAAAGCATGCCCAAGCATGTCATAATTGCTCATTGAAGTGATATAAGTGTGTGGTGTGTCATTGTTAGCTATTGTGCCAAGTTTTAAGCCATTCCTCAATTATCATGCCGCTATCGCGACGGGTAGACGCGTTACACCGTAATACCCTAGACCAAAGCTGGCCAGTGTAGGAAGTGCATGGCCAAGCACCATCTTGTTTGTAAAACAAGGGATGTGAGTATTTGTGAGGGCATGGTGGTGCAATGTGCAAAAGGAGAGCACATTTCTTGAACACTTGGCCTAACGATTCGTCCGTACTTGTCCAAAACTGCCCTAAAACCCTAGATTTTAGCCGTCTACCATGCCGAAGGCATGCCCAAGCATGCCATCATTGCTCATAGAAGTGATATAAGTGTGTGGTGTGTCATTGTGAGCCATTGTGCCAAGTTTAAGCCATTCCTCAATTGTCATGCCGCTATCCCGACGGGTAGACGCGTTACACCCTACTACCCTAGACCGAAGCTGGCCAGTGTGGGAAGTGCATGGACAAGCACCATCTTGTTTGTAAAACATGGTATGTGAGTGTTTGTGAGGGCATGGTGGAGAAATGTGCAAAAGGAGAGCACATTCCTTGAACACTTTGCCTGACGATTCGTACGTACTTGTCCAAAACTGTCCTAAAACCCTAGATTTTAGCCATCCACCGTGACGAAGGCATGCCCAAGCATGCCACCATTGCTCATTGAAGTGATATAAGTGTGTGGTGTGTCATTGTGAGCCATTATTCCAAGTTTTAAGCCATTCCTCAATTGTCCTGCCGCTATCCCAACGGGTAGACGCGTTACACCCTACTACCCTGGACCGAAGCTGGCCAGTGTGGGAAGTGCATGGACAAGCACCCTCTTGTTTGTAAAACAAGGGATGTGAGTGTTTGTGAGGGCATGGTGGAGAAATGTGCAAAAGGAGAGCACATTCCTTGAACACTTTGCGTGATGATTCGTCCGTACTTGTCCAAAACTGCCCTAAACCCTAGATTTTAGCCGTCTACCGTTACTAAGGCATGCCCAAGCATGCCACCATTGCTCATTGAAGTGATATAAGCGTGTGGTGTGTCATTGTGAGCCATTGTGCCAAGTTCTAAGCCATTCTTTAATTGTCCCGCCGCTATCCCGACGGGTAGACGCGTTACACCCTACTATCCTAGATCGAAGCTGGCCTGTGTGGGAAGTGCATGGCAAAGCACCATCTTGTTTGTAAAACAAGGGATGTGAGTGTTTGTGAGCGCATGGTGGAGCAATGTGCAAAAGGAGAGCATATTCCTTGAACAGTTGGCCTGACGATTCGTCCGTACTTGTCCAAAACTGCCTTAAACCCTAGATTTTAGCCATCTATCGTGCCGAAGGCATGCCCAAGCATGCCATCATTGCTCATTTAAGTGATATAAGTGTGTGGTGTGTCATTGTGAGCCATTGTGCCAAGTTTGAAGCCATTCCTCAATTGTCATGCCGCTATCCCGACGGGTAGACGCGTTACACCCTACTACCCTAGACCGAAGCTGGCCAGTGTGGGAAGTGCATGGACAAGCACCATCTTGTTTGTAAAACAAGGGATGTGAGTGTTTGTGAGGGATGGTGGAGAAATTTGCAAAAGGAGAGCACATTCCTTAAACACTTGGCCTGACGATTCGTACGTACTTGTCCAAAACTGCCCTAAAACCCTAGATTTTAGCCATCCACCGTGACGAAGGCATGCCCAAGCATGCCACCATTGCTCATTTAAGTGATATAAGTGTGTGGTGTGTCATTGTGAGCCATTGTTCCAAGTTTTAAGCCATTCCTCAATTGTCCTGCCGCTATCCCAACGGGTAGACGCGTTACACCCTACTACCCTAGACCGAAGCTGGCCAGTGTGGTAAGTGCATGTCCAAGCACCATCTTGTTTGTAAAACAAGGGATAAGAGTGTTTGTGAGGGCATGGTGGAGCAATGTGCAAAAGGAAATCACATTCCTTGAACACTTTGCGTGACGATTCGTCCGTACTTGTCCAAAACTGCCCTAAACCCTAGATTTTAGCCGTCTACCGTTACTAAGGCATGCCCAAGCATGCTACCATTGCTCATTGAAGTTATATTAGTGTGAGGTGTGTAATTGTGAGCCATTGTTCCAAGTTTGAAGCCATTACTCGATTGTCCTTCCGCTATCCCGACGGGTAGACGCGTTACACCCAACTACCCTAGACCGAAGCTGGCCAGTGTGGGAAGTGCATAGCCAACCACCATCTTGTTTATAAAACAAGGGATGTGAGTGTTTGTGAGGGCATGGTGGAGCAATGTGCAAAGGGAGAGCACATTCCTTGAACACTTGGTCTGACGATTCGTCCGTACTTGTCCAAAACTGCCCCCATAAAACCCAAGATTTTAGCCGTCTACCGTGACGAAGGCATGCCCAAGCATACCACCATTCCTCATTGAAGTGATATAAGTGTGTGGTGTGTCATTGTGAGCCATTGTGCCAAGTTTGAAGCCATTCCTCAATTTTCCTGCCGCTATCTCGATGGGTAGACGCGTTACACCCTAATACCCTATACCGAAGCTAGCCAGTGTGAGAAGTGCATGGCCAATCACAATCTTATTTCTAAAACAAGGGATGCGAGTGTTTTTGAGGGAATGGTGGAGCAATGTGCAAAAGTATAGCACATTCCTTGAACACTTGGCCTGACGATTCGTCTGTACTTGTCCAAAACTACCCTATAACCCTAGATTTTAGCCGTCTACCGTGCCGAAGGCATGCCCAAGCATGCCATCATTGCTCACTTAAGTCATATAAGCGTGTGGTGTGTCATTGTTAGACACTGTGCCAAGTTTTAAGCCATTCCTCAATTGTACTGCCGCTATCCCGACGGGTAGACGCGTTACACCCTACTACCCTAGACCGAAGCTGGCTAGTGTGGGAAGTGCATGGCAAGCACCATCTTGTTTGTAAAACAAGGGATGTGAGTGTTTCTGAGGGCATGGTGGAGCAATGTGCAAAACGAGAGCACATTCCTTGAAAACTTGGCTCGACGATTCGTCCGTACTTGTCCAAAACTGCCCTAAAACCCTAGATTTTAGCCATCTACCATGCTGAAGGCATGCCCAAGCATGCCATCATTGCTTATAGAAGTGATATAAGTGTGTGGTGTGTCATTGTGAGCCATTGTGCCAAGTTTAAGCCATTCCTCAATTGTCATGCCGCTATCCCGATGGGTAGACGCGTTACACCCTACTACCCTAGACCGAAGCTGGCCAGTGTGGGAAGTGCATGGACAAGCACCATCTTATTTGTAAAACAAGGGATGTGAGTGTTTGTGAGGGCATGGTGGAGAAATGTGCAAAAGGAGAGCACATTCCTTGAACACTTTGCCTGACAATTCGTACGTACTTGTCTAAAACTGCCCTAAAACCCTAGATTTTAGCCGTCCACCGTGACGAAGGCATGCCCAAGCATGCCACCATTGCTCATTGAAGTGATATAAGTGAGTGGTGTGTCATTGTGAGCCATTTTGCCAAGTTTTAAGCCATTCCTCAATTGTCCTACCGCTATCTCGACGGGTAGACGCGTTACACCCTAATACCCTATACCCAAGCTGGCCAGTGTGAGAAGTGCATGGCCAAGCATCATCTTGTTTGTAAAACAAGGGATGCGAGTGTTTTTGAGGGAATGGTGGAGCAATGTGCAAAAGGATAGCACATTCCTTGAACACTTGGCCTAATGGTTCGTCCGTACTTGTCCAAAACTGCCCTAAAACCCTAGATTTTTGCCATCTACCATGTTGCAGGCATGCCAAAGAATGCTATCATTGCTCATTGAAGTGATATAAGTGTGTGGTGTGTCATTTTGAGCCATTGTTCCAAGTTTAAGCCATTCCTCAATTGTCCTGCCGCTATCCCGACGGGTAGACGCGTTACACCCTATTACCCTAGACCGAAGCTGGCCAGTGTGGGAAGTGCATGGACAAGCACCATCTTGTTTGTAAAACAATGGATGTGAGTGTTTGTGAGGGCATGGTGGATCAATGTGAAAAAGCAGAGCACATTCCTTCAACACTTGGCCTGATGATTCATCCGTACTTGTCCAAAACTGCCCTAAAACCCTACATTTTAGCCGTCTACCGTGCCAAAGGCATGCCCAAGCATGCCATGATTTCTCACTGAAGTGATATAAGTGTGTGGTGTGTCATTGTGACCGATTGTGCCAAGTTTGAAACCATTCCTCAATTGTCCTGCCGCTATCCAGACGGGTAGACACGTTACACCCTACTACCCTAGACCAAAGCTGGCCAGTGTGGGAAGTGCATGGACAAGCACCATCTTGTTTGTAAAACAAGGTATGTGAGTGTTTTTGAGGGCATGGTGGAGCAATGTGCAAAAGGAGAGAACATTCCTTGAACACTTGGCCTGACGATTCATCCGTACTTGTCCAAAACTGCCCTAAAACCCTAGATTTTAGCCGTCTACCGTGCCGAAGGCATGCCCAAGCATGCCATAATTGCCCATTGAAGTTATATAAGTGTGTGGTGTTTCATTGTGAGACATTGTGCCAAGTTTGAATCCATTCCTCAATTGTCCTCTCGCTATCCCAACGGGTAGATGCGTTACACCCTACTACCCTAGACCGAAGTTGGCGAGTGTGGGAAGTGCATGGCCAAGCACCATATTGTTTGTAAAACAAGGTATGTGAGTGTTTGTGAGGGCATGGTGGAGCAATGTGCAAAAGGAGAGCACATTCCTTGAACACTTGGCCTGACGATTCGTCCGTACTTGTCCAAAACTGCCCTAAAACCCTAGATTTTAGCCGTCTACCGTGCCGAAGGCATGCCCAAGCATACCATCATTTCTCACTGAAGTGATATAAGTGTGTGGTGTGTTATGATGACTGATTGTTCCAAGTTTGAAGCTATTCCTCAATTGTCCTGCCGCTATCCCGACGGGTAGACACGTTACAACCTATTACCCTAGACCGAAGCTGGCCAGTGTGGGAAGTGCATGGCCAAGCACCACATTGTTTGAAAACCAAGGTATGTGAGTGTTTGTGAGGGCATGGTGGAGAAATGTGCAAAAGGAGAGCACATTCCTTGAACACTTGGCCTGACGATTCATCCGTACTTGTCCAAAACTGCCCTAAAACCCTAGATTTTAGCCGTCTACCGTGCCGAAGGCATGCCCAAGCATGCCATCATTGCCCATTGAAGTGATATAAGTGTGTGGTGTTTCATTGTGATACATTGTCCAAGTTTGAATCCATTCCTCAATTGTCCTGCCGCTATCCCGACACGTAGACGCGTTACACCCTACTACCCTAGACCGAAGCTGGACAGTGTGGGAAGTGCATGGCCAAGCACCATCTTGACTGTAAAACAAGGTATGTGAGTGTTTGTGATGGCATGGTGGAGCAATGTACAAAAGGAGAGCACATTCCTTGAACACTTGGCCTGACGATTCGTCCGTACTTGTCCAAAACTGCCCTAAAACCCTAGATTTTAGCCGTCTACCGTGCCGAAGGCATGCTCAAGCATGCCATAATTGCACATTGAAGTGATATAAGCCTGTGTTGTGTCATTGTGAGACATTGTGTTTTAAGCCACTCTTCAATTGTCATGCCGCTATCCCGACGGGTAAACGTGTTACACCCTACTACCCTAGACCGAAGTTGGCCAGTGTGGAAAGTGCATAGACAAGCACCATCTTGTTTGTAAAACAAGGGATGTGAGTGTTTGTGAGGGCATGGTGGATAAATGTGCAAAAGGAGAGCATATTCCTTTAACACTTGGCCTGACGATTCATCCGTACTTGTCCAAAACTGCCCTAAGACCCTAGATTTTAGCCGTCTACCATGCCGAAGGCATGCCCAAGCATACCATCATTTCTCACTGAAGTGATATAAGTGTGTGGTGTGTCATTGTGACCTATTTTGCCAAGTTTTAAGCCATTCCTCAATTGTCCTGTCGCTATCCCGACGGGTAGACACGTTAGACCCTATTACCCTAGACCGAAGTTGCCCAGTGTGGGAAGTGCATGGCCAAGCACCATCTTGTTTGTAAAACAAGGTATGTGCGTGTTTGTGAGGACATGGTGGAGAAATGTGCAAAAGAAGAGCACATTCCATGAACACTTGGCCTGACGATTCATCCGTACTTGTCCAAAACTGCCCTAAAACCCTAGATTTTAGCCGTCTACCGTGCCGAAGGCATGCCCAAGCATGCCATCATTGCCCATTGAAGTGATATAAGTGTGTGGTGTTTCATTGTGATACATTTTGCCAAGTTTGAATCCATTCCTCAATTGTCCTGCCGCTATCCCCACGGGTAGACGCGTTACACCCTACTACCCTAGACCGAAGCTGGCCAGTGTGGGAAGTGCATGCCCAAGCACCCTCTTGTTTGTAAAACAAGGGATGTGAGTGTTTGTGAGCGCATTGTGGAGCAATGTGCAAAAGGAGAGCATATTCCTTGAACACTTGGCCTGACGATTCGTCCGTACTTGTCCAAAACTGCCTTAAACCCTAGATTTTAGCCATCTATCGTGCCGAAGGCATGCCCAAGCATGCCATCATTGCTCATTGAAGTGATATAAGTGTGTGGTGTGTCATTGTGAGCCATTGTGCCAAGTTTGAAGCCATTCCTCAATTGTCATGCCGCTATCCCGACGGGTAGACGCGTTACACCCTACTACCCTAGACCGAAGCTGGCCAGTGTGGGAAGTGCATGGACAAGCACCATCTTGTTTGTAAAACAAGGGATGTGAGTGTTTGTGAGGGCATGGTGGAGAAATTTGCAAAAGGAGAGCACATTCCTTAAACACTTGGCCTGACGATTCGTACGTACTTGTCCAAAACTGCCCTAAAACCCTAGATTTTAGCCATCCACCGTGACGAAGGCATGCCCAAGCATGCCACCATTGCTCATTGAAGTGATATAAGTGTGTGGTGTGTCATTGTGAGCCATTGTTCCAAGTTTTAAGCCATTTCTCAATTGTCCTGCCGCTATCCCAACGGGTAGACGCGTTACACCCTACTACCCTAGACCGAAGCTGGCCAGTGTGGTAAGTGCATGTCCAAGCACCATCTTGTTTGTAAAACAAGGGATAAGAGTGTTTGTGAGGGCATGGTGGAGCAATGTGCAAAAGGAAAGCACATTCCTTGAACACTTTGCGTGACGATTCGTCCGTACTTGTCCAAAACTGCCCTAAACCCTAGATTTTAGCCGTCTACCGTTACTAAGGCATGCCCAAGCATGCTACCATTGCTCATTGAAGTTATATTAGTGTGTGGTGTGTAATTGTGAGCCATTGTTCCAAGTTTGAAGCCATTACTCGATTGTCCTTCCGCTATCCCAACGGGTAGACGCGTTACACCCAACTACCCTAGACCGAAGCTGGCCAGTGTGGGAAGTGCATAGCCAACCACCATCTTGTTTATAAAACAAGGGATGTGAGTGTTTTTGAGGGCATGGTGGAGCAATGTGCAAAGGGAGAGCACATTCCTTGAACACTTGGTCTGACGATTCGTCCGTACTTGTCCAAAACTGCCCCCATAAAACCCAAGATTTTAGCCGTCTACCGTGACGAAGGCATGCCCAAGCATACCACCATTCCTCATTGAAGTGATATAAGTGTGTGGTGTGTCATTGTGAGCCATTGTGCCAAGTTTGAAGCCATTCCGCAATTTTCCTACCGCTATCTCGACGGGTAGACGCGTTACACCCTAATATCCTATACCGAAGCTAGCCAGTGTGAAAAGTGCATGGCCAATCACAATCTTATTTCTAAAACAAGGGATGTGAGTGTTTTTGAGGGAATGGTGGAGCAATGTGCAAAAGTATAGCACATTCCTTGAACACTTGGCCTGACGATTCGTCTGTACTTGTCCAAAACTACCCTATAACCCAAGATTTTAGCCGTCTACCGTGCCGAAGGCATGCCCAAGCATGCCATCATTGCTCACTTAAGTCATATAAGCGTGTGGTGTGTCATTGTTAGACATTGTGCCAAGTTTTAAGCCATTCCTCAATTGTACTGCCGCTATCCCGACGGGTAGACGCGTTACACCCTACTACCCTAGACCGAAGCTGGCTAGTGTGGGAAGTGCATGGCAAGCACCATCTTGTTTGTAAAACAAGGGATGTGAGTGTTTCTGAGGGCATGGTGGAGCAATGTGCAAAACGAGAGCACATTCCTTGAAAACTTGGCTCGACGATTCGTCCGTACTTGTCCAAAACTGCCCTAAAACCCTAGATTTTAGCCATCTACCATGCTGAAGGCATGCCCAAGCATGCCATCATTGCTCATAGAAGTGATATAAGTGTGTGGTGTGTCATTGTGAGCCATTGTGCCAAGTTTAAGCCATTCCTCAATTGTCATGCCGCTATCCCGACGGGTAGACGCGTTACACCCTACTACCCTAGACCGAAGCTGGCCAGTGTGGGAAGTGCATGGACAAGCACCATCTTGTTTGTAAAACAAGGGATGTGAGTGTTTGTGAGGGCATGGTGGAGAAATGTGCAAAAGGAGAGCACATTCCTTGAACACTTTGCCTGACAATTCGTACGTACTTGTCTAAAACTGCCCTAAACCCTAGGTTTTAGCCGCCCACCGTGACGAAGGCATGCCCAAGCATGCCACCATTTCTCATTGAAGTGATATAAGTGAGTGGTGTGTCATTGTGAGCCATTTTGCCAAGTTTTAAGCCATTCCTCAATTGTCCTACCGCTATCTCGACGGGTAGACGCGTTACACCCTAATACCCTATACCCAAGCTGGCCAGTGTGAGAAGTGCATGGCCAAGCATCATCTTGTTTGTAAAACAAGGGATGCGAGTGTTTTTGAGGGAATGGTGGAGCAATGTGCAAAAGGATAGCACATTCCTTGAACACTTGGCCTAATGGTTCGTCCGTACTTGTCCAAAACTGCCCTAAAACCCTAGATTTTTGCCATCTACCATGTTGCAGGCATGCCAAAGAATGCTATCATTGCTCATTGAAGTGATATAAGTGTGTGGTGTGTCATTTTGAGCCATTGTTCCAAGTTTAAGCCATTCCTCAATTGTCCTGCCGCTATCCCGACGGGTAGACGCGTTACACCCTATTACCCTAGACCGAAGCTGGCCAGTGTGGGAAGTGCATGGACAAGCACCATCTTGTTTGTAAAACAATGGATGTGAGTGTTTGTGAGGGCATGGTGGATCAATGTGAAAAAGCAGAGCACATTCCTTCAACACTTGGCCTGATGATTCATCCGTACTTGTCCAAAACTGCCCTAAAACCCTACATTTTAGCCGTCTACCGTGCCAAAGGCATGCCCAAGCATGCCATGATTTCTCACTGAAGTGATATAAGTGTGTGGTGTGTCATTGTGACCGATTGTGCCAAGTTTGAAACCATTCCTCAATTGTCCTGCCGCTATCCAGACGGGTAGACACGTTACACCCTACTACCCTAGACCGAAGCTGGCCAGTGTGGGAAGTGCATGGCCAAGCACCATCTTGTTTGTAAAACAAGGTATGTGAGTGTTTTTGAGGGCATGGTGGAGCAATGTGCAAAAGGAGAGCACATTCCTTGAACACTTGGCCTGACGATTCATCCGTACTTGTCCAAAACTGCCCTAAAACCCTAGATTTTAGCCGTCTACCGTGCCGAAGGCATGCCCAAGCATGCCATAATTGCCCATTGAAGTTATATAAGTGTGTGGTGTTTCATTGTGAGACATTGTGCCAAGTTTGAATCCATTCCTCAATTGTCCTCTCGCTATCCCAACGGGTAGACGCGTTACACCCTACTACCCTAGACCGAAGTTGGCGAGTGTGGGAAGTGCATGGCCAAGCACCATCTTGTTTGTAAAACAAGGTATGTGAGTGTTTGTGAGGGCATGGTGGAGCAGTGTGCAAAAGGAGAGCACATTCCTTGAACACTTGGCCTGACGATTCGTCCGTACTTGTCCAAAACTGCCCTAAAATCCTAGATTTTAGCCGTCTACCGTGCCGAAGGCATGCCCAAGCATACCATCATTTCTCACTGAAGTGATATAAGTGTGTGGTGTGTTATTATGACTGATTGTTCCAAGTTTGAAGCCATTCCTCAATTGTCCTGCCGCTATCCCGACGGGTAGACACGTTACACCCTATTACCCTAGACCGAAGCTGGCCAGTGTGGGAAGTGCATGGCCAAGCACCACATTGTTTGAAAACCAAGGTATGTGAGTGTTTGTGAGGTCATGGTGGAGAAATTTCCAAAAGGAGAGCACATTCCTTGAACACTTGGCCTGACGATTCATCCGTACTTGTCCAAAACTGCCCTAAAACCCTAGATTTTAGCCGTCTACCGTGCCGAAGGCATGCCCAAGCATGCCATCATTGCCCATTGAAGTGATATAAGTGTGTGGTGTTTCATTGTGATACATTGTGCCAAGTTTGAATCCATTCCTCAATTGTCCTACCGCTATCCCGACACGTAGACGCGTTACACCCTACTACCCTAGACCGAAGCTGGACAGTGTGGGAAGTGCATGGCCAAGCACCATCTTGACTGTAAAACAAGGTATGTGAGTGTTTGTGATGGCATGGTGGAGCAATGTACAAAAGGAGAGCACATTCCTTGAACACTTGGCCTGACGATTCGTCCGTACTTGTCCAAAACTGCCCTAAAACCCTAGATTTTAGCCGTCTACCGTGCCGAAGGCATGCTCAAGCATGCCATAATTGCACATTGAAGTGATATAAGCCTGTGTTGTGTCATTGTGAGACATTGTGCCATGTTTTAAGCCACTCTTCAATTGTCATGCCGCTATCCCGACGGGTAAACGTGTTACACCCTACTACCCTAGACCGAAGTTGGCCAGTGTGGAAAGTGCATAGACAAGCACCATCTTGTTTGTAAAACAAGGGATGTGAGTGTTTGTGAGGGCATGGTGGATCAATGTGCAAAAGGAGAGCATATTCCTTTAACACTTGGCCTGACGATTCATCCGTACTTGTCCAAAACTGCCCTAAGACCCTAGATTTTAGCCGTCTACCATGCCGAAGGCATGCCCAAGCATACCATCATTTCTCACTGAAGTGATATAAGTGTGTGGTGTGTCATTGTGACCTATTTTGCCAAGTTTTAAGCCATTCCTCAATTGTCCTGTCGCTATCCCGACGGGTAGACACGTTACACCCTATTACCCTAGACCGAAGTTGCCCAGTGTGGGAAGTGCATGGCCAAGCACAATCTTGTTTGTAAAACAAGGTATGTGCGTGTTTGTGAGGACATGGTGGAGAAATGTGCAAAAGAAGAGCACATTCCATGAACACTTGGCCTGACGATTCATCCGTACTTGTCCAAAACTGCCCTAAAACCCTAGATTTTAGCCGTCTACCGTGCCGAAGGCATGCCCAAGCATGCCATCATTGCCCATTGAAGTGATATAAGTGTGTGGTGTTTCATTGTGATACATTTTGCCAAGTTTGAATCCATTCCTCAATTGTCCTGCCGCTATCCCCACGGGTAGACGCGTTACACCCTACTACCCTAGACCGAAGCTGGCCAGTGTGGGAAGTGCATGCTCAAGCACCCTCTTGTTTGTAAAACAAGGTATGTGAGTGTTTGTGAGGCATGGTGGATCAATGTGCAAAAGGAGAGAACATTCCTTGAACACTTGGCCTGACGATTCGTCTGTACTTGTCCAAAACTGCCCTAAAACCCTAGATTTTAGCCGTCTACCGTGCCGAAGGCATGCTCAAGCATGCCATAATTGCTCATTGAAGTGATATAAGCGTGTGGTGTGTCATTGTGAGCCATTGTGACAAGTTTGAAGCCATTCCTCAATTGTCCTGCCGCTATCCCGACGGGTAGACGTGTTACACCGTACTACCCTTTACCGAAGCTGGCCAGTGTGGGAAGTGCATGGCCAAGTACCATCTTGTTTGTAAAACAAGGTATGTGAGTGTTTGTGAGGGAATGGTGGAGCAATGTGCAAAAGGAGAGCACATTCCTTGAAAACTTGGTGTGACGATTCGTCTGTACTTGTGCAAAACTGCCCTAAAACCCTAGATTTTAGCAATCTACCAAGCTGAAGGCATGCCCAAGCATGCTATCATTGCTCATATAAGTGATATAAGTGTGTGGTGTGTAATTTTGAGCCATTTTGCCAAGTTTAAGCCATTCCTCAATTGTCCTGCCGCTATCCCGACGGGTAGACGCGTTACACCCTACTACACTAGACTGAAGCTGGCCAGTGTGGGAAGTGCATGGACAAGCACCATCTTGTTTGTAAAACAAGGGATGTGAGTGTTTGTGAGGGCATGGTGGAGAAATGTGCAAAAGGAGAGCACATTCGTTCAAAACTTGGCCTGATGATTCATCCGTACTTGTCCAAAACTGCCCTAAAACCCTAGATTTTAGCCGTCTACCGTGCCGAAGGCATGCCCAAGCATGCCATCCTTTCTCACTGAAGTGATATAAGTGTGTGGTGTGTCATTGTGAGCCATTGTGCCAAGTTTGAAGCCATTCCTCAATTGTCATGCCGCTATCCCGACGGGTAGACGCGTTACACCCTACTACCCTAGACCGAAGCTGGCCAGTGTGGGAAGTGCATGGCCAAGCACCATCTTGTTTGTAAAACAAGGTATTTGAGTGTTTGTGAGGGCATGGTGGAGCAATGTGCAAAAGGAGAGCACATTCCTTGAACACTTGGCCTGACAATTCGTCCGTACTTGTCCAAAACTGCCCTAAAACCCTAGATTTTAGCCTTCTACCATGCCGAAGGCATGCCCAAGCATGCCATCATTGCCCATTGAAGTGATATAAGTGTGTGGTGTTTCATTGTGAGACATTGTGCCAAGTTTGAATCCATTCCTCAATTGTCCTGCCGCTATCCCGACGGGTAGACGCGTTACACCCTACTACCCTAGACCGAAGCTGGCCAGTGTGGGAAGTGCATGGCCAAGCACCATCTTGTTTGTAAAACAAGGTATGTGAGTGTTTGTGAGGGCATGGTGGAGCAATATGCAAAAGGAGAGCACATTCCTTGAACACTTGGCCTGACGATTCGTCCGTACTTGTCCAAAACAACCCTAAAACCCTAGATTTTGGCCGTCTACCATGCCGAAGGCATGCCCAAGCATGCCATAATTGCTCATTGAAGTGATATAAGCGTGTGGTGTGTCATTGTGAGCCATTGTGCCAAGTTTTAAGTCATTCCTCAATTGTCCTGCCGCTATCCCGACGGGTAGACGTGTTACACCCTACTACCCTAGACCGAAGCTGGCCAATGTGGGAAGTGCATGGCCAAGCACCATCTTGTTTGTAAAACAAGGGATGTGAGTGTTTATTAGGGCATGGTGGAGAAATGTGCAAAAGGAGAGCACATTCCTTGAACACTTGGCCTGACGATTCGTCCGTACTTGTCAAACTGCCCTAAAACCCTAGATTTTAGCCGTCTACAGTGACTTGCTAGTTAATGCTGCTAAAGAAAAACATGCTTATGAAATTAGAACTAGAAGTGGTGTTGCTACCCAGGATCCTCTATATCCTGAGGCGCATCCTAAAATAATTGAGCAGGATTGTCAACAAGCTAAAAATAGTGGTACTACTCCTAAGAAAAGAAAAAAGAAACATAAAACTATTGTAGAACCCACTGAACCTGCTAAAGATCCTAATAGTGTATATGTCTCTGATGCTGAAACTGAAAGTGGTAATGAAGAAAATGATGTTCCTGATAAAGAAAAAGTTGAAGAAGAACCTGAAAAGCGGACTAAGAATACTAAATGCACTAAAGAAGATTTTGTTGCTAAGAAACATGGTAGTGAAAGAGAGCCTTGGGTCCAAAAACCTATGCCTTTCCCTGATAAGAAACACAAGTCAAAGGAATATGAACACTATAATAAGTTTTGTGAGTGGATGAAACCTTTATTCTTGCAAATTCCTTTGACTGATGCTATTAAATTGCCTCCTTATTCAAAGTATATGAAGGATATTGTCTCGAATAAAAGGAAGATCCCTAATGAAGAAATCTCTACTTTGCTTGCTAATTATTCCTTTAATGGTAAGGTTCCAAAGAAACTTGGAGACCCAGGGATTCCAACTATTCCTTGCTCTATTAAAAATAGTTATGTTAGAACTGCTTTGTGTGATTTGGGAGCAGGAGTTAGTGTTATGGCTTTTTCTCTCTATAAGAGACTTCAACTTGAAAAACTAATACCAACTGATATATCTTTGTGGCTGATAAATCTACTACTATTCTTGTTGGTATATGTGAGGATGTACCTGTTCAAGTGGCTCATAATTTCTTGATATTAACTGATTTTGTTGTGCTTGAAATGCCTGAAGATGATAATATGTCTATTATTTTTGGGAGACCTTTTCTTAATACTACAGGAGCTGTTATTAATTGTAATCAAGGAAAGGTGACTTTTAATGTTAACGACAAGGAGCATACTGTCTATTTCCCCAAGAAGATTGATATAACATACGGTTTAAATTCAATTGAACATGTTGAGGGCATCCAAGTTGGAGAAATATATTGTCCCATACCACTAGAAAAATATGAAACTATTATGATTGGGACCATTGATATCAAGGTTGAGGTAACATAATCATTAGTGGAATACAAAGTTTTGTTTCATATAAAATTGTTTTGGTAACAAGACCTGATCAACCTTGTTAACAAAGGGATTTTAATGAACAAAAAAATGTTTTCACCATGATTATCTCCGTTTACTTTTATTTTATCCATTTTAGTTTTTGCTTTCGTTTAGTTTACTTTTCTGTTGTTAGTTGCTTGCATTTTAGAGTGTCTTAGAACTTCTGAAGTTTTAGCTTTGTTTTGTTTTTGCACCATTCTAGAAACCTTTTTCTATCAGAAAATCATTCATCTATACCTGAAAATTTCTCAAAAATAAAGTGTCTCGAAAAATTCCAGAAAATTCATATTAAATTTTTACGTGAAAAAAGGGGCAGAGAAGTGCCTAGAGAGTACCAGGGGGGCCCACCAGGCAGGCACACAACCTGGTGGCGTGGCCAGCCCACGGGCGCGCCTGGCCATGGTGTGGGCCACCCCTGGCCCTCCACTCACTCTCTCGCTTCCTACTTTCTTCTCTCTCTCAAGAAAACATCAGTTCTTTGCTCGAAATCGCGTTCTTGCTGTTCTTGCCCACGATTTTTCGATCTCCTTGCTCATCCCACCTTTGCTGCTGAAATTTGGAGCATTTGTTCTCCGGTATGTGACTCCTCCGCTTGTCCAAGTAGATTTGTGTTTAGTGGTTTATATCTTGAGTATTTTGCTGCTGTAGGTGGCAGGTTATGAGAGCTTGTAAGCTTGTTCAATGCATAGAGATATTGTTTTGATGCATGTTTAGGCCTCTTACAAGTCCCTATGAGTAGTGCCCTTCATTATATATTCACTTTGCAATCACTTGTGTAATGGATGTTTAAATTTCAGAATATCAAAGATGAACAACCACACCTTTGGAGAAATATTTGAGAGGGACACACCTAGGAGGTCAAGGCCCTCAAGATCAACCTCTCAGTTTAGGCCTTCATACAAGGAAGATCTCATTGCACCATGCTTTGGCAATGAAGGAGATGAGGGGGATGCTCACCCATCTATTTTTCCTTGTTATACCTTCTTGCAAGCTACAGGGATCCTCGATGGTTTCTTACTATTGGTTCAGAGGGTCAGTTTGACCTCATACATGGAAGATGAGAGTGAGCAATATGTCGTGCTCACCAAAACTTTCATTGAGAGTTTCGTTTTCACTAACACCCCCTATCAGTCAACTGTTTCTTTCAGAATTTATAATCTTCCTTTTACCATGCCATTGGAAAGATTTTGTAGCATTATAGGTATAGGCATGACAGGGACCGTGAAGAAGATCCAAGGGCGACCCGCTGATTTTCTGGAACTCTATCGAGGTGTGACCAATGACGATGACCGCGTAGCTCAGCGCGGGAAGATAAGAAACATCCAACTCCCAGCTCTTAGATACTTTGCTTATTATCTTGCTACTAGCATTCTTGGTAGGGAGAATACGAGTAATATCTCCAATTATCATTTAGGCTTCCTCGCTGCTGCACTTAATAATGATACTCGGTACAATCTTGGCTCTCTCATTGCTCGCTGCCTAGACGCTAGGGGACCTATTTATGGGGGCATTATTGCTTCACGTATGGTTACTGTGTTAGAGCTTTCTGTGGATCCTAATGATACTATATTGGCGCCACAAAGGCTTGATCTTGCTGCCATGAAAACACATCACTTCATCACTACTGACTCTGATATGGATAGTTTACTATACAGGATGTTGTTTACTGACGAGGATGAAAGGGAGATTTCTTTGCCGCAATCTACTTTGTTCAGTGTTCACAGGAGGCCGAGGTCACGCTCCAAGGAGGAGGTTGACGAGCAGCTCCGCTTGCTTGGCTTCCACAGACAGCACAAGGAGGATGTGCCCTCTTAGGATTACTCTGCGCACTACGGTGGGGCGTCCTCGAGCTCGCACCAGGATGAGGGTACCTCCTCACCGTACTACGGAGGTGCTCCATCTTGGCCAGCTTGGGATTGATACCCACTTAGGCCAAAAGCCTAAGCTTGGGGGGAGGTACACCAACATCACACTCATCTCCATATCCTTTTTTGTCGGTACTTTGTATATTCATGTTTCGTTCTCTCTTTGTTTTTGCTTTCTAAAACACAAAAAGACCAACAATATTTCTGTTGTTTCTCTTTGTTTGTTTGCTTTTGTTTGCTTTTCCCTTTTTGCTTTGTTTGAACTTTTTGAAAAACCCAAAAAGATTTTGCTTTGCTTGTTTTCCCTTTTTGGACTCTTGGTTTTAAAAATCGAAAACACCAAAAATATTTGTTGTTCTTCTTTGGTTTTGTGAGTTTGTTGCACGGTTCAGCAGTCCTCAGTGGAATTTGGTTTCATGTTATTATTCAAGCCATACAAGTGAAAGGCAATAATGAGGATTAATGACAACTTGAGGTGTGGTAAGAGGCTGGTAACGAACTCTATTTATTTTTATTTTTGTACATATACTCATCATTGTGGGCATGCTTAGTCTGTTCATGTAGGGTGTATGTTATTTATGTATTCTTAGTAGTTCTTGCTTTCTTATGATTAGCTCCAGCTCGCTAATAATTTATAGCATGTCATATGAATATTTGCTTGCATTTCTCTATTCATAACTTGGTATGATACTGTGGTATCCTCCTCTAATGGGCATTTGACCAGCCTAGATGGGCCGGGTCAGGTCGGGCCGGGCCAGCCTAGTGGGCCAGGCCCGTGTTTTAAAAGAAAGGCTTGTTTAAAATTATTAATTACAAATATACCCTGATATAAACTAGGCTCTAGAAAAACAAATACAAATACAAATAATATATCTATGAAATTACAAAAATATCTTATACCCAACAAAAATAATAGATAGTAATTAAATTGAGATCTATTATTGTAATTGTATATATTCTTTTTGGAATTCTAAATAAATAAATAAAATTCTTAAAATTGAATAAACTTCACTTTTAAGATCCTAAATAGATATATAGAAAAATACTAATTTGTATTTTTGGAAAGTAAGTCAAGTTTGTTAAAAATAAAATCTTTATTCCTTATTGGAATTTTAAGAAAATAATAGAAAGAGTTAAAAATTAAATCATTTTAAACTCTTAGTATATTACTAGTTGTCACAAAAATATTAGATACAAGAATTATGTGAATTTTATAACCTTTGATTATTACATTCCTTTTATTAATTAAAAGAAATATAAACCTTTATAAGGTGGGTAAAACACACAAAAAAGAAAAGTAATAAATCATTGCATGACATTACTATGCACAGCATATTGCTTCTTTAAATATTGTCCTTACCAGGCAATAATGGTGTTTTGTAGAAACAGGAGCTCAAGGTCAGGTGGAAGCATCCGACTTCACTACCTTGCAATCACAAGGCAAGTTCATCACTTGCTCATGTCCTTTGAAGAGTCTTTATGAAAGTATTTGAAAATTGTGTGTATTATCACCTATATTCTAAAAGAGACACAAAATAAGTATTTTCCCAAACAAATGAAATGCTATTATCATCCTAAGTGATGATATATACTATGAATGACAATGGAATCTAGGATTCCAGTTGTCGAACAACTAGGGCTTAATAACCCATGCCATCAGTGATTCTAGCGCCGTATATTACGCGTTAACCATAAGATTTGGAATGGGATGGAGAAGTCAGTTGGATCTTCTTCCTTTCGCATGAATGGATGACCTGATCATGAGGCTGTGGATTTCTCATTGAGAACCTAGCACATGGGTGAAACCCCTTAGTTTCCCGTGATTTTGGTGTCTAGATTATCTTTGAGAGGCTGTAAGTGGTATAGTCGGTCCTTTAAGGGAGCTTGCCAGGGAATAACCATCTCATAGAGTATTCAGGTACCTACCAGAGTTATAGCTGGTCCAATAAGGGTCTTAATAGAGGTGGGGCATGTCTTGGGGGGTCGTGTCTTCATGCGTGGTCGCGGAGGAGGGAAGTGATTGGCTTGGATCAACTTCTGGGCCACACATCAAGGAATTGTGGATGGGAAAGTACGCCCGATTGTGCAACAAGGATTTGATCTTTTATGGGTAAAGCAATGCACCTCTGTAGAGTGTAAGAATTATGACATGTTACTCCTTATTTCGGGAAGAAGCTACGAACACGGTAGTAAAGGAACTCCATGAAGTTTTGGTCAACCTGTGAAGGTTGATGGGCATAGTTTTGATAATAAAATCAATCTTTGAAGAAATGTTTATGAAAACTATATAGTGCCAAAGACTTATAGTCTGAGGTGGTAGATAGAGCATCAAACTTCCCACCGTGCATATAATGAACTTGCTGGGTAACGCTGTTACTCACCCTTTCCTTTGATAATTTGCTTAAACTCAGAGGAACAGAAGGATAACCAGGTGTATGCTACAGAAGTCTAGAATGACGTCTACTATGAAGAGCCGAGCCTGTCCGGTGGAGTCGAAGGGGTGGACTACGGGATACACTATGGAGATGAAGACAACGAGTCAGAGTAGTTGTCAGGCTGGAACTTAGTTATCTAGGTTGAGCCGAGCAGTATGAACCCTATACAATAAGTTGTTGAGCTCATGTCTTACTTTATCGTTGTGTCTTTCGTTCTTCCGCTAAACTTATTAGATAAGTTGTATGGTTTGTAAGTTGAACCTTTCAAAGATCTTGATCTTTTGGTATTGTAATAATAATATGTGAATGTTTGTAATTTGGACCCGCAATGTTTCTGTTGTACCACTCTGAGGGATGTAATATTTGTGGAATGGTGTTCCGTGAGTGTTATGTCAATGGTTATAGTATACTACAACATGCAGTGGTATGCTGGGTCACCGCAGCTGGTATCAGAGAAATTGCTTTGACCTTAGGTTGGAAACCTAGTAAAGGGAATTAACTGTAGGAGCAACGGTAAAGAGAAGAAATCATTCCAGTTGTGGTTCTACACAGTACCAGGATAAATTCCTAAACAGAGCCTTTGATCACAAAGCTGCTTCACAGACAGTATCAAAACAGACTAAATCATCTCAACAGTGGACCACAACTCCATAGGAGTGAATCCACAATAAGAATAACCTAAGCATCCACCCAAAATCAACTACACAATTATAGGATATTCTCTGATAGAAAATAGAGTAGCAGGGCATGATCAATAGAGTGTAACAAACACCAACAGTAGGACATCATCAAGGGGGTTAGCCCAGGAAACTAACCAGGAGACCAAGCTAATTACCACTAAGGGGGATGAACCCTAGAATTTAGGGATGAACCCTAAAATAGGGAATCCATCGCAAGTAACCACATGGCATGGGGCAGAGGTAAGAGAGAGCACAAAGAGAGGAGTAGGAGTACTTACTTGAGGTCCTCGCGATTATACAGAAGAGGAAGTAGGCGGCCATGGAAGGGCAATGCCACGAGCACCACAACATCGTCGAGGGAGCGCTAGAGCGCGACAGACCCAAACCCTAGCCATAGGGTGGGGTCAGCGCGGCCAGCAGAGAGCACCAACACCAGATCGAGCAATACAACATCGAGCGGTGGCATCAACCACGTCGTCTTGTACCGCGGCGACGATCATGGTGGCTTGGGGCCGCCAGAATCGAGCCTACAACAGTGACAACATCAAGCGACCAGAGAGGAGTGTCGCTAGAGAGAGAGAGAGAGAGAGAGAGAGAGAGAGAGAGAGAGAGAGAGAGAGAGAGAGAGAGAGAGAGAGAGAGAGAAGGGAGAGAGGAGAGAGCGAGTGGGAGGTACTGGGCCGGATAGGGCAACCCAGTACTGCCCAGGGGCATTTGACCAGCTCAGATGGGCCGGATCGGGTCGGGCTAGGCCAGCCTAGTGGGCCGGGGCCGTGTTTTAAAACAAAGGCTTGTTTAAAATTATTAATTACAAACATACCCTTGAGATAAACTAGGCTCTAGAAAAATAAATAAAAATCCTAAAAATACAAATAATATATCTATGAATTACACTGACTAAAACTTAAACTAAAAATGTAGGCTAAAAATGTGCAACTTTTAGAGGAATTAATCATAAGCCAGGCCAAAGTTAGAGAGAAGAAACAAAGATCAAGAATCCGGAAGCAATCTGCTACTGCTACTCCTACAACAGATTCATAAGTACTAGACAAGGCAAGTTCCCCTACTAAACTCTTAAACTTCTTGAACTATTGTATAAGATGGTAGTTCGTTACACTGAGATGTCAATCTTAACAATGCAACTTACAATAGTAAGCCAGTCCAAGGTTGATGTTACAACATGGTCTCAGTCTCAAGCTCTAGCTACTAATGATGTTCCAGCTACTAATGATATTACAGCATGGTCTCAACTCTAGCTAGTGTTATTTAAAGTTTGTATTGCAAAAATATTTGAACCGTTTTCGACAGATTGTCATCTATTTAAAGCTATGGATGTGAACATCTGTAATAAATTTGACTGTAATAATTATCTAGTTTCTTAAGCATGAGAGGCAGGGAGCCTTTTCAGCCACTTGCGGTGCGTGCTGCTCAGCTATGTTGAGCTGTAAGAAAAAAAACCTGTTAAACCAGCTAGCCACTCCACGGGACCGGTCCCACGACCCATTTCTCAGATGCCCATTGCCCACCCTCTCGATGCCTATGTTCTCTCCTCTTCCTCCTGACCCCGAGAGCCCCTTGCGTCTGGCAAGCTAGGGTTTCCGCTGGCCGCCTCGACTTCTCCGGTCCAACCGCATACTTGGCATCGGCCTCGGCGACTTCTTGCCCGGGTCCGCGGCCGCCATCGTTGTGGCCTACTCCTCCACCGTAGGTTCGTGGTTGTGGAGGCGCCGCTCGAGGTTGGGGCATGGCAACGGAGGGCCTAGTTCGGCGGCATGGAGAGCTCGAATGGGAGGAGTCGGGGGCTCAGGAGGCGTGCGGCTGGGGGCAACGACGCATATTTCTATAGCTTAAGCATGGTGTCCGGCGCGCGTGCTGAGGGCATCTACATGCGTCCTCCTAGTTTTCCGCTTCTCACGGTGGGTCTATGGTACCAACCGTCCTAATCTCCGCCCTCCTTATCCTCTCACACCGGCGTCTCTCTCCTCTCTCTCTCTCTCATCTTCCATTCCTCCCCGCCAGAAGCAGAGCTCGGGCCTCCTCCTCCGGGCGTCGGAAGCAGAGCTCGGACCTGGGACCCTCTCTGTAGCCAACATCGACGCGATATGGCCCAGCTCGGTAGAGCGGAGGCCAAATCCACCACGCGGATCTCGGACAGGACCCCTTCCACTGCCACCGCGCTTGACCCCGAAAACCGGACTCCATAGTAAGCACGGCCGCACTCCCCATCATCATGGACAAGGCTCAGTCCGCCACCGCTACTCTCCCCTTCCATCTTGTGAGTTTGATTTAATTGTGATTTGGGGAAACCTGGTTGCTCACTAGGTGTTTGTACTATTACCTACGTAAGCCATTGGTTTAATTTTCTATTCAAATAATGGCATCTCAGTGTCATATTTATTTTTTCTACCTTGAAGAGATTGGTTGTGATAGTACATGTGCGTGTGGATATTGTGGAAGTACATCTCAGAAAATGTTTATATGATAACTAAAATAGGTTTATATTTTCATATTCTCTATACCAGAGAGTATTTTAAGGAGAGCCCGCTAGCTTACAGGAAATGTTATTATTATATGGGAACTTAGTAATTGACTAGCTGTGATGAAATTGAGCTTGTTGTATTGCATGAATATTTTGGTCCCGTACATTCTAGTACTGAATAATTCTCTATTTCAAGTTCATATAAGCCATCTTGACTTCGCATCTTAGTTTAAAAATAAGATTTATGTCGATGTAGATATCCAAAATGGTATTCACAAGTTCAGGGATGACGAGTTCAAAAAAATATGTTTTAGTATAGTAGTTCCCCCATGTTCCTAGATTGTTCCTTAAAATACTCTTCTTATGTATATTATGACAACAGAAAATAGGTTTATATTTTAATCTTTTCTCTACTAGAGAATATTTTAAGGATAGAACTCTATCTTACATGAAATGTTTCTATTAGAACAAAAATAGGTTTATATTTTTCCAAAACGTCATTCCCAAGTTTAGGAATGACAATGTCCAAAAAATTGTTCCAAGTATGATAGTTCCCCCATGTTCCTAGGTTATTTACTTAATATGATCCAGAAAGGAGTATACCATCATCGTGTTTTTAACTTGGATTGAGCTCCTTTTACATGTGTTTGTTGTGACATTTTGCTATTTATGGTACGTTGCACTTTGGTATGCAGCAAATACATTTTTTTGGCTTTTAGACAAGTAACAAGATGATATCAGGCTATCAGTTGTGCAGGGAGTTTGCAAACTTCCCATATGTTGGTTCTAAGTATTGTATGCTTATGTGTACTGCACAAGGTTATGTTTTCTGTCATGTAATTTCTATAGTTATTTTTCTTAGGCAAAATAGGTAGTTTATTTCTAGATTCATACCTGACTAAGTATTGTTCAGTTCTCTTTGCTTGGGTTTAGTGGACGTATGTTGCTTATTCACCGGTGTCTCCTGTGTGGGAGCATGGACTTATATCCCAAATTTTGGAACCATAATTTCCTAGGTGCTGAAAATCGCTAAGTAATTTGTTAAGTTTCTTATGAGCACATATCCATTTGTTTACTTTTCATTAAAATCAAATAAAAGCACTTCAAATGTAAAAGAACCTACAGTTATTCAGGCACATTAACCATCTCATTTGCCTTTGTCGTTGATTCTTCAATCTAGCATTCTTTCTTTTCATATCCTTCTAGACTGAAATATTTTTGCATAGAAGCAGTGGCTTCTGAGGTAAGCTACCTTCCAATAAGCTCATCCATCTATGTCTATCTGACATTTTCGAGATGGAAGATTGATCAATTTTGAACACACATGACTGCAGTATTATGCAACTCACTCTTTTGCCACACTATACTATTATCACTCTAGACTGATGTAATGTCAGTAGTATGGATTATTTTTTGTACGTACCTGGTAATTTTATTTAGCATTTGGAGCCATCTATAACAAATCAGATGTAGAAAATAAGAAGGATTCTAAGGAATTATTTCCACCTAAGTAAGGAAATCCAACTTGGCAGGTAAGCATCCAAAACAAACGTCAATTAAACAAGCTAGATGTCAGTGTACCAGAACATTTATTCAATTTTCTTTTTAGTGGGAACCAAAATTTCACCTGCATCAACAAATCGGGCTACAAAGCAGTTGTTCTACTGACTCCTGTCACCAGAAATGTCATGTGTAATATCATTAGCATATCTGGCATTGCCAAGTATAAATATTATTGGCATGCTGTAATATTATCTACCTAGATAACCATGTATAATTGTCTCAGCTATCTCCTATTGTTTATTTGTGGTTGTCGCTGTTACGTCTTTATATAATCGTACCAACTGCTTTTTTCAGTTAACCAACAATATTTAGCAGATTTTATTGTGGCTACTACACTTCTTCAAGTTCAGGTCCTACACCAAGCAGTGTGTGCTGTCATGGCTGACATGCTCTTTTGTTTTAGATTTATGCAGCCTCCTATTTCTGTTTGTCACATATGAGATTCTTTATTTTTAGGTCTGTAGATGCAGTCTATGCTTGATATCAATTCTACAGCTATGCTTATGGATTCTCAGCTTCCAAGTTTGTTCCATGTGTCGTCCAGTTATACTTCGGAGTTTGCTACATTTTACATGGTTTATGCGTATGATACAGGTGGATATTTACGCTTGATAGTGATGCATGGCAGGCTATGGCACCCTCTGCTAGTCATCAATGTCGTGTTGTAGCAACTTCTGCTCAGATTGGTTTGAGCTATTAGGTCCAACCCTCTGTTTTTTCACTTGCAGCACAACTAGCAGTTTGTCTTTCTATTCCCTTTTTGTTTCCACATTGTATTACAAGTAATATGACACACGCAGCTTCTAAGAAGTAGTTGGATACTAGTTATACTGTTAATCTCCATGTGCCTGTCAACACCTTGAAGCAATGTGAGGTAGTTAAATGTCGATGCCTTTGTTTATTCGCTTCTTTTGACTAGGTGGCTAATCAGTTGTGTGCTCCTGCTGCAGTGGTCGCTGTTGTATTGGTCAGTAAGTAGCGATCCGGTGTTGACCGAGGACTAGAGATGCTTCAAAAATTAATAACTAATTCCATCAAGTGGCTCTGGAACTGCAGGGGTATGGCGATGGTAGTCGGTTTTTACCTAATGTTTTAGGTAAGGAAAGATACTGAATTCGTCACTCTAGGTTGATTTAGGTATGGCTTATGGTCTATAGAAACCTATAGTATGTCATGCTATTTCTAAATATTACTATACAATACCTCTTTCTAGATTAATAGAACTGAAACCATCTACTGATTCTTAGTTACATTTGAGAACACTAACCTAGAATTAGTAGAATCATGTTGCTCGCATCTTCTTGAACACACATAGGCAAATATGAGTTGCTTGACAAAATGTTATTACCTTTTATACACTTTCAGTTATTTGGCCGACATGTTTTAAAAAGCAGCAGCAGTTTTAAATCAATGGAAGTTCTAGTCTAGGAAATAATGAACTAGCTAGAAGGAAGTAAAGCATTGATGACTACCAGACACGCGAAGTCCCGTCAGATAGGTGTTCCGGTATCGATTGCAAATTACTAGCATTGTCTAAATCCATCTAATATTTTCCAAATTGAATGATGCTCAGTTTTCAAACAAAACTAAAGACTACTCTGCCAACTCCACCAAATATTTCAAGAGCAAGCACATAAAAAATTCTTAACTGGAAGCATAATAATTTTCTAAAGTTAAGAGAAAACACTTGGAAGTAATAAAGTAGTTAGTATATATTCAGCTATAAATTTGACCATCTAACGATAGTCCCAATGGTGGATAAATAGTATTTTCTGCGTGCAAGTGAGGATGGCAGCACTAGCGACAGTCCTGGTAGAGCAAACACCATGTGGAGATGGTAGCAGCCCCGCCGTCGACCATATACCATCGGGTAACGCCGAGTAGATGTTGTGTGAAATGGCTGCAACTCCTCACCATGGAGGGGGGTTCTCCAAATCGGGTCGATCGAGGAAGCCCTCTTTCTATTCCATGCTGAGTTTGTTGCACCACCATCAAGGGATTCTACTAGAAAAGCTTTCTTTCTTGACATCACTGTCGAGAAATATCTGCAGGATGCCCGCAAGACAAAGCAGTTAGACCGCGCGAACCCCTAGAGCTAATGATGTTGGCCCAAGCGTCCTTTAGTGGTTTTAGTTTGTGGGGGTGCATTAAGAATTATCTGGAAGTTCTGCCCTACTCTTACCCTTAATGTTCGCCATGGAGAGGTTCTGAGGCGAGGCGGCTGACAGCGACCTTCTTTTCGTATGCATGTCAGTG
Source organism: Avena sativa (assembly GCA_916181665.1). Lineage (NCBI taxonomy): Eukaryota > Viridiplantae > Streptophyta > Magnoliopsida > Poales > Poaceae > Avena > Avena sativa. The sequence continues at coordinate 221,092,678 of OV702292.1, forward strand.
TCACTCTGTTTTATTAGTGATGTTGGCTGGTGGCTACAACTTGATGTCGTTGGCTTGTGTAATTCATTCCACTGGGTTACTTCAGTTTGTTTCTTTTGTGCATGATTGAATTTTGAGTCCAAGTTAGAAAGCAACCCATATTTTGAACCCAAGTGAAATTAAAGCTCCCATTGGAATTCTCCTTTAGCTTTTGAATAGTAGCTTACTTAATGTTTCCTATCTTTCAACAACTTTGTATCTATTTTTTTTTTGGAAAATGACCACTCAAGACAGCTCCCTGGAGTACCTCTTGTATCTCTAACTTGCATATCAAGATATTGTTTTTCCCGTTGCGCTGTTAGACGTGATATTTGATGTTTGTAGAAGTTTATAGCTACACATGCTTTAACATTTATCTGTTCTATGGTTATAAGGATTTGAAGGACACGTCACTGGTGTTTTCGATGTGGAAAAGATCGCTTGATATGTGTTGTTCTTCCCAATTTTTAGGTTACTTCAAGGACACATAAATGGCCTTGATTGAAATAGTAACATTATTATTTTCCTGTTTATATGTAATGTTTTTTGTATCGTTTGATGTTCATAGGCTTTTGCCAATTAGTGTTTTGGTACATATGATGCTTATTTAGGATCTGATCGGCAGGATAAGCGGTGTAGGTTTCCTATCCAACCAAAGTTGTGATGACTGGTGAGTGTACTTGGCAATGGGTTACAGACAACAACGACTACAAGTGCACCAAAGAAGGTTTATGGAACAAGATGGCGTCCAGGCTAATATTGTTTGCTAAGAGCATGTTGAGGGAGTCATGATTTATTAGAATGTTGAGGGAGTCAAGATTTGAGTTTTTTTAACCGGTGTAGGTACCAGATATTAATCATATAGCACTAGCAATTTCTAGAACCAATATATTTTTTCATCCAGATCGTGCATTGTAAATGCCATAAAGCACTAGATCCCATTATGCTAATTTAGTGCATTACAGAATATATCAGTTCAGATTTTAATTTTGTAGTTTTGATGTGAATGATGCCTTTCTAGAGAACTATTGTTTTGAGATTCAACAATCACGATTGTACAATTGTACACAGGCATTACTCAGAGCGTTGTAGGGTGCTATTTAAAACATTGGTTCTGATAGGTGTGTTACATTAGTATAATTTCTCTATAAATCCAAATGTGTTGTTCTTTTCACCGTTTCAGTTGGCAGATTGTGGTCCTGAAAGCTGCACCTGAATGTCTCATTTTTTTGGATAAAGTTCTGCTAAATATTTTTGGTTTAAACCTTTCTGAACATATAGATTGAGAGTTACCATTGCAAGAAATGTGATTTATATAATAATTTTCCTGGTTTGAAGCACCACCGACATATAAGGCTAGTGATATTCCGCATGCATAGTTTTTCTTTCTAGCTAGAGGCAATGCATTTTTTTTGGTACAATGAACAAATGTAAATATGCCAACTTAAGGTACATATTTCCAATTTGATCTTCATAATTAAGTTTGATGTGCACTTTATGCATCCCTACCTATTCTCGCCTTTTGTGTGAGTTGGTTCATATCATCCCTTCATTTGATTACAGATCTTTTGCTAAATTTTACACTACATTTTTCAGGTTTTATATGTCATATTTACATGTGCACAAATGTTCTTATTTTGCTATAGAGAATCATATGTGCCTTCTCAATTGACTGCTGAAATGATGTGCCATGGAATTGTTTTACAGCTAAACATCAAGAGCAAATAGGTGGAAATAGCCACAACCACCCCACTTAACGGTCACCTCGGAAACTCCCTAGAGCGCCACCCCAGTTAAGGAGGCGAGGCTATAGAAGAGGGTTCATGTGGGAGGATGCTCTAGATGCTCACACATGAGAAGATTTTGCTAGTGACCAAGAAGCTGCTTCTCCAGAAGGTTTTACACAACAGTACAGAATCAAAAACAGCTTCAAGATATCACTTAATTTACATGTTGCTTTGGCCACTGAATCTCCGTTTTGCACTAATAGCTATTGATCGTGCTCTATTTTTTCATATAAAATCACAGGTTTAGAAGAGTAGACATCCAGGGGACCAGGCCATCGACATATGAGACAACATGAAACAAACAAAGAAGAGTTCACTATTAGAAAGAAAGGCCAGTTCAAATGCGATGAAGTTTTGCAATGCATCCTACTGAGGCTATAATGTAGGATATTTCTTTAGCTACCAGTTCATCATGTAGGTGCCTCCAAAAGATAATATACTCCCTCCGTCCTAAAATATGTGACGTGAGTTTGTTTAGATTCATCGTTTTAGTATCTAGATACATATGAATTTGGACAAATCCAAACCACTTATTTTAGGACGGAGGGAGTAGTACTTCTTTGGTAAGCTAAAAGACATGATCCGTTCTTTTGTCTTCTATGTCAGTTATTTATTTTTCCATGACATATTTTGATGGGTTCGTAGCATGGAAAACAAAAAATTTCTACCGCAAGAACGAACAAAAACCCAGATCTAATCTAGATAAAAGCCAAGATCTAATCTACTAGACATGAGCAACGAGATAGATCGGTACTAACCCTCGTAGAACCGAAAGCGTTAACGAGATTAGATCTCGTGGATGATGTAGTCGATCACTTGCCGATCTCAAGATCGTGTGGACGATCCTTCCGGCAGCGCTTCCGCAGACGGTCACACGTGCGGAGTCGAAGTAGACCTTCCTCTCCCCGTTCCAACGAGCAGCGGAGGTAGTAGATCTTCTCCACGGAATCCCAGCAGCACGACATCGTGGTGGTGGTGGTGGAGATGAGAAATCTGCAGGGCTTCGCCTATGCCTGTGCAGAAGAAACGTGGAGGAGAGAGGCGGCTGTGATTGGGAGTTATGAGACAAGGTGCAAGAGGGGGCGCCCCTCCCTTCTATTTAAGGGAGGGAGGCGCGCCTGGGAGGGGGAGTCCTAGTAGGACTCCCCTCCTTGGGCCGGCGGTGGGAAGGGGGGAGGAATCCTCCTCCCCCACGAATCCGTGTCTAGCCCCACTTGGACTCCCTTGATCCTTTCTTGGTTTTCAAGTAAACTCCAAGAAATCCTCTAGAACCTTTCAGAACATTCCGAAACCTTCTAGAATCTCCATACAAACACCCCGGAACATTTCCTAACTTAGAAAATGATCCCCAATATATGAATCTTATTCTCCGGACCATTCCGGATCTCCTCATGATGTCCCGGATCCATTCCGAGACTCTGAACAACATTCGGTCTCCAACGCAAATTCCATATCTACTTCAAACAACTTCGAACCTTAAGTGTGTCACCCTACGGTTCGTGAATATGCAGACATGATGAAGACACCTCTCCCATCAATAACCATCAGCGGGATCTGGAGATCCATAACGGCTCCCATATACTCAACGATTACTTCGTGATCGATTGAACCAATTAACATACGAAACCAATTCCCTTTGTCTCGCGACATTCTACTTATCCGAGGTTTGATCGTCGGTATCTTCATACCTAGTTCTTCCTCGTTACTGATAAGTACTCTTTACTCGTTCCATGTTATGTCATCCCTTGTGACCTAGTCACATGCTTGCAAGCTATCTAGATGACATTCCACCGAGAGGGCCCAGAGTATATCTATCCGTCATATGGATGGACAAATCCCAATGCTGGTCTATGCGCTTCAACACATACTTTCAGAATACCCAATGACACCTTTATAAGCGCCCAGTTACGAAGCGGCGTTTGATGTCATCAAAGTACCCATCCGGTGATGGTGATTAACATAACCTCATGGTCGAAGGATTATGTTACTATGTATTTCAAAGCTTACAGCAATACGAACTTAATGACTTGATCTTATGCTACGCTTACTATGGGTGTGTGTCCATCACATCATTCTCCTAATGATATAACCTTGTTATTAATCACATCCAATGTCCATGATCAGGAAACCATGATCATCAATTAATCAACAAGCTAGTTTAACAAGAGGCTTACTAGGGACTCTTTTATGTTTACAAAACACACAAGTATTAGTGTTTCCTAATAATACAATTATAGCATGGGATGTAAACATTCATCATAAACACAAAGATATAATAATAACCTCTTTTATTATTGCCTCTTGGGCATATCTCCAACAGTCTCCCACTTGCACTAGAGTCAATAATCTAGATTACATGGTAATATACCGAACACCCATGGCGTTCTGGTGTTGGTCATGCTTTGCTCTAGGGAGAGGTTTAGTCAACGGATCTGCTACATTCAGATCAGTGTGTACTTTGCAAATCTTTATGTCACCATCTTGGACATACTCGCGAATAGCATGAAAACGTAGCTTGATGTGCTTCAGCTTGCTATGTGACCTTGGATCCTGTGCATTAGCTATGGCACCTGTGTTGTCACAGTAGATGGCCATCGGGTCTAACGCACTGGGAACCACGCCAAGTTCAGTAATGAACTCCTTCATCCATATGTCTTCTTGTGCAGCCTCCGAAGCAGCTATGTATTCCGATTCAGTTGAAGATTTCGCCACAACGCTCTGCTTGGCACTCCTCCAGCTTATTGCAGCACCATTCAAAATAAATACGTATCCAGACTGTGACTTCGAATCATCTGGATCGGTGTTCCAACTAGCATCAGTGTAACCATTTACAACAAGCTGTTCATCACCTCCATAATAAAGAACCATATCCTTAGTCCTATTCAGGTACTTTAGGATATTCTTGACCGCTGTCCAGTGTTCCATTCCAGGATCACTTTGATATCTACTAGTCAAACTAATAGCATGTGCTATATCCGGTCTTGTACACAGCATGGCATACATGATAGAACCTATGGCCGAGGCATAGGGAATTTTATTCATCTTTTCTCTATCTTCTGCCGTAGCTGGACTTTGAGTTTTACTCAAGGTCTTACCTGACAACATGGGCACGAACCCTTTCTTGCTCTCTTCCATTCTAAACTTCTTTAGAACTTTGTCTAAGTATGTACTTTGTGAAAGCGCTATTAGGCGTCTTGATCTATCTCTATAAATCTTGATGCCTATAATATATGCCGCTTCGCCAAGATCCTTCATCGAAAAACTTTTATTCAAATAGGTTTTGACGCTATTAAGAAGTTCTATATCATTCCCAATCAACAATATGTCATCTACATATAGTACTAGGAATGCTACAGAGCTCCCACTCACTTTCTTGTAAATACAAGCTTCTCCATAAGTTTGTATAAATCCAAAGTTTTTGATTACTTTATCAAAACGTTGATTCCAACTCCGGGATGCTTGCTTCAGTCCATAAATGGAGCGCTGAAGTTTGCATACCTTATCAGCATCACTAGGATCAACAAAACCCTTGGGTTGTACCATATACAACTCTTCCTCAATGTCACCATTAAGGAACGCCGTTTTGACATCCATCTGCCAAATTTCATAATCGAAATATGCAGCGATTGCTAACATAATCCTCACAGACTTTAGCTTCGCTACTGGTGAGAAAGTCTCATCGTAGTCAACTCCTTGAATTTGTCGGAACCCTTTCGCGACAAGTCGAGCTTTATAGACGGTAACATTACCATCAGCATCTGTTTTTCTTTTGAAAATCCATTTGTTCTCGACAGCCTTACGGCCATCCGGTAAGTCCACCAAAGTCCATACTTGGTTTTCGTACATGGATCCCATTTCGGATTTCATGGCTTCTAGCCATTTGTCGGAATCTGGGCTCATCATAGCTTCTTCATACGTCGCAAGGTCATCAGTGTTGTCCACCAACATGACGTTCAAGGAAGAGTCATACCAGTCAGGAGTGGTACGAACCCTCATTGACCTGCGAGGTTCAGTAGTAACTTCGTTCGAAGTTTCATGATCATCATCATTAGCTTCCTCTCTAGTTGGTGCAGGCGGCACAGAAACATCTTCCGGTGCTGCGCTACTCTCAACTCCGAAAGAAGGTTCAACAACCTCGTCGAGTTCTACTTTCCTTCCAGTCACTTCTTTCGAGAGAAATTCCTTCTCCAAAAAGGATCCATTCTTAGCAACGAAAACTTTGCCTTCGGATCTATGATAGAAGGTATACCCAATTGTTTCTTTAGGGTATCCTATGAAGACGCATTTCTCCGCTTTGGGTTCAAGCTTATCAGGCTGTAACTTCTTTACATATGCTTCGCAACCCCAAACTTTAAGGAACGACAACTTAGGTTTCTTTCCAAACCATAATTCATACGGCGTCGTTTCAACGGATTTAGATGGTGCCCTATTTAAAGTGAATGCGGCTGTCTCTAATGCATATCCCCAAAATGATAACGGTAAATCTGTAAGAGACATCATAGACCGAACCATATCTAAGAGAGTTCGATTACGACGTTCGGACACACCATTACGCTGTGGTGTTCCCGGCGGTGTCAACTGTGAAAGTATTCCACATTTCTTTAAATGCATGCCAAACTCATAACTCAGATATTCACCTCCGTGGTCAGAACGCAGAAACTTAATCTTCTTGTTACGATGATTTTCCACTTCACTTTGAAATTCCTTAAACTTCTCGAAAGTTTCGGATTTATGTTTCATGAAGTAGACATACCCATATCTACTCAAGTCATCCGTGAAAGTGAGAACATAATGATATCCACCACGCGATGCTACACTCATTGGACCACACACATCGGTATGTATTATTTCCAATAAGTCCGTAGCTCGCTCCATTATTCCAGAGAATGGAGTCTTAGTCATTTTTCCCATTAGACATGCTTCGCATCTTTCAAGTGATTCAAAATCAAGTGATTCAAGAAGTCCATCAGAATGGAGTTTCCTCATACGCTTCACTTCAATGTGACCAAGACGACAGTGCCACATGTATGTAGAATTATCATTCAATTTTATTCGTTTAGCATCTATGTTGTGAACATGTGTATCACTACTATCGAGATTCAATAAGAATAAACCATTCATCTCAGGTGCATAACCATAAAAGATATTACTCATATAAATCGAACAACCTTTATTCTCAGACTTAAAAGAGTAACCGTCTCGCAATAAACAAGATCTAGATATAATGTTCATGCTTAACGCAGGCACCAAATAACAATTATTTAAATTTAAAACTAATCCCGATGGTAGATGTAGAGGGAGCGTGCCGACGGCGATCACATCAACCTTGGAGCCATTTCCAACGCGCATCGTCACCTCGTCTCTTGCCAGTCTTTGTTTATTCCGTAGCTCCTGTTTCGAGTTACAAATATGAGCAACCGAACCAATATCAAATACCCAGGCACTACTACAATTACTAGTAAGATACACATCTATAACATGTATATCGAATATACCTTTCTTCTTGATGTTGCCGTTCTTCAGATCCGCCAGGTATTTGGGGCAGTTACGCTTCCAGTGACCAGCACCCTTGCAGTAGAAGCACTCAGTTTTAGGTTTAGGACTAGCCTTGGGCTTCTTAGCAGGTGCGGCAGCTTTCTTGCCGTCCTTCTTGAAGTTGCCATTGTTCTTAGGCTTACCCCGTTTCTTGAAATTGGTGGTCTTATTGACCATCAACACTTGGTGTTCTTTCATGATCTCCACTTCAGCAGTTTTCAGTATGGACGATAGTTCAGGCAACGTCTTGTTCATGCAGTGCATATTGTAGTTCATCACAAAGTTGTTGTAACTTGGTGGCAGTGATTGGAGGACACGATGAATCCCCAATTCATTAGGAATCGGTATCCCCAACTCTCGGAGTTTGTTTGCGTGCCTAGACATGGTGAGCACGTGCTCGCTAACAGAGCTACCCTCTTCCATCTTGCAGGTAAAGAATTTCTCGGAAGCTTCATAGCTTTCCATGGCCGCGCGAGTCTCAAAGATGAGTTTGAGCTCCTTAATGATCTCAATGGGTCATGGTGCTCAAAACTCTTTTGAAGCTCCGATTCTAAACCGTACAGGATGGCACACTGAACTGTGGAGTAGTGATGTTTCCGAGTGGCATAAACATTCTTTACGTCATCGGTGGCATCTTCTGCAGGTGGGTCACCTAGCGGTGCTTCGAGCACATAGGTCAACTGACCAGCCCTGAGGACGATCTTCAGTCCACGGAACCAGTCCGTGAAATTGCTTCCATTGTTCTTAAGCTTTTCTTTCTCTAGGAATGCATTGAAATTGATGGAAACGTTCGCCATTATCTACAACATATTTGCAAGTAGTTAAGACTAAGTTTATGATAAATAGTGTTCAAATTTAATTCTTAAATTAACTAGGTGAACTCCCACTCAAAACAACATCCCTCGAGTTGTTTTAGTGATTACACAAACCAAATCCACTACACCAAGTTCGATCATCACGTGAGATGATGCAGCTTCATCGGCGAACAATCTTCATGTTCATCATATCAATCATATGACTCATGCTCTACCTTTCGGTACGTGTTCCGAGACCATGTATGTACATGCTAGGCTCGTCAAGGTTAACCTTAGTTTCCGCATGTGCAAATCTGGCTTGCACCCGTTGTATGCACACGTAGAGTCTATCACACCCGATCATCACGAGATGCTTCGAAACGACGAGTCTTAGCAACGGTGCCAACTAAGGACGAACACTTTATTACTTAATATTTAGTGAGAGGGATCATCTTATAATGCTACCGTCGCGATCTAAGCAATACAAGATGCATAAAGGATTAACATCACAGGCAATTCATAATTTATGTGATATGATATGGCCCTTTCTTCTTATGCCTTTGATCTCCATCTCCAAAGCACGAACATGATCTCCATCATCACTAGCATTGCGTCAAGGTCCGTGGCGCCGCTTCATGGTTGTTCATCTTCACTAGCAACTATTACAACTACTTGGAACAGAGCTATTACAAGATGAATAGATACACAGGTCTTAACAGAATTAAAGACAACCATTAGGCTCCTGTCGGTTGCCATATTACAACAAGGATCATTGCATACATCAAATACAATCACAATCACATGTAGGCCATATCACATCACAAAACCCCTGCAAAAACAAGTTAGACGTCTCTAATTTTCTTTGCAAGTTTTACGTGGCTTGGGGCTTTCGACTAAGAACGCATCTTACCTACGAAACTGAACCACAACATTGATACAAGTGCTATCAAGTGCAAAGTGTAGATTTGATCTATACTATGATGGGAGAGACAGACACCCGCAAAGCTACTTGTGCAATACGAGTTGCACGTCAAGCATGGAGCAAGTCTCATGTACGATGACATGTAATGTTAGCCCGAGCCGCTTCATCCCACCATACCGCAAGATGCAAAGTACACACATAGCAAAAGACGACACGAGTACCAACGCCCACAACCTCATTGTGTTCTACTCGTCCAACAGATCTACGCATAGACAAGGCTCTGATACCACTGATGGGTTCGTAGCATAGAAAACAAAAAAAAATTACCGCAAGAACAAACAAAAACCCAGATCTAATCTAGATAAAAGCCAAGATCTAATCTACTAGACATGAGCAACGAGATAGATCGGTACTAACCCCGGTAGAACCGAAAGCGTTAACGAGATTAGATCTCGTGGATGATGTAGTCGATCACTTGCCGATCTCAAGATTGTGTGGACGATCCTTCCGGCGCCGCGTTTCGGCAGCGCTTCCGCAGACGGTCACACGTGCGGAGTCGAAGTAGACCTTCCTCTCCCCGTTCCAGCGAGCAGCGGAGGTAGTAGATCTTCTCCACGGAATCCCAGCAGCACGACGGCGTGGTGGTGGTGGTGGAGATGAGAAATCTGCAGGGCTTCGCCTATGCCTGTGCAGAAGAAACGTGGAGGAGAGAGGCGGCTGTGATTGGGAGTTATGAGACAAGGTGCAAGAGGGGGCGTCCCTCCCTTCTATTTAAGGGAGGGAGGCGCGCCTGGGGAGGGGGAGTCCTAGTAGGACTCCCCTCCTTGGGCCGGCGGTGGGAAGGGGGGAGGAATCCTCCTCCCCCACGAATCCGTGTCTAGCCCCACTTGGACTCCCTTGATCCTTTCTTGGTTTTCAAGTAAACTCCAAGAAATCCTCTAGAACCTTTCAGAACATTCCGAAACCTTCTAGAATCTCCATACAAACACCCCGGAACATTTCCTAACTTAGAAAATGATCCCCAATATATGAATCTTATTCTCCGGACCATTCCGGATCTCCTCGTGATGTCCCGGATCCATTCCGAGACTCCGAACAACATTCGGTCTCCAACGCAAATTCCATATCTACTTCAAACAACTTCGAACCTTAAGTGTGTCACCCTACGGTTCGTGAATATGCAGACATGATGAACACACCTCTCCCATCAATAACCATCAGCGGGATCTGGAGATCCATAACGGCTCCCACATACTCAACGATTACTTCGTGATCGATTGAACCAATTAACATACGAAACCAATTTCCTTTGTCTCGCGACATTCTACTTATCCGAGGTTTGATCGTCGGTATCTTCATACCTAGTTCTTCCTCGTTACTGATAAGTACTCTTTACTCGTTCCATGTTATGTCATCCCTTGTGACCTAGTCACATGCTTGCAAGCTATCTAGATGACATTCCACCGAGAGGGCCCAGAGTATATCTATCCGTCATATGGATGGACAAATCCCAATGCTGGTCTATGCGCTTCAACACATACTTTCAGAATACCCAATGACACCTTTATAACCGCCCAGTTACGAAGCGGCGTTTGATGTCATCAAAGTACCCATCCGGTGATGGTGATTAACATAACCTCATGGTCGAAGGATTAGGTTACTATGTATTTCAAAGCTTACAGCAATACGAACTTAATGACTTGATCTTATGCTACGCTTACTATGGGTGTGTGTCCATCACATCATTCTCCTAATGATATAACCTTGTTATTAATCACATCCAATGTCCATGATCAGAAAACCATGATCATCAATTAATCAACAAGCTAGTTTAACATGAGGCTTACTAGGAACTCTTTTATGTTTACAAAACACACAAGTATTAGTGTTTCCTAATAATACAATTATAGCATGGGATGTAAACATTCATCATAAACACAAAGATATAATAATAACCTATTTTATTATTGCCTCTTGGGCATATCTCCAACATATTTAAGTATGCGTACAGGTCGTATTTTGTTTCTAGAAAATTCTTAGTTACTTTAATGGGTGATTATATGCGAGAGCGATGGGCTTTATGAACTGGACCATATCTTAACTCTGTTATCATGGAGTGATTGCTTTGGTTTTTTGAACTGCCGTCTGAAACTCCATGTATGATGACAGCGTGCATTGTTGTTGCTATGTGCCCTAAATATGCTTTCAAATTGGCTAGCACCGCACTGATGTATGTCGTTGTCAAGTCTACTTTGTGGTTACCTGTCTATTATGAATCGTAACTCTATTGCTTGCATCCTTCCTATAGCATTTACACCACGATTCTCCTAGAAGATTATCTAATATGTAGCAACTCAAGACGAGTAAACAACGATAGGCAGCAACACAGAACGAGTAAATATTCTAACAAAGCTAAAATATTTATCGCCACGAAATGCATCACAACAAGTCGTGACATGTGGCAACGCCATGAATGCGGCGAGGCGAAGCTCGCGTGAACGTCTAGTTTTAGTTAACTTTGGACCTCTGCAATTGTTGTGAACGAATTGTATTACTGTGGTTTCTATTGATTTGAGTGCATTATCTGCTATAATTTGATTGGTGTGAGCCATTTTGAAAATAAACATAATTTGTATATTAAACTGATGCTATATTTTAGAGGCACTCTTATTAGTGCCTCAAATGGTTGCTTTTAGAGGCACTAGCCTCAAATGGTTGGCTTTTATAGGCACTCTCATTAGTGCCTCAAATGGTTGGCTTTTAGAGGCACTAGTGATAGTGCCTCATTTTTTTTGGAAAAGAGTATATATTAATATTACAAGGATACCAGTTACACCCAGCCTCTGCAACAACGCATGCCCTAGCGGTCCTACGGATGCACACAACCCAGAAAAAAGAAAGAAAAATTACAAAAAAGAAAAGTCCCGCTACAGAGAACTAAACCTCAAAGCAATGACACTAACACCATCAGAACAACACCAGTAGTCCTCCACTCCAATAACAACGCCTTCAAGAAAGAAACAGTGCCCAAGCGTCGTCGTTGCTCGATCAAAGATCATAGGTTTTCACCCTAGAGAAAGTCCTTGCTCACAAAGCAATGCCTTCAACAAGGACATTGCCGGGCACAACCAGTTAAGGCCAGACCTTGGATTTTCACCCTGCAAGGTAAGACTGGGAACTCCCCATGTGTTGTCTTCCTGCACCAGCAGTCGCTACAACGAGTCCCAGATCACGCAGCCAGATCTCCGTCGCCACAAGAACTAGAATCAGCATTGCTACCCTCATATTTCTGCTTTCCTGACATTCTCCGTATCTGACTTCACCATGGCTCTAAGATGACACTTGGTGGGAACAAACAACAGAGCTTCGCAATGCTCCCGCTGAAACCAAACGGCCAGAAAAACAAGGTGCGCACGACCGAATACCTTCCGATCCAGCAATCTCCAGGCATAATACGCCCATGGGAGTTCGCCGGCAGAGCCTTCCAGAAACCGCCGCTCCAGACCAGATCAACGAGGATAGACAACAAGTAGACCTTCGTCATCGTGCGAAAGAAACCAAAGTACCACCACCTTTATTAGATCCGACACAGCGATCCCCACACCTCTGTCCCGTTTCCAGAGAACGGATCGAGCAGGCCGACCATCGGTGCCGATGAGCAGCCGGCGTGCGAGGAGGACCGCCGTCGTCGGGGAGAGGTCCAGGCCGCGACACCCTTCCAGCCCGCAAGGCGCTGTGCCCCTCGCCTCTCCACCTGCTCCGTCACCACCGCCGATGCGGCCCGTGACACCGCCTCCCGCCGAGGAGGCCGATCTGCCTCTGCCGAACCCCTCCCTGCGCCGCCCAGGAGAGACCCCCCTCCACGTGAAGGGACAGCCTCAGGGCACGCCACCGCCTACGCCCGCCATCTTCGCCGGCCAGGCGTGGCCGCCACCACCCGCAGCGGCCGGGGAGGAAGGCCGGCGGCGGCTTCTAGGGTTAGGAGGAGGGGAGCCTCCGGAGCCCTCTCGCGCGAGAGGACCCGGGAGGAAAAATATTGAAGACCGCTTACTACTCGATAGTTTTAGAGGCACTCTCATTAGTCCCACTAAAGCCAACCATTTGAGGCACTAAATGGTTGGCTTTAGTGCCTCAAATGGTTGGCTTTAGAGGCACTATTGAGAGTGTCTCAAACGGTTAGGATTTTGAGGCATTTTTTGAACTACCTCTAATGACTTTTACCTACACGACTTTCCTCGGTATATTTTTTAGTGTCTCAAAAAATCATTTCTGGCACTAATTTAACTATCAGAGAAACTTTGTCCGACGTGGTGTAGTGAGATCCAACCAAATACCCTCTCGAAAGAATCGTGTAAACAGCAGTGAGATCCAACAAATACCCTCTCGAAAGAATCGTGTAAACAGCAGGAGCTCTACATGTAGCATCCCTACGAATCCGGCAAAGCGTCACCAATCTAACATGATCGAACAGCAAATCTCAGATCGAGCATCTACGAGACTACGACGAGGGATCGACCAAATTCGACAGCACTGCAGCTCGAACCAAAGAAGTGTGATACACGAAGCATATATGTTACCGTACTTCAGTTTTGTCTTGAGCTTTTTTACCTTCTTTCTCTGTATTTGGTACTCTGTACTTTCTCCTCTATGATCAATGAAATGCAGCTGTGCTCTGCCTTTCCGTCAAAAAAACACACAAGACAGACAGGACACGTTCCTTTCCTGCTCCTTGGCAAACCTCAAAGCATAGCAATTGAAACATAATCATCATCTCACTGGAACCTCTCAAGATTGAGATGCTCGGTATCAGAACAAAACACAAGACAAAACAGCCTACATGATTCACTGATATGGAGTGCAAAAACCAATGCATTGCAAGAACCAATGCATTTTTCATGTATATGAAGCACATGATATGCATCCATCAATCATCATCCACAAGCATTATCAGCTATTCAACTCACTGCAACAGTTTAATTGCTTCATCCAGGAAGCAGTAGCAACCACCTCACGTCGAAGGATGTCAGAAGAGCAACACTGCAGCGATTACAACCAGTACTGTCGCTACAAAAATGTTCAGCCATTGCACCAAACGCTTTCAGAATCTTAGAACCGAGGACAAGACGGACAGTCAGGAGAGCAGATCAAGTTTAACTAGCACAAGAAACACGAGAGCTGCTGAGTTTTTCTGAACCTACATCTATCTATTTATTTCCAATGGTAGGAGCCCAGTTCTATTATCGTCATGTCCAAGAAGGCGAAGCTTCTGAAGAGGCCAACTGCCAGGACTCCAGCTCTGATCTTTCTCTACTCTGCGTCGACATCTGGGTATCGCAGCTCAGCGCTGCCTGTATTTAGCAGAGCACATTCAGGCAGTTAGGCACCAGATAAATAAGCAGAGCTTTGCAAAATAAAAAATCAGTACCAAGATCGACAAGACAAATCCTGAATACAGTATAATCTGCAGAAAACTAAGATTTTATGTACTACTGCAGGATACAACCTGGAGTTTCTTCAGATTCTAACAGAAAACTAGTATATTCTCCACAAGGGAGAAATGAGATGACTAAACTGATTAGATTTTCTAGGTACGAAATGAATGAACTGAATTATTTGAATCAAGAAAATGTTACTCTTTCCCTCAACAATCAGATTAGCATTCTGCTACAATAAGAGTGCACACATTTAAACCTACATCTTTCTGCATAAAAAATTCAAGACTACTAATATGTATCTCGCGGCCTCCAAAAAGATCAGAGCAAGCGGATCAACGATCTAAATCTGTCAGTTTGCTGAACTAAATAAAAAACTCTAGAAGAACCAAGAATACAGCTCATGTACAAAACGTAAAAACAATATTATGTGCATAATCTAGCTTCTACTTAGTATTGTATGATAGAACCTAATATAAATTTTGTTCATGGGTTATTTGATACAAGTGTAGGCTAAAATTAAATGGATATCACCAACGTTTACTGTCAGTTTGGCTTTTATGCTTCCATAATTTCTACTAGGTTTACTCAAGAAATAATGTTTCCTAGGGGCAAATAGTACCAAATGGAGGAACTGAATTATCTGAATCAAGGTAATAGCATGAAATTAAACCAACAAGTTCCATATCAAGTTTGACTCCCAGCAAGTTGTTTGTAAACTAAAGTACCAGGTACACAGACTTATAATTCACAAGGCACTCTGCTAAAATAAGACTCCACATATCTAAACCAACATCATTCTGCATAACCAATTCAAGACTACAAATATGAATCTCTCGACCTCTCGGCAAAGAAGATGAGAGGAAGCAGATCAACGATCTAAATGTACAGTTTCGCTGAAATTAGAAACCTCTAACATAACAAAGAATACAGCTCATGTACAAAACCTATAAACAGTATTATGTGCATAAAGTAGCTTCTACTTGGTACTGTGGGATAGAACCTGAAATTTGATCACAGGTTATTCAACACAAGTAAGAGTAGGCTATAATTAAACAGATATCATCAACTTCTCCGTCAGCCTGAAACAGAGAGAATTCAATTGTTTTGGCTTTTACAGTTCCATAATTTTTACCAGGTTTACTCAAAAGTAATGTTTACTAGCGGCAAAATAGTACCAATGGAGGAACTGACTTATCTGAATCAAGGTAGCAGTATGAAACCAATAAGTTCGATATCAAATTTGACTCCAAACATGTGGTTTGTAAAATACCAGGTACACAGACTAATAATACACAAGGCATGGTAAATACCTATTGTTTCTATTCAACTATTTTTACTTATCTACAAGACTACCACAGTTTCAGGTATGTCCCAAGTTCTATTAGCAACAGTTTCAGGCCACAGCTGTTTCAGTAAACTGTTTGTCAGACAACAACAATATTTCAGTGAACTGTTTTTTTCAAGCAGAAGCAAATTAACATACTATTCCAAAATATCAGGACCAGGTACCAACATCTGCTCATATTGTGTATAACAGATTCAATCAAGGCTACCAGCATCACCAAAAGGAGATCAGTAGGGAGTTGGGGACATAGAGAGAGGGTCTCACTCTCATCTGGTGTCCCCTTCGTGATGACGACGATCTCGATTGTACCATGGCGGGGTAGGTGGACGACGAGTGGGGTCAGCCTCCCTTCACGGCCCGCTCGGACGCACATGATGAAGTCGAAGACGCCGAACTGCTTCCACAGGCGGATGGCCAGCTGCTCCCTCAGGCAGTGCACGGACCTCCCCATGAACTGCAACAGGTCGACCCAGGCCTCCGCGGGGTAGGATCCGTCGTCGGCCGCCCGCACGTACGGAATCGATCGCCACGCTGCCACCGGGCGCCGCAGAATGACCACGGAGAGGTCTCCCGGGAGGCGGTCCTGAAGTTGAGTCGTAGCACGGTTATGTTGAGGAGATGAAAGAAGTAGCGGGGTAGTAGTCAGAATTTTGTGATCGAAAACACAACTGCAATCAAGAATTGGAAATCCGGAGGTGGAAACCAAGGAATGGTTGATTCCGAGAGGCGCAAGTTTGGCCAGAACAGAAGCACGAATTTCTGTCGGTCGAATGAAATCGACACATCCAAGGAGCAATTTCGCGCCGCCGAATGAATTGGAGAAGAATCCAGAAGCGAACTCACACTGATCGGACCTGGAAGGCGAGGCATGCCCGGTCGGGGGAGGATGGGCTCCACCACCCACTGCATCATGGAGTGTTGATGGACTCGTCGACGGTAACGCCGTTGATCCAGCGGAGGTACTTCCCGTTGGCGCGGAGGTAGCGGTAGCGGGTGCCGACGTGGCGGAGCAATTTGTCGTCCCTGTGCACCCCCCACCCAACGCGGATGGCCTGCCACCTGATGGCGTCCATCTGCGGCGTCCGGTCGTAGTTTCTCTGCGCGACGAGGTAGCCGCAGCCCGCAGAGGTGGATCGGCGCCGAGGCGTCGGTGGCGGCGAGGTAGCGGCCGTAGGCGGCGCTGTGGAGGAGCACGTACTGGATGTTGCGGCCGTCGCGGTCGTCGAGGTAGAGGTGCACCGCCCACGCCGCGTTCATCGACGCGCGGCTCCTGCTGAGGGAGACGCCCACTCCGTCGTCGTCGGCGTGGAGGTAGGTGCCCCGGACCCGGCTCCGCAACCACACATGCTGCCTATCGTGGAACTGGTCCATCGCTCGCTGCCGCTGGACTGCTGGAGAGAGCACAGGCGGTGGGTGCTGTGCCGGGTAGAGAGAAGCCGAGAGGGGGAGGTGGGGGTGGTCCGGCGAGGGGGAGAAGAGGAGAGGCGCTCGGGCGGTGTCGGTTGAGACAGTTACGCTCGGGCGCCAAGGCGAAGGCGAGTATTTCAGGGTGCCTGGCACGCCATCGCTGTCCTCGCCTTAGGCACCAGGTGAGCTTGCGGGTCGTTTTCTCGGCCCAGCCTATAAGCCCAAGCACGGGCTTCCCCCTCCATGAGACTCTTTCTCTTCCACAGCAAGGACCCACAAGAGTTACCTTCTCGCGATTTCCCCAACAGACGCGCGGCGGCGCCGCTCCTTCCCATCCCCGGCGAGCTAGCGGCCATAGGCGGCGGAGGCGGTGGACGTGGCCGGCAGCGCCGCTCCTTTCCCTCCCCGGAGAGCCTCTCCCTCCGTGCTGCCGAGCTCGCTGACGCGGGGAAGATACCGCTGGAGGCATTGCTCCCTCACCTCCTTGCTTGGCTGCCCTGCGGCGAGGGGCGAGCAAAGCACCGTCAGATCCAACGAGACTGCAAGGGTGTGGATGTTCTCGCTCCTCGCTTGTGGCTTCTAGAAAGTGCTGGTAGTGGTAGCTGTTGTGCGTGGTATATGCTTGCTGGCTTCTTCTCGCTTGGTTGGAATGCTGCGTGCGTGGTTTTGTCACTGTCGACCGGCCCCCGCCTGAATGCGTACTCGCGTGTGAATGTGCCCATTGTTTTTTCTAAACGGAGGCAAAAACTTTGCCCTATCCATTAATTAAGAAGAAAGTATCAGCTCTTTAAGAAAAATCTGACAAAAATCTACAACAGATAACAACACAGGGGCAACACCCACACACACGACATGCAAGTCTAAGACAAGACCCACAGATCCACACAAACAACACACCAAACACGTCACTCCTACACCACGCCGACGGGTATCCATGAAACAAGTGCTAAAGCATTTCCTGTAGCACCCCTCTACTTGCTTGATTTCTTCTTCCCAAAGGCCAATCTTGGCCTAGCACCGTCTCTCATGTTGGATCCAAGATAGGCAGTAGCCAAGTTGACGAGAAAATTATAAATCTCTCTGACAACAACATGTTGAATGTGCCTATTGCGGTTGCTTCTCATGTCAATCATTTGATGTTTTCCGTTTTCATGTATAACTGTGTTAGAGCAGATATGGTAAGGCTTTGTTTACTTCTCTTGTATTCGGTAGTGTATTCACGGGATCAGTGGGGATTATCTCAATTCCCGCAAAATCCTCGTAGCCCGTTTGCCACGCCGGATTTGGCTGGGATAATACCGGGACATCTCTACAAATCTTTCTTGTTTTTGTCTAGATTAAAATCTCTCCTCCATGGTAGAGTATTTAAGGGGATTAGATAGTATTGGGTGAACACCAAATCCCTCCAATTCCCAAAACTCCAGTGGATAAAAAATGAGAGAAGTAAACAAGATCTAAAAGGGCTGAAACCGTATAATAACCGTAATTTTGCGGTTAGGAATGAAAAAAGCGGGCATAGCAGATCCCGTAAAACCGATCGAACCGTACAAATTTTTATGGGCCACCGGAAAAGCACACCTCGAACCCGCGGATTTCCAGATTCGGGGGCCAAACCGAGAGGCCCCTGTATCGACAATTTTAGTTGGCGGAAGGGAAATTTCAGCTCGTTCCCCTCTTCCGCTATGAACGGCCGCCGACGCCATCGATTGAGGCCTCGCCATGACGATTCCTCATGCGAAGAAGGACGTCGCCGTCTGCCGACATCGTGGAGATCTCACCGTAGTGGAGATATTGGCCATGAACAAGATAAATAAATCTTCATCACTCCATTGATTTTACGAACAAGCTATCATACATATTAAATAGAACGATAAACTTAACTCTAATCTACTATTTCGCTTCCACTCTCTTTGCCGACATCCTTGTCTTCATCATCGGCCGTCTCGTCCTCATCGCAGGCCGCATCCTCCTCGTCGGAATTGATCTCGAAGATCCCTGCATTGTTTGCCTCCCTTCGGGGTTGCGAAGGTCGGGGTGGAGCTCCCTCCCGTGCATAAGGCAGAGGCCAAGCGTCGCCATGCGCTCCCTCTTGAAGCGCTTCCGCCAGTAGGAGCTCGTCAGCAGTAACGGGCCATAGCCCTCTTCCACTCTAGCATTTTGCGGCGGCACTTCTCAATATTGCTAGCCAACTCGGTGCCCCTTGCAAGTGGCCCCATCGGCACTCCGGCATAGCTCATTTCCCAACAGGTCGGCAGCGTCACACGCGGCGGTGCTAGGATGTCGAAGTGGGTGAACATCACCACCTCGTAGAAGTTGAGGGTGGGTCTAGCCATGGCAATGGGAGGAGAGAGTGGCGGCGGGAGGAGAGAGTGCAGAAGTTGGGGAATCGGGGATGTCCCGGCTAAATAGATGGAGACGATGAAGCGACGGTGGAATCAAAACTGAATATTCCCTTTCACGGTTCACGAATACGGGGTATGGTCCACCTGGGATCTTTCGACTCGTAAAATCACATTTTCGTGGCCCGTAAAACGTTTACAGTTAGCCCTTTTAGGGGTTTGCTAGAGATGCTCTTATGTGGAGTTATTAGGTGGTATATTGTGGTAGTATCAAACTTGTGTTCTGCCGAGGAAGCTGGGGTGGCGGCCCTGGATTGGTGGTCGTGCCCTTGGCGCGATCGGAATGGCAATCATTGCGGCGTGAGGTGCCATGGTGGCTGTGGCATATGGTGATGGTCAGTGGCACAGTCTTGCTGCCTGTTTTGTTACTCCTATCTCTTTGCGATCGAGTCGATCACGACTTCGGTCGGTGCCAACGAGGCAGTGCTTTCGAGTGTCCTTCTCCTTCTTGTTTGCGTCGTTGTGGAGTTCTTGATCTTGACCAACTAGAGTGGCCCTAAGATCTCCGGGTGTGAAAACCTAAACTCCATCTGGAGTGGGCGGCAGTGACGGATGCTTCGCTACCTTGTTGGAGGCATCGCCTTGGAGTATTCTTAGCCATCATAGTGTGACAAGTTTGTGGCAACAAGCGGGGTGACTCTGTGGTCTGGGGAGACGGATCCTAGGCCAACGACCTTGGATGGTGATTGGGTGTCAATGCGGCGACCTCGAACCTCTATGCATCGACAATCCTATGTGACTTGGTTGTGGCCTAGCATGGAGCTTGGGTGGCGACTTGGACATCTGTGTGGACAGTGAATTTGTCAAATTAACCCGGCTTGTTTGACTTGGGCAATGCATAGTTCGTCTTGGTTGATGCATCAGGGCGGCGGCCTCGGAGCCGGATGTGTGAGTTTGTTGCATTTAGTAGGCTAGTATCGTGTTGACGATGGGTCTTGTGTTGTGTTGACGATGGGTCTCCTCGCATGTGCTGTTTTTCGGTCCAGTTTTCATCATAAACAAGGCAACACATGGTTCATGGACCCGGTTTTCTTATAAACTGGGTCAAGCCCTCTACGAGAGGTTTCTCAAAAATTTGTGTGATGTGGAGTTACCCAAGTCGTGGCATAGTGTCGCTGTTGTCTATACATGGAAGCAGTTCGTGCTTTGGCACACGAAAAGGTTTAACTACCTAAGTATGTTTGGCGAGCTATCATGGGCTGCCTTGACCTCGTTGCCATGGTGTCTAGTGTTATTTTCACCATTTTACTATCTCTATCCCAAAATTAATGATTTTACTATTTTTTTAAATTTTAGATACATTCAATTCTAGACAAACGCAAGTCACATATTTTGGAGCGGAGAGAGTGTTAAGTTTTGATCGTTGTTCTCGATGACAAAGAAGCGATTTGGTAACTTCGATCCAAAGGCAGTTCCCAGCAATGTAAGGACTTCTGGTGGATGACTCAAGAAGCCTCTTTGAAACCGTCTAGTTAAATCCAACATAGTCCTGTGAATGTTGATCAGACGACGTAAATGGAAGAATGTTGATGAATATTTTAGTTTCACATACTTCCTCCGGTCCGTATTAATGGTCTCAACTTTATCTAGATACGAATACAACTAGTCTAAATACTTAACTAGATACGTACAAATCTAGATAAAGTTGAGATCATTAATATGAATCAGAGTCAGTATATCTGTTTATATTTATACATTCTTTGTAGTACAAACAACAAACCTAATTTACAGATCAAATACATGTTTCAGTTAAAATACCATTGCTATGTAGAGAACTTATTATGAGTATGCTATTTTTGTATAAACAATCAAAAGGGGAAGGATCCTCACCTAAATATATTACTTCAAAAGATCAACAACATGAGGTAGTCATGCCATAAGCCGGCGTGACCTTTTTTAGCCAAATCCCTACAACGATAAGACCATAGAGTGGTGTCGTTCAAGGTTTTGGAAATAGTTAGATAAGAGGATTGGTCAACGTTTCTAAACACCATACTGTTTCTGACGTCCCAAATTTTCCAAAAAATGATGAGAGCGATAGAAGGCCAAACGGAGGAATGAAGCCCAGCAGGAACCGGAGTAGTCCATAGGTCGGAGAAATCCTGGAAGGCCGGTTGAACATTAATTTTATTCCATGCCTCATGTGCGTGAGGGCAAATGAAGAAGAGGTGATGTCAACTTTCCACGGCGTGGCCGCACCTAGGACAAGTCACCGAGCCAATAATAGTATTTTTTTTGTGCAGATTCTATCGTGTGTTAAGTCTATCTAGGAAAAGAAGCCGACCGAAGATCTTCACCTTTTGAGGGTCGAAGGACTCCTGTACGTTGGCTAGGTGGTGGCTCTGAAGCTGTGTTGAGAGGGAAGCATAGGCACTCTTGGTAGAGAAGCTGGAGCCGTCGAGCATCGTTGAAATGGATCATAGGGAAACCTAAAGGAGGAGGGTGAATAGATGCTACTCCAAATTTTAATTATTTTTCAATTTAGACTTGACACAAAGGTAAATTCTCTAGATATGCAACTAAGGTAAATTTACCTATATGACAACCTAGCTACTAGCACAACACAAGTAAAGGAGCGATAAGAGGAAAGAGATAACCGAGAGTGAAACACACAGAGACACGAGATTTGATTCACCATAGTTTCTTCCTTTTTAGGGAAAGTACGACTGTGTTGGAGGGGTGGGCGGTACTAAGACCACCACGCCACAAAGTCCTCACCCTATTCTCCGGTGAACTTCTGCCACAAATGGCCTAGTCCAGTTTTTCACTATCGGTACCCTTCAAGGCGGGAACCGACGCCTTTACAATAAGCTTGGAGAAAACTTGCACAATGGAACGAAGGCTTCCAAGTACAAGGCTAGATGCCACAATAACAACAAGCAAGTTAGAACTGAAAACATCACCTAGGGTGTCCTAAGAAACACTAGAACAAGGGACCCTCAAGTGAATGAGGGGGAAATGTAAATCGCTTCGGTGGAGATGTAGATCGGTGTCTTCTCCTTCGATTTTTCAAAGATCAATGACTTGGGATGGTTGAGATAGGAGATCTTGAAGATTTGGTGGCTCAGCTTCTAGGGTTCTTGAGGTTGGGGACGAGCAACTGTCTAAGGTAGAAGAAGGGGACTTTATATAGGGCCCCAGAAATATAGCCGTTGCGCCCACTAAACCCGGAGTGTCGGCCGAAACGCACCGGACATTCCGTCTGAGCAACCCCGTACATTCGGTCTAGCAAAGAGTCTTCAAATAATCCGGCCAGAATCCGGGTGGATTCCGAAATGGGATACATAATGGAAACCACCTCTTGGCGAAAGTCCGAGGAATTCCAAGGCCGGGCACTCCGGCCTGCACCAACCGGACACTCAGCTTGGCCGGATACTCCGGCCAGCATCCGCCGGATAGTCCGATAAAACTCAGCTCTGCACACTTAGAATTTCTAGAATCTTCTTGTATCAATCCAATTAGAACCCTCTTTTCCCTTTGAGGGAGCAACAAAATAACAGTATGCTGACAAGATAATTATGCCCTGAAACACTTAGCACACGATTAAACTTTCCTAGTGTTGTCAACAAACATCAAAACATATGAAGGAACAAAATACCCTTTCAATCGTCCAATGATCAGCCGTACCAGAAAGATGCATATCCTGCAACAAGGCACGAATAGACAAGATCTTGCTAGGAACGGCCGAGGTTAGCATGTTACGAAGGTCAGATTTGATCGCACCTGCAGAACCGTTGAAACTAAAATATGTGGTATAATATAGTGTGATAAGATGGCGGGGAAGACAGTAGCTAAGGGCTCAGGAAGGAGGCACCTATCGAGCCAAAAATAGTACTTTGGCCATTTCCCACTTTGCATCGTGAGATAAGTCGAAGTGTAGCAAGATTTTGCTTGACAATTGTTTTCAAGGTAAGTGGTGTTGGAGCAGTGGTGTATGGGGAAAGGTGAGTGGTCCAGTAGCGAGTCCCGCCGAGGAGGTTTGAGGCATGCATTAATTTCTAAGCAAATTTTAGCAGAAGACAACCATTTTATATTTCCAAGTTCTTAACACCTAAACTACCCGCACTTTTAGGAGTACAAACTTTATCCCATGCGACGAGACATTATGCATCCGTGCACGTTTCCTCGTGAGCCTAACGCTCTCTTTTTCTTATTAAGTTTTTCAATATTTTCTTTAGAAAGAAAAAAGGAGGACATAAGATAAGTAGGAAGACTATCGAGGATGGCTGTGAGGAGAGCAAGCCTACCACCTTTGTTTAGGAGGGAGACGCTCCAGCCAGCAAGAAGAATATCGCTCCTGCCTAGGGCTGGAACAAAAGCAAAGGAAGGTAGTTTTTGGTGGAACAGGGTAGACCGAGATAGACTTGGGGGAAATGAGAAATAGAGGTGCCCTAGGGTTGCAGACATGGGGTCCGCATCTGTATCAGAGACATTCACAGGAATGAAAGTGGTTTTATAAAAATTGATCCCCAAGCCAATAACGTCAACGAAGTCATCGAGAATAGAGCGTAGGTGTGTGGCAGCAGCAGGCGTTGCCCTAACCAGTTTATGAGTATGCTATGATACCCAAGAGACTCCTATGATTTGAAAGCAGTGTATATGTTGCTCTCAGAAAAAACACACTGTATATGGTAGCTGGAAACTGAATTCCCGATGCAATTCATACTGCCAAATTCAACATGTGATTTCAATCTTTGCTATCAAAAACTGGTCCAGAGCCCTGCCTCAAAAAAGCATCCCGGATTTATACATCCCAGTGGTTCTTGGACATGCACCGCTTTAACAACTAGTATACTCTAGTACTCAACGGCAGTGCTAGAAATGATTTTAGGCCAAGCTGTAGCATTTCATGGAAACATTTACCCAGCGCCAGGTCCTGGAAAGACACTACTTGGCACAAGCTGGAGGCTAGAACAACATTGAAATAACAGGCACTTTGCAGGAAACATGATTGTTTAGTAAACATGCAATGACCAATTACACATCCAATGCTTGATATGTTTTTACATCATCATACAATTCATCCTACGTAAACATAACTGGCGTTAACTGAATGACCACTGAACCAGATTCTAAACCAAGCAAAGACACCGCTTCTTGAATCGGACCATCATCACCTCTCTAATGAGTATCCACAGGTAGCATGAGCAAAATGACTTCCATTACTGCCATAACTATACCGTTGCATTACAACCAGTGGCACCATCATATTCCTCAACAGTCCTCTTTCAGGACTTGCCCGGCCACCTAGAATTTATCACGTTATATCTTGATTGTCAACAGTTGTATGATTTTATATATTCTTCTCAACTTTAATGTTGATATCCCTAGATATCCTTTTGCCACTGGAAATTTTGAGGACATCTTTGTAAAATAAGCTTGAAAAATGTTGTACGGATCAACATGTCAGCTAAAAAAGCAACTTGGGAGCATGTGTTAGCATATCCATACCTGTAAATTTCTGATGCATATTCAGTATCATGTACGGATAGCCAAAGCATGGATCCAGTGTGAGGTGGCACTAAAGATCCCGTTATATGGCAATTCATTTCTGTGTCCACACTGTAAACGAATATCAGTGAAGTCACATGATCAATTTATCTAACTCAAAATATAGACCAATATACTAACAACTTCCAATTACTTCACCTTCTTTTATTGCAGGAATGAGATCCAGACCATTTCCATTACATGATTACGTTGCATTCACAAGATAGCAATATATTATTACTGTGTAGTTGCATGCATTTTGAAAAGTTATCATCTCGTACATATCATTGTGAGGTGCCTCTCGATCTACTACTCGTGGCACTCAGAACGGAAAGCAATTTGGATTATACTCGATCCACCCATCCACCCCCGAGCATGTCCAATGATCCACGGCACTGCCGTCCTATTCTTCCGTTACAAGCCAATCCTCCCGAAGACGACTAATCCTGACATATATAGCTAGACTAATGATCAACTCGATTACAAGGCCCAGGTTTGGCCCATACATGGCCTGCAAGCCAGCCGGGTGCTCTTCTGGTTCTTCTGGGCCGAGTCCTTGTCTCCTCCTCAGGTTCAGGCCTATGGTCAGGAACAGGAGGGTCGCTGACATTCCCCCACTCTTGAATTCCTGCTTGCCCCCAAGCAGGAGCAAAGGGAAATTGTTGTTGAAGAGCTTCTCGATCTTCCCAAGTCGCCAGAGCCTCTGTCCCGCCACTCCATTGAACCAGCACTTGGGAAATGGAACGCAGTCCTTGCTGACGCACTCGCTGTTGCAATACACGAACAGGAACTTGATGGAAAGCATCAGGAATGGGTAATTGTGGCAATACCTCTCGTCCAGGACCCAAGCAAGGCTTCAACTGCGACACATGAAAAACGGGATGTATCTTGCTGGTAACAGGTAGGTCCAATCGGTAAGCCACCTCACCAATGCGCGCCAAGATACGGTAAGGACCAAAAAACTTGAAGGCCAGCTTGTGATTGGACCGGCGTACGACAGATGTCTGCACGTAGGGTTGGAGCTTCAGAAACACCTCGTCCCCGACAGCAAAAGTTCTTTCTGAACGATGCTTATCTGCCTGCGACTTCATACGCTGCTGCATTCTCAGAAGGTGTTGTCGGACAGAAGCAATAATCAGCGATCGCTCCCGCAACCAAGTATCAATATCCTCAGAAGCAATTCTGTCAGAAGCCGTAATCCCAAAATATCTGGGATGCCTGCCATAGATTACCTCAAATGGCGACTTGCCGAGCGAGGAATGCCAATTGGTGTTGTACCACAACTCGCAAAGAGATAGCCATTTTGACCATTGAGCAGGATGCGAACTGATGAAGCAACGCAAAAAACACTCCAGTGATTGGTTAACCCGTTCGGTCTGCCCATCCGTTTCGGGATGATGTGCTGTACTCATCATCAGTTCTGTTCCTGTGGCACGAAAAACCGCGCGCCAAAATTGACTGGTGAATATTGGGTCCCTATCTGAAACCAGTGTCTTCGGCATTCCATGCAAGCGGTAAATATTGTCGACGAATAACTCTGCTACCGTAGTTGCTGTGTATGGGTGCTTCAATGGAATAAAGTGGGCATACTTGGAGAGTTTATCGACAACGACCAATATGCAATTGAAGTGTCGAGACAGTGGAAGACCATCAATAAAGTCCATTGTGGCCATTTCCCAGGGTTCTGACGGTACCAGCAGCGGCTGTAGGAGGCCTGCCGGTAAGGTGCGTTCAGGTTTTGCCTGCTGACAAACATGACACGTGCGCACGTATCCCCTAACCTGAGCCTTCATGCCAATCCATTTGAAAAGGGACAAGAGGCGCCGATATGTGACAGGAAAGCCTGAATGTCCACCCACCGGACTGCTATGGAAAGCAGAAATCAATTGCAGCTGCAATTCAGAGTCCGAGCCAACCCAGATCCTCCCTTTGTACCTAAGGAGTCCATGCTGCAATGAAAAATCAGCTACTGCATGTGGATCAAGGGCCAATTTCTGAATCAAACTCTGAGCAGACTTGTCTTCAGCATAGCTCGAAACCACCTTATCAAGCCAAACAGGTTGCACAGTGGATACAGAAAAAACTTGAGAATCTGGATTCAGCTTCCTAGACAAGGCATCAGCAGCACCATTGAGTATCCCTTTCTTATATACTACCTTGTATTGCAAGCCCATTAGTTTAGTGAGAGCTTTCTGTTGCCACTCCGTATGTAACCGCTGACCAGTCAAGTGCGTCAGACTTTGATGGTCTGTGCGAATAACGAATTCCCCAAGCTGCAGATATGAACGCCACTGCTGAACCGCCAATAGTATGGCCAAATACTCTTTTTCATAGACCGATAAGCCTCTGTTCCGCGGTCCCAACGACCTACTTACAAAGGCAATGGGGTGGTTCTTCTGAGAGAGTACCGCTCCAATTCCAGTATCTGATGCGTCTGTTTCAACAGTGAAGGGAAGCTGAAAATTAGGTAAGGACAGCACTGGAGCTGTCATAAGTGCATTCTTCAGGGTAGTGAATGCTGTCTCGGCAATATCTGTCCAGATGAATAAAGCCCCTTTTTTCAACAGTGCTGTCAATGGCTGGCTAATCACTGCATAATGTTTAATGAACTTACGATAGTAGCCCGTGATTCCCAAAAAACCCCGCAGCTCCTTCAATGTATTGGGGCGAGGCCATTCACGGATGGTGGTAATTTTGGAGTCATCAGTTGATACCCCCTCTGCTGAAATAACATGGCCAAGGTATGCTATTTTCTGCTTAGCAAAATCACACTTGGACAATTTAACGTGCCACTTATCCCTCTGCAGAATTTCTAGCACCGCTGCAATGTGTTTCAAATGTGCCTCCAATGTGGGACTATAAATCAAAATATCATCGAAGAAAACCAAGGCAAACTTGCGAAGGAAGGGGGCCAAAGCTGCGTTCATAGCATACTGAAAAGTAGCCGGGGCACCTGTGAGACCAAAAGCCATCACCTTAAACTCATAATGGCCATTGTGGGTTTGAAAGGCCGTCTTATATTCCTCTCCGGGAGCCAAGCAGATTTGATGGTAACCTGCCTTTAAGTCCAGCTTGGAGAACCACTTCGCCCCAGCAAGCTCATCTAGTAGCTCATCGATCACCGGTAATGGGTATTTTCCTTTCACAGTCAAAGCATTGAGGTGACGATAGTCGACCACCAACCGCCAAGTTTTGTCAGGTTTGCGCACCAGAATGACTGGAGAAGCAAACCCACTGTTACTATGCGTAATTACTCCTTGTTCTAGCAATTCTTGTATTTGTCTCTCAATCTCAGTTTTCAAGGCTGGTGGCACTCTGTAAGGCCTCATAGACACCGGTCGTGCTCCTGGCAGCAGAGGTATCTGATGATCATACTGGCGCCGAGGTGGCAATCCAGAAGGAGTCTCAAAAACAGAAGAAAAATGATCGAGTAAAGTCTGAATAGCAGGTAGTTGCGCTTGCGGTTCAGACTTCTGAGCAGGTTGCACCAAGTGTAGCTCGACCATTGCATGGGTAACTGCAGAATCTCCATCCCCATGCAATACTATCAATTGTCCTTCGTGAGAAATAGCGATCCACTTTTGAGCCCAGTGTGTAATCATGGGACTATATTTGGCTAACCAATCAAGACCGATGATACCATCATAACTCTGAAGGGGAAACACTCGAAAGTTATCCACAAATGTATGACCTTGAACAGACCAAGTGAGTTGAGGAAAAAATGTTGTGCATCCCAGAACAGCTCCACCTGCAACTTTTACTTGTGTTGGTTTCGCCAAATTCTGCTGGCCTGTTAATAACACTGCCGTCTGCTCATCAAGAAAACAAGAGGAACTGCCTGAATCCACTAAGAATTTCAACTGGTGCCCCTGAATTTCCACTTCAAGTATCATTGTTTTAGGAGACTGCAAGTGCGACTGGATTGCTGCTGCAGATAACAACATCAGTTGCTGTGGACTATCTTCTATAGCAGTTTCTTCTTCAGAATTAGGAGATTGGAAACAGTCCAACATTTCTTGCACCACATGAAGTTGGATAGATGTTTTGCACTGGTGATCTTTGCCCCACTTCTCCCCACAGATGAAGCACAATCCTTTTGAACGCCGATAAGCTTTAAGAGTACTCCATTTCTCATCATTAGTAGAACGGCCACCCTCTGCTTGTCGCTTATCCTCTACTGTCCTGGAGATCCATCGAGCTGGAGGCGCTGGAGGAATAGCAGGCTCCTGAACCATATGTTGTTTGCGAGACGTGCTACCTGAATCACTGGACGAGCTGCTGCTATCACCCAATTCTTCATAGAGCAATGCGAGAGTATAAGCAGTGTCCAAATTCTGCGGTTGCTGCAGAGCTACGAGCACACGGACAGCCGGCTTCAACCCATCAAGAAACTTGGTGGTATAGTGAATTGGGTCAGGATTTGTTTCATGAACTGACAATCTATCCACCAGGTCAGAGAAACGGCGCACGTAATCCTCGACAGTGCTGGTTTGACAGATGTGAATGAGACGTCTGGCCAATACCTGATGTTGAATTCTGTTAAAACGGGCTTGCACTGCAGCTGTAAATTCGGGCCAAGAGGATTGAGGACACTTGGTGAGGTACGCTTCCAACCACGTAGCTGCAGATCCCACAAATTGTGACGAACCATACGAAACCCAAAGTTCAGAAGGAGAATTCCAGCGCTGAAAGTATTCTTCACACCTCTCTGCCAAAGCTTGGGATTCGTCCCGTCAAATTGGGGCAAATCCACACGGGGTCCAAAAGGGTCGTGATTAGAGTTGTTCGGTTCCGATGTCTGATTTAAGAACAGAGGACTAGGGGCAGAGTTCATACCTCCTGCCGGAGGTGACGAGTGCTGAGCACAGGTCAACCCCCGAGACAGTGTTGCAGAGCGGTGCCCAACGGGGCCATCATCTCCGTGTCCATGCGCCCGATGCGGCGGCACGTACAATTCCTCTCCCCGCTTACTGGAACTCGGTCGAAGGAACCGATCCACAGCGGCGGTGAGGTTGCCGATCTCGGCTCCGAGCGAGATCTTGACCTCCTCGAGATCTTGCCCGAACGACTCCTTGACAGAGCGGAGATCCGATCCCACCTGAGCTTGTACGGAGTCGACAGCGTTGCCCAGATCCTTGATTTGCACAGTGGTGTCGTGGACGTACTTCTTCACAGCATCCATCATCTCCTTCTTGTACGAGAGGAACTTGGCCTCGTAGATCTCCTCCGTCTCTGATGTGATCATGTCGTACAGCTGCCGCGATTCCGGCGAGAGGGACTCCATGAATTCGCGGCGGCGACGCAACGCGAATCGAGTTTGGCGGTGGTGATTTGGAATCCCCAGCGTGTGGATCTACTGGTCTCTGATACCAGATGTGAGGTGCCTCTCGATCTACTACTCGTGGCACTCAGAACGGAAAGCAATTTGGATTATACTCGATCCACCCATCCACCCCCGAGCATGTCCAATGATCCACGGCACTGCCGTCCTATTCTTCCGTTACAAGCCAATCCTCCCGAAGACGACTAATCCTGACATATATAGCTAGACTAATGATCAACTCGATTACAAGGCCCAGGTTTGGCCCATACATGGCCTGCAAGCCAGCCGGGTGCTCTTCTGGTTCTTCTGGGCCGAGTCCTTGTCTCCTCCTCAGGTTCAGGCCTATGGTCAGGAACAGGAGGGTGGCTGACAATCATTGAGCTCTACTGACGTGTTATTTAAAGTGTATCACTGTTGAAAGGCTGTAATGCAAGGCTAGTTTTTGGCACCCCTTCTGAGCACAGCAAGGTAAAATAACAATATGGCAAAATAATATAGAGTAACCCGGACTTTTGGCTCTCGGGTGCCACACACCCCTATAACTGGAAAAATTAAAAAATAATTATAAAAAGGTTAAAAAAATTCTTACTTTTTTTGAAATCAAAGATGATCAGGTATTGTACTCGTAAAAAAATATTTGGAAAGGAAATTATTCGCTTGGTCCTCAGGGCAAAAAAACAAAAATATGACGTCACAGGTTAATAGTACGTGGTCATGGGGCGTTTCGAGTTTGTTTTTTTTACCCAGGTCACAATGAAAGTAATTCCCTAGGAAAATATTTTTATACAAGTACGATACCTGGTCGTCTTTGGTTTCAAAAAAAGTTAGAATTTTTTTAACCTTTTTTATAATTATTTTTTAATTTTTCCAGTTATGGGGGTGTGTGGCACCCGGGAGCCACACTGTAATTCTCCACATGAGCAACATCTTGATAGTAAGTAACATAGGCAAAGTGAAACATATTAAATATCTAATACGTGATAACATTGATGTCTAGACAAGAAATAGAATATCGACTGAAATATCTTTAGCCTGACAAGAAGAGAACCAGATCAGATCATACCTTTTGACAGAAAACCGTATCATGCTTCCTTTCTTAATCACATTCAACTTTTCTGATTGGCTTATAAATTTGCTGCCGTCTCCTCTCTGTGAAAGCAATGTAAATCTCATGAAAGGGGAAAATGAAGCATTACATGTTTGAGTGATTGGTTGGATTTGTTGAGAAATAGTATACATATGGAATTATCAAGATAGAGAAATTGTTTACAATTCACCAACCCAGTCAAGTTGGAAGTATCATCATTTCTTTTTACATTGCGATAAAATCAAGGCATCTTACCACTTTTTGGGTGTTTTCTTTACAGTCAGTGATATGGGAGTTCAAACAAGAATCTGAGTTAACTTATTTTTTTGGCAACATGAAGCATTTGATGGTGCACATAAAACTGCAAGAAAGCTAAATAGCCGCATAGCCGGAGTTCCACCGATTGGAAGGTATTTTGAAAATATGATCACACACAATCAGCTAGCCTTTTATTCTCGTATAACAGTTGGAGGAAAATAGGGGGAAATGGTCCTTATATTCATCAAAAACATCAAGCATTGTGCTACAGCACCAGCTACTGTATACTTTCAAGTTCATACAATTCAAGATCAACATGAAAAGAGGTAACGACCTTGTAATTCTATGCATACATACAATAAACATCGATGAGCTGTTAAAACAAATGTGCATATATCCGAATGGCAGAAATGGAGAACAATCAGGATGGCTAATATATGACAATAACACACATTTCCTCCCAGGTTCATTTCCCATTTTCATAGATACCAGCTATACGAGTAATACAACTTCTGAAGCATCCAAGAGTGACAAGAATACCATTAATAATCAGTTACTAAGAACAACTATAAAAGAGAAGGCTTCTGTTGTAAAGTTACATGTACCATCGCAAAGATTGGATGAAGTTCATTATATTATATTAGTATGAATAAGAGTATTCACATTGAGTATCAAGAGAAGTTGATCTTACTCTTTTGAATTTGAACTTCTCGGGAATTTCATTTGACATTATGGCAGCGGAGAAAAGTCCAAGGACAATGACATGAATTGATTCCTTTCCAAGCATTTCAACCTTTCCTTCTGAAGTTAAAAATACCAATAAGAATTATAAAATGCATATTTTTAACTTGCAGCTACCTTTTTTACTGAACAATAGACGACAAAAAAAATGCAGCAGTTATAAATGCACTGACGTGCTCTATTACAACTGAATGCAAAAGATGTGGTACCGTATAGGTGGTGAGATTTCATATATGCAAATATGAGGTGGTACAAAGAGTGCCATTGAGAAGAGTTATATGAAGTAGTGCTTGTGGGCACCTACCCAGGATCATGTCTGGCTGGGGAGAAAACAGCAGCAGCTTCGCATGCACCGGCACACCGAAATACGGTATCAAACCATTCATTATCTGGGATTTCACACTCTCGAGAGAAAATTCATGAGCTAGCATCACGCCATCAAAGCGCTCTTCATACCTGCGTAGCAATGCCCATTATCCAAACTGATCACACACATACTTTTTAGAACATGTAAGAGCTATATCTTGATCAGGACACATACTGAACACTGCAAAGAAAAAACATAAAACTGAGGAGCATAAGAAGTTCGGGAGCATAAGAATCGGTTGGCTAGCTGTACCGTTGGATACACAGACACGACATTGCATTGATGAACCATGAGAGAACTAGAGGGGAGGGAGGCAGGGATAGGAGTCGCACGAGTAGAGGAGGGTGCTAAGCTGCTGGGCGACGGCGCGGCCGACGTCGGCTGCGTTCGAGGGGTGCACGTACACCGTAAGTTTGGCCTCTGCCTGCCGGAGCGCTTCCATCGCGGCGTCGGCGTCGGCGGCGGCGAGAGGCCCTAAACGCTTGAGACGCCGGGGGTGGCGGCGGCGGCGTTGCTGCGTGAGGGATATTGGCGGCGGCAGTGCTGCGGCTGTAAGAGTGGGCTTCTCTTGTTGTATTTGGGCTTAATTAGGCCATGCGTGAAGAGGCCTGCTTCGCCTTCAGATTAGAGAGTGGTGTTTCTGCTCAAGGGCTCAGCTGAACTCGTTTCGTGGGCCAAGATATTTTTCAGCCGGTGCAGTCTAGGGATGTAAATGGTACGGATAATTTCCGCTCCGAATCCACATCCACGCCCGTTTTTAAGGATATGGTAGTATTTTCAGATATCCGATGGATATAGATGCGGATGTGGATATTTTTTGAGCGGATATCCGACGGATATGGTAGCGGATATGGTATTGATGATATCCGACGGATAAGGATAATCCAACATTTTATGCGGATTATCCGAGGTACTCAAATAGGATAATTCGATAAATTTAGCACAACCCCAATATCTAGACAATTCAGTTAGTGTATCGGCTAGCTTTGCATGCTATGTATGCATGTTATACTATGCTATTACCAATCTTGCACTTTTATATTATTATTATCTAGTGTTGCACAATTTCTTATCATTTCTTTTGCATAAACTAAATAAATTTTTATTTTTCTACGTGTATTTGTTCGATTATCCTCTTCCGATCCGAGTTCGCTCCGAATCCGCTCCATATCCGCAATCCGATATAATCCGCATTCGAATCCGCATCCGGCTATTATCCGCTCCGATCCGAATCCGTCAAAAAAATATGGTAAAGGATATGATAATAGCAATATCCGATCCGATCCGATCCGTTTACATCCCTAGTGCAGTCCATCGACCAGTTACGTTCCAACACGACTCCACTGTCAAAGCTGATTTAAATGCGTGAGCAGAAGTAGGGTCCAAAAATGCATGCTCTCATGTTCGAAAAATAGAAACATGAGGCTGACACCGGGATGTACCACCAATCTTGGCGCGGACGCACGGTCCAGGAAAAGAGCTCACGTGAGCTCGTGATCAAAAGAGCATTTTCGCCAAATACTTGGGATCAAACTTTCCTCTAAAGAGGAACTTTGGAGTTTAACAAATCGGACAAAAAACCTCTAGGAAAGCTCTACCATCTATAGAAAAAAATTGCGAAAAAATCACCTATCTATAAACAATCATCAACATTAGTACAAGTACAATGAGCCCTAAAAAGTAATAAAAATTATAAATAAGTCCTTGGACCACTTACAGACAACTATAACCACTAGCGCGAGCCAAAGACTCACCCCTCCATCACATGAGTTGGACAAAGTTTGTAATAGTAGAGCTTGTTGTAATAGACACGAGAGAAGTCGTGTTAAGACCCTAAAGGAGCACATTAGAGCGGCAACTAACGTCAACGACGACAACCGTAGATCGGAAAATATGACTTGAAACCACACCAACAAACACGAAAACCAACCAGATTCCACGAGATCTAACAGATATATGACTCCTTGCATCTTTCATGGGCGCTACAAGCACCAACAGACCAATGATAGGGTGGGAGGACCTTATTCTCACTTCAGCATGTAGCCGGCATTTCAACGTCTCAAAGAAGACACTGAAAAAACAAACTAAACAAATACTCCCTCCGATCTATATTAATTGTCGTAGAAATGAATATATCTAGATATGTTTTAGTATTAGATACATCCAATCCGACGACAATTAATATGGATCGGAGGGAGTAATAAAAACCCTCCCGCTAGCAAGGGCCATGATCTTTTTGACTCGAATAAAAAGTTCATATGGATCACGGGAATGCTTTCATAAAAGATATATGGTATTAAATAATTTGTTTTGCCTATGCTATAGAAAATGTTTATTTTTATGAACAAAGTTAAACATACTTGTGGATTTCTTTTGCCATATATATATATATATATATATATATATATATATATATATGAAGTATATAAGAATATTTGGGGAGTATCCTACTTTTTTTTAGTATATAATTTTTATTCACATACTCCTTTTGTACGTACAAATATGATGATATTTTACATATATAGTGCAAACTATGAGTGTATTTGCAATTTTTTCACCTAACTTGCTTGTAAGTATCTTAGATATAGTATATGAACATACTCAAATAGATAAAGTATTACAAATACTTCCGTAAGATAGTATATGAGACGTGGGTGTAGTTACTCCCGGGAGTAATATATATATATATATATATATATATATATATATATATATATATAGTTTACACTATATATAAAATACCGTCATATTTGTACGTATAAAAGAAGTATGTGAATAAAAATTAAATACTATTAAAAAAATAGTATATATACTTCTCAAATATTCTTATATACTTCATACTACACGTACATACCTTCCGGTATGGTAGATACTGTCTATATAGTGTGAAACACGTATGGGTGTAACTACACCCGGATGTAGTATGAATATGTCCTATATATATATATATATATATATATATATATATATATATATATATATTCAGAAAACGCAAGAAAGGCTCTCACTCTCCCACTCCTCTCTCTTCATCACTACCACACCACGGGAGAATGTCACCATCGCATCGCCACCTCGTTCGTCCCGAGACTCGCCAAGGGACGTAGAAGAGTAGCCTCCACGCTATCATCCTCCTCGCCAAAGAAGATTGTCGGAGCCACATCGTCATGCTACTCCTCCATCTATGTCGGTGCCACACGTCTCCTCTTGTATCTCCACTAAGAGCAAGGTTAATAATACAGCCCGCTGCCGGCTGTATACCTATGCCACGTCATCTATAGCTAACATAAAAGGCCATCCATACAATAGACTAGCTATTAGGTTGACTATTAGTGAACTTTAATTAAGATTTATTTCTTTAAAGCACACATGCTATTGGACCTAGGCTGCATGCAAAGACTTTTTCTCTCGGCCTCTGTGCTAGAGCCGGCTATACGTGAAGACCCGCTTTCTTCTCTCTTCTCTTTTCTCTCTCTTCCACCTAGACTTTTAAATAACACGACACCTTCTATAGTTTGATGACTAGGCTTATTGTACTTACTCTAACCGGCGTAGAAGAGAAGCCTCGACACTAGCGTTCTCCTCGCCAAGGGAGTTGGCTGGAGCCGCCTCAAATCGCGCTGCTATTTCGTTGGCATCGGCGCCACGCGTCTCCTCTCCCGTCTCCAAACTCGGCCCTGTATGCGGCCGGTGTCTCGTAGACGTCAACGTTTCTAGTTCCAACGACTAGGAGACTGCAAGCGTCAACAACCAGGAGCTCGCCAGCATTGACAACCGTGAAACAACGGCCAGATCCGATATTGTACGGGCATGGGCGGCTATACTTTTTGTTTTTGGAGTTTTTTTATTAGTGTTGTGTTATAGACACACCACTGGTATTTGCTTGCAAATGGCGTGTCTCAAACACGTGGCTCGTAAAAAAATACTAGTGCCATGTCTTTGACATGTAATATCGGCGGATGTCTAACACACCCCACTAAGGCTAGTTACAGTGGAAGTATCATAACTAGTATCATGCATGTTATGTTGGTAAAAATCTAATGCGACACAATATAATTAATAAAAAGATATGGTTTTAGAGTATCATAAGTAGATAACGTGTCATAGCACATAAAACTAGAAATCATAATGCAAGTAAATTTTGTACACAATTTTACATAGAAATTCTATAAATTATTAAATATAGTATTTCTATAATACTACCACATGATACCATGCACTATAGAGATTGTACCATACAATATCATATGCATAATACTAGTAGTATGATACTCTCACTATGACCAGCCTACCGGTATTCTGACAAGTGACTGGTAGCCTATTCTACACTAGTGTCGCCTCTCTCACCATTCCTATATATATTTATTACTCACATTTTTATATAGCTATCATCTTTTAAGTAATCCTCTCTCTGTCCAAATTAAGTTTCTGGTAGTACCTTTTTGCCTATGAGTCGATCTAAACTCATATATATGTTTTTAGGTGGGATTATTTACATGCACTTCCTTAATTGATGTGAGCATCAATGTGAGCATGTATGGGTAAGAAGGTGAAATACAATTTAATGGTATAACTTTGAGTGTACTACTCTCTCCCATCTAAACTAAGGGCTTGTACAATAGTTGATAAGATAGTCTTATCTTATACATGCCATATAATTATGATATGATGACAAAATAAGATGTACAATGGATCTTTTTTTAGTCTTATCTTCAACAGATATTCCTAAATATGTGGTGAGACATATAGTGATAAGAGATCATCTCTTAGCTAAGATAAGACAGAAGTATTTT
Source organism: Avena sativa (assembly GCA_916181665.1). Lineage (NCBI taxonomy): Eukaryota > Viridiplantae > Streptophyta > Magnoliopsida > Poales > Poaceae > Avena > Avena sativa. The sequence goes on from OV702292.1 coordinate 221,130,376, forward strand.
TTTGCTTCTCTTTCCTCCAACTCGGCAATCATCCTACATGACATTGCTAAGATAAGACTAAGATAAGGTCATTGTACGTGCCCTAATAGACTCCAATTTATCTAGATATGGACGTATCTAGCACTAAAACATGCTAGATACATATGAATGTGATTCAATTAATTTTGATTGGGAGGGGGGAGTATAACACTTCTTTTCAAAATGAGGGCAATAGCTTTCCCCAATCTATTAGTTAAGGAGTTTGACAAAAAAAATGTGAATACTACAAAGGGTCCACTCTCTTGGCATTACTTCTCTCAAATGCTTAGCACCCGCGATCACCCACAGATGGGCTTTCTTCTTAATCTTATCTAGGAAAACTAGGATGACACATGCTTATTGTGGAAAAACCGAGCGCTTGGCTGGTTCAAAATTTCTCAAGTGGTTAACAAAGGGAGGGGAGTTATGGCCTTGCGGTTTGGCATTCATGTTTTCGCCATCATATTCCACCAACTCTGATTGTGTGCCCCTGAACATTGCCTAGGGTGAAGTTTGGGAAAGCCCATATAATCTTTTAAGTAACAACAAAGCCGAATGGTGAAGCATAGTTGACAAAGAGATGAGAGACGGATTCCATAATTTGCTTGAAAAGAAGGCACCACCCACCAATTGGTCATCCTCTTTTTCTAGCTGGTCCGCCATCTAAAGCTTATTTTGCGTTGCAAGCTAAGAGAAATTTTTACTTTTGGAGATGCCCAACCCTTCCAAACCAACTTGTTCGTGTTGGGTAAAATCAATCTAAAAAATTGAATTTCATATGTCCCTTCCACTGAGTATTGATCATTCGTCGTAAGCTTCTAACTAATATCATAGTACTTGGGTGAGCTGATCAAAGTACTTTTTCTCCCAACTCACTTTTACAACCTAACCATTGTCCTTCATGTCATGAAATATCTCCCATGTCTTCCTTTTTGACGAAGCAAAAATGAGCGGCACATCTCTTTCGGCTTCCTCCTACCAAAACGGGGTAATGCAGCCATTACCACCATTACCAACCATGATAGTAGTGGTGGCGTAAGAATATCCATATCCTCATTGGCGCTTGGATTTTGGGATCCTACCCAAATTTTATCATGGGCCTTCCACTCGAGTGGCCACTACATGCAAAGATCCATCGCAAACCGGTCTATGGAGCACACGTAAACCGCCAAGATCTTTGGAACGTCACACCGTTTTCCCCAATTCACCTTACATTTGCCACCGGTAGTTGAGTCCTTGACTGACCAAAGAAAGGATCGCTCTAGCTTGTTGATAAACTTTAACATGTCCAACGGAATGATAAGGGGTGTCAAATTAAAGTGGCTTGCGAATGTACGACCGATTTAACGAGTGAGGTGCAGCCGGCCGTGGTGATATATTTTCCATTCCATGTTGGAAGCTTCCTGACACACTTATCCTCAAGGTGTTGGAGTTCAGTTCTAAGATGCCAAATCAATAGCTGGAGCCCAAGATATCTCAAAGGGAAAGAAGCTCGTGTCGCCAGAATGCCCGCAAAAATGTTATCAAGGTTGATACGCCCACATTTAATGCGTACAACAGAATGTTTGTTGCACCTATTAAGGAAGACATTCAAAAAAGTCCGATTCTACAAAGTTTTGGTAAGATGACTGACCTAGTGTACTGCAACGTCAAAGCAATATTGATCGATATGTCAACCAAATAATTTTTCAATGTCCAGGAAAATTTCTTCCTAGACTATTTCTTTCAATAGTGGATTAGTGGTCATGATCTCACGGTCAACGACGACCCTATTGTCCATATGCATGTGAGCCATAGGTAGAGATGATCGATGTCGCCTCTTACCCTACAACGACATAAGAATCTCTAAAGTAGTTTTTTTTAGATTGAATGGCTGTTTTATTTAAACCTCATCGATAGGTTCCAGTACAGAACTTACAAAAATAGGGGGAACTCTCACCCAGGTTTTAACTAACTTATTCATGCAGCCCTCCTTAGCCAAATTGTGAGCATCAATATTGCCTGAACAGTGAACATGTCGAATCGTCCATTCATCGAACCCAAGCAGTTTAATGCATTATTTTTTTGTATTCATCGAACCCAAGCAGTTTAGGCAAATTCCGTCGTGGACTATTTGTTTCAGTAGTGGATTAGTGGTCATGACCTTAGGGTCAACGGCGACCCTATTGTCCATATGCAGGTGAGCCATAGGTAGAGAAAGATGACCGATGTCGCCTCTTACCCTACAACGACATAAGAATCTCGAAACTAGTTTGCATTATTTCTTTGTATTCATAGAGAAAATAAGTTAACCAAATAAGAACCTCTAAACTAGTTTAAACGGCGCCCCTACAACGATATAAGAATCTCTAAAGTAGTTTTTTTTAGATTGAATGGCTGCTTTATTTAAACCTCATCAACAGGTTCCAGTACAGAACTTACAAAAATAGGGGGAACTCCCACCCAGGTTTTAACTAACTTATTCATGCAACCCTCCTTAGCCAAATTGTGAGCATCAATATTGCCTGAACAACGAACATGTCGAATCGTCCATTCATTGAACCCAAGCAGTTTAGTGCATTATTTCTTTGTATTCATAGAGAAAATAAGTTAAACAAACATAACATGCAAACATCGAACTAGGGGTACATAAAAAAAAGACTAGATCAAGTAAAACGGCGAGTACTTCTACGCATCAGCCGGTGACAGGCCGACAGTAGCTGCGTGTCAGCTTGCGCTCTTCAACTTTCCGGTATCCATCTAGCTTAGTGCAATAGGTGTCAGAACCACCACCATCCTTGTGTGGGTGCTTTCCTGGACTCAGTGCTAGCAAGTCACGAGAAGAACATACGCCCTGTGGAAAACGTGGTGTCCCATGGCAGTGCGTATGGTTTTCAGTGGAGGTGGAATTCCTGGTGGCTGTACGAGGGAATGGAGTAGCCATGTTGTCAATGAGTCGAGCACAGCCATCCTTGCTAGGCGTATCTCAATTCCTCGTGCCTCCCAAACCTATGAAATCAGTAGTAATTCTACAAATCATCTTGAGAATCTTTTTAGTTGGCCTCTATGTGCATGTATGATCTATACGGGAGCTCTCGATTTCATGAGGCTCCAAAAACAACCACGAGTAACTATCTAGCCTATCGACTGCCTGAATTTATATTCATTGCACCGATATGCCACCAATATGAAAGACTGGGCGGGTGAAAATACTTATAGCTTACGTGCAACAATGGATTTATACACGAGTACAGACGGGCGGGTGAAAATACTTACAACCATCGGTTTTCACGTGGAGAAGTCTAATCTCCAGACAATGCGTTCAACAACAAAACGACTAGAGAGCCATCAATGCTACTACAGGAATGGACGGTTACGCCGATGGCCAAACGTCGGGATCGTCGGCGTAGATCGCAACCAGGTGATACGTCTATTTTGCATCACTATTCTATATCATAATTTACTGTTATTCATTGATATATTTCATATTAAAAGATGATACTTATGTAATTTCATCTGTTTTTGCATGGTTGATGACTTTTAAAGCATGGACTGCTGCAGTCAGGATTCTGATGAAAAAGATGTTGTTTGAAGACAAAATTCGCGAAGATCAGAAAATCCGGGAAAATATATAAAAAATCCTATTTTTTCAGAAGACGAAGACTGCCAGAAGGAGGAGTGGAGATGGGCCACAGGGGGCCCACACCACCCCCTGGCGTGGGCCAGCCTAGGCCGCGCCACCAGGTGGTGTGGCCGCCCTGGCCCACCTCCAGCTCTCCCCTCTGGCGTATATAATCCTCCTGAAACCCTAATACTCGGGAAGCGACCATAGAAAGATTCCGTCACCTCTGCGGGACGAAAAACACCGAAAGAGAAAGATCTCTCCGGCATCTGCCAGGGGAATTCCTTCCCGGAGAGGGGAGATCGTCACCATCACCATCAAGCTGGACTTCATCGGGATCATTATCATCGTCATCATCATCACCATCTCCATATTGCTGTAACAATCGGGTTGAATCTTGCATAGTTCTTAGGGGAAACTTTCCCGGTGTTGATTACTCTTTGTAGTTGATGCTATTGAGTGGAACCATTGAATTATTGTTTATGTTTAGATTGTTATACATCATTATTCTATCTCTGATCATGATCCATATGATATCTTGTGAGTAGTTCGTTTTATTCTTGAGGACATGGGAGAATTCATGTTGTTAATAGTGAAATTGTGTTTAGAAAGATTTAATAGTTTGATATTTAAGTTGTGGTGTACTTCTTCTAGTGGTGTCATGTGACGTCGACTACATGACACTTCACCTATATGGGCCTAGGGGAATGCATTGTGTATTTGGCTACTAATCGTAGGGGTTGCCGGAGTGACAAAAACCTAAACCCCCGTTAGAAAACTATTGCACAAGGGACGTAAGGGTTTTAGAGTTTAAAGTTGTGGTTAGGTTTCTATCTTAGTTACTTTCTTATACTTACGGATGTTTGCAATGGGTATAATCACAAGTATGTATTAGTCCTAGGAAGGTCGGTACATTAGCACAGGTTCACCCACACAACACTTAGCAAGCTAAAGAAGATTAATCAATTATATGAAGCGAAAGCACTTGATAGTGTTCCCGTGTGTCCTCGAGAACGTTTGGTCATCTTTACTATTAAAAGGGAGTTGGTGATCGTAGGTCTTTCTCAAACATCAAACATTGGATGCATCTAGACCGTCTGATATTTATTAGACGGATGTTGATCACGAGTTCGAGTGTTCACTCTAAAATTACCACTGATGCCACCGCTCAAATAACGCTTCCAACGAACGACCCGAGTAATACACGGTGAAATCCCTTGCCCACTCCCATTCTCCCCTAAATCTCATCTCCTCCCAGTCTCTCTGAACGCCTCTTGCGAGCGGATCTGGGCGGCGGCCGTTGTCGTCGATGCTGGTGCACTGGACGCCTGAGGAGCTCGAGGCACGACCGAGCCGTGGCCATGGGGGGGCATGAGAGGGGGAAGAGATGGTTCCCCCTTCCTACCTCTTCCTCATCTCGATCAATGGTAGGGTGCCCTTCCCACATCTCGATCCACGGGCGGAGCGGACCACGAGCTCTGCAAGGCACGGGGAGGGACATCTAAGGGAAAGGGAGCTCAGAGGAGAAGCGTCGCTACCCTGTTTGAGTAATCTCCTGCCACTGAACCCAATCCCGGTCGCGGTGATCCCCTCCTAGCCCTAGCAGTGAGGTTAACTCTCCTCTCCTTTGCTCTCTATTTTTCTGGTCATCTAGCTTTTCTTTTGCATCTACGTATTGCCCTAAGATTTCAGGTGTGACTGAGTATTTTTGTTTTTTTAGCAATCGGGAAGGGGAATTTCAAAATTTCTCCTGTAAATTTATTGCTTCTTAATTTTTTCTTGCCAAAGCAGAGTGTGCACGTGTGTCAGATTTTTAGAGGGAAAGAAGCCCTCGGAGGGCACATTAATACATCACTGACTTATGGAATTTGGATGTCACCAGTGGTCATGGAAACGCAACTCATCTCATAATCTCATCGTCTAAGCTTCCTGGACGAGCAGTTGCCTATTTCATTCATCAAGAGACCAACATGGTTGGGCTAACAAATGGAGGTAAATAAATAGTCCAGAATGAACCTTTGGTAACTTCAATGGTAGAAGAACTATCCAAGGCATCAAACCAGCCCGGATGATCTCACTATTAGTTAGAAAGGTCAAGATTACAGATAAAAGACTAGGTTAACTAATTTAAATTATAATTACCATGTATGGAGCTGCCTTAGCATCTGGATCTGAATAGAATCTTACTTTAAATTAGTTCAACAAAATATGCCATTATAATTATCATATTCTTCCATGTAGGTGGTGTTCTATTTAAATCGAAAAGATGGCAGTAGTAAACTATAGTGTTTGTGCTATTGAAGACCGACTTTATCTTTTAACTAGCGAACTGTTTTGTTGTTTACATGTGCACTTCCACAAATGATTTTTTCCTGCATTCTTGTCACACAACGATACATGGTGAATCCAGGTTTAAATTTTATGAGTTGAAGTATTTTCTTAACCTGTCTTGCACTAGGAATTTGGAATACAAATTGTGGGAGCAGATATGAAGCGCATGACTGGCTTTGTTTTTACCATGGCGCAGGTTAATGCATCTGCAACATACACAAAGAGTTTGCCATCATAGCAATCAGCATGTTCATAGTTGTTTGCCGAAAGTTGTACGATCATGTGAGGTATGTTCTCACAGAGATTGCATTTCCATCTTCTCTGCCAGCTCCTCTAGGCACCAAGAAGCATCCTAAGCTTGCACTGAAAGATGGGATTATGTATTGTGGATGTTTCAGTTTGTGTTTTCTTGAGCTATGATTTAATAATTTATATATGTGAGCAACAAGTTCAGAAACCATTACAAGGCTACCATAGGACCGGAGCTGATTCCTCTTCTTCATATTTCTTCTCTATGTTTTTTAATTCATGGAAGCGTGTGATTAACTTGTTTAATGAGCAACTATAGAGGATCTATCTGACATTAGCTATACTTGGACGCCAGCCAGACGCCGCACTGCTTGAGCCCGAGGAACTCTGGCGTGTGTGAGGTGTGTGTACACAGGTTGGCTGAGGCTCCGTTATTTGTTTTGTTCTACTCGAGTCCAATTATTGATTGAAACGAGGATGACATTGACTCATTTTCATCATATATTGTTCGGATGCCTGCTGGGTTGTAACGAGAGGCATCTTTACTGCATGTGAGTTATATCAGTTGATGCATAAAAAATCAGTTCTCTTTGCGAAATTAGAATTATTTTCGTGTCGTCGGTTTGCATACCAAATATGTTATATTTTTCAATAATTGTATTTTTTTGGCCACGCATATGCATTGCCAATGTATTTGTCCTGATTCAGTGTTCTTACGACATGCTCGAGGCGAAACATGCTCATGTGATTGTCTCCAAACATATAACAAGCCTAATAACAACATGCTCGAGGCGACATGTTGTTCTGCGACATGCTCGAGGCGTAACATATAACAAGCCTAACAACGACAAGTGATATATTAACCAAGTTATTTTGTAGCCTGATAATTTTCCTAATATATCCAAACATAGACGAAGTAAGCTTTGTATACTCTTTACTTTGTTGTAGGTACTCTGTTCAAGCACCTTAATCACTGCATAACAGCATCTGGTAAGAGTCTTCTAAGAATATGGATATGCCATCCCCTAAAGGATGTCGATGCTACAAATAGAAGGCTCTATATTTTTTATGGCTTCATTCAAAATTGTGGGGTAGGCTCGATGAAACTATAAGCTTCAAAATTGATGTCTAGACATACCGTGTAAGTTGTTATTGAAGTCTATGAATCATGAAATAGAGTCATGAGTTCTTAATTGTGCTCATGGTTTTCTATATGTTGATCAACTGATTCGTATTTCATTTGTATGTTGGCCATATGTCCGTATGTTTCAGGTGCTCTGAAGTAAATGAGAGATGGAGAGCCATTGGGGCATGAAGAAGTGAGGTGGAGCTTACGACCTGTGTAAACCCTCTAGATGTAATATGCAAAATCATCGGATGCCATTAGATGCAAAGCTATCCACTATTTGGTTCCTTATATGGTGCTGGTGGTCACAAAGCAAACGAAATCATTGGGATGGCCCTCTTGCTGTTGCTGAATCTTAGCACAAGGTGAGGCATTTTACAACACATTGGTAGAAGTTTAACGGGGAAAAACCAAATGCCATTGAGCACAATATTCAGATATGGCAAACACTCCAATAGGTGTTCACGAAGATCAGTCTCTGTGCTGGAAGAACCACTGATGTTGACGGTGTATTGCCATAAATTCAGAGAGAAATTATTTTTGCTGCTGCTGGGAACATTGCTCAGGTGAGTGCACCTACACATGCAGAAACTATGCACTGACCCTGAGCATGAAATCAACAGAAGGTCTAGGAGTTGGTAGAGTCATTTTGAAAACTGAGTTCTGACCATCCCAATCTGAAACAAGTGGTGATGAGCGATGAGTTAATACGGCCCTTGTGGTTTCCTTATTTTCTAAGGGTAAATTTGCATTCCGTCATTGAGAAAATAGCACAAGTTTAATGACGAATAGAGGATCCATAGAACACGCTGAAACAAGTGAGATTTATGCCTCAAATAAATGTGCACTGAATCACCGGATCAAACGTGTATTTTTGGTATGGTCAATTTTACGGAACATTACAAGTATGCTGAATTTACAAGTTCATGGCCACCATCGCCATCCTCGCTCTGAGACTAGGCAGCAAGGCCGGACTTGGGCCTGGAGGGTCCTGGATCCAGGATCCCTCCATCGATTTGTTTATTTTATTGCTAGGGAAATATTTGTGATGCTTTGCTCATAGGATGGTCTTGAAGGAAATATGTCCTGAGAGGCAATAATAAAGTTGTTATTATGTATTCCTTATATATGATAGATTTTTATTTTGCATGCTAGAATTGTATTGATCGGAAACATCAATACATGTGTGTTTAATAAACAAAAAAGATTTCTAGTTATGCCTCTCTTATAGACTAGCTTGTTGATTAACAAGATGATCAAGGTTTCCTAATCATGGACATTGGATGTTGTTAATAACAAGGTCACACCATTGATGGAATGATGTGATGAACGTTCATCTGAAGTATAGAATTACGATCAAATCATTATGTTTATATTGCTATAACATCATACGAAGTAATCTTTATCCTTGGACCATGAGATCATGTTAATTGCTAACACCTGAAGAGTATCTTGATAACATCAAACGTCACATCGTAACAGGGTGACTATAAAGATGGGTTCAGTGCTACGAAGGTGTTATATTGAGGCTCATGGATCAAGAGTGGAATTTTTCAATTCCGATGACGGATAGATATACTCTGGTCCCTTTCGGTGATATCACATTGAGATAGCTTGCAAGCAAGTGATGTGATCACTAGAATGTTATATCACGGGAACGAGAAAAGAGTGCATGTCGGTAACGAGATCAAACTAGGTATTTGGATACCGATGATCGAATCTCGGACATGTATTATATCATGAGACAAATAGATTAAATTACAAGCGTTAAAGGTTCTCACGATCACAGAAGTCATCGTTGAATATGCAGGAGTCAGTATGGATCTCCAGGTCCCGCTTCTGACTATTGATCTGAGAGGAGTCTCAATCATGTCTGCATTATTCGCGAACCGTAGGGTGACACACTTAAGAGTTACCGGACACCATTTTGGAGCACATATGTTTCAGACGAAAGAATTGCAAAGCGCAGGAATTGTTTCGATAGAAACCGAAAATTGTTTCAGGTGAAATTGCAGAAAGTGGTTCTGCATGTGATATTGAAATATTACAAGGGGCTATATGTGAATGTTTGTTAATTAAAGTAATTAACAAAATTCTGAATAAATTTAATAAAAGAGTTTTATTAAATGAGAGAGCATTAAACTTGGAGAATTTTAATGCATTTAAAGTAGGGACTTTAAAGGGGAATGTGAAGAGGCATTTTAATGTGGGGGTTACCACCACATGAACGGGGGAGGTGAGGGGTCACCCTCCCATGCGCCGGCCATGGAGAGAGGGGGTACCCCCTCCTCCTATAAAAGGCCACCCTCTTCCTCCTTTTTCCTCACACCTCCTTGTGAAGGATCTCTCTCCCCCTCTAGAATTATTCCCCCATGGTCTCGGATTAGCGATATACATGTTCCCGGTGGCATTTCGTTTGGAAGGAATTGCTGCTTCCGCTGGATCGCTAGAGCGAGGAGGTGGAGGTTGTCCGGTGGCTTGAACGTGTGTGCGAGTACGGATGCGCTGCTGAGTTGCGGCGCTCGGACTTCCTCACGATCTTGAGATCGACAAGTGTACGACTACATCAACCACGAGTTCCTACTCGTTAACAAAACTCGTTGTCTTCGAGGGTAAGTTCTCGTTGGATATATGTCCACCTGTTGCTTTGTACCTAGTAGATAGATCTTGGCGTGTAGTTCTCATCGTAGGAATTTTTTATTTTCTATGCTGCGGACCCAACAGTGGTATCAGAGCCTGATCTATGCGTAGGTGCTTAGCACGGGTAGTACACATATATTTATATGTGGGCGATGATGATCATGTTATTGCATCTTCTATGTATTTTGGATATTGGTGGCATCGTGGGATGAAGCGGCCTGGACCAACCTTACATGTCATCGTACATGAGACCGATTCCACGACTGACGTGCAACTTGGTTTGCATAAGTGGCTGGCGGGTGTCTGTCTCTCCTACTATAGTCAATATCTGATTTACAACGAGTTTCTAATAACTTGGTTATCCTCGTTGTGGTTCATGTTCGTAGGTGAGAACGGTTCTATCTCCAAAAGCCCTAAGCCACGTAAAACTTGCAATTGATAAATTTGAGGCGTCTAGTTTAGATCGTTGCTAGGCTAGTGTATTGATATGATATAAGTAGATGTATGATAGATACTCTTACAACACATTCAACGTGTAAGTCATAGACCTTGGCCTTACACACAAAGGAATGATAGAGATCATACCACGATGCAAATGATAGAGATCAAATCCATGGACCATATCATCTCACTTTACACATTAGATGTTAGCACCTTATACTGCTAGTTTGGCGTGTTTGGTAGCATTGTAAGATGATCCCTCATTTAGATATCAAGATAAAATGTGTTCTTCCTTGAGTATGCACCGTTCTATGGATCGTATTTCGAGACATCACGTGATGATCGGGTGTACTCGACTCTACGCTTTCATACAACGGGTGTAAGACAGTTTTACACACGCGAGTACTAAGGTTCTTACTTGGCGAGCCTAGCATGTACAGACATGGCCTCGGAACACGGACCAAAAGGTTAAGCATGAGTCATATAGTTGATATGATGCCCATATAGATGCTCGCCTTTGAAGCTACACCGACTCACGTGATGATCGGACTTGGTAGTGGATTTGGTTCATGTAATCACCAAAAGGACACGAGGGATGTCGTTTTTGAGTGGGAGTTCATGGATTAGTTGAACTCAATCTATCATAAACTTAGTCTAAATAAACTTTACAAATTCTGTTGTAGATGGTACCACCTGCTTTTAATTTCAATGTGTTCATGGAGAAAGAGAAACTTGCTGCGAATGGTAGCAACTTCACCAACTGGGCTATGAATTTGAGGATTCTCCTCACTGCTGCACAAAAGCAATATGTGCTAGATGCGCCGCTAGGCCCCCCACCAGCTCCTGATGCCCCTGACGAGGAAAAGAATGTCTATGTGACTCGTCAAGAGGACCACAACTTAGTTCATTGCGGCATACTATATGGGCTAGAGCCAGAACTTCGAAAGCATTTCGAAAATGGCAATGCCTTTGATACCATGGGAGAATTGAAAATGATTTTCGATACCCATGCTGCCGTAGAGAGTTATAATGCTACTGAAAAGTTCTTTAGCTGCATGATGGAGGAGCACAGCTCTGTTAGTGAGCATGTACTCAAAATGTCTGGGTACGCCGATAAGCTTGTGTCCTTGGGAATAACGATTCCCATTGACTTGGGCATACATCGTGTTCTCCAATCTCTGCCACCTAGCTACAAGAGCTTCGTGATGAACTATAATATGCAGGGCATGAAGAAGACTCTTCCTGAGCTTCTGTCAATGCTTAAGACTGCAGAAGTGGAGATTAGGAAAGAACATCAAGTATTGATGATCAATAGGACCACCGGTTTCAAGAAGGACAAGAAAGGCAAGCACAAGGGAAAGAAGGGTGGCAAATCTGTTGCCGCACCTGAAAAGAAACCCCAATCTAGCCCTAAGTCTGACACCGAGTGCTACTATTGCAAGGGGACTGGCCATTGGAAGCGCAACTGCCCCAAGTATTTGGCGGACAAGAAGTCCGGCAAGGCAAACAAAGGTATATATGATATACATGTTATTGATGTGTACTTGACTAGTACTCGCAGTAGCACCTGGGTATTTGATACGGGATCGGTTGCTAATATATGTAACTCGATTCAGGGGCTGCGAAACAAGCGACAACTAGCAAGGGATGAGGTCACAATGCGGGTCGGCAATGGATCAAGAGTTGATGTGATCGCCATCGGAACGCTGCCTCTCCATATGCCATCGGGATTAGTTATAAACCTGAATAATTGTTATTTGGTGCCTGCACTTAGCATGAACATTGTATCCGGATCGTGTTTGATGCAAAGTGGTTATTCGTTTAAATCTGAAAACAATGGTTGTTCGATTTATATGGATAATATCTTTTATGGTCATGCACCTATGTTGAATGGTTTATTTCTGATGGATCTCGATAGTAATATTACGCACATTCATAATGTTAATGCTAAAAAGATTAAACTTGATGATGACATATCTGCATATATGTGGCACTGCCGTCTAGGTCATATTGGCGTTAAACGCATGAAGAAACTCCATTCTGATGGACTTTTGGAATCACTTGATTTTGAATCATTTGATACATGTGAGCCATGCCTTATGGGCAAGATGACTAGAACGCCGTTTTCCGGTTCAATGGAATGGGCGACAGATTTATTGGAAATCATACATACTGATGTGTGTGGACCAATGAGTATGTCAGTGCGAGGTGGATATAGTTATTTTGTTACTTTCATGGATGATTTGAGTAGATACGGGTATATCTATTTGATGAAAAACAAGTCTGAAACTTTTGAAAAGTTCAAGGAATTTCAGAATGAAGTGGAAAATCATCGTAATAGAAAGATCAAACTTCTACGGTCTGACCGTGGAGGAGAGTATCTAAGTTACGAGTTTAGCACACACATGAAAGAGTGTGGAATAGTTTCAAAACTCACACCTGCCGGAACACGATAACGTAATGGTGTGTCGAAATGTCGTAATCATACCTTATTGGATATGGTTCGATCTATGATGTCTCTAACTGACTTGCCACTGTCATTTTGGGGTTATGCACTGGAAATAGCTGCATTCACTTTAAATCGGGCACCATCTAAATCCGTTGAAACGACACCATATGAATTATGGTTTGGAAACAAACCTAAGCTGTCATTTCTTAAAGTTTGGGGATGTGATGTTTATGTGAAGAAACTTCAGCCGGATAAACTCGAACCCAAAGCGGAAAAATGCGTCTTCATAGGATACCCTAAGGAAACGATTGGGTATACCTTCTATCATAGATCCGAGGGCAAGGTTTTTGTTGCCAAGAATGGATCCTTTCTTGAGAAGGATTTTCTCGCGAAAGGTGTGAGTAGTTGGAAGGTAGAACTCGAAGAGGTTATTGAACCTTCTCTTCATGAAATGGCGAGTAGCGCAGCACCGAAAGTTGTTTCGGAGTTGACTTCACCTAATGAAGAGAGAGCTAATGATATTGATCATGAAACTCTGAAACAGGACACTACCGAACCTCGCAGGTCAAGCAGGACACGTGCAGCTCCTGAACTATACAGCAATCCTATTGTGAATTTCATGGTTGATGAAATGGATGACCCTGCGACGTATGAAGAAGCGATGATGAGCCTAGATTCCAACAAATGGCTAGAAGCCATGAAATCCAAAATGGAATCCATGTACGAGAACCAAGTTTGGACCTTGGTGGACTTACCTCACGATCGAAAGGCCGTTGAGAATAAATGGATTTTCAAAAGAAAAACTGATGCTGATGGTAATGTGACCATCTATAAGGCTCGACTTGTCGCAAAGGGGTTTCGACAAATTCAAGGAGTTGACTACGATGATACATTCTCTCCCGTAGCGATGCTTAAGTCAGTTAGAATTATGTTAGCAATTGCTGCATATTTCGATTATGAAATATGGCAGATGGATGTCAAAACTGCGTTCCTCAATGGTAATATTCAAGAAGAGTTGTATATGATACAACCTAAGGGTTTTGTCGATCCTAAGGATGCTAATAAGGTATGCAAACTTCAGCGATCCATCTATGGACTGAAGCAAGCATCCCGGAGTTGGAATCTCTGCTTTGATGAGGTGATCAAAGAGTTTGGATTTGTCCAAACTTATGGAGAGGCTTGTATTTACAAGAAAGTGAGTGGGAGCAATGTGGCATTTCTGATATTATATTTGGATGACATATTATTGATTGGAAATGATATAGATCTTTTAAACAGTGTTAAAAGTTATCTAAACAGCAAATTTTCGATGAAAGACCTTGGTGAAGCGTCATATATATTAGGCATTAAAATCTATAGAGATAGATCAAGGCGCCTAATTGGGCTATCGCAGAGTATATACCTTGATAATATATTAAAGAAGTTTAATATGGACGGAAGTAAGAAGGGGTTCTTACCTATATTGCAAGGCAAGACATTGAGTAAGACTCAAAGTCCGGCTACGGCGGAAGAAAGAGAGATGATGGATAAGATCCCCTATGCCTCGGCCATAGGCTCTATTATGTATGACATGCTATGTACAAGACCGGATGTGGCACATGCTATTAGTTTGACTAGTAGGTACCAATCTGATCCAGGTTCGGAACACTGGATAGCGGTCAAGAACATCCTCAAGTACTTGAGAAGAACTAGGGATATGTTTCTTATATACGGAGGTGAAGAAGAGCTAGTCGCTAAGTGTTATGTCGATGCTAGTTTTGACACCGATCCGGATGACTCTAAGTCTCAATCCGGATACGTATTTCTCTTGAACGGAGCAGCAACTAGTTGGAGGAGTTCCAAAAAATCTGTGGTGGCTGGATCAACGATGGAGGCAGAATATGTTGCTGCTTCAGAAGCGGCGCAGGAAGCGGTTTGGATGAAAGAGTTCATTACGGAACTAGGTGTGGTTCCTAGTGCATTGGACCCAATGGTGATCTATTGTGACAACAATGGAACCATAGTCAACGCAAAGGAACCGAGGTCTCACAAGAATTCCAAGCATATTAAGCGCCGGTTTCACTCCATCCGTGAGCATGTCAAGGATGGATATAAAGATTTGTAAAGTACACACGGACCTAAATGTAGCAGATCCGTTGACTAAAGCTCTCCCTAGGGAAAAACATGATCAACGCCAAAACTCCATGGGTGTTAGATTTATCACTATGTGAACTAGATTATTGTCTCTAGTGCAAGTGGGAGACTGAAGGAAATATGCCCTAAGAGGCAATAATAAAGTTGTTATTGTGTATTCCTTATATATGATAGATGTTTATTTTGCATGCTAGAATTGTATTGATCGGAAACATCAATATATGTGTATTTAATAAACAAAAAGGGTTCCTAGTTATGCCTCTCTTATAGACTAGCTTGTTGATTAACAAGATGATCAAGGTTTCCTGATCATGGACATTGGATGTTGTTAATAACAAGGTCACACCATTGGTGGAATGATGTGATGAACATTCATCCGAAGTATAGCATTACGATTAAGTCATTATGTTTATATTGCTATAACATCATATGAAGTAATCTTTATCCTTAGACCATGAGATCATGTTAATTGCTAACACCTGAAGAGTATCTTGATAACATCAAACGTCACACCGTAACAGGGTGACTATAAAGATGGGTCCAGTGCGATGAAGGTGTTATGTTGAGGCTCATGGATCAAGAGTGGAATTTGTCAATCCCGATGACGGATAGATATACTCTGGTCCCTCTCGGTGATATCACATTGAGATAGCTTGCAAGAAAGTGATGTGATCACTAGAATGTTATATCACGGGAACGAGAAAAGAGTGCATGTCGGTAACGAGATCAAACTAGGTATTTGGATACCGATGATCGAATCTCGGACATGTATTATATCATGAGACAAAAGGATTAAATTACAAGCGTTAAAGGTTCTCACGATCATAGAAGTCATCGTTGAATATGCAGGAGTCAGTATGGATCTCCAAGTCCCGCTTCTGACTATTGATCTGAGAGGAGTCTCAATCATGTCTGCATTATTCGCGAACCGTAGGGTGACACACTTAAGAGTTATCGGACACCATTTTGGACCACATATGTTTCAGACGAAAGAATTGCAAAGCGCAGAAATTGTTTCGATAGAAACCGGAAATTGTTTCGGGTGAAATTGCAGAAAGTGGTTCTGCATGTGATATTGAAATATTGCAAGGGGCTATATGTGAATGTTTGTTAATTAAAGTAATTAACAAAATTCTGAATAAATTTAATAAAAGAGTTTTATTAAATGAGAGAGCATTAAACTTGGAGAATTTTAATGCATTTAAAGTAGGGACTTTAAAGGGGAATGTGAAGAGGCATTTTAATGTGGGGTGTTAGCACCACATGAATGGGGGAGGTGAGGGGTCACCCCCCATGCGCCGGCCATGGAGAGAGGGGGTACCCCTCCTCCTCCTATAAAAGGCCACCCTCTTCCTCCTTCTTCCTCACACCTCCTTGTGAAGGATCTCTCCTCCCCTCTAGAATTATTCCCCCATGGTCTCGGATTAGCGAGATACATGTTCCCGGTGGCATTTCGTCTAGAAGGAGTTGCTGCTTCCGCTGGATCGCTAGAGCGAGGAGGTGGAGGTTGTCCGGTGGCTTGAACATGTGTGCGAGTACGGATGCGCTGCTGTGTTGCGGCGCTCGGACTTCCTCATGATCTTGAGATCTGCAAGTGTACGACTACATCAACCACGAGTTCCTACTCGTTAACAAAACTTGTTGTCTTCGAGGGTAAGTTCTCGTTGGATGTATGTCCACCCGTTGCTTTGTACCTAGTAGATAGATCTTGGCGTGTAGTTCTCATCGTAGGAAATTTTTTGTTTTCTATGCTGCGGACCCAACAGGTCTGAGTTACAACACTGGTATGTTTGGGGCCAATGGTTGATTCTGTCTAAGATGTTTTAGCGAGAGGTATCTGGCAGGCTACATGAAACTTTACTTACAGTTTTTACTATGGTGTCATGACTAAATGTTGTACTTTCATATGGTACCACATTTAGGGCCAAATTGGATTCTCTCCCCTTTGTTTGAATTTGTGTTCATTTTAAAATTGACTATTAATTTGATCTCTTCCATTACATACCACAGAAAAATTTATGTGCATGACACAAATACTTTATGTGTATTATGTTCTCATGAAAAACATTTGAGGACCCGTGGCAACGCACGGGCATTCAACTAGTCTTAAGTAATACAATACAACCGTCTTGTCTTTTGCTGAATAAAGGATTGGGCCACTTGCTGCATTTATTCTTACTGTTTTTTATTTACTCGTACTTTATTTACTTGCTTTATCAAAAACCCCTAAAAATCCATTTGCTAAGTATTTGCAGAGAATTCCTGATCCATACCACTAGCCAGCACCTTCTGCTCCTCGTTGGGTTCGACACTCTTACTTATCGAAAATACTACGATACACCCCCTATACTTGTGGGTCATCAAGACTATTTTCTTGCGCTATTGGAGAGTGGAAGTGGTAAAAGAAACTTCTACTGTGAGTATTGTTTACTTCTTTTAGTTGCTTTATTTTGTTATGGATAATCGCTGAGTTTCTTATTTCGTAATGCTACTACCACTACTAAGGTAGTAGATGAACCACCACCTACTGAGAATGATACTTTTAAAATACCTACAAGAATTATGGATCGTGTTATGGATAACTACTATGTTGGAGATGGAACTATCCATCCCGGTGATCATTTACTCTTTATACACGAATTATGCGGGTTGTTCAAGTGTGCAGGTATTACTACAGATCAAGTTAATAAGAAGTTATTCTCATTATCACTGAAAGGAAGAGATGAGGAATGGTATAAGCTGCTGAAGAATGGTCAAGCTCTTGAATGGGAGGAAATAGTACCTCTCTTTTATTCAAAGTTTTATCCTCCTAGTGAGATTCATAAAGATCGGAATCAAATATACAACTTTTGGCCTCTTGATGGAGAGAGTACAGCTCAAGCTTGGGGGAGATTGAAGTTACTAATGCTCAAATGCCCCATTCATGAGCTCCCCAACAATATTATTATCAATAACTTTTATGCAAGGCTTCCTCTTCATGATAAGGATTTATTGGATGCTTCTTGTGCTAGATCATTCACTCGCATGGAAGAAGAAGCTAAATGGGATCTTCTAGACCGTATTCAAGATAATGCTGAAGCATGGGAAAATGACAAAGGAAGAAAGTCAGGTATACATTATGATTATGAATGTATTGAATCTTTTATGGGAACTAACGACTTTCAAAATATTAAAAATGCTTATGGTCTAGACTCTCAAGCTATTGCAACTTATTTTAAGGCTTTTGCTTCCTACATTGAAGTGCCTAAAAAGAAGTGGAATAAGTATCATGAACCTTATAAAGATATTGCTAAGAGTGTTCCTGCAAGAAATACTGAAGTTTATACTGCTAATCATGTTTTACCTGAACCTTACATTGAGAAAATCCCTTTCCCAGTTAAGATAAAGGAACATTCTATGATAGCTAGTATGGTTAATGAAAGTACAAATAAAACTGTTGAACCTGATAAACAAATGGGTGAGGAACCTATAATAGCAAATGTGAAAGACTTTGTCACTAAATATGTAGAAGAGGGACACACTATCATTTGTAAGGATACCTCTAATATTGTCTCACAAAGTAGTGTTATTTTGCTTCCTATGTGAGCATCATCAAAATGATCATGCCCATCTTAATGGCTATAAAGAAAGAGCTTTTTGGGAGACAACCCAATTTATTTTTGCTTTCAGTTTGTTTTTGTTTCTTTGAGTCTTGGAAGTTATTACTTCGGTAATAACCTCTCCTTATCCTTTTTGTTTGGTTTTTGTGTCAAGATCAACCTCTAATGAGAGAGAAGTAAGATTTGGGAAAGTTACTGTCCTGAAACAGATTTTTGTGCTTCACCGTAAAAATTCATGAGATATCTCTCTATGTCGGATTGAGCTATAATTTTTTGTGCTTTTGCCCCAGGTTGTTATTTAACTTTCGCTAGTTTTGCACGTTTTTATTTGAGCAACAAAAGATTTTAGAAAAAATTGATCTTTACCTGCTGTTCTGTTTTGACAGATTTTGCCACTCTTGCATTTGCTTCTTTAATTGATTTCCTTTTTGAATTCTTTTTGGGTTTTTGGAAGGAGTTGCTACAGTAGCTCATGTTTTGATGGTTTTCAGTTGAAATTGGACTCAAAAGGTTTATCACTTCACTTGTACTAATGTTGCTAATGAGAACTGCGTGAAGTTTTATGTGAAGAAAATTTCCAGGTTAGTGGAGATAATGGTGTAATAAGGAAGTGAAAGGTTTTATGACTCAAGTAATAAGTGTATGAAGATGAAGATATTGATGTTATTTAAGTGGTGACTCCGGAAGAATCCACTAAATACCAAATTCAGAGACCCGCAGAGTCCGTTTTCAAATAGGTAACAGTTATGGTAAGAAAAGTTCTACGAAGCATCTGTCCAGTTATATTTTTGCAGTTTTTAGTCAATAAGGAAAGTTACGAAGCGAAAGAGGGACGGAAACGGAGCCAGGGTGGCTCACACGACCCCCTGGTGCGGGCCCACCCCTGGCCGCGCCACCAGGTGGTGTGGCCACTCCGGACTCCGTCTCCGACCCGTTTTCTCCCAGTACCTTCCTTTTGTTGTGAAACTTTGTAATATATAATCCCCCGGATCCCCCGAGGTTCATATATCGTGTCCTCATCACGTTTTTGTTTCAATCTGTTTCTGCCAGGAACTATTCTTGAAAGTATAGAAGCACAATGGTGTCCGCCAAAGATAAGGGGAAGGAGCCTATGGAGGAGGATCTCCAAGACCTCGGACAGGAAAAGAAGACTTCAAGGAGGAAGAGTGGGAAAAGAATCACAAGAGTTGGGATCCATAATCTGACATGATCATGCACCGTATCGAGCACAACTCGGAGTTGATTCGTACTCTCACCTTCGAGATTGAGGATTTGGGGAAACGGGTCAAAGAGGTCATCAAGAGAATACCACCACCACCAAAGGAGTAATTCGTCATCAGGTTTGGCATCCCCTTGGTTTGTTCCAAGCTTGGGGGAATGTCGCGGTATCACATCACTATCTTCTATCTTTTTACCTTTTTAGTAGAGTCATATCATGAATAGAGAAGTTATCATGTAGGATGGTTTGCATTTTGGAAGTGTCCCCTCTCTCGTTAGATATGTATCCCTTGGTGTGAGTTGCTGTTATGGAATATTAACGAGAAGTTCTATCATTTACTTTTTTGCATATCTTATATTAGTTTTCAACTCGTGATTATATGATTGATCTTGTTGTTAGTATTGGTATCACTTTGGGACCATTGAGTTAATTTAGTTGGTTTTGGCAAACCTGGCTCGGTCAGTAGCAACACTATTCTTGAGAGTTGAATGAAAAAGATAGAAGTACTCTAAATAAATATAATTTCATCATCTTTCTTTCTTGATTTGCTTATAAGTCTAGTATTCTCTAGTTAAGATCTTTTGTGCTTCCAAGGAAGATTGCTTGTTTGTTTTTATCACTTGTATGTTTTTTGTTTCCTTCAACTCTTATACTTGCTACCCAGCCTTGCTAGCCAAAAACCTGTACTGTGAGGGAATTCTTCTCATGCATCCAATCCTTAAACCAAACCCATGCCATTTGTGTCCACCATACCTACCTATTAGCATTATTGCTATTCCAAGTAAATTCTTGCTTTTATCTACCTTCCAAATTAAACTTGTTATGTGAAAATTAGTGATTAAAGCTCTCACGAACTTGATGGCACACTTTACTTTCTTGCACCTAATAAACTTGAGCCATTGTGCCCATCTATGTTGCGTATATGCTTGCGCTTTGTAAGTTGTGAATTAGCAGAACCATGCTGTCATGGGGAACGCTTTCAACATTGCACTGGTACTTTGTACCTAGTTGATATCATGTTCTTTTATCTATGGATGTCGTCGGTGTGAAATTAAAGGGGAGCTTGTAAGTCCATGGAGTTATGCATGTGTGTTAGAGAAACGCCTGGGCCACCGGTCTAATCCATGCTGTCATGGTGGAAACCTGCAGCGTAACCATAACGAGCATCTATGAAGCATTCTTATTATAAAAAAAAGAGATAGAGATTGAGAAAAAGAGAAAAAGAAAAAAAGAGATGAGAAAAGAGGAAAGAGAGAAAAAAGCACCATATTCCCATGGTAAATAAGAAGATTGCTGAGATGCTTATTGTCTGCTTGCCTTGTCATTTTGATATGGGGATTCTTCCGTATCATCCGGCAAGGGGTACCCCGTTGGCGGTTCTCCATGATACACATGTGCTTACGATGACAAGAACTTACCGGTGACTAAACTTGAGTAGCATGAGGAGTGGCCCTTGTATTCAAGGGACATGAGATTCTCAATTTACAACTTGTCAAGCATATCCTCGTATTTGATCACTTTAACCTTAATCACCTAAAGATGCCTATGATAGGGGTAATGAGGGCTGAAAACTAATAAGTATCATAATTTTTGGGAGCTCTTTATGAAACTTGCAATCCCTGCTTCCCTCTGTGAAGGGCCTTTCTTTTACTTTTTAGTTGAGTCCGTAAACCTATTCCCTTCTATCTCAGCAAGTATTTTGAGTTGTTGTGTTTCATTTATTCATATGATGATTTATTCAATCATGTTTCTTATGTTCCTTGTTTTGCACATTGCTCTTATCTTGGTGTGTACTACTTTGAAAGCTATCATTGAAAACCAGTTATTTGTGAACTCCAGCAAATTATCAACTATTCTTCGACCAAGAGCTAAGTTTGCCATTACCAATTATGATTCACTTTATGCATCTTTATTGTGTTTCATTTACTTATTGCAAGTTAAGTTATATAATAGTGAGTTGTCTTCTATTATGACTTATGTATTGATGAATGTGATGCTTATTGTCCGTATTCTTTTTATCGACTCTTCACTCCATAAACATGAGGCCATGTTTATTGAGCTCAGTTTTGCTTGGGGACAAGCAAAGTCTAAGCTTGGGAGAGTTGATACGTCCATTTTGCATCACTATTCTATATCATAATTTACTGTTATTCATTGATATATTTCATATTAAGAGATGATACTTATGTAATTTCATCTATTTTTGCATGGTTGATGACTTTTGGAGCATGGACCGCTGCAGTCAGGATTCTGATGGAAAAGGTGTTGTTTGGAGGAAAAATTCACGAAGATCAGAAAATCTAGGAAAATATATGGAAAATCCTATTTTTCCAGAAGACGAAGACTGCCAGAAGGAGGAGTGGAGATGGGCCACATGGGGCCCACACCCCCTAGCGCGGGCCAGCCTAGGCCGCGCCACCAGGTGGTGTGGCCGCCCTGGCCCACCTCCAGCTCTCCCCTCTAGCGTATATAATCCTCCCGAAACCCTAATACTCGGGGAGCGACCATAGAAAGATTCCACCGCCTCCGCGGGGCGGAAAACACCGAGAGAGAAAGATCTCTCCGGCAGATAGATTTCTGCCGGGGGAATTCCTTCCCGGAGAGGGGAGATCGTCGCCATCAACACCACCATCAAGCTGGACTTTATCAGGATCATCATCATCATCACCACCATCATCACCATCAGCACCATCATCACCATCTCCATATTGCTGTAACAATTGGGTTGAATCTTGCATAGTTCTTAGGGGAAACTTTCCCGGTGTTGATTACTCTTTGTAGTTGATGCTATTGAGTGGAACCATTGAATTATTGTTTATGTTCAGATTGTTATACATCATTATTCCATCTCTAATCATGATCCATATGATGTCTTGTGAGTAGTTTTTTTTGTTCTTGAGGACATGGGAGAAGTCGTGTTGTTAGTAGTGGAATTGTGTTGAGAAAGATTCAATAGTTTGATATTTAAGTTGTGGTGTACTTCTTCTAGTGGTGTCATGTGAACGTCGACTACATGACACTTCACCTATATGGGCCTAGGGGAATGCATTGTGTATTTGGCTACTAATCGTAGGGGTTGCTGGAGTGACAGAAACCTGAACCCCCGTTAGGAAACCATTGCACAAGGGACGTAAGGGTCTTAGAGTTTAAAGTTGTGGTTAGGTTTCTACCTTAATTACTTTCTTGTACTTACGGATGTTTGCAAGGGGTATAATCACAAGTATGTATTAGTCCTAGGAAGGTTGGTACATTAGCACAGGTTGACCCACACAACACTTAACAAGCTAAAGAAGATTAATCAACTATATGAAGCGAAAGCACTTGACAGTCTTCCCGTGTGTCCTCGAGAACGTTTGGTCATCTTAAGTAATACAACCGGCTTGTCCTTTTTTGAATAAAGGATTGAGCCACTTGCTGCATTTATTCTTACTGTCTTTTATTTACTCGTACTTTATTTACTTGCTTTATCAAAAACCCCTAAAAATCGTTTTGCTAAGTATTTGTAGAGAATTCCTGATCCATACCACTAGCCAGCACCTTCTGCTCCTCGTTGGGTTCGACACTCTTACTTATCGAAAATACTGTGATACTCCCCCTATACTTGTGGGTCATCACCAGGCCAGCCGTCCCAAGCAGCCGTCGACGTAGGACGGCTGCTCTCGGCATAGCTATTTTTTCTTTTACCTTATAAATCTTTGTAAAATTATAACTAAATTATTCTAATTTAGAAAAATACAGATAGTACATCAAAATTTACAGAAAAATAAGATCTATCTATCTACACTCAAATATTACACATTTGTAAATAAAAATTAAGTGAAACATAAAACATTACATATAGTTTCAAACAGGCATAAGAAATTGAAAAACGATCCAAACAATGCGAAACCTTTGCGTGGTGTCATATTATATGATATAGTTGCAAGGAAAAATATCAAACTTGGTATATTGATTATGTCTCAAAGAAACCTTCACAAAATGACCTATCTCATTCGAGGTTTTCATGTTTTCGGATCAAATGGTCAATGTTATGGCTATAATCAAGGCATAGTTTATGATAATGTGTCCATATTGTGCATGCATGTGCATCATGGGATGGCGAACAATGTTGCAGTAGAAAGTTTTCCTATTTGTCGCACCAAAAAGCTATTTTTCATTTTCCGAGCGCAAAAAACGACGGGTTTTGTGAAGCAACCACCAAATGGATAATTTAAAATGCTACCACCTCATTTTTCAAAAATACTAGACCACCTTACATGGGCAATATCCCAACAGGGAGATCTCAAACCTTTACTTCCATCCCTGGTGAAAAAGTCAAATTTCTGCCGAATCGGTAGGAAGTGGGTCAGATATGAACTACATGTACATGATTTGATGCTCATGATTTTTTACAAAAATATTTTTTAGGTTCACAATATGATATTTCATCATAGATCCACTTCAATCTTAGCGAGTCTCAAGTCCGAGCAAAGAATCTTCATGCCTGTCGTTCGACAAAGTTTAACGATAGTTTGAAACGGGCATAAAAAATTCAAAAACGATCCAAACAATACGAAACCTTCGCGTGGTGTCATATTATGTGACATAGTTAGAAGCAAAAATATCAAAGTTGGTATATTGATTATGTCTCAAAGAAACCTTCACAAAATAACCTATCTCATTCGAGGTTTCCCGGCTTTCGGATCAAATGACCAATGTTATGGCTAGAAACAAGGCATAGTTTATGATAATGTGCCCATATTGTGCATGCATGTACATCATGGGATGGCGAATAATATTTCAGGAGGAAGTTTTCGTACTCGTTGCACCAAAAAGCCATTTTTTATTTTCCGAGCGCAAAAAACAGGGGGGTTTTGTGAAGCAACCACCAAATGGATAATTCAAAATACTACCACCCTATTTTTTTAAAAAACTAGACCATCTTACATGGACAATGTCCCAACTGGGGGATCTCAAACCTTTCTGTCTATCCCTGGTGAAAAAGACAAATTTCTGCCAAATTGGTAGGAAGTGAGTCAGATATGAACTACAGGTACATGATATAATGCTCATGATTTTTAAAAAAATAATTTTTAGATTCACAATATGCTATTTTATCAGAAATCCACTTCAAGTTTAGCGAGGCTCAACCCCGAGCTAAAAATCTTCATGTCCGCCATTCGACAAAGTTTGACGATAGTTTGAAACGGGCATAAAAAAATAAAAAAATGATCCAAACAATGCGAAACATTCGCGTGATGTCATATTATGTGATATAGTTAGAAGGAAAAAATATCAAACTTGGTATATTGATTATGTCTCAAAGAAACCTTCACAAAATGACCTATCTTATTCAAGATTTCATGGTTTTCGGGTCAAATGACCAATGTTATGGCTAGAATCAAGATATAGTTTGTGATAATGTTCCCATATTATGCATACATGTGTATCATGGGATGGCGAACAATGTTGAAGGAGGAAGTTTTCCTATTCATCGCACCAAAAAGTCATTTTCTATTTTCCGAGCGCAAAAAAGGGGGATTTTGTGAAGCAACCACCAAATAGATAATTCATGGCATAGTTTGTGATAAGTTGATATGGATATCATATTTGGATTCCTCTCATTTTTCTAATCAATTTAGACATATTATTTGTCAAATTCTGATTTACAAATTTAAAGATATTAATTATTCCATGTTAATTAGAAAAATACAAAAAAAACATTATATTTTTATTTGAATTCAATAATATTTTTACTTATTCATTATTGTTTACTAAATAATTATTTGTAATTTTAAAAAATAAAAACATGTGACATGATGATATACGAGTTAATAGGATTGATATCGTAGTATTGATAACAAGGTTCAAATTGCTTCGCGGAAACTGATTCTGAAGGAACGAAAAAGTTAAAGCGTGTTGGGGATGAAGTAGTGAGGATGGGTGACCGATCGAGAAGTTTGACCAAGACTTGACCAAGACTACAGTTTGATTAAAGATTAAGTGTAATTAATGTTAAAAGTATTCCAAATGATAGATTAACGAGTCAAACAATTCAAAGATAAAAAAATGAGATTTTTTTTAAAAAAAATTAAAATTATTTTTACAACCGGCCTTTAGGATATGCCGTGGGGGCTACACCGAGGGCAGCCCTTGGTGTAGCTCCTACACCGATGGCTTTTTGATACGCCGACGGCCTCCGTGGCTCCGCCGAGGGTGGTTTTTGCCAAGGAGCTACGCCGAGGGCAGCCGTCGGCGTAGCCTAGGCCGATGGCTTTTGGCCCTCGGCTTACCTATCCATTCCTGTAGTGCTAGATCCAACCAGTAAATGTCAGACCTAGGGACTTCACCCCACCTGCCAAGAATACTGCTGCAACATGCCGATCGTCCGGCTCACAGTCATCACATGCATAGTTTAGATGTGAACATCAACACAACCGAACCGCATGCACACAATTAGCAATTAATCATCATCTTTTCCCCATCCTCTGCAAGTACCACTGGATAGCGTGCTAAGTAAGCGATCTCTAATGAATACGGGCATGCGAGATGTTACCTCTTCAAACATGGCCATCTTAATCTCCACGTCGTCACCTTGGTAATCTTGGCCATGGAGGTGCCTATGCCGATGTACACATTGTGGCGACATTATGCGGTTGACGGTCGCTAATCATCCAAGCACGTAACCTTCCACGGTGTTGGTGATGCATCCACACAGAGGTGCGCATCATGTTAGATCAGGAGACGGTCGAGGTGTCCTTGAGGGCACGAGCCACCTATGACCTTTTAACGTCAACCGAAAGACGTCATCCTAGATCATGGATGCAATGCATCTGGCAGCGGCACACCACCATTGTAATAGCTGTGTTGCACATCAACAGCCGAGCATTATTTTAGAACCAATCATCCATGGAAACCATGTATGACAAGATGCAAGGTTGTCGATCTAGCGATGGGTCTCAAGCAGATCTTGAGGAGGATGAGG
Organism: Avena sativa; assembly: GCA_916181665.1. Lineage (NCBI taxonomy): Eukaryota > Viridiplantae > Streptophyta > Magnoliopsida > Poales > Poaceae > Avena > Avena sativa. The sequence continues at coordinate 221,157,146 of OV702292.1, forward strand.
GGATGACGGAGACACCTGCCCCTCTGCTGGAGGAGGCCGAGGCAACATGAGGGGATAGGTTGGGATGGGCTTTTCCTGTGGTGGCGGCAGCGGCCACGTGCGAGTGACCTGGGAGGCCATTCCACGCTTCTCTCTAACAACTAATGGCTCAGTATCACATTTGTCTTTAGAGAAAAAAAGTTAAACAAACATAACCCAGCAACACGTGTCCCCCTCCCGATCCCCTCCTCCTCCCGACCCCGTGGGGCGCTGCCGCCGTTGCACCGGGTCGCCACCCTCTCCCCTGGCCAGCCACCCCCTCCCGCACGCCCCTCCTCTCCACTGCCGCCGGTTCTGTCGCCGGACAAAGCTCTAGCGGCGCGACGACAGGGGGCCCTAGCCCTCGCGTGCGTCGCTTCCATGGCGGCGGCGGCTCGAGATCCAGGCATCGGTGGTGGCGCTCCAGTGGATCTCCAACAATGATGGCGGGTGGGCGGCGGCCAGTAAGCTCTAACGGCAGCGGTACCTAGGCGGCAGGGCGGTGGATGGTGTCGAGATCTAGGGTTCCTAGATCGATGACATCTTCACCTCCTTGGCGTCGGCCGGTGTCATCCGGAGGTATTCTGGGCCTACTTTGCATCATGAGGGTGCCCGGGGTGGAGGCCCTGGGTTTGGTGGAGGTGGACATCTTCTCCGTCGAAGGTGGCCGGCCTACGGCTGTATTGGCAGATCTCGCGATCTGTCTTCCAATCCCAGCAGCGAGGCAGGGAGACCTAGGTGCCAGTGAAAACCGAGCCATTGGCAGGCGATGGCGGCATTACCACGTCGCTACCTTGATGAAGGCATCACCGTGCACCTTGTGTCGACCTCAATTGTGCTACTCTGGGGGGAACCCTAAGATCTTCGGGTCGGGCGATGGAGGTGCTACGGTGTCGGTATTTGATACATTGCAAATGTATCTATAATTTTTGATGTTCCATGCTTGGTTTTATCTACTTTCTTATGTTTTGTCCACACTTTGGAGTACTTTTCATATGATTTCTTGGACTAACCTATTAACAAGAGCCATAGTGCCAGCTGCCTGTTTTCTGCTGTTTTTGGTTCCATGAAGTCAAAAAATGAATATTCTCGAAATTGGACGGGACAAAAGCCAAAGTTACTATTTTCCCGGAAGACTCACGGAGCCAGAAGGAGAGTCGGAGAGGGACCACGGGGTGGCCACACCCCCCCTTGGGGCGGGCCAGCCCAGGCCGCGCCAGGGGGTGGTGTGGCCAGCCCAGGCACCCCCTCTGCCTCTCCTTCTGCTTATATATTGCCTCTGATACGGAAACCCTAAGTACCCGATCAAAAATCCACGAAAGAGTTTGTGGCCGCCATCATATCCATCCCTAGATCGGGAGGGATCTGAAGCTCTTCCCGGCACCCTGCCGGAGAGGGGAATTCACCCTGGAGGCCTTCTTCATCATCATGCAAGCCTCCGGTGTGACGCGTGAGTAGTTCATCTCTAGACTACGGGTCCATGTAGTAGCTAGATGGCTGGTTCTCCTCCTTTGTGCTATCATGTTTAGATCTTGTGAGCTCCGTTCATGATTAAGATCATCTATTTGTAATTCTGCATGTTGTGTTTGCGGGGATCCGATGGATATTGAGATGCTATTTCAGATTGATTATTGATTCTATCATGTCTTTGTTATTTGTGATCTTGCATGCTTTCCGTTGTTAGTAGCTATCTTGGCCAAGTAGATGCTAGCAACTCCAAGAGTTAGTATTTATGCTCGATAGTGGGTTCATGCCTCTGGTAATCTAGGGAAGTGACAGAAATCTCTAAGGTACTAGATGTGCTGTTGCTACTAGGGAGAAAACAACAATCCTTTGTTCATAGAACAATCGTATTGTTTACTTTACACACAATTTGTAATGCAATTATCCGTTGCTTGCAACTTAATACAGGAGGGGGTTCGGGTGATAACCTGAAGGTGGATTATTAGTCATAGATGCAGTTGGATGGCGGTCTACGTATAATGTTGTAATGCCCAATCGAATCTCAAAGGAGTCAAGATGATTAGTATATGCTTGTATGCTTTCTCGATGTTTGCCAATTGCCCCGCTGTAATTTGTTCACCCAGCATGTTATCTATCTTAAGGAGAGCCACCTCTAGTGAACTATGGACCCCGATCCTTTCTTTTACTTTCAATCTACAATCAACTGTTTACTGCTTTGTGTTTACTTTCTGCAAACTAATACTTTCTTCCATTCGATATGTTTAATCTTTTGTTTTCAGCAAATCCGGTGAGATTGACAACCTCATCGCAAGTTGGGGACAGAGTTTTGTGGTTGTGTTGTGTAGGTATCCACGTTGTTGCTGGCACCGGTAGTGCGCCCTGCCAAGTCTCAGCTAGCAACAACTTTGGGGTGTTTCCTTGCTCCTGCTAGTTTGATTAAACCTTGGTTTCATACTGGGGGAAAACTTGCTGTTGTGCTCATCATACCTTCCTCTTGGGGTTCCCCAATGAGCTCGATATATTTTGGGTCATCAAGCTACTTTTCTGGCGCTGTTGCCGGGGAGTCAAGGACATCTTCACAAGGGGAGTCCCTCATAACCAATCCTTTACTTTGTTGTTTTTGTTTTGCTTAGTTTCTTTTTGCTTTTTTGGTTGTTTCTTTATCAAAAACACACAAAAAATAGTCTTACTAGTTTGTTTTTTTTATTAAAAACACAAAAAATGACTACTCTTGAAAACACTAAGTTGTGTGACTTCACTAGCACCAACAACAATGATTTTATGAGCACACCTATTGCTCCACATGTTCCTGAAGCTACTTTCTTTGAGATAAAACCTGCTTTACTCAATCTTGTTATGAGAGAACAATTTTCTGGTATTGGTAATGAATATGCTGCAGCCCATCTAAATAACTTTGTTGAACTATGTGAGATGCAAAAGCATAGGGATATAGATGGAGATATTATTAAGCTTAAATTGTTTCCTTTCTCTTAGAGAGGAAAAGCTAAAGAATGGTCAAATTCCCTAACTAGGAATAGTATTGATTCTTGGACTAAATGCAAAGATGCTTTCATTGGAAAATACTATCCTCCTGCTAAGATTATATCTATGAGAAGTGAAATAATGAAGTTTAAACAATCTGATAATGATCATATTGCTCAAGCTTGTGAAAGAATGAAATCTTTGGTAAAGAATTGTCCCACTCATGGACTAACTGCTTGGATGATCATCCAAACTTTTTATGCAAGATTGAACTATTCTTCAAGGAACCTATTGGATTTTGCTGCTGGAGGTACCTTTATGACCATTACTTTGGGTGCTGCAACAAAGCTTCTGGATAATATGATGGTTAACTATTCCTAATGGCATACTGAAAGAGCTCCACAAGGTAAGAAGGTAAATTCTGTTGAAGAAACCTCCTCCTTGAGTGATAAGATTGATGTTATTAGGTCTATGCTTGTTAATGGGAAGGCTCATATTGATCCAAATAATGTTCCCTTAGCCTCTTTGGTTGCTCAAGAAGAGCAAGTTGATGTGAACTTTATAAGAAATAATAATTTTGGCAACAATGCTTATGGTAATAACAATTATAGGCCCTACCCTCCTAATAATACTTATGATTATAATGGTAAACCTGGATTACCTAGTGAAGGAAGAATTTTAGAAGTTGAAAGAGCCACTAAGAACTTCATGCAAATGCAATATGAGCAAAATAAACTATTTACTAAAACTATGGAGGAACAATCCACCATTCTAAAGAATATTAGCCATCAACTTGAGAGTTTGAATAGGGAAATTCCTAGTTTGCAATTGAAACTTTCTAATGCTGAAAGAAATATATCATCTTTGTCTGAAGCACAATCCTCTTTGATTAATAAAATGGCTGCTAAACCTGAAACTAATGAGAATCGCTTTGCAGCTACTAATGCCATACAAGTTAGAATTGATGAAAATGTTAGACTATTAGCTGGATTACATGCTAAGTGGGAAAGAGAAGATGAAATTCCTAGAAACATTAGTGTTTCTACTATCACTACCACTAGTGTTGAGGCTAGTAATAGCCCTACTACTTTAGATGATAATTATGATTTTGATCTTGATGGTTGCAATATCTCTGAAGTTATTAAGTTCCTACAAAAACTTGCTAAAAGTCCTAATGCTAGTGCTATGAATATGGCCTTTACAAAACACATTACTGATGCTCTCATAAAGATTAAAGAAGAAAATATGAAACATAAAGCTTCTATTCCTATAAAACAAGAAGATGGTTGGGAACCCATCATTAATATGAAAGTGAATGATTTTGATTTCAAAGCTTTATGTGATCTTGATAGTAGTGTTTCTATTATGCCTAGAAGGATTTATGATATGCTTGATTTGCCACCACTTGAAGATTGTTATTTGAATGTCCCACTTGATGATAATGCTAAAAAGAAACTCATGGGGAGTATTAATGATGTTCTTATTATGGTTAACAATGCCTATGTCCCTGTTGATTTCTATGTTTTGGATGTTGAATGCAATGCTTCTTGTCCTATTACTTTGGGAAGACCTTTTCTTAGAACTGTTGGTGCCATTATTGATATGAAAGAAGGCACCATATGAGAATTTAGGGATCACCTCAAACCAGCTGTCATTCCACCGCATGATTTCCAAGGCATGTCTCTCTGAGGTCCTTCCACCAGCTCTCGCCGGCGCCACTCCGGCGCCGTCGCACAACATACCATGGGTTCCTCTATACTAGATTCTTCTGGTGGTGCTTGGAAGATCACCTACTCGGGAAGTTCCACCGATGGTAAGTTCCTTGTTGGATCTCTGATTCTCTCGGCTAAACGCTGGCTAGTCATTCTCAATGCCAATGGTTTTCCTCTGGAGGGTAAATGCATGGAAAATGGGGAGGTGATCTCGATTGGATCGGTGGTGAGGTTCCCCTCTCATCTTTCTAGAATCAATGATTTCTCGACCTCCTCTCCTGGTTTTATTGGGATTTCTTCTGCTGAGGTTGACAAGGCTGAAGATTTGAAACTTATGTGGCATGCTACTTGTTCTTCATTGCCTTCTAATGATTCAGACAAGGCCCCTGGATTTTTGGTCCTTTATTCTCTTGCTAAGCGGGTTGTGTTGCTTAATCAAGATAAGGTGGTGATTGATGCTAGGTTCCTTCTTCAAAATGAGAAGATCTTCTCGGGAGTGACTTTGGATCTTGTGGTCAAAAAAGTTGTTGTGGGTGCTCAAATCCTTGAAGACCTTAATTCCGACAAGGCTCAAGTTTCTTCGAACAAGATCAACAAGTGCATTTCATTGGATTTATCTAAAGGGAGACATTTTTAGATGAATATTTTCAAAAAAATTGGTCACCACATCAATTTCTCAAGGGGTTTCCGAAGAAGACCTTTTTTTCTGGTTGGATCTTTTGGTCGTGCCAACTTTAAAATTGATATTCATACTATTGGCATTACACTTCAAGCTTGTTTTTGTGGACTAGCTTCAAAATTTCAAGTCAAAATCCTCCAAGACAGAACATTTCGATTTTCAGTCGCTTCACGTGCTGTGGGTTTTGAAATCTACAATTCAAGTTCTTTCTCAAATGAGTTTTTTGTCTTGAAGATCAACCTTTGGGGTGAAGGAGGTCCGAATTGGAGATTTGAGGAGAAAGAATATTACAAAGAATTGGACAAGGACTAGACTTTTGTTTCATACAAAAAGAAAAAAAATTCTTCGGTGTTTGACCGCATTGGATCACCGATTTCCTCGTCAAAGGCCCCATGCAATAACGGACAAATCATGGGTGATATTAAGAGAAATAAACCTGACACGTCATTTGCGGAAATTGTGGTTAATGGGAGAGTTATTGAGGATGCGAAATCTCCTGCAGACAACAAATCGTCCCCATTTAATTTGCCTGGTCTTTTGCCTTTTTTGAAATTCCCTACTTTCCCTTCACGTCCTTGGCCCGACAAATCCTACCTTAATTGGATCAAGGCCCATGTCTTGCCGCAAGTATCATAGCCCAGGGTGTTTGATTGTCTTAAGGATTTTGCCCTTGCCCAAAAAAAGAAAAATCCCGAACCCCCTGCCTCCTCAACTCCCACGCCTGCAGAAACCCCAACTACCTTGCTCCGCTTGTCACCGGTGACAACCGTTGCCGCAATGGCGAACATTCTGCTGGACCCGCAACCTTTCCTACCCCATGGCTTTGAAATTTTGCAGGTGGCTGGCAGGAATCGTGTCAAGAGGGTGGTGGTTCCTCGTCGTCCAAGGGCTCATGAACAGGCATTCATCCCCTCCCCCTGGTCCAGTTCCTTTCAAAAATATCAGAGATGTGTTGCAAGATTTCTTTTTCAATGAGGCTCGTGTTGATTTCTATGATATCCAAGATTGTCCTTTTGGCTCTGAATATGTTCAATTTAACAATGTCAGCGACCGTGACCGTTTAATTACTGCTGGTCCAATCCCTTTCCAAGATGTTGTAATCTTGTTTGCCAGGCACAATGAAGGAATTAACTGGCATAGAACTCAGTTTAACAATGAATGCTGCGTCATGCTTCTGGGCCCTCCTCTTGATCATTGGCATACTGATGATCTAAATGCTGTATTTTCTGATATTGGAAAGGTGTTGTTTTGGGAAAGAGACCCTGAGCACAAAGGCAGAATCATTGCTAAACTCAGAGTCACTGATCTTTTGGATGTGCCTAAAAGTGTTAGATTCACCATTGGGGACCTTGTGGAAACTGAATCATGGACTTTCTCTGTGGAACTTTTAAACAACAACCTCTTGGGTGGGGGCCCACCTGATGAGGACCCACTACCTGATGATGATGCTGACCCTCATCCTCTGCCTGTTTTGGGACCCATTTTTGGTCCTCCTCCTCCACAGCCTGAAGGAGACATTGGTGGATGGGACCAGTGGGTTGATCCTGCCCCACAACAAAATAATGCTGGTTGGGGCCAATGGTATGCACCTGTTCAAGGGCCAGTTTTTGCAGAGGGAGTGGACATGCCTATTGATAACTTGGATTTGCCACCTCAAGAGGCTGACAGTGCTGTTACTGGTTCCATTCCTGTTGTCAATGTTTCCTCTAACAATGACAATGCTTCTGTCCATGGAGATGATGATATTGAGGTGGAGCAGCAGACTGTTGAAGTTACCCAGGAGGTGGGAATGGGTGATGGACTGCTCAACATCCTCCAGAATTACCAGGATGATGAGGAGGAGGGCCAACATGCTAATGAGGGGTTTCAACAGGATGATTGGATGATTGAGGACACTAACCTTCTCTCTCCCAATGAGGCTCATTTGCAAGTGGGGATGGCTTTCACTCATTTTATCAATACCTCTGATGTGCTGACTGCTAAACAGTCCTTCTCCAAGCAAGGACTAGAAATCTGGGACAGATTCTTTGCCCCTCACATCAACAATTCTTCACCTGGCAAAAACAGACTGCAATGTGATATTCCTGTAAGTTGGTTTAACTTTATAACCCTCATGCTCCTCACTCCTGAAAAATTCAGTTGGGCAAAGCACTTCCTTACTTCTCCTCTTTGGGATATTATAAAGGAGCCAATTGCTGAAGAAAATACCTTTACTTTCATTATCCCTGATGAATGTGTTGGACAGATGCCTCCTCACTGCCTGAATGAGTCTCCATCAAACCTGATGGTGCCCAATGCTCCATCAAAAAAAAGAAGGGGAAAATAACCTATGGTGGACACTGAGGTGAGAAGGAGTCCCAGAATTGTGGAGCTCAATGGGGGTTTTAAAGTCATGTGAATTGCTCTGATATTAATTGTCTCTCTTGCAATGCTGCTCCACCTTGTCTCAGCAATAAAGTTGTTAAGAACCTTGATGATTTTTTTGCAAGGTTAAGGAGGGTGAGCTTGAGAAAAGGCTGCTGAAGAAGAGCAGGATCAATGATCTGACCATCAAGCCACCTGGAAATCCTGGACCAAAGAAGAATGGTTCTGATGCAAACCTGTCAGGCAAGAAGAAAGGAGGAGCTGCTGAATCCTATGGACAATAGTCCAAGAAGAAAGCTCCTAAATAGATGTCTTTATGTCTACACAATATTGTCCTTTTGTGTCTGGACCAATTGCTCTTGGATTCTGTTATGAGCTTCTTAGAATCATTATGCTGCTATGTATGATTATGACTTCAGTACCTTGTGATAAGTTTAAGTCTGTTTGTGTGACTACATATCTTGTGTCACCCCAATGTTATTTCCTCCTGGTTATCAATGAATAACAACAGAAAATGGAACATTCTGAACTGGAATCTCAGAGGCAATAACTCTGAGAAGAAGTGGTTGGCTTTAAAAAGCAAAATCATTGAATCTAAATGTGACATCATTTTTCTCCAAGAAACTAAGAGAGAAACCGTTGACATGAATTACTTAAAGAAATTCTGTCCAAGTAAGTTTGACAGCTTTGACTTTCTCCCCTCAATTGGTGCTTCTAGAGGGATTATCATCATCTGGAATAGTTCTTTGTTTAATGGAACCAGAGCTTTCCAAAATGAATTTTCCACCTCTATCACTTTCTCCTCCCTGCTTTCTAATGACTCCTGGACACTTACAAACATCTATGGCCCATGTCAAGCTGATAGAAAAAATGATTTTTGGACTAGTTTTCCAATATCATGATGCCTCATAATATGGACTGGCTTGTCTTAGGAGATTTCAATCTCATCAGAAGACTTACTGACAGGAATAAAAGTGGAGGTGATGTTAATGACACTATGCTTTTTAATGAGGCTATCAGCAACCTGGGGCTTATTGAATTACCTCTAAAAGGAAGGAGATTTACTTGGAGCAACATGCAGAAAGACCCCTTCTGGAAAGGCTAGACTGGTTTTTTACATCTAGTTCCTGGACCCTCAAATACCCATATACTTTTGTTACCCCCCTATCCAAGCCTACTTCTGATCACCTACCTTGTGTCATTTCAATTGGAACAAACATCCCCAAAGCACAAGTTTTTAGATTTGAAAATTACTGGCTTCATCATTCTGATTTTAAGCAGATTGTGCAAAATGCCTAGAATATACCAATGGATCACCATGACTTGGCAAAAAGGATTTGTGCCAAATTGAAAAAATGTGAGGAGAGGTATCAAGATTTAGGCCAAGCAATTACCATGTTTAAAAGACCAAATAAAGAAGGTTAATGACACAATTGACCTCCTAGATTTGCTTGAAGAATCTAGAACTTTAACCATCAATGAATGGCACCTCAGGGACCTTCTGAAATCCCATATAATTTCTCTGCTCCAGAATCAAAACACCTATTAGAAACAAAGAGGAAAAATTAATTGGGTGAAATTAGGTGATGAAAACACAAAGTTTTTCCACTCCAAAGCCACCATCAGCTATAGACAGAATTGTATTTCAATGATTAAGAATGATAGTGGGCAAGAATTCTTTACTCACTCTGACAAGGCTGACATTCTATGGAATGACTTCAAAGCTAGAATGGGTACTTCGATCAAAACTGAGATGCTTTTCAATCTTGAAGATTTCTATGGAAATGGTATGACTGATGAGATGAAGATCTCACTTGAAGGACCTTTTCTTGACAAAGAAATTGAGGAGGTAATATCTGATTTGCCAAATGACAAGTCCCCTGGACCTGATGGTTTTAACAATGAATTTATCAAAAGTTGCTGGTCAATCATTGGAAATGATATCAAATTACTCATCCATGATTTCTACAATGAGAAGTTCTCTCTTGAAAGTATCAACTCCTCCTACATTACTCTCATTCCTAAAGTATCAAACCCTTCTACCCCTGCTGATTTTAGACCAATATCCTTATTAAACCGTGTGTTCAAAATCATTACCAAACTCCTTGCAAACAGACTTCAAACTGTTATTCTGGATTTGGTACATATAACTCAATATGGTTTCCTAAAGAACAGGTCTATTCAGGATTGCCTTGGATGGGCTTTTGAATATCTCTTCCAATGTCACAAATCAAAAGAGGAAATTCTCATTCTCAAATTAGACTTTGAAAAGGCTTTTGATACAATTGACCATTCTTCCATCATAAACATCCTCAAGGCTAGAGGATTTGGCAGAAAATGGATCAAATGGATTGAAATGATTTTTGAGTCTGGCTCCTCTGAAGTTCTACTAAATGGAGTACTAGGGGAAAAAATTACTGCATGAGAGGTGTGAGAAAAGGAGACCCCCTTTCACCACTCCTTTTTGTTCTTGCTGCAGACCTTCTTCAATCTGTCCTGAATAAAGCCATGCACCTGCAACTTCTGACCCCCCCAATAGGTGGACCTCCTAACAATGATTTTCCTATGATTCAATATGCTGATGATACATTGGTTGTTCTTAAGGCTGATGCTACTCAATTATTGTGCTTGAAAGCCCTTCTTCAAACTTTTGCACTGTCCACTGGTCTCAAAGTCAACTATTTGAAATCAAGCATGATGCCAATAAATTTATGCAATGATATATTGATTCACTTTGCTCTGACAATCAATTGTCAAACTGGCAGCCTCCCTTTCACTTATCTTGGATTACCTCTAAGCTTATCAAAGCCATCCATGGAACATTTTCTGCCTATTGTTCAAAGAGTTGAAAGAAGACTTTGTGGTATTGCTGACTTCTTGAACTATGGAGGAAAACTGCAACTGGTTAAATCTGTATTATCCTCACTTCCTCTATTTTTCATGAGTTGTCTGGAGGTGCCAATTACCATCAAAGATCAAATCATAAAATATATGAGACACTGTCTTTGGAGAAAAAAGACTAAAGATGTTCAAGCCAAGGGATAGGCACTAGTGTCTTGGGATAAAATTTGTCGTCCTAAAAATCAAGGGGGACTTGGAGTACTGAATCTCCACATTCAAAATACTGCCCTACTTTTAAAAAACCTGGACAAATTCTACAACCACCATGATATCCCTTGGGTTCACCTCATTCGGGAAACTTACTATAAGAATGGAAAATTACCTGGAAGAAGCATGGAAGGATCTTTCTGGTGGAAATCTCATATCAAGTTAACTGATAATTTTAAGGCCATGGCTAAGTGCAATCTGCATTCTGGGAAAACTACATATTTTTGGTCTGATCTTTGGCATGATGAGTGCTTTAAAAATAAATTCCCACATCTGCTGTCCTATGCAAAGTCTTCAAATATCAGTGTTCAGGAATTTTTACAGGCTGATTTCTTGGAGGATAATTTTCATCTCCCTCTTTCCCAACAAGCCTACTCTGAGTTTTTAACCATGGAAGAAAGATGCCAGGAAATCCTTCCAACCTTACATGAGAATCTCCATGATAATTGGAGTTACATTTGGGGGTCAGATAAATATGAAGTGAAAAAGGCCTATTCATCCATGATTGGTTACTCCCCTTCACCACCTCATTTATCTTGGCTTTGGACATCCTCTTGCCAGGATAAACACAAATTCTTCTTTTGGCTTTTGCTTCTGGACAGACTGAATACAAGAAATCTTCTAAAAAGGAAACAGTTTATTCTGCCTGACTACAATTGTGCAATTCTCAACTGCCACTTGGAAGAATCAGTTAACCATTTATTCTGGGAATGCTCATTTGCAAAAAAATGCTGGGTTCATCTTTGCATAGACAGAACAACAAACTTATCAGGATTGGAGGCTTTTTCAGACATCAAAAACAAGTTGCATCTGCCTTTTGCAATGGAAATCATTGTCCTGACTACCTGGGGTATCTGGATCTGCAGAAATGAGAATTTTTTAATGATAAAATACCTACATTCGAAAGATGGAAGGCAATTTTCTATCAAGAGATTAGATGGGTACAATTTAGAGTCAAAAGAAAATACCAGGAAAAATTCAAAACTTGGCTGAGTCAACACCTAGATCAGAGATAGAGTAGACCTTTACCCTCTTTAGAGAAGATTTTTTTGCTTTTTGATCTACCTTAGATCAGTAGACTCATTTGTAATTTCTCATTGTAACATACTCATATCCTTATAATAAAAAATTACAGTGGGGACTTTCCCTACTGTTTCACCTTAAAAAAAAAGAAAGAAGGCACCATTAAATATCAACTCCCACTCAAGAAAGGTATAGAACACTTCCCTAAGAAGAGAGAGAAGATTTATTTTGCCTCTCCTATGAAAACAAAATTTGCTCTTAATGCTTCTTCATTTGAGAACACTTGATCCTTTTTCTTGCTTCTTATGCCTAACCTAAAGGCGTTAAAAAAGTACTTATTGGGTGATAACCCAAAAGTTTTAGATTAGTATTGGAAGTTATTACTTCAGTAATAACCGCTCCTTATCCTTTTTATTTGCTTTTTGTGCCAAGAGTAACCTCTAATGAGAGAGAAGTAATGATTGGGAAAGTTGCTGTCCCGAAACAGATTTTTGTGCTTCACCATAAAAATTCGTGTAAAATCTCTGTATGCCCTTTTGAGGCGTGAATTTTTGTGCTTCTGACCCAGGTTATTATCTAACTTTAGTTAGTTCAACACTTTTCGATTTGAGCAACAGAAGGTCTTTGAAAAAATTCGTCTTTACCTTCTGGTCTGTTTTGACAGATTTCTGCCATTTTCTGCATTTGTTTCTTGTTGGTTCCTTTTTGAGTTCTTTTGGGGAATTGAGCTTTTTGAGGGAAGTTCTACAGTAGATTGTGTTTTAATGGAAGTTTTATTGGTGTTAGAACTGAACCTAAAGACCTATTATCTTGAGTGCACTAATGTTGCTAATAAAGATTGTGTGAAGTTTTGTATGAAGGAAAAATTTCAGGTGTATGGAACGAATGAGTAATGAGATGAAGAATGGACTAAAGCTCAAGCTTGGGAATGCCACGCATGTCACCCCAATAAATATCCAAGAAGTACAAGCGTCAAATCTTGGGAATGCCCAAGGCATCCCCTTCTTCATCAATAAAAATCCTAGGTTTCTTCCAAACACTTCATTTTTATTGTTTCATGCACACTTGTGTTGTTCTTGGAGCGTCTTCTTTTTCGTTTTCGTTTTTCGTTTGCTTTGTTTGCTTAGTTTTCTGAATAAATTGGTTGGACCCCCACTTTGATACATTGGTTTTCAAATAGTTTGGTTTGGATTGGAAAAGAGTAGAAAAGTTCATGCTTAAGTGGTAAAGATAGCTTGTTTTTGACTGTGGCCTATGCTTTGTCATGCCATGCTTGATATTGTTTTGGCTTTATGCTTAGTATTATTTTCTGTAGCATGACATGTTATAAACAATTGAGATTGCTTAATGTGCCTTTTGAAGAATCATGCGTTGTTTTAGCATATTAAAGCATAGTATTATGATATTCTCCTTTGATGCTTTATTTGGGTTGACTTGGCTCATGCTCACACCATGTTATGACTATCCAAAGTCACCATAGCCTTTATGATCCTTTAGTTTTCAACTTGTAGTATCACTTTATGCTTTTAACAATGATGTTTTGTCGCTCTACATGATTATGGCCATTATTGCTCTCTTAGTTTGTCGCTCCCAGTCTTTTGCTAGCCTCTGCAACCAAGTATGAGTTCCACTCATGCATCCAACTCCTTAAACCAAGTTATTCCAAAGAGTCCACCATACCTACCTACTAGCATATGCTATTCCAAGTATATTCATGTTTTTGTCTACCTTCCAAATTAAACTTGTTATGAGAAAACTAGTGATTAAAGCTCTCACGAACTTGATGGCACACTTTACTTTCTTGCATTTAATAAACTTGAACCATTGGGTCCTTCTTTGTTGCATATATGCTTGCGCTTTATAAGTTGAAGTTAGCAGAACCATGTATCATGGGGAACGCTTTCAACATTGCACCTGTACTTTATACCCCATTGATATCATGTTCTTTTGCTTATGGATCCCGGCGGTGTGAAATAAAAGTGGAACTTGTAAGATCATGGAGTTTGTATGTGTGTTAGAGAAACGCTTGGTCCACTAGCCTAAGCCATGCCTAATCATGGTGGAAACTTGCAGCATCACCATAATGAGCACTCTATGAAGCATCCTCAATAAAAACCTATGCAAATAGCAAATAAAAAGATTGCTAAGATGCTCATTGTCTGCTTGCCTTGTCATTTTGATTATGGGATAACTCCTGTATCATGTGCAAGGGGTACCTTGTTGGCAGTTCTTTATGATACATATGTACTTACAATGACAAGAGCTTACTTGTGACTAAAGTTGAGTAGCATGAGGTTCGGTCTTCGTAAGTAAGGGGCATGAGATTTCGGTTTATAACTTGTCAAGCATATCCTCTTAGTTGTGTCACTTTAACCTACAATCTACAATCAACTGTTTACTGCTTTGTGTTTACTTTCTGCAAAGTATTACTTTCTTCCATTCGATAGGTTTAATCCTTTGTTTTCAGCAAAACGGGTGAGATTGACAACCTCATCGCAAGTTGGGGACATATTTCTGTGGTTGTGTTGTGTAGGTCTCCACGTTGCTGCTGGCACCGGTAGTGCGCCCTACCAAGGCTCAGCTAGCAACACCTTTGGGGTGTTTCCTTGCTCCTACTTGTTCGATTAAACCTTGGTTTCATACTGAGGGAAAACTTGCTGCTGTGCTCATCATACCTTCCTCTTGGGGTTCCCCAACGAGCTCGATATATTTTGGGCCATCAGTATTCTATTCTCTCTTGGGAGCATTGCCTGTGGAGCAGCGTTGGATGGAAGTGGAAGGAGAGGTGGAGCGGCTAGCGCAGGGGGTGGTGTCGGTGGCTGCTACGTCAAGAGTCGGCACATTGGTCTAGACGCTGAAGATGGTTGGTAGAAGATAGTGAAGGCGGTGACATCCGGAGCGTGTGCATGGGCGCCGCTACGTGGATATGTTGTGCAGTTGTAGGGCTCCTTTTTCTTGAGTTCGAGTCACCGCGCCAAGGTGCTCCAGCTTCTCTTAGCGAGTGGAAATAGTGTGAGTGACCATTGGGCAGGGTCGAAATAGGTAGATAGGTGTTTGATGTGTATGAGAGCTATCGTTTTCATGAAGCTCCCAAAATAATCAGCAGTGACTATCTAGCCTATCGAGACTGCCTGAATTTATATTCATTGCACCAAGATGCCACCAATAGGAAAGATGGGCCGGTGAAAATACCTATAGCTTACCTGCAGCAATGGATTTCTACACAAGTACAGATGGGCGGGTGAAAATACTTACAACCATGGGTTTTCACCCAGAGAAGTCTAATCTCCAGACAATGCGTTCAACAATGGAACTTCTAGAGAGCCGTCAATGCTAGGTACGACCAATAAATGCGAGACCTAGGATTTCATCCCACCTGCCAAGAATACGGCTGCAACATGCCGATCATCCGGCTCACAGTCATCACATGCATAGTTTAGATGTGGACATCAACAAAATTGAACTGCATGCACACAATGAGCAATTAATCATCATCTTGTCCCCATCCTATTTGACCAAGTCCTAGTATCAATTGATCATCAATATTGGGTGATCAATTCTTGACCTAGAACTTATTGACTCATAGCCTTTGACATATTGTGTTGACCTTTCAAATACCTTAAGTAAATTAATCTGAAGGAAGAACTAGACATGGTTGAGTGTACCATCATCAGTGGAATGTGATCCTTAGTGGAGATCAAACCATTTGATGCTGGAGGAGTTAACTCACTCCTGAGTTAACTAGAAGTAGTATTTAAACCAGGAAGTAACTAGTGATCATGGAGCTATGAGAAAGCTAGTAGTATTAGTGTATTAGATAACAATCTTGTTAGGACAAGTGGATATAGACTTAGAATAAGCTTGCTTAACAAGATAAGTCTATAGAGAGACTAATACAAGTTTACTACTTAGTTGAGTATAGATCTTGATCAAACAATTAGAAGCCTAAGCTTTGTATGATCAAAGGATGGTGGTCCTTATTCTCAAGTCACTTGAGAATAGATGATTAGGTGTTGGAGAAGAGTTATGAATATACTAAGTTAGGCAAGTCCTAGTAAGCTGAATCATCTAGCTTGATCATTAGAAGTCAAGCTAGAGTATGATGGAGTATTTGATGAGTTGTTGGAGGCATAGTAGCTTAACCAAGTTAATATAAGGACAACTGGTATTATGGGAGTAGTAATATACCTATTTCAAAGGATTGATATCCTTTGTATGTATAGTGAGGATTATAGTCTTGCAAACCTAGGAAGTAGTTGCAAGATGAGGTTAAGGAAGTTAATAGATGGAGTTAGCAGTAGCTACATTAATAGGTGCATCAATGGTAGTTAATTAAGAGGAGTTATATACAAGGAGTAAGAATGGAGTATTGTTGAGTGGCATGGCCATGTCATCATATGATGATGGATATGGTGGAGTCAGATGATTGTCTTATTTAGTAAGATGTGATCTTTGTGAATAAGATAAGAGAGATTTATAGAGTATATTTAGGAAAGGAAATCCTTATCTAAGGATAAGCCTAGTGAAGTCTTAAGGTAGGAGTGCTTGATAAACCTTTAACCAATAGTACACCAAATTAGGACAAGACCCATGTCCACCTCTTTGTTTAAAATCCTAGAATAAAGAAGGTAGTTAAAACAATTCCTATCTTTAGGCAGCCAATGGATAGTATCTCTTAGTCAAATGAAATGTCTAAGAGATAAGTAGAAACTAGATGAGTGTTTACAGATGAAAACCTTGATTGCTTTATTATCTTAAACCCTAACCAAAAGTGTTATGTAGTAATTCTAATCTCTGTAAATCAAGTAGGGTTGGAATGGGAGAAACCACCAACTAGGAAGAACCATGGAATTTAAATCACCCTCTTATGAACCACAAGATTTAAAGCATTATAATATAAATATGAAATCTAATATGATACCAAGTGTGTATAGAATGATAAAATCATCATTAGCCCTTTCTAATCCTTACCATGGTAATTATCATATTGAAAATGGAAACCATCCTTATAAGTTTTTTTATAGAAGGAATAAAATCCTAAAGCCCTAATCCTTAATTATATTTCATAATGAAACAGACTTTTAATATAATGGATATATTTTAAATGCACAATAAGAAATCAAGAGAAGAAGATCATACCTGATCTATACAATAATGTTCATAACCTACAAATTCATGGATATTTAAATCCTTGAAGAAATTCCAATTTGAAAAGAATTTATTAAATAAATTAGAAAATAGAAAATCGAAATGGAAAAGAAAAAAAGCAGCACAGCAAAACCGGCCCACGGCCATTCCCTACTTTCCGCTCACGAGCAGTAGCAGTAATTTTCCGCTCACTTTGCAAAAGCCCAGTACCAGCCCATCTCGCTCTCACTTTCTGACTGACCGGTGGGACCGAAGAAGGACCGCGGGTTGAGCTAGAGTTTTGGCCAGGGGGTTTCGTGCAAAATGGCCGTCGTCGTCACTGATACGCACACAGGCTGCTCGCTAGCCGGAGCTCCGCCATCCGCCGTCGCGCCGTGACGTAGGCCTCGTCTAGATTTGTGCCACCGACGCCTGAAGGGGATAACAAGGCCACCGCGATGCCCTGTCCATCCTCATCCTCAATTCCTCTCTTCCATTTCCTCTCTGTGCCATAAGGAGCAGAAATCTACCTCGCCGGAGCTCGTTGTCCTTGCCGTCTCCGACCACCCTAAGTCCAACCGAGGGCACCCCCGTGCTCGATGTACCCTTCTCGTTCTTCCTAGCTAGGCCACGGTAGCCAGAGGCCCCCAATCAAGGCAATCGACACCTCCGTCCGCCGCTCGCCGTCGACCATGGCGACGCCGTCCGAGCTCGCCTCTCCTCGTCGTCGCCTCTATAAGCTTCCAGGTGATCTCCTACTTCTGATGAACCTCTCCGATTTGACCCTAGCCCGCAGTAGCACCGCCTCCCCGAGCACCCGACACCGCTGCCGCTGGCCGTCGTCATGTCGCCGTCTCCGGTGACCATTCCCGGACGGCGCAACCACTATGTGGTTCGTCCTGCTGCGCTTAATCGAATAGAGCCAATCCCGTTTGCTCGCATGCCTCCGATCGAGAGATCGATCGATGATCTGAGGATCATCTTCGGCTGACGTCACCATGACGTCATGCCGGCGTCATCCCTGCCACCTCAACATAGTTTGACCTGGTCTTTGCTCCCGTGGCAGCCAACGTGGCCTATGGCCCATCTGTCTATGACTGCGGCTAGGGTTAGTGTTAGTATAGAAAGTATTATCTGTTTAGTAAATAGATAAAACCAAATAAGTTAAATATATATATAATTTCCAGAAATTGAATAAAATAGTTAAATCTTGTTAATTCTATATCTTTTGTTTTATAATTCAGAAAAATGCATATAATATATCAAAATGCTTAGAAAAATAAAATCTATAATTTAACCTTATTATCAAATATTATTGTGTTAATTATTTAAATAATTATTATTTAATAAAGATTTTATAAGTAATAAAACTTTAAAAATTCATATTTTAATATTAGTAAATAAGAAAAGTATAAATAAAATACCAAAATTCTTATAAAAAAAATCTACATTTACAAACTTGTTTAAGTTATTTTTGTATCACTTAACCAATATTTATTATTTATTAGGTATTTATAAAGTGAATAAACTTATAAAAATCATATCTTATTATTTAAAATTCACAAAAATACTTATAATATACCAAAATAATCAAAAAAATGAAATCTACACACTAAAAATATCAACTCATACTTTTGAAGTAAAATAAAAGGTAAAGGTCTAATAAATCTTATTTAAACCCTTTTCTATTATTTTAATTCATTAAAAATATATAAATACTTACAATTACCTTTAGCATTATTTGTTTAAAGTTTAAAAGTGTAATAATAAATGCAAGCTATGTTTAAATGAAGTTAAGATAGGTCTAACCCATTCAACTTGTACTCACTAAAACTACCATTTAAAATTAAGTAACTCTTACTCTCCAAAAATATTTTATCAAGTATAATATCAACTAAAATGGTATATTGTTTATCACCAGAATCCTATGCACTTGTAACATCACCAAATTTTTATTTACTAATTCCTTCACCAGTTTCAGAAAACCACTCAAAGATTTAAACCAAACTCTAAAGTAATTGAAGTAATACCTATTATTTACTTATTAAGCATAACCATTGATTTTAAAATAGAAAGGTAAATGCATCCACTTATGCTATGGTTGTTTAAAGTAGTGATGTCTTCCTTTGTAATAATCTTAGCTAATAAGAAAACCTTAAAGTGTTAACTTTAAGTTTGAATACTTTTTACTTTGTAAAAGTAATCTTTCCTCAAAGGTTATTCTTTTAAGAAACATTAAAAGTAATCCTTGAACACCTATTTAAAAACTCTAACGGAATCTTAATCTTGTTTAAGAAGTATTTCAGATACCATATCATTTGAGTGCTTTACTATTGCATATTACTTGTTATATTTACTTATTGTTTCACACGCACTCTCACAAGCCTTAATAAGAAGCACAAGTATGAATCTGTTATAAAAGTGCAACACATTCTAAAGAACTCATTTCCAGTTTCCAAACCCTAGATTAGATACGACTATTCCAGGGATTCGCGTTTCTCAAATTGCATTACATTACTTATGCATCGTTGCATCTTGCTTCTTTAAACATTAGTCCTTACCGGACCAATGATGCTATTTACAGAATTTGGATCTTCTATTGTCTTGAAGACCATGAGTGCATAATCTTGCAATCACAAAAGGCAAGTTCAGAACTTGCTCATGTCCTTTGATTATTTTCTATGCTTGTAACTCAACTGTGTCATCACCTGCATTTCAAAAAGGTCGAAAACACTATTTTCACAATTAACTGGAAATATCGGTTACTGATCTAGGGTGATCAGCTAATCTATCACAAACTGGCAATGGAAACACCATTGTACCGTAATATATCATCTAGAACTTAACAACCAATGTCGCTAGTGATTCTAGCACCGTATATTATGTGTCAACCATGAGATTTGAAATGGGATCGAGAAGTCAGCTGTATCTTCTTCCTTTCGCATGGACGGATGACCTTATCGTGAGGCTATTGATTTCTCGTGGAGTTCTAGAGAATCTAGCACATGGGTGGGACCCCTTAGTTCCTCGCGAGCTAGGTGTCTAGATTATCTATGCATAGCTATCTAGGTCGGAGTTCACCATAGCTGATGGTGACCACCAGTCAGAGCTGCTTACAAAGTCTTCGGGAACTCATCAGGGTTGTAGCTTGCCTGAAAGGGGGCTTAACGGAGATGTAGTCAGCCCCAAAGGATCGTGTCTTCATGCAGGGTCGCAGAGAGGGCAGTGATTGGCTTGGATCTTAGACTAGGCCCCACACCAATGAAGTGTGGACGAGAATGCAACTCGGATGTGCAACAAAGCTAAGGTCTCTTGTGGGAAAAGTGACGCGCCTCTGCAGAGTGTAAGAATTGTGACATGTTACTCCCTGTTTCGGGAAGGAGCTACGAACGCGGCAGGAAAGGAACTCCATGAAGTTCTGGTCAACCTGTGAAGACTGTCGGACATAGTTTTCAGAATAAAAGCAACCTTTGAAGAAATGTTTACGAAAACCTGCATTGCCTATGACCTATGGTCTGTGGCTGTAGAGATAGTGCATCATACACTCCTTTTTAGTGAACTTGCTGAGTACGCTCGTACTCAACCGTATCTTCTTAACCCTTGCTAGGTTCTAAGCTATTGAAGACGACGTCAACATCAATTTCTGCTCAAGAAACCATCATCGACAACTCAAGTTCTTCAATAAAGTCAATGAGTCAATATATACATCAGCTGAAGTGAAGATAAAGTGTCGGTTTAGATAGGAGTAGATTCTCTAGTAATAAAACCTATTTCTGTAGAGCATTGCAATAGCAAGCCAAATAGTTTATATATTAGTCTTAGTTACTAAATAGTTCTGAGTTATTACTTCTGGTTCTTCGTTGTAAGAAGTTATTTTTGTCCTCTTTAACCTAGAGTGTTCTCTAGATCTTTTGTAAAGAGTCGAGTTGTAATCTATAGTCATGTCTTGGACCTGTTGTGTTTCTGTTGTACCACTCTAAGGGATGTAATACTAGTGAACGGTGTTTCATTGGTGTTATGTCAACGACTATAGTATACTACATCATGCAGTGGTATGCTGGGTCACCGCACTATGATGCTTATTTAGGATCTAATCAGCAGTATAAGCGGTGTAGGTTTCCTATCCAACCAAAGCTATGATGATTGGTGGGTGTACTTGGCAATGGGTTACAGACAACAATGACTACAAGTGCACCAAAGAAGGTTTATGAAACAAGATGGCGTCCTAGCTAATATTGTTTGCTAAGAGCATGTTGAGGGAGTCATGATTTATTAGAATATTGAGGGAGTCAAGATTTGAGTTTTTTTAACCGGTGCAGGTACCAGATATTAATCATATAGCACTAGCAATTTCTAGAACCACTATAATTTTTCATCCAGATCGTGCATTATAAATTCCATAAAGCACTAGAGCCCATTATGCTAATTTAGTGCATTACAGAATATATCAGTTCAGATTTTAATTTTGTAGTTTTGATGTGAATGATGCCTTTCTAGAGAACTATTGTTTTGAGATTCAGCAATCACGATTGTACAATTGTACACAAACATTACTCAGAGCATTGTAGGGTGCTATTAGCGGTGCTATTTAAAACATTTGTTTTGATAGGTGTGTTACATTAATATAGTTTCTCTATAAATCCAAATGTGTTGTTCTTTCCACTGCTTTAGTTGGCAGATTGTGGTCCTAAAAGCTGCACCTGAATGTCTCATTCTTTTGGATAAAGTTCTGCTAAATATTTTTGGTTTAAACCTTTCTGAACATATAGATTGGGAGTTACCATTGCACGAAATGTACTTTATATAATAATTTTCCTAGTTTGAAGCACCACCGACATATAAGGCTAGTGATATTTCGCATGCATAATTTTTCTTTCTAGCTAGAGGCAATGCATTTTTTTTCTTTTTTTGGTACAATGAACAAATGTAAATATGCCAACTTAAGGTACATATTTCCAATCTGATCTTCATAATTAAGTTAGATGTGCACTTGATGCATCCCTACCTATTCTCGCCTTTTGTGTGAGTTGGTTCATAGTTATCATCTCTTCATTTGATTACGGATCTTTTGCTAAATTTTACACTACAATTTTCAGGTTTTATATGTCATATTTATCTGTGCATAAATGTTCTTATTTTGCCATAGAGAATCATATGTGCCTTCTCAATTGACTGCTAAAATGATGTGACACAAAATTATTTTACAGCTAAACATCAAGAGCAAAGAGGTGGAAATAGCCACAACCACCCCACGTAACGGCCACCTCGGAAACTCCCTGGAGCGCCACCCCAGTTAAGGAGGAGAGGCTATAGAAGAGGGTTGATGTGGGAGGATTCTCTAGATTCTCACACATGAGAAGATTTTGCTCTAGCTATCACTCAATTTCTGCACCACAAGGAAGTGACCAAGAAGCTGCTTTTCCAGAAGGTTTTACACAATAGTATAGAATCAAAAACAGCTTCAAGGTATCACTTAATTTACATGTTGCTTTGGCCACTGAATCTCCGTTTTGCAATTGTGGCTATTGATCGTGCGCTATTTTTTCATATAAAATCATAGGTTTAGAAGAGTAGACATCCAGGGGACCAGCCCATCGACATATGAGACAACATGAAACAAACAAAGAAGAGTGCACTATTAGAAAGAAAGACCAGTTCAAACGCGATGAAGTTTTACAATGCATCCTACTAAGGCTACAGTGTAGGATATTTCTTTAGCTACTAGTTCACCATGTAGGTGTCTCCAAAAGATAATATACTCCCTTTGTCCTAAAATATACGACATGCGTTTGTTTAGATTCATACGAATCTAGACACGTTTTAGTATCTAGATACATGCGAATTTGGACAAATCCAAATCACTTATTTTAGGACCGAGGGAGTAGTACTTCTTTGGTAAGACCTGATCCGTTCTATTGTCTTCTATGTTAGTTACTTATTTGCCCATGACATATTTAAGTATGCGTCCAGGTTGTATTTTGTTCCTAGAAAATTCTTAGTTACTTTAACAGGTGATTCTATGCGAGAGTGATGGACTTTATGAACTGGACCATATCTTAACTCTTGTCATGGAGTGATTGCTTTGGTTTTTTGAACTGCCATCTGAAACTCCATGTATGATGACAGCGTGCATTGTCGTTGCTATGTGCCCTAAATATGCTATCAAATTGGCTAGCACCGTATTGATGTCTGTCGTTGCCAAGTCTACTTTATGGTTACCTGTCTATTATGAATCGTAACTCTATTACATGCATCCTTCGTATAACATTTGCACCACGATTCTCCTAGAAGATTATCTAATCTGTATTGTTCACCCAGATAACCATAGGTAGCAACTCAAGACGAGTAAACAACGATAGGCAGCAACACAAAACGAGTAAATATTCTAACAAAGCTAAAATGTTTATCGCCACGAAATGCATCGCAACAAGTCGTGACATGTGGCAACGCCATGAAGGCGGCGAGACGAAGCTCGTGTGAACGTCTAGTTTTATTTAACTTTGGACCTCTGCAATTGTTGTGAACGAATTGAATTACTGTGGTTTGTATTGATTTGAGTGCATTACCTACTGTAATTTGATTGATGTGAGCCATTTTGAAAATGAACATAATTTGTTCTATATTAAACTGATGCTATCTTTTAGAGGCACTCTTATTAGTGTCTCAAATGGTTGATTTTAGAGGCACTAACCTCAAATGGTTGGCTTTTAGAGGCACTCTCATTAGTGCCTCAAATGGTTGGCTTTAGAGACACTAGTGATAGCCAACCATTTAAGACACTCAATAATGCGCATTTTTTGAAACTACCTCTAATGACTTTTACCTACACGATTTCCCTCGGTGTTTTTTTAGTGCCTCAACAAATCATTTGTGGCACTAATTTAACTATTAGAGACACTTTGCCTCTAAATACCCGACGTGGTGTAGTGAGATCCAACCAAATACCCTCTCGAAAGAATCGTGTAAACAACAGGAGCTCTACGTGTAGCATCCCTACGAATTCGGCAAAGCGTCACCGATCTAACATGATCGAACAGCAAATCTCAGATCGAGCATCTACGACGAGGGATCGACCAAATTCGCCAGCACTACAGCTCGAACCAAACAAGTGTGATACACGAAGCATATATGTTACGGTACTTAAGTAACACACGCATAGAGCATGTGAAAGTATATCACATCTGTCTGGTGAGACAAGATTACAAGGATTGCATCAGGCAAAGAATAGCAGCTAATATACCTGCAATTTGGACAGGGACACTGTTGTGAAGATATAGCAGCAGCATGAAAGCCCTAGCCCAAAGATTGATGTGCATCAGCTCTGAAAGTCTGAACTTGGCACTCTCTCATGTACAAGAGGCGGTGGGAGAAGCTTATCGGAACATCACCATTAATTAGCTACTAGGAAAAATGGCACGGCGACACGCCGTGCCCGTGGCATGAATTTTATGATCTAAAAGAGGAATAAGATGACTAGGGCCATATCTAAATTGGTAGCATGAGGATCAGAAGAGGCTGATGGATATATTCACAATGCATTACACTTACATTATAGTGGTGATCTTAGGCTAAATATCTAGATCTATCAGTGGCCTTTGTTGTTGTCTTCTTCATCGGAGGAGAGAGTGGCAGTGCGCTCCTTGGTCGCTGCGAAAGCGTACTGGGAGGAAAGACATCTTGTAACTTCTTGCCTCATTTACTTCTTCTCTCCTTGGTTCTGAATTATGCTCCTTCAGTTTGATCCTCTGAAACAAAGAATATAGACAACGACATCAATCAAAGTATGTACCATCATCAGCTTCTCAGATTTGCTAGGGGCTGTCCGCACAAAATAATCAGATTTGATAGGTGCATTCGATGCCATGAAGTTGCACTACTATCATGAAACGTGAGATCTGTATAATTCCATAGTTGTATTTGACATGGTACATACCTAAAATCATTAGGAAAGCTGGCCAACTGAATATTTTTTAAGTACTGCCATGTTAAGAGATCTGCCAAACCCATATTTCTCTTTACGTTTTCTGCAACATCTATATATAATTGTCATGAATGACACAAACATTGATGCAAGACTTAAGAGTCGAAACATACATGACACTAAAGTAGCCAAAATAGTCAGCCTAAATGCATGAACGCAATAAGTAAATAAATTATAAAGATGACATAATATTTACCTTCCATATATATTCTTGAAGATACAAATCAAGAATTTTGATAAGATAAATGATGAATGAAAGGAGCACATGGGGCCAAGCAATCACCTCTAACTATGTGTGAATCTCCCTAATTAATTTACTGTAACCAATTCTGTGCACTCAATAGTCCAGTTCACCGGTCAATAAAAAGTAAAAAAGCAAACTTTATATATATAGTACAATTGCAACAGAATGAAAAAGGTAGATAAATTCAACATCGCAGGACCAATTTTCAAGTTTTTCAACCTAATAGCAAACTGAGTATTTTCTATGACGGGTAAAGTGTTTTAAATTCGTTATTTAGCTTAGGCTGACCACCAAACCAGTCGAAACATGTGCAGATACACCAAAACAGATACTCTCTATACAAAAAGTCTCCTTAGTTATTACTTAAAATCTGTGGTAACATGCTGCTACAGCATAATCAGATAGTCAAAATCTTGAACATCCGTCTATGTAGGCTTATCCATGTGGCAGAGATATTGAACCGTCACAGAGAAACCGGAAGACCGGCGATCACGAAGGATAAGAAAGAAGAAACAATGCACAGAAACCCAG
This sequence comes from Avena sativa, assembly GCA_916181665.1. Taxonomy (NCBI): domain Eukaryota; kingdom Viridiplantae; phylum Streptophyta; class Magnoliopsida; order Poales; family Poaceae; genus Avena; species Avena sativa. Next base: position 221,182,879 of record OV702292.1, read on the forward strand.
TGGATAGCTTCATCAGATAGTAAGAACCACGCGTTGTCATCGCCAACCAATTAATCCTCACGCCTTGCATGCCTCCTTGAGGGTGCTATATGTTAGGCGCGGTAATGTGCTCTGTCAGTTGAGTGAACATGCTGCATTTAAAGAGTCATTGGCAGCAAGAAAAATGTCCGGTTTGGGTACATGACAGCAGGAAAGTTCACAAATTAGATAAACTGTGGGGAAAAATATAACTTAGTTACAACATGGACAAAATGCAAGGAACATACTTCTTGCCTGGAAAGCAGAGAGTAAATATAACCTTAGTACATCATGAAGAAAATATAGGAAATAAGTAGATGATGGGGGGCTTTCTTGGTTGAAAAACAAAGCACAATAATAAGACAATTCATATACAACAGAACCACCTTGGTAACATTTGAACCAACAGTTCAAACACATCGGCAATAGAAAAACCCAGACAACAAATAAACAAAAGAGAAAATATAACCCAGTACAACATAGAGAAAAAACACGAAATAGGTACATACCGTCAGATTGTTCTTACCCGCAGTAAGATTTAGCATGCCGATGCTCTGTATGGAGAACCAACACCCAGCTTCTTATAATCAAGTAAAATCTTGGCATCTCTGTTGAGGAATGTGCCTTAAGTGGGACTATACGTACAAACCTATAGCTTTTGTAAGGTGAGCTGAGATGTAGGCACATGTATGTCTGCACATGAGAGTCTGCACCGCTTCTTATGGTCAAGGTTCCAATCTCGTTATTCAGAAAGAGTACCTGAAAGTTCAGATTGCACAGAAGGCATATGTGAGATATCTAAGAGATGACTGTTCATAATTTATTTCGTGAAATATCACTAATACCAAATCAACATGGCAGAGTGGAAGGATGTTTTATGATAGTTAGCACCACTGAATTGCTAGTTTTTTACTTTCAGTATACTATATAGAATTGATATTGTAAGATATAAGCGCACCATTGTCTCTTGATATCGAACATGAAGGGAACCTGAAAAGCAGGTATAATTGATTGAGAAAAATAACACTCTGAACAGATGGATCTATTCCCTTTGCAGATATGTAAAAGGCTTGTGATTCATTAGTCTTACCCAGGTGATTCATTATTTAGCCTAACTGTATATTTCTATTGGATAAATTGCAAAGCCTTGTAGCTTCTACTCAGCCAGAGTGGATCATCTTCTATTTTTCCTTATCTATAGTTATGATAGTTGTTTGCCTGTTTTGTGGTGCTGATAGTGTAGCAGAGATATACTGCAAGTTTAGTTCAGTTCTTACATTGGAACAATTTAGAAGAAGTTATCAATAAATTGAGCGATGTCAGCTACCTGAATTACTCATCCAGGAGACGTAGTGGACAGTAGGTTGCCCTTCATCAGCCTGTTGCACAGCAGAACGACGCTCGATCGGACCGACATGCACTGATGACCAAGACGAAGGAGAGGCGACATCTCCATGCTCGATCAACGACCTTGTTCACACATGTTTACACAGCTTCGCGCAGCTTGCAAGCCATACAGTGCGATAATGGTCGTGAGTTCGATAATTCTCTTCTCCATTTGTTTTCCCAACACAATGGAACAACCATCCTCTTTTCATGTCCATATACCTTGCAACAGAACGATAAAGCTGAAAGGATTATTCGCACTCTTAATGATATCACCCTCATGCTCCTAGTCTAAGCTAGCATGACACCCCGTTTCTGGGTAGAGGCCCTTCACATCGCCGTTATGCTACATAATAGGTTACCCTCTAAGGCAATCTCAGATCACATTCCTTCCTGTGCCCTTCATGGCGTGGATCCTGCTTATGCTGGTCTCTAGGTCTTTGGATGTCTATGTTGCCCCAACACCACCGCTATTGCGCTGCACAAACTTGTGCCACGCTCCGTGTCCTGTGTGTTCCTAGGGTATCCATCCCAACATCATGGCTATCTATATCTTGATCGTTCCACCCAAAAGGTCATCATCTTTCGTCATGTCGTGTTCGATGAGTCTACCTTTCCCTTTGCTTCCACCGTGTCCTCCACACCCCCTACTCCTTCCCTGCATACATATGTTTTCTTGCAGGAATTTGAGCAGCTGATCCCGTCGACACCATTCACTGTTCCTGCTATGGGGACCTCAGTCGTGGCCATGTCGCCAGTTGCGGCTGCGTCTCCTGGACCACGCCCACAAGTGTCTCTCGTGGGCTCTACTGCGGGAGCTTCTCCTGTCGTGGCTCAACTGCCTGTCGTGGCTCCTTTCGTGGACACTACCGTGGCCGCGTGGCAGCCTGCCGCGGGCGCATCACCGGTTCGTCGACCGCGGGACCTGCCTCCTCCGCCATCTCACAACATGGTGACTCATGCTAATGATGGCATAGTGGAGCCAAAGATGGTTTTTTATCTTCATGTTGAGGGTTTATCTCCGATTTCAAAGACATGTCGTGGTTCACTCAAGGACCCCAACTGGAACTCAGCTATGGTTGAGGAATACGATGCTATTCTCTCCAACAATACTTGGGACCTCATTGATCCACCTCGCAATGCTAACATTGTTACATGCAAGTGGATCTCCCCTCACAAGATGAAATCTAATGGTTATGTGGAACGATACAAAGCTTGTTGGGTCTTGCGAGGATTTACTCAACGTGAAGGTATTGACTTTGATGAAACTTTCAGCCTTATCGTCAAGCCGGCTACTATTCGTAGAGTGTTATCTCTTACACTCTCTAGTGACTGGCAATCCATAAACTTGACGTAAAGAACGCGTTCCTCAACGGCACTCTCACTGAGACTGTCTATGCTCGTCGGCCTTCAGGTTTTATTGATCCCAATTTTCCTATCAAGGTGTGTCGTCTCAACAAATCTCTGTATGGTTTGAAGAAGGCGCCACGAGCATGGTTTCAGCGGATTTCCACATACATTGCTTATGTTGGGTTCATTGGCTCCAAGTCTGATAGCTTGTTGTTTGTCTATCAGCGTGGTGCTGACATGGCCTATATCCTGCTCTGTGTAGATGATATAATCTTGACTACGTCTTCCTCGACATTGCTGCATACTTTGATTGCCTCTCTTTGTACCGAGTTCAGTATGACAGATATGGGTGATCTTCATTATTTTCTGGGCATCTCAGTCAAGTGCAGCAAGGACATTTTATTCCTCTCGCAGGAGAAGTACGCTTTGGAGCTTCTTGATAGAATTGGTATGTTGCAATGCAAATCCATCTCCACTCTTGTTGATACCGCCTCCAAGCTTTCGGCTAAGTCAAGCGATCAAGTGGCAGACTCCACCGAGTATCGTAGTATTACAGGAGGACTTCAGTACCTTACTTTCACTCGGTCAGACATCTCTTATGCAGTGCAGCATATTTGTCTTCATATGCATGATCCTCAGGCTAATCATTTTCTCCTTGTGAAGCATGTTATCCGCTACATCTGCGGCACCACCAGTTATGGCCTCACTTTGTTTTAGCGTAGCTCGAACAAACTAACAGCATACTCTGATGCTGATTGGGCAGGTTGTCCTGACACTCGCTATTGTGTCTTTCTTGGTGCTAACCTGGTCTCTTCGTCTGCTAAGCGGCAACACACATTCTGTCGCTCCAGTGTTAAGGCTGAATACATGGAGGTTGCAAATGTGGTGGTTGAGACATGTTGGCTTCGACAACTTCTTCAGGAGCTTCATCGACCAGTGGCTGGTGCTACTGTGGTTTTCTGTGACAATGTGAGCTGTGTCTACATGACTCGGAATCTTGTTCATCACCACCGCACTAAGCATGTGGAGATTGATCTGCACTTTGTGCGAGATCGCGTCAGCACCGACGAGGTCCGGGTTCTTCACGTTACGAGTTCTTCACAACTCGCGGACATCTTCACAAAAGGATTGCCATCTCCTTTATTCTTAGATATTCGGGACAGTCATAACATTCGTAGGATGCCCGTTTGTGACTAAAGGAGGGTGTTAGAATATGTAACCGTATTTTATTTGTATAGATATATACAGTTTTATATGTGTAGTCCCGTATATGTTCGTGTTATTATAGGACACGAACTCTAGCGTTATAATCTCTTATATATTGATCAATACAAGGCACCACAACGTGTGGTTTTCCCTATCTTACATAAAGCACCACCTATCAAGCAAATTATTTCATTTGAATGCACACACCTTACAAACGAAGCGGTGAACCCTAGGAGCATTGAATATAATTTTTACCATGGAAAATCAAACTCACGTTCAATGCCAACTAGTATTCGTTAACAAAACATCCTTAGTCGTTTTGGACACCTCAAATCACTCTAGAATTTCCTATTTGTTTACATATAAGATAGATGGTCATACACTATTTGTCTTACAAGATATTTATGAATAATGTGTTTGGGGATACCCCGGATAGGGTCACGCCAGGGTATAGAGGCCGAGTTAGCCGAGGTACGGCAAGGTCAAAGCGAATGCTGGCCGAGTCACATCAAGGCAGGCCGAATCACGGCGTAACCCGGACCGAAGGATGTCCACCTAACTGAGTCCCGACCGACGTATGTCGTATGTCGGCAGGTACTTTGTAACTTGTATGCAGGTACCCACGGGGCCGGATTAACCAGGTACGATCCGGGTTATATCAGGCTTGCAAGAGAAGGAAGGTATCTCGCTGGTCAAAAGGTGGTCGCTGTATGCTGGAGCATGAGCGAAGCGGACAGAGAGAAGGACCACCGAGGCGTGGCCGACAAGGGTGACGCGCCTTGTGTCGGATGACGCTGGCGCCGCAGAGGCTTGCGTAGCCTCTGCATGGCTTACGATGGCCAAAAGTGATCCGGTCGGTTTGCTATTTTGGGAAGTGGCATATTCCCAGGAATATGCTCCACGTATGCCTTAATTGAAGACCTAGCCACCCCTTTATAAGAAGGGCTAGGGCATCTGTAGAAGGGGTTGATTTCTGGTTGGCTGGCATTTGAGTAGTTGGTTCCTTGGAGAAAGATAGTGGTGAGAGTAAGAGAGTTCCTTCTTCCTCCTCTCCCCAATACAGCTCAAGGAGCACTTGTTAGCTACTAATCTCCCTGTCCACAAACAGCTCTTGCTCTCGGATTGCAATCTCATTCTGACCTTGGCGCAACATGTGATAGGCTACGAACATGGACAGATAAATAAGTTGTATAAATTGATTCCTACAATTAAATAAGCTAGGAACAAGGAACGTCTGTGGCCTCATTCAGAATTGAGATGCTCTGCGTTACTCCCTCCGTTTTAAAATATAAAATATTTTAGCTTTGTGAAACGAGTATATCTAGACCACTTTTAGTGTGTAGGTTCATTTAGGTTTAGAGTGAACCTACCCACCACTTATTTCACAAAGCTAAAACATCTTATACTCCCTCCGACCCAAATTAGTTGACATAAATTTATCAAGATACAGATGTATCTAATAATAAATCATGTCTAGATACAATCGAATCTAGATAAATCTAAGTCAACTAATTTAGGTCGGAGACTGGGAGGGAATATTTTAAAACGGAGGGAGTAGCTTAGTGTAAATCTTTTTCTATTTCAGTTTTGTCTTGAGCTTTTCTACCTTCTTTCTCCGTATTTGGTACTCTATACTTTCTCCTCTATGATCAATGAAATGCAGCTGCCTTTCCGTCAAAAAAACACACAAGACAGACAGGACACGTTCCTTTCATGCTCCTTGGCAGACCTCAAAGCATAGCAATTGAAACATAATCATCATCTCACTGGAACCTCTCAAGATTGAGATGCTCGGTATCAGAACAAAACACAAGACAAAACAGCCCACATAATTCACTGATATGGAGTGCAAAAACCAATGCATTGCAAGAACCAATGCATTTTTCATGTATATGAAACACATGATATACATCCATCAATCATCATCCACAAGCATTATCAGCTATTCAACTCACTGCAACAGTTCAAATGCTTCATCCAGGAAGCAGTAGCAACCACCTCACGTCGAAGGATGTCAGAAGAGCAACACTGCAGCGATTACAACCAGTACTGTCGCTACAAAAATGTTCAGCCATTGCACCAAACGCTTTCAGAATCTTAGAACCGAGGACAAGACAGACAGTCAGGAGAGCAGATCAAGTTTAACTAGCACAAGGAAACCGAGAGCTGCTGAGTTTTTTGGAACCTATATCTATCTATTTATTTCCAATAGTAGGAGCCCAGTTCTATTATCGTCATGTCCGAGAAGGCGAAGCTTCTGAAGAGGCCAACTGTCAGGACTCCAGCTCTGATCTTTCTCTATTCTGCGTCGACATCTGGGTATCGCAGCTCAGCGCTGCCTGTATTTAGCATAGCACATTGAGGCAGTTAGGCACCAGATAAATAAGCAGTGCTTTGAAAAATAAAAAATCAGTACCAAGATCCACAAGACAAATCCTGAATACAGTATAATCTGCAGAAAAACTATGATTTTATGTACTACTGCAGGATACAACCTGGAGTTTCTTCAGATTCTAACAGAAAACTAATATATTCTCCGCAAGGGAGAAATGAGATGACTAAACTGATTTGATTTTCTAGGTACGAAATGAATGAACTGAATTATTTGAATCAAGAAAATGTTACTCTTTCCCTCAACAATCAGATTAGCATTCTGCTACAATAAGAGTGCACACATCTAAACCAACATCTTTCTGCATAAAAAATTCAAGACTACTAATATGTATCTCGCGGCCTCCAAAAAGATCAGAGCAAGCGGATCAACGATCTAAATCTGTCAGTTTGCTGAAATAAATAAAAAACTCTAGAAGAACCAAGAATACAGCTCATGTACAAAACGTAAAAACAATATTATGTGCATAATCTAGCTTCTACTTAGTATTGTATGATAGAACCTAATATAAATTTTGTTCATGGGTTATTTGATACAAGTGTAGGCTAAAATTAAATGGATATCACCAACGTTTACTGTCAGTTTGGCTTTTATGCTTCCATAATTTCTACTAGGTTTACTCAAGAAATAATGTTTCCTAGGGGCAAATAGTACCAAATGGAGGAACTGAATTATCTGAATCAAGGTAATAGCATGAAATTAAACCAACAAGTTCCATATCAAGTTTGACTCCCAGCAAGTGGTTTGTAAACTAAAGTACCAGGTACACAGACTTATAATTCACAAGGCACTCTGCTAAAATAAGACTCCACATATCTAAACCAACATCATTCTGCATAACCAATTCAAGACTACAAATATGAATCTCTCGACCTCTCGGCAAAGAAGATGAGAGGAAGCAGATCAACGATCTAAATGTACAGTTTCGCTGAAATTAGAAACCTCTAACATAACAAAGAATACAGCTCATGTACAAAACCTATAAACAGTATTATGTGCATAAAGTAGCTTCTACTTGGTACTGTGGGATAGAACCTGAAATTTGATCACAGGTTATTCAACACAAGTAAGAGTAGGCTATAATTAAACAGATATCATCAACTTCTCCGTCAGCCTGAAACAGAGAGAATTCAATTGTTTTGGCTTTTACAGTTCCATAATTTTTACCAGGTTTACTCAAAAGTAATGTTTACTAGCGGCAAAATAGTACCAATGGAGGAACTGACTTATCTGAATCAAGGTAGCAGTATGAAACCAATAAGTTCGATATCAAATTTGACTCCAAACATGTGGTTTGTAAAATACCAGGTACACAGACTAATAATACACAAGGCATGGTAAATACCTATTGTTTCTATTCAACTATTTTTACTTATCTACAAGACTACCACAGTTTCAGGTATGTCCCAAGTTCTATTAGCAACAGTTTCAGGCCACAGCTGTTTCAGTAAACTGTTTGTCAGACAACAACAATATTTCAGTGAACTGTTTTTTTCAAGCAGAAGCAAATTAACATACTATTCCAAAATATCAGGACCAGGTACCAACATCTGCTCATATTGTGTATAACAGATTCAATCAAGGCTACCAGCATCACCAAAAGGAGATCAGTAGGGAGTTGGGGACATAGAGAGAGGGTCTCACTCTCATCTGGTGTCCCCTTCGTGATGACGACGATCTCGATTGTACCATGGCGGGGTAGGTGGACGACGAGTGGGGTCAGCCTCCCTTCACGGCCCGCTCGGACGCACATGATGAAGTCGAAGACGCCGAACTGCTTCCACAGGCGGATGGCCAGCTGCTCCCTCAGGCAGTGCACGGACCTCCCCATGAACTGCAACAGGTCGACCCAGGCCTCCGCGGGGTAGGATCCGTCGTCGGCCGCCCGCACGTACGGAATCGATCGCCACGCTGCCACCGGGCGCCGCAGAATGACCACGGAGAGGTCTCCCGGGAGGCGGTCCTGAAGTTGAGTCGTAGCACGGTTATGTTGAGGAGATGAAAGAAGTAGCGGGGTAGTAGTCAGAATTTTGTGATCGAAAACACAACTGCAATCAAGAATTGGAAATCCGGAGGTGGAAACCAAGGAATGGTTGATTCCGAGAGGCGCAAGTTTGGCCAGAACAGAAGCACGAATTTCTGTCGGTCGAATGAAATCGACACATCCAAGGAGCAATTTCGCGCCGCCGAATGAATTGGAGAAGAATCCAGAAGCGAACTCACACTGATCGGACCTGGAAGGCGAGGCATGCCCGGTCGGGGGAGGATGGGCTCCACCACCCACTGCATCATGGAGTGTTGATGGACTCGTCGACGGTAACGCCGTTGATCCAGCGGAGGTACTTCCCGTTGGCGCGGAGGTAGCGGTAGCGGGTGCCGACGTGGCGGAGCAATTTGTCGTCCCTGTGCACCCCCCACCCAACGCGGATGGCCTGCCACCTGATGGCGTCCATCTGCGGCGTCCGGTCGTAGTTTCTCTGCGCGACGAGGTAGCCGCAGCCCGCAGAGGTGGATCGGCGCCGAGGCGTCGGTGGCGGCGAGGTAGCGGCCGTAGGCGGCGCTGTGGAGGAGCACGTACTGGATGTTGCGGCCGTCGCGGTCGTCGAGGTAGAGGTGCACCGCCCACGCCGCGTTCATCGACGCGCGGCTCCTGCTGAGGGAGACGCCCACTCCGTCGTCGTCGGCGTGGAGGTAGATGCCCCGGACCCGGCTCCGCAGCCACACATGCTGCCTGTCGTGGAACTGGTCCATCGCTCGGTGCCGCTGGACTGCTGGAGAGAGCACAGGCGGTGGGCGCTGCGCCGGGTAGAGAGAAGCCGAGAGGGGGAGAAGAGGAGAGGCGCTCAGGCGGTGTCGGTTGAGACGGTTACGCTCGGGCGCCAAGGCGAGTATTTCAGGGTGCCATCGCTGTCCTCGCATTAGGCACCAGGTGGACTTGCGGGCCGTTTTCTCGGCCCAGCCCAGAAGCCCAAGCACGGGCTTCCAGACTCTTTCTCTTACACAGCCAAAGGCCCGCAAGAGTTACCTTCTCCCGATTTCCCCAACAGACGCGCGGCGGCGGTGGCGGTGGCCGGCAGGCGGCAGCGCCGCTCCTTCCCTTTCCCGGAGAGCCTCTCCCCCCCCGTGCTGCCGAGCTCGCCGACGCGGGGAAGATACCGTTGGAGGCATTGCTCCATCACCTCCTTGCTTGGCTGCCCTGCGGCGAGGGGCGAGCAAAGCACCGTCAGATCCAGCGAGACTGCTAGGGTGTGGGTGTTCTCGCTCCTCGCTTGTGGCTTCTAGAAAGTGCTGGTAGCTGCTGCCCGTGGTATATGCTTGCTGGCTTTGCTCGCTTGGTTGGAATGCTGCGTGCGTGATTTTGTCACTGTCGACCGGCCCCGCCGAAAGAAATTTGGACAAAATTGACCCAATGTTCAAAAAACATTATAAACTTGAACTCGCGACAAAAGTATTTCACTGGATTTAACCCTTTTTTCAGCGCCATATAGAGTGGCGCTGCACTCTATAGTGCAACTATTGCACGTGGCGTAGCACTTACAAAGTGTGGCGCCATCGGTCATGGCGTTGCACTGTAGAGTATAGTGCCACTCTATACGACATAAAAAAAGGTTAGACTTAGTAAAATACTTTTATCGTGAGTTCGGTTTGTGAAATTTATTCAACTTTCTTTTTCAAATAGCCTCGTCTGAATGCCTGCACTTTCGTGGGAACGTGCCTATTGTGGTTGCTTCTGATGTCAACCTTTTGAATGTTTCACATTCTTGTGTATAACTGTGTTATTATGTGGAGTTATTAGAATAACTCTAACAGTCACGCTAAATGAGAAAAAAGGAGCGCGGCAAAATTGCACGCGCTCTAAAATTTTTACCGCGCGGCAGAAAACGGGAGCGCGCGCTTTATTTCGACGCTGCTGAGCGCGTGCTGCATAAAAGCTGCGCTCCAACTACCACAGACTCTTCAGCGCGTCCTTTTCCCGCTTCGCTGCCCTCGCCACGCCCGCGCCACCACCAGGATGCCGCCACGCCGGTCGAGCTCGGGGTACCGTGGCGTCCGTGCGCCCCACCGACAAGTACTACGCTGAGATCCACACCAGCGACGAGCGCATCGGTCTCGGCACGTTCGAGACCGCGTACAACGCGGTAGCTGGCGGCTCGAGCGTTCGCGCTCCTCGATGAACTTCCACGACATGTGGACGCGCGAGCAAGCCAAGGTACTCGCGCCACCGCCGCGCATCATCACACCCAGGAGGAGCGTGCCCGTCAACACGCCCTGGAGCGCCGCCTTCTCATCACCGAGCGGGACGAGCGCGTCCATCTCGAGTGGGCACAACGGTTCCCGGAGGATGTCACCGGCGAGAGGCAGCACTACGCCAACCGGAGGCAGGCGGAGAAGGCCGCGTAGAAGGAGGACCGCCTCAGGCGGAGGGCCGGCAAGGCGGCGAGGCGAGCCTACATCGAGGCGCAGATGGCCGGTCCGACGACCATCACCGACAACGACCCCCGTTGGGATGATTTATGGTCTTCAACTCCGGTGTCGTCCATAACACCGGACTCCTCCGATTTCGATTTCTAGAGTTTTAGTTTAGTTCGTACTAGTTTGTTTTCTGCACTGGTTTGTTCATTTTCTGCACTAGTTTATTTTCTACACTATCTATTTCGTGTACTAATATATGCACTATGTAAATATATGCACTAGAGTTTATTTTCTGTTCTATCAAAAATTAGCCTATTTTCTAGAACTTGAGGAGGTGTTATTTCTATGCAATTTGTGTTTGAAGCGTTGTATTTTAGCGCGCCTGCTGGGGGTCAACTATTGTTACTTTTAGCGCGCCGAATATAGCACTTCCGTTGGAGGAGAAGCCGGCGCCGCGCTGCATCCGCATTTTAGCGCGCCGAACGATAGCGTGACTGTTGGAGTTGCTCTTTGGTTGTACACCCTCCATTTCAAAATATAAGATGTTTTAGCTTTTGTGAAATCTAGTTGTATCAAACTTGTGTGATGCCGAGGAAGCTGGGGCGGCGGTCCCGAATCAGCGCGGACAATATGGCAATCGTTGCGGCGTGAGGTGCCGCGGCGGCTATGGCATGTGGTGGTGGTGGTCGGTGACAGAGTCTTGCTGCCTGTTTTGTTACTCCTCTCGCTTTGGTGCCGAGTCGATCTCCTGGCGAAATCCTTGAGCGGAATTCGGTCGGTGCCAACAAGGCGACACTTTTGAGCGTCCTTCTCCTTCTTGTTTTCGTCATTGTGAAGGTCTTGCTCTGACCGATTGGAGTGGTCCTAAGATCTTCGGGTGTGAAAACCTAAACTCCATCGGGAGCAGGTGGTGGTGACAGACGCCTCGCTACCTTGTTGGAGGCGTCGCCTTGGAGTATCCTTAGTCATCGCAGTGTGACAAGTTTTTTTTTTGAAACAGAGGCAAAAGTGGCAACAAGTGGGGTGACTATGTGGTCTTGGGAGGCGGATCCTGGGTCAGCGGCCTTGGACGGTGGTTGGGTGTCGATGCGGCGGCCTCGAACCTCTATGGAGCGAGGGTCCTATCAAACTTGGCCATGGCCTAGCGTGGAGCTTGGGTGGTGACTTGGAGATCTGTGTGGACAGCGAGTTTGTCAACCCGACTTGTTCGACTCTGGGCAATGCGGGGTTGGTCTTGGTTGATGCATCGGGGCATTTGTTGCATTTAGTAGGCTAGTTTCCCTCGCACGTGCAATTTTCGGTCTGGTTTTTGTCATAAAACAACGCATGATGCTCAGATCCAGTTTTATCAAGCCCTCTACAAGAGGTTTCTCAAAAAAATATTGTGATGTGGAGTTACCCAAGTCGAGGCATAGAGCGTCGTCGATACCGGGAAGCAGTTCGTGCTTTGGCACACAAAAAGGTTCAACGACCTACAAGTATGTTTGGCGAGCTATCATGGGCTGCCTTGACCTCATTGCCATGGTGTCTAGTGTTATTTTCACCATTTTACTCTCCCTCTCTATACCAAAATTAATGATTTTAATTTGTTTAAATTTGTATATATCTATATCTTAAATGTGTCTAGATCTATCTACTAATTTATACAAAGGTAGGTTCGTCCGCACCTGGTTTTGGTTCCGATTTTTCGTTGGACGGATTTACCCCTGGCTATTTGATTATATTACAGGGGATGCCACCGCTAAGTCAGATGCGGGGTGGAGCGGGGGGGAGGTCGACCCGGGGCACGACGGTCGGCAGAGCTGCGGGTGCGAGGGGATGGGATGGGGCCAAGGCCTCAGGTCGGGTCCGAGCTTGAGAGTTGGTGCGCGGCCAGAACCTTGGACGGACGGAGCCGGCCGGTTGGGGTGCCAAGCGGAGCACAGAAAGAGGCCGCGGCGGAGAGGCGGAGGCGGACATGGAGGGGGGCGCCGCTGGGAGGCGCACGGCGCATGCAGTCGAGGAGAGCCAGGCGGCGGCAGACTCACGTGAGGAAGAAGGAGGCGGAGATGATGGAGCGGGGCGCATTTGGGTGGAGTATGTGCGGCGCGAGGAGAGAGAGACGTGCGGCTCCCCGTGAGTGGTAGGTGGCGTCGGTGTGCGTTGCTGCCGCTGTGTGTGTGTTGCGTTTGTGTGTAGGTCGGGTCGATGCGTTTGCAGCGTGCTCGTTGTGTTGGACTCCATTGGAATTTTACCTTAGGTGAGGTTGCGGGCAGAGGATTTTGAGGATAGATACCGAGGAACAAGGAAAACTGCGCAAGTCAGATGCGGGGTGGAGCGGGGGGGAGGTCGACCCGGGGCACGACGGTCGGCAGAGCTGCGGGTGCGAGGGGATGGGATGGGGCCAAGGCCTCAGGTCGGGTCCGAGCTTGAGAGTTGGTGCGCGGCCAGAACCTTGGACGGACGGAGCCGGCCGGTTGGGGTGCCAAGCGGAGCACAGAAAGAGGCCGCGGCGGAGAGGCGGAGGCGGACATGGAGGGGGGCGCCGCTGGGAGGCGCACGGCGCATGCAGTCGAGGAGAGCCAGGCGGCGACAGACTCACGTGAGGAAGAAGGAGGCGGAGATGATGGAGCGGGGCGCATTTGGGTGGAGTATGTGCGGCGCGAGGAGAGAGAGACGTGCGGCTCCCCGTGAGTGGTAGGTGGCGTCGGTGTGCGTTGCTGCCGCTGTGTGTGTGTTGCGTTTGTGTGTAGGTCGGGTCGATGCGTTTGCAGCGTGCTCGTTGTGTTGGACTCCATTGGAATTTTACCTTAGGTGAGGTTGCGGGCAGAGGATTTTGAGGATAGATACCGAGGAACAAGGAAAACTGCGCTGATAATTGCATCGGCATGCTAGAATACTTTCTATTTGACATAGCCCTCAGTATATCAAAAGAGATAAAAGATTAAGAAATGACAGATTGAGGTTAGGAAAACATGGCCTGATCAACTTTAGGAAAAATTTAGGTCATATCGACATTTTTTATACTCCTTCCGATCCACATTAGTTGACTTAGATTTATCTAGATTTGGATGTATCTAGACATGTTTTAGTGCTATAAACATCCGAATCTAGAAAAATTTAAGTCAACTAATATAGGTTAGAGGGAGTACATGTATTTATTTTTAATCCCGGTGCAACGTACGGGTATTTTTGCTAGTATATTTAATTTTAGATAAAGCCAAGTCACGTATTTCGGAATGGAGAAAGTGTGAAGTTTTGGTTGCTTTTCTCGATGGCAAAGAAGCGATTTGGTAGCTTCGATCAAAAGGCAGTTCCTAGCAATGTAAGGACTACCGGTGGGTGACTCAAGCAGCCTCTTTGAAACCGTCTAGTTAAATCCAAGATAGTCCTGTGAATGTTGATCCGACGACGTAAATGGAAGAATGTTGACAAATATTTTAGTTTTACATACTCCCTTCGATCCATATTAATGGTGTAGAAGGATAGAGAGAGATTGGCGGAATATATTGGATGTATTATTGAGCCTCATGGGTGAGTATATATAGACGTACAGGGGATCATCTTGGAGTACAAGTCAAGTTAGCCTAGAGTCCTAACTATCCTAAACTACAAAATAATCGTGTACGTACAACTAACATCCCCCGCAGTCGTAGCGGTAGCGTCGTGAACAACTGGAACGTCGCGGACGGTCAGACTGGAGATAAACCGAAGTAGCATCCAGTAGGCTGACATCCCTCCGCAGTCGTAGCGGAAACGTCGTGGACAGTGTCGCGTCGCGGTAGCTTGGACTGTAGAGGAAGTTGGTGATGCTCAAACGAGGTGGTAACCCTTGTGCCGATGTCGAGGGAGCCGAGAGCATTGGGCGGTGCCGTGGTCGAAGTAGTCGTGCGAGGGGTCGCCGTGGTCGATGTCGTGGTCGGGGATGCCGGTGTCGAGGTAGCCGCACGTGAAGCCACATGCGCATAGTGCACGAGGAGGATGACGGAGACGCGTCGAGGCAGTCGTCGAGGGTGTCGATGCCAAAGCCGATGCAGTCCGAGCTGTCGAAGACGAGGTGCGGCCATAGTTTTGCCAGAACTAGGCACACGTCGGGGACGAATACACACTCCGGTTTTGCCAGAACCGAGTATGCAAAGAAGAATAGTCGGTGACGCGGTCGAGGCAGTCGTAGAGTGGTCGATGCCGAAAAAGACGTTGTCGAATCCGATGAAGACGAGGCGCCGATCCGAGCTTGCCAGACTCGGGAACGCGTCGGGGACGAAGGCACTCCCGGTGTTGCCAGTACCAGGTGTGCGGGGGCAGGGACCATCATGAACTTGCCGTCATGTCAGAAAGACTAGTAGAGGAAGCCTCAAGAGCGGTTGCGACGCGCAGAGCGGCAAAGGGAGAGATGCCGACACTATTCGCGGTTGTCGGAGTAGAGTAGCAAGTGGTGTAGTCGGGATGAGGCGATGATGCTGGCGGTGAAGTTGTAGTGGACGAAGACGTAGAAGGCGGCGAAACCAGCGGTGACCTGGGTTAGTCATGCTGGATGCCTAGAGTGGCGATGGGATAGTCGGCGGGACCTGCGACGGCGAGAGGGCGCCCTGCAGGTTACCTTGTGAAGCGCCGCAGCGGTTCTCGAAGTAGGCAAAGAAGACCCGGCGACGTGACGAAGACCATGTGCAGACGGCGGCGATCCGCGCCGTAGGAGATGGCGCGGTGAAAGCCAAGACCGTCAATGCATGAGGACGACGAAGTAGACTGCGTGCAGCCACGCTACGACCCGAGGGGGCGGCATAGCTACAGGGCGCAAGTCAATGCAACGGCTGGGAGACCACCAGCGACGTACACGCCAAGGAAGGCGCGTTGGAAGCCGGTAGCGTGGACCAAAGGTGGCGGCGCTGCGGCCCGACGGGGCTACACAACGGCAGCCCATAGCTCGATCGGCGGTAGGCGCGTGCTCGGGGACGTGCTGGGCGTAGACAAGCGCGGGATCGGTTGATCAGACCGATAGTGCACCTTATGCGTCATGGCGTGGACGACGCGTAGATCGGATTCGATGGCGGCATTATCGGTGAAGTCCTGGACGATGATGACGAAGACGATCCGAGGGGGGCGGCCGCGGCAGCCTTCCAAGAAAGGCGTAGCAGCCGTCCGTGGTGCGTGGCAGCCTTCCCTGAGTCCACGACAGCCTGCTGAGGCAGGCGCAACAGTGGAGGAGGCAGGCGCACGGGCACGGTGTAGATCCTCGATGCCGATGGTCGGAGTAGAGGTGCGACGATGACGATGGCGGTGGGCGACTCAACCCGATCTAAGATCGGTAAACCAAAAAATAAAACCGATCAAGAGATCGGGAAAAAAGACTTACATGACAGCCGATCACGGATCGACGGACGAACCCTGCATACGGGTTACGCGGCCCCTGGCGGAGATCATGGAGATCGACCTCCCCGGGGGCGGCGTGGCGCGGAAGTGTGTGCGGCGGCTAGCGCGGTGCCATGGGGACGTCGGCGCTAGGGTTTGGGGGCGGGGGAGCCGGCGGCGCCTGGGAGGAGGGGGCGGCGGCTAGGGTAGGAGAATCGTGGTTAGGTTGATGTTAGCCTACTGGATGCTACTTCGTTTTATCTCCAGTCTGACCGTCCGCGACGTTCCAGTATTGTACGTACACGATTATTGTTGTAGTTTAGGATAGTTAGGACTCTAGCCTAACTTGACTTGTACTCCAAGATGATCCCATGTACGTCTATATATACTCGCCCATGAGGCTCAATAATATATCCAACATATTCCGCCAATCTCTCTCTCTCTATCTTTCTACAAATGGTCTCGACTTTGCCAAGATACAAATGCAACTAGATTAGATACTTAACTAGATATATACGAATCTACATAAAGTTGAGATCATTCATATGAACAAGAGGAAGTATATCTGTTTATGTTTATACATTGCTTTGTAGTACAAACAACGAACCTAATTTACAGATCAGATACATATTTCAGTAAGACCATTGCTGACCATTGCTATGTAGAGAACTTATTATGAGTATGCTAAATTTTTTATAAACAATCAAAGGCGGAGGATCCCCACTTGAATATATTACTTTAAAAGATCAACAACATGTTTCACGAGCGTCATGAAGAGAGGTAGTAGTCATGCCACAAGCCGATGCGATCTTATTGAGCTAAATCTCTACAACAATGAGACCGTAGAGTGATGTCGTCCACGGTTTTGGAAAAAGTTACATAAGAGGATTGGTTAACGTTTCTAAACACCATATTGTTTCTGGTATCCCAAATTTTCCAAAGAATGACGAGAGCGATAGACGGCCAAACGGAGGAGTGAAGCCCAACAGGAACCGGAGTAGTCCACAGGTCGGAGAAATCCTGGAAGGTTGGTTGAACATTAATTTTAGAGGCTTGCTTCAGTGTCCTCCCCCCGCCCCCGGTTCGGCCGATGAGTTGAAGGGTTATAAACCTATGCGGGTTAGGTTTCGTGTCTATGTAAACCCAAAATCCGGTAGTCGTCGGCGTATCCCCACCGTATTCGACACGAGATGGAGTCAGTTTGTACATAGTGTGTACGTGTGCCAGTCCCACCTCCTGTAATCGCGCGTACAAGTGGCGCCGGTCGAGACCGTTGTCGCCGCAGGAAAAAGAGTCCTGGAAGGCCACCGAGGTCGCCTGAACCAATCTAGTTTCTCTATGCTCTGATCTAAAAAGGGAAGCCGCCGTAACCCTAACCCTAACTCCGTAGCGACGGCTAGTCGATGCGGCCATGCGATGCAGACAAGGTTAACTTTGTTACCGCCCTCTAGATATCAGGTCGCCGTGAGAAGTGACCAATCTAGGGTTTGATTCGTCGGTTTCCTAACCTCCTACATCTCCATTGATCTTCGTATCTCCTAGTGGTTTGAGAGGTAATACCTCCCCCCTATTGCATGTAGTGCTTGTAGAAATTGTAGGCATAATCGGTTTTTGATTTGATTTTCGCACTGGCACAGGTGTCGGAATCAAGTAGGATAGATGAAGATTATGGATACACGGAGGCTGAATACTCTAGCTCGGAAGAGGTTGATTGGTCTTTGGTTGAGAACATAGTTTCTAACTACGAGTCTGTCGAAGTGGAAGAAGATGCTGATGGCAATGCCGAGGAAGAAAATGTGAGTGGCATATTTACGTTTTTTCTTAGGTTTGCGACTAAATTTGGTATTAATTGTTATTTAAATTGTCAGGTGGAGATGGACGATGTTGACAGAGAGAAAAAAGATGACGATGAATTGGACAGAGAATTTATTAGTGAGGTAAAGCTGATATTTTTGTTACCTGCAATGGTTGCAATAATGATAAACGCAGAACTAAGATCTTTATTTGTTTGTTGTTTCAGGTATTAGTTGCTAGTGATAATGCTTATGACTATTATGGTGACTCAGATTTGGATATAGCTGAACATTCTATTGGATCATACTTAGTAAATATAAGTATTATACGTCACTATCATATTTTTTGTGAACTATTGAATGAAAGCATTAGTTTAATTATATTTGTTCTTATAGGTCACTAGAGACCCTGAGGTGGAGGATAAATATAAGGTGGAAAGTGACGATGATTTCGGACATTCAAAAGTGAAAGGGAAAATGCACTGGAAGATAATGGAGATGAATTTTGCTTCGGAAGATGCGTCTTATGATTTAGCATTCGAAAGAGCAGGACCAAGAAGAGCAAAGGAAAGAATAGAGAAGTTCGTAGGAGGCGGTTTGTATGTTGCAGGCAAGGGAAACATGATGAGAAGTTGCTGACCATGGAGAACCGCACCCTAATGTTAAGACTAGTGTCTCGATGCAACTGCAAAGCGGAGATGGCTGTGAGGCGTGATCTGGGAACTGGTAAATGGATCGTTATAACGTTCCTTGACAACCATAATCATGTATTAGCTAGACCGGACGAAGTTCCTTTTTTGTGGTCTTATAGGAAGATAAAAGATTTCCAGAGAGCCGAGATCATAGCAATGGCAACCACAGGGATTAGAAAGCATATGTTTTTGAGTTCCTTCATCAGCAAATACGGTCGCTACAGTAAGGTTAGATTTACAAGAAAAGATTTGTACAATATATGTTGTAGAGAGAAGAGGAAGTTGCTTGCAGATGGCGATGCTACTATAGCCATCAGCATTATGGAGGCCAGAAAGAAGAAGTTCCCTAAATTTTTTTCAAATATGATACAGATTCAAAGGGTTGTTTGAAAAGCTTGCTATGGTGTGATGCTCAGTCGCGTTAGGACTACCAGGATTATGGCGACGTCCTCGTGTTTGACAACACCTATAAGATGAACCGGTATGGTATGCCTTTTGTTCCGTTTGTTGGTCTGAACAAATTCATCACAAGACTACTTTTTTTTGCCTGTGCAATCTTATCGGATGAGACAGAGGCAACATATGTCTGGCCGATTCAAACTTTTCTGCAAACAATGTGTCAGCAGCATCCCAGGTCTATAATCACGAATGTGGATGCTGTGATGATGAGAGCTATTCGCAGGGTCTTGCCAGACGTGTGGCACCATATATGTTCTTGGCACATTGAGAAAAACATGGCGAAACACCTAAGTTTCAATTCGCTGAAAGAGTTTCGATCTCTTCTATATTACACCACTACTGAGACTGTATTTGAGGAAAGGTGGCACGCATTTGTTCACAAATGGCAGATAGATAGAACAAAATGATGGCTGAAGAGGATGTACACCAAGAAAAGACTATGGGCAGCAACGTACCTCACCGAGGGATTTTGGCTAGGCATGAAAAGGAACCAGAGAAGCGAAAGTTTGAACTCATCCCTCCATCTTCACCTAGACTATGGGATGACCGTCGTGGATCTTATTCTACACTACGAGAATGCTATTGTCCGTATTCGCGAGAATGAGGCGCGCGATGACCGCACGACTTCATAGACTGAACCGGTGGTAGTAACTTGCTCAAAGGATATTGAGAAAGCGGCGGCAAATGTCTTCACTCCAGCGAACTTCTATATCTTGCAAGAGGAACTGAACAAGATAGATAACATAGTGCTTTCAGAAAAGAGGGTCGCAGGAGGTAATCTCGACTCTCAACAATTCATCGTGGCATGGAATAATAAACCTGAGAGCAGGTTCTATGTGGATTATACACCGAGCAATCCCGATGAGGTTATAAAGGGTAGCTGCCGAAGGATATTCTGTAAGGTCTCCCTTGTAAGCATATCTTGTTCGTTCTGAAGGAGCTGCATTATGTTGAAATACCAGAGTGTCTAGTCCTTAAGCGATTCTCGAAAAAAGCAAGAGAGGGTTTGCTAGCAACCCGCACAAGCGATCTCTTTGGATGGGGGTTTTCTGGGTCAGAGGAGCGAAGCAGATATACAGAGCTCAGAGTGTTATCTTCTAAAGCTCTACATGTAGCATGCAACGATCCAGTCTTGTATAAACAGATAAAGGCAAATTTTGAGGACATGATATCAAAGAGACAGGTGTATGAGAATGCATCACGTGTTTCGAAGAGCTGGTCCAATACGGATCAAGACGGTAGTACAATGCATGCTACTAAAGTTGGTGGCCCTGATAAAGTAAAGCCAAAAGATTCTCCAAATAAGACAAGAGGAAACATGACGACGTGTCAAAAAATAGTAGACCATTATCATTTGACGAGCGATGTAAAAAGAAGAAGAAAAGTGTGTGCTAGTGCTTGCAAATTACTAGGATACACACGGCGGAGCCTAAAATGCAAAGATCATCCTAAGTACATGGTGTTACTCATGTCTAGATTAAATTGTGTACACGCTGATACTGAAAATTTCATAATATTTTATTTACAGGCATGTTGCTGAGATGTTTGTTCGAAAATATGAATAGTAATTGTAAGCTGGATAGGAGTTTGTTTCAAGATAAATCTTAGTTTACATTTTATTTTTTAATTTCAGTGAGTATTATTTGTACGGATTAAAAGGCACAAGTATTACCTCTGTGTCCTATGTTGGTGTGAAGCAACATGTGTAGATGAAAAAAATTCTCCTGTGTGGTTATTGGTAATCCAAATGCATAAAAACATTTGACTAAAATTTATTATATATGATAGTGGTACTAACATTATGTTGTCTTCAATGACAATATTAAAATTAACTAAAGATTCACAGTTTACTGCATTAAAATCTTGCTAGCAACTAAACCAACAAAAATACTACGAAAATGAACACGAAGTTTTCATATTTTTGCCTTCACAACAGCTATCTCTGCACTTTTCTGTCTTACTTCTTCTTCCAGATCCTGCAGCCTAGTGCCCCTTCCTACTTGTTCAGATAGAGGATCTATTTTTTTGTCCCGATCGCAGCCTCCACACTTCATCCTGTAGATCCCCAATCAGATCACTCCAAAATTTTGGCAAAGGATTATCATACCACTCCATATAGCCACACCTAGATCCATTCTGGATGTTTTTGAAACACACACAAATCAGATAGAGGTCTATAGGAAGAAAGAATAAACAAAAAAATTTAAAAGAAAATCCACTGACCATCGCATCGACGCAAGCGTAGTACCTCCTGTCAGGGTCCTGAACGCTCCATGAAATCCACCTAGGCGTCTTCCGCCGTGGATTGTAGTTGCAAAAATTGGCCGGCTCATACGCCATGGAAGGTTCTCGATAGGGGACCGGCGACCTCCTTTATACTCCCCTCCTTCTTCTGGTATAATCATGGTCTTGCGCAGAAGATCCACCAGAAGACCACAACATTGCTGCTGGGTTGCACCTTGTCGCCAAGCCGCACCGCGGAATACCCTCAGTCGTCAAGTTAACCCTAAATCATTGCTAATGGGCTCCTTTTTGTAAGGAACGAAGTAAACCCTAAATCGCTCCTAATGGACTTGTATTAGTTAGGCACGAAGTCGTTTAAGACGAGACAAATTTAATAACGCGCCTTTTTTGAGTATTTCTAGACCTGCTCTCGATGCAGGGGCTAGTTCACATGCGTGGGAAGACATGCAAATATTACGTGTTGGTCGCTTAGCGTGGAAGCCGTGACGCATATCTACCGTATGTACAAGCGTCTGGCGCATGTATAGATGATCACAACAACATGTAACAAACAACACGCATAGGTAATTAAAATATCGTCAATTTGAAAGTATTAAATCACAAATCATAGAGTATTATAGTTTTACACAGATCAACAATAATTTAGAGGAATACATAGTTGGGAAGCCTTCTTCGGGACAAAGACCCAACATGATAAAACATATAATTTTTTATTCATTCATCTTAGTCAAAAGAACCGTGACACTCTTTGTGACCTTCTTGAGGGTGTTTGTCGCTGCCCATACAATCTTTGCAACGGTGAGTCTTTTAGAGTCATCAATTTTTTCCTGCAAATGCATATAATTATTGTTAGAACTTTATTCTTTCGTAGAAACGCAAAATGTAGTGAACCTAACCTAAATAACCGACCTGGTTAACCTCAGTGCTCTAGTGTTCTCCGTCACAGTGTTCCATAGTTTGCATAACCCATAATCCACAAGAATTGATACAAAAAATAATAATGAAGCGCAATGCCATACATAAAGTTATGGACGAACCGAAATAAGCTGCAACTTATACTCACTTGTTTGTTTGTTTTGGCATGTCATATGATTTAATAGGCCACCTTGAGACGTCTGGATAAATACCATTCATAAATTTGTTCGCCTCTCTTATGTGCAAGGAAATTGTTGCTCTCTGCATATAAAATCATATTCAGCGTTTATCTTAAGAAACGTACATACATATTGATACATCTGCATATATAATACCAGAGTTTGGACAGTTGACAAGGTTCTTCTTAATGGAAAAAACGAGTCAAGAACTTAAAACTCCTCATTGGGTATATGCATCACAACAGTGGCCCAATAAACATCGTCTATATTTATAGGGAAATATGCCTGCATCGTATTGAACATATATTACCACTACTAGTTTGTATAGTCGTCTTAGCAATATCATGCGTTGATGAAACAAAAAAGCTAAGTATACATTGTCCGTGCGTAGTACTCGTCCATAACTCTTTGAACAACTCCATTTTTTCCCATCTGTGATCTTGGTTAAAACGTGATTTCTTAGGTTTATCGCCTTTCTTAGGAGTTTTTATCAAAAAACCTGACCTCCATGTGTAAACCAATGGTCGATCATTTCCAACACGGGGCCTCAAATCAGCGATGTAAGCATCAATTACATGCATGAAATATAAGAACATGAAATATAGTTGTCCTTATTGTTGTTAAGGACACTTAGTTGTTATACTTACTTTATCATCAAGCCATTCCCTGTTCAATATCACTTTAACACTTTTTATGGATAAATTTTCGCCTTTCGGACTTAAGTAAATATTTTTTTTACAATGATCATCATGAGTTCCACATGCCTCAACCTATAGAACAACATCATCTATTTGACTTGGAGTCAATGTAGTTGGATCATCTGGCATATCATTGCTCTTCGTAAACAAACCTACAAGATATTTATGGGCATTAGTATAACAATTATGAACCAACATTTATTCAACTTTAGAATACCTTTCTTAACACGTTTAGCTGGTTTGTCAACTGCAAAATCATATCATAGTTTTGTTGGTGTTGTCGCTTCCGCTTCGGTCGTTTTGTTCGAAGGCTATCAGAGCTTTCATATTCATCCTTACGGGTACCTGTAAGATTTATTTTTTGTTTCTTCCGCATAGATTGCTCTAGAAAAATCCAATGGCACAGAGAATGACGATGCAGGCACCGTGGTATCATCAATCACAAAAGGATTTTTAGGTGTGCCACCTGGACCTTCATTTTGCTCAGTTTGCTTTAGTCACCTTACATAGTTAGCACTGTCTATGGGCACCTTGATGACCCACAAGTATAGGGGTGTATCGCAGTATTTTCGAGAGAAGTGAAACCCAATTTATTGGTTCGATACAAGGGGAGCCAAAGAATATTTATAAGCCTTAACAACTGAGTTGTCAATTCAGCTGTACCTGGAAACAATCTTGCTCACAGCAGTTTATCAGTACAACAGTTTTGTAGTGGCAATAGTAAAGTAATAGCAGTAGTAAAAGTAAAGACAATAGTAACAATTGTAGTAAACAGTAGGATTAAAGCGCGGTAGGCATAGGGATGGATGGACGGGCGTTGCATGGACAAGACAATTCATATGGCAATCAAGACATACGGCATTTGCAGATAAATAAGATAAAACATCCAAGTACTAAATAATCATAGGCGTGTGTTCCATAAATAGTCATACGTGCTCGCAATGAGAACTTGCACAACATCTTTTGTCCTGCCAACCCGTTTGCAGCGGGGCCTCGAGAACTACTGGCAATTAAGGTGCTCCCTTTAATAGAGCATCGGAGCAAAGCATTAACACTCCGTGAACACACGTGATCCTCACATCAAAGCCATCCCCTCTGGTTATCCCGATTATTTTCACTTCGGGGCCTTTGGTTCCAGACAATAATATGTGTATACAACTTGCATGTAAGACCATAAACAATACTATCATAATGAATCAATAACATGTTCAGATCTGAAATCATGGCACTCGGGCCCTAGTGACAAGCATTAAGCATAACAAGTTCATCTCTAGACTACGGGTCCATGTAGTAGCTAGATGGCCGTTTCTCCTCCTTTGTGCTATCATGTTTAGATCTTGTGAGCTCCGTTCATGATCAATATCATCTATTTGTAATTCCTACATGTTGTGTTTGCGGGGATCCGATGGATATTGAGATTCTATTTCAAATTCATTATTGATTCTATCATGTCTTTGTTATTTGTGATCTTGCATGCTTTCCGTTGTTAGTAGCTATCTTGGCCAAGTAGATGCTAGCAACTCCAAGAGTTATTATTTATGCTCGATAGTGGGTTCATGCCTCTAGTAATCTGGGGAAGTGACAGAAATCTCTAAGGTACTAGATGTGTTGTTGCTACTAGGGAGAAAACAACAATCCTTTGTTCATAGAACAATCGTATTGTTTACTTTACACGCAATGCGAAATGCAATTATCTGTTGCTTGCAACTTAATATTGGAGGGGGTTCGGATGATAACCTGAAGGTGGATTATTAGTCATAGATGCAGTTGGATTATGGTCTATGTATAATGTTGTAATGCCCAATCGAATCTCAAAGGAGCAAGATGAGTAGTATATGCATGTATTGCTTTCTCGATGTTTGTCAATTGCCACTCTGTAATTTGTTCACCCAACAAGTCATCTATCTTAAGGAGAGCCACCACTAGTGAACTATGGACCCCGGTCCTTTCTTTTATCATCAATCTACAATCAACTGTTTACTGCTTTCTGTTTACTTTCTGCAAACTATTACTTTCTTCCACTCGATACGTTCAACCCTTTGTTTTCAGCAAAACCGATGAGATTGACAACCTCATCGCAAGTTGGGGACAAAGTTCTATGGTTGTGTTGTGCAGGTCTCCATGTTGCTGCTGGCACCGGTAGTACGCCCTGCCAAAGTCCAGCTTGCAACACCCTTGAGGTGTTTCCTTGCTCCTACTGGATTGATAACCTTGGTTTCATAACTGAGGGAAAACTTGCTGATGTGCTCATCATACCTTCCTCTTGGGGTTCCCCAACGAGCTCGATATATTTTGGGCTAAGCAACTGATTTTCTGGCGCCGTTTCTGGGGAGTCAAGGACATCTTCACAAGGGGAGTCCCTCATAACCAATCTCTTTACTTTGTTATTTTTGTTTTGCTTAGTTTACTTTTTTGCCTTGTTTGCTTGTTTCTTTATCAAAAACACACAAAAAATTAGTTTTACAAGTTTGCTTTCTTTATTAAAAACACACAAAAATGACTACTCTTGAAAACACTAAGTTGTGTGACTTCACTAGCACCAACAATAATGATTTTATGAGCACACCTATTGCTCCACCTATTCCTGATGCTACTTTCTTTGAAATAAAACCTGCTTTACTCAATCTTGTTATGAGAGAACAATTTTCTGGTATTGGTAATGAAGATGCTGCTGCTCATCTAAATAACTTTGTTGAACTTTGTGAGATGCAAAATCATAGGGATATAGATGGAGATATTATTAAGCTTAAATTGTTTCCTTTCTCTTTGAGAGGAAAAGCTAAAGAATGGTTGAATTCCTTGAATAGTATTGATTCTTGGACTAAATGCAAAGATGCTTTCATTGGAAAATACTATCCTTCCGCTAAGATTATATCTATTAGAAGTGAAATAATGAAGTTTAAACAATCTGATAATGAACATGTTGCTCAAGCTTGGGAAAGAATGAAATCTTTGGTAAAGAATTGTCCCACTCATGCACTGACTGCTTGGATGATTATCCAAACTTTTTATGCAGGATTGAACTATTCTTCAAGAAATCTATTGGATTCTGCTGCTGGAGGTACCTTTATGACCATTACTTTGGGTGCTGCAACAAAGCTTCTGGATAATATGATGGTTAACTATTCTGAATGGCATACTGAAAGAGCTCCACAAGGTAAGAAGGTAAATTCTGTTGAGGAAACCTCCTCCTTGAGTGATAAGATTGATGTTATGATGTCTATGCTTGTTAATGGGAAAGCCCATATTGATCCAAATAATGTTCCCCTAGCCTCTTTGGTTGCTCAAGAAGAGCAAGTTGATGTGAACTTTATAAGAAATAATAATTTTGGCAACGATGTTTATGGTAATAACAATTATAGGCCTTACGCTCCTAATAATACTTATGGTTATAATGGCAAACCTGGAACACCTAGTGAAGGAAGAATTTTAGAAGTTGAAAGAGCCACTAAAAACTTCATGCAAATGCAATATGAACAAAACAAATTATTTACTAAAACTATGGAGGAACAATGTACCATTTTGAAGAATATTAGTCATCAACTTCAAAGTTTGAATAGGGAAATTCCTAGTTTGCAACTGAAACTTTCTAATGCTGAAAGAAATATATCATCTTTGTCTGAAGCACAATCCTCTTTGATTAATAAAATGGCTGCTAAACCTGAAACTATTGATAATCCCTTTGCTCCTACTAATGCCATACAAGTAAGAATTGATGAAAATGTTAGACTATTAGCTGAGTGGGAAAGAGAAGATAAAATTGCTGGAAACATTAGTGTTTCTACTATCACTACCACTAGTTTTGAGGCTAGTAATAGCTCTACTACTTTATATGATAATTATGGTTTTGATCTTGATGGTTGGAACATCTCTGAAGTTATTAAGTTCCTACAAAAGCTTGCTAAAAGTCCTAATGCTAGTGCTATGAATATGGCCTTTACAAAACATATTACTGATGCTCTCATAAAGATTAAAGAAGAAAAGATGAAACATAAATCTTCTATTCCTATGAAACAAGAAGATGGTTGGGAACCCATCATTAATATGAAAGTGAATGATTTTGATTTCAAAGCTTTATGTGATCTTGATAGTAGTGTTTCTATTATGCCTAGAACGATTTATGATATGCTTGATTTGCCACCATTAGAAGATTGTTATTTGAATGTCCCACTTGATGATAATGCTAAAAATAAACTCATGGGGAGTATTAATTATGTTATTATTATGGTTAACAATGCCTATGTCCCCGTTGATTTCTATGTTTTGGATATTGAATGCAATGCTTCTTGTCCTATTACTTTGGGAAGACCTTTTCTTAGAACTGTTGGTGCCATTATTGATATGAAAAAAGGCACCATTAAATATCAACTTCCACTCAAGAAAGGTATAGAACACTTCCCTAAGAAGAGAGAGAAGATTTCTTTTGCATCTCCTATGTAAACAAAATTTTCTCTTAATGCTTCTTCATTTGACAACACTTGATCCTGTTTCTTGCTTCTTATGCCTAACTTAAAGGCATTAAAGAAAAGTACTTATTGGGAGATAACCCAAAAGTTTTAGATGTTGGAAGTTATTACTTCAGTAATAACCGCTCCTTATCCTTTTTATTTGCCTTTTGTGCCAAGAGTAACCTCTAATGAGAGAGAAGTAATGATTGGGAAAGTTGCTGTCCCGAAACAGATTGTTGTGCTTCACCGTAAAAATTCGTGTAAAATCTCTGTACGTCCTTTTGAGGCGTGAAGGTTTGTGCTTCTTCCCCAGGTTGTTATATAACTTTCGTTAGTTCAACACTTTTCGATTTGAGCAACATAAGGTCTTTGAAAAAATTCATCTTTACCTGCTGGTCCGTTTTGACAGATTTCTGGTATTATTTGCATTTGCTTCTTGTTGGTTTCTTTTTGAGTTCTTTTGGGGAATTGAGAATTTTGAGGGAAGTGCTATAGTAGCTTGTGTTTTAATGAAAGTTTTATTGGTATTGGAACTGAACCTAAAGACTTATTATCTTGAGTGCACTAATATTGCTAATAAAGATTTGTGAAGTTTTGTATGAAGGAAAAATTTCAGGTGTATGGAAGGAATGAGTAATGAGATGAAGGATGGACTAAAGCTCAAGCTTGGGGATACCACGCATGTCACCCCAAGAAATATCCAAGAAGTACAAGCGTCAAAGCTTGGGGATGCCCAAGGCATCCCCTTCTTCATCAATAAAAATCCTAGGTTTCTTCCAAACGCTTTATTTTTATTGTTTCATGCATAGTTGTGTTGTTCTTGGAGCGTCTTATTTTTTTCATTTTCGTTTTGGTTTTTCGTTTGCTTGGTTTGCTTAGTTTGCTGAATAAATTGGTTGGACCCCCTCTTTCATACATTGGTTTTCAAATAGTTTGGTTTGGATTGGAAAAGAGTAGAAAAAGTTCATGCTTAAGTGGTAAAGAGAGCTTGTTTTTGACTGTGGCCTATGCTTTGTCATGCCATGCTTGATATTGTTTTGGCTTTATGATTAGTATTCTTTGTTGTAGCATGATTTATTATAAACAATTGAGATTGCTTAATGTGCCTTGGAAGAATCATGCATTGTTTTAGCATATTAAAGCATAGTATTGTGGTATTCTCCTTTGATGCTTTATTTGGGTTGACTTGGCACATGCTCACACCATGTTATGACTATCCCAAGTCACCATAAGCCTTTATGATCCTTTAGTTTTCAACTTCTAGTATCACTTTATTCTTTGATTAATGATATTTTGTCGCTCTGCATGATTATGGCCATTATTGCTCTCTTAGTTGGTCGCTCCTAGTCTTTTGCTAGCCTCCATAACCAAGTATGAGTTCCACTCATGCATCCAACTCCTAAAACCAAGTTATTCCAAAGAGTCCACCATACCTACCTATTATCATATGCTATTCCAAGTATATTCATATTTTTATCTACCTTCCGAATTAAACTTGTGACGTTTCTCTAACACACATACATAACCCCATGGACTTACAAGCTCCCCTTTCATTTCACACCGATGACATCCATAGACAAAAGAGCATGATATCAACTAGGTACAATGTACAAGGACAATGTTGAAAGCGTTCCCCATGACAGCATGGTTCTGCTAATCCCCAACATATAAGTGCAAGCATATACAACATAGAGGACACAATGGTTCAAGTTTATTAAGGGCAAGAAAAGTAAAGTGTGCCATCAAATTCGTGAGAGATTTAATCACTAGTTTTCTCATAACAAGTTTAATTTGGAAGGTAGATAAAAACATAAATATACTTGGAATAGCAAATGCTAATAGGTAGGTATGGTGGACTCTTTGGAATAACTTGGTTTTAGGAGTTGGATGCATGAGTGAAACTCATACTTGGTTATGGAGGCTAGCAAAAGACTGGGAGTGACCAACTAAGAGAGCAATAATGGCCATAATCATGCAAAGCGACAAAACATCATTAATCAAAGCATAAAGTGATACTACAAGTCGAAAACTAAAGGATCATAAAGGCTATGGTGACTTGGGATAATCATAACATGGTGTGAGCATGCGCCAAGTCAACCCAAATAAAGCATCAAAGGAGAATACCACAATACTACGCTTTAATATGCTAAAACAACGCATGATTCTTCAAAGGCACATTAAGAAATCTCAATTGTTTATAACATGTCATGCTACAGCAAAGATCACTAAGCATAAAGCCAAAACAATATCAAGCATGGCATGACAAAGCATGGGCCACAGTCAAAAACAAGCTCTCTTTACCACTTAAGCATGAACTTTCCTACTCGTTTTCCAATCCAAACCAAACTATTTGAAAACCAATGTATGAAAGAGGGGGTCCAACCAATTTATTCAAGCAAACTAAGAAAACCAAGCAAACGAAAACCAAAAACAAAAAACGAAGACGCTCCAAGAACAACACAATTGTGCATGAAACAATAAAAATGAAGTATTTGGAAGAAACCTGGGATTTTTATTGATGAAGAAGGGGATGCCTTGGGCATCCCCAAGCTTTGACGCTTGTACTTGTTGGATATTTCTTGGGTGACACGGGTGGCATCCCCAAGCTTGAGCTTTAGTCCATTCTTCATCTCATTACATCATTCTCTCCATACACCTGAAATTTTTCCTTCATACAATACTTCACACAATCTTTATTAGCAACATTAGTGCATTCAAAAGATAATAAACCTTTGGGTTTTAGTTTTAAAACAACAAAACTTTCATTAAAACACAAGCTACTGTAGCACTTCCTTTAAAAAGCTCAATTCCCCAAAAAGAACCCAAAAAGGAATCAACAAGAAGCAAATGCAAATAATGGCAGAAATCTGTCAAAACAGACTAGCAGGTAAAAACCAATTTTTTCGAAGACCTTATGTTGCTCAAATCGAAAAGTGTTGAACTAACGAAAGTTAGATAACAACCTGGGGCAGAAGCACAAAAATTCACGCCTCGAAACAACGTATAGCGATTTTACATGAATGTTTATAGCGAAGCACAAAAATCTGTTTTAGGACAACAACTTTCCCAAGCATTACTTCTCTCTCATTAGAGGTTACTCTTGGCACAAAAACGAAAATAAAAGGATAAGGAGTGGTTGCTACAAAGGTAACAACTTCCAAGACTCAAAGAAAACAAATGTAACTGGTGTTTGATGCTAAGACAAATAAATAAAAAGATACAAACGCTCCAAATTTATTCTAGTTTCTATCTCAAAAAAAGTTTAAAGGTTTGCAAACTGAGGGGTTGTTGAAGAAACTTTTGGACATTCTTCAATTTTTTTGTTTGGTGTTCCTTATTCTCTATGAAAAAACTTCAACACAAAAAGTTTTCCATTCTTTTCTGCGGTTTTTAACTGAAAAGCTTCCATGGGAAGATTTGTTTTGGTTTCATAGGCATGAACATAAGCGTTCAAGGTCGACCCCTACTTAACCATTACTCATCTTTCCAATCACTTTCCTTTTTGAAAACGTTTTTAGGTAACAAGTACAACTATTTTTTTTTGTAAATCGCATTCCCTATCCATACTAAGATAGAGAACAACTTAAAACTAAAAGTAAAAACTACTTAGAGATAAAGCAAACAAGTGCACACAAGAATATTCACCCACACGCTATTGCTCCCCGGCAACGGCGCCAGAAAATAGGTTGTAGATAGTTGTTGGGCCTCCAAGTGCAGAGGTTTGTAGAACAGCAGCAAGTTTCCCCTGAAGTGGATTGCCCAAGGTTTATCGAACTCAGGGAGGAAGTGGTCAAAGGTATCCCCTCTCAAGCAACCCTGCAATCAAGATACAAGAAGTCTCTTGTGTCCCCAACAAACCCAATACACTTGTCAGGTGTATAGGTGCACTAGTTCGGTGAAGAGATAGTAAAATACAAGTGGTATGGATATAAGACAACGGTGCCAGAAAATAGCTTGATGGCGTGGAAGAGACTAAAGGCAAATTGAAATAAAGATGGAAGCAAGCAAACATGTAACAGATCTAGTTGCAAATGGTGTTTCAATGCTTAGAAACAAGGCCTAGGGATCATACTTTCACAAGTGAACACTCTCATATAAATATCTTCTCTTCATGATACTACTCTTAACTACTCTCCGGTTGGACACTCTAATCCATGGTAGGGCTATAACATCACTCCTCAAAGTTCGCTTTCCCCATCTAGATAACCCCACACTATCACCTTGAGCTCTAGATGGTTCCAAAAAACACCACAATTTCATAGAAACATCCAACTCTAAATATAACTCATAACAAGTATTTGTAATCTCTAGCCTAAGTGCCACCATGGTGTACACGCTGTCACTTTCACACACATGGGGAGAGAAGAGATCTATTAAAGCACTTGAGTAGCAAGGTAGATCTACTTGATTACAAAGCTCATGATCACAATATGATCATGCATAGAGAGAGAGAGATATGAACACATAGCTACCGGTAGAAATCTTAGCCTCGAGGAAGAACTACTCCCTCATCATCATGGGAATCAGCAACGGCGATGGAGATGGTGGTGGAGATCGATGGAGATGGCTTTGGGGGCACTTCTTCGTCCCGGCAGGGTGCCGGAACAGAGACTTTCTGTCCCCTGAATCTCCCCTTCGGTGGCGGTGGCACTGCGGAACTTTTCGTGGCTCGAGGCTTTTGGACTTAGGGTTTTTGCATTGGGAGGCATCTTATAGGCGAAGAGGCAAGGTCGATGGGCGGCCAGGGGGCCCACACCACCTGGTGGCGCGGCCAGGGATAGCCCACGCCACCATATGGTGTGCCCACCCTGGTGCCCTACTCCGTCTCTCCTTCGTGTTTCCGTGTTGCTCCGAGAAAAATAGGCGTATTGGCTTTTGTCCCGTCCAATTCCGAGAATATTCATTTTCTGACTTTCTAGAACCAAAAATAGCAGAAAACAGGCAACTGGCACTGTGGCATCTTTTTAATAGGTTAGTTCCAGAAAATGCATAAAAGTATCTCCAAATATAGACAAAACATAAGAAAGTAGATATAAAACAAGCATGGAACATCAAAAATTATGGATACATTAGCAACGTATCACCACACCACCCCCAGGCGTGGTCTGGCCTGGCTCGCGCGGCCAGGTGGTGTGGGCCCCTCGTGGCCCTCCTCTGTCTCGTCTTCTGGCTCCGTGAGTCTTGTGGTGAAATAGGATTTTGGCATATTTTCCGGGATTTTTCCTGATAGTTGATTTTCTGCATAAAAACTAGACACCAAGGTAATTCTGCTGAAAACAACGTCAGTCCATGTTAGTAGTATCCAAATCACACAAGTTTAGAGGAAAAACAATAGCAAAAGTGTTTGGAAAAGTAGATACGTTTTGGATGTATCACACCTCTTGCCCCGCTGCATCTTTCGTACCTGTTTTTGGGATTGTATTCTCATTTTCATTAGGCCCGAGCTTTTCAACCGAGCCATGATACCAGAATTCTTTTCCAACTATACTTGCTGGTGCTGGTGCAGGTCCATTCGGAAAAGAATTTCATCTTCATCCTTATCTTCTGTTCCCGACCGTGCAGAAGATTTGTAAGAAGTTCCTACTTTATTAAGCCCAAGTAGGATTTTCCGCACATACAAGTTACATTATTTAGTCAAGTCAACTAAAAAATTGATGTAGCCGATATTGAGAGTACAACTATGAAGAGTAAAAGTTATAAACCACCTCCGGAATGAGCGGGATCTCCTTCTACATCACCTCCATGCACGACATCATTCTCCCCAGCAAATCCTTCATACCATCCATCCTCACCTGCATACTCTCTAACCTAGCCTCCAGATTACTCCTTGGTTGTTCTTTTTTTGACGCATTTGATTTATTCTTAGAATTGCTAGTATCTACTTTAGGCATTTGAGTCCCGAACTGCTCTGTTATATCATCTATAATCTGGAAAGAAAAACCATTAAATACCAAATTTGCAAAACAATTCGCATGTAGTACAAATTGCAACTTATACCTCCACTTTACCATGACCAATACCACGACCTTGTTCTCCATCATAATCGTCTCTCATCCCAGCGTGTGCTTCTGAAAAAATTTTCATTATAGGTCGCTGATTCATGAAAGGAGGTAAGGTTGCATGATCATGTGGATGCACCTTCTCCCAGTACAGATACTACATACATTTAAAAACATTGTGAAGGTAGATTAGATTATAAAAATAATTAGTCATATGTGATGAAAAAGAGTAACACTATATTACCTATAGAAGGGCTAAGTTTCCTCTTGACCATTGCCTGATGCTTTTACCTTGTTTGACGAACCGAATATAACTAATGAGAAGATTCAACGTGTAATCATTCTAGTTAATATTGGATATACGCCCCACACCTCACACCAACGTGTAGTACTCTTTATCTATAATCTTGGTATATGTAGGTGCCAGCACAGTCCCAAGAAGCACTAAAGATGACATGCGAAGGAAGTTGTCGTTATCCTTTTTATTTTTCAGAATGTAACTGATCAAATCATCTATAATAAAGTTGCCACTTTTTTTGCTAACATAGTGTGATGGTATTAGATCTTTCACTAATTCTCCTTCCTCGTCTAATATATTTGCAACACTCAACTCTTTGTTCTTTAATCCTGTTATATACTCAACATCAACATTACTTAATGATATTTACCCGACTTTCTTTTCTAAAACGAATTTGGTACGACTAGGATCATATGATTGAATCATATATTTCAGCAATACTACATGCATCTTGATGGGAGGTATATGAAGCATGCATCCTCTAACGGTGTACTAGAAAATTTAAATCGTTGCGCACGAGTGAAACCTGCAACTAACTTGCACCACTTCCCTACATCGCAGCATATTTCACCGTCTGGGTCATCCATGATCTACAAATTGAAACATAGGCAACATAATAAGTAAAAAAAGCATCTACGAAGACTTGAATCTAAAAATGAACAAGGGGGAATCAAGTAGATGCGCATCGGACTTACACGACCTGGATCGGACGATGAAGTTTCAGGTGCCTCAAGCGGCGATGGGTGTAGTAGATCGGAGGAGAAGGGGACTGCTTCTAGTAGAAGGGGCGGAAGAAATCGTATGCCTCTACAGAGTTAGGGTTTTCTGGCGGCTGCTAGGTGGAGAATATAGTGGGAGATGGCGTCGACAAAAAGAGAAGACCCTTATATGCCATGATCTCCCTGTTTTGATAGCGCGCGTCTTCCGGGCGTGATCGACGTAACTTGCCGCCAAAATGCATGCAGTAAATACAGGCCGAACGACCGACGCGTCCCCGTCGTATCCACCGTCAGGAATAAGCGCTATTGGGCCAGCCCTAAAGAACATGGACCTGTCGTTATCAGGTATAATGCTGTTGGACCAGCCCATTAAGAGGCCCTTTCATTTTTTTTACTAGACCATTATCATTTTTTACTTGTCTTACGATAATCTGAATGACTAGCGATAGAGAGATCCTTGTTTACAGAAGGAGGACTAAAGAAGAGAGATAGCAAGCAGCTGTTAGAAGAAGGGCAAACAGGGAGTTGCTGGATGCTGAGGGACTGAAGGATCTAGGAGGAACCAGGGAGAGAGTTAGACTGCTAAACCTGAGGTATCATACTACCGAGGAGTACATTTTGTCTACTTGCAATGGAATAAAGCTAGTTTATGATCTAATAGTTCAATCCTGATATTTCATAGCAAATATTCCAGTGCAAGAAAGTAACATAGAAATTCCATTACCATCTAAACCTACAAGAAGATCCGTTACAGTTCACAACCTCATCGAACTAACTATTTATGAACTGTCATAAAGTAAAATATGATCCGCATGTTGATTTCATGGATGATTAACAAGGAGCTTGAGGCCATCCGAGCTACCATGGAACCAAAACATATAGATATCACCAGCTTGCATATCAACCTTGTTCACAACCTCCATCCACTTTGATGTTATCATGGCACCAGCTTTCTTTTTATCTCTAGCCGATGACTTGGGCATCACCATTTTAGCTTTTGCAACTTCTCTATTCTTTGAATAAACTTGAATGTTTACTGGTAGATTAACATATGGAACAATATGCTGCATCGTGAATCTCCTCGAGAAGTACTGCATATAGATTACACCAATACATAAATGATAGTATTAATTTAACAAATGAAAAAATTGTTACTTGTTCAAAAAGATTACCATGCTTGCTCTGCCTTTCAAGGTGTTTGATTTATTGATGGTGCATACATAAAATGGTCTTGTTGGGATGTTCTTATCAACTCTGTGTTTTAGTATATTAAATTCTGTATCATCCATTGCTACTCGGTTTCCATACTCGTAGAAACATTCAAAATCTTGTTCAACATTTATTCCTGGACCTACATAAAACAAGTACAAAAATAAGTAGTAATAGCATAAATGAATTTAGTTTTATGAATGACTTTGCATTACATACCTCATGTGTAGACGTTTATGCAACTTCGGAGCAGCACGGACATGACGAGTGCGAGCATACTCCTCGACCTAACCAGATAATTGGGCATGGTAGTTTCCATTAGATAACAAATTTTAATAGTACATAGATATGAGACATCAAGTATTTCACTACTATTATATACTAAAGGGAGGATAGATCTAATAATTGACACCATGATTTTCTTAATTTTTGATCGTACTGTCTCTAGATCTGACGCAATTTCTGTACGTCCATCAACGATGTAATACAAGAATTGGAGAAAACAAACCTGATCCTTGAATCTCTGATCCATGAACCTATGTCGTGGATGAGCCTTGAATACTAGAGGCGATCGTCGATGGAACTGACAGCGTTCGTGAGAGGCGAGTCGAGGCGGAGGCGAGACATTGCGCTGGCAAGTCGGACTTATTAAATAACTAATGTGACCCCTCCATAAACTCCGCGCGTGTCAGGTGGGAGCTGTTGGGCCGGCCCAACTGCTCAAGTGGCGCCTGCAACGGAGACGCGGCCACAGGAGCACGATATGGGCTGGGCTAGTTGGCTGCCCGCTCCATCTAAATAATTTTTTTATTTCCTTTATATTTACTAACAAAACTAAATATTTGGTTAATTTTTGAACTTCAATTTTTTTAAAAAAATTACATTATCGAGATAAGTATCTTTCTGCGAGCATGTACAAAAAATTTGGTTCAATTTGGTGATGGTCGAATAAACAGCAAACTTAGCAAGAGAGCGTTTGGTGTTAACCTCCAAGAGCAAATATGTGTGCCCTGCCAATACACACATCCCTGTTAAATTTGAGATCAACCAGACATAGTTTGCCATGGACATTGCCACTTCATATATGATTTGGATACTAATCTCTTTACCTCCCACTTGAAACCAAGTGTCTAAGAAGAAACTTCTTTGTTCTTCAACTTAAACCTAGTATCATATTATTTTTGTGTGAAGTATGGCACAAACTAAGACACATAGTGAAGGAATCCATGTTTTTTATTTTTTTTGAATTTATAATGCCCTAGTCAAAGTTTGGTGAAAGTCTCGGTGGGTACCATCATCGCATGCTGATCAATCATGATTACATGGTGAAACATCCATGATAAAACATCAACTAGTGAACCTTATTATGAATTTTGAAAAAATATATTTGGTGTCAATCATGTAGCTGTAGTTCAAGTTTTTGAATATTTGACCAGTTTGACCCAAGTTTGACTTGTGTCAAATGTGATCCAAACATGCATATCACATAACGTATAGTGGTCATTTGTGGACCAAATAACACCATCTACCTCACCATATGGTCAGAACAGTCTTTTGAACCGCATATGTTGTGCTTTCTTCACAAAAGCTAGCTTAATTTTGCATATTAAAATGAAAAATGATATTTTTTTCATAACTGGTATTAACCTCCAAGAGCAAATATGTGTGACATGCCAAGACACACATCCCTGCCAAATTTGAGATCAATCAGACATAGTTTGCCATGGACATTGCCACTTCATAGATGATTTGGATACTAATTCCTTTACCTTCCACTTGAAACCAAGTGTTTGAGAAGAAACTTCTTTGTTCTTCAACTTAAACCTAGCATCATATTTGTTGTGTGAAGTATGGCACAAACTAAGAAACATGGTGAAGGAATCCATGTTTTTTGATTTTTTTTGAATTTATAATGCCTTGATCAAAGTTTGGTCAAAGTCTCGGCGGGTACCATCATCGCATGTTGATGAATCATGATTACATGGTGAAGCATCTATGATGAAATATCAACTAGTGAAACTTATTATGAATTTTGAAAAAATATATTTGGTGCCAATCATGTAGTTACAGTTCAAGTTTTTGAGTATTTGACCAGTTTAACCCAAGTTTGACTTGGATCAAATGTGGTTCAAACATGCATATCACATAAAGTATAATGGTCATTTCTGGACCAAATAACACCATCTATCTCACCATGTGTTCATAACAGTCTTTTAATTGCATATGTTGTGGTTTCTTCAGAAAAGCTAGCTTAATTTTGCATATTAAAATGAAAATGGTATTTTTTTCATAATTGGTGCTAACCTCCAAGAGAAAATATGTGTGCCGTGCCAAGACACACATCCCTGCCAAATTTGAAATCAATCATACATAGTTTGCCATGGACATTGCCACTTCATAGATGATTTGGGCACTAATCCCTTTACCTCTCACTTGAAACCAAGTGTTTAAGAAGAAACTTCTTTGTTCTTCAACTTAAACCTAGTATCATATTTTTTTTGTGAAGTATGGCACAAATTAAGACACATGGTGAAGGAATCCATGTTTTTTGATTTTTTTTTTGAATTTATAATGCCCTGGTCAAAGTTTGGTCAAAGTCTCGGCGGGTACCATCATCGCATGTTGATGAATCATGATTACATGGTGAAACATCCATGATGAAACATCAACTAGTGAACCTTATTATGAATTTTGAAAATAAAATATTAGGTGCCAATCATGTAGCTGCAGTTCAAGTTTTTGAATATTTGACCAGTTTGACTCAAGTTTGACTTGGGTCAAATGTGGTTCAAACATGCGTATCACATAAAGTATAGTAGTCATTTGTAGACCAAATAACACCATCTACCTCACCATGTGGTCATAATAGTCTTTTGAATCGCATATGTTGTGCTTCCTTCTAACTTAATTTTGCATGTTAAAATGAAAAATGGTATTTTTTCGTAATTGGTGTTAACTTCCAAGAGCAAATATGTGTGCCATGCGACACATCCCTGCCAAATTTGAGATCAACCAGACATAGTTTGCCATGGACATTGTCACTTCATAGATGATTTGGGTACTAATCCCTTTACCTCCCACTTGAAACCAAGTGTTTGAGAAAAACCTTCTTTGTTCTTCAACTTAAACCTAGTATCATATTTTTTTGTGCGAAGTATGGCACAAACTAAGACACATGGTGAATGAATCCATGTTTTTTGAATTTTTTTGAATTTATAATGCCCTGATCAAAGTTAGGTCAAAGTCTCGGCGGGTACCATCATTGCATACTGATGAATCATGATTATATGGTGAAACATCCATGATGAAACATCAACTTCTCCTTTTGGTTAGTCAAACATGGAATAAACACATGGTGTAGGCCAAGGCTTAAATAGTTTCACCATGGAATTTATTTGAATTTGTAGTGGCACATTGAAATTTAAGAGGTCAGAATATCGACTTCTACTTGGCCAGCATATGGATTGGATCTACTAAGGATTTGGATGCAAAACCAAATCCTTGTGTTTGTGCTACAAATGTGACCTATGATCTTTGAAAAGTAGACAGAAAAAATGTGTTCGAATTTAAAAACAAAAAATACCAAAAAAAAGTAGAAACAAAAAGGAGCCCAGCCGGCTCAAACTGCGGAATTTGTCATTGTCAGGCATCCCCGGCTCAAGCCCAATAGAAGCGACCCAGAGACGGGCCAGGCGCAAACTCATCCGCAGCGGGCGGCCCCACAGGGCAGGGTGGTTCTGTTGTTCTGTACGATGTGTGAGCGGAGCTCGAACGGCTGCTCGAGCCGAGGGTATATAAGTTGGTCAGATCCCCCATCAACTAACGAGGTGGGACTAAACCACCAGCAGGCACCGGTCAGCTAGTCACGGTGCGTTAACATGCCGAATGCTCGTGTCAGGTGGGAGCTGTTGGGCCGGCCCAACCGCTCAAGTGGTGCCTGCAGCGGAGATGCGGCCACAGGAGCACGATATGGGCTGGGCTAGTTGGCTACCCGCTCCATGTGAACAATTTTATTTCCTTTATATTTACTAACAAAACTAAATATTTAGCTAATTTTCGAACTTCAAATTTTCGGGATAAGTATCTTTTCGCCAGCATGTCCAAAAATTTTGGTTCAATTTTGCATAAAAGCACCAGCTACCATAATGCAGGATACTACTTTCATACAATAAAACTCAGCCTCAAAATTAAATACCAGCAAAACACAACAGAGAAACATATAAGACCAGCACAGATAAATAGAAACATACAATACTACTTAGATACATAGTAAGAATACTGATCAGACATAGTCGCAACTTACATAATTAATAGTAGGAGTTCTATGATAAACAACAGTTCACCAACCAAAAGGACTTGTCCATCGAATTACTACATATACTAGTTTCAGAATAAACACCATCTCTGCATATACTAGATGATGTGCCATCATAAGCAAACTTTTTCACTTCCCATACTCAAGAACCCTCAGGAGGGCAGCATGCTGGCACTTCTGGCGCATGGTATTACCATAGGCAGCTAGCTCTCAAACATGCAGCACTAGTGATACCCTCAAGCCATCCTTTGGTTTCTTGGTGTACCTGCAATATGGGCACCGGTAGGCCCTGCCATCAGCCATGACATATGAAACCACCCCATCGTTCCACAACTCATCCTCCTTTTTGTCAGTGTAGGTCTTGCAGTTCCATTCATCAACAGACCTTATGGAATCATCAGAGTGATACTACAAGAAGTGAACATATGAAGTGATACTACAAGAAGTGAACATATGACATAAGTTAGAATTTGCACTACAAACCATATCAAGTAGCTCAAATATGAAAACATGAATTGCACACAATGATTCATGGCCATCAGATTCATCTGACTCACTCCTATGCCCAGCAAGTTGCTGCTTGTACCATCTAGCACATGAACATGAAATATAGTTAGGCCCTCGTTGCTATTATAAAAAATTAAATACAATATAATGGACTTTTACTACAACTACTACAATATCCCTTAGGTCAATATCTTACAGTAAAAACAATATCCCATAGTTCAATGACTGCTAGAGACAAGAGTAATGGTGTGGTCTGTATACATTAAAAAAATGACATATTTAGGAACATATAGCTTTATTACATACTAATTCATTTTAAGGATCCTCATATTATACATACTGCAGCCATGAACTCCAATCAAGCAAATTAGTCAGGGGATACCAGCCATATAGTTTATAGTTACCTAGATACTTCTATGCTACTCACTACGATGGATGCATCTGACCCATGAACTATTCATAGTCTATTATGAAATCTCAACAGAATTTAGGTTTTGTTTGATTTCTTAATGCATAACAAGATATAACTTCTATTGATTGGGATGATCCTAATTCAAGTTATCTAGGAAAAAATATACATATATTGATTGGTTAGAAATGCTACGATGATGTAGTACCAATGGTGTTAGATCGTACAACTTTCAACAACAATAGTGAGGCAAAAAAATCAGCATGTTCAATGAGTAAGTAGGGATCCTATCGGACAACATGTACATATGTATAAAGAAAAAATCCTTCCTCTCATTGCTGCCACACAACAATGGACTCGTTGTCGGCAGGTGCTGCTAATTTATTATCGTCGTTATCATTTGTGAGCTTTTATTTTTTAACCAGAATTAGTAGAATTTATCTAAAGTAAGACATATGGGGTGGACAATGGAGTTTTAACCTTAAACTGAACTCATTGTATATATCTCTACTATGACAGTAGTAATACCCCTCGTGAGCAAGATGTTTGTGTTGCTTTTAGCATATCAAATTGATCTCATAGCTCCTATTGAGCATGTAGCCTTTTCCTTCATACATGTTTCATCTGATATGCGCTATCTACCACATCAAACCGAAATAAATATCAACAGTCCATTAGAGTCAGTGTCATAATTCTTTATTGACTGAAACACCAATAATATGTAAAAAGAGATAAGCATGTGCGTCTAACACTCAAAAATGAGATGTTATTCCCTAAAAAAATATGTTGTTGTCTAGTGGGGTTATCTGGATCAAGATTGATTTGGTGCAAACTATATATGATGCAGTAGAGTTGTCTGGATAAAGATCTATATGTAAAAGAATAAATATGTGTTGTACAGTGCCTACGTAGTGGACGAGAACTCAGCGCTAGCACTAGATGTAGAAAAAATTAACGGAAATGAAATCTACACAAATAAAATCACAACGCATCTAACCCTACGAACCCTAAAGGTAGAAGGCACCTACCTGGGCCACGGGAAGTGGCGGCGGGTTCACCAACATTCGCTCAACGTCGGCTTGCTCGGGCGTTGCATTCATATCTAGCGCACTAAGCTCCTCCTGATTCGTTGCCGCCGCGACGAACCCTCCTGACGCGGCCGTAGAACAAGCGGCACCACGTTCCGCAGCACCAGCCTCACCTCCAATCACTCCGCCAGCAGCCTCCAGCACATCTGGAGCGGCGACACTGCCCCGACCAGCAGCGGCCCCCGCCGTAGAGCTACTCCCACCCTCCATCCCCTGCAGAATCGATGAGCAGCAAGGTAGCTGAAGCGGAAAAATCCAGTGGGGAGGCGGTGCAGCGGTGGAGAGGAGGGTTTTCACTTCCTAATCTGGTGAGACAGGGGGAAGTGGGTGGAGGAAGAAGGCGACATGGCCGAGGGGATTCCTTTTATACAGCGAGACGATTCAGTACTAGTCCTCACTCCGTATAATACGTACACCGTACACAATACTATACTCACACCATAGATCGCACTGTACACCACACCGTACATACGCGCCAAAGAGGGTTTCCCTGGAGAATCCAACGACGACAGACCCTTTAACCCGCGTTGATTTAAACCGTCCGATTTTTCATCACGGTCGTCCGTCTTGAGCTCGCATCCAAACGTTCCCCCGGGGGGAGGACACCGGAGCAAAAGTGTTAATTTTATTCCATGCCTCATGCGCCTGAGGGCAAATGAACAAGAGGTGATCTCAACTTTCCACGGTGTGGCCACACCTAGGACAAGTCGCTGAGCCAACAATAGTCTTTTTGTGCAGATTCTCTCGTGTGTTGAGTCTGTCCGGGGAGAGAAGCCAACCAAAGATCTTCACCTTTTGGGGTTCGAAGGACTCCCACACATTGGCTAGGTGGTGGCTCTGAAGCTATGTCTTAAGAGGGAAGCATAGGCACTCTTGGTAGAGAAGCTGAACCGGTCAAGCTTGTCCAATGATTAGCCATACCAGAAAGCTGCATATCCTGCAACAAGGCACGAAGAGACAAGAGCTTACTAGCAACGGCCAAGGTTAGCCTGTTACGAAGGTCAGATTCGATCCCATCCTGCAGAATCGTTGAAACTAAAGTATGTGGTCTAATATGGTGTGAGAAGATGGCAAGGAATGCAGTAGCTAAGGGCTAGGAAGGAGCCACCTTTCGAGCCAAAAAAAAGTACTTTTGCCATTTCCCATTTTGCATTGTGAGATAAGTCGAAGCATAACAAGATTTTGCTTGACAATTTTTGCAAGGTAAGTGATGTTGGAGGAGTGGTGTATGGGGAAAGGGTGAGTGGTACAATAGCCAGTCCCGCCAAGGAGGTTTGATGAATGCATGAATTTGTAAGAAAATTTTAGCAGAAGACACATTTTGTATTTCTAAGTTCGTAACACCTAAACCACCCACACTTTTTGGAGTACAAACTTTATCCCATGCGACAAGACATTGTGCACCCATGCACATTTCCTCATGAGCCCAAAAGAACGCTCTCGTTTTCTTATTAAGTTTTTCAATATTCTTTTAGAAAGAAAAAAAAAGGAGGACATAATATAAGTAGGAAG
The DNA here is from genome assembly GCA_916181665.1 of Avena sativa. Classification (NCBI taxonomy): domain Eukaryota; kingdom Viridiplantae; phylum Streptophyta; class Magnoliopsida; order Poales; family Poaceae; genus Avena; species Avena sativa. The sequence goes on from OV702292.1 coordinate 221,226,456, forward strand.
ACTATCGAGGATGGCGGTTGTGAGGAGAGCAAGCCTACACCTTTGTTTAGGAGGGAGATGCTCCAGCCGGCAAGATGGATATCGCTCCAGCCTAGGGCTGGAACAAAAGCAGAGGAAGGTAGTTTTTGGTGGAACAGAGGTAGGCCGAGATAGACTTAGGGGAAATGAGAAATAGAGGTGCCCTAGGGTAGTAGACAGTATCAGATATGTTTATTGGAATGAAAGTGGTTTTATAAAAATTGATCCCTAAGCCAGTAGCGGCAGCGAAGTCATCGAGAATAGAACGAAGGTGTGTGTGTGGCAGCAGGCGTTGCCCTAACCAGTTTATAAGTATGCTATGCCCTAACTAGTTTATAAGTATGATAGGATACCAAGAGACTCCTATGATTTGAAAGGAGTGTATATGTTGCTCTCAGAAAAAACAGTTTATATAGTAGCTGGAAACTTAATTCCCAGTGCCCTGCCTCAAAAAAGCATCCCGAATTTATATACTCCCTCCGTTTTAAAATATAAAATGTTTTAGCTTTGTGAATAGAGTGTATCTAGACTCCTTTTAGTGTGTAGATTTATCTATATTTGAAGTGAACCTACACACTAAATAAGTCTAGATACCCTTCTTTCACAAAGCTAAAACATCTTATATTTTAAAACGGAGGGAGTACATCCCAGTGGTTCTTGAACAGGCACGCAATGAAAAACATGCCTCTTTAACATCTACTCCAGTACACAACGGCAGTGCTAGAAATGATTTTAGGCCAAACTGTAGCATTTTATGGAAACATTTGTTGACACGCTCAACATGTTGTAACATTATCTCTGTAACCATATTTGCCTAGTTATGAGCTGGCCCTGATCTCTAGAATCGGCAGGCACAACATGCGGCAGAGTCTGCCCACGAACCTCTCCTGTACGTGTACTCGCTGTAACTGAATCAACTCCATCGAGAGCAATATCACAATTCTGCCTGGTATCAGAGCTCAGGCTCCCTCCTCTTCCCCATGGCCGACCCGAATCCCTCTTCCGCTCCGGCAACGGCGACGGCCAACCCTTCTCTTTCTTCCCCTCTAGACACTGATCCCCACACTCCCATCTCCCAACATCGCCCCACCATGCCCCGTGCTCCTCACACCCCTGCAACCAGCGACGACCTAGATCTATTTAGCGGCACTGCCGCTGCTGCTCTCCCTCTCATCCCCAACTCCGGAATCGCTCCTCCACCTCACTTGCCCGCCCAGATAGCCTCTCCCCTTTGCATCCGTGACGTCGACATCACTACCTTCATCAAGTTTCAGGTGACTACCACTGGTGCAAATCTCTCCAAGTGGCGCCAGATATTCACCTTCCTTCTCAACATGTACCGGGCAATGGATCACATCACGGAAGGTGTCGCGCCGGCCGTGCCCTCCGACCAGTGGCTCGCGGATGACATCCACATCTTTCTTTGGTTCGTCACCATTATCGCCGACGACCTACTCCGCCTCGTCCAGGGCTCCGACGGCCGGGCCTACTCCACCTAGACACGACTCCACAACTTCTTCTTCCTGAATCGGTCGTCGCAGTACCTCTACCTCAACAAACTATTCTGGAGCACGCTGCACGGAGACATGACTATCGCCGTCTACGCCGCTCGCCTCCAGACCATCGCCGACGACCTCGCCAACATCGGGTATCTCGTGGCTGATCACGACCTCACCATGCAGTTCCTTGATGGCCTCGGCAAGAAGTTCGCGCTACCTCGCATCGTCATCACCAACGCGGGCTGTCGTCGGATTGATGACAAGTACGCCATGAGGGGGTCCTCGAGGCGTGCGGAAGAGAGGGGTGTGAGACGTACGGTGTTCCGAAACGGTGAGCACACAAGTTTACCCAGGTTCGAATCCGCCGGCTTTGGACGGATCCTACTCCTGCTAGCAATCCAGTAATACGGCAGAGCCGAAATATGGGTTACAAAGGGTTCGCCTGTGCGAGTTGAGATTGTGATAGTAAGGGTGTGTCCTAAAGTCTCTCCCTAGGACGGCTTATATAGATATCCGGCATAGGGTTTATAGGAGAGATCTATCCGGCTTATATAGATATCGGTTGCAGAGTACATCTTGAACTACAAGTAACGCTATGGCCTATGTCGGTAAGTCTTCTGGGCCTTCCCGTAGCCGGACTGGACTCCGTCTCTTCTCCCTGACTGGACCGCCCGTGAAGCAAAGCTCTAACCCGAACTGGGCCACCCTGGTCAGTGAGGAACTGTGAGGATACCCGGAAAGTATATCCCCAACAGCAGCCCCCAGAAGTCTCCAAGATCCGAAGTCGGATTCATCATCATCTAGCTTGATCTTCGGCTTGCAGAATCTTGAAGGATTCCTGAAACTTCAAAACAAAAGATACAATCCGGGTCTCAAAATAAGTCGGACCTATCAGTACGTTATTCGGATTTCCAGCTCGAAATTCAAACTAAGCCGAAACATGGTCTCTGACGTCATCTGACACCAGCCATGGTCAAGTCACATCACTGACAGACATTTCCTGTCAGCACGATCGTTAGTAGGTCCGCCCTTCGCGGAACCGAGGCGTCGTTTCAACGCGTGCGTGGAGATCGAGGCGGCATAATCATCGCGTGGGGGCTTCCCAGTTCTTTCCACGACGTGTGGCATGTGTACTGTGACATTTGCACGAATCTTGGTGCGGCTGGTGGTTATAAGGGGTGAGGATTTCTTTTCCTCATCTTCTTCACCTATTCCCAGCGTTGTTTCCTTCTCTCCTACTTCTCCCACGCGCACAGAACTCCCTTGCCTCCAAAAATTCCCAGCACCGCCCATCCAAGGTCACCGGCGCACCGGAAGAATGGCTTCCACATCATCCTCCATCGCAGCAGCGACGGCAACGACGGCGGAAAAGGAGAGCAATCGCGGGGTCTAGATCCCGTGCATCCTCGACGATGACAAACTCCACATCGTAGAAGAATAAGGGCTCCTCTGTGCCGGTGATTGGCGGAGCGGCTTCAGCTAAGCCATCCCCAACCCTCACGCCGACGAGCGAGTGCATTTCGGCACTCACCTCGACAGAGGTCTGTCCTTTCCTCCCTCAGAATTCTTTTCCGAGGTGATAGATCATTACAGTGTTCAACTCCACCATCTCCCCCCGAACTCCATCTTAGAGATGAGCGCTTATGCATCTTTGTGCGAGGGGTATCTCGGCATTAGGCTGAGTCTCACTCTTTTCCGGTACTATTTTCATGTCCGGAGAAATTCCATCACCGCCAGTAATCCTTACATTACTGGTACAATTAGTTTTTCGGTTAGGCATGAGCGTGTTTATCCTCGGATTTTAGCTAGTGAGTCGGTCAAACAATGGTCGGCTACCTTTTTCTATCATAAGGATATTCCCGCTCCCGACAAAGCTACTGCATTGCTGGCTTTCGTCGATGGAGCCGCCACGCCTCAAGCATCTTGGGACGAGGTTGCTCCGGCTCTTAGTGACGATCTACTTCTCGCCAAGAGGCGGATTGAATATCTGATGAAGCACAAGGGCCTGAGAGGGTCCGACTTGGTCCAGTGCTGGGTTTCTTGCCGAATCCAACCTCTCCAACACCATGGCGACCGACTGATGCATTCCATCACGACGTCAAAAAAGGACTCCCTCTGCATCAGCTCCAAGGCTTTAAAGCCGCATGATTATATAAGCCAAATCAAGTGGCTAATAAGGGAGCGGATTGAGAGGAAGATTCCAGAGCCGTCCTTGGACATGCATACAGCGGAAGATCCCGTTGTGCTGGTAAGATTTAGCAACAACCCTTTTATGTGTTTCACCTTCAAGTTATTTCGCAACACTGAGATACTATTTTCTTTTCAGCTTGCCGACCTCCCCGAGTTGGAATTAGCTCCTATCGAGGGATATCCTCCCGAGTTTTCTCAGGAGGAGAAATTGGTCCCACTACCGGACGTTGTGCCTAGGAAGCGCAAAGCTCCGACAGTGGCTATCGGCACAATATTGTAAAGAGGTAACTTTCCTCACAACTTCCGCCTTTGTACTTTACTCGTGATTTCTTCTGAGATGTAATGTTCTTCGTTCTATTACCTTCTCAGAGCTAAACAGCTTATCAAGGGCAAGGGGAAGGGAACTACTTCAAAGCCCCTGCGTCAGACGAAGCTAACTTTGGCTTCTCCTGTCGTGGCTACTCCGACTCCTGCCCCTCAACCTTCTGCAGCGCCGAAGATTATTCCATCTCCGATCATTGTAGAAGATCTGGCTCCCTCAGCAGAGCCAGCGATCCTTGAGTCGCAGACTAACGTCACCATGGGTGACTCAGGTTTTGATAAGGGTGAACCCTCTTCGGGTAATGATCCCTCGGTAGAAGTTTTCACCGATAATCTCCTGAGCAATACGGGACTTGCCAAATTTGGCTTATCTCGGAAATCTGCAGAGGAGATCCAATGGTTGGCCAAGGAATGCCTTGAAAGCCAAACCATTTCTGCCGAAGAAGAAACACAAGAAGCGGAGGACATCAAGTACTCCGAACTTCTCAAACAAGTCCTCCTTTGCAACGAGGGACTGAGAGCTGGTGTGTTACCACCTCCACCAGTGATCCCGCTCACCCTTGCCGAGAAGGTTACTGCTGAAGTGAACATGTGTCTGAGCAAGCTCACACATGAACATCATGTAAGTCGGAATTCCAACTCACGTTTTCCTTTATTGTACTTTATATCATATCCTCTAGCCCCCAAGCATGAAGTTGGATAGATAATCCGGGTTTATGCTTCCTTAGGATGCCAAAGAATGAACTAGTGTAGCCCTCAAGGCTTGTGCTGATATTGGCTACAATATTAGCCCGAGTCTTTAGTAGACTTCTGACTCTGGGTATTCTGACTTACAGAAAGTTAATTCATATAACCAGGAATTCTTGAAGAATATATGCAACAAGCGGAGAGAGATCAAAGCTCTCCAACTTGAAAATGCTGAACTAAAAGTTTCCAAAGATGAGGCCGAAGGTAAACATTCCGAGACTCAAACCTTGTCTTGCATTTCTCGAATATTTTTGTTGAACTGTTGTTCTTTTGACTTACAGCACTGGTAAAGCAGTCATGCGCTATGATTGAAGAAGCCGAGAATCTGAAGACCTTGGTGGTGGAAAACAAAGATCTCCGTCGAGAGCTAGACCAGCTCAAGGCGGATCATGAGAAGAGCATTGCTCAAGTTCTCGAATCCTCCTCCATGGCCACCGTGGAGCGTGATCGCAAGATTGCACTCCACGAGAAGAAAATCTCGGATCTTACCAATGACTTGTTCAGAGAGAGGGACATTTCTACGGCACTCCAGGCTGAACTCCAGAGTCTTCGTGAGGAGAAAACCAAAGTCAATGATGTCATCTTTGGTATGTTTCCATCTTTCTGACTTGTCTACATTCTTCGACTCTTTCGATGTCGGATTTATTTAACCGTTTTGCGTTATATGCATAGGTCCTCTAAACTTGACGGACTCCGCCTCTGCCGAGCCTCGCACCCACGGGCTTACCCAAGTCGGTGATTTGCTGCATGACTTCCGCTAATCCCTCGAGGATATTAGCGAAGCTCTCAAGGTTCCGGATATGCATAGCATGTTCGACTTTCAGGTGTGAGACAAGGCAAAGGAGATGTCGCAACTTGTCTAGGACTGGAACATGTCCTACGCGCGATCTGCAGCGCAGAACGCTCTCACAATGGTCATGAGCCACCATGGAAGCATGGAAATCTGGCAAGTGACCAGAGGGTATTCTACTATAGACGAAGACGACCAGGAGCAAGATATCAAAGCCATCATGGACTCCTGCACCGGATATGGGTGCCACGTAGCTGATTTGACCAGCTATGATACTCCCTTCTTCACCCGCGTGGACACGCCGCCTTCGCCTCCCGAAGAAACAGCTAAAGTTTCCAACGATGATCAAACCATATTAGATTTGAATATCTCGGAACGTTATCAAGCCGAGGCCGATGTATCCAGCGAGCCGGCAGCTCCTACCTCTCCTCCTGCATCATAGATCGTTAGAAAGAACATATGTGTTATTTTGAAAAACATTATGGGTCTATAAATAAGTAGTATGATACTTTTGCTAGTGCTAAGTTTTTATCTATTCAGCACTTTTGACTTAAATTTTTGTGTGCCTGAAATGTTTACATAAGCACTTGTACTTTTTGTCTGTACTTATCATTTATATGGCTTTCCGCCTCGTCCCTTTCGTGAGCCGGCTAAACTTTTAGCATGGAAACTTTGCCAAGCAACAGAGCACAATTGCTAAACCAGTTTAAACTCGGAAACAAAGCCGGCTTCCAGTACCAACAATTCACTACTCGGAAAATACCCGCATCCAGCAATCAGACAAATAACCAAAGCATAGACTAGGAAATTTAGAGTTATACCCGAAGGTAGCAATTTTAGAATCGGAAATCTAAACCAGAACAAACATGAGCATAAAATACTTTCAAGTATTCTAGGATTTTTGACTGTGACATGATCATTCAGAAATAAGATGGTAAAAACTTCTCAGAAAAAACTTGAGGCAACCAAAACTTTTATTTCTCATAGAACATGTACACATATATAATTACAAAGAAGGATAAACTAAGAATAAAAGGGACGTAGCTGAGCAATATTCCATGGTCTGTCTAACTCATCCGGATTTGTACTGCCTCTAGCTCTCTTTCTCTTATTAGTAGCAGGTCTTTCTTTGACTGGCCGCATATCAGTTAGGTAGTATGAACCATTGTATAATACTCGACTAACCAAAAATGGCCCTTCCCATACAGGGGAAAGTTTGTGCTTTCTTTGCTGCACAAGCCAGAGAACCAAATCACCCTTATTAAAAGACCAGGTTCTGACTCTCTGGCTATGATACTTGCGTAACTTCTGCTGATAGGCTGTTGATCTCATCTCAGCAACGACGCGAACTTCTTCAACTAAGTCGAGATCATTTTGTCGAGAAATCTCGGCATCCTCTTCGATATATGCGGCCACTCTAGGAGAAGTATGAATCAAGTCACTAGGAAGAACTGCTTCTGCGCCATAGACCAAGAAGAAAGGTGTGTATCCAGTTGACCTATTCGGAGTTGTTCGCAAACTCCATATTATAGAAGGTAATTCCTCTGCCCAAGCCCCCGCAACATGTCGTAGTGGTGCTTCGAGTCTCGGTTTTAGGCCTTGTAGGATTAAACCATTTGCTCTTTCAACTTGTCCATTAGCCTGCGGATGTGCGACTGACGCAATGTCAAGCCGGATATTTTTTTCGTTGCAGAATTCAACAAGTTCTCCCATAGAGAAATTACTCCCGTTGTCCGTGATAATACTATGCGGATAACCATACTGGATTATAACATCCTCGACAAATCTTTTGGCTATTGCTCCATCACAACTAGTGTCGGGTTTAGCCTCAATCCATTTGGTGAATTTATCCACCATCACTAAGAGGTGAGTAAATCCACTTGGAGCCCGTTTAAACGGTCCTACCATGTCAAGCCCCCAGACCGCAAAAGGCCATGTTATAGGTATTATTCGCAACTGATCAGCCGGAACATGAGCTTGTTTGGCGTACTTTTGGCAGACCTTGCACGTCTTGACCAGCCGTTCGGCATCTACCTTGGCTGTAAGCCAGAAAAAACCGTGTCAGAAAGCTTTTGCCACTAAAGATTTGGCTGCAGCATGGTGACCACACTCGCCTTCATGGATTTCTCTTAAGATTTCCACTCCTTCTTCCGGAGATACACAGCGCTGAAAGACCCTAGACACACTCCGCTTATAGAGCTCACCACTAACTACAGTATAGGATTTTGCTCGTCGGATGATCTACCGGCTCAGAACTTCGTCTTCGGGTAATTTGCCATCTACCAAATAATCAAGGTAGGGTTGAGTCTAGCTGGGAATTACAGCCAGAACTGCTATTAAAGGTGAGTCGGATTTGGTCGGATATTCCTCGTCTACTCCCTTTATTGAGGGAACTTTGAGGTGCTCTAAAAAAGTGCCACATGGGACCTCTTTCCGTGCAGAGCCTATCCGAGATAATGCATCTGCTTCCTCATTTTCTGCTCGAGGGATGTGTTGAACCTCAAACCCTTTGAACGATTTATATAGATCATCCACGACAGCTTTATATGCTGCCATGTGCTTATTTGCATTACAAATATCCGACACTTGCTGAGTAACAAGATCCGAATCTCCTGAACACATGAAACATCGGATGCCGATATCCTTAGTAATCTGGATTCCATGCAGCAGTGCTTCATACTCGGCAATATTATTTGTCGCTGTGAAGTGAATCTGCAACACGTATAAAAGTTTATCACCTTGGGGTGATTTGAGCACCACGCCAGCCCCCGAGCCCCCGCGTGCCTTAGACCCATCAAAATATAGGGTCCAATATTCCGACTCAGGGAGGGTCATATTCTCCTTTGTCTCTATCCAATTAGCAACAAAGTCATCAAGGATTTGGGATTTGATTGTTGTACGAGGTTTGTACTCAATATCGAAAGTTGAAAGCTCTATGCCCCATTTGGCGACGCGTCCTGTGGCGTCACTATTGTTGATTATATCTCTCATGGGAGTTGTGCTCACCATGGTAATTGGATGTTCCTGAAAATAATGTCGTAACTTACGAGATGCTAAGAACACATTGTAAGCCAGTTTTTGATAGTGCGGATACTGCTGCTTTGATTTTGTTAAGACCTCGCTGAGATAGTAAGTCGGACGCTGCATCAAGTGTTCCTGATTTTCCTCCAGTCTCTCTACCACCATGACGATACTGACGACGTTGTTTGTCGCAGCAAGATAGAGCAACATCGGTTCTTGTGGTTCCGGTGCCGCAAGGATGGGAGCAGATGAGAGTATTGCTTTCAGGTCTTGCAATGCAGCTTCAGCTTCATCGGTCCATACAAAATACTTTGTCTTTTTCAGGCGTTTGTATAGTGGTGCAGCTCTTTCACCGAGCCGGCTTACGAACCGACTGACTGTGACAATGGAGCCAGTTAGTCTTTGTACGTCCTTCAGGTGAGTTGGCCTGGAAATATTGAGTATAGCCTTGATTTTGTCTCGGTTCACCTCTATGCCTCTTTGAGACATGATAAAACCTAACAATTTTCCGGCTGGGATTCCAAAGAAACTTTTCTTCGGATTAAACATTATGTTGTATTTTCGTAGATTGGCAAATGTTTCCTCCAAGTCGGAAATCAAGGTTTCCTTCTTTTTTGACATCACCGCAATATCATCCACATATGCATGTACATTGCGTCTGATTTGATCATGGAGGCAACGCTGCATTGTGCGTTGGTACGTAGCTCCTGCGTTCTTCAGCACAAAGGGCATCGTAACAAAACACAAGGTTCCGAAGGGGGTTATGAATGAAGTTTTGACTTTGTCAGATTCCTTCATACGAATTTGGTGATAGCCGGAATATGCGTCGAGAAAACATAGGAGTTCCGAGCCTTCCGTAGAATCGATAACTTGATCAATCCTAGGCAGAGCGAACGGATCTTTGGGACAAGCCTTCTTCAAGGTAGTATAATCAACACACATCCTTAAATCAGTGGTGTCCTTTTTAGGGACCATTACAGCATTGGCCGACCACTCAGTGTGGATGACCTCTTCTATGAATCCGGCTAACTCGATCCGTGCTAGTTCCTTAGCTATTGCCTTACGATTTTCATTGCCAAAACATCGTAGGGACTGTTTGATGGGTTTAGCATTCGGGTTTACATTTAAAGAGTGCTCGGCAAGTTCCCTAGGTACTCCGGTCATGTCAGATGGCTGTCATGCAAAGATATCTTGATTTACTTGGAGGAACTTGACGAGCACGCTTTCCTATGCGCTATCTAGGCCTACGCCTATCTAGGTCACCTTGGAGGGGTCATCATCCTTCAATAGCGTCTTCTTCGTCTCTTCTGATGCCTTGAACTCCGGATTCGGCTTTGTCACCTCCTTCTTCGTTGCGGGCATCTCGGACGAATCTATGCTCTTCTTGATCTCCTAGTACTCCTGGGCATGTAGCACGGCTTCAGCAAAGGCGGCATTTCCATCCTCGTACTCTCGCGCTTTCATCGGGTCTCCCCTGATGGTGATCATGTTGTTGGGTCCTGGAATTTTCATCATATTGTAAATGTAACAAGGACGAGCCATAAAAGCCCAGTAAGCCAGATGTCCGAATATAGCGTGGTACGCTCTCTTGAACGGGACCACTTCGAAGGAAAGTGCTTCCGTCCGGTAGTTCTTTGGAGTTCCAAAGGTAACCTCCAAAGTGATTTCTCCCAGGGAATTTGCTTGTCTTCCTGGGACAACTCCGTGAAAGATCACAGAGTTGTAGTTCAGCTAGGTCTCCGAGATCTTCATCCGGCGCAGCGTTTCGACATACAGAATATTAATGTTGCTGCCGCCATCCATGAGAGTCTTGGAGAAACCATAGCCGTCAATAAGTGGATTGACGATTAAGGCGTATTTTCCTCGCCTGTGCAACTGATGTCTACGCACTTCTATTCTTGTAGACAGTTGTTGGGCCTCCAAGTGCAGAGGTTTGTAGAACAGCAGCAAGTTTTCCTTTAAGTGGATCACCCAAGGTTTATCGAACTCAGGGAGGAAGAGGTCAAAGGTATACCCTCTCAAGCAACCCTGCAATCAAGATACAAGAAGTCTCTTGTGTCCCCAACACACCCAATACACTTGTCAGGTGTATAGGTGCACTAGTTCGGCGAAGAGATAGTGAAATACAAGTGGTATAGATAATTATAAGTGGTAACGGTGATAGAAAATAGCTTGATGGCGTGAGAGACTAAAGGCAAACTGAAATAAAGATGGAAGCAAGCAAACATGTAACAGATCTAGTTCCAAATGGTGTTTCAATGCTTAGAAACAAGGCCTAGGGATCATACTTTCACTAGTGAACACTCTCATATAAATATCTTATCTTTATGATACTACTCTTAACTACTCTCCGGTTGGACACTCTAATCCATGGTAGGGCTATAACAGCACACCTCAAAGTAAGCCTTTCCCATCTAGAAAACCCCACACTGTCACCTTGAGCACTAGATGGTTCCAACAAACACCACAATTTCATAGAGACATCCAACTCCAAATATAACTCATAACAAGTATTTGTAATCTCTAGCCTAAGTGCCACCATGGTGTGCACGTTGTCACTTTCACACACATGGGGAGAGCAGAGATCTATTAAAGCACTTGAGTAGCAAGGTAGATCTACTTGATTACAAAGCTCATGATCACAATATGATCATGCATAGAGAGAGATGAACACATAGCTACCGGTATAACCCTTAGCCTCGAGAGAGAACTACTCCCTCCTCATCATGTGAATCAGCAAGGGCGATGGAGATGGTGGTGGAGATCGATGGAGATGGCTCCGGGGGCACTTCCCCGTCCTGGCAGGGTGCCGGAATAGAGACTTTCTGTCCCCTGAATCTCCCTTTCGGTGGCGGCGGCGCTGCGGAACTTTTCGTGGCTGGAGGCTTGATGATCTTGGGCTTCTGCATCGGGGGGCTCTTATAGGCGAAGGAGGCAAGGTCGGTGGCCGGCCAGGGGGCCCACACCATGCCCTGGTGGGGCCTGGGCTGGCCCGCGCCAAGGGGTGGTGTGGCCACCCTGTGGCCCCTCTCTGACTCTCCTTCTGGCTCCGTGAGTCTTCCGGGAAAATAGTAACTTTGGCTTTTGTCCCGTCCAATTCTTAGAATATTCATTTTCTGACTTCCTAGAACCAAAAACAGCAGAAAACAGGCAACTGGCACTGTGGCATCTTGTTAATAGGTTAGTCCAAGAAATCATATGAAAAGTACTCCAAAGCAGGAAGAAAACAGAAGAAAGTAGATAAAACCAAGCATGGAACATCAAAAAAATTATAGATACATTTGCAATGTATCAACATCCCCAAGCTTAACTCCTGCTCGTCCTCGAGTAGGTAAGTGATAAAAAGAAAGAATAATTTTTTAGGTGACATGCACCATCATAAACTTGATCAAAGTATTTGTAAAACATTGATAGCTGAGATCATAGTACTTAAATCATAACATGAAAGACAAAGTTCTAACAATAAGGCAAAGCAACTATGTTGCAACATGAAAAGACACAAACAAAAGATTTATGAATAACAATGCTTTGCAAGTCGTTTGTTTGTTTCACATAAAGAAAACATAGCATAGTGGCATTCAGCTTGTCCCTCATAGAATAGCAAACATAAATGCATAGGACACCTTCAAAGTTCATAAGAGTGACTAGATACAAATAGTTTAAAACAAGCAATATCAAAGTTATGCATCAATCAACAAGTCTTGGGACAATTCACATAGAACTAAGAATGGCCACTATGTCTCAAAGTAGGTGCATAAAGATAGAAGGTGGAGACTCAATATATAAGTGGAAGAAAGGCCTTCATAGAAGGAAGTAGGGATTCAAGTCTCATAAAGAGCTTCCAAAAATTATGGTACTTAATAGCTTTCAGCTCTCATTGCCCCTATCATAAGCATCTTGAAGTGATTAAGGTTAAAGTGAACAAACTATGGAGTATATGCTTGACAAAGTATAAGTTGGAAATCTCATGTCCCTTGAATATGTGGGCCGCTCCTCATGCTACTCAAGTTTAGTCACCGGTAAGTTCTTGTCATCGTAAGTACATGTGTATCATAGAGAACCACCAACGGGGTACCCCTTGCCCGATGATACGGAAGAATCCCCATATCAAAATGACAAGGCAAGCAGACAACGAGCATCTCAGCAATCTTCTTATTTACCATGGGAATAAGGTGCTTTTTTCTCTCTTTCCTCTTTTTGTATATCTCTTTTTTTTCTTTTTTTTCTCTTTTTTTCTCAATATCTGACTCTTTTTTTATAAGAAGAATGCTTCATAGACAGCTCATTATGGTTACGCTGCAGGTTTCCACCATGACAGCATGGATTAGACCAGCGGCCCAGGCGTTTCTCTAACACATATACATAACTCCATGGACTTACAAGCTCCCCTTTCATTTCACACCGACGACAGCCATAGACAAAAGATCATGATATCAACTAGGTACAAAGTACAAGTGCAATGTTGAAAGCGTTCCCCATGACAGTATGGTTCTGCTAATCCCCAACAAATAAGTGCAAGCATATACAACATAGACGACACAATGGTTCAAGTTTATTAAGGGCAAGAAAAGTAAAGTGTGCCATCAAGTTCGTGAGAGCTTTAATCACTAGTTTTCTCGTAACAAGTTTAATTTGGAAGGTAAACAAAAATATGAATATACTTGGAATAGCATATGCTAATAGGTAGGTATGGTGGACTCTTTGGAATAACTTGGTTTAGGGAGTTGGATGCATGAGTGGAACTCATACTTGGTTGTGGAGGCTAGCAAAAGACTGGGAGCGACAAACTAAGAGAGCAATAATGGCCATAATCATGCAGAGCGACAAAACATCATTGATCAAAGCATAAAGTGATACTACAAGTTGAAAACTAAAGGATCATAAAGGCTATGGTGACTTGAGATAGTCATAACATGGCGTGAGCATGCGCCAAGTCAACCCAAATAAAGCATCAAAGGAGAATACCACTATACTATGCTTTAATATGCTAAAACAACACATGATTCATCCAAGGCACATTAAGCAATCTCAATTGTTTATGACAAGTCACGCTACAGCAAAGAATACTAAGCATAAAGCCAAAACAATATCAAGCATGGCATGACAAAGCATAGGCCACGGTCAAAAACAAGCTCTCTTTAACACTTAAGCATGAACTTTCCTACTCTTTTCCAACCCAAACCAAACTATTTGAAAACCAATGTATGAAAGAGGGGGTCCAAACAATTTATTCATCAAACTAGGCAAACCAAGCAAACGAAAACCAAAAACAAAAAAGAAAAAGAAGACGCTCCAAGAACAACACAATTGTGCATGACACAATAAAAATGAAGTGTTTGGAAGAAACCTGGGATTTTTATTGATGAAGAGGGGGATGCCTTGGGCATCCCCAAGCTTTGACGCTTGTACTTCTTGGATATTTCTTGGGGTGACACGCGTGGCATCCCCAATCTTGAGCTTTAGTTCATCCTTCATCGCATTACTCATTCCTTCCATACACCTGAAATTTTTCCTTCATACAAAACTTCACATAATCTTTATTAGCAACATTAGTGCACTCAAGATAATAAGTCTTTAGGTTCAGTTCTAACACCAATTAAACTTCCACTAAAACACTAGCTACTTTAGCACTTCCCTCAAAAATCTCAATTCCCCAAAAGAACTCAAAAAGGAACCAACAAGAAGCAAATGCAGAAAATGGCAGAAATCTGTCAAAACAGACCAGCAGGTAAAGACGAATTTTTTCGAAGACCTTATGTTGCTCAAATCAAAAAGTGTTGAACTAACGAAAGTTAAATAACAACCTGGGGCAGAAGCACAAAACTTCACGCCTCAAAAATACTTTCAAATATTTTACACGAATTTTTACGGTGAAGCATAGAAATCTGTTTCGGGACAGCAACTTTCCCAAGCATTACTTCTCTCCCATTAGAGGTTACTCTTAGCACAAAAAGCAAATAAAAAGGATAAGGAGCGGTTATTACTGAGGTAATAACTTCCAAGACTCATCTAAAACTTATGGGTTATCTCCCAATAAGTACTTTTCTTTAATGCCTTCAAGTTAGGCATGATAGTTTGAGAAGATGCTCACATAAGGAATATGAATTGAAGTAAAAGAGAGCATCAAGAAGCAAATTCAAAACACATTTAAGTCTAACCCACTTCCTATGCATAGGAGTCTTGTAAAGAAACAAGTCATGAAAGCAAAAGTCAACAAGCATAGGAAACCAAAACAAGTGCAACTTCAAAATTTTCAACATAAAGAGTGGAAACTTAATATTATTGAGACACATAAAACCATGTTTACCTCTCTCATAATAAATTTCAGTAGCATCATGAATAAAATTAACAATATAACAATCACATAAAACATTCTTATCATGAGCCACATGCATAAAAGAATTAATACTCTCCACATAAACATAGTCATTCTTATTAATTTTAGTGGGGGCAAATTCAACAAATAGCTCTCATTATTATCCTCATCACCATAATCATCAAATATAGGAGGCATATCGTAATCATAAATTTCCTCCTTAATAGTAGGTGGACTGAAAATATCATACTCATCATTGTAATCATGATATATCAGAGGTATAGTATCATCAAAGTAAATTTTATCCTCCGTGCTTGGGGGACTAAAAATATCGTGCTCATCAAAACCAGCTTCCCCAAGCTTAGACTTTTCCATAGCATTAGCAATAATGGTGTTCAAATAATTCATACTAATAACATTGCTATTAGCATGCAAATAAAGTTCCATAGGTTTTTTAATTCTCTCTTCAAACACTTCATGTCCTAACTCAAGATAAATACTATAAAGATCTCTAATTTTGTTGTTGTTTTCCATTAAGCCTAACTAGTGAAAACAAGAAACAAAAAGACAAAATTGCAGAATCTAAAGGAAATAACTTCGAGCACTCACACCGGAGGATGTGAGTACCTTTTACCTTACCTCCCCGGCAACGGTGCTAGAAAATAGCTTGATGTCTACGCACTTCTATTCTTGTAGACAGTTGTTGGGCCTCCAAGTGCAGAGGTTTGTAGAACAGCAGCAAGTTTTCCCTTAAGTGGATCACCCAAGGTTTATCGAACTCAGAGAGGAATTGGTCAAAGGTATCCCCTCTCAATCAACCCTGCAATCAAGATACAAGAAGTCTCTTATGTCCCCAACACACCCAATACACTTGTCAGGTGTATATGTGCACTAGTTCGGCGAAGAGATAGTGAAATACAAGTGGTATAGATAATTATAAGTGGTAACGGTGATAGAAAATAGCTTGATGGCATGAAAGAGACTAAAGGAAAACTGAAATAAAGATGGAAGCAAGCAAACATGTAACAGATCTAATTGCAAACGGTGTTTCAATGCTTAGAAACAAGGCCCAGGGATCATACTTTCACTAGTGAACACTCTCATATAAATATCTTATCTTTATGATACTACTCTTAACTACTCTCCGGTTGGACACTCTAATCCATGGTAGGGCTATAACAACACACCTCAAAGTAAGCCTTTCCCATCTAGAAAACCCCACACTGTCACCTTGAGCACTAGATGGTTCCAACAAACACCACAGTTTCATAGAGACATCCAACTCCAAATATAACTCATAACAAGTATTTGTAATCTCTAGCCTAAGTGCCACCATGGTGTGCATGCTGTCACTTTCACACACATGGGGAGAGCAGAGATCAATTAAAGCACTTGAGTAGCAAGATAGATCTACTTGATTACAAAGCTCATGATCACAATATGATCATGCATAGAGAGAGAGATAAACACATAGCTACCGGTAGAACCCTTAGACTCGAGAGAGAACTACTCCCTCCTCATCATGGGAATCAGCAACGACGATGGAGATGGTGGTGGAGATCGATGGAGATGGCTCCGGGGGCACTTCCCCGTCCCGGCAGGGTGCCGGAATAGAGACTTTCTATCCCCCGAATCTCCCTTTCGGTGGCAGCGGCGCTGCGGAACTTTTCTTGGCTGGAGGCTTGATGATCTAGGGTTTCTGCATCGGGGGGATCTTATAGGCGAAGGAGGCAAGGTCGGTGGCCGGCCAGGGGGGGCACACCATGCCCTGGCGCGGCCTGGGCTGGCCCGCGCCAAGGGGTGGTGTGGCCACCCTGTGGCCCCTCTCCGACTCTCCTTCTGGCTCCGTGAGTCTTCTGGGGGAATAGTAACTTTGGCTTTTGTCCCGTCCAATTCTGAGAATATTCATTTTCTGACTTCCTGGAACCAAAAACAGCAGAAACAGGCAACTGGCACTGTGGCATCTTGTTAATAGGTTAGTCCAAGAAATCATATGAAAAGTACTCTAAAGTTGGAACAAAACACAAGAAAGTAGATAAAACTAAGCATGGAACATCAAAAATTATAGATACATTTGCAATGTATCAGCAACTTAGGCGGATGATCAGCACGGTCAAAGGTGATTACCACTTCCGACCAATCCAAAAATTGAGGGACAGCCAGAACTGTTGCATTAAGCTCATGTAGAACTGCTTTTTAAACCTTTGCTGGTTGAGATCCGAGGAAGGTGACGTAAGTGTCTTTCTTGGTCGGAAAAGTTTTCTTCCCTTCCGGCTTGGGATTTGAAGCATCAGCTTCCTCCATGTCGGAATCTTCCTTGGTCTCTTTATCCTTTTTGGGATTCTTCTTTCCCTTCTTCCGCTTAGCCCTATAGCCAGCAGTATCGTCTTTCTTGATGTCATCATTGAAAAGACACTCGGTGTTTGTGTGGGCCGAGCACCCAATTGGCGTCTAGGTGATGCCAGGTTGTTGGCAATGTCGGCCCAAGAGTAGGTTTTGCCAGGTTGCTGTTCTCCTCTACCTTGAACCCTTGACGTCCCACGACCGCGTCCGCGGCCACCGCCGCGTCCTCCTCTTGATGTCCCACGACCACGTCCGCGGCCACCGTCGCGTCTAGGTGACTACTGCCGTTTCCGCGTTGGGATTTTCTTCCGAGGTATTCTTGCGCTTCTGAGATTGTTGCTTTGGTTGTTTTGCCGACTGTGGCACAGCTAGGGAGTTCAGTAATCCCTCTGCATCGTCATCAACATTTGCATACTTGCTCGCTGTTTCTATCATCTCTCCCAAATCAGTGACCTTGTCACACTTCAAGCGATGACGTAGTAGACCAATTGGGAGTCCTGCAATGAAAGCTTCAATCGCAGTTTGGTCATTTACTCCTCCACAGGAGTTCTTGGTGTCGATCCATCATCCAAGATAATCCCGGCAAGTTTCTCCGGCTTTCTGGGTGCAACGCTGTAGGTCTCCTACCGTACAGGGCCTCCGGTATGTGCCTTCCAAATTCTGAAAGAACGCACTTTGAATGTCATACCAGTTGTGGATGGTGTTCTCCGGAAGTTTATTGAGCCATGATCGTGCCGTCTTTCGCAACATGAGTGGGAGATATCGGGTCGCGACCAGGCTGTTTCCGCCTTTGGCGATACAACAAGCTTGGAAGAAATCCTAGAGCCAAGTAACTGGCCGAGCTATACCGTCGTAGGCCTGAATATGTCTTGAGATAGCGAATCCTTCCGGGAATTTTGTGGCTCTTATGCGTGGTCCGAAGCACTTTGGGCCCACGTATATATCATCGTTTTCGTAGAGTCGCGCCTCTATGTTGGAATTGATCATGTGTCTTGCGTCACTTGGGGATAAAGATCGTCCCGAATGACGGTTGCGGCTGTGGTGCCTTCGAGCCAGACTTCGGCATCTGCCACCACCTCCTCCACCACGACGCCCTCGTTGGCCTCCTTGGGAACCGTTGTGATGGCTACTTGGTGGATAGGGTGGAGCAGCTGGGTTGTTTCCGGCTGATCGCCGGCCTCTGTCCGGAGCGTCATTATTCCGGTTCTGGGGAGGGTCTTCATTGTGACGAGCCTCCTGCCGGTTTGTCTCGGTGCGGTGTCCGTCATTCCCTCGCACGTCCACCCGACGGCTTGCGTGTCTTGGAGGTGGCATTCTTTGTCGGTCCTACTCCCGATGTTTCTCTTTATCTTCTTCCCTGCGATCCTTCGACTCTCGCCTGGGGCGATTCTTCGGATTTAGTGTAGCAATTGCATCTTGCTCCGCAACTGGGGTAACATTGCGCCAGTCACGTGCAGCTTTGTGGTGCTGTCCTGAAGATCCGGTTCTTGAGTAGTTGTCTTCCCGACGGTCGGAACGATGATGCTGTTTCGGAACACGTTGGGGTCTTACGTCAGCCCAGGCCGGATCCGTGCGACATTGGTCAGAGTGGGAGACCAGTTTTTGACTTCTGGATAGGGCGACCTTTTGCTGTTCTAGACCCTTGTTGAGTAGGTAAATGCCCAACCGGATCTGCTCTAGGCCTGGATTAGCAGATAGGATTTCTCGAGCCGCAACGGTGTTTTGTACTGGAGTTGGATACACCCAATCCCCGTTCCTGTTGCGTCGAGGCATCCCATGTTCTCCTCCAAAGAGGACTTTGTGAATCTGCGGGAATTGGTCATCATGAGTATGATGTTTCCTGGTCTTATGATGTTGCCTGGAGTTGTACTTCCCTGCAGTTGCCATGCGTTTGTTTTCTTCCTCAAGGTTTTTGGCTTCATCGAGGAGTACTTGGCGACGCGCTTCTAGGGCCTGGGCCCTTTCATCCAGCTCTTCAACAGTAAGTTCTACAGCTGTAGGAATAGGTGTGGTTAATGCAGCATCGATGAGTTTACGCGCACCTTCAGTGATCACGTGTCCATCCACCGACTCTTCTTTGGGCTCGTCTGGGATAAGTGCTCCATCCGAGTCTTCCTCATATTCCTCGGTAATCACCTCCTCTGCCGGAGGGTCTTTTGCCGGGGTCTTGTTCTTCTTGTTCTTCTTCTTTGCTTTCTTGGCAGCACCGGTAGCAAAGACGGCTTTGGGTCCGTTTCCCGGAGTCAAACTTTGATCGGTACTTTTGGCCATTTGGTTCTCGGGATCGTCTCCGAGATCCATGTTGTCCTGTGCTTTGGGAGAGTTTTCTTTGGATCCTTCGTCCATGTCTTCTCCTTTTGCAGCAGCTATGGAGTTAATCTCCTCTTCATATTCCACGGAGAACTTCCGGAAATCTGCCGACGTCATGGAGTCATCCGAAGATGCCGGTAATTCGACGCTTGTTCTGATAGCCTCCAGCACAGAGTCGGTGTTGTCTCCAGCATAGGCGGAGCCGGATCCGGATCCCACATATTCAACAAAGTGCGATGTGCGCCTCCTGAGATAACTATGGTCTTCATGGTAGGCTTTGAAAAAACGCCTGATGGTCTCGAGGATTGCATCCACGCCTGAGTTTTGCATCATCATGCGCCTTAGTGTATATCTCAGGAAGGGCTTGTCTGTCCTGGCGTCATCAGAGCCGGAACCAGAGTTATCTTCTTGTTCTTCCTGGATTTTGACCTCCGCAGGTGGATCGATCTGGGATTCGGGCTTGCTAGGGAGATCCACTCTAGATCCGACATGCACCGCGAGATCTACCTTAGGTTCAGCTTTCTCCACTATCTCCGCAACTGGTGCGGGCTAGGTGGGATTAGGGTTTTCTGAGATCCAGAACTCTGTCGCTTCCGCGGACAGAAAGGACCCAGAAATTTCTTCTGCCTCTATCATCACCGCTGGGGTGGGTTGGGCAGGTTTAGCGAAACCGATGTAAACATCAATCTCGCCAAAAGATATGATGGTGTAGGTGGTCACGGCTTCCCTAGCCGGAATCCAAGTCTCGTCGAGGACGATGAAAGGGACGTCACTGGCATATAGGATGCGACCGACGGCAATAGTCTCGCCGATTCTGATTCTTGCAGATTCCGCTCGGATTGCAGATCCGAAACTCACTTGCCCCACGGTGGGCGCCAACTATCATCGGATTGATGACAAGTACGCCATGAGGGGGTCCTCGAGGCATGCGGAAGAGAGGGGTGTGAGATGTACGGTGTTCCGGGATGGTGAGCACACAAGTTTACCCAGGTTCGAATCCGCCGGCTTTGGACGGATCCTACTCCTGCTAGCAATCCAGTAATACGGTAGAGCCGAAATATGAGTTACAAAGGGTTCGCCTGTGTGAGTTGAGATTGTGATAGTAAGGGTGTGCCCTAAAGGCTCTCCCTAGGACGGCTTATATAGATATCCATCCTAGGGTTTACAGGAGAGATCTATCTGGCTACGACTAAGAGTCGGTTGTAGAGTACATCTTGAACTACAAGTAACACTATGGGCCTATGTCGATAAGTATTCTGGGCCTTCCCGTAGCCAGACTGGACTCCGTCTCTTTTCCCTGACTGGGCCGCTTGTGACGCAAAGCTCTAACCCGAACTGGGCCACCCTGGTCAGTGAGGAACTGTGAGGATACCCGAAAAGTATATCCCCAACACGGGCGCCCTCTCATCCTTCGCCGACACCACCTCCCGCCTCCAGTTGGCCGAGGTATCCATCGGTAAGGAGCAAAGTGAGGAGGCCACCTAGGCCATGGTAATCCACGGTGGTGGCCATGGTGGCAGCCCTAGCAACAGCGATGGACATCGTGGCGCTTCCAGGAGCGGGGCGATGACCGCGGAGGCGGCCAGAACTCCGGGCGCGGCGACCGCAGCGGTGGCGCCCCTAGCTACATCAACCCAAACAACCGAGGGCGGAACCCCATCCCCGGCTACTAGCCAAATGGAGGACGCGGTGGCCTGATATGTTTCAAACGTATCAATAATTTTTGATGTTCCATGCTTAGTTTTATCTACTTTCTTATGTTTTGTCCACACTTTGGAGTACTTTTCATATGATTTCTTGGACTAACCTATTAACAAGAGCCACAGTGCCAGCTGCCTGTTTTCTGTTGTCTTTGGTTCCAGGAAAGTCAGAAAATGAATATTCTCGGAATTGGATGGGACAAAAGCCAAATTCATTATTTTACCGGGGGACACCTGGAGCCAGAATACGAGACGGAGAAGGGCCAGAGGGTGGCCACACCACCTGGCCGCGCGGCCAGGCTTGGCCCGCGCCAGGGGGTGGTGTGGCCAGCCTAGGCACCCCCTCGGCCTCTCCTTCCGCCTATATATTGCCTCTGATACGGAAACCCTAAGTACCCGATCAAAATCCATGAAAGAGTCTGTAGCCGCCGTCATCTCCATCCCTAGATCGCGAGGGATCTGAAGCTCTTCCCGGCACCCTGCCGGAGAGGGGATTCACCCTGGAGGCCTTCTTCATCATCATGCAAGCCTCCGGTGTGATGCCTGAGTAGTTCATCTCTGGACTACGGGTCCATGTAGTAGCTAGATGGTTCGTTCTCCTCCTTTGTGATTTCATGTATAGATCTTGTGAGCTCCGTTCATGATCAAGATCATCTATTTGTAATTTTGCATGTTGTGTTTGTGGGGATCCGATGGATATTGAGATGCTATTTTAGATTGATTATTGATTCTATCATGTCTTTGTTATTTGTGATCTTGCATGCTTTCCGTTGTTAGTAGCTATCTTGGCCAAGTAGATGCTAGCAACTCCAAGAGTTAGTATTTATGCTCGATAGTGGGTTCACGCCTCTGGTAATCTGGGGAAGTGATAGAAATCTCTAAGGTACTAGATGTGTTGTTGCTACTAGTGAGAAAAAGACAATCCTTTGTTCATAGAACAATCATATTGTTTACATTACACGCAATTCATAATGAAATTATCTGTTGCTTGCAACTTAATACTAGAGGGGGTTCAGATGATAACCTGAAGGTGGATTATTAGTCATAGATGCAGTTGGATGGCGGTCTATGTATAATGTTGTAATGCCCAATCGAATCTCAAAGGAGTCAAGATGATTAGTATTTGCTTGTATGCTTTCTCGATGTTTTTCAATTGCCCCGCTGTAATTTGTTCACCCAGCATGTTATCTATCTTAAGGAGAGCAACCTCTAGTGAACTATGGACCCCGGTCCTTTCTTTTACATTCAATCTACAATCAACTGTTTACTGCTTTGTGTTTACTTTCTGCAAACTATTACTTCCTTCCATTCGATATGTTTAATCCTTTGTTTTCAGCAAAACCGGTGAGATTGACAACCTCATCGCAAGTTGGGGACAGAGTTCTGTGGTTGTGTTGTGCAGGTCTCCACATTGCTGCTGGCACCGGTAGTGCGCCCTGCCAACGTTCAGCTAGCTACACCTTTGGGGTGTTTCCTTGCTCCTACTGGATTGATAACCTTGGTTTTATAACTGAGGGAAACTTACTGCTGTGCTCATCATACCTTCCTCTTGGGGTTCCCCAACGAGCTCGTTAATACACGAGTCAGCAAGTATTTTTCTGGCGCCGTTGCCAGGGAGTCAAGGACATCTTCACAAGGGGAGTCCCTCATAACCAATCTCTTTACTTTGTTATTTTTGTTTTGCTTAGTTTCTTTTTGCTTTGTTTGCTTGTTTCTTTATCAAAAACACACACAAAAATTCGTTTTACAAGTTTGCTTTCTTTATTAAAAATACAAAAAAATGACTACTCTTGAAAACACTAAGTTGTGTGACTTCACTAGCACCAACAATAATGATTTTATGAGCACACTTATTGCTCCACCTGTGCCTGAAGCTACTTTCTTTGAAATAAAACCCGCTTTTCTCAATCTAGTTATGAGAGAAAAAATTTCTGGTATTGGTAATGAAGATGCTGCTGCCCATCTAAATAACTTTGTTGAACTTTGTGAGATGCAAAAGCATAGGGATATAGATGGAGATATTATTAAGCTTAAATTGTTTCCTTTCTCTTTGAGAGGAAAAGCTAAAGAATGGTTGAATTCCTTAACTAGGAATAGTATTGATTCTTGGACTAAATGCAAAGATGCTTTCATTGGAAAATACTATCCTCCTGCTAAGATTATATCTATGAGAAGTGAAATAATGAAGTTTAAACAATCTAATAATGAACATGTTGCTCAAGATTGGGAAAGAATGAAATCTTTGGTAAAGAATTGTCCCACTCATGGACTGACTACTTGGATGATTATCCAAACCTTTTATGCAGGATTGAACTATTCTTCAAGAAATCTATTGGATTCTGCTGCTGGAGGTAACTTTATGACCATTACTTTGGGTGCTGCAACAAAGCTTCTGGATAATATGATGGTTAACTTTTCTGAATGGCATACTGAGAGAGCTCCACAAGGTAAGAAGGTAAATTCTGTTGAGGCAACCTCCTCCTTGAGTGATAAGATTGATGTTATTATGTCTATGCTTGTTAATGGGAAAGCCCATATTGATCCAAATAATGTTCCCTTAGCCTCTTTGGTTGCTTAAGAAGAGCAAGTTGATGTGAACTTTATAAGAAATAACAATTTTGGCAACAATGCTTATGGTAATAACAATTATAGGCCCTATCCTCCTAATAATACTTATGGTTATAATGGCAAACCTGGAGCACCTAGTGAGGGAAGAATTTTAGAAGTTGAAATAGCCACTAAAAACTTCATGCAAATGCAATATGAGCAAAATAAACTATTCACTAAAACTATGGAGGAACAATCTACCATTTTGAAGAACATTAGCCATCAACTTGAGAGTCTAAATAGGGAAATCCCTAGTTTACAATTGAAACTTTCTAATGTTGAAAGAAATATATCATCTTTGTCTGAAGCTCAATCCTCTTTGATTAATAAAATGGCTACTAAACCTGAAACTATTGATAATCCCTTTGCAGCTACTAATTCCATACAAGTAAGAATTGATGAAAATGTTAGACTATTAGCTGAATTGCATGCTAAGTGGGAAAGAGAAGATGAAATTGCTAGAAACATTAGTGTTTCTACTATCACTACCACTAGGGTTGAGGCTAGTAATAGTTCTACTACTCTAGATGATAATTATGATTTCGATCTTGATGGTTGCAACATCTCTGAAGTTATTAAGTTCCTACAAAAGCTTGCCAAAAGTCCTAATTCTAGTGCTATGAACATGACCTTTACAAAACACATTACTGATGCTCTCATAAAAATTAAAGAAGAAAAGATGAAACATAAGGCTTCTATTCCTATAAAACAAGAAGATGGTTGGGAACCCATAATTAATATGAAAGAGAATGATTTTGATTTCAAAGCTTTATGTGATCTTGATAGTAGTGTTTCTATTATGCCTAGAAGGATTTATCATATGCTTGATTTGCCACCACTTGAAGATTGTTATTTGAATGTCCCACTTGATGATAATGTTAAAAAGAAACTCATGGGGAGTATTAATGATGTTATTATTATGGTTAACAATGCCTATGTCCCCATTGATTTCTATGTTTTGGATGTTGAATGCAATGCTTCTTGTCCTATTATTTTGGGAAGACCTTTTCTTAGAACTTTTGGTGCCATTATTGATATGAAAGAAGGCACCATTAAATATCAACTCCCACTCAAGAAAGGTATAGAACACTTCCCTAAGAAGAGAGAGAAGATTTCTTTTGCCTCTCCTATGAAAACAAAATTTTCTCTTAATGCTTCTTCATTTGAGAACACTTGATCCTTTTTCTTGCTTCTTATGCCTAACTTAAGGGCGTTACAGAAAAGTACTTATTGGGAGATAACCCAAAAGTTTTAGATGAGTCTTGGAAGTTATTACTTCAGTAATAACCGCTCCTTATCCTTTTTATTTTCTTTTTGTCCCAAGAGTAACCTCTAATGAGAGAGAAGTAATGATTGGGAAAGTTGTTGTCCCGAAACAGATTTCTGTGCTTCCCCTAAAAATTAGTTTAAAATCTCTGTATGTCCTTTTGAGGCGTGAATTTTTGTGCTTCTGCCCCAGGTTGTTATCTAACTTTCGTTAGTTCAACACTTTTTGATTTGAGCAACAGAAGGTCTTAGAAAAAAATCGTCTTTACCTGCTGGTCTATTTTGACAGATTTCTGCCATTTTCTGCATTTGCTTCTTGTTGGTTCCTTTTTGAGTTCTTTTGGGAAAATTTGAGCTTTTTGAGGGAAGTGCTACAGTAACTTATGTTTTAATGGAAGTTTTATTGGTTTTAGAACTGAACCTAAAGACTTATTATCTTGAATGCACTAATGTTGCTAATAAAGATTGTGTGAAGTTTTGTATGAAGGAAAATTTTCAGGTGTATAGAAGGAATGAGTAATGAGATCAAGAATGGACTAAAGATCAAGATTGGGGATGCCACCCGTGTCACCCCAAGAAATATCCAAGAAGTACAAGCATCAAATCTTGGGGATGCCCAAGGCATACCCTTCTTCATCAATAAAAATCCCAGGTTTCTTCCAAACGCTTCATTTTTATTGTTTCATGCACAATTGTGTTGTTCTTGGAGCGTCTTCTTTTTCAATTTTGTTTTGGTTTTTCGTTTTCTTTTGGTTGCTTAATTTTCTGAATAAATTGGTTGGACCCCCTCTTCCATACGTTGGTTTTCAAATAGTTTGGTTTGGTTTGGAAAAGAGTAGGAAAGTTCATGCTTAAGTGTTAAAGAGAGCTTGTTTTTGACTGTAGCCTATGCTTTCTCATGCCATGCTTGATATTATTTTGTCTTTATGATTAGTATTATTTTCTGTAGCATGACTTGTTGTAAACAATTGAAATTGCTTAATGTGCCTTTGAAGAATCATGTGTTGTTTTAGCATATTAAAGCCTAGTATTGTGGTATTCTCCTTTGATGCTTTATTTGGGTTGACTTGGCGCATGCTCACGCCATGTTATGACTATTCCAAGTCACCATAGCCTTTATGATCCTTTAGTTTTCAACTTGTAGTATCACTTTATGCTTTGATCAATGATGTTTTGTCGCTCTGCATGATTATGGCCATTATTGCTCTCTTAGTTTGTCGCTCCCAGTCTTTTGCTAGCCTCCGCAACCAAGTATGAGTTCCACTCATGCATCAAACTCCCTAAACCAAGTTATTCCAAAGAGTCCACCATACCTACCTATTAGCATATGCTATTCCAAGTATATTCATGTTTTTGTTTACCTTCCAAATTAAACTTGTTATGAGAAAACTAGTGATTAAAGCTCTCACGAACTTGATGGCACACTTTACTTTTCTTGCCCTTAATAAACTTGAACCATTGTGTCGTCTATGTTGTATATGCTTGCACTTATTTGTTGGGGATTAGCAGAACCATGCTGTCATTGGGAACGCTTTCAACATTGCACTTGTACTTTGTACCTAGTTGATATCATGCTCTTTTGTCTATGGATGTCGTCGGTGTGAAATGTAAGAGGAGCTTGTAAGTCCATGGAGTTATGTATGTGTGTTAGCGAAACGCCTGGGCCGCAGGTCTAATCCATGCTGACATGGTGGAAACCTGTAGCGTAACCATAATGAGCTGTCTATGAAGCATTCTTCTTATAAAAAAGAGTCCGATATTGAGAAAAAAGAGAAAGAGAAAAAGAAAAAAAAGAGATTATGAAAAGAGGAAAGAGAGAAAAAACACCATATTCCCATGGTAAATAAGAAGATTGCTGAGATGCTCGTTGTCTGCTTGCCTTGTCATTTTGATATGGGGATTCTTCCGTATCATCGGGCAAGGGGTACCCCGTTGGCGGTTCTCTATGATACACATGTACTTATGATGACAAGAACTTACCGGTGACTAAACTTGAGTAGCATGAGGAGCGGCCCTCGTATTCAAGGGACATGAGATTTCTAACTTATACTTCGTCAAGCATGTACACCATAGTTTGTTCACTTTAACCTTAATAACTTCAAGATGCTTATGATAGGGGCAATGAGAGCTGAAAGCTATTAAGTACCATAATTTTTGGAAGCTCTTTATGAGACTTGAATCCCTACTTCCTTCTATGAAGGCCTTTATTCCACTTATATATTGAGTCTCCACCTTCTATCTTTATGCACCTACTTTGAGAGCATAGTGGCCATTCTTAGTTATATGTGCATTGTCCCAAGACTTACTGATTGATGCATAGCTTTGATATTGCTTGTTTTAAACTATTTGTATATAGTCACTCTTATGAACTTTGAAGGTGTCCTATGCATTTATATTTGCTACTCTATGAGGGACAAGTTGAATACCACTATGCTATGTTTTCTTTATGTCAAACAAACAAACGTCTTGCAAAGCATTGTTATTCATGAATCTTTTTTTTGTGCCTTTTCATGTTGCAACATAGTTTCTTTGTCTTATTGCTAGCACTTTGTCTTTCATGTTATGATTGAAGTACTATGATCCCAGCTTTGAATGTTTTACAAATATTTGATCAAGTTTATGATGGTGCATGTCACCTCAAAAAATATTCTTTCTTTTTATCACCTACCTACTCGAGGACGAGCAGGAGTTAAGCTTGGGGATGTTGATACGTTGCAAACGTATCCATAATTTTTGATGTTCCATGCTTGGTTTTATCTACTTTCTTATGTTTTGTCCACACTTTGGAGTACTTTTCATATGATTTCTTGGACTAACCTATTAACAAGAGCCACAGTGTCAGCTGCTTGTTTTCTGCTGTTTTTGGTTCCAGGAAAGTCAGAAAATGAATATTCTTGGAATTCGATGGGACAAAAGACAAAGTCATTATTGTACTAGGGGACACCTGGAGCTAGAATACGAGACGGAGAAGGGCTAGAGGGCGGCCACACCACCTGTCCGCGCGGTCAGGCTTGGCCCGTGCCAGGGGTGGTGTGGCCAGCCCAGGCACCCCCACGGCCTCTCCTTCCGCCTATATATTTCCTCTGATACGGAAACCCTGAGTACCCGATCAAAAATCCACGAAAGAGTATGTAGCCACCGTCATCTCCATCCCTAGATCGGGAGGGATCTGAAGCTCTTCCCAGCACCCTGCCGGAGAGGGGAATTCACCCTGGAGGCCTTCTTCATCATCATGCAAGCCTCCGGTGTGATGCGTGAGTAGTTCATCTCTGGACTACGGGTCCATGTAGTAGCTAGATGGCTGGTTCTCCTCCGTTGTGATTTCATGTCTAGATCTTGTGAGCTCCGTTCATGATCAAGATCATCTATTTGTAATTCTGCATGTTGTGTTTGCGGGGATCCGATGGATATTGAGATGCTATTTCAGATTGATTATTGATTCTATCATGTCTTTGTTATTTGTGATCTTGCATGCTTTCCGTTGTTAGTAGCTATCTTGGCTAAGTAGATGCTAGCAACCCCAAGAGTTAGTATTTATGCTCGATAGTGGGTTCATGCCTCTGGTAATCTGGGGAAGTGACAGCAATCTCTAAGGTACTAGATGTGTTGTTGCTACTAGGGAGAAAACAACAATCCTTTGTTCATAGAACAATCATATTGTTTATATTACACGCAATTTGTAATGCAATTATCTTTTGCTTGCAACTTAATATTGGAGGGGGTTCGGATGATAACCTGAAGGTGGATTATTAGTCATAGATGCAGTTGGATGGCGGTCTATGTATAATGTTGTAATGCCCAATCGAATCTCAAAGGAGTCAAGATGATTAGTATTTTCTTGTATGCTTTCTTGATGTTTGTCAATTGCCCCGCTGTAATTTGTTCACCCAGCATGTTATCTATCTTAAGGAGAGCCACCTCTAGTGAACTATGGACCCCGGTCCTTTCTTTTACATTCAATCTACAATCAACTGTTTACTGCTTTGTGTTTACTTTCTGCAAACTATTACTTCCTTCCATTCGATACGTTTAATCCTTTGTTTTCAGCAAAACCGGTGAGATTGACAACCTCATCGCAAGTTGGAGACAGAGTTCTGTGGTTGTGTTGTGCAGGTCACCACGTTGCTGCTGGCACCGGTAGTGCGCCCTGCCAACTCTCAGCTAGCTACACCTTTGGGGTGTTTCCTTGCTCCTACTAGATTGATAACCTTGGTTTCATAACTGAGGAAAACTTACTATTGTGCTCATCATACTTCCTCTTGGGTATCCCCAACGAGCTCGTTAATACACGAGTCAGCACGGCCCTCCGCAGGGTGGGGGTCAGCAGCATGCCCCCTGGCGTGGGCATGGCGGCGGCCACCACGGTGGCCCGGGCAGTTCACAGACTGGGGAGGTTAGGAGTGCCTCCCTGTAGCCCTATATGGGCTACTTCACCCCCTGGGGGACACCGTTTCCCCCAACCCGCGCACCCTGGATCCCTCCCAATGCCACCGGCGTACTTGGCTCCCGCCCTGGAGTGCCCTCGCAGGCTAACCTAGTGATGTACGTTGCTCCACTGGCGTCGCACGCCACTGTACCCTACTCCTTCAACCACACCTCCATGCTCCATCAGGCCATGAGAAACTCCAATGTTGCCGCGTACCCGCCACAGCAGCCCGAATGGCTGATGGACTCCGGGGCCTCTTCGCACGTCATCGGTAAGATGGGTAATCTCACCACCTCTCAATCTACATTAGATCAGTCTAATTCTCATCATATCATTGTTGGCAATGGGTCTAACCTTCCAATATTAGCCATAGGACATGTTCAGATATCCTCACTTCCACTCTACCTACAAAATGTGCTCGTCTCTCCCAACATAGTTAAAAATTTGATATCTATGCGCAAATTCACTCGTGATAATTTTTTCTCCATCGAGTTTGACCCATTTGGTTTTTCTGTGAAGGACCTAGCTACCAAGACCCTTCTTCTTTGCTCCAATAGAGATGGGGACCTCTACCCATTCAACGGCTCCACCCCTTCGGCAACAACGGCATACACCACCACTGGCGGCAACATGTGGCATCGACGCCTTGGGCATCCCAGCTCCTCCACTGTTTCCCATTACCCCTATACTTTCTTAGCACATGTAATAATAACACTCCTAGTCACCCCTCCACGTGTGAAGCTTGCCAACTTGGTAAAGAAGCTCGCCTCCCCTTCCCCACCACCCTCTCCCATGCTTCTGTGGTTTTTCAACTCGTTCATTGTGACTTATGGACATCACCGGTTGTTAGTTTTTCGGGTTACAAATATTACTTGGTTGTTTTGGATGATTTCTCCCATTATTCATGTACCTTTCCTTTGCGCAACAAATCTGATACTTGTGATACCCTTCAGCAATTCTTTCACTATGTTCAGACCCAATTCAATATTACTATCAAGTGCTTGCAATGTGACAACGATGGTGAATTTCTCTCTCATGCTTTACGCGAGTTCTTTTCCAAAAATGGTGTTTGTTGTCATGCCCACACACCTCGCCGCAAAACGGCAAGGCCGAGCGCCTCTTACGCACCACCAACGACATCTTCTGCACCCTCCTACTCCAGACAGCGCGGCCGCCACCGTTTTGGGTCGAAGGTCTCCACACCGCCACTCATCTCCTCAACATACGTCCCTCTCGCTCAGTTCATTTTCATACTCCACACTACCGATTTTACGACACCCACCCACCTACGATCACTTACGCGTTTTTGGTTGTTTGTGCTACCCCAATCTCTATGCCACATCTCCTCACAAACTTGCACCTCGGTCCATGCATTGCATTTTTATTAGGTACCCACACGAAAAGGCTACCGCTGCCTAGACCTATCTTCCCGGCGCGTCATTGTTTATCGACACGTGATATCACCGAGAGGGCCCAGAGAATACCTATCCGTCATCGGGATGGACAAATCCCACTCTTGATCCATGAGCTTCTACATAACACTTTTGTAGCACTGAACCCACCTTTATAATCACCCTTTCACGGTGTGACGTTTGATGTTATCAAGATACTCTTCCAGTGTTAGTGATTAACATGATCTCATGGTATAAGGACTAGGATTACTTTGTTAGATGTTATAGCAATATAAACACAATGACTTTGATCGTAATGCTATACTTCGGATGAATGTTCATCACATCATTCCACTAATGTTGTGACCTCGTTATTAACAACATCCAATGTCCATGATCAGGAAACCTTGATCATCTTGTTAATAAATGATCTAGTTTATAAGAGAGGCATAACTAGGAACTTTCCTTTTGTTTATTAAACACACATGTATTAACGTTTCCAAATTAATACAATTATAGCATGCACAATAAACATCTATCATATACTTGGAATATGTATAATAACAACTTTATTATTGCCGCTCAGGTCATATTCCCTTCAGATGGTTCCCTGCATGATCTTGTAGAGTTTGTTGTCCTCTTTAAAACGAGCCCAAGATCATCAAAATTGGACTCCGG
Organism: Avena sativa; assembly: GCA_916181665.1. Classification (NCBI taxonomy): domain Eukaryota; kingdom Viridiplantae; phylum Streptophyta; class Magnoliopsida; order Poales; family Poaceae; genus Avena; species Avena sativa. The sequence continues at coordinate 221,258,079 of OV702292.1, forward strand.
ATGCAAAAGTTATGGTTCTTTTTGTATTGGTCATTCTGCTAGTTTTTGCTAGACCGGAGACTCCGGACTAAATCTCCGATCTATCTCCAGACCGTGTACAGATCGTCCTCCAGTTTGTCCCCATTTGGCCTGGGTACACCAGAGACTCTGGTCCCAGTCTGGAGACTCCAGACCAGGCGATTCCTGGGCCTAACGGTTGGATTTCTAGGGACCTATTTAAGAGGCCCTTCTTCCCCAATGGTTCCCCAACCTTCCTTGCAAGTTTTTCACTACATTGCTGATCTTCTTGAGCTTTCTATCTTTCAATTCCTCCTATGATTCTTGCATATTCTTGAGGGATTTGAAAGAGGAGATCTAGATCTACAATCCCACCAATCAATCTCTCATCTAAGTGAGGGGAACATCTTCGGATCTAGATCTTGGAGTCTTTTGTGGATTTCTTCCATTGTTCTTCTCTCTTATTCCCCCATAAGCTTTTGTAGCTTTGGTGGAATTTGGGAGAGAATAACTTGAGCACTTCTTGTGTTCTTGCCATTGCATTTGGTGCATCGGTTGAGTTCTCGGTGAGGATTCGATTGGGTGAAAGGTGAGAAGATTTTTTACTCTTGGGTTCTTGGAACCTTAGATGGTTTGGTTGTATTGCAGGTTTGTGGATTACTTGGGCCCTCCAATTAATTTGTGGAGCTTTCCCCAAGCTTGTTAGTTGGAAGCCTCCAATTGAGTTGTGGAGAAGTGCCCCAATCTTGTGAGAGGTTCCGGATTGCCACCGACAAGTGCACCGATAGTGGAAGTTTGGATCGATCCCGTTGGGGTGAGATTCACAGGAGAACAAGGGAGGCCTTTTGTGGCATTAGTGGTTTGAAACCACCCCCTCTCCAAACGAGACGTACTCCATTGGGAGGAACTCGGTAAAACATCGTCGTCTCTGTGTGCCTCGGTTATCTCTATACCCGAGCTTTTACTTATGCACCTTACTTTGTGATAGCCTCCATGCTTGAAGTCTATATCTTGCTACCACATAGTTGCTTGTCTTGCTTAGCATAAGTTGTTGGGTGCACATAGGTGAACCATAGTATATATAGATTTTGTGCTTGACAAAGTAAACGCTAGTTTTATTCCTCCTTTGTTAAGCCCATCTCGTAAAAGTTTTAAACCGCCTATTCACCCCCCCTCTAGGCGACATCTGTGACCTTTCAATTGGTATCAGAGCCTGGTCTCTCATTTTAGGCTTCACCGCCTTGAGAGTAAAGATGTCGGCTAGGGGATTTGTGCACAATGAAATGTTCATATTCGATGGCACAAATTATGGTATATGGAAAACTCGTATGCTTATTCATTTTCGGGATATGGACCCAAATTTGGAGTGTATTGTAGATATAGGTTTTTCTCCTCCTATGTATTTTGAAAATCTATCTTGCGGGGATGAGAAAAACTTATATCTTGATGCTCAAGCTTCTAATGTTCTTTTTAATGCTTTGAGCTATGTAGTTACATCTTCAATCATTCCTTTTTGGAGCGCTCATGAGTTATGGACAAAACTTCAAGATAAATATGTTGCGTCCAATATTCTTGAGGATGATTGTGTTGCTTCCACTTCTGACCGAGATGAGTTTGCATCTTCTACCACCTCACCAACATGTGATTCTTCACAAGGTAATGATATAGTCAATGGTGATAGAAATTGCAATATGGATAGTGAGCTTACTATTAGTCATCCTTCATCTCTATCTAGTTGCAATGGTCTATCGTTGGACTCTAACACTTGTAGCACCCAAAACTCCTTATATGCTTGTGTTGGTAGTCCTTACACATCATGTAGAAATGGATTGAATAAATCTTATGATAATATGCTTGTGTTGTCTTGTTGCCATGATAAAAATCCTTCTATTTCCTCTAGTGCTTGTGTTGCTAACCATGTAGAGGAAAACGAAGATTATGTGGGCCAAGACAAGGTTTTGAATGGAGCTTCAAATAATTCATCATCATCATCCTCTCATGGTACCCACCTATGCCTTATGGCTAGGGATTCAAAGGTAACTCCTACTTTGGAACCCAATACCTCTTGTGATGATGAGGATGAGGACAATAAGGAAGAAGAGTTAGATGTTGATGATTTATATGAAAAGGGTGAGATGGTTTATCATGCTCTTGTTAAGAATAATAGTGCTTGCTCTAACTTCGTTGAAATCTTGGACTTTGCTATTAAGAGCAAAGAACATATTGATAAGTTAGAAGCACAAATTGAGGAGCATGAGAACACCATTGATAAAATGAGTATCTTTGAGCGTGAGTATGCTAATAAAATTGCGCATCTAAATGAAGCTCTTGAAGAGGAACAAACCACTAAGGAATCTCTTGAGGAGACTTTTTCTCTAGAGTTGTCTAGAGTGAAGGAATCTCATGATAGAGATCTTGAGGTGGCAAGTGATCTCAAAAGTAAAAATGATGGGCTTCAAGTTGCTTATGCTAAACTCCTTGAAGATTTTGAGCACCTCAAAAATGGCTCTAGGGTCATCAAGGGCGAGCTCATCAAACTCACCAAGTCACATGAGCAACTTAAAGCCTCTTACTCAAAAGAGCCTTCGAAGTTGCCCTCACCTCTTGCAATTAATTATGATGATTGTGCTACTAACTCTATTTCTTGTGAAGCATCTATTTTGAAGGAGAATGTGGAGCTAAAGACTCAACTTGCTTTGCTAACTAGCAAGTATGGGATCTTGGAAGAAAGTCATGGTAAGCTATCAAGCTCTCATAAGGATCTTCTAGCCTCCCATGATAGGCTAAAATGAGCTCATGAGCCTATTATGTCACAGGTAACATCTAATGAGCCTCATGTGGACATTAGCACTACTTCTACTCCAAATTTCATATTGCCATGTGCTAGTACTTATAATTCATCCACTCATGCCATTGCTACATTTTGTGATGAATTACATTCCGTCCATTGTTGCTCTAACACTATAGCATCAACTTCCTCTAGTATTGTTGTTCACACTAACCATATAGAGGAAATTAAAGAGCTCAAGGCTCAAGTCACTTCTTTGAAGAATGGCTTGGAAAAGGGTCATGAAGGGAAAACCACACTCAACAAGATCTTGAGTGTGCAAAAATCCCCCAATGACAAGAGTGGGCTTGGTTTCAAATCTAATGTCAAGAACAAGTCCACTATCAAGAAGAAGTCCAAGAGCAACAATAAGAAGGGCCAAGAACAAGTCAATAATTTGGCCAAGATTGTTTGCTTCAAGTGCAAACTTGAAGGGCACCATGTTAGATCTTGCCCTTTGAAGAAGAAGCCTCTTGGTGATAAGCAAAAAGGGAAGCGGCCTCTAGTTCAAGGTCATGGCTTATCTAAAGTTGTCGAAAGGCCACTTCCCAAGAAGATTGAAGCTAATTATCCCATTGTGGAGAAATCAAGTGAAAATAACGGGAAGAGAAGAACTTGCTACATTTGTCACGAGAAAGGGCACATTTCTTCCTCATGCACCATTGGTAACTCCTCATCCAATCCTATCATGATTTATGATGCTTATTCTCTTCGTAAGGATGAGGTTGGCAATGTGTTTGCCAAATTTGTTAGTGCTCAATGTGGTTTCAATAAAAGAACTATTTGGGTTGCCAAGCCTATTGTGACTAACTTCTTAGGACCCAACTTGGTTAGGGACCAACAAGCCAAAACTTTATCACTAGGTCTGTTTGGAGAGCATTGGAGACTTGGCTACATCATGAAGAATTAAGGGATCTTCATCCATTATATTTGTCAAGCCAAGTCAAGTGGATTATATTGTCTCTATCATATTTCCAATATTCCTCCTTGCGGTAACATGTGCTCAACTCATTACATTGAAAGTTACTTGCCCCTTGTGCATGTGTTAGTTTTGTACCTTGCATGTGTTTTGTATATGTTGTGCTTCCTACTTGCTTAACTTGAGAAATCAAGCTTGTGTATGTTGGCTTGCACACCACGTAATGTGTTTTATGGTGGAGCCTATTGCATCTTGTTCATATCTTAATTGGCTATTGTGGGAGATTAATGGACTATCCCATTTTGGGGGAGTGTGTTGTCCTTTGGGGCACCTCACAATCCTAAATGTGTGTACATGAGGAATACCACCTAGTATTGATATTGCAATATTATCTAGTCTCTATGTGGTATGTTTCTCGTGAGAAATTCAAGTTCTATAATGTCCATTAATCATCTCTATTTGGATCCTTTTTCCTCGTGTCGATATTTATGGTTTATCACATTATGGGGGAGTCATATGCGTAGTGCATATTTCAATCCTAGATAATGTGAAAATTCGAGGTTGTGTCACTTAGAATTGATATTGAGAATTGTCTAGCTCCTATGTGGCACATTAGATCATACAAGTTCCAATTTGTTTGAATGTTTTATGGCTCATCTTTTGGATCTTATGTGTGAGAGAGTTTCTTGGTATATGTTCCCTCAGATTTCGATCTCTATATCCTCATGGAAACCGTTAGCTTCAAGTTACTCTAATCACTAGTGATTGTGTGACTATTGGAAGCTACCAAGAATCTCTTTCGAAGAATCAAGCTTAATCCTTATACTTTGTTATATGCTTCTTAGTATGAATATGATCTTGGATATTCATGTGAACTACCTCGGGAAGATTACTCCCAATACTTCTTGTCCTTGTACAATTAGTACTACATTCATGGTAGAATTTATTGATCTATATACTTTGGCCATTACTTAATTTTGTATTATCTTTTTCCAAAAAATTTGTTGTGCTTTTTTTCCCATGTCTTCCTCGACTCTTGTGGATCTTTCTTTGTCTTGAAATTGTTTAGTGCTCTAGTTGATGTAGGTAGGGATGATGATCCCACGTGTGTGCATTCTGTATTCAAATGCAAAATCTTAAATAATGCACTAATCATGGGGGAGTTCTCCTATATTATTTATAACACTCCTTTTATGATTCTTCATGACATGTTTTGATCCCTACCATGTTTTAGGTCTTTGGAAGATAAATCTTTTCTTTGGTACTTTGTGCCATCTTGAAAATGTTGAGAGTTTGGTTCTTCGGTTGGAACCATTTTTTTCAATTGGTATTCTTTTTTTGGAGTTGATTTTCTCATTCCATGCTTTCTATTTAATCATTTGAATGGGATAAATCATTGATCATTTGTATTTTTTTATCCTTTTTGCTCTTTGACTTTTGCCTTGTTCACTTGTTGAACTTGGGGTCTATCATGTGTTGATTTGGTCTTTGATATAATTTGGACAATTGTTAGTCGTGTCACACTTTGGTGTGCCTTCTTGGTTCTACTGGTGTTGTGTTCAAACTATATCTCCTTTTGGACCTTGAAAGTCTTGTGCATGCATATTTACTAAATGTATATATTATGGTATGCTTGCTTTCTTTGATCCAATATATAGGGAAAACTCCACCAAATCCTATTTTGGCTAAGATGTGCGTGAAATTCAATTTCATATCAATATGCACATATTTATGTGGAGTCTCTCCTATGTATTGTAGTTTATCTAACTACTTTGGACCCAATGAGTTTTGGGACCACTGTGTACTTGAATGTTTTTTAGGTACATTAGAGATACATTGGATGCTTGTCTCAATAATAAGAAGAAGTGGTGACTAAATGATAATTGGAGGCAAGCTAGGATGATCAACAAACTCATATCTACTTCATCCTACCAATGGTATCTCAGTAACAAGTGTCCCTGTCATGCATACTTTTCTAGCATCCAACCTTTGTGGTTACATCATGGCATGATTTCCTTCAGTTACTTTTATCATGGTTCTTGCAAGATTTTATTGTAGCGTCCTTATTGTTATATGAGTAAGTTGAGATGAATGCATATTTTGGGGAGTATATAAAAATCATGTTTATGATTCACCAGTCCCACATATGTCAATCTAGCAATTCTATTGCTAATCATTTCCTCAATTTATCTCATGTGCAATATGGATGAATTTGTAAGGCTTATATGCTCTTTATGATACGTGTTGCCTTTCCCAATGCATTCCAACTATCTCTTGTTCCCTTGTGATAGTTGTGATGTATTTATTGGTGTTTGAAGGTCATTGGTGTTCAATAAGATAAATTTGAGCCTTTGGCCATGCTTTGTAGTAAAAATCTTATGGGAATAATCTATGACTTTCGTTTGGATATCTTGTTCATTCTTGAGTATCCATTTTGTGTGTACATGTTTATTTTTGGATGTATATCTTGGTGATTGTTATCTACCTAGAAACTTATACACATGATTATGGCTAAATCTCTAGTTAATGTCCTCTTGCTTTGGTGTCCACCTTGTGCTCCTTTTTTGGTGGCTCCAAAAGTTTTACTTTGAGTGCTGACCTTTTCATTTGTATCTTTTGGCACTCGTTGGTGTTAAGAAAGTTTACCTCTCTTGCCTTTGTGTTGTTATGTATGTTTTGGGGAGCAAGGATACCATGTTTATGCACTCTGCATTCAAAGCAATTATTATATTTGGTCCATAAAACCTTGGGGAGCTTTCCTAATTTACCTAAGAACACGCATTTTCTTTCTTGTTCTTGTTTGGTGTTTTGCTTGATTATGGGGAGTTAGGATTCCATAATTGTGCACCTTGTTGTGCATGAACCTTGGGGAGCTTCCTATTTTCATCTAAACACTCATTTGCTCTAATCATAATATATTCTCTCTTGCTTGTGGTCATGGTTTAAATGATATAGAGGGAATGAGGATGCCATGTTTGTGCATATTGTATTCAAACACAAATTATAATTTGTGCACAAACCTTGGGGAGTCTCCGCATATTATTTGGATCACTCTCTTTTCAACCTTATCATAATATCTATCTTTCTTTTGGTATCTTCCTTTTGTGAAGTGCTTCTTTTGATCTTTTGATTGCTTGCTTCATTCGTTGATGCTTCTTCACCATTTTATTTCTTTGCAATCTTTGGATCCTCAGTTTAGTTTGATTTCCTCCTGGTATTCGTCATTGGATACGTGCATTTGATTCCACTCATATCATGAGAAATACACACCATATGGAGGAACTCTCACTAAATTGGCCTTCTAAAGTTTTTCACCCATTTCGGCAATCGATGCCAATGGGGGAGATGTTTTAGAGGGTTTTAGGGAATTTGGTTGTGTGTTTTGGGTTTTGTACTTAAACACTTGCCTTGTGTGCTTTGCATCTTAGTGTGTTGCATGGCAACTTGAATATATAGAGAAAACTCCACCACCGGTAATGGTTGGCAATATATGCAATGAAATTCAAGTTCATCCACATGTGCATAGATTGTGGGGGAGTTTTCTCTATATTGTGGTTGTACTAACATCACATACTTGTGTTGTATTTGATGTTAGCACAACATTTTGTTTGATTAATTCCTTATATAAACCCTCTCAAAGGGATTGTCATCAATTACCAAAATGGGGGAGATTGAAAGTGCATGTGTGCCCCCATGTGTGGTTTTGGTAATTAATGACAATATTTATGGACTTATGTTTGCATTGAGTTTTACCTGTAGGATTTGTCCATAGGCAATGCTTGAACCATATGTTGGCTTCAAGGTTGGGAGAATAAGAAAGTGAAGAAGATCAAGTGTTGACCAAGGTTTCAATGAGTGATCCGGAGATTGGTCAAGTGAGAGCTGAGCCTATAGCAAGTGTGTCTTGAGGAATAAAGTTGGAGTGATATCTCTTATGTACCTTCAAGACACCAACATAATGAAGAAATAAGAAATGATGTGCAAGTTCAAGATGATCCACCTTGAAGAGATCATTTGCTTGAAGCTTTCCATCCTATGGTGATCATGGATTTGGGAAGATTATATGCTCAAAAGATAAGCTCTACCATAGTGGAGTATGGGGAGCAATTTGAAAGTCTTCACCAAGCTAGCGCAATCAAGAAAGGTGTTCCATCTTGAGGTGGAGAAGATCGTCATCATCAAGCTCAAGTGAAATATGTGCAAGACAAAGGTATGTTCTTGATAGGGTTTCCTTCTTACCGGTCTCGTGGTGTTAGTTGGAGAGACCGGTTTGTTAGATAGATAGCCGTACTATCAAGAGGGGCTCTTAAGTGAGTAACTTGATCATATCCTTCGTGAGAGCTCAAACCTTTGCATACTTGGCATCATCTTTCTTGGTTTTTATTTGGATCTTATCCATATGAGGTTCTTGAGCTTGTGGTAATATTCATAACAAGCTCTAGTTCATCGAAAACGGATTTCATATGCATTCTCTATTGCGTTTTCGATGTTGGAGGTTTTACCGAATTGTCTTTTAGAGGTTGGTAAAACCTTCCATTATTTGGTTCTTATCCATGACAGGATTTAGAGCTTGTATTAATCTTCATGACAAGCCCAAGTTCATCGAAAACGGATTTCATATGCATTCTCTATTGCATTTTCGATGTTGGAGGTTTTACCGGTTCCTCTTTTTGAGAGAGGTCACACCTGTCGTCATTTTGTTCTATCCTCCGTTGCTGGACTATGATGGTTCCCTGCGTGATCTTGTAGAGTTTGCTGTCCTCTTTAAAACGAGCCCAAGATCATCAAAATCGGAGTTCGAATGCAAAAATTATGGTTCTTTTTGTATTGGTCATTCTGCCAGTTTTTGCTAGATCGGAGACTCCGGACTAAATCTCCGGTCTATCTCCGAATCGCGTACAGATTGTCCTCCAGTTTGTCCCCTTTGGCTTGGGTACACCAGAGACTCCGGTTCCAGTCCGAAGACTCCGAACCAAACGATTTCTAGGCCTAACGGTTGGATTTTTAGATACCTATTTAGGGCTCGTTTGGATGCACGGGATCCCCGGAGGATCCGCGACTTTTCCCTGGCCGAAGAAACCACGGTCTGAACTTGCCCCGGACGAGCCCACCTGGCCATTTGGTTAACGACGGGGGGATGGACCCCGGCCTATTCCACTCCTTCCCGGGGAGAACCATCCGCTCGCTAGTAGGGACGTCGGGGAGGAAACCCTCACCTCGCTCGCTCTCTCGTGCGACGCGACAGAGAGGCGGCGGCGCTGGGTGCGATGCCTCCGGCCTCCCGACCATCTCCTCTCCGCTGGTCTTCCTTCTCCCTCCTCCCCCTCTTTGTCCTCTCCCCTCTATTGCGGTCGTTTGTCTGCTGCCCCACAAGATCTGCTCCGCCTCGACCTCCTATCCCCACCGGCGCTCGTCCTCCTTATCCTTCGACCAAGGTTAGTCCCTACTCCTTCTCCCCACCTCGTTTTACTTCTCTGGTTCATGCCTTATTCATCCATGCGCTGATGAGTTGCTGCTCCGGATCTTGGAGGCTGCCGACCGGAGTCACATGTTGTAGCGCCTCCTCTTCTTCTGCAATTGAACTATCAGCTACTCATTTGTTAGTATGTACTCTCGGTCTAACCATCAACTTGTTTATGTTTCGTACAAGTATTTTGACTTTCTTTCACATTTTGGGATGGACTCTCCTGTTTAGTGATAGTATTGTATTGTCTCTGTTGACCATCTCGCGGCCAGACTAGAGGAAGAATGTACCTCCTATGAATGTAGTTGCTAAATAAGTATGAACAAAAAGCTTATGAGAGTTACCTATGCTGCAAGTGTTTTCTACCCTGAATCACGTTTTGTGATGAGAAAGGTTTTTGAGTTGCTGAGACAAATCAAGTTGCTAGCCCAGCGATTCAGTGAATAGTCGACGAAAGTCGCCGTTTAGTTGCGAGTCACTGTGATTTTGAGAAAACGACTCGGCAACTATACAACGACTATTCAGTGACTAAAAAACCGTGGTGATGAGTGCTTGAGTTCTACTTTTATTTTTATTTTTTTACATGACATGTTCTATCATTAGGTGATTATTGTAGTGGTTCAAGGAGTGATAATAATCATGGTTGAAACATACTATGTAGTATGCCATTAGACCTTCTGTAATTTCTTTCAGATAATCAAACCTATGTCATATATATCCTGGGATGTGCTCATAAGATCTATGCCATGACTCTAGCCTGTGTGTTTTGCCTGCTTATGTTGAACATTGTGCAAGGACTGAATGTGGTTGGTGCAGGTGATACCATTACCTTGTGTGCAAGATGATATTTTCTAGAAATTGCACCTGCATAGAATTGTTGGATTAATTGTTTCCAGAGTCGGCTCGACAATCTTAGAGAAAGAATAGTTAATTGATCTGGAGTGGCAGGTATGCTTGTTGTATCCTTGTCCAGTGGCGGCGCTAGGGGTATGCAGCTGTATTCGTTTGAATACCCAAGATTCAGTGAAAAAAGCCTATACATGTATTACTTATGACCCATATCCCCATACAGACATACAACTCACTAGGTCAGACCTGCCCACAGGCCTCTGCACACGCGTCTCCCTGTTCCAGTTACGCTGGCTCGCACGCTCTCCACCAGACGTGTACACAGCAACATGGCGGCAGGCGGGATCGCCCTAGGCCCTAGCGACTAGCGAGCGGAGCCTAGCAATTGCAGCGGCGACCGCTGAGAAACGGAGCAAGCGACCGCGATGGCAAAGCACTGAAAGCAAACTGGCGGTCAGCTGGCCAGGTACTCTCTACTCTATCTTCAGCTGCATAGCAGACTAGCAGTAGCAGTCTAGAAGATCTAATGTACTACTGGTAGATGAATTTCCTCATTTAGACGACGATGTGCCTCCAAACTGACCTCTGAATTTCCTAGATGCAAGTATCAATTACTAATTTCCCGTATTCCCCCCTTGATTTGTTCTCACGTAGACTAGCAGTGTTGATTGTTCATTGTAAAAAAAATCCTAAAGTTTTCTTCACAATGTATACCTAGTATTTAAAACATGTCGTCGCTAGTGTCCTTGTCCCATGCTATGTAGTATGCCTCTAGAGTTTCTGTAATTACCTGCGATAAGGTGTAATCTTCCATGCGTTGATTGATCGAGTGTGTATACTTATATATTTTTCCTGCAGCAATACTTGTTTTCTAGTTTAAGGTCAGACCGTAGTAGAATAGTTTTCCTTGACTGCATATTACAGGTAGCAAATGTACACTGAGCAAACAAGTGATCATTTGCTCACCGTCTGTTAGAGATTTAGTCTAGTTCTTCCAACTCTAAAAGTTGGCAGTTAATTCTTTGTGAGTAGAGTCTCGCTGACAGTATAGCTCAGCACTAGACTCACGCACCGGTTCTGATTCGGATCCTTCACATTCTGTTCATGTTACTACTACGAGTTAAGTATTGTACTATGAATCCATCTTGTTTGCATACCTATAAACCTGTCAAAGAAAGCCTTTTCTCCATTTACTTGTTTGCTCCTTCTGTTATTTTGATAGAAGTACTGAATATTTCTTTATTGTGAACAGGGGTGGTCCACCAGGAGAGGAATAGAAGAAGACCATAGAAACAAGCTCGTGAAGATGTTCCCAACAAAGTGATCATAGAAGTTCTAGTAGTGGCAAGGGTGAACGGGCATGGATCATCATGCAAATGGAATTTTTTTCTTAGATTTCATGTTAATAAACTATTTTTAAATGGGAGTAATGGACCAAGTCGTGAATTTGAGAATTCTATACTATAGTTTAATTTGTGCTATCCAGTTTGGTGAACTTTAGATAACTGACATGTATTGTTGCAAGATGTTTCTTTTTGCAAGAAAAGCTACATGATGTTCTGTAATATTGTAGTGCCTTATTGGAATTTCTAGCATTTCGACTACTTCAGATTTTGTGGAATTGGTATTTAATATAAATTTGTCAAAAGAAAACGATTATCTGTGAGAAATTTGAAAAACATTCAGAACTATGTTGTATTTCTCTATTTTTCTGACATTTTTGTACCTAAGCTTCTTCCCCTCCTCTTTCTACCAAACGGCACCAGGTAATGGGCACATTTTTCCCTCGATGGAAGGGGATACTGTGCGCCCATGAAAATTCCCATACGGGGGCTGCTTCCCTGGGTTTTAGAGACTCGGCAACCAAACAAGCCTTTAAGGGGCCCTTCTTCCCCAATGGTTCCCCAACCTTGCAAGTTTTTTCCTCCATTGCTGACCTTCTTGAGCTTGCTATCTCTTAATTTTTCCTATGATTCTTGCATATTCTTAAAGGATTTGAAAGAGGAGATCTAGATCTACAATTCCACTAATCAATCTCTCTTGTAAGTGAGGGGAACATCTTGGGATCTAGATCTTAGAATCTTTTGTGGATTTCCTCCATTGTTTTTCCTCTCTTATTCCCCCATAAGTTTTTGTAGCTTTGGTGGAATTTGGGAGAGAATAACTTGAGCACTTCTTGTGTTCTTGCCATTGTATTTGGTGCATCAGTTTGAGTTCTTGGTGAGGATTCGATTGAGTGAAAGGTGAGAAACTTTTTTACTCTTGGGTTCTTGGAACCCTAGATGGTTTGGTTGTATTGCAGGTTTGTGGATTACTTGGGCCCTCCAATTAAGTTGTGGAGCTTTCCCCAAGCTTGGTAGTTGGGAGCCTCTAATTGAGTTGTGGAGAAGTGCCCCAATCTTGTGAGAGGTTCCGGATTGCCACCGATAAGTGCACCGATAGTGGAAGTGTGGATCGATCTCGTTGGGGTGATATTCACAGGAGAACAAAGGAGGCCTTTTGTGGCGTTGGTGGTTTGAAACCACCCTCTCTCCAAACGAGACGTACTCTATTGGGAGGAACTCGGTAAAATATCATCGTCTCCGTGTGCCTCGGTTATCTCTATACCCGAGCTTTTACTTATGCACCTTACTTTGTGATAGCTTCGTGCTTGAAGTCTATATCTTGCTACCACATAGTTGCTTGTCTTGCTTAGCATAAATTGTTGGTGCACATAGGTGAACCATAGTATATATAGGTTTTGTGCTTGACAAAGTAAACGCTAGTTTTATTCCGTCTTTGTTAAGCCTATCTCGTAAAAGTTTTAAACCGCCTATTCACCTCCCTCCTCTAGTCGACATTTGTGACCTTTCACCCATCATTTTACCTCCATCATTTGACCTCCACTATCTCTATGTATAACAACCGAACAAGGAGCGCAGAAATCAGGTTACTATACTCATGAAGGACACTAGGAAGTAGACATGTGTGTACCACTACATACCTCACCTTCCAGTTGGTGTGATACATAGGTACGTAGCCATGCACCCTTGTGGAACAACCTGGAGTCGCGCAAACCTTTGTCCAATATTTTTGAGATGACACTGTGGTTCTGAAGACCCGTTACATGGATATTGCCCACGCAATGACTGCTTCCTACAGATGTCTCTTGCTAGGATACATGGTATCCTTGTAGACGTTGTTCTCATGACACTGCCAGGCAGAATTATGCCCATCATTCACATTAATTTCCGTTGAGAAGTCGTTGCTCCATGATGCAGGAATCAGTGCCTCAGCTTCTTTATCGGGCTCATCAGAATTTTTAGCGATGTCACTTTGGCCATCTGAATTTTCCGCATCCATGTGGTTTTGCAAAAATCCATCGTACATCTTGTCCTCATTTGTATCTCCATTGAATATGTCTTCTCCCGTTGCCTGACTACTCTCCCCTGACTTAGAACCAGCACCTCCAGAGTGTGCATAACTTCTATGACCATAATCATAATCATAATCATCACCTCAAGTGTGTGCATTACCACTCTGACCATAATCGTAACCACCGTCTCCAGTTTGGACTTGACTGCTATGGCCATGGGCATACACATTTGCCTCGTGTTCGGGCGAATTGATCTCCTTATCTACGGAAAGAACTAAGACCACTGGGTTTACTCTCCTAGTTTGGCAACCTTTCAGCCAACGCTTCCATTTAGATTCATCTTCTATCGCTCTCACATAAAACATAGGTGGCGATCTAGACTTTGACCACAATGCATGCACACCAATGGTTTGTGTATGAGGAAGATCTAAGGAGCAACACAACCAGTCCTTCAACTCACTAAGGGTATTTGTTTGAGCGGATGGCAGCTCTACGTCGATGTAATTAAACTCACTCAAATTAACTCCCTTTTCATTTGTTCTCACAACACCATTGCTATAGTAAAACCAGAACTTTACTAAATTTGACATATTTTGCTGACAAATAAAAACCAGTAAATCGTCAGATATTAAGAAACCGTGTCCGCATTTATTCACAATAAAAATAAGTAAATCGTAAGATGCTAAGCGGAACGATAAAATACAGCCTACAAATATACATATAATGTTGCGTACCGTTATTCTCATAACTAACAGACAACATCTACCTACACCCATAATAATTACCAAAAAACTGTAATTAGCGAGAAATTAGCATATACCCTTCAAGCATGTGAAACCCGATAGTGTACCAGCCTCCAATCACCGGAACAACACCAGCAGCACACAACTGAGCTATGAGTCAAACAATAGCCTCCCCATTGACATTGCTCTCCAAGAACACCATCATCTTCCCTCCACAAAAACCACCACAGATCACTTCCCCAATCTTTCCCATCAGTAGATCGGGCTTCCCCTTACTGTCTACTGCAATTTAGCACAAGATTTGGTGAAGAACTCGGAGCTAAATCGAGCTAGTAGTTGTGGCTGGAAATGGAGAAAGCTAGAGGAAAAAGAGGAACAAGGGAAGAGAGAGTGTGCGAGGGGAGACGGCGTGAGGTAGCATGAGGTAGCAGGCACTATTTGGTGCCCCCCGCACCAAAAGGGTCGATCAGTGTCGCCCGCACCAAAAGGCCCTGTCGGTCGGTCCCCCCATGGGCGTTGTCCATCTGTCTACGACAGACCACGCGAACGGGCTGCAAAGCCACCTTTTGGTGCCGCCCGAGCTGCCTTTTGGTGCCGCCCGAGCTGACAGGAACCTTTTGGTCCCGCCTGAGCTGACCGGTTCCATTCAGTTCCAGCTGCACTGAAACTGTGCTAGTTTTGAAAATGTGTAGTTTTACGTATTATTTTTGAAATTGATTATAAAATGTATTTTTTGGCGATATCAAGCCTGAGAGCCAAGCAAAGGGGATACGTGGAAGAGATGGGGTTCGGCTACATCCTAGCTGGAGCTGCCGAAGCACAACAAGACCAATCGGGAGTTCCTGTTGTGGTTGTACAACAACATGGACAAAGATGCGAGCACAGAGCATCTCTAACAGAACCCGTAAACGTCGTCGGAACTGAACTTTTCCGACGGATTTACGGGTTTGGGCCGAATGCGTAGTAGAACATAGCCCGAAACGGTGGCCCGGCTCATAAAAGTTTCTCGGGGGCCCGAGAAACGCGAGGCTCACCCCGTATTAAAACAGGCGGCCGAGGGGAGTTCGGTTTCCAAACCCTACTCCCCTCTACCGCTCTGCCGCCTTGCTCCGCCTCCTCTGACGAGAAATCGTCGCATCGCCAGCGCCGCTTCGCCACACCTCGACCTCCCCATGGCTAGCCGCGGAAGCTCCGCTAGGGGAGGCAGTGGTTTGGGCGGCGGGGACTCGCTGTCGCGGCCCCCCGTTTTCCGCACGAAGGCGGAGCGGCGCAAATGGAACCATTCGGAGGGCGCGCGCAAGCGCAGCGCTCGCCGGTGGACGAACTGGGGCTCATGCCCCCAGGGAAGCTCGCGCGGTACGTGAACGGCGGCGAGGGCTCCTCCTCCGGCGGGTCGTGCCGCCCCCCTCGCCCGTTGTTGTACGACAAACGCGGCGCCGGCGCGGGAGCCTCTCTTCTCTGTGGACGACTACGTCCACGACGACCAAGAGGAGGATGCCGTCATCGCGCAGGTGGCGGCCGTGTCCGAGGCAGAGGCGCGAGCACGCTGGCGCCGGGAGGAGGCCGACGCCGTCCGCCCAATCCGCGAGTACGAGGCAGCGTGCTGGGAGGAACGCGTCCGCCGCGTCAAGCTCGAGATCGTCGAGCTCGACTCGGAGTAGGAGCTCGACGCGTCCGCCGCTGCGCGTAGAGGCCCCCGGGGCCGAATTTTGGTCAAAATTAGGTGGCGCGGCGGTGGCTATTAGTTAATTTTGGTTCTTAGTAGAAATTTGCTCAATCGGAGCATCAACTAATGTAAATATATGTTCATCTATGAATTCTCCCGCGAGAATTAGATTTCGTTTTTCAAGTTCGTATTTACATTTTAAAATATAAGTTCATGATTTGCTAGTTCCTACTTACTCCATTTTAAAATATAAGATGTTTTAGCTTTGTAAATAGAGTGTATTTAGACCCCTTTTAGTATATAGGTTCATCTAGATTTAGAGTGAACCTACACACTAAAATGAGTCTAGATACACTCTTTTCACAAAACTAAAACATTATATATTTTGACACGGAGGGAATAGGTCTCAGACATCTCTTTCACCGTTCGATTTACCTTGTAATTCTTACAAAGTGAAAGTTACATATGAGTTGATATGAGTTACAACTAGGGTGTAACTAAAAATTTAATAAATTGCAAGTAGGTTGCAACTGAAAATTAATACTCTCTCCGTCCCAAAATAAATGACATGGGTTTGTTTAGATTCATATGTATCTAGATATGTTTTAGACATAGATACATGTGAATCTAGACAAACACAAATCACTTATTTTAGGATGGCAGGAGTATAAATCTTATGAGTTATAACTAGATTGTAATTAAACCAAATATTAGAATGACATCAGTGACAAAATGACATCCGTAAAAACTTCTCGAACGCCTAAGATCTAGGCACTCTCTTATCATTACTGGTACTCCTACTTTGCAATGGCAGGTATTCTACCTTGATAACCTTGACACGGACAATACCAAACCTACCGCATGGTAGTTTCCCGGGGATAAAGGTGCATGACAGTGCACTGGTCGAGAGGATCATATGGAAAGACACGCTTAACTGAGAGGGGACACCAAAACCAGTTTACGGGACTTTTCCTGCACATTCAGCATTGTCATATTATTCTTCCTAACGGTATCTCTACAAGGGCCAACCTATTTTGGACACGGGAGGTGTCCTAATAATTCGTTTGGGTTAGCCCACGGATACGAAAATATTTTGACCTCTGTTTGTTTGGGTCAGGGTGTCCCTAGCGGGCTCGATCCATTTTGGCCGGACCCGACCAACTAGTTTGCCAATCAGTAATATATTTTACCAATTGACAACAAAAATAGGCAAAAGTAGCAAATAAATGATCATAAATTACCAAATATCATAGTTCAAAGGCCATAGTACTGAATCATAGTGCAAAATAACATAAGTTTGATAGAAAATGCGCAAAAGAGGTAGATCTTGTGGTGATAGTCATCGATGAGATCACACTTGGTGGTCGCGGGTGTCGTTTTACCTCTTCTCAAACCAACTCCTTTGAGCCGAATCCAAGATGGCTAAGTCCATCATCACGAGCTTCGTCTCCTCGGCCATGATCTTGGTCTCGGTCTCCTTGGCCCTTGACGGGCATTGGCCTCTTCCACCTCAAGAGCTCTCTTTGTGAGGTCAACAAAGCAATCAATGGTGACCTCTTTCTCTAGGCGGCACCTCTCCTCCCTCTCGGCATTTGCCTTCTCCTTCTCCGCAAGCAACCCTCTCAAGGTCTCTTGCCATGCAAGTGTGGTGGCTTGGCGTTGGAAATCTTGCTTGTTGGCCTTGTGGCCTCTTGGCCGAAGGGCACGGCCATTGTGCGGGGCACCTGTGTTGGGTTCATCATCGTCAAGGTCAAAGGGCTTGAACTTCCTACGCTCGTGGTAGAACTTGAAGATGTGTCGCCAATATGTCGAGCCTTTTTGCTCGTTGCTGGCAATTGGATCTTGTCCAATTGCCATCCACGCCTCACAAAGGACCTTGTCCTTCTTGACGGTGTACATGCCGGTCCTTTGGCTCTTCTTTTTGAGTGTACCTCCATCGGTAGGCTCGAAATCGTCACCGTCTTCGTCCACATCCATGGTGTCGGTCCCGTCTCAGGCCCGAACAGTGGCTCTGCCCTGATGTCAAAGGTGGACAAGGGGACTTCCTCATCGTCGGGGTCGTCATCCGCGGTTGTGGCCTCGCATATCATGCCGTGCAACATGGTCTCATCGTCCTCCTCCCTAGACGAAACCGGTACAACAAATCGCCGAACAATTGACTGGGCGCAGTCATGTCCACCGCAGGGATCCTGCGGGGCCCCTTGTTCTGTTGTTACACGAGGTCGCCGGAGCCTGGGGTGCAGTTCAGGTCGATGGGTGTAGCCACAGGTTGTGCAAGCTCATGGACATCGATCTTGATCCGCCTAGGCGGGAGCGCGATTGACCTTGCGCGATGGTAGCAGTGGAGGACGAGCCTGGACGTAGTGGTGGCCGGGCGACAGTCTAGGTCACCGAGCTCGTGGATGATGCACCTGTCGCGACGCTAGCCCCAACCAGTGCCAAGACTTCCAGCGCGTCAGGGTTGTGGAGGAGAAGAAGGGTCTGAGAGGCTATACCAAAGGCGGTGAGCTTGGCGGCTCCTTCGGCGTTGGCCTTGGCCCGCATGCCGATGACGACCTCGGTGTGCTTGGCTTTTGTGAGGGTGACTAGTGCTTCCCCTTTCCTTTCCTTCATCATAGCACGGCGAGCAGCGCACTTTCTACTCTGGTCTGCCCGTTCCTCGGTCGCCTGCCCCTTCTTGACGGTCGACACAACCTTGGGCTTGGGCACTTGTCCACCCTTTTTGGCTTGGCCGGACGTTTGGTGGTTGGGGCCGAGGCTAGGTCGACAATGGCGGCAGCGTGCGCATCCTTCATCGCGGCTAAGAGGTTTCGGTGCCAATCGATTTCGATTTTGGTGGGAAGTAAGAGGGGTGGAGGTCGATTTTGAGGAATGGGGTTTTCACCCACTGACTAGCAAGCTAGGGGAGGACAAGGAAACGACACGCGCAGACGAGCGCGATGTCCAGGCCGACACAAAACCAACGCAAATTTGGACTAGAAATGGGTCGTCGTGGACGGGTCCACACCACGATGGTCAAATTGGTCGCCCCGTTGGGCCGACCCCATATCCGCGCGGACACGTTTGGACAGCGAATGGTCGAATAGGTCGACTGGTGGAGACCGTAACAAGACTGGGCATGATGTATTATATCAGCCCATGGATACTGCAGGTGTATGTTATCAAAGGAACCCATCAAGCAGGATCGACAACAATGGAAGGGCTACGGACACACTACCTCAGCCCAGTACGGGCGATACAGTTGCCACTGTAAGTACTTGTGGTCTTGAATGCATAGCACTATCAGTGTCTGGTAGCGTCAAGACAACCGGTGTTTAATTTGCTGCTGAATTCTCTTTGTCTGTCTGTATGACCAGCTGAAGGAAGAGATCCGTATTGGAGCTCAGACTTCTCATAAAACTTGGAAGCACACAAGACGAGGGATGAGATATCACATGTATGCGTGACGATGAGGGATGAGATATCACATGTACACGCGACGACGCAGCAGCACGCTAGCGCCTAGCAAGAGATCAAAGAGTTGAGGCGTGGCGAATAAACGCCGAGCAGTGTGCGCATGTTCCCACCTCGGCTTAAACCTGGAACTGGATCACTCTCATATCCAAATCCAAATCCAAATCCAAATCACGCACGCTATTGCCAAATATCCAAATCCAACTAACAGGTCCAAATGGACCTTGCCTCACTGAGATTCCATGAACCAATTGAAGGAACAACCATACAATGAAATTTGAATTCTCCTAGTTCAGATTCCTTGCTGTTTTGGCATTCCCGCTAGGACTGTAGTACCAACAATAATTTGTTCCATGCAACATGCGCTAGCCTGCAACAGGTCAAATAGTCTGAACAATAACTTGTTCCATGCTCCTACCAAATAAACCATTTCATAGGAAAAGAAAACAAACTGACGACATAAACCATGTGTTTCGCAGAATATGATATCACATCAGTTATGCTACCAAACTAAGAGAACTTTCAGTAACAAGCCAACCATTCGCCAATTAAGACACAGTTTCGGTAACATAGACTTCAAATGGACCAGGCCATCTAAGAAGAAGCATCTAAAGCAACCTAATATGACCCGGTAACAACTTCAGAGCATCCTCCATCCACCCAATGTCAAACAATGGTGCAACCACCACAAATCAATGCAACCCAACCCAGCAATCTACCTAGGAGCAATAACTCGACTGGTTCAGCGTTCAATCAGCACATAATTGCTGCCGAAATGATGTACACTCTCTAATGCCAAAAGGTGTAGCACAGAACAACCTTTGATGGAGCAACCTTCTCGTTGCTGCAGACGGCGTCCCTGAATGCATCCATCAACTGCGCCACCAGGCTAGCTGGGTCGCTGATGAAAACATCGACAAAGGCGCTCACGATGCGCCTGTCCTTTGCCGACGCCTTCAGGCTGAACCAAGTGAGGAACTTCACCCGGAGCTCCTTGTCCATGTGTCCTCCGTGCTCCAGCCATCTGATCACCTTCACACAGTACTCGTATTGCCGCTCCACATGGTTTTTGCAGGCCGAATCAGGGGTGCTGCTAAGCCAGTCGGGCTTGTTGGGAGCTTCTGAAGGAGAGGAGTTGGAGCTAGTGAACGGTACAATTTCTGATGTCGGTGGCAGCTGGCTTTCATCATTCTCGCTTGCACCATCCAGACTTGCAATCTTTGCCCGCTTGTAATGCCTTTCTGGGGACTCATTGTTCTCACTCGAGTTTGTAGAACCCTTTGGCGACTCGTATTCAATGGCCCCTGGTTGCTTCTGCAAATTCAACTGCTTTTTCTGATACTGTGGCACATCCTCTTTGACGCACATGCTCTCAGAATTTTGCGTAGAGCATTGGCTGCTGCCCCGGTCAAGGTTCCGTGTAGAGCATTTTGCCTCACATTCACCAAACCCCCGTGTGCTTCCAAAAGGCAAAACCTTAAAGAAATATTCAGTTGAAGGGCTTAGACCAGAAAAAAGGTTCCGAGTATTTGGCCTCAGTATGTGGCATGTGGGCTCTGCTGGATAGTTGAGTACTTTGGCACTTCGGTGCCAAACTCTGCAACCATCAATGTCCTCCTTACTGTTATCCTGATATTTCAATACAATAACCAATGAAAATGAAGTGATCTCTTCAAAATGGATTCGGGGTTGGGGACCTGCAGAAGTGGATACCATCTGTTAACACACAGATTTGTTGTCTGGAGCATTTGTAAAGAGATCTTTAAAAATGCATTTTCAGTACATGCAACTAAGACTAGTTCCACAAGGATGAGTGAAGCTGCTGCTCGAGTAAGTCAACAATACAAACTTACCTGGGGGTTCCAGATTATTGTTTGTTTCAGGCACTAAGGTGCTTTCCAATGTAGAGTCCACTATTTCTAGTGCGGAAGAACAGAGTTTGTGAACATCAGCACCACAACTAAGACGGCTCACAAGGCCCCGGCCAATAATTCCAGATACATGATCCAACGCACCCCCAACTTCCTTCTTAAGCATTTTCACAGCTGAGCTAATTATGCTGGACAGTTCCCTGTAACGCTCAGACCCTTTGAACAATGTATGGCTCAACGATAGACGCTCACATAGTACATCAACCCTTCTAGCTTCCCTTGCGGCAGCTAGTTGTTTCCGCAGATTCCTGCAAGAGAAAGTGTGTGAGAAAACAAACTATAGTATTTCTTACTTGAGAAGGATTGACTATTATAGTGTTTCAAATCATCAATCTTAATCTGCTTTCATCATTCTCTTTTTCCATGGAAATTTGTCAACTGAAGGATGAAAGTATAGACTGTCGTGATGAAAAACTAAAGAGAGAGAAAAAAAAGGTAAAAGCCTATCACAACTCCTTAACCCATAATTTGATTCTTCACCAAATATTTAACTGCCAGATTTTTTTTTTCGAAACACAAGTACATAACTGATAAGTATGAGTAAGACAGACACAACTCTGGCACAAATTTCTCAGGTGAAATGTGCCCTTCAAATTATTTGGCACAAAAAAGTTATGGATATCACAGTTATAAAGTAGTTAAGAACATGAACCACCCTGAGCCTACTGATAGCATGAAGGTTATTTTCTTGATTTAAAAATAATTTCTGTAACACCTTTATTCATACATGTTTAAATGAAAATTGTCAATAGGTTTACCTCATCAACCAGTTGATCTTCCCACAGCAAAAACAGTAGAAACTACCGTCTAACTTGTTGCATGTATTCTTGAGAAGGCCAGACTTTTTATTCTTTAGAGCACACCTTAAATGACATGACAATCCACATGAAAACCCACTATATGGATTATCAGAGCTGCAAACCAACCATAAGCTAGGATCCTTGTTTTCATCATATTTATGGCAAATGCAGCAAGAGCACCGCTTGCAATATGCATCTCCTTCACTTAGGGTGGCTTGGCATGCAACATTTTTGCATATCAAACTACCAGCATGGGCCTCTCTGCATAATGACAGATCAGAGTTTACACTTTTAGTCAAATGCTGCGGCTGTTCCCCATTTACTTTCTTTTGCATTACATCTTTGTTGTTCTGCCCCAATAATAAAGCATTTGAATTATTATCCTTCAGCTGACTGTTCCTTCTTGAAACTAATTTTAACAGATGGGAAATCATCTTAGCTTTCGGAACATTGGTGTACTTCCTCTCCTTGCCCAGCTCAGTACAGATAAGCTCAAGAAGATCCCTACGAGACCAGCATTGAAGAATCTCAGCGGCACCTTGTGGAAATCTAGCAACTTCGTACACTAATTCTCTCTTGTCTTTCAGACTCATCCCAATTCGTTTTTCTGGATCCATCGCAAATCCTGGATGAAAGAATCGTAAGATATAGCAACTAGTGATTACTTAACTGAGATAAAATTCATAAATAGACCGCTGTAAATGGACAGAACACCACCAATAGAAATATAAACAAACATAAAATGACATTGCAGTATAATGATGCGAATAAAATGTGCTTTGGCACCACTGCATAGTGTTTTTTTCTGAACTTTACTGCCCAGAGAAATCGACACCTGTGTTTGCACACACTTCTAAGTCCAAAACAGGGGCATGGAGGGTCCCTTATCAGGTATTATTAGTTGAAGGATGTGCAGTAGGGAGTTCTTTAGTTCCAGGTTAAAAATCGAACTCATGCCAGTTAAGAACTGTAGCCTTTTTCAAAATTTGAAGCCAGCTGACTAACAATATCAGAAAAGAAAAACTGTTTCAATTTTTTCCTATAGCTAGGAGAAGTTAGTATTAACCACAAAGTTATACTGCATGCTCCTTTTCTACCACTTGGCTACCATTCAGAAAGCATCTGATAGTTAGCTTAAACAATTTTTACCTTTAAGCATCTCAGTAGAAACAGGTACCAAAATTATTATGGTTTGAGCAACTTTCCTCGGCAAATAGGGAACTATGACACCTAAAATCATTTCACATATATTTTGAAAAGAAAACTCACAAAAGAAAGGAGAGCAATACAGTCAAATGGATATTGACATTCTCGTGGTTCTCTGTTCGGCTAGCTTTAGATTTGACAACCTAATGAAACTGAAATTCATTCTACACTATATTTCTCGCATGCTAGCAAAACAGAATGAACCAAACATCAGGTCAAATTTAGAATCATTAGTTTCACTATACACTTTTGCAATGCACCATTGTCTAGACAGTTTTACAAGTCTACATTTTCTGAAAGGGGACTATTTCCATTGTCTCATGTCAATAAATTCACCACAAGCTCAATTATTGCAAACTAAATACTCTACAAGGAGCTTAACAGGGTAAGACTTCATTTTACTAGCATAATTGGACATGCATGCACTTCCTGCCAATGCTCAATCACACAGTACGAAACGTAATAGAGTTACCTAAATTGGACAGTGTTTTATCATTGTCAAATCTTAAACCAAAATTCAATTAACGCAATCAATCTCGTTGGACATCACATAAAATCCACGATTGGTACTACAGCTTAAACATCAAAAACCATCCTCTGGATTTTCAATGAAACCTTAAAGGTAAGGATCCAGTTGCCCAACAGATCGAAGATTTCAAAAATTGTGAATACAATGCAAATAGCACTCAGCTAAAAAAAATCAGCAAAAAAATGAATAGCACAGCACTGATGAAAAAAAAAAGAGAGGCAAGGATTAGAGATTATCATCAATTCATCACCTTGGCTGCCTTTAAGAGGTTAGGTATTTGCATACCCCAACCGCCTCGGGGTGGATTTGGCGCAACTGTGTCAAAAGCTACTTGCAGGAGAACAGGAGAAGGTCTTCATTGAAAGCAATATTTATTATTTCAGCAGCATAATGACGTAATATTTTGGCAAGACAAGCAATGCTAAATGCTGAGTAAGTTTTCTGATTTCCCTTTTCTATTTCTTTAGAAGAATTACATTGTACCACAGGGCAGAGATTTAGATTTTGGTAAAAAAATTGAGAAATTGGCAATTCTTGATGGAGGGCACAGAAAGTTCAGTTTTGCCACAAAACCATTCGTTTTGAAATAAAAATTGCTTCGTGGAGCAGTTATTTAGCATGTTATAGCTCCTGGTGCATTGGTAAACTTTTTTGGACTTTATACACACAACTTTTTATTCTATTTTACTGACTATCAGTCATGCAACACTCACTAGAAAAGGTAGACAAAATAATTTAATAGATAGGAACTCGAACTCAAGACTAGCCGGTAGATAACTATTAACTATACAGACAAACCATTAGGCTGGACTACCTTATTTCATTTACATGCCTATCCAAGTAATACATTCTCGGGTGTCCAAATCTGAATTTGGTGAAAAAAATAGATTCTTTTTGAAAAAAATGCAAAATTAGGGAAATACCCCATTCTCGCTGGGGACAAAAAAACTGTAAAATAAAATTTTGAACTCTGCCACGGGTATTTTATTGTTTTGCTCAACAGGAATTTCTTTGTTGAAAATTCTCACGTCCCGAATTGATTGTTTAACTGATACCATGGGTAGGTTTAGGGCTTCAGTTGCAAATGTGCTTTCAGAAACACAAGCTTCAAATATAACTTCCAATTGAGTAACTATAATAACGGACCTTTACACATTACAAGCCTGCCTTATTAGGGTTACCTACTCTAGCTTGTTGTATCGCTAAGGCTCGTCGCCTTTGGCCTTCCTTCTATTCATGCCGCTGCAGCTCCTGTACACACCATGCCAGCCCATACCATGTCAGCTGTTACCCCTCTCTACCCTCCTCTATCACTGCCTCTCCTCCTGCAGTACTACCTTATCTGAAGAGGAGCTTGAGGGCAATGGATCCCATGATGGAGAAAGGCCGAAGATGAACAAGGATAACCATTTTTCATTGGATCGTCTGGAGTATATCAGGAAAGTATTGGAAATTTTATAGAAAATAAAATACTTTAATAAGCCCAGATACACATGAGTGCCGTGACAGTACCCAATAAGACAGTTATGGTAGGACAGTTAATTTGGGAATAGAGGTGATTGAACCTCCCAGAATGTCACATTACAAGAACTTCAACGTTGCTGTCAGGTCAGATTTTAATGGTGTAGATTGTTCATGCCGCTAGAGGGTGCTATGATCTGAGATTAAATACAGTATAATCCAAGCGAACTTTCAAATAGATACAAAATGCTTTTGTCATTTGATCTTGGCCATCCGAAACTGACCCAGTAGTCAACATGGTTATTGTCATTTCTCCTATTTACGGATATTTCTAATTCTACACTTTCCGTACAAATACAATTAAAGGGAATTCTATAATCAGAACAACACAAGAGAAATCTAGAGGACTGAAAAAAGTGAGCAAAATAAAATCAAAACTTCCGAACACGTGGGAAACGTGGGGCACACGGTACTGCCAAATTATACTTGAGCAGATGGACTTCATGATTACATCCACCCGCGCAAACACATTCATTTGCCTCAGCACCATCCTTTTTACTAATATAAGCATGGCGAGTCAGTAATGCAAACAGATGAGAAGGAAATGCAGGAAAATATGATAAGTGAGCAGCAGCATTCCCATTCGCAGAATAAATTTACCAGGAAAGGAAGGCGGAGACTACAAAACCAATCAGTGGTGTCCCTTCTTGCTGAAACTGGATCTCTACATGAAACAAAAAATGACACAAATTGAAGTTTTTGGGCACACGCAAACCTTTCATTTAATCATACCCAGTAATAGCAAACAATTTATAATAAAATTGACATAAAGGAATGAGTGGATGTGCCTACCATGTGAAATCGATTCAACCGTGTTCTTCAGGAAATCTTTGCTGGCCACAATTTTCTACAACGAACAGAAAGAAAAACACAATGGCAATCACCTTATGCGCTTGGACGATGCAGCAATGTAGCGAAGAAATATTTCAGAGACCAGAAAGATGCAACAGGGCAACAAAACTAAACATGTATAAAGTGCAACAGAACAAACCCTGTCGACGCTAGCACCACAGAAATCTATAGATAGAGCAAGGCGAATAAATCAAACAAATTAACCACGACCAACAGGAAAAAAACTAGCATATAAATCCAACAGCATTGCGTAGCGATACAATAACACGAACCGGAACAACCCTAGGAAATCGCGAGAGACCAACGGCATTGGCTTCCAACGCCTAGAATAACCCTAGAATAGCTGGGGACACCACACAGCCTAGATGGGGGCCATGGGGGGCAAGAAACAACACCCGGGGGGACATCACGCACCACCAGCAAGCATTGCACACTACATCCAACCCAACCGGAGGATCGGGAAACCAGGACGAGGACGAGAATCCTACCTTCGAAAACACGCAAGAATCCCCAAGAAACGGCGCCCGGATGATGGAAATCTCCGAGAAAGAAATGATAAATCTTGAGGGAGGGAGCAGGGAGGGCGAAGGCTATGGCTGCTGCGGCGCCCTCTGCTGCGGCCGCTCCTGCCGATGCATTGGTGGTGGGGCTAGATAGAGAAAGAGAGGAGAGAGAGGGGGAGCGTGTGTCAGATGCAAAAGCTGCTGCTGGTGGTGGTGTGTGTGTGTGGGGGGGGGGGGGGGGGGGGGGGGCGGCGTTTTGCGGGGGTGCTTTTCCCGAAGTGGCATGGTAACAAGCGATACAAAACAATGCGAGATTTAGGGCAGGAAGGGGAATGATGGGCCGAATGATGTACCTGGCCCAGTAGCCAACTTGGATGGAGGCCAAGTCTTGCCTTAATGAAATTGGGCCAAACTATCAGGAAATGAAATTGAGCCGAGATGAAGCTGGGCTTGCCGGCCGAATCCGAAACATATGCCAACAATTGATTGCAATCTGATTGTCATGCGGTGCAACTTCCGGGACTATGGTCACTCTCGTTGATTTTCCTTATACTCTATTAATGTATATAAACCAATGTAAATTCCTACTTCCTAGAGACATATATTGATATACATGTATTATCGTGAAATTATGAAGTATAATAAGTGTGTTAACTCATGAAAAAAGGAAAAGTTATACCGACGTAAAATTAACATAAGTAACATCTTTCCTTTTTCCTCGGATGAAATGTGTCGGTTTGACAAAAGTTCGCCTTATGGTGTGTGCACACCCAACGTGTGCCACGAGGCCCCGATAGAGTGTGTAGTTCTCCTTCTTTTGTTAGTTAAAGCATAGCTTTTATCAATTAATTGTAGATATAATAAATTTTGGAACCAAGCAATCACGGTTAAGTTTGGTGCAACTTTGACATTTGCCATATGAGCACGAGAGTTGTCAACCAACCCAAACATTCCGCTAATTAGGTAGTTTGGTTCTTGTCCTTCAACATTCGTTTTGGCATTACGAGACAGGGAACAACATGCGTTTTTTAGGGTATTCCCCTTTTTTTCAAAAAAAAATAAAAAAAAAAGGAGCATGTGCTTTAGATTCCAGCATTACAAAAATTTTGTTTAAAAAGCAACAGCATTGAGACATTTCTTAATGTTGAACTGTCTCTTCTCATTCCGTTGATGGGACAATGACAGTTCCGTGGCAAGCTTTCTTGGGAAAAAATCTTTGGTCGATGGGTCGTCCCACCAATTCTCTTTGTCTCGTCTCTAGCTACGGTTATGGTTTAAAAGTAGCTTAGGGTTGTATTACACAATATAATCCCGCGACTTCAATCTTCATACATATATAGAGGCGCTCATATTTTGCAAAAGTATTACCTTCAGCTTCTCCCTCTTCGCTCACTTATCGACCACATCAAAATTTCACACGGAGGTTGCGTGAACTATAGGGTGGCGAATCCCATGAAAGTCCCGCTTCTAGTTCATTTAAAGATTTTGTAGTACAATTTTTCTAACAAAATTTAAACAAGAAAATATCTAAATAAACTAGGAGTGGGACTTTCGCAGGATCCCGCTCGCAACCCCAGTGAACTACATGCACACACCGTCATTATTCACACATTTTTGGTACCATTTTGACTACCAAAATGAATCATATTATTTCAATACTGAAGCATCTGTTGGGGCAACGATACAAATGCGTCCAACAGAAAAGAAAAGATACAACTCTACGTGAAAATGACTGAGATTTTTCTCCTCCTTCTCTATTCATTGTTTCCTTTTCAAGCAAGACCGAGCTGGCTAGCGGGCAACAATGTTGACAAATGAGAAGGACTGAACATCAGCCGAACCATTCACACGGCCAAAAGTGAAGTGTCACCCTCTGCGTCCGTGTCCATTGTATCATTCACATGAGTACATGGCCAGCAGCAACGTGTCAGGCACTCATCAAAGCAACGACGTAACCCCTCTCGCCGGTCGGTCAATGGGGCCGGCCGGCAAAGCCACACAAATCCTTGGAAACTCTAAAAACGTCTCTAGCCGATCCCGAAACTTAGAGAGTAAAACACCTTCCTATTTCTTAGAGAAGTATATTTACCCCTTAAAAAAGTGGTTCTAACTGATCTTCTAAACTTAACTTTTCCTCGAAACAGGCTATTCGCCCAGCTATATTAATATAGCAACGAACCATGAAACCGATGCTGGGCCAGACAGCACAACGTCCAAAAACAAAAAAGAAAAAGAAAAAGAATAGAAGACGAAAAAGAAAAGAAAAGAAAAGAAAGCCGATAACAATGGATCGACGAAAACAAGGTTGGCCCATCACCGCTGCGCCCGGAGAATGTCCACCACTATCCTAGCGCTCCAACGCGACGTGTATCAAGCAACACCTTCAAGAAGGAAAGCGACGACACCGACGCTGCTGCCCGGACAGATCCTAGGGTTTCCCCCGATACACTGCGGGAGGTGGGGAAGAGGTACACCCGATGCCCTTGAGGAAGGACGGCAAAACCCGCAGGCATTACTGTGTTGGTGTCTAAACGACAAGGATTTCTCCCGACCCCTCAAAAAACCACATTCCCGGACGCTACGGATTGCTCCACCACTCTCGTCGCCCACCAGCACACGCCACTATAGTCGTGCAGCCACCCCGTCATCTCACCGTGACCCATGATGCGAGATCGGACAAACAGAATTGAGAGGACTTCGGCGAGGGTCGACGCTACAGAAGCACGCGGGAGGGAACTGCCTCCACCGCCAGAAGACGGTAATCGACCGGATGCAGGAACATGGGCAAACCAAGCCTCGCTGGCCTGGCCGAGCCCGAATGGACCCGTGAAGCCCCGCCGCCGCACTGCAGTAAGGGTGCCGCTGACAACACCAACCTTAGCTCTAGCCCCTACTCCCCTGTCCACCGGAGGATCCACCGCCACTGCAGATCCCCACTGATACATTGCAAATGTATCTATAATTTTTGATGTTCCATGCTTGGTTTTATCCACTTTCTTGTGTTTTGTCCACACTTTAGAGTACTTTTCATATGATTTCTTAGACTAACCTATTAACAAGAGCCACAGTACCAGCTGCCTGTTTTCTGCTGTTTTTGGTTCCAGGAAAGTCAGAAAATGAATATTCTCGGAATTGGACGAGACAAAAGCCAAAGTGCCTATTTTTCCGGAAGTCGTCAGATGCCAGAATACGAGATGGAGAAGGGCTGGGGGACGGCCACACCACCTGGCCACGCGGCCAGGCCTGGCCCGCGCCAGGAGGTGGTCTGGCCGACCCCAGCACCCCCTCGGCCTCTCCTTCCGCCTATAAGATGCCCTCGGAACGAAAACCCTAAGTACTCAATCAAAAATCCACGAAAGAGTCTGTAGCCGTCGTCATCTCCATCCCTAGATCGGGAGGGATCTGAAGCTCTTCCTGGCACCCTGCCGGAGAGGGGAATTCACCTTGGAGGCCTTCTTCATCATCATGCAAGCCTCCGGTGTGATGCGTGAGTAGTTCATCTCTGGACTACGGATCCATGTAGTAGCTAGATGGCTGGTTCTCCTCCTTTGTGCTTTCATGTCTAGATCTTGTGAGCTTCGTTCATGATCAAGATCATCTATTTGTAATTCTGCATGTTGTGTTTGCGGGGATCCGATGGATATTGAGATGCTATTTCAGATTGATTATTGACTCTATCATGTCTTTGTTATTTGTGATCTTGCATGCTTTTTGTTGTTAATCTTGTCCAAGTAGATGCTAGCAACTCCAAGAGTTAGTATTTATGCTCGATAGTGGATTCATGCCTCTAGTAATCTGGGGAAGTGGCAGAAATCTCTAAGGTACTAGACGTGTTGTTGCTACTAGGGAGAAAACAACAATCCTTTGTTCATAGAACAATCGTATTGTTTACTTTACACGCAATTCGTAAAGCAATAATCTGTTGCTTGCAACTTAATACTGGAGGGGGTTCGGATGATAACCTGAAGGTGGATTATTAGTCATAGATGCAGTTGGATGGCGGTCTATGTATAATGTTGTAATGCCCAATTAAATCTCAAAGGAGTAAAGATGATTAGTATATGCATGTATTGCTTTCTCGGTGTTTGTCAATTGCCCCGTTGTAGTTTGTTCACCCAGCATGTTATCTATCTTAAGGAGAGCCACCTCTAGTGAACTATGGATCTCGGTCCTTTCTTTTACATACAATCTATAAACTGTTTACTGCTTTGTGTTTACTTTCTGCAAACTATTACTTCCTTCCATTCGATACGTTTAATCCTTTGTTTTCAGCAAAACCGTTGAGATTGACAACCTCATCGCAAGTTGGGGACAGAGTTCTGTGGTTGTGTTATGCAGGTCTCCACGTTGCTGCTGGCACCGGTAGTGCGCCCTGCCATCGTTCCGTTACCTACACCTTTGGGGTGTTTCCTTGCTCCTACTGGATTGATAACCTTGGTTTTGTACTGAGGGAAAACTTGCTGTTGTGCTCATCATACATTCCTCTTGGGGTTCCCCAACAAGCTCGATATATTTTGGGCCATCACCCACCGCCAAGCAGTAGCATCATCGCCATCGTGCTCACCCGGACTAGCCGGACTGCCACCGGGCCGAGACACACCATCGCAAACCACTTCCCGGAGCCGCCTCCGTCAGCAGATCGTTCGCGCCGAGCACCTTCCGGGGCTGCCGCCCCAGCATCCACGCTCTCCTACCCGTAACAGGTAGAGAATGGATCACCGACGCCCGGGGATGCCGTGCCACCGACATCGCACCATTGTCGGGCAGAGCCGTCTCTACCACAGCAACCAACAGTGTGCACGCAATGATCTGGACTGGGACAGCGAAGGCAGCGCCATAGCCTGCTGCCAGGGCTGCCGGATCTGGGCCCACCTGGCCTAGATCGACGACCACGGTGGTGCAACTAGCGAGCTCCAGGTCACAACCGCCTATAGGGGGTCGCTGGTGTTGACCTTCCCAAAGCCCGCCTGGCCCAGGACGAAGCCCGCAGACCTAGATCAGGGCCCGCCTGGCCCCAATATCTGGCCACACTGCCGGCAACTGATACGTCCAAAACGTATCTACTTTCTCGAACACTTTTGCTATTGTTTCTCCTCTATACTTGTGTGATTTGGATGCAACTAATGCAAACTGACGCTGTTTTCAGCAGAATTGTCTTGGTGTCTACTTTTTGTGCAAAAAATCAACTATCAGGAAAAATCCCGGAAAATATGACAAAAATCCTATTTTACCCGAAGACTCCATGAGCCAGAATACGAGACGGAGAAGAGCCCTGGGGTGGCCACACCACCTGCTGGCGCGGGCCAGGCCAGGCCGCGCCAGGGGGTGGTGTGGGCACCCCAGGCACCCCCTCGGTCTCTCTCTTCACCTATAAGGAGCCTTCTGACCTAAAAACTTTGGGGGGTTCGACGTATTTCCAGAAGGAGTTCCGCTCCGTCGCCACCACCAGATTCCACGAAACAGCACCAGAAACTCTGTTATGGCACCCTGCCGGGACGGGGAATTGGAGGAGATCATCGCCATCATCATCACCATCGCTTCTCCATCGACCATCCATGTTTCCCCCATCTATGAGTGAGTAATCCCCCGGGATTGGATGAGATCGTTCATGTAATGGCATAAGATTGTTAGGGCATAGTGCCTAGTATCTCTATTAGTGCTTTATGACTTTGTTGCAACCTTGTTGTGCTTAATGCTTGTCACTAGGGCCCGAGTGCCATGATTTCAGATCTGAACTTATTATTGATTCATCATGATAGTATTGGTTTGGGTCTTATCTACAAGTTGTATACACACGTCGTTGTCCGGAACCTATGGTCCCGAAGTGACAGAAATCGGGGTAGCCGGAAGGGAAAGGCTTTGATGTGAGGATCACATGTGTTCACGGAGTATTAATGCTTTGCTCCGGTGCTTTATTAAAAGGAGCACCTTAATTGCCAGTAGTTCCCTAGAGGCCCCGCTGCAAACGGGCTGGCAGGACAAAAGATGTTGTGCAAGTTCTCATTGCGAGCACGTATGACTATATATGGAACACATGCCTAGGATTGTCTAGTACTTGGATGCTTTATCTTATTTATCTGTAATTGCCCTATGTTCTGATTGCTATGTGAATTGTCTTGTCCATGCAACGCCCGTCCATCCATCCCTATGCCTACCGCACTCGAATCCCACTGTTTACTGCTTTTGTTACTATTGTCTTTACTTTACTACTGCTGTTACTTTGCTATTCCTATTACAAAACTGTTGCTACTGATAAACTGTTGTGAGCAAGATTGTTTCCAGGTGCAGCTGAATTGACAACTCAGTTGTTAAGACTGATAAGTATTCTTTGGCTCCCCTTGTGTCAAATCAATAAATTGGCTTTCACTTCCCTCGAAAATACTGCGATACACCCCCTATACTTGTGGGTCATCAAGACTATTTTCTGGCGCCGTTGCCGGGGAGCATAGCTTTATTTATCAAGTTCACTTGGATTCTCTATTGTTCGCTGCTTTCCATCCATCATGGGTAAGTCTCGTGATGGCAAGGTGCCTATTTTACCATCCACTACAAGAAGAGGTACGGTTCTGAACACCTCTACTGCTCTTGATTCACCGTCTGTTCTGAGTAAGTTCCTTACACCACCACATACACATGCTACACACACTGCTACTACTGCTGAATCTGAAACTTCTGATGCTTATGATGCTGCTTCTACTGTGCTTGATAAGAGTGGTTCATTAGGTCCTTTCCTAGATGCTACGATTGCTAGAACTATAGTTGGAAATACCGAAACTCCTAATGAACACACTGCCACACCTGTTAGCTCACCTGAGTCTAGTGAGAGTTATGATGCTGAAGAAGATTATGTTGAGATGACTGATGAGTTTATTGAAGAATGTAGGAACACCCATGATAGGAGAGCCGCTAAGAATCTCCTTGAGAGGCGTACTATTAGACCCAAATTATCTCCTGATGCTAAGTTTGCTGCTTCTCCCATAAACATTATAGATGAAGATTATGATTTCTCTCTCGATCTATCTTACATAGCTATTTTCGAGAAAGAACCTTTTGGCGGAACTAAGAATGAAAGTGTGGTAGCACATATGAATGAACTTTCTACCATGAGTGGCTTGTTTTCTGATGATAGTAAAATGCGTACTTACTTTGTTGCTAAGATTTTCCCTTTTTCACTGAAAGGAGAAGCTAAAACTTGGTTTGGTAATTTACCTCCTGGATCTATTGATAGCCTTGAGTGCTTGTTTAATACTTTCCTGCAAAAATATTTTCCTCCTAGTGCTAGACATGCTGTTTTGCAGGAACTTTTTGATTTTAAACAGAGAGAAAAGGAGGTATTGCCCGAATCTTGGGCAAGGTTTTGTGCTTTGATTCATGCACAGGCTGGAAGTCCATTACCTAAGAATGAACTACTTGATATATTTTATAATGGACTAACCGAAGAATCTAGGACATACCTAGATAGTTGTGCTGATTGTGTTTTCAGGAATAGGACTTCCAAGGAAGCTGAGGAATTAATGGCTAAAATAAGCAAGAGTTATGAAGATTGGACTCCTCCTAAACAAGCTATACCTGAAGTAATTTTACATGAACCATCTATTCCTGTGCCTATTCCAACATCAAAGAAGAGGGGAGTTATTGAATTAAATGATGAAGTGATGAAGGAAGCTAAGAAATGTCTTAAGTAGAAGGGAATTAAAGCTGCAGATGTCAAGAATTTACCTCCTATAGAAGAATTATGTAAGCCTATTCCCTACTCATCCACTATTGAGGTACACTCTCTCCAACACTTTGATGAAGGTGATATCCCTTACTCTAAACCTCCTGATCAATGCTTAGAAGAATTTGATATCTTTATTGTTAAGCAAGATAACTTTAATAAAAGGGTGCAAAATCATCTAATGGAAAACACTAGAGCTATTGTTGAGTTGAAATATATTGTGGAAAGAACCTCTAATGATGTTAAAGTGATTGTTAAACACTTTCAAATGGTTCAAACTCAAATAGATCAACTCGTTAAAGTGCAAAAGGACTTGCTAGTTAATGCTGCTAAAGAAAAACATACTTATGAAATTAGAACTAGAAGTGGTGCTGCTACCCAGGATCCTCTATATCCTGAGGGGCATCCCAAAAGAATTGAGCAGGATTCTCAACAAGCTGAAAATAGTGGTTCTACTCGTAAGAAAAGGAAAAAGAAACATAAAACTATTGTAGAAAACCTCTGAACCTGCTATAGATCCTAATAGTATATCTATCTCTGATGCTGAAACTGAAAGTGGTAATGAAGAAAATGAAGTTCCTAATGAAGAAAAAGTTGAAGAATAACCTGAAAACCACACTAAGACTACTAAATACACCAAAGAAGATTTTATTGCTAAGAAACATGGTAGTGAAAGAGAACCTTGGGTCCAAAAACCTATGCATTTCCCTGATAAGAAACACAAGTCAAAAGAAGATGAACACTATAATAAGTTTTGTGAGTGGATGAAACCTTTATTCTTGCAAATTCCTTTGACTGATGCTATTAAATTGCCTCCTTACTCAAAGTATATGAAGGACATTGTCTCGAATAAAAGGAAGATCCCTAATGAAGAAATCTCTACTTTGCTGGCTAATTATTCCTTCAATGGTAAGGTTCCTAAGAAACTTGGAGACCCAGGGATTCCAACTATCCCTTGCTCTATTAAGAACAGTTATGTTAGAACTGTTTTGTGTGATTTGGGAGGTGGAGTTCGTGTTATGCCTTTCTCTCTCTATAAGAGGCTTTAGCTTGAAAAATTGATACCAACTGATATATCTTTGCAAATGGCTGATAAGTCTACCACTATTCCTGTGGGTATATGTGAGGATGTACCTGTCCAGGTGGCTCATAATTACTTAATATTAACTGATTTTGTTGTGCTTGAAATGCCTGAAGATGATAATATGTCTATTATTCTTGGGAGACCTTTTCTTAATACTACAGGAGTTGTTATTAATTGTAATCAAGGAAAGGTGACCTTCAATGTCAATGACAAGGAACATACTGTCTATTTCCCCAAGAAGATTG
This sequence comes from Avena sativa, assembly GCA_916181665.1. Classification (NCBI taxonomy): domain Eukaryota; kingdom Viridiplantae; phylum Streptophyta; class Magnoliopsida; order Poales; family Poaceae; genus Avena; species Avena sativa. The sequence goes on from OV702292.1 coordinate 221,293,740, forward strand.
AAAGGACTTATGGTTTAAATTCAATTGAACATGTTGAAGGCATTCAAGTAGGAGAAATATATTGTCCCATACCAAGAGAAAAATTTGAAACTATTATGATTGGGACCATTGCTATCAAAGTTGAGGTAACATAATCATTAGTGGAATACAAAGTTTTGTTTCATATGCAATTGTTTTGGTAGCAAGACTTGATCAACCTTGCTAACAAAAGGATTCCATTGAACAAAACAATGTTTTCATTATGATTATCTTCGTTTATTTCTATCCTTTGCATTTTTAGTTTTTGCTTTCGTTTAGCTTTCTTTGTGTTGCTAGTTGCTTGCATGCTAGGACTTCTGTAGTTCTAGACTTGTTTTGTCCTTGCATCATGTTTCCAAAAAGAAAAAAATCCGTCTGTCAGAAAAATCGTTCTTCTATTTCTGAAAAATGCCCAAAAATAAAGTGTCTCGAAAAATTCCAGAAAATTCATATTAAATTTTTACGTGAAAAAAGGGGCAGAGGAGTACCTGGTAGGTACCAGGGGGCCCCACCAGGCAGGCACACCACATGGTGGCGCGGCCAGACCTGGGTGGCGCCATGCCCTGGTGTGGGCCGCCCCTGGCCCCCCACTACCTCTCTCTCCTGCCACTTTCTTCTCTCTCCCGAGTAAGCTCCAGTTCATAGCTCGAAATCGCGTTCTCTCTGTGCTTGCTCTCGATTTCTTCGATCTCTTTGCTCATCCCATCTTTCTTGCTGAAATTTGGAGCAATTGTTCCTTGGTATGTGACTCCTCCCCTTGTCCAAGTAGATTTGTGTTTAGTTGATTATTTGTGGAGTATTTTGCTGCTGTAGGTGACTGGTTATGAGAGCTTGTAAGCTTGTTTGATGCTTAGAGATATAGTTTTGATGCATGTTTAGGCATCTTGCAAGTCCCTATGAGTAGAATCCTTTATTATATTTACTTTGCAATCACTTGTTTAATAGGTGTTTAAATTTCAGAATACCAAGCATGAACAACCACACTTTTGGAGAGATATTTGAGAGTGATGCACCTAGGAGGTCAAGGCCCTCAAGAACAGCCTCTCAAGCTAGGCCATCATACAATGAAGACCTCATTGCATCACGTATTGGCAGTGAAAGAGATGATGGAGATGCTCACCCATCCTCTTTCCCTTGTTTTACTTTCTTGCAAGATGCAGGTATTCTTGATGATTTCTTGCTACTGATTGAGAGGGTTGGTTTGACCTCTTATATGCAAGATGAGAGTGCACAATACGCTATGCTCACCAAAACTTTTGTTGAGAGCTTCTCATTTACTAACACATCCTATCATTCTACTGTCTCATTTAAGATCTATGATATGCCCTTCACCATGCCTTTGGAGAGATTTTAAGTATTGTAGGTGTGCGTATGACAGGGACCGTGAAGAAAATTCAAGGGCGGCCCGCTGATTTGTTGGAGCTTTACCGAGGGGTGACCAATGATGCTGACCGCGTGGCGCAGTGCGGAAAGATAAGAAATATCCAACTCCCTGCTCTTAGATACTTTGCATACTACCTTGCCACTAGTGTTTTGGGTAGGGAGAACACTAGTAATATCTCCAACTATCACTTAGCTTTCCTTGCTGTTGCGCTCAACAATGATACTCGGTACAATCTTGGCTCTCTTATTGCTCGCCGCCTAGCTGCTAGGGGGCCTATCTATGGGGGCATCATTGCTTCGCGTGTAGTTGATGCATTAGATCTTTCTGTGGCTCCTGATGATGTTATGCTAGCACCACAGAGGCTCTACCTTGTTGCCATGAAAACTCATCACTTTGTCACTGCTACCTCTGATTTGAACAATCTAGTATATAGGATGCTTTTCACTGACGGGGATGAAAGGGAGATCCTTTTGCCCCAGCCTGCTTTGTTCAGTGTTGACAGGAGACCGTGGTCGCGCTCCAAGGAGGAGGTGGACGAGCAGCTTTGCTTGTTGGGTTTCCACGAGAAGCACCAGGAGGATGTGCCCTCCTATGATTATTCCGCACATTATGGAGGGATGTACTCTGGCTCGCACCAGGACGAGGGTACCTCCTTGTCGTACCCCGGTGACACTTCATCTTGGCCAGCCTGGGATTGATACCCACTTAGGCCAAAAGCCTAAGCTTGGGGGGAGGTACGCCGACACCGCACTCATCTCCATATCATGTTGCGTCGGTACTTTGTATATTCATGTTTTCGTTCTCTTTTTAGTTTTCGCTCTTCTTTGCTTTTTCTTTCTAAAAACACAAAAAGACCAAAAATATTTTTGTTGTTTCTCTTTGGTTTGCTTCTTCTTTTTGCCTTGGTTTGCCTTTTCCTTTTTGCTTTGTTTGAACTATTTGATAAACCCAAATTTTTTTTGCTTTGCTTGTTTTTCTATTTTGGTTCTTGTTTAAAAATCGAAAACACCAAAAATATTTGACGTTCTTCTTTGGTTTTTGCGAGTTGGCTACAGGGTTCGGTAGTTCTCAGTGGATTATTGGTTTCATATTATTATTCAAGCCACACAAGTGAAGAGCAATAATGAGGATCAATGACAACTTGAGGCGTGGTAAGAGGCTGGTAACGAACTCTATTCGTCTTTATTTTTGTACATATACTCATCATTGTGAGCTTGCTTAGTCCGTTCATGTAGAGTGTATGTTTTCTTTGGATGCTTTGTAGTTCTTGTTTTTTTTGTGATTAGCTCCAGCTCGCTAATAGTTTGTAGCATGTCTCTTGAATGTTTGCTTGCATTACTCTATTCATAAATTGGTATGACACCGTGGTATCCTCCTCTGAATGTTTCATTTGATTGATTTGGCACATGCTCACGCATGTACATGACTGTAATAATCAGTTGAGCCTCGATGAATTATTTTGCCTTGAGGATCTTGAATCACTTTCATGCAATGAGTAGTCCTGTTTTGTTGCAAGCATGGTAATGACAGTTATTGCTCTCTCGTTTGTCGCTCCCTTACTATTGCTAGCCTTCACTTCCACTAAGTGTTTTACTCATGTTTCCAACTCCCTAAACCAAATATTTCCAAAGTGTCCACCATACCTACCTATTAGCATCATTTGCTATCTCCGTGCATATTCAATATGCCTTGTTTTCTTCCGAATAAAATGTTTGCTTGTTATGAGAAAGTTAGTTAGTAAAGCTCTCACGAACTTGATGGCACACTTTACTTTATTGCACTTAATAAACATGAACTATTGCGTCCTTCTTTGTTGCGCATATGCTTGCGCTTTATGAGTTGAAGTTAGCAGAACCATGTATCATGGGGACCGCTTTCAGCGCTTCATAGGTACTTTGTACTTAGTTGATATCATGTTCTTTTGCTTACGGATCCCGGCGGTGTGAAATAAAAGTGGAACTTGTAAGATCATGGAGTTTGTATGTATGTTAGAGAAACGCCTAGGCCGCTAGCCTAAGCCATGCCTAATCATGGTGGAAACTTGCAGCATAACCGTAATGAGCATTCTATGAAGCATCCTCAATAAAAATCTATGCACATAGTAAATAAAAAGATCGCTGAGATTGCACATTGTCTGCTTGTCTTGTCATTTTGATTATGGGATAGCTCATGTATCATATGTAAAGGGGTATCCCGTTGGCGGTTCTCTATGATACGTATGTACTTACAATGACAAGAGCTTACTTGTGACTGAAGTTGAGTAGCATGAGGATCGGTCCTCGTAAGTAAGGGGCATGAGACTTCAATTTATAACTTATCAATCATATCCTCTTAGTTGTGTCACTTTCACCTTAACCACATTAAAGATGCTTATGATAGGGGCAATGAGAGCTCAAAGATAACAAGTACCATACTTTCAGCATTTGGAAGCCTTTCAAAATTATTCAAAACCTTTTTTCTTCTACTTGTTGAGTCTCCACATATTCTTTGAGCACCTTCTTGAGAGCATAGTTGCCATTCTTTGTGTTTGTTCCAATACTTGATTATTTGTGTTATGACTTTGATGCTTGTATCTTTGATATCTTTACTTTAACTTCACTTGAACTTCAGAGGTGCCTTGATATTCATAATCAAAGGCAAGCGAGATACCACTCTATCATACCTTTCTATGAGCATTGTAATGTTGCTTATGTTTGTGCTTCGTGCTACTTATTATTCTTGAATTGGAATCTCTTCATAGCTTGCAATGAATATTAAGTAGACTCAGTTGCATACTCTTTATTATGAATTATCTAAGTAGTTGATCACATTGCTGAGAATATTTACATCATATGAAGCAAATGTGTTCGTGAAAGTTCTTTTATCGCACTCAGTTTTCAACTGAATTGCTTGAGGACAAGCAATAAGCTAAGCTTGGGGGGAGTTGATACGTCCAAAACGTATCTACTTTCTCGAACACTTTTGCTATTGTTTCTCCTCTATACTTGTGTGATTTGGATGCAACTAATGCGAACTGACGCTGTTTTCAGCAGAATTGCCTTGGTGTCTACTTTTTGTGCAGAAAATCAACTATCAGGAAAAATCCCGGAAAATATGCCAAAAATCCTATTTTACCCGAAGACTCCATGAGCTAGAATACGAGACGGAGAAGAGCCCTGGGGTGGCCACACCACCTGCTGGCGCGGGCTAGGCCAGGCCGCGCCAGGGGGTGGTGTGGGCCCCCCAGGCACCCCCTCAGTCTATCTCTTTGCCTATAAGGAGCCTTCTGACCTAAAAACTTTGGGGGGGTCGACGTTTTTCCAGAAGGAGTTCCGCTCCGCCGCCACCACCAGATTTCATGAAACAGCACCAGAAACTCCGTTCTGGCACCCTGCCAGGACGGGGAATTGGAGGATATCATCACCATCATCATCACCATCGCTTCTCCATCAACCATCCATGTTTCCCCCATCTATGAGTGAGTAATCCCCCGCTGTAGACTATGGGGATGGTAGGGATTGGATGGGATCGTTCATGTAATGGCATCAGATTGTTAGGGCATAGTGCCTAGTATCTCTATTAGTGCTTTATGACTTTGTTGCAACCTTGTTGTGCTTAATGCTTGTCACTAGGGCCCGAGTGCCATGATTTCAGATCGGAACTTATTATTGATTCATCATGATATTATTGCTTTGGGTCTTATCTACAAGTTATATACACACGTCGTTGTCCGGAACCTATGGTCCCGAAGTGACAGAAATCAGGGTAGCCGGAAGGGAAAGGCTTTGATGTGAGGATCTCATGTGTTCAAGGAGTGTTAATGCTTTGCTCCGGTGCTTTATTAAAAGGAGCACCTTAATGACCAGTAGTTCCCTAGAGGCTCCGCTGCAAACGGGCTGGCAGGACAAAAGATGTTGTGCAAGTTCTCATTGCGAGCACGTAGTGGAACACATGCCTTGTCTAATACTTGGATGCTTTATCTTATTTATCTGCAATTGCTCTATGTTCTGATTGCTATGTGAATTGTCTTGTCCATACAACGCCCGTCCATCCATTCCTATGCCTACCGCACTCGAATCCCACTGTTTACTGCTTTTATTACTATTGTCTTTACTTTACTACTGCTGTTACTTTGCTATTCCTACTACAAAACTGTTGCTACTGATAAACTGCTGTGAGCAAGATTGTTTCCAGGTGCAGCTGAATTGACAACTCAGTTGTTAAGACTGATAAGTATTCTTTGGCTCCCCTTGTGTCGAATCAATAAATTGGGTTTCATTTCCCTCAAAAATACTGCGATACACCCCCTATACTTGTGGGTCATCAGCAACCATCCACCACCGCTGCCCAGGACGCAGAGCCTCGCCACGTCGTTCGTCGCCCACGTCGGGAGTCGCTGCTGCCAGGCCGAGCACCACGCCGTCTATGCCGCACCGCCGCAGGCCGCAGCCGCTCGGCGAGGCTGCCCCTACACACGGGAAGAGAAGATCCCGCCGCCGCCAGCCCCGCGCGGGCTTTGCCCGATGGCGCTCTCCGGCGGCGGCGGAGGAAGGGGGCTAGGGGAGGGGTGTGGCGACGCTAGGGCTGGGCGCATCTCCGCCGCCCGCTCGGGAGCGACGCGAGACGCGAAGCGGTTTTTTTCGGGAGATCATTGGTCAACCTCCTAAATTTAACTTCTAAACTAATACATTTCATCGGACACATGCTATGCATCTCCACGGTGATCGTAAGACATGTGGCTTACCAAGTGAGCAAAATCTCGAAAAAAACAGGAGGGTTGCTCCTATTTGTGAGAATTCTGAATCAAAATCAGAAAACAAATCACCCAATTTGATATAATCTAACGGAGGCAGCAAAGATTGGTAAAATCGAGCCACCACAAAAGGAGAGGCGAACATCAGGCCTCCCCACCTCTCCCTGTCAGCCACCCCTCTCTATATCTGCACCACACTAGCACCAATTCATCATGAACGAGCAGGAGGTCGAAGACGACCATGACGAGGAACGGGATGGTGCTAGGTTGTTTCCCTTGACGAGGATGAAGATGAGGGGTCGGTGGAGCCTCCCCCATGCGCGATAGGACCAGAGGAGCCCGGGGACGACGAAATTTCTCCACGACGGAGCTTCATCGGGGCGGAGGAGCAATAGAAACTGGAGGTGGTAGAGAGCAGGGACCAATGTGGAGGGGGTCGGGAATCAATCGGGAGGAGGTCGGGAATCAACCAGGAGCTCTGGGCGGAGCCAGGATAACGGCGACTGCGAAATGGGAGCGGAATAGGGACGAAAAGGGTGTCAGAAAGTTTTTCTCATTGAGACACAGGTCTTCAATATAAGAGTTGGAGTTGGGAAGGTCGAATTCTAAAAAATTTACTCCTCAAAACTTTATAAGGGTTTGGTTAGAACCGCGTTACCTAAGAGCAAGTCTAACAACACCCTTAAAACGTCGGCGCCCTTAAAATTCCGGCGGTTACACGGGCTTGTGGCCGGGGCGTCGAACTAACAGCGCTTGTAAACGGCTCGGCCTGTAAACGAATTCACAGGGGCCTGTGAAAGGCCCGTTGCAGCCCCTATTTCTACCGGCCGGGCGGGCAGAGACGGGTCAGAACCCGTGTCCCTCCGCCGTAAACCCTAGCCACCGCATTTCTGCGTGTACTCCGGTGAGCAATTCCTCCCATTTCCGCGCGAGAGAGAGATGGTGAGCGGGAGTTGCGGACTCGGCGGCGGCTGTTCTGGAGGGAGGAGGAGGAGGAGGGAGTGGCCATCGCGCACCCGGCGGCGACGGCGAGGAGCGGCGCCGTATCCGCTCCGTCGGGGCCAAGAAGCGCGCCTGCAGGCGCTGGACTAACTGGGGGCTGACCCCCCAGCTTCTCTGGCCCCCTACGCCGCCGGCGCGCGTACCGTGTCGGCTCCGAGGTTCGAGCTCGAGGAGGCATCTTCCTCCGCGAGCTCGTCCGTCGCGTCTTCCCGCTCGCGCCCGCGCCGTGGAGATGAGGAGGAGGAGGCTGTCCGCGCAGCGCTCGCTGCGTCCCTCGCCGACCTCGAGGCCAAGAAGCGGCGCGAGGAGAAGGAGCTCGTCGCCGCCATCGCCGCCGTCGAGCTCTCCAAGAAGCAGGAGGAGATCGAGGAGACGGTCGCCGCCATCCGCAGCGAGGAGGAGGCCAGACTGGCATCCATCGATGGCATGGATGTCGACGTGATCGTCCCGGACAACTAGGAGCTCGCCAACGATAGCAGGCGGCGACTTAGAGCTCGTCACCGACTAGGAGCTCGCATTTTGGACATATCAGGACGCGGCGGCGTCCTTCGCGAGCTCTCCCAACACTATTTTTTTATTTAGATGTAATTTTGCAATATGTATATACTGGATGATGAACGCGTGCACGATTTTCCCTCGTTAATTTAAATTTCAGTTTAAATCATAATTTAAGGATTAGATTTACAAGTCCTGTTCTATGCTGACAAGTTTGAAACCCTAAATCACAAGTACAGACACATGTACTCGCGATTTAAGGATTACCGATTTAAGGATGTTGTTAGTCATGCTCTAACCAGTTTTTTGGATTTGTTACAGATGGCCTGACCTCTCCGAACTCTGATCCTATAGCTAGCTCCGAGGTGCTATAGCAAGATCGATACCGTCGTGCATCACGTGGCTCGCGGCCCGCCGTCACACTCACACCAGTGGGCAGTGGGTTCCATTTGGATGGATCGATGCCACACGACACACTGATACACAGTGACACAGCTGTGAGCTTGTCGTTCACAGGCTCGCATAGCTCAAACGTCGGCCGCGCGCGTGTGCATTGGTGTGTGTATGGTGTGTGTATGGTGTTACGGGTTGCTTGCTCTATGTTCGGTTCGTGGGTCGCCATCGCGTCTTTAAATCGCTGAACCGGTTCGATCTGCGGCTCGGTGGCAAGCAACTCGAAAGACCGACCGGACCACTAGCCCTATCGTCCACGTCACGTGACCACCTTGCCGTTAGACAGCAGCGGATCCAAGTATTATTTAAAGTTCGGGCGAGCAATGTATTTTAAGGCTGGTCACAGCGGGAGTATCATATTACTAGTATCATGCATATAATACTAGTGTATGATATTACTTTTCTACTGGTTAGTATCATCTAGTAATATTATTGTAATATTGTATTTAATTTTTTCTATAATCTTAATACAATTGTGTGTATGAGATGTATTGGTTATTAAATTATCTAGTTTCACGTGCTATGATACGATATCATATTATGATACTACTAACACCTCTCTCTTCATTAATTATAGTGCCACATCAGATTTTTACCAAGGTGGCATGCATGATACTTCTTATGATACTCCCAGTAGGACTAGCCTAAGACTAGTGACACTACTTTTTATTAAATTGTTTTAAAATTAGGCTTGTCGATCGCTCAGAAGGCTGGACACGTGTCCCACTCAGGGACGGTTGGATCCGCCTATGCTATTGGAAACCCATTCAGGATATAGCAATGTGTAAACAGAGCGAAGAAGAAGACCATGTATCTACCTAAGTACATCCATCTCTTGCACCAAAGCAATTTTTTCTTGGACTGCCGTGGGTCGTGGCACGGATGGACCATGCATTTTTCTTCGTGACCGCATGGGTCGGCCTCCTAGAATGCATTTGGTAGCCTGTATCCACGGGCGTGCCGATTGGTGACAAAGCTAGCCCGTTTGAATGCATGCAAGACCCCCGCATTGTGACAAACGTGATTCTCAAAACAACCCAAAGTCAGACCCGGTGACAATAGCCGAATCGTCCATTTTCATGGAGCCTAGTTCGGGCGAGCAAAAAAATGTCGCCCCGCTACAAGCGTGGGAAATGGGAGGGAGACGTCGTGTCCCTTCGGGAACACGCACCATAAATTTTCTCACTGCCCACTCCTCTCCCTCTCCACTCCGCCACTCTCCTCCTCGATGGTTCCGCTGCTGGCGACGAATTTGCCATGAACCATTGACACCGGCGATCACTAGCGGAGTAGGAGATCCGGGCGACCTCAACATTCGTCTATTCCCCGAGCAGTCGTCCGCGCTACATCCATTGGAGCTTCAGTGAGTCGACAATGGTGGTAATCTCTCCCCCTTTTATCCGAGCCATAGGTGGGCGCTTCATGGGTAGATCTGCATGTACATGTTTACGGTTAGGGTTCTTGATGCCATGCGGTGTAGATCTGTAGGGCTAACCACTGGTCTAGTTTTTTTTGATTTGGGGTTTAATATTACTGCTTTGGTTTGCTCTTGGGATTTTCGGTCGACTGTTCTTAGTTGGAGTAGTTTCGATAATGTCCAACATTAGATTCGTAGTCTGCCTATGATTCAACCCCCGGTTGTTCGTGGATGAAAACTAGTCGATGATTCAACTAGCCTTATGCACTTTCAGGGAAGGGTTAGTGAAGCAAGTGGTTTGTACATTGATTGCGCATTCCACTTGCTTCAGTGACTCCATCTCTGAAAATGGCGCTGGTCCATTGCCACATGCAGTAAGTTTCTGAAACTGCAAAATAGGCACTATATGAGGCTTTGTTTGTACTCTATCAATGATGAGGAAAATGCCACATGTAGTATTCTTTTAGAGATGGGTTTTAGTACCTAGTATTTTTCCCAAATGGATAGAATTGGGCAGGGTACCTGGTACTAAGGGATCATCTCTTGAGATCTTTGTGCTTGTTCTATTCTTATATCCCTTATATGAGGCATTGCGATGTGTCTGTTGCTACATCTTTGCTATCATTGATTTGTTTCGTATGTCCATGTGTGACACGGTATATTTTCAGGGAGGGGTCGTACATAGTTTTGTGTAGAAATAATATTGATTGTGCATGTGACTTGGTTCGCTCACACCAACCCTGAAAATGATGCATGTCCATGGCCATATGCAGCGACTCTTGTGAACTGCACCGTTGCCATATATGAAGCAATATACCTAGCGTTTTCCCACTGTTATGTGTTGTGCTCATTAGGACAAGTGCCGATGATTAAACTGATGACATGCACTTTCAGGAAGGGGTTAGTGAACCCGATGGTTTGTACATTGCTTGTGTATTCGACTTGGTTCACTAACTCCATCTCTAAAAAAATTGTGTGTACATTGTCACATGTAGTAGCTTTCTAGTACTGAAAAATAGATCATTTATGAGGCAAAGTTTGTTTGTACATTGCTTGTGCATTCGACTTGGTTCGCTAACTTCGTCTTTGGAAATTTTGTGTTTACATTATCACATGCAGTAGCTTTATAATACTGCAAAATAGACACTATATGAGGCAAAGTTTGTACTTTCATCCAAGTACCAATGATTAGCATTGTACCACCTACAGTAATTTACTTGATAACCATGCATTTCTATCTCTTTCCAGGCTTTGAAGATTGAAGGCCTAGGGGAGGATGCTGACAAGGGCTCCAACATGAGGGTGAAAAGAACAGGAACACTGACCAATGTAGGCCACTGGGATGAGGGAGTGACCCCAACCCAATTCTGCAAGGTGATGATAGAACCTACTTTTGGATTGCTTCCTATGTCAGGTGCATTCAGGACTTACGTGGAAAATGTTCTGGACAAAACTGAAGGAGATATGCACTAGAGGCAAATAATAAATAGGTTTTTATTGTTATATCTCAATTAGTTTATAATAGTTTTATATTGTGCTATAATTGTGCCAAGTAGAAACATTGGTACAGGTGTGGTATGAAACAACCAAGTCCCTAGTAGCCTCTATTTATACTAGTTCGTTGGTCACGAAGATGATCTGGGTTTCAAGATCATGGGCATTTATGCCGACTAACAACGAGATCATATCATTGGAGAATGATGTGGTTGGACATTCCTCGAAGGATTGCAACACGATCAAGTCATATAGTTCATTGTTGCAACAGCTATACCTAGACTCCTTCTCCTTAGACCGTGAGATGATATCAATCACAGTCTCCCGAGAGTGCTTAGATAACATCAAGCGCCACTTGGTAATATAGTGGTTATAAAGGTGTGTTCAGGTACTCGGAGGAACTGTAGAGGCAATATATGTCAAGAGTGGGATTTGTTCACCCACATGACGAGTAAAGATACATACGACCGGCTTGGTGAGATTACATCCATAAATGTTGCAACATGTGACTAGGTCACGGGGATGTAATATCACGGTAAGAAGAAAACAGAACTTGTTGTGAACGAGATTGAACAAGGTATGGGATACCAATCGGATCTCGGACAAGTTGTATCGAGAAACAAAATAAAGAGGATGCTACATTTAGCAGTTCAAACGACATTGTCATCAGGAATGCATAGGGGTCACATGGACATCCCTGGTCCCTCTGTTGATCATTAATACAGATCATGTCTAGAGCATTCCCGAGCCGTGAGAGGATGCACTTAAGGGTATGATGAGAGGGATCATTCGTCAGACGGAATCACAGTAGAGAAAGAGAGAAAGCCGGAAATGTTCCGCGGAGAGATCCGAAATTGTTCGGAGAAAGAATAAAGCAAAAGTCCGGAAAAGTGTTTTCGGATAAATAGGAATTTGAATATATATTATATGTTAATTATGAATTAATATATTCTAAATGATATTTAAATAAAGATTTACAAAGGCAACTTTTATATTAGGTCAAATCCCTGGAGGGAAAAGGCCTAAGAATAAATCTACAGAAAAAGATAAAGGAACAGCCCACGTGGGCGGTAGATAAGTTGCCTTCGCACGGGGGCAGCAGCCTGTACCCACCGTGTCAAAACCCAGATTTTTAATCCCGGATGCCCATTATGCCATACCTCGCAATCCCAGGATTACTATTTTTGCGAGACATAACGGATTGGATATCACCGTACATCATCCATTACAAACCATACATAAGGTTTTACACAAATAAGGATCTCATGATCCAGTCTTTAATACAACAAGCAGCGGAAATAAACGATAGCGTAGCGGTGGGGTCCATCTTCAGGGGCACAGGTAATGCTGACAAAGGCAGATAGTCCTAGTTATCATAGCCGTCCTGCTGACCATCATCTTGATAATCTCCTTCATAGTCTGGCCATGATAATAGCCAGGGACAAAAGCCATGAGTACTCTTTAAGTACTCGCAAACTACTACTAACAAGGGGTATAATTCTAAGTTAAAGTACTGAATCTAAGTTAACTATCAAGTTAAATTTGAAACCTAAGCTGAGTTCAGAAGCAAAGAAAGATAAAGTAAAGTTCTAGAATCACTTAAGTTGGGAAGCTATTATCATCAACACAACCCTGTTGGGGTCAAGTCAAAGTTCATCATTCATGTCAAGTTATTTAGAAAACAGCTGGCAACGAAACAGTATGGCCATTCCAACTGTCCATAACCGCGGACACGGCTATTCGAATAGTTTGACACTCTGCAGAGGTGGTACACTTTCACCACAAGATTCGATACATCTGTCAGGGATAACCCTGAATCATCATACTTAGTATGCAGATAATCAAACATAACCTTCCCTTTACACACCCTAGTACAAGCACCTCTCCTATGAGCATGGCCTCCCAACCATGACCATCAGTCATCTTGGGCACTGCATAGGTGGACATCATGAGAGGTAGCCTCAGCTCAAACCTCTCCCGTGAGGGAACTAATACTAATGCATATAAATTTCCAGCTAAGCCTTACCCAGTTCAGGTAATGTGGTTGTACGGTAAATTTGGAATGGTATCGCATCCGAATCCAACCATCAGTTTTATAAATGGGTTAAGGCTCATGCCTCGTCATTTTTATCATCGTAAACCAGTTGTGTCTCTCAACACATGTCAAACTGTCTCAATAGAATGACTCATCATTCCAAGGTTTTCACAATTCATTTTCACCAAGTGTTCCCATCTAAAGTGACTCAAGTTTTTGATCTATTCTAAAATACTAAGTTAAGAGTATTCACTAAGGTGGAAAAGATGGTTTCAATCTCATGCCATAGAATGACAACTAAAGGTTTCTAAGTAGGTCAAGTTTTATACTTTTTATGCTACCTTCAAAACAAGTAAAGAACTTTGTGTGAACTAAGGGAGGTAAAACTTGTCAATAAGACTTGGGGCACTAATAGTTAAAGGGGTGTGATCAAAGCATGCTTAAGGCATCTTTGCTAAACCATCTAATTTAAATCTAGCTTGCTAACAGTAGCTTGCCTTGGTTGGTGCAGTGGTTGAAGTTTTCTTCTTCTTCTTCTTGGTAGAACTCCTCCTCCTCGAAAGTTTGGTCGGTACTAGCATCTATAAATACACAGGGAGTAGACAATCACCAAACCATACTTAACTAGGCTAAGTAGCATTCTAAAACACACAATTGATGATCTATTATCATCACAAGCATCACAAGTTTAATTAAATAGTTTCAACCTTTTTATTTTAGAAAAGTAATTTCTACTCATTGAAATTTTAATTAAAATTTAATATTCACCACCAACATATGGGATCATGTGGACACATGTCCTCACCACATATTCTAACATGTGGGAATGAGATTTAAGGGTTGGATCAATATTACTTTGGTTTAAGTTCATTATTTAATGATTTAAAGTGACTAGAAATGCCTATATAGCATTATTTTGGTACTAGTCCATAGTCACTGCATGTAAACCTTAATATTATTACATATTTGGATAGATATGATGAAATGTGATTTTTGAGAGTTGGAATCAACTCAAAAACTAACTTGGTTGATTTTATAAAAATGTTGCAAGGTGCAAATGCTTCTGTTTTGTTATTTCTATCAGGAGAGATCTATAACTCTAATTGAAATAAATCCAACGGGCTTGGATAGATTATTTCAATACCTTTCAGAAAAAATTGGTTTCATGCAATTTGGATTTCTAAAACTCTCTGAATTGATTTTTAAACTAGGGGACAGAAACTAGATTTAACTAAAAAGAAAAATCCAGATTTGAATCGATGGGCTAGCGCGGGAAAAGGAATGGGCCGGCCCAGTGGCGCTCCGCGGCGCGGGGCTCAGCTGACAGGGGGGTCCCGCTTGTCAGCGGCACTTAACACGTGAAACGGTACGCACGCTGTGGGCCGTGCGATTAGAAGCGAGATCAACGGCTGAGGGTCGTCGTCGACGACGAACAGGTCGCCGGCGAGCTCGAACCCTAGCGGCTCGGTGGGGGTCTACTGGGGGCGTACCAGGGCTCCAGCGGGGTCGGCGAGGCGAGCAAATGACGTGGAAGACGACGGCGAGGCGAGGCGCGGTTGCGGCGGAGCTTGGGATGGTCGAAATCAACAACACCCTTCTCCTCCAGAGGCGGCGGCTCCGGTTCCAATTCCGGCGAGCTGCTGCTCCACTTGCTTCGGCTAGAGGTGGGTGAGGTTCAGAGAGGTGAGGGGAGTGTAATGGTGTTGAGATGAATGGCCGGGGAGGGCTCCTTTATAGGCCCGACGGTGAGACCGAGCAGGATGGACGGTCGACGGTGGTGACATGGCTACGGCGAGCTAGCGGCATGGCGGGGGATGGCGATCGATGGGCGGTTCCCTGGCGGTGCTCTAGGACTTAAATGCGGCCGTAGGGGCGGTGGTACGCGGTTTGGGCGAGGTGGCGCTCTACGCGGCCGAAGCGGCGGTGTCCACGGCGAGCGGTGGCTGCGAGGCTTTGGGCGGCGAACGAGGATGTCTGGGGTGTTCTCGAGGTCGAGGCGGAGCGGCGGGCGCGGGCTGCGGTCGAGCGGTGACTTGTGCACGCGGGGACAAGGCGCGCTCTGGAGGCGGCACTAGCATGGTGTGGTGGCACTGGGCGCGGGCTCTCCTCGGTGGTCCAAGACAGCACTTGGATCGGGCAGGGGACAGAGAGGGGCGGTGAGGTGTTGGCTACCTCCTAGACATGGAGAGGAAGGAGGAGGTGGTCTGCTGGGGCGAGGGCAAGTTTGGCCGACGAGTTGGTGCTCGACATGGTTTGGCCTGGCCACTAGGGTGTAGGGGTTGGGGTGGTAATGGCATGGTTTGATCAAGTGGAGACAGAGGGAGTGTTTTGTGGTCAAATGGGTGGCTAAACTCTGTAGAAACAGTGAGCTAGCTATTTGTGTTTGATTCTGTCTGCCATGTGTTTGATGAAATGGCCGCAAGAGAAAAAGTTTTGAATTTTGAGTTCAAAATTTTTGAGTGATCTCCACTAGTGATAGGTAGTCTCTGGTTGCAAGGGTTTTGAAAGTGGAGCTCAAATAGATGGTTTTTTAAATAGGGGTGATCTATGCATATGCATTAGATTCAATTTTAAACTATCATTTAAAATAGTTAACAGAATATTTTTAGCAGATCCAAAGGTGGGCCTTGGTACCTCATTATGTGTACTAGCAAGGGGTGCAAAGATCAAGAATTGTTTCTGTTAAGAATTGAGTACTAGGAATAGCCAAAGTAGGCATGAGAGTTAAATTTGCCAAAATGACCATTCCTTATTTTTAATTCTTTTTTATTTGATTTTCTTTAGGAAAAGTTTGAGAATGATGTAGATGATGTTTAAATCACCTAAGAAACATTTTACAAGCATGGGATCACACAATCATGGCAATTCAAAACAACTCCTATTTTAAATGCACACACATTTGAATGCTTTCATTTTAAATTTGGAAAAGTTTTTGTTAACCCTATTTTTGGATGATTTGATCTTGTTAAGCTTGGATTAAAGTTTTGGGATGTTACAAACCTTCCCCCCTTAAAAAAAATCTCGTCCCGAGATTTACAAAGAAAACTAGGAACTAAAGAGATCTGGGAACTCTGTCCTAATGTAATCTTCGTGTTCCCAAGTGGCTTCCTCCTCGGTATGGTTGCTCCACTGAATCTTGAGAAACTTGATACTCCTAGTCCTGGTGGTTCTGTAGGCTTCTTCTAAGATACGGATGGGTACTTCCCGATAGGTCAGGTCATTGTTGATTTCCACAGCTCTGTGATCGATATTCTTGAAAACTTTAGTCTTCTCAGGCACTTCCAAGCATTTGCAAAGTAACGAGATATGGAACACATTGTGGATGGCTGACATCTCTTCAGGCAGTTCCAGTTGGTACGATACTTCTCCTCGGCGGTTCAGAATCTTGAAAGGTCTGATATACCTGGGAGCTAACTTTCCCTTCAGACTAAAGCGTTGAGTTCCCTTCAATGGTGAAACCTTGAGATATACGAAATCTCTGACATTGAAAGTCAGGTCTCTCCTTCTCTTGTCAGCATAGCTCTTCTGACTGGATTGGGCGGTCTTGAGGTGCTCATGGACTTTGTGAACTTTCTCTTCTGCTTCTCGGAGAATGTCGGGTCCAAAGATCTGACTCTCTCCTACTTGCGACCAATTCAAAGGGGTACGACACTTTCTTCCGTATAGGAATTCGAATGGTGCCATCTGCAAACTAGCTTGATAACTGTTGTTATATGAGAATTCTGCGAAAGGCAGGCAGTCTTCCCATTTTGACCCGTATTCCAACACACAAGCTCTAAGCATATCCTCCAAGATCTGGTTGACTCTCTCAGTTTGTCCATCTGTTTGCGGGTGATAAGCGGTACTGAAATTCAACTTGGTTCCTAAATCTTCCTAAACTTTCTGCCAAAATCTTGAAGCAAACTGGGTTCCTCGATCTGAGACGATGGTCTTCGGGGTTCCATGCAGACTAACAATCCTAGCAATGTACAGCTCTGCTAGCTTTGCACTCTGGTAGGTTGTCTTGACTGGTATGAAGTGGGCTACCTTGGATAGTCTATCAACTATGACCCATATTGAGTCATTTCCCCTACTAGAAGTGGGTAAACCGGTGATAAAGTCCATTCCGACAGAATCCCATTTCCATTCCGGAATCTGCAATGGTTGCAACAGCCCTGCAGGTCTCTGATGCTCTGCTTTGACTCTTTGACAGATGTCACATTTGGCGATGTAGCTTCCGATCTCTCTTTTCATCTTGTGCCACCAAAATTGCTCTTTCAAATCCTGATACATCTTTGTTCCTCCGGGGTGGATAGAATAAAGAGTATCATGAGCTTCCTTCATGATAACCTCCTTCAGCTCCGAATCTGCTGGCACACAGATACGTCCTTTGTACCACAGTACTCCTTCTTCGTCTTCGGTGAATCCAGGTACCTTTCCTGTACCAATACGACGTTTGATTCCGTCGATACTCTCATTTCCCTTCTGGGCTTCCTTGATTTGGCTAATCAAAGTGGGTTGAAGTTCAATGCTAGCTAGGAATCCTTTGCTAACTAACTCAGTCCTGAACTGCTCCAACTCCTCATACAAACTTGGTTGCTTCTCTTTGATCATGGTGTTAAGCCTACACGGCAATCTTCTAAGAGCATCCGCTACCACATTGGCTTTGCCGGGGTGATAGTGAATGTCAAGGTCATAATCCTTGATTAACTCTATCCATCTTCTTTGCCTCATATTCAGCTCCTTATGGGTGAAGATATACTTCAAGCTCTTATGGACTGAGTAAATCTCACAAAGATTGCCCATCAAATAATGACGCCATGTCTTCAATGCTAGAACCACAGCTGCTAGCTCAAGATCATGGGTAGGATAGTTCTGCTCATGCTGCTTCAGTTGTCGAGACAGATACGCGATGACTTTGCCTTCTTGCATCAATACACATCCTAGGACAATCTTGGATGCATCACAATACACATCAAACGGCTTCTTGATGTCGGGCATGATCAAAATCGGGGCGGATATCAATCTCTTCTTCAGCTCCTGGAAACTAGCTTCACATTTGTCTGTCCATTCAAACTTCTTGTCCTTCTTCAACAATTGGGTCATTGGTCGGGCTATGCTCGAGAATCCTTCTACGAACTTGCGGTAATATCCCGCTAATCCGAGAAATGAACGAACTTGGGTTTGATTGGTTGGGGCTTCCCATTCTTCGACATCTTTGATCTTGGTGGGATCAACAGAGACTCCTCCAGCAGACAGAATATGTCCTAGGAATCCTACTTCTTTCAGCCAAAACTCACACTTGCTGAACTTGGCATATAACTGATGCTCTTTCAGGGTTTCTAGGATGATTCTTAGATGTTGCTTGTGCTCTTCTTCTGACTTGGAGTAGATAAGGGTGTCGTCGATAAACACAACTACAAACTTATCAAGGAAATTCATAAAGATCTTATTCATGAGATTCATGAAATAAGCAGGGGCATTGGTTAATCCAAAAGATATAACCGTATACTCGTATAAACCATAGCGAGTAGTAAAGGCGGTCTTCGGAATATCCGTTGCATGAATCTTAAGTTGGTGATAACCAGTCCTAAGATCAATCTTTGAGAATACCTGAGCTTCGGTCAACTGATCAAATAGATCCTCTATCTTTGGCAAAGGGTACTTGTTCTTGATGGTGACGTCATTCAATTTTCTGTAGTCCGTACACAGACGGTTGCCTCCATCTTTCTTGTCGACGAATAAGACTGGTGATCTCCATGGCAATGCGCTTGGCTGAATCAAGCCTGTTGCTAACATGGCATCCAACTGCTTCTTCAGTTCCACTAACTCTGAGGGGTTCATGGTATAGGGTCTCTAGGCTATAGGTCCGGTTCTGGGGATTAGTTCGATAATGAACTCAATATCCCTATCCGGGGGCATACCTGGCAATTCATCTGGGAATACGTCAGGGTATTCACAGACTACTCTGACTTGGTCAATGGTGGGCAGGGCTACACTCTTGTTGCACTTGAATTGACGGGGTAAGGTTTCAGAGATATGCTCTACTGTTACTCCAGAACTACTGGTCATGGTGATGGCTTTCTTAGCACAGTCTATCAGTCCTTTATGCCTTGACATCCAGTCCATACCTAGTACTACTTCCAATCCTTTGGTTCCAAGTACAATTAGGTTGGCATAAAAATCTATCCCATGTATTCTGATAGGTACAACTTTGCAATTTTTTCTAGATTTTGTTGTTGAACCGGGGATTTGATATATCATGACATGCTTCAGGTTGGTTGGGCGAATCTTACTAGTGCATACAAATTCTTCGGTGACAAATGAATGCGATGCTCCAGAATCAAACAATACTCTTGCTAAAACTGAGTTGACAGAAAACATACCCAACACTACAACTGGCGCTTCCTGGGCTTCTTCTGCGTTCATGTGGAAGAGACGACCGTTGCGGTTGTGCGGGTTCCCTGGGGCAAATCTCCTTCCTAGTTGAACACGACGCTGCTGCTGAGCTGGGGCATTCACAGGGGCATTGGCGGCAGTCTTCTTGGGACACTCATTAGAGTAGTGACCCTTCACTCCACACTCGAAACAAGTGATCTGGGACTTGTCCTTGACTACAACAGGTACAACATTGCTGCCAGTTCTGGGTGCAGTGTTGTTGTTGTTGTTGCTCTTGGGAGGGGCACGGTTGAAATTGTTGGCATTGCCAGAGTTGTGATTGTTTCCTCCGGACTTCACATTTCCTCCGCTACGGTTGGGGTAGCTTGGGCGAGAATTTGGGGGTCGGTTGTTCCTTGGTGCATATCCTGGTGAAGGATTGGGACGGTACTTCTGGTGACTACTGGATCCAGACTGGTGCATCATACGGCGCTTGCGGTTGTCGTTTGCCTGGTTAATCTTCCCTTCCATCTGAATGGCAGAGTCAACTAGCTCTTCGAGATCATCGAAACGGATGTTGACGAGGACAGTCTGCATCTCATCATGCAGTCCGTTTAAGAATCTCTCTTTCTTCTTGGCCTCCGTGTTGATCTCATCCGGTGCATATCTGGCAAGTGACAAGAATTTGTCACGGTACTCTACCACAGTCATTCTTCCTTGCTTCAATTCGCGGAATTCATCTCTCATCCTGTTGACGAGACCTTGCGGCATGTGGGTGCGGCTGAACTTGACCTTGAATGCTTCCCAGGTCATCACCTGGCCATGGTTCATATTGCGGATGCTATTCCACCAAGCTCTTGCATCTCCTGCTAGATAGTGGGTGGCGAAGAGAACTTTCTCATTCTCATCAACTCTGGCAACCTCTAAGTTGTTTTCCATGGTCTGTAACCAGTCATCAGCATCTAATGGGTTTTCAGATTGGTTGAAGATTGGGGGATTGGTGTTCTTAAAGTTTTTGAGTTTGGATCCTTGGTGATCCTGATTTCCATGTCCTTGGTTGTTGAGAGCCATTTGGGCGATATGCTGCAATGTTACTAAGTTGGTTTGACGCTCGGCCCTGCTTGCTTCACGGTCCGCGATAAGATTCTGCAATATCTGCAGCATTGGGTCCTGCGACGAGCTACTCCCTCCTTGGTTTCCACGAGTCATCTGAAGATTGAGATAGATATAGGGGTAACAGGGAAATTCTAAGGTTCATGGTTTTGGGTTTTTCAATGCTAAAACATTGAGTTAGACTCAGGTTTTTCAACTAACTTCTTTTTCATTCATGCAAGCAAGCACCCGATACAACACCCACCACAACAATCAAAGGGGAACACAGATGGTTTGAAGAACCATTCTGCAAGCTATGATACAATGAGATGATACATCTCATGCTACGACAGTGCTATAGTGCCTCTACTCATCGTCGATGAAGTCGGAGTCTTCATCATCAGTGTGGAAGTCCACAGCATCTTCTTCCAGAAAATCGTCATCGTTGCTGAGGTAAGAATCCATATCTTCCTGGATGTCTTCACCCTCATCTTCTTCTTCCTTGGCGGCAAGCTGAGCTTCCTGCTCCTTGACGGTCTTCTCGAGGTCGGCCACCTTCTTGCAAAGATGGGCGATGGTGCGATCCTTCTTTGCACGCTGGCGACAAAGAGACTGGCGATCTTGGACGAGCAGTGCGAAAGTCTGGGCCTTCTGGTCGGCGATGGCATGGTTCTGGTTGGCTAACTCTCTGGCATTGTCCAGTTCCTGCTGTCGGTCATGAAGCAAGAAGTCAAGGTTCTCCACTTGACGCCTCAACTCTGGGTGACTTGGCATCTCCATCGGCATTCCCATGAAGTCACGTCTTGCATAGTGGGCAAAACGGGTTCCTTGGATCTTGTTGACGCTGAGGGCACATAGACGTGCGAGAGCTTCATGCATTGCCCTGGCTAATCCATCTAGCCAGTTGTTCTCTCTCACGGAGAACTGAATTCTCCCGGAAGTTGGTGCTTCAATGCTTCACCGAAGATCCGTGGTGACTAGCCACTGTAGGTCTCCACCTAGGGGTCCTGGAAGTTGAGCTCCAAGAAACTCCGGATGTGGGCATCCTAGTAACTCCGACAGCAAATCCAGATACCTCTCGAAGATCAGCTGACCTCCGTTTCCCAACTGGTAGAACTTGCTGAACTGAGTCTCCATCTACACGAATTTAGGATGAGGAAGTTAGTGAAGTGATCAAGTGTGTCAAATTTTAGGTAGTAATGTAAGAATTTTGAGGAACGTGATTTTTTGAGAAAGAATGAGTTCACAAGGGTAAGAGGGGAAATGGTTTTTCATAAATACTCACTTTGGTTTTGAAACTAAGTTTTTGTTTGAACGTCCATTCTAACTAGGGTCTCCTATGGTCAGGATGGCTCTAATACCAACTTGTCAACACCCGGATTTTTAATCCCAGATGCCCGTTATGCCATACCTCGCAATCCTAGGATTACCATTTTTGCGAGACATAATGGATTGGATATCACAGTACATCATCCATTACAAACCATACATAAGGTTTTACACAAATAAGGATCTCATGATCCAGTCTTTAATACAACAAGCAGCGGAAATAAACGATAGCGTAGCGGTGGGGTCCATCTTCAGGGGCACATGTAAACCTTAATATTATTACATATTTGGATAGATATGATGAAATGCGATTTTTGAGAGTTGGAATCAACTCAAAAGCTAACTTGGTTGATTTTATAAAAATGTTGCAAGGTGCAAATGCTTCTGTTTTGTTATTTTTATTAGGAGAGATCTATAACTCTAATTGAAATAAATCCAACGGGCTTGGATATATTATTTCAATACCTTTCAGACAAAGTTGGTTTCATGCAATTTGGATTTCTAAAACTCTCTGAATTGATTTTTAAACTAGGGGACAAAAACTAGATTTAACTAAAAAGAAAAATCCAGATTTGAATCGATGGGCTAGCGCGGGAAAAGGAATGGGCCGGCCCAGTGGCGCTCCGCGGCGCGGGGCTCAGCTGACAGGGGGGTCCCGCTTGTCAACGACACTTAACACGCGAAACGGTACGCGCGCTGTGGGCCGTGCGATTAGAAGCGAGATCAACGGTTGAGGGTCGTCGTCAACGACGAACAGGTCGCCGGCGAGCTCAACCCTAGCGGCTCGGTGGGGGTCTACTAGGGGCGTACCAGGGCTCCAGCGGGGTCAGCGAGGCGGGCAAACGATGTGGAAGACGACGGCGATGCGAGGCACGGTTGCGGCGGAGCTTGGGGTGGTCGAAATCAACGGCACCCTTCTCCTCTAGAGGCGACGGCTACGGTTCCAATTCCGGCGAGCTGCTGCTCCACTTGCTCCGGCTAGAGGTGGGTGAGGTTCAGAGAGGTGAGGGGAGTGGAATGGTGTGGAGAAGAATGGCCGGGGAGGGCTCCTTTTATAGGCCCGACGGTGAGACCGAGCGGGATGGGCGGTCGACGGTGGCGACATGGCTACGGCGAGTTAGCGGCATGGCAGAGGATGGCGATTGATGGGCGGTTCCCTGGCGGTGCTCTAGGACTTAAATGCGGCCGTAGGGAGGTGGTACGCGGTCTGGGCGAGGTGGCGCTCTGTGCGGCCGAAGCGGCGGTGTCCACGGCGAGCGGTGGCTGCGAGGCCTTGGGCGACGAACGGGGATATCTGGGGTGTTCTCCAGGTCGAGGCGGAGCGGCGGGCATGGGCTGCGGTCGAGCGGTGACTTGTGCACGCGGGGACAAGGCACGCTCTGAAGGCGGCACTGGCATGGTGCGGTGGCACTGGGCGTGGGCTCTCCTCGGTGGTCCACGACAGCACTTGGCTCGGGCAGGGGACAGAGAGGGGCGGTGAGGTGTTGGCTACCTCCTAGACATGGAGAGGAAGGAGGAGGTGGTCTGCTGGGGTGAGGGCAAGTTTGGCCGGCGAGTTGGTGCCCGACATGGTTTGGCCTGGCCACTAGGGTGTAGGGGTTGGGGTGGTAATGGCATGGTTTGATCAAGTGGAGACAGAGAGAGTGTTTTGTGGTCAAATGGGTGGCTAAACTCTGTAGAAACAGTGAGCTAGCTATTTGTGTTTGATTCTGCCTGCCATGTGTTTGATGAAATGGCCGCAAGAGAAAAAGTTTTGAATTTTGAGTTCAAAATTTTTGAGTGATCTCCACTAGTGATAGGTTGCAAGGGTTTTGAAAGTGGAGCTCAAATAGATGGTTTTTTAAATAGGGGTGATCTATGCATATGCATTAGATTCAATTTTAAACTGTCATTTAAAATAGTTAACATAATGTTTTTAGTAGATCTAAAGGTGGGCCTTGGTACCACATTATGTGTACTAGCAAGGGGTGCAAAGATCAAGAATTGTTTCTGTTAAGAATTGAGTACTAGGAATAGCCAAAGTAGGCATGAGAGTTAAATTTGCAAAAATGACCATTCCTTCTTTTTAATTCTTTTTGATTTGATTTTCTTTAGGAAAAAGTTTGAGAATGATGTAGATGATGTTTAAATAACCTAAGAAACATTTTACAAGCATGGGATCACACAATCATGGCAATTCAAAACAACTCCTATTTTAAATGCACACACATTTGAATGCTTTCATTTTAAATTTGGAAAAGTTTTTGTTAACCCTATTTTTGGATGATTTGATCTTGTTAAGCTTGGATTAAAGTTTTGAGATGTTACACACCGCCACTACCAGGCCGCCTGTGGGCGACGGATAAACCGCGCCTCACAGGGGCGGGCACCAGCTACCAGCCGTGGGGCCGGCCTGGCTTAACCCCGGCCCATGTGGGGCTCGCGAGGGAGTCGGCTAGGCCGACGGGCAAGCGGCCCATCCGGGCAGGGTTGTGGCGAGGCGGGCAGGCTGGCGGGCGGACTTGGGCCGCCAGGGGCGAGTCTGCCCATCCGGCGGCTGTGCTGCTGGCTGCTGCTGCTGGCCGCTTTGGGCTGCTGGCTGGGTCCGGCGAGGTGGCCCATTCGGCCACCTATTGGCCCAGCCGGCTGCCCCCCTTTCTTTTTGCCCTTTTTCCCTTAGTTTTAGTCCCACATGGGGCACCTAATGGAGAGGGCACCCCCCTCCGCCTATATAAAGGGATGCCCATGGGTGGGATTAAACACATCATCAATTGGAGAAGTCCTTTGGTTGACTTCCTCCTTCCCTCTCTCTCTAGCCCTTGTGACTATGGCCCCAAGTTTGGGCTATGCGATCGAGGCACACCTGCAGCACGTCGTTGCGCTGCAGAGATTCCTAGCCAGATATCAACTTCTGCACTCCTGGCAGGATCGGGGAGCCGGAGGTCTCATCGTGCACCGGATGTGTACGAAGACACGAGACGCAATACTTGGGGTGCTTAAATGTCGTGAGCCGGAGCTATTGCACGATGAAGATCAAGAAGGAGCAAGGGGTGACCTGCGAGGAGCTTCGCGACCTTGAGGTCGGCTACGAGTACGACTACATCAACCACGTTCCCTGCGGAACGTTAACTGCATATGGTCTATAAGGGTATGTATTCTCTACGCATTGGCCGTTACCGCATTACTACATAGATAGATCCTAGGCAGTTTTGGGGTTCCATCGTAGGAATTTTTTATTTTCCGCACCGATCCCCAACAGTGGTATCAGAGCCGATCTATGCATAGGAGTGCTGTACGGCCAGTACGCACAAATATTGTGTGGGCATTGATCCCTTAGTTGTTATCCTCTAACGTGTACTTATTTATATGACGATATTGTTTGATGAAGCGGCCCGGACCGACCTTATGCGTATTCATACACGAGACTGGTTCCACGCTCAACATACGGCTTGTACCGTATAAGTGGCTAGCGGGTGTCTGTCTCTTATTCAATAGTTGATGTAGCATTTACAACGGAGGGCCCCGAAAGGGGTGTAGTAGAAACAACTGTCAGATCCATGTTGTGGTTGGAAAGTTCGTAGTTTAGAAACGGTTCTAGTGCGAAAGCCCTAACAACCACGTAAAACTTACAATAGATAAAGTAGAGGCGTCTAACTTTATTTTGCAGGGGGCATGCGATTATGATATGGCAATGGTCGTTACAAAGGTAAAGTAGTTTACTTTTCTGTTACTAAGTAGTATAGTGATAGTCATCGTTCCGATGAACGACCTGGTGGAGGCATCATGGACTTGGCATCAAACCAAGGGCAAGATGGAGATCATGCCGGAGCGCTCGATGGAGATCAAGGCACAAGAAAGACCATATCATATCACATTATACACATGATGTTGATACCAGTTTTTATATCTTATTGTGTGCTAGTATTTAGATACTCAGCGGTAGCAAATAAGATAATCCCTATTGAATTCCAATGTTCTGTATTCCCCTTGTGTGTGCACCACCAAGAAAGTTCTTCGGTATGAGGCGATCCAGGGTTACAGGCCTGGGTGTCAAACATATCTAGGTTCGCATACAGTGGGTGTAAGCCATGTTGCATAGCGGATACACACAAGTTAGATTTGGCAAGCCTAGCACGTTACAGAGACGTGGCCTCGGAACACAAGAGATCGAAAGATCGAGCATGAGTCACATGGATGATGTGATTGGCATTAGTGAATGTCTACCTTTGATAATGCACTGATGGCCGTGTAACACGGGGGATGTGCAGAGGATAGGGATCATGCGATCACTGAAATCGTCCAGGGGATGACAATTTTAGTGGAGACCAATTATAAATTGATCTCTTATTATAAACTTAGTCTAGATGTCTGTTTGCAAATATCTTATTAGATCTTATCCTATCCTATTGAGGTCCTTTGCGACCATGGGAATATATTGCTTAATATGGAACTTAGCAAAAGGGTCCAACTTCATAGATTAATACCCACGCCTGAGGGATATCCTCGTAAAAGGTGATCTTCTCTTCTTGACACAATAACGATTAGGAGATAATCCGACGACTCCGGAATGTTTGGAAAAACACTTAGCGATCTTGCATTAAGAGTTGAGAACTCTTAGAAGGGCTTGATTGCAAAAGGAGGTCATGGATGAAAAAGGTATATGTTAGATATACAAAATTATAAATGTGGTTTTTGCAAAACTCATTACAGTTTGCAAAGTATTTTATACTTGTCTCGTTTTGTGAAAACAAGAGGATCTGCTTGAGAATTGCTGGTTTTGAGGCAACATGAATTGATGACGGGAAGCAAAGTAGTTGATGGCCGACATCACCTCTTCCCTCAAATTTTGTCATTTGGATTAGTGGACTTGAATATAGATTTGTAATCCTAGTTTGTGTGTCTTGCTTTTTGCGAGACGATTATTCATATGAACAAGTTACAAGCCAGTTTGTACTATTCTTATGAACAATACCTTATGGTCACATTACGATTATAAACAAGTTATTCTCATCACTATGTTAATGGTAATAGTTTAAACATTTATAAAGGATTAGAATGCTAAAAGATATCCAAATCTTAATAATGAAATGACACTACAGTTTAAGTCATTTTGGTTATTGCATGTTCTTTATGAAAGATCGGGGTCCTAGATGCTTAATCTAGAGACTTTGCAAAACCATGCCTCTTGGGCAGAATGACTAAAACTCCGCATTCTGGTAAAACGGTGATATGTGAAGAAATGTTGAATCTTATACATAATGATGTATCGTATTTTCAACAAGTAGTGGAAATCATTGATTGTAGATTTAAGTGAATAAGCGTATTTACTTAATAAAACATAAGTTTGAAATGATTTGAATTGTTCAAATGAGTTCACAACAATAAAAGGATATTGAAATTAACGAGAATACGAAGTCTCTTCGATTTGATCGACATGACTAAAGTATTCAAGTTAAATTTAGCATAAAAGGGACTTGTGAAAGATGTTTCACAAATTATGATAATTGGACGAATTCAAACTTTGTTGAAGTGTCTAAACATCATAATCATTTTGTATTAGATACATATTATCTCTTATCAGGGTTTTAGTTATCGTTTAGAGTTAAAAGATCAAAATAAGCAAACACTCATTTGAAGTACAAAGGAACATCTAAAGATTCATGGAAACAACACCATAAGTGTTATGGCAAGTTCGAGTTTCTGGATATTTCGACAACTTAAAGTTGTGGCGAATAAACAAGTCTTTGTAGAGCATTCTTAGGAAGCTATGAATGCATCTTCCACAAGGGGCCAAACTATTGTTGTCCAAAGTCAACGTGTCTTGATGAAGATACAATTGGAAGAAAGTAAAAGATCAAAACAAGGTATTTGACCTTGCCTCTGAATTGTTGAGTGGCGCAGCGGAATTTGTTTCGTGAAACCAAACTCTATAAATAGAGGAGAAACCAATGATAATGATCATAAAGTTTCAGTGAATACTTTTACAAAAGAAAGTAGGATTCAACTATATATTCTACAAGTTTGTGGGATTGTATTGTTGATTCACTTGTCATGTTTTGAACAAGACATACCTACGAATTACAAAGAAGCGTGATGGACCTAAGTACGAGAAATCAATGGTCATTGAAATCTCGTTAGTGGAATTCTCGATTTGATGATGATCAAACAATTTTGGAATGTCCAAGATTATTGAGAGGAACTAGATTTGAGTGGGAGCAAATCAGCTTGGCTAATTCATAATATTTAGCTGACATATTTTGAGTGGGAGCTAAGTGAAATCCCTAGATCTCAAACATGAATGTCATATTTGAGTGGGAGCATGAAATCATTCTGGGATATGTGGACGACATATGTGAACGATGTGATTGGTGTTAATAATATTTAAGTTAGATAAATAAGGATGAAGTTGAAGTTATTAAACAAAAAGATCTATCGAGATAGATTGGTGAGTTTAATAAACACTGAATATCGAATGCTTCCTGGACTTGATTCTGAAAGATGTTCAGAACGTCCTAAGCAAGATTCTGAAGTAACTCAGAATGGAACAAGGCAAGAAATAAGTTCTTACTATATGAAGCATTGATATAGTATTGCAACTATGGTTGAAAGAAAGAGATGCGTTGCATCTCCTATGCCTCAGTCATAGGTTCTTCCATATAATCATGTTGTATACTCGACGTAATGTGACCCGAGGTTCTGGTTGGTAGGACAAAGTCTTAACTGTAAGAACATGTCTTTTAGTGATTCTTGAGTTGATCACAGAACCAGAATTAAGTTTGTACATAAATGGCAAGAAGTAATGTAAGTGGCATAGATGCATTTCATGCACTAGGATCTACATAGAAATAGAAGTATAAAAGCTCCATATGATGTGATGTATAATGTTATGGCGGGGCTAGTTCGCTTTTAACGAAGAATGATGTGTCCCAGGGCCCAGTGCCCATGAGAAAGCCCTCGAGGTTGATCTAACGTCACTGTAAGCTCCTGGAATTCGGCCTTGTTCTGCTGCCATGACTATAGTATATACACAAAGGATAGCAAAGTGTGTTTCTAAGTTTAGATGACAACGGTGAAAACGACCGTCATCATAAACAATAGAAACAAAGTCTCACTTTATCGCCAAACAAATACTTCGACGCATTATAAGATAATGGAGTGAATGTCAAAATTAGGAAGACATTAACGATTTGCAAAAGACATAATGATCTGGTAAAACAAAACATGGACATGACGTTTCCCATGAGCATGCATGATCTGTAAACACATATGGTATATGGTTTATATGAGTAAAATGCAAGCTAGGTTATTTGTACTCTAGTGCAAGTGGGAGACTGAAGGAGATATGCCCTAGAGGCAAATAATAAATAGGTTTTTATTGTCATATCTCAATTAGTTTATAATATTTTCATATTGTGCTATAACTGTGCCAAGTAGAAACATTGGTACAGGTGTGGTATGAAACAACCAAGTCCCTAGTAGCCTCTATTTATACTAGTTCATTGGTTACGAAGATGATCTGGGTTTCAAGATCATGAGCATTTATGCCGACTAACAACGAGATCATATCATTGGAGAATGATGTGGTTGGACATTCCTCGAAGGATTGCAACACGATCAAGTCATATAGTTCATTGTTGCAACAACTATACCTAGACTCCTTCTCCTTAGACCGTGAGATGATATCAATCACGGTCTCCCGAGAGTGCTTAGATAGCACCAAGCGCCACTTGGTAATATAGTGGTTATAAAGGTGTGTTCAGGTACTCGGAGGAACTGTAGAGGCAATATATGTCAAGAGCGGGATTTGTTCACCCACATGATGGGTAAAGATACACACGGCCGGCTTGGTGAGATTACATCCATAATTGTTGCAACATGTGACTAGGTCACGGGGATGTAATATCATGGTAACAAGAAAACAAAACTTGTTGTGAACGATATTGAACAAGGTATGGGATACCAATGATCGGATCTTGGACAAGTTGTATCGAGAAACAAAAGGAAGAGGATGCTACATTTAGCGGTTCAAACGACATTATCATCAGGAATGCATAGGGGTCACATGGACATCCCTGGTCCCTCTGTTGATCATTGATACAGATCATGTCTAGAGCATTCCCGAGCCGTGAGAGGATACACTTAAGGGTACGATGAGAACAATCATTCGTAAGACAGAATCATAGTAGAGAAAGATAGAAAGTCAGAAATGTTCCGCGGAGAGATCCGAAGTTGTTCGGAGAAAGAATAAAGGAAAAGTCCGGAAAAGTGTTTTCGGATAAATAGGAATTTGAATATATATTTATTATATGTTAATTATGAATTAATATATTCTGAATGATATTTAAAGAAAGATCTACAGAGGCAACTTTTATATTAGGCCAAATCCCTGGAGGGAAAAGGCCTAAGAATAAATCTGCAGAAAAAGATAAAAGGAACAGCCCACGTGGGCGGCAGATAAGTTGCCGCCGCACGGGGGCAGCAGCCTGTACCCACCGCCACTACCAGGCCGCCTGTGGGCGACGGATAAACCGCGCCGCACAGGGGCGAGCACCAGCTACCAGCCGCGGGGCCGGCCTGGCTCAACCCTGGCCCATGTGGGGCTCACGGGGGAGCCGGCCAGGCCACCGGGCCGGCGGGCAGGCGGCCTATCCGGGCAGGGCTGTGGCGAGGCAGGCAGGGCTGGCAGGCGGACCTGGGCCACCAGGGGCGAGTCGGCCCATCCGGAGGCTGCTGCTGCTGGCCGCTTTGGGCTACTGGCTGGGTCCGGCGAGGTGGCCCATTCGATCACCTATTGGCCCAGCCGGCTGCCGCCTTTCTTTTTGCCCTTTTTCCCTTAGTTTTAGTCCCACATGGGGCACCTAATGGAGAGGGCACACCCCCATCTTCCTATATAAAGGGGTGCCCATGGGTGGGATTAAAGACACCATCAATTGGACAAGTCCTTTGGTTGACTTCCTCCTTCCCTCTCTCTCTCTAGCCCTTGTGACCATGGCCCCAAGTTTGGGCGGTGCGATCGAGGCACACCTGCAGCACGCCGTTGCACTGTAGGGATTCCTAGCCGGATATCAACTTCCGCACTCCCGGCGGGATCGGGGAGCCGGAGGTCTCATCGTGCACCGGATGTGTACGAAGACATGAGGCGCAATACTTGGGGCGCTTAAATGTCGTGAGCCAGAGCTGTTGCACGATGAAGATCAAGATGGAGCAAGGGGTGACCTGTGAGGAGCTTCGCGACCTTGAGGTCGGCTACGAGTACGACTACATCAAGCATGTTCCCCGCGGAACGTTAATAGCGTACGGTCTACAAGGATATGTATTCTCTACGCATTGGCCGTTACCGCATTACTACATAGATAGATCCTAGGCAGTTTTGGGGTTCCATCGTAGGATTTTTTTTGTTTTCTGCACCGATCCCAAACAAAAATCACCCTCAAGACGATGATTGGATGTACATGGGACATTAGGATTAAGGATGTCAATGGGAAAGCTTCCTTAAATCAAGGGTGGTTGGTATTTACTATAGCTCATGACCTGAAGATTGGGTAGTAGCTGACATTCAACAAGATCCACCCAAAGGTGTACAAGGTGGTCATCTATGACTATAGTCAAGCTGAGACAGTCAAGAGGTGCCCTGACTACCCAGAAGCACTCCAGAGGATCGTCGATGAGGAGTGAGTTTTATCTTCTAGCATGTTGTTATTAGGCAATGTCGTGAACTTTAGTTGTGTGTCCTGTCACGAACTATTGTTAGAGTATACCACGGTTTTGTATTACAGTAGATCAAGGATTACTATATTTGGTAGTTTAGGATTCTATCTCTACTAGGCTTCTTAGCCCCCAAATCTTCTAGTAGTATATAAACAGCCCAAGGACTCTCTCAGTGTAATTACCTCTTGCAATATCAATACAATCAATATTCCGCAATCTATCATGGTGAAATGGATCGTATGGGCACCTAGAGGGGGTTGAATAGGTGCTACTTCAAATTTTAATGTTTTTTCAATTTTAGGCTTGACACAAAAGGTAAGTTCTCTAGATATGCAATTACGAGGAATTTCCCTATATGCAAACCTAGCTACTAGCGAGTAAAGGCGAGTAAGAGTGAGGAATGAGGAAACCGTAGTGGAGCACATGGAGACACATGATTTGTTTTACCGCAGTTCCTTCCTTGTTAAGGGAAGTACATTTGCGTTGGAGGGGTGGGCGGTACTAAGACTACCACGCCACAATAGGCCTCACTTTGTTCTCCGATGGATCTCGCCACCAAAGGCCTGATCCACCTTTCCACTATTGGTACCCTTCGAGGCGGGAACCGATGCCTTTGCACAACTAGCGGGGCACAACTCCACAATCGAATTGTAGGCTCCCGTGATGACAACAAGCTACCACAAGAACAAATGTTATCAATATCGAAACACTATATCTAGATATTAACAAGAATACTAGATCGAGAAATCTCCAAGAGAATGGAAAGGAAGTGAAGCGCTTGATTCGTGATGTCGATGAATGAAGTCTCCTCCTTCAGTTCCCCCAAAGATCGAAACCTTTGGGTGGTTGAAGTGGGAGACCTTGAATGAGAGCTTTTGCAACAGACCGGTACTTTTTCTAATGAATCAAGATATTTGACATGAGGGGTGATTGGGGCTTTTATACCCCCTGTCCAAACAGAGCCGTTGGTGAAGTCTGGGGCCAGATTATCCGGCCCAAGTGAAGGCCGGATTATCCGACCGGGGGTAAAACTCCGCCCCAGCCTCGGACTATCCGGGGAATATTCCGCCCCCACACAGAAGGTCACATCGTGGCTCCCTTAGCAACTTCTTCCGGGGGCGGGTTATCTTGCCCCCTTTTTGGGTCAGATTATCCGGCCCGGGCAAAAACACCAGCCCTGGCTGGATAATCCGAAGGAAAGTCCACCCCCTCTCTGGTGACGTACAAGCCAACTTATTGGGACGGGACGGATTATCCGGCCCTGTAGGGGCGGATTATCCGGCTCGGGCAAACTCTCTGGCCCTAGCCGGATAATCCGATAGATCATCCGCCCCACACAGAGACTCACACCGCATCCAACTTTGGCCAAAAGGGTCAGGCCAGATTATTCGGCCCTTGATAGGGGCGGATTATCCGGCCCCCCGACAACAAGTTCTCTTATCTGCAGCACTGAGCACACATGAGATACTCCATGGTATTGTTATCTAACACACAAAACACTAGAGATCATGAAATGTTCTTTCAATCTCCCCCTTTTTGGTGTTAGATGACAATACTAGGATTTGCAAGGTAGCTCTACTAACAACATCATTTAGCGAATGAAAAAGACTCCCTAAATGTGTGCATAATAGAAATTTGTATTTGAATACAAATGCACACAAGTAGGTACAAGTCCATTTCATTGGAAAGGAAGCTACACATAAATGATGAGCTAGCTCAAAAGTATCATACCACCATGAGAGAGGCGTCCTCAATATAGTATAAAAATAGCCAATGTGATAACCATTATTGATGCCTTCCATGAGAGAGAGAGATAACCAATATAGCCCATATGATAGATGGATCCATAATCATGAGAGAATAATCCACAAGATAATTCCAGAGCCACACATTAACATAGTCTCATACAAAGCAAATCACGAATAAAAGTTCAACGCTAAATGGGCATAAGCGAGAAAAAGACCGAAACGATAAAGTGCAAATGCTTGTGCCCGACCCATGCAAATCCACAAAGACCTAATAGAACTACTTCTCCCCCTTTGGCACCAAAACACCAAAAAGGAAGAAGAGCGATGCTAGCGCCCCAAAGGATCACTCGTAGTCCTCATCGTCTTCCTCGTCCCTGTCCTCCTCATCATACTCCTCGGAGTCTTCCCCTTCCTCATTAGCTGGTGCAGTGGGATCCCTCGCCGGGGCAGGAAACAAGTGACTCTCAAGCTCTCCATAGTTGAGTCCAGACGAAGAATTCCACTGAGCATATGGAGTGGGAGCGGTAGGAGTAGGAGGAGCGCCTGATGCCCCAGACGCATGATGAAGAATTGCGGTGACCCATCATACCACTGCATGATGTAGTACACTATAGTCATTGACATAACACCAATGAAACACCGTTCACTAGTATTACATCCCTCAGAGTGGTACAATAGAAACACAACAGGTTCAAGACATGACTATAGATTACAACTCGACTCTTTACATAAGATCTAGGGAACACTCTAGATTAAAGAGAGAGAAAGAAACTTCTTACAAAGAAGAACAAGAAATAATAGCTAAGAACTACCTGGCTAATAAGACTGACATCTAAACTATATGGATTGCAGTTGCTACTAATGCAATTCTCTACATAAGTAGGTGTTATGGCTAGAGTATCTACTCCTATCTAATCAAGATTTTTGCCTTTGCTTTGGTCGATGTATATGTTGACTTTATTGAAGAACTTGAGCTGCCGATGATGGTTTCTTGAGCAGAAATTGTTGTTGATGTCGTCTTCAACAGCTTAGAACCTAGCAAGGGCTAAGAAGGTATGGTTGAGTACGAGTGTACTCAGCAAGTTCACTTCCCCTCTCCGCGACCCTGCATGAAGACACGACCTCCCCAAGAAGATATACCTCCGTTAACCCCCCATATAGGCAGATATAACCCTGACAACCACTTGGAGACTCCAGTGAGCAGATCATGTCCCTGGCAACCCCCATATAGGAAGATATACGTCCGACATGTTGGAAATATGCCCTAGAGACAAATAGTTATAAGGACTATTATCATATTTCATATAGTTTATGATTAAGTTTTATATCATGATATAACTGTATTGAGTGGAAACATCAATACGCGTGTGATATACAAACAACCAGGGGTTCCAAGTGAAACTCTAGTCACTGGTTCATTAGTCAACAGATGATCAAGTTTCCTGATCATGTGGCATTTATTCCAGTTGGAAATGGAGTTAACTCATTCTAAGAATGAGATGATGAACCAATACCCAACCTAAACATCGTGACCCGATCATGTCACGAAGTTCAAGTTACGATGATTAGAAATGGATCCTCGTAGACTATTCCTTAGACCGTGAGGCTATGTCAACCGCTGTCTCCCAAGAGTGCTTAGATAGCATCAAGCGCCACTTGGTAATACAGTGGTTATAAAGGTGTGTTCAGGTACTCGGAGGAAATCGTAGAGGCAATATATGTCAAGAGCAGGATTTGTCCATCCATGTGACGGGAAGATACTCAAAGGGCCCACTCGGAGAAGTTATATCCAATAGCTGCGTAGCGTGTGATTTGATCACGAGGATATCGCTTGTCAGAACGAGTCAAGTAGCATTGTTCGTAACGAGATTGAACACGACATGGTGATGTCATTGATCAGATCTCGGGAAATGCAAGTATCAAGAGACAAAGGGAATAAGACACGACTATCCCGGTTCAAACGACGAAAGATCTTCGTGGAACACACAGGGGTCACATGGCCATCCAGGTCCCTCTGTCGATCATTAGTGCGGGAGTGTCCCGACCATGTCTAGAGTGTTCCCGAACCGTGGGGTATCACGCTTAAGGTCTTGATGATGCTTAGAGAGTGTTTATAGGATCGGTAGAATCACCGAAGAATTGTAGAGAGAAAACCGGAAGGGTTTCGGTAAGTCCGGAGGATGTCTGGAGTGGAGGTGGAAGGTGTTCCATATCCACGGAGATTGAATAATATGTGAATGAATGTTAAATATTGATTTAATCATTTATTCAAATTATTTAATAAAGAGAAAATCAATTTAAAAGGTCAAAAGGCGTAATGGGCCAATTCCCGGAGGGGAGAGGGTCCATTAGGGAAAGGAGAGAGGGAGAAGGGGCAAGGGGTTGGCCGGTTGGGCCAAGCCCCCCGCGCTGGGCCCACTAGGCTGGCCAGCAGCCTCCCCTCCCCCTCCTCTCCTTTAGTCCCACCCCGGGACTTTGAGGGAGGTAGTACCTCCCCTCCCCCTATATATAGTGGGGGTATTTGGCCAGATAAATACACCCAATAATCAATATAGGTCTTCTCACTTTTGGGAGGACCTCCAATTGATATTTTCTCTCTCTCCCACTCTCTCTCATGACCGTGGTCGCAAGTTCGAACTGCACGAACGAGAGACATCTTCACCGTGGAGCGCCGTCGCGCTGCGGGATTCGGATCTAGGAGCTCTACTTCCGCAACTGCTGCTGGATCGGGGAAGCGGGAGTCATTGTCAGGCACCGGACGTGTGTAACTCCCCGCGACGTGTCGCACTTGAGGCACTCAAGTCGTTGGAGCCAAGGGAGCGCAAGGACTTCATCACGACCTTGAGGTCAGCTTCGGCTCGTCTACATCAACCACGCTCTCCTGAGTGTTGACAATGCTTTTTTGGTCTTCAAGGGTAAGTTCGCGAAAAGCCCCTCCTGTTACTGTATTACTAATAGATAGGTCCTGGCAGCATCAGGGGTTCAGGGGCATAGGGTAAAATTTATTGTTTTCATACATGGAACCCCTACAGTGGTATCAGAGCTAGATTTATGCGTAGTAATGCTAGTACGGGTAGAACACACGAGATGTAGCGTGTGGGCGTTGACCTTTTAGTTGTTACCCTCCCACGTGTACTTGTGTATACCACATAAATGCTTGATGAAGCGGCCCCCAACCGACTTTACGCGTTCATTCGCAAGACTGGTCCACGCTTGACATACGGCTTGTACCGTATAAAGTGGCTTAGGGGGGTGTCTGTCTCTCTAGCATTAGTTGGTATGCCATTTGCAACGGAGGGCCTCGAAAGGGGTGTAGTAGAGACAACTACTTGATCAGCGTTGTGCTGAAAGTTCGTAGGTAAGAACGGTTCTTGTGCGAAAGCCCATTTAGCCACGTAAAACATGCAAAGATAAAGTAGAGGCGTCTAACTTTGTTTTGAAGGGGGTGTTGCTTTGTGATATGGTTGTGGCAAAGGTAAAGTGATTACCTTATGTTACGTAGTAGTAGATAGTCACGGAGGTGACGGACTACCACACCGGAATGACACCGGTACCCTGGTGTCTACGGCGCCGGAATCCGATGACAACGGATGGAGATCACGATGTGAAGGACCATATCACATCGCAGTTACATTCAATGTTATTGTTTGTATATATTATTGTGTGCTAGTATTAGATACTCGACGATAGCCTAATAAGATGATCCCTGTTAAAATTACCAAAGATTGTGTTCCCCCTTAGTGTGCACCACCAAGAAAGTTCTTTGGTATGAGGCGATCCATGGTACAGGCATGGGTGTCAGACATATCTATGTTTGCATACAGTGGGTGTAAGCCATGTTGCACAACGAATACACTAAGGTTGATTTGGCGAGCCTAGCACGCCATAGAAGCATGGCCTCGGATCACGGATGGTCGAAAGATCGAGCACGAGCCGCATGAATGATGTGACCGACGTTTAGCGTCCACCTTTGAACCCACATTGATGGCCGTGTTAATCGGGCGAGATGTGGCTAATAGGGGTCGTGTTATCACTAGGAACCCTTATAGGGATAGGTGTTTCTGAGTGGAGTTATTATTAACTCATTTAGTTATAAACTTAGTCTAAATTCCTTTTGCAATTATAAATGTAGAAAATGGTTCTCCCCGAGATTACCTTCCCTATTGATAATTGGTTAAAAGGAGAAAAGCTCAAGTTAGATGGATCCAACTTTTCTTCATGGGTCATGCGCCTTTATGATCTCCTTGGTGAGAACAAAGTGGCTGACTACATGATCTACGAGATGTACTTGGAGCCACCCCATTCTCATCAGACCCAGGAGTAGCAGAATCTCTGCTGTCGTCGTCGTGTGATGGCCACATTCATATCAGTAACGATGCGCCTCGGGATGGAAGATGGGATATGGCCGATGGTGGGAAGTCTTAATCCCCGAACGGTTATGGCACATCTGAGATTGCATTTCGTGGAACAAGTGCGCATATGGGAGTATGAGCTGATGGGGGACTTCCTCTCCATAAAGATGGAGGAAGGCTCCTCACTGGATGATCACTTGTTAGCATATATGATGCATACATGAGTCTGGCATACTTCCTAGACAACTGGTTCGCAAGCTCTTTTGCAATAGGAGTTGTGTTGCGGTCGCTACCACCAAGCTTCCAAGCACAAGTCAGGATTTGCATTATGAGAGGCGACGCAGAAACACAGGATTTCCACGAGTTCATATCACATTTCAGAGATGTGGTGGTTGAACCCGTTGTCACTGAGGTCATCAATGACAAAGGTATATATTTGATATACAATTTTATAAATGTTATAATCTTGCAAACACATTTGCAGTGTTAAATATATTTGATACTTGTTCTGTTTTGCTGAAAACAGGTCCTTCTGCATGAGAGGTGCTTGCTGGAGAGGAGGTGACGATGCGTGCTGATGGCGAGCATGATGATGATGGCCAAGGACGCTCTCCCTCGACATTTATCATTTAGTTTATATTTTGGATAGTTATTGTAATCAAAATACTATGAACTTCTTTAGTGTGTCTCACACTTTGTGAGACGGTTATTCATATGAGTTTATAACAAACAGTTGTTCTACTTTTATGAATGATTTCTATTCGTGTTCATATCATGTTTGATTATATGTGAATTATCCTTGTTGTTTGAAACTATTTGATAATGCATGAACATTTTTAAAATATTGAAATGCCTTAAAAATACCCAACTTAATGATATATTCATTAATGAATGAAACCATTGTATAAATTCAAAGTTATAATGATACTATGTGAAAGTCATTCGATTTCTTATCACATATAAATCGTGCCTAAGTTCGGCAATATAACTTGAACACCGAGTATTACTTGAATACAAAGTGTTTAATGAATTGTTAAAAGTAAATACATATTCAATGTATTGTGTTTTAACAAAATGGTAATTATCATTATATGATTGTTTAAATGTGTAAAGAAGTTTACCAAAGGAAACATGAATATGAAACTATTTGATTTGATCAAAGTATTTCATCAACAAAGGGTATAAATATAAAAGGGAATCTAATTACTATGATTTTATCAAAAGTAATGAAATTCGACTTTATAAAGAATGGCATAAAAGAGAAATTGTGAAATGCAAAGCTTTTTGAAACGTCAAAATGCAAAGCATCACAATGTGATATTAGATATCAAAATGGGTTAATAGATGGCACCAAATAAATCGTTGTAGTATAGATGTAGAGACCATTAGTTAGAAATAGTTAGCACTCAATTAGAACATATAGTGAACCATCTGGATTCGTGAAAGCGGTTCCATATCTAGTATGGATCGTCGTAAATGTTTTGGGGTTATTCGATATAACCAAAACAATAGTGAATAAGTCCTTGTAGAGTATTCATTGGAAACTTTGAATACGAAATCCATAGCTGAAACCAAAAGAGAAGCAAAATTGGTATTGCTTGGATTTTGGTACATTGAGAAAGCTCACTTTTAGTGATATTTCTCAATTATGGAGCAAATGGAAGATAGTGAAAAACACGATGAGGATTCAAATCCATGCATCAGAGTGTTGAGAAGCGCAACGGAAAATGTTCCTGAATGATTCTCTTCACAAAGGAAAGAATCAATGAGAATAATAATTGTGTTTTCTCCACTAGTGTTTTCACTACATAAAGTAGGATTCTAAAATATAACCCATATCTTGTATGGAGACATTTGTGAATCATTTGTCATGATTCTTGGAATGTGACATACCTACGAACTACTAAGGAAATAATGGTAAACTAAAATTATGACAAATCCTAGAAGCAAAAATTCACTTGAGATTAGAAAGCAATTCGTTGCTGAATCTCACAAGTAAAAGAGGTTACTTGAATTTCCCAAATGACTGCAAAGCCATAGTGGAAAAGGGGTGAATGACAAAAGCACAATTTGTTAAGTATTGGACGAATTCAAATGAATTTGATTCAAGTGTGCTGAATATCTAGAGGATTTAAAACTAGTAATAGTACTAATATCTCATAGTAAATCTCCAAGTTTGATATTTGATCAAAGGATTTTGAAGTTATTCAAAATAGTGAGTGGAAGTGCAATTTGCATGAAATTGAGTGGGAGCTATGAAAGTCTTCCTAAAACAATATGTGAATGACATATTTTTGAGTGGGAGCTTATATAGTGATTCTTAAGTGTGTTAAGAATAAAACCGCAAATACTTATAAATAATGATTTATAAGATGTATAAGTTGATAATAAGTGTATTATGATATTATGTAGTATTTCTTAAGGGATTCTGAGAAGGGTTTCAGAATAGAAGTTAATTAAGGAACTGGTCCTTAATAACTTAAGTTAGGAATAGCATTAAGTTTAACATCAATGGTTGAAAGAAAGAAAAGGATGATCATCATCCACTATGTTGAGACATAGGTTCTATCTTAGAAAACCATGATGATAACTTGACATAATATATGATCCAATAAGGAACGTTTAAAAGTGATTAAGTTCGAATCACAGAATGTTGAGCTAAGTTTGTCCGCAGTGTCTAATAGAGAACTACAGACATATTTTCCAAATCCATAAAGGATGACATATCTTAAAGCATAAAGAGTTATGTTATAAGGGAATATGTTGGAATCTCCTGTAAATACCGATTAAAGTCAAGTAGGAGGCGAGGTGAACAAAACATCGAAAGTTGCACAGAGTGCACTGGTGTTTAGATGAATACATTTATAATAATAGATAAGGGTACCATCTAAAGTGTTGTATAATGTTATGGTGGGGCTAATTCGCTTTTAACATAGAATGATCTGTCCCAGGGCATAGTGCCCATGAGAAAGCCCTCGAGGTTGATCTAAAGTCACTGTAGGCTCCTGGAATCAGGCCTCGTTCTGCTTCCATAGCGACAATGCATACACATAGATGTTATCATTTGATGATAAAGTATTAATGTCAATCAAGGTGACATTATTAAGTTGCAAAAGATTTGGGACTGTAAAGTATAGGCCCAAGACTAACTTCCATGAGCAAGCATGTTCAGGGTACCAGATATATGGTGCCAATGATTAAGAACAAATGCAGCTAGTGTATTTGTACTCTAGTGCAAGTGGGAGACTGTTGGAAATATGCCCTAGAGACAAATAGTTATAAGGACTATTATCATATTTCATATAGTTTATGATTAAGTTTTATGCTATAACTGTATTGAGTGGAAACATCAATACACATGTGATATACAAACAACCAGGGGTTCCCAGTGAAACTCTAGTCACCGGTTCATTGGTCAATAGATGATCAAGTTTCCTGATCATGTGGCATTTATGCCAGTTGGAAATGGAGTCAACTCATTCTGAGAATGAGATGATGAACCAATACCCAAACTAAAGATCGTGACCTGATCATGTCATAAAGTTCAAGTTATGATGATTAGAAATGGATCCTCGTAGACTATTCCTTAGACCGTGAGGCTATATCAACCACTGTCTCCCGAGAGTGCTTAGATAGCATTAAGCGCCACTTGGTAATACAGTGGTTATAAAGGTGTGTTCAGGTACTCGGAGGAAACCGTAGAGGCAATATATGTCAAGAGCGGGATTTGTCCGTCCATGTGACGGGAAGATACTCAAAGGGCCCACTCGGAGAAGTTATATCCAATAGCTGTGCAGCGTGTGATTTGATCACGGGGATATCACTTGTCAGAACGAGTCAAGTAGCATTGTTCGGTAACGAGATTGAACACAACATGGTGATGTCATTGATCAGATCTTGGGCAATGCAAGTATCGAGAGACAAAGGGAATAAGATACGACTGTCCCGGTTCAAACGACGAAAGATCTTCGTGGAACACACAGGGGTCACATGGCCATCCAGGTCCCTTTGTCAATCATTGGTGCGGGAGTGTCCCGACCATGTCTGGAGTGTTCCCGAACTGTGGGGTATCATGCTTAAGGGCTTGATGATGCTTAGAGAGTGTTTATAGGATCGGTAGAATCGCCGAAGAATTGTAGAGAGAAAATCGGAAGGGTTTCGGTAAGTTCGGAGGATGTCCGGAGTGGAGGAGGAAGGTGTTCTATATCCACAGAGATTGAATAATATGTGAATGAATGTTAAATATTGATTTAATCATTTATTCATAATTATTTAATAAAGAGAAAATCAATTTAAAAGGTCAAAAGGCTTAATGGGCCAATTCCCCGAGGGGAGAGGGCCCATTAGGGAAAGGAGAGAGGGAGAAGGGGCAAGGGGGTTGGCCGGCTGGGCCAATCCCCCCGCGTGGGGCCCACTAGGCTGCCGGCGTCCTCCCCTCCCCCTCCTCTCCTTTAGTCCCACCCCGGGACTTCGAGGGAGGTAGTACCTCCCCTCCCCCTATATATAGTGGGGGTATTTGGCAAGATAAATACACCCAATAATCAATAAAGGTCTTCTTACTTTTGTGAGGACCTCCAATTTATATTTTCTCTCTCTCCCTCTCTCTCATGACCATGGTCCCAAGTTTGGACTGTGCGAACGAGAGACATCTTCACCGCGGAGCACCGTCGCGCTGCAGGATTCGGATCTAG
Source organism: Avena sativa (assembly GCA_916181665.1). NCBI lineage: Eukaryota > Viridiplantae > Streptophyta > Magnoliopsida > Poales > Poaceae > Avena > Avena sativa. The sequence continues at coordinate 221,336,026 of OV702292.1, forward strand.
GAGCTCTACTTCCGCAACTGCTACTGGATCGGGGAAGCGGGAGTCATCGTCAGGCACCGGATGTGTGTAACTCCCCCCGAGGTGTCGCACTTGAGGCACTCAAGTCGTTGGAGCCAAGGGAGCGCAAGGACTTCATCACGACCTTGAGGTTGGCTTCGGCTCGTCTACATCAACCACGCTCTCCTGAGCGTTGACAACGCTTTTCGGTCTTCAAGGGTAAGTTCGTGAAAAGCCCCTCCCGTTACTTTATTACTAATAGATGGGTCCTCGCAGCATCAGGGGTTTAGGGGCGTAGGGTAAAATTTATTGTTTTCATATGCGGAACCCCTACACGACAGCCCCTCACGGAAAGTCTAGACACCAATATCGCGGGGAGATAGGAGTCCCACCCATCTGCCGAGTCCCTGCAAGGAAGCTATAGCCTCACGATAAGGTCATTTGTCCATGCGAAAGGAAGACGATCCAGCTGACTTCTTCATCCCATTCTAGATCTCATGGTTAACGCGTAATATACGATGCTAGAATCTCTGATGTCATGGGTTATTAAGTTCTAGATGTTTTGCAATTGGAATCTTAGATTCCCCTGCAATTCTTAGTATTTATCATCACTTAGGATGATAATAGCATTTCATTTGTTTGGGAAAATACTTATTTTCTGTCTCTTTTAGAACATAGGTGATAACACACAATTTTCAAATACTTTCATAAAGACTCTTCAAAGGACATGAGCAAGTGGTGAACTTGTCTTTTGTGATTGCAAGATTATGCACTCACGATCTTCGAAATAATAGAAGATCGAAAATCTGGAAATAGCATCATTGGTCCGGTAAGGACTAATGTTTAAAGAAGCAAAATGCAACGATGCATAAGTAATATAATGCAATTTGATAAACGTGAATCCCTGGAATAATCATATTTGATCTAGGGTTTGAAGCTTATGATGAGTTCTTTGGAATGTTTTGCACTTTTATACCAGCTTCACACTTGTGCTTCTTATTAAGGCTTGTGAGAGTGTGTAAAATAACATGCAAGTACAATAAGTAGCATACAATAGTAAAGCACTCAAATGGGCATGGTAACTAAAATATTCCTTAAGCAAGATTATTAATCAATTAGAGCCTTTATACAAATGTTTAAGGATTACTTTTAATGTTTCTTAAAAGGATAACTTTTGAGGAAAATGTTACTTTTACAAAGTAAAAGCAGTTAAACTTAAAGTTAACACTTAGATTTTCTTACTAGTTATGAATATTAAATAAGAAAATAATTACCATATTTGAAAGCTATTCCACTGGCAAGTGGAGACTTATATATTTTGAAGATGGCATCTTATTACAAGTGGTTTACTTCTTCATGATTCCTAAAGGTAGAGTACAAGTAGCATTGCTTTTATGGAATTGGTGTTTTCTTAAGGTTATGCTTCATAAGTACAAAATAGGCATCACTTTAATTACTTAAGAACTTGGTTTAAATTTAAGTAGTTTTCCAAACTAGTAGAGGAATTAGTAGATATGAGCTTGATGATTTTATAAGTGCTTAGAATCATTTTTATAAACAATATACTATTGTTGTTGATTTTACAAATTGATAAAATCTTTTTAGGAAAATTAAGATACATTTAAATTGAGATGATAGTTTTAGTAAGTACATCTTAAAATAGTTATATCTATTTTAACTCTACTTAAACTTTAATGGAACTTTTATTCACTTTTAGACTTTGAATAATTAATGTTAAAGGTAAAGTAAAGATTTTTGTATTTTAATCCCTTAAGATATTAAAAAATAGTTTTAATCAAGACTTATTAAACTTTTACCTTTATTTGACTTCAAATGTTCAAGAGCATATTTTTAATGTGTAGATTTATTTTTGTGATCATTTTGGTATATGATAAGTATTTTTATGATTTATAATTAATAAGATATGATTTTTATAAGTTTTATCACTTTATAAATATTAAATAAATAATAAATACTTAGTTAAGGTTCACAGAAATGTACAAAATAAGTTTATAAATGTATATTTTGTTTTTCTAAGAATTTTGATATATTATACTTATTTTTATGAATTTTAATTAATAAAGTATATTTATTTAAGATTTATCTCTAATAGACTATTTACTACTAATAATAATTATCTTATTTAAGTTGGAAAATAAAATATGATAATATGTTTATAATATAGAATTTACTTTTCTGAATATTTTGATATATAATATATATATTTTTGAGTTATAAAACAAAAGTTATTGAATTAATAAGATTAAATCATTTTATTAAATTTCTAGAAAATATTTATATTTATAATGTTTTATCTATTTACTAAACAGGGAATTGCTTTTTATACCGAGTAGACACCTAGATACAGCCACTTACCAGTGGGGTCAGGGCCACGTCGGTTGCCACGTGAGCAAGACTGGTCAAACTTGCTGTCCAGGCAGGGTGTGACGCAAGCGTGACGTCACCTCGACGGCCACCACCAGATGGTCGACGGTGACGGTGTATGCGAGCACGCGCGCGACTGTGGAGGAATGCGTTGGAAATAGGACAATGAGGTGAAGCTAACTAAGCGTGCGCTGCTAGGTTTTGGTCACCGGAAGTGCACTGGCGAGCTTCTTCGGTGGCGCAGTCGATCTCACGTGGGCAGGGAGATTAGGCTAGTAACTGACCGAGAGGAAAGGTCCTGGAGCACCAGGAACTCACCCTGGTTGCAGTGTCGGTGAGGGCTGGCTCAGCCGGACACGAGTGCCTGGACCAGAATTCTAGCGAACCCCAGCGGAAGGGAACAGAGAAATCTCCACGATTTCGAGCCCCCCTTGCTTCACTACTACCGCTATACCAACAAGGACGGCGAGGCGCTTCTCCTCGACCACTCCACGGTCTCCGGGACAAACTCTAGGCGACGACGTGCTCCGGTGGTTGCGGCTAGGGTTTCAGGTGGTCTCTACGTCATAGTGAGGAAGAGAGCGAACGAGAGAGAGTGTGTATGGGGATGAGGATGAGTGAGGGCGTCGTGGTGGCCTCCTTATCCCCTCCAAGCAACGGCGACATGGATCTCCACGCTGGCGAGCGGCGCCTGCCACATAGCTGCTTCGACGGCCTCGCGAGGTAGAGGATGATGATTAGATTGACAAAACGGTACTTGGTTCTGGGCCAGTGTTGGGCCGACGCGGAGTGAGCGGGCAACGACGGCTCACGCACGCGGGCGGCGGTTAAGTGCGAAAGAAACGGGTCGTGGGCTGCAGTCTGGCTGACTCCTTTTCTTTTTCCAATTCTATTTTCTGTTTTTTTTGTAAAACCTTTTTAAATATGAATTTCCTCAAGGATTTAAATATCCAGAGAATTTGTAAGTCAAGAATATTATTGTATAAATCAAGTATAACCCTCTTCTCCTCCTTTCTTATTGTGTATAAGAAAAATATCCATAACTATAGGAAGCGTCCTTTTTATTCAGAAAATATTTATAGGAATTAGGGTTTGAGGAATTACTTCTATTTAAAGATCCCATAAAGTTCTTTTTGTCTTCACTTGATAATTTCAATGGTAATGGTTTAATGTTGTACATAGAATCTTATTCATGCTTAAGATCATAAAGGAATTATGTAAATATATTACAAGGTACTAAACTCTAGGGTTTATAATATGGTGATATGAATTCCATAATTCTCAAGGTTTGGTGATTTCTTCTTCTCCAATTCCATTACAATTTCTTCATAACCAATTTGAAGGAGATATGCCCTAGAGGCAAATAATAAATAGGTTTTTATTGTCATATCTCAATTAGTTCGTAATAGTTTCATACCGTGCTATAACTATATTAATACGAAACGTTAATACACGTGTGGTCTGTAAACAAACCGTGTCTCTAGTTGCCTCTAGCGAACTAGTTCATTGGTCATGAGGATGATCTAGGGTTTCGAGATCATGAGCATTTATGCCAACTGACTATGAGGTCACGTTATTAGTTGAATGATGTGATAGACAAACAACCCAACCAGTTGTATCTTAATGAGGTCTAGTTACAAAGTTCACCATTAATGATAAACTAAGGAAACCTCATGACCTGATCCTTAGACTATGAGGTAATGCAAATCACCGTTCTGGAGGGAGCTTAGATGGTTATCAAGTATCATACCGTGACTGGGTGATCAAAAAAGTGCCACTCAGGTTTCCCAAAGGGGCGTGTAGAGGAGTACATATTAAGACCAGTATTTTCCCATCCATGTAACAGACAGATACATTTATGGCCATCTCGGTGATGTTGCATTAATGAAGCTTGCAAGCGTGTGACTGGCCATCTCGGTGATGTTTATGAACAAGACATATCTATGAATTAGTAAGAAGTGTGATGGACCTAAGTGCGAGAAATGACCAGGAGTCATAAAATCATATATTAAGTTACATTTAAGATCATGAAGTAATATGTTACTTGATCTTATTAAGTAAAGAAGTTTACTTGATATTTCTAAATGACTTCAAAGTCATAAGATGGAAATGAAACTTAATGGAGACATAAAGCTTGATTTGTCACAAAGTATGGACAAATTAAAGGAGTTGACTACAATGTAGCGATGCTTGAGTCTATTGGATTTACACCAGCAATATATGGATATTGGAATCTCGTAACTGGAATTCTCAATTTGATGATGATCAAAGAATTTTGGAATGTTCAAGATTATCGAGAGGACCTGCATTTGAGTGGAAGCTAATTAGCTTGGCCAAATCTTAATATGTAAGAGACATATTTTGAGTGGGAGCTAAGTAGCTTGGCTAAATCATAATATGTATCAGACATATTTTGAGTGGGAGCTAAGTGAAATCCCTGGATCTCAAATATTTATGCCATATTTGAGTGGGAGCATGAAATCATTCTGGGATATGTGGACGACATATGTGAATGATGTGATTGGTGTTAATAACATTTAAGTAGATAAATAAGGATGAAGTTGAAGTTGTTAAACAATGAGATCTATCAAGATAGATTGGTAAGTTTAATAAAAATCAAATGTCGAATGCTTCTTGGACTTGATTCTGAAGATGTTCAGAATGTCCTAAGCAAGATTTTGAAGAAGTTCAGAATGGAACAAGGTAAGAAAGAATTTCTTACTATATGAAGCATTGTCTTAGTATTACGACTATGGTTAAAAAGGAAGAAAGAGATGTGTTGCATCTCCTATGTCTTAGTCATAGGTTCTTCCATACAACCATATTGTATACTCGACATAATGTGACCCCAATTTCTGATTGGAATGACAAGCTCTTAACTTTAAGAACATGTTTTGAAGTGATTCTTGAGTTAATCGCTGAACCAGAATTAAGTTTGTACTTAAATGGTAAGAAGCAAAGTAAGTGGCATAGTTGTATTTCATGCACTAGGATCTACATAGATATAGAAGTATAAAGGCTCCATCTGATGTGATGTATATTGTTATGGAGGGGCTAGTTCACTTTTAACATAGAATGATGTGTCCCAGGGCAAAGTGCCCATGAAAAAGCCCTCGCGGTTGATCTAAAGACACTGTAGGCTCCTGGAAACCGGTCTCGTTCTGCTGCCATAACTGCCATATATAGACAAAGGATTGCAAAGTGTGTTTCAAAGTTTAGATGACAATAGTGAAAACAACCGTCATTATAAACACTAGAAACAAAGTCTCACTTTGTCGCCGAACGAATACTTTAACCCATTATGAGATAATGGTATGAATGTAAAAGTTAGGAAGACATTAACGATTTGCAGAGACGTAATGATCTGGTAAAACACAACATGGACATGATGTTTTCCATAAGCATGCATGATCAATAAACACATATGTGATATGGTTTATGATGAGTAAAATGCGAGCTAGATTATTTGTACTCTATTGCAAGTGGGAGACTGAAGGAGATATGCCCTAGAGGCAAATAATAAATAGGTTTTTATTGTCATATCTCAATTAGTTCATAATAGTTTCATACTGTGCTATAACTGTATTAATACGAAATGTTAATACACGTGTGGTATGTAAACAAACCATGTCTCTAGTTGCCTCTAGCGAACTAGTTCATTGGTCATGAGGATGATCTAGGGTTTCGAGATCATGGGCATTTATGCCAACTGACTATGAGGTCACGTCATTAGTTGAATGATGTGATAGACAAACAACCCAACCAGTTGTATCTTAATGAGATCTAGTTACAAAGTTCACCATTAATGATAAACTAAGGAAACCTCGCGACCTAATCCTTAGACTGTGAGGTAATGCAAATCACTGTTCTGGAGGGAGCTTAGATGTTATCAAGTATCATACCGTGACTAGGTGATCAAAAAGGTGCCACTCAAGTGTCCCAAAGGGGTGTGTAGAGGAGTACATATCAAGACCAGGATTTGCCCATCCATGTAATGGACAGATACATTTATGGCCATCTCGGTGATGTTGCATTAATGAAGCTTGCAAGCGTGTGACTAGGTCACAGAATGCAACGACACGGAAACGAGAAAACAAGTTCATCGGTAACGAGATCGAACGAAGGTATGGGGATACCATAGACCAAATCTCGGGTGAACTAGGTATCAAGTGGCAAAGGGAGTGGTAAACAACTATTTACGGTTCAAACGACATTATCATCGTGGAATGCACAGGGGTCATTATGGGCATCCCGGTCCCGCTATTGATCATTGATGGAGATCATGTCTGTGCCATTCCCGAGCCATGGAGAAATACACTTAAGGGTACGATGAGCTAGAGATCCTCTATAAGTTGGAATCACGATATGAAAGAGAAAATGAAACCAAAAATGTTCCATGAGAGAACCGAAATCGTTCCGGGAAAGATCCGAAGTCGTTCGGAGGAAATCGAAAGGGAACCGAAAGGTGTTTCAGGTCAAGTTGGATTTTGTAATATGAATTTACATATTAATTAATGTAATTAATATTAAATATAATATTAAAATCTAATTTGAAGGGATATTCCACTAATGGGCCAAACTTCCTAGGGAAAAGGGCCCATGCGGGAAAACCGAAGGAGGGAAGGGCCAAGGGCCAAAGGGCCAAGGCCTAGGCGCCTCAAGGTGGCCCAACCAGCCAGCCTAGGGTTGTGCGGGGGGTGGGGCCCACCCCTGGCCGGCTGGCCCATGAGGCCCATGCGCCTCCCCCCTCTCTCCCTTGTTTAGTCCCACATGGGAAACCCAAAGGGAGGGCACACCCCCTCCCCCTATATAAAGGGGTGCCCATGGGTGGGAATAGACACACCAATATTTGGAGAAGTCCTTTGGTTGACTTTCTCCTTCCCTCTCTCTCTCTCTCTCTCTCGTCTCCATGCGTTGGCACGATCCCAAGTAAGGATTGTCCATGCAAAAGACACCGCACATGCAGCACGCTGTTGCGCTATAGGGATTCCAAGCCGGAGACCTACTTCCGCACTCTCGGCAAGGATCAAGGAGTCGGAGGTCGTCATCGTACATCGTATGTGTATGAAACCACGAGGGGACTCACTTGAGGCACCTTGGATGTCGTGAGCTGGAGTTGCTGCACGATGAAGAAGGAGCAAGGGGTGACCTACGAGGAGCTTCGCAACCTTGAGGTCGACTACGAGTTCGACTACTTCAACCACGTTCCCCTCAGAATGTTAACCACATACGGTCTACAAGGGTATGTATTCTATACGCTCGACTATTACTGCATTACTACATAGATAGATCTTGGCAGTATTAGGCGGTTCCAACGTAGGAATTTTTTTGTTTTCTGCTACGAAACCCATCATAATCTACTTACTTTCAAAGTAGGCATGGATCACTTCTTGAACTAGTTGTTCATTACTTTCTTAAGTGTGGTTAATGTGTTGATAGAAGTTTATTATATAGTGGTGAATAACCATTGTCATTCATGTGGCACAAGTGATCTCAATTCCCAGCAACATTTACTTAGAGTTTTTTAATACCACACTTACTATGGACCCTAGAGGATACACTACCCTCAAGTTTATTAATGAATGTTGCTCGGGATCAAGGTTTAAGGATTGATCCAGAATTTATAATCCTCAATGATATCTCAACTTAAAGTGAGCTATAATGATTACCACTCCATGTGATTTTGATAGCTTATGAGACTAGGTTTTTAATTAGGGTTTAAGATGTTAAGATAGAAATGGCTTTATCCAATACTACACTCCTCTAATATCCTAATTATCTCTTAGAAACTTTATTTGACCAAGAGGTATTGTTCAATGGTTACCTAGGAATAGGAAATGGTTCCACTATCAATTTGATTTTAGGGTTTGGAACAAAGAGGTAGACATGGTTCTTGCCATGGCTTGATATACTATTGATTAAAGGTTTCTCAAGCACTCCTACCTTAATACCTTACTAAACTTATCTTTAGACAAGGAATTCCTTCCCTAAATATGTTGGAGATATGCCCAAGAGGCAATAATAAAAGTGGTTATTATTATATCTTTGTGTTTATGATAAATGTTTACATCCCATGCTATAATTTATTATAAGGAAACACTAATACATGTGTGTTTTGTAAACATAAAAGAGTCCCTAGTAAGCCTCTTGTGGAACTAGCTTGTTGATTAAATGATGATCATGGTTTCCTGATCATGGACATTGGATGTCATTAATAACAAGGTTATATCATTAGGAGAATGATGTGATGGACACACACCCATAGTAAGCGTAGCATAAGATCAAGTCATTAAGTTCGTATTGCTATAAGCTTTCAAATGCATAGTAACCTAATCCTTCGACCATGAGGTTATGTTAATCACCATCACCGGATGGGTACTTTGATGACATCAAACACCGCTTCATAACTGGGTGGTTATAAAGGTGTCATTGGGTATTCTGAAAGTATGTGTTGAAGCGCATGGACCAAGATTGGGATTTGTCCATCCATATGACGGATAGATATGCTCTGGGCCCTCTCGGTGGAATGTCATCTAGTTAGCTTGCAAGCATGTGACTAGGTCACAAGGGATGACATAACATGGAATGAGTAAATAGTACTTATCAGTAACGAGGTAGAACTAGGTATGGAGATACCGACGATCAAACCTCAGATAAGTAGAATATCGCGTGAAAGGGAATTGGTTTCGTATGTTAAATGGTTCTATCGATCACGAAGTCATCGTTGAGTATGTGGGAGCCATTATGGATCTCCAGATCCTGCTGATGGTTATTGATCGGAGAGGTGTCTTCATCATGTCTGCATATTCACGAACCGTAGGGTGACACACTTAAGGTTCGAAGTTGTTTTAAGTAGATATGGAATATGCGTTGGAGACCGAATGTTATTCGGAGTCTCGGATTGGATCCGGGACATCACGAGGAGATCCGGAATTTTCCGGAGAATAAGATTCATATATTGGGGATCATTTTCTAAGTTAGGAAATGTTCCGGAGTATTTGGATGGGGATTCTAGAAGGTTTCAGAATGTTCCGGAAGGTTCTAGGAGATTTCTTGGAGTTTGCTTGAAAACCAAGAAAGGATCAAGGAGTCCTTGTGGGGAAGACAAGGAGTCGTGGGGGAGGAGGACTCCTCCCCCCTCCCAATCCGCCGGCCAAGGAAGGGAGGGGAGTCCTACTAGGACTCCCCTCCCATGGCGCCTCCCTCCTTTAAATAGAGGGGTGGGGGCGCCACCCCCTCCACTCCAAGCCCTAGCCGCCGCCTCTCTCCTCCTCCTTCCCTCTGCTCAGGCTTAGGCGAAGCCCTGCAGAATTCTCTACTCCACCACCGCCACCACACGTCGTGCTGCTGGGATTCCGTGGAGAAGATCTACTACCTCCGCTGTTTGCTGGAACGAGGAGAGGAAGGTCTGCTTCGACTCTGCACGTGTGACCGACTGCGGAAGCGCTGCCGGAACGCGGCGCCGGAAGGATCGTCCACACGATCTTGAGATCGGCAAGTGATCGACTACATCAACCCTGAGATCTAATCTCGTAACGCTTTCAGATCTACGAGGGTTAGTACAGATCTATCTCGTTGCACATGTCTAATAGATTAGATCTTGGCTTTTATATAGATTAGATCTGGGTTTTGTTCGTTCTTGCGGTAGAATTTTTTTGTTTTCCATGCTACGAACCCATCAGTGGTATCAGAGCCGTATCTATGCGTAGATCTGTTGCATGAGTAGAACACAATGGTTTTGTGGGCGTTGGTGCTCGTGCCGTCTTTTGCTTTGTGTACTTTGCATCTTCCGGTATGGTGGGATGAAGCGGCTCGGGCTAACCTTACATGTCATCGCACATGAGACTTGCTCCACACTTGACGTGTAACTTGCTTTACACAAGTGGCTTTGCGGGTGTCCGTCTCTCCCATCATAGTATAGATCCAATCTACACTTTGCACTTGATAGCACTTGTATCAACGTTGTGGTTCAGTTTCGTAGGTAAGATCCGTTCTTATTCGAAAGCCCCAAACCACGTAAAACTTGCAAAGAAAATTAGAGGCGTCTAACTTGTTTTGCAGGGGTTTTGTGATGTGATATGGCCATCATGTGATTGTGATTATATTTGATGTATGCAATGATCCTTGTTGTAATATGGCAACCGGCAGGAGCCTAATGGTTGTCTTTAATTCTGTTAAGACCTGCGTGTTTATTCATCTTGTAATAGCTTTATTCCAAGTAGTTGTAATAGTTGCTGGTGATGATGGACAACCATGAAGCGGCGCCACTGACCTTGACGCAATGCTGGTGATGATGGAGATCATGTCCGTGCTTTGGAGATGGAGATCAAAGGCATAAGAAGAAAGGGCCATATCATATCACACTAATTATGAATTGCCTGTGATGTTAATCCTTTATGCATCTTGTATTGCTTAGATCGCGACGGTAGCATTATAAGATGACCCCTCTCACTAAATTTCAAGTAATAAAGTGTTCGTCCTTAGTTGGCGCCGTTGCTAAGACTCGTCGTCTCGAAGCATCTCATGATGATCGGATGTGATAGATTCTACGTGTGCATACAACGGGTGCAAGCCAGATTTGCACATGCAGAAACTAAGGTTAATCTTGACGAGCCTAGCATGTACAGACATGGTCTCGAAACACGGAATACCGAAAGGTAGAGCATGAATCATATAAGTGATATGATGAACATGAAGATTGTTCGCCGATGAAACTACATCTTCTCTCGTGAAGATCGGACTTGGTGTAGTGGACTTGGTTCGTGTAATCACTAAGACAATGTGAGGGATGTTGTTTTGAGTGGGAGTTCACCTAGTTAATTTAAGAATTAAAATTGAACTCAATTTATCATAAACTTAGTCTAAACTACTTGCAAATTTGTTGTAGATTATGGCGAACCTCTCCATCAATTTCAATGCGTTCCTAGAGAAAGAAAAGCTTAAGAACAATGGAAGCAACTTCACGGACTGGCTCCGTGGTCTGAAGATTGTCCTCAGGGCTGGTCAGATGACCTATGTGCTTGAAGCACCGCTAGGTGACCCACCTGCAGATGATGCCACCGATGACGTAAAGAATGTTTACGCCACTCGAAAAAATCATTACTCCATAGTTCAGTGTGCCATCCTGTACGGTTTAGAAACGGAGCTCCAGAAGCGTTTTGAGCACCACGACCCGTTCGAGATCATTAAGGAGCTCAAGCTCATTTTTGAGACTCACGCGATCGTGGAGAGCTATGAGGCCTCCGAAAAGTTCTTTACCTGCAAGATGGAAGAGGGAAGCTCCGTTAGCGAGCACGTGCTCACCATGTCTAGGCACGCAAACAAGCTCCAAGAGTTGGGGATAACGATTCCTAATGAGTTAGGGATTCACCGTGTCCTCCAATCACTGCCACCGAGTTATAAGAACTTTGTGATGAACTACAATATGCACTGCATGAACAAGACATTGCCTGAACTATCGTCCATGCTGAAAACTGCTGAAGTGGAGATCAAGAAGGAGCACCAAGTGTTGATGGTCAATAAGACCACCAATTTCAAGAAACAGGGCAAGCCTAAGAAAAAGGGAAACTTCAAGAAGGACGGCAAGAAAGCTGCCGCACCTGCTAAGAAGCCCAAGGCTGGTCCTAAGCCTGAAACTGAATGCTTCTACTGCAAGGGTGCTGGTCACTGGAAGCGTAACTGCCCCAAGTACCTGGCGGATGTGAAGAATGGCAACATCAAGAAGAAAGGTATATTCGATATACATGTTATTGATGTGTATCTTACTAGTAATCGTAGTAGTGCCTGGGTATTTAATACTAGTTCGGCTGCTCATATTTGTAACTCGAAACAGGAGCTACGGAATAAACGAAGACTGGCGAGAGACGAGGTGACGATGCGCATTGGAAATGGCTCCAAGGTTGATGTGATCGCCGTCGGCACGCTCCCTCTACATCTACCTTCGGGATTAGTTTTAAATTTAAATAATTATTATTTGGTGCCTGCGTTAAGCATGAACATTATATCTGGATCTTATTTATTGCGAGACGGTTACTCTTTTAAGTCTGAGAATAAAGGTTGTTCGATTTATATGAGTAATATCTTTTATGGTAATGCACCTGAGATGAATGGTTTATTCTTATTGAATCTCGATAGTAGTGATACACATCTTCACAACATAGATGCTAAACGAATAAAATTGAATGATAATTCTACATACATGTGGCACTATCGTCTTGGTCACATTGGAGTGAAGCGTATGAAGAAACTCCATTCTGATGGACTTCTTGAATCACTTGATTTTGAATCACTTGAAAGATGCGAAGCATGTCTAATGGGAAAAATGACTAAGACTCCATTCTCTGGAATAATGGAGCGAGCTACAGACTTATTGGAAATAATACATACCGATGTGTGCGGTCCAATGAGTGTAGCATCGCGTGGTGGATATCGTTATGTTCTCACTTTCATGGATGACTTAAGTAGATATGGGTATGTCTACTTTATGAAACATAAGTCCGAAACTTTCGAGAAGTTTAAGGAATTTCAAAGTGAAGTGGAAAATCATCGTAACAAGAAGATTAAGTTTCTGCGTTCTGACCGCGGAGGTGAATATCTGAGTTATGAGTTTGGCATGCATTTATAGAAATGTGGAATACTTTCGCAGTTGACACCGCCGGGAACACCACAGCGTAATGGTGTGTCCGAACGTCGTAATCGAACTCTCTTAGATATGGTTCGGTCTATGATGTCTCTTACAGATTTATCGCTATCGTTTTGGGGCTATGCATTAGAGACAACCGCATTCACTTTAAATAGGGCACCATCTAAATCAGTTGAAACGACACCATACGAATTGTGGTTTGGTAAGAAACCTAAGTTGTCGTTCCTTAAAGTTTGGGGTTGCGAAGCGTATGTAAAGAAGTTACAACCTGATAAGCTTGAACCCAAAGCAGAGAAATGCGTCTTCATAGGATACCCTAAAGAAACAATTGGGTATACCTTCTATCATAGATCCGAAGGCAAAGTTTTTGTTGCCAAGAATGGATCCTTTCTTGAGAAGGAGTTTCTCTCGAAGGAAGTGACTGGAAGGAAAGTAGAATTCGACGAGGTTATTGAACCTTCTCTCGGAGTTGAGAGTAGCGCAGCACCGGAAGATGTTTTTGTGCCGCCTGCACCAATTGGAGAGGAAGCTAATGATGGTGATCATGAAACTTCGAACGAAGTTACTGCAGAACCTCGCAGGTCAACGAGGGTTCATACCACTCCTGATTGGTATGACTCTGCCTTGAATGTCATGTTGGTGGACAACACTGATGACCCTGCGATGTATGAAGAAGCTATGGTGAGCCCAGATTCTGACAAATGGCTAGAAGCCATGAAATCCGAGATGGGATCCATGTACGAAAACCAAGTGTGGACTTTGGTGGACTTACCAGATGGCCGTAAGGCTGTCGAGAACAAATGGATTTTCAAAAGAAAAACAGATGCTGATGGTAATGTTACCGTCTATAAAGCTCGACTTGTCGCGAAAGGGTTCCGACAAATTCAAGGAGTTGACTACAATGAGACTTTCTCACCAGTAGCGAAGCTAAAGTCTGTGAGGATTTTGTTAGTAATCGCTGCATATTTCAATTATGAAATTTGGCAGATGGATGTCAAAACGGCATTCCTTAATGGTGACATTGAGGAAGAGTTGTATATGGTACAACCCAAGGGTTTTGTCGATCCTAGTGATGCTGACAAGGTATGCAAACTTCAGCACTCCATTTATGGACTGAAGCAAGCATCCCGGAGTTGGAATCAACATTTTGATAAAGTAATCAAAAACTTTGGATTTATACAAACTTATGGAGAAGCTTGTATTTACAAGAAAGTGAGTGGGAGCTCTGTAGCATTCCTAGTACTATATGTAGATGACATATTGTTGATTGAGAATGATATAGAACTTCTTAATAGCGTCAAAACCTATTTGAATAATATTTTTTCAATGAAGGATCTTGGCGAAGCGGCATATATTCTAGGCATCAAGATTTATAGAGATAGATCAAGACGCCTAATAGCGCTTTCACAAAGTACATACTTAGACAAAGTTCTAAAGAAGTTTAGAATGGAAGAGAGCAAGAAAGGGTTCGTGCCCATGTTGTCAGGTAAGACCTTGAGTAAGACTCAAAGTCCGGCTACGACAGAAGATAGAGAAAAGATGAATAATATTCCCTATGCCTCGGCCATAGGTTCTATCATGTATGCCATGCTGTGTACAAGACCGGATATAGCACATGCTGTTAGTTTGACTAGCAGATATCAAAGTGATCCTGGAATGGAACACTGGATAGCGGTCAAGAATATCCTAAAGTACCTAAATAGGACTAAGGGTATGGTTCTTTCTTATGGAGGTGATGAACAACTTGTTGTAAACGGTTACACTGATGCTAGTTGGAACACCGATCCAGATGACTCGAAGTCACAGTCTGGATACGTATTTATTTTGAATGGTGCTGCAGTGAGATGGAGGAGTGCCAAGCAAAGCGTTGTGGTGAAATCTTCAACTGAATCGGAATACATAGCTGCTTCGGAGGCTGCACAAGAAGCCATATGGATGAAGGAGTTTATTACTGAACTTGGCATGGTTCCCAGTGCGTTGGACCCGATGGCCATCTACTGTGACAACACGGGTGCCATAGCTAATGCACAGGAGCCAAGGTCACATAGCAAGCTGAAGAACATCAAGCTACGTTTCCATGCTATTCGCGAGTATGTCCGAGATGGTGACATAAAGATTTGCAAAGTACACACTGATCTGAATGTGGCAGATCCGTTGACTAAACCTCTCCCTAGAGCAAAGCATGACCAACACCAGAACGCCATGGGTGTTAGGTATATTACCATGTAATCTAGATTATTGACTCTAGTGCAAGTGGGAGACTATTGGAGATATGCCCAAGAGGCAATAATAAAAGTAGTTATTATTATATCTTTGTGTTTATGATAAATGTTTACATCCCATGCTATAATTGTATTATAAGGAAACACTAATACATGTGTGTTTTGTAAACATAAAAGAGTCCCTAGTAAGCCTCTTGTGGAACTAGCTTGTTGATTAAATGATGATCATGGTTTCCTGATCATGGACATTGGATGTCATTAATAACAAGGTTATATCATTAGGAGAATGATGTGATGGACACACACCCATAGTAAGCGTAGCATAAGATCAAGTCATTAAGTTCGTATTGCTATAAGCTTTCAAATGCATAGTAACCTAATCCTTCGACCATGAGGTTATGTTAATCACCATCACCGGATGGGTACTTTGATGACATCAAACACCGCTTCATAACTGGGTGATTATAAAGGTGT
The DNA here is from genome assembly GCA_916181665.1 of Avena sativa. Classification (NCBI taxonomy): domain Eukaryota; kingdom Viridiplantae; phylum Streptophyta; class Magnoliopsida; order Poales; family Poaceae; genus Avena; species Avena sativa. The sequence continues at coordinate 221,351,746 of OV702292.1, forward strand.
CATTGGGTATTCTGAAAGTATGTGTTGAAGCGCATGGACCAAGATTGGGATTTGTCCATCCATATGATGGATAGATATGCTCTGGTCCCTCTCGGTGGAATGTCATGTAGTTAGCTTGCAAGCATGTGACTAGGTCACAAGGGATGACATAACATGGAATGAGTAAAGAGTACTTATCAGTAACGAGGTAGAACTAGGTATGGAGATAGCGACGATCAAACCTCGGATAAGTAGAATATCACGTGACAAAGGGAATTGGTTTCGTATGTTAAATGGTTCTATCGATCACGAAGTCATCGTTGAGTATGTGGGAGCCATTATGGATCTCCAGATCCCGCTGATGGTTATTGATCAGAGAGGTGTCTTCATCATGTCTGCATATTCACGAACCGTAGGGTGACACACTTAAGGTTCGAAGTTGTTTTAAGTAGATATGGAATATGCGTTGGAGACCGAATGTTGTTCGGAGTCTCGGATTGGATCCGGGACATCACGAGGAGATCCAGAATTGTCCGGAGAATAAGATTCATATATTGGGGATCATTTCCTAAGTTAGGAAATGTTCCGGAGTATTTGTATGGGGATTCTAGAAGGTTTCAGAATGTTCCGGAAGGTTCTAGGAGATTTCTTGGAGTTTGCTTGAAAACCAAGAAAGGATCAAGGAGTCCTTGTGGGGCAAGACAAGGAGTCGTGGGGGAGGAGGACTCCTCCCCCCTCCCAATCCGCCGGCCAAGGAAGGGAGGGGAGTCCTACTAGGACTCCCCCTCCCATGGCGCCTCCCTCCTTTAAATAGAGGGGTGGGGGCGCCACCCCCTTGCCCCCTCCACTCCAAGCCCTAGCCGCCGCCTCTCTCCTCCTCCTATCCCTCTGCTCAGGCTTAGGCGAAGCCCTGCAGAATTCTCTACTCCACCACCGCCACCACACCGTCGTGCTGCTAGGATTCCGTGGAGAAGATCTACTACCTCTGCTGCTCGCTGGAACGGGGAGAGGAAGGTTTGCTTCGACTCTGCACGTGTGACCGACTGCGGAAGCGCTGCTGGAACACGGCGCCGGAAGGATCGTCCACACGATCTTGAGATCGGCAAGTGATCGACTACATCAACCCTGAGATCTAATCTCGTAACGCTTTCGGATCTACGAGGGTTAGTACAGATCTATCTCGTTGCACATGTCTAATAGATTAGATCTTGGTTTTATCTAGATTAGATCTGGGTTTTGTTCGTTCTTGCGGTAGAATTGTTTTGTTTTCCATGCTACGAACCCATCAAAATATACTCTATATCTCTCTTATCTGATTCACAAAGATCACATGTTCCTGAATAAGTCAGTCATCTGACTCCACCATGTCCATCATCATATGATGACATGGTCATGTCACTTCAGCAATACTCATTCTCCATTATTACTCTAGTATATAACTTCCATTTCTTAACTACCTCTAATGAATCCATCAATGTAGCTACTTCTAACTCCATCCATTAACTCCTTTAAATCCATCTTGCAACTACTTCCAAAGCTTGCAAGATTATAGTTCTCTCTATAACACATGTGATAATAATCCTCTGGAATAGGTATGGTACTACTCTCCACAATACAAGTTTGTTCTTGTATTATCTTGGTTAAACTACTATGCCTCCAACTACTCCATACAACTAATACTACATACTTCATCAAACTCTAGCTTGACTTCTCATGATCAAGCTAGATGATTCAGCTTACTAGGGCTTTACCTAATCTGGTATACTCACAACTCTTCTTCAACACCTAGTCATCTATCCTCAAGTGACTTGGGAATAATGACCACCATTATTTTATCATGCTAAACTTAGGCTTCTATTTGTTTGATCAAGGTCTATCATCAACTAAGTAGTAGACTTTTACTAGCCTCTCTATAGGATTTGTCTTGTTAAGGAAACTTTAAGTTTATACCCTCTTGGATTAACAAGATTATTACTTGATGTACTAATACTACTAGCTTTCTCATATCTTCATAATTACTATTTAAACTCTTGGGTTTAAATACTTCTTCTAGTTAACTCATGAGTGAGTTAACTCCTCTACTATCAAATGGTTTGATCACCACTAAGGATCACATTCCATTGATGATGGCACACTCTACCATAACTAGTTCCTTCTTCTTATTATTTTACTTAAGGTCTTTGGAAGGTCAATATAATAGGTCACTAATTTCTAGGTCAAGGATTTATTACTCAACTGTGATGATCAATTGACACTAGTACTTGGCTATTTAGAAATGTCACATGTTAATATGACAACAAAGATATGAGATGAATGGTCTTGGCTTGACTTCCTTTTCTACTCTATTTGTGATAAGAGTTAATGTTTAAGAACTACTATGATACCTATGGCATAAATAACTATGACAAGCAAGTGTATCAAGTTTTAGTTATGCGGTTTCTTAACTTACAGTATATACTTAACTTGGTATTTAGGGTTTGTCATAGATAATACTGATGTCTACGCACTTCTATTCTTGTAGATAGTTGTTGGGCCTCCAAGTGCAGAGGTTTGTAGAACAACAGCAAGTTTCCCTTAAGTGGATTACCCAAGGTTTATCGAACTCATGGAGGAAGTGGTCAAAGGTATCCCTCTCAAGCAACCCTGCAATCAAGATACAAGAAGTCTCTTGTGTACCCAACGCACCCAATACACTTGTCAGGTGTATAGGTGCACTAGTTCGGCGAAGAGATAGTAAAATACAAGTGGTATGGATATAAGACAACAGTGCCAGAAAATAGCTTGACGGGTAGGAAGAGACTAAAGGCAAACTGAAATAAAGATGGAAGCAAGCAAACATGTAATAGATCTAGTTGCAAACGGTGTTTCAATGCTTAGAAATAAGGCCTAGAGATCATAATTTCACTAGTGAACACTCTCATATAAATATCTTCTCTTTATGATACTACTCTTAACTACTCTCCGGTTGGACACTCCATGGTAGGGCTATAACAACACACCTCAAAGTAAGCCTTTGCCATCTAGATAACCCCACACTGTCACCTTGAGCACTAGATGGTTCCAACAAACACCACAATTTCATAAAGACATCCAACTCCAAATATAACTCATAGCAAGTATTTGTAATCTCTAGCCTAAGTGCCACCATGGTGTGCACGCTGTCACTTTCACACACATGGGGAGAGCATAGATCTATTAAAGCACTTGAGTAGCAAGGTAGATCTACTTGATTATAAAGCTCATGATCACAATATGATCATGCATAGAGAGAGAGAGAGATGAACACATAACTACCGGTAGAACCCTTAGCCTAGAGAGAGAACTACTCCCTCCTCATCATGGGAGTCAGCAACGGCGATGGAGATGGTGGTGAAGATGGTGAAGAGGCGGTAGCGGCGGCAGCGCGAAGGACTCCTTCCCCGCCGCTGGTATCATAGGGGAGCACTGCCCCTTAGCACCCTTCCTTCATGGCTTCTTGGGAGCCCTTCCCCATGGAGATGGGATCCATGGGGAGGAAAAAATGTGGCTTTGGTGGCTGCAAATTCGTGGATGGAGGTTTCTCCCACGAATTAGGTTTCCTCCCTTTATATAGCTTCTCGGATTCCCGTCATCCCATCTTGGGCTGCAGTAAATCAGGCCAATCAGGCCCATCCGGGCTCGGATTCAGCTAAATTTTATGTCTAGAACGTTTGTCGTGAAATTTCCATCAACTTTGTACTTGAAGAGTTTTCTGTTTGATGCTGTCTTCGACCTGAAACGTGACCATCTTCAAAAAGAGTTCTCAGACAGATTTCTAGAAAATCCCAATTTGAATCCAACAAGGTTTCCACTTGTATTCTTGGTAATTCCTACACATTAAAGTGTAAAACAAGAACATTGTGCACTTTTGCAACTATTAGTAGGTTAGTCCAAATAAATCATAAACTTTTTATGAAAAGGAGTAACAAAAGCATATTATTAGCATAAAACCATCAAAAATTGCCCCTATCATAAGCATCTTTAGGTGATTAAGCTTAAAGTGAACAAACAATGGAGTATATGCTTGACAAAGTATAAGTTGGAAATCTCATGTCCCTTGAATACGAGGGCCGATCCTCATGCTACTCAAGTTTAGTTACCGGTAAGTTCTTGTCATAGTAAGTACATGTGTATCATAGAGAACCGCCAACGAGGTACCCCTTGCCCGATGATACGGAAGAATCCCCATATCAAAATGACAAGGCAAGCAGATAATAAGCATCTCATCAATCATCTTATTTACCATGGGAAAATGGTGCTTTTTTCTCTCTTTCCTCTTTTCTCATCTCTTTTTTTCCTTTTTCTTTTTCAATCTCTATCTCTTTTTTTATAATAAGAATGCTTCATAGATTACTCATTATGGTTACGCTGCAGGTTTCCACCATGATTAGGCATGGATTAAACCAGCCGCCCAGGCATTTCTCTAACACACATACATAACTCCATGGACTTACAAGCTCCCCTTTCATTTCACACCGACGATATTCATAAAAAAAAGAGCATGATATCAACTGGGTACAATGTACAAGTGCAAAGTTGAAAGCGTTCCCCATGACAGCATGGTTCTGCTAATCCCCAACGTATAAGTGCAAGCATATACAATATAGATGACACAATGGTTCAAGTTAATTAAGTGCACGAAAAGTAAAGTGTGCCATCAAGTTCATGAGAGCTTTAATCACTAATTTTCACATAACAAGTTTAATTCGGAAGGTAGATAAAAACATGAATACTTGGAATAGCAAATGCTAATAGGTAGGTATGGTGGACTCTTTGGAATAACTTGCTTTTATTTGGAGTTGGATGCATGAGTGGAACTCATACTTGGTTATGGAGGCTAGCAAAAGACTGGGAGCGACCAACTAAGAGAGCAATAATGGCCATAATCATGCAAAGCGACGAAACATCATTAATTAAAGCATAAAGTGATATTACAAGTCGAAAACTAAAGGATCATAGAGGCTATGATGACTTGGTATAGTATTAACATGGTGTGAGCATGCGCCAAGTCAACCCAAATAAAGCATCAAAGGAGAATACCATTAAATGTGTAAAGTAGTTTACCAAAGGAAACATGAATATGAAACTATTTGATTTGAAAGTGTTTCATCAACAAAGGGTATAAATATAAAAGAGAGTCCAATTACTAAGATTTGATCAATAGTAATGAAATTCAATTTTATAAGGATGGCATAAAAGAAATTGTGAAATGCAAAGTGTTTTGAAACTCAAAATGCAAAGCATCACAATATGATATTAGATATCAAAGGGGTTGAATAGAAGGCACCAAATAAATCGTTGTAGTGTAGATGTAGAGACCATTAGCTTAGAAATAGTTAGCACTCAGTTAGAATGTAGTGAACCAGTTGAATTCGTGAAAGTTTTGGGGTTATTCGATATAACCAAAACAATAGCGGATAAGTCCTTGTAGAGTATTCATTGGAAACTTTGAATACAAAACCCATAGCTGAAACCAAAAGGAAAGCAAGGTTCGCATTGCTTGGATTTTGGTGCATTCTTAAGAAAGCTCACTTTTAGTGATGTTTCTCAATTATGGAGCAAATGGAAGATAGTGAAAAACACGATGAAGATTCAAAACCCTGCATCAGAGTGTTGAAAAGCGCAACGGACAACGTTCCTGAACGATTCTCTTCATAGAAGGAAAGAATCAATGATATTGATCATTGTGTTTTCTCTACTAGTGTTTTCACTACATGAAGTGGGATTCAAAATGTAATCCATATCTTGTATGGAGACATTTGTGAATCATTTGTCATGATTATTGGAATATGACATACCTACGAACTACAAAGGAAAGAATGGTAAACTAAATTATGAGAAATCCTAGAAGCAAACTTCCCTTGAGATTAGAAAGCAATTTGTTGCTGAATCTCACAAGTAAAAGAAGTTCCTTGGAATTTTCCCAAATGACTACAAAGCTATAGAGGAAAAATGGGGGTAAATGACAAAAGCACAATTTGTCAAGTATTGGACAAATTCAAATGAATTTGATTCAAATGTGCTAAATGTCTAGTGGATTTAAAACTAGTAAATTACTAGTATCTCATAGTAAAATCTCCAAGTTTGATATTTGATCAAAGGATTTTGAAGTTGCTCAAAATAATGAGTGGATGTGCAATTTGCATAAAATTGAGTGGGAGCTATGAAAGTCTTCCATGAAACAATATGTGATTGACATATTTTTAAGTGGGAGCAATATAAGTGTCAAATTCAAATATGTAGGAACATATTCTGAGTGGGAGCTTATAGGAGTAATTCTTAAGTATGTTAAGAATGAAAGTGCAAATACTTATAAATAATGATTTATAAGATGTAAAAGTTTACAATAAGTGTATTATGATATTATGTAGTATTCCTTAAGGGATTCTGAAAGGGGTTTTCAGAATAGAAGTTAATTAAGGAACTGATCCTTAATAACTCAAATTAGGAATAGTATTAAGTTTAACATCAATGGTTGAAAGAAAGAAAAAGGATGATCGTCATCCACTATGTTGAGACATAGGTTATATCTTAGTAAACCATGATGATAACTTAGCATAATATGTGATCCAAATAAGGAACATTTAAAAGTGATTAAATTCGAATCATAGAACGTTGAGCTAAGTTTGTTTGCTCATCATACCATAAAGGATGGCATATCTTAAAGCATAAAGGGTTATGTTATAAGGGAATATGTTGGAAACTCCTATAGATACCAATTAAAGTCAAGTAGGAAGCGAGGTGAACAAAACATCGAAAGTTGCATAGAGTGCTCTAGTGTTTCGATGAATACATTTATAATAATAGATAAGGGTACCATCTAAAGTGTTGTATAATGTTATGGCGGGGCTAGTTCGCTTTTAACGTAGAATGATGTGTCCCAGGGCACAATGCCCATGAGAAAGCCCTCGAGGTTGATCTAACGTCACTGTAGGCTCCTGGAATCAGGCCTCGTTCTGCTGCCATGGTGATGATGCATACACACAGATGCTATCATGTGATGATAGAGTATTAATGTCAATCCAAGTGACATTAGTAAGTTGCAAAGGATTTGGGACTGTAAAGTATAGACCCAAGACTCAACCTCTTCCATGAGCAAGCATGTTCAGGGTACCGGGTATATGGTGCCAATGATTGAGAACAAATGCAGCTAGTGTATTTTAACTCTAGTGCAAGTGGGAGACTATTGGAAATATGCCCTAGAGACAAATAGTAGTAAGGACTATTATCATATTTCATATAGTTTATGATTAAGTTTTATATCATGCTATAATTGTATTGAGTGGAAACATCAATACACGTGTGATATACAAACAACCAGGGGTTCCAAGTGAAACTCTAGTCACTGGTTCATTGGTCAACAAATGATCAAGTTTCCTGATCATGTGGCATTTATGCCAGTTGGAAATAAGGTCATCTCATTCTGAGAATGAGATGATGAACCAATACCCAACCTAAACATCGTGACCCGATCATGTCATGAAGTTCAAGTTACGATGATTAGAAATGGATCCTCATAGACTATTCCTTAGACCGTGAGGCTATATCAATCACTGTCTCCCGAGAGTGCTTAGATAGCATCAAACGCCATCTGGTAATACGGTGGTTATAAAGGTGTGTTCAGGTAGTCGGAGGAAACCGTAGAGGCAATATATGTCAAGAGCGGGATTTGTCCATCCATGTGATGGGAAGATACTCAAGGGCCCACTCGGAGAAGTTATATCCAATAGCTACGCAGTGTGTGATTTGATCACGGGGATATCACTTGTCGGAATGAGTCAAGTAGCATTGTTCAGTAACGAGATTGAACATGACATGGTGATGTCATTGATCAGATCTCGGGCAATGCAAGTATCCAGTGACAAAGGGAATAAGACACGACTGTTGATACATTGCAAATGTATCTATAATTTTTGATGTTCCATGCTTGGTTTTATCCACTTTCTTGTGTTTTGTTCCAACTTTGGAGTACTTTTCATATGATTTCTTGGACTAACCTATTAACAAGAGCCATAGTGACAGCTGCCTATTTTCTGCTGTTTTTGGTTCCAGGAAAGTCAGAAACTCAATATTCACGGAATTGGACGGGACAAAAGCCAAAGTGCCTATTTTTCCGGAAGTCATCAAGTGCTAGAATACGAGATGGAGAAGGGCAAGAGGCCGGCCACACCACCTGGCCGCGCGGCCAGGCTGGGCCCGCGCCAGGGGGTGGTGTGGTGGCCCCTGGCACCCCCTCGGCCTCCCCTTCCGACTATAAGATGCCCTCGGGAAGAAAACCCTAAGGTCCCGATCAACAATCCACGAAAGAGTCTATAGCCGCCGTCATTTCCATCCCTAGATCGGGAGGGATCTGAAGCTCTTCCTGGCACCCTGCTAGAGAGGGGAATTCACCCTGGAGGCCTTCTTCATCACCATGCAAGCCTCCGGTGTGATGCGTGAGTAGTTCATCCTTGGACTACGGATCCATGTAGTAGCTAGATGGCTGGTTCTCCTCCTTTGTGCTTTCATGTCTAGATCTTGTGAGCTCCGTTCATGATCAAGATCATCTATTTGTAATTCTGCATGTTGTGTTTGCGGGGATCCGATGGATATTGAGATGCTATTTCAGATTGATTATTGATTCTATCATGTCTTTGTTATTTGTGATCTTGCATGCTTTCCGTTGTTAGTAGCTATCTTGGCCAAGTAGATGCTAGCAACTCCAAGAGTTAGTATTTATGCTCGATAGTGGGTTCATGCCTCTAGTAATCTGGGGAAGTGACAGAAATCTCTCAGGTACTAGATGTGTTGTTGCTACTAGGGAGAAAACAACAATCCTTTGTTCATAGAACAATCATATTGTTTACCTTACACGCAGTTCGTAAAGCAATAATCTGTTGCTTGCAACTTAATACTAGAGGGGGTTCAGATGATAACCTGAAGGTGGATTATTAGTCATAGATGCAGTTGGATGGAGGTCTATGTATAATGTTGTAATGCCCAATCAAGTCTCAAAGGAGTCAAGATGATTAGTATATGCATGTATTGCTTTCTCGATGTTTGTCAATTGCCCCGCTGTAATTTGTTCACCCAACATGGTATCTATATAAGGAGAGCCACCTCTAGTGAACTATGGATCCCGGTCCTTGTCTTTTACATACAATCTACAATCTTTTACTGCTTTGTGTTTACTTTCTGCAAACTTTTACTTCTTTCCATTCGATACGTTTAATCCTTTGTTTTCAGCAAAACACGGTGAGATTGACAACCTCATCGCAAGTTGGGGACAAAGTTCTGTGGTTGTGTTGTGCAGGTCTCCACGTTGGTACTAGCACCGGTAGTGCTTGATGGCTCAATGCACGGCGCCCAGAAAAATGCTTGATGGCGGTGTTGATGTAGAGCTCGTTGGGAACCCCAAGAGGAAGGTATGATGAGCACAGCAGCAAGTTACCCTCAGTTATGAAACCAAGGTTTAATCGAACCAGTAGGAGCAAGGAAACACCTCAAAGGTGTTACCAGCTGAGCTTTGGCAGGGCGCGCTACCGGTGCTAGTAGCAACATGGAGACCTGCACAACACAACCATAGAACTTTTTCCCCAACGTGCGATGAGGTTGTCAATCTCACCGTGTTTTGCGGAAAACAAAGGATTAAACGTATCGAATGGAAAGAAGTAAAAGTTTGAAGAAAGTAAACACAAAGAAGTAAAAGATTGTAGATTGTATGTAAAAGACAAGGACCGGGATCCATAGTTCACTAGAGGTGGCTCTCCTTAGATAGATAACATGCTGGGTGAACAAATTACAGCGGGGCAATTGACAAACACCGAGAAAGCAATACATGGATATACTAATCATCTTGACTCCTTTGAGACTTGATTGGACATTACAACATAATACATAGACCGCCATCCAACTGCATCTATGACTAATAATCCACCTTCAGGTTATCATCCGAACCCCCTCCAGTATTAAGTTGCAAGCAACAAATTATTGCTTTACGAACTGCGTGTAAAGTAAACAATACGATTGTTCTATGAACAAAGGATTGTTGTTTTCTACCTAGTAGCAACATCACATCTAGTACCTTAGAGATTTCTGTCACTTCCCCAGATTACCAGAGGCATGAACCCACTATCGAGCATAAATACTAACTCTTGGAGTTGCTAGCATCTACTTGGCCAAGATAGCTACAAACAACGGAAATCATGCAAGATCTCAAATAACAAAGACATGATAGAATCAATAATCAATCTGAAATATCATCTCAATATCCATCGGAGCCCCGCAAACACAACATGTATGAATTACAAATAGATGATCCTGATCATGAACGGAGCTCACAAGATCTAAACATGAAAGCACAAAGGAGGAGAAACCAGCCATCTAGCTACTACATGGATCCGTAGTCCAAGGATGAACTACTCACGCATCACACCGGAGGCTTGCATGGTGATGAAGAAGGCCTCCAGGGTGAATTCCCCTCTCCGACAGGGTGCCGTGAAGAGCTTCAGATCCCTCCAGATCTAGGGATGGAGATGACGGCGACTACAGACTCTTTCGTGGATTTTTGATCGGGTCCTTAGGGTTTTCGTCCCGAGGGAAATATATAGGCGGAAGGAGAGGCCGAGGGGGTGCCGGGAGCCACCACACCACCCCTGGCGCGGGCTAGGCCTGGCCGTGCGGCCAGGTGGTGTGGCCGGCCCCTGGCCCCTCTCCGTCTCGTATTCTGGCACTTGATCCCTTCTGGAAAATAGGCACTTTGGCTTTTGTCCCGTCCAATTCCGAGAATATTCATTTTCTGACTTTCCTGGAACCAAAAACAGCAGAAAACAGGCAGCTGTCACTCTGGGTCTTGTTAATAGTTTTGTCCAAGAAATCATATGAAAAGTACTCCAAAGTTGGAACGAAACACAAGAAAGTGGATAAAACCAAGCATGGAACATCAAAAATTATAGATATATTTGCAATGTATCAACATCCCCAAGCTTAACTCCTGCTCGTCCTCGAGTAGGTAAGTGATAAAAAGAAGAATAATTTTTGAGGTGACATGCACCATCAAAGACTTGATCAAAGTATTTGCAAATCATTCAAAGCTGGGATCATAGTACTTCAATCATAACATGAAAGACAAAGTTCTAGCAATAAGCAAATAAACTATGATGCAACATGAAAAGGCACAAAGAAAATATTCATGAATAACAATGCTTTGCAAGACGTTTGTTTGTTTCACATAAAGAAAACATAGCATAATAGCATTCAGCTTGTCCCTCAATAGAGTAGCAAATATAAATGCATAGGACACCTTCAAAGTTCATAAGAGTGACTAGATACAATAGTTTCAAACAAGCAATAACAAGTTATGCATCAATCAACTAGTCTTGGGACAATGCACATAGAACTAAGAATGGCCACTATGCTCTCAAAGTAGGTGCATAAAGATAGAAGGTGGAGACTCAATATAATGGTGGAAGAAAAGGCCTTTTGTAAAAGGAAGTAGGGATTCAAGTATCATAAAGAGCTTCCAAAAATTATGGTACTTATAGATTTCAGCTCTCATTGCCCCTATCATAAGCATCTTGAAGTGATTAAGGTTAAAGTGACACAACTAAGAGGATATGCTTGACAAGTTATAAACCAAAATCTCATGCCCCTTACCTACGAAGACCGATCCTCATGCTACTCAACTTCAGTCACGAGTAAGCTCTTGTCATTGTAAGTACATGTGTATCATTAATAACCGCCAACGGGGTACCCCTTGCACATGATACAGGAGCTTTCCCATAATCAAAATGACAAGGCAAGCAGACAATGAGCATCTCAGCGATCTTTTTATTTGCTATTTGCATAGGTTTTTATTGAGGATGCTTCATAGAGTGCTCATTATGGTGATGCTGCAAGTTTCCACCATGATTAGGCATGGCTTAGGCTAGAGGCCCAGGCATTTCTCTAACACACATACAAACTCCATGATCTTACAAGTTGCACTTTTATTTCACACCGCCGGGATCTGTAAGCAAAAGAACATGATATCAACGGGGTACAAAGTACAAGTGCAATGTTGAAAGAGTTCCCCATGGTACATGGTTATGCTAATTTCAACTTATAAAGCGCAAGCATATACGCAACAAATAAGGACCCAATGGTTCAAGTTTATTAGAGGCAATAAAGTAAAGTGTGCCATCAAGTTCGTGAGAGCTTTAATCACTAGTTTTCTCATAACAAGTGGAAGGTAAACAAAAGCATGAATATACTTGGAATAGCATAAGCTAGTAGGTAGGTATGGTGGACTCTTTGGAATAACTTGGTTTAGGGAGTTGGATGCATGAGTGGAACTCATACCTTGTTGTGGAGGCTAGCAAAAGACTGGGAGCGACAAACTAAGAGAGCAATAATGGCAATAATCATGCAGAGCGACAAAACATCATTGATCAAAGGATAAAGTGATACTACAAGTTGAAAACTAAAGGATCATAAAGGCTATGGTGACTTGATATAGTCATAACATGGTGTGAGCATGTGCCAAGTCAACCCAAATAAAGCATCAAAGGAGAATACCACTATACTATGCTTTAATATGCTAAAACAACGCATGATTCATCCAAGGAACATTAAGCAATATCAATTGTTTATAACAAGTCATGCTAAAGCAAAGAATACTAAGCATAAAGCCAAAACAATATCAAGCATGGCATGACAAAGCATAGGCCACAGTAAAAAACGAGCTCTTTTTACCACATAAGCATGAACTTTCCTACTCTTTTCCAAACCAATCCAAACTATTTGCAAACCAATATATGAAAGAGGGGGTCCAACCAACTTATTCAGAAAACTAAGCAAACCAAGAAAACTAAAAACCAAAACGAAAACGAAAAAGAAGATGCAACACAACTGTCCATGAAACAATAAAAATGAAGCGTTTGGAAGAAACCTGAAATTTTTATTGATGAAAAGGGGATGCCTTGGGCATCCCCAAGCTTTGACGCTTGTACTTCTTGGATATTTCTTGGAGTGACACGCGTGGCATCCCCAAGCTTGAGCTTTAGTCCATCCTTCATCTCATTACTCATTCCTTCCATACACCTGAAATTCTTCCTTCATACAAAACTTCACACAATCTCATTAGCAACATTAGTGCACTCAAGATAAATAAGTCTTAAGATTCAGTTTTAACACCAAATAAACTTCCATTAGAACACTAGATACTGTAGAACTTCCCTCAAAAAGCTCAATTCCCTGAAAGAACTCAAGAAGGAACCAACAAGAAGCAAATGCAGAAAATGGCAGAAATCTGTCAAAACAGACCAGCAGGTAAAGTCGATTTTTTTCGAAGACCTTCTGTTGCTAAAATCAGAAAGTGTTGAACTAAAGAAAGTTATATAACAACCAGGGGCAGAAGCACAAAAAATTATAGCTCAATCCGACATACAGAGCTCTCTCAGGACTTTTTACGGTGAAGCACAAGAATCTGTTTCAGACAGCAACTTTCCCAATCATTACTTCACTCTCATTAGAGGTTACTCTTGGCAAAAAAAGAAAATAAAAAGGATAAGGAGAGGTTATTAAAGAGGTAATAAGTTACAAGACTCATCTAAAACTTTTGGGTTATCTCCCAATAAGTACTTTTTGTTTAACACCTTTAAGTTAGGCATGATAGTTTGAGAAGATGCTCACATAAGAAATATGAATTGAAGTAAAAGAGAGCATCAAGAAGCAAATTCAAAACACATTTAAGTCTAACCCACTTCGTATGCATAGGAACTTTGTAAGAAAATAAATCAAAGAAGCACATAGTAGCAAGAATGGGTAGATAAAACAAGAGCAACTTCAAAACTTTCAGCACATAGAGAGGTGTCTCAATACCATGAAAACTTCTACAACCATATTTTCCTCTCTCATAAGAATTTTCAGTAGCCTCATGAATAAACTCAACAATATAACTATCACATAAATCATACTATTCATGATCTACAAACACTAGAGCTTTATTATAAACATTTTCAAAAGAATCCTCAGGAACATGACATTCGTCCTCCTTCGGTAAGCATGGGGGACAATCAAATAATGTAAGGGGTAAAGAGTTACTCTCATTAGAAGTTAGGGATGGGTAGATCCATTCTTCCTCCTCTTGATCATCACTCTCCTCCTCTTTTTCATCCAATGCGCTTCCAGTTTCAGCAATTTCTTCTTCCATAGGCTCTTGCAAGGCATTAGTCTCTTCCGTTGGTGGAGAGCATCTATTAAGATATTCAAGAATATATCCATTCTCTACATTGTAATTATCAACGCAAAATTTAAGTATATCATAAACCTCATATTTATAAGGTGCATCATCAGTATTTTCAAGCAAATAAGCAAGTTCGAATGCACCCTTCCAAGCAATAAATTCTTCAATTTGTTCCACATCATAAATGTCATAATTCCCTTTAACATAAGAAGATATGGTAACATTATCATTATACTCACATTGAAAAGGGAGGTGTTTATACCTCCTACAGCAACAAGATTTATCAAAGCAATAAGTAACATTATAAGTAGAGCACACGTTTCTAGAAATGGTATATAATTTATCAATTTGTTCCCACAAGTGTTGCCCTTTTTGTGACAAGCGGTGTTCCTTATAATAATATTTTTGTTCCTCCGTGAACCCACCTTTCCAATAAGATTCAGTTTCAAAGAAACCAACCGTTGATAGAAAGCATGATAAAGCAAGACAATATCAGACCAACGAAAATACAAAATATAGTAGAAACTAATTTTTTGTGTGTTTTTGATAACAAAGCAAGCAAACAAAACAAAAAGAAACTAAGCAAAACAAAAATAACAAAGTAAAGAGATTGGTTATGAGAGACTCCCCTTGTGAAGATGTCCTTGACTCCCCGGCAACAGCGCTAGAAAAATGCTTGATGGCTCAATGAACGGCGCCCAGAAAAATGCTTGATGGCGATGTTGATGTAGAGCTCGTTGGGAACCCCAAGAGGAAGGTATGATGAGCACAGCAGCAAGTTTCCCTCAGTTATGAAACCAAGGTTTAATCGAACTAGTAGGAGCAAGGAAACACCTCAAAGGTGTTACTAGCTGAGCTTTGGCAGGGCGCACTACTGGTGCTAGTAGCAACATGGAGACCTTCACAACACAACCACAAAACTTTGTCCCCAACTTGCGATGAGGTTGTCAATCTCACCGTGTTTTGCAGAAAACAAAGGATTAAACGTATCGAATGGAAAGAAGTAAAAGTTTGCAGAAAGTAAACACAAAGAAGTATAAGATTGTAGATTGTATGTAAAAGACAAGGACCGGGATCCATAGTTCACTAGAGGTGGCTCTCCTTAGATAGATAACATGCTGGGTGAACAAATTACAGTGGGGCAATTGACAAACACCGAGAAAGCAATACATGGATAAACTAATCATCTTGACTCCTTTGAGACTTGATTGGGCATTACAACATAATACATAGACCGCCATCCAACTGCATCTATGACTAATAATCCACCTTCAGATTATCATCCGAACCCCCTCCAGTATTAAGTTGCAAGCAATAGATTATTGCTTTATGAACTGCGTGTAAAGTAAACAATACGATTGTTCTATGAACAAAGGATTGTTGTTTTCTCCCTAGTAGCAACAGCACATCTAGTACCTTGGAGATTTCTGTCACTTCCCCAGATTACTAGAGGCATGAACCCACTATCGAGCATAAATACTAACTCTTGGAGTTGCTAGCATCTACTTGGCCAAGATAGCTACTAACAACGGAAAGCATGCAAGATCTCAAATAACAAAGACATGATAGAATCAATAATCAATCTGAAATAGCATCTCAATATCCATCTGATCCCCGCAAACACAACATGTATGAATTACAAATAGATGATCTTGATCATGAACGGATCTCACAAGATCTAAACATGAAAGCACAAAGGAGGAGAAACCAGCCATCTAGCTACTACATGGATCCATAGTCCAAGGATGAACTACTCACGCATCACACCGGAGGCTTGCATGGTGATGAAGAAGGCCTCCAGGGTGAATTCCCCTCTCCGGCAGGGTGCCGGGAAGAGCTTCAGATCCCTCCTGATCTAGGGATGGAGATGACGGCGGCTACGGACTCTTTTGTGGATTTTTGATCGGGTCCTTAGGGTTTTCGTCTCGAGGGAAATATATAGGCGGAAGGAGAGACCGAGGGGGTGCCGGGAGCCACCACACCACCCCTGGCGCGAGCTAGGCCTGGCCGTGCGGCCAGGTGGTGTGGCCGGCCCCTGGCCCCTCTCCGTCTTGTATTCTGGCACTTGATCCCTTCTGGAAAAATAGGCACTTTGGCTTTTGTCCCGTCCAATTCCGAGAATATTCATTTTCTGACTTTCCTGGAACCAAAAACAGCAGAAAACAGGCAGATGGCACTGTGGCTCTTGTTAATAGGTTAGTCCAAGAAATCATATGAAAAGTACTCCAAAGTTGGAACAAAACACAAGAAAGTGGATAAACCTTGCATGGAACATCAAAAATTATAGATACATTTGCAATGTATCAGTGCGCCCTACCAAAGCTCAGCTAGTAACACCTTTGGAGTGTTTCCTTGCTCCTACTGGTTCGATTAAACCTTGGTTTCATACTGAGGGAAACTTGCTGCTGTGCTCATCATACCTTCCTCTTGGGGTTCCCAAAGAGCTCTACATCAACACCGCACCAGCACTTTTCTAGGCGCCGTGCATTGAGCCATCAAGCATTTTTCTGGCACCGTTGCCGGGGAGTAAAGGACATCTTCACAAGGGGAGTCCCTCATAACCAATCTCTTTACTTTGTTATTTTTGGTTTGCTTAGTTTCTTTTTGTTTTGTTTGCTTGTTTCTTTATCAAAAACACAAAAATTTAGTTTTACAAGTTTGCTTTCTTATTCAAAAACACAAAAAATGACTACTCTTGAAAACACTAAGTTGTGTGACTTCACTAGCACCAACAACAATGATTTTATGAGCACACCTATTGCTCCACCTGTGCCTGAAGATACTTTCTTTGAGATAAAACCTGCTTTGCTCAATCTTGTTATGAGAGAGCAATTTTCTGGTATTGGTAATGAAGATGCTGCTTCCCATCTAAGTAACTTTGTTGAACTTTGTGAGATGAAAAAGCATAGGGATATTGATGGTGATATTATTAAGCTGAAATTGTTTCCTTTCTCTTTGAGAGGAAAAGCTAAAGAATGGTTGAATTCCTTAACTAGGAATAGTATTGATGCTTGGACTAAGTGCAAAGATGCTTTTATTGGAAAGTATTATCCTCCTGCTAAGATTATATCTATGAGAAGTGAAATAATGAAGTTTAAACAACTTGATAATGAGCAAGTTGCTCAAGCTTGGGAAAGAATGAAATCTTTGGTAAAGAATTGTCCCACTCATGGACTGACTGCTTGGATGATCATTCAAACTTTTTATGTAGTATTGAACTAGTCTTCAAGGAACCTATTGGACTCTACTGCTAGAGGTACCTTTATGACCATCACGTTGGGCGTGGCAACGAAACTTCTAGACAATCTGATGGTTAATTATTCTGAATGGCATACTGAGAGAGCTCCACAAGGTAAGAAGGTAAATTCTGTTGAGGAAACCTCCTCCTTGAGTGATAAGATTGATATTATTATGTCTATGCTTGTTAATGGGAAAACCCACATTGATCCAAATAATGTTCCTTTGGCTTCTTAAGTTGCTCAAGAAGAGCAAGTTGACGTGAACTTCATAAGAAATAACAATTTTGGCAACAATGCTTATGGTAATAATGCTTATAGGAACAATTTTGGTAACAACAATTATAAGCCATATCCTCCCAACAATGGTAATGCTTATGGAAGTTCCTACAACAATAATAGGAGTGCACCCTCTGAACTTGAAGTTATGCTTAAAGACTTTGTTAGTAAGCAAACTGCTTTCAATAAAACTATTGAGGAAAAACTCTCTAATGCTGAAAGAAATATAGCATCTTTAGCTGAAGCTCAATCTTCTTTAAATAAAATGGCTGCTAAACCTGGAACTAATGATAATCCCTTTGCAACTACTAGTTCCATACAAGTAAGAATTGATGAAAATGTTAGACTATTAGCTGAATTACATGCTAAGTGGGAAAGAGAAGATGAAATTGCTAGAAACATTAGTGTTTCTACTATTACCACCACTAGTGTTGAGGCTAGTAATAGTTATACTACTCTAGATGATAAGTTTGATTTTGATCTTGATGGTTGCAATATCTCTGAAGTTATTAAGTTCCTACAAAAGCTTGCTAAAAGTCCTAATGCTAGTGCAATGAACATGGCCTTTACAAAACACATTACTGATGCTCTCATAAAGATTAAAGAAGAAAAGATGAAACATAAAGCTTGTATTCCTATAAAACAAGAAGATGGTTGGGAACCCATCATTAATATGAAAGTGAATGACTTTGATTTCAAAGCTTTATGTGATCTTGATAGTAGTGTTTCTATTATGCCTAGAAGGATTTATGATATGCTTGATTTGCCTCCACTTGAAGATTGTTATTTGAATGTCCCACCTAATGGTAATGCTAAAAATAAACTCATGGGGAGTCTTAATGATGTTCTTATTATGGTTAACAATGCCTATGTCCCTGTTGATTTCTATGTTTTGGATGTTGAATACAATGCTTCTTGTCCTATTACTTTGGGAAGACCTTTTCTTATAACTGTTAGTGCCATCATTGATATGAAAGAAGGCACCATTAAATATCAACTCCCACTCAATAAAGGTATAGAAAACTTCCCTAAGAAGAGAGAGAAGATTTCTTTTGCTTCTCCTACGAAAACAAAATTTGGTCTTAATGCTTCTTCATTTGAGAACACTTGATTCTTTCTTGCTTCTTATGCCTAACTTAAAGGCGTTAAAGAAAAGTACTTATTAGGAGATAACCCAAAAGTTTTAGATGAGTCTTGGAAGTTATTACTTCATTAATAACCGCTCCTTATCCTTTTTATTTGCTTTTTCTGCCAAGAGTAACCTCTAATGAGAGAGAAGTAATGATTGGGAAAGTTGTTGTCCCGAAACAGATTTCTGTGCTTCACCGTAAGAATTCGTGTAAAATCTTTGAACGTCTTTTTGAGGCGTGAATGTTTGTGCTTCTGCCCCAGGTTGTTACCTAACTTTCTTTAGTTCAACACTTTTTGATTTGAGCAATAGAAGGTCTTCGAAAAAATTCGTCTTTACCTGCTGGTCAGTTTTGACAGATTTCTGCCATTTTCTGCATTTGCTTCTTGTTGGTTCCTTTTTGAGTTCTTTTGGGGAATTGAGATTTTTGAGGGAAGTGCTACAGTAGCTAGTGTTCTAATGGAAGTTTATTTGGTGTTAAAACTGAATCTTAAGACTTATTTATCTTGAGTGCACTAATGTTGCTAATGAGATTGTGTGAAGTTTTATATGAAGGAAGAATTTCAGGTGTATGGAAGGAATGAGTAATGAGATGAAGGATGGACTAAAGCTCAAGCTTAGGGATGCCATGCGTGTCACCCCAAGAAATATCCAAGAATTACAAGCGTCAAAGCTTGGGGATGCCCAAGGCATCCCCTTCTTCATCAATAAAAATCCCAATTTTCTTCCAAACGCTTCATTTTTATTGTTTCATGCACAGTTGTGTTTTTCTTGGAGCGTATTCTTTTTCATTTTGGTTTTTCGTTTGCTTTTGTTTTCTTAGTTTTCTGAATAAATTGGTTGGACCCTCTCTTTCATACTTTGGTTTTCAAATAGTTTGGTTTGGTTTGGAAAAGAGTAGGAAAGTTCATGCTTATGTGGTAAAAAGAGCTTGTTTTTGACTGTGGCCTATGCTTTGTCATGCCATGCTTGATATTGTTTTGGATTTATGCTTATTATTCTTTGATGTAGCATGAATTGTTATAAACAATTGAGATTGCTTAATGTGCCTTGGATGAATCATGCGTTGTTTGAGCATATTAAAGCATAGTATAGTGGTATTCTCCTTTGATGCTTTATTTGGGTTGACTTGGCGCATGCTCACACCATGTTATGACTATATCAAGTCACCATAGCCTTTATGATCCTTTAGTTTTCAACTTGTAGTATCACTTTATGCTTGATCAATGATGTTTTGTCGCTCTGCATGATTATGGCCATTATTGCTCTCTTAGTTTGTCGCTCCCAGTCTTTTGCTAGCCTCCACAACCAAGTATGAGTTCCACTCATGCATACAACTCCCTAAACCAAGTTATTCCAAAGAGTCCACCATACCTACCTCTAGCATATGCTATTCCAAGTATATTCATGCTTTTGTCTAGATGCAGTTGGATGGCGGTCTATGTATTATGTTGTAATGCCTAATCAAGTCTCAAAGGAGTCAAGATGATTACTATGCATGTATTGCTTTCTCGATGTTTGTCAATTGCCTCGCTGTAATTTGTTCACCCAACATGTTATCTGTCTAAGGAGAGCCACCTCTAGTGAACTATGGATCCCGATCCTTGTCTTTTACATACAATCTACAATCTTTTTTTACTGCTTTGTGTTTACTTTCTGCAAACTTTTGCTTCTTTCCATTCGATACGTTTAATCCTTTGTTTTCAGAAAAACACGGTGAGATTGACAACCTCATCGCAAGTTGGGGACAAAGTTCTGTGGTTGTGTTGTGTAGGTCTCCATGTTGCTACTAGCACCGGTAGTGCGCCCTGCCGAAGCTCAGCTAGTAACACCTTTGGGGTGTTTCCTTGCTCCTACTGGTTCGATTAAACCTTGGTTTCATACTGAGGGAAACTTGCTGCTGTGCTCATCATATCTTCCTCTTGGGGTTCCCAACGAGCTCTACATCAACACTGCACCAACACTTTTCTGGGCGCCATGCATTGAGCCATCAACTGTCCCGGTTGAAACGACGAAAGATCTTCGTGGAACACAAAGGGGTCACGTGGCCATCCAGGTCCCTCTGTCGATCATTGGTGCGGGAGTGTCCCGCGACCATGTCTGGAGTGTTCCCGGACTCTGGGGTATCACGCTTAAGGGCTTGATGATGCTTAGAGAGTGTTTATAGGATCGGTGGAATCACCGAAGAAGAGTAGGGAGAAAACCGGAAGGGTTTCGGTAAGTCCGGAGGATGTCCGAAGTGGAGGTGGAAGGTGTTCCTTAGCCACGGAGGTTGAATAATATGTGAATGAATGTTAAATGTTGATTTAATCATTTATTCATAATTATTTAATAAAGAGAAAATCAATTTTAATGGTCAAAGGCTTAATGGGCCAATTCCGGAGGGAGAGGGCCCATTAGGGGAAAGGAGAGAGGGAGAGGGGCCAAGGGGGAGGCCGGTTGGGCCTAGCCCCCCTGCGCTAGGCCCACTAGGGTGGCCGGCGGCCACCCCTCCCCCTCCTCTCCTTTAGTCCCACCCCGGGACTTTGAGGGAGGTAGTACCTCCCCTCCCCCTATATATAGTGGGGGTATTTGGCCAATTTAAATACACCAATAATCAATAAAGGTCTCCCCACTTTTGGGAGGACCTCTAATTGATATTTTATCTCTCCCCCTCTCTCTCGTGACCGTGGTCCCAAGTCTGGACTACACGAGCGAGAGACATCTTCACCGCGGAGCGTCGTCACGCTGCGGGATTCGGATCCGGGAGCTCTACTTCCGCAACTGCTGCTGGATCAGGGAAGTGGGAGTCATCGTCAGGCACCGGACATGTGTAACTCCTCGCGAGGTGTCGCACTTGAGGCACTCAAGTCGTTGGAGCCAAGGAGCGCAAGGACTTCATCACGACCTTGAGGTCGGCTTCGGCTCGTCTACATCAACCACGCTCTCCGGAGCATTGACAACGCTTTTCGGTCTTCAAGGGTAAGTTCGCGAAAAGCCCCTCGCATTACTGGATTACTAATAGCTAGGTCCTGGCAGCTTTAGGGGTTCAGGGGCGTAGAGTAAAATTTATTGTTTTCATACGCGGAACCCCAACAAACCGGTCTCCACAATTGTAGCAAGTTCTCTGTTTTGGGCCATTCTCCTTTCGCCCACTTGACCCATTCTTGCGCTCAAGTTCAGATTTAGCCTTAGCTGGGTCCCTTCAAAAGTTACTTGCATAGAAGGCCATGTAGTCACCATGAGCACACTTGACCTCCTCAGGATAGCTCATGGAGACAACATCGTACCCTCTATCATCCTCATCTTGTTCAATAACATTGGCCTTTAGAGCAACATTAACTCCTTTTTGCATCCCAATTTCCCGAGCACGAGCATCTTCAGTGTTCTTAGCTGCAACCTTGAAGGCCACCATTTCTTGCATGACTTCATTGGAAGTCATTTGGTGGTAGTTGTGTCTACCTTGCAAACTCTTCAAGTCCATTGGCTCAAATGGCATGAGGGCACTCACATATTTTCTTTTGATCCAAGCATCATCAATGTGAGTGGCTCCATGCTTTCTAAACGTTGTTGCAATGCTCTTGAGCCTTCTATACATGTCTTCATGGTCCTCACCATCCAACATGTAGAATCCTTCAGCTTCATTGCTTAGAGCATCGTACCTATTTCTTCTCATGCTTTCATTGCTGATGAACAAGTCGGTGAGAGCATCCCAAGCTTCTTTTGCAGTGTTAAAGTGCTCAATATGTGGAATGTCCTTGGGACCCACACCAAGCTGAATCATGTGAAGAGTCGTTGCATTTAGTTGACTCTCCACAACTTCTCTTCTTGTCAAGTTAGTGGAGTCTCTAGTGTGAAGGCCATCTTCAATGATCCTCCAAAGCTCAATCGACGAACTACACACATGAGATTTCATTAAGAATTGCCATTGATTAAATGAAGATGCAGTAAGCTTGGGTGGATCACCCCTATTGTTTATATGAGGGTGAGGGATAGGTGGGTCGGGAGAATATAGGTTAGAAACCTCACTATAATCCTCCTTACCACTTCCCTTCTTGGAAGCAGAGCCATTATTTTTCTCACCCACCACCTCATCTTCCTTGGGGTCAGCATGAGAATTATCCTTAGATAGAGGAGTGGTGGCCTCAGAGGAAGATGGAGGTGGGGCTGTAGATGAGGTGAGATGAGCAATCATTTGCTGCATCTCTTCCATTTTGGTCTCAAAGGATTTCAACAAGGTTGTTTCCAACGTCTTGAGGTGATCCATTGTGACCTTGTCCACAACCTCACTCCCATTTTCCTTAGTACCCATACTTCTCTTAGGCTGTTAAGCCCGAAAAAAGAGCCGAGGCTCTGATACCAATTGAAATGGATCGTATGGGCACCTAGAGGAGGGGTGAATAGGTGCTACTTCAAATTTTAATGCCTTTTCCATTTTAGGATTGACACAAAAGGTAAATTCTCTAGATATGCAATTACGAAGAATTTCCCTATATGCAAACCTAGCTACTAGTGAGTAAAGGCGAGTAAGAGTGAGGAACAAGGAAACTGTAGTGGAGCACACGAAGACACAGGATTTGTTTTACCGCAGTTCCTTCCTTGTTAAGGGAAGTACATATGCGTTGGAGGGGTGGGTAGTACTAAGACCACCACGCCACAATAGGCCTCACCCTGTTCTCCGATGGATCTCGCCACCAAAGGCCTGATCCACCTTTCCACTATTGGTACCCTTCAAGGCGGGAACCGATGCCTTTACACAACTAGCAGGGCACAACTTCACAACCGAATTGGAGGATCCCATAATGACAAGAAGCTGCCACAAGAACAAATGTTATCAATATCAAAACACTAGATCAAGATATTAACAAGAATACTAGATCGAGAAATCTCCAAGTGAATGGAGAGGAAGTGAAGCGCTTGATTTGTGATGTCGATGAATGAAGTCTCCTCCTTCAATTCCCCCAAAGATCGAAGCCTTCGGGTGGTTGAAGTGGGAGACCTTGAATGAGAGATTTTGCAATAGACCAGTACTTTTTGGAATGAATCAAGAGATCTGACAGGAGGGGTGATTGGAGATTTTATACCCCCTGTCCAAACAGATCTGTTGGTGAAGTCTGGGGCCGAATTATCTGGCCCAAGTGAAGGCCGGATTATCCGGACGGGGGTAAAACTCCGCCCCAGCCTTAGATTATTCGGGGAATATTCCGCCCCCACACAAAAGGTCGCCCCGTGGCTCCCTTAGCAACTTCTCCCGGGGAGCGGATTATCTGGCCCCCTTTTTGTGGCGGATTATCCGGCCCAGGCAAAAACACCGGCCCTGGCCGGACAATCCGAAGGAAAGTCCGCCCCTCTTTGGGTGACGTACAAGCCAACTTCTTGGGACAGGGCGGATTATCTGGCCCTGTAGGGGCGGATTATTCATCCCGGGCAAACTCTCCGGTCCTGGCCGGATAATCCGATAGATTATCCGCCCCCACATAGAGACTCAGACCATGTCCAACTTTGGCCAAAAGGGTCAGGCCAGATTATCCGGCCCTTGATAGGGGCGGATTATCCGGCCCCCAACAACAAGTTTTCTTATCTGCGGCACTTAGCACACATGAGATACTCCATGGTATTGTTATCTAACACACAAAACACTAGAGATCATGAAATGTTCTTTCACATGGTATCAGAGCCTTTCGTTTCTTGGCCTAGGGTTTAGCCCACCACTTTCGCTGCGCTGCCCCCGAGGAGATCGATCTCGCCGGGGGCTACGCAACTCATAGATTAGATCCAATAGATTTCGTCAAAATTTTCTCGCCGGCAGTTTGACCGGCGTTTTTTCTCCATTCGCTGATCATAGATCAGATTGCGTCACCCACCGACCGTTGCCGCATGTCGTCATTATACGCCTCTACTCCAACCTTGGCATCGACTCATCTCTGGCAAATCATCGTCAACGAACGTGGCAAGGAGGTTCCGTGTGACGCCCTAAGGGACGCCTTCAGGCGATGACGCCGGCTTCTCCGTCCGCACGTCGCCTCCATGCCGGGTCATCTTCGTCAACATCAACCAGGACGCACGTCCCCGAGTATGCGCCTCGCCATCAACAAGGGCCGCACCTTCATCATACGTGGTCATCATCGCTGGTAACCATATACACCAACAACCCCATCACACGTACCACATCATCGTCGCCATCACCGCTCAAGGTCTTTGGCAACGCCTACGTCTACAGGTTTTATGTTGCCGCGCTCCAACATGTAGATGAATAAAACATGTTTGATCCCTAACATCTAGTACCTCGCCTTTAATAAAGCGAACAATCTCCTGCATATGGATGGATAAAATGGGTTGGATCCCCGACATCTACTACTGCTACAGTCTGATTGCCATCGACAACCTGAAATGGATCGTATGGGCACCTAGAGGGGGGGGGTGAATAGGTGCTACACCAATTTTTAATTCTTTTTTAATTTTAGGCTTAGCACAAAGGTAAATTCTCTAGATAAACTAATGTGAGGAATTTCCCTATATGCAAACCTATCTACTAACGAGTAAGGAGCGAGTGGAACAGGAACGAGTGAACCGAAGTGAAGCACGCGGAGACACATGATTTGTTTAACCGCAGTTCATTCCTTGTTAAGGGAAGTACGTCTGCGTTGGAGGGGTGGGCGGTACTAAGACCACCACGCCACAAAAGGCCTCACCCTGTTCTCCGATGGATCTTGCCACAACAGGCCTGATCCACCTTCCACTATAGGTACCCTTCGAGGCGGGCACCGGCGCCTTTACATAACTAGCGGGGCAACAACTCCACAACAACTTGGAGGCTCCCGAAATGACAACAAGCTACCACAAGAACAATGTTGTTAAATACAATAACACGATCTAGGTATTAACGAGAATACTAGATCAGGGATTTCTCCAAGTGAATGGAGAGGAGTTGAAGCGCTTGATTCTTGATGTTGATGATGAACTTCTCCTCCTTCTATTCCACCAAAGATCAAGACCTTAGGGTGGTTGAAGTGGGAGATCGAGATTTAGAGCTCTTTCACAGGGTCTGGTCGAATTCAAATGAATCAATAGTTCTGGACATTGGGGAAGAAGGGGTACTTATACCCCTTCCAAAAACCAGCCGTTGCACACTTTGGGGGCTGGATTATCCGACCCAAGTGAGGGCCGGATTATCCGGTCTGAGGAAACACCGCCCCAAACTCGGAATATCCGGCAGAAAATCCGCCCCCACACAGTGAGACGCGTCGAGCTTGTCCTTGATCAACTTCTGGGGGCCGGATTATCCGGCCCTATGCGAAGTCTGGATTATCCGGCCTGGGGAAGAAGAACCGCCCCAGTTCGGCTTTTCTGGGAGAAAATCCGACTAGACACAGAGCGACGCGCCGTGGATCCTTTTGCACAAAAACTGGGGGCCGGATTTTCCGGCCCTTGCGAGACTCGGATTATCCGGCCTGGGGAGGAAAAACCGCCCTAGTTCGGATTTTCCGGAAGAAAATTCGACTGGACACAAAGCGACGCGCCTTGGCTCCCTTGAGATATGAGGTAGGCCGGATTATCCGGCCCTTGGAGGGGCGGATTATCTGGCCCCCCTCAAAACTTCCTGCACACTTAGCACACATGAAAAGTCTCCATAGTATTGTTATCTAACACGCAAAACATAGGAAAACATGAAATGTTCTTTCAATCTCCCCCTTTTTGGTGTTAGATGACAATACCAGGATTTGCAGGAGAAAGACACAAGACAAATAGAGATAACTATGGAAGGGACTCCCCCTCAATGTGTGCATAATAGAGTTTTGCATTGGAATACAAATGCACACAAATAGGTGAATCTATTCCATAGACAAAAGGGCAAAAACACATACCACCGAAGTAGAGAATAGGCATCCTTGACATAAATCACAATTATTAGTGGATAACCATTATGAGTGCGCGCCTTCCATGATAAACCACCAGCAATAGGATATGAATGGATATAACCATGAGAATAATCCATGATAAGAAGTCCATAGGTATCATCCAGACAACCACATAAAGTCTTAACCACAAATCACAAACCACGAATATAAAAGTTCAACACTAAATGGGCATAAGCAAGAAATAACGAATAAAAAGTGCAAGTGCTTATGCCCGACCCATGCAAATCCACGGACAACCTAATAGAACTACTTCTCCCCCTTTGGCATCGAGACACCAAAAAGGGAGAAGAGCGATGCTAGTGCCCCATGGGATCACTCATCATAGTCCTCGTCCTCGTCCTCGTCCTCTTCTGCATGCTCTTCCTCATCCTCATCTTCAAGCTCCTCAGTGTCACCTTCCTCATCATCAGCATCAGCAGCAGGCGCAGAGGGGAACAAGTGATGTTCCAGCTCACCATAGTTCAGCCCGAAGGAAGAGTTCCACCGAGCATATGGAGTGGGAGGTGTAGGAGCCGGAGGAGCACCTGAAGCGCCAGACACGTGGTGGAGAATGAGCTGCTGGGAGTGGGCCAACTCATGGCGCTGCCTGTATGCCTCGTACTGACCCTTGCGCGTGTCCACGCCCATGCAGAGAATATGACGCTGGAATCAGTTCAGCTGCTTGATCTCACGGGCCACGGGAGGCACTGGGGGCCTGCGAGCATCCCTCATGAGGCCCTCAGGAGCAGAGGAGGGGTGAGCAGTCTTCCGAACCTTGTTGTATATCTTCTTGGCCTTGTGCACCGAGTCAATGTGGAACTCCTCGGCAGGAAGCAGGTGGCGGATGAGCAGCATAATATAGGGCGCATAGGGAATGGACAGACGGTTGAACATAGCATCACACAACTCATGGTAAATGAAGTCCATGACATCCAGCCTGTACTGCACTGACTCGTCCTCGCAGGAGGCAACCTCATGAGAAAATTGAAATAGCTGAACAAGGTGACCACGAATGCTGTCATTGTTGCCCCCACTCGGTGTAATAGAGTCACGGAAGAGACCCACCAATGCAGCATAGATGGGAGCAAGACCAGCCATAGTACCGACAATTCCATTGTCCACAGTGCACGGAGAGAGAGCAGCATCCTTGTTGGGCTTAAATTGAGTGATGATGCGGTGGCCACTGACTCTATCCCTGCTGCGGAAGGAGTACCCCAAAACTTCAGCAAACACGTGAAAATCAGTAGTCATTGGACTATCATGAGTCATCCACTTCATAGTGCGACGCTCATCCCCACAAATCACCAACATGGAGAAGAACTGCTTCACCACCTCAGAGTCAAAGGAGCACTGGAGAGACATGAGATGGTGCAGCCCCATCCTCTCAGCCACATACATTGCATCCACAAGATGCGCCTTCTCCAAGGCATCAGCAAGAACCATAGGGTGCATAGGCCTAATGTTCAGCCTGGCATAGATGTCTTCATAAATCCCCTTCTGTTCGGCACACCAAAAGCGGGAATCCCCCAGCTCACCATCACGAGGCAACTCAGCAAACAAGTCATGGTGACGGATAGCGGAAAAGGAGACTGCATCCAAAGCCCTGTAGTTGATCTTGGGCTCCTTTCCCTTCCTCTTGGACACGCCCTTCCGAGTCCTCTTGGATTGTTCAGCCATGCGCCTTTCCTCGTTCTTCCTTCTCCGCAATTCAACTTTCATCCACTAGTTTACCATGACCATCGTCCCGAAAGTACTTGGCACGGGGACGGCGCTTGTAGGTCTTGGGAACACCGGAACCACCTGTGAGGAGAATAAGGGCGATAGCAAGGGGATAGCATACACACAAGTCCAGGAGAGAGTATGGAACAAGTAGTCAAAAAATTCATAGGTCAAAACTACTCAATACATACACCATAGTGAAACTGAAGCAGACTTGAATCTGTCAGGCCGGATTATCCGGCCTGGCTAGGGGCGAATAATCCGGCCCTGGCAGAAATTTTCGATTTCACCAAGAATGCATGCAAAAAAGTAGATCGGGCCTAGAAACTGTAAGACTACGAGTTCTATGCGAAAACACATCCTTCTAGACAACGTTCCATCCAACAAGATACACATCTAGCCAAAGATGGGGAGAGAGGGAGTTACCCTCACTCATTGGAGGAAGAACACGGAAAAGAAGGTACCCGGAGGCGCGGAGAAGAAGATCCGGGAAGGCCCGGAAAATCCGGTGGCCGGAGAGGCTCCGGGGAGGGTGAGGGGCGGCAGGCAGCGGCTGGGGAGAAGGAGAGGGCTCGGGGAGAAGTGCTGCTCGATATGAGCCCTTCCCCCGAGTCCTGCCCTTTAAGATCGAATCTGCCAGGGCCAGATTATCCGGCCAACACTTGGGCCATATTATCCGGCCTAAATTCTGGGATTCTGTTGTACACAGAAGCAGGCCCGCGCGTCCCCAAACAACACCCCCACAAGGTGTACCAGGGACTTGTGTGCAAGAATAGATGGCTTAGGGGTAGGGAAGGCTTAGGATTAAGAAGGCCAAACTGAGATGGTACTAGACACTCAAAATTGCAAAATCCAAATCAAACAAAAGCCAAGATTGAGTGTGATTCCCATAAGAACATGAGAGACCAAATAACATCCAAAAAGATCCAATTCTCCACAAGGGAGAGGGTGGTGGCCCAAGCCACCTTGTTGGAGTGTATGGTGTGACACCGCGAAGATATATCTTGGGTTCACGACCAATACTCATCAATAAGCTCACATATCACAACATGATATTAAGAGAAATGATATAACTTGCTATTGACATTATGGGGGGGGGGGGGTTAGCCCAATAAGTTAGGACCACACTCCCCCTATATCCATGCCCACACCTAGACCAAACAAGGATTGAGATGTACGAGTGAGTGCATGGGTAATCAAGACAAACTCCCGGAATCAATAATATTTAGCTCATTCCTCAAATAGCAGAATCTTGCTTCATCAAGTGGCTTTGTAAAAATATCCGCCAGTTGGTTCTTCGTGCTCACAAAAGATAGATCAATATCACCTCGAGCAACATGGTCACGAATAAAATGATTCCGAATCTCAATATGCTTCGTCCTTGTGTGCTGAACTGGATTGTACGCAATTTTGATATCACTTTCATTATCACATAAAAGAGGCACTTTGTCACAATTGACACCGTATTCCTTTAAAGTTTGCCTCATCCACAATAATTGAGTACAAGTGCTAGCAGCAGCAACATATTTAGCTTCGGCGGTGGAGAGAGATATACAATTCTGCTTTTTGGAGGACCAACATACAAGAGATCTTCCCAAGAATTGACAAGCTCCAGAAGTTGACTTCCGATCATCCTTATCACCAGCCCAATCTGAGTCAGTATAACCACATAAAGAGAAATTGGAGCCCTTGGGATACCAGAGACCAAAGTTGGGGGAATGAACTAAATATCGAAAGATCCTCTTGACCGCCACTAAGTGGCTTTCTTTAGGAGCTGCTTGATACCTTGCACACACTCCCACACTCAACACAATATCGGGTCTAGATGCACAGAGGTAAAGAAGAGAGACGATCATGGACCGGTATACCTTTTGGTCCACATCTTTACCATGAGGGTTGAGTTCGAGATGACACTTTGTTTGCATCGGAGTAGCGACACCATTTAGATCCGTCATCTTGAATCTCTTGAGCATGTCTTGGATGTACTTTGCTTGATTAATAAAGGTTCCTTCTCTTAGTTGCTTGATCTTGAATCCAAGAAAGAACCGTAATTCCCCCATCATGGACATCTCAAACCTGTCAGTCATAAGCTTTGAAAATTCTTCGTTAAAAGCTTTGTTAGTAGAACCAAAAATGATATTGTATACATATAGTTGGCATACAAAGAGCTCCCCCTTAACATTCTTAGTAAAAAGAGTGGGGTCGATTTGCCCAACTTCGAAGCCACGACCTAACAAAAGCTCTTTAAGGTGCTCATACCACGCACGTGGGGCTTGTTTAAGGCCATAGAGTGCCTTATCGAGTTTGTAGACATGGTTCAGGAAGTTAGGATCCTCAAACCCCGGGGGTTGCTTTACGTATACCAACTCATGTAGAGGACCGTTAAGGAAGGCACTCTTGACATCCATTTGCTGCAACTTAAAATTGTTATGAGCAGCATAAGCAAGTAGGATACGGATGGACTCAAGGCGAGCCACAGGAGCATAAGTCTCGCTGAAGTCGATGCCCTCAACTTGTGAGTAACCTTGTGCCACAAGTCTTGCCTTATTCCTCACAACAATGCCATTCTCATCTTGCTTGTTCTTGAAAATCCACTTGGTGCCGATAACATTGCGGCACTCTTTGGGTTTCTCCACTAGTTTCCAGACTTTGCTGCGCTCGAAATTGTTCAATTCTTCATGCATAGCAACAACCCAGTCTGGGTCTTCAAGAGCTTCAAAGACCTTCTTAGGTTCCACCATGGAGATATGAGCTTGATGCTCACCAAAACTGGCCAATTCTCTTCTAGTAGACACCCTTCATCGAAGATCACCAACAACCTTGTCGAGAGTGTGACCACTCAACTCAAGGTTACGATCAGCCCGAGCCTTGCGACGAAGTTCAATAAGTTTGTTGTCTCTTGGTGGAGGAGATTCATCACTTGAGTCTTCATTGGAGGCAATTTCTCTGCCTTAATCAGTAGCTGGAACATCAGTAGTAGGTGGTGGAGATGCATGCCCTTGAGGTGAGTCCGTAGCCATAACAGGAGGCTGCAAAACTGGAGAGACAGGGCCGGATAATCCGGCCGGATAATCTGGCCTGGGAGGACTTGTAGCAGCATCTTCAGGAAGCCTGGGACTCGCTTGAACTGGCGAGGAGCCGGATAATCCGGGGTCAGCCGGAAAATCCGGCCTGGAGCTTGTGTTGATATCTTCACCACCAGGAGCTGCCTGGACAGCTGGAGCGGAGTGGCCAGATAATCCGGTATCCACCGGAAAATCCGGCCTGGAGCTTTCTAGAGCATCTTGACCTTCAGCAGTTGATGGAGATGGTGTAGAAGTTGCCCTCGTGGTTGGAGCATGTTGCGTATGTGTAGATGAGGGCTCTATATGAGTAGAGCATTGTCCTCCCCGGTCCACCACAAGGGGTTCCTCAATGGGGCGGAAGAATCCCACGCCCATTCTTCTTATGGAATCTTGGGGTATTTCAACATCTGCATCACAAACACCAACTTGCTCCGCACGGGAACCGTCATTTTCCTCGAACACCACACTACAAGATTCTACAACAGTTCCGGAGAGCTTATTGTAGACTCTATAAGTGTGGGATTCGGCACCATAACCAACAAAAATACCTTCTAGAGCCTTAGATTCAAACTTAGATAAACGAACTCCTTTAATAAGAAAGAAACACTTACACCCGAATACCCGAAAGTATGAGATGTTTGGCTTGTTACCGGTAAGTATTTCATACGGAGTCTTGTCCAAAATCTTGCGGAGGTATAAACGATTGGATGAATGACAAGAAGTAGAGATTGCTTCAGCCCAGAAGTTATATGGAGATTTGAATTCGGCCAACATTGATCTTGCCATGTCCATTAGAATGGGGACGTTGTGTTGACGTTGAACCTCGTTGGTGAAGTCGATGACAGTTTGTTGAGTTTCACTCTTCAACTTGAAGAAATAAACCCAAGTGTATCTTTAGTAATCATCAACAATCACTAGACAATACTTCTTCCCACCGAGGCTTGCATGAGATGGCGGTCCAAAAAGATCCACATGAAGAAGCTCCAAGATCCTTTTTGAAGAGATAATAGTTTTCCTTCGATGAGGAGAATCATGCATTTTCCCTTCAACACACGCCCTGCAGACTCGATCTTTGGCAAAAGAGACATTTTCTTTTAGTCCAAGAATGTGGCCACCCTTGTGGAGACTTTGCAAAGTTCTCATATTGACGTGGGCTAGTCAGCGACGTAGTGGTTTTCCTTGTCAACCCGTGTCAGCCTTTCCGAAAAGACACATCGGACCTGTAGTGGTTTTCCCTGAAAAGTCTACCACGTACAGGTCGTTTTCGACATATCCCACAAAAGCGACTTTTAGAGACTTGCTCCACAAGAGTACCACCAAATCAACATCAATGTAAACTGCAAAGCCCATCTTACCAAGGGCACGAACTGAAAGTAAGTTATACCCGAGGGTCTCAACAAGCATGATGTCCATGAGGGAGATATTGTGAGCCACCACAACTTTGCCGAGACCCAATACCTCAGATTTTGACTTGCCACCATAGGAGACGGTAATGTGTTCAAGGTTTGGCCGCATCTCCGTGATGATCTCCTTGCTTCTGGTCATATGACTCGTACAACCGCTATCGAGTACCCATTTAGAACCACTGGAAGCATAGCCTTGCAAGAAAATTACTTCTTGGTTTTAGGTACCCATTTTTCAATGGGTCCTCTCATGTTAGTAACAAGGGTCTTGGGAACCCAAATAGACCAAGGAATGTAACAATCATAAGGCCCTACATAACTAGCATAAACATCACCATAAGAATCACAATATAGTTCGAAGTTAGGATTGTTGATCCCTGCAAAACCATCATAATTAGTCTTGTCATTGGTAATGTTGCTAGTCTTCGATTGAGCAGTCTTGTTCTTCTTGTTCTTCTTGTTTTTCTTGCTCTTTATCTTGGGTATGTAACCAAGACCTTCTTTACTGTTGTTTGTCCTTTGCCTGCTCAGTATCTCATCAATAACCCCTTTACCTTTGTGTTGAGAACTCCTTGCAAGATCTTCTTTTCCAAAGGATGAAGATGAGGTACTTGGTACATTATACCGTTTCAATTGAGTTTGGAGCTGGTCATGAGACTCATTTAGAGTAGAATGATCACTCTTCAATGCCTTGTGAGCACTTTCAAGATCATCAAACTTCTCCAAAAGTCTATCATGAACAGCCCCAAAATCAATCTTTTCTTTCTTTAGTTTCTTTACTTTTGCAAGGGCATGGTCACGTTCTTTAATGAGCTGAGCTACAGCTTCTTCTTGTGACTCCTCTAGGGATTCGAGTCTTTCTTCCAAAGAAACTCGAGTTTCCTCTTCCTCTTCCAAGGCATTCTTCAAAGAGGCTATCTCCAAAGCATCTTCTCTTTCAATTCTGCCCTTTTTTCAAGGAGATCTTCGGCTCGAGCAAGTTGACTCATAAGAGTATCAAAATGGAGTTTGTGCTCACCTTGTAGGTTAGTGAAAAAAGTATCCAAGGCAATAACTTCTTCTTTCATTTCAAGACTGTCATGATCATCCATATCCAAAATTATGTTAGTCTTAGAAAATGAGGAGTTAGAAGTCGATACCTCAGATCCTCTTGCCATTAGGCAAGTGGCGTTGTTGTTGATGGCGTTCTCGTTCGGCGATTCGAAGAGAGAGGAGGGAGTCGATGTGGTGGCTATAGCAGCCACTTCGCGGGAACTATCATCATCCTCTTCATCTTCACTTGCGGAGGAGTATTCCTCTTGAGCTACAAGGACCATCTTGTGTTGCTTCTTGAAAGGGCCATTCTTCTTAGCAAATGGCTTCTTCTTAGGAACTTTGGATTTCTCTTTGAGAATGAGCCTGCCACCATTGTCTTCTCTATTTCCATAAGGACACTCGGCTACAAAGTGCAGTCTATCTCCACAGTTGAAGCAAGTTATCAATCTTGGGCCACTTTCTCTTCTTCCATTTGACCCGTTCTTGCGCTCAAGTTTAGACTTGGCTTTGGCAGGGTCCTTCCAAAAGTTCCTTGCATAGAATGCCATGTACTCACCATGAGCACGTTTGACCTCATCGGGGCAGTCCATGGATCCCTTCTCAAATGCTCCTTCATCATCCTCTTGCTCAACAACATTGGCTTTGAGAGCCATATTGACACCCTTTTGCATTTCAATGGCCTGAGCACGGGCATCTTCAGCATTCTTTGCCACCACTTTGAATGACGCCATTTCTTGCATGACTTCATTGGATGTCATTTGATGATAGTTGTGTCTACCTTGCAAGCTCTTCAAATCCATCGGTTCGAAAGGCATTAAGGCACTCACATACTTTCTTTTTATCGATGCATCATCAATGTGAGTGGCCCCATGCTTCCGAAATGTTGTTGCAATGCCCTTGAGTCTTCTATACATGTCCTCATGGTTTTCACCATCCAACATGTAGAATCGCTCAGCTTCGTTACTAAGGGCATCATACCGGTTTCTTCTCATGCTTTCATTTCCAACAAAAAGGTCTGTAAGAGCATCCCATGCCTCTTTAGCCATGTTGAGATGTTCAATGTGTGGCATGTCCTTAGGACCCACACCCAGCTGTATCATGTGGAGAGCAGTGGCATTCAACTGGCTATCCACAACTTCCCTTCTTGTTAGATTGGTTTGATCTCCAACATGAAGACCTTCTTCAATGATCCTCCACAATTCAATAGAGGAGCTGCAAACATGAGATTTCATTAGAAATTGCCATTGGTTAAAAGAAGATGCAGTGAGCTTGGGTGGATCACCCCTATTGTTTATATGAGGATGAGAGATAGGTGGGTCGGGGGAATATACGTGGCGAACCTCACTATATTCCTCCTTACAACTTCCCTTTTTGGAGGTGGAACCATTTAGTTTTTCACCTTCCACATCATCATCCTTAGATCCGGTGTTACCCTTTTCCTTAGATGATGGTGAGGGAGCCTCAAAGGAGGATGGAGATGGGGCTATGGATGATGTAAGGCGAGCAATCATTTGATTCATCTCCTTCATCTTGGCCTCAAAGGATTTCAACAAGGTTGTTTCCAACGACTTGAGATCATCCATTGTGACCTTATCCACAGCCTCATTTCCATCATCCCTGGTACCCATACTACTCTTAGGCGGTTAAGCCCGAATTAAGAGCCGAGGCTCTGATACCAATTGAAATGGATCGTATGGGCACCTAGAGGGGGGGTGAATAGGTGCTACACCAATTTTTAATTATTTTTCAATTTTAGGCTTAGCACAAAGGTAAATTCTCTAGATAAACTAATGTGAGGAATTTTCCTATATGCAAACCTATCTACTAGCGAGTAAGGAGCGAGTGGAAGAGGAACGAGTGAACCGAAGTAAAGCACGCGGAGACACAGGATTTGTTTGACCGCAGTTCCTTCCTTGTTAAGGGAAGTACGTCTGCGTTGGAGGGGTGGGCGGTACTAAGACCACCACGCCACAAAAGGCCTCACCCTGTTCTCCGATGGATCTCGCCACAACAGGCCTGATCCACCTTCCACTATAGGTACCCTTCGAGGCGGGCACCGGCGCCTTTACACAACTAGCAGGGCAACAACTCCACAACAACTTGGAGGCTCCTGAAATGACAACAAGCTGCCACAAGAACAAAGTTGTCAAATACAATAACACGATCTAGGTATTAACGAGAATACTAGATCATGGATTTCTCCAAGTGAATGGAGAGGAGTTGAAGTGCTTGATTCTTGATGTTGATGATGAACTTCTCCTCCTTCTATTCCACCAAAGATCAAGACCTTAGGGTGGTTGAAGTGGGAGATCGAGATTTAGAGCTCTTTCACAGGGTCTGGTCGAATTCAAATGAATCAAGAGTTCTGGACATTGGGGAAGAAGGGGTACTTATACCCCCTTCCAAAAACTAGCCGTTGCACACTTTGGGGGCCGGATTATCCGGCCCAAGTGAGGGCCGGATTATCCGGTCTGAGGAAACACCGCCCCAGACTCGGAATATCCGGCAGAAAATCCGCCCCCACACAGTGAGACGCGTCGAGCTTGTCCTTGATCAACTTCTGGGGGCCGGATTATCCGGCCCTATGCAAAGTCCGGATTATCCGGCCTGGGGAAGAAGAACCACCCCAGTTCAGATTTTCCGGGAGAAAATCCGACTAGACACAGAGCGACGCGCCGTGGCTCCTTTTGCACAAAAACTGGGGGCCGGATTATCCGGCCCTTGCGAGACCCGGATTATCCGGCCTGGGGAGGAAAAACCGCCCCAGTTTGGATTTTCCGGAAGAAAATCCGACAGGACACAGAGCGACGCGCCTTGGCTCCCTTGAGAGATGAGGTAGGCCGGATTATCCGGCCCTTGGAGGGGCGGATTATCCGGCCCCCCTCAAAACTTCCTGCACACTTAGCACAAATGAAAAGTCTCCATAGTATTGTTATCTAACACGCAAAACATAGGAAAACATGAAATGTTCTTTCACAACCACCTTGCTATCTTCGTCCACCACGACCTCGCGTAGTTTCAAATAACTATCCTTCTCCTGTTAGATCGTCGTCATCTTATCATCGTCTGTGTTTGCGACCGCGAAGACAAAAGTACCTACGAAGTGGAAGCGTTTTGCCGAAAAGCAGGTCGGGTCCCCTTTCTTGTCTGAAAAGTCAAATAAGCGTCAAATCCGTGAGGGAAAAGCGATAAAGTGTAAGTTTATATATTATAAAGTTTCACTTGTACATTACGTAACCACAATTGCATTTTACTAAAATCAACTCGTTACGCGTTGCATGCAGGTCTCTTCGATGCGAAAGATGCTCTATTTAAGGCAAATGATTTTACAGAAGAACATGTAGAAGCAGTGGTGTTGGTAGCAAAATTATCACAGTGTCCACGACGGTGTGTCAAAACAAATTAGACATGAAGGAAACATGTTTGTTATACAAAAAATTACACCAATCGTAACCTATGAATAGCTGGAGGGCGATGTAAGCACAATAAGTTTATTATTTTAAAATCCGCTTGCATTATACGTACATATTAATTTTACAGGTCATCAATACTTATATGCAACACTTGTCTCTTCAACTTCTGGATGATCGTTTTCTGACCACCACATGGAGATCGAAATGGCTCATAGATGGAGAGTGAAGAGGTAAAGATCATCATCCACCCGGTCATCCCCAGGTGGAAATAGAGAAGAAAAATGCAATTGGAAGACGCGTGTTTGAGTATTTTAATAGATCAAAGGTAAGTGCAAGCACATGCAATGGTGCACATAATTCACTCCATGTAATTTTAAACATACTTATATTTTATTATTACAGCTCTACTTCGTCGTACATGTTGGTGAGAATCATTGGATCGTTGTCGTGATGCATATGCCAAAGGAAGAATTTAAAGTTCTAGATTCACTCTATAATCTACACACTTACAGGCGTACCATTGAAGCTTTGGTATGCCCTCATCGCACTTTTCCATATTACTTAAGCGATCCTCACTATTAAGTACATATTATTTTTCCAGAGATCCGAGATTGCTTATGACGTAGCAAAGGTAAGATCAGACAATCACGTTTTTCTCGATCCTTCCAACTAGCCTATAAAACAATACACCATGTCAAAACAAGGAGATGAGAGAGTAAAAGCTGCAAATTCACCTCATTGTGGTATTTTTATATAGTAAACTGTTATTTGAACTGGTATTTGTGACAGGAACTCGTGTGAACTTTGGGTCCTCAAGTGTATGGAGGAATGAGACAGTGATGAGTTCAGGAACACTATTACACATGTATGTCAAAATGATTCCTTACATGTCAAACAATCAGGTCGTATCAATAACATCTTCATTCACTTGTGCTCATGGAAATAATCTTATCACCTACAGATAATCTGCTTAAACTTAAGCGCCACGAAAATGATTCTTAGAACCAAGGTCTTTGGATATGGTCAAGTTTTCGTCCCAAAAAAGGTTTTCAGGCCATGTTCAACACTTGGTTCCTTTTATTTTCTATGTAACCAAAATACCTTATGTATAGTAACTTTTTGATATCCTATGTAACAAGTGAGAGATCATACTTTATTTACCTTCATGTAATCATTGTTCTAGCTGAATTCATATGTATTTTGGTCTATCTACATTTGCCGTTGTTTTCGCAAAATTCACCACGCTAGTATTATGCCTATGATGTGTTATCGAATTATGCTAAGATCGACTTGTTTGACATAATATGAGATGAATTTAGGACAACCTCAAAATCATAAATAATGCGTTCTGTGGTCGTCATGGAAGTACGGCCACATGTTCGGTTGTGTCCCGTATCTTTTGTATGTTTTAAACTTTTGCCGGACAGTTCGTATTGGTGACCGGACAAATCGGAAGTAAGTTTCTGGCCGGACAAGTCTCCGGCCAAGCCAGCGTGTGTAAATAGTTTACGGAGAAATTTACGCCCAAGTTTTTTGGCCACCGGACAAGTACATCAGCTTGTGCGGTGACACCCATTAGCTCCTGTTAAAATTTTGTACATGCGAACAACTACATCAGACTGTCTATTGCTATAGCCGAACAGATTGGCGTTAATTTCCTTGCATGGCCGAACAAGTTGCCAGACAAGACGTCGGACAATAATATTGTATTGTCGCGAATTATTTCCCGCCAGACAAGTCCGGCACATTGTCCGGCGACACCCGTTAGCTCATGTTAAAACTCCGTAGGTAGGATCTTCTAGTCGGACTAGACGCCGGACAAGTTGGTTGGACTGTCCGGCTCTGTGCCGGACATTGCGCCGCTTCCTCTCAAGCTCCCGCTCACAGCCACCGCCGCCAAGTTATCGCGTTGCCGCCAATCTGCATACCGCCGCCTCCGTGCTTGCCCTGCCAGCACACACTTACAAGGCCAAGCCGAGACGTGCGCCGGCGAGTACGAGTCACCGGCTCACCAGACCTCCCAACTGCCACCCACTGCTACCACCGCGCGGGGACATGGCCGTCGCCGGCGATGATCCGTACAATGGTGTTTTTTTCGTTCGCGTAGAGGTAGTACTAGTACACGTACAACTAGGAAAAAGTATTATTTAATTAAGTTATACGGATTTTTGTACAGGCTTACATATACGTGTATATACTAATTACGAAGGGGTATCAAGCGATCTGAGTCGTATGTTGAGGTTATACGAGTTTGTACGAGTTTAGGTGGGAGGGGTAGTATCGGATCCGAGGCATTATATCTTTTATTGATATCTGCAAAGTTTTTGGGACAAATGTTTTGTTGTGGTCTACCTTTTAGTTTTTACGTGGGTATTCAAGTAGCTCTTTAATAAAATACGTGGTTGGTCTTGAAAAAGGAGAGCGAAGATGATGTTGTAACGTCCCATCGGCCTCAGGCTTCCTTTTCGTTCAATTTGATGGCTGACTCTTCGCGTCTCCTACCATGGATCTGCCATTCGTCCATTCACCGATCTGTGTAGATATACAAACTTGTATGATACATACATCAAATGGAAATTTATGTATATACAAGAGAGCATATACAACTAGGAGTATCACAACTGCGTTTTTCTTTGACCGTGACTATCAAAATTGCATATGTACTATCTGTATGGACGTGGAGTCTGCAGGACACCTTTTGTTTTTACGAACTGGTGTTGCTTAGCACTAAAGCAGCCGTGTGTAGCTGCTATCATAGGCGGAGCTCCCACTAGGG
This sequence comes from Avena sativa, assembly GCA_916181665.1. Classification (NCBI taxonomy): domain Eukaryota; kingdom Viridiplantae; phylum Streptophyta; class Magnoliopsida; order Poales; family Poaceae; genus Avena; species Avena sativa. The sequence goes on from OV702292.1 coordinate 221,391,878, forward strand.
CAAGGTAGGGTAGTCATCATATCTTGATCTTTTGCGGAACATTTTATATGTACCTTTTTTCTAATCATTTTTAGTGGTCATATGTTAAAATAGACACCAAGTTATACATGTTTTGCTGAACACCGCACAAAACTGATTCCAAGCCGACAATAGAGACTTAGTGTAGTCTCGAGCGAAATTAAATATTTCTATTTGCAATGTCCAATTCTCAATTTAAGAAAACGTGACTCTAAACGATGTCCTAGGTGGGTTATTGAGAGAACTTGAGGGTATTTTTGCCAGCATATGGGGTGTGGCTAGAATCAAATCTAGGTATGTGATGGATTATGTTTTAAGGTTCTATTTTGACTTCGTACATTTTATTGATTGTCAATTCTTATCGTATTAGTCCAGATGTTTCTATTTAATGATTTTGACCACTCATTTTGACAATCACTTTAATGAGCTATTTTTAGAGTTGCTTCGGAACTTTTCTTGTATTGACTCAAGATACTTGTTTCCTAGGTTAAACGTGAATACGATTGCTTGTCTTACAGATATTTATCATTGAGATTTCATTTATTATGAGCATGAGCATATACAACATAATATTGAGCTATTTATTATTCATAGGCAGAGAACTGAAGACCTAAGAGGTTGTCTTGATATTTGAAAATCACATCATGTTTCCTACAGTTTGTCTCACTTAGATGGCATTACTTTTATGGTGGCGATGATAACAGTTCAAAGGACTTTTTCCAGCGACAAAATCATGCATCGAGACTAGTTGCGCAACAAGATATTTTCAACGCTTCTTAATGACTTGATGATTTGCTACATCGAACGATAGATGTTCAAATGTCACAATCGGCAAAATTATGGATGATTTTTAAGAAATGGTAGAGCATTATCATTGTAGATGACTTCTATATGTCATTAAAGCTTCACTATTGATAGTTTTTTAGGTGTTGCTTATACTACTAAGTGATTATGTTAGAATCATATATACTATTAGTCTGTCGAGACAACTTTGATCTTTACATCATTTTTGCATAGTTTGCCCTATCTCAGATTTTTCGTCTTCTACCACTGAATACAACGCGTTTTTATGTGTTGATACATCACACGATCGATTTAAAGGATCAATAGTCCACCTCTAATACTTTTTAGATCCAGCCAAGAAAAGCTTATATTATAAAAACCTAATTTCGCAAAGAATCAAGGAATAATAGATGGTACAAAACGTCTAGTAGCCTGAATAGTTGTACTATATTGAAGTTGCAAGACTAAGCTAGGGTGCACCTGTATTAGGAGAGTTAGTGTGTAAATTTGCAAGGACCCAATTAAACTTTTGCAAGCCACTAGATCAGCGTTTTATGGTTTATATTGTTTGAATCCCTTAAACTCATATTTCTTCTTATATTGATGATAAAGATGTGCAAAGTGTGAGCTGATTTCCCATACACTCCCACAATATCTACCATGATTTCGTGATTTACATTCACATGTTTCATGTTTCAAGGCTTTGAAATGGTGTGTTCCATGAGATTTAGCTTGTCCCAAGTGTGTACGTGGCATTACTAAGGTGCGAAATAAACATGCTACGGTCGAGGGTGCAAAAATATACAATCTTAGAGCCCAAGTGGTCCAGTCTAGTGGTATAGACAACTGCTGGTAGCAACATATGACCAAGAATTAGTATGCAGAAAAAACTGCACATGAGCGATATCTGGAATACTTGATTCTTTGTTTTACTATTCATTTTCCAAAACCCACTTATGTAAGTATGACTTACTTGCAAGAATTCGACTAAATTCCAGTGCCATAAATATATAGATATAGAAAATGTGAGTAGAACTTTTTTATGCCAACCCACACTATTCATTGTGATTTCCTAGCTTTTCAGTTCACCGTGTTTAGCCAGCATTAAATAATAGTGAGCACAATATTATTTAATGCTAGCTAAACACAGGGTCCTAGAACTTACACTATTAGGATAAGAAACAAACTTGATCTATAATTAATGTGATGAAAATATTGTAATTAGTTTGAAAGCCCAAGTGAACCAATATAGGTATAGATAATAGCATAGTATTATGCAAAATCGGCTGTAAATTAGTTTGCTCGGAGAGCACCCGGGTTGAAATCTAGAATATGCCGCTTTATTTTAGCTCTATATGTGTTTTTGAAAATCCAGTAGGGCTTAGTTTGTGGTTTCTGAACTCTCTATATATGTTTTGCAGAACCTAGTAGAGCTTAGTCTTTGGTTCCCGGACTATGTTGCGTGATTTAGTTTTCAACAATAGATTCGACAGCAATAGTCTCTCGGACTTGAAAAGTAATAACGAAAATGGCTAATCCAATAGCAGATTCCGCAGCTGCCACTGTTGGAACTAATGAAGCAAATGATTGACCCATCATATCATCCAAAGAAACGAAAAATACCAAAAAGTTCAAATTGATAGCTAATAACATTGCGTCGCAAAAAATAACTACTCCCTCGGTTTATTAATGTAAGACCTTTTATAGATATTCTAAAGTGGACTACATGCAATCCAAAATGAGTGAAACTATACATTAAAACACGTCCACGTACGTGACTTCCATTAGTGAATGGAGGAATTACGAAAATAGGAAAAGGGTCAAGCAACCACAACATGTAAAAGAAAATAGTACAGTAACACATATTGGGCAAATGAGATTAGCACAGTCCACCACAATACCAAATAAAGCCTAAAACTGTAAATTTTTTATGGAGTGGTCTTTTTTACAAGCCTCGTCTAAATACACTTTTATACTTCGGGTCCTGATGCACCGAATGTCAAGATTTGAAAGGGTTGGTTGGATAGTCACAAAACATGATCATTTATTGATAAACAGTACTAGTACTAGTCTTTTTTTCGTTGGAACATGACATTTGGTACTAGTGCGCTCATGTGTTTTCAAGCAAACCGTTCGAGGAGTTTCATGTTCTTGGAAAGAAAGAAACGAAAACAAATCTGATATGCTCCGTACACACTCTCCTTCGGTTTCGCCTCCCGGCGAGAGGGAACACAAGTCGCGGTTTATAAGGCCATCTTCATCAGGCTTATCTATTTCAGACACTGTCCGTTTGGTCGACCCGTAGACATGAAATTAGGCCATTTTAGTCTCTGTCGGGGTATTCCAGCGGGTGCGACCCATTTAAAAAAATCATGTCTAAATTTGACTTGCATCGCATACATAGTTTCGTAGACTTTTCTTACATTTGTCTTGTATTGCATACATAATTTTGCCAACAATTGCATTGCATTGCATACATAGTAGATTTAATCTACTTTTTTCGTCCAGAAATAACTGATTTAGATTTGTCTAGATTCAAATGTATCTAGACATATTTTAGGTATAGATACAATTGAATTTAGACAAATCCAAATCAGTTATTTCTAGGCGGAGGGAGTAGAAAAATCCTTTTTGTAAGATAGGGGAAACCACACATTGTGGTGCCTTGTATTGCTCATTATATAGACTTACAAGGCTAGAGTCTGTACCGTACAATACACGGACAGTTATACACAGACTACACATGTACAACCATATATCTAGATAAATACAATATGGTTATATATTCTAACACCCTCCCCCAGTCGCAAACGGGCGTTGGCGAATGTTAAGACTGTCCCGAAAATCCAAGAAGAGAGGCGACGGTAGTCCCTTGGTAAAAATATCCGCAAACTGGGAAGAACTCGGAACATGTAGAACCCGGACCTCGCCGGTGGTGACGCGATCTCGTACAAAGTGCAAGTCAATCTCCACATGCTTGGTGCGCTGATGATGTACATGATTCTGTGTCATGTAAACCGAGCTCACATTGTCACATAAAATCACAGTGGCACCAGTCGTCGGTCGATGAAGCTTCTGAAGAAGCTGCCGTAACCAACAAGTTTCTGCCACCACATGCGCAACCGCCTCATACTCGGCCTCAAAGCTGGAGCGAGAGACCGTGTACTACCGCTTAGCAGACCATGACACCAGATTAGCGCCGAGGAAGACACAGTAGCCTGAGGTAGACCGTCGAGTGTCGCGTCAGAATAGGCCGTAACTTGTTGGAGCTGCGTCGGAACAAGGTGAGGCCATAGTCTGTGGTGCCGCGGATGTAGCGAAGAACACGCTTGACGAGAAGCAAATGATTAGCCCGAGGATCATGCATATGGAGACAAATCTGCTGCACGGCATAATTGATGTCTGGCCGAGTAAACGTAAGGTACTGAAGACCTCCTGCAATATTATGGTACTCGGTCGGATCTGCAACAGGATCGCTGGACTTGGCTAAAAGTTTGGAGGCAGTATCAACTGGAGTGGAGATGGATTTGCACTGTAATATACCAGCTCTGTCAAGAAGGTCCAATGCATACTTCTCCTGTGAGAGGAATAGACTGTCCTTGCTGCGTGTCACAGAGATGCCCAGAAAGTAATGAAGATCGCCTATATCTGTCATACTGAACTCTGTACGAAGAGAGGGAATCAAACTGTGCAACAATGATGAGGAAGACGCAGTCAGGATTATCTCATCCACATAGAGCAGGAGATAGGCCATGTCAGCACCACGCCGATAGACGAACAACGAACTGTCGGACTTGGAGCCAATGAAGCCAACCGAAGCAATAAATGAAGCAAACCGCTGAAACCATGCTCGAGGCGCCTGCTTCAAACCATAAAGTGATTTGTTGAGACGACAGACCTGATCAGGGAAATTCGGATCAGTGAACCCAGAAGGCTGACGAGCATAAACAGTTTCTGTGAGAGTGCCATTGAGGAACGCATTCTTGACGTCAAGCTGATGAATAGGCCAGTCACTGGAGAATGCAAGAGAGAGCACTGTGCAAATAGTGGCTAGCTTGAAGACAGGGCTGAAGGTTTCATCAAAATCAATACCTTTGCGTTGAGTAAATCCTCGGAGCACCCAACGAGCCTTGTATCGTTCCAAAGAACCATCAGACTTCATCTTGTGGCGGTAGATCCACTTGCTTGTAACAATATTAGCATTGTGAGGTGGATCAATAAGGTCCCAAGCATTGTTGGAGAGAAGGGTGCCATACTCCTCAACCATGGCGGAGTGCCAATTCGGATCCTTGAGAGCACCACGATAGGTCTTCGGTATTGGAGATAATCCCTCAACATGAAGATCAAAAATCGTCTTGGGATGCACAATCCCCCGTTTAGCACGAGTGACCATTGGGTGAGATGGTGGCGGAGGCGGGTCCCTCTATCGACGTGGCAGTGGTGGCGGCAGTGCAGCAGGCGGCGCAGCAGCTGGAGGCGCTGCAGGCCCTGCCGCTGCAGGAAAACCGCCCAAACCGCTGCCGCGGCAGGCTGCCATGGCAGGAAAACCGCCAGAACCGCTGCCGCGGTAGGCAGCGGTGGCAGAGATCGGGGCGGGGCTCGGCGTAGTTGGGGGCAACGCTGCCATCGATGACGTGGCCGCAGCAGGCACCCGTGGCACCGTGGCTGGCGACGATGGCGACCGTGGCGGCGTCGAGGGTGGCGCGGTGGAGCCCGCGACCGGTGAGGTTGTGCTTGGCATGGTGAACGATGTCGATGACATCATCTGCTCAGGTTCCTGCAAGAAGTCATACGAATGCAGGGAGGGAGTAGGGGACGGCACAGACGGAGTGGAGGCAAAGGGAAACATGGACTCATCGAACATGACATGGCAAGAGATAATGATCTTTTGGGTGGAGCGATCAAGGCAGTGATATCCATGATGCCGGGATGGATACCCAAGGAACACGCATGGCATGGAGCGCGACACAAGCTTGTGCGGTGCAACGGCGGTGGTGTTGGGGTAGCATAGACATCCAAAGACCCTAAGACCAGCGTAAGCAGGATCTACGCCAAGTAAAGCATGGAAGGGAACACGATCCAAAATAGCCTTTGAAGGCAGTCGATTATGCAACATGACGGCTGTGAGCAGGGCCTCAACCTAGAAACGAGACGGCATGCTGGCCTAAACAAGGAGCGTGCGGGCAATGTTATTGAGAGTGCGAATAATACATTCAGCTTTACCATTATGTTGAGAAGTATATGGATATGAAAAGCGGAGTGCAATTCCATGGTGCTGGGCAAATGAATGGAGTTGGGAATTATCGAACTCGTGACCATTATCACACTAAACAGCCTGTAAGCGTGCACTAAACTGGGTGAGTGCTAGAGCATGAAGGGACGACAAGTGTGAGAAAACTTCTGACTTAGCCCGAAGAGGATAGACCCATGCATACTAAGTAAAATCATCAAGACACATGAGATAATACTTAAAGCCAGAAATACTCTCAACAGGAGATGTCCACAAATCATAGTGAATTATTTGAAACGGAGTAGTGGTTACATGATTGGTAGAAGAAAAAGGAAGACGAACATGACGACCTAACTGACAAGCATGACACAAACTACTTTTATTCTTTTCCCTAGGAATAATAGAAGAACGAGCCAAGGACTCCATGACTGGCCGCCCAGGATGCCCAAGCCGACGGTGCCAGAGTGCAGGATCTACAACGAGGAAGGCGGATGACTGGCTGGTGGATGAGGGGCGGATGGAGTAGAGAGCTCTGGAGCTATTGCAGCGAAGAATCCCAGTCCTGGTTAGAAGGTCCTTCACAGAAAAACCAAGAGGGTCAAATTCGACGGAGACACGATTATCAATAGTGAACTGACAAAAGGTTTTTAACTATGTTAGGATCAACTAAGACATTACGAAGGTAAAGAGGACGTGAGGAGGTGGAAATAGGAAAACATGGGTGCCCGGTATCGGTGATCGGAAGTGTGGAACCGTTACCGATAACGACAGCACGTGGAGAGGAAGAAGGAGGAGACACGGAGGTTAGCATACTGGGATCAGAGGCAAAGTGAGAGGAAGCGTCGGTGTCCATCACCCACTACCTGGGTGCCTGCAACCCCATGGTCTGGAACTGGTTCATCAGCGCGACCTGATCCCACGAGGTCGTCGAAGGTACCGAAGACGCCGGGGCATCGAGTCCATAGGCGGACTGTGCAAGCGCGTACCCATAGTTGTAGGCGTAGGGGGCGGGGGCGACACCATACGGGTTCTAAGCGTAGAATGCCTGCAGCGCCATGGCGTGCCTCGACATGTAGCTGGGAGGCGAAGCGTAGGTGGGCTGCTGTCGGACAAGCATGGCACCATGGCCATAGGGCCACATCTGGATGGCTCTGTTTCAGGGGTGCTGCAGGGACGGCTAGGAAGGAGGGGTGGCGATCGGCGCAGCTGGGGGCGCGGGCGTCTGTGGGGGCGCAGCTTCCTTGGCAGCGTCGGCATCGTTCTTCTTGTTCTTGTTCTTGCCCTTGTCGGGGCGCTTGCCCGGGTTGCCAGCGTTGGTGAAGAGGGCCATGTCGGTGTTACGGGCACGTCGATTCTTCCGCTTCATGCCCTGAAGCGAGAGCAATGAGCGGCACTGCACGAAACTAATCCCAGGCATGAGGGAGATCAGATCAGCCGCAGACTCATACTGCTCGGAGAGGCCATTGAGGTAGTGGATCACCATCTCAACATCATCAACAGGAGAGCCAAGATCCACAAGCCCATCGGAGATTGACTTGACCTTCTGAAGATAGTCGGTCATGCTCATCTCGCCCATCTTGACATCGCCTAGGTCGGCCGTGAGGTGGAGTTGGCGATTGATCTTGTGGTCGTTGAAGAGGCCGTTGATGCTAGTCCATAGCTCGACGGCGAGGGGTGATACGTTGCAAATGTATCCATAATTTTTGATGTTCCATGCTTGGTTTTATCTACTTTATTATGTTTTGTCCACACTTTGGAGTACTTTTCATATGATTTCTTGGACTAACCTATTAACAAGAACCACAGTGCCAGCTGCCTGTTTTCTGCTGTTTTTGGTTCCAGGAAAGTCAGAAAATGAATATTCTCGAAATTGGACGGGACAAAGGCCAAAGTCATTATTTACCGGGGGACACCTGGATCTAGAATACGAGACGGAGAAGGGCCAGAGGGCAGCCACACCACCTGGCCGTGTGGCCAGGCTTGGCCCATGCCAGGGGTGGTGTGGCCAGCCCAGGCACCCCCTCGGCCTCTCCTTCCGCCTATATATTGCCTCTGATACGGAAACCCTAAGTACCCGATCAAAATTCCACGAAAGAGTCTGTAGCCGCCGTCATCTCCATCCCTAGATCGGGAGGGATCTGAAGCTCTTCCCGGCACCCTGCCGGAGAGGAGAATTCACCCTGGAGGCCTTCTTCATCATCATGCAAGCCTCCAGTGTGATGCGTAAGTAGTTCATCTCTGGACTACGGGTCCATGTAGTAGCTATATGGCTGGTTCTCCTCCTTTGTGCTTTCATGTCTAGATCTTGTGAGCTCCGTTCATGATCAAGATCATCTATTTGTAATTCTGCATGTTGTGTTTGCGGGGATCCGATGGATATTGAGATGCTATTATAGATTGATTATTGATTCTATCATGTCTTTGTTATTTGTGATCTTGCATGCTTTCCGTTGTTAGTAGCTATCTTGGCCAAGTAGATGCTAGCAACTCCAAGAGTTAGTATTTATGCTCGATAGTGGGTTCATGCCTCTAGTAACTGGGGAAGTGACAGAAATCTCTAAGATACTAGATGTGCTGTTGCTACTAGGGAGAAAACAACAGTCCTTTGTTCATAGAACAATCGTATTATTTACATTACACGCAATTCGTAATGCAATTATCTATTGATTGCAACTTAATACTGGAGGGGGTTCGGATGATAACCTGAAGGTGGATTATTAGTCATAGATGCAGTTGGATGGAGGTCTATGTATAATGTTGTAATGCCCAATCGAATCTCAAAGGAGTCAAGATGATTAGTATTTTCTTGTATGCTTTCTCGATGTTTGTCAATTGCCCCGCTATAATTTGTTCACCCATCATGTTATCTATCTTAAGGAGAGCCACCTCTAGTGAACTATGGACCCTAGTCCTTTCTTTTACATTTAATCTACAATCAACTGTTTACTGCTTTGTGTTTACTTTCTGCAAACTATTACTTCCTTCCATTCGATACATTTAATCCTTTCTTTTCAGCAAAACCGGTGAGATTGACAACCTCATCGCAAGTTGGGGACAGAGTTCTGTGGTTGTGTTGTGCAGGTCTCCACGTTGCTGCTGGCACCAGTAGTGCGCCCTGCCAACGTTCAGCTAGCTACACCTTTGTGGTGTTTCCTTGCTCCTACTGGATTGATAATCTTGGTTTCATAACTGAGGGAAACTTACTGCTATGCTCATCATACCTTCCTCTTGGGGTTCCCCAACGAGCTCGTTAATACACGAGTCAGCAAGTATTTTTCTGGCATCGTTGCCGGGGAGTCAAGGACATCTTCACAAGGGGAGTCCCTCATAACCAATCTCTTTACTTTGTTATTTTTGTTTTGCTTTGTTTGCTTGTTTCTTTATCAAAAACACAAAAAACATTAGTTTTACAAGTTTGCTTTCTTTATTAAAAATACAAAAAAATGACTACTCTTGAAAACACTAAGTTGTGTGACTTCATGTAACATCCCAAAACTCCCAAAACTCTAATCCAAGTGATCAAGATCCAATCTACCCAATTGAGGGTTAACAAAACCTTTTGCTATTTAAAAATCTTTAAGCATTCATATGTGTGTGCATATAATTTAGGAGTTGCTTTAAATTGCCATGTTTGAGTGATCCATTGATTGTAAAATGATTCTAAGGTGAATTAAACATCATCTAGATCATTCCCAAACAAATCCCAAAGAAAAAGAAATAAAAAAGAATTAATTAAGCCAATGGTCACTTTTGCCATTTTAATCACATAGCCTACTTTGGGTATTCCTAGAACTCAAATCTTAACAGAAACAATTGTGGTTCTTTGCACCCCTTGCTAGTACAAGTAGTGATGTGCCAAGGCCCACTTTGTTTCATCCCAAAAACTTTCAAACACTAAATTTAAAGGACATTTGAAAATTGAATGTAGTTCATATGTATAGATCACCCTTATTCAAAAACCACTCAAATGAATTCCATTTAACAAATCCTAGTAACCACATTCTACCAAGCATCAGATCAAAGCGTCCACCAAAATTCAGCCCAAAATTCAAACAAAAGTTTCTTGCGGCCATTGTGTCGAACAGGTGGCAGACAGAGATCAAACTGCCTAACTAACACTGCTCCTAGTTAAACCCTTGTCCCCCATTGAACCCTCTCTACTCTCCTCTGTCCCCCCTGAGTCCAACCAAGTCCCCAACTAGCTTCCCCCTTAGCCGTTGCAGCAGTGGCGCGCCGCTCGAATGAGGTCACCGCCGGCCAGAAGCGGGCAACACGCCAGAGACCGCGCTGTGCCAAACCAGCGTGCCCCTAGCTCTGCCCAACCCTACCGCCGCCCATGGTCCACCCCTCGATCAACCCTAGCCCCTGGACCACTCCCCAGCGTCGCCGCCCTTTCTCTCTGCGAGCCAGCCAGAGCGCACCAGAGCGCGATTGCCGCCAGCATGCAGCAGACCGCGCCTTGACGCCATATCGCGCACGCCGCTCCGCCTCGACACTAGCACCCCGCCAGACTCGGCCGTGCACCGCGCGACCCACAGTCGCCGGGAGCCGCGTCGAGCACCGCCTCTGTCCACAAGAGCGCGTGAAGCCCCTGACCAAATGCCACCGCCCCTAGCGTCGCCATTACACCGTAGAGCACCGCCAGGGAACCGCCTACCGTCCGCCTACCTCGCCCATGCTGGTAGCCCCCTGTTTTGCCATCACCGACGAGCCGCGCCCATACTCGTCGGTCCCCTCGTCGCGCCTATATAAGCAGGCCTCCCCAGCACCATCTCCTCACACCATTCCACTCCCCTCTCTCCCCTGAACATTTCCCCCTCTCGGCGGAGCAGCTCGAGCAGCAGGCCACAGAATTTCACCGGAGGCAGCCGCTGCAGAGGAGGAGACGCTACCGTCGATTCCGTCCACCTCAGCCCCTACCGCTACCTCGCCTGACTCCGCCGTCGCCGTCCAGTTCGATCGCCCGCCTCGCCGCACTAGATGGAGCCCTGGTACGTCCCCAGTAGACCCCCACCGGCCGTTTAGGGTCCGGTCTCGCCAGCGACGAGTCCGTCGTTGACGATGACTGTGAGACGTTGATCCGTGTTATAATAGTGTGGCCCAGATTGCTAGATACCATTTCGGGTTTTAAGTCTCGCTGAAAAGTGGGACCAACCTGTCAGCCGCCCTCTGCGTCGTTGAGCGTCACTAGGCCGGCCCATTTCCTTTCCCGCGCTAGCCCAGTAATTCAAATAAGGATTTTTCTATTTAGACTAAGAATCAATTATGTCCCTTAGTTCAAAAATCAATTCAGAGAGTTTTACAAATCCAATTTGAGTGATTCCAATTTTGCTGGAAAGTAATGAAAATATCTTATCAAGCCTGTTGGATTTAAATCATTTAGAGTTAGAGATCTCTCCTAGTTAAAATAACAAGACAGAATCTTTTGCACATTCAAACATTTTTATAAAATCAACCATAATAGATTTTGAGTTGATTTTAACTCTCAAAAATCACATTTAACCATACCTATCTGAATATGTAATAATATTAAGGTTTACATGCAGTGACTTTGGACTAGTACCAAAATAATGCTATGTAGGCATTTCTAGTCACTTTAAATCATTAATTATTAAACTTAAACTTGTTAAAATATGATCCAACCCTTAAATCACATTCCCATATGTTAGAATATATGGTGATGACATGTGTCCACATGATCCCATATTTTAATTGGAGAATATTAAATCTTAGTTAATTCCACTGAGTAGAAATTACTTTTCTCAAATAAATAAATGAAGCTAGTTCATTAAACCTTGTGATGCTTGTGATGATACTAGATCATCAAATGTGTGCCTTAGTGTGCTAAGTAGACTAGTTAAGTATTGTTTGGTGATTGTGTACTCCGTATGTATTTATAGACGATACTACCGACCAAGCTTACGAGGAGGAGGAGTTCTACCAAGAGGAGGAGGAAGAAAACTTCAACCACTGCACTACACAAGGCAAGCCATCATTAACAATGCAAGATCACCCTTGCAAGCTATTGTTAGCAAGCTAGAATTAATCTAGATAACCTAAGCAAGATGCATTAGGCATGCTTTGGTTATACCCCTTTGACTATTTTACCTAGCCCAAGTTTTAGTTCTAGCAAGCCATCATTAACAATGCAAGCTAACCCTTGCAATCTAGATAACCTAAGCAAAGGCATTAGGCATGCTTTGGTTATACCACTTTGACTTAAATCTTTTCCAAGTCTTATTTACAAGCTTTACTTCCTATACTTTACTAAAGTCCTTTACTTGTTTGAAGGTAGCATAAAGAGTATAAAACTTGACTTATATAGTTAGACTTAGATGTCATTCTATGGCATGAGATTGACATTAGCATCCCACTTTAGTGAACACTCTTAACTAAAAACTTGATTCACTTTAGATGGGAATACTTGGTTGGATTGAGAAAACCTTGGAATGATGAGTCATTCTATTGAGATGTTTTGACATGTGTTGAGAAACACAAATGGTTTATGATGATGAAAATGTTGAGGCATGAGCCTTAGCCCTTTTACAAAACTGATGGTTGGGTTCAGATGCGATACCATTCCAATTTTACCGTACAACCACAATACCTAAATTGGGTAAGGCTTAGCCGGAAGTTTATATGCATTAGTATTAGTTCCCTCGCGGGAGAGGTTTGAGCTGAGGCTACCTCTCAATGTTGTCCACCTATGTAGTGCCCAAGATGACAGATGGTCATGGTTGGGAGGCCATACTCATAGGAGAGGTGCTTATACTAGGGTGTGTAAAGGAAAGGTTATGTTTGATTATCTACATACCAAGTATGATGATTCAGGGTTATCCCTGACAGATGTATCGAATCTTGTGGTGAAAGTGTACCACCTCTTCAGAGTGTCAAACTATTCGAATAGCCGCGTCTGTGGTTATGGACAGTTGGAGTGGCCATATTGTTTCGTTGTCAGATGTTTTCAAAACAACTTATGAAATGAATTGTGACTTGACTTGACCACAACAGAGTTGTGACTATGATGACTAAGTTCCCACTTAGGTGTTTTCAAACTTCGTTTATCTTTTTTTGTTTCAGAACTCAGCTTAGGTTTCAAACTCAACTTTACAATTAAACTTAGATTTAGCACTCCTACTAGAACTATCTTACTTGTTAGTGATAGTTTGCGAGTACTTAAAGAGTACTCATGGCTTTTGTCCCTGGCTATTCCTACGGCCAGACTATGAAGGAGACTACCAAGATGAAGGACAGCAGGACGACTATGATAACCAGGACTATCTTCCATCATCAGCATTGCCTGTGACTCTGAAGATGGACCCCACCGCTACACTATTTATTTCGCTACCTGATTGTACTAAGACTGGATCATGGGATCCTTTATTTGTGTAACACCTTATCTTGGTTTGTAATGGATGATGTACTATGATATCCAATCTGTTATGTCTCGCAAAAATGGTAATCCTGGGATTGCGAGGTATGGTATAACAGGCATCTGGGATTAAAAATCCGGGTGTTGACAAGTTGGTATCAGAGCCATCCTGACCATAGGAGACCCTAGTTAGAATAGACGTCCGAACCAAAAACTTAGTTTCAAAAACCAAAGTGAGTATTTATGAAAACTATTTCCTCTCTTACCCTTGGGAATTCTTTCTCTCAAAAATATTCATGTTCCTCCAAATTCTTACATTACTACATAAAACTTTGACACACTTGATCACTTCACTAACTTTCTCATCCTAAATTCTTATAGATGGAAGCTCAATACAGCAAGTTCTACCAGTTGGGAAACGGAGGCCAACTGATCTTCGAGAGGGATTTGGATGCACTGTCTAAGTTCTTGGAGCGTCCTCATTCGGAATTCCTTGGAGCTCAACTCCCGGGTCCACCAGGAGGAGATTTGCAATGGCTAGTGACTGCTGATCTTCGAGGCAAGATAGAAGCACCATTATCTGGGAGGATTCAGTTATCGGTGAGGGAGAACAACTGGCTAGATGGATTAGCCAGGGCAATGCATGAAGCTCTCGCACGTCTATGTGCCCTCAGTGTCAACCTAATCCAAGGAACCTGCTTTGTTCACTATGCAAGGCGTGATTCCATGGGAATGCTGCTGGAAATGCCAAGTCACCCAATACTGAAGCGCCAAGTGGAGAACCTCGACTTCCTGCTGTACGACTTCCAGAAGGAGTTGGACAATGCAAGAGAGCTCGCCAACCACAACCTCGTTATTGCTGCCCAGAAGGCCCAGACTTTCTCACTACTAGTCCAGGATCGTCAGTCTCTGCGCCATCAACGCGCCAAGAAGGATCGCACCATCGTTCATCTTCGCAAGAAGGTGGCCGACCTCGAGAAGACCATCAAGGAGCAAGAAGCTCAGCTTGCCGTAAAGGAAGAAGAAGAGGAAGGTGAAGATATCCAAGGGGATATTGACTCCTACCTCAGCAATGATGATGACTTTCTGGAGGAAGATGCCGTGGACTTCTACACCGACGATGAGGACTCCGACTTCATCGATGATGAGTAGATGCACTAGAGCACTGTCGTAGCATGAGGAGTATCGGTCCCATTGTATCGTAGCTTATAGAATGGTTCTTAAAACCATCTGTCTTCCCTTTGATGTTGTGGTGTGTGTGTGTGTTTGTATCGTGTGCTTTGTTTGAATGAATGAAAAGAAGTTAGTTGCAAAAATCCGAGTCAAACTCAAAGTTTTAGCTTTGAAATAAAAAAACATGAACCTTAGAACTTTCCCTCTTACCCCTTTATCTACCTCAATCTTCAGATGACTCGTGGAAACCAAGGAGGGAGTACCTCATCGCAAGACCCAATGCTGCAAATCCTGCAGAATCTCATCGCAGACCGGGAAGCAAGCAGGGCAGAGCGCCGAGCTAATCTAGCAACACTGCAACAGATCGCCTAGATGGCTCTCAACAACCAGAACCACGGAAATCAGGATCATCATGGATCCAAACTCAAGAACTTCCAGAATACAAATCCCCCAACCTTTAGTACCTCAGAGAACCCACTGGATGCTGATGACTGGTTGCAAACAATGGAAAACAACTTAGAAGTAGCTGCAGTAGATGCCAATGAGAAGGTTCTTTTTGCCACCCACTATTTGGCAGGAGATGCAAGAGCTGTTGGGTCCGCAGCATAGAAAACAAAAAAATTCCTACGATGAGAACTACACGCCAAGATCTATCTACTAGGTACAGAGCAACGGGTGGACATACATCCATCGAGAACTTACCCTCGAAGACAACGAGTTTTGTTAAGGAGTAGGAACTCTTGGTTGATGTAGTCGTACACTTGCCGATCTCAAGATCGTGAGGAAGTCCGAGCGCCGCAACTCAGCAGCGCATCCGTACTCGCACACACGTTCAAGCCACCGGACAACCTCCACCTCCTCGCTCCAGCGATCTAGCGGAAGCAGCAATTCATTCCAGATGAAATGCCACCGAGAACATGTATCTCGCTAATCCGAGACCATGGGGGAATAATTCTAGAGGGGGAGAGAGATCCTTCACGAGGAGGTGTGAGGAAGAAGGAGGAAGAGGGGGGCCTTTTATAGGAGGAGGGGGGTGCCCCTCCCCATGGCCGGCGCATGGGGGAGGTGACCCTTCACCTCCTCCATTCATGTGGTGGTAACCCCTCCACATTAAAATGCCTCTTCACATTCCCTTTTAAAGTCCCCACTTTAAATGCATTAAAATTCTCTAAGTTTAATGCTCTCTCATTTAATAAAACTCTTTTATTAAATTTATTCAGAATTTTGTTAATTACTTTAATTAACAAACATTCACATATAACCCCTTGCAATATTTCAATATCACATGCAGAACCACTTTCTGCAATTTCACCCAAAACAATTTTCGGTTTCTATCGAAACAATTCCTGCGCTTTGCAATTCTTTCGTCTGAAACATATGTGCTCCAAAATGGTGTCAGGTAACTCTTAAGTGTGTCACCCTATGGTTCGCGAATAATGCAGACATGATTGAGACTCCTCTCAGATCAATAATCGTAAGCGGGACCTGGAGGTCCATACTGACTCCTACATATTCAACGATGACTTCTATGATCGTGAGAACCTTTAACGCTTGTAATTTAATCCCTTTGTCTCTTGATATAATACATGTCAGAGATTCGATCATCGGTATCCAAATACCTAGTTTGATCTCGTTACCGACATGCACTCTTTTCTCGTTCCCGTGATATAACATTCTAGTGATCACATCACTTGCTTGCAAGCTATCTCAATGTGATATCACCGAGAGGGCCTAGAGTATATATATCCATCATCGGGATTGACAAATTCCACTCTTGATCCATGAGCCTCAACATAACACCTTCATAGCACTGAACCCATCTTTATAGTCACCCTGTTACGGTGTGACGTTTGATGTTATCAAGATACTCTTCCGGTGTTAGCAATTAACATGATCTCATGGTCTATGGATAAAGATTACTTCGTATGATGTTATAGCAATGTAAACATAATGACTTGATCGTAATGCTACACTTCGGATGAATGTTCATCACATCATTTCACAAATGCTGTGACCTTGTTATTAACAACATCCAATGTCCATGATCAGGAAACCTTGATCATCTTGTTAATCAACAAGCTAGTCTATAAGAGAGGCATGACTAGGAACCCTTTTTGTTTATTAAACACACATGTATTGATGTTTCCGATCAATACAATTATAGCATGCAAAATAAACATCTATCATATATAAGGAATACATAATAACAACTTCATTATTGCCTCACAGGGCATATTTCCTTCAGTCTCCAACTTGCACTAGAGACAATAATCCAGTTCACATAGTGATAAATCTAACACCCATGGAGTTCTGGTGCTGATCATGTTTTGCCCTAGGAAGAACTTTAGTCAACGGATCTGCTACATTTAGGTCCGCGTTTACTTTACAAATCTTTATATCTCCATCCTTGACATGTTCACGTATGGAGTGAAACCGGCGCTTAATATGCTTGGAATTCTTGTGAGACCTCGGTTCCTTGGCGTTGGCTATGGCTCCATTGTTGTCACAATAGATCACCATTGGGTCCAATGCACTAGGAACCTCACCTAGTTCCGTAATGAACTCTTTCATCCAAACCGCTTCCTACGCCGCTTCTAAAGCAGCAACATATTCCGCCTCCGTCGTTGATCCAGCCACCACAGGTTGTTTGGAATTCCTCCAACTAACTGCTGCTCCGTTCAAGAGAAATGCGTATCCGGATTGAGACTTAGTGTCATCCGGATCGGTGTCAAAGCTAGCATCAACATAACACTTAGCGACTAGCTCTTCTTCACCTCCGTATATAAGAAACATATCCCTAGTTCTTCTCAAGTACTTGAGGATGTTCTTGACCACTATCCAGTGTTCCAAACCTAGATCAGATTGGTACCTACTAGTCAAACTAATAGCATGTGCCACATCCGGTCTTGTACATAGCATGGCATACATTATAGAGCCTATGGCCGAGGCATAGGGGATCTTATCCATCATCTCTCTTTCTTCCGCCGTAGCCAGACTTTGAGTCTTACTCAATGTCTTGCCTTGCAACATAGGTAATAACCCCTTCTTACTTCCGTCCATATTAAACTTCTTTAATATCTTATCAAGGTATGTACTCTGCGATAGCCCAATTAGGCGCCTTGATCTATCTCTATAGATTTTAATGCCTAATATATATGACGCTTCACCGAGGTCTTTCATCGAAAATTTGCTGTTTAGATAACTTTTAACACTGTTTAAAAGGTCTATATCATTTCCAATCAATAATATGTCATCCACATATAATATTAGAAATGCCACATTGCTCCCACTCACTTTCTTGTAAATACAAGCCTCTCCATAAGTTTGGACAAATCCAAACTCTTTGATGACCTCATCAAAGCGGAGATTCCAACTCCGGGATGCTTGTTTCAGTCCATAGATGGATCGCTGAAGTTTGCATACCTTATTAGCATCCTTAGGATCGACAAAACCCTTAGGTTGTATCATATACAACTCTTCTTCAATATTACCATTGAGGAATGCAGTTTTGACATCCATCTACCATAATTCATAATCGAAATATGCAGCAATTGCTAACATAATCCTAACCGACTTAAGCATCACTACGGGAGAGAATGTCTCATTGTAGTCAACTCCTTGAATTTGTCGAAACCCCTTTGCGACAAGTCGAGCCTTATAGATGGTCATATTACCATCAACATTAGTTTTTCTTTTGAAAATCTATTTATTCTCAACGGCCTTTCGATCGTGAGGTAAGTCCACCAAGATCCAAACCTGGTTCTCGTACATGGATTCCATCTGAGATTTCATGGTTTCTAGCCATTTGTTGGAATCCGGGCTCATCATCGCTTCTTCATACGTCGCAGGGTCATCCATTTCATCAACCATGAAATTCACAACAGGATTGCCGTACAGTTCAGGAGCTGCACGTGTCCTGCTTGACCTGCGAGGTTCGGTAGTGTCCTCTTTCGGAGTTTCATGATCAATATCATTAGCTCTCTCTTCATTAGGTGAAGTCAACTCCGAAACAATTTATGGTGCTGCGCTACTCGCCATTTCATGAAGAGAAGGTTCAATAACCTCTTCGAGTTCTACCTTCTGACTACTCACACCTTTCGCGAGAAACTCCTTCTCAAGAAAGGATCCATTCTTGGCCACAAAAACCTTGCCCTCGGATCTATGATAGAAGGTATACCCAATCGTTTCCTTAGGGTATCCTATGAAGATGCATTTTTTCGCTTTGGGTTCGAGTTTATCCGGTTGAAGTTTCTTCACATAAACATCACATCCCCAAACTTTAAGAAATGACAACTTAGGTTTGTTTCCAAACCATAATTCATACGGTGTCGTTTCAACGGATTTAGATGGTGCCCGGTTTAAAGTGAATGCAACTGTTTCCAGTGCATAACCCCAAAATGACAGTGGCAAGTCAGTCAGAGACATCATAGATCGAACCATATCTAATAAAGTACGATTACGACGTTCCGACACACCATTACGTTGTGGTGTTCCGGTAGGCGTGAGTTGTGAAACTATTCCACACTCTTTCATGTGTGTGATAAACTCGTAACTTAGATACTCACCTCCACGGTCAGATCGCAGAAATTTGATCTTTCTATTACGATGATTTTCCACTTCATTCTGAAATTCCTTGAACTTTTCAAAGGTTTCAGACTTGTGTTTCATCAAATAGATATACCCGTATCTACTCAAATCATCTGTGAAAGTAACAAAATAACGATATCCACCTCGCGCCGACACACTCATTGGTCCACACGCATCAGTATGTATGATTTCCAATAAATCTGTCGCCCGTTCCATTGAACCGGAAAACGACGTTCTAGTCATCTTGCCCATAAGGCATGGCTCACATGTATCAAATGATTCAAAATCAAGTGATTCCAAAAGTCCATCAGAATGGAGTTTCTTCATGCGTTTAACGCCAATATTACCTAGACGGCAGTGCCACATATATGCAGATATATCATTATCAAGTTTAATCTTTTTAGCATTAACATTATGAATATGCGTAATATTACTATCGAGATCCAACAGACATAAACCATTCAACACTAGTGCATGACCATAAAAGATATCATTCTTATAAATGGAACAACCATTGTTTTCAGATTTAAAGGAATAACCACTTTGCATCAAACACGATCTGGATACAATGTTCATGCTCAGTGTAGGCACCAAATAACAATTATTTAGGTTTATAAAGAATCCCGATGGCATATGGAGAGGTAGCGTCCCGATGGCGATCACATCAACTCTTGATCCATTGCCGACCCGCATCCTGACCTCATCCCTTGCTAGTTGTCGCTTGTTCCGTAGCCCCTGAACCGAGTTACATATATTAGCAACCGATCCCGTATCAAATACCCAGGTGCTACTGCGAGTACTAGTCAAGTACACATCAATAACATGTATATCACATATACCTTTGTTTGCCTTGCCGGACTTCTTGTCCGCCAAATACTTGGGGCAATTGCGCTTCCAATGGCCAGTCCCCTTGCAATAGTAACACTCGGTGCCAGACTTAGGGCCAGCTCGGGGTTTCTTTTCAGGTGTGGCAACAGATTTGCCACCCTTCTTTCCCTTGTTCTTGCCTTTCTTGTCCTTCTTGAAACCGGTGGTCCTATTGATCATCAACACTTGATGTTCTTTCCTAATCTCCACTTCTGTAGTCTTAAGCATTGACAGAAGCTCGGGAAGAGACTTCTTCATGCCATGCATATTATAGTTCATCACGAAGCTCTTGTAGCTAGGTGGCAGAGATTGGAGAACACGATGTATGCCTAAGTCAATGGGAATCGTTATTCCCAAGGACACAAGCTTATCGGCATACCCAGACATTTTGAGTACTTGCTCACTAACGGAGCTGTTTTCCTCCATCATGCAGCTAAAGAACTTTTCAGAAGCATTATAACTCTCTATGGCAGCATGGGTATCGAAAATCATTTTCAATTCTCCCATGGTATCAAAAGAATTGCCATTTTTGAAACGCTTTCGAAGTTCTGGCTCTAGCTCATACAGTATGCCGCAATGAACTAAGTTGTGGTCCTCCTGATGAGTCACATAGACATTCTTTTCCTCGTCAGGGGCATCAAGAGATGGTGGGGGGCCTAGCGGCGCATCTAGCACATATTTCTTTTGTGCAGCAGTGAGGAGAATCCTCAAATTCATAGCCCAGTTGGTGAAGTTGCTACCATTCACAGCAAGTTTCTCTTTCTCCATGAACACATTGAAATTAAAAGCAGGTGGTGCCATCTACAACAGAATTTGTAAAGTTTATGTAGACTAAGTTTATGATAGAGTGAGTTCAACTAATCCAAATTACTAATGAACTCCCACTCAAAAACGACATCCCTCGTGTCCTTTTGGTGATTACATGAACCAAATCCACTACACCAAGTCTGATCATCACGTGAGTTGATGTAGCTTCAAAGGCGAGAATCCATATGGGCATCATACCAACTATATGACTCATGCTTAACCTTTCGGTCCGTGTTCCGAGGCCATGTCTGTACATGCTAGGCTCGCCAAGTAAGAACCTTAGTATTCGCGTGTGTAAAACTGTCTTACACCCGTTCATATGAAAGCATAGATTCGAGTACACCCGATCATCACGGGATGTCTCGAAACACGATCCACAGAACGGTGCATACTCAAGGAAGAACACATTTTTATCTTGATATCTAAATGAGGGATCATCTTACAATGCTAGAGAAAGTGCCAAACTAGCAGTATAAGATGCTAACATCTAATGTGTAAAGTGAGATGATATGGTCCATGCATTTGATCTCTATCATTTGCATCGTGGTATGATCTCTATATTTCCTTTGTGTGTAAGGCCAAGGTCTATGGAACTTACACGTTGAATGTGTTGTAAGAGTATCTATCATACATCTACTTACAACAATACCATATCAATACACTAGCCCAACAACGATCTAAACTAGACGCCTCTAATTTATCAATTGCAAGTTTTACGTGGCTTAGGGCTTTCAGAGATAGAACCGTTCTTACCTACGAACATGAACCACAACGAGGAGAACCAAGTTATTAGCAACTCGTTGTAAATCAGATATTGACTATAGTAGGAGAGACAGACACCCGCCAGCCACTTATGCAAAACTAGTTGCATGTCAGTCATGGAATCGGTCTCATGTACGATGACATGTAAGGTTGGTCCGGGCCGCTTCATCCCACTATGCCACCAATATCCAAAATACATAGAAGATGCAATAACATGATCATCATTGCCCACATATAAACATATGTGTACTACCCGTACAAAGCACCTACGCATAGATCAGGCTCTGATACCACTGTTGGGTCCGCATCATAGAAAACAAAAAATTTCCTACGATGAGAACTACACGGCAAGATCTATCTACTAGGTACAGAGCAATGGGTGGACATACATCCATCGAGAACTTACCCTCGAAGACAACGAGTTTTTTTAACGAGTAGGAACTCGTGGTTGATGTAGTCGTACACTTGCCGATCTCAAGATCGTGAGGAAGTCCGAGCGCCGCAACTCAGTAGTGCATCCATACTCGCACACACGTTCAAGCCACCGGACAACCTCCACCTCCTCTCTCCAACGATCCAGCGGAAGCAGCAACTCCTTCCAGACGAAATGCCACCGGGAACATGTATCTCGCTAATCCGAGACCATGGGGGAATAATTCTAGACGGGGGAGAGATCCTTCACGAGGAGGTGTGAGGAAGAAGGAAGAAGAGGGGGGCCTTTTATAGGAGGAGGGGGGTGCCCCTCCCCATGGCCGGCGCATGGGGGAGGTGACCCTTCACCTCCTCCATTCATGTGGTGGTAACTCCTCCACATTAAAATGCCTCTTCACATTCCCTTTTAAAGTTCCCACTTTAAATGCATTAAAATTCTCTAAGTTTAATGCTCTCTCATTTAATAAAACTCTTTTATTAAATTTATTCAGAATTTTGTTAATTACTTTAATCAACAAACATTCACATATAACCCCTTGCAATATTTCAATATCACATGCAGAACCACTTTCTGCAATTTCACCCGAAACAATTTCCGGTTTCTATCGAAACAATTCCTACGCTTTGCAATTCTTTCGTCTGAAACATATGTGCTCCAAAATGGTGTCCGGTAACTCTTATGTGTGTCACCCTACGGTTCGTGAATAATGCAGACATGATTGGGACTCCTCTCAGATCAATAATCATAAGCGGGACCTGGAGGTCCATACTGACTCCTGCATATTCAACGATGACTTCTATGATCGTGAGAACCTTTAACGCTTGTAATTTAATCCCTTTGTCTCTTGATATAATACATGTCTGATATTCCGTCATCTAGATTGACAAATTCCGCTCTTGATCCATGAGCCTCAACATAACACCTTCGTAGCACTGAACGCATCTTTATAGTCACCCTGTTATGGTGTGATGTTTGATGTTATCAAGATACTCTTCCGGTGTTAGCAATTAACATGATCTCATGGTCTAAGGATAAAGATTACTTCGTATGATGTTATAGCAATGTAAACATAATGACTTGATCGTAATGCTATACTTCGGATGAATGTTCATCACATCATTCCACCAATGTTGTGACCTCGTTATTAACAACATCCAATGTCCATGATCAGGAAACCTTAATCATCTTATTAATCAACAAGCTAGTCTATAAGAGAGGCATAACTAGGAACCCTTTTGTTTATTAAACACACATGTATTGATGTTTCCGATCAATACAATTCTAGCATGCAAAATAAACATCTATCATATATAAGGAATACATAATAACAACTTTAGTATTGCCTCTCAGGGCATATTTCCTTCAAGAGCATGGTGGAACAGTATCCGCACAATGAACCATGGTCAAGTTATGACATGGGAAGCCTTCAAAATCAAGTTCAGTCGCACCCACGTGCCCAGGGTCTAGTCACGAGAATGAGGGATGAATTCCGAGAGTTGAAGCAAGGCAGAATGACTGTAGTGGAGTACCGTGACAGATTCTTGTCCCTTGCTAGGTATGCACCTGATGAGATCAACACGGAGGCCAAGAAGAAGGAGAGATTCTTGAATGGACTGCATGATGAGATGCAGACTGTCCTCGTCAACATCCGCTTCGAGGATCTCGAAGAACTAGTCAACTCTGCCATTCAGATGGAAGGGAAGCTCAACCAGGTAAATGACAACCGCAAACGTCGTATGATGCACCAAGATGGATCCAACAGTCACCAGAAGTACCGTCCCAACCCCTCAGCAGGATATGCACCGAGGAATAACCAACCCCCAATGTCTCGCCCAAGCTACCCCAACGTAGCGGAGGAAATGTGAAGTTCGGAAGAAACAACAATCACCCCGGCAACCCCATCAATTTCAACTGTGCCCCTCCCAAGAACCACCACAACAACAACAACAACAACAACACTACACCCTGAACTGGAAGCAATGTTGTGCCCGTGCCAGCGAAAGACAAGTCTCAGATCACTTGTTTCGAGTGTGGAGTGAAGGGTCACTATTCCAATGAGTGCCCCAAGAATATTGCCGCAACTGCCAATGTGAATGCCCCAGCTCAACAGCAGCGTCGTGTTCAACCAGGAAGAAGATTTGCCCCAGGGAACCCTCACAGCCGCAATGGCCGTCTCTTCCACATGAACGCCGAAGAAGCCCAAGAAGCGCCAGATGTAGTGTTGTGTATGTTTTCTGTCAACTCAGTTTTAGCAAGAGTGTTGTTTGATTCTGGAGCATCACACTCATTTGTCACCGAAGAATTTGCATGCACTAGTAAGATTCACCCAACCAACTTGAAGCATGTCATGATAGTTCAAATCCCCGGTTCAACCACAAAAGCTAGAAAAATTTGCAAAGCGGTGCCTATCAGAATACATGGGATAGATTTTTATGACAACCTAATAGTACTTGGAACCAAAGGTTTGGAAGTAGTACTAGGAATGGATTGGATGTCAAAGCATAAAGGACTGATAGACTGTGCTAAGAAAGCCATCACAATGACCAGTAGCTCCGGAGTAACAGTAGAGCATATATCGAAACCTTGCCCCGTCAATTCAAGTGTAACAAGAGTCTAGCCCTACCTACCATTGACCAAGTCAGAGTAGTCTGTGAATACCCCGACGTATTCCCAGATGAATTGCCCGGTATGCCCCCGGATAGGGATATTGAGTTCATTATTGAACTAATCCCCGGAACCGGACCCATAGCCTAGAGACCCTATAGCATGTACCCCTCAGAGTTAGTAGAATTGAAGAAGCAGCTGGATGCTATGTTGGCAACAGGCTTGATTCAACCAAGCGCATCACCATGGAGATCGCCAGTGTTATTCGTCGACAAGAAAGATGGAGGCAACCGTTTGTGCACCGATTACAGGAAGCTGAATGATGTCACCATCAAAAACAAGTACCCTTTGCCAAAGATAGAGGATCTATTTGATCAGTTGACTGGAGTGAATGTATTCTGAAAGATCGATCTTAGGACTGGTTATCACCAACTTAAGATTCGTGCAACGGATATTCCGAAGACCGCCTTTACTACTCGCTATGGTTTATATGAGTATACAGTTATGTCTTTTGGATTAACCAATGCCCCTGCTTATTTCATGAATAAGATCTTTATGAATTTTCTAGATAAGTTTGTCATTGTGTTTATCAACGATATCCTTATCTACTCCAAGTCAGAAGCAGAGCATGAGCAACATCTGAGAATCATCCTTGAAACCCTTAGAGAGCATCGGTTGTATGCCAAGTTCAGCAAATGTGAGTTTTGGCTAAAAGAAGTAGGATTCCTAGGACATATTGTGTCTGCTAGAGGAGTCGCTGTTGATCCCGCCAAGATCAAAGATGTCGAAGAATGGGAAGCCCCAACCACTCAAACCCAAGTCCGTGCATTTCTCAGATTAGCGGGATACTACCGCAAGTTCGTCGAAGGATTTTCAACCATCGCCCGACCCATGACCCAATTGTTGAAGAAGGACAAGAAGTTTGAATGGACTGACAAATATGAAGCCAGTTTCCAAGAGCTGGAGAAGATATTGATTTCAGCCCCAATATTGATCATGTCAGATATCAAGAAGCCGTTTGATGGGTATTGTGATGCATCCAAGATTGGTCTCGGATGTGTATTGATGCAAGATGGCAAAGTAATCGCTTATCTTTCTAAACAACTGAAGCAGCATGAGCAGAACTATCCGACCCATGATCTTGAGTTAGCAGCCGTAGTTTTGGCATTGAAGACATGGCGTCATTATCTTATGGGTAATCGCTGTGAGATTTACTCAGATCACAAAATCTTGAAGTATATTTTCACTCAGAAGGAACTGAATATGAGGCAAAGGAGATGGATAGAGTTAATCAAGGATTATGACCTTGACATTCACTATCACCCCGGCAAAGCCAATGTGGTAGCGGATGCTCTTAGCAGATTGCCGTGTAGGCTAAACACTATGATCAAGGAGAAGAAACCAAGTTTGTATGAGGAGTTGGAGCAGTTTAGAACTGAGCTAGTTAGCAAAGGATTCTTAGCTAGCATTGAACTTCAACCCACTTTGATTAGCCAAATCAAGGAAGCCCAGAAGGGAAATGAAAGTATTGATGGAATCAAACGTCGTATCGGTACGGGAAAGGTACCTGGATTCACCGAAGATGAAGAAGGAGTTTTGTGGTACAAAGGCCGTATCTGTGTGCCAGCAGATTCGGAGCCTAAGCAAGTTATCATGCAAGAAGCTCATGATACTCTTTATTCTATCCACCCCGGAGGAACGAAGATGTATCAAGATTTGAAAGAGCAATTTTGGTGGCACAAGATGATGAGAGAAATCAGAAGCTACATCACCAAGTGTGATATCTGTCAAAGAGTCAAAGCGGAACATCAGAGACCCGCAGGACTGTTGCAACCTTTGCAAATTCCGGAATGGAAATGGGATTCCGTCGGAATGGACTTTATCACCGGATTGCCTACTTCTAGTAGGGGAAATCACTCAATCTGGGTCATCGTTGATAGACTGTCCAAGGTAGCTCACTTTATACCTGTCAAGGCAACTTACCAGAGTTCGAAGCTAGCAGAGCTGTATATTGCTAGAATTGTTAGTCTGCATGGAACCCCCAAGACCATAGTATCAGATCGAGGAACCTAATTCACCTCGAGATTTTGGCAGAAAGTTCAGGAAGCATTAGAAACCAAGTTGAACTTTAGCACCGCTTATCACCCGCAAACTGATGGACAGACTGAAAGAGTCAACCAAATCTTAGAGGATATGTTGAGAGCTTGTGTGTTAGAATATGGATCAAAATGGGAAGACTGCCTGCCTTTCGCAGAATTCTCATAAAACAACAGTTATCAAGCCAGTTTGCAAATGGCACCATTTGAGTTCCTGTACGGAAGAAAGTGTCGCACCCCTTTGAATTGGTCGCAAGTAGGAGAGAGTCGGATTTTTGGACCCGACATTCTCCGAGAAGCCGGAGAGAAGGTTAACAAAGTCCGTGATCACCTCAAGACAGCACAATCCAGACAGAAGAGTTATGCTGACAAGAGAAGGAGAGACCCGACTTTCAATGTTGGAGATTTTGTGTATCTCAAGGTTTCGCCATTGAAGGGAACCCAGCGTTTTGGTCTGAAAGGAAAGTTATCCCTAGATATATCGAACCCTTCAAGATTCTGAATTGCCGAGGAAAAGTATCGTATCAACTGGAACTGCCTGAAGAGATGTCTGCCATCCATAATGTGTTCCATATCTTGTTACTTCGCAAATGCTTAGAAGTGCCGGAGAAGACCGAAGTATTCAAGAACATCGATCATTGAGCTGTGGATATCAACAAGGACCTGACATATCGTGAAGTGCCCATCCGTATCTTTGAGGAAGCCTACAGAACCACCAGGACCAGGAGTATCAACTTTCTCAAGATCCAATGGAGCAACCATACCGAAGAAGAAGCCACTTGGGAGCGAGAATATTACATTAGGACAGAGTTCCCAGATCTCTTTAGTTCCTAGTTTTCTTTCTAAAATCTCGGGATGAGATTTTGTTTAAGGAGGAAGGTTTGTAACATCCCAAAACTCCCAAAACTCTAATCCAAGTGATCAAGATCCAATCTACCCAATTGAGGGTTAACAAAAACTTTTTCTATTTAAAAATCTTTAAGCATTCATATGTGTGTGCATATAATTTAGGAGTTGCTTTAAATTGCCATGTTTGAGTGATCCATTGATTGTAAAATGATTCTAAGGTGAATTAAACATCATCTATATCATTCCCAAACAAATCCCAAAGAAAAAGAAATAAAAAAGAATTAATTAAGCCAATGGTCACTTTTGCCATTTTAATCACATAGCCTACTTTGGGTATTCCTAGAACTCAAATCTTAACAGAAACAATTGTGGTTCTTTGCACCCCTTGCTAGTACAAGTAGTGATTTGCCAAGGCCCACCTTGTTCATCCCAAAAACTTTCAAACACTAAATTTAAAGGACATTTGAAAATTGAATGTAGTTCATATGTATAGATCACCCTTATTCAAAAACCACTCAAATGAATTCCATTTAACAAATCCTAGCAATCACAGTCTACCAAGCATCAGATCAAAGCGTCCACCAAAAATCAGCCCAAAATTCAAACAAAAGTTTCTTGCGGCCATTGTGTCGAATAGGTGGCAGACAGAGATCAAACTGCCTAACTAACACTGCTCCTAGTTAAACCCTTGTCCCCCATTCAACCCTCTCTACTCTCCTCTGTCCCCCGTGAGTCAGACCAAGTCCCCAACCATCTTCTCCCCTTAGCCGTTCCAGCAGTGGCGTGCTGACCGAATGAGGTCACCGCCGGCCAGAAGCGGGCAGGACGCCAGAGACCGTGCCGCGCCAAACCAGCGTGCCCCTAGCTCCGCCCAACCCTACCGCCTCCCACGGTCCACCCCTTGATCAACCCCAGCCCCTGGACCACTCCCCAGCGTCGCCGCCCTTTCTCTCTGCGAGCCAGCCAGAGCGCGCCAGAGCGCGATTGCTGCCAGCACGCAGCAGACCGCGCATTGACGCCATATCACGCATGCCGCTCCGCCTCGACACCAGCACCTCGCCAGACACGGTCGTGCACCGCCACACGACCCACAGTCGCCGGGAGCCGTGTCGAGCATCGCCTCTGTCCACCAAAGCTCGTGAAGCCCCCGACCAAATACTACCGCCCCTAGCATCACCATTACGCCATAGAGCACCGCCAGGGAACCGCCCACCATCCGCCTACCTCGCCCATGCCGGTATCCCCCTGTTTTGCCGTCACTGATGAGCCACGCCCATACCCGTCGGTCCCCTCGTCGTGCCTATATAAGAAGGCCTCCCTAGCACCATCTCCTCACACCATTCCACTCCCCTCTCTCCCCTAAACATTTCCCCCCTCTCGCCGGAGCAGCTCAAGCAGCAGGCCGCCGGAATTTCACCAGAGGCAGCCGCTACAGAGGAGGAGACGCTGCCGTCGATTCCGTCCACCTCAGCCCCTGCCGCTACCTCACCTAAGTCCGCCTTCGCCGTCCAGTTTGATCGCCCGCCTCGACGCACTAGCTGGAGCCCTGGTACGTCCCCAGTAGACCCCTACTGGACGTTTAGGGTTTGGTCTCGCCGACGACGAGTCCGTCGTCGACGACGACTATGAGCCGTTGATCCGCGTTATAATCGTGTGGCCCAGATCGCTAGATCCTGTTTTGGATTTTAAGTCTCGCTGACAAGCGAGACCAACCTGTCAGCCGCCCTCTGCGCCGCTAAGCGTCACTGGCTGGCCCATTTCTTTTCCCGCGCTAGCCCAGTAATTCAAATAAGGATTTTTCTGTTTAGACTGAGAATCAATTATGTCCCTTAGTTCAAAAATCAATTCAGAGAGTTTTACAAATCCAATTTGAGTGATTCCAATTTTGCTGGAAAGATAATGAAAATCTCTATCCAAGACCGTTGGATTTAAATAATTTAGAGTTAGAGATCTCTCCTAGTTAAAATAACAAGACAGAAGCTTTTGCACATTCAAACATTTTTATATAATCAACCATAATAGCTTTTGATTTGATTCCAACTCTCAAAAATCACATTTAACCATACCTATCTGAATATGTAATAATATTAAGGTTTACATGCAATGACTTTGGACTAGTACCAAAATAATGCTATATAGGCATTTCTAGTCACTTTAAATCATTAATTATTAAACTTAAACTTGTTAAAATATGATACAACCCTTAAATCACATTCCCATATGTTAGAATATGTGGTGATGACATGTGTCCACATGATCCCATATTTTAATTGGAAAATATTAAATCTTAGTTAATTCCAATGAGTAGAAATTACTTTTCTCAAATAAAATAAATGAAGCTAGTTCATTAAACCTTGTGATGCTTGTGATGATACTAGATCATCAAATGTGTGCCTTAGTGTGCTAAGTAGACTAGTTAAGTATTGTTTGGTGATTGTGTACTCCGTATGTATTTATAGACGATAGTACCGACCAAGCTTACGAGGAGGAGGAGTTCTACCAAGAGGACGGGGAAGAAAACTTCAACCACTGCACTACACAAGGCAAGCTATTATTGGCAAGCTAACACTTGCAAGTATTATACTAGCAAGCCATCATTAACAATGCAAGCTAACCCTTGCAATCTAGATAACCTAAGCAAAGGCATTAGGCATGCTTTGGTTATACCACTTTGACTTACATCTTTTCCAAGTCTTATTTACAAGCTTTACTTCCTTTACTTTACTAAAGTCCTTTAGTTGTTTGAAGGTTACATAAAGAGTATAAAACTTGACTTATATAGTTAGACTTAGATGTCATTCTATGGCATGAGATTGACATTAGCATCCCACTTTAGTGAACACTCTTAACTTAGTAGTTAGAACAAAACTAAAAACTTGATTCACTTTAGATGGGAATACTTGGTGAAAACGGATTGAGAAAACCTTGGAATGATGAGTCATTCTATTGTAACACCCTCGAATCGGCCCTATGCTAGTTTTAGCGATTCCCGCCAAACCCGCATAGAAATGATTCAAGGACGCCCACCAGGCACTTGCGTGCGGGTGGAAAACGAAGTAATACCATTACACATTAGTCCACGATGGAACCCACAGAACATATATATATACAACAACGACTCAACGAGTCAAGAATACAGATATACAGTACAAAGATCCAAATCACCTTGAAAACAATACAACGTCCGAGTATGGACAAGATGCAAATGGGGCTAAGATCCCTGAAGAATAACCAATGGCGTCCATAACCCTGCCCAGGCCAAGCCGAAAGGGTAACCCTGCTAACGACGTCGAGCTCAAACCTGCTAAAACAAAAGGGGCGCCGACAAAGGGCAAAGGAAAAAGAGGAGCATCAGTACTGAGGCCAGTACACGGCGAGGCTAGAATTCGGCGGTCCTCGCCGACATAGGTATGGTGGACTGAAGCGGCAGCGAAGCATGCACTAAACAACCTATAGAGACTCGGTACAACTGTCGGCTATTAGAGGGGGATAAGAAAGACCTATTCGGATCCAACCTAATACTAACACCAATCATACCCATCCTGGCATTTCCCCCTCGAGACCAAACGAGGAAGTCAAACCGAGGACCTCACACGGTTGGAAGTTTTATTCATTCATTCCATGGTGGTTGTCCAACTTACTAGTCATATCAGATACAAGTCAAATTATAACAACAATTATTTAGTTATAGTTGTCTATGATCGAGAAACTATGCTCCAAGTCGTCCATAACCGCGCACACGGCTTTTCGAAAATATTTAACCCTGCAGGGGTGCACCAAAGTATCCACACACACTTCAACCCTTGTTGTCAGATCCGAATATGAGCAAGATCCTGAACATACACCCAACGGTATGCGACGGGGCCTCGGACACGACGTTTCCCAGACCCAAAGTAAGTACATGGGGGCCACCCCACTAAGCTACCCGCAACGAAGTCGGCCGGCTCCGGGATGGACCCAGGGTTTGTGTCAATGGCTGTAAACGACTGGGAACCCAAAAGTGTGACTGGGCTTGTCGATACCGCGAAAACATTCCACATTTGTTCCTAAACAGTACAGGTGCTCCACGCACAATCATAAATAAAGCAGTAAAGCATGGCATAAGTACAGGATAATAATAAAGCCCCAAACTACTTTGTGGCCCCCAGCACAGTACTTTGAAATCAGGTAGTAAGCCGATGGGGTGCCCACACACCCACATGTGGTTAGCGCGCTCGATCTCGGAACAGGTGTCAAGAACTCGGGTCCTAGGTGGACACAAGTGGGCAGTTAAAAACCAAATATTGACTATTACCCACCGGTACCTCTGCATTATATCTATTTCAAACATTTTAATTAACAAGTTATAATGTAAGCCATGATCATCTCCACCGTTAAGCTTCTCCACCATTAAGCATGTGCCAACCTTCTATCAATGGTGGAACGACACGACGCGAAGCAGCACCTGAGCAAGCAACTACGACTCGCAAGGCCGACTGTCTATCAATCAACAGGCAATAGGATGTGTCCAAGGCAATATAGAGGCTGCAAGGAATATAAATGGTGCACGGAAACTAAAGCATCGTAACACGGATAGCAATAGAGCAACAGGAGGAAGTAAAGACTATAAACACAAAATAGGTAGAAAGGGGGAGAATGCTCGCCTGGAAAACATAGCCGAAGATACACCGAAGAACTTGTCGATACTCGCATCCACTCAACGTCCTAATCCGTGAAGAAGCAAAGCACTAAAAGAAACACCGGATGCACTATTTAATACTACGATAGAAGATCGGGCATGATGCATGCATGATGCATGACATGGCGAATATGCGGTGCAATTAGGCAATATTAAGCGGAACCAGGATCCCGACAATTAATTAATAGGTTCGTGTTGTTTAGATACCCCACAATTTAAATGTTGTTTTAACAAGGTAAAACATGGCATCGGTTCGCTACACAAATTTAAATGGAGCCAATATAAGACTAGAATAGCCTGCATATGATCTCCTTATTTAATTATGAGGTGAATCGACAAAGTACCCCCAAACAAATAAACATGTATGAGAATATGGATGAATTAATTATGCAACAAGTATATTTCAATATTATAAAAATAGGGGTTTCGGAAAGGGAATCACATTAGGGTATCGACGATCTTGGGGTTCACCGAGGGGGTCGGGTTTGACGCGATCGGTCTTCGGGATCAGACTTCGAAGTTCGGTCTTGAGCTTGGGACTCCAGAATCGGGGCTTCGGATCCGTGAGGAAGAACTTGGCATGCCGAGGGGTTTGGTCTTCGGATTTGTGAAGGAGACCTTGAGGTACCGTGGTTCCATTGTCGATGACGATCTTGTTGCGAGTGCCTTGGTGGTACTTCGGGTTGCATGTTGTGCGTCCTTAGGAGGCATGAACATCGAGTCGCTAGTGGCTACTGGTCGCATCTTCCATCTTTGCACTAACACCAACATCTCATCAACAGATAGCTAGAGGAGTGATACATTGCAAATGTATCTATAATTTTTGATGTTCCATGCTTGGTTTTATCTCCTTTATTGTATTTTGTCCACACTTTGGAGTACTTTTCATATGATTTCTTGGACTAACCTATTAACAAGAGCCACAAGGCCAGCTGCCTGTTTTCTGCTGTTTTTGGTTCCAGGAAAGTCAGAAAATGAATATTCTCATAATTGGACGGGACAAAAGCCAAAGTTCCTATTTTTTCAGAAGACTCCAAGAGCCAGAATACGAGACGGAGGAGGGCCAGGGGATGGCGACACCCCCCAGGCGCGGGCTGGGCCTGGCCGCGCCAGGGCATGGTGTGGTGGCCCCAGGCACCCCCTCGGTCTCCCTCTTCGCTATAAGAAGCCTCCTGACCTAAAAACTTCGGGGGGTTCGACGTTTTACCACAAAAAGTTTCCGCTGCGTCGCCGCCACCGAAGGGGAGATTCGGGGGACAGAAAGTCTCTGTTCCGGCACCCTGCCGGGATGGGGAAGTGCCCCCGGAGCCATCTCCATCGATCTCCACCATCATCTTCATGGACCATCCATGTTTCCTCCATCTATGAGTGAGTAATCCCCCGCTGTAGGCTATGGGGATGGTAGGGATTGGATGAGATCGTTCATGTAATGGCATCAGATTGTTAGGGCATAGTGCCTAGTATCTTTTATTAGTGCTTTATGACTTTGTTGCAACTTGTTGTGCTTAATGCTTGTCACTAGGGCCCGAGTGCCATGATTTCAGATCTAAACATGTTATTGATTCATTATGATAGTATTGTTTTGGGTCTTATCTACAAGTTGTATACACACGTCGTTGTCCGGAACCTATGGCCCCGAAGTGACAGAAATCGGGATAACCGGAAAGGAAAGGCTTTGATGTGAGGATCACATGTGTTAACGGAGTGTTAATGCTTTGCTCCGGTGCTCTATTAAAAGGAGCACCTTAATTGCCAGTAGTTCCCAAGAGGCCCCGCTGCAAATGTGCTGGCAGGACAAAAGATGTTGTGCAAGTTCTCATTGCGAGAACGTATGACTATATATGGAACACATGCCTAGGATTGTCTAGTACTTGGGTGCTTTATCTTATTTATCTGCAATTGCCCTATGTTATGATTGCTATGTGGATTGTCTTGTCCATGCAACGCCCGTCCATCCATCCCTATGCCTACCGCACTCGAATCCCACTGTTTACTGCTTTTGTTACTACTGTCTTTGCTTTGCTACTGCTGCTACTTTACTATTCCTACTACAAAACGGTTGCTACTGATAAACTGTTGTAAGCAAGATTGTTTCCAGGTGCAGCTGAATTGACAACTCAGTTGTTAAGGCTTATAAATATTCTTTGGCTCCCCTTGTGTCGAATCAATAAATTGGGTTTCACTTCCCTCGAAAATACTGCGATACACCCCCTATACTTGTGGGTCATCAAGACTATTTTCTGGCGCCGTTGCAGGGGAGCATAGCTTTATTTATCAAGTCCACTAGGATTCACTATTGTTCAAGCTAAGTTTATTTTCTCCTTGTTTGCTTGTTTCTTTATTCAAAAATACAAAAAAAAGTAGTTCCTTCTCTAGTTGTTATTTTCATTGGACTGTTATTGTCTTGCCTTATCATGCTTGTTGTCAATGGTTGGTTTCTTTGAAACTGAAGCTTATTGGCAAGGTGGGTTCACGGAAGATGAAAAATATTATTATATGGAACACCGCTTGTCACAAAAAGGGAAACACTTATGGGGACAAATTGATAGATTGTATACCATTGCTAGATACATGTGCTCTACTTATAATGTTACTTATTGCTTTAATAAATCTTGTTACTGAAGGAGGTACAAACACCTCCCTTTTCAATGTGAGTACAATGATAATGTTACCATATCTTCCTATGTTAAGGGAAATTATGATCTTTATGATGTGGAACAAATTGAGGAATTTATTGCTTGGAAGGGTGCATTTGAACTTGCTAGTTTGCTTGAAAATATTGATGATTCACCTTATAAGTATGAGGTTTATAGTATACTTAGATTTTGCTTTGAGAATTACAAGGAAGAAAATGGCTATATTCTTGAATATACTAATAGATGCTTTCCACAAATGGAAGAGACTAATGCCTCGCAGGATCCTATGGAAGAAGAAATTGATGAACCTGAAATCTCATTAGATGAAAAAGAGAAGGAGAGTGATGAACAAAAGGAGGAAGAATGGATTAGCTACCCATGCTTACCTTCTAATGAGAGTAACTCTTTATCCCTTACACTATTTGATTGTCCCCCATGCTTACTAAAGAAGGATGAATGTTATGTTCCTAAGGATTCTTTTGAATATGTTTATGATAAATCTCTAGTGCTTGTAGATCATGAAGAGCATGCTTTTTGTGATAGTTATATTGTTGGGTTTATTCATGAGGCTACTTAAAATTATTATGAGAGAGGAAAATATGGTTGTAGAAGTTTTCATGGTATTGAAACACCTCTCTATGTGCTGAAAGTTTTGAAGTTACTCTTGTTTTATCTTCCTATGCCTGTCACTTTGTTATTTGCATACACGATTCCTATGCATAGGAAGTGGGTTAGACTTAAATGTGTTTTGAATTTACTTCTTGATGCTCTCTTTTACTTCAACTCATATTTCTTATGAGAGCATCCTCTCAAACTTTTTATGCCTGAACATGATATTATGTCTATTATTCTTGGGAGACCTTTTCTTAAATACTGCAGGAGCTGTTATTAATTATAATCAAGGGAAGGTGACCTTCAATGTTAATGACAAGGAACATATTGTCTATTTCCCCAAGAAGATTGAAAGGACTTATGTCTTGAATTCAATTGAACATGTTGAGGGCATTCAAGTTGGAGAAATATATTGTCCCATACCAAGAGAAAAATTTGAAACTATTATGATTGGGACCATTGCTATCAAGGTTGAGGTAACATAATCATTAGTGGAATACAAAGTTTTGTCTCATATGAAATTGTTTTGGTAACAAGACCTGATCAACCTTGTTAAAAAAGGATTTAATTGAACAAAACAATGTTTTCACCATGATTATCTCCGCTTACTTCTATTCTATCCATTTTCAGTTTTTGCTTTTGCCTAACTTATAGGCGTTAAAGAAAAGTACTTATTGGGAGATAACCCAAAAAGTTTTAGATGAGTCTTGGAAGTTATTACTTCAGTAATAACCACTCCTTATCCTTTTTATTTGCTTTTTGTGCCAAGAGTAACCTCTAATGCGAGTGAAGTAATGATTGGGAAAGTTGCTGTCCCGAAACAGATTTTTGTGCTTCACCGTAAAAATTCCTGAGAGAGCTCTATATGTCGGATTGAGCTGTAATGTTTTGTGCTTCTGCCCCAGGTTGTTATCTAACTTTCTTAGTTCAACACTTTTTGATTTGAGCAACAAAAGGTCTTTGGAAAAATTCGTCTTTACCTGCTGGTCTGTTTTAAAAGATTTCTGCCATTTTCTGCATTTGCTTCTTGTTGGTTCCTTCTTGAGTTCTTTTGGGGAATTGAGCTTTTTGAGGGAAGCGCTATAGTATCTAGTGTTCTAATGGAAGTTTATTTGGTGTTAGAACTGAACCTTGAGACTTATTTATCTTAAGTGCACTAATGTTGCTAATGAGATTGTGTGAAGTTTTGTATGAAGGAAAATTTTCAGGTGTATGGAAGGAATGAGTAATGAGATGAAGGATGGACTAAAGCTCAAGCTTGGGGATGCCACGCGTGTCACCCCAAGAAATATCCAAGAAGTACAAGCGTCAAAGCTTGGGGATGCCCAAGGCATCCCCTTCTTCATCAATAAAAATCCCAGATTTCTTCCAAACGCTTCATTTTTATTGTTTCATGCACAGTTGTGTTTTTCTTGGAGCGTCTTCTTTTTCATTTTTGTTTTGGTTTTAGTTTGTTTGGTTTGCTTAGTTTTCTGAATAAATTGGTTGGACCCCCTCTTTCTTACATTTGGTTTGCAAATAGTTTGGTTTGGTTTGGAAAAGAGTAGAAAAGTTCATGCCTATGTGGTAAAAAGAGCTTGTTTTTGACTGTGGCTATGCTTTGTCATGCCATGCTTGATATTGTTTTGGCTTTATGCTTAGTATTCTTTGCTGTAGCATGACTTGTTATAAACAATTGAGATTGCTTAATGTGCCTTGGATGAATCATGCATTGTTTTAGCATATTAAAGCATAGTATAGTGGTATTCTCCTTTGATGCTTTATTTGGGTTGACTTGGCGCATGCTCACACCATGTTATGACTATCTTAAGTCACCTTAAGCCTTTATGATCCTTTATTTTTCAACTTGTAGTATCACTTTATGCTTTGATCAATGATGTTTTGTCGCTTTGCATGATTATGGCCATTATTGCTCTCTCGTTTGTCGCTCCCTTACTATTGCTAGCCTTCACTTACACTGAGTGTTTTACTCATGTTTCCAACTCCCTTAAACCAAATATTGCCAAAGTGTCCACCATACCTACCTATTATCATCATTTGCTACTTCCGTGCATATTCAATACGCCTTGTTTTCTTCCGAATAAAATGTTTGCTTGTTTTGAGAAAGTTAGTTAGTAAAGCTCTCACGAACTTGATGGCACAATTTATTTCCTACACTTAATAAACCTGAACCATTGTGAACTCTCCATGAAAGTTACATGCTTGCTAATTATAGGCTGGGGATTAGCAAAACCGTGCTGTCACGAGGAACGCTTTCAACACTTGTAAATATATATCCAGTTGATACCTTGCTCTTTTGTTTGCAGATGTCGTCGGTGTGAAATAAAAGGGGATCTTGTAAGTCCATGGAGTTATGTATGTGTGTTAGAGAAACGCCTGAGCCGCTGGTCTAATCCATGCTGACATGGTGGAAACCTGCAGCGTAACCATAATGATATCTATGAAGCATTCTTCTTATAAAAAAGAGAGATAGCTATTGAGAAAAAGAAAAAAAAGAGATTTATGAAAAGAGGAAAGAGAGAAAAAAGCACCATTTTCCCATGGTAAATAAGAAGATTGCTGAGATACTCATTGTCTGCTTGCCTTGTCATTTTGATATGGGGATTCTTCTGTATCGTCGGACAAGGGGTACCCCATTGGCGGTTCTCTATGATATGCACATACTTACGATGACAAGAACTTACTGGTAACTAAAGTTGAGTAGCATGAGGAGCGACCCTCGTACTCAAGGGACTTGGGATTTTCAGTTTATAGTCTGTCAAGCATATAACTCAGATTGGACCTCACTTTCACCTTAATCACCTTAAAGATGCTTATGATAGGGGCAATGAGAGCTCAAAGCTAATGAGTACCATACTTTCAGCATTTGGAAGCCTTTCAAACTTTTCAAAACCTGTTCATTTCCTTGTTGAGTCTCCAAACATTCTATGAGCACTTTCTTGAGAACATAGTGGCCATTCTTAGTTCTATGTGCATTGTCCCAAGACTTGTTGATTGATGCATACCTTGATATTGCTTGTTTTAAACTATTTGTATCTAGTCACTCTTGTAAACTTTGAAGGTGTCCTATGCATTTATGTTTGCTACTCTATGAGGGACAAGCTGAATGCCACTATGCTATGTTTTCTTTATGTGAAACAAACAAACGTCTTGCAAGGCATTGTTATTCATGAATCTTTTGTTTGTGCCTTTTCATGTTGCGTCATAGTCTCTTTGTCTTATTGCTAGAACTTTGTCTTTCATGTTATGATTGAAGTACTATGATCCCAGCTTTGAATGTTTTACAAATATTTTGATCAAGTCTTTGATGGTGCATGTCACCTCAAAAACTTCGGGGGGTCGACGTTTTACCACAAAAAGTTTCCGCTGCGCCGCCGCCACCGAAGGGGAGATTCGGGGGACAGAAAGTCTCTATTCTGGCACCCTGCCGGGACGGGGAAGTGCCCCCGGAGCCATCTCCATCGATCTCCACCATCATCTTCATCGACCATCCATGTTTCCTCCATCTATGAGTGAGTAATCCCCCGCTGTAGGCTATGGGGATGGTAGGGATTGGATGAGATCGTTCATGTAATGGCATCAGATTGTTAGGGCATAGTGCCTAGTATCTTTTATTAGTGCTTTATGACTTTGTTGCAACTTGTTGTGCTTAATGCTTGTCAGTAGGGCCCGAGTGCCATGATTTCAGATCTGAACATGTTATTGATTCATTATGATAGTATTGTTTTGGGTCTTATCTATAAGTTGTATACACACGTCGTTGTCCGGAACCTATGGCCCCGAAGTGACAGAAATCGGGATAACCGGAAGGGAAAGGCTTTGATGTGAGGATCACATGTGTTCACGGAGTGTTAATGCTTTGCTCCGGTGCTCTATTAAAAGGAGCACCTTAATTGCCAGTAGTTCCCTAGAGGCCCCGCTGCAAACGGGCTGGCAGGACAAAAGATGTTGTGCAAGTTCTCATTGCGAGCATGTATGACTATATATGGAACACATGCCTAGGATTGTCTAGTACTTGGGTGCTTTATCTTATTTATCTACAATTGCCCTATGTTCTGATTGCTATGTGGATTATCTTGTCCATGCAACGCCCGTCCATCCATCCCTATGCCTACCGCACTCGAATCCCACTATTTACTGCTTTTGTTACTACTGTCTTTGCTTTGCTACTGCTGCTACTTTACTATTCCTACTACAAAACTGTTGCTACTGATAAACTGCTATGAGGAAGATTGTTTCCAGGTGCAGCTGAATTGACAACTCAGTTGTTAAGGCTTATAAATATTCTTTGGCTCCCCTTGTGTCGAATCAATTAATTGGGTTTCACTTCCCTCAAAAATATTGCGATACACCCCCTATACTTGTGGGTCATCAAGGAGCCACACGGCTTCATAGGTACACAACCCACACCTCATCGCCGAGTAGGCCAAACCAAAACGAAGCGGCATGGGAGTACCTTGCCTTAGCTCCTGAACAGAGGCGAGTCCTTACGACCTACATAGGAGCGGGTGCGTGTAGGGGATGCCACATACTAGCAACGAAAACACTGCAGGGGCAGGGCGCACGACAGAAGCAAAGAGGCGTCTACGGGCTTGGCGGGGCCGAACAGCGGAGGGGGTCGCAGGCGGGGCCGACCGGAGGTGGGGTTGGTGCAGCCTCGGGGTAGGGACGGCTGACGGTCGGCGACGTGGTGAAGACAACGGCCGGGCCGGCGACGAGCCGTACAGAGGGTGGAGGGAGCTCAGGCCCGGGCGAGCAGCGGAGGGGGTCGACGACGAGGAGGCGTGGGGCCGGTGCAGCGATGGTCGGGCTCGAGGTAGGTGAGGGAGGGCTCGACGCTGGCTCCAGAGGGGAAGGCGCACCGTTGGTCGGCAGGGAGCTGGTGAGGGACTCGCATGGCGGAGCTTGGAGCCGCAGTGGCTGAGCGCGGGAAAATGGGCGGCGTCCTAGCAGCAATGGAGGGCGCTGAAACAAGGTCAGCGAGAGGGGAGTGGGTCCGGTGGCGGGCTCGAGCGATAGGCGGGACGGCGGCTTGCGACCTAGGGAAGAGGAGCTCAGGGTCG
Organism: Avena sativa; assembly: GCA_916181665.1. Classification (NCBI taxonomy): domain Eukaryota; kingdom Viridiplantae; phylum Streptophyta; class Magnoliopsida; order Poales; family Poaceae; genus Avena; species Avena sativa. The sequence continues at coordinate 221,432,448 of OV702292.1, forward strand.
TGGGGATGGAACCTGGGAGCGACACGAGGAGGTAGGTGGGGAATCGCGAGGAGAGGGAGTCGTGCGAGGAGCAGGGTCGCGGGGTGGGAGTGGGACCGAGGCATCGGCGCGGGGTGGAGAGGCGTGCCACGCGCATGTTGCGTCACAGGGCAACGGGAGGTGCGTGCGTGGCTTGCGTGCGACGCGGGCGGGGCTGGGTCACGTTGCTACTACCGCGCGGCTATGGGGTGTGCGGCGGCAATGGGGATTAGGTCTAGGTTACGGTTTCGCTGGGTGGTAGTTGGCTGGCTACTGGGCTTTTGGGCTTGGCAGCTGGCTGACTCCCGAGGACAAAACTATTTATTAGTTTTACAAAACAAAAAGTTTTGAAATTTGTTTTAGACAAACAGGGATATCCAAAAACACCGGGGTTTGATTTGAAATAAAAAATGGGGGATATTTAGAAAACAAAGATAGGCTTTTAAAAAATAGTTTCAAGTTTAAATATGCATGATGACATGACGATGCTCAAATGCAATGTGGCATGATGACATGAGCATGCGGTCATGATGATGCACAAACAGAAATAACCAGCGATTTTCTTGTAGTGGTTTTATCAGGGTGCTACATCTATTGAGATGTTTTGACATGTGTTGAGAAACACAAATGGTTTATGATGATGAAAATGTTGAGGCATGAGCCTTAGCCCTTTTACAAAACTGATGGTTGGGTTCGGATGCGATACCATTCCAATTTTACCATACAACCACACTACCTGAATTGGGTAAGGCTTAGACGGAAGTTTATATGCATTAGTATTAGTTCCCTCGCGGGAGAGGTTTGAGCTGAGGCTACCTCTCAATGTTGTCCACCTATGCAGTGCCCAAGATGACAGATGGTCATGGTTGGGAGGCCATACTCATAGGAGAGGTGCTTATACTAGGGTGTGTAAAGGAAAGGTTATGTTTGATTATCTACATACCAAGTATGATGATTCGGGGTTATCCCTGACAAATGTATCGAATCTTGTGGTGAAAGTGTACCACCTCTGCAGAGTGTCAAACTATTCGAATAGCCGTGTCCGCGGTTATGGACAGTTGGAGTGGCCATACTGTTCCGTTGTCAGATGTTTTCAAAACAACTTATGAAATGAATTGTTACTTGACTTGACCACAACAGAGTTGTGACTATGATGACTAAGTTCCCACTTAGGTGTTTTCAAACTTTGTTTATGTTTCTTTGTTTCAGAACTTAGCTTAGGTTTCAAACTCAACTTTACAATTAAACTTAGAGTTAGCACTCCTACTAGAACTATCTTACTTGTTAGTGATAGTTTGCGAGTACTTAAAGAGTACTCATGGCTTTTGTCCTTGGCTATTCCTATGGCCAGACTATGAAGGAGACTACCAAGATGAAGGATAGAAGGACGGCTATGATAACTAGGACAATCTTCCATCGTCAGCATTGCCTGTGACTCTGAAGATGGACCCCACCGCTACGCTATTTATTCCGCTACCTGATTGTACTAAGACTGGATCATGAGATCCTTTATTTGTGTAAGATCTTATCTTGGTTTGTAATGGATGATGTACTATGATATCCAATCTGTTATGTCTCGCAAAAATGGTAATCCTGGGATTGCGAGGTATGGCATAATAGGCATCTAGGATTAAAAATCCGGGTGTTGACACTTCACTAGCACCAACAATAATGATTTTATGAGCACACTTATTGCTCCACCTGTGCCTGAAGCTACTTTCTTTGAAATAAAACCTGCTTTACTCAATCTTGTTATGAGAGAACAATTTTCTGGTATTGGTAATGAAGATGCTGCTGCCCATCTAAATAACTTTTTTGAACTTTGTGAGATGCAAAAGCATAGGGATAAAGATGGAGATATTATTAAGCTTAAATTGTTTCCTTTCTCTTTGAGAGGAAAAGCTAAAGAATGGTTGAATTCCTTAACTAGGAATAGTATTGATTCTTGGACTAAATGCAAAGATGCTTTCATTGGAAAATACTATCCTCCTGCTAAGATTATATCTATGAGAAGTGAAATAATGAAGTTTAAACAATCTGATAATGAACATGTTGCTCAAGCTTGGGAAAGAATGAAATCTTTGGTAAAGAATTGTCCCACTCATGGACTGACTTCTTGGATGATTATCCAAACCATTTATGCAGGATTGAACTATTCTTCAAGAAATCTATTGGATTCTGCTGCTGGAGGTACCTTTATGACCATTACTTTGGATGCTGCAACAAAGCTTCTGGATAATATGATGGTTAACTATTCTGAATGGCATACTGAGAGAGCTCCACAAGGTAAGAAGGTAAATTCTGTTGAGGAAACCTCCTCCTTGAGTGATAAGATTGATGTTATTATGTCTATGCTTGTTAATGGGAAATCCCATATTGATCCAAATAATGTTACCTTAGCCTCTTTGGTTGCTCAAGAGGAGCAAGTTGATGTGAACTTTATAAGAAATAACAATTTTAGCAACAATGCCTACATGAATAATTTTGGTAACAACAATTAATAAGCCATATCCTCCCAACAATGGTAATGCTTATGGAAAGTCCTACAACAATAATAGGAGTGTTCCCTCTGAACTTTATTAGTAAACAAACTTCTTTCAATAAAACTATTGAGGAAAAACTCTCTAATGCTGAAAGAAATATAGCATCTTTGGCTGAAGCTCAATCTTCTTTGAATACAATGGATGCTAAACCTGAAACTATTGATAATCCCTTTGTAGCTACAAATGCCATACAAGTAAGAATTGATGAAAATGTTAGACTATTATCTGAATTGCATGCTAAGTGGGAAAGAGAAGATGAAATTGCTAGAAACATTAGTGTTTCTGCTATCAGTAGCACTAGGGTTGAGGCTAGTAATAGTTCTACTACTCTAGATGATCATTATGATTTCGATCTTGATGGTTGCAACATCTCTGAAGTTATTAAGTTCCTACAAAAGCTTGCTAAAAGTCCTAATGCTAGTGCTATGAACATGGCCTTTACAAAACACATTACTGATGCTCTCATAAAAATTAAAGAAGAAAAGATGAAACATAAGGCTTCTATTCCTATAAAACAAGAAGATGGTTGGGAACCCATCATTAATATGAAAGTGAATGATTTTGATTTCAAAGCTTTATGTGATCTTGATAGTAGTGTTTCTATTATGCCTAGAAGGATTTATGATATGCTTGATTTGCCACCACTTGAAGATTGTTATTTGAATGTCCCACTTGATGATAATGCTAAAAAGAAACTCATGGGGAATATTAATGATGTTCTTATTATGGTTAACAATGCCTATGTCCCCTGTTGATTTCTATGTTTTGGATGTTGAATGCAATGCTTCTTGTCCTATTACTTTGGGAAGACCTTTTCTTAGAACTGTTGGTGCCATTATTGATATGAAAGAAGGCACCATTAAATATCAACTCCCACTCAATAAAGGTATAGAACACTTCCCTAAGAAGAGAGAGAAGATTTCTTTTGCCTCTCCTATGAAAACAAAATTTGCTCTTAATGCTTCTTCATTTGAGAACACTTGATCCTTTTTCTTGCTTATTATGCCTAACTTAAAGGCGTTAAAGAAAAGTACATATTGGGAGATAACCCAAAAGTTTTAGATGAGTCTTGGAGGTTATTACTTCACCTCTAATGAGAGAGAAGTAATGATTGGGAAAGTTGTTGTCCTGAAACAAATTTTTGTGCTTCACAGTAAAAATATGCGTAAAATCTCTGTACGTCCTTTTGAGGCGTAAATTTTTGTGCTTCTGCCCCAGGTTTTTATCTAACTTTAGGTAGTTCAACACTTTTTGATTTGAGCAACAGAAGGTCTTCGAAAAAATTCGTCTTTACCTGCTGGTCTGTTTTGACAGATTTCTGCCATTTTCTGCATTTGCTTCTTGTTGGTTCTTTTTTGAGTTCTTTTGGGGAACTGAGCTTTTTGAGGGAAGTGATACAGTATCTTGTGTTTTAATGGAAGTTTTATTGGTGTTAGAACTGAACCTAAAGACTTTTTTATCTTGAGTGCACTAATGTTGCTAATAAAGATTGTGTGAAGTTTTGTATGAAGGAAAATTTTCAGGTGTATGGAAGGAATGAGTAATGAGATGAAGAATGGACTAAAGCTCAAGCTTGGGGATGCCACGCGTGTCACCCCAAGAAATATCCAGGAAGTACAAGCGTCAAATCTTGGGGTTGCCCAAGGCATCCCCTTCTTCATCAATAAAAATCCCAAGTTTCTTCCAAACGCTTTATTTTTATTGTTTCACGCACAGTTGTGTTGTTCTTAGAGCGTCTTCTTTTTTGTTTTTGTTTTGGTTTTTTGTTTGATTAGTTTGCTTAATAAATTGGTTGGACCCCCTCTTTCATACATTGGTTTTCAAATAGTTTGGTTTGTTTTGGAAAAGAGTAGGAAAGTTCATGCTTAAGTGTTAAAGAGAGGTTGTTTTTGACTGTGGCCTATGCTTTGTCATGCCATGCTTGATATTGTTTTGGCTTTATGCTTAGTATTCTTTGTTGTAGCATGACTTGTTATAAACAATTGAGATTGCTTAATGTGCCTTTGAAGAATCATGCGTTGTTTTAGCATATTAAAGCAAAAGTATTGTGGTATTCTCCTTTGATGATTTATTTGGGTTGACTTGTGTAGCATCCCAATTGTCTAACAATTGTAATGCTACTTGGTTTAGTAATATAATGGATACCTCATATATATAATTGTTGCATCATAATTATATCATGCTCATGTCATCATGCCACCTTGCATTTGAGCATCATATAAAACCCTTTTTTTTGGTTCTTCTCTCATATGCATTGTAAATTGTATTTTGCCTCTTGATATTGTATTTGGTTATTGATATATTGTTTAATGCCCAAGTTGAGTTGGGGGCATATCTTTTATTCAACTCCATCACCTTTATCTGTCACCACCTTATAATTCCACCATCCAACTAAATATGAGCTTTGCACTTTATTGGGTTTTACCTCTAGCTCATGTGGGTTGGGATGGATCCAATTCTTTTTCCCACATGCTCTCATCTTAGCATCATGTTGTTTTCACATTATTGATATGTGGAGCCACCTTTGCATGCATTATGAGTAGTGCCCCTTTTTCCTAGCTTTCATATGGATTATTATGGATTTATGCTCATGTTGGGGTATTTTTGGGACTATTAAACATCTAGTGGAATATACACACTAGCAAGTCCCAATTATAATCAAATGTGATCATCTCCATCTACTCCATCTGGAACTTTCCTTTAAATCCTTTTGCTTGGCTTGACTCCACTTTTGGGAATGCATAGGAATAATGCCATGTTAATATTATTGTTTCCACAAGAATAAACATGGCATTAAATATTTTGCATGGGCCATGCAAGAACCACCACATTCTAGTCTTTTGGATTTTATTTGAATCTTTGAGTGGATCATCCCCCATATCTCTCTCTACCCCTGTTCATGCTTGATCTTGCTTGATGCATGCAAGCATCTAAAACCCTACACCCATCTCCATCCATTCCATCACCCCATTATCTCACCCATATCTTTCTTTCAAATAAAACTCTCATGCCTGATCATATGAGGCTTATTCTTTTCTTTCTATCTTTCTCTCCTAGCCTAGTTCTTCTAAACCCTAATCTCTCTTACCCCTCTCTCTTTTTCTATCTCTTAACCCTAAGACCTCATCTCTCCTCTCTCTAACCTAGCTAACCCTAAACCAAGTCTCCCTCTAATCTAACCCTCGTTACACCATCTCCCCCTCTCACCTCGCCTCTCCTCTCACCAACCCGAGCTACCCAACCCCAACCCTAAACCAAACCCTAGCCCGAGCCTTCCTCCCACACTAGCTCTACCCGAGCCTCCCTCTCCCTCTCTCCCTGCTGTGCGACCCCACCAGCCCGAGACCGCCTGCCTTGCCTCCCCTGGCCCACCTGCCAGCTGCCCTACCTGCCCTAGACGAGCTCCAGCTCGAGCACGTGAAGAGGAGAAGGAAAAAGGTGGCCGAGACCACCTTTTCCTCCACCTTACCCACGGCACCCTCCCCTCTCCCTCTGCTACCTACCACCACCTCCCGTCTCCTCGACCTCTCCCAGATCTCCCCAGGCCGCCCCCTTCCTCTCCGTCTACCCCTACCACCGTCTACCCATCGCCGGCCACCGTCGGTCTCCACCGTTTCCCCCTCCTGCAGCCGGTGGCGAGGTGCTCTGGGTGTCGAGGAAGACCGAGGACCCTCCCCTGCTTCGTCCGGTACGAACCAGCGAGGAGGAGGAGGACCAGAGCCCCCAGGACCATCACCGCTCGCCGAAACCCTAGATCGCCGGTCCGCCAGTCTTGTCGTCGATCCGCTGCTCCTCTGCCTGATCTGACCGCCCCAACAACCTCCCGGTGAGCTCCTCCTTCTCCCTGACACCTCCGTCCTCGCCGTGGCTCCCTGTGCTCGCCGAACCTTTCGTCGAGCGGCCTCTGAGCGTCGGCGTGCATGTGCGTCTGCTCGTTGCGCGCCACGGTAGCTACACCTAGCCGTGCCGCGCTTACCCCGCATCAACCCCCGCCTAGTCCAGTGGTCGCCGCCGCCTGCGCGCGCGCCCCAGGTCGCGTGTTCGATCCCCCGCCCCGCGCCGCGCACCGATCGGTCGCCAGCGACGCCGAGAAGATCCACAGTATGGCCTGTGGTCGCTTTGCATATAGCCCCTTTTGTTTTTTCGCTCTTAACCCGCGGTACTCGTGGCCCACTAGTCAGCCGCCCGGACAATCTTGCAGAAAACCCCCCAGCTCTCCAGCCCTCAACCCGCAGCCCCCCGGATCCACGACGTGTCGCCCGCTGGATGGCTGCGCGCGCAGTGGACCCGCGAGATCGCCGGCCCCACCTGTCGGCCTCTTGGTCTAGCCCAGCCGCGGTGAGAAAAACCTGTTCTGCCACTGTGTCGCCCAGTCAGCAGTTGGCCCACTTGTCACTGTCTGTGGCTAGATCTGACTGGGTGACAAAAGAATTTCTGTATTTCTGTCTTAATTCAAACTATTCAAATTGGTTTTTAAATTCAAATTTAAATCTGTTTTCAAATAACTTTTCAAATATTATTCCAAATAATACAAATAATATATGTTTTGAAATCATAAAAATATGAGGAATTCAAATATGCCCTTCAAAATATATTTTGAACACTTTAATTTTCGAGTTGATCAAAATTACAATAAAATGCCCTTTTGCCTTAATTAATTAATAACTTTTGTTTTATAACTCCAAATTTAACAAATAATATGTCTAAAATGATCAGCTCGACGAGACCTTTCTGTTTATGCATTCCATGATCTGAATTGCAGCATGCATTATATAAATATAAAGTATACAGCAACTTATATGAGGTTAAAAGGTGACTAAAACTCAATAAAAGGTTTTATCCTTGTATTCCACACCTCACCCATGCCATGCTACATTATTGCCATGCAAATTGTGCATCATTCATCATGGCATGATTGTTTGCTTGTCGCATTTTAATTCATATGCTTGTGCACTCTATTTATGTTGGCCCTTGTTTGTTTGGTTCTTCTTCGAATAGACGCTGAGCAGGGGATATATCAAGAGACCCAGGAGCACTACCCAGATCCATCCCTCGCTTCAACTGAGCTGCCAGGCAAGCACTACCACATGCTTGCATACATATAGTACCTATTGCCCCTATCTTATTCTTGCATCATTGAGTCGCGATTGCATTAAACTGAATCCCAAGTATTGCATAGCCTTTACTTTTAAACCCCACCGAAGCTTGTTCCTCCATCCCATGAGCCATTACTACAGGAGTTGTTTGAGCCATGCGAGTCGTAGAACAGCATGTGTAGGGTATGTGAGTGTCTGATGGATAACGAGGTACTTAAACAACTTAACCTGAGTAGTAATGGGAAAACTAATGAAAGTGGCACCGGTGAGCAATATCTGTTATTTGGTTTTTCATGCTCACTTGTGTCCCGTAGGACCCCGAGTACTTGATTCCTGTTCCTTGAATATTCGTGCTATCCACATCCGGGAGCCTTATGAACCCCCCTGAGCCAGAGCTTGATTCATTCTTATTTCTTGGGGCCACAAAGTAGTTTGGGGCTTTATTACCATTCTGTACTTATGCCATGCTTTACTGCTTTATTTAAGATTGTGCGAGGAGCACCTGTACTGTTTTGGATCGTGCCACGTTTTCGCGGTAGCGACAAGCCCAGTCACACTTTCGGGTTCCCAGTCGTTTACAGCCACTGACGCAAACCTTGAGTCTGTCTCGGAGCCAGCTAACTTCGTTGCAGGTAGCTTAATGGGGTGGCCCCCTGAAATATTTCTGAATCCTGTGATCGCTTTGTCGTGAATGCCTCGTTGGGATTTGATTTGGTTTTTCCGAGGTTGATCGAGTGTGTGTTGCTATTTGTGCACCCCTGCAGGGTAAAACTTTCTGAAAGCCGTGTCCGCGGTTATGGACGACTTGGAGCACAGTTTCTCGATCATAGACAAGTATAACTAAAGTACCGCTTTTAATTTGACTAAGTACCTGTCTAGTAAATAGTGCAACGCTCATGGAATGGATAATAAAACTGCCAACGGATGGGGGGTTGTTCGTCCGCTTCCTCGTTGGTAAGCGAGGAGGAGGATGGATCTGTTAACATTACCGTTATAACGGCTGTTATTATTTCACGGACATCCGTCTATCTATGGTTAGGCGGATGGTTAGCGAGTATCTATAGAATTGCTAGTATTATCTTTTGCTGCAATTGCGTCACCCCAGGTTGTGTCCCCTTTAGAGGCATAAAGACTTGCTGAGTACCCCTAGGGTCTCACACGATAAATTGTTTGATTCAGATGAACAGGTAAACCCGCAAGATGGATACTGGGTGGAGGAGACGGACGATGTTGGCAACAATCACTCGGTGTAGAGATTCCGGTAACGGGGATCCGTGAGATCTGCGGGCGGGATGTGTTTATTTATGGGGCATCGGATGCCGATTTGCTTCTTATCCATACTCGGATCTTGTTTTCCGCTTCCGCCTGATACTCTGATGTTTGATGTATGAGGAGATATCCTAAACTATTATATCTATCTAGGATATTTGGATCTTGCCGTATGGCGTTGCAATATTTCTATTTCTTTTAGATGGAATGGCTCTGAGGACTGTTGTATGGTGGCTTGCATACATACTCATTTGTGTATGTAGTTGATCCCTTCGCCTACCGATTACGCCGCCCGTTCTTGTCCTGATGTTTGGAAATGGTTAGGACGGCCGAAAGGTCTACCTGTGAGTGGCATTTGGGCCCCACCGTACTATTTTAACCATTTCCGCTCATCCAGGATTGTAACTAGGAGCGTAATTCACCGAGGTAGTTACAATTGGTATCAGAGCCATCCCGCCCTTCAGGGTCTCAGCCAAATGGTCGTTGTCAGTCTAGCAAATATTTTGGTAGCTATGTATACTAGGGAAAAACAAAACGCGAGAGTAGGACTGCTTCCACTTTTCTTCTTACCCACCCACCCACCCTTTTCTGGTAAGGAAGTGTAATGTTTTCAATCCTCTTCTTAAAATTCAAACTAGGATTCACGTGTTCTGGGTTCCTTAGTACCATAGGTTGTGTGTGTGTAATTCCTTGTCTATCTGTTGCATCCAACATGTTATCTTTAATCTGCCTTTGGTTATCAACTGTTGGTACATTCCATACCGCGAGGCTTTTGCAAACCGACGCGATCTATCTGATTTGTTGTATACCGTCGCGATCTGTCTTACTCTTTGTTATCCGACGTTCTCTTGTTTGGGGTGTTCGTTTTCGTAGTTACTAATCTTTAGGTTCATCTTGAGAAGAAGGTGTTGGGATACGTGTTCTACTTATTCATGTGCGGAGTAATGATTTGAGTGCGGGATGGAGTCGCGACCATACCACTACTTTTATCATTCGCTCTTGTATATTGAATTGGTGGAGTCACTAATCTTGATTCGTTAAGTGATTTTGCGCATCTATTGGTATTTTAATGCCGAAATTTGCGGAAAATTTTTCTTTGATAGTTGTGTACCACACTCCTTTTCAGTCGTGTGCGATATGCTTAATATCTTCTAGGTGCTTTGAACTTTGTTGATATTTTAATATCATCTTAGTAAATTGTATCCTTTAATCTTGGTTAATTCCATCTTGGTACTATTTTGGATTATTATTATTCTCCATTATAGTACTGACTTGTGTTTTATATCAATCACAGGATGGCACCACCACGCCGTTCTGAGGAGGACATACAACCTAAACTGGGGGCCGCGTTGTCTAGCATCGCCAATGCCTTGGCAGCAATGCAGCAGAACTAGCAGCGTTTTGAAGAAAGTGTCAGGAGGAATGAGTTTGTTCCGCTACCTCCACCTCCCAAGCGAGGAGACATCAAAAGCTTCCTGAAGTTCAACCCACGCCAATTTGATGTGTCCGATCAACCACTTGATGCTGATGATTGGTTGCGTGAGATGTCAAGGTTACTGGTGACTACTGATGTTCCTGAGCAAGAATGGGTAAAATGTGCCACTCACCTTCTGAAGGGAGATGCAGCTCTCTGGTGGGAGAATTACCTGAAGGCAAACTGCACTGGTTTTCAGCCTACTTGGGGACAGTTCACTGGAGCTTTCAAAGAGCAGTATCTGTCAGAAATTGTCATGGAGAGGATGAAGGAAGTGTTTCTCAACCTCAAGCAGGGCAATGACAATGTCAATACCTACATCAGAAACTTCATGAACCTTTCTCGTTATGGTGGCGATGAGATCTCTGATGACAAGAAGAAGCAAAAGAGGTTCCGGCAAGGGCTCAATGCATCGATTAAATATGCAATCACACATGCAAGGCCGGCATCTTTTCTGGAACTTCAGCATACAGCTCTGCAAGAAGAAGCAAGTAGGCAAGTGTTTGAGGAGTCAAAGAAACACCACCGTGATGCAGCAAGCTCTTCAGCTATGTCAACTCCTTCTAAGCGTCGTGTCTGGGTTCCTAACACCCCACCGTCGCTCCCGGCTCCACCAAGACCTTCAAGCTACGCGTCAAGGCCACCAAACTTCCTCACTGCTGCTCCCAGGGGCTACAACCACCACTACCCTGGAGCGCCTGGCGGAGTCCCTGGCTACGTTGCTCCACGTCCACCTGGTACTTGTTACACTTGTGGAGACACTGGGCATCAAAACTGGAACTGTCCGTTGAAAAACAAAGCTCTTCCTCCACCACCTCCAAGATCTGCGGCAAGCTCTCCTATGGTTCGTGCACCACCACCTCGGGCTCTCAACATCAACACCAAGCCCGGGTCTGCTGTTGCTCGTGCCAACTGTGTCAACGCCGCTCAAGCTGAGCATGCACCTGGAGTTGTGATGGGTATGCTTCCCGTTAACTCAGTCCCTGCACGAGTTTTGTTTGATTCTGGTGCATCGCATTCTTTTGTTTCTCACAAATTTGCACATGAGAATGAGTTAGCGTTGGATCCTCTCCTTAAGCGGTTAATGGTCCTTTCTCCTGGAGAAAAGATGGCAGCTTCTAAAATCAGCCATGGCAATCAAATTGAGATTGGTGGTTCTTCGTTCTCGGCATCCTTAATTGTTCTGGGCAATTCCGACATTGATGTCATCTTGGGCATGGATTGGTTGACAGCAAATGCAGCTGTGATTGATTGTGCTGAACGGTCGGTTTCTCCGAAAATTCCTGAAGGCCATATAGTCTATTCTCCAAGTCTGACTCCTGCTGTTCAGCTTTTCTCTTTGGCGGCTCTGAATGATGATGCTATGGAAGCTATTCAGAGTGTTTCGGTGGTCTGTGAGTTTCCAGATGTCTTTCCTGAAGAGTTGCCAGGTATGCCTCCAAATCGTGAGGTTGAGTTTGTAATTGAGCTTGAACCTGGAACGGCTCCTATCTCCAAGCGGCCTTATAAAATGGGTCCTGCTGAGTTGGCTGAACTCAAACGTCAGCTTGATGAACAAGAGAAGTTGGGCTTCATTCAACACAGTACCTCTTCTTGGGGCAGCCCAACCCTCTTTGTGAAGAAGCGAGACAGGACTGATAGACTTTGTGTTGACTATCGGGCTCTCAATGCTAAAACCATCAAGAATAAATATCCCCTTCCGCGGATTAATGATCTCTTCGATCAGCTAGCTGGAGCTGTGGTATTCTCTAAGCTTGACTTGAGAAGTGGTTATCATCAAATCAAGATTCACAAGGAAGATGTTCCTAAAACAGCTTTCACCACCCGCTATGGCCTGTATGAGTACACGGTCATGTCTTTCGGTCTCACCAACGCACCTGCCACCTTCTCGAGGCTTATGAACTCGGTTTTCATGGAGTATCTTGATAAGTTCGTTGTGGTCTATCTGGATGACATCCTAGTCTATTCTAAGTCAAAGGAAGAACATGAAGAACACCTTCGGTGTGTCCTAAACAAGCTTCGTGAGAACCGCTTGTATGCAAAGTTCTCCAAATGTGAGTTTTGGCTGCCTCAAGTAACCTATCTTGGTCACGTCATCTCTGCCAAGGGCATTGCCGTCAACCCGGAAACTGTAAAGACGATTGTTGACTGGCTCCCTCCTGCTAATGTCAAAGAAGTCCGGAGCTTCCTTGGTTTGGCTAGTTATTGCCGTCGCTTCGTTCAGAACTTTTCAAAGATAGCGAAGCCTCTTACCGATCTCCTCAAGAAAGGCAAGAAATACCTTTGGACTCCTGCATGTCAAGCAAGCTTTGAGACACTCAAAGAGAAGCTCACTTCCACACCAGTCTTGGTTCCTCCAGATACATCCAAGCCTTTCCAGATCTTCTGCGACGCATCTTTGCAAGGATTGGGTGCGGTCCTTATGCAAGAAAAACAAGTTGTTGCTTATGCCTCTCGACAGTTGAAGACGCATGAGATCAACTATCCTACACATGACCTCGAACTCGCAGCAGTTGTCTTTGCTTTGAAAGTATGGAGGCATTACTTGCTGGGCAACCGTTGTGAAATCTTTTCTGATCACAAGAGTCTGAAGTATATCTTCACTCAGCCTGATCTCAACCTTCGGCAGAGGAGGTGGATTGAAGCAATCAATGATTTCGATCTGACCATCAACTACACTCCAGGCAAAGCTAATGTCATGGCCGATGCTCTCAGCCGCAAAGCTTATGTCAGCAATCTCATCCTGGAAGAACAACAGCCTCTCTTGTGCGAGGAATTCCGCAAGCTCAACCTTGAAATTGTGGATCAAGGGTATCTTCTGAACCTTCTGGCAACCCCTCTCTTGGAAGAAAAGGTTCGCTCCTTTCAGCTTGGTGATCCGTACACCAAAAAGGTCATCTCCAACCTGCAGCTTCCGAAGTATGAGTCCTTCCACGTCGATGACCAAGGCACGCTTTTCTTTGAACACCGGATGTTTGTTCCGAACTACCCGGGTTTGAGAGAGCAAGTTCTCAAGGAGGCGCATGATTCTGTTCTTTCTATCCACCCTGGCAGCACAAAGATGTACATGGACTTGAAAACACAATATTGGTGGCCCGGATTGAAACGATATTGTGCCAAGTATGTCTCGGAGTGTGATGTCTGCCGCAGAGTGAAAGCTGTCCATCAGAAACCTTCCGGTCTTCTACAGCCATTGAAACCCCCGGAATGGAAATGGGAGAAAGTAGAGATGGACTTCATCACTGGTTTTCCAAGGTCGCAGAAGGGCAACAATGCAATCTTTGTTGTCATTGACAGGCTTTCTAAAGTGGCTCACTTCTTTCCCGTCAAGGAAACAATTTCTGCAATTCAGTTGGCTGAGCTCTATATCAACAGAATTGTCTCTCTGTATGGGGTTCCGCTTGAGATCAGTTCAGAACGTGGAAGCATCTTCACTTCCAAGTTCTGGGAAAGTTTCCAAAATTCTTTGGGAACAAAATTGAACTTCAGCACAGCTTACCACCCTCAGTCACAAGGACAAGTTGAAAGGATCAATCAGATTCTGGAGGATATGCTCCGTGCTTGCGTCATCTCTTTTGGCATGAAGTGGGAAGAATGTCTTCCTTATGCTGAATTCTCTTACAACAATAGCTTCCAGAAAAGTCTAAAGATGGCACCATTTGAGGCTCTCTATGGTCGCAAATGCAGAACTCCGATTGGTTGGTCGGGTGCAGGAGAAAGAATATTGTTTGGCCCTGACATTGTAACTCAAGCGGAGGAGAAAGTTCACATCATTCTTGAAAATCTGAAGATTGCTCAAAGTCGCCAGAAGAGCAATTATGACAGAAAGCACACGGACATGGAGTATGTCCCTGGTGATCTCGTTTACCTTCGTGTCACTCCCATGAGAGGCACGCACCGCTTTGGTATCAAAGGGAAGCTGGCTCCTAGATACATCGGTCCTTTCAAAATTCGTGGAAGAAGAGGAGAAGTTGCTTATGCTCTAGAGCTCCCGGAAAAACTCAAGGTCCATGATGTTTTCCACATCTCTCAACTCAAGAAGTGCTTCAAGGATCCCGGCAGGACCATGGATCATGAGATTATCAATCTCCAAGAAGACCTGTCTTATCAGGAACACCCCACAAAAATCCTTGAAATCGCAGAAAGAAGGACTCGCAACAAGTCCATCAAGTTCTGCAAGGTGCAGTGGTCGCACCATTCTGTTGATGAAGCCACTTGGGAACATGAAGATGAGCTCCGTGCCAAGTATCCTACCCTCTTTGAGTCTTCTTCTTCTTCCTAGAATCTCGGGGCGAGATTCCTGTTTAGTGGGGGAGAGTTGTAGCATCCCAATTGTCTAACAATTGTAATGCTACTTGGTTTAGTAATATAATGGCTACCTCATATATATAATTGTTGCATCATAATTATATCATGCTCATGTCATCATGCCACCTTGCATTTGAGCATCATATAAAACCCTTTTTGTTTTGGTTCTTCTCCCATATGCATTGTAAATTGTATTTTGCCTCTTGATATTGTATTTGGTTATTGATATATTGTTTAATGCCCAAGTTGAGTTGGGGGCATATCTTTTATTCAACTCCATCACCTTTCTCTGTCACCACCTTATAATTCCACCATCCAACTAAATATGAGCTTTGCACTTTATTGGGTTTTACCTCTAGCTCATGTGGGTTGGGATGGATCCAATTCTTTTTCCCACATGCTCTCATCTTAGCATCATGTTGTTTTCACATTATTGATATGTGGAGCCACCTTTGCATGCATTATGAGTAGTGCCCCTTTTTCCTAGCTTTCATATGGATTATTATGGATTTATGCTCATGTTGGGGTATTTTTGGGACTATTAAACATCTAGTGGAATATACACACTAGCAAGTCCCAATTATAATCAAATGTGATCATCTCCATCTACTCCATCTGGAACTTTCCTTTAAATCCTTTTGCTTGGCTTGACTCCACTTTTGGGAATGCATAGGAATAATGCCATGTTAATATTATTGTTTTCACAAGAATAAACATGGCATTAAATATTTTGCATGGGCCATGCAAGAACCACCACATTCTAGTCTTTTGGATTTTATTTGAATCTTTGAGTGGATCATCCCCCATATCTCTCTCTACCCCTGTTCATGCTTGATCTTGCTTGATGCATGCAAGCATCTAAAACCCTACACCCATCTCCATCCATTCCATCACCCCATTATCTCACCCATATCTTTCTTTCAAATAAAACTCTCATGCATGATCATATGAGGCTTATTCTTTTCTTTCTCTCTTTCTCTCCTAGCCTAGTTCTTCTAAACCCTAATCTCTCTTACCCCTCTCTCTTTTTCTATCTCTTAACCCTAAGACCTCATCTCTCCTCTCTCTAACCTAGCTAACCCTAAACCTAGTCTCCCTCTAATCTAACCCTCGTTACACCATCTCCCCCTCTCACCTCGCCTCTCCTCTCACCAACCCGAGCTACCCAACCCCAACCCCAACCCTAAACCAAACCCTAGCCCAAGCCTTCGTCCCACCCTAGCTCTACCCGAGCCTCCCTCTCCCTCTCTCCCTGCCGTGCGACCCCACCAGCCCGAGACCGCCTGCCTTGCCTCCCCTGGCCCACCTGCCAGCTGCCCTACCTGCCCTAGACGAGCTCCAGCTCGAGCACGTGAAGAGGAGAAGGAAAAAGGTGGCCGAGACCACCTTTTCCTCCACCTTCCCCACGGCACCCTCCCCTCTCCCTCTGCTACCTACCACCACCTCCCGTCTCCTCGACCTCTCCCAGATCTCCCCAGGCCGCCCCTTTCTCTCCGTCTACCCCTACCACCGTCTACCCATCGCCAGCCACCGTCGGTCTCCACCGTTTCCCCCTCCTGCAGCCGGTGGCGAGGTGCTCTGGGTGTCGAGGAAGACCGAGGACCCTCCCCTGCTTCGTCCGGTACGAACCAGCGAGGAGGAGTAGGACCAGAGCCCCCAGGACCATCACCGCTCGCCGAAACCCTAGATCGCCGGTCCGCTAGCCTTGTCGTCGATCCGCTGCTCCTCTGCCCGATCCGACCGCCCCAACAACCTCCCGGTGAGCTCCTCCTTCTCCCTGACACCTCCGTCCTCGCCGTGGCTCCCTGTGCTCGCCGAACCTTCCGTCGAGCGGCCTCTGAGCGTCGGCGTGCACGCGCGTCTGCTTGTTGCGCGCCGCGGTAGCTACACCTAGCCGTGCCGCGCTTACCCCGCATCAACCCCCGCCTAGTCCAGTGGTCGCCACCGCCTGCGCGCGCGCCCCAGGTCGCGTGTTCGATCCCCCGCCCCGCGCCGCGCACCGATCGGTCGCCAGCGACGCCGAGAAGATCCATAGTACGGCCTGTGGTCGCTTTGCATATAGCCCCTTTTGTTTTTTCGCTCTTAACCCGCGGTACTCGTGGCCCACTAGTCAGCCGCCCGGCCAATCTTGCAGAAAACCCCCCAGCTCTCCAGCCCTCAACCCGCATCCCCCCGGATCCGCGACGTGTCGCCCGCTGGATGGCTGCGCGCGCAGTGGACCCGCGAGATCACCGGCCCCACCTGTCGGCCTCTTGGTCTAGCCCAGCCGCGGTGAGAAAAACCTGTTCTGCCACTGTGTCGCCCAGTCAGCAGTTGGCCCACTTGTCACTGTCTGTGGCTAGATCTGACTGGGTGACAAAAGAATTTCTGTATTTCTGTTTTAATTCAAACTATTCAAATTGGTTTTTAAATTCAAATTTAAATCTGTTTTCAAATAACTTTTCAAATATTATTCCAAATAATACAAATAATATATGTTTTGAAATCAGAAAAATATGAGGAATTCAAATATGCCCTTCAAAATATATTTTGAACACTTTAATTTTCGAGTTGATCAAAATTACAATAAAATGCCCTTTTGCCTTAATTAATTAATAACTTTTGTTTTATAACTCCAAATTTAACAAATAATATGTCTAAAATGATCAGCTCGACGAGACCTTTCTTTTTATGCATTCCATGATCTGAATTGCAGCATGCATCATATAAATATAAAGTATACAGCAACTTATTTGAGGTTAAAAGGTGACTAAAACTCAATAAAAGGTTTTATCCTTGTATTCCACACCTCACCCATGCCATGCTACATTATTGCCATGCAAATTGTGCATCATTCATCATGGCATGATTGTTTGCTTGTCGCATTTTAATTTATATGCTTGTGCACTCTATTTATGTTGGCCCTTGTTTGTTTGGTTCTTCTTCGAATAGACGCTGAGCAGGGGATATATCAAGAGACCCAGGAGCACTACCCAGATCCATCCCTCGCTTCAACTGAGCTGCCAGGCAAGCACTACCACATGCTTGCATACATATAGTACCTATTGCCCCTATCTTATTCTTGCATCATTGAGTCGCGATTGCATTAAACTGAATCCCAAGTATTGCATAGCCTTTACTTTTAAACCCCACCGAAGCTTGTTCCTCCATCCCATGAGCCATTACTACAGGAGTTGTTTGAGCCATGCGAGTCGTAGAACAGCATGTGTAGGGTATGTGAGTGTCTGATGGATAACGAGGTACCTAAACAACTTAACCTGAGTAGTAATGGGAAAACTAATGAAAGTGGCACCGGTGAGCAATATCTGCTATTTGGTTTTTCATGCTCACTTGTGTCCCGTAGGACCCCGAGTACTTGATTCCTGTTCCTTGAATATTCGCACTATCCACATCCGGGAGGCTTATGAACCCCCCTGAGCCAGAGCTTGATTCATTCTTATTTCTTGGGGCCACAAAGTAGTTTGGGGCTTTATTACCATTCTGTACTTATGCCATGCTTTACTGCTTTATTTAAGATTGTGCGAGGAGCACCTGTACTGTTTTGGATGCGGAGTGTTTTCGCGGTATCGACAAGCCCAGTCACACTTTCGGGTTCCCAGTCGTTTACAGCCACTGACGCAAACCTTGAGTCCGTCTCAGAGCCGGCTAACTTCGTTGCGGGTAGCTTAATGGGGTGCCCCCCTGAAATATTTCTGAATCCTGTGATCGCTTTGTCGTGAATGCCTCGTTGGGATTTGATTTAGTTTTTCCGAGGTTGATCGAGTGTGTGTTGCTATTTGTGCACCCCTGCAGGGTAAAACTTTCTGAAAGCCGTGTCCGCGGTTATGGACGACTTGGAGCACAGTTTCTCGATCATAGACAAGTATAACTAAAGTACCGCTTTTAATTTG
Source organism: Avena sativa (assembly GCA_916181665.1). Lineage (NCBI taxonomy): Eukaryota > Viridiplantae > Streptophyta > Magnoliopsida > Poales > Poaceae > Avena > Avena sativa. The sequence continues at coordinate 221,451,046 of OV702292.1, forward strand.
ACTAAGTACCTGTCTAGTAAATAGTGCAACGCTCATGGAATGGATAATAAAACTGCCAACGGATGGGGGGTTGTTCGTCCGCTTCCTCGTTGGTAAGCGAGGAGGAGGATGGATCTGTTAACATTACCGTTATAACGGCTGTTATTATTTCACGGACATCCGTCTATCTATGGTTAGGCGGATGGTTAGCGAGTATCTATAGAATTGCTAGGTATTATCTTTTGCTGCAATTGCGTCACCCCAGGTTGTGTCCCCTTTAGAGGCATAAAGACTTGCTGAGTACCCCTAGGGTCTCACACGATAAATTGTTTGATTCAGATGAACAGGTAAACCCGCAAGATGGATACTGGGTGGAGGAGACGGACGATGTTGGCAACGATCACTCGGTGTAGAGATTCCGGGAACGGGGATCCGTGAGATCTGTGGGCGGGATGTGTTTATTTATGGGGCATCGGATGCCGATTTGCTTCTTATCCGTACTCGGATCTTGTTTTCCGCTTCCGCCTGATACTCTGATGTTTGATGTATGAGGAGATATCCTAAACTATTATATCTATCTAGGATATTTGGATCTTGCCGTATGGCGTTGCAATATTTCTATTTCTTGTAGATGGAATGGCTCTGAGGACTGTTGTATGGTGGCTTGCATACATACTCATTTGTGTATGTAATTGATCCCTTCGCCTGCCGATTACGCCGCCCGTTCTTGTCCCGATGTTTGGAAATGGTTAGGACGGCCGAAAGGTCTACCTGTGAGTGGCATTTGGGCCCCACCGTACTATTTTAACCATTTCCGCTCATCCAGGCTTGTAACTAGGAGCGTAATTCACCGAGGTAGTTACAACTTGGCGCATGCTAACACCATGTTATGACTATCCCAAGTCACCATAGCCTTTATGATCCTTTAGTTTTCAACTTGTAGTATCACTTTATGCTTTGATCAATGATGTTTTGTCGCTCTGCATGATTATGGCCATTATTGCTCTCTTAGTTTGTCGCTCCCAGTCTTTTGCTAGCCTCCGTAACCAAGTATGAGTTCCACTCATGCATGCAACTCCTTAAACCAAGTCATTCCAAAGAGTCCACCATACCTACCTACTAGCATATGCTATTCGAAGTATATTCATGTTTTTGTTTACCTTCCAAATTAAACTTGTTATGAGAAAACTAGTGATTAAAGCTCTCACGAACTTGATGGCACACTTACTTTTCTTGCCCTTAATAAACTTGAACCATTGTGTCGTCTATGTTGTATATGCTTGCACTTATTTGTTGGGGATTAGCAGAACCATGCTGTCATGGGGAACGCTTTCAACATTGCACGGGTACTTTGTACCTAGTTGATATCATGCTCTTTTGTCTATGGATGTCGTCGGTGTGAAATGAAAGGGGAGCTTGTAAGTCCATGGAGTTATGTATGTGTGTTAGAGAAACGCCTGGGCCGCTGGTCTAATCCATGCTGACATGGTGGAAACTTGCAGTGTAACCATAATGAGCTGTCTATGAAGCATTCTTCTTATAAAAAAAGAGTCCGATATTGAGAAAAAAGAGAAAAAGAAAAAAAAGAGATGATGAAAAGAGGAAAGAGAGAAAAAAGCACCATATTCCCATGGTAAATAAGAAGATTGCTGAGATGCTTGTTGTCTGCTTGCCTTGTCATTTTGATATGGGGATTCTTCCGTATCATCGGGCAAGGGGTACCCCGTTGACGGTTCTCTATGATACACATGTACTTACAATGACAAGAACTTACCGGTGACTAAACTTGAGTAGCATGAGGGGCGGCCCTCGTATTCAAGGGACATGAGATTTCTAACTTATACTTTGTCAAGCATGTACACCATAGTTTGTTCACTTTAACCTTAATCACTTCAAGATGCTTATGATAGGGGCAATGAGAGCTAAAAGCTATTAAGTACCATAATTTTTGGAAACTCTTTATGGGACTTGAAACCTTACTTCCTTCTATGAAGGCCTTTTTCCACTTATATATTGAGTCTCCACCTTCTATCTTTATGCACCTACTTTGAGAGCACAGTGGCCATTCTTAGTTCTATGTGCATTGTCCCAAGACTTATTGATTGATGCATAGCTTTGATATTGCTTGTTTTAAACTATTTGTATCTAGTCACTCTTATGAACTTTTAAGGTGTCCTATGCATTTATGTTTGCTACTCGACAAGCTGAATGCCACTATGCTATGTTTTCTTTATGTGAAACAAACAAACGTCTTGCAATGCACTGTTATTCATGAATCTTTTGTTTGTGCCTTTTCATGTTGCGTCATAGTCTCTTTGTCTTATTTCTAGAACTTTGTCTTTCATGTTATGATTGAAGTACTATGATCCCAGCTTTGAATGTTTTACAAATATTTTGATCAAGTCTTTGATGGTGCATGTCACCTCAAAAATTATTCTTTCTTTATCACTTACCTACTCGAGGACGAGCAGGAGTTAAGCTTGGGGATGTTGATACATTGCAAATGTATCTATAATTTTTGATGTTCCATGCTTGGTTTTATCTACTTTCTTATGTTTTGTCCACACTTTGGAGTACTTTTCATATGATTTCTTGGACTAACCTATGAACAAGAGCCACAGTGCCAGCTGCCTGTTTTCTGCTGTTTTTGGTTCCAAGAAAGTCAGAAAATGAATATTCTCGGAATTGGACGGGACAAAAGCCAAAGTCATTATTTTACCGGGGGATACCTGGAGCCAGAATACGAGACGGAGAAGGGCCAGAGGGCGGCCACACCACCTGGCCGCGCGGCCAGGCTTGGCCCGCACCAGGGGGTGGTGTGGCCAGCCCAGGCACCCCCTCGGCCTCTCCTTCCGCCTATATATTGCCTCTGATACAGAAAACCTAAGTACCCGATCAAAATTTCACGAAAGAGTCTGTAGCCGCCGTCATCTCCATCCCTAGACCGGGAGGGATCTGAAGCTCTTCCCGGCACCCTGCCGGAGAGGGGAATTCACCCTGGAGGCCTTCTTCATCATCATGCAAGCCTCCGGTGTGATGCGTGAGTAATTCATCTCTAGACTACGGGTCCATGTAGTAGCTAGATGGCTAGTTCTCCTCCTTTGTGCTTTCATGTCTAGATGTTGTGAGCTCCATTCATGATCAAGATCCTCTATTTACAATTCTGCATGTTGTGTTTGCGAGGATCCGATGGATATTGAGATGCTATTTCAGATTGATTATTGATTCTATCATGTCTTTGTTATTTGTGATCTTGCATGCTTTCCATTGTTAGTAGTTATCTTGTCCAAGTAGATGCTAGCAACTCCAAGAGTTAGTATTTATGCTCGATAGTGGGTTCATGCCTCTAGTAATCTGGGGAAGTGACAGAAATCTCTATGGTACTAGATGTGTTGTTGCTACTAGGGAGAAAACAACAATCCTTTGTTCATAGAACAATCGTATTGTTTACATTACATGCAATTCGTAATGCAATTATCTGTTGCTTGCAACTTAATACTGGAGGGGGGTCGGATGATAACCTGAAGGTGGATTATTAGTCAAAGATGCAGTTGGATGACGGTCTATGTATAATGTTGTAATGCCCAATCGAATCTCAAAGGAGTCAAGATGATTAGTATTTCCTTGTATGCTTTCTCGATGTTTGTCAATTGCCCCGCTGTAATTTGTTCACCCAGCATGTTATCTATCTTAAGGATAGCCACCTCTAGTGAACTATGGACTCCGGTCCTTTCTTTTACATTCAATCTACAATCAAGTGTTTAATGCTTTGTGTTTACTTTCTGCAAACTATTACTTCCTTCCATTTGATACGTTTAATCCTTTGTTTTTAGCAAAACCGGTGAGATTGACAACCTCATCGCAAGTTGGGGACAGAGTTCTGTGGTTGTGTTGTGCAGGTCTCCACGTTGCTGCTGGCACCGGTAGTGCGCCCTGCCAACGTTCAGCTAGCTACACCTTTGGGGTGTTTCCTTGCTCCTACTAGATTGATAACCTTGGTTTCTTAACTGAGGGAAACTTACTGGTGTGCTCACAATACCTTCCTCTTGGGGTTCCTCAACGAGCTCGTTAATACACGAGTCAGTAAGCGGATCGTCGCCAGGTGTCATGACGGCGTCGAGGATGCTGAGCGAGACAGACCCATAGAGCCATGAGACGACTATGGCGTCGAGGAGGGACCACTCTAGGGTCGGTGCAGCGGGGGCGTCGGTGTCGAGGTGAACCAGGAGGGCGTACTTGCGGCACGCGGCACAGAAGAAGGTGCGCCACTGATGATGGACGCCGGTGTCAAGCGCGAGCTCGACGGGAACATGACCCTTGATGGAGGAGAGACCAACGGCCTGGGCGTGCAGCGAGGTCAAGGAGAAAGACCCCGCGCTCGACCTAGAGCCAGACCCGCTGGAGGTGGAGGGAAGGGCGAGCTTGGCCTTCTCGGCTTCGGCGGCGTCTTGGACCTCCTTGGCCACAGCGAGGGCCTTGGAAGCGTCATCACCATCGGAGAGAGACATTAGAGGGGTGCGCGGGCAGCGATAGTGCTCGGAGGCGCTGGCGATAGCGGCGCACGGTGGTGGCTTCGGTGGCGGCGGAAGGAGAGGGCAGCGCATGCCTAGGGTGTAGCACCCGGTAAAACCACTACTAGAAAATCGCTTGGTGTTTTTGTTTTGTGCATCATCATGATAGCGTGCTCATGTCATCATGCCACATTGCATTTGAGCATCGTCACGTCATCATGCATTTGTTTGCCTAACAACTATTTTCTAAAAGCCTATCTTTGTTTTCTAAATACCCCTCTTTATTTCAAATAAAAAACTTCGGCCTCTTCTGGATCTTTTATTTGCCTAAAAGCTATTTGCAAAAGATTTTAAAAATGAAACATTTAAAACTATTTTTTTTTACCGGGGGAGGCAGCCCAGCCAGTAGGCCAGGCCACCTACTACCCCGGCAGATCAAACCCTAAAGATCTAGACTAAAACCTAATCCTAGATTACACAAACCCTATCTACACCTAACCTCCCAGCCGCCAGCCGCCAGGCACCCCACCCCGCGTGTCGCTACACACCTGCCAGCACACAGGCTGCCGACGCACACCACTCCCTGGACCCGACCTGGCCACCACCCCGCTCTCAAACGACCCCGCCTTGCCTAATTCCTTGGCCCTACCCCTTTGTCGCCAGCTCGCCCCACCTACCGCAATCCTCGCGACCCTGCCTTCCTCGATCGACAACGATCCCCTCCGCCGCTCGTCCCCCTGCAAAGCTTCGCCGTCCGCACGAACGTCGTTGCCTCGCCCTCTTCCCTCGGAGCCCCGCCCGAGCTCGACCCGGCCCTGCGCGGATCCGCCCTGCACCAAGCTCCACCGCCGCCACGGGCCCCTGCACCACCTCGGCCTCCGGATCCCCCACCCCACCGCTCGGGCCTCCTCTGCTCCGGCCATCCCGCGACCCTCGTCTCTGTCGGCCTCTGGTTGCTGCCGCCTCTGCGTCAACCCTGCGCCGACCTACTTCTACATCGGCGCCACAACTCCTGCTCCGGCCAAGCTACTCCGATGGCCGCCCTGCGTGCTGCTCGTCGTGGGACTACCTCGCCCCGGTCGCCCTTCTCCCTGGTGCTCCAGCACCCACCCGTCCGCCTCGCCGCTGCCGCCTCGGTCGTCTTCTCCTCGAGCCGAGCCGCCACTAGGGCCCTGTCCTGCCCGTGTCATCTCCTGCAGCCCGGCTTCCACTGCGTCCTCCATCTCGCGAGGCTGCCTTCCTCACTATTCTCGCGTCGTGCTGCCTGGGAGCCTCGACCTTATCCGTTCGCTCCCCGTCGCCTTGCGCCACGCCGCTGCCTGTCCGGACAGAGCCCCCTTATCTAAGCCCCGCTCAGCACCGCCCGGTCGCGGCCTCGTCACCGTCCATCGTGCCGCGTGCCTCCTCTATTGCGGGACAGCCGCTCCTGCAGCTCAACCCCGTCTGCCGCGACCTCGACCTCCGGCCGCCGCACTCCTATGCTGCTGCCTCTGCCTAGCACCACCTCGTCTGCAAGCTCTGGTTTCGGTGCGTGCACGTGTGGCCAAGATGAAGCTGACCCGTTGGATGTTGCCACCGCCGGCCACCTATGATCCATCTGTGTTTTATGCAAGATTAGACATTCTCCTTCGTCACCAAGTACTTCTTGTGTCCGCGATGTTGGACGTCAAGGTTGATGCGCGTGACAAGTTCTACCGAACGCGGATAACACCGACAAGGCCTCGACATTCCCTTGTTGACAGGACCGGCTTCGTGTTCTCCTTCAGAAACACCGAGCGACAAGATCTCCTTCTCATACCCAATCCCGGCAAAGACCGATACCGTCAAACCCCGAGACCCCAAGATCTTCGACCCCTAATGTGATCCCCTTTCTGAGACCCCTATTTTTATAAATGACATATAAATTGTTGCATATTAACTTGTGCATACTTGCATGCATATTGTGGGTGTTTGGGTATTTCGATGATTCACCTAAATGAAATATGGAGACCATATGCGGGCTTCTCTAGTCTTATATTAACTCCATTTAAATTTGTGTAGCGAACTGATGATATGTTTTGCCTTGTTAAGACAACATTTAAATTGCGGGGTAGCTAAACAACTTGAACCTTATAATTAATTGTCGGACCCCGGTTCCGCTTAATATTACCTAATTGCACCGCATCTGCATCATATCATAATCATGTTGTATCTTCTGCCGTAGTATTAAATATTACATCCGGTGTTTCTTCTAGTGTTTGCTTCTTCGTGGATTAGGCCGATGAGTTGATGCGAGTATCGACAAGTTCTCCTGATATGAACCTTCGGCAGTGTTTCCTAGGCGAGCATCCTACCTCTTTCTACCTATGTTGCATTTATAGTCTTTACTTCCTCCTGTTGATCTATTGCTATCCGTATTGTGATGCTTTAGTTTTCGTGCACCATTTATACTCCTTGCCGTCTCTATATTGCCATGGACACATCCTATTGCCTGTTGTTTGATAGATAGTCATCCTTGCGAGTCGTAGTTGCTTGCTTATGTATTGCTTCGCGTCGTTGTTGTTCCACCGTTGACGGCAAGTTGGCACATGATAAATGGTGGAGATGCTTAATGGTGGAGATGATCATGACTTTAAATACAACTATTAAATTGTTGGGTTAACTAATGAAAGAGGCACCGGTGGGCAATATATGCTATTTGGTTTTTCATGTCCACTTGTGTCCCGTAGGCCCCGAGTACTTGATACCTGTTCCTTGATTATTCGCACTATCCACATACGGGAGACTCTATGAATCCCCCTTAGCCAGAGCTTGATTCATTTCTTATTTCTTGGGGCCACAAACTAGTTTGGGGCTTTATTACTATCCTGTACTTATGCCATGCTTTACTGCTTTATTTAAGATTGTGCGTGGAGCACCTGTACTGTTTTGGATCGTGCCACGTTTTCGCGGTAGCGACAAGCCCAGTCACACTTTCAGGTTCCCAGTCGTTTACAACCGTCGTCACAAACCCTGGGTCCGTTCCGGAGCCGGCCAACTTCGTTGTGGGTAGCTTAGTGGGGTGGCCCCCTGAAATACTTTATGAATCCTGTGATTGCTTTGTCGTGAAAGCCTCGTTGGGTTTTGATTTGGTTTTTCTGAGGTTGATCGTGTGTGTGTTGCTATTTGTGCACGCCTGCAGGGTAAATCTTTCGGAAAGCCGTGTCCGCGGTTATGGACGACTTGGAGCACAGTATCTCGATCATAGACAAGCATAACAAAAGTAGTGCTATAAATTTGACTTAATATGTGACTAGTAATCAGTTTCACTACAATGGAATGGATAATAAAAGTGCCAACAACTGGTGGAACTGGGGTGTATCGTGTCATATTATACCTGCCTAGTAAGTATTGCAACTCCAATGGAATGAAATAAAAGTGCCAACAACTGCTGGGTTTGGGATGTCACATGCTAATTGTATCTGACTAGTAAGTACTGCAACTACAACTGAATGGTTTACTAAAACTGCCAACTACTTATGCCATCAGCATGACTCATGCTATCTATATCTGACTAGTAAGTGCTGCAACTATAATGAAATGAATAAAACTGCCAACTGTGTGAGTTCCTCGGTTTGACTTCCTTGTTTGGTCTCGAGGGGGAATACCAGGACGGGTATGATTGGTGTTAGTATCAGGTGTTCCCGGATAGGTCTTTCTTATCCCTCTCTAATAGCCGACAGTTGTATTGAGTCTCTATAGGTTGTTTAGTGCATGATTCGCTGCCGCTTCAGTCCACCATACCTATGTAGGCGAGAGCCGCCGAATTCTAGCCTCGCCGTGTACTGGCCTTAGTACTGACGCTCCTCTTTTTCCTTTGCCCTTTGTCAGCACCCCTTTTGTTTTAGCAGGTTTGAGATCGACGTCGTTAGCAGGGTTACCCTTCCGGCTTGGCCTAGGCAGGGTTATGGACGCCATTGGTTATTCTTCAGGGCTCTTAGCCCCATTTGCATCTTGTCCATAGTCGGACACTCTATTATTTTCAAGGTGATTTGCATCTTTGTATAGTATATCTGTATTCTTGACTCATGGAGTCGTTGTTGTATATATATGTTCTGTGGGTTCCATCGTGGACTAATGTGTAATGGTATTACTTCGTTCTCCACCCGCACGCAAGTGCTTGGTGGGCGTCCTTGAATCGTTTCTACGCGGGTTTGGCGGGAAGCGCTAAAACTTGCATAGGGGCGATTCGAGGGTGTTACAGAGTGGTATCAGAGCCCAGTTGTTATGATACCCCACTGGTCCAGCCTGTAGGATAAGCTAGCTAACGGTCGATGTAGAGTGTCGAAACTATTTTTGCAAAATCGGTTGGATAGATCTGATTAGGTCTGTTTTTACTCCTTACCCCTATGCTATTCTCCTCTTACCTTCGCGTGTTTTGAATCTACTCTTATCTTTTCTTCGAGTCCAGGAATTCTCGTGGTTGGGTTGCCGTCGTACCTTCAGGGTTTCGCTTCCTCCTTTGGTAACAGTGCTTCTACATCCGGTCTTCGTGCTATCTGAGGAATCCTTCATCTGTTGGACTTCTCTTTGTTCCTTGTTGTGCCTTCCGTAGTTTCCGACACGACGACATCATCTACGCTAGATCCGATGCAGAGTCTACATCACTCCTTTGTTTCCGAACCTTGCTTGTCGAGATCTCCAGTCTGATTCCAAGAATGGTTGCACGCTTTTCAACTGATTGTGCGGAGTAATAGTTTGGGTGCGTGATGGATTGGCCCCCATGCCGACTACTCATTCTATTTTCTCTCGTACATTGAAGTGGATGAGAATGCATCGTTCTCTCTTTCTACTGGAGTTAGAGGTGGCTTTATTTGTGGATACCTTTACCTTCGCCCTTTGTTTCCCGGAGTGTTCTCTCGACGATCATGAACAACGACCTCTTGTTAGTGGTGTCGCGAGCATCTACACGAAGCGAGAAGATTCAGATCGCCGACCTTCTTCCCGGTACCACGAGGCGGATCTCGAGGGCGAGATCCCTTGTTAGTGGTGTCGAATTGTAGCACCCGATCCACTACTAGAAAATCGCTTGGTGTTTTTGTTTGTGCATCATCATGATAGCATGCTCATGTCATCATGCCACATTGCATTTGAGCATCGTCATGTCATCATGCCTAAGAACTATTTTCTAAAAGCCTATCCTTGTTTTCTAAATACCGCTCTTTATTTCAAATAAAAAACTTCAGCCTCTTCCGGATCTTTTATTTGCCTAAAAGCTATTTGCAAAAGATTTTAAAAATAAAACATTTAAAACTATTTATTTTTATCGGGGGAGGCAGCCCAGCCCGTAGGCTAGGCCACCTACTACCCCGGCAGATCAAACCCTAAAGATCTAGACCTAAACCTAATCCTAGATTACACAAACCCTATCTACACCTAACCTCCCAGCCACCAGCCGCCAGGCGCCCCACCCCGCGCGTCGCTACACACCTGCCAGCACACAGGCTGCCGACGCACACCACTCCCTGGACCCGACCTGGCCACCACCCCGCTCTCGAACGACCCCGCCTTGCCCGATTCCTTGGCCCCACCCCTTCGTCGCCAGCTCGCCCCACCTACCGCAATCCTTGCGACCCTGCCTTCCTCGATCGACAACGATCCCCTCCGCCGCTCATCCCCCCGCAAAGCTTCACCGTCCGCACGAACATCGTCGCCTCTCCCTCTTCCCTCGGAGCCCCGCCCGAGCTCGACCCGGCCCTGCGCGGATCCGCCCTGCACCAAGCTTCACCGCCACCACGGGCCCCTGCACCACCTCGGCCTCCGGATCCCCCACCCCACCGCTCGGGCCTCCTCTGCTCCAGCCATCCCGCGACCCTCGTCTCTGTCGGCCTCTGGTTGCTGCCGCCTCTGCGTCAACCCTGCGCCGACCTACTTCTACATCGGCGCCACAACTCCTGCTCCGGCCAAGCTACTCCGATGGCCGCCCTGCGTGCTGCTCGTCGTGGGACTACCTCGCCCCGGTCGCCCTTCTCCCTGGTGCTCCAGCACCCACCCGTCCGCCTCGCCGCTGCCGCCTCGGTCGTCTTCTCCTCGAGCCGAGCCGCCACTAGGGCCCTGTCCTGCCCGTGTCATCTCCTGCAGCCCGGCTTCCACTGCGTCCTCCATCTCGCGAGGCTGCCTTCCTCACTATTCTCGCGCCACGCTGCCTGGGAGCCTCGACCTTGTCCGTTTGCTCCCCGTTGCCTTGCGCCACGCCGCTGCCTGTTCGGGCAGAGCCCCGCTCAGCACCGCCCGGCCGCGGCCTCGTCACCGTCCACCGTGTCGCGTGCCTCCTCTATTGCAGGACGGCCGCTCCTGCAGCTCGACCCCGTCTGCCGCGACCTCGACCTCCGGCCGCCGCACTCCTATGCTGCTACCTCCGCTGCAGGTGCCCAGCACCACCTCGTCTGCAAGCTCTGGTTTCGGTGCGTGCGCGTGTGGCCAAGATGAAGCTGGCCCGTTGGATGTTGCCACCGTCGTGAAGGGAATATGCCCGAGAGGCAATAATAAAGTGGTTATTATCTTATTCCATGTTTATGATAAATGTTTATTTTGCATGCTATAATTTTATTGATCGAAAATGTCAATACATGTGTGTTTAATAAACAAAAAGGGTTCCTAGTTATGCCTCTCTTATAGACTAGCTCGTTGATTAACAAGATGATCAAGGTTTCCTGATCATGGACATTGGATGTTGTTAATAACGAGGTCACAACATTGGTGGAATGATGTGATGAACATTCATCCAAAGTATAGCATTACGATCAAATTCATTATGTTTATATTTATATAACATCATACGAAGTAATATTTATCCTTAGACCATGAGATCATGTTAATTGCTAACACCAGAAGAGTATCTTGATAACATCAAACGTCACACCGTAACAGGGTGACTATAAAGATGGGTTCAGTGCTACGAAGGTGTTATGTTGAGGCTCATGGATCAAGAGTGGAATTTGTCAATCCCGATGACGGATAGATATACTCTGGGCCCTCTCGGTGATATCACATTAAGATAGCTTGCAAGCAAGTGATGTGATCACTAGAATGTTATATCACGGGAACGAGAAAAGAGTGCATGTCGGCAATGAGATCAAACTAGGTATAGAGATACCGATGATCGAATCTCAGACATGTAATATATCGCGAGACAAAGGGATTTAGTTACTAGCGTTAAAGGTTCTCACGATCACAGAAGTCATCCTTGAATGTGTAGGAGTCAGTATGGATCTCCAGGTCCCCCTTCTGATTATTGATCTGAGAGGGGTCTCGATCATGTCTGCATTATTTGCGAACCGTAGGGTGACACACTTAAGGGATACCGACACCATTTGGAGCAAATATGTTTCAGATAAAGATTTAAGAAAGCGCTGGAATTATTTCAATAGACACCAAAACTGTTTTGGGTGAAATTGGTTCTGCATGTAATATTGAAATGTTGCAGGGGGTTTTATGTGAATGTTTGATAATTAAAGTAATTAACAAAATTCTGAATAAAAATAATAAAAGAGTTCTATTAAATGAGAGAGCATTAGAAATTCAATGCATTTAAAGTGGAGACTTTAAAAGAGAATGTGAAGGGGCATTTTAATGTGGAGGGGTTACCACCACATGAATGGAGGAGGTGAAGAGGCACCTCCTCCATGCGCCGGCCATGAAGGAGGGGCACCCCCTCCTCCTATAAAAGGCCACCCTCTCCTCACTTCTCACACACACCTCCTTGTGAAGGATCTCTCTCCCCCTCTAGTATTATTTCCCCATGGTCTCGGATTAGCGAGATACATGTTCCCGGTGGCTTTATCTGGAAAGGAGTTGCTGCTTCCGCTGCTTTGCTGGAGAGAGGGACGGAAGTTGTCGGGGTACCGGACGTGTGTGTGATCACGGATGCACCGCTGCTTTGTGGTGCTGGACTTGGTGGTGCTGGAGCTGGATCTGAAGGACGTGCTGGAGCCGGACCTGCTCGGACTTCCTCACGATCTTGAGATCGGCAAGTGTACGACTACATCAACCACGAGTTCCTACTCATTAACAAAACTCATTGTCTTTGAGGGTAAGTTCTCTATGGATGTATGTCCACCCGTTGCTTTGTACCTAGTAGATAGATCTTGGCGTGTAGTTCTCATCGTAGGAAATTTTTTGTTTTCTATGCTGCGGACCCAATAGTGGTATCAGAGCCTGATCTATGCGTAGGTGCTTTGCACGGGTAGTACACATATGTTTATATGTGGGCGATGATGACCATGTTATTGCATCTTCTATGTATTTTGGATATTGGTGGCATAGTGGGATGAAGCGGCCCGGACCAACCTTACATGTCATCGTACATGAGACCGGTTCCACGACTGACATGCAACTAGTTTTGCATAAGTGGCTGGCGGGTGTCTGTCTCTCCTACTATAGTCAATATCTGATTTACAACGAGTTGCTAATAACTTGGTTATCCTAGTTGTGGTTCATGTTCGTAGGTAAGAACGGTTCTATCTCCGAAAGCCCTAAGCCACGTAAAACTTGCAATTGATAAATTAGAGGCGTCTAGTTTAGATCCTTGCTGGGCTAGTGTCTTGATATGATATTGTTGTAAGTAGATGTATGATAGATACTCTTACAACACACTCAACGTCTAAGTTCCATAGACCTTGGCCTTACACACAAAGGAATGCTAGAGATCATACCACGATGCAAGTGATAGAGATCAAATGCATGGACCATATCATCTCACTTTACACATTAGATGTTAGCATCTTATACTGCTAGTTTGGCGTTTTCTGTAGCATTATAAGATGATCCCTCATTTAGATATCAAGATAAAAATGTGTTCTTCCTTAAGTATGCACCATTCTGTGGATCGTGTTTCGAGACATCACGTGATGATCGGGTGTACTCGAATCTACGCTTTCATAGGAACGGGTGTAAGACAGTTTTACACACGTGAATACTAAGGTTCTTACTTGTCGAGCCTAGCATGTACATACATGGCCTCGGAACACGGACCGAAAGGTTAAGCATGAGTCATATAGTTGATATGATGCCCATATATATGCTCGCCTTTGAAGCTACATCAACTCACGTGATGATCAGACTTGGTGTAGTGGATTTGGTTCATGTAATCACCAAAAAGACACGAGGGATGTCGTTTTTGAGTGGGAGTTCATTTCTAATTTGGATTAGTCGAACCAAATTTGTCATAAATTAAATCAAAGTGAATTTGCATAGTTTGTTGTAGTCATTGGCATTCGTTTTCTACCTTATGCTTAGTTTTTATTTGAGATAATAGAACTATAGAATTCTGGATATTTACTTTACGAACTGGTATCGTATTATTTTGAATGTCAATTTAAAGTTTATAAGTCCTACTGCAAACTTTCAGCAAACTCTATTTACTCCATGAAGTTTAATAAGTAGTATTAAATCAAGAGTAAGAGTTCCAATGTTAGTATCTAAAGTATCATGTTGGCCTCCATGATTATTGATATTCAAAAGTTGTTTTAATATCAAGACTATAGAGGAGCTGGAAATTGTTTCAGAAACCATCATGTGTGAAAGATATTGTGATATCTGAAACAATGTTTTTTTTGGTTGCATTATGATAGAGTATAATTTAGCAAAATACATGTTCTCATATTGTATGAGAATTTGTGAAGGATGGAGATGCTAGGCATCCGGATCTCCCAAAAAGGTTTTTGGGAACTAAAATTACACTCGTCATTCTTCCTTATAGGCTATAGTAGCTTGATCATGAAAGTTGTCATGATAAGGATGAATAGAAGATGTAAGTAAAATTTTTACTACACTAATAGATTACTAAAGAATGGATTTTTGAAAGAATACCAAACATTTGATGATGGTGATCCACTTCAAAGTGCAAGTCCTAAGGTATTAGTATTTGACTATATACGCTTTGTACTATGTGTCATGTGAATGACACCACTATTGATGTTCATAGATTCTTTTAAAAGGAAAAGGAATTGCTAAAAGAGAATCTATAAAATATTTGGCAGAAAAGAAAAAGTTGGAGATGTCCAACTTAGGTATATAGAAGATATACACGTTATGGTTGTATTCCTTGCTTGTTAAACAATGTGGTTCTGAGGTATTGGATACCGGTATTGGATACCGAATTCGTTGGTATGAAGTTTCATACAGGACAACGCAATTCATGAACTACAATGGCCAAAGTAACTAGCAAGAGAATAAGTGATGATGTTCATCGAAAACAAATAAAGTGTTATTGTGTTTTTCGTTATCGTCAAACCTAGCCTTCAAGATTTGTTTAAATAACTGTTATTTTGTTCCGGTATTATGAGAACAATGGTTGTTCAAATAATTACCGTATTCCATAAAGGATGGATGAACTTTTACAAGTCTAGTGGGAGAAATCACATCCATAAACATTATTGCTAAAATGTCGCAAGACAAACGATTAAAAGATCACTTATGAATTGACATCGCTGTTTAAATTATATCGGAACGAAAACATGAAGAAACTCCATGTTGATGGATTTTAGGAGTCTTTGATTTTGATCAATTGACGCATGTGAGACTTTCCTCAAGATAATTGAAACTCCGTCCATAGGCCAGAGAGGAATGGATGACTAGCTTATTGGAAATTATGCATGCTGATGTGCATAGTCCATTATGTGTAGCCATATGCAATGGATCTTTTTTGCTTCATATGCTTTCTTCGAAAATTTGAGTGAATATATCTATATATTTACTTAATAAGGAAGAAGTATGAAACATTTGAAAGTTGTTCAAAGACTTTCAAGATGAAGTGAAAAATCATTGTAACAAGAAAATAAAAGAGTTTATGATTTGATCGTAAAGGAAGATATTTGAGTTACATGTTTAGCAAAAACACCTAAGACTTGAGGAATTGTTCCATGATTTGTGTTTCCCGGTAAACCATAGGAGTATGGCATATTCGAGAGATGAAATGAAACCATGTTTGACATGGTAAGATCAAGGGTGTCATTTATAAAACTGCCATTATGTTTTAAGGATTGAAGCTTTAGAGACTACCGCTTTTACACTGAAAAGAGCACCATCGTGATCCGTTGAAATGACACCATATGAGTTATGGTTTGGGATAAAACCCGAATTGTCTTTTCTTAAGTTTTGGTATGCTATGCATAAGTAAAATGTTTACAACCAAAGTCGGATAAGCATGTCTTTGTAGGTTATCCCAAAGAATTTGTTGGGAATTTCTCCATAACACCGAGGACAAAAGAGTTTGTCGCTTGGAACGTCAAGTTTCTTGAGAAGGAATTTTTCATGAAAAGTTAAGTGGGAGGACAATAGAACTTTGATAAGGTTGTTGAACCTTAGCTATATGTGCTAAGTAGCGCAGCGCCAGAAAGTGTCCCGGTGGCGGCCACAATGCTCATGGCTCTCGTGATTACAAAAGGTGTGATCTCGGAGATTAGAGTTCCTATAGAACCGTGTGGGTCGGTAAGAATCAAATAGTAAGATTTGATAAGCAAGTCGTTATTGTTTTGACAATGATGAACCGACTACATGCAAAGAAGCGATGATGGGCCCTGACTCCATAAAATGACTAGAAGTCATAGAATCCGTGATAGTATCCATACACGAGAAATCAAGTTTCTGAACTTGGAAGACCCTCCGGAAAGGCGTGAAGCCTATCGGTCGTGTTTGGATCTATAAAGAAATAAGACATGGATGTTTAACATCTACGAAATAGTCGACATGTCAGAAAGAAGTTTACGACAATGTTCAAGGAGTTGACTATGGCAATATTTGATCTTTCATAGTGATATATAGTCTTGACGGATTAATGTAGCAACCACTACATATAATTTGGTATATGGTAGTTGAATAAACAAAACAAGGTTCTTCTAATAGAACGGTAACCTAGGACATGTACATGACATGGCCCGAAGGGTTTTGTTAATTCAAAGGGTGCTAAAAGGGCATGTAAACTTCAATAGTTGAAGTAAGCATAGCGGAGTTGGAACCTTCACCATGATGAAACTGTTAAAAGAGTTTAAATTCATCGGAGATGATGAAGATGCTTGCATTCGCAAGAAATTAAGTGGGAGCGCTGAGACATATTTCTAATACATTATGTAGAGGACATATTGTTGATTGGAAATGATGTATCTTGTATTGACACAAGTTAAGAATTTCATTAAAATAAGATTTCGATGAAAGACGGGCAAACCCGGAATATTTGGCATCAATATCTATATGGATATATTAAGGCGCAAATATGGTTGTGCCATACATACATATATGAGATATTGAAAGGGTTCAATATGGAAACAACAAGAAAGGTTCTTGCTGCATGGAAAGAATTGTATCAAGATTCAAGTATTTCAACACTTGGTGAGTAAACTCACATGAAGATTTTGATCGATTATACCATGATATGTATATATCCAGAATGTCCTATGCTCTAAATGTTATGAGCATATACCAGAATGATTCATAAGATGATCATTGGACAATAGTAAAGATATTCTTATGAGCTTTGGAAGAACTAAGAATATATCATGTATAAGTGACAAATAGTTAAAGGTAGTTCATTGTAAAGTGTTACATTGATACTAATTTTGTCACAAGATACAAATTAAATTTATCTCAATTTAGACTATGGGTGACACAATGTAATGGAAAGGATGTTCCATGATGGATTTGGATGAGTTCCAAAGTTGAGACATTGTGACGGATACTACAACAAAAAGGCTAAGTATATAACTGCTATAGTAGCAGCAAAGGAGGGCATTTGTGTTAAGTAGTTTGTTATCAAACTAGGTGTGGTTAAAAGTGGGGTAATACTATGAAGATATATTGTGTGACAATAATATCAACATATTTTGAGCCAAACGAACTAAAGGTCTCACCAAAGGACCAAATTTATACAATGCCATCTCATTTGAGAATGAGTGATGCCTAGGGACGCAAAGACATGCAAATACACACGGACCTGAAACTGTCAGATCCGGAGATTATGTTAACCACTAGCAATAGCGTATATGCAACACAAGAAAGCCATAAGTGTTCAATACGCAAAGTTTTTCAAACTAGATTATTGACTCTAGTGCAAGTGGGAGACTGAAGGGAATATGGCCGAGAGGCAATAATAAAGTGGTTATTATCTTATTCCATGTTTATGATAAATGTTTATTTTGCATGCTATAATTGTATTGATCGGAAACGTCAATACATGTGTGTTTAATAAACAAAAAGGGTTCCTAGTTATGCCTCTCTTATAGACTAGCTCGTTGATTAACAAGATGATCAAGGTTTCCTGATCATGGACATTGGATGTTGTTAATAACGAGGTCACAACATTGGTGGAATGATGTGATGAACATTCATCCAAAGTATAGCATTACGATCAAAGTCATTATGTTTATATTGCTATAACATCATACGAAGTAATCTTTATCCTTAGACCATGAGATCATGTTAATTGCTATCACCGGAAGAGTATCTTGATAACATCAAACGTCACACCATAACAGGGTGACTATAAAGATTGGTTCAGTGCTACGAAGGTGTTATGTTGAGGCTCATGGATCAAGAGTGGAATTTGTCAATCCCGATGACGGATAGATATACTGTGGGCCCTCTCGGTGATATCATATTAAGATAGCTTGCAAGCAAGTGATGTGATCACTAGAATGTTATATCACGGGAACGAGAAAAGAGTGCATGTTGGCAACGAGATCAAACTATGTATGGAGATACCGATGATCGAATCTTGGACATGTAATATATCGCGAGACAAAGGGATTTAGTTACTAGCGTTGAATGTGTAGGAGTCAGTATGGATCTCCAGGTCCCGCTTCTGATTATTGATCTGAGAGGGGTCTCGATCATGTCTGCATTATTCGCGAACCGTAGGGTGACACACTTAAGGGATACCGACACCATTTGGAGCAAATATGTTTCAGATAAAGATTTAAGAAAGCGCTGGAATTATTTCAATAGACACCGAAACTGTTTTGGGTGAAATTGCTGAAATTGGTTCTGCATGTAATATTGAAATGTTGCAGGGGGTTTTATGTGAATGTTTGTTAATTAAAGTAATTAACAAAATTCTTAATAAAAATAATAAAAGAGTTTTATTAAATGAGAGAGCATTAGAAATTTAATGCATTTAAAGTGGAGACTTTAAAAGAGAATGTGAAGGGGCATTTTAATGTGGAGGGGTTACCACCACATGAATGGAGGAGGTGAAGAGGCACCTCCTCCATGCGCCGGCCATGAAGGAGGGGCACCCCCCTCCTCCTATAAAAGGCCACCCTCTCCTCACTTCTCACACACACCTCCTTGTGAAGGATCTCTCTCCCCCTCTAGTATTATTTCCCCATGGTCTCGGATTAGCGAGATACATGTTCCCGGTGGCTTTATCTGGAAAGGAGTTGATGCTTCCGCTGCTTTGCTGGAGTGAGGGGCGGAGGTTGTCGGGGTACCAGACATGTGTGCGATCACGGATGCACCGCTGCTTTGCGGTGCTGGACTTGGTGGTGCTGGAGCTAGATCTGAAGGACGTGCTGGAGCCGGACCTGCTCGGACTTCCTCACGATCTTGAGATCGGCAAGTATACGACTACATGAACCACGAGTTCCTACTCGTTAACAAAACTCGTTGTGTTCAAGGGTAAGTTCTCGATGGATGTATGTCCACCCGTTGCTTTGTACCTAGTAGATAGATCTTGGCGTGTAGTTCTCATCGTAGGAAATTTTTTGTTTTCTATGCTGCGGACCCAACACGCCGGCCACCTATGATTCATCTGTGTTTATGCAAGATTAGACGTTCGCCTTCGTCACCAAGTACTTCTTGTGTCCGTGATGTTGGACGTCAAGGTTGATGCGGGTGACAAGTTCTACCGAACACGGATAACACCGACAAGGCCTCGACATTCCCTTGTTGACAGGACCGGCTTCGTGTTCTCCTTCAGAAACACTGAGCGACAAGATCTCCTTCTCATACCCGATCCCGGCGAAGACCGATACTGTCGAACCTCGAGACCCCAAGATCTTCGACCCCTAATGTGATCCCCTTTCCGAGAACCCTATTTTTATAAATGACATATAAATTGTTGCATATTAAATTGTTCATACTTGCATGCATATTGTGGGTGTTTGGGTATTTCGATGATTCACCTAAATGAAATATGGAGACCATATGCGGGCTTCTCTAGTCTTATATTAACTCCATTTAAATTTGTGTAGCGAACTGATGCTATGCTTTGCCTTGTTAAGACAACATTTAAATTGCGGGGTAGCTAAACAACTTGAACCTTATAATTAATTGTCGGACCCCGGTTCTGCTTAATATTACCTAATTGCACCGCATCTGCATCATATCATAATCATGCAGGATCTTCTGCCATAGTATTAAATATTGCATCCGGTGTTTCTTCTAGTGTTTGCTTCTTCGCGGATTAGGCCGATGAGTTGATGCGAGTATCGACAAGTTCTCCGGATATGAACCTTCGGCAGTGTTTCCCAGGCGAGCATCCTCCTTCTTTCTACCTATTTTGCATTTATAGTCTTTACTTCCTCCTGTTGATCTATTGCTATCTGTATTGCGATGCTTTAGTTTCCGTGCACCATTTATACTCCTTGCATCCTCTATATTGCCATGGACACATCCTATTGCCTATTGTTTGATAGATAGCCAGCCTTGCAAGTCGTAGTTGCTTGCTTATGTATTGCTTCGTGTTGTTGTCGTTCCATCGTTGACGGCAAGTTGGCACATGACAAATGGTGGAGATGCTTAATGGTGGAGATGATCATGACTTTAAATACAACTATTAAATTGCTGGCATAACTAATGAAAGAGGCACCGGTGGTCAATATATGCTATTTGGTTTTTCATATCCACTTGTGTCCCGTAGGCCCCGAGTACTTGATACCTGTTCCTTGATTATTCGCACTATCCACATACGGGAGACTCTATGAATCCCCCTTAGCCAATGCTTGATTCATTTCTTATTTCTTGGGGCCACAAACTAGTATGGGGCTTTATTACTATCCTGTACTTATGCCATGCTTTACTGCTTTATTTAAGATTGTGCGTGGATCACCTCTACTGTTTTAGATCGTGCCACGTTTTCGCGGTATAGACAAGCCCAGTCACACTTTCGGGTTCCCAGTCATTTACAGCCGTCGTCACAAACCATGGGTCCGTTCCGGAGCCGGCCAACTTCGTTGTGGGTAGCTTAGTGGGGTGGCCCCCTGAAATATTTTATGAATCCTGTGATTGCTTTATCGTGAAAGCCTCGTTGGGTTTTGATTTGGTTTTTCCGAGGTTGATCGTGTGTGTTGCTATTTGTGCACCCCTGCAGGGTAAATCTTTCTGAAAGCCGTGTCCACGGTTATGGACGACTTGGAGCACAGTATCTCGATCATAGACAAGCATAACTAAAGTAGTGCTGTAAATTTGACTTAATATGTGACTAGTAATCAGTTTCACTACAATGGAATGGATAATAAAAGTGTCAACAACTGGTGGAACTAGGGTGTATCGTGTCATATTATACCTGCCTAGTAAGTATTGCAACTCCAATGGAATGAAATAAAAGTGCCAACAACTGCTGGGTTTGGAATGTCACATGCTAATTGTATCTGACTAGTAAGTACTGCAACTACAAATGAATGGTTTACTAAAACTGCCAACTACTTATGCTATCAGGATGACTCATGCTATCTATATTTGACTAGTAAGTGCTGCAACTATAATGAAATGAATAAAACTGTCAACTATGTAAGTTCCTCGGTTTGACTTCCTCGTTTGGTCTCGAGGGGGAATACCAGGACGGATATGATTGGTGTTAGTATCAGGTGTTGCCGGATAGGTCTTTATTATCCCTCTCTAATAGCCGACAGTTGTATTGAGTCTCTATAGGTTGTTTAGTGCCTGCTTCGCTGCCGCTTCAGTCCACCATACCTATGTAGGCGAGAGCCGCCAAATTCTAGCTCGCCGTGTACTAGCCTCAGTACTGGCGCTCCTCTTTTTCCTTTGCCCTTTGTCGGCACCCCTTTTGTTTTAGCAGGTTTGAGATCGACGTCGTTAGCAGGGTTACCCTTCCGGCTTGGCCTGGGCAGGGTTATGGACGCCATTGGTTATTCCTCAGGGCTCTTAGCCCCATTTGCATCTTGTCCGTAGTCGGACGCTCTATTGTTTTCAAAGTAATTTGCATCTTTGTATAATATATCTGTATTCTTGACTCATGGAGTCGTTGTTGTATATATATGTTCTGTGGGTTCCATCGTGGACTAATGTGTAATGGTATTACTTCGTTCTCCACCCGCACGCAAGTGCCTGGTGGGCGTCCTTGAATCGTTTCTATGCGGGTTTGGCGGAAAGCGCTAAAACTTGCATAGGGCCGATTCGAGGGTGTTACATAGGGTTAGGTTTTGCGCTCTGATACCATGTAAGATAGGGGAACCACACATTGTGGTGCCTTGTATTGCTCCTTATATAGACTTACAAGGCTAGAGTCCGTACCGTACAATACACGGATAGTTATACACAGACTACACATATACAACCATATATCTATACAAATACAATATGGTTCTATATTCTAACACTTTTGACATACACATGGACATTTTGCTTGTTGTAAAGGCATATAGAGAAAGTAGAAAAACATACTCCCTCAGTCTCAAAATAGATGTTGCGGATTTGCCAAAATTTGGATGAATCTTACACCATCTAGTATATAGATTCATCGAAATTTTGATAAACCTGCGACATCTATTTTGAGACGGAGGGAGTAGTAGATTTAATCTAGAAGATTTTGTCTCGTCTTCGCCTAGTCATCGGACTCGGAATCAGTGTGGTAGTGCCTACTGCACATGGTCTCGTCGAAAATGCAGACGGTGAGCATGACTTCACCATCGTACATGAAGACGACGAAGTGCCCAACCTCAATGTCGTGCACACGGTAGAAGCATTTCCACCCGTTGTCGAGATACATCTGGTCGAGACGTTCGAAATAGCACCTCCACGGTCCATAGGCCCGTCGAGCCGCCGGGCACCTGCATCACGACATGGTGGGGATGCTGCCCGTCGACGAGGGTGGCGAACTTCGTGGGGAGATGAAGTTTGTCCCCGTTCATGCCCAGGTGGATAGTGACGCAGAACTCAAAACAGTCAAGATTGTTGATGGCCGCAGGTGGTGGCGAAGGCGAAGGAGATGGCGACGCTAGTAGCGACGGGGAAGGCACCAGCGAAATGTCCTAGCCTCGCCCCCCCCCCCATGTCGCCCTCTTCGACCTCGCCCACGCCCATGACCCGGTGATCATCCCACCCACCCTCCCCTCGATCCTATGTTGTCTGCCATGGCTGTTGTGTTGCCTCGGGAGGTAGGGAATGGAAGGTGGTGATGTTTAGAGAAGATGGTTGTCGGGGCGTGTTGGCGAGGGCATTGAATGCCGAAGCGGTGGCCCATATGCCGGTATTGATGTCGAGCAGTCTGGCCAAGCGTCGGACGGCGCAGCGACGAAGCCAGCCTACGAGTCAGCCTACTCTATTGATGGCGTTTGGGGTTGAAGATCAGTAGCCGTTGGGTCGCTGCCAGGCGAGCCCATGAAAGACGCGAGAAGACGAGGGGAGGGGGGGCATACACGACGTCTGCGGCGACACACTCCCCACGTATATTTAGACAAGAAATTGGTTGGTCCGGACAATCGTGATTGTTTGGGTCGAGCTCAGGTCAGAGCAAGGTGCCATCAGGCTTTTAACAGGCAGTCTCACTATCGAGCATAAGTGTCCCGGAGAAGAAATTGTATACTCCCTTTGGTCCGAAGGCGGCCCGCTGGGCGCGAGCTAGTGCGTGTGGCTGGAGAATTGTCTCCGTTCCGGCATGCACGGTCCACACCGGGCCGGACAACGCCACTGTTCACACCCCCACGCCAACCGTCGCGTCGCGTTCGTCTCGGGCCCGGTCGATGGAGTGGGATCGCGGGCGGCCGCTGACGTCAGCGCTCACCACGCCTGGCGGAGGCCCACCCGGCAGCGAGGCGCGGGCCGGCTATAAAGCGCGCCCGCCTCCCTCTGCCCTGGCATCGGAGCCAAGCGTGCTGTCCGTCCCCCAACATCTTGCCTTATCGGTCACCCGTACGTTGCAGCACATCACAGAGATACTAGAACTCTCGACGAGTTTCCGGCCGGCCCGCGTAAGGATCGATGGCACCCACGGCGGCGGAGCAGGGGGAGCAGCACGCCAGGAAGGCGGTGGGTCTCGCGGCGCGCGACGCCGCCGGCCACCTCTCCCCGCTCGCCATCACCCGGAGGTACGTCGTACCCGCCCTCGCCTCGATCGCCGCCCGCCCTACGTCGGGTTCTCGTGTGTCCGTCCGGCGTACGTGGCTAGTGGCTACCGCGCGAATCTAGGTAGGTTTTCGTGCCGTCGATACGCAACATCGGGCGAGAGACGAAGGCCGGGTCCCGCCGGCTGGATCCGAACTCCGGCGGTGCCCTGCGCCGTCCGATCTGGCCGCTGGTTGCTATAGTCTTTTTTTTTTCCTAGAATTCCTGGGCAGTGTACGTACCCCCCCCTGCATCTGCATGCTTCATCAGTGGAATAATTTATTCTCCAAAAATTGTCGTGTAGCTATGGCGGATGTTAAAGCTTGGTCGTATCTCGGATTCGTACAATCAATTAGCGACAGAGCGTTAACGTCTCTGGGGCATATCCTCAACGTACGACAACCCTTATGATTCTAGCTGATTTGCGTGGCCAACAGTCCTGCACAGCCTTATCTCTGTTTGTTCCGATGCAAATTTTAAAAATAGTCCCGTGCCTAGATTTACACATGCATGTAGATTGTTACGGAAGTCTAATTCGGCTTACCGTGTGCATATAGACCCACTGTTACTCTTTCATCTAGTAAAAGATTTCTGATAAACCGATCAGGTATATTTGTCGCAAATAGTAGTATGAATTACTATGTGATGAACAACAAGAAAATTAACGATGACGTCACTGTTTTTCTTTTTGGGGAACCTCTGACGCCACTGAATTATTTTTGGAGTGGGAATCTTTGAGGCCTCAGTTGGTTGTGAAGACAAGTCACCCTCACTTATTTGTCAGTCAGTACCAGCTAACACCTAGCGGTACAACTGTGTATATATCGCCTTTTGCTCTTTCCGTGTGTGGTATGAATTGAGTGGCTCATGTGGGCGAACCTCAACGGCACACACCCGTTTCAGTGACCGCATTCAACCGTAGCAATTGACATGCTCGGACTGGCCCGCGCACTAGTTGTTGCCATCTTCATCATTATTATTGCTGCCTTATTTGGATTGAAATTTCCTAGTAATCAAAAGATTCTAATTTCCTAGAGAATTTGGCTAATTTCAGTAATAATATGATGCTTCTTTTAGACTGTATAAATCGGGGAATTAATATAAATATAATTGGAGATAGGATAGAGTATATCTTAACCTTGGTTGTTAACCTAATTTTTATTAGGGAAATCCATCCATTCTAGTACCTTTTATTAGGGAAATCCATCCATTCTAGTACAAAGTGGGTAAACTGTGTCTGTCCATTACGTGATTGTACTTTGCAATTGGAAAGGCAACTTGTGTAGTTTATATGTAGTGGGAGCAGCTTCTGTGGTGTAAATATAATCGGAGAGGATAAACGGTATCTTAACCTTTGTTGTTAACCAAATTTTTATTAGCGAAATCCATCCATACTATACTTACAAAGTGGGTAAACGGTGTCATTACGTAGTTGTACTTTGCAGTTGGAAAAGAAACTTGTGTAGTTTGTAGTTGTAGGTGGTGCGAGCAGTTTTGTGTCGTTATCAAAGCCGTGCCCGTGTGGTAAGGGCTGTATAAGGTGGTTGATGGATGGATCTAGCATTTGCAGCCTTGTACAATTCGCTTTGCAACCTTCTTTGTAAAATCTATAGTATATATTTTCCGGAAGAGTTGCCGGACAAAGAAATATGAACTTTAGTTTATGGCATTTGTTTGCACTTTGCTTGATGAGTAAAATCAGCAGTCTAAATTAAAAAAAATCAGCAGAGTTTGTTTTGATACTTTGCATGCACGGCAGGCTAAACAAATTGCTCGCTCGAGTGATGACTACTGAATTAAGTTGATGACGAATCCATAATTTACCAGCGCTAGATTATTAATTATTAGTTTGGTTTGATTTTTCCATATAATGTGTAAACACTGAGTTGAGAAGTAGCTTTTCTTTTCATGATGTTCCTGTTGTTTTTCGTATTTCTTCCAGGAACACGGGAGATGACGATGTGGTGATAAAGATTCTGTACTGCGGGATCTGCCACTCCGACCTGCACAGCATCAAGAACGACTGGAAGAACGCGAGGTACCCGATGATCCCCGGGCACGAGATCGCCGGCGAGGTGACCGAGGTGGGCAAGAACGTGACCAAGTACAAGGCCGGCGACCGTGTGGGCGTCGGGTGCATGGTGAACTCGTGCCGGTCGTGCGAGGGCTGCAACAAGGGCTTCGAGAACCACTGCCCGGGCATGATTTCCACCTACAACTCGGTGGACGTCGACGGCACCATCACCTACGGCGGCTACTCCAGCATGGTGGTGGTCCACGAGCTGTTCGTGGTGCGGTTCCCCGACGCCATGCCGCTGGACAAGGGCGCGCCGCTGCTGTGCGCCGGCATCACCGTGTACAGCCCCATGAAGTACCACGGGCTGAACGTGCCGGGGCTGCACCTCGGCGTGCTGGGACTGGGCGGGCTGGGCCACGTCGCGGTCAAGTTCGGCAAGGCGTTCGGGATGAAGGTGACGGTGATCAGCTCGTCGCCCGGGAAGAAGGAGGAGGCCCTCGGGCGGCTCGGTGCCGACGCGTTTGTCGTCAGCAAGGACGCCGACGAGATGAAGGTATGTGCACTATCCGATGGTTCAACAATATCACAGGTTTTTTTTTTGTGCGAAAAACAATATCACAGGTTATTTTCGCTATCCAGTGGAGAAGAAGAACGGGAGAGTTCATGCTTGTTTTGCTCTGTTGATGTCTTTGCAGGCTGCGATGAGCACCATGGATGGCATCATAAACACGGTGTCTGCAAACATCCCCATGACCCCTCTCTTCGGCCTGCTGAAGCCCAACGGTAAGATGGTCATGGTCGGCCTCCCCGAGAAGCCCATCGAGGTCGCTCCCTTCGCTCTGGTTGCCAGTAAGTCCTACCATCTCCCGTCAGTTTGAAGCCATCGATCAGAGGCATTCTGTGCTCGCGTAACTGATGCATATTGTACGTTTGGTTTTGTGAACAGCGAACAAGACCCTGGCCGGGAGCTGCATCGGCGGCATGAGCGACACGCAGGAGATGTTGGACCTCGCGGCCAAGCATGGCGTGACAGCCGACATTGAGGTGATCGGTGCGGACTACGTGAACACTGCCATGGAGCGCCTTGCCAAGGCCGACGTCAGGTATCGCTTCGTCATCGACATCGGCAACACCCTCGACAAGGCGGCGGCTGCTGCCACCACAGAGTAACCCGCTAGGCTAACACGACTCTACGTTGGTCTCTAGCTCTATTCTCTTGTTATTCGTAGTAACAATAAATGATCTAAAGTTCTTGTCGATGGTGTATGACGCATTGTTGTAGACATCGTTCTTCGTCGTCGTTTAGAAAACTACGTTGGATAATGGATGGACAAGTTTATAATGGATTGAAATACTTAGCTTCTTCCGGTTCCAACGGTTCTCTACTGCCTGCTCCGTGAAACCTAGTAGAAAGACAGTAATTCTCTACTACTTAAAAAAGGCGATTTTTCTTTGTTTCCTCCGATCACTGGTTTCACCCAACGCTTTTTCAAAAAACAACCATTTTGCCCTTTCACCTAATCAACTTAGGCATATTAACTCTCGCTTAATAAAAAAATCGGCAATTAACTCTTGCCTAATCAAATAAGGATCTCCATGATTTGAGGGATTTCACACCTCCAAATCATAATTAACTCTCTAGGCATCAGAGCATCTCCACTCGTTGGCCGTTCCTAGGCCGAAATCCGGAGCTAAATAGTGCTGGATGAATAGCTGCAAATAGCATATTTTTCTCCTTCATATCCGTTGAACTCATAGTATAGTAGCCTTTTTCAGTTCCGCTCCCGAAAAGAGAAAGGAGACTGATCTTGATGTCGGCGTTGGTTTTTCCATTAGTTGATCGAACTTTCATGACAAAATGCTAGTTGCCTTCATACACTGGAGGTCCCATCGATGGAAGCCGAGGAAGTTTTCGGCCTGGGAATGACCGATTTCCCACTCGCGTTCCTAGGCCGAGTTCTCAGGTTTGGACAAACTTTAACAAAACTTGGCAACTTTGGGCGAATATAGGCAAATTTTAATAATAACGACGTCGCCATATACCCGGCGTCGTGAAGCATCCTCGCCTCCCACGGTTGGAGCGTCCGCCGGCCGAAGCCGTTCGCCGCCGTGGGATCGTCTGGAAACCTCTCCGCAATCTTCCTCTTCGTCAAGTGCTTCTTTCGCTGGAGTTCGTGTGTGGGGTGGAGGGGGCAGTGTGGTGCGAACCGGCGTGCAACCGTGTTTTATAGGCCGAGTGCGGGAGGCAAAGGCGGGAGGGGTGTAGCGGCATGGCGGGAAAAGGGGAAACGGCGGGAAACCGAGATGGCGGTGGCGCGCCATTACGCCGACGCGTGGTCGACGAGACGGGCAGTTACACTACTAGGAAAATAGCTATAGGTAGACAAGATATTCTGTGGCGCATATGTAAAACCATGCGCCACAGATAAGTATCAGTGGCGCATTAGGAAAAATGCGCCACTGAAGTTTGGTTGTCCAGTGGCACACGAAACTGATATGCGCCACAGAAGTCCACATTTCTGTGGCGCATATTTTCGTGTGTGCCACAGAAAGTGATGTTTTTTGTGGCGCATATAGATGTATGCGTCATAGAAAATTGGTGGGACCCAGCATCAAAAAAGGGAGAGACAATTATGTGGCGCATATGTCCATATGCGCCACAGAATATGGAAAACCAGATCCCCGTGGATCGCCTTTTCAGTTTTATAAAAAATAAACGAAAATGATAAAAACTTCAAAAAATTAATTTGAATCTCACCGGCGCCCTTCTCCCTCCCTTTTTCCTTTTTCTCCCCCCCACTTCTTCAAAAAGAGTAAAAAGTTATGGCCGAAAGAAGAGTAAAAAGTTATGGCCGAAAGAAGATTTTTTACTACGAAAAAATAAAAAAAGGGGAGAAACTTCTGTGGCGCATTTCCCCCATATGCGTCACATATGTCTTGGGCGGGATTCGAAATTTGAATCCCGCCGGCGCCCTTTCCCTTCCTTTTTCCTTTTTCTCCCCACACTTCTTCTCCCCTCCCCACTTCTCCTCCCCTCCACACTTCTCCCCTTCTACTCCCTCCTTCTCCACTCTCCGGCGACCTCCTCCTCCTCCTCCACCACCAACTCCGGCGACCTCCTCCTCCTCCACCACCACCAACTCCGGCGACCTCCTCCTCCACCACCAACTCCGGCCACCTCCTTCTCCTCCACCACCAACTCCGGCGACCTTCTCCTTCTCCTCCTCCACCACCAACTCCGGCGACCTCCTCCTAGCCCTCCTCCAGCCACTAGCCACCAGCCACCAGCCACCAACACCACCACCACCACCACCTCCGGCCAGATCTAGATCTGGCCCGGGTTTTTTTTGAAATTTGAAAAAAACTTCTGTGGCGCATATTGGCCATATGCGCCACAGAAGTTTGAGATCTGGCCCACCTTTTTTTTGAATTTTGAAAAAAAACTTCTGTGGCGCATATTGGCCATATGCGCCACTGAAGTTTGAGATTTTTGTGGCGCATTTCAATATGCGCCACATAAGATAATTATCAGTGGCGAGGTAACAGTGGCGACTAAGATATGCGCCACAGAAGATGGATTTCCATGCGCCACAGATGAGCTGTTTCCTAGTAGTGTTAATGCCCGGCGGTCCGTCCTGCGGTCCTTCGTGGGAGCCGAGGCGGAAGGATGACGACGAATGGTCTTCGCTCGCTGACTGGGCGGATCGACGCGCCGTGATCTCTTTTTCCTGCCGAATTTGCTTCGTCTGGCGTTCCCAACGTGTTCCCGTCACCCCGGGAACGGCCTAGGATCTCCGGACGTATTTTGGGCCAAATCCGGACAAAACCGACGTCCTGAGAACGCGACTGGGCTAATTTCGGCGTCCGAATGAAAAAAACACCCTGAGAACGGCTTGCTGGGAACCGAGTGGAGATGCTCTCAGATCGGTAATTAACTCTCGCCAGGCATCAGATCGGAAAACATTTCTGTGTGCGCGAAAAAATCAGATCTCCATGATTTGAGGGATTTCACACCTCCATTAAAACATCAGATCGGTAATTAACTCTCGCCAGGCATAGATCAGTAAAATATTTCTGTGTGTGCAAAAAAAACGGATCTCCATGATTTGAGGGATTTCACACCTCCATTAAAACATCAGATCGGTAATTAACTCTCTCGAGTCGCCAAGCATTAAATTAGTAAAACATTTCTGTTTGCAACCATATATCAGATAATCATACAAGTTGCAAGAGTGCAGGCATGTAATCACAGCTCTAATACAAGCTGATGCACAAATTTAGCACGAGTAGCATAGATTGAAGGTGGTACTCCAATATCTCCCTGAAATTGGTTCCTATACGTCTTCTTTTGTAAACTTTCTCAGTTCAAAGTCAAACTCCATTTCTGCAATTATAGAAGAAGAAATGCATAAATCATCTCATTTTAGAAGTTTGCACAAATCATTTCATTGAATTTCACAGGTATACAGTAACATCTTCATAGCCATGTGCATGTTTTTCCCTGAATTGTATTATCCTTCAAAATGTGATTTCTTCTTAAAATTTTGTAAGAGAATCTAGGCTCCGTGTTGAATTTCTAAGTAATTGCCTCACTCTCTTTACGAACCACCAAATTGATGCGATTGTCGGGATTCAAGCTCCAACATGATCTCCAGTTAAAGAAAACGATATCAGTTATTACAACAACATAGTACTCACAGGATATAAACTTCAAAAGGCATATATTTGTTCAGTGCATTATGTCAGTATAAATGCTTGTAGAAAAGGTTTTTTTGACATACCTTAATACTACCAGGACCTTCTTTTGGCAAAGAACTATGCGCCACTATCCCAGCCAGTTCAAGCAACCAACCTCTCAGTCTTCGTCTTCATCCTACCACTGCATAAACTTATAATTGGAAGCTGTTTTTATGTTAGTTTATTCATTCAATAAATACTCAGTCAACGAAAGGAGTTGCTTACCCAGATTAGCCACGGGAGGAGTAGTCTCCTAGATGATTGAATCATTTTTTTATTTAGATGCCTAAATTTTTAATATTGCAGATGGATCTGTCGACACGATCGTACTCCTTTCAAAGACTTATCCAACACCATCAACACAAGTAAAAACTATGATATATTATGTGTATCTAAGTGTAACAACTGATGCTCAACAACCGATGGTGTCTTATGTTTTATTAGGTGTCACTGACAACATAAATGGAGGGGGACCTACGGATGCGAAAGAACGCAATAGACAACATGCTCGACGGAGATATGAGGAAATGGATAAAGAAAAGAAGGATGAGATGCTTAGGAAGCGTCGTGAATCCTGTCAACAAAAGAAAGCTAAACTACAATGCACGCCTTCTGTTATAGGCACACAAGAGTAACATGGAGGTCTATCTGCACTCTCTCAACTACAAAGCATACCCGCTGTTAAAGGTGCAATTTAACAGCATGTATAAAACTTATTTTGTTTCATGTTGACAGCTTCACACAAATTGCAAAAACTAATAGTTCCTTAAACAGATGCAGTCCAAACTTTGCGTGAGTTTTTCTCATAACAAGAATCGCCTTATTAGAACAATGTTGAATCCAATCTTTATTCAGTTAATGACTATAATGCAATTAATCCACATGATCCTTGGGTTTTAACCAGAGACACTAATAGGACTAAGGAAAATGTGGCCCCTAGTAAAAATGAAGCATACCAAATGAAACCACCTCGTATTACTCAAGGGAAAGAAAGCATCGTCACTTGTATAAAGTAAGCTAATTTTCTAATAACATGAATGCAACTATCTACTAATTCATGTCTATTGTATCAACAATTGTTATATTTTTTCTGTGTAGAAACTGTTGATGGACCCACATCAATCAGCATTCAGATAATACCCATATGTCCAAGTGAGCCGAGGAGACAACGAAATAGGAAGAAATACACAGATGGATCGCACGGAAAGAGAAGAATCACTCAAAAGAGAACGTGACCGAAAAAGGTAACGATATGCACAAATGAATACCACTGAGAAAAATGAAGTACTAGCAAAAAACATGTTGCCTACCAACAAAAAAATGTTAGCACGAAAGGAAATACTTTCATATATTTGGATACCTTGAAAACTGCATATAACTAAGTTTTATTCCTGTTGCTTCTGCCTCAACACCCATATGTCCAAGTGAGCTGATGTTTTCACAGCTACATGCACAAATTAGTTCTAACCATTATATCATGTCGTGTTTTTTGATCAAATTGAAGCAAAGCATGCAAGGAAAAGGCTTCGTTATGCTAATATGACTCCTAAGAAAAAGCATCCTAAGCAGGCTCTCAAAGACTCACGACGCAATAGCCTGCAAAAGAATCCATAGCCATGGAGAACCCATGTTGGATCCCTGAGGTTGTTTATACCCCTGGTCCTCAAGGTTCCATACCCACATGTGATTGGCATATCCCAGATTCCAGCGGAACCCCTATTTATATCCAACCTACTACAGAGCAAATGTCAGGGGAGATGACCCCTAACATGGATGTTAGTAATATATCACGGAGAAAACATGTAACACCTGAAGAAAGGCATGCATTGCTAGGTCTCCGAAATGAAGCATTATATGCAAATTGTAAGAAGCATGCTATCCCATCTATGACCATGGAAAATGGTACCGAGACGCCAACGCAATCAGCCATCCTTAACTTTGATAATTTTCATATCTTCATTTCTCTTTTGCTCCAATTAAGTCGTTAACGATTGTAATGACCATACTTTCATGTTGTGTACGCAGAAACTACGCCTCCAATGCCCAAGATTGTTCAAAAGCATCAAACACACTCACCAGCCAATGATGACGGTAATTATTTACCCCATATTTCATTCCATGCTTGTTTGAAACATGTTCTCAAAAATAAATAATTATATACTACAGGCGAGGACGAGGGTTTTTATATTGGAAAAAGACTCCGAAGATGAGGAAGGTTACATGTTTGCTGGACAAGGTAATTTGGTCATGTTCCAGACCTATCATGCACATAATATTAGGACTAATGTTATCCACCATTTCATAAGATGATGTCGATGAGGATGTGGAAACAAATAAGGTCAATGATGGCTCTACTGTAGTTCCAAACACCCTAGATCCATATGACATTGTCTACAACAAAATACCAACTAACACGCACATGCTCAACCTTGTTCCCGACTGCATACATAAACATTGTGGTGCAAAGAGATTCGAGCATGAGCCACCAGGGTCTTGCCGTCGTAATGGGAAGATCAAGCTAGACAACACGGTTACACCACCCGATCTCAAGAGGCTTTGGACGAGTGAAGATCCTGATGCTAGGCATTTCCGTGATAACATAAGGTTTTTCAATGGACATCTCTCGTTCACCTCACTATACTGCAACCTTGATGGTGATACCACTAACACATCGAAGCATCCTATCTACACTTTTCGTGCTCATGGCCAAATGTAATGAAGAGTTCCGTAGAAGAAAACAAAAAATTCCTACGTTGGAACTTCCTAACACCCAAGATCTATCTATGTAGTAATGTAGTAACAACCGGAGCGTATAGAATACACACCCTTGTAGATCATACACAGTTAACGTTTTGAGGGGAACATGGTTGAAGTAGTCGAACTCGTAGCCGACCTCAAGGTCGCGATGCTCCTCATAGGTCACCCTTGCTCCATCTTCATCGTGCGGCAGGTCCGGCTCACGACATCCAAGGTGCCCCAAGTGTGGCCCCTCGCGGTTTCGTACACTTACGGTGTATGATGACGACCTACGGCTCCCCGATCCTGCTAGGAGTGTGGAAGTAGATCTCCGTCTTGGAATCCCTACAGCGCAACAGCGTGCTGCATGTGCGCCTTGTTCGCACAGCCCATACATGGGGCCATGGCCACAAAGGAGCGAGAGAGAGGTTGGAGAGGGAGGGAGGAGGCGCATAGAGGAGAGAGGAGAACTCCCAACTCGTGCCCTTTGATGTGTCTCCTCCTCCAAGGGGGGTCCTTTATATAGGGGTGGAGGGGGCAGGCTTGCCCCTCCCCCAAGTCTTCCAGGCGGCGGCCAAGGGAGGGAGGCAGCCCTAGGGCACCCCCAACCCTAACCCTAGCCTCCGGCCAAGGGAGGGGGTAGCCCTAGACGCCCCAAACCCTAGGCGTATGGTCTTGACCCTTCCCTCTTGCAATTTCCCTCGTGAGCCCTTTTCCCTAGGAAGTTTGGCCCATTAGTGGAGTACCCCTTCAAATTAGATTTTAATATTATATTTAATATTAATTATATTAATTAATATGTAAATACATATTACAAAATCTGATTTGACTCAAAACACCTCTCGGTTTCCTTCGATTTCCTTCGAACGACTCTGGAACTTTCCGGAACAATTCCGGTTCTCTCACAGAACTTTTCTGGTTTCCTTTTCTCTTTCATATGGTGATTCGAACTTACAGAGGATCTCTAGATCATCATACCCTTAAGTGTATTTCCCCACGGATCGGGAATGGCACATGCATGATCTCCATCAATGATCAATAGAGGGGCCGGGATGCCCATATGTCCCCTGTGCATTCCATGATGATAATGTCATTTGAACCGTAAATGTCGTTTCCCATTCCCTTTGTCACTTGATACCTAGTTCACCTGAGATTCGATCTATGGTATGTCGATACCTTCATTCAATCTCATTACTGATGAACTTGTTTTCTCATTCCCATGTGGTTACATTCCGTGACCCAGCCACACGCTTGCAAGCTTCGTTAATGCAATGTCACCGAGATGGCCACATGTATACATCCGTTACATGGATTGGAAAATCCTGGTCTTGATATGTACTCCTATACATGCCCCTTTGGGAAACCTGAGTAGCACCTTTTTGATCACCCTATCATGAGATGGTACTTAATACCATCTAAGCTCCCTCCAGAACAGTGATTTGCATTATCTCACAGTCTAAGGATTAGGTTGCGAGGTTTCCTTAGTTTATCATTAATCGTGAACTTTGTAACTAGATCTCATTATGATACAACTATTAGATGTTTGTCTATCACGTCATTCAACCAATGATATGACCTCATTGTCAATTGGCATAAATGCCCATGATCTTGAAACCCTAGATCATCCTCATGACCAATGAGCTAGTTTGTTAGAGGTAACTAGAGACTTAATTTGTTTACATACCACACATGTACCAATGTTTCCACTTGATACAGTTATAGCACAGTATGAAACTATTATGAACTAATTGAGATATGACAATAAAAACCTATTTATTATTTGCCTCTAGTGAAGGAAATATGCCCTAGAGGCAATCATAGAGATGATTGTATTTCATATGTATCCATGAGTTTTATAATGTTCCTTGAATATCCATATATCAGGCAACTTGTATTGATTGGCAATTATGTGAATCGTTTGTGAAACTCCTTACTTGTATGGCTATCTAATAGTTGTCCCTAGTCGGAGTTCATGAGGACACACATGAATATTAGACTAGCACATCGATTGGTTGATGACTATGTTTCTCAAGTCATAGACATGGAGATGTCAAACCAATGATGTGGACACATGTTATGAACATGGGGTTGGACTGACCCAACTTGAGACTGACAATTGTACTTGAAGCTCTCTCTCTACACATCGTGTACGTTTTGTCCTTAGACCTGAGATTCTCGCATGTACTTGAGATGTGGATCGACCTACTTTGGGGCTATCAAACACTACTCCGTAACTGGGTAGTTATAAATCTAGTTTTCGGGTTTGTCCTGATACATGCTGCTAGGCATCGGTCAATCAAGATGGGATTTGCCCTTCTCTACTTGAGAGAGATATCACTGGGCCCCCCGAGTGATCGGATCCAGAAATGCATGGCCGTGCTACATATGGTTAAGAGTTAACCTAGTAAAGGGATTCCAAATCACAATATCAAGAAAGAGAGGTCAGCTTGGAGCTAGACCAAATATCACAGGGCAAAGGGAAAGACATGTACTCAACCTTGTGATGGTTCGTCCGAATGCTCTTTATATGCATTTAGGAGTTGGAACGTCTTGCTAGAGGCTGCTACCAATTATTAACAGAGT
Source organism: Avena sativa (assembly GCA_916181665.1). Classification (NCBI taxonomy): domain Eukaryota; kingdom Viridiplantae; phylum Streptophyta; class Magnoliopsida; order Poales; family Poaceae; genus Avena; species Avena sativa. The sequence goes on from OV702292.1 coordinate 221,486,902, forward strand.
AAGTGTACTCGTGTCATGTCTATACGTGTATGAACCTATAGGGTCACACACTTTAGGGGCTGGAAGCCTAATGAGGATTGGATCCGAACTAGACCAGGCTTAGGCTGCTAATGGGCTGCTAATGTAGAAGCCCACCAGGGATGCCTATATAAGAGAGAGTGAGGCGAGCTGAATAGGGTTGAGCATTCCACCCAGCCGCCACTCCTCTTACCTATCTTGCACATGCGGACCTAGCAGTCTGCTGTGTAACCTTCCACTCTGGATGTGCGGATACCTCGGAGGTGCTGCAGCTGTAGCACTTGGACGAGCCACGCAAAGAGGAGCTGCTCGTGGGACGAGGTCAAGGATGAGACGTAGAACATGTACACTGCCGCCACGTGCTTCATCAAGTTCCGCAACTGCGCATCTAGTGGTAATCCCGTGATCTATGACATCAGTATTCCTGGTTGACGCGGTAGAAAATTTTGATTTTACGCTAGTGTAGCCTACCCGTAACCCTTCAGTGGTATCAGAGCCGATGTTGTTCAGTCATAGGTTTGGGAAGTTTGCATATGGTGATATGTAGATTGATATGAATGATGTGATTGTTTGTATGGCGGTGGTTCTGGATTGATCTATGATCCTGCTTTCCATGATCATGATTCTAAGGTCGTCGAACGACTTACCCCTACCAGTCGGTTTCTGCCATCGGGGTAGACAGTGACACAGAAATCCAGTTGAATCACGCGAAGATCAATGTGATTGATCGAATCGGGAACTAGATCTGAATCGATGTACCGTGATCAAAGGAGTTTGGTCGAATCGGAACAGTAGCCGGTTTATGGTAAATTTGATTTATTGATCAAAATCCTTAAATAAAATTTGATTTGCCCCTTCGAACCCCGCAGGGGGAGGCCCCCTAGACCCCTCTTAGTCGTGGCCCCTTTTGTATCACGTTAAGGTTCATAGGTGCTGCGATTTCACATGATCCGGTAGAATGCGATTCTATGCACAACTTGTTTTTGCAGGATGTATGTGATCAATATGGCCCAAAATGTATGTGATGCATGTATGTATTTTTCATGACCCACATGTCGTGAGTAGGGCAACACGACTGGAGCCATATGTGTTGTCAATTATTGTAATGGCCTGCGTGCCAACTTGTGATGATCCCAATACCATGTAATTTTGATTACTAGATGTTAGGAGTAATAGCTTGTATTTTTTAGTTCTTGGAGAATTCATCACTTGGAGGATGGCTCGCATAGAGCATGAACATGGAGATCATCATGGTGGACAGGTTCTATGGCGATGGAGATCACCATGAGAAAATGGGCCATACTGTATCACATCTATGTGAATGCTATTCTTATACGTTTTACTACTATGCATGCTTAGATTATAGAAATAGAATGATCCCTTACAAAGTTTAAGTTAAAACATGCCCTCCCAACCAAACCTTGCACCATCCTATGCCCTGTACAATCGTTGGTGGGTCTATGAAATTAGGGTGCTGCGGTTTTCCTTGGCTGGATGGGTTTGTATTGGATACCTACACGCATAAGGGTTGGTGAGCTTAACAAGGTCATCTTAATAGTTAAGGACCTTGGGGCATAAAGGTTGGGCTCCTAGTTTTGACATAGAGATGTCACCCAACAACAAGAGTCATATATGATATGATTAGCAAAGAGTTGCTTACCGATTTACCTTGTATTCTAGCAGTGATGCTAAAGCTCACTAGTCGACTTGTTAATTGTGGATCTTGAATCACTTAGTATCAATAGAGGGATGTTGATTTAAGTGGGAGTATATGCTATATGTTTTACTCTTTCATGGTTACATGGCTTAGTATTTTGCATGTTTTTATGTTGTAGATCAATGGCACCGAACACTTCATCACCTTTTGCTTTGTGTTCGATTCTTGATAAGGATAAACTAAATGGAACAAACTTTTTGGACTGGGTCCGTAACCTGAGAATTGTTCTCAGGTCTGATAAAAAGGAAATTGTTCTGGATACCCCAATCCCGGATGAACCTGTTGATAATGCAACTGCTGGCCTTGAGAATGCCTACAAGAAAGCATGTGATGAATCTCTTGAGGTTAGCTGCCTTATGCTTGCATGCATGGAACCTGATCTTCAAAAGCAGTTTGAGGATCAAGAAGCGTACGATATGAATGTCGCGCTTAAGGACATGTTCTAGACTCAGGCTAGGACTGAGAGGTACAATGTCGCTAAGTCCTTTGTGGAATGCAAGCTGGTAGAGGGAGCACCTGTAGGCCCCCATGTGATCAAAATGGTTGGTTACAGTCAGACTTTGGAAAAGCTTGGTTTTCCATTAGGCCAAGAGTTGGCTACTGATTTCATTTTGGTGTCTCTTCCATCTAGCCATGGGCATTTCATTTCGATCTACCATATGCATGGGGTGGAGAAGGGCCTTAATGAGTTATATGGGATGCTGAAAACAAAAGAATGTGACATTAAGAAGAGTGTAGGGAATAGCCATGTGATGGCTGTGCAGAACAATCCTAGCTTCAGGAAAAATGGCACTTCTTGGCAGAAGAAGAAGGGCAAGGCTAAGGATACGATCCCTAAGCCAAACCCTGCACCCAAGAAAAAGGCTGGACCTGCAGGAGACACTGAGTGTTTCTTTTGTCACGAATATGGCCACTGGAAGAGAAACTGCAGCAAGTACCAGGCTTCTTTGAAGAAGAGTGGAAGTAAGAGTACTTCCCACTCAGGTATGCTTGTTGTAAATGTTGTGGACATTTTTCTCGCATATTCTTATGTTAACTCTTGGGTATTTGATACCGGATCGGTTGCTCATATTTGCAATTTGATGCAGGGGCTAATAAGGACTAGAGAAGTGCAGAAATGCGAAGTGGATTTTCGCGTCGGAAATAAAGCAAGAGTTGTTACATTGTTCATCGGTGTCATGCAGCTTCACCTTCCATCAGGATTTATTATGGAGTTAAATAATTATTATTACATTCCTAGTATGGGTTGAAACATTTTATCACCTTCATGTTTGATGAGGGATGGATATTCATTCGCGAGTACAAACAATGGTTATGTAATCTCTAAGAATGCTATGTTTGTGGCTGATGCTCCCATTGTGAATGGGTTATTTATTTTAAATCTTGATGATGCATCTGTTTACAATGTTAGTGCTAAAATGCTTCGGCCTAATGATTTGAGTCCTACCTATTTATGGCATTGTCGTTTGGGACATATGAGTGAAAAGCACATGAAGAAGCTCCATGGTGATGGTCTTCTAACTTTGTTTGATTTTGAATCATACGAGACATGTCAAGCTTGTTTACTTGGAAAGATGACCAAGACGCCTTTTACGGGTTTTCCCGAGAGAGCGATAGACTTGTTGTAACTCATACATACTGATGTATGTGGGCCAATGAGCACGACAGCGAGAGGAGGATATCACTACTTCATTACTTTCGCTGATGATTTTAGTAGATATGTCTATGTCTACTTGATGAAGCATAAGTCTGAAACTTTTCAAAAGTTCAAAGAGTTTCAGAGTGAGGTAGATAATCAACATGGCAAGAAAATAAAGGCCTTGCGGTCTGATCGTGGAGGTGAATATTTGAGTCACGAGTTTAGCAATCATCTTAAGAGTTGCGGAATTGTTCCACAGCTCATGTCGCCCAGAACACCTCAAAGAAACGGGGTATCCAAACGGCGTAATCGAACTTTGTTGGACATGGTTCGATCAATGATGAGCCAGTCGGATTTACCATTATCATTTTGGGGTTACGCGCTAGAAACAACAGCTTTCACACTAAACAGGGTACCATCTAAATCCGTAGTTAAGACACCATATGAGATGTGGACTGGAAAGAATCCCAGTTTGTCTTTTCTAAAGATCTGGGGTTGTGATGCATTTTTCAAGCGACTTCAGTCGGACAAGCTAACACCTAAATCGTATAAATGCATTTTTGTGGTATACCAAGGGAAACCTTAGGGTATTACTTCTACAACCGAGAAGAGGGCAAAGTGTTTGTCGCTCGTAGTGGTGTTTTCCTACAGAAGGAGTTTCTCACAAAGGGAACGCGTGGAAGGTCGGTGCGACTTGAAGAAGTTCAAGATGATCTAGTCGGGGATGCTTCTACGAGTGATGCTATTGTAGCAGAACAAGTTGAGGAACCCGTGGCAATAGAAGCGCCACAACCACGAAGGTCAGCGAGGCTCCGTGAAGCGTGGGAATTATTATTGTTAGACAATGATGAGCCTGTGACCTATGCAGAAGTGATGGTGGACCCAGACTCTGAGAAATGGCTGATTGCCATGAGATCCGAGATAGAGTCCATGCGAGACAATCAAGTTTGGAACTTGGTTGACCTGCCTGATGGTTTAAAGCCATCGAGTGCAAATGGATCTATAAGAAGAAGATTGATATGGATGGAAATGTTCACATCCATAAAGCTCGACTTGTTGCAAAAGGTTTTCAACAAGTTCAAGGAGTTGATTACGATGATACTTTCTCACCCGTAGCAATGCTTAAATCTATACGGATCATTCTAGCCATTGCTGCATATTTCGACTATGAGATATGGCAGATGGATGTCAATACGGCTTTCTTAAATGGAATCCTTACTGAGGACGTGTATATGATGCAGCCCGAAGGTTTTGTCGATCCAAACAATGCTAGAAAGGTATGCAAACTTCAAAAGTCTATTTATGGGCTGAAGCAAGCATCTCGGAGTTGGAACATTTGATTTGATGAAGTTGTAAAGGAGTTTGGCTTCATCGAAAACGAACAAGAACCTTGTGTGTATAAGAAAGAAAGTGGGAAATCACTTGTATTTCTAATCTTATATGTAGATGACATATTACTGATTGGAAATGACATTCCTATGCTCGAGTCTGTTAAGACCTCACCGAAGAATAGTTTTTCTATGAAGGACTTAGGAGAAGCGGCATATATTCTGGGTATCAAGATCTATAGAGATAGATCAAGGTGGCTAATTGGATTAATCCAGAGTACGTACATTGACAAAGTGTTGAAATGGTTCATCATGGAAGAGGCTAAGAAGGGGTTCTTGCCCATGTCTCACGGCATTAAACTCAGCAAGACTCAGTGTCCTTCGACTACTGATGAGCGAGAGCGCATGAGTAGGGTTCCATATGCTTCGGCTATTGGATCCATCATGTATGCAATGACATGTACTCGCCCAGATGTTTCCTATGCTCTAAGTGTTATGAGCAGATACCAGGCTGATCCAGGTGAGATTCACTGGACAGCGGTAAAGAATATCCTTAAGTACTTGAGAAGGACTAAGGATATGTTCCTAGTTTATGGAGGTGAGGTTGAACTCAGTGTAAAGGGTTACACAAGTGCGAGTTACCTTAACGACTCAGATGACTCCAAATCGCAATCAGGTTATGTGTTTGTCATGAATGGTGGTGCTATGAGCTGGAAAGTTCCAAGCAAGATACAGTGGCCTCCTCTTCAACAGAAGCTGAATATATTGCCGCCTCGAAGGCTACAAAGGAATCTGTTTGGATTAGGAATTTCCTGATCGCTCTTGGTGTGGTTCAGGGCGTGTCCAATCCCATGGACATTTATTGTGACAACAATGGTGCTATTGCACAAGCCAAGGAACCTAGACAGCACCAGAAGAACAAACATATTCGCATACATTACCATCTGATTCATGGGTTCATTAATGATGGTAGTGTCATGTTATGCAAAATACATACGGACTCAAATGTTGCCGATCCCTTGACAAAGCCACTCACGCTGCCTGCGCATGAAGTGCACACAAGAGCAATAGGTATTAGATACTATCTAGATTGACTCTAGTGAAAGTGGGAGACTGAAGGAAATATGCCCTAGAGGCAATGATAGAGATGATTGTATTTCATATGTATCCATGAGTTTTTATAATGTTCCTTGAATATCCATATATTAGGCAACTTGTATTGATTGGAAATTATGTGAATTGTTTGTGAAACTCCTTACTTGTATGGTTATCTAATAGTTGTCCCTAGTCAGAGTTCATGTGAGGACACACGTGAATATTAGACTAGCACATCGATTGGTTGATGACTATGTTTCGCAAGTCATAGACATGAAGATGTCAAACCAATGATGTGGACACATGTTATGAACATTGGGTTGGACTGACCCAACTTGAGACTGGCAATTGTACTTGCAGCTCTCTCTCTACACATTATATACGTTTTATCCTTAGACCTAAGATTGTCACATGTACTTGAGATGTGGATCGACCTACTTTGGGGCTATCAAACACAACTCTGTAACTGGGTAGTTATAAAGGTAGTTTTCGGGTTTGTCCTGATATGCAAGGCATCAGTCAATCAAGATGGGATTTTCCCCTCTCTACTTGAGAGAGATATCTCTGGACCCCTCGAGTGATCGGATCCAGAAATGCATGGCCGTGCTACATATGGTTAAGATTTAACCTAGTAAAGAGATTCCGAATCACAGTATCGAGAAAGAGAGGTTAGCTTGGAGCTAGACCAAATATCATAGGGCAAAGGGAAAGACATGTACTCAACCTTGTGATGGTTCGTCTGAATGATCTTTATATGCGTTTAGGAGTTGGCACGTCTTGCTAGAGGCCACTATCAACTATTGACGGAGTAAGTATACTCGTCTCATGTCTATACGTGTATGAACCTATAGGGTCACACACTTTAGGGGCTAGAAGCCTAATGAGGATTGGATCCGAATTAGACCAGGCTTAGGCTACTAATGGGCTGCTAATGTAGAAGCCCACCAGGGATGCCTATATAAGAGAGAGTGAGGCGAGCTGAATAGGGTTGAGCATTCCACCTAGCCACCACTCCTCTTACCTGTCTTGCACGTGCGGATCTAGTAGTCTGCCATGTGACCTTCCACTCCGGACATGTAGATACCTCGGAGGTGCTGCAGCTGTAGCACTTGGACGAGCTGCACAAAGGGGACCTGATCGTGGGACGAGGACAAGGAGGAGACATAGAACATCTACACTACCGCGACCTGCTTCATCAAGTTCCACAACTGCGCGTCTAGTGGTAATCCCGTGATCTATGACATCAGTATTCCTGGTTGACGCGGTAGAAAATTTTGATTTTACGCTAGTGTAGCCTACTCGTAACCCTTCATCTAGGGCATATCTCCTTCAGTCTCCCACTTGCACTAGAGTACAAATAATCTAGCTCGCATTTTACTCATCATAAACCATATCACATATGTGTTTATTAATCATGCATGCTTATGGAAAACGTCCTGTCCATGTTCTGTTTTACCAGATCATTATGTCTTTTTCAAATTGTTAATGTCTTTCTAATATTGACATTCATACCATTATCTTATAATGGGTTGAAGTATTCGTTTGGAGACAAAGTGATACTTTGTTTCTAGTGTTTATAATTACGGTCGCTTTCATTGTTGTCATGTAAACTTTGAAACACACTTAGCACTCCTTTGTGTATATATATAGTAGTTATGGCAACAGAGTGAGGTCGGTTTCCAAGAGCCAGAAGTGACGTTAGATTAGTCAAAACAAGCTTTCTCATAGGCACGGTGCCCTATGACACACCCTCTGCATAAAGACGAACTAATCTCGCCACAACAATCACTACAAGAAAAGTTGGATTTTACAACAGACGGTTTTCATGGTTGAAGGCCCGTTTTTCGTGGATAAAAAGTCTTCCGCGACGGATTCCCTTCGTGATAAAAATCCCTATCACAAATGAATGAACCACGGTTTTTTCCCGACCGTGGCGGATCGTACCCTTCAGCCACAAAAACTTGTTCTGTCGTAGATCTATTTGCCAGCCGTGATGACTGCTGACATCACGCAACCTGAAACGTGGCAACCGCCGTTAATGTCCGGTTACTGCCGTTAATGGTCACAGAAACCATGGTGGAAGCCAGACCCAGCCAAGGCCTGCTAATAACTAAATGGGCTAGCCCATGTGGAGAGTCAATAGGAACACAACCCTTTACTGTTTAGTCCTGCACTGTCTAGAATCAGCCCAGTACTGCATCTAGCAGCGACCCGTACACTTTTGGACCCAACACTATTTCGGCCTATATAAGGACTAGGTTAGCCCAACACTGTGCTGCCACTTGAGGCCTGCACCAAGACGGCCCGGCACTATTCGGGCCTGTTGCCAATCTAGGCTTTTACTATTTAGTCCTGTTACTGTTCCAGCCTTTAGGAATTTCGATCTGTTACTGTTTAGGCCCTTTAGTGTTTGGGCTTTTGCCTGTTCAGGCCGGCACTGTTTGGCTTGTTACTGTACTGGCCTGCCACCGTACTGGCCTTTTGTTGTTGATACCTTTCACGGTTCCGGCCTTTCACTATTCCGGCATTTTCTTTGCTCTGGTCTTCTACTGTTCTGGCCTTTTACTGTTCGAGCCTTTTGCTATTCTGGCCTCTTACTATTCTGGCCTCTTACTATTCTGTCCTTTTACTATTCTGGCCTTTTACTTCTATGGCCTTTTACTGCTATGGCCTTTTACTGTTCTGTCCTTTTACTGTACTGGCCTTTTACTGTACTAGCCTTTTACTATTCTGGTCTTTTTGGGCCGTTCATGCGCATGTTGTTTGAACGTTCGGCATGCTACTGCTCCGGCCTATTATTGTTTCGGCCTTTTTTGCTAGTGCCTACTTTTCACAGAACATGTGAATATCAAGACATCAATTAATAAACATGCAGAAATTAAAACTACTTATTACACAACGATAAAAGTTTGATACAATAGGTTATACAACAAGATTGTAATTCCGAAAGATTACAATGTGTCAGTACCATCAATAAGAGATCGGTACATGGTGATTCACTTCAATGTATCATCTGTTCTCTTCTTCAACTTTTTCAGCAAAAGATCTAAGAGCATCTACACCCTTTCATTTTGCATGCAATACAACATTTATATATTTATCACCTGCAGGAGTTGTTCTAGGTGGACTGTTAAGTAAGTTGTTTGCTTTGGAAATGCAATGGGGGGATGAATAGGATGAGAGATCACAACTTTCAGTCCTGCCTTCCAAGGACTCCTGCTGGGTTTTAACTGTAGTCTGCTAAAATATGGTGAAAGAGGTTAAAACAAAAAACAAGGGAAACAAGTAGTATTATATAAAGTAGAGATCATTTAAAGTAAGTATGAACTTATAGTAGCACGTTCAGGCTGATAGTAGCTCCTTCTCGAGCGGGTGCGACTCTTGGTCAATCTGCCAGAAGAATCTGAGTAGAGCAGTTGTAACTTTGGTTCTTGTACTCCATTTTCATTTCTCTGCATGCCATTTGAAACCAAGTTAGTTGGTTTGGAAGGATGAAAACTCTTGAAAAACACCAAAAACATAGCATTAAAAATTACCAGATGTATGTTTCAAACTAGATAGCTGGTTTGGAAGGATGAAAGCAGGTGAAAACACCAATATATAGAATTAAAAATGACCAGATATATCATTCAAACTAGATGAACATTTTACGAATTAAGCATTCGCACATAGATTCACAATAGAACATAAATGCAAATGTCATGGCAAGTTCTTAGGTAAAAATGACTTATTAACTTATTGGGCATGCATGTTATACAACTAATTAACATGATAAGAAACTGGCCTAAGTAACACAAGGAAACCTCACGATTCAGCCTTGCTGGGCATCAGATTGTTAGTGTTGGATCCTCTATCAGTTTGCATGACCCATGCGAGTGCTCGGAAAGAATAGAATCTACGAGTTGGTATTGGAGGATTAAACTGATAGCGTGAGAATGTAAGAAAGGGAATAAAAGCGAGAAGGTAATGATGTGGATAGGACCTACAAGATGAAGGTGCAAACGAAATGGCAATAGCATCCAGGATACTGAGCATCAGCCTAACGATTTCGTAGCTTACGAGTATCAAAAATATAGCAAACGGGCAAGAGAAATTACCGCTGCGCGGCAAGGACGAGTGGGACGGGCAAGAGGGCGGCGGGGGTGGGGGCTCAGCATTTCAGGGTTAGAAACAATTGATTTAGTGAAGCGGCCCTGGTAGGGTAGACGATAGCATTGGCGAAGCAGATCCGGTGCAACGAGGGAGTCGGTGAAATAGTTCTGGTGAAGAGCGCCTGCAGTGGAAGAGCTCCGGTGTGGAAGAGAGGGTCAGTGGTGAAGCAGTTGGAGGAAGGTCGAGGTTGGAGGGGTGTGGGCGGTGAAGAGACGATGGGGGGAATATAGGTTGGATGATGCACATTTACTACCTATACCCCTCTATTATTGCAGTACTCCCATTGTCCTTATTTCCGGAGCAGGGATAGAAGAGGAATTTTGCATTTGCATAAAGCGGTGCGGGATATTTGAATAGATGCATGGGATATTTGAATAGATGTGCGCGGGATGTTTCGGCGCCATGCGGAAATTTTGAGGTTGAAGCTTCCAACGTACGCTACTCCAACACGGCTGCTCTCACGTGTTGGCCCCGTCTAGACCCACACGCCAGTGACAGTATGCTTACCAACATATAAATGAGTTTTCACACATTTGCTGAAATTGATAAACAATATATTTTGAAGGCTTTCATACAAGATGACTAAGATCACGGCCATATCTCTGTTATAGTTTATAATAGTGTGTCCATATCTGGTAGATAGCTGCATCTTGGCATTTCAAAAGAAGATTCTAGATTTGCTGGAAAATGCCCAACTTTCATGAATTTCCAAACTTTTTAGCTAAATCTATACAATAAAATGACTTTTTCATAATTTGAAGTGAGTATGTCTAATTTGGAACTAGAAAGTGTGTGATATACCTTGCTCTTGACTTTTTAAAATAATTCAAAGATACCAAGTAGTCAAATATTGGAGAACCACTGAGAGTTTCGCAAAATTCAACTTTTTGATATGAATGGTAATGACACCTAACTTTTGCCATTTAAAAAAAAATACAAAGAAACAAAATATAAAAAGAAATGCATCCATTATTTTCTCTCTTCGTGTATCACTATGTGCACTAGCTAGTTTCCATGGAAAAATATAATCTTAAAATTTGATAACTTTTGAGAAAAAATTGTATCACAATATATGGAGTACCATGTAAGAATATGCATGGCTTTCAAACTAGATGACCAAGGTCATGGCCATATCTTTTCTATAGTTTATAATAACCTATCCATATTTGCTAGCTAGTGTGTATTGACATTTAAAATATTATTTATGAAGGAAGCTTCCAAATTGGAAGCTATTTCAATTTTCTAAGGCACAACAATGGCTTTTGTCATGAAGCTACTACAGAATATGGCTTAAACTCCCATTGCCCAAGTTTTCACTCAAAGTATATATAGCCTAGGGTTAAGTTTAGGGTTCGGAGTTTTATTTTGGGTTAAGGGTTTAAAGGTTCATGGTATACGGTTTAGGATTTTAGGATTTAGGCTTTTAGGGTTTAGGGGTTTAGGGTTCATGATTTAGGGTTTAGGGTTGTTTAGGGTTTTAGGGTTTATGATTGTTTAGGTTTTAGGGAATTTTCAATAATAATGTTCAAGCTTTATATATATGGTTATATTCATGGTAGAATGGCGTTATCACAATTTAATAAAAGTATTTCAATTTTTGATCTATAAGTGCATTATACCTCCTTAGTAAGGGTTTAGGGTTCTAGGGTTAGGAAGTTAGGGTTCTAGGGTTAGGAGGTTATTAGGGTTTACGGTTAATGGTTTTTGATTTTCAATAATGTTCAAGCTTTATGCTTATATTCATGGAATAGAATGGCGTTACTGCAATTTAATGAAAGTATCTCAAATTTTGATCTATAAGTGCATGGTACCTGCTTGGTTTACGGTTTATGGGTTGATGATTTAGGGTTTTACGATTTAGGTTTTATGGGTTGTTTAGGGTTTAGGGATTAGCAATTTTTCAATAATCCTCAAAGATCTATGCTTATGTTCGTCGAATAGAATGGCGTTACCTACTTTAATGAAAGTATCTCAAATGTTGATCTATAAGTGCATGATACCTGCTTGGTTAGGGTTTATGGGTCATGGGTTTTGGGTTTTAGGGTTTTACATTTTAGGTTTTATGGTTATATAGGGTTTAGAGTTTAGCAAATTTAGAATAATGCTCAAGCTTTATGGTTATATTCATCGAATAGAATGGCGTTACCTAATTTATTGAAAGTATCTCAAATTTTGATCTATAAAGTGCATGATACCTGCTTGGTTAGTGTTTATGGGTTGAGGGTTTGGGGTTTTAGGATTTAGGTTTTAGGGGTTGTTTAGGGTTTAGGGTTTAGGGAATTTTCGATAATGCTCAAGGTTTATGCTTATATTCGTCCAATAAAAAGGCGTTACCAAATTAAACAAAAGTATATCAAATTTTGATCTATAAGTGCATGATACGTGCTTGGTTAGGGTTTAGGGTTTTGGGTTTTAGGGGTTTTGGGTTTGGGGTTTTAGGAATTTTCAATAATGTTCAAGTTGCTTTATGCTTATATTCATGGAATAGAATGGCATTACATTAATTTATTGAAAGTATCTCAAATTTTGATGTATAAGTGCACGATACTTGCTTTGGTTAGGGTTTATGGATCGAGGGTTTAGTGTTATAGGTTTTTATTGTTTAGTTTTATGGGTTGTTTAGGGTTTAGAGTTTAGCGAATTTTCAATAATTCTCAAGATTTATGCTTATACTCGTAGAACATAATGGGTGTTAGCTGATTTAATGAAAGTATCTCAAATTTTGATCAATGTGTGCATGACACCTGCTTGGTTAGGGTTTATGGCTAAGGGTTTAGGGCTTTAGGGTTTAAGTTTTAGGGGTTGTTTAGGGTTTAGGGAATTTTTGATATTGCCCAGGATTTATGCTTATATTCGTCAAATAGAATGGCGTTACCCAATTTAACGAAATTATCTTAAATTTTGATCTATAAGTGCATGCTACGTGCTTGGTGAGGGTTTAGTGTTATAGGGTTTAGGGGTTTAGGATTTGGGTTTTAGGGGTTTAGGGTTTTGGGAATTTTCAATAATGTTCAAGCTTTATGCTTATATTCATGGAATAGTATGGTGTCACCCAATTTAACGGAAGTATCTCAAATTTTGATCTATAGTTGCACGATACTTGCTTGGTCAGGGTTTAAGGGTTTAGATTTTATGGTTTAGGATTCCGTGAATTCTCAATAATATTTTTAAACTTTATGGTTATATATATTCATGGAACAGAATGGTGTTACCGCAATTTAATGAAAGTATCTAAATTTTTATCTACAAATCGATGATACCCTGCTTGGTCATATTTTTTGTTAAATAAAATTGAAGGTTCCCAAGTACTAAAACAAGGGAGAAACACCAAGAGTTCCTTGAGATTTAGGCCCTGTTTGTTTGGGATCTAATTCTGGCTTTTGATTTTTGGCTTATAAAGCTAGGAACGTGTTTTTGGCTTTTTTTTTAGCTTTTACTCTGACATAGTGGAATGATAGTATAAGCCAGGTTGGATGATTTTAACGATTTTATGTCGGTTTAGCAAAAATGTTCGAATTTTGAATAAGAAGCGATGGGAATCTCTACTTCCCGTAATTCTGGCTCACTAACATGTGGGTCACTTGCATAGTGGGTCCAAAAAGTTAGTGTAGGTCGGAATGGGCAGGCAGGTAAATATTTAAGAAGGGCTAGGAAACATTGAAGGGGTGATGCACTTGGGAGAATGCAAATTTACCACCTATATCCCTCTGTTATTGCAGTGCTCTCTCAGGTTCTTGTTTCCGGAGCGGGGATAGAAGATGATTTTTGCATTCTAGAAAGAGGTGAAGCATGTTTGAATGGGTGCGCATGATATTTTAATGGATGGGTGCGATGTTTGGGCGCCGTACCAAATTTTGAGGTCGAAGCTTCTAGCGTATGCTACTCCGGCTTGGGGCCTCTCAGACACGCTGTCACCGTCTAGGCCCACACGCCAGCGAGAGTTGCTTCCGAGCATTTAGACGAGTTTATAGGCATTTGTTGTAATTTTCGAACAATTTAAGGCTTTCAAGAAGATGACCATCGTCCAAAAAAAAGGTGACCAAGGTCATGGAAATAGTTTATGATGACGTGTCCGTATTTGGTAGGTCGGTGCATCTTTGCAAATCAACCAATATGTCTGGTTCCAAATTTGAAGTTTGTTTTTGAATTTCCAAGTAACAACAATATGTTTTGTTGTGAAGCAACTACAAATATGATGGCTCAAAATGCCACCACGCCCTTTTTTCACACAATGTATAACGCCCTTTCAAGCTTCCAGGCTAAATTTGTGCAATAAAATAATTTTTGGGGCTGGATGTTTGAATGGATGGGCGGATGTTTGAATGGGTGGGCGGGATATTTCGGCGCTCTACCGAAATTTTGAAGTTGAAGCTTCTAAGGTACGCTACTCCCACTTGGGATGCTAGCCCTGTTAGATAGACCCACAAGCCTATATGCTTTCCAGTATTTAATGAGTTATAGACATCTGCCGAAATTAATGAACATTAATTCAAGGCTTTCAAACAAGAGGAGCAAGGTCAGAGCCATAGTTTCTATACCCTTTTCATGTTTTGTACTACTCCGTATATTGAAGCATCTTCGCCAACCAAGCTTACAAACATGTCCATATTTGGTAGATCGGTGCATCTTGGCATTTCAAGCAATTGTTTACAAAGGAGATTCCAGATTTGATGGATAATGCCCTACTTTCATGAATTTCCAAGGTTCCTAGCTGAAGATGCGGAAATTAAATAACTTTTTGACAATTGAAAGTAAGTATGTCTAATTACGAACTACAAAATGTGTTATATAGCTTGCTCTTGACTTTTTCAAAATAGTTTAAAGGTACCAAATTAGTCAAATATTGGAGAACCACCGAGAGTTTTGCAAGATTTCAATTTTTTGATATGAATAGTAATGACACCAAATTTGGGATAGTTTTTTTAAATAAAGAAACAAAATATAATACGAAATACAACCATTCATTTCTCCGTTGGTGTCTCACTGTGTGCATTGGCTAATTTCCATGAAAATATATAAAATTTGATAACTCTTGAAAAACTCGTTTCACAATATGGCGTACCATGTTTGAACATTCATGGCTTTCAAAAACTAGATGACTAATGTCAAGGCCATATGTGTTACCATACTTTATGATAATGTAACCATGTTTGGTAGATTGGTGCATATTGGTATTTCAACATTGTTTACAAAAAGAGCTTCCATATTTGGAGTTATTTTAAAAGCCCTAATCGATAATAATGGCTTTAATTTTGTCATATGATATATGGCGTACCATGTATGAATTTGCATGGCTTTCAAACTAGATGACCAAGGTCATGGCCATATCTTTGCTATAGTTTATAACAACATGTTTGTATTTGGTAGATTGGTCTGTATTATTGGCATTTAAAATATTATTTTCAAAGGAAGCTTCTGAATTTGAAGTTATTTTCAATTTTCAAGAGACGACAATGGCTTTTGTAGTGAAGAAACTACAAATAAGTATGGCTCAAAATCCCACTGCCCTAGTTTCCACACAAGATATATATAGCCTAGGGTTTAGGGTTTATGGTATATGATTTAGGATTTTAGGGTTTAGGGCTTAGGAGTTTAAGGTTGGTATTTAGTGTTTAGGGTTTTAGGATTTAGGATTTTCTAGGTTTTAGGGTTTATGAATTTTCAATAATAATGTTCAAGCTTTATATATATATATGCTTATATATATAGTCGCGAAATAGACTAGTGTTATCGCTATTTAATGAAAGTATCTCAGATTTTCATCTATAAGTGCATCATACCTACTTAGTAAGGGGTTGAGGGTTTAGGGTTTATGGTTTTTGGGGTTTAGGTGTTTAGGGTTTAGGTTTTTTGGGAATTTTCGATAATGTTCAAGCTGCTTTATATATTCTTATATTCGTGGAATTGAATGGCGTTAGCACAATTTGAGGAAAGTTTATTTGAAATTTTGATCTACAAGTGCATGTGATACCTCATTTGCCAAGGCCATTTAGGCGGGGTTGAGGGTTTAAGGTTTTAGGGTTTAGGGAATTTTCAATAATTTTCAAACTTTATTGTTATATTCGTGGAATAGAATTGCATTACCATAATTTAATGAAAGAATCTCAGATTTTGATCTATAAGTCCACAGTACCTGCTTGGTTAGGGTTTATATGGGTCGTGGGTTTAGGGTTTAGGATTTATGGACTGAATAGGGTTTAGGGGGTTTAGCGAATTTTCAATAATACTCAAGCTTTATGCTTATATTCATCGAATAGAATATGGCGTTACCTAACTCATTGAAAGTATCTCAAAATTTGATCTATAAGTGCATGATACCTGCTTGGTTAGGGTTTATGGGTTGAGGGTTTGGGGTTTTATGTTTAGGTTTTAGGGGTTGTTTAGGGTTTAGGGTATTTTTGATAATGCTCAAGATTTATGCTTATATTCATCGAATAGAATGAAGTTACCAATTTAATGAAAATATATCAATTTTTGATCTATAAGTGCATGCTAGGTGTTTGGTAAGGATTTAGGGTTTAATGTTTAGGTTTTAGGGTTTCAGGAATTTTAAATAATGTTCAAGATTTATGCTTATATTCGTGGAATAGAATGACGTTACCGCAATTTAATGAAAGTATCTCAAATTTTGATATATAAGTGCACAGTACCTGCTTGGTTAGGGTTTATGGGTCGAGGGTTTAGGGTTTTACATTTTAGTTTTATGGGTTGTTTCCGTTTTAGGGTTTAGAGAATTTTTGGTAATGCTCAGGATTTATGCTTATATTCGTCTAATAGAATGGCGTTACCTGATTTAATGAAAGTATCTCACATTTTGATCTGTCAGTGCATGACACCTACTTGGTTAGGGTTTTTGGGCTGAGGGTTTTAGGGTTTAGGGTTTAGGGAATTTTCGATAATGCTCAGGATTTATGCTTATATTCGTCAAATTGAATGGCGCTACCCAATTTAAGGAAAGTATCTCAATTTTTGATCTATAAGTGCATTCTAAGTGCTTGGTTAGGTTTTGGGGTATAGGGGTTTCGGGTTTATTTGGGTTTTAGGGGTTTTGCTAGGGATTAGTATTTCGAGAATTTTCAATAATGTTCAAGCTTTATGCTTGTATTCGTGGAATAGAATGGCGTTACCCAATTTAATGAAAGTATATCAAATTTTGATCTATAGTTGCACCATACCTGCTTGGTCAGGGTTTAGGGGTTTAGATTTTATGGTTTAGGATTCCGTGAATTCTCAATAATATTTTCAAACTTTATGGTTATATATATTCGTGGAATAGAATGGTGTTACCACAATTTAATGTAAGTATCTCAAAAATTGATCTACAAGTCGATGATACCCTGCTTGGTCATATTTTTTGTTAAATAAAATTTAAGGTTCACTAAAACAAGGGAGAAACACCAAGAGTTCCTTGAGATTTAGGTACTGTTTGGTTGGGCTCTAATTCTAGCTTTTGACTTTTGGCTTATAAAGCTAGGAACATGTTTTTGGCTTTGTTTTTTTAGCTTGTACTCTGACATAGTGGAATGATAGTATAAGCCAGGTTGGATGACTTTAATGATCTTATCTCAGTTTAGCGAAAAATGTTCGAATTTTGAACAAGCGATGGGAATCTCTACTTCCCGTAATTCTGGCTCACTGACATGTGGGTCACTTGCATAGTGGGTCCAAAAAGTCAGTGTCATTGTATTGGAAACGAAAGTACCTAAGAAGGTTAGATAGAGGTGTGGGGACTAGCAGGAAAGCTCTCGACGGCATCCGCATGCGGGATTGGGTATAAGGAAGTGTAGCGAGACACAGGAAGTATCCAGGTTCAGAGCCCTCGTGGTGAGGTAAAACTCCTACTCCTGTCGATCTGACTATGAGTAGAATACGGAGTACAATCTCCCCTCGAGGGGTATGAACTAGCTACCTCTTAAATGCTGAGCCCTTGCTACGAGAGCCTTGCCCGTCCTTATATAGGCAAAGGGGCAATGGTCTCACTGGCCAGGCCGGCTGGCAGGTCCCACAGGCAGGCCCTAGCCGGCTGGTCATCTACAGTATCCGGTAGGGTCTGTCATGTTGAAGTACATGCCATGTGGGTCGTCATGGGAACATTGAACACCGTGCGAGCCTATCGTCAGCAACCGACCACTATGCATGCGTCACCCGCAAAGTCTTTGGTATGGCCTCGTAGTTGTGAGTCTTGTCGCTGTAACGAGGCATACCGTGCACTGTACATCACGTCGTCATGTCCTCCTGATTGCATTTGGCTACGCCCGTGTAGCCGGATCCATGTCTTGCCGTCCTTCCTTGTTCTAGCTACCGGCTGGTAGCCGGCATGAAGTGCCTGCATCCGGCTACGATCTGCTAGCCGTACGCGAGCCATCTGTCTTTGTTCTTGTCTGGTCAGGGTACCCGGGGGTCATCCCCCAACACTAGCCCCCGAGCATGTGTGGATTTCACCCTTAGGTGAAATGTGCACGCGCTCCCTCTTGCATCTGAATTTTTGTGTCTGGTTGCCAGCTAATGGTTGCGCTACCTGTGACGTCAGCGCTGACGCCAGCCACGCGCTCATGCGCCATCATTGTACCGCCGTTCGCAGTGCTGCGTCCCATCGCATGTCACGCATGTCGCCTAGGGAATCGTTGTTTGTCGCTTCGGTTTCCGGACCGGGATCTTTTGCGCTCATGGTGCCAGCCGAGGGGATCTGGAGTGGTGGCGGAGGTGTGGCGTGGCCCGGTGGGTGCCACGCGACAGCGTAGACGGTTGCCCTCCCTGGGGTTTAAATACCGCCCAAGGGAGCAGTTTTCCCCTTCCGCTCCTTGCCTTCGCATTTCCCCCTGCGCCCTCTCTGCTTCCTCGTGACTCCTGTGCGCTCGCCGCCAGATTCACTGCGCCACCCGCTTAGCATTGCCGGCGACACAACCCTTCGCCTCTCAGCACCCGCCGCCATGGCCAACGAGGAAGTGATGGTGTCCGAGCATGGTGCGTGGTGCTGGTCGTCTGTGACAGAGGACCATATCGCCAAGTACCGCACAACGCGGGTGATGCCACCGGAGTCGGAGGTGAAGGTGCGGCTCACGCCGCCGGAAGAGGAGTCGCCGCACCCCCAGGAGGGGGAGCAGGTGATTGATACATTGCAAACATATCTATACTTTTTGATGTTTCATGCTTGTTTTATATCTACTTTCTTATGTTTTGTCCATACTTTGGAGTATTTTTATACACTTTCTGGGACTAACCTATTAACAAGATGCCACAGTGGCAGTTGCCTGTTTTCTGCTGTTTTTGGTTCCAGAAAATTCATAAATAAATATTCGCGGAATTGCACCAGACAAAACCCAAAGTCGATATTTTACCGGAAGACTCACGGAGCCAGAAGTCGAGACGGAGAGGGGCTGTCCACACCATGTGGTGGCGCGGGTCCCTCTGGCCGTGCCACCCGGTGGTGTGGTTCCCTGGTCCACCCTCTGACATCGCCCCTTCGCCTATAAAATCCCCCCGGGACGAAAACCCTAAACACTAGATCAGAATTCCATGAAAAGTTCCGCAGCACCGCCGCTACCGAAGAGGAGATTTGGGGGACAAAAGTCTCTATTCCGGCACCCTGACAGGACGGGGAAGTGCCCCCAGAGCCATCTCCATCGACTCCACTACCATCTCCATCACCGTTGCTAATTCCCATGATGATGAAGGAGTAGTTCTTCCTCGAGGCTAAGGGCTCTACCGGTAGCTATGTGTTCATCTCTCTCTCTATGCATGACCTTATTGAGATCATGAGCTTTATAATCTATAGTCTATTCTGCTACTCAAGTGCTTTAATGAATCTCTGCTTATCCCCACGTGTGTGAAGTTGACAGTGTGCACACCATGGTGGCACTTAGGCTAGAGATTACAAATACTTGTTATGAGTTATATTTGGAGTTGGATGTCTCTATGAAATTGTGGTGTTTGTTGGAACCATCTAGTGCTCAAGGTGATAGTGAGGGTTATCTAGATGGGGAAAGCGAACTTTGAGGAGTGCTGTTATAGCCCTACCATGGATTAGAATGTCCAACCGGAGAGTAGTTCAGAGTAGTATCATAAAGAGAAGATATTTATATGAGAGTGTTCACTAGTGAAAGTATGATCCCTAGGCCTTGTTTCTAAGCATTGAAACACCATTTGCAACTAGATCTGTTACATGTTTGCTTGCCTCCATCTTTATTTCAGATTGCCTTTAGTCTCTTCCTACCCGTCAAGCTCTTTTCTGGCACCATTACCACTTATAATTATCCATACCACTTGCATTTCACTATATCTTCGCCGAACTAGTGCACCTATACACCTGACAAGTGTATTGGGTGTGTTTGGGACACATGAGACTTCTTGTATCTTGATTGCAGGGTTGCTTGAGAGGGATACCTTTGACCACTTCCTCCCTGAGTTTGATAAACCTTGGGTAATCCACTTAAGGGAAACTTGCTGCTGTTCTACAAACCTCTTCACTTGGAGGCCCAACAATTGTCTACAAGAATAGAAGTGCGTAGACATCAAGCTATTTTATGGCGCCGTTGCCGGGGAGGTAAGGTAAAAGGTTCACATCCTCTGGCTACTAAGCTGTCTTCTAGTACTGTAGCTGTTGTGTGAGTGCTCAAAGTTATTTCCTTTAGATTCTGCAATTATATCTTTTTGTTTCTTGTTTTTATTTTCTCTAGTTAGTCTTAATGGAAAACAACAAAAAAATTAGAGAGCTTTATAGTATTTATCTTGAGTTAGGACATGAAGTGTTTGAAGAGAAAATTAAAAAACATATGGAACTTTATTTGCATGCTAATAGCAATGTTATTAGTATGAATTCTTTGAACACAATTATTGCTAATGCTATGGAAAATTCTAAGCTTGGGGAAGCTGGTTTTGATGAGCATGATATTTTTAGTCCCCCAAGCACCGAGGAGAAAATTTACTTTGATGGTACTATACCTCCGATATATGATGATTACAATGATGAGTATGATATTTTTAGTCCACCTACTATTGAGGAGAAAATGAATTATTACAATATGCCTCCTATATTTGATGATTATGGTGATGAGAATAATAATGATAGCTATTTTGTTGAATTTTCTCCCACTACAATTAATAAGAATGACTATGTTTATGTGGAGAGTATTAATTCTTTCATGCATGTGGCTCATGATAAGAATGTTTTATGTGATAGTTATATTGTTAATTTTATTCTACTGAAATTTATTATGATAAAGGGAAACATGGTTTTATGTATCTCAACAATATTAAGTTTCCCCTCTTTATGTTGAAATTTTTGAAGTTGCACTTGTTTTGCTTTCCTATGCTTGTTGCTTTGTGCTTTCATGACTTGTTTCTTTACAAGATTTCTATGCATAGGAAGTGGTTTAGACTTAAATGTGCTTTGAATTTGCTTCTTGATGCTCTATTTTACTTCAATTTATATTTCTTATGTGAGCATCTTCTCAAACTATAATGCCTAGCTCGAGGGCGTTAAAGAAAAGCACTTATTGGGAGATAACCCAAATTTCTTTAGGAGTCTTTTTGTTGAGTCTTGGAAGTTATTGCTTTAGTAATAACCTCTCCTTATCCTTTTTGTGTGGTTTTTGTGCCAAGAGTAACCTCTAATGATAGAGAAGTAAGACTTGGGGAAGTTGCTGTCCCGAAACACATTTTTGTGCTTCGCTGTAAAAATTCATGAAAAATCTCTGTACGTCGGTTTGAGCTGTAATGTTTTGTGCTTCTGCCCCAGGTTGTTATACAACTTTCGTTAGTTCAACACTTTTCGATTTGAGCAACAAAAGGTCTTCGAAAAAATTGGTTTTTACCTGCTGGTCTGTTTTGACAGACTTCTGCCTTTATTTGCATTTGCCTCTTAATCTCTTTATCTTTGATCATTTGAACTTTTTTTAAGGAAGTGCTACAGTAGATTTTGTTTTAATGTAAGTTTTATTTGTGTTCGAACTGAACCAAAAGACTTATTATCTTGAGTATACTAATGTTGCTAATGAAGATTGTGTGAAGTTTTGTATGAAGGAAAAATTTCAGGTGTAAGGGAAGAATGATGTAATGAGATGAAGAATGGACAAAAGCTTAAGCTTGGGGATGCCACCCCGTGTCACCCAAGAAATATCCAAGAAGTACAAGCGTCAAAGCTTGGGGATGCCCAAGGCATCCCCTTCTTCATCAATAAAAATTTCAGGTTTCTTCCAAACATTTCATTTTTATTGTTTCATGCACAGTTGTGTTGTTCTTGGAGCATCTTCGTTTTTGTTTTTGGTTTTTGTTTGCTTGAATAAATTGGTTGGACCCCCTCATTCATGCATTAGTTTTCAAATAAGATTGGTTTGGATTGGAAAAGAGTAGGAAAAGTTCATGCTTAAGTGGTAAAAAAGGAGCTTGTTTTTGACTGTGGCCTATGCTTTGTCATGTCATGCTTGATATTGTTTTGGCTTTATGCTTAGTGATTTTTGCTGTAGCATGACATGTTATAAACAATTGAGATTGCTTAATGTGCCTTGAAAGAATCATGCGTTGTTTTAGCATATTAAGGCATAGTATTGTGGTGTTCTCCTTTGATGCTTTATTTGGGTTGACTTGGCGCATGCTCACACCATGTTAAGACTATCCCAAGTCACCATAGCCTCTATGATCCTTTAATTTTCGACTTGTAATATCACTTTATGCTTTAATTAATGATGTTTTGTCGCTTTGCATGATTATGGCCATTATTGCTCTCTTAGTTGGTCGCTCCCAGTGTTTTGCTAGCCTCCATAACCAAGTATGAGTTCCACTCATGCATCCAACTCCAAATAAAACCAAGTTATTCCAAAGAGTCCACCATACCTACCTATTAGAATTTTATATTCCAAGTATATTCATGATTTTATCTACCTTCCGAATTAAACTTGTTATGTGAAAATTAGTGATTAAAGCTCTCA
Organism: Avena sativa; assembly: GCA_916181665.1. Lineage (NCBI taxonomy): Eukaryota > Viridiplantae > Streptophyta > Magnoliopsida > Poales > Poaceae > Avena > Avena sativa. Next base: position 221,509,777 of record OV702292.1, read on the forward strand.
CGAGCTTGATGGCACACTTTACTTTCTTGCACTTAATAATCTTGAACCATTGCGTCCATCTTTGTTGTGTATATGCTTGCGCTTTATAAGTTGAAGTTAGCAGAACCATGTATCATGGGGAACACTTTCAACATTGCACTTATTATTCCGTTGATATCATGATTCTTTTGCTTATGGATCCCAACGGTGTGAAATAAAAGGGGAACTTGTAAGATCATGGAGTTTGTATGTGTGTTAGAGAAATGCCTGTGCCGCTAGCCTAAGCCATGCCTAATCATGGTGGAAACTTTCAGCATAACCATAATGAGCATTCTATGAAGCATCCTCAATAAAAACCTATGCAAATAGCAAATAAAAAGATCACTGAGATGCTCATTGTCTGTTGCCTTATCATTTTGATATGGGATAGCTCCTGTGTCATGGGGAAAGGGGTACCCCATTGGCGGTTCTCTATGATACATATGTACTTACAATGATAAGAGCTTACTTGTGACTGAAGTTGAGTAGCATGAGGTTCGGTACTCGTAAGCAAGGGGCATGGGATTTCAACTTATAACTTGTCAAGCATATCCTCTTAGTTGTGTCACTTTAACCTTAATCAGCTAAAGATGCTTATGATAGGGGCAATGAGAGCTGAAAGCTAATAAGTACCATAATTTTTGGAAGCTCTTTATGAGACTTGAATCCCTGCTTCCTTCTATGACGGCCTTTCTTTTACTTTTATGTTGAGTCTCCATCTTCTATCTTTATGCACCTATTGAGAGAGCATAGTGGTCATTCTTAGTTTAATGTGCTTTGTCCCAAGATTTATTGATTGATTCATAACTTTGTTATTGCTTGTAATTAAACTATTTGTATCTAGTCACCCTTATGAACTTTGAAGGTGCATGTCTTATTGTTAGAACTATATCTTTCATGCTATGTTAAAGTATTATGATCCCATCTATTAATGTTTTATAAATGCCTTGATCAAGATTGTGATGGTGCATGTCACCTCAAAAATTATTCTTTTCTTTTTATCACTTACCTACTCGAGGACGAGCAGGAGTTAAGCTTGGGGATGTTGATACATTGCAAATGTATCTATAATTTTTGATGTTCCATGCTTGTTTTATATCTAGTTTCTTATGTTTTGTCCATACTTTGGAGTATTTTTATACACTTTCTGGGACTAACCTATTAACAAGATGCCACAATGCCAGCTGCCTGTTTTCTACTGTTTTTGGTTCCAGAAAAGTCAGAAAGAAATATTCTCGGAATTGGACCGGACAATAGCCAAAGTCGATATTTTACCGGAAGACTCACGGAGCCAGAAGACGAGACGGAGAGGGGACAGGGGCTAGCCACACCATGTGGTGGCGCGGGTCCCCCTGGCCGCGCGACCAGGTGGTGTGGGCCCCTGGTCCACCCTCTGACATCGCCCCTTTGCCTAGAAAATCCCCCCGGGACAAAAACCCTAAACACCAGATCAGAATTCTACGAAGTGTTCTACAGCGCTGCCGCTACCGAAGAGGAGATTCGGGGGACAAAATTCTCTGTTCCGGCACCCTGCCGGGACGGGGAAGTGCCCTCGGAGCCATCTCCATCAACTCCACTACCATCTCCATCGCTATTGCTGATTCCCATGATGATGAGGGAGTAGTTCTTCCTCGAGGCTAAGGGTCTACCGGTAGCTATGTGTTCATATCTCTCTCTCTATGCATGATCTTATTGAGATCATGAGCTTTGTAATCTATAGATCTATTCTGCTACTCAAGTGCTTTAATGAATATCTGGTTATCCCCATGTGTGTGAAGTTGACAGTGTGCACACCATGGTGGCACTTAGGCTAGAGATTACAAATACTTGTTATGAGTTATATTTGGAGTTGGATGTCTCTATGAAATTGTGGTGTTTGTTGGAACCATCTAGTGCTCAAGGTGATAGTGAGGGGTTATCTAGATGGGGAAAGCGAACTTTGAGGAGTGCTGTTATAGCCCTACCATGGATTAGAGTGTCCAACCGGAGAGTAGTTCAGAGTAGTATCATAAAGAGAAGATATTTATATGAGAGTGTTCACTAGTGAAAGTATGATCCCTAGGCCTTGTTTCTAAGCATTGAAACACCATTTGCAACTAGATCTATTATATGTTTGCTTGCTTCCATCTTTATTTCAGATTGCCTTTAGTCTCTTCCTACCCGTCAAGCTCTTTTCTGCACCGTTACCACTTATAATTATCCATACCACTTGTATTTCACTATCTCTTCGCCGAACTAGTGCACCTAGACACCTGACAAGTGTATTGGGTGTGTTGGGGACACAAGAGACTTCTTGTATCTTGATTGCAGGGTTGCTTGAGGGGGATACCTTGACCACTTCCTCCCTGAGTTCGATAAACCTTGGGTAATCCCCAACAACTGTCTACAAGAATAGAAGTGCGTAGACATCAGTGATCTTCCTCTCACACCTCGCGTGTAGCTTCGCTCTGCTGGTGCATCCCTTCTTCTTGACATTCCTCGCCTTCTTCGATCTCCGTCTCCACCACCTTGGCGCCAACACCATTGGTACTCATGTGCATTTCGCAGCCTTCTGCGGGTGCTACCTTGGGATCCAGCCGGATCTCAGGATTTTCTACCGGCTATTCCGCGTCTGGCTGTAGGTTCACTTAACTTAGGGCCTGCTTGTCTCATGTGGCGGCACGTCGATCTACTCCCGCTCGCAGACCGTCTACCCCAAGTTCAAGCTTCAGGACATGGTCCGACTGTGGCAGCAATCGTATTTTTACGCCTGCTATCGTCGTATTGGGAACGACAATACCTAAGCAGGTTAGATAGAGGTGTGTGGACTAGCAGGGAAGCTATCGACAGCGTCCACATGCGGGATTGGATACAAGCAAGTGTAGCTGGACATAGGAAGTACCCAGGTTCGGAGCCCTCGTGATTAGGTAAAGCTCCTACTCTTGCCGATCTGACTATGAGCGGTATACGAGCTACAATCGCTCCTTGAGATGTATTCTCTAGCTACTGCCTTAAATGCACTAAGACCAACCCTTTCTACTGAGGCCTTGCCTCTCCTTATATAGGCAGACAGGCAACGGTCTCACTGGCCATCCCGGCCGGCGGGCCCCACAGGCGGGTCCTAGCTGGCTGGTCATCTACAATACTCAGTACACTTACATCCCATCAGGGTACGAGCGGTATGGTCGTCGTGGGTACAGTGAACACCGTGCGAGCCTGTCATCAGCATCTGGCCAATGTTCCCGCGTCACCCCGCAAAGTCTTAGGTATGGCCGAGTAGTTGCGAGTCTTGTCATCGTACCAGGGCGTACCGTGCACTGTGTCGCACGTCGCTCTATCCTCTTGATTGGTTCCGGCTATGCTGACGTAGCCGGTCCTATGCCTTGCTACTTCTTGCCGATCCGGTTTCCGTGAGGTAGCCGGCTTGACTTGCTCCTATCCGGCTGCGCTCAGCCAGCCGGACATGATTCGACTGCCGTGATTCTTGTCTGGTTGGGGTATCCGGAGGTCATCCCCCCGACACTAGCCCCAGAGCGCCTGTAGATTTCGCCCTTAGGTGAAATGTGCGCGCGCTCCTTCTTCATTTTAAATTTTCTAGCCGGCTGCGCTTGGCGGTTGTGCTACCCGTGACGTTAGTGCTGACACCGGCCACGCGCACATGCGCCATCATTACGCTGCGGCGGTCAGCGTAACGTCCCGTCGCCTCGGGAACCACCGTCTGCCTCTTCGATTTCTGCTCCGAGATCGTCTGCGCGTCTTGTTCCTGCGCAAAGGATCCTACACTGTGCAGGGAGCGGGGAGCGTCTGGGTGGGCGCCGCGTGGCACCGCAGACGGTTCCGCTTCCGGGTCTTTAAAGGGGCGCCCGGGGGGAGCGGTTTGTCCCTCCGTTTGCTGCTTCCCCATTCTTCTCCTGCGCCCTTGCCTTCCTCGCATCGCCTTGCTCGCCGCTGCTACTGTAGTCTACCGCGCCGCCCGTTTAGTGTCGTCGGCGGTACGAGCCACCGTCACTCCTCCATCAGAACGCCTCCCAGTGAACCGGCAATGGCAGCCGAACATGGAGCCTGGTGCGGCTCCTCTGTGACAGAGGAGCACATCGAGAAGTACCGTGCGACCCGCGTGCTGCCGCCGGAGACGGAGGTGGAGGTGCGGCTCGCACCGGTGGGAGAGGAGTCACCGCACCCAGCGGAGGGGGAGCTGGTGATCTTCTTGTCGCATCTTGCCCGCGGCTTCGCGCTGCCGGTGCATCCTTTCTTCCTCACTTTTCTCGCTTTATTCGATCTCCGCCTCCACCACCTAGGCGCCAACGCCATCAGGATGCTGGCGCACTTCGTGGCTTTCTGCGAGAGCTACCTTAGGATCCAGCCGGATCTCGGGCTCTTCTGCCGGCTCTTCCGAGTCCGGTCACAGGTTCAGTTCACCAAGGGGCCGCTGGTGACGTGCGGCAGCGCCTCCATCTACTCCCGCATGCAGACCGGCTACCCCAAATTCAGGCTGCAGGACACGGTACGGGTGTGGCAGCAGTCGTACTTCTACGTTCGCAACCTCACCGCCGAGGACTGGATCAACCTACCGGCTTTCCAGGATGTGGAATCTAGCCGACAGCAGTGGGATCTGAAGATCTATGGCGAGAAGACGGAGTCGGACGCAATGCTGCAGCGCATGCACGCCCTCATCACCGCCGGTCTGACCGGCCTGGACATCACCCTCAGCTGAATGTCTAGGATGATGATGCCGCTGCAGCAGCGGTCACACAAGATGTGCTTACTCCGGCCGGCTGGACCCGACCCGGCTGTCCCGCCATGATCCCCGCTACCACAACCTAAAGGAGTGTGTGTGGACCATCACGAAGGAGCGACTGCCGGAAGGCTGGAAATTCGGGCTGGCCCCTTACAGCCGCGACAACCGCGCGCCCTGGATAAGTCTTGCCAACCAGATTTTCTCTTGCGTTTCTTGCCGTTTTTGCCTTCCGACTAATCTCTTCGCTTCTTTTTTCCTTGGCAGATCTTCCCTTGCATCCTCCGGGAGGAGGGCGAGACCCCCCTTTAGAACTTCACGCTCGACATGCCCGAGCCACGTGCTCGTCAGTCCGGCGAGGAGTCTGATGGGGACGGCGACGTCTTCCCCAGCCGGAATGACGAGCCGGCCGCCGACCCTCACGTGGAGGTCGACAAAGAGGAGGAGGCCGCACCGGCTCCTGAGCTGTCTCGGCGCCGCGCGAAGGATGGCGACTCCAGCCGGTCCGGCGCTGATGCGAGCGACTCCAGCCGGTCTGGTGCCGGCGGGGGTGGCTCCATCCGGTCCAGCGGAGGAGGGAGCGGGGCCAGCCGGCCCGCCGTGGAGGATCCGCCCCCCAAGAGGAGCTGGAACAGCACTCTTCCGCTGAGCCGCCTCGGTCATAAGAAGGGGCCGCCCCCGGTGGTGCAGGGTAAGTTTTATTCTCTAAATGTTTTTACTTTCTTTTGCTGTTTGTGCTCTCCTTGTGTGTCTTTGGCTTACTTGCTTTTTTGCTTCTTTTCTGCCTTGTATTGCTCAGTACGCTGGTTTCCTTCGGCTCTGCGAGCCCGGCGTGGACGTCGACTGGCTCGCCGCCCCGCGCGCCGGACACCGCGCCGCCCGCATCTGCCTCTGCTCCTCCTCCTTCTTCCAGGGCTCCGCCTCCGCCACCGCTTCAAGCCGATCTGTCTGCCACAACTGGAGCAGGGGATGCTCCACCGGCCATGGTGGTGCAGCCGGAAACAGTTGTGACCACCTCACAAAGTGGAGGTAGTTCCCCTACGGTGGCACGGAGGGTCGCCACCGGCAAGGAGCTCGTGGTTGTCGGTGATGACAACTCCGACGACGAGCCGGGGGAGGAGTGGCGGATGCGGTGGCCATGGCGAAGGAGTCGTTGGTTGCCAATGCCGTCGACGACGATGCCTCCTTCGCCGCCTCGCTGACGGACCTTGCTGCCACCTTCGAGCTGGCGGTGAAGGAGAACCGGCTGCTCAAGGCTGCAGCCGGCGGTAACCGGACCCTAGAGCAGAAGCTTGCTGCTGCCAACGGGACCTCGCAGAGTAAGTTCCCTCAGCTAGATACTTTGGTCTTTCTTTTTCTCCCTTTTTTTGCTGATAGTCGCCTTTTTGCAGCCATCATGGTGTTCGCTCAGCGGGAAATCGATCGCTAGAAGAAGGCGAACGACCGGCTGAGCAAGTCGAATTCTACGCTTCGACTGCAGAATAAAGACTAGCACGCCAAGGTGGACGCTCTGGAGGCCACTGTCAAGGAGCACAACGCCACCCTTGCCAGCCGGGCTCAAGCCTTCAACCTTCTCGAGGCCCAGAACAAGGACCAAGAGAAGGAAGTCAAACGGCTGACAGTCCGGGAGAAGGCCCTGGTGGAGGAGCTAATGAAGGTTGGGCACACGACCAAGGGTAAGTTCCTCTCCGACTCCCCTCATCTTTCCGGATCCGGTAGCCGGATCTGACGTTCTTTTTTCTGACAGCTTTTTATCCCGGCGTAGACCTGCTGGCATATAACCGGCTGCAGGAGGACTGGCCGGGGGAGCAACCGACGGCCCAGGAGCTGGTTGTCCTTCTTGGCGAGGAGGCTGCCAAACTTTGCCAGGCGGCGCAGGCCATCTTCACCTTCATGTGGCCGGATGCTCCGGTTCCGGAGACGATGGCGCAGCTAGTCGCCAAGGTGGCAGAGGTGCCGGCTACCATCGACCGCCTGAGGAATCTGGCGGCGCGGGCCGAGGCGAAGATGGCCCTGACCCTCATGCTCTCCTGGTACAGGGACGCCCACGTCGAGAAGATCGACGGGGGTTTCCGTGCGAGTGCCGACCTTGCCGCCATCCGCCAGGCTCATCCGGAGCTCCGGGCCTCCGCCATCAAGATCGCCGACTACATGGACGTTGACGAGGTCCTCACCGACTCGGAGTCTGCCGGCACTCTGGATGCGGAAGCCTCGTCACGGCCGACCGGTGGGCACACCGGAACCGGATCAGCCGCCGCACCTCCTCCTCCCGAGACTGCCGCCAACCAGGATCCTCCGCACGGCAAGGGCCCTGCCACTTAGTTATGATCCTCGGGATGCTGAGTGTATTTTTCACCTTGCTTTGTTCAAACCTTACTGTCTGTGCTGGTTGTTTCTGACGCCAGGTGAACTCATGGGGGCTTCGTCTCCCTCTCTTTTTTATATCAGTCAGAATTGTTTTGGCTTGCTTCCAACTTGTGTTTTTTGTGTGCTTCAAAGCTTCAATATTTCGCCGATTGAATTTATCCGGGGAACTCTAACTCTAGTGGGGGCACGCCAGCGCACCCACTGGGTGTAGCCCCCGAGATTCGGAGTGACTGGCATAGCCAGGCGCTTCGAATCTTCTCTCTTTCCTCAAGTCTTTAGGTTCATCTGACTAAACACCTCTTAGCCGGTTGCTTTCCCTGGCTGGACACCTACAGCCAGGGGAGCTTTCATTCTAGTGGGGGCGTGTCAGCGCACCCATTGGGTGTAGCCCCCGAGATTCGGAGCAGCTGGCATAGCCAGGTGCTTCGAATCTTCTTCTTTTCATTTTTCCCTTGCCCTCACCTAGGCTCCAAATATCCGGCTAACTTCTTTAGCCGGTCGGGACTATAAGATTCCACCGGGGGCACGCGAGCGCACCCAGTGGGTGTAGCCCCCGAGATTCGGAGCGCTTCATGAAGGGAAGGACTTTGAATCTTCTTTTCTTCCTGCCCTTGCCCTCACCTGGGCTCCAAATATCCGGATAACTCCTTTAGCCGGTCGGAAACTACAAGATTCCACTAGGGGCGCGCGAGCGCACCCAGTGGGTGTAACCCCCGAGATTCGGAGCGCTTGATGAAGGCAAGGACTTCGAATCTTCTTTCTTCCTGAATTCCAACTTGATGTAGTCGTACAAGAAACAAACAAACATACATACACTCTCACCCGTCAATAGGTTAGTCGGTCAAACTTCAGCCGGAAGGAGGATTTGTTTTTGAAAACCAGCTTGTGCTTCTCTGGACACTTAGTCATTTTCCCCTGTGCTCTGCTGTTTCTGCTGCATCCTTGCCGGGCAGCCAGGTTGCGGTCTGCAGCCAGAATCGAAGGGAGATGACAGTACATTGCGCACGATATTGACAGCTTAGTAGCCGGACCATCTCAAACTAGTTGCAAGGCCGGGACACCCGACCTATCGCATCTCCTCCCCGTTTTTCATGTGGGATGCCTCGGGCTTTTGCTCTTGCTAGCCAGACAGCCGGATTGCGGTCTGTAGCTGAGATGAAGAGCGGGCCTCTAACATCGTCGCACACTACTCAGCCGGTTGTTGATTTAGCAGGCCAGGCCAGCCGGCGAGCCCCCGGGTAGGGGTTGCCGGAGCCGGAAAAACTGAACCGGAAACAGATACACACGAATTTCTAGCAAGGAGCCCCTGAGTATCTCGTAGGGGTCCGCATTTTCATTCATAAGGTTTGCGGGATACATACACTATCTGGTGACTAGGTGTAAAACGGGCGGAGCAGGGCCGCGTTCCAGGGGCACTCTGTCTCCTCATCCGACTTGTCCATCTTGTTCTCGCGTGGCTGCTGCGCGTCGATGAGGTAGTAGGAGTCATTGGGAAGCGCCCGGGTGCTGATGAAGGGACCCTCCCAGGGTGGCGATAGCTTGTGCATGCCCTTCGTGTCTTGCACCAGCCAGAGAACCAGGTCGCCCTCGCAAAATGCGACAGGGCGGATCCGGCTCGACTGGTAGTGACGTAGTCATTGCTGGTACAGGGCCGATCTGGACAATGCCAGCTCGCGGGCCTCCTCGAGGAGGTCCACGCCATCCTCCCGCGCCTCCTGATTGGCCTTTTTGTTGTAGAGGAGCTTGCGTGGAGAGTCGAACTCGATGTTCGCGGAGAGGACGGCTTCCGAGCCGTAGACAAGGAAGAACGAGGTGAAGCCGGTTGACCTATTTGGCGTGGTGCGGAGGCTCCATAGCACAGCCGGGAGTTCTTCGATCCAGCATCCGAGCGACCGCTCCAAGGGCTCTATGAGGCGTGGCTTGATGCTGGCTAGCACTAGGCCGTTTTCCCCGTTGGACTGCGGGTGTGCGACAGAAGCAAGGTCCAACCGGATTCCCTTGTTGCTGCAAAACCGGGCGAAGGCCCCCTTGGCAAAGTTTGTGCCGTTGTCGGTGATGATGTTGTTGGGGTAGCCGAACCAGTTGATGATGTCGGTGAAGAAGGTGACAACTGTCGCCCCGTCTAGCTTCCGGATAGGTTTGGCCTCTATCCACTTTGTAAACTTGTCCACCGCCACCAGCAGATGGGTCATGCCCGCGCGCGCTCGCTTGAAGGGACCGACCATGTCAAGGCCCCAGACAGCAAAGGGCCAGGTGATCGGTATGATCTTGAGCACCGAAGCCGGCATGTGCCTGAGCTGCCCGAAGCGTTGGCACCCGTTGCACACGCGGACTAACTGTTCGGCGTCCTCGAGGGCGGTGGGCCAATAGAAACCGTGGCGGAATGCCTTGGCGACTATTGCCCTGGATGAAGCGTGATGTCCGCACTCGCCCTGGTGGATGTCCTTGAGCAGCCGGTAGCCTGTGTCCACATCTACACACCTTTGGAAGATGCCGGATACGCTGCACTTGTATAGTTCTTTATTGATGATGGTGTACGTGTGCGTGCAGCGCCGGATTTGCCTGGCTTCCACTTCATCATCCAGAAGCTCTCCATTGGCGATGTAGTCCACGAAGGGCTACGCCCATGATGGTATCTCCCGGATGGTGAGGATGTGTAGCATCCCAATTGTCTAACAATTGTAATGCTACTTGGTCTAGTAATATAATGGCTACTTCAAATATATAATTATTGCATCATAAATATATCATGCTCATGTCATCATGCCTCCTTGCATTTGAGCATCATATAAAACCCTTTTTGTTTTGGTTCTTCCCTCATATGCATTGTAAATTGTATTTGCCTCTTGATATTGTATTTGGTTCTTGATATATTGTTTAATGCCCAAGTTGAGTTGGGGGCATATCTTTTATTCCACTCCACCACCTTTTCTTTCACCACCTTATAATTCCACCATCCAACTAAATATGAGCTTGGCACTTATTGGGTTTTACCTCTAGCTCATGTGGGTTGGGATGGATCCAATTCTTTTTCCACATGCTCTCATCTTAGCATCATGTTGTTTTCACATTAGTGATAAATGAGAGCCACATGGCCACCTTTGCATGCCTTGTGGGTGGAACCCTTTTTCCTAGCTTCCATATGGATTATTATGGGTTTATGCTCATGTTGGGATATTTTGGGGACTATTAAGCATCTAGTGGTATATACACACTAGCAAGTCCCAATTTTACTCAAATATGATCATCTCCATCTATTCCACTTGGGACTTTCTTCTAAATTCTTTGCCTGGCTTTATTCCACTTGTGGGAATGCCTAAGATTAATGCCATGTGATATAATTGTTTTCACAAGAATAAACATGGTATTAAATACTTTGCATGGGCCATGCAAGTACCACCTTTTGCTTGTCCTTTGGTTTTTATTGGAATCTTGAGTGGATCTTTTCCTCATATCTCTCTCTCCCCTCTTAAGCTTGATCTTGCTTGATGCATGCAAGCATCTAACCCAAAAACCTACATCTACCTCCATCCATCCCCTCACCACCTTTTTATCTCACCCTCTCTTTTTTTGTCTAGATCTTGTTGAGCTTGACTTGTTCTAGCTTGGTCTTGTCAAAAGAAAGCCACCCCATATTGTCTCTCTCTCTAAACCCTAAACCATACCACTCATCTCTTCTCTCTCTTAACCTCCTCTCTAAACCATACCCCATCTAAACCTACCCTAAACCGAGTCCTCTAGCTAACCCTCGCTTCCTCCCTTCTCTCTCGGCCTCTCTCCTCTCTCTCCTAGCTCGGCCCCACCTGGTCACCCTGGCCACCCTAGCTACCCCATTCCCAGCAAAAAACCCTAACCCGAGCCTTCCCCTACCCGACCCTAGCTCCAACCCGAGCTCCCTCTCTCCCTCCCTCTCTCTTTTCTCTCTCTGCCATGAGGACCCCCAGCCCGAGCCTCCTCACCAACCGGCCGCCCCCACCTGGAAGCCCCATCACCACCTGCCCCTGCCTGGCCGAACCAGCCCATGCACATGAGGAGAGGAAGGAGAAAAAGGTGGCCGAGCCACCTTTAACCCTACCCACTTCCCCCACGGCACCCCTCTCCCTCTCTGCTTTACCCACCCCTCTCTCCCGCCTGCTGCCTCCCCCAGATCTACCCCAGGGCGCCTGCCGCTCTTCCCTCTCTTCTCCATCGCCCCACCTACCCCAACGCCGGCCACCGTCGGTCTCCACCGATCCCCCTCTTCCAGCCGGTGGCGTGTCGGTCTCTGGTGTCGAGGAAGGCCGTGGAGCTCCCCTACGTCACCCTGTACACGGAGCCGATCAGGAGGAGCCCCAGAACCGCTGCACCCGCCGAGCCTGACGCCAAACCCTAATCCGCTGGGCCTCTGCATCACCGTCGTCCTGCTGCTCGCCGACCCGATCCGCCACCACCGACACACTCTCGGTGAGCCACGCAACCTCCTAGACACCCTCCCCATCGTCGTCGCGTCCTGGCCGCGACGTACGTTCCGTCGAGCACCCTCGGTGCACCGACGAGCGCGCGCGTCTGCTCGCTCCCACGTCGCGCAAAACCCTATCTAGGCCGCGCCTGACCCCCTAACAACTACCCCGCCCTAGCCCAGCGGTGACCGTCTCCGCGCGCACGCCCAGGTCGTGTGATCGATCCCCGCCCGCGCCGCGCACCGATCTGTCGCTCGAGGCAGAGAACAGAGAAGAAGCACAGTGCGGGCCGTGTTGTTTTGCAGGAAACCCCCTCTTTTGCTTTTTGCTCAACCCGCAGTCCCACCGAGCCCACCAGTCAGCCTCCCCGCCCTTTTCGCAAAAACCTCCCCGCTGTTTCGAACACACCACCCGCGCTCCCTCGCTGTGCCGCGTGGCAAGCCCCCTCTCGCCACTGGCGTGTGGGTCAGCAAAGCCTCGGACCCCACCTGTCATACGCTGTGGCTGGGCGGGCTCGCGGTGACAGAAGAATTTCTGTGCGCGTGTGTCCCAGTCAGCAGTGGCCCACTTGTCATTGACGGTGGCTAGATCGGCGCAAGTGAGAAAAGTTTCTGTTTATTTTTGTCTTAATTCAAATCTTTTCAAATTATTTTTTAAATTCAAATTTCAAATCTGTTTCAAATAACTTTTAAAATATAAATCCAAATAATACAAATAATATATGTTTTGAAATCAGAAAAATATGAGGAATTCAAATATGGCCTTCAAAATATATTTTGAACACTTTATTTTTCCAAGTTGATTAAAATTACAATAAAATGCCCTTTTACCTTAATTAATTAATAACTTTTGTTTTAAAACTCCAAATTTGACAAATAATATGTCTAAAATGATCAGCTCGACGAGACCTTTCTGTTTATGCATTCCATGTTTTGTTTTGCAGCATGCATCATATAAATATAAAGTATACAGCAACTAATATGAGGTTAAAATGAGGCTAAAACTCAATAAAATGGTTTATTCTTGTATTCCACACCTCACCCATGCCATGCTACCTTATTGCCATGCAAATGGTGCATCATTCATCATGGCATGATTGTTTGCTTGTCGCATTTTAATTCATATGATTGTGCACTTTATTTATGTTGGCCCTTGTTTGTTTGGTTCTTCTTCGAATAGACGCTGAGCAGGGGATATATCAAGAGAACCAGGAGCACTACCCAGATCCATCCCTTGCTTCAACTGAGCTGCCAGGAAAGCACTACCACATGCTTGCATACATATAGTACCTATTGCCTCTATCTTATTCTTGCATCATTGAGTCGCGATTGCATTAATCTGAATCCCAAGTATTGCATAGCCTTTACTTTTAAACCCCACCGAAGCTTGTTCCTCCATCCCATGAGCCATTACTACAGGAGTTGTTTGAGCCATGTGAGTCATAGAACAGCATGTGTAGGGTATGTGAGTGTCTGATGGATAATGAGGTACCTAAACAACTTAACCTGAGTAGTAATGGGATAACTAATGAAAGTGGCACCGGTGAGCCATATTTGCTATTGGTTTTTCAGGCTCACTTGTGTCCCGTAGGACCCCGAGTACTTGATTCCTGTTCCTTGAATATTCGCGCTATCCACATCCGGGAGGCTTATGAACCCCCCCTGAGCCAGAGCTTGATTCATTCTTATTTCTTGGGGCCACAAACTAGTTTGAGGTTTTATTTACTATCCTGTACTTATGCCATGTTTTACTGCTTTATTTAAAATTGTGCGAGGTACTGCACCTGTACTGTTTAGGTAAGCGGAGTGTTTTCACGGTATCGACAAGCCCAGTCACACTTTCGGGTTCCTAGTCGTTTACAGCCATTGGCGCAAACCTTGAGTCCGTCTCGGAGTCGGCCAACTTCGTCGCGGGTAGCTTAATGGGGTGGCCCCCTGAAATATTTCTGAATCCTGTGATCGCTTTGTCGTGACTGCCTCATTGGGTTTTGATTTGGTTTTTCCGAGGATGATCGAGTGTGTGTTGCTATTTGTGCACCCCTGCAGGGTAAAACTTTCTGAAAGCCGTGTCCGCGGTTATGGACGACTTGGAGCACAGTTTCTCGATCATAGACAAGAATAACTAAAGTACCGCTTTTAATTTGACTAAGTAACTGACTAGTAATAGTGCAACACTCATGGAATGGTTAATAAAACTGCCAACGGATGGGGGTTGTTTGTCCGCTTCCTCGTCGGTAAGCGAGGAGGAGGATGGATCTGTTGATATTACCGTTAGAACTGTTGTTATTAATTCACGGACATCCGTCTATCTTTGGTTAGGCGGATGGTTAGCGAGTATCTCTAGAATTGTTAGGGTTTATCTTTTGCTGCAATTGCGTCACCCCAGGTTGTGTCCCCTTTAGAGGCATAAAGACTTGCTGAGTACCCCTAGGGTCTCACACGATAAATTGTTTGATTCAGATGAACAGGTGAACCCGCAAGATGGATACTGGGTGGAGGAGACGGACGATGTGGGCAACGATCATTCGGTGTAGAGATTCCGGGAACGGGGATCCGTGAGATCTGTGGGCGAGATGTGTTTATTTATGGGGCATCTTATGCTGATTTGCTTCTTATCCATACTCGGATCTTGTTTTCCGCTTCCGCTTGCTACCCTGATGTTTGATGTATGAGGAGATATCCTAAACTATTATATCTATCTAGGATATTTGGATCTTGCCGTATGGCGTTGCAATATTTCCTTTCTTTTTAGATGGAATGACTCTGAGAACCATTGTATGGTGGCTTGCATACATACTCATTTGTGTATGTAGTTGATCCCTTCGCCTGCCGATTACGCCGCCCGTTCTTGTCCCGATGTTTGGAAATGGTTAGGACGGCCGAAAGGTCTACCTGTGAGTGGCATTTGGGCCCCACCGTACTATTTTAACCATTTCCGCTCATCCAGGCTTGTAACTAGGAGCGTAATTCACCGAGGTAGTTACAATTGTAATCAAAGCCATCCCGCCCTTCAGGGTCTCAGCCAAATGGTCGTTGTCTGTCTAGCAAATATTTTTGGTAGTTATGTATACTAGGGAAAAACAAAACGCGAGAGTAGGACTGCTTCCACTTTTCTTCTTACCCACCCACCCACCTTTTTCTGGTAAGGAAGTGTAACGTTTTCAATCCTCTTCTTAAAATTCAAACTAGGATTCACGTGTTCTGGGTTTCCGTAGTACCATAGGTTGTGTGTGTGTGTGTGTAATTCTTTGTCTATCTGTTGCATCCCAGTTGTTATCACCATCTGCCTTTGGTTATCAACTGTTGGTACATTCCATACCGACAGGCTTTTGCAAACCGACGCGATCTATCTGATTCGTTGTATACCGACGCGATCTGTCTTACTCTTTGTTATCCGACATTATCTTGTTTGGGGTGTTCGTTTCCGTAGTTGCTAATCTTTAGGTTATCTTGAGAAGAAGGTGTTGGGATATGTGTTCTACTTGTTCATGTGCGGAGTAATGATTTGAGTGCGGGATGGAGTCGCGACCATACCACTACTTTTATCATTCGCTCTTGTATATTGAATTGGTAGAGTCACTAATCTTGATTCGTTAAGTGATTTTGCGCATCTATTGGTATTTTAATGCCGAAATTTGCGGAAAATTTTTCTTTGATATATCTGTGTACCACACTCCTTTTCAGTCGTGTGCGATATGCTTAATATCTTCTAGGTGCTTTGAACTTCGTTGATATTTTAATATCATCTTAGTAAATTGTATCCTTTAATCTTGTTTAATTCCATCTTGGTACTATTTTGGATTATTATTATTCTCCATCATAGTACTGACTTGTGTTTTATATCAATAACAGGATGGCACCACCACGCCGTTCTGAGGAGGACATACAACCTGAACTGGGGGCAGCATTGTCAAGCATCGCCAATGCCTTGGCAGCAATGCAGCAGAACCAGCAGCGTTTTGAAGAAAGTGTCAGGAGGAATGAGTTTGTTCCGCTACCTCCACCTCCCAAGCGAGGAGACATCAAAAGCTTTCTGAAGTTCAACCCACGCCAACTTGATGTTTCTGATCAACCACTTGATGCTGATGATTGGTTGCGTGAGATGTCAAGGCTGCTGATGACTGCTGATGTTCCTGAGCAAGAATGGGTAAAGTGTGCTACTCACCTTCTGAAGGGAGATGCAGCTCTGTGGTGGGAGAATTACCTGAAGGCAAACTGCACTGGTTTTCAGCCTACTTGGGGACAGTTCACTGGAGCTTTCAAAGAGCAGTATCTGTCAGAAATTGTCATGGAGAGGATGAAGGAAGTGTTTCTCAACCTCAAGCAGGGCAATGATAATGTCAATACCTACATCAGGAACTTCATGAACCTTTCTCGTTATGGTGGCGATGAGATCTCTGATGACAAGAAGAAGCAAAAGAGGTTCAGGAAAGGGCTCAATGCATCAATTAAATATGCAATCACACATGCAAGGCCGGCGTCTTTTCTGGAACTTTAGCATACAGCTCTGCAGGAAGAAGCAAGTAGGCAAGTGTTTGAGGAGTCAAAGAAACACAACCGCGATGCAGCAAGCTCTTCAGCTATGTCAGCTCCTTCTAAGCGTCGTGTCTGGGTTCCTAACACCCCACCGTCGCTCCCGGCTCCTCCAAGACCTTCAAGCTACACGTCAAGGCCACCAAACTTCCTCACTGCGGCTGCTAGGGGCTACAACCACCACTAGCCTGGAGCGCCTGGCGGAGTCCCTGGCTACGTTGCTCCACGTCCACCTGGTGCTTGTTACACTTGTGGAAACACTGGGCATCAACACTGGAACTGCCCGATGAAAAACAAAGCTCTTCCTCCACCACCTCCAAGACCTGCGGCAAGCTCTCCTATGGTTCGTGCACCACCACCTCGGGCTCTCAACATCAACACCAAGCCCGGGTCTACTGTTGCTCGTGCCAACTGTGTCAACGCCGCTCAAGCTGAGCATGCACCTGGAGTTGTGATGGGTATGCTATCCGTTAACTCAGTCCCTGCACGAGTTTTGTTTGATTCTGGTGCATCGCATTCTTTTGTTTCTCACAAGTTTGCAGATGAGAATGGGTTAGCTATGGATCCTCTCCTTAAGCGGTTAATGGTCCTTTCTCCTGGAGCAACAATGGCAGCTTCTAAAATCAGCCATGGCAATCAAATTGAGATTGGTGGCTCTTCGTTCTCGGCTTCCTTAATTGTTCTGGGCAATTCTGACATTGATGTCATCTTGGGCATGGATTGGTTGACAACAAATGCAGCTGTGATTGATTGTGCTGAACGCTCGGTTTCTCTGAAGATTCCTGAAGGCCATATAGTCTATTCTCCAAGTCTGACTCCTGCTATCCAGCTTTTCTCTTTGGCGGCTCTGAATGATGATGCTATGGAAGCTATTTAGAGTGTTCCGGTGGTATGTGAGTTCCCAGATGTCTTTCCTGAAGAGTTGCCAGGTATGCCTCCGGATCGTTAGGTTGAGTTTGTAATTGAGCTTGAACCTGGTATCGCTCCTATCTCCAAGCGGCCTTATAAAATGGGTCCTGCTGAGTTGGCTGAACTCAAATGACAGCTTGATGAACAAGAGAAGTTGGGTTTCATTCAGCACAGTACTTCTTCTTGGGGTAGCCCAACAATCTTTGTGAAGAAGCGAGACAAGACTGATAGACTTTGTGTTGACTATCGGGCTCTCAATGCTAAAACCATCAAGAATAAATATCCCCTTCCGCGGATTAATGATCTCTTCGATCAGCTAGCTGGAGCTGTGGTATTCTCTAAGCTTGACTTGAGAAGTGGTTATCACCAAATCAAGATTCGCAAGGAAGATGTTCCTAAAACAGCTTTCACCACCCGCTATGGCCTGTATGAGTACACGGTCATGTCTTTCGGTCTCACCAACGCACCTGCCACCTTCTCGAGGCTCATGAACTCGCTTTTCATGGAGTATCTTGATAAGTTCGTTGTGGTCTACCTGGATGACATCCTAGTCTATTCTAAGTCACAAGAAGAGCATGAAGAACACCTTCGGTGTGTCCTAAACAAGCTTCGTGAGAACCGCTTGTATGCAAAGTTCTCCAAGTGTGAGTTTTGGCTGCCTCAAGTAACCTATCTTGGTCACGTCATCTCTGCCAAGGGCATTGCAGTCAATCCGGAAACTGTGAAGACAATTGTTGAATGGCTTCCCCCGGCAAATGTCAAAGAAGTGCGGAGTTTCCTTGGTTTGGCTAGTTATTGCCGTCGCTTCGTTCAGAACTTTTCGAAGATAGCGAAGCCTCTTACCGATCTCCTCAAGAAACGCAAGAAATACCTTTGGACTCCTGCATGTCAAGCAAGCTTTGAGACACTCAAAGATAAGCTCACTTCCACACTAGTCTTGGTTCCTCCGGATACATCCAAGCCGTTCCAGATATTCTGTGACGCCTCTTTGCAAGGATTGGGTGCGGTCCTTATGCAAGAAAAACAAGTTGTTGCTTATTCCTCTCGCCAGTTGAAGACGCATGAGATCAACTATCCTACACATGACCTCGAGCTCGCAGCAGTTGTCTTTGCTTTGAAAGTATGGAGGCACTACTTGCTGGACAACCGTTGTGAAATATTTTCTGATCACAAGAGTCTCAAGTATATCTTCACTCAGCCTGATCTCAACCTTCGGCAGAGGAGATGGATTGAAGCAATCAATGATTTTGATTTGACCATCAACTACACTTCGGGCAAAGCTAATGTCATGGCAGATGCTCTCAGCCGCAAAGCTTATGTCAACAACCTCATGATGGAAGAACAACAGCCTCTCTTGTGCGAGGAATTCCGTCAGCTCAACCTTGAAATCGTGGAACAAGGGTATCTCCTGAACCTTCTGGCTACTCCTCTCTTGGAAGAAAAGGTTCGCTCCTTTCAGCTCGGTGATCCGTACACAAGAAAGATCATCTCCAAACTCCAGCTTCCGAAGTATGAGTCCTTCCACGTCGATGATCAAGGCACGCTTTTCTTTGAACACCGGATGTTTGTTCCGAACTACCCGGGTTTGAGAGAGCAAGTTCTCAAGGAGGCGCATGATTCTGTTCTTTCTATCCACCCTGGCAGCACAAAGATGTACATGGACTTGAAAACACAATATTGGTGGCCTGGTTTGAAACGATATTGTGCCAAGTATGTCTCGGAGTGTGATGTCTGCCGCAGAGTTAAAGCTATCCATCAGAAACCTTCCGGTCTTCTACAGCCATTGAAACCCCCGGAATGGAAATGGGAGAAAGTAGAGATGGACTTCATAACTGGTTTCCCAAGGTCGCAGAAGGGCAACAATGCAATCTTTGTTGTCATTGACAGGCTTTCTAAAGTGGCTCACTTCTTCCCCGTCAAGGAAACAATTTCTGCAATTCAGTTGGCGGAGCTCTATATCAACAGAATTGTCTCTCTGTATGGGGTTCCTCTCGAGATCAGTTCAGACCGTGGAAGCATCTTCACTTCCAAGTTCTGGGAGAGTTTCCAAAATGCTTTGGGAACAAAATTGAACTTCAGCACAGCTTACCACCCTCAGTCGCAAGGACAAGTTGAAAGGATCAATCAGATTCTGGAGGATATGCTTCGTGCTTGCGTCATCTCGTTCGGCATGAAGTGGGAAGAATGTCTTCCTTATGCTGAATTCTCTTACAACAACAGCTTCCAGAAAAGTCTAAAGATGGCACCATTTGAGGCTCTTTATGGTCGCAAATGCAGAACTCCGATTGGTTGGTCGGGTGCAGGAGAAAGAATATTGTTTGGCCCTGACATTGTAACTCAAGCGGAGGAGAAAGTTCATATCATTCTTGAAAATCTGAGGATTGCTCAAAGTCGCCAGAAGAGCAATTATGACAGGAAGCACACGGACATGGAGTATGTCCCTGGTGATCTCGTTTACCTTCGTGTCACTCCCATGAGAGGCACACACCGCTTTGGTATCAAAGGGAAGCTGGCTCCTAGATACATCGGTCCATTCAAAATTCGTGGAAGAAGAGGAGAAGTTGCTTATGCTCTTGAGCTCCCGGAAAAACGCAAGGTCCATGATGTTTTCCACATCTCTCAGCTCAAGAAGTGCTTCAAGGATCCCGGCAGGACCGTGGATCATGAGCTTATCAATATCCAAGAAGACCTGTCTTATCAAGAACACCCCACTAAAATCCTTAAGTCGCAGAAAGAAGGACTCGCAACAAGTCCATCAAGTTCTGCAAGGTGCAGTGGTCGCACCATTCTGTTGATGAAGCCACTTGGGAACGTGAAGATGAGCTCCGTGCCAAGTATCCTACCCTCTTTGTGTCTTCTTCTTCTTCCTAGAATCTCGGGGCGAGATTCCTGTTTAGTGGGGGAGAGTTGTAGCATCCCAATTGTCTAACAATTGTAATGCTACTTGGTCTAGTAATATAATGGCAACTTCAAATATATAATTGTTGCATCATAAATATATCATGCTCATGTCATCATGCCTCCTTGCATTTGAGCATCATATAAAACCCTTTTTGTTTTGGTTCTTCCCTCATATGCATTGTAAATTGTATTTGCCTCTTGATATTGTATTTGGTTCTTGATATATTGTTTAATGCCCAAGTTGAGTTGGGGGCATATCTTTTATTCCACTCCACCACCTTTTCTTTCACCACCTTATAATTCCACCATCCAACTAAATATGAGCTTGGCACTTATTGGGTTTTACCTCTAGCTCATGTGGGTTGGGATGGATCCAATTCTTTTTCCACATGCTCTCATCTTAGCATCATGTTGTTTTCACATTAGTGATAAATGAGAGCCACATGGCCACCTTTGCATGCCTTGTGGGTGGAACCCTTTTTCCTAGCTTCCATATGGATTATTATGGGTTTATGCTCATGTTGGGATATTTTGGGGACTATTAAGCATCTAGTGGTATATACACACTAGCAAGTCCCAATTTTACTCAAATATGATCATCTCCATCTATTCCACTTGGGACTTTCTTCTAAATTCTTTGCCTGGCTTTATTCCACTTGTGGGAATGCCTAAGATTAATGCCATGTGATATAATTGTTTTCACAAGAATAAACATGGTATTAAATACTTTGCATGGGCCATGCAAGTACCACCTTTTGCTTGTCATTTGGTTTTTATTGGAATCTTGAGTGGATCTTTTCCCCATATCTCTCTCTCCCCTCTTAAGCTTGATCTTGCTTGATGCATGCAAGCATCTAACCCAAAAACCTACATCTACCTCCATCCATCCCCTCACCACCTTTTTATCTCACCCTCTTTTTTTTTGTCTAGATGTTGTTGAGCTTGACTTGTTCTAGCTTGGTCTTGTCAAAAGAAAGCCACCCCATCTTGTCTCTCTCTCTAAACCCTAAACCATACCACTCATCTCTTCTCTCTCTTAACCTCCTCTCTAAACCATACCCCATCTAAACCTACCCTAAACCGAGTCCTCTAGCTAACCCTAGCTTCCTCCCTTCTCTCTCGGCCTCTCTCCTCTCTCTCCTAGCTCGGCCCCACCTGGTCACCCTGGCCCCACCTAGCTACCCCATTCCCAGCAAAAAACCCTAACCCGAGCCTTCCCCTACCCGACCCTAGCTCCAACCCGAGCTCCCTCTCTTCCTCCCTCTCTCTTTTCTCTCTCTGCCATGAGGACCCCCAGCCCGAGCCTCCTCACCAACCGGCCGCCCCCACCTGGCAGCCCCATCACCACCTGCCCCTGCCTGGCCGAACCAGCCCATGCACGTGAGGAGAGGAAGGAGAAAAAGGTGGCCGAGCCACCTTTAACCCTACCCACTTCCCCCACGGCACCCCTCTCCCTCTCTGCTTTACCCACCCCTCTCCCGCCTGCTGCCTCCCCCAGATCTACCCCAGGGCGCCTGCCGCTCTTCCCTCTCTTCTCCATCGCCCCACCTACCCCAACGCCGGCCACCGTCGGTCTCCACCGACCCCCCTCTTCCAGCCGGTGGCGTGTCGGTCTCTGGTGTCGAGGAAGGCCGTGGAGCTCCCCTACGTCACCCTGTACACGGAGCCAAGCAGGAGGAGCCCCAGAACCGCTGCACCCGCCGAGCCCGACGCCAAACCCTAATCCGCTGGGCCTCTGCATCACCATCGTCCTGCTGCTCGCCGACCCGATCCGCCACCACCGACACACTCTCGGTGAGCCACGCAAAATCCTAGACACCCTCGCCATCGTCGTCGCGTCCTGGCCGCGACGTACGTTCCGTCGAGCACCCTCGGTGCGCCGACGAGCGCGCTCGTCTGCTCGCTCCCACGTCGCGCAAAACCCTATCTAGGCCGCGCCTGACCCCCTAACAACTACCCCGCCCTAGCCCAGCGGTGACCGTCTCCGCGCGCACGCCCAGGTCGCGTGATCGATCCCCGCCCGCGCCGCGCACCGATCTGTCGCTCGAGGCAGAGAACAGAGAAGAAGCACAGTGCGGGCCGTGTTGTTTTGCAGGAAACCCCCTCTTTTGCTTTTTGCTCAACCCGCAGTCCCACCGAGCCCACCAGTCAGCCTCCCCGCCCTTTTCGCAAAAACCTCCCCGCTGTTTCGAACACACCACCCGCGCTCCCTCGCTGTGCCGCGTGGCAAGCCCCCTCTCGCCACTGGCGTGTGGGTCAGCAAAGCCTCGGACCCCACCTGTCATACGCTGTGGCTGGGCGGGCTCGCGGTGACAGAAGAATTTCTGTGCGCGTGTGTCCCAGTCAGCAGTGGCCCACTTGTCATTGACGGTGGCTAGATCGGCGCAAGTGAGAAAAGTTTCTGTTTATTTCTGTCTTAATTCAAATCTTTTCAAATTATTTTTTAAATTCAAATTTCAAATCTGTTTCAAATAACTTTTAAAATATAAATCCAAATAATACAAATAGTATATGTTTTGAAATCAGAAAAATATGAGGAATTCAAATATGGCCTTCAAAATATATTTTGAACACTTTATTTTTCCAAGTTGATTAAAATTACAATAAAATGCCCTGTTACCTTAATTAATTAATAACTTTTGTTTTAAAACTCCAAATTTGACAAATAATATGTCTAAAATGATCAGCTCGACGAGACCTTTCTGTTTATGCATTCCATGTTTTGTTTTGCAGCATGCATCATATAAATATAAAGTATACAGCAACTAATATGAGGTTAAAATGAGGCTAAAACTCAATAAAATGGTTTATTCTTGTATTCCACACCTCACCCATGCCATGCTACCTTATTGCCATGCAAATGGTGCATCATTCATCATGGCATGATTGTTTGCTTGTCGCATTTTAATTCATATGATTGTGCACTTTATTTATGTTGGCCCTTGTTTGTTTGGTTCTTCTTCGAATAGACGCTGAGCAGGGGATATATCAAGAGAACCAGGAGCACTACCCAGATCCATCCCTTGCTTCAACTGAGCTGCCAGGCAAGCACTACCACATGCTTGCATACATATAGTACCTATTGCCTCTATCTTATTCTTGCATCATTGAGTCGCGATTGCATTAATCTGAATCCCAAGTATTGCATAGCCTTTACTTTTAAACCCCACCGAAGCTTGTTCCTCCATCCCATGAGCCATTACTACAGGAGTTGTTTGAGCCATGCGAGTCGTAGAACAGCATGTGTAGGGTATGTGAGTGTCTGATGGATAATGAGGTACCTAAACAACTTAACCTGAGTAGTAATGGGATAACTAATGAAAGTGGCATCGGTGAGCCATATTTGCTATTGGTTTTTCAGGCTCACTTATGTCCCGTAGGACCCCGAGTACTTGATTCCTGTTCCTTGAATATTCGCGCTATCCACATCCGGGAGGCTTATGAACCCCCCTGAGCTAGAGCTTGATTCATTCTTATTTCTTGGGGCCACAAACTAGTTTGAGGTTTTATTTACTATCCTGTACTTATGCCATGTTTTACTGCTTTATTTAAAATTGTGCGAGGTACTGCACCTGTACTGTTTAGGTAAGCGGAGTGTTTTCACGGTATCGACAAGCCCAGTCACACTTTCGGGTTCCCAGTCGTTTACAGCCATTGGCGCAAACCTTGAGTCCGTCTCGGAGTCGGCCAACTTCGTCGCGGGTAGCTTAATGGGGTGGCCCCCTGAAATATTTCTGAATCATGTGATCGCTTTGTCGTGACTGCCTCGTTGGGTTTTGATTTGGTTTTTCCGAGGTTGATCGAGTGTGTGTTGTTATTTGTGCACCCCTGCAGGGTAAAACTTTCTGAAAGCCGTGTCCGCGGTTATGGACGACTTGGAGCACAGTTTCTCGATCATAGACAAGAATAACTAAAGTACCGCTTTTAATTTGACTAAGTAACTGACTAGTAATAGTGCAACACTCATGGAATGGTTAATAAAACTGCCAACGGATGGGGGTTGTTCGTCCGCTTCCTCGTCGGTAAGCGAGGAGGAGGATGGATCTGTTGATATTACCGTTAGAACTGTTGTTATTAATTCACGAACATCCGTCTATCTTTGGTTAGGCGGATGGTTAGCGAGTATCTCTAGAATTGTTAGGGTTTATCTTTTGCTGCAATTGCGTCACCCCAGGTTGTGTCCCCTTTAGAGGCATAAAGACTTGCTGAGTACCCCTAGGGTCTCACACGATAAATTGTTTGATTCAGATGAACAGGTGAACCCGCAAGATGGATACTGGGTGGAGGAGACGGACGATGTGGGCAACGATCATTCGGTGTAGAGATTCCGGGAACAGGGATCCGTGAGATCTGTGGGCGGGATGTGTTTATTTATGGGGCATCTTATGCCGATTTGCTTCTTATCCGTACTCGGATCTTGTTTTCCGCTTCCGCTTGCTACCCTGATGTTTGATGTATGAGGAGATATCCTAAACTATTATATCTATCTAGGATATTTGGATCTTGCCGTATGGCGTTGCAATATTTCCTTTCTTTTTAGATGGAATGACTCTGAGAACCATTGTATGGTGGCTTGCATACATACTCATTTGTGTATATAGTTGATCCCTTCGCCTGCCGATTACGCCGCCCGTTCTTGTCCCGATGTTTGGAAATGGTTAGGACGGCCGAAAGGTCTACCTGTGAGTGGCATTTGGGCCCCACCGTACTATTTAACCATTTCCGCTCATCCAGGCTTGTAACTAGGAGCGTAATTCACCGAGGTAGTTACAGGATGCTTCCGCTCTTCGGTTGATGGTCGTCGGGGGGTCGTCCAGATGAGGTACCCGGAACGGCAGCCCCCGAGTCACTTGATGAGTCGGCAGCCCCCAGGTCTTGTGAGCCAAAGGGTACGGACTTGCCAGAGTTGGTGCGGGCCTTCTTCTTTGCTGGTTCCACCGGCTCTGCGTCCACCGTGCCGTCAACCGGAGCACTCCCTGCCCAGATGATGGAATCCAACTCGGGGCACAGGTTGATGGAGGGCTATCAACACCCAGATTTTTAATCCCAGATGCTTGTTATGCCATACATCGCAATCCCAGGATTACCATTTTTGCGAGACATAACAGATTGGATATCATAGTACATCATCCATTACAAACCATAATAATGTCTTACACAAAAAAAGGATCTCATGATCCAGTCTTAGGATAATCAAGTAGCGGAATAAATAGCATAGCGGTGGGGTCCATCTTCAGTGTCACAGGCAATGCTGACGATGGGAGATGACCCTAGTTGTCATAGCCGTCCTGCTGTCCTCCTTTAGGGTAGTCCTCCTCATAGTCTGGCCATAGGAATAGCTAGGGACAAAGCCATGAGTACTCTTTAACTACTCGCAAACTACCACTAACAAGTAAGATAGTTCTAGTAGGAATGCTAAACTCTAGGTTTATTTGTAAAGTTAAGTTGGAAACCTAAGCTGAGTTTAGAAACAAAGAAAGATAAAATAAAGTTTGAAATCACCTAAGTGGGAACTTAGTTATCATAGTTACAACCATGTTGTGGTCAAGTAATGTCACAATTCATTTCATAAGTCATTTTGAAAATATCTGACAACAGAACAGTATGGCCACTCCAACTGTCCATAACCGTGGACGCGGCTATTCGAATAGTTTGACACTCTGCAGAGGTGGTACACTTTCACCACAAGATTCGATACATCTTTCAGGGATAACCCTGAATCATCATACTTAGTATGCAGATAATCAAACATAACCTTTCCTTTACACACTCTAGTATAAGCACCTCTCCTATGAGTATGGCCTCCCAGCCATGACCATCTGTCATCCTGGGCACTGCATAGGTGGACAACATTGAGAGGTAGCCTCAGCTCAAACCTCTCCCGCGAGGGAACTAATACTAATGCATATAAACTTCCGGCTAAGCCTTACCCAATTCAGGTATTATGGTTGTACGGTAAAATTGGAATGGTACCACATCCGAACCCAACCATCAGTTTTTATAAAGGGCTAAGGCTCATGCCTCAACATTTTCATCATCATTATAAACCATTTGTGTTTCTCAACACATGTCAAAACATCTCAATAGAATGACTCATCATTCTAAGGTTTTCACAATTCATTTTCATCAAGTATTCCCATCTAAAGTGATCAAGTTTTGGTTTAGCTCTAAACTACTAAGTTAAGAGTGTTCACTAAAATGGGGTGCTAAGATCAATATCATGCCATAGAGTGACATCTATGTCTAACTAGATAGGTCAAGTTTTATACTCTTTATGCTACCTTCAAACAAAGTAAAGAACTCTGGTAAAGTAAAGGAAGTAAAGCTTGTAAATAAAACTTGGAGTAAGTATAAGTCAAAAGGTATAACCAAAGCATGCCTAATGCATCTTGCTTAAGTTATCTAGCTTGCAAGGTCTAGCTTGCATTGTTAATGATGGCTTGCAAGTATTAGCTTGCCAATAATAGCTTGCCTTGGTTGTTGCAGTGGTTGAAATTCTCTTCCTCGTCCTCTTGGTAGAACTCCTCCTCCTGGTAGACTTGGTCAGTAATATCGTTTAGAAATACATACGGAATACACAATCACCAAACAAGACTTAACTAGTCTAGTTAGCACACTAAGACACACATTTGATGATCTAGTATCATAACAAACATCCCAAGGTTGAATGAACTAGCTTCATTTATTTTATTTGAGAAAAGTAATTTCTACTCATTGAAATTAACTAAGATTTAATATTCTCCAATTAAAGGTTGGATCACAATTTAATAAGTTTAAGTTTAATAATTAATGATTTAAAGTGACTAGAAATGCCTATATAGCATTATTTTGGTACTAGTCCAAAGTCACTGCATGCAAACCTTAATATTATTACATATTCAGATAGGTATGGTTAAATGTGATTTTTGAGAGTTGGAATAACCTCAAAAGCTATTATGGTTGATTTTATAAAAATATTTGAATGTGAACAAGCTTCTGTCTTGTTATTTTAGCTAGGAGAGATCTATAACTCTAAATGATTTAAATCCAACGGGCTTGGATACAGATTTTTATTAGCTTTCCAACAAAATTGGAATGACTCAATTTGGATTTGTATAACTCTCTGAATTGATTTTTAAACTAGTGGACAAAATTGATTTTAAGTGTAAATAGAAAAACCTATATTTGAATTTTAGGGCCAGTGCGGGAAACTAATTGGGCCGGCCCAGATTCACTCCGCGGCGCTGAGGACTGCTGACTGGGGGGGGGGGTCTGCCTGTCAGTGGCTCATTACATGCGAAGCGGTACGGGGTGATACGGACCGCATGATTAGAACTAGATCAATGGCTCACGGTCGTTGTCGAGACGAACACGTCGCCGGCGAGACTGAACCCTAGCGGCTCGGTGGGGGTGCAGTGGGGACGTACCGGGGCTCCAGCTAGTGCGGTGAGGCAGGAAAACGAATGAGTAGATGACGGCGAGCTCAGGTGTGGCATTCCGCAAAACCACTACTAGAAAATCGCGTTGTTTTTGTGCATTGCATCGTCATGACCGCATGCTCATGTCATCATGCCACATTGCATTTGAGCATCGTCATCATCTTGCATTTGCTTGCATAAAACTAATTTCGGAAAAACCTGTTTGTGTTTTCTAAACGCCCCGTCTTTGTCCAAACGCAAAACCCGGGTCACCGGATTATTTTGTTTTGTCTGCTATCGGTTTGCAAAAGCCCGGTTTGAAATAAATAAAATAGTTAATTATTTTTAGTGGGGCAGTCGAACGGGCCGATTCGACCCGAACGACCACCCCCAGAATAAAAATCGGTCCAGCTTAGACCCCACCCCAAATCTTATCTTACCCCAGTCCTATCTACCCACCCCTCCAGCCACCTCACTCCCTCCAATCGGCTCTCGCCACGTCACCCTGCCCCTTCCCCCTAACCTATCCCAGGCCGCCACCTAATCCTACCCCTTTCCCCCCTCTCTCTCTCCCCCTCTACCAGCCTGGCCCCACCCCCGTCTGACCCCACCTCACCCGGTCAACCCCACCACCCCGCTACCCCCTGGCCCGCCCCGGCCCCACCAGAGCGGCCCCCGTCCCCCACCTTCCGCTCCCTCTCTCTCCCTAGCCGCTCCCGCAACCGACCCCTCTCCCCGGCCGCGCCCCCGCCCGCCTCCGTCGAGCCGCGGCGCCCCGCCTCCCCTCTGGCGCCCGCCTCCGGCCGAACCCGCGGCGCCGCCTCCTCCGCGACGGCCGCCCGAGCTCGCCGACCCCCACCTCTGTCAACCGCCTCCGGCCGCACCCCGTCTGCCCCGCCCCGTCTCTGCGCCCCTCCGCTCTGCTCCTCCTCGTCCCGTCGCCCGCCGCCGCGCCGGCGAACCCTCCTCTCCCCGGCGCTCCTCCCGCCTCCTCCAACCTCGCCCTCCCCGGCCTCCAGCAACCCCGGGTCCGCCGCTGCCAGTCGCCCGCCTCCAGCGCCGCCCTCCGTCCGCAGCAGGGCCCGCGTCCGGCCGGCCGGCCCCATCCCGAGCCGCCTCCCGCCGCCGGCGACGTCCTTGCCGCGCCGGACCGTCCCCGAGCTGAACCCCCGCGTCCCCTCGCCGGTGGTCCCGCTGCCCCGTCGTCCCGAGCCGGCCGCGTCGCGCGTGAGGCCACCCCTGTGAAGCTGCTGCTCCGCTGTTCGAGTTGGTGTCATGTGCTGCATACATGGTACTGCAAGTTGGTAACTCGGCATACAAACCTTCCGGTGAACCAGAGCTGCAAGCCGGACTAGTACCCCGTTAAGCCACCCGAACATGCGCTGCTAAGTCCAAGTTCGACATCGTCATTTGAACCCTCGGGACCGCCAAGGTCGCCGAGACCCCCGTACCCGAAGGCCGTGGATGCGACAGGATCATCTCTCGGACGCCCAGGTCGCCACCCGGAACGCCAAGTACTTCCTCGAGGACGCCAAGTTCTTCGCCCCGGACGCCAAGACCGACCCGGTACGCGGACCAACAAGACCTTCGCGACGACAAGATCGGCACCGACCAGGGCGAGTCCGATGCGCCCCGACGCCGAACCAAGACCTCCTCCCGGAACACCAAGTTCTGCATCCCGCACGACAAAACCCTCGACACGACTCGGCCACCGCGGATGCGACAAGATCTACTTCTGTTGTCCGATACCGATCCCGTCGAACCCTGAACCCGGAGACCGACCCCGAACACACCCCCGGAACCCCAAGATCTGCCGAACCCTAATGTGTGAACCCCTTCCCGAAAACCCTATTTTATAATATAATACAACTTGTCGCATATTAAATGTTCATGCATGCATATTGTCGTGTGGTTTGGGGGCCTTATGCCGATTCACCTCATAATTAAATATGGGGCCCATATGCGGGCAAATCTATTCTCATATTGGCCTCATTTAAATTTGTGTAGCGAAACGGTGCTATCTCTTGCCATGCTAAGACAACATTTAAATTGCGGGGGTATCTAAACAACATGAACCATCTAATTAATTGTCGGGACCCCGGTTCCGCTTAATCTTGCCTAATTGCATCGCACCTTTGCCATGTCATGCATCATACATGCATCATGCCCGATCTTCTGCCGTCGTATTAAATAGTGCATCCGGTGTTTCTTCTAGTGTTTTGCTTCTTCGCGGATAAGGCCGTTGAGTTGATGTGAGCTTCGCCCCGATCTTGGGTTGAACCTTCGGCAACATTTTCAGGCGAGCATCTCCCCCTTTCTACCTATCTTACTTTTATAGTATTTATTTCCCTCCTGTTGATCCATTGCTATCTGTGTTGCGATGCTCTAGTTTCCGTACCCGTGATATCCCCTGCAGCCTTATATTGCCTAGGACACATCCTATTACCTGTTGATTGGTAGATAGTTGGACTTGCGTGTCGTAGTCGCTCGCTCAAGTGCTGTTGCGTGTCGTCAAGTACCACCGTTGTTGGAGTATTGCCGCCTGTTTAATGTTGGAGATGATCAGGGCTTTAATTATCGTTCACTTTAATTATTGCTTAATAACTAAAATTGAAGTAGGTAAGCAGAGGCACAGGTGGGCAATAGATGTTATTTGGTTGTTGCCCGCCCACTTGTGTCCCGTAGGACCCCGAGTTCTTGACACCTGTTCCGAGATCGAGCGCGCTAACCACAGGTGGGGAGATATGGGCCCCCCATTGATTATTACCTGATTTCAAAGTATTGTACTAGGGGCCACAACTAGTATGAGGTTTTATTTACTATCCTGTACGTATGCCATGCTTTACTGCTTTATTTAAATTGTGCGATGGATCGCACACTGTACTGTTTAGGATCGGGACACGTTTTCGCGGTGTCGACAGTCCCAGTTTTGGGATTTGCTGTCGTTCACAGCCGTCTACCCAAACCCTAAGTCCGTCTCGGAGACCGGCCGACTTCGTTGCGGGTGTACTTAGTGGGGTGGCCCCCCGTGCTTGCTTTGGGTCTGGGAACGTCATGACTTAGGCCCCGCCGACATACCGATGGGTGTATGTTAACTGATCTGGCAAAAAGGGTCAAAGTGCTTCTGGATACTTTGGTGCACCCCTGCAGGGTTAAATCTTTTCGAGAAGCCGTGTCCGCGGTTATGGACGACTTGGAGCACAGTGCTTGATCATAGACAACTATAACTAAAGTTTACTGTTATAAATTGACTTGTATCCGTTATGACTAGTAATCAGCTTCACTACAACGATTGGCTAAATAAAAGTACCAACAACTGCTAGGTTTTGGGATATCTCATGCTAATTGTATCCGACTAGTAAGTGTTGCAACTACAACGGAATGATTAACTAAAACGGCCCACTGCTTATTTTATCAGGACGATCATCTACACCTGTCTAGTAATTGCTGCAACAATAACTGAATAAATAAAACTGCCAACTGTGTGAGTTCCTCGGTTGACTTCCTCGTTTGGTCTCGAGGGGGAATACCAGGATGGGATTGTTTGGTGTTAGTACCAGGTTGGTTCCGAATAGGTCTTTCTTTCCCCTCTCTGATAGCCGCTAGCTGTATCGAGTCTCTATAGGTTGTTTAGTGCGTGCTGCGCTGCCGCTTCAGTCCACCATACCTATGTAGGCGAGGACCGCCGAATTCTAGCCTCGCCGTGTACTGGCCTTAGTACTGACCGCTCTCTCTTTTTCCTCGCCCTTTGTCGGCACCCCTTTTTGTTTAAGCAGGTTTTGAGATCGACGTCGTTAGCAGGGTTACCCTTCTGGCTTGGCCTGGGCAGGGTTATGGACGCCATTGGTTATTCTTCAGGGCTCTTAGCCCCATTTGCATCTTGTCCGTAGTCGGACGCCCTAATGTTTTCAAGGTGATTTGGATCTTTGTTCTGTATATCTGTATTCTTGACTCAAGGAGTCGTGTTGTATATATATCTGTTCTGTGGGTCCCATCGAGGACTGTTGTGTAATGTTATTAATTCGTTTTCCACCCGCACGAAAGTGCCTGGTGGGCACCTTTGAATCGTTTCTATGCGGGTTTGGCGAGTTTCGCTAAAACTTGCATAGGGCCGATTCTGAGGGTGTTACAGAGTGGTATCAGAGCTCAGCTGTTGCGATACCCCACAAGTCCAGCCTGTAGGATAACCTAGCTAACGGCCGAAGTAGAGTGTCGAAACTATTTTGCAAAACCGGTTGGATAGTTCTGGTTAGGTCTGCTTTTACTCCTTACCCCTCTGCTATTCTCCTCTTACCTCTACGTGTTTTGAATCCGCTCTCGTCTCTTTCTTCGAGTCCAGGAATTCTCGTGGTTGGGTTTCCGTCGTACCTTCAGGGTTTCGCTTCCTCCTTTGATAACGGTGTTCTACCATCCGGACTTCATGCTATCTGAGTGATCCTCTATCTGTGGTACCATTCTTTGTTCCCTGTTTGTGCCTTCCGGTGTTTTCCGACGCGACGACATCCTCTAAGCCAGATCCGATGCAGAGTCTGCATCACTCCTTTGTTTCCGAACCTCGCTTGTCGAGATCTTCAGTCTGAATCCTGAGGGTTGGTTGCATAATCTATCTATTCGTGTACATAGTAATGCTTCGAGTGCGGGATGGAGTCGCGACCATACCACTACTCTTAACATTTGCTTTGTATGTCGAATGGTGGATCGATGCAATTCTACTCCTTCCATGAAAGTTGGAGGTGGCCTTACCTTTAACTTCGTCCGTTGGTTATCCGGAGTGTTCTCTTGACGAACAGGATCAACGACATCTTGTTGGTGGTGTCGCCGATTTCAAGACGAAGAAAGCATCCTTGTTAGTGGTGTCGCGAGGATCTACACGAAGCGAGAAGACGCAGATCGCCGACCTTCCTTTCCGGTACCATGAGGCGGATCTCGAGGGCGAGATCCATTGTTAGTGGTGTCGAATTGTGGCATCCCGCAAAACCACTACTAGAAAATCGCGTTGTTTTTGTGCATTGCATCGTCATGACCGCATGCTCATGTCATCATGCCACATTGCATTTGAGCATCGTCATCATCTTGCATTTGCTTGCATAAAACTAATTTCGGAAAAACCTGTTTGTGTTTTCTAAACGCCCCGTCTTTGTCCAAATGCAAAACCCGGGTCACCGGATTATTTTGTTTTGTCTGCTATCGGTTTGCAAAAGCCCGGTTTGAAATAAATAAAATAGTTAATTATTTTTAGTGGGGCAGTCGAACGGGCCGATTCGACCCGAACGACCACCCCCAGAATAAAAATCGGTCCAGCTTAGACCCCACCCCAAATCTTTTCTTACCCCAGTCCTATCTACCCACCCCTCCAGCCACCTCACTCCCTCCAATCGGCTCTCGCCACGTCACCCTGCCCCTTCCCCCTAACCTATCCCAGGCTGCCACCTAATCCTACCCCTTTCCCCCCCTCTCTCTCTCCCCCTCTACCAGCCTGGCCCCACCCCCGTCTGACCCCACCTCACCCGGTCAACCCCACCACCCCGCTACCCCCTGGCCCGCCCCGGCCCCACCAGAGCGGCCCCCGTCCCCCACCTTCCGCTCCCTCTCTCTCCCTAGCCGCTCCCGCAACCGACCCCTCTCCCCGGCCGCGCCCCCGCCCGCCTCCGTCGAGCCGCGGCGCCCCGCCTCCCCTCTGGCGCCCGCCTCCGGCCGAACCCGCGGCGCCGCCTCCTCCGCGACGGCCGCCCGAGCTCGCCGACCCCCACCTCTGTCAACCGCCTCCGGCCGCACCCCGTCTGCCCCACCCCGTCTCTGCGCCCCTCCGCTCTGCTCCTCCTCGTCCCGTCGCCCGCCGCCGCGCCGGTGAACCCTCCTCTCCCCGGCGCTCCTCCCGCCTCCTCCAACCTCGCCCTCCCCGGCCTCCAGCAACCCCGGGTCCGCCGCTGCCAGTCGCCCGCCTCCAGCGCCGCCCTCCGTCCGCAGCAGGGCCCGCGTCCGGCCGGCCGGCCCCGTCCCGAGCCGCCTCCCGCCGCCGGCGACGTCCTTGCCGCGCCGGACCGTCCCCGAGCTGAACCCCCGCGTCCCCTCGCCGGTGGTCCCGCTGCCCCGTCGTCCCGAGCCGGCCGCGTCGCGCGTGAGGCCACCCCTGTGAAGCTGCTGCTCCGCTGTTCGAGTTGGTGTCATGTGCTGCATACATGGTACTGCAAGTTGGTAACTCGGCATACAAACCTTCCGGTGAACCAGAGCTGCAAGCCGGACTAGTACCCTGTTAAGCCACCCGAACATGCGCTGCTAAGTCCAAGTTCGACATCGTCATTTGAACCCTCGGGACCGCCAAGGTCGCCGAGACCCCCGTACCCGAAGGCCGTGGATGCGACAGGATCATCTCTCGGACGCCCAGGTCGTCACCCGGAACGCCAAGTACTTCCTCGAGGACGCCAAGTTCTTCGCCCCGGACGCCAAGACCGACCCGGTACGCGGACCGACAAGACCTTCGCGACGACAAGATCGGCACCGACCAGGGCGAGTCCGATGCGCCCCGACGCCGAACCAAGACCTCCTCCCGGAACACCAAGTTCTGCATCCCGCACGACAAAACCCTCGACACGACTCGGCCACCGCGGATGCGACAAGATCTACTTCTGTTGTCCGATACCGATCCCGTCGAACCCTGAACCCGGAGACCGACCCCGAACACACCCCCGGAACCCCAAGATCTGCCGAACCCTAATGTGTGAACCCCTTCCCGAAAACCCTATTTTATAATATAATACAACTTGTCGCATATTAAATGTTCATGCATGCATATTGTCGTGTGGTTTGGGGGCCTTATGCCGATTCACCTCATAATTAAATATGGGGCCCATATGCGGGCAAATCTATTCTCATATTGGCCTCATTTAAATTTGTGTAGCGAAACGGTGCTATCTCTTGCCATGCTAAGACAACATTTAAATTGCGGGGGTATCTAAACAACATGAACCATCTAATTAATTGTCGGGACCCCGGTTCCGCTTAATCTTGCCTAATTGCATCGCACCTTTGCCATGTCATGCATCATACATGCATCATGCCCGATCTTCTGCCGTCGTATTAAATAGTGCATCCGGTGTTTCTTCTAGTGTTTTGCTTCTTCGCGGATAAGGCCGTTGAGTTGATGTGAGCTTCGCCCCGATCTTGGGTTGAACCTTCGGCAACGTTTTCAGGCGAGCATCTCCCCCTTTCTACCTATCTTACTTTTATAGTATTTATTTCCCTCCTGTTGATCCATTGCTATCTGTGTTGCGATGCTCTAGTTTCCGTACCCGTGATATCCCCTGCAGCCTTATATTGCCTAGGACACATCCTATTACCTGTTGATTGGTAGATAGTTGGACTTGCGTGTCGTAGTCGCTCGCTCAAGTGCTGTTGCGTGTCATCAAGTACCACCGTTGTTGGAGTATTGCCGCCTGTTTAATGTTGGAGATGATCAGGGCTTTAATTATCGTTCACTTTAATTATTGCTTAATAACTAAAATTGAAGTAGGTAAGCAGAGGCACAGGTGGGAAATAGATGTTATTTGGTTGTTGCCCGCCCACTTGTGTCCCGTAGGACCCCGAGTTCTTGACACCTGTTCCGAGATCGAGCGCGCTAACCACAGGTGGGGAGATATGGGCCCCACATTGATTATTACCTGATTTCAAAGTATTGTACTGGGGGCCACAACTAGTTTGAGGTTTTATTTACTATCCTGTACGTATGCCATGCTTTACTGCTTTATTTAAATTGTGCGATGGATCGCACACTGTACTGTTTAGGATCGGGACACGTTTTCGCGGTGTCGACAGTCCCAGTTTTGGGATTTGCTGTCGTTCACAGCCGTCTACCCAAACCCTAAGTCCGTCTCGGAGACCGGCCGACTTCGTTGCGGGTGTACTTAGTGGGGTGGCCCCCCGTGCTTGCTTTGGGTCTGGGAACGTCATGACTTAGGCCCCGCCGACATACCGATGGGTGTATGTTAACTGATCTGGCAAAAAGGGTCAAAGTGCTTGTGGATACTTTGGTGCACCCCTGCAGGGTTAAATCTTTTCGAGAAGCCGTGTCCGCGGTTATGGACGACTTGGAGCACAGTGCTTGATCATAGACAACTATAACTAAAGTTTACTGTTATAAATTGACTTGTATCCGTTATGACTAGTAATCAGCTTCACTACAACGATTGGCTAAATAAAAGTACCAACAACTGCTGGGTTTTGGGATATCTCATGCTAATTGTATCCGACTAGTAAGTGTTGCAACTACAACGGAATGATTAACTAAAACGGCCCACTGCTTATTTTATCAGGACGATCATCTACACCTGTCTAGTAATTGCTGCAACAATAACTGAATAAATAAAACTGCCAACTGTGTGAGTTCCTCGGTTGACTTCCTCGTTTGGTCTCGAGGGGGAATACCAGGATGGGATTGTTTGGTGTTAGTACCAGGTTGGTTCCGAATAGGTCTTTCTTTCCCCTCTCTGATAGCCGCTAGCTGTATCGAGTCTCTATAGGTTGTTTAGTGCATGCTGCGCTGCCGCTTCAGTCCACCATACCTATGTAGGCGAGGACCGCCGAATTCTAGCCTCGCCGTGTACTGGCCTTAGTACTGACCGCTCTCTCTTTTTCCTCGCCCTTTGTCGGCACCCCTTTTTGTTTAAGCAGGTTTTGAGATCGACGTCGTTAGCAGGGTTACCCTTCTGGCTTGGCCTGGGCAGGGTTATGGACGCCATTGGTTATTCTTCAGGGATCTTAGCCCCATTTGCATCTTGTCCGTAGTCGGACGCCCTAATGTTTTCAAGGTGATTTGGATCTTTGTTCTGTATATCTGTATTCTTGACTCAAGGAGTCGTGTTGTATATATATCTGTTCTGTGGGTCCCATCGAGGACTGTTGTGTAATGTTATTACTTCGTTTTCCACCCGCACGAAAGTGCCTGGTGGGCACCTTTGAATCGTTTCTATGCGGGTTTGGCGAGTTTCGCTAAAACTTGCATAGGGCCGATTCTGAGGGTGTTACAGAGTGGTATCAGAGCTCAGCTGTTGCGATACCCCACAAGTCCAGCCTGTAGGATAACCTAGCTAACGGCCGAAGTAGAGTGTCAAAACTATTTTGCAAAACCGGTTGGATAGTTCTGGTTAGGTCTGCTTTTACTCCTTACCCCTCTGCTATTCTCCTCTTACCTCTACGTGTTTTGAATCCGCTCTCGTCTCTTTCTTCGAGTCCAGGAATTCTCGTGGTTGGGTTTCCGTCGTACCTTCAGGGTTTCGCTTCCTCCTTTGATAACGGTGTTCTACCATCCGGACTTCATGCTATCTGAGTGATCCTCTATCTGTGGTACCATTCTTTGTTCCCTGTTTGTGCCTTTCGGTGTTTTCCGACGCGACGACATCCTCTAAGCCAGATCCGATGCAGAGTCTGCATCACTCCTTTGTTTCCGAACCTCGCTTGTCGAGATCTTCAGTCTGAATCCTGAGGGTTGGTTGCATAATCTATCTATTCGTGTACATAGTAATGCTTCGAGTGCGGGATGGAGTCGCGACCATACCACTACTCTTAACATTTGCTTTGTATGTCGAATGGTGGATCGATGCAATTCTACTCCTTCCATGAAAGTTGGAGGTGGCCTTACCTTTAACTTCGTCCGTTGGTTATCCGGAGTGTTCTCTTGACGAACAGGATCAACGACATCTTGTTGGTGGTGTCGCCGATTTCAAGACGAAGAAAGCATCCTTGTTAGTGGTGTCGCGAGGATCTACACGAAGCGAGAAGACGCAGATCGCCGACCTTCCTTTCCGGTACCATGAGGCGGATCTCGAGGGCGAGATCCATTGTTAGTGGTGTCGAATTGTGGCATCCCGCAAAACCACTACTAGAAAATCGCGTTGTTTTTGTGCATTGCATCGTCATGACCGCATGCTCATGTCATCATGCCACATTGCATTTGAGCATCGTCATCATCTTGCATTTGCTTGCATAAAACTAATTTCGGAAAAACCTGTTTGTGTTTTCTAAACGCCCCGTCTTTGTCCAAACGCAAAACCCGGGTCACCGGATTATTTTGTTTTGTCTGCTATCGGTTTGCAAAAGCCCGGTTTGAAATAAATAAAATAGTTAATTATTTTTAGTGGGGCAGTCGAACGGGCCGATTCGACCCGAACGACCACCCCCAGAATAAAAATCGGTCCAGCTTAGACCTCACCCCAAATCTTATCTTACCCCAGTCCTATCTACCCACCCCTCCAGCCACCTCACTCCCTCCAATCGGCTCTCGCCACGTCACCCTGCCCCTTCCCCCTAACCTATCCCAGGCCGCCACCTAATCCTACCCCTTTCCCCCCCTCTCTCTCTCCCCCTCTACCAGCCTGGCCCCACCCCCGTCTGACCCCACCTCACCCGGTCAACCCCACCACCCCGCTACCCCCTGGCCCGCCCCGGCCCCACCAGAGCGGCCCCCGTCCCCCACCTTCCGCTCCCTCTCTCTCCCTAGCCGCTCCCGCAACCGACCCCTCTCCCCGGCCGCGCCCCCGCCCGCCTCCGTCGAGCCGCGGCGCCCCGCCTCCCCTCTGGCGCCCGCCTCCGGCCGAACCCGCGGCGCCGCCTCCTCCGCGACGGCCGCCCGAGCTCCCCGACCCCCACCTCTGTCAACCGCCTCCGGCCGCACCCCGTCTGCCCCGCCCTGTCTCTGCGCCCCTCCGCTCTGCTCCTCCTCGTCCCGTCGCCCGCCGCCGCGCCGGCGAACCCTCCTCTCCCCAACGCTCCTCCCGCCTCCTCCAACCTCGCCCTCCCCGGCCTCCAGCAACCCCGGGTCCGCCGCTGCCAGTCGCCCGCCTCCAGCGCCGCCCTCCGTCCGCAGCAGGGCCCGCGTCCGGCCGGCCGGCCCCGTCCCGAGCCGCCTCCCGCCGCCGGCGACGTCCTTGCCGCGCCGGACCGTCCCCGAGCTGAACCCCCGCGTCCCCTCGCCGGTGGTCCCGCTGCCCCGTCGTCCCGAGCCGGCCGCGTCGCGCGTGAGGCCACCCCTGTGAAGCTGCTGCTCCGCTGTTCGAGTTGGTGTCATGTGCTGCATACATGGTACTGCAAGTTGGTAACTCGGCATACAAACCTTCCGGTGAACCAGAGCTGCAAGCCGGACTAGTACCCCGTTAAGCCACCCGAACATGCGCTGCTAAGTCCAAGTTCGACATCATCATTTGAACCCTCGGGACCGCCAAGGTCGCCGAGACCCCCGTACCCGAAGGCCGTGGATGCGACAGGATCATCTCTCGGACGCCCAGGTCGCCACCCGGAACGCCAAGTACTTCCTCGAGGACGCCAAGTTCTTCGCCCCGGACGCCAAGACCGACCCGGTACGCGGACCGACAAGACCTTCGCGACGACAAGATCGGCACCGACCAGGGCGAGTCCGATGTGCCCCGACGCCGAACCAAGACCTCCTCCCGGAACACCAAGTTCTGCATCCCGCACGACAAAACCCTCGACACGACTCGGCCACCGCGGATGCGACAAGATCTACTTCTGTTGTCCGATACCGATCCCGTCGAACCCTGAACCCGGAGACCGACCCCGAACACACCCCCGGAACCCCAAGATCTGCCGAACCCTAATGTGTGAACCCCTTCCCAAAAACCCTATTTTATAATATAATACAACTTGTCGCATATTAAATGTTCATGCATGCATATTGTCGTGTGGTTTGGGGGCCTTATGCCGATTCACCTCATAATTAAATATGGGGCCCATATGCGGGCAAATCTATTCTCATATTGGCCTCATTTAAATTTGTGTAGCGAAACGGTGCTATCTCTTGCCATGCTAAGACAACATTTAAATTGCGGGGGTATCTAAACAACATGAACCATCTAATTAATTGTCGGGACCCCGGTTCCGCTTAACCTTGCCTAATTGCATCGCACCTTTGCCATGTCATGCATCATACATGCATCATGCCCGATCTTCTGCCATCGTATTAAATAGTGCATCCGGTGTTTCTTCTAGTGTTTTGCTTCTTCGCGGATAAGGCCGTTGAGTTGATGTGAGCTTCGCCCCGATCTTGGGTTGAACCTTCGGCAACGTTTTCAGGCGAGCATCTCCCCCTTTCTACCTATCTTACTTTTATAGTATTTATTTCCCTCCTGTTGATCCATTGCTATCTGTGTTGCGATGCTCTAGTTTCCGTACCCGTGATATCCCCTGCAGCCTTAT
The DNA here is from genome assembly GCA_916181665.1 of Avena sativa. Taxonomy (NCBI): domain Eukaryota; kingdom Viridiplantae; phylum Streptophyta; class Magnoliopsida; order Poales; family Poaceae; genus Avena; species Avena sativa. The sequence continues at coordinate 221,549,258 of OV702292.1, forward strand.
ATTGCCTAGGACACATCCTATTACCTGTTGATTGGTAGATACTTGGACTTGCGTGTCGTAGTCGCTCGCTCAAGTGCTGTTGCGTGTCGTCAAGTACCACCGTTGTTGGAGTATTGCCGCCTGTTTAATGTTGGAGATGATCAGGGATTTAATTATCGTTCACTTTAATTATTGCTTAATAACTAAAATTGAAGTAGGTAAGCAGAGGCACAGGTGGGCAATAGATGTTATTTGGTTGTTGCCCGCCCACTTGTGTCCCGTAGGACCCCGAGTTCTTGACACCTGTTCCGAGATCGAGCGCGCTAACCACAGGTGGGGAGATATGGGCCCCCATTGATTATTACCTGATTTCAAAGTATTGTACTGGGGGCCACAACTAGTTTGAGGTTTTATTTACTATCCTGTACGTATGCCATGCTTTACTGCTTTATTTAAATTGTGCGATGGATCGCACACTGTACTGTTTAGGATCGGGACACGTTTTCGCGGTGTCGACAGTCCCAGTTTTGGGATTTGCTGTCGTTCACAGCCGTCTACCCAAACCCTAAGTCCGTCTCGGAGACCGGCCGACTTCGTTGCGGGTGTACTTAGTGGGGTGGCCTCCCGTGCTTGCTTTGGGTCTGGGAACGTCATGACTTAGGCCCCGCCGACATACCGATGGGTGTATGTTAACTGATCTGGCAAAAAGGGTCGAAGTGCTTGTGGATACTTTGGTGCACCCCTGCAGGGTTAAATCTTTTCGAGAAGCCGTGTCCGCGGTTATGGACGACTTGGAGCACAGTGCTTGATCATAGACAACTATAACTAAAGTTTACTGTTATAAATTGACTTGTATCCGTTATGACTAGTAATCAGCTTCACTACAACGATTGGCTAAATAAAAGTACCAACAACTGCTGGGTTTTGGGATATCTCATGCTAATTGTATCCGACTAGTAAGTGTTGCAACTACAACGGAATGATTAACTAAAACGGCCCACTGCTTATTTTATCAGGACGATCATCTACACCTGTCTAGTAATTGCTGCAACAATAACTGAATAAATAAAACTGCCAACTGTGTGAGTTCCTCGGTTGACTTCCTCGTTTGGTCTCGAGGGGGAATACCAGGATGGGATTGTTTGGTGTTAGTACTAGGTTGGTTCCGAATAGGTCTTTCTTTCCCCTCTCTGATAGCCGCTAGCTGTATCGAGTCTCTATAGGTTGTTTAGTGCGTGCTGCGCTGCCGCTTCAGTCCACCATACCTATGTAGGCGAGGACCGCCGAATTCTAGCCTCGCCGTGTACTGGCCTTAGTACTGACCGCTCTCTCTTTTTCCTCGCCCTTTGTCGGCACCCCTTTTTGTTTAAGCAGGTTTTGAGATCGACGTCGTTAGCAGGGTTACCCTTCCGGCTTGGCCTGGGCAGGGTTATGGACGCCATTGGTTATTCTTCAGGGCTCTTAGCCCCATTTGCATCTTGTCCGTAGTCGGACGCCCTAATGTTTTCAAGGTGATTTGGATCTTTGTTCTGTATATCTGTATTCTTGACTCAAGGAGTCGTGTTGTATATATATCTGTTCTGTGGGTCCCATCGAGGACTGTTGTGTAATGTTATTACTTCGTTTTCCACCCGCACGAAAATGCCTGGTGGGCACCTTTGAATCGTTTCTATGCGGGTTTGGCGAGTTTCGCTAAAACTTGCATAGGGCCGATTCTGAGGGTGTTACATCAGGCAAAGTCGCGGGAGAGGCTGAGGTGGACGAAATCAACGGCAGCGTCTCCTCCTCTGCTGCGGCGGTCTCCGGCTCAATTTCGGCGAGAGGCTGCTCGAACTGCTCCGGCGAGAGGTGGGGAAGGACTGGTGGTGAGAGGGGAGTCGAATGGTGTGGCGATTGGGGCTGGGGAAGGCCTCCTTATATAGGCTCGAGGAGGGGACTGAAGGGGCGACAACGAGCTCGTCGGTGACGACGCTACAGGGTGCTATCAGCATGGGCGGCGTAGGCGGATGGTGGCTTGCCTCCTGGTGGTCCTCTACGGCTTTATGGTGATGCTAGGGGCGGTGGCTAATGGTCGGGAGTGTCGTGCGCTCTGGGAGACAAGGGTGGTGCTCGACGCGGTTCCCGGCGAGTGTGGGTCACGCGGTGGGTTACGGCCGTGTCTGGCAGGGTGAGGGTGTCAAGGCAGAGCGGCGCGCGCGATCTAGTGTCGAGGTGCAGCGTGTGGCGTGCTGACGGTGATGGCACTCTGGTGTGCTCTGCCGCGGCGCAGAGAGGATAGTGCAGGGCTTGTCTGGGGTGGTCCAGGGCATGGCAGTGGTTGTGGGGTGGTCCAGGGCATGGCAGTGGTTGTGGGGTGGACCGTGGATGGCTATGAGGTGGCACCTTGCTTCCTGGAGCGACGGAGAGGGGCTGGCAGTCTATTGTGGTGTTGGCAAGGTTAGCCGACATTCATGTCCTCGGTGCATCGTGGAACTGGCGCCAGGGACTAGGGGACGGGCTGGTTGCTGCTTGGTTAGATCAAAGAGGGACATAGGGATTAAATGGGGTGAAATTGGGTGGCAAAACCCTGTAGAAACAGTGAACCTAAACTAGAGTGTGATTAGTGCATGCCAAGGGTTTGATTAAATGGCCGCAAGAATTCAAATTTGGAATTTTGAACTGAATTTTGGTGGAGTGGGTTGTCACATGCTTAAACATCTCTGGTTGCTAGGATTTGTTAAATGGAATTCATTTGAGTGGTTTTTGAAAAAGTGTGATCTAGACATATGAACTAGATTCCATTTTCAATTGTCATTTAAAATTAGAGTTTGAATGTTTTGGGGAGATCATGAAGTGGGCCTTGGCACATCACTACTTGTAATAGCAAGGGGTGCAAAGATCCACATTTGTTTCTGTTGGAAAATGAGTGCTAGGAATACCCAAAGTGGTCTAGTTGATTAAAATGGCAAAAGTGACCATTTCCTTTATTTAATTCTTTTTGATTTATTTTTCTTTGGTTTTTGCTTGGGAATGATCTAGATGATGTGACATTCATCATAGAATCATTTTATAACCATTAGAACAAACAATCATGGCATTTCAAACAACTCCTATTTAAATGCAACACTCATATGCATGCTTAAATATTTTAAATAGAAAAAGTTTTTGTTAACCCTAAATTGGGTGATTTGGATCTTGATTAACCTTGATTAAATTTTTGGGATGTTACAAACCTTCCTCCCTTAAACAAAATCTCGTCCCGAGATTTAAGAAAGAAAACTAGGAACTAAAGAGATCTGGGAACTCAGTCCTAATGTAATCTTCTTGCTCCCAAGTGGCTTCTTCTTCGGTATGGTTGCTCCATTGAATCTTGAGAAATTTGATACTCCTGGTCTTGGTGGTTTTGTAGGCTTCCTCCAAGATACGGATGGGCACTTCACGATATGTTAGATCCTTGTTGATATCAATAGTTCGGTGATCGATGTTCTTGAAAAATTCGGTCTTCTCTGGCACTACTAGACATTTGCGAAGTAACGAGATATGGAACACATTGTGGATGGCTGACATCTCTTCTGGCAGTTCCAGTTGATAAGATACTTCTCCTTGATGATTCAGAATCTTCAAGGGTCCGATATATCTGAGGGCTAACTTTCCTTTCAGACTAAAACGTTGGGTTCCCTTCAATGGCAAAACCTTGAGATACACAAAATCTCCGACATTGAAAGTCAGGTCTCTCCTTCTCTTGTCAGCATAACTCTTCTGTCGGGATTGGGCGGTCTTGAGGTGCTCACGGACTTTGTGAACCTTCTCTTCGGCTTCTCGTAGAATGTCGGGTCCAAAAATCTGACTCTCTCCTACTTGCGACCAATTCAAAGGGGTACGACACTTTCTTCCGTATAGGACTCAAATGGGGCCATTTGCAAACTGGCTTGATAACTGTTGTTGTATCAGAATTCTGCAAAGACAAACAATGTTCCCATTTTGATCCATACTTTAACACACAAGCTCTCAACATATCCTCTAGGATTTGGTTAACTCTTTCAGTCCATCCATCGGTTTGCGGGTGATATGCGGTGCTGAAATTCAACTTGGTTCCTAATCCTTCTTGGACTTTCTGCCAAAATCTCAAGGTAAATTGGATTCCTCGATCCGACACTATGGTCTTGGGGGTTCCATGCAAACTGACAATTCTAGCAATGTACAACTCTGCTAGCTTCGAGCTCTGGTAGGTTGTCTTGATAGGTATAAAATGAGCTACCTTGGACAGTCTATCAACGATGACCCAGATTGAGTCATTTCCCCTACTAGAAGTAGGCAAACCGGTGATAAAGTCCATTCCGACGGAATCCCATTTTCATTTCGGAATCTGCAATGGTTGCAACAGTCCTGCGGGTCTCTGATGTTCCACTTTGACTCTTTGACAGATATCACACTTGGCGATGTAGATTTCGATTTCTTACTTCATCTTGTGCCACCAAAATTGCTCTTTCAAATCTTGATACATCTTCGTTCCTCTGGGGTGGATAGAATAAAGAGTATCATGAGCTTATTTCATGATAACTTGCTTCAGCTCCGAATCTGCTAGCACACAGATACGTCCTTTGTACCATAGAACTCCTTCTTCGTCTTCGGTGAATCCAGGTACCTTTCCTGTACCAATATGACGCTTGATTCCATCGATACTTTCATTTCACTTCTGGGCTTCCTTGATTTGGCTAATCAAAGTGGGTTGAAGTTCAATGCTAGCTAAAAATCCTTTGCTAACTAGCTCAGTTCTAAACTGCTCCAACATCTCATACAAACTTGGTTGCTTCTCCTTGATCATGGTGTTTAGCCTACACGGTAATCTGCTAAGAGCATCCGCTACCACATTGGCTTTGCCCGGGTGATAGTGAATGTGAAGGTCATAATCCTTGATTAACTCTATCCATCTCCTTTGCCTCATATTCAGCTCCTTCTGGGTGAAAATATACTTCAAGCTCTTGTGATCGGAGTAAATCTCACAGCGATTACCCATACGACAATGACGCCATGTCTTCAGTGCCAAAACTATGGCTGCTAACTCAAGGTTATGGGTAGGATAGTTTTGCTCATGCTGCTTCGGTTGTCGAGACAGATATGCGATGACTTTGCCTTCTTGCATCAATACACATCCGATACCAATCTTGGATGCATCACAATACACATGAAACGGCTTCTTGATATCTGGCATGATCTATATTGGGGCTGAAATCAATCTCTTCTTCAGCTCTTGGAAGCTGGCTTCACATTTGTCGGTCCATTCAAACTTCTTGTCCTTCTTCAACAATTGAGTCATAGGTCTTGCGATGCTCGAAATCCTTCAACGAACTTGTAGTAATATCCCACTAATCCAAGAAATGCACGGACTTGGGTTGGAGTGGTTGGGGCTTCCCATTCTTCAACATCTTTGATCTTGGCGGGATCAACAGCGACTCCTCCGGCAGACACAATATGTCCTAGGAATCCTACTTCTTTCAGCCAAAACTCACATTTGCTGAATTTGGCATACAACCGATGCTCTCTAAGGGTTTCAAGAATGATTCTCAAAGGTTGCACATGCTCTTCTTTTGACTTGGAGTAGATAACGATATCGTCGATAAACACAACGACAAACTTATCTAGAAAATTCATAAATATCCTATTCATGAGGTTCATGAAATAAGCAGGGGCATTGGTTAATCCAAAAGACATAACCGTATACTCGTATAATCCATAACGAGTAGTAAAGGTGGTCTTCGAAATATCCGTTGCACGAATCTTAAGTTGGTGATAACTAGTCCTAAGATCAATCTTAGAGAACACATTTGCTCCAGTCAATTGATCAAATAGATCCTCTATCTTTGGCAATGGGTACTTGTTCGTGATTGTGACGTCATTCAGCTTCCTGTAATCTGTGCACAAACGGTTGCCTCCATCTTTCTTGTCGACGAACAAAACATGCGATCTCCATGACGATGTGCTTGGTTGAATCAAGCCTGTTGCCAATATAGTATCCAACTGCTTCTTCAATTCCACTAACTCTGAGGGGTTCATACTATAGGGTCTCTAGGCTATGGGTTCGGTTCTGGGGATTAGTTCAATAATGAACTCAATATCCCTATTCGGGGGCATACCGGGCAATTCAACTGGGAATACGTCGGGGTATTCACAGACTACTTTGACTTGGTCTATGGTGGGTAGGGCTAGACTCTTGTTGCACTTGAATTGACGGGGCAAGGTTTCAGATATATGCTCTACTAATACTCCAGAGCTACTGGTCATGGTGATGGATTTTTTGGCACAGTATATTAATCCTTTATGCTTTGACATCCAATCCATTCCTAGTACTACTTCCAAACCTTTGGTTCCAAGTACTATTAAGTTGGCGTAAAAATCTATCCCATGTATTCTGATAGGCACAACTTTGCAAAATTTTCTAGCTTTTGTAGTTGAACCGGGGATTTGAACTATCATGACATGCTTCAAGTTGGTTGGGTGAATCTTACTAGTGCATGCTAATTCTTCGGTGACAAATGAGTGCGATGCTCCAGAATCAGACAACACTCTAGCTAAAACTAAGTTGACAGAAAACATACCCAGCACTACATCTGGCGCTTCTTGGGCTTCTTCGGTGTTCATGTGGAAGAGACGGCCATTGCGGTTGTGAGGGTTCCCTGAGACGAATCTTCTTCCTGGTTGAACACGATGCTTCTATTGAGCTGGGGCATTCACATTGGCAGGGGCGGCAATCTTCTTGGGACACTCATTTGAGTAGTGACCCTTCACTCCACACTCGAAACAAGTACTCTGAGACTTTTCTTTTGCTGCCACAGGCACAACATTGCTTCTAGTTCTGGGTGTAGTGTTGTTGTTGTTGTTGTTGTTGTTGTAGTTGTTCTTGGGAGGGGAATCGTTGAAATTGCTGGAGTTGCCGGGGTGATTTTTGTTTCCTCTGTACTTCACATTTCCTCCGCTACGTTTGGGGTATCTTGGGCGAGACATTGGGGGTCAATTGTTCCTCAGTGCATATCCGGCAGACGGGTTGGAACGATACTTCGGGTGGCTGCTGGATCCAGCTTGGTGCATCATGCGATGTTTGCGGTTGTCGTTTGCTTGATTAAGCTTCCCTTCCATCTGAATGGCAGAGTCGACTAGCTCTTCGAGATCTTCAAATGGATGTTGACGAGAACCGTCTACATCTCATCGTGCAGTCCATTCAGGAATCTCTCTTTCTTCTTGGCCTTCGTGTTGATCTCATCAGGTGCATACCTGGCGAGGGACAAGAATCTGTTACGGTACTCCACTACAGTCATTCTGCCTTGCTTTAACTCTCTGAATTCATCTCTCATTCTGGTGACTAGACCCTGCGGCACGTGGGTGCGGCTGAACTTGACTTTGAAGGCTTCCCATGTCATCACTTGACCATGGTTCATTGTGCGGGTGCTATTCCACCATGCTCTTGCATCTCCTGCCAAGTAGTGGGTGGCAAAAAGAACCTTCTCGTTGGCATCCACTCCGGCTACTTCTAAGTTGTTCTCCATTGTATGCAACCAGTCATCAGCATCTAGTGGGTTTTTAGACTGGCTAAAGATTGGTGGATTGGTATTCTGGAAGTTTTTGAGTTTGGATCCATGATGATCCTGATTTCCATGGTTCTGGTTGTTGTGAGCCATCTGGGCGATCTGCTGCAGGGTTGCTAGATTAGCTTGGTGCTCTGCCCTACTAGCTTCACGGTCTGTAATGAGAGTCTGCAGAATCTGCATCATTGGGTCTTGCGATGAGCCTCTCCCTCCTTGGTTTCCACGAGTCATCCGAAGATTGAGATAGATAAAGGGGTAAGAGGGAAAGTTCTAAGGTTCATGGTTTTGGTTTCAAAGCTAAAACTTTGAGTTTGACTCAGGTTTTGCAACTAACTTCTTTTCATTCATTCCAGCAAAGCACATGATACAAACACACACACACCACAACATTAAAAGGAAAACAGATGGTTTTAGGAACCATTCTGTAAGCTATGATACAATGGGACTGATACTCATCACTCCTACGATAGTGCTCTAGTGCATCTACTCATCATCGATGAAGTCGAAGTCATCATCATCGGTGTAGAAGTCCATGGCATCATCCTCCAGATAGTCATCATCATTGCTGAGGTAGGAGTCAATGTCCCCTTGGATATCTTCACCTTTTTCTTCTTCCTTTGCTGCAAGTTGATCTTCTTGCAACTTGATGGTCTTCTCGAGTTTGGTCACCTTCTTGCGGAGACGGTCGATGGTGCAATCCTTCTTTGCGCATTGATGGCGAAGAGACTGACGATCCTTGACGAGCAGTGACAAAGTCTAGGCCTTCTGGGCGGCAAGGGCGAGGTTGTGGTTGGCAAACTCTCTAGCATTGTCCAATTCCTTCTATCGGTCGTGCCGTAGGAAGTCGAGGTTCTCCACTTGATGCTTAAATATTGGGTGACTTGGCATCTCTAGGGGCATTCCCATTGAATCATGCCTTGCATAGTGAACAAAGCGGGTTCCTTGGATTAGGTTGACACTCTGGGCACACAGACAAGCGAGAGCTTCATGCATTGCCCTGGCTAATCCATCTAGACAGTTGTTCTCTCTCACAGAGAACTGAATCCTCTCGGACATTGGTGCTTCTATCTTGCCTCGAAGATCAGCAGTTGCTAGCCATTGTAAATCTCCTCCTGGTAGACCTGGGAGTTGAGCTCCAAGAAATTCCGGATGAGGACGCTCCAAGTACTCTGACAGTTAATCCAGATCCCTCTCAAAGATCAGTTGGCCTCCGTTGCCCAACTGGTAGAACTTGCTGTATTGAGTTTCCATCTATAAGAATTTAGGATGAGAAAGTTAGTGAAGTGATCAAGTGTGTCAAAGTTTTATGTAGTAATGTAAGAATTTGGAGGAACATGAATTTTTTTGAGAGAAAGAATCCCAAGGATAAGAGAGGAAATAGTTTTCACAAATACTTACTTTGGTTTTGAAACTAAGTTTTTGTTCGGACATCCATTCTTACTAGGGTCTCCTATGGTTAGGATGGCTCTGATACCAACTTGTCAACACCCGGATTTTTAATCCCAGATGCTTGTTATGCCATCCATCACAATCCCAGGATTACCATTTTTGCGAGACATAACAGATTGGATATCACAGTACATCATCCATTACAAACCATAATAAGGTCTTACACAAATAAAGGATCTCATGATCCAGTCTTAGGACAATCAAGTAGGGGAATAAATAGCGTAGCGGTGGGGTCCATCTTCAGTGTCACAGGCAATGCTGATGATGGGAGATGATCCTAGTTGTCGTAGCCGTCCTGCTGTCCTCCTTCAGGGTAGTCCTCCTCATAGTCTGGCCATAGGAATAGCCAGGGACAAATCCATGAGTACTCTTTAAGTACTCTTTAAGTACTCGCAAACTACCACTAACAAGTAAGATAGTTCTAGTAGGAATGCTAAACTCTAGGTTTATTTGTAAAGTTAAGTTTGAAACCTAAGCTGAGTTTAGAAACAAAGAAAGATAAAATAAAGTTTGAAATCACCTAAGTGGGAACTTAATTATCATAGTCACAACCATGTTGTGGTCAAGTCATGTCACAATTCATTTCATAAGTTATTTTGAAAATATCTGACAACGGAACAGTATGGCCACTCCAACTGTCCATAACCGCGGACGTGGCTATTCGAATAGTTTGACACTCTGCAGAGGTGGTACACTTTCACCACAAGGTTCGATACATCTGTCAGGGATAACCCTGAATCATCATACTTAGTATGCAGATAATCAAACATAACCTTTCCTTTACACACTCTAGTATAATCACCTCTCCTATGAGTATGGCCTCCCAGCCATGACCATCTATCATCCTGGGCACTGCATAGGTGGACAACATTGAGAGGTAGCCTCAACTCAAACCTCTCCTGCGAGGGAACTAATACTAATGCATATAAACTTCCGGCTAAGCCTTACCCAATTCAGGTATTATGGTTGTACGGTAAAATTGGAATGGTACCGCATCCGAACCCAACAATCAGTTTTTATAAAGGGCTAAGGCTCATGCCTCAACATTTTCATCATCATCATAAACCATTTGTGTTTCTCAACACATGTCAAAACATCTCAATAGAATGACTCATCATTCTAAGGTTTTCACAATTCAATTTCATCAAGTATTCCCATCTAAAGTGATCAAGTTTTGGTTTAGCTCTAAACTAATAATTTAAGAGTGTTCACTAAAATGGGGTGCTAAGATCAATCTCATGCCATAGAATGACATCTATGTCTAACTAGATAGGTCAAGTTTTATACTCTTTATGCTACCTTCAAACAAAGTAAACAACTTTGGTAAAGTAAAGGAAGTAAAGCTTGTAAATAAAACTTGAAGTAGGTATAAGTCAAAAGGTATAACCAAAGCATGCCTAATGCATCTTGCTTAAGTTATCTAGCTTGAAAGGTCTAGCTTGCATTGTTAATGATGGCTTGCAAGTATTAGCTTGCAAATAATAGCTTGCCTTGGTTGTTGCAGTGGTTGAAGTTCTCTTCCTCCTCCTCTTGGTAGAACTCCTCCTCCTCGTAGACTTGGTCGGTACTATCATCTATAAATACATACAAAATACACAATCACCAAACAAGACTTAACTAGTCTAGTTAGCACACTAAGACACACATTTGATGATCTAGTATCATCACAAACATCCCAAGGTTGAATGAACTAGCTTCATTTATTTTATTTGAGAAAAGTAATTTCTACTCATTGAAATTAACTAAGATTTAATATTCTCCAATTAAAATATGGGATCATGTGGACACCTGTCATCACCACTTATTCTAACATATGGGAATGTGATTTAAAGGTTGGATCACATTTTAATAAGTTTAAGTTTAATAATTAATGATTTAAAGTGACTAGAAATGAATATATAGCATTATTTTGGTACTAGTCCAAAGTCACTGCATGCAAACCTTAATATTATTACATATTCATATATGTATTGTTAAATGTGATTTTTGAGAGTTGGAATCAACTCAAAAGCTATTATGGTTGATTTTATAAAAATGTTTGAATGTGAAAAAGCTTCTGTCTTGTTATTTTATCTAGGAGAGATCTATAACTCTAAATGATTTAAATCCAACGGGCTTGGATAGATATTTTCATTAGCTTTCCAACAAAATTGGAATCACTCAATTTGGATTTGTATAACTCTCTCAATTGATTTTTAAACTAGTGGATAGAATTGATTTTAAGTCTAAATAGAAAACCCCTATAGAAACAGTGAACCTAAACTAGAGTGTGATCAGTGCATGCCAAGTGTTTGATTAAATGGCCGCAAGAATTCAAATTTGGAATTTTGAACTGAATTTTGGTGGAGTGGGTTGTCACATGCTTAAACATCTCTGGTTGCTAGGATTTGTTAAGTGGAATTCATTTGAGTGATTTTTGAAAAAGTGTGATCTAGACATATGAACTAGATTCCATTTTCAATTGTCATTTAAAATTAGAGTTTGAATGTTTTTGGGAGATCACAAAGTGGGACTTGGCACATCACTACTTGTACTAGCAAGGGGTGCAAAGATCCACATTTGTTTCTATTGGAAAATGAGTGCTAGGAATACCCAAAGTGGGCTAGTTGATTAAAATGGCAAAAGTGACCATTTCCTTTATTTAATTCTTTTTGATTTCTTTTTCTTTGGTTTTTGCTTGGGAATGATCTATATGATGTGACATTCATCATAGAATCATTTTACAACCATTAGAACAAACAATCATGGCATTTCAAACAACTCTTATTTAAATGCAACACTCATATGCATGCTTAAATATTTTAAATAGATTTTTTTGTTAACCATAAATTGGGTGATTTGGATCTTGATTAACCTTGATTAACGTTTTGGGATGTTACAAGGGCTTGCGCAGGTGCTCCAAGGAGACCCCTGGTGGGATCGGCTGGCTGGTGGATCTGATTCATGCGAGCGAATCGGCTGCCTCGTGGTTGACGCGAGGGACGTGATGAAACTCACATCCGTCGAAGCAGGCGCTGAGCTTCTGTATGTGGAACCAGTAGAGAGCCATGTTTGCGTCGCGGACGTCCCATTCTCCAGATACCTACTACACCACCAGATCCGAATCGCTCAAGCAAAGGATCAGGTTGACACCGATCTCTCTGGCTAGCCGGAGGCCGTGCGCTAGCGCCTCGTATTCAGCCACGTTGTTGGAGGCCATGAAGTGGATCTGCAGGACGTACTCCAGCTGGTCTCCTTTGGGCGAGGGGAGCATGATGCCGGCTCCCAAGCCCCCGAGCATCTTCGACCCATCGAAGTGCATCCTCCAATGGTCCGAATCCAGAACCGGTGGGAGGTACTGGGTCTCAGCCCAGTTGACGAGGAAGTCCGCCAGAGCTTGCGACTTGATCGTGAGTCGGGGCTCGTACTGGATGGAGTAGGCGGTGAGCTCGATGGCCCTTTTGGCGACTCGACCGGTGGCATCCTTGTTGCCGATGATTTCCGAAAGGGGTGCGGTGCACACGACCTTAATCGGATGCTCCTGGAAGTAGTGCTTGAGCTTCTTGCATGCCAGGTACACGCCATAACACATCTTCTGGTAGGGACTCTGAAAATGCATTTCTCCGGGTTCAGCTTCATCTGGTACTGCCGAAGGTTGTCGAATGTCTCCCCCAGGTCCTCGAGGAGGGTGCGCTTCTCCTTGGTCTTGATGACCACATCGTCCACATAGGCATGCACGTTTCGGCCGATCTACGAGTGCAAGCACTTCTGCATGCATCGCTGATAGGTAGCGCCTGCATTCTTCAGACTGAAAGGCATGGTTACATAGCAGAAAGCGCCGTATAGGGTGATAAACAATGTTTTTATCTGGTCAGCCAGATTTAGCCGGATCTGATTGTAACCAGAATAACAATCCAAGAAAGACAACAAATCGCAGCCGATAGTGGAATCGATGACTTGATCGATACAGGGCAGGGCAAAGGGGTCCTTCGGGCACACTTTGTTCAGGCTGGTGTAGTCGATACACATGCGCCAGGTCTTGTTCTTCTTCAACACTAGGACTAGGTTGGCCAGCCAGTCCGGGTGGTACACCTCCATGATGAACCCGGCTGTAAGGAGCCAGGTGATCTCGTCACCAATAATCTTCCTCTTCTCCTCTGCGAACTGGCGCAGAGGCTGCTTGACCGGCTTAGCATCCGACCGCACATGAAGTGAGTGCTTGGCGAACTCCCTCGGTACACCTGGCATGTCCTTGGGTGACCATGCGAAGATGTCCCGATTCTCACGGAGGAAGTCGACGAGCGTGCCTTCCTATTTGCTGTCCAGGTTGGCAGCAATGGTGACGAACTTGGTCGGGTCGGAGAGGTCGAGCAAGATCCTCTTCGTCTCCTTTGCCGGCTGGAAAGCTCCTTCCCCAGCCGGTTTGCGGCTGGCCGGTATTTCTTGCTGGGCCACGGCCACATTACGCATGATCACGCGTTTTTCTTCCGCTATGATGAGGGCCTCTGCCAGCTTGGAGCCGGCTGAGGTGCACTCCATTGACCGCCTGAAGCAGCCAGCGACGGTGATCACGCCATTTGGTCCCGACATCTTCGTCTTGAGATACGCATAGTGGGGGACGGCCATGAATTTAGCGAGGGTGGGGCGCCCGAGGAGAGCATGGTAGGAGCTCGTCAGGTTTACCACCTCGAACCAAATCGGCTCGCAGCGGAAGTTCTCCTCGGTCCTGAAGATGATGTCCAGCTGGATTTTACCCAGCGGGGTGCAAGCCGGTCCTGGCAGTACGCCATGGAACATTGTGGTAGTCGGTCGCAGGTCGCACTCGCGGATGCGCAGCTTCTCCAGCGAAGACTGGTAGAGGAGGTTGATGCTGCTGCCTCCGTCGATGAGGACGCGTGAGAAGCGACATGTGCACTCGGTGGAGACGATGAGGGGGTCGAGCACCATAGTGTAGCCCCCGGGAGTCAGAAGCTGCTTCGGCTGATCTTCTCGGCTCCAGGTGATGGGGGTTTCCGACCAGTTTAGGTACTGGGGGACTGGGGAGACGATGGCATTGACCTCCTTGGAGCGTCGCCTGCGGCTGTGCTTGTCGTCCAGCTCCGTCTCGAAGATTTGGTAGGCGACGTGCGGCTGGGGGTAGCCGTTGTTGTTGTTGCCGCTGTTACCATCATTACCGGCTCCCCTAGGCGGTGGCGGTTGTCCACCAGGAGGGGGTGGGGGAAGACGTTGCTGGTTGCCCTGGTCCTTTAGCTGGCGGGTTCAACTGCAGTTCCGGGTGGTGTGTGTAGCTGGTTTGAAGGGACCGCTATGCCACTTGCACATGCCGTCCAATATCTGGTCGAAGGTGAGCCGCGGCTTCTTCCTTCTTGCATCGTTAGCTGGCACGTCGGGCACGCCCTCCACCGCATTGACCTGCCGCGCATGGTAGCGGGGCTTCTGCTGTCTGGCTTGGCGGTCCCCATGGAACCGGTTGTCGTTTCCATGGCGCCTGGAGGATCCGGCTTGTCCAGCCAGATTGCTTGGACGGTCACGAGCCAGCTCCGTAGGAGTCGGACGCCCATCAACACTTACTCAGAGGGGCTTCTTCATGGCGGCATCCGCCGTGGCGTACTGGTCCACGACCGTCATGAGCTCCGCCATGGTTTTCGGCTTGTCACATAGTAGCCAGTGGCGAAGCATGGTGCCTTCTCGGCATCCCTCGATGAAGAAGCCAATGGCCTGGCTCTCCAGGATGCCCTTGCAAGTGTTGCGCAACTCCGTCCACTTGGCGAGGTACTCGCGGTTCGTCTCGCGGTCGCCCTGGACGCATAGGGCTAGGTCGCACGGGCGGCCCGGATGCTTGTACGTGCCGTTGAAGTTGCGGACGAACACCTTTTCAAAGTCTGGCCAGGCGTTGATGCTGTTGGGTGCGAGGCTATTGAGCCATGTCCTCGCTGACCCGGTTAGCATAAGGGGGACGTAGCGCACAGTTGTGCACTTGTTCCCATGGGCGATGCCGACTGTTGTGGCGTAGTCGGTCAACCAATCTTCCGGCTTCATGCTGCTATCGTACTTGGGGTTGTCCCTGGGTAGGGTGAACTTATCTGGAAACGGCACGTTCCGGATGCGGGGTCCAAAACAAACCGGTCCGGTGGAGTCTTCCTCTTCCGTGACGCACGCTTGAGCAAGGAGCTCGATGCGGTCACGGGCATCCAGACGATCCGGGTTGGGCGCTCCTACCCGGCCCGAGAGAGGGGAACCGGTAGGTCTTGGCGCCTCGGTTGGTGGAGGGGGAGGCGGTGGGTTGCTGTTCACCATTTGCTCCTAGCACGGTTGGCCCTTGATGCTAGAACCGCGACGCTTGCTACGGGCCTTAGCCGGAGGAGAGGACGCCTGCTAGGTGTCACGGGGTGCACCCTTGCTGTTGGCAGGCGGCTTGCTCCCCTTGGAGCAGCTGGGGTCCTCCTGCATCTGCCGGTTGGCATCAGCCTGCTCGTTTGTGATCCGGAGGAGCTCCTACACCCGAGCGTGCTGGCGGGCTCGCTCTTCGCCCTCCAGGTTGGGCAGTTCGTCTGCTGCGGCTCACGCCGCGCACAGGTTCTTGATGGGCGTGATGTAGGTGGGCCGGATGAGAGCGGGTGCGGGATCCGGCTCGCCATCCTTCTCCATCCTACCGCCTAGCTCGCCGCCCCGGCATCGCACTTGCCTGCGCTGACACAGCTCCGCGGTAGCCAGAGTGAAGCCATGCGCGCGGTCATACTCACGCCGGGTGATCTCGATCTGTTTGCGGGTCGCAGCCAGCTCCATGGCCTCCTGGAGGAGAAGCTGTCTCTCCATGGCGAAGTTGGCCTCCGCCTCCTCTGGATTATCCCCGAGGTTAACCGGCGTGAGGAGCAGATCGATGGTCTCCTCCATCGGGTTCCGGGGCTGCGGCGGCGCAAAAGTTCCACCCTCGTCTGCGCCGTGCTCCCGTGGCTGGCGGGGGTGAGAGATGGAGCCGGCCATCATTACCTCGACGCCGTGGGAGGCGACGGAGGTGCTTCTGCCCAGGTGTGGCAGCTCCGCGACGGAAACGATCTCCCTAGGGAAACGCTCTGGCACGGTGGCGACGTAGACGGGGAGGTCACCGAAAATCAGGATGGAGCCGTTTGCCAGAAATGAGGTTCCAACGAAGCAGGAAGCATTGTTGATGACGCAGTCGAATTTGCCGAGCGTGAGCACCAGGCCGGAGGCCACGCGCTCACCGGCTGAAGTGCGGGGTCCAGTGCAGAACGTGACTCCGGTCGAAGCCATCTTGCCCCATGGTGGGCGCCAACTATCGTTGTATTGGGAATGGCAGTTCCTAAGCAGGTTAGATAGAGGTGTGGGGACTAGCAGGGAAGCTATCGACGGCGTCCACAGGCGGGATTGGATATAAGCAAGTGTAGCTGGACACAAGAAGTACCCAGGTTCGGAGCCCTCGTGATGAGGTAAAGCTCCTACTCCTGCCGATCTGACTATGAGTGGTATACGAGCTACAGTCGCTCCTTGAGCTGTATTCTCTAGCTACTGCTTTAAATGCACTGAGACCAACCATTTCTACTGAGGCCTTGCCTCTCCTTATATAGGCAGAGAGGCAACGGTCTCACTGGCCAGTCCGGCTGGCAGGCCCCACAAGCAGGTCCCAGCCGGCTGGTCATCTACAGTACCCGGTACACTTACATCCCATCAGGGTACGAGCGGTATGGTCGCCGTGGGTACAGTGAACACCGTGCGAGCCTGTCGTCAGCATCTGGCCACTATTCCCGCGTCACCCCGCAAAGTCTTCGGTATGGCCGAGTAGTTGCGAGTCTTGTCATCGTAGCAGGGCGTACCGTGCACTGTGCCGCACGTTGCTCTGTCCTCTTGATTGGTTCCGGCTACGCTGACGTAGCCGGTCCTGTGCCTTGCCGCTTCTTGCTGATCCGGTTACCATGAGGTAGCCAGTTTGACTTGCTCCTGTCCGGCTGCGCTCAGCCAGCCGGACACGATCCGACTGCCGTGATTCTTGTCTGGTTGGGGTATCCGGAGGTCACCCCCCGACATCTGCAACATCACCGAGGTCGACCAGATCAATCTGCTGGCTTTCCAGGACATGGAGTCTACCCGGCAGAACTAGGACCTAAAGATCCATAGCGAGAAAGCGGAGACGGACACGATGCTGCATCAGATGCGGTCCCTTGTCACAACCGGCTTAACCGGCCTGGACATCACGCTCAGCTAGATGTCCCGGCTGATGATGCCGTTGCAACAACGATCCCACAAGATGTGTTTTTATTCTGGCTGGCTGGACCCCACCCGGCTATCCTGCCATGATCCCAGCTACCACAACCTCAAGGAGTGGGTGTGGATGATCACGAAGGAGAGGCTACCGGAGAACTGGAAGTTTGGGCAGGCCTCGTACACACGTGACAACCGCGCGCCTCGAGTAAGTTACCATATACGGCTGTTATCTTCTGTCTTCCATCTTGTTCGTTTCATCCGGCTGACGCCCCTTCTCTTTTGTTGTGGCAGAACTTCCCCTGCATCATCCGGGAAGAGGGCGAGACCCCCTCCAGGACTTCACGCTCGACCTCCCCCATCCACGTGCACGCCGGTCTGGCGAGGAGTCGTACAACGACGCTGATGTATTCCCCAACCAGAACGACGAGCCGGCCCATGACCCCCATGCACCAGTTGACGAGGAGGAGGAGGCCGCCCCGGCTCCCGAACCGACTCGGTGTCGAGCAACGGATGGCGACTCTAGCCGGTCTGACGGGGGGGAGCAGATCCAGCCAGCTCCTAAGAGGAGCTGGACCGGCGCCCTGCCCCTGAGACGTCTTGGCCGCAAGAAGGCGCCGCCCCCGGTGGTGCAGGGGTAAGGATTTCCCATCATATTTTTGTCTTGCACCTCCTTTCCTTTTCTTACTGGTTTTGCCCTTATCCCTTTTTAGCTCGCTCGTCTCCTTCGGTGCTGCCAGCCCAGCATGGGCGCCGACTGCCTCGCCGCCTACCAATCCGGCTCCTGCTGCCACCGCTGCCCCTACTCCGACGTCCAGGGCTCCGCTGCTGCCGCCTCGTGCGGATCCGGCTATTGGAGCCGGGATCGGAGATTCTCCGCCAACTACGATGGTCCAGCCGGGCACCGTCGCATCGAGGCCATAGAGCGGAGGTGGCTCCTCCGCGGGGGCGAGGAGGGTTGCTGCCAGCAAGCAGCTGGTGGTGGTCTAGGACAACAACTCCGACGGTGAGTCGAGGGAGGAGTGGCGAGTGGCGGTCCGTGAGGTGAAGGAGTCGCTGGCCCTCAATGCTATCGACGACGACCCCTCCTCCACCGCCTTCCTGGCAGATCTGTCCACCACCTTGGAGTTGGTGGCGAAGGAGATCCGGCTGCTCGAGGCCTCGTCTGGGAGCAACCGGACGCTAGAGCAGAAGCTTGCCGCAACGAACGTCACTTCCTAGAGTAAGTCTTTTTACTTGGTTTTCTCCTTCTCTCTCTTTTTTTACTGATAGCCGGTTCCTGTAGCCATCATGGTCTGTGCAAAGCGGGAGATCGACCACCTAACCAAGGCAAATGACCGCCTAACTAAGTCCAACTCCTCCCTCCGGCTCCAAAATAAGGAATGGCACTCCAAGACGGACAAACTAGAGGCCGTCATCAAGGAGCGCAATTTCGCCCTTGCCAGCCGGGCCCAGGCCTTTGATCTCCTCGATGCTCAGAGCAAAGACCAGGAGAAGGTGATCAAACAACTCGGGGAGCGGGAGAAGGCCCTCCTGGACAAGCTAACGCAGATTGGCCGCACCGCCAAAGGTAAATCTTCTTGACGACTTGCTTTTTTCTATCCGGATCCGGTAGCCGGACCTGACTTGTTTTTCTGACAGTTTTTTATCCAGGCATAGACTTGCTAGCCTACAACCAGCTCCAGGAGAACTGGTCAGAGGAGCAGCCTACTTCCCAGGAGCTGGTTGTTCTTCTTGGCAAGGAGGCCCCTGAGCTGCAGAAGGAAGCTCACGTGGTTTTCGACTTCCTGTGGCCGGATACGGATCCACTGGAGACAATCGCCTAGCTGGCGACGAAGGTTGCGAAGGTGCCGGCTGCCATCGATCGGCTGAGGGATTTGGCGGCACGAGCTGGAGCGGAGATGGCCTTGGCGTTGATGCTGTCCTGGTACAAGGACACACACGTCGATAAGATCGATGGAGGCTTCCGCGCCGGTGCCGACCTTGCCACCATCCGCTAGGCTCACCCCGAACTCCACGCCTCCGCCATCAAGATCGCTAGCTACACCGACATCGACGGAGTCCTCACTAACTCGGAGTCCATCGGGACGCGTTAGACGGAGGCCATGCCGACGCCACATCCAAAGGGTGGAAATGTCGGAGCCAGATCATCCAGCGTGCCTCCTCTGCCCCCGAAGCCACGGCCAGCTAGGATCAGCCGCATGGCAAGGGCCCACCGCCTAGACTTGATCCCCGAAATGCCAGGTGAATTTGTAATAATTTCTTTTGCTGAACTTGTCGTGTGTGCCAACTGTCATTGTGTTGGTGAACTTGTGGGAGATTTGACTCCATTTATGTTAATGTGTTGCCTGCTTGTTTCCGTTTTTCCTTGTGATCTTCTGTACTTTGAAGATTTTCTCTTTTGCCGGTTACGACCATCTGAATATCTTCATTTGGCTAAACTCCTTTAGCCAGATGACTACCAACTCCAGTGGGGGCGCGCCAGCGCACCCATTGGGTGTAGCCCTTGAGATTCGGAGTTCTTGGTGAAGACAAGGACTTTGAATCTTCCTTTCTCTCTTTCCTTCAAACTCTTTGTTTCTTCTGGCTAGACGCCTCTAGCCAGTTAGCCTAACCTTGCCTGGACCAACCGGTCAACCACAACTAGCAGTGTGGGCGCGTCAGCACACCCACTAGGTGTAGCCCCCGAGCTTCGGAGTAGTTGGCAAAAACAAGTGCTTCGAATCTTCTCTTCTTTTCCTGCCCTTGCCCTCACCTAGGCCCGAATATCCGGCTAAACTCCTTTAGCCGGTTGGAACTACATGATTCCACTGGGGGCACACGAGCGCACCTAGTGGGTGTAGCCCCCGAGATTCGGAGGGCTTGATGAAGGCAAGGACTTCGAATCTTCTCTCCTTTTGATGATCGACTCGTTGTAGTCATGCAAAACAAACACATATATAGGTTCGTTGTTAATATGTTAGTTGGTGAAGGTGTTACTTATTAGCCGGAGAATAGCTTTGGTTTTTTCGAAATCTAGCTTGCGCTTCTCAAGTTACTTAGTCGTTTTCCAGTGCGCTCTGCTGTTTACACTGCATCCTTGCCGGGCAGCCGGGTTGCGGTTTGCAGCCAGAATCGAAGGGAGCTGACAATACATTGTGCACGGTACTGGAGGCTTAGTAGCCGGATAATCCCAAACTAGGCACACGGCCGGACCGTTCGATTTTTCGCACCTTTTCGTTGTTTTTCGTGTGGGGTGCCTCAGGCTTTCACTCTTGCTAGCCGGACAACCGGGTTGCGGTCTGTAGCTAAGACGAAGAGTGGGCCTCTGACACCGTTGCACACTACTCATTTGGTTTACAGAATTAGCATGCCGAGCCAACCGGCAAGCCCCCGGGTAGGGGTTGCCGGAGCTAGAAAAACTGAAATGGAGCAGAACATACGCAAATTTCTGGCAAAGAGCCCCCGAGTGTCTCTCGGGGTTCCGCATTTTTATTCATAGAGTTGGCGGGATACATACACTATCACACGACTAGGTGTAAAATGGACGGAGCAGGGCCACATTCTAGGGGCATTCTGTCTCCTTGTCCGACTTGTCCATCTTGTTCTTGCGCGGATGTTGTGCATCGATGAGGTATTAGGAATTATTGTGCAGCGCCCAGCTGATGATGAAGGGGCCCTCCCAAGGCGGCGATAGTTTGTGCACACCCTTCGTGTCTTGCACCAGTCGGAGAACCATATCGCCCTCGCGGAATGCGATAGGTCGGATCCGGCTTGAATGGTAGTGACGCGGGCATAGTTGTCAGAATCGTGATTCTACCATGCGATACTATGACTTTACGACCCAAATTGAGTGGATCGGTTCTATGATTCTACAAAGTAGAATCTACGATTCATGATTCTAAAAGTTATGATCCTACAGTCTACGATCCTACCATAGAGGTTCCAATCCGATTTAGAATCACGATTTTGACAACTTTAGACACAGGCGTTGCTGGTACAACGCCGATCTGGACAATGCCAACTTGCGGGCCTCTTTGAGGAGGTCCACACCATCCTCCCTTGCCTCTTGGTTGGCCTTATCGTTGTAGAGGAGCTTGTGGGGTGAGTCGAACTCGATGTCCACGGAAAGGACGGCCTCCGAGCCGTAGACGAGGGAGAACAGGGTGAAGCCGGTTGACCGATTTGGCGTGGTGCGGAGGCTCGACAGCACAGCCAGAAGTTCTTTGATCCAGCATCCGGGTGACCGCTCCAAAGGCTCGATGAGGCGTGGCTTGATGCTGGCCAGCACTAGGCCGTTTGACCTTTCGACTTGCCCGTTGGATTGTGAGTGTGCGACGGATGACAGGTCCAGCCGGATACCCTTGTTGCAATAGAACCGGGTGAAGGCCCCTTTGGTGAAGTTCGTGCCGTTATCCGTGATGATGCTGTTGGGGTAGCCGAACTGATTGATGATGTCCGTGAAGAAGGTGATGACTATTGCCCCGTCCATCTTCTGGATGGGCTTGGCCTCTATCCACTTCTTGAACTTGTCCACCGCCACCAGCAGATGGATCATGCCCACACACGCTTGTTTGAAGGGGCCGACCATGTCGAGCCCCCAAACGGTGAAGGGCCAGGTAATTGATATGGTCTTGAGCACCGCAACCGGCATGTGCCTCAGCTGCCCGAAGCGCTGGCATCCATTGCACGCACGAACTAGCTTCTCGGCATCCTCGAGGGTATTGGACCAATAGAAGCCATGGCGGAACGCCTTGGCGACTATTACCCGAGATGAAGCGTGGTGTCCGCACTCACCCAGGTGGATGTCCTTTAGTAGTTGGTAGCCTGTGTCTACATCGACACACCGCTAGAATATGCCAGATACGCTACGCTTGTATAGCTCTTTGTTGATGATGGTGTACGTGTGCGCACGTCGCCGGATTTGCCTGGCCTCCACCTCGTCATCTGGAAGCTCCCCATTGGCGATGTAGTTCATGAAGGGCTGTGCCTAGGATGGTATCTCCCGGATGGCAAGGACGCTCGCGTGCTCCGGCTGAGGGATGTCAGGGGGTCGTTCGGGTGGGGTACCTGGGACGGTAGCCCCCGAGCCACTTGACGAGTCGGCATCCCCTGGGTCTTTCGAGCTGGAGGGTGCGGATGCGCCAAAGTCGGTGCGAGCCTTCTTCTTTGCAGGTTTTGAGGGTTCCGGGCCTGCCGGGCCATCAGCCCCCACGCTTCCGGCCCGGATGATGGAATCCGACTCGGGAGAGGGGGTGATGGAAGGCTTGCGCAGATGCTCCAAGGAGATCCCTGGCGGGGTCGCCTGCTTGGTGAACCCGATTCGGGCGAGCGAGTCGGCTGCCTCGTTGTTTATGCGAGGGACATGATGGAACTCATATCTATCGAAACAGAGGCTGAGCTTCTACATGTGGAAGCGGTAGAGGGACATGTTCGCAGCGCGGGCGTCCCATTCTTTGGATACTTGTTGCACCACCAGATCCGAATCGCCGAAGCAAAGGATCCGGTTGATGCTGATTTCCTTGGTTAGCCGGAGGCCGTGCACCAGTTCCTCGTACTTGGCGATGTTGTTGGAGGCCTTGAAGTGGATCTATAGAACGTACTCCAGCCAATCTCCCTTGGGTGAGGTGAGGACGATGCTGGCTCCCAAGCCCCCGAGCATCTTCGAGCCATCGAAGTGCATCTTCCAGTGATCCAAGTCAGGAACCGGCGGCAGGTACTGGGTTTTGGCCTAGTCGACGAGGAAGTCCGCCAGAGCCTGCAACTTGATCATGAGCCTTGGCTCGTACGGGATGGAGTAGGCAGTGAGCTCGATTGCCCACTTGGCGACTCGGCCGGTAGTGTCCTTGTTGCCGATGATCTATTAAAGGGGTGTGTTGCACACTACCTTAAAGGGATGCTCCTGGAAGTAGTGCTTGAGCTTCTTGCACGCCAGGTATACGCCATAGCACATCTTCTGGTAGTGGGGGTAGTTCTGCTTGGAGAGGGAGAGAACCTCGCTGAGATAGTAGACGGGTCTCTACACCGGTTGAGCCTTGCCTTCCTTGGGGCGCTCCACCAACAGGACAACGCTGACGATCTAGCTGATGGCTGCTATATAGAGCAACATCGGCTCCTTGCTAGCCGGCGTGGCCAGAACCGGTGCTGTGGATAGCATGCGCATGAGGTCGTGGAATGCGGCGTCGGCTTGCGAGGTCCCAGAGAACTTGTTCGTCTTCTTCATCGGCTGGTACAGTGGGAGTGCCTTCTCCCCCAGCCGGCTGACGAAACGACTGAGGGAGGCCAGGCATCCGGTGAACTTCTGGACTCTGAGCAACCTCTTGGGCGGCTGCATCCTCTCGATGGCTGCAATCTTCTCCGAGTTCACCTCGATTCCCGGTTGTGAAATAGAAAACCGAGTAGTTGACCAGATGGACGCCAAAGACGCACTTCTCCGGGTTCAGCTTCATCTGGTACCGGTGGAGGTTGCCGAACGTTTCCCCCAAGTCCTCGAGGAGGGTGCGCCTCTCCTTCGTCTTGATGACGATGTCGTCCACATAAGCATGCATGTTTCGGCCAATCTATGAGTGCAAGCATTTCTGCATACAGCGCTGACAAGTAGTGCCTGCATTTTTCAGACTGAAAGGCATGGTTACGTAACAGAAGGCCCCGTACGGGGTGATAAATGACGTCTTTATCTGGTCAGCCGGGTTTAATCAGATCTGGTTGTAACCAGAATAACAATCCAAGAAGGACAACAAGTCGCAGCTGGCCGTCGAATCGATAACTTGATCAATATGGGGCAAAGCAAAGGGGTCTTTCAGGCACGCCTTGTTCAGGCTGGTGTAGTCGATACACATGCGCGAGGTCTTGTTTTTCTTCAACACCAGGACTGGGTTGGCCAGCCAGTCCAGGTGGTACACTTCCATGATGAATCTGGCTGTGACGAGCTGGGTGATCTCATCACCAATGATCTTCCTTTTCTCTTTTGCAAACCGGCGCAAGGTCTGCTTGACCGACTTGGCATCCGACAACACATGGAGTGAGTGCTCGGCGAACTCCCTCGGAACACCCGGCATGTCCTTGGGTGACCATGTGAAGATGTCTCGATTCTCACAGAGCAAGTCGACAAGCATGCCTTCCTATTTGCTGTCCAAGCCGGCACCGATGGTGATGAACTTGGTCGGGTCAGTGGGGTCGAGTAGGATCCTCTTAGTCTCCTTTGCCGGCTAGAAAGCCGCGTCACTAGTCGGCTTCCTGTTAGCCGGCACTTCTTGTTGAGCCAAAGCCACGTTGCGCATGATCTCGCGCTTCTCCTTAGCAATGATGAGGGCTTCGACCAGCTTTGAGCCTGCCGATGCGCACTCCATCGACCGCCTGAAGTAGCCGACGATGGTGATCATGCCGTTAGGCCCCAACATCTTCGTCTTGAGGTATGCATAGTGGGGGAAGGCCATGAACTTGGCGAGGGCGGGACGCCCGAGGAGAGCATGGTAGGAGCTTGTCAGGTTCACCACCTCAAACCATACCGGCTCGCACCGGAAGTTCTCCTCGGTTCCGAATATGACATCAAGATGGATTTTACCCAATGGCGCGCAAGCCGGCCCTGGCAGTACACCATGGAATGCCGTGGTAGTCAAGCGCAGGTCGCATTCATGGATGCCCAGCTTTTCTAGGGAGGACCGATAGAGCAGGTTGAGACTGCTGCCTCCATTAATGAGGACGCGCGAGAAGTGGCAGGTGCGCTCGTTGGAGACGATGAGGGGTCTAGCACCATTGCGTAGCCCCCGGGATTCGAAAGGCGATCTGGCTGGTTCTCCCTGCTCCAAGTGATGGGGGTCTCCGAACAGTTCAGGTACTGGGCGATTGCGGAGATGATGGCGTTGGCCTCCTTGGAGTGCTGCATGCGGCTGTGCTTGTCGTCTGGCTCGGTTTCAAAGATGTGGTAGGCGGCGTGCGGCTGAGGGTATCCG
Organism: Avena sativa; assembly: GCA_916181665.1. Taxonomy (NCBI): domain Eukaryota; kingdom Viridiplantae; phylum Streptophyta; class Magnoliopsida; order Poales; family Poaceae; genus Avena; species Avena sativa. The sequence goes on from OV702292.1 coordinate 221,574,372, forward strand.
TTGTTGTTGTTATCACCGTTGCCGGCTCCCCTAGCCGGTATTGGTGGTTTGTAGGGAGGGGGCGATGGTGGGCTGGGTAGGCCACCTTGGTCTTTCATCTGGCAGGTCCAACTGTAGTTGAGGTAGTATGAGTAGCCGGCTTGAAGGGTCCGCTATGACACTTGTAGAGGCCATCGAACATTTGTTCGAAGGTGAACCGCGGCTTCTGCCTGCTTGCGTCGCCAGCTGGCGCATCTGGTGCGCCCTCCACAACATTGACCTACCTCGCGTGGTAGTGGGGCTTCTGGTGTCCGGCTTGGCGGTCCCCTTGGAAGCGGTTGTCATTGCGGTGCTGCCTAGAGGATCCGGCTTTGCCGCCCGGGTTACTTGGTCGGTCGCGACCCGGCTCCGTGGGAGTCGGTCGGCCGTCAGCATTCACCCGAAGGGGCTTCTTCATCGTGGCATCAGCCGTGGTGTACTGGTCTACAACTGTCATGAGCTCTGCCATGGTTTCCGGCTCGTCACATAGTAGCCAATGGTGAAGCATGGTGCCTTCTCGACACCGCTCGACAAAGAACCTGATCGCCTGGCTGTCCAGGATGCCCTTGCAAGTGTTGCGTAGCTCGGTCCACCTGACGAGGTACTCGCGGTCTCCCTGGATGCATAAGGACAGATCGCGAGGGTGACCCGGACGCTTGTACATGCCATTGAAGTTGCGAACGAACACCTTCTCAAAGTCCGGCCAGGCATTGATGTTGTTGGGCGTGAGGCTGTTGAGCCACGTCCTCACCAACCCGGTTAGCATGAGGGGGATGTAGCGCACCTCTACATGCTTGTTCCCATGGGCGATGCCGACCGCCTTTTGCGTAGTCGGTCATCCAGTCTTCTGGCTTCATGCTGCTATCATACTTGGGGTAAACTTATCCAGAAACGGTTCGTTCCAGATGCGGGGTCCGAAACAAACTGGCCCGGTAGAATCTTCCTCCTCCATGATGCGCGCTTGAGCTAGGAGCTCGATGCGGTCACGGGCGTCTGGACGGTCTGGGTTGGGCGGCCCTACCCGGCCCGAGATACAGGAGCCAACAGGTCATGGCACTTCGGTTGGTGGAGGGGGCAGTGGTGGGTTGCTGTTCACCATATGCCCTTGACGCGGCTGGCCCTTGTGGCCGGAGTCGCGATGCTTGCTGCGGGATTTCCCCACTGGAGGAGAGGATGCCTGCTAGGTCTCGCGGGGTGCGCCCTTGCTGTTGCTGGGTGGCTTTCTTCCCTTAGAGCCATTGTGGTCCTCGTGTATCTGTCGGATGGCGTCATCCTGTTCGTCCACGATCCGGAGGAGTTCTTGCACCCGGGCATGTTGCCGGTCTCGCTCTGTAACATCCCAAATTTTTTAATTCCAGATGTTACTAGAAGCATGCATCATATCATATGCATCATGGCATTACACAATAAAGTTGCATCAAATCCTTTTCCCTAAACCCTATTTTTTGTATTCTCTTATAGTCATATAAAGACAAGAAGGGGTTATTTAAAACCTAACCTTCTAAACCCTTGCAAAAGTATTATTTTATAGTCCTATGTTAATCTCCCCCTTTTTACAAAAATTTTAGAGACCAATTTCTTTTAATTTGAATAAAGTATGCAAAATATATTGAAAGAAATGTAAAACAGAAAAGAGAAAAGAAAAATACAAAAAGGGGTGGGGGGGACTAACCTAAGCGGGCCAGCCAAGCTAGCCCGCGCCCTATCTACCGCGCGCGCCAGTGACCGAATGGCGCACATCTATGTGGGTCAGCCTAGCCCTTCAGCCCGCCAGCCGTAACCGAGCAGCCTGCTAGCCGCATCCGCTGACCAGGGAGCCCCACCCCGTCGTCGTCTCCGCTAAGTTCGGAACGAACTCCACAGTGCTGCCGCGCCTGGAACGGAATCCCCGGCAAAATCGGAGATGAACTCCGCGACCCCCGCCCCAAGTTCCCTGGCCTTTATATGCGCCAGACCCTCGCTGCCCTAAACCCTAGAATTTTTTTAGACCACCGCCACCGGGCTGCCGATTTCGAGCTCGAATCCGATCTCGCTGGAGTACCGCCGCAGTGACTGTCGGAGAGGTTGCTCTCTCATTGAAACCGAGACCCCTTCCTTCTTTTCTTCCATGCTTGGGTCCGCCCCTAACTACTACGTCTCCCCTGCCTTTTCCCCATCTGCAGCGCACCGGAGAGGCCGGGATTGCTCGTCAGAGCCCCGCCGGAGCCGCGAGGAGCAGTGAGCATCTGCCGGCGAACATGGAAGAGGTAGTCGACGTCGGTCCTGGGAACGGAACCGCGAGGAGCTGCACCCCGTTGTCAAGACCACCACCTCGGAGGAGCACTACCGCGACGCCGACGACCAACACCGACCGTGTTGCCACCGTCCGCCGCCGTCAATGTCGTCATCGCCGCCACCTGTAAGTCGCCACTGCTCCCGTCCGTCCGATCGCTGTTCTATGGTGTAGAGTAGATCGTTTTTAGCGAAGGGGTATCGGAAAATAGCGATGCGCCGCGTGGCACGCTCGCGTCAGCGCGCCGCATCAGCACCGCGCCACCTAGCTGGGCCAATACGGAGCCGCCACTTGTCACCGCGCGGTTACGCTGACTAGATCTAATTTTTAATTACACAGATTTATGTTTTAACTTGTAAAATTCATAGTAAATTGAATACTTGGCCAAAAATTGCATATAATATACCATTGGATTCAAAAAATTCTGTAGAACATAGATCTGCAATAATATTGCTTGTTTACTGTACTATTTTTGTGATAGGATTTAAAGTTTAGTTTAGAGTATTTTAATTATAGGAAAATAATCGTAACTCCGTTTTATTTGATTCTTGTCGCGTTGGCTTTGTATCTACGAGGTCCACTGTTTAAAATTGGTATACCTTGCTTAGATATCTGTTTCGTGGTGGATTTGAAGTGTAGATCTATTTATGAGCATATTTAATTAAGTAATAATCCAAAATACTTAAAATCTGTGGGAAATCGATACTGATGACATCCCCAACACAATACCACCCCTAAATAACATTCTTGGTTGATTTTGAACCCATCCTTGCATATTACCATGTTGCATGCATGCATAATTACTTTTGTGGCATTGTTTTGTGCAAGTTGTGATTGGATCTATATTTGTGTTTTGTTAGAGTGTTCGGAGTGCATTGAGGAGTACAGTTGTGTAGAGTGCTGCTCGGATCAAGGCAAGTTACACCACTTGTTCATATTTATGTCCTAGTTTTGACTATGCATGTTTTGATCTTCAAATTCTGTAGTATGCATGTGTAGGACTTTGGTAGATTGTCTTAGTTTTTTTTGCAAGTACGGTTTTGTAGTATGCATGAGTAGCTCTATACTTAGGATTTTTCCATCCTAATAGGTTATCCTGTTTTGCTAAGTAATGCTTGCTATGCTATATATATAAATAAAGTACCATTGGGGGGTTCAAATGACTCAAAAAATTCTAAGTATAAAGCTCTCTCGAGCGAACCTTCTCCTCTCAAAACCCCTTCAAAATAAAACTATGTTTTCTTCTGGGCGGAATGGTTATCGGGTCAACGAGTGGAACTTGGTGGAGGACGGCCGCCCAGGAATCAAACAAGTCTGCCGTATTTCAGAATTCAGAAGCTTCCCGTGCAACCACAATACATATGGGCTCTGTCTTGGCCTAGTACTTAGTAGGAAACCTCACCGGGGTACCAACATTTGGAGGTTCTTGGTATGGTTGGATCCAGCTGGGAGAGGGGCTTCTAAGGGAAAGCCTCGCCATGGTCTTGTCTGTAAAAGTACTTGATCATGGATTATGGGTAAAGTGCACAAACTCTCGAGAGTATTGCAATCTGATCGATCAGCCAAGTTCATAGAAAAGAACACTTGATCATCTGAAGGATGGAGCCTCTGAAGGATCTTCCTCTCTCTTTCCAAACTTAGAGTTTTCTAACACCCCAGTCCGTGCGTAATATCGCCAATGGGTGGGATTTTGGGGACTTGGTGCGTAATATCCAAGTGCTGGGTTGATTGAACACTTGGTGCGTAATATCCTCGTGTTCCACTCGACCCTATACTACTTAAACAATGTTTACAAAGTAGGGTAAAACTCTCCCTCTTTTCCTCTTAGTTAGGGAAAATCGTCTTAATGCAAATGAACCCCAAAGCCTACTCCAAGCCTTGCATGTAGAGTTAGTCTTATTCTTTTCTTGGTGTAATTTGCTAATACATTCAAAGTATTGACCCAACTTGTTGGCTGCACGTCTTATGTGCAGAATCCAAAGATTGAAAGGTGCATAGGGATTGCGGGTCTTCACGCAACTAGCCTGAGGCGTTGATGGACTCAAGTTTTATTAGTTTCCGCTGTTTTATTTGAGCTATCTATAAGCTATGCAAGTTGTAATAAATATACTCTGGATTATTCGTGTAATAATGACTTGTGTTTTACATGATATTCATCGACTGTGAAGTGCTAGCTAATGATCTAGGGACTAGCATGTTAATTACAGGGACTTAGGATCTTTAACGATCCAAGGTCACAACACGCTCCTCGCACTCCAGGTTGGGCAGCTTGTCCACCATGGCTCGCGCCGCGCGCAAGTTCTTGATGGGCATGTTGTAGGTGGGCCGGACAAGGAGGGGTGATGGATCCGACTCGTCATCCCTTTCCATCCTTCCGCCTAGCTCACCGCCACGTTGTCGCACTTATCCACGCCAGCTCGGCTCCTTGGTAGCCGGAGTGAGGCCGTGAGCGCGGTCATACTCGCGCATGGTGATGTTGACTTGTTTCTTGGTGGCGGCTAGATCGATGGCCTCCCGCAGGAGGAGCTCTCTCTCCATGACGAAGTTTGCCTTAGCCTCCTCCGAGTTGTCCTCGAGGGTAACCGGAGTGAGGAGCCGGTTGATGGCTTCTTCCACCAGATCCTTCGGCCGCGGAGAGGCGGAAGTTCCGTCCTCGTCGCCTCCCTGCTCCCGAGGACGGCAAGGCTGGGTGCTGGAGCTGGCCATCATGACCTCAACACCGCGTGGAGCAACGGAAATGCTGCTGCTGGGGAGCAATGACTCCGAGACAGAGACGATCTCCCTTGGGAAATGCTCTGGCACGGTGGCAACATAGACGGGAAGGTCGCCGAATAGTAGGATGGAGCCGTCCGCCGGGAAGGTGGACCCAGCGAAACACGACGCGTTGTTGATGACGCAGTCAAACTTTCCTAGCATAAGCGCGAGGCCAGAGGCCATGTGCTCACCGGCTGAAGTACAGGGTGCCGTGCGGAACGTGACTCTGGTTGAAGCCATGTCCGCCCCACTGTGGGCACCAACTATTGTTGTATTGGAAACACCAGTACCTAAGAAGGTTAGATAGAGGTGTGGGGACTAGCACAAAGCTCTCAACGGCATCCGCATGCGGGATTGGGTACGAGCAAGTGTAGCGATACACATGAAGTACCCAGGTTCGGAGCCCTTGTGGTGAGGTAAAACTCCTACTCCTGCCGATCTGACTATGAGTAGAATACGGAGTACATCGCTCCTCGAGCGATATGAACTAGTTACCTCTTAAATGCTCAGCCCTTGCTACGAGAGCTTTTCCCCTCCTTATATAGGCAAAGGGGCAACGGTCTCACTGGCCAGGCCGGCTGGCGGGTCCCACAGGCGGGCCCCAGCCGGTTGGTCATCTATAGTATCTAGTAGGGTCTGTCATGTCAAAGTACACGCCATGCGGGTCATCATGGGTACAGTGAACACCGTGCGAGCCTGTCGTCAGCAACCGGCCACTGTGCCTGCGTCACCTGCAAACTCTTCGGTATGGCATCCTAGTTGTGAGTCTTGTCGCTATACCAGGGCGTACCGTGCACTGTACATCACGTCATCCTGTCCTCCTGATTGCGCCCGGCTACACCCATGTAGCTGGATCTGTGTCTTGCCGCCCTTCCTTGTTCCGGCTACCGGCTGGTAGCCGGCACGAAGTGCCTGTGTCCGGCTATGATCTGCTAGCCGGACACGAGTCGTATGTCTTTGTTCTTGTCCAGTCAGGGTACCCAGGGGTCATCCCCCCGACAGTCAGTGTAGGTTGGAGTGGGCGAACAGGTAAATATTGAAGAAGGGCTAGGAAACGTCGATGGGGTGATGCGCTTGGGATAATGCAAATTTACCACCTATATCCCTCTATTATTGTAGTGCTCCCTCGGATTCTTGTTTCTGGAGCAGGGACAAAAGAGGAATTTTGCATTCTAGAAAGAGGTGAAGCATGTTTGAATGGATGCATGGGATATTTTAATGGATGGGTGCGATGTTTGGGCGCCATACCAAATTTTGAGGTCGAAGCTTCTAGCATATGCTACTCCGGCGTGGGGCCTCTCAGACACGCTATCACCGTCTAGGCCCACACGCCAGTGAGAGTTGCTTCCCAGCATTTAAACGAGTTTCTAGGCATTTGTTGAAATTTTCGAACAATTTAAAGCTTTCAAGAAGATGACCATCGTTGAAAAAAAAGGTGACCAAGGTCATGGAAATAGTTTATGATGATGTGTCCGTATTTGGTAGATCGGTACACCTTTGCAAATCAACCAATATGTCTGGTTCCAAATTTGAAGTTTGTTTTCGAATTTCCAAGTAACAACAATGTGTTTTGTTGTGAAGCAACTACGAAGATGATGTCTCAAAATGCCACCGCCCCTTTTTCAGATAATGTATAATGCCCTTTCAAGCTTCCAGGCTAAATTTGTGCAATAAAATAATTTTTGGGGATGGATGTCTGAATGGATGGGCGGGATGTTTGAATGGGTGGGCGGGATATTTCGGCGCTCTGCCGAAATTTTGAAGTTCAAGCTTCTAAGGCACGCTACTCCCACTTGGGATGTTGTCCCTGTCAAATAAACCCACAGGCCTGTATGCTTTCTAGCATTTAATGAGTTTATAGACATCTGCCGAAATTAATGAACATTAATTCAAGGCTTTCAAACAAGAGGAGCAAGGTCACATCCATAGTTTCTGTACCTTTTTCATGTTTTGTACTACTCCATACATTGAAGCATCTTCTCCAACCAAGCTTACAAACGTGTCCATATTTGATAGATCGGTGCATCTTGGCATTTCAAGCAATTATTTACAAAGGAGATTCCAGATTTGATGGATAATGCCCTACTTTCATGAGTTTCCAAGCTTCCTAGTTGAAGATGCTGAAATTAAATATATGTTGAAATAAAGCCATTCATTCACGAAGTGCAATGCTATGTGCATTAGGTTCCATGGTAAAACATAAACTTGTATTTTGACAAGTTATGGATCAATTTTGATCTATGGTGACTGGTAGGTGGGTCACGTATATGGTGGTGCCCAAAGCAGGGTAGGTCAGAATTTCCAAAGTTATCCCTTCACACCCCTTCGCACTGTGTATTAACTTCCACCCTCCGCCGCCTAGGCCCTCAACCCTTCCCCACAAAACAGACGTGCTTATGGCCGCTCCTCATCACCACCATGCGCAAAGAAGCTTTCCCTACCCATCGGTCTTCTTGAGACGCACCGGTGGGCACGTCGATCCCACGGTAGTCCTTCTATCTCTAGATCAATCTGGTTGGCATTTTATTGCCCTTTCACCCGACCTGCCTCCTCAATTACGTAGTTTAATTTGTCCTCAATCTGCATGGTCATAGTTTATTCTGTGCTGGATCTGTGTTCCTAAATACCTTCGGCGATTTTTGCTGTTAGTATGTTTGCTGAAATGCATTGGCATATATAGTTTTTGTAATCCATCTATATGTTTCCTGATTTTCTTTTAATAATAAACAACCATGTATGTCATAATTAAACATATAGGCAGATTTTGGATAGAGATTGCTCCATTAGGCCGCGCTAAAGTATCCTTGATGTTCTATGATTTATGGGATTTGTTAGAGATCATTGTGACAACTCAAAAGTACATTTCCTCTGCCGGTTGTGTGTGAATCGTAGGGTGCTTCCTCAAAGTATAGTGGAAGACCATATTTTTACATTTGGGATGCTAAGCACATTTGTTATATGGGTATTTCATGGTGGACCGTATGATCCTCCATATGAACCGAGGGAAGCACATCTTTATCATCAAGATCAAGTAGGGGAAGCAGATGTTGATCAACTAGATCAAGTGACAGAGGCAGCTCCTGAGCATCTAGATCAACTTGGAGAAGGGGGAGGAGAGAAAAGGCGCAAGCTGCATGAAACGGGTTTCATTTCTGGTACTACCACTATGCCAGTTGACAAGGTATATCTATAGAACGACAAATATTCAGGTTGTGTGTCTTTGATGTTTCTCTATAAACGTATCTGTTAATCTACTAATCGCAGAAGCAGACGACCAAAGAGGACTTTGATGGTAATGAAAATGACCTGTTCATTGATGGGCCTGCACCTGAGGCTGTGGGTCAGGTACACTGCTTCCGGATGGATTTGATGTAGGGATGCTGATCATTAGGGGTGTACTTTTGGTGCCGTCTAGGTAGTCTCATGACCACTAGCCCAGCTGCAAAACTCTTGGGGTGTAGAGCTATCACATGATTGGTTCGCTACTGTTGTAGTTCTATAACATGGAGCTACCTTATTATGATTTCTAGACCTTTGTTAGCAGAACTATAATTGGAAACTATTCCGTATATTAGTATATAGTATATGTGTGTTTGTGTGTGTTTCTAGTCTAAAATCCAAGCTTATCATTTTATCGGTTCCTAAACTGTTTTTGAGGCCCCAGCACTGGTGCCCTATGCTACAACTACCATCGTCTTGTCCACTGCTTCGTGAGACGAATCAACAAAAGGATAATAAGCTGCGATCAATTTGATTCGAAGACGGGCGATTTTCTTTGTCCTTGGAGAGCAACCCAGGAGAACTAGTACTAGTACCAAGGGAAGGAGGAGGTTGGCTCGGTCAATTATCTCATCCACTTGATGTGGGACCCACTTTAACTCACCCTTGACGTGGGACCCACTTGAAATAGCTGTAGGCCACCACGTGATAGCTGAGATCCAAAATTTGGGATTCTCTCCCGGCAAAATGTTCCCACCACTACCACTTAAAAATACTTACTGTAGAAAAAGTGTACTGCCCAGCCCTACTACTACTAGTACTACTACTCCCTTGCCCATGCCTTTCTACCGACGATAAGAGAAGAAACCATCACTTGCTAGCTCCCATCCAGCAAGCAACTATTGGAAGTAGTGCAACCTCCGACTGGGGAGTTCTTGTTGAAATAGGTGGGTGTATTTGCTCACCTAGAAATCCGGCTTTGCTTCCGATTGGGACATTGGGGGTACTATTAGTACCAGGAGTAGTAGTATTCGGTATGCTTTGATTGTGGAGTTCTTGCTTATTGCTCACCTCGGAATCACCTAATCAAGATATTTTTCTTCTTCTCCGATCGATTGGGTCATTTGGGTGGGGTGGGCTGGGGGTGGTGGTAGGGATGGGGGGTGGGGGTGGGGGAGGTGGTACTGATTTCATATGGATTCAGGATCAGGGCATGGTATCGCTATTCTGATTGGGGCATTTGGTCGGGTTCGATTTTGGTGTTCTTCACTTCTGTAACCTTTAGTTGCTACTCGTAATGTGCAATGGATTTTGCGTCAGATTCTATATGGAGAACTCTGGGTCAGTGGCACGCACAGCCACTACGGACATGGATGGTCCCATCAGTTCCCTTAAAAGGTGCCTAAAAAGGTAATGTAGCAGTATATTCGTTGCATTCTTCCATTCTTTCCAATGCTGAAAGTGGTTGGCTCCAATCTGGATGTATCCCTGTGCTAAAAGTTGTCTATGTCTGCATCCTATTTTTGTGGAAGCCTCTATGACACCATCTCTTCTTCATTTACTATAGCACGGTGGTACATACTCGCGAACATGCGGTGCTCCAGGTGGGGCAAACAGGATGGTACCCCAAGCGCAAGGCCACTGACCAACTGGGAGGGCCCATCTTAAAGAGAAAGGTATTTGTTCTTAATACCCTTATCACCATGGTGCAGTCAGATTTAAGTATTACCCGCCTGGTGTCATGCATGCTTATCAGATGTTCAGAAACATATGTGTGATTTTATTAATTCTAGCACTGTGTTTATGTGAATCTAGATCTGGATATGTCAGACTATCTCATACAGTCAGTATATGACTACTATGTACTCTACTCCCTCCGTCCCAAGGCTTAGGCATATATATTTTTTGAAAAGTCAAGCGACGGAAAGTTTGACCAAACTTTTGAAAAAAGTCAAAAACTATCAAGAACTATGATATTATATACATACGATGTGAATATATGTTTCATGATGTATCCAAGGATATATAATTCATATTATATATTTTTCTTCAAAAAACATGGTCAAACTTTACATAGTATTGAACTATTGAGCTCTGTTGCTATTTATAGATTGAAGGTGCTGGTGTGGGAGGCTAAGGCTGCTGTAGAGGCTAGTAGATTTCTGATGCCCGCACGAAAAGAGGACATCCTCTACAAAACGAGGAAGTGCCAACACAGTACCCAGGTGGGCAGTGACCTCTCTAAGAAGTGGGTATAATTTGGAAATCCACAATTTCACATGTTATGATTTTCCATGTTATTGTTATCAGCTAGTACTATATATTTACGCTCATTAGAAGTTCACAAAAATAAAATATGTTTGCTTTACATGCAATGGTTTTGTCTTATATTATTAGATTTACCTGCTCTTTACATAATTTAACCTTTCCACTTAATTTCAATCAGTACCACGCACCAGCTGCTCAGCCCTTTCTGCTACCCTCCTCTTGTCAAACTTGTGGATTGAAAGGGGCCCCCTGTATGCCATTCCAAAGGCAGCGGGAAGAAAAATGGTGCATGGCCACCCTTCGCAAAGGGTACCCATGGTATCAGGTATGGATTCCATGTGGTTTAGACCAACTTGATGTAAGATCTTGTATCTCAGTTTTTTTGCTGTCGCCTTACTTCTCTATCAATTTTCTCACGAAGGCTATCCCTTGTGTCGCTCAACCCATTATAAACAAGATCTTCGAAAACGACAAGTTTCTAACTCTGTATAGCGAGGGCCCTAAAGGCATGCAACAACTATATGATGTGGATGTCTCCCAAACAATGGCCACACCTATTTGGGTGACCGAGGTTGGTCCAAGTATGTCCATGAGAATGGTCTAAAGCAGGGGACGAGGTAACATTCGATTTTAGCAAGCTGGGTAGATACTTGCACGCCATCGTACACCTGTTGACTGAAGGACCAAGAACAAAGGTAGTACTAATTAATCTGCTTCTGTACTCATCACAACCTCTAATGATTTTCTTGCGACTAACTGTTCTGCACCATTGTCTTTACTCATTGATAGTTGTGAGATTCGACACATTTTTTGTGGCTTTTATTGATGGTTTTCTACCGGATTTGATCGTTTTCTTGCTTTACCTAATGCTAATACTTTGGTAGTGAAGAAAACTTGGTTTTTAATGTATGTTTCAGGTTCTGAATGTCAACAGGAGGTTTTAACTAGAGAAACACAATATTCTAGAGAAAACAAGCAAGTCTCTTGTTGGAAGCACTCGAGGGGAGGATATAGAAGCTTTAACGAGCAACTATATGGTGGGAATATTTTTCCAGCCATATAGTTCTCGCTGTATAGTTGCCGCCGCCACTGTCTTGCCAAAAGGGACAACTTCTATGAAGGGACCGGGGACGAAAACACAACACATCAGCCACCATACCATCCAGAAGGGAGAAATAAGAGATCCAGAGAAGAAGAGGAAGACGTTCTTCATTTTGCTCCATGATCTTCGACCTCCTAGCCAATACACCCCCATAGCCACTACTTGTACTTGAGAGAGAGGGATCTCCACCTTGCAAGACTAGGGTTTGAGATTGTTTCTTCCCATCTTGAATTGTGTTGGATATTTTTATATTCTTATTGTGGATCTCCACGGTAATATAAAGATGAATTCCCTTTATTTGATTATATCGATGATCCGTTCTTCTCTCATGTGTGAGTAATTCCCTTGGGCATGGGAGATGTAGGGGATTAGTGAGATGTGATGTGCCTTCATATATTTTCCATTAGTTTGTGATTGATTCTAATTACTATATTATCTGTGCTTGACTATCTGTGGGATGCCTAATGCTTGTTGTCCAATTAAGGGACTAGACAACATGATGCTTTGTTCTACATAGATAAGATCTTGTTCGCTAGTGGACCGGCGACCCTCGGGTGACACAGGGATATCAATGGAAAACTAGTATACTCAAGGATAACAAGGAACCACTATGCTTATTACATTAGTCCGATCCAAGGAGCTTAATCGCTAAGCGACCTAAAGGGTCTTAATCGTCTAGTGTCTAACCATGGTTTTGGTAACAAGCTAGTAGGATTATTGAAGTCGGGATGAAATCTACCAAGAGGAGTTCCGGCTAATTATGCATTGCTCGCCTACACTTATATTTATAATATTATAATTGTTACATTTATCATTCGTCCACCTGGCACCGTCACTATCACCATGAACTGAATCTCCCCGCGCCTTATTTTGCCATCTATAGGAAACAACAAGCAACCAAGTCGTTCTTTACTTTTATCCTTTATATTTCTGAAGTTTACATTTTAGTTCTACTTAAATACATCTCATTTAATCAAAACCCCATTCTTATTTCAACACTTGCAATCAATTCACTCGAAGAGCTGTGACAACTTCGGGTGTGACAGAGACTTCACCCATAAACACTTACCTTTGGGCTCCCTGTGGGATCGATATCTATACTTCGAAACTAGCTACAAATGATCTGTGCACTTGCAGACATCAAGCTATTTTCTGGCGTCGTTGCCGGGGAGCTAAGCGCTAAGTGTTTGTCTTTTGACATTGTAGGTGTTGCTACTACAAAATGTTCTCCCTAGGAGACAAAGGGTCTACACGCTCAGGTAGGACCTATCTACCAGATTATATTGAGCACGTGCCTGCTCAAAGGCATGAAGAGATTATTGAAAAACTTTTAACATCAAATAAAGTTGAAGTTGAAAACCTGAGTGATATTACGGAAATCATGTCTATTTATAGGACAACTCCCATGAAACATGAGAAAACTCTCAGAGAATATAGTGCTCCAAGTTCTGAATTTCTTGAACAACCAATAGAATTCCCTAATCCTGGAGTTAGAGAATATCGATTTGATGGTGGAATTATTAAAATTTTGTAGGAAAAAGCTTTCAGTGGAAGGGAAGGTGAAGACCCAGGAATACATATTAGAGAGTTTGACGATGTGATAACATCGCTTGGACCAAAAGGTTTGCCAAGAGACTTCTCTCATATTAAATTATTTCTATGGTCTCTTCAAGGTAAGATCTAGACTGGTTATATTCTCTCCCTCGCCATTACATTAAATGTTGGGAAAACTGCATTGTTAAATTCATAAACAGGTTTAATCCTTTAAAAAGGTAACTGAACTAAGAAAGAATATAGGCAAATTTAGTCAGAATGTGGGAGAAAACTACCCACAAGCCTGGGAAAGATTCTTTGGAATGATCAATAGTATTCCTAATCATGGCTATTCTGAATCAACTATTTGCCATTTATTTTACCACGGTCTTAATACTCAATGTAGAGAATTGCTTGACTTCTCAGTAGGAGGGTCTATAAATACTCTAACTATTAAGGAATGTTTGGAATTGATGTCTACTAGGGCTAAAAATGATTCTTTATATAACCCTGATTTTGGCACTACGCTGGAAAGAGGGATACTTCGGATAACTCCTGATCTTATGCCTGAGGTACGCAAAAAATGTAACAAAGAGGTATACCTTCTGAACTTGTTAAAGAAAAAAAGTAGATTTGTTACAATTTTTAACTAAAGAAGATGAAACTAGAAAAGTTTTTCAAGAATTAAAACATCGACAAGTAAAATCTCATAATAACTTGCATAAGCTTTTTCAAAAACACAAAAAGATTTTGGCGGAACTCACGGAAAATTATGATGAGATTGGCCAAGAAATAAAATTATTTCACAAGTATCTTAGTATGATTCAAACATAGTGTGAACAAACAGCATCTGGTTATCAAATTTTTCTTCGCGATGATAAATATATTCCTGTTTCTACTAATGTTGTCACAAGAAGGAGTGCAGTTGTACGGGACCTTTAGGACCACTGGAATATGAAGCTGAAAAAGAGCGAAAGGAAAAAGCCTTGCTCGAAGCAAGCCAAGAAGATGATACATTGGTGGATCCTCGGGATGAAACTAAAACACAAGATCAAACCAAGGAGGACCCAAATGATGCACTGTCATCGGATTGATGACAAGTACGCCATGAGGGGGTCCTCGAGGCGTGAGGAAGAGAGGGGTGTGAGACGTACGGTGTTCCGGGATGGTGAGCACACAAGTTTACCCAGGTTCGAATCCGCCGGCTTTGGACGAATCCTACTCCTGCTAACAATCCAGTAATACGGCAGAGCCGGAATGTGGGTTACAAGGGTTCGCCTGTGTGAGTTGAGATTGTAGACTATTGAGGGTGCCCTAAAGGCTCTCCCTAGGACGACTTATATAGATATCCGACCTAGGGTTTACATGAGAGATCTATCCGGCTACGACGGAGAGTCGGTTAAAGAGTACATCTTGAACTACAAGTAACACTATGGGCCTATGTCGATAAGTCTTCTGGGCCTTCCCGTAGACGGATTGGACTCCATCTCTTCTCCCCGACTGGGCCACTCATGAAGCAAAGCTCTAACCCGAAGTGGGCCACCCTGGTCAGTGAGGAACTGTGAGGATACCCGGAAAGTATATCCCCAACAGCAGCCCCCGAAAGTCTCCAAGATCCAAAGTCGGATTCATCATCATCTAGCTCAATCTTCGGCTTGCAGAATCTTGAAGGGTTCCTGAAACTTCAAAACAAAAGATACGATCTGGGTCTTAAAAATAAGTCGGACCTATCAGCACGTTACTCGGATTTTCTAGCTTAACATTCAAACTAAGCCAGAACTTGGTCTCTGACGTCATCTGACACTGTTCATGGTCAAGTCACGTCATCTGACAAACATCCTGTCATCACGACCGTTGGTGGGTCCACCGTTCGCGGAACCGAGGCGCCGTTTCAATGCATATGCGGAGATCGAGGCGACGTAATCATCGCGTGGGACCTTCCTAGTTCCTTCCACGACGCGTGGCATTTACATAGTGCCGTTTGCACGAATCTTGGCGCGGTTAGGTGGTTATAAGGGGTGAGGATTTCCCTTTCCTCTTCGTCACCTATTCCCTTGCCGTTTCTTCTCCTCCACCTCTCCCCTACGCACAGAGCTCTTCTGCCTCCCAGATTCCTAGCGCCGCCCATCCAAGGTCACCGGAGCACCGGATAAATGGCTTCCTCTTCATCGTCCTTCTTGGCTGGCTTCGCAGCGGCGGTGATGGCGGCGAAAGAGAGCAACCGTAGGGTTTGGATCTCGTGTCTCCTCGACGACGAGAAGCTCCGCGGCATGGAGAATGAAGGGCTCCTCCGTGCCGGTGACTGGCGGAGCGATTTCGGTGAAACCATCCCCAACCCGCACGCCAACGAGCGGGTACACTTTGGCACCCAGCTCGACAGAGGTTTGTCTTTCCCTCCCTTAGAATTCTTTTCCGAGGTGATTGATCATTACGGCGTTCAGCTTCACCATCTTCCTCCCAACTCCATCTTAGAGATGAGCTCTTATGCAACGTTGTGTGAGGGATACCTCGGCATTAGGCCAAGTCTCACTTTATTCCGGTTTTACTTTCACATCCGGAGAAACTCTATCACTGCCGGTAATGCTTATATTACCGGCACTATTAGCCTTTCAGTTAAACGCGAGCGTACTTATCCTCGCATTTCAGCTAGTGAGTCGGTCAAACAATGGCCGGCCACCTTCTTTTAGCATAAGGATATTCCTGCTCCCGACAAATCTACTGCTTTGCCGGCTTTCATAGACGGAGCTGCCACGGCCCTAGCGTCTTGGGACGAGGCTCCTCGAGCTCTCAGTGATGATTTGATCCTCGCTAAGAGGCGGATCGAATACCTAATAAAACACAAGGGCCTGCGAGGGTCCGACTTAGTCCAGTCTTAGGTCACACGCCGGATCCAGCCTCTTTAGCACCACGGCGACCTTCTGATGCATTCCATCACAGCGTCGAAGAATGACTCCCTTCGCATCAGTCCTAAGGCTTTAAAGCCACCGGATTACATAAGCTAGATCAAGTGGCTGATCAAGGAGCAGATTGAGAGAAAGATTCTGGACTTGTCTCTGGACATGCACACAGCGGAAGACCCTGTAGTGCCGGTAAGCTTTTAACAATAAACCCTTTTTTATGTGTCTCATCTTTAATTTATTTCGCGATACTGAGATATTATCTTCTTTTCAGCTTGCCGACCTCCCCGAGTCGGAACTGGCTCCTATCGAGGGATATCCTCCAGAGTTTTCTCAGGAGGAGGAACTGGTCCCACTACCAGATGGTGTGCCCAGGAAGCGCAAAGCCTCGACAGTGGCCATTGGCACAAAGGAGGTGCCAGTTGTGAAGATGTCACTTTCAACACAACTTCCGCCTTTGTACTTTACTCGTCATTTCTTCCGAGATGTAATGTTTTCTATTCTATCACATTCTCAGAGCTAAACAGCTCATCAAGGGCAAGGGGAAGGGAACTTCTTCTAAGCCCCTACGGCAGACGAAGATGAGTATGGCTTCTCCTGCCGTGGCTGCTCCGACTCCTGCCCCTCAATCTTCCGCAACACCGGTGATTACTCCATCGCCAGTTGTCGCAGAAGATCCGGCTCCCTCAACAGGGCCAGCGACCCTTGAGTCGCAGACTGACGCCACCATGGGTGGCTCAAGTTTTGATAAGGGTGAACCCTGTTCGGGTAATGATCCCTCGGCAGAGACTTCCGCCGAAAACTTCCTGAACAATCCAGGACTTGCCAAATTTGGCTTGTCTCGGAAATCGGCGGAAGAAATCCAGCTTCTGGCCCGGCAATGCCTTGAGAGCCGAAATCTCTCTGCCGAAGAAGAAGCACAAGAAGCGTTGGACATCAAGTACTCCGACCTTCTTGAACAAGTCTGCCTTCGCGACAAGGGACTAAGAGCTGGTGTTCTTCCACCACCTCCGATTATTCCACTCACCCTCACCAAGAAGGTTACCACCAAGGTGAACATGTGCCTGAGCAAGCTCACACATGAACATCATGTAATTCGGAATTCCAACTCACGTTTTTCTTTATTGTACTTTATATCATATACTCTAGCCCCCAAGCATGAAGTTGGATATACAATCGGGGTTTATGCTTCCTTAGGATGCCAAAAAATGAACTAGTGTAGCCCCCAAGGCTCATGCTGATATTAGTTACAATATTAGCCCGAGTCTTCAGTAGACTTCTGACTCTGGGTATTCTGACTTACAGAAAGTTAATTCATATAACCAGGATTTGTTGAAGAATGTCTGCAATAAGCGGAGAGAGATCAGAGCTCTCCGACTTAAGAATGCTGAGCTGAAGGTTTCCAAGGATGAGGCCGAAGGTAAACATTCCGAGACTCAAACCTTGTCTTGTGTTTTCATAGTCAAATATTTTTTGCTGAACTGTTGTTCTTTTTTGACTTACATCACTGATAAAGCAGTCTTGTGCTATGATTGAAGAGGCTGAGAACCTCAAAACCCTGGTGGTAGAGAATAAAGAACTTCGCCAAGAGCTGGATCAGCTCAAGGAAGATCATGAGAAGAGCATCGCTCAAATTCTCGAATCCTCCTCCATGGCTATTGATGGGCGTGATCGGTAAGATTGCGGTTCAAGATCAGAGAATCTCGGATCTCAACAATGAGCTTTGCAGAGAGAAGGATCTTTCTGATGCGCTTCGGGCTGAACTCCGGAGTCTTCGAGAAGAGAAGACCAAAGTTGATGACGGCATCTTCGGTATGTTTCCCTGTTTCTGACTTGTCTACATTCTTCGACTCTTTCGATGTTGGATTACTTAACCGTTTGTGTTATATATATAGGTCCTCTTAACTTGCCGGACTCTGCTTCTACCGAGCCTCGCACCCACCGACTTACCCAAGTTGGTGATTTGCTTCATGACTTCCGCCAATCCATCGAGGACATTGGCGAAGCTCTCAAGGTTCGGGACATGCATAGCATGTCTGACTTTCAGGTGTGAGACAAGGCGCAGGAGATGTCGCATCTTGTCCGGGACTGGAACATGTCCTACGTGCGATCAGCAGCGCAGAACGCTCTCACCATGGTCATGAGACACCATGGAAGCATGGAGATATGGCAAGTGACTAGAGGGTATTCTACTGTGGATGAAGACGGACAGGAGCAAGACATCAAGGCCATCATGGACTCCTACGCCGGATATGGGTGCTGCGTAGCTGACTTAACCAGCTACGACACTCCCTTCTTCACCCGCGTGGACACGCCGCCTCCGCCTCTCGAAGAAGCAGCCAAAGTTTCCGATGATGGCCAAACCATATCGGATTTGGACATCTCGGATCGTTATCAGGGCGCGGCTGATGTGTCCAGCGAGCCGGCAACTCCTACCTCCTCTCCTACATCATAGATTATCAGAAACAAATGTATTATTCTGAAAACATTATGGGTCTGTAAATATGAAGTATTATACTTGTGCTAGTTCCATGTCTTTAATCTATTTAGCACTTTTGGCTTAAATTTTTGTGTGCCGGAAATGCTTGCATAAGCACTTATAATTTTTTGTCTATACTTATTGTTTATCTGGCTTTCCGCCTCGTCCCTTTCGTGAGCCGGCTAAACTTTCTGCACGGAAACTTTGCCGAGCAACGGAGCTCAATTGCTAAACCAGTTTAAACTCGGAAACAAAGCCGGCTTCCAGTACCAACAATTCACTACTCGGAAAATGCCCGCATCCGGCAATCAGACAAATAACCAAAGTATAGACTAGAAACTTTAGAGTTATACCTGAAGGTAGCATTTTTAGAATTGGAAATCTAAACCAGAACAAACATGAGCATAAAGTACTTTCAAGTATTCTGGGATTTTTGACTATGACATGATCATTCAGAAATAAGATGGTAAAAACTTCTCAGAAAAACTTGAGGCAACCAAAACTTTTATTTCTCACAGAACATGTACATATGTATAATTACAAAGAAGGATAAACTAAGAATAAAAGGGACATAGCTGAGCAATATTCCATGGTCTGTCTAACTCATCCGGATTTGTACTGCCTCTAGCTCTCTTTCTCTTCTTAGTAGCAGGTCTATCTTTGACTGGCCTCATATCAGTTAAGTAGTACGAACCATTGTGCAATACTCGAATAACTAAAAAGGGCCCTTCCCATACTGGGGAAAGTTTGTGCTTTCTTTGTTGCACAAGCCGGAGAACCAAATCGCCTTTATTGAAAAACCGGTTTCTGACTCTCGACTTGTCCTTTAGCCTGTGGTGCTTTGAGTCTCAGTTTTAGGCCTTGTAGGATTAAACCATTTGCCCTTTCGACTTGTCCATTAGCCTGTGGATGTGCGACTGATGCAATGTCAAGCCGAATATTTTGTTCATTGTAGAATTCGGCCAATTCTCCCATAGAGAAATTACTCCCGTTGTCCGTGATAATACTATGCGGATAACCATACCAGATTATAACATCCTCGACAAATCTTTTGGCTGTTGCTCCATCACGTCTGGTGACGGGTTTAGCCTCAATCCATTTGGTGAATTTGTCCACCATCACTAAGAGGTGAGTAAATCCACTTGGAGCCCATCTAAACGGTCCTACCATGTCAAGCCCCTAGACCGCAAAAGGCCATGTTATATGTATTGTTCACAGCTGATAAACCGGAACATGAGCTTGTTTGGCGTACTTTTGGCAGCCCTTGCATGTCTTGACCAGCTGTTCGGCATCTGCCTTGGCTGTAAGCCAGAAAAACCATGTCTGAAAGCTTTTGCCACTAAAGATTTGGCTGCAGCGTGGTGACCACACTTGCCTTCGTGGATTTCTCTTAAGATTTCCACTCCTTCCGGAGATACGCAGCGCTGGAAAACCCCAGACACACTCCGCTTATAGAGCTCACCACTAACCACAGTGTAGGTTTTTGCTCGTCGGACGATCTGCCGGCTCAGAACTTCGTCTCCGAGTAATTTGCCATCTACCAAATAATCAAGGTAGGGTTGAGTCCAGCTACGAATTATAGCTAGAACTGCTATCAAAGGTGAGTCAGATTTGGTCGGATATTCCTCATCTACTCCCTTTATTGAGGGAACTTTGAGGTGCTCTAAAAAAGAGCTATCCGAGACCTCTTTCCGTGCAGAGCGTATTCGAGATAGTGCATCTGGTTCCTCATTTTCTGCTCGAGGGATGTGTTGAACCTCAAACCCTTTGAACGATTTAGATAAATCATCCACGACAGCTTTATATGCTGCCATGTGTTTATTTGCATTACAAATATCCAACACTTGCTGAGCAACAAGATCCGAATCTCCGTAACACATCAAACATCGTATGCCGATATCCTTAGCAATCCGGATTCCATGTAGCAGTGCTTCGTACTCGGCAATATTATTTGTCGCTGTGAAGTGGATTTGCAACACGTATAGAAGTTTATCTCCTTGGGGTGATTTGAGCACCACGCTAGCCCCTGAGCCCCCGCGAGCCTTAGATCCATCAAAATATAGGGTCCAATATTCTGACTCAGGGAGGGTTATATTCTCCTTCGTCTCTGTCCAATCAGCAACAAAGTCGGCAAGGATTTGGGATTTAATTGTTGTCCGAGGTTTGTACCCAATATCGAAAGCTGAGAGCTCTATGCCCCATTTGGCGACGCGTCCTGTGGCATCACTGTTGTTGATTATATCTCTCATGGGAGCTGTGCTCACCACGGTAATTGGATGCTCCTGGAAATAGTGTCATAGCTTACGAGATGCTAGGAAAACACCGTAAGCCAGCTTTTGATAGTGCGGATAACGCTGTTTTGATTCTATTAGGACCTCGCTAACAAAATAAGTCGGACGCTGCATCAAGTGTTCCTGATTTTCCTCCGGTCTCTCCACTACCATGATGATACTGACGACTTTGTTTGTCGCAGCAAGATAAACCAACATCGGTTCCTATGGTTCCGGTGCAGCAAGGATAGGAGCAGATGAGAGTACTTTCTTCAGGTCTTGTAGTGCAGCTTCAGCTTCGTCGGTCCACACAAAATCCTTGGTCTTTTTTAGGAGTTTGTATAATGGTGCGGCTCTTTCACCAAGCCGGCTTACGAACCGACTGACTACAGCGATGCAACCAGTTAGTCTTTGTACGTCCTTCAGGCGAGTTGGCCTAGAAATATTGAGTATAGCCTTAATTTTGTCTCGGTTCATCTCTATGCCTCTTTGAGACACGATGAAACCTAATAGTTTTCCGGCTGGAATTCCAAAGAAGCATTTCTTTGGATTAAGCATGATGTTGTATTTTCGTAGATTGGCAAATGTTTCATCCAAGTCGGAAATTAGTGTTTCCCTCTTTTTGGACATCACTGCAATATCATCCACATATGCATGTACATTACATCCGATTTGATCGTGGAGGCAACGTTGCATTGTGCGTTGGTACGTAGCTCCTGTGTTCTTCAGCCCAAAAGGCATCGTAACAAAAACAGAAGGTTCCGAAGGGAGTTATGAATGATGTTTTGACTTTGTCAGATTCCTTCATCCGGATTTGGTGATAACCGGAATATGCGTCGAGAAAGTAGAGGAGTTCCGAGCCTGCCATAGAATCGATAACTTGATCAATCCTAGGCAGAGCGAACGGATCTTTTGGACAAGCCTTGTTCAAGGCAGTATAATCAACACACATCCTTAAATCAGTGGTGTCCTTTTTAGAGACCATTACAGGATTGGCCGACCACTCAGTGTGGATGACCTCTTCTATGAATCCGGCTAACTCGAGCCGTGCTAGTTCCTTAGCTATTGTCTTACTCTTTTCATCGCCGAAACGTCATAAGGACTGTTTGACGGGTTTAGTTACATTTAAAGAGTGCTCGGCAAGTTCCCTAGGTACTCCGGTCATGTCAGATGGCTGCCATGCGAAGATATCTTGATTTGCTTTGAGGAACTTAATGATCGCGCTTTCCTATGTGCTATCTAGGCCTACGCCTATCTGGGTCACCTTGGAGGGGTCATCATCCTTCAACAGCGTCTTGTTCATCTCTTCTGATGCCTTAAACTCTGGATTCGGCTTTGTCACCTCCTTCTTCATTGCGAGCATCTCGGACGGATCTATGCTCTTCTTGATCTCCTAGTACTTCTAGGCATGCATCACGGCTTTAGCAAAGGCGGCATTTCCATCCTCGTAGTCTCACGCTTTCTTCGAGTCTCCCCTGATGGTGATCACGCCGTTGGAACCTGGAATTTTCATCATATTGTAAATGTAACACGGACGAGCCATAAAAGCCCAGTAAGCCGGACGTCCGAATATAGCGTGGTACACGCTCTTGAACGGGACCACTTCGAAGGAAAGTGCCTCTGTCCGATAGTTCTTTGGAGTTCCAAAGGTAACATCCAAAGTGATTTCTCCCAGGGAATTTGATTGTCTTCATGGGACAACCCTGTGAAAGATCACAGAGCTATGGTTTAGTTGGGTCTCCGAGATCTTCATCCGGCGTAGCGTTTTGACATACAGAATATTAATACTGCTGCCACCGTCCATGAGAGTCTTGGAGAAACCATAACCGTCAATAAGTGGATTGACGATTAAGGCGTATTTTCCTCGCATGTGCAACTTAGGCGGATGATCAGCGTGGTCAAATGTGATTGTCACTTCCGACCAGTCCAAGAATTGGAGGATAGCTGGAACTGTTGCATTGAGCTCATGTAGCACTGCCTTTTTGACCTTTGCTCGTTGAGATCCGAGGAAGGTGACATAAGTGTCTTTCTTGGTCGGAAAAATTTTCTTCCCTCCCGGCTTGGGATTTGAAGCATCAGCTTCCTCCATGTCGGAATCTTCCTTGGTCTCTTTATCTTTTTCGGGATTCTTCTTTCCCTTATCCCGCTTAGCTTTGTAGCCAGCGGTGTTGGTGTGGGACGAGCCCCCATTGGCGTCTAACTGATGCACACACAGGTTATTGGCAATGTCGGCCCAAGAGTAGGTTTTTTCGGGTTGCTGGTCTCCTCTACCTTGAACTCTTGAAGTCCCACAACCGCGTCCGCAGCCTCCACCATGCCCTCCTCGTTCTCTAGACCTGAAAGTATCAGTGACCACTGCTGTTTCCATGTTGGGTTTTTCTTCCGAGGTATTCTTGCGCTTCTGAGCTTGTTCCTTTGGTTGTTTTGCCGACTGTGGCACAGCCAGGGTGTTGAGTAACCCTTCTGCATCGTCGTCAGTGTCTGCATATTTGCTCGCTATTTCTATCATTTCTCCCAAATCAGTGACCTTGTCACACTTCAAACAATGATGCAGTAAACCAATTGGGAGACCTGCAATGAAAGCTTCAATCACACTTTGGTCATTTACTCCTTCATAGGAGTTCTTGGTGTCGATCCATCTTTCGAGATAATCCCGACAAGTTTCTCCGTCTTTCTAGGTGTAGCGCTGTAGGTCTCCGGCCGTTCAGGGCCTCCAGTATGTGCCTTCGAAATTCTGAAAGAACACACTTTGCATGTCATACCAGTTGTGGATGGTGTTCTCCGGAATTTCATTAAGCCATGATCATGCCTTCTTCCGCAACATGAGTGGGAGATATCGGGTTGCGACCAGGCTATTTCCGCCTTTGGCGATGCAGCAAGCTTGGAAGAAATTCTGTAGCCAAGTATCTGGCCGAGCTATACCTGTTGGGAATATGCCCTAGAGGCAATCGTGTATGATGTTATTTCCAATGAACTCATAAAGTTATTGTCCATGTATGAACCACTGATATATATCATTGAATATGTGATTCGATTGTGGAACTATATATTCATGTTGTTTATACTAATTGTCCTTGGTCGTTGAGGTTGTGCTGGACACACATCTTAGACTAATGTGATAGTCGGCTGATGACTCGGTTCCACTTGTCATGGGCATAGAGATGCTATTCCGACTTACACAGATTCGGCTAAAGAGTTTAGCAAGTCGGACTGACCCATATTGAGATACAACGAATAAGTCGTCATTTGTATATCTCAATCAATGTAATCCTTAGACCTGAGGTTATTGCACCATCCGAGTTGAGGATCACCGACTTAGGTTCTGTCAAACGATGTTCCGTCACTGGGCAGTTATAAAGGCGGAGTTCGGGTTGACTGAGAATCAAGCTGCGTGATGTGAATAACTGAGATGGGATTTTGCCCCTTCATTTGGAGAGATATTCTCTTTGCCCTCTCGGAAGATATGATTCGGAAAGCATGGCCATGCGTGACTCGGTTAAGTGTTACCCGAGGCGACCGACTAAGAGTTAGTCGGATGAATCACTTATCTCGGATCGAGAAAGAGAGTCAAACTATTTAAGGGATGACGATTATTCGCCTATAGTTTGACAAGGTATATCGTGAGGCAAAAGGGACTCAGACGAAAGTCACATTGGAAGGTATGTCGTCATGAATCTTTGGTACTTGGGAGTTGGCACGTTCTGCTAGGAGTCGCTACCAACTGATCGGTCACGAGTGAGACTCGGATCGTGTCCGGGTCACCATGAGTCTGTCGGGTCACACACTTAAGAGCGGGAGCATATTTGGGTTGGACCCAAAAAGGAAATGGACAGAGTCAGTGAGTTGGACTCGTAGTGACTAATATAGGCCTTTTAGTGAATGGGACACAAGTGAGTGGAGCCCACTTTCACTCCCTATATAAGCTGGAGCGCAGGTGCTTAGAGCACACGGTTAGGTTACGCCATGTGTTGGAAACCCTAGCTCCAATCCAGTCCAGTCCTGTCGCCGCCATATCGGACCTAGCAGTCCATCGCCGGCACTCCTCCTCGTACGTGTGGATACTGGTGGAGGTGCTGTACGTTCAACACTTGGATGATCATGGATCGAAATGGATCATGAGGACTGCACTGCATCAAGCGACGTGCTTCATCGATTCCGCAACCGCGCGTCTAGTTGTAATTCTCGTGGCCTACTACCTCAGCTAGATCTTGGGTTCACCGCGTAGGAAATTTTTTTGTTTTTCTCTGCGTGGCCCAATAGTGGTATCAGAGCATTAGCTTCTGGTTTTAGGCTCGAGATCGTGCATATGTGATATGCGGTTGGCGTTAGATTGGATCTAATTGCAGTTTTGGTGGTCGATCTATGAGATGGATCGGTTTTGTACAAAGTTGATTGGATCAACTGTACTCGGGGGAATGGATGATCAGGTTTCCGTGATCTAACTGCTAAGGTCGTGGAACGACATACCCCTACCGGTCGGCTTCCGCCATCGGGGTAGACTGTGATACGTAAACCCGGATGCGGTGATCGAAGATCAAAGAGTTTGGTCGAATCGGAGTCAAGATCGGATTTTGGTAAAATTGTTTTATCCAATGACGAAATCCATGTCCGGAATGTAGATGAGATCTGCGTTTTTTGGAAAAATCGTGGGGCGCCGCCCCTTCGATCCCCGCCCGCTATCTGGCTAGCGGGGCCGTCGGCTTCGCCCTGTCGTAGCGCCTTAGATGTCGTGCGAGTTTCACAACGCCAGTAGATATCGTATCTATGTATACATTGTTTTTGCAGGATGATGTTGTGAATGGTATGGCTTATGTGCATATGATGTGTGTAATCCATACGTGATCTGCGTATCACGGTTTTTGTCAGCCGGCTAGAGCCTAGGTGCTGACACTTTATTATATAACGACATACGTGTCGGATTCTCTATGTAATTTAAAATTACAAGCTAGTGTAGGTGTTTGGAGAACAAGGATGGCATGCAAGTCGGTGTACAAGTCGGCTACATGGAGTAAGACGGCACGTGACAATAGTTGACACAAGTCAGACTACAGGTTTTGTGGAGATGGAGATCACCATGAAGAGAGTCATACCATTTCATATTATAATTGCTTTATTTTGTGTTATTGTTATGTCTCTGTTTTACCTCTATTAGATAGTTGGTAGAAAGTAATCCCTCAAAGAAGGTCTAGTCGGTTTCCCCGCTAGTGCTACACCATCACAAGTCGTACATTTTTGGTAGTGGGCTCATAAAATTGAGGTACTATCAATTCTTTCCGACTAGGTGGGTTCGAGTCGGACTCTTACAACGGAAGCACTCGGTAATCTAGACGGGTCTATCACAACGGTTGTGGGACTCGGGGAAAAGTCGGATGGGAGCCGGGGCATGTGATGCCACCCATCCAACAGGAGTCATATGAGATACGATTGACAAGGAGTTGTCTACCTAGATCACTTGACGGCTAGCGGTGATGCTAAAGCTCACTAGTCGGCTTGCTTATTTAGGGTCCTGAATCACTAAGTAACCATCGGAGGGGTGTTGGTTCTAGTGGGAGCATAAGTATTAAAGTGTTTAATATGCTTTCTCTTTTATGAATACATGTCTTAAGTGTTTTGCATATTTTCTGTTGTAGATCAATGGCACCCAGCAGTCTCCCTCAGATTTCCAGTTTTGCTTTGAGAACCATCTTAGAGAAAGATTAGCTAAATGGAACTAACTTCACCAACTGGTATCGTAATCTGAGAATTATTCTCAAGCAAGAAAAGAGGGACCATGTCCTAGACAACCCACTTCCAGATGAGCCGAATGAGAATGCGACTGTCGCAGCCACCAATGCCTACTGTCGGATTTGTGATGAATCCACGGAGATTAGCTGTCTTATGCTTGCTCACATGGAACCGGACTTGCAGCAGCAGTTCAAGAATGTTGAGGCCTACGATATGATCGAAAGCCTCAAAAGTATGTTCCAAGCTCAGGGAAAGACTGAGAGGTATCAAGTCTCTCAGGCCTTGTTGAGCTGCAAGCTTAAGGATGGTGATCCACTGAGTTCGCATGTGATCAAGATGGTTGGTTACGTGCAGTCTCTGGAAAGGCTGGGATACCCCATTAGCGAAGAGTTTGCTACAGACATAATTCTGAACTATCTTCCTAGTGCGTATGGTCAGTTCATATCGAACTACCACATGCATGGTATGGATAAGAAGCTCATTGAATTACATGGGATGCTCAAGCAGGCTGAGGCGGATCTCAAGAAATGTGCCAGTCAAGTGTTGATGGTACATAATAAGGCTAAGTCAAAGAAGAGTTCTTGGACTAAGAAGAAGAAGGCTAAGTCGGGAGGTAAGGCTGAGGACCCAATCCAAAGCGCTTCCTCAGGGACTAAGCCATCTCCTACAGCCGGATGCACTTGCTTCTACTGCAAGGCGGATGGCCACTAGAAGAGGAATTGCAGCAAGTATCTGGCTAATAAAGCCAAGAGTGGAGGTGTGACTTCCAGCTCAGGTACGCTTGTTTGCAATGTTATAGACATTTATTTTGCTGATGCACCTGGTAGTTCTTGGGTATATGATACCGGATCAGTTATTCACATCTGCAACTCGTTGTAGGGACTGGTAAGAACTAGGAGAGTGGCGAGAGGCGAGGTTGACATTCGAGTCAGCAACAAAGCGAGAGTCGCTACGTTGGAAGTCGGCATGATGCAACTTCATTTACCTTCTGGATTCTTAATGGAGCTGAATAATTGTTATTATGTTCGAGTGCTTAGTCAAAACATTATTTCTGCCTCATGTTTGATAAGACAAGGCTATGAGTAGAATATTAAGAATAATGTTGTTATTTATATTTGAATGATATGTTTCACGGCTTTGCACCCGTCCAGGATGGGTTATTTATTTTGAATCTTGAAGGTGAATCTGTCTATAACATAAATGTGAAAAGGTTGAAACCAAATGATTTGAATATGACTTACTTTTGGCATTGTCGGCTTGGTCACATAAGTTGCAAACGCATGAAGAAGCTCCATGATGATGGACTCCTAACTTTGTTCGACTTGGAGTCGTTCGAGACATGCGAATCCTGCCTACTCGGCAAGATGACCAAGACACCTTTTGCAAAGAGTTGTGAAAGGGCATCCGACTTATTGGGACTAGTACATAGTGATGTATGTGGCCCAATGAGCACGACAACTAGAGGTGGTTATGAGTACTTCATTACCTTCACTGATGATTTGAGTAGGTATGGATATATCTACTTGATGAAACATAAGTCAGAAGCCTTTGAAAAGTTCAAGGAATTCCAAAATGAGGTACAGAATCAACTCGGCAAAAAAATAAAGTTTCTTCAGTCAGACCGAGGAGGTGAGTACATGAGCCATGAGTTTGATGACCATCTGAAGAGTTGTGGAATAGTTCCCCAACTCACTCCTCCAGGAACGCCGCAGAGAAACAGTGTGTCGGAAAGGAGAAATCGGACCTTGTTGGACATGGTACAATCAATGATGAGTCGGATAGATCTGCCTTTATCATTTTGGGGTTATTGTCTAGAAACTGCAGCGTTCACACTAAACAGAGTACCATCAAAGTCGATAGAGAAGACACCGCATGAGATGTGGACTGGCAAGAAGCCGAGTTTATCTTTTCTTAAGATTTGGGGTTGTGAAGCTTTTGTCAAGCGACTTCAGTCGGACAAGCTTACAGCTAAATCGGATAAGTGTATTTTCATGGGGTATCCGAGGGAAACCTTGGGTTACTACTTCTACAACCGACAAGGGGGCAAAGTGTTTGTCGCTCGGAACGGTGTCTTCCTTGAGAAAGAGTTTCTCAGTCGAGGAGTCAGTGGGAGCACGGTGCAACTCGAGGAAATTCGAGAGGTACCGGCCAGTAGCGAGTCGGAAAAAGCCTTGGAGGTTGAGCCGGTCGTGGTACCTGAGCCGGAAACAACACCGACACTGTGAAGATCGGCCAGATTGTGAAGTGTTCGTGATGTGTTACTGTTAGACAGTGATGAGCCGGCAACTTATTCGGAAGCGATGGTGGGTTCTGATTCTGAGTCATGGCTTGGAGCCATGAGATCCGAGTTAAAGTCCATGTATGAAAATCAAGTTTGGAACTTGGTTAATCTGCCAGACGGTGCAAGACCCGTCGAGTGCAAATGGGTCTTTAAGAAGAAAACTGATATGGATGGAAATGTTTCTATCTATAAGGCACGGCTTGTCGCGAAGGGGTTCCGACAAGTTCAAGGAGTTGACTACGATGAGACTTTCTCTCCCGTGGCGATGCTTAAATCAGTTCGGATCATGTTAGCTATAGCTGCCTATTTCGACTATGAGATATGGCAGATGGATGTCAAGACGGCTTTCCTTAATGGAAATTTAACCGAGGACGTGTATATGATACAGCCCAAGGTTTTTTTCGATCCGGCTAATGTTGACAAGGTATGCAAACTTCGGAAATCCATTTATGGGTTGAAGCAAGCATCTCGGAGTTGGAACATTCTCTTTGATGAGGTAGTCAAATCATTTGGCTTCATCAAGAGTGATCATGACTCTTGTTTATACAAGAAGTTTAGTGGGAGCAAAGTAAACTTTCTGATCTTATATGTGGATGACATATTACTGATTGGAAATGATGTCCAGATGTTGCAAGAGACCAAGGAATCATTGGAAAAGAGTTTTTCGATGAAAGACTTGGGTGAGGCGACTTACATACTAGGAATCCAGATCTATAGAGATAGATCAAAGCGGCTCATTGGATTGAGTCAAAGTACATATTTGGACAAAGTGTTGAAGAAGTTCAACATGGAATCGTCTAAGAAGGGGTTCTTACCAATGTCCCATGGTGTCAAACTTAGCAAGACTCAGTGTCCTTCGACAACTGATGAGCGAAGTCGGATGAGTGCGATTCCGTATGCTTCTGCCGTTGGATCCATCATGTATGCTATGATTTGTACTAGGCCGGATGTTTCCTATGCTCTAAGTGTTGTGAGCAGGTACCAGGCTAACCCTGGAGAAATCCACTGGGTAGTGGCTAAAAATATCCTCAAGTACTTGAGAAGAACTAAGGATATGTTCCTGGTTTATGGAGGTGAGGATGAACTCAGTGTAAGGGGTTACACGGATGCGAGTTATCTCACTGACTCGGATGATTCTCGTTCGCAATCCGGATACGTGTTTGTAATAAATGGAGGGGCTGTGAGCTGTAAGAGTTCCAAGGAAGAGACGGTGTCTGCGTCTACGACAGAGGCTAAGTATATTGTTGCCTCGGAGGCGGCAAAGGAAGCCGTTTGGATGAGGAATTTCCTCATGGATCTTGGTGTGGTTCAAGGCTCGTCCAATCAATTAGACGTGTATTGTGACAACAATGGTGCTATTGCACAAGCCAAGGAACCTCGACAACACCAGAAGAACAAACATATACTCATGCGGTACCACCTTATTCGCCAGTTCATGGATCAAGGTGATATCAAGTTTTGCAAGGTACACACGGATGCAAACATTGCGGATACATTGACAAAGCCATTTCCATAGCCGAAGCATGAGACACACCTGAGAGCCATGGTCATTAGATGCCTAGACATGTGATGTCGGATGATTGACTCTAGTGCAAGTGGGAGACTGTTGGGAATATGCCCTAGAGGCAATCATGTATGATGTTATTTCCAATGTATTCATAAAGTTATTGTCCATGTATGAACCACTGATATATATCATTGAATATCTGATTCGGTTGTGGAACTATATATTCATGTTGTTTATACTGATTGTCCTTGGTCGTTGAGGTTGTGCTGGACACACATCTTAGACTAATGTGATAGTCGCATGATGACTCGGTTCCACTTGTCATGGGCATAGAGATGCTATTTCGACTGACCCATATTGAGATACAATGAATAAGTCGACATTTGTATATCTCAATCAATGTAATCCTTAGACCTGAGGTTATTGAACCATCCGAGTTAAGGATCACCAACTTAGGTTCTGTCAAACATTGTTCCGTCACTAGGCAGTTATAAAGGCGGAGTTCGGGTCGACTGAGAATCAAGCTGCGTGATGTGAATAACCGAGATGGGATTTTGCCCCTTCGTTTGGAGAGATATTCTCTGGGCCCTCTCGGAAGATATGATTCGGAAAGCATGGTCATGCATGACTCGGTTAAGTGTTAGCCGAGGCGACCAACTAAGAGTTAGTCGGATGAATCACTTATCTCGGATCGAGAAAGAGAGTCGAACTATTTAAGGGATGACAATTATTCGCCTATAGTTCGACAAGGTATATCGTGAGGCAAAAGGGACTCAGAAGAAAGTCACATTGGAAGGTATGTCGTCATGACTCTTTGGTACTTGGGAGTTGGCACGTTCTTCTAGGAGCCGCTACCAACTGATCAGTCACGAGTGAGACTCGGATCGTGTCCGGGTCACCATGAGCCTGTCGGGTCACACACTTAAGAGCGGGAGCATATTTGGGTTGGACCCAAAAAGGAAATGGACAAAGTCAGTGAGTTGGACTCGTAGTGACTAATATAGGCCTTTGAGTGAATGGGCCACAAGTGAGTGGAGCCCACTTTCACTCCCTATATAAGCTGGGGCGCAGGTGCTTAGAGCACATAGTTAGGTCACTACATGTGTTGGAAACCCTAGCTCCAGTCCAGTCCAGTCCTGTCGCCGCCGTACCGGACCTAGCAGACCATCGCCGGCGCTCCTCCTCGTACGTGTGGATACTGGCGGAGGTGCTGTACGTTCAGCACTTCGACGATCGTGGATCGTAACGGATCGTGAGGACTGCACTGCATCAAGCGACATGCTTCATCTATTCCACAACCGCGCGTCTAGTGGTAATTCTCGTGGCCTACTACCTCAGCTAGATCTTGGGTTCACCGTGTAGGAAAGTTTTTGTTTTTCTCTGCGTGGCCCAACAATATCGTCGTAGGCTTGAATATGTCTTGAGATAGCAAATCCTTCTGGGAATATTGTAGCTCTTATGCATGGTCCGAAGCACTTTGGGCCCACGTATATATCATTATTTTCATAGCGCCACACCTCTATATTGGAGTTGATCCTGTGCCTTGCGTCATTCGGGGATAGAGATCGTCCCGAGTGTCGGCTGTGGCTGCGGTGCCTTGGAGCCAGACTTCGGCTTCTGCCACCACCTCCTCCACCACGACGCCCTCCTTGGCTTCCTTGAGAGCATTTGTGATGGCTAGTTGGCGGAGAGGGTGTAGCAGCTTGGTTATTTTCGGCTGATCGTCGGCCTCCATCCAGAGCGTCATTATTCCGGTTCCGGGGAGGGTCTTCATTGTGGCGAGCCCCCTACCGTCTTGTCTCAGCATGGTGTCCGTCGTTCCTTCGTCCATCGTCCGGACGGCTTGCATGTCTAAGAGGTGGCATTCTTTGTCGGTCCTGCTCCCAACGTTTCTCTTTATCTTATTCCCTGTGGTCCTTCGACTCTCACCGGGGAGGGTTCCTCGGATTTAGTGCAGCAATTGCCTCTTGCTCCGCAACTGGGTTAACGTTACGCCAGTCAAGGGTAGCTTTGTGGTGCTGTCCTGAAGATCTGGTTCTTGAGTGGTTATCTTCCCGATGGTCAGAACGATGTTGCTATTCCGGCACACGTTGGGGTCTTATGTCAGCCCATGCCGGATCTGTGCGACATTGGTCGGAATCTGAGACCAGCTTTTGACTTCCAGACAAGACGACCTTTTGCTGCTCCAGTCCTTTGTTGAGTAGTTTGATTCTCAACCGGATCTGCTCCGGGCCTGGATTAGCCGATAGGATTTCCCGAGCCGCAACAGTGTTCTGTACTAGCGTTGGATATACCCAATCCCTGCTGCTGTCGTGTCGAGGCATCCCAAGTTCTCCTCCGAAAAGGACTTTTCGAATCTGCGGGAATTGGTTGTCATCGGTATGACGTGTCCTGGTCTTCTGGTGTTGCCTGGAGTTGTACTTCTCCGCAGATGCCATGCGTTTCTTTTCCTCCTCAATGTTTTTGGCTTCATCGAGGAGTACTTGATGACGGGCTTCTAGGGCCTGTGCCCTCTCGTCTAGCTCTTCAGCAGTAAGTTCTGCAGCTATAGGAATAGGTGTGGTTAATGCATCATCGATGAGTTTACGCGCACCTTCAGTGATCACGTGTCCATCCACCGACTCTTCTTTTTTAGGCTCGTCTGGGATAAGCGCTCCATCCGCGTCTTCCTCGTATTCCTCAACAATCACCTCCTCTGCCGGAGGTTCTTTCGCTGTGGTCTTGTTCTTCTTGTTCTTCTTCTTTGCCTTCTTGGCAGCGCCGGTAGCAAAGACGGCTTTGGGTCTGTTTCCCGGAGTCAAGCTCTGATCGGTACTTTCGGACATCTGGACCTCGGGGTTATCTCCGATTTCCATGTCATCATGCGCTTTAGGAGAGTGTTCCCCGGATCCTTCATCCATGGCTTCTCCTTCCTCTGCAGCTTTGGAGTTGTACTCCTCCTCATATTCTGCGGAGAACTTTCGGAAATCTGCTGACATCATCAATTCATCCGAGGATGTGGGTACGTCGGCATTTGTTCCGATCGCCTCCAGCACCGAGTCGGTGTTGTCTCCAGCATCGGCAGAGCCAGATCCGGATCCCACATATCCGACAAAGTGCGACGTGTGCCTCCTGAGATACTTGTGGCTCTCCCGATCGGCCTCGTCGAAACGTTTGATAGTCTCGAGGATTTCATCTACGCCAGAGTTTTGCATCATCATGCGTCTTAGCGTGTATCTTAGGAAAGGCCTGTCTGTCCTGGCGTCATTAGAGCCGGAACCAGTGTCGTTGCTATGCTTCTCCTGGATTTCGACTTCAGCGGGTGGGTCGATCTAGGATTCGGCCTCTCCAGGGAGATCCACTCCAGATTCAACTTGGACCACCAGGCCTGCTTCAGGTTCGGATTTCTCCACTATCTCCACAACTGGTGCGGGCTGGGTGGGATTAGGGTTTTTTGAGATCCGGAACTCTGCCGCCTCCCTGGACAAAGGGGATCCAGAGATTTCTTCTGCCTCTATCATCACCGCTGGGGTGGGTGGGGCAGGTTCAGCAAAGCCAATGTAAACATCGATCTTGCCAAAAGACATGATGGTGTAGGCAGTCATAGCCTCCCTAGCCGGAATCCAGGTCTCGTCGAGAACAATGAGGGGGACGTCGCTGGCATAGAGGATGCGACTGACGGTGATAGTCTCACCGATTCCGATTCTTGCAGATTCCGCTCGGAACGCAGATCCGAAGCTCACCTTCCCCACGGTGGGCGCCAACTGTCGTAGGATTGATGACAAGTACGCCATGAGGGGGTCCTCAAGGCGTGCGGAAGAGAGGGGTGTGAGACGTACGATGTTTCAGGACGGTGAGCACACAAGTTTACCCAGGTTCGAATCCGCTAGCTTTGGACGGATCCTACTCCTGCTAGCAATCCAGTAATACGGCAGAGCCGAAATATGGGTTACAAGGGTTCGCCTGTGCGAGTTGAGATTGCATACTATTGAGGGTGCCCTAAAGGCTCTTCCTAGGACAGCTTATATAGATATCTGGCCTAGGGTTTAAAGGAGAGATCTATCCGGATACGACTGAGAGTCGGTTACAGAGTAGATCTTGAACTACAAGTAACACTATGGTCCTACGTCGATAAGTCTTCTGGGCCTTCCCATAGACGGATTGGACTCCATCTCTTCTCCCTGACTGAGCCACCCGTGAAGCAAAGCTCTAACCCGAAGTGGGCCACCCTAGTCGGTGAGGAACTGTGAGGATACCCGGAAAGTATATCCCTAACATGCACGGGATGACCATTATGACTCTGATGCGGAGACGGTTGATCGAAGAGAATAAAAGGAGATAAACAAGGAAGATGAAGTTGTTGTAGTAGAAAAGAAGAAAAGCGATAAGCAACAACAAAAGAAAGCAACAAAAGAGCCGGACCCCCCACAAAAGTTAAAAGACAAGAGTAAGTCAGGTGAAAAAAGCTTCCTTATCCAGATCGAAAAAAGAAAGCACCAGATTAGGTAATCTATAATTCTTTTACAAAGGCACTTAGTGATCTTCATCTAGAAATTCCGTTTGTGGATGTAATCAAAGTTCCTACTTATACTAAATCCCTCTGTGATATTCTTAGTAGAAAGAAAGAAATAACTAAAACTGTTGGCATGGTATCCAGTTATCCTACTAATGGGAAGTTGTTGTCTAAGTCTGGAGATCCTGGAATACCAACTATTTCATGCTCAATAGGTAAACTTATATTCACAATGCCTTGTGTGATCTAGGAGCAGGAGTTAGTGTAATGCCATACTCCTTCTATAAAAGGTTAGGATTAGGGGAGTATTCTCCTACTACTATCACTTTATAGATGTCTGACAAGTCCACTAAACAACCCGTTGGTATGATTGAGGATGTTCTACTTAGAATAGATGAGCATGTTATTCCCACTGATTTTATTATTCCTGAGATGTCTAAAGATGAAAAATTATCTATAATAATTGGAAGACCTTTCCTTAGTAATGCAGGGGCATCAGTTGATTGTTCTGAAGGAAATATAATCTTCACGCTTCGTTCGGATGGTTGATTTGGGCTTAGATATTAGACATTCGGGAGTCGTGCGTCCCGAATACCCTGATTTCTAATGTTCGGCTGGCCTAGGCATTGAGTCGTGTTATTCGGGATCTATATCGAGAGTCGCTTCGATCAACAAAAAAAGGGGCAAGCCAATCTCCAGGGGTAACGCTCGACATTGGGTAGACACTCGCTCTCCCTCACCTTTTTGGCGGCAGGAGGTACGCGCGGGACTTCTGGAGCGCGCGAAAATAATGCGGCGGTAGCGGCATAGGTAACTCCTCCTACCCACCTCCCCCTCCTCCTCCGGCTCGGCGTGGCGCCGGCGGCCTCCAGCTCGGCCGTCCTCTCCCCGACAGGCCTCTCTTCCACCAGTTCTCTGTCTCCCTCCTATCTCACGTCTCTCTTCTCTGTCTAGGACAGGGATGACTCATCCTAGCTCCGGCAACTAGGAACCGCGAGGCGGGCCTGCATTCAGAGCTATGACGTCCGTTGTCTGGCGCAGGTACGTCGTCATGAGTCGCTGCTCTCCCTTCTCCCCCTGAGATTTTCCCCTTATTTATCCAATGTTCTTTTTTATCTCTTGATCTAGCCCGTATTTGTTCCCTGTGCAGCATGCCTGGACTCGATTAGGTCGGGATTGGGCAACCTCAACCCGTTATGAAGTGTGGGACAAATTGGGCAACCTCAACCCGTTGTTTGTTCTCGCCAGTACTAGATTATTTACCATATACAATTATTACATGTATATATAGAAGTATAATGATCAATGTCTTGGAAAACTACAATTCATCAATTTGACCATCCAAACAACATTTGGCATTCAATCTCAATATCTAGTTCTCTTTCGAATATCTAACACATCCGAACATAAATATTAGCGTTCTAGCTGAGTATCAATATCCTGGATATTGGACATTCAACCCAATACAATGCCTAGCCTCTCAAAGCAAACATCCAAACGATGCGTCAATGTTTATTATGCTGAAATCATCCGATATTTTCCAAAGAAGCTAGAAGTAGGAGAAAGATATATTCCACTGGCAAAACGAGTTCATGTGGTAAGTGCCTTTGATAAGGGGCAACCCAAGGTAAGAATTCGAGAACGGAGAAGAGGTTGAGTTACTCAACCATTCTTAATAAAATTCTTAATGGGAGTCAACCCATATCGTCAATAAAGTAGATTGGAGAATAAAAGTTCATCGCATTCCTACCACTCTTTCATAGACATTCTTGCGAAAGCGCGCCCGTGAAGATGCAGCTGTCAAAAAAGTAGTAGAAACATCGATTGAATGAGTATAGAATAATAATAAAAATAAAAGTTTGAGTTTTCCATCTACATAAGCTAAAATTTTGCTCTTAATACGCTAATGTTGGTCGACAGTTTCTACTATCAATTTTCTGTCAAAAATAAGGTATTTCGCTAAGTTTTGGGATAAGAAGGTATTCTCAAAGAAATAGAATTTTTTTGATGACTACTGATGGTTTAATGACCAACTATATGGCGGAAATAAAAATTCCGTCCATATAATTCCAGTCGTATAGATATCTTTACCATCAACAAATTTTCTTCGAAGACATAGAGAATTTAACGACCAACTATACGGCGGGAATAAAAATTCTGGTCGTATAGCTCCGGTCGTATAGATATCAATGCCTTCGTACAAAATTTTCCCAAAGGTACTGAGAGTTTAACGACCAACTATACAACGGGAATAAATATTCCGGCCGTATAGCTCCGGTCGTATAGATATCGTTGCCTTCATACAAAATTTTCCCAAAGGTACTGAGAGTTTAGCGAACAACTATATGGCGGGAATAAAAATTCCGGTCGTATAGTTCCGGTCATATAGATATCGATGCTAGTCTTAGAAATTTATCTCGAGGTACAGACGGTTTAACAACCAACTATATGGTGGGATCATTGCGATCCGACTGTATAGTTGCATCTGTATGGTTGTTTTCTGCATAAAGAAACCCTAGTTGGAGGCGCCGCCACAACTATACAGGCGGAATAACATCACCCGCCCGTATAGTTCTGGCCGTATAGTTTGGTGCGACCACAAAATCGCACCGGGGCGGCTAGGTCTTCCACCCCTCCTCATTATTTCTCTCATATTATCTCTCCAAACCTCTCAAAATTCATCTAAGAACTTTTGATTCTTCGCTGATTTTGTTCGTTTGAGTGGGGGAATCAACAGATCGGTATGTTTCTCTCCCTATCCATGCTTTATTTTCAGATTTCCATGGTTGAAACTCTCACATTGACCTAGTGGATGAACTCAAGCTTATTTTGTTTTTCCTATTGATTTCTCACGTTAGGATTGAATTTTTCCACGTAGGATCATTCATATATCATGTAGAAACTATATGCCTAACGTTTTATGGTGAAATTTTTTAGTGCATCACTATGAACAAAATCAGTAACCTCTTTCATTCGAGCAAGCGCCAACAGGGTGAGGGCTCGAGCTCGGGGTCCCGAGCCTCGCGCAACCCCAAGTTGGACATGGTCTCATCGAGGAGGGTGCTGCCCACATGTTGGGCCGACCACAGATTTCTTACCGCGGCGGTGTTGAAGGCGGACATTGACCTCATGTGTAACAAGTCCGGGCTAACGGTACTTGGCTTCGCAAGCCACGACACCTACGCCGAGCTTACCCATGAGTTCCTTGCCTCCTTCTATGACAACCACAGTGAGAAATGTAATATGTGCACGGTAAGCTTCACCATGAACCGGCAGCACTATGACATAAATTTTGAACAATTTTGCAATGCTTTCGATCTCCCTCATGTTGGGGAGCCTACTGTTACTAACCTCTATAGCATCACAAGTGGAGAGACTTGGGAGGTTATTTCTGTTAATGGTGGCAGGCAATTTTACCAGAAGAAGATGTCCACCATTCAGAACCCAACCATCCGCTACTATGCTTTGTTCCTCGCCAACACACTACTAGGAAGAGGTGACACTGGTTCCATGGCCAATGCGGACATGGCAATGATAACCAAGGCTCTCTTTCCCACTTCACCGCAAAGCCCCAATCCTACAGCTCTACTCATCCAACACCTTCGCCATCAAAGCAACACGACCAAAGGTGATATTTGCATTGGTGGATCGGTAACCCACCTTGCCCATGCATTAAATATTACAGTACCTATTATGCAACCTGTTGACGGCTCCAAACTCATGGACGTCAAGTATTTGACTGCTTGTGGCTTCCTTGGTGTTTACCATGCTAACCGGATGCTCCGAGCATATCAATTCAGTTATCTTGGTGATGCACAGGGTGAGCAGATTCAGTTTCCCTGCCCCCAAGCCTTCTCGATTGTGGAGAAGGACACTTGGATCCTCACCAAGGACGAAGTGATGGAGATTATGGCTGAGCTCCAGCCTGATGAAGAGGAAGATGACGAAGGAGGGAAGCCGGATGAGGATGAGCAGGATCATGAGCAAGAGGAAGAGCAGGGACACAACCTTGCTTGGGAGGGATAGCAGCAGCAAGCGGGAGCTTTGGACCCGTGGCCCAACCAGCCACAGCAGGGGTACAACTACGTCCCCTATCAGGAATTCCAGCAGCTCAACCAATGCGTTGGGGAGATCGACCACACTCTTGAGGAAGTGAATGAAGATGTGAGTACTTTGACTCACAACTTCAGTCACTTCATGACCCACTTCCCCGACTACTACTAGCAGTATCCGCACCAGCCGCCAAATGACGGCAAGAACTAAGCCTAGCAATTGCCTAAGCTTTGGGGAGGTTTGAAAACCCCCAAACTTTGCATTCATGTTTTTATTTTCTTATTTTGATTTATTTCATTTCTTGAGATTTGCATATTTATTTTCAGTTTTGCATTCCTAAATCAAAAATACAAAAAAATTAGTGTAACTTTATTTGCAAGTTTGTTTCTTTGTTTCTCTCGAAGATTGCTCGATTTCAGGTGACTTGGCAATATGGAAATACAGAAGGGGTTCGACTCAAATACAAGAACGAAGCAAGCAAGAGGAGGTATCACATTCCTTTCATCACCCTCTTTACAACCTTAAATTGATCCTACAATTATTTACTCGCTTGTACTTGAGTCACTCCCCACTTAGCTTGTTAACCTACAAATTCTATTCCTTTGCTAGTGTCTCCTTTTTAGCTTTGAAACAATGAGCAATGAACTTGGTTAAAAATACTTTCTACATTTTTACAACAAGAAAACACATCTGAAAGATGACTTGAGTCCATGTTTATCTCAAAGAATTTGATTTTATAACTACCTCCATCCCATTTGAGCTTAATACAAATACACTCGATAGTACCTTTAAATGAAATTGTTTGATAAAATGGATGCTTCGAAGTAGTAGAGATTATGCCACTACCTTTTATAATAATTACCGTAAGATATTGCTTTACGTGTGTCATTACATCTCTGTCGTGATCCATAGGGAACTATTAACTCCACTGGCCAACGAACGATCTAAATGTGGGAAACCACTTGATTTCGGCTATTGAGTTATGTAAACGTCTGTAGCAACAATGCTATGACGGGTAAAATTTTTAGTCTCCTAATGGTTTCACGTTCCAAGTGAAGTTGTAGTACTCCTCTGACCCATTATTGCTCAAACAATTATTTATTGACATGGTCACGAGTGCACAACACAACCCCAATTAAAATGTTAAAAATAGTGGCATGATTTCTCTATGAAAGAGCTAAAGTTTTTGAAAGACAAAAGAAAGAAAAAGGTGCTTTGAGATTCTTGAAATTTTGACATGGGAGTAGTTGTGTTGTTCTTAAATTAAATGTTTTGGTGCCAACTTGAGTACTCCTAATTGATTAAACAAACAAGAACACAAAGTTTTCATCTCTCAACAAAGAGAGACACCAAAAGAATTTGTCTCACCTTCCTAGCTAAACTTTTGACACTTGCTTGGGTATATGATTTATTTGGTTAGGAAGTGGACTCAGTGCAATCTTGTGAATACTTGTATGATCATATTTAAGATTGCAGGAATTGTTAAGAAAAGAATTTGGCACCAATTCAAACTTGTAAGTTCTTCTATTTAAGAGAGAGAGAGAGGGATCTCCACCTTGCAAGAATAGGGGTTGAGATTGGTTCTTCCCATCTTGAATTGTGTTGGATATTTTTCTATTCTTATTATGGATCTCCACGGTAATATAAAGACGAATTCCCTTTATTTGATTATATTGATGATCCGTTCTTCTCTCATGTGTGAGTAATTCCCTTGGGCGTGGGAGATGTAGGGGATTGGTGAGATGTGATGTGGCTTCATATATTTTCCATTAGTTTGTGATTGATTCTAATTACTATATTATGTGTGCTTGACTATCTGTGGGATGCCTAATGCTTGTTGTCCAATTAAGGGCCCAGACAACATGATGAATTGTTCGACATAGATAAGATCTTGTTTGCTAGTGGACCGGCGACCCTCGGGTGACACGCAGATATCAATGGAAAACTAATAGACTCGAGGATAACGAGGAACCACTGTGCTTATTGCATTAGTCCGATCCAAGGAGCTTAATCGCTAAGCGACCTGAAGGGTCTTAATCGTCTAGTGTCTGACCATGGTCTTGGTAATAGGCTAGTAGGATTATTGAAGTTGGGATGAAACCTACCAAGAGGAGTTCCGGATAATTATGGGTTGCTCGCCTACACATATATTTATAAGATTATAATTGTTACATTTATCATTCATCCACCTGGCACAGTCACTATCACCATTAACTGAATCTCCCCGCACCTTATTTTTCCATCTGTAGGAAACAACAAGCAACCAAATCGTTCTTTAGTTTTATGCTTTATATTTCTGAAGTTTACATTTTAGTTCTATTTAAATACATCTCATTTAATCAAAACCCCATTCTTATTTCAACACTTGCAATCAATTCACTCGAAGACCTGTGACAACTTCGAGTGTGACAGAGACTTCACCCATAAACACTTACCTTTGGGATCCCTGTGAGATCAATATCTATACTTCAAAACTAGCTATAAACGATCTGTGCACTTGCAGACATCACTCATCATATGACCCTGACCACTTCTAAAGTCCGCTTCCCCTTATGTACCACCCCGAAGGGTGCCAGCATCAAGCTGTTGGCACCGGCACCGGCACTGGCCCTGATGAGTGCATATTTGCATCGTGTTTTACATTATTATTTTGCATTGTAGATGTAGGACCTTGGTATTTTACGGCATTCATGCGCACATTTTATGTCTGTTTTCACCAGGATCAAGACAGATGATGGATCGAATGGGCACATTTCTTGAAGCAGTTGTACTATGGAGAAAAGGAGTCAAAAACAACGTAAATTGCTTAGCTGGGAAATATTAATAATACCAGAAGAAAACCAGAAGCGAACAAAGGAGGCAGAGAGTCCAACGACCAACTATACGACCGATGCAACTTTTCCGGCCGTATATCTCCGGCCGTATAGTTGGCGCCGCCACCGCCTCGTCAAATAGTTTCACCCCGTGCAATTGGTTCGAGGAGACGACATACAGAACACCCTGAAATTGTAGAAACCTCACCTTTGGAAGGCATCTGGAGGGGGAACTCATCCACCGGGGATCCATCTTTGCCCTGCATAGATCCGGGAGGCTAAGGCATCGATCTTCATCATCCACCGCTGCATCACCACCATCTCCATCCATCCAATCTACATCTTGCCTAGATCTTGTTGTAATTCCTGTACTCCTTGTGGATTTATACAAGTACTATTCATCTATGATTATTTCTATTACCATTGCCATGATGTTGATTGCCTCCATGCCTGAGTAGATCATTAGTTCTTGGGGAGATGGAGAAACCCTAGT
This sequence comes from Avena sativa, assembly GCA_916181665.1. Taxonomy (NCBI): domain Eukaryota; kingdom Viridiplantae; phylum Streptophyta; class Magnoliopsida; order Poales; family Poaceae; genus Avena; species Avena sativa. Next base: position 221,616,547 of record OV702292.1, read on the forward strand.
ATGAGATTGAAATAATATAAAGTCTATTATGATATTCATAGTTGTGACCATGTGTTAGATTTTCTACATCTTGATGTTGAGAGAAGCCGACCTCTCAATATTTGTGTCTCTTGGGGACTTGATGGAGGAAACTACTTATTGGTAGACAGAGGCGTGCTAGCACTTATAGTGACTATAAAGCTGTTGGCACCCCTTACGTATCAACTTGGGAAACCGAGAAAACTCACGGAACACTATCCATTCCATGGGATATGTCCTACGGGATTACATCCCTTAATAGCACAGTAATTCAATTGATGTCAATTGCTGACTGCTGTGGTTATGAGGATGATGTGAGCAGCGGTTGCTGCCTATTCGTCCAAATACGGAGTTCCTCCCACACATACATAGTTGAGAATGTTCATGATGATAATCTTTATCTTAGATCTTTACAATACTAGTGGTGTATCCGCTACTCCCTGAGAATGCTTTTTCCCTACTGTTGTTCCAATCTCTCTTTCATACGCGATACTTACTTTATGTACTCAGTTGTTTTACTTTACTTTATTTGCTCTTATACCCAAAACCCAAAAACACCTTTTTACACAATACTCGTATTTTATCTTGTTACTTAGAACTTTATCTAGCATTTCTATCGTTATATTTATTTCAAGAGTAATTAGACTTCAGACTCCTGCTCCCTGTGGGATCGGTATCTTTATTTTGAAACTAGCTACAAACGATATGTGCACTTGCAGTCATCAAGCTATTTTCTAGCACCATTGTCGGGGAGCTAAGCGTTGTAGGTCTTTTAGTTTTTGCTTATTTATTTTTGTCTTACTAAATTTTGTTTTGAGTTACAGGTTTCCACCAACATGATGGAGTTTTAGCATATGACTAGTGCTAACCCACTCAACCACTTTGGGAAGCCCTATGATATAAAAAAGACAACTCCAATGAGAAGACAAGGGGGTTTGAAATAAATCCTCTACTACTTAGTATTCTACATAAGAAGCAATTTACTAGAGATGAAGAAGATCCTGATCCATATGAGCATATTGCATGTTTTAAAGATATATGTGGCACTATTCTATTGACGAGATATACCGCTGATGAGGTAAGGGTTAAACTTTTTAGTCAAACTTTGACAAGTATAGCTCTCTAATGGTATAGATCTCTACCCCTGAAGCCACTACTATTTGGGATAATCTAGCCTATGAATTTCTATCAAAATATTATCCATTGTCAAAATCTTTTGGAATTAGGCGTCTTATAATGACTTGGAAGAATCGTTCTAATGAAGGACTAGTAAGAGCTTATATTATATTTAAAGATTTACTACGACTATGTCCTCATCATGATTTGCTTGAATGGTATTTACTACATATCTTTTATGGCGGTTTAATTGAACCTAATAAAATTGAACTAGACTCTTTCGCGGAAGGAGCCTTTATGAATCTTCCTATACCTAAAGCTTGGGCTTTACTTAATAGAATCCGTGATCATAGAGTTTCATGGAATTTTGGTCTAGGAAGTGAAGGAGGCATAGAAATAGAGCATGATTGTATTCATGACTATAATAAAAAAGGCCATGTTAAAGAATTATCTAAAGAACTTTATTTGGATTCAGATCTTGTGTTACAAGTTGTTAAAGCTTTTAAAGAACATATTAAAGCTCCAAAGGAGGGACCAGTCAAGTATGATCCACCACCGAACCAGAAAAGAAAGGAGAAGATAAAGCAACACTGGCCTCTGTAGAACCAATATATGAAGTGCCTTTCCCTAACACTGCACAAAAGCATATTTTTGAATATGAGTAGGTCAAAGAAGTACAGGAAAAGAGGGAAGAGGAAAGCATGCCAGAAGTTGTGGAACATCTAGAAGAAACCAAAGATGAAGAGGTAACCAAGGAAGCAATTATGGCTATGTACTCACACTTTAACATCGCTGAACTTGATGAAGAGACTTCCGTATTGGTTGAAGGTAAAACAAAGGTAAGAGATGTGGGTAAGCCTATTCTCCCCTGCATATTTAAAGAAACCTCTCATTACGGTTTATGTGATCTTGGCACCGAAGTTAATGTTATATCTTATGATTTCTACATAGAAATAAAAGAAAAAATAGAACCGGCTACAATTGAAAATACCGATATAACAATTATGTTAGCAAATAAAAACCTCAGAATTCCAGTGGCAGTAGTTGACAATGCAACTGTCACAATTGGCAACAAAAACTTTCCTATTGATTTTGTAGTTGTTGATATGCCTGCTGACACTCTTTGCCCAATTATATTTGGAAGGAACTTTTTGGGTGATATAGGTGCCTATATTAACTTCAAGAAGGAGATTGTGTCTCTTAAGCTTGGGGGGGGGGGACGGAAAAACAAATTCCATTTCTCCAAATTTAAAGACAGACCTCCACAAATAGAAGAAGAAGAGAGAACTATTGAGGAAATGGCGGCTCTTTTCTTTAGTAATCAAGAAGAAGAAATAGATGAAGATCCAAATTATGAAGAAATAGTTATGGAGGACAAGTCCCTAGGAGAACTAGAAAATGAATTCGATTCACTTCCCGTTTTGGGACCTCCAACTGATGAGGGTTTTGAAGAGACAGAAAAGAAAGGGGACAAGGAATTACCACCCCTAGAGTTGAAGACTCTACCAGAAAATCTTAAATACAGGTTTTTAGATGATACCAATAAAATTCCTGTTATTATTAGTGCTAAACATTCAGGAGAAGAAGAAGAAGAACTCATGAGGATACTTAAGGAGCATCGCCAGGCCTTTGGGGTACTCAATGGATGACTTGAAGGGCATTAGTCCCATGATAGCCGTCCATCGCATATTCATGGAAGAAGGTGCTAAACCAGTTGCAGAATTCAGTAGAAGACTGAAGCCTGAAATGAAAGAAGTGGTAAGAAAATAAATTGTACGCCTATTGGACACAGGTATAATCTATCATGTTAAAGAAAATGAATGGGTAAGTCATGTTCACTGTGTTCCTAAGAAGGGCGGTTTTACTGTTGTTCCTAATGAAAACAATGAATTGATACCTACTAGAACAGTTGTTGGGCATAGGATGTGTATAGACTTCAGGAAATTAAACAAAGAAACTAGGAAAGATCACTATCCATTGCTGTTCGTAGATCAAACTTTAGAAAGGTTAGCAAACCATACTCATTTTTGTTACTTGGAAAGATACTCTGGTTTCTCTCAAATAGCTGTTCATCCGGATGACCAACTTAAAAGAACTTTCATAAATCCTTACGGTTTACATGCTTACCGACGTATGCCCTTTGGTTTATGTAATGCTCCAGCTACTTTTCAAAGATGCATCACTGCTATTTTTGCTGATTTTATAGAACTTATAATGGAAGTATTTATTGATGACTTTTCTGTCTATGGAACTTCGTTTACTAGTTGTTTAGATAATCTCAAAAGAGTTTTTCAGCATTGTGAAGAAACTAATCTCATTCTAAACTGGGAGAAGTGCCATTTTATGGTCAAACAAGGTATAGTCCTTGGACACCAGGTATCAGGTAAGGGAATTGAAGTTGATAGAGCTGAGGTTGAGACAATAGAGAGAATGCCACCACCTAGGGATATTAAAGGTATAAGAAGTTTTCTTTGTCATGTGGGTTTTTATAGAAGGTTCATTAGAAATTTCTCTGGAATATCTAAACCTTTGACAAACCTCTTGCAAAAGGGAATGGGATTTAATTTTGATGATAAGTATCTTTAAGCCTTTGATAAACTCAAAAATGCTTTATCTCGTGCTCCTATTATTAAACCACCTATCTAGGAAACAACCTTTGATTTAATATGCGAAGCTAGTGAAGATGTAGTAGGAGTAACTCTAGGACAACATATTGGTCATAGATTTAATATTATACATCATGCTAGTAGAACTCTCAATGGTGCCCAAAAGAACTACCCTAAGGAAGAAAAGGAACTTTTTGTTGTATTTTTCTCTTGTGATAAATTTCGTTCCTATATAGTTGATCCAAAGGTAAGAGTTCACATGGATCATGACGGCTTAAAAGAACTCCTTGAAAGGAAATACCATAAGCCAAGGCTGATCCGTTGGATTCTTTCACTTCAAGAATTTGAGTTGTAGATTATGCAGAGACAAGAAAAAAAGATGTTGGATACAGTGTCCATGATTGCAGGGTTACCGGGCTGCGGTACCAAAGTTCGCGGGCGAGTGCACCGCGCTACCTAAGTTGCCCGAAATTGTCGCGTATCGAAATGTTGGGCCGCCAACTACTGAGAGGGGCCATTTCGATGCAAACTCATATCACCCCTACCAAATCCAAACATTCCGTGAAACTGCCCCGTGAAGTAGACGGTCGGGACCCTCATGTCAGTAATATTTCCGTGACGCGAGCGCCAACGCGGCAACCACGTAGGCGAAACGAGAGACTAAAGGAGCATGGTGCGTTGACCAAATTCACAAATCCACTCCCTCCCTCCTTTTGCATGAACCCTAGCACCGGCGGCATCGAAATCCTCTCTCCAACCAGAATGATCTCTTCGGGCATTTGACTTCGGGCGCCAAGTTGCTGCACCTACTCGCTACTACTGAGCTCTAATGCCGAATGTCGTGTCAGCCGTTGCGACGACCTAGCCCGCCTCTACCGCCGACGAGCTGAGCAGCGCGAAGGATGGCAGATCCATTTGCTGAGGAAGAAGTACTTCTGGCTAATTGCGGGTGAGATACTCTTCTCTTTGCTATTCGCACTACCTATAACTGCTAGCTGGCTATTGGCATTATAGAGATATATCGAACATAGAATTGTTTGCTAGCACGAGGCTGACAAACAATGCTTATCTTTTGTCTCCAATTTTTTGTCAACTAGGATCTCCGCTGAACCCAAATACACAGTTCGGGTCACCATCTACAGCTACCACATTAAATTAGCAGATGGGAAGAGCACGTGGAAACAAGCTCACAATCTGAAGATGGAAGTAGCGCCTGTGCAATTATGCACTATCCCTGGTTTGGTTGCTGCTGTGCGTGAACTTGCTAAAATGAGGCCAGAGAAGACTGCACGGTTCAGCATCCTCGATGAATGAGGCTTCCAGGTTCCTGTAGCGTGTGAAAGTCAGCTAATTGGGTTGATGAAATAGCATGCTGGGCTTCGCGTGGTTATGCTGATGTGTAACATATTGGATGAGGAAGCTCCTGCTACTGGGAGTCGCCCAACTATTATTGGACAGGGTGGTCTAACTCGAACCCCTGCTGTTGTTGAGCAAAATGTGGTTCCTCGTCCGCGACATGCTTCTGTCAGGCAACATCCTCATAGGAGTCCCCGTATTGTCGTTGTGGAAAACTCTGCTCTGGAATCTGCTGGTACTGGTCGTCCCCCTCTCCGTGCCCGTGTTGCTGCGGCTGCTGCTCACCCAATCCATACCGCTATTGAGAAAACTAAGGCTTCTGGAGGCTGCCCCGCTGTTGTTGCCAAGACCGCCGCCTTGTGTGTTGCTCCTCCTCGAAACCGTCCTCAAGTTGTGCGAACCCGTGCTCTGGAATCTGCTGGTACTGGTCGTCCTCGTGTTGTTGTTGATCTGGCCGCTGTTGACCCAATCCCTGCCGCTGTTGAGCAAACTAAGGCTTCTGGAGGCTACCCCACTGTTGTTGCAAAGACTGATGCATGTGTCCTCCTCGAACACGTGCTCAGGTTCAGCGAGCTACTGGTCTAGAGCTAGATCATGGTCTAGACTCTGCTAGCACTCGAAACACTACTGTTGTGGGAACTACTCCTAATCGTCGATGTGGCATGGTAGAAGCTGATCCTATTGTGGCTATCGTTAGAAGGGGCCCTGCCTGTCCACCATGTAATGTAGCTCCCGCTGCTAAGGGCCCTCGCCTTGCTCCTGGTCCTGGTACTTCCACCGAGGTTGATCCAGCTAACGATGACACTGGTGATGGCGGCGGTGGCATTGGGACTGGGTCTGATGGTGTCGCTCCACCTCTCGAACCTCTCAGAGGTTTCTATCCTGAAGAACCTTATGATGGCAAAGTAATCGTTCATATCGGTGTTGCGGATTATACTGCAAAATTAGATGATGGCACAGAAAAATTCTATGACGAGTTTGATGTAATCCTTGGCAGATACGATCCTAAAGTGGTAGAGTTATCTGACCTGATGGCATCGTTACGTGTGAAGGTGCTGTGGGGGTCCTCCCAGGAAGCACGTTTGTTATATTTTGGTTACAGGAGCAAAAAGGCTATCGAAGTGAAAGATACCAGGGATTTAGTCGTATCGTTTACAAGGAAACCTTATAGAGGTGAAGTGTACTTCCACTTGATAGTGCAAATGGTTGGAGAGTAATTGGAACTCGACAATAGAGATGATGGACTTTTACAAGGCATGCGTGACCTGATCCATGGCATCACTGGGGCTGGTGCGACTGAGGGTAGCTGCGAACAGAGGAGAGTCTTACAGAGGAGCGTCATAAAGAGGAGCAGGAAGAGCATCCCCAGAAAGGGCACCCCGAAGAAGAATGTCACCAAGGAGACCATGCCAGAGAAGAGGACGCCCAAGAGTCTCACGAAAAAAGGCACCACCTTGCAGAGTACACCCCTGAGATCCAGTCAAAATGCCACACCAAACGGTAGAAGCAAAAACGCTAAGAGGGCTAGCACGGTGGTGAACACTCCCAGGAGTGGTAGCAAAGAGGCGAAGATGGTCAGCACGGAGGCTACCACACCTAGTGGGAGCAGAAAAAATACTAATTTGGAGCGGAACACGCCGCTGTTAGGGAATAATACCAGCACGAAGGAGAACACGCCCAATAGTAGCAGCAAAAGGGCAAATTTGGAGCGGAACACGCCGCTGAGGTCAGGCACTAATGCCAGCACGAAGGATAAGACACCCAATAGTAGCAGCAAAAGGGCTAATTTGGAGCGGAACACGCCGCTGAGGTTAGGCAATAATGCCAACACGAAGGAGAACATGCCCAATAGTAGCAGCAGAAGGGCTAATTCGAAGAAGAACACGCCGCAAAGGACAGGTAATAATGCCAGCACCCTGGAGCCAACACCCGTGAGGGGAGGCAGTAAGGAGATCACACCCAAGAGCGGCAGCAAAAAGCCTAGTTCGATGGGGAATAGAACGCATATGTCAAGCCCTACTGATATCATCAGGAAAGATTACATCAGGAAGGAGGATGTACACAGGAAGAGCAAGAGGGTTTTGTACAGTCAAGATGAAATTGATTCTGACTGTTGTTTGTCCACTAAAGTACCTGGGATGCATACAAACGTAAGACAACCCCATGTGGTTGCAGAAGAACCAACCGAGTGTCTTGGAGAAAACAGAGTTGCCGGTGAGGTGGATTTGGGCAATGTTCCGGTCCATCCGGGTGGAGACGATGGTGCAGCCCCACCCATGGGAGTCAATATGATGTGTGCAGTACTAGGCATTAGAGATGATGGTGAGGATTCTGAATCAGATGAAGAAGAAGGCACTATAGAGGATCAAGAATCTGGTGATGATGAAATAGACAAGGAACTTAACAATGAGGCTGGTATTCCAGTCGATGATTGGGTGTTGAAGTAGAAGAAATGAAACATGACCACGAGTATCCTATAATTTCGGTCGGCACCGAGTTCAGGAGCATGCATGAGTTCAGGATGTCGTTCCGACATTTTTGTATCAAGGGGGAGTTCGACGTTTATCGACTGAAGAACACTGCCCATAGGTAGTAGGCCGTTTGCAAGTTAACGTGGATGAATGGACGGGCCGAGGTACATTGTCCATGGAGGATCACATCAAGAGTCTTACTTGCGTCGAATGCAATTAGCATACTTGATGGGGATATGCCAAAGGGGGTATGCCCAGCAGGATGTTCCGATTGGCCGAAGGGCCTGCAAGTGGGCCTGAAGGACGGCGACTGGAGTGCAACTGAAGGAAAGGCCTGGCGACTGGAGACTAAAGGCCCAGAAGTGTACTTGAAGCCTAGTCGGATTAGGTCAAAAGCCTCTGAGTCCATATCTGGCTCAGTTTTAACTTGTAAACCCTAGCGAGGTGACTCCTATATAAACCTCCCTAGGGTATCCTTAGGACTTACGTTCCATCATACACCCCCTCAAGCGACTCGCTGCTTAGACACCGAGCTCGCCACCCCTGTAACTCGCTCTCCATTAATCCAATCTAGAAGGAGTAGGTCTTTACCCTCTGGGGGAGGGCAAACCTGGGTAAACCATGTGCATCCGCCCCCATCTCGCACCGCAGATGGCCGTCAGCTCTTCCGCACATTATAATCTGCCAGTAGCAGCGACTCCCGTGGCCATTTCCACGACAGTGGCACCCACCGTGGGGCATAGCAGGACTGGCCTGAGTTCTGCGGCGAGACCCTATTCGCCGATCGACCGGCCGCTTGCCACCGGCCGCATGATCGCCATCGGTGGGATCTTACAGATCCTGCCCAACAGCTACATCCCGGCATCACGCCCGGTCACTCACGGCGCGGTGATGCCGGTCGGCTCCATCAACCTCTTCGTCGGCTTCACCGGCGCGGTCGAGCCAGCTGCAACGGTGATCGTCGGTGGATCGCCGCTGCACCGCGATCTCCTCTCGGAGGAGCAGGTCCGCTCCATCAAGAGCCTCGTCACCGAGTACGAATCGACCGCCAGCGACGCAGCCGAGACCAACGCCGCCACCAACGGCGAGGCCCTAAACGACGACGCCAACTCTGCGACCCCTGCCTCGATCGACGGATCTATCACCACCGCATCACAAGAGGACTCCATCACGCAAGTCTCCAACCAGGAGGATTTCGAGGACCCTTCCATCCTCGGGATCTTCGATTCTAATTCCGGCTCGGAGTCGCCTAAAGACTTCCGCACCAGATCCAATCGCTTTAACACGATCTACATGGCGGGCAGCACGGCCGCCCCGCCAGATCCGTTCTCCACGCAGATCCCTCCGACTGCTACGGCCACAGAGGTGGAGGAAGCCCGCCTGCGACTCACATAGGCACAACGCAACGAACTCGCCGAGCGCGAGAAATACCGCCTCGAGCGGGAAATAGCGCGGGAGCTATCGCTCTATCACCAGCGCCGCATCAGGACCCGCCTGAACTCCAACGTCCAGGGCCGCGTCCTGAACTTCAACGACGAAAGCGACCCCGCACGCGCGGCCGAGCGCGAATAATGCGAGAACACGCTGCCAGGCGGAAGCAACCCCGCGAGACCACCACCCGGCGCACCGGCGACCGGAGCCCCTCCACCACCCATTGGCCGCGCGCCCCCGCCGGACCAACCGCGGATCATCATCTCGCCTCAAGCCCGCGACGCCAACGGACTACCACTCTACTCCACCCCGATGGACAATGTCGTCGCGGCAGACACCGTGGTCGCCAACCTCGACGTCCAAGGTGATGGTGCGCTGCAGATCCAGTACCCCAAGGCCCTACTCGCTAGGGCCGTCGAGCAACATGCTGCGGGAGTCGACCCGCGGGGGCGGATGTATTCCCGTTCCTCAGCAAGCAGAGCGGAATCAAGCGGTCACCCTACCATCGCCAACGCATTGACCTGCCCTCCACCGTAGCCCCTGGCGAACCAGCCACGGGCCTCCAACCCCGCGCTGTCCACCAACGAGCCGCGACCGGCGAATAACACGGTCGCCGCCAACGGGCAGCCCATTGATGCTCGAACGAACATCATCAACAACCAGGCGTGGCGGGCGCGCCAGACCAACGACTTGAGGCACACCCTCACCAACCGCGGCGACCCGGAACCAAGAGGCTCGCTCAGTCGAGTCGGACCGCAATGCTTTGGGCCCATGATCCATGGGGAAAAATACCCTGCCAACTTCAAGGGTCCCAAGGAGATCGAAAACTACGATCCAACGTACGATCCTGCTGTCTGGCTAGACACATACCTCATGGCAATGGGCATCTCCAGCCACACTGACCTGCTCGCCGCTCGCTACCTCCCCCTGATGATGGAGGGTGCGACTCGGCAATGGATCAACACCCTCCCCGCCGACATCATCGATTCCTGGGAAGAAATGCGGGACGCCTTCATCAGGCACTTCGAGGGCTCCTACAACCGCGCCACCACCATAGAAGACCTGGAGCAATGCATCCAGGGACAACGTGAGTCGACTCGCCGCTGGATTCAAAGATGGCAAGAACTATGGATAAACGCCTCCGGCATCCACCTAGATACGGCGATACATTGCTTCAAGAATGCGTGCCGGTACGAACCCCTGGTCGCTAAGATCAAGAGGGTCTACTGGATGCTCGACAACATCCCTGACCTCCTCGAGATTGCCAACCGCTACGCGGAGGAGGACCCCAACCAAGACTCTGATGACGAGTCAGGAGGAAGACACCGAACCAACATCCACGATAGCGGGCGCCAACGCGACATGCACTACAGCAACACCCGCATCACCGGCATGCGCCACACGGACGGGCGAGTAGACTTCGTCGCCAACGCTGGCTACAGCCAGCGTGACCCCAAGAGCTACCGCCGCAATGGAGGAAATTACCGCGGCAGCGGAAACTACCGCTCCAATAATACAGCGGGGCCGAATTTCGACTCCGCTTCCCTGCTCAATCAGCCCTGCATCTACCATAGCAGGGAGGCAAAACCCACCACCCACACCACCGCGGATTGCCACTCTCTCAAAGAGATTGAAAAGGCGAGGCGAGCAAGGGAGGACTGATACGTCCATTTTGCATCACTATTCTATGTCTTAATTCACTATTATTCATTGATATATTTCATATTGAGAGGTGATACTTATGTTATTTCATCTATTTTTGCATGGTTGATGACTTTTGGAGCATGGACCGCTACAGTCAGGATTCTGATGGAAAAGGTGCTGTTTGGAGGCAAAATTCATGAAGATCAAAAAATCCGAGAAAATATACGGAAATCCTATTTTTCTAGAAGACTAAGGATGCCAGAAGATGGAGTGGAGATGGGCCACAGGGGCCCACACCACCCCATGGTGCGGGCAGGCCTAGGCCGCGCCTGGAAGTGGTGTGGCCGCCCTGGCCCACTCCAGCCTCTCCCCTCTGGCGTATATCAACCTCATGAAACCCTAAGACTCAGGGAGCAACCACAGAAAGATTTCGCCGCCTCTGCAGGGCAGAAAACACCGAGAGAGAAAGATCTCTCCGGCAGACAGATTTCTGCCGGGGGAATTCCTTCCCGGAGAGGGGAGATCGTCGCCATCAACACCACCATCAAGCTGGACTTCATCAGGATCATCATCATCATCATCACCATCATCACCATCAGCACCCTCATCACCATCTCCATATTGCTGTAACAATTGCGTTGAATCTTGCTATAGTTCATAGGGGAAACTTTCCCGGTGTTGATTACTCTTTGTAGTTGATGCTATTGAGTGAACCATTGAATTATTGTTTATGTTCAGATTGTTATACATCATTATTCCATCTCTGATCATGATCCATATGATGTCTTGTGAGTAGTTCGTTTTGTTCTTGAGGACATGGGAGAAGTCTTGTTGTTAGTAGTGGAGTTATGTTGAGAAAGATTCAATAGATTGTTATTTAAGTTGTGGTGTACTTCTTCTAGTGGTGTCATGTGAACGTCGACTACATGACACTTCACCTATATGGGCCTTGGGGAATTCATTGTGTATTTGGCTACTAATCGTAGGGGTTGCTGGAGTGACAGAAACCTGAACCCCCGTTAGGAAACCATTGCACAAGGGACGTAAGTGTCTTAGAGTTTAAAGCTGTGGTTAGGTTTCTACCTTAATTACTTTCTTGTACTTACGAATGTTTGCAAGGGGTATAATCACAAGTATGTATTAGTCTTGGATGGGGTGGTACATTAGCACAGGTTCACCCACACAACACTTAGCAAGCTAAAGAAGATTAATCAACTATATGAAGCGAAAGCACTTGACAGTCTTCCCATGTGTCCTCGAGAATGTTTGGTCATCTTAAGTAATACAACCGGCTTGTCCTTTGCTACATAAAGGATTGGGCCACTTGCTGCATTTATTCCTACTGTCTTTTATTTACTCGTACTTTTTTTGCTTGCTTTATCAAAAAACCCTAAAAATCTGTTTGCTAAGTATTTGCAGAGAATTCCTAATCCATACCACTAGCCAGCACCTTCTGCTCCTTGTTGGGTTCGACACTCTTACTTATCAAAAATACTGCGATACACCCCCTATACTTGTGGGTCATCAAGACTATTTTCTGGCGCCATTGCCGGGGAGTGAAGCGCTATTGGAGAGTGGAACTGGTAAAGGAAACTTCTACTGTGAGTATTGTTTACTTCTGCTAGTTGCTTTATTTTTGTTATGGATAATTCGCTGAGTTTCTTATTTGGTAATGCTACTACCACTGCTAAGGTAGTAGATAAACCACCACCTACTGAGAATGATGTTTTCAAAATACCTACAAGAATTATTGATCGTGTTATGGATAACTACTATGTTGAGGATGGAACTGTCCATCCCGGTGATCATTTGCTCTTTATATACGAATTATGCGGGTTGTTCAAGTGTGTAGGTATTACTACAGATCAAGTTAAGAAGAAGTTATTCTCATTATCACTGAAAGGAAGAGCTGAGGAATGGTATAAGCTGCTAAAGAATGGTCAAGCTCTGGAATGGGAGGAAATAGTACCACTCTTTTATTCAAAGGTTTATCCTCCTAGTGAGATTCATAAAGATCGGAACCAAATATACAATTTTTGGCCTCTTGATGGAGAGAGTACAGCTCAAGCTTGGGGGAGATTGAAGTTACTAATGCTCAAATGTCCCATTCATGAGCTCCCCAACAATATTATTATCAATAACTTTTATACAAGGCTCCCTCTACATGATAAAGATTTATTGGATGCTTCTTGTACTGGATCATTCACTCGCATGGAAGAAGAAGCTAAATGGGATCTTCTGGACCGTATTCAAGACAATGCTGAAGCTTGAGAGAATGAGAAAGGTAGAAAGTCAGGTATAAATTATGATTATGAATGTATTGAATCTTTTATGGGAACTGATGACTTTCAAAATATTAAAAATGCTTATGGTCTAGATTCTCAAGCTATTGCTTCTTATTTTAAGGCTTTTGCTTCCTATATTGAAGTGCCTAAAAAGAAGTGGAATAAGTATCATGAACCTTATAAAGATGTTGCTAAGAGTGTTCTTGTAAGAAATACTGGAGTTTATACTGCTAATCATGTTTTACCTGAACCTTATATTGAGAAAATGCCTTTTCCAGTTAAGGTAAAGGAACATTCTATGATAGCTAGTATGGTTAATGAAAGTACACATAAAGCTGTTGAACCTGATAAACAAATGGTTGATGAACCTATAATAGCAAGTGTGAAAGACTTTGTCACTAAATAAGAAAAAGAGGGACACACTATCCTTTGTAAGGATACCTCTAATATTGTTTCACATAGTAGTGTTATGAGAGCTAGTATTCCCGTGTTTTCTGTTAGAATAAGTGATCATTGCTATGATGGTCCTTGTGATAGCTATATTGTTAAGTTTATGCATGATATTGAAAGCTACTATGAGAGAGGGAAAAGTATTCTTATGTATCTCAATAATATCAAGTTTCCTCGCTTTATGCTGAAAGTTTTTATGTTGCACTTCTTTTGCCTTCTTATGCAAGTTGCCTCTGGTTTCAAGAACTTCTTTGTTTACAAAATTCCCTTGCATAGGAAGTGGGTTAGACTTAAATGTGTGTGTGTTTTTGCTTCTTAATGCTCTCTTTCATTTCAATCATATCCCTATGAGAGCTTCTTCAAAATTATCATGCCCATCTTAATGGCTATAAAGAAAGAGCTTTATGGGAGACAACCCAATTTGTTTTTGCTTTCAGTTTGTTTTTGTTTCTTTGAGTCTTGGAAGTTATTACTTCGGTAATAACCGCTCTTTATCCGTTTTGTTTGGTTTTTGTGTCAAGATCAACCTCTAATGAGAGAGAAGTAAGATTTGGGGAAGTTGCTGTCCTGAAACAGATTTTTGTGCTTCACCGTAAAAATTCGTGAGAGATCTCTGTATGTCGGATTGATCTTTAATATTTTGTGCTTCTGCCCCAGGTTGTTATTTAACTTTCGTTTGTTTTACACTTTTTGATTTGAGCAACAGAAGATTTTCGAAAAAATTGATCTTTACCTGCTGGTCTGTTTTTGACAGATTTAGCCACTCTTGCATTTGCTTCTTTATTCGATCTCCTTTTTGAATTCTTTTTGGGTTTTCGGAAGGAGTTACTTCAGTAGCTTTTGTTTTGATGGTTTTAAGTTGAATATTGGACTCAAAGGGTTTTATCACTTCACTTATACTAATGTTGCTAATGAGAATTGTGTGAAGTTTTGTGTGAAAGAAATTTCCAAGAAGTGGAGACAATGGTGTAATAAGGAAGAGAAGGGTTTTATGACTCAAGTAATAAGTGTATGAAGATGAAGATATTGATGTTATTCAAGTGGTGACTCCGAAAGAATCTACTAGATACCAAATTCAGAGACCTGCAGAGTCTGTTTTCATATAGGTAACAGTTCTGGTAAGAAAAGTTCCGCGAAAATACTATCCAACTATATTTTTGCAGTTTTTAGTCAATAAGGAAAGTTACGAAGCGAAAAAGGGACGGAAACAGAGCCAGGGTGGCCCACACCACCCCATGGCGCGAGCCCACCCCTGGCCGCGCCACCAGGTGGTGAGGCCACCCAGGACTCCGCCTCCGACTCGTTTTCTCCCAATACCTTCCTTTTGATATGAAACTTCATAATATATAACCCCCCGGATCTTCCGAGGTCCGTATATCGTGTTTTCATCGTGTTTTTGTTTCGATCTGTTTCTGCCAGGTAAAATCTCAGATTTGTAGCCTCAATGTCTTCCACTGGATTAGTTAAGGGAGATTCCTTGGAAGATATCATCAACCCATACATGAGAGAATTGAAGATTCATCCCAAGGAGTTATTGCTCGAAGGTGGGGAGGTTCGAATTAAATAGGTTCAAGGCCCTAAAGGTGAAGGAAGTCTGGAGGACAGGATGGAAGCATTGGAATAAGAAGTCTTTAGGTACAAGAAGATGGCGGAGCGCGAAGTGGATATCATCCATAAGATTTGTTCCGAACTCATCACTGAGCACCAAAAGGAGACTGCTGAACTCAAAGACGAAGTCCTCACACTCCGCCAAACAACCAATGAACTACAAGCACAGTTCTATGATGTTCAAAATCAAAACTGTGAGTATGAGGCTAGATTTAAACTCATAAGTGCTGCTGCAAGTTTCAGGATGTTGGAAACCATGATGTCCTTTGTTGATGGGAAGCCTTTACCTTGGAAGACGGATGAAGATGAGAGGATACCACCACCACCTAAGGAGTAATTCTTCATCAGGTTTGGCATCCCCTTGGTTTGTTCCAAGCTTGGGGGAGTGCCGCGGTATCACATCACTATCTTCTATTTTTTTACCTTATTAAGTAGAGTCATATCATGAATAGAGGAGTTATTATGTAGTATGGTTTGCATTATGGAAGTGTCCCCTCTCTCGTTATATATGTATCCCTTGGTGTGAGTTGCCGTTATGGAATATTAATGAGAAGTTCTATCATTCACTCTTTTGCAATAGCTTATATTAGTTTTCAATTCGTGGTTATATGATTGATCTTGTTGTTAGTATTGGTAGCACTCTGGGATCATTGAGTTAATTTTGTTGGTTTTGGCAAACCTGGCTCGGTCAGTAGCAACACTATTTTTGAGAGTTGAATGAAAAAGATAGAAGTACTCTAGAGAAAAATAATTTCATCATCTTTCTTTCTTGATTTGCTCATAAGTCTAGTATTCTCTAGTTAAGATCTTTTGTGCTTCCAAGGAAGATTGCATGTTTGTCTTTATCACTTGTATGTTTGTTTGTTTCCTTCAACTCTTATACTTGCTACCCAGCCTTGCTAGCCAAAAACCTGTACTGAGAGGATCTCTTCTCGTGCATCCACCTCCTTTAAACCAAAACCTTTGCCATTTTTGTCCACCATACCTACCTAGTAGCATTATTGCTATTCCAAGTAAATTCTTGTTTTATCTACCTCCCAAATTAAACTTGTTATGTGAAAATTAGTGATTAAAGCTCTCACGAACTTGATGGCACACTTTACTTTCTTGCACTTAATAAACTTGAACCATTGTGCTCACCTATGTTGCATATATGCTTGCGCTTTGTAAGTTGTGAATTAGCAGAACCATGCTGTCATGGGGAACGCTTTCAACATTGCACTGGTACTTTGTACCAAGTTGATATCATGTTCTTTTGTCTATGGATGTCGTCGGTGTGAAATGAAAGGGGAGCTTGTAAGTCCATGGAGTTATGCATGTGTGTTAGATAAACGCCTGGGCTGCTGGTCTAATCCATGCTGACATGGTGGAAACCTGCAGCGTAACCATAACGAGTATCTATGCTTGTTGTCTGCTTGCCTTGTCATTTTGATATGGGGATTCTTCCGTATCATCGGGCAAGGGGTACCCCGTTGGTGGTTCTCTATGATACACATATGCTTACGATGACAAGAACTTACCGGTGACTAAACTTGAGTAGCATGAGGAGCGGCCCTCGTATTCAAGGGACATGAGATTCTCAACTTACAACTTGTCAATGCATATCCTCATTTTTGATCACTTTAACCTTAATCACCTAAAGATGCCTATGATAGGGCAATGAGAGCTGAAAGCTAGTAAGTATCATAATTTTTGGGAGCTCTTTATGAGACTTGCAATCCCTTCTTCTCTCTTTGAAGGGCCTTTCTTTCACTTTGTAGTTGAGTCAGTAAACCTACTCCCTTCTATCTCAGCAAGTATCTTGAGTTGTTGTGTTTCATTCATTCATATGATGATTTATTCACTCATGTTTCTTATGTTCCTTGTTTTTCACATTGCTCTTATCTTGATGTTTACTACTTTGAAAGCTATCATTGAAAAACCAGTTATTTGTGAACTCCAGCAAATTATCAACTATTCTTCGACCAGGAGCTAAGTTTGCCATTACCAATTATGATTCACTTTATGCATCTTTATTGTGTTTCCTTTACTTATTACAAGTTGAGTTATATAATAGTGAGTTGTCTTATATTATGATCTATGTATTTGATGAATGTGATGCTTCTTGTCCGTATTCTTTTATCGACTCTTCACTCCATAAACCTGAGGTCATGTTTATTGAGCTCAGTTTCGCTTGGGGACAAGCAAAGTCTAAGCTTGGGGGGAGTTGATACGTCCATTTTGCATCACTATTCTATGTCTTAATTCACTATTATTCATTGATATATTTCATATTGAGAGGTGATACTTATGTTATTTCATCTATTTTTGCATGGTTGATGACTTTTGGATCATGGACCGCTGCAGTCAGGATTCTGATGGAAAAGGTGCTGTTTGGAGGCAAAATTCGCGAAGATCAGAAAATCCGGGAAAATATACGGAAAATTCTATTTTCCCAAAAGACTAAGGATGCCAGAAGATGGAGTGGACGTGGGCCATAGGGGCCCACACCACCCCATGGCGCGGGCAGGCCTAGGCCACGCCAGGAGGTGGTGTGGCCACCCTGGCCCACTCTAGCCTCTCTCCTCTGGCGTATATCAACCTCCCGAAACCCTAAGACTCAGGGAGCGACCACATAAAGATTTCGCCACCTCTGCGGGGCGGAAAACACCGAGAGAGAAAGATCTCTCCGGCAGACAGATTTCTGCCAAGGGAATTCCTTCCCGGAGAGGGGAGATAGTCGCCATCAACACCACCATCAAGCTGGACTTCATCGGGATCATCATCATCATCATCATCACCACCATCATCACCATCAGCACCCTCATCACCATCTCCATATTGCTGTAACAATTGGTTGAATCTTGCTATAGTTCATAAGGGAAACTTTCCTGGTGTTGATTACTCTTTGTAGTTGATGCTATTGAGTGAACCATTGAATTATTGTTTATGTTCAGATTGTTATACATCATTATTCCATCTCTGATCATGATCCAAATGATGTCTTGTGAGTAGTTCGTTTTGTTCTTGAGGACATGGGAGAAGTCTTGTTGTTAGTAGTGGAGTTGTGTTGAGAAAGATTCAATAGATTGTTATTTTAGTTGTGGTGTACTTCTTCTAGTGGTGTCATGTGAACGTCGACTACATGACACTTCACCTATATGGGCCTAGGGGAATTCATTGTGTATTTGGCTACTAATCGTAGGGGTTGCCGGAGTGACAGAAACCTGAACCCCCGTTAGGAAACCATTGCACAAGGGACGTAAGGGTCTTAGAGTTTAAAGCAGTGGTTAGGTTTCTACCTTAATTACTTTCTTGTACTTACGGATGTTTGCAAGGGGTATAATCACAAGTATGTATTAGTCTTGGATGGGGCGGTACATTAGCACAGGTTCACCCACACAACACTTAGCAAGCTAAAGAAGATTAATCAACTATATGAAGCGAAAGCACTTGACAGTCTTCCCATGTGTCCTCGAGAACGTTTGGTCATCTTAAGTAATACAACCGGCTTGTCCTTTGCTGCATAAAGGATTGGGCCACTTGCTTCATTTATTCCTACTGTCTTTTATTTACTCGTACTTTGTTTGCTTGCTTTATCAAAAACCCCTAAAAATCCGTTTGCTAAGTATTTGCAGAGAATTCCTGATCCATACTACTAGCCAGCACCTTCTGCTCCTCGTTGGGTTCGACACTCTTACTTATCAAAAATACTGCGATACACCCCCTATACTTGTGGGTCATCAAGGACCCCAACGTCAACCCACCCCGGGACAATGAGAATGCTGGAGGCTTCGGCAACACCGTTGGCTCGCTACACACCTTCACCGGACTCGGCACCAAGCATGAAAGGAAGGTGCTCGCCCGTGTAGTCACCGTCAATGCGGTGACACAGGTCGACATCCCACGCTTCCTCAACTGGTCCGAGCATAGCATCACTTGGAGTCGCGAGGACCATGCCCCCAGAATCGAGTACCTAGGGCGAGGCGCCCTGGTGGTCAGGCCCAAAGTGTCTGATTACTGGCTACCCAAGACATTGATGGACGGCGTGAGCTCCATCAACATCATGTACCTGGACACGTTCAAGAGGCTACAGCTCCCAGAGTCGGCAATCCAGCCGACCCTGACAACCTTCCACGGTATCATCCCCGGTCGGAAGGCATACCCGATTGGAAAAGTGACGCTAACCGTCACCTTCGGCACACCGGCGAACTACCGCACCGAGTGAACCGAGTTCGAGCTGGTGAACTTCCACAGCCCCTACCACTGCGTGCTGGGACGCCAGACGTTTGCCAAATTCGTGGCGACCCCCCACTACGCGTACAACATGATGGAGCTCCCAGGGCCAAGCGGCATCATCACTATCCACGGCGACCCCGACATGGCTGTGGAATGCGAGGACAAAGGAGCCGAGCTCGCCGACACCGTCATCGCTGCGGAGACCGACCACACGGAGGAGCTTGCGAAATACGCGGGAAACATCAACAAGGATGACCCCACCATCCTGAAGAAACCAATCGCCATGAACTCCACGTTCGAGGCGACCACGCACACCCACACCGTCGAGCTCGTCCCGGGCGACTCCAGCCAGACAGTCACCATCAGGGCGCATATGAGCCCCGCATAGGAAAGCGCGCTCATCGGGTTCCTCCGTGAGAACCGTGACATCTTCGCATGGAAGCCATCTGACATGCCAGGTGTCCCGAGGGAACTCGCTGAGCACAAACTCAACACTGACCCCAAAGTGCGACCAGTAAAGCAGTCGCTATGGCCCTTCAATGAAGAGCGCCGTCGAGCAATCGCCAAAGAAGTACAGCGCCTGCTAGCCGCAGGCTTCATTCGGCCAATCAAATACTCCAAGTGGCTGGCAAACCCAGTCCTGGTTCTAAAAAATAACAACACATGGAGAATGTGTATCGACTACACCAACCTCAACAGCGCCTGCCCGAAGGAGGAGTTCGTCCTACCGCGCATCAATCAGATCATCGACTCGACCGCGGGATCGGAGTCGCTGTGCTTCCTCGATGCTTACTCTGGTTACAACTAGATCAAGATGGCAGTCGAGGATGAGGACAAGACGACATTCATCACGCCATTCGGCGCCTTCTGCACGGCCATGACGTTCGGCCTCAAGAACGCCGGCGCCACATACCAGAGATGCATGCAGGAGTGCCTAGCAAGCCAAATTGGCCGCAACATTCACGTCTACATCGACGACATGGTGGTAAAATCCACCCGCCAGGACGACCTGCTCGACGACCTGGCCGAAACCTTCGCAAACCTGCGGAGGTACAACATCAAGCTGAACCCCAGAAAATGCACCTTCGGCGTCCCCACCGGACAGCTCCTGGGATATGTAGTCTCCAAGCGAGGCATCAAAGCCAACCCCACCAAGATCGACACCATCGCGCGACTCGGGAAACCCGAGTGCCTGCGCGACGTCCAGAAGTTGGCAGGGCGAGTCGCAGCCCTCAGTCGCTTCATCCCCCGACTAGGCGAGAAGGCAATGCCCCTCTATCGCCTGATGCGCAAGAACCCCATGTTCCAATGGGACGCAGAGGCCGATGATGCACTCAAAGCGCTCAAAGAAGTGCTACTCGCGGCTCCACTCCTCGCTGCTCCACTCGACAATGAGCCAATGCTCGTCTACCTCGCGGCCTCCACTCGAGTCGTCAGCGCCGTGATGGTCGTCGAACGACCGGAGGAGGGCAAGGAGCGCCTCATACAATGCCCTGTCTACTACATCAGCGAAGTCCTGATAGATTCACGACAGCGCTACCCACAGTACCAGAAACTGGTGTACATGGTATTCCGAGCTCAGCGGCGACTCCCACACTATTTCTAGGAGCACCCGATCACGGTGGTCTCCTCCGCACCTCTGCAGGACATAATACGCAATCGCGAGGCGACCGGGCGACTCGCCAAGTGGGCCGTCGAAATCGGCGTCCACAACATCAAATACGAGCCCCGCAGAGCGATCAAGTCATAAGCCCTAGCTGATTTCCTCGCAGATTGGGAAGAAGCACAGTAGCCGGAGAAGCTCCCGTACCTCCACAACTGGTCGCTTCATTTTGACGGCTCCAAGAACGCCGACGACGTAGGGGCAGGGTTCATACTAACTTCTCCCAAAGGAGACAAGCTCCGCTACGTGCTCCACCTCAACTTCAAGCCCTGCACCAACAACATGGCAGAATACGAGGCCCTCCTTCACGGCATGAGAGCCGCTAAGGAGATGAACATCAACTGCTTACGATGCTATGGCGACTCCGACCTAGTCACCGGCCAGGTCGCCGGGACATGCGACGTCGTCTCTCCAAGAATGATCGCATACCGCCAAGCGGTAGACCAGCTGGGAGGACACTTTGACAACTATTCCGTCGAGTGGATTGACAGAAGCAAGAATGAGGAGGCAGACGCCCTTTCCCGCATTGGGTCGGCCCGACAAGCGCCACCAGCAGGCGTCTTCCTCGACATCATCCACAAACCTTCTGTCAGCCCACCAAAGGAGATCGACGTCGGGATACCGCTGCAACCAGAGCCGGCCCTAGTCGCCATGGTTGTGGAGCCTAGCGACTGGACAGCACCATACGTCGCCTTCCTGGAGCACAAGATCCTACCAAGCAATGAGACGGAGGCGCGAATGATCGTGCGCCGCTGCAAATCCTTCGTCATCATCAACGGCGAGCTCCACAGATGCAGCATGACTGGCGTGTTCCAGCGCTGCGTACAGCCAGAAGAAGGCCGCAAGATCCTCCAGGACATTCACGCTGGCGACTGCGGCCATCACGCCGACGCCAAATCGCTAGTCGCCAAGGCCATGCGGCATGGTTTCTACTGGCTCACCGCACACGTCGACGCCACCAATATCGTCCAGCGATGCGTCGGGTGCCAGAAGTACGCCCACCAGGCGCACCTCCCTGGTTCGGCACTCAAGACCATCCCCATCACATGGCCATTCGCCGTATGGGGCATGGACATGGTAGGCCCGTTCAAGAAGGCCCCATCTGGCTTCACACATCTCCTGGTCGTGGTCGACAAGTTCACCAAATGGGTCGAGGCCAAGCCAATCAAAAAGTGTGACGAAAAGACGACCACCAAGTTCTTACGCGAGCTCATTTATCGATACGGCTACCTGCACAGCATCATAACGGACAACGGCACCAATTTCGCCAAGGGGGCCATGGCGGAATTCTGTGAAGAACATGGCATACGACTCGACCTTGCTTCAGTCGCCCACCCAGAGTCGAACGGCCAAGCAGAACGCGCCAACCAGAGCGTCCTCCACGGGCTCAAGCCGTGACTCCAGGTGCCCCTCGAGCGCACCCCAGGATGCTAGGTCGACAAGCTCCCCTCCATAATATGGGGGATCCGCATGTTTGTCAATCGCTCCACCGGGTTCACACCCTTCTTCATGGTGTATGGCACCGAGGCCATAATGCCAACTGACCTGGAACACTATTCACCTCGAGTCGCCAACTACGTCGAGGCAACCAACGATGTCGCCTGCCAAGACAGTGTCGATCAACTCGACGAGGCACACGACCTGGCTCGCTCCCGCACCGCCATCTACCAGCAAGGACTCCGCTGCTACCACAGCCGCCGAGTCCGGACTCGCACCTTCTAGGAAGGCGACCTGGTCCTACAACTGGCCCAAGACAAGAATGGCATGCACAAACTCTCCCCCTATGGGAGGGACCATTTGCCATAGGGCGAGTCCTCGGCAACGATGCCTACTACCTCATCGACATACGGGGTGACGGCCAGCTCGAGGTCGGAAGGCCATGGAATGTAAACCTTCTCAAAAAGTTCTATACATAGAACCTCAAATTGTACTCAGCTGGCACATATAATGAAATTCGTTCGGATCACACAAATTGTGTCTACTCGCCATATTCTTGTGCCACTCGCACTCGTACAAATCAGCAATATGCTACTCACGGAAGTCAACCTTTGGTCGAGCGACCGGCATGGCTAAGTAGTGCGGCACAAGGACACCGGAAATACTCGGGCCTTGGGACGTCCACAAAAACGCCAAACCAGAGCCGCCATTGGAGTCGCCTAGCTCGACTGGCCCACCGGGCCAAGACAACCGGTATGCGCTTCTCACAGCGACCTGTCCCTCCCATCCTCGCACAAAGCGACTCGAACGGTTAAGTACCACGCACGGGGACTTCGCAAAACGGAAACCCCCACGCGGCTCGGGAACACACCAAGTAAGAGAGCTGCCTTGGACTCGCCCAGCGACTGGCTCTCCGAGCCAGGGGAAGAGACGCGTTACAAACAACGCACTAACAACTTGCAACAGGAACGCGCCCAATACGGTTGAGCACCATGCTCGGGGACTCGCCTACAAACAATCCCAATCGCGCTCGGGGACTCGCCCCTCAGAAGACCCGAGAGATAAAAAATGCACAACCAAAACAAAACACAAAAGTATACAATCGAGTTATACCCCATTAAAGGGTAGACGCGCTCGGGGACTCGCTCAATCAAAAATAAACACACCACACAATCCTGGTCGCAATACGAGTCGACTGACTCCCCTTGGCATATATTACAAAATGTCAATCATATTACATCAGTCGCCATTTGGCATACATTACAAACTGCCCAACTACATTGTCTATTCCATAGGTCCTGACGAAGAAGCACCACCACCCCCTTGACATGAACAAAAGGCTACCACGGGTTCGTCGGGTAGGTCGTCAGTGACTTCGACAACACCGACCAGAAGGGCTGCTCCGAATTCATGTCACGATGCTCCGGCTCGGGGTCGCCAGGCGCCAACACCGTCTCCTAGTACGGCAGAAGATCCCCCATCGCTAACATCCGATTGGCAAAAGGGGCGGCCTTCGCAGTCAGCTTCAGTACCTCCGACATCTCCACTATGCCGGTCGCTGATGGGTAGCCGTTGGTCACGTCGTCAAGGTCAAAATCATCGGGGAAGTGGGCGAGACCCAGGCTCAATGCCGTGGTGGCCCCGTGCCTGAACGCCGAGCGCGCTATCCACTCCATGACAATAGGCGCCTCCTCCAGATAGCGTCACACCTTCGTAAGCCCCCCAGGAATAACCTCGGTGGGGGACATGCCTTGAAGAACCGCTTGGACACATAGCGCCGAAGCCGTGGCCGCATTCACCATGGCAGTGACGCACTACGAAGCGCTGAAGATCTGAACCACCAGGTCGCTTTGCCCTATCACAGCTATAAAATCAGACGTTAGTGAAACTACAGACTTCCCTGATCAGGGACTCGCCAAACGAGTCAGGCAAAGGTGGAGACTCGCCGAGGAGTTTGCGGCAGTTCTCCGTGACATGCTTCTCCAAGGCGGAATGATTATTTCGCAGCCCCACGATGATCGAATCCGCGGACTTGCGTTCCTCCTCAGCCGCAGCGACAGCAGCCTTCGCTCGGTCCTCAGAAGAAACCGAAGCCGCTCTTGCCTCCTCCAAGTCATGGATCAGCAAGGGAATTCGCCCATTCGCCGCGTCCAGTTCGGCGACTGGAACATACCCTTCGCGGGCCTTGGAAATTGCAGCCGGGAGACCATCTGAAAGAAAAATCATCAGCCCGTCATACAACAACAGGTCATATATGAAAGAGAAAGGGAAAGAAAGGCAGGTACTTACCAATAGTTTCCTGGAGTCAATGGTTTGCCTCATGCGCTTCGCGCAAATCCTGTTTCAAGCGCTCCATTGCGGCCTGTCGGTCGGTCGATTCCTTTTGCAAACCCTGCAGAGACAACAATGTTCAGTACTTACCAAAGAACAATATCAAGTTCCCAGCCGCTGAAATTCAGCGACTAGGAACTCAGGGACTAGAAAGTAGAAGCAATTCAGTGCCTAGCCGCCGAAATTCAACAGCTAGACACTCGGGGACTGGACATACCTAAATGGCGGCGCCAAGCATTTTATGAAGCTCGCTGGCATCAGTCGACGGGACCGTGAAGGAGGTGCGCCCACGACGATACCCAATGTCTCCATCTACAACCTCCGGGCTCTGCGGAGACTGGTTGTCCGCCACACCTAGGAACCCCCTCGCCATGAAGAGAGGGAACGTCGCTGACGCCCTAGCCGGGACGCTAGTCGCCGAAGCCAGCGCTCCCATCCCAGGGGCGACCGCGACTGGCTCCGACTGTGCAGCCGTTGCCTCTTTGACGACTGCAGCTAGGTCGCTCCCCTTGTAGCTAGTCATCTCGGCGGAATCATCGGCACCGTCTCTTTGCCTCTTCACGCCTTCCACGCCCGCTGCAGGGTTGTTCGTCTGCGGTACCAAAGTTGGCAGGCCAGCGCATGGCGGTACCTAAGTTTCCTGAAATTACCGCGTTTTGAAAAGTTGGGCCGCCAACTACCGGGAGGGGCCATTTCGATGCAAACTCGTCTCACCCCTACCAAATCCAAACATGCTGTGAAACTGCCCCGTGAAGTAGACGATCGGGACCCTCATGTCAATAATATTTCCGTGATGCAAGCGCCAACGCGGCAACCACGTAGGCGAAACGAGATACTAAAGGAGCATCGTGCGTTGACCAAATTCACAAATCCACTCCCTCCCTCCTTTCGCATGAACCCTAGCACCGGTGGCGTCAAAATCCCCTCTCCAACCAGAATGATCTCTTCGGGCATTTGACTTCCGGCGCCAAGTTGTTGTGCCTACTCGCTGCTACCGAGCTCTAATGTCGAATGTCGTGCCAGCCGTTGTGACGATCTAGCTCGCCTCTACCGCCGACGAGCTGAGAAGCGCGAAGGATAGCAGATCCATTTGCCGAGGAAGAAGTACTTCTGGCTAATTTTGGGTGAGCTACTCTTCTCTTTGCTATTCGCACTACCTATAACTTCTAGCTGGCTATTGGCATTACAGAGATATATCGAACATAGAATTGTTTGCTAGCACGACGCTGACAAACAATTCTTATCTTTTGTCTCCAATTTTCTGTCAACTAGGATCTCCGCTGAACCCAAATACACGGTTCTGGTGAGCATCTGCGGCTACCTCATTAAATTAGCACATGGGAAGAGCACGTGGAAACAGGCTCAGAGTCTGAAGATGGAAGTAGCACCTGTGCAGTTATGCACTGTCCCTGGTTTGGTTGCTGCTATGCGTGAACTTGCTGAAATGAGGCCAGAGCAGACTGCACGGTTCAACATCATTGATGAACGAGGCTTCAGGGTTCCTATAGCGTGTGGCAGCCAGCTAATTGGGTTGATGAAACAGCATGTTAGGCTTCGCGTGGTTACGCTGGTGTGTAACATAGTGGATGAGGAAGCTCCTGCTACTGGGAGTCGCCCAACTATTATTGGACAAGGAGGTCTAACTCGAACCCCTGCTGTTGTTGAGCAAAATGTGGTTCCTCGTCCGTGACATGCTTCTATCAGGCAACCTCCTCGTAGGAGTCTCCGTATTGCCGTTGTGGAAAACTCTGCTCTGGAATCTGCTGGTACCGGTCGTCCCCTTCCCCGTGCCCGTGTTGCTGCGGCTGCTGCTCACCCAATCCATGCCGCTGTTGAGAAAACTAAGGTGTTCGGAGGCTTCCCCGCTATTGTTGCCAAGACCGTCGCCTTGTGTGTTGCTCCTCCTCGAAACCGTCCTCAAGTTGTGTGAACCCGTGCTCTAGAATCTGCTGGTACTGGTCGTCCTCGTGTTATTGTTGATCTGGACGTTGTTGGCCCAATCCCTGCCGTTGTTGAGAAAACTAAGGCTTCCGGAGGCTGCCCCACTGTTGTTGCAAAGACTGATGCCTTCTCTCCTCCTCGAACCCATGCTCGGGTTCAGCGAGCTGCTGGTCTGAAGCCAGCTCATGGTCTGGACTCTACTAGCATCGAAACACTGCTGTTGTGGGAACTGCTCCTGATTGTCGAGGTGGCATGGAAGCAGCTGATCCTATTGTGGTTGCCATTAGAAGGGGCCCTGCCTGTCCACCATGTAATGTACCTCCTGCTGCTAAGAGCCCTTGGCTTGCTCCTAGTCCTGGTACTTCCACCGAGGTTGATCCAGCTAACGATGACGCTGGTGATGGCGGCGGTGGCATTGGGGCTAGGTCTGATGGTGCCGCTCCATCTCTCGAACCTCTCGGAGGTTTCTATCCTGAAGAACCTAATGATGGCAAAGTAATCGTTCGTATCGGTGTCGCGGATTATACTGCAAAATTAGATGATGGCACAGAAAAATTCTATGAAGAGTTTGATGTAATCCTTGGCAGATACGACCCTGAAGTGGTAGAGTTATCTGACCTCATGGCATCCTTACGTGTGAAGGTGCTGTGGGGGTCCTCCTAGGAAGCATGTTTGTTATATTATGGTTATAGGAGCAAAAAGGCTATCGAAGTGAAAGATACCAGGGATTTAGTCGTACCGTTTACAAGGAAACATTATAGAGGTGAAGTTTACTTCCACTTGGTACTGCTCACGGTTGGAGAGGAATTGGAACTCGACAATAGAGATGATGGACTTTTAGAAGGCATGCGTGACCTGATCCATGGCATAACTAGGGCTGGTGCGACTGAGGGTGGCTTCAAACAGAGGAGAGTCTTACAGAGGAGCGTCATAAAGAGGAGAAGGAAGAGCATCCCTAGAAAGGGCACCACGAAGAAGAAGGTCACCAAGGAGACCATGCCAGAGAAGAGGACGCCCAAGAGTCGCACGACAAAAGGCACCACGCCGCAGAGTAAACCCCTGAGATCCAGTCAAAATGCCACACTGAAAGGTAGCAGCAAAAACGCTAAGAGGGCTAGCACGGTGCTGAACACTCCCAGGAGTGGTAGCAAAGAGGCGAAGATGGCTAGCACGGAGGCTACCACACCTAGTGGGAGCAGAAAAAACACTAATTTGGAGCGGAACACGCTGTTGTCAGGGAATTATGCCAGCACGAAGGAGAACACGCCCAATAGTAGCAGCAAAAGGGCTAATTTGGAGCGGAACACGCCGCTGAGGTCAGGCAATAATGCCAGCACGAAGGAGAAGACGCCCAATAGTAGCGGCAAAAGGGCTAATTTGGAGCAGAACACGCCGCTGGGGTCAGGCAATAATGCTAGCACGAAGGAGAACACGCCCAATAGTAGCAGCAAAAGGGCTAATTCGAAGAAGAACACGCCGTAGAGGTCAGGCAATAATGCCATCACCCTAGAGCCAACACCCGTGAGGGGAGGCAGTAAGGAGATCACACCCAAGGGCAGCAACAAAAGTCCTAGTTCGATGGGGAATGGAACGCGGATGTCAAGCCCTACTGATACCAACAGGAAAGATTACATCAGGAAGGAGGATGTACACAGGAAGAGCAAGAGGGTTCTGTACACTCAAGATGAAATTGATTCTGACTACTGTTTGTCCACTAAAGTATCTGGGATGCGTGCAAACGTAAGACCACCCCATGTGGTTGTAGCAGAACCAATCGAGTGTCTTGGAGAAAACAGAGTTGCCGGTGAGGTGGACTGGGGCAATGTTCCTGTCCATTCGGGTGGAGACGATGGTGTAGCCCCACCCATGGGAGTCAATATGATGTGTGCAGTACTAGGCATTAGAGACGATGGCGAAGATTCTGAATCATATGAAGAAGAAGGCACTGTAGAGGATCAAGAATCTGGTGATGATGAAATAGGCGAGGAACGTAACGATGAGGCTGGTATTCCAGTCGATGGTTTGGGTGTTGAAGTAGAAGAAATGAAACATGACCACGAGTATCCTATAATTTCGGTCGGCACCGAGTTCAGGAGCATGCATGTGTTCAGGATGTCATCCGGCATTTTTGTATCAAGGGGGAGTTCGATGTTTATCGACTGAAGAACTCTGCCGAGAGGTATGAGGCCGTTTGCAAGTTAACATGGATGAATGGACGGGCTAAGGTACATTGTCCATGGAGGATCACAGCAAGATCCTTACCTGCGTCGACTGCAATTAGGGTATTGGGGCAATGAATGCAGCAAACCATTAGAACTCTCTCTCTCTCTTTTCACTCTATAACTACAATTGATGTGCGATATCTTTCTGGCAGCTAGTCGACTCCGCTTATCTTTTAAATGAATCTGTGTTGCAGGTGAACAAAATGGGCCCTCCACACATGTGTCTGACAGGAAGCAAACTGAAATCCTCAATGGCTGATACGGAGTGGGTGGTTATGCAATCTATGTCCATACTAAAGGATAACCCTAAGGAGACCGCGAAGAATATTCATACTAGCCTTGGTTCTATATACAACATTGTCCTTCCATATTACACAGTTTGGAAAGGTAAAGAGAAAGCTCTGGGGGTCTTGCACGGGGATTGGACCAATAGCTTTAGGATGTTGTACAACTTCAAGGCGGAGGTACAAGCTAGGTGTCCAGGGAGTGTTGTGGAGATTGACACCGAATCAGAAGGTGGTAAAATATATTTCAAAAGATTTTTCATGGCGCTTAAACCTTGCATCGAGGGATTCAAGGACGGCTGTAGGCCGTATCTGAGTGTAGACAACACTGTCCTAACTGGCAAATGGAAAGGCTGCCTGCCATCTGCCACAACACTTGATGGTCACAACTGGATGTTCCTAGTGGCATTCGGGCTGTTTGAAATAGAAACGGAGGAAAACTGGGTCTGGTTTATGAGGCAGCTCAGGAGATCAATAGGCCACATGGATCCATTGGCTATATCCACAGATGCATGCAAAGGGCTAACGAATGCAGTGAAGGAGGTGTTCCCGCGAGCTGAAGGTAGAGAATGCCATGCCCATATGATTCTCAACTTGTACTCACACTACGCAGGCAGTGTATTTCGTTACATGTTTCCTGCTGGTAGAGTTTACAAACCTAGTAGCAGCGATTATTTCATGAGCAAGATTTTTGCCGAAGCCCCTGAACTTCCAGAGTACTTAGCCATCCATCATTCGCAGCTATGGAAGAGGAGTCAATTCAACCCTGACATCAAAGTTGATTACATAAACAACAACCTTGCAAAATGCCTGAATAACTGGGTGAAGGACATAAAAGTGCGTCCTGTTCATATCTTGATGGACAGCATACGTGGTATGATCATGAAGCTGTTAAATATAAGGAGAGAGATCGGTAGGAGACTTAGAGGACATATGCTACCACCAGTTGTATAGCAACTGCACAAGAGAAGTCGAGGACTTGCTCATCTTAAGGTTCCCCCGTCAACCAGCAGAAGCTGTGAGGTGGTCGATATGTCCAAGAGTGGCAAAAGGGATGTTGTGAACATCCAGCTGCGAGAATGCACCTGCTTAGAGTGGCAGCATACCGGGAAACCTTGCGACCACGCCTTGGCCTTCTTGGTGAAGAAAAGGACTCTACCACATTTGGATTAGTATTTGTCAAACTACTACTCTATGGAAAAGTTTAGAGCTGCGTACGCTGGATCCGTTGAGCCATGTACAGATCCATCTCAGTGGCCTCAAGTCCAATTGTCTTTCGAGCTTTGCCAGCCAGTTACAAAAAGGGACAGAGGAAGACCCCAGGTGAATAGGTTTAAGAATTTTCTCGAGAAGAAGGGTTCTGCTTTCTATGCTACAAAGAAGGGCAAAAACAGATGCAAGACCTGCCATCTTATAGGCCATAGAGCAGCTGGATGTCCCCTTAATGCTCCCAAACCTAGGTATGAGATGGTACATTCACACAAAAAAATTGTTTATAGTCTGTAGATATAAGGTAGTAATCCATGTACTGTTTTTTTACAAGAAGCGCAAGGTAAGAAACAAGACAGCCGACTCAGTGATTTTGTTGCGGGAAGAAAACCAAAATGAGTGGAGTGATGATGCCGGACAAGATTCTGGTGCTGATTGGCCTGACTTCCCTCGGCCCAGAGATGCAGGGTACGTGAAGGTAAGAAAATTGGCACCCAGGAAGAGGAAGAAGGCAGGAGATGAAGAAGCCAGTGGACGTGAAGGAAAGAGGAAGAAAGTTGGCACCCAAGCAGAGAAAGAGGGCTGGTAGTGTAGCAGCCTAATGATGTATTGAACTTGAACCTATATATGTATTTCGGTTAAACTCTGGACCTATGTGCGTGGAACTTGTCGGGCGAAACAATCTTCCTCCCATACTCGGAGTAAAATGTATCGCGACTTTAGGATTTGATACGGCCGAGGCCACTAGTTGAATCCAAAACTATGACTATGCCACTACTATCTGAACAATCGCGATAGCTGAGCGGTTAAATCCTCTCCAAAATCGATGGGTGTTAGTGGCACAGACATGATTTATTTATAGGCGCTTAATAAATCCCCGTTGTTGGCATTACACTTATGATAAGTTTCTGGGCTGGAAAACAATTTCTTAAGCTGGCCGCTACACTCCACGAAGCAGCAACTTATTTTAGGTGCTAGACAACAACATGGCAACATAAACTGCAAATGCAACAGATAATGCCCAGATAATGAGGAAATTGTGTCCACTATCTGGCCTAATCTTGAGCCCGTCTGTCTCACCACCTCCCAGCCCCTGCCTCCCCTGCACCTGGCGAAGCTCCCAGATCTCTCGCTCCATCGCACGAATCTCCTCTTTCTTGTCCCACACAGCATCACGCAGATCCTGACCAAGCTCTCTATGAAAACCTGTCAGTGGATTTTCGATCCACACAAACTTGTCATAGTCAGTCCGCCTCCCTTCCTGCATAGTAGATCGAAGGAAACAAAAAAAAGAATTACATTCCGCTTTCCGGATCCGGGTTACCATTGTACCTACAGTAGGAACTTACCGCTCTGATGCTGCAGTTGCTGAATTTTCCTGCAGTATTTTCGTCGGTCCATGAAATCCATCTCCGCATCTTCTCACTGCACAAACACAACATATCGGGGTAGTAATCGTAGGGCGCCCTCCGGTACCTGATGGGGGCACCCACCTGACGGCGTTGAGCCGACCCTGATTCCGCCCGAGACGAACTACACGAGTTGCGAGCCATGAACGAGGGGAGCGAGGGCATAGGAAAGAGAAGCCTTTGGATATCGGGGTAGTGGTGAAGCGTGATTTATCCCTACTTAATAACTCGGGCAGAATCCTACCATCCACATTCGGCTAACAGGTGGGGGACCTAGCGTGTGGACTTGTCAAAAAAATCATGCCTTCGTGGTTCAAAAGCCCTGTCGCGCGCATTGGACGAAATTTTTTGGTACCTTGCCCGCGTACATATCACTGGGAGGTCTTGCTCAGGAACCAGACACGCCTGGCCCACAATCTTACTCCCTCCTAGGAACTTGTCATGGCTCGCGCCGGCAGATCCATCCGCTCCACCGCTTCCGTAGGGCTCGTCGTGGCGGATCCACCCCAAGATCCTACCGTCATAGTATCAAATGGCCATGGTTTCTTGAGAGGAGCGACGATGCTACGTATGCAAGCTCAGCCCCTCCTACATGTAGAAGGACTGATGCGGCGTCGAGCTCGAGTAGGAGCCGCCAGGCGAGACGGCGCTCGGTCCACCAACCCCGTCACCTTCGTCATTGTCGATTCTGATGTGGAGGACGACGGGGACGAAGCTGTGCAGAACGCCATTGTTGCCTCCTTGGCGAAGGGCAAGCCACGGGCGGGAGTGGATGTCGCCAGGAAGGGCACGGCGGTGTCACCAATCAAGGTGGACTCCGACGACAGCAGTGTGATGTGGGTTTAGATGTTGTTTAGGATGGTTGCAATTTCGGTTGTGTTTAATGCGAGTACAATTATTGTAATGTGTTTGTCGAGCTATATTGAGAAATATGTGCAATAGCAGCGTGTGAGTGCTTCCACTTTAGAAATTGTGTCTCTGCCATTTGCATGTTGCATTATCAACGTAGATTACTTGTAAATAATCCAATGAAAATCATCAGATTACAACCATCATACATGAGTGGCAGGATGGAAGAGAAGTTGGGACAGTGGCTTCGAGGGGAAGGAAGAGGGGGGTGACACTGGCAGGTGGGCCCTTAGAACATGTGACACTAACATGCGGGAGAGGGAGCACACGGTATTGCCGGTCTGTCCAGAGCAAGTGGACTTTGCAACATGACAACAGCAAGCTGATTGGACCAATATAATAACTCGTCGAAGTATTAAGGAGTACTGAAAACTACAACTGGGGTACATTCGCACAACACGTATGCTCTAAGCACCTGAGAAGCATCGCTTAAGTCTAACAGTAACGACAGCACAAGTACTACATTTGCCTGTCGGTCTTGTCGATACAAATGTAGAAATGCATCTGCCTGTTCAGTCCAGCACCGACAAGGTACTGAGATGGAACGCATAGGATCAACCTCAGGTCCACATACTCCACCTCCCGCGGCGTCGGGCAGCTCGGCGCCTCGGCTAGCACAAGAATGCTATCCGACGACGGTGGCTGGGCGTTCGCCCACATGCGCACGAGACCGACCTGACGCATACGGCACCCACGACGGTGGGCCCGGCTCTGGTTCTCGGAACACCGGCGGTGATGGTCAGGACGAAAACAGAGCCGTCCCCCTAGCAAATTAGCAGGCGGCGTGCCGAGTCAGTGAACGGCACCTTCTCTTAGAGAAGTTGGGCTTGCCCGTACGAGATCCTAATCACTTCGATCAAGTGCCCATCTGCAAGGTGGACGACGAGCTCTGCCTGCGGGCCGGTGTAGTTGCAGCCCGGCTCCGTGCAGGAGCACGCGAGCTCGTGGAGCGGGAGCTCGTGATAGGGGTAATAGTGAAAGCATCCTGGGTGGGAGCACACGAGCGGGAACACCGCTGCGAAGTTGCGGGCGAGGATCTCCAGATCCTTGCGCTGCAACATCTGCCACATTTGAAGTTCATCGAGAAATCAGAAAAAAGATCAGCGGTTAGATTGGCGAATAGCAGGAATATGTAGGATAAGTTCAAAAGCGTGTAAAATGATTTCTTACCATGAAGGTAGCGACCGGATAATTGGCGGATGTCGTCGGCTTGCGGCTACGGTAGGATGGAAGTGAAGTGGGGAAAGTGGCTTCGAGGGGAAGGAAGAGAAGTACGGGGAGGAAGAGAAGTAACGGGGACGTGACACTAGGATATGGCCCACTGAACTCGTGAGTCGTAACACTCGCAACATGCCAGTTTGTCCAGAGCAAGCATGGCCAATCATGCCCCAGAATAGCCTACTCGAGGATCGCTCTCGCAAAGACCATCCCAATCGTCCAAGCGCCCCAATCGAA
This sequence comes from Avena sativa, assembly GCA_916181665.1. NCBI lineage: Eukaryota > Viridiplantae > Streptophyta > Magnoliopsida > Poales > Poaceae > Avena > Avena sativa. The sequence goes on from OV702292.1 coordinate 221,650,610, forward strand.
CAGTATGTAACAATCGTCAAGCAGAACAACTGTGTTATGGCGTGCCTTCTAGAAGACTCGGACTAACGGTTTGTGAAAAGAACACAGCTGGGGTACATTCGCACAACACGTATAATAACAAACATGCAATTACTCAAATGGATCCATATGTGGTTTGTGGAAAGAACACACATGCAATGACTCTGGTTGATCCATATGTGGTTTGTGGAAAGAACACACATGAAATGACCACTGGTTGATCCATATGTGGTTTGTGGAAAAGAACACACATGCAATGGCCACTGGTTGATCCATGTGTGGTTTGTGGAAAGAACACACATGCAATCACAGTGGTGGATCCATGTGTGGTTTGTGAAAAGAACACACATGCAATGACTCTAGTGCTGGTTTATGGTTTTAGTATAAGAACAAACATGCAATTACTCAAATGGATCCATATGTGGTTTGTGGAAAGAACACACATGCAATGACTCTGGTTGATCCATATGTGGTTTGTGGAAAGAACACACATGCAATGACTCTGGTTGATCCATATGTGGTTTATGGAAAGAACACACATGCAATGACCACTAGTTGATCCATATGTGGTTTGTGGAAAAGAACACACACGCAATGACCACTGGTTGATCCATGTGTGGTGTGTGGAAAAAAACACACATGCAATGACAGTGGTGGATCCATGTGTGGTTTGTGAAAAGAACACACATGCAATGACTCTAGTGTTGGTTTGTGGTTTAGTATAAGAACACACATGCAATGACTCTAGTGGGTTCACATGTGGTTTGTGAAAATAACACACATGCAATGACCACTGGTTGATCCATATGTGGTTTGTGGAAAGAACACACATGCAATAACACTACTTGATCCATGTGTGGTTTGTGGAAAAGAACACACATGCAATGACCACTTGTTGATCCATGTGTGGTTTGTGGAAAGAACACACATGCAATGACCACTGGTTGATCTATGTGTGGTTTGTGGAAAGAACACACATGCAATGACTCTAGTGTTGGTTTTAGTATAAGAACACACATGCAATGACTCTAGTGGGTTCACATGTGGTTTGTGAAAAGAACACACATGTAATGACCACTGGTTGATCCATATGTGGTTTGTGGAAAGAACACACATGCAATGACACTTCTTGATACATGTGTGGTTTGTGGAAAAGAACACACATGCAATGACCACTGGTTGATCCATGTGTGGTTTGTGGAAAGAACACACATGCAATGACCACTGGTTGATCCATGTGTGGTTTGTCGAAAGAACACACATGCAATGACCACTGGTTGATCCACATGTGGTTTGTGGAAAAGAACACACATGCAATGACTCTAGTGCTAGTTTTAGTATAAGAACACACATACAATGACTCTAGTGGGTCCACATGTAGTTTGTGAAAAGAACACACATGCAATAACCACTGGTTGATCCATAAGTGGTTTGTGGAAAAGAACACACATGCAATGAGTCTAGTGGATCCATGTGTGGTTTGTGGAAAAGAACACACATGCAATGACCACTGGTTGATCCATGTGTGGTTTGTGGAAAGAACACACATGCAAAGACCACTAGTTCATCCATATGTGGTTTGTGGAAAAGAACACACATGCAATGACCACTGATTGATCCATATGTGGTTTGTGGAAAGAACGCACATGCAATGACACTCCTTGATCCATGCGTGTTTTGTGGAAAGAACACACATGCAATGACTCTAGTGGTTGATCCATAAGTGGTTTGTGGAAATAACACACATGCAATGACTCTATTGGTTGATCCATGTGTGGTTTGTGGAAATAACACACATGCAATGACTCTAATGGATCCATAAGTGGTTTGTGGAAAAGAACACACATGCAATGACTCTAGTGCTAGTTTTAGTATAAGAACACACATACAATGATTCTAGTGGGTCCACATGTAGTTTGTGAAAAGAACACACATGCAATGACCACTGGTTGATCCATAAGTTGTTTGTGGAAAAGAACACACATGCAATGAGTCTAGTTGATCCATGTGTGGTTTGTGGAAAAGAACACACATGCAATGACTCTAGTGCTGGTTTGTGGTTTTAGTATAAGAACAAACATGCAATTACTCAAATCGATACATATGTGGTTTGTGGAAAGAACACACATGCAACGACACAACTTGATCCATGTGCGGTTTGTGGAAAAGAACACACATGCAATGACCACTGGTTGATCCATGTGTGGTTTGTGGAAAGAACACACATACAATGACCACTGGTTGATCCATGTGTGGTTTGTGGAAAAGAACACACATGCAATGACCACTTGTTGATCCATGTGTGGTTTGTGGAAAGAACACACATGCAATGACCACTGGTTGATCTATGTGTGGTTTGTGGAAAGAACACACATGCAATGACTCTAGTGTTGGTTTTAGTATAAGAACACACATGCAATGACTCTAGTGGGTTCACATGTGGTTTGTGAAAAGAACACACATGCAATGACCACTGGTTGATCCATATGTGGTTTGTGGAAAGAACACACATGCAATGACACTTCTTGATACATGTGTGGTTTGTGGAAAAGAACACACATGCAATGACCACTGGTTGATCCATGTGTGGTTTGTGGAAAGAACACACATGCAATGACCACTGGTTGATCCATGTGTGGTTTGTCGAAAGAACACACATGCAATGACCACTGGTTGATCCACATGTGGTTTGTGGAAAAGAACACACATGCAATGACTCTAGTGCTAGTTTTAGTATAAGAACACACATACAATGACTCTAGTGGGTCCACATGTAGTTTGTGAAAAGAACACACATGCAATAACCACTGGTTGATCCATAAGTGGTTTGTGGAAAAGAACACACATGCAATGAGTCTAGTGGATCCATGTGTGGTTTGTGGAAAAGAACACACATGCAATGACCACTGGTTGATCCATGTGTGGTTTGTGGAAAGAACACACATGCAAAGACCACTAGTTCATCCATATGTGGTTTGTGGAAAAGAACACACATGCAATGACCACTGATTGATCCATATGTGGTTTGTGGAAAGAACGCACATGCAATGACACTCCTTGATCCATGCGTGTTTTGTGGAAAGAACACACATGCAATGACTCTAGTGGTTGATCCATAAGTGGTTTGTGGAAATAACACACATGCAATGACTCTATTGGTTGATCCATGTGTGGTTTGTGGAAATAACACACATGCAATGACTCTAATGGATCCATAAGTGGTTTGTGGAAAAGAACACACATGCAATGACTATAGTGCTAGTTTTAGTATAAGAACACACATACAATGATTCTAGTGGGTCCACATGTAGTTTGTGAAAAGAACACACATGCAATGACCACTGGTTGATCCATAAGTTGTTTGTGGAAAAGAACACACATGCAATGAGTCTAGTTGATCCATGTGTGGTTTGTGGAAAAGAACACACATGCAATGACTCTAGTGCTGGTTTGTGGTTTTAGTATAAGAACAAACATGCAATTACTCAAATCGATACATATGTGGTTTGTGGAAAGAACACACATGCAACGACACAACTTGATCCATGTGCGGTTTGTGGAAAAGAACACACATGCAATGACCACTGGTTGATCCATGTGTGGTTTGTGGAAAGAACACACATACAATGACCACTGGTTGATCCATGTGTGGTTTGTGGAAAGAACACACATGCAATGACCACTGGTTGATCCATGTGTGGTTTGTGGAAAGGACACACATGCAATGACCACTCGTTGATCCATATGTGGTTTGTGGAAAAGAACACACATGCAATGACCACTGGTTGATCCATGTGCGGTTTGTGGAAAGGACACACATGCAATGACAGTGGTGGATCCATGTGTGGTTTGTGAAAAGAACACACATGCAATGACTCTAGTGTTGGTTTTAGTATAAGAACACACATGCAATGACTCTAGTTGGTTCACATGTGGTTTGTGAAAAGAACACACATGCAATGACCACTGGTTGATCCATATGTGGAAGGTGGAAAGAACACACATGCAATGACACTGCTTGATCCGTGTGTGGTTTGTGGAAAAGAACACACATGCAATGACCACTGGTTGATCCATGTGTGGTTTGTGGAAAGAACACACATGCAATGACCACTGGTTGATCCATGTTCGGTTTTTGGAAAGAACACACATGCAATGACAACTGGTTGATCCATCTGTGGTTTGTGGAAAAGAACACACATGCAATGACCACTGGTTGATCCATATGTGGTTTCTGGAAATAACACACATGCAATGGACTCTAATGCTGGTTTTAGTTTAAGAACACATATGGATCCATATGTGGTTTGTGGAAAAGAACACACGTGCAATGACCACTCATTGATCCATAAGTGGTTTGTGGAAAGAACACACCTGTAGTGAGCACTGGTTGATCCATGTGTGATTTGTGAAAAGAACACACATGCAATGCCATTGGTTGATCCATATGTGGTTCGTGGAAAGAACACACATGCAATGACACTGGTTGATCCAAATGTGGTTCATGACAGGAACACACATGAAGTGACTCTAGTTTTGGTTTTAGTATAAGAACACACATGCAATGACTCTAGTGGGTTCATATGTGGTTTGTGGAAAAGAACACACATGCAATGACCACTGGTTGATCCATATGTGGTTTGTGGAAATAACACACATACAATGACACTGCTTGATCCATGTGTGGTTTGTGGAAAGAACACACATGCAATGACTCTAGTGGTTGATCCATGTGTGGTTTGTGGAAATAACACACATGCAATGACCACTGGTTGATCCATGTGTGGTTTGTGGAAATAACACACATGCAATGTGTAACTACCTCGGTGAATTACGCTCCTAGTTACAAGCCTGGATGAGCAGAAATGGTTGAAATAGTACGGTGGGGCCCAAATGCCACTCACAGGTAGACCTTTCGGCCGTCCCAACCATTTCCAAACATCGGGACAAGAACGGGCGGCGTAATCGGCAGGCGAGGGGATCAACTACATACACAAATGAGTATGTATGCAAGCCACCATACAATGGTTCTCAGAGTCATTCCATCTAAAAAGAAAGGAAATATTGCAACGCCATACGGCAAGATCCAAATATCCTAGATAGATATAATAGTTTAGGATATCTCCTCATACATCAAACATCAGAGTATCAGGCGGAAGCGGAAGACAAAATCCGAGTACGGATAAGAAGCAAATCGGCATAAGATGCCCCATAAATAAACACATCCCGCCCACAGATCTCACGGATCCCTGTTCCCGGAATCTCTACACCGAATGATCGTTGCCCACATCGTCCGTCTCCTCCACCCAGTATCCATCTTGCGAGTTTACCTGTTCATCTGAATCAAACAATTTATCGTGTGAGACCCTAGGGGTACTCAGCAAGTCTTTATGCCTCTAAAGGGGACACAACCTGGGGTGACGCAATTGCAGCAAAAGATAAAACCTAACAATTCTATAGATCCTCGCTAACCATCCGCCTAACCAGAGATAGACGGATGTCCGTGAATTAATAACAACAGTTATAACAGTAATATCAACAGATCCATCCTCCTCCTCGCTTACCGACGAGGAAGCGGACGAACAACCCCCCATCCGTTGGCAGTTTTATTATCCATTCCATGAGTGTTGCACTATTTACTAGTCAGGTACTTAGTCAAATTAAAAGCGGTACTTTAGTTATTCTTGTCTATGATCGAGAAACTGTGCTCCAAGTCGTCCATAACCGCGGACACGGCTTTCAGAAAGTTTTACCCTGCAGGGGTGCACAAATAGCAACACACACTCGATCAACCTCGGAAAAACCAAATCAAAACCCAACGAGGCAGTCACGACAAAGCGATCACAGGATTCAGAAATATTTCAGGGGGCCACCCCATTAAGCTACCTGCAACGAAGCTGGCCGGCTACGAGACGGACTCAAGGTTTGTGGGGACGGCTGTAAACGACTGGGAACCCGAAAGTGTGACTGGGCTTGTCGATACAGCGAAAACGTGTCACGGCCCTAAACAGTACAGGTGCAGTACCTCACACAATTTAAATAAAGCAGTAAAGCATGGAATAAGTACAGGATAGTAAATAAAACCTCAAACTAGTTTGTGGCCCCAAGAAATAAGAATGAATCAAGCTCTGGCTCAGGGGGGTTCATAAGCCTCCCGGATGTGGATAGCGCGAATATTCAAGGAACAGGAATCAAGTACTCGGGGTCCTACGGGACACAAGTGAGCCTGAAAAACCAAATAGCGAATATGGCTCACCGATGCCACTTTCATTAGTTATCCCATTACTACTCAGATTAAGTTGTTTAGGTACCTCGTTATCCATCAGACACTCACATACCCTACACATGCTATTCTATGACTTGCATGGATCAAACAACTCCTGCAGTAATGGCTCATGGGATGGAGGAACAAGCTTCGGTGGGGTTTAAAAGTAAAGGCTATGCAGTAGTTGGGATTCAGTTTAATGCAATCGCGACTCAATGATGCAAGAATAAGATAGAGGCAATAGGTACTATATGTATGCAAGCATGTGGTAGTGCTTGCCTGGCAGCTCAGTTGAAGCGAGAGAAGGATCTGGATAGTGCTCCTGGGTTTCTTGATATATCCCTTGCTCAGCGTCTATTCGAAGAAGAACCAAACAAACAAGGGCCAACATAAATAAAGTGCACAAGCATATGAATAAAATGCGACAAGCAAACAATCATGCCATGATGAATGATGCACAATTTGCATGGCAATAAAGTAGCATGGCATGGGTGAGGTGTGGAATACAAGAATAAATCATTTTATTGAGTTTTGGCCCCATTTTATCCTCATATTAGTTGCTGTATACTTTATATTTATATGATGCATGCTGCAAAACAGATAATGGAATGCATAAACAGAAAGGTCTCGTCGAGCTAATCATTTTAGACATATCATTTGTTAAATTTGGACTTATAAAACAAAAGTTATTAATTTATTAAGGAAAAAGGGCATTTTATTGTAATTTAAATCAACTTGAAATTTTAAGTGTCCAAAATATATTTTGAAGGCCATATTTGAATTCCTCACATTTTTCTGATTTCAAAACATATATTATTTGTATTATTTGAAATTATAATTTAAAAGTTATTTGAAAACAGATTTAAATTTGAATTTGAATTAATTTGAAAAAGATTTAAATTAAAACAGAAATAAACAGAAACTTTTTCTACTCAGGTTAAGTTAGCCACAGGCAATGACCAGTGGGTCCAGCGCTGACTCAGCAGCACAGCGCGTAGAAAAAGGTTTTTACACCGCGGGTTATGCTAGCCTCAGCGACTGACGGGTGGGGCCGGGGAACACGCGGACCCACACACGGGTGCGCCAGCGGGGACGCGACACGTGGGGCATCCGTGGGAGTGCGGGTTGAGATTTTAAAAGGCTAGGGGGTGATCTGTGAAACGTGCAGAGAGGCTGATGGTGGGCTCGGTGGACCGCGGGTTAAGCAGAAAACAAAACGGAGGGGGTATTTGCAAAAGCAGCGCCCGTACTATTCCTCTTCTCCGCGCTGGTGACCGATCGGTGCACGGCTGACGCAGGCGCGGCGCGTGGGGGGTTCGATCCTGGGACCTAGGGCTCGCGCGTGGAGGCGGAGCCACTGCGGTGGCCTGGGGTTGTTGCTGGGGAACGTCTGCGCGGCCAGAAAACCTTACCGCTGCACTACGGCGAGGATGTGAACGCGAGCGCGCCAGCGCAGAGAGTGCTCCACAAAAAGGCTAGCGCGTACAGAGGTGGATCGGCCAGAGGGGGTTGCCTAGGAGGTGGGTCAGCTCACCGTGAGGGCGTCGGTGGAGGTGGTTCGGGCTGGGAAGCAGGGGATCGTCGACGTGGCTCGCGGACGGCGGCTAGGGTTTGGCGTCGGGCTCGGCGGGTGCAACGGTCCTGGGGCTCCTTCTGCTCGGCTCCATGTACAGGGTGACGTAGGGGAGCTCCACGGCCTTCCTCGACAACCAGAGCTCCGCGCCCGCCGCCGGATTCGAAGAGTTGGTGATCGGCAGCCTCGGTGGCCGACGCAGCGGGTGTGTGGTAGGAGGGGGAGGGAGAGGGTTAGGGCACGGCCCCGGGGATCTGTGGTGGGTACGAAAAGAGAGGGAGGGTGGAGATAAGGTCGAGAGAGAGCGGGGTGCCGTGGGGGAGTGGTTAGGGGTAGAGGTGGCTTCGGCCACCTTTTCCTCCTCCCTTCACGTGCTCGGGTCGGGGCAGCAGCAGGGCGAGGTGGTGCTGGGGGGGCTGCCAGGTGGGGACAGCAGGGTCTGGTGGGGAGGCTCGGCTGGAGGGGCCCTCATGGCAGAGAGAGAAGGAGAAAGGAGGAGAGGGGAAGAGGGAGCTCGGGTTGGAGCTAGGGTTGGTTAGTGGGAGACTCGGGCTAGGGTTTCTGCTGGGGATGGGGTAGCTAGGTGGGGCCAGGGTGACCAGGTGTGGCCGAGCTAGGTGAGAGGGGAGAGAGGCCGAGAGAGAGGGGGAACTAGGGTTAGTTAGAGAGGGGCTCGGGTTAGGTTAGATGGGGGTGTGGTTTAGAGAGGGGGTGAAGAGAGAGGAGGGGTAAGGTGGCTAGGGTTTGTTTTTGTCAAGATCAAGCCAAGATCAAACAAAGCTAGCCAAAAAAAGAGAAGGAGATCAAAGGTGGTAAGGAATAGAGAGAGAGGTTAGGTTTGGAGAAAGAATAAGGGAGAGGGGTATAGAGATATGGGGATGATCCACTCAAGATTCAAATAAAAACTCAAAAGAGAAAGAAAGGTGATGCTTTGCATGGCCCATGCATAATATTAATGCTAGGTTTCATCTTGTGAAAACAACATAAATAGCCATAGCATTTATACATATGCATTCCAAAAATATGGAATAAGCCAAACTAGAAGAAGTGGAAGGATGCCCCATGTGGAGTAGTTGGAGATGCCCATATTTGAATAAAATGGAACATGCTAGTGTGTATGTGCCACTAGATGCTTAATAGTCCCAAAAATATCCCAACATGAGCATAATTCATAATAATCCATATGTAAGCTAGGAAAAAGGGTTCCACTCACAAGGCATGCAAAGGTGGCCATGTGGCTCTCATATCAATAATGTGAAAACAACATGATGCTAAGATGAGAGCATGTGGAACAATAGAATTGGATCCATCCCCACCCATATGAGCTAGAGGTAAAACCCAATAAAGTGCAAAACTCATATTTGGTTGGATGGTGGAATTATACGGTGGTGACAGAGAAAGGTGATGGAGTTGAATAAAAGATATGCCCCCAACTCAACTTGGGCATGAAACAATATATCAAGAACCAAATACAATAAAAAACCAACACAAAAAGGGTTTTATATGATGCTCAAATGCAAGGAGGCATGATGACATGAGCATGATATAATGATGATGCAACAATTATATATTTGAAGTAGCCATTATATTACTAGACCAAGTAGCATTACAATTGTTAGACAATTGGGATGCTACAACTCTCCCCCACTAAACAGGAATCTCGCCCCGAGATTCTGGGAAGAAGAAGAAGACACAAAGAGGGTAGGATACTTGGCACGGAGCTCATCTTCACGTTCCCAAGTGGCTTCATCAACGGAATGGTGCGACCACTACACCTTGCAGAATTTGATGGACTTGTTGCGAGTCCTTCTTTCTGCGACTTCAAGGATTTTAGTGGGGTGTTCTTGATAAGACAGGTCTTCTTGGATATTGATAAGCTCATGGTCCACGGTCCTGCCGGGATCCTTGAAGCACTTCTTGAGATGAGAGATGTGGAAAACATCATGGACCTTGAGTTTTTTCGGGAGCTCAAGAGCATAAGCAACTTCTCCTCTTCTTCCACGAATTTTGAATGGACCGATGTATCTAGGAGCCAGCTTTCCTTTGATACCAAAGCGGTGCGTTCCTCTCATGGGAGTGACACGAAGGTAAACGAGATCACCAGGGACATACTCCATGTCCGTGTGCTTTCTGTCATAATTGCTCTTCTGGCGACTTTGAGCAATCCTCAGATTTTCAAGAATGATGTGCACCTTCTCCTCCGCTTGAGTTACAATGTCAGGGCCAAACAATGTTCTTTCTCCTGCACCCGACCAACCAATCGGAGTTCTGCATTTGTGGCCATAGAGAGCCTCAAATGGTGCCATCTTCAGACTTTTCTGGAAGCTGTTGTTGTAAGAGAATTCAGCATAAGGAAGACATTCTTCCCACTTCATGCCGAACGAGATGACGCAAGCACGAAGCATATCCTCCAGAATCTGATTGATCCTTTCAACTTGTCCTTGCGACTGAGGGTGGTATGCTGTGCTGAAGTTCAACTTTGTTCCCAAAGCATTTTGGAAACTCTCCCAGAACTTGGAAGTGAAGATGCTTCCACGGTCTGAACTAATCTCAAGCGGAACCCCATATAGAGAGACAATTCTGTTGATATAGAGCTCAGCCAACTGAATTGCAGAAATGGTTTCCTTGACGGGGAAGAAGTGAGCCACTTTAGAAAGCCTATCAATGACAACAAAGATTGCATTGTTGCCCTTCTGCGACCTTGGAAAACCCGTGATGAAGTCCATCTCTACTTTCTCCCATTTCCATTCCGGGGGTTTCAATGGCTGTAGAAGACCGGAAGGTTTCTGATGGACAGCTTTCACTCTGCGGCAGACATCACACTCCGAGACATACTTGGCACAATATCTTTTCAAACCCGGCCACCAATATTGTGTTTTCAAGTCCATGTACATCTTTGTGCTGCCAGGGTGGATAGAAAGAACAGAATCATGCGCCTCCTTGAGAACTTGCTCTCTCAAACCCGGGTAGTTCGGAACAAACATCCGGTGTTCAAAGAAAAGCGTGCCTTGGTCATCGACGTGGAAGGACTCATACTTCGGACGCTGGATGTTGGAGATGACCTTTCTTGTGTACGGATCACCAAGCTGAAAGGAGCGAACCTTTTCTTCCAAGAGAGGAGTTGCTAGAAGGTTCAGAAGATACCCTTGTTCCACAATTTCAAGGTTGAGCTGACGGAATTCCTCGCACAAGAGAGGCTATTGTTCTTCCATCATGAGGTTGTTGACATAAGCTTTGCGGATAAGAGCATCGGCCATGACATTAGCTTTGCCCGGAGTGTAGTTGATGGTCAAATCAAAATCATTGATTGCTTCAATCCATATCCTCTGCCGAAGGTTGAGATCAGGCTGAGTGAAGATATACTTCAGACTCTTGTGATCAGAAAAGATTTCACAACGGTTGCCAAGCAAGTAGTGCCTCCATACTTTCAAAGCAAAGACAACTGCTGCGAGCTCGAGGTCATGTGTAGGATAGTTGATCTCATGCGTCTTCAACTGTCGAGAGGCATAAGCAACAACTTGTTTTTCTTGCATAAGGACCGCACCTAATCCTTGCAAAGAGGCGTCACAGAAAATCTGGAAAGGCTTGGATGTATCCGGAGGAACCAAGACTGGTGTGGAGGTGAGCTTCTCTTTGAGTGTCTCAAAGCTTGCTTGACATGCAGGAGTCCAAAGGTATTTCTTGCCTTTCTTGAGGAGATCGGTAAGAGGCTTCACTATCTTCGAAAAGTTCTGAACGAAGCGACGGCAATAACTAGCCAAACCAAGGAAACTTCGCACTTCTTTGACATTTACAGGAGGAAGCCATTCAACAATCGTCTTCACAGTTTCCGGATTGACTGCAATGCCCTTGGCAGAGATGACGTGACCAAGATAGGTTACTTGAGGCAGCCAAAACTCACACATGGAGAACTTTGCATACAAGCGGTTCTCACGAATCTTGTTTAGGACACACCGAAGGTGTTCTTCATGCTCTTCTTGTGACTTAGAATAGACTAGGATGTCATTCAGATAGACCACAACGAACTTATCAAGATACTCCATGAAAACCGAGTTCATGAGCCTCGAGAAGGTGGCAGGTGCGTTGGTGAGACCGAAAGACATGACCGTGTACTCGTACAGGCCATAGCGGGTGGTGAAAGCTGTTTTAGGAACATCTTCCTTGCGAATCTTGATTTGGTGATAACCACTTCTCAAGTCGAGCTTAGAGAATACCACAGCTCCAGCTAGCTGATCGAAGAGATCATTAATCCGCGGAAGGGGATATTTATTCTTGATGGTTTTAGCATTGAGAGCCCGATAGTCAACACAAAGTCTATCAGTCTTGTCTCGCTTCTTCACAAAGATTGTTGGGCTACCCCAAGAAGAAGTACTATGCTGAATGAAACCCAACTTCTCTTGTTCATCAAGCTGTCGTTTGAGTTCAGCCAACTCAGCAGGACCCATTTTATAAGGCCGCTTGGAGATAGGAGCGGTACCAGGTTCAAGCTCAATTACAAACTCAACCTCACGATCCGGAGGCATACCTGGCAACTCTTCAGGAAAGACATCTAGGAACTCACAGACCACCTGAACACTCTGAATAGCTTCCATAGCATCATCATTCAGAGCTGCCAAAGAGAAAAGCTGGATAGCAGGAGTCAGACTTGGAGAATAGACTATATGGCCTTCAGGAATCTTCAGAGAAACCGAGCGTTCAGCACAATCAATCACAGCTGCATTTGCTGTCAACCAATCCATGCCCAAGATGACATCAATGTCAGAGTTGCCCAGAAAGATTAAGGACGCCGAGAAAGAAGAGCCACCAATCTCAATTTGATTGCCATGGCTGATATGAGCAGCCCTCATGTTTGAACCAGGAGATTGTACCACCAGACGATGTGATAAAGGAACCTTATCCAGATCATGCTCTTGCGCAAACTTATGCGAAACAAAAGAATGCGAAGCACCAGAATCAAACAAAACTCGTGCAGGGACTGAGTTAACGGGAAGCATACCCATCACAACTCCAGGTGCATGCTCAGCTTGAGCAGCATTGACACAGTTGGCACGAGCAACAGTAGAGACCCGGGCTTGGTGTTGATGTTGAGAGCCCGAGGTGGTGGTGCACGAACCATAGGAGAGCTTGCCGCAGATCTTGGAGGTGGTGGAGGAAGAGCTTTGTTTTTCATCGGGCAGTTCCAGTGTTGATGCCTAGTGTTTCCACAAGTGTAACAAGCACCAGGTGGACGTGGAGCAACATAGCCAGGGACTCCGCCAGGCGCTCCAGGGTAGTGGTGGTTGTAGCCCCTGGGAGCAGCAGTGAGGAAGTTTGGTGGCCTTGCCACGTAGCTTGAAGGTCTTGGTGGAGCCGGGAGCGACGGTGGGGGTGTTAGGAACCCAGACACGACGCTTCGAAGGAGCTGACATAGCTGAAGAGCTTACTGCATCGTGGTTGTGTTTCTTTGACTCCTCAAACACTTGCCTACTTGCCTCTTCCTGCAGAGCTGTATGCTGAAGTTCCAGAAAAGACGCCGGCCTTGCATGTGTGATTGCATATTTAATCGATGCATTGAGCCCTTGCCGGAACCTCTTTTGCTTCTTCTTGTCATCAGAGATCTCATCGCCACCATAACGAGAAAGGTTCATGAAGTTTCTGATGTAGGTATTGACATTATCATTGCCCTGCTTGAGGTTGAGAAACACTTCCTTCATCCTCTCCATGACAATTTCTGACAGATACTGCTCTTTGAAAGCTCCAGTGAACTGTCCCCAAGTAGGCTGAAAACCAGTGCAGTTTGCCTTCAGGTAATTCTCCCACTAGAGAGCTGCATCTCCCTTCAGAAGGTGAGTAGCACACTTTACCCATTCTTGCTCAGGAACATCAGTAGTCATCAGCAGCCTTGACATCTCACGCAACCAATCATCAGCATCAAGTGGTTGATTAGAAACATCCAATTGGCATGGGTTGAACTTCAGAAAGCTTTTGATGTCTCCTCGCTTGGGAGGTGGAGGTAGCGGAACAAACTCATTCATCCTGACACTTTCTTCAAAACGCTGCTGGTTCTGCTGCATTGCTGCCAAGGCATTGGCGATGCTTGACAACGCTGCCCCCAGTTCAGGTTGTATGTCCTCCTCAGAACGGCGTGGTGGTGCCATCCTGTGGTTGATATAAAACACAAGTCAGTACTATGATGGAGAATAATAATAATCCAAAATAGTACCAAAATGGAATTAACCAAGATTAAAGGATACAATTTACTAAGATGATATTAAAATATCAACAAAGTTCAAAGCACCTAGAAGATATTAAGCATATCGCACACGACTGAAAAGGAGTGTGGTACACAGATATATCAAAGAAAACTTTTCCACAAATTTCGGCATTAAAATACCAATAGATGCGCAAAATCACTTAACGAATCAAGATTAATGACTCTACCAATTCAATATACAAGAGCGAATGATAAGAGTAGTGGTATGGTCGCGACTCCATCCCGCACTCAAATCATTACTCCGCACATGAATAAGTAGAACACATATCCCAACCCCTTCTTTTCACGATGAACCTAAGATTAGTAACTACGGAAACGAACACCCCAAACAAGATAACGTTGGATAACAAAGAGTAAGACAGATCGCGGCGGTATACAACGAATCAAATAGATCGCGTCGGTTTGCAAAAGCCTGTCGGTATGGAATGTACCAACAGTTGATAACCAAAGGCAGATTGTGATAACAACTTGGATGCAACAGATAAACAAGGAATTACACACACACACACACACACACACAACCTATGGTACTACGGAAACCCAGAACACGTGAATCCTAGTTGAATTTTAAGAAGAGGATTGAAACGTTACACTTCCTTACCAAAAAAAGTGTGGGTGGGTGGGTAAGAAGAAAAGTGGAAGCAGTCCTACTCTCACGTTTTGTTTTTCCCTAGTATACATAGCTACCAAAATATTTGCTAGACTGACAACGACCATTTGGCTGAGACCCTGAAGGGCGGGATGGCTCTGATACCAATTGTAACTACCTCGATGAATTACGCTCCTAGTTACAAGCCTGGATGAGCAGAAATGGTTGAAATAGTACGGTGGGGCCCAAATGCCACTCACAGGTAGACCTTTCGGCCGTCCCAACCATTTCCAAACATCGGGACAAGAACGGGCGGCGTAATCGGCAGGCGAAGGGATCAACTACATACACAAATGAGTATGTATGCAAGCCACCATACAATGGTTCTCAGAGTCATTCCATCTAAAAAGAAAGGAAATATTGCAACGCCATACGGCAAGATCCAAATATCCTAGATAGATATAATAGTTTAGGATATCTCCTCATACATCAAACATCAGAGTATCAGGCGGAAGCGGAAGACAAAATCCGAGTACGGATAAGAAGCAAATCGGCATAAGATGCCCCATAAATAAACACATCCCGCCCACAGATCTCACGGATCCCCGTTCCCGGAATCTCTACACCGAATGATCGTTGCCCACATCGTCCGTCTCCTCCACCCAGTATCCATCTTGCGAGTTTACCTGTTCATCTGAATCAAACAATTTATCGTGTGAGACCCTAGGGGTACTCAGCAAGTCTTTATGCCTCTAAAGGGGACACAACCTGGGGTGACGCAATTGCAGCAAAAGATAAACCCTAACAATTCTATAGATACTCGCTAACCATCCGCCTAACCAGAGATAGACGGATGTCCGTGAATTAATAACAACAGTTATAACAGTAATATCAACAGACCCATCCTCCTCCTCGCTTACCGACGAGGAAGCGGACGAACAACCCCCCATCCGTTGGCAGTTTTATTATCCATTCCATGAGTGTTGCACTATTTACTAGTCAGGTACTTAGTCAAATTAAAAGCGGTACTTTAGTTATTCTTGTCTATGATCGAGAAACTGTGCTCCAAGTCGTCCATAACCGCGGACACGGCTTTCAGAAAGTTTTACCCTGCAGGGGTGCACAAATAGCAACACACACTCGATCAACCTCAGAAAAACCAAATCAAAACCCAACGAGGCAGTCACGCAAAGCGATCACAGGATTCAGAAATATTTCAGGGGGCCACCCCATTAAGCTACCCGCAACGAAGCTGGCCGGCTACGAGACGGACTCAAGGTTTGTGGGGGCGGCTGTAAACGACTGGGAACCCGAAAGTGTGACTGGACTTGTCGATACAGCGAAAACGTGTCACGGCCCTAAACAGTACAGGTGCAGTACCTCGCACAATTTAAATAAAGCAGTAAAGCATGGCATAAGTACAGGATAGTAAATAAAACCTCAAACTAGTTTGTGGCCCCAAGAAATAAGAATGAATCAAGCTCTGGCTCAGGGGGGTTCATAAGCCTCCCGGATGTGGATAGCGCGAATATTCAAGGAACAGGAATCAAGTACTCGGGGTCCTACGGGACACATGTGAGCCTGAAAAACCAAATAGCGAATATGGCTCACCGATGCCACTTTCATTAGTTATCCCATTACTACTCAGATTAAGTTGTTTAGGTACCTCGTTATCCATCAGACACTCACATACCCTACATATGTTGTTCTATGACTCGCATGGCTCAAACAACTCCTGCAGTAATGGCTCATGGGATGGAGGAACAAGCTTCGGTGGGGTTTAAAAGTAAAGGCTATGCAGTACTTGGGATTCAGTTTAATGCAATCGCGACTCAATGATGCAAGAATAAGATAGAGGCAATAGGTACTATATGTATGCAAGCATGTGGTAGTGCTTGCCTGGCAGCTCAGTTGAAGCGAGAGAAGGATCTGGGTAGTGCTCCTAGGTTTCTTGATATATCCCCTGCTCAGCGTCTATTCGAAGAAGAACCAAACAAACAAGGGCCAACATAAATAAAGTGCACAAGCATATGAATAAAATGCGACAAGCAAACAATCATGCCATGATGAATGATGCACAATTTGCATGTCAATAAAGTAGCATGGCATGGGTGAGGTGTGGAATACAAGAATAAATCATTTTATTGAGTTTTGGCCCCATTTTATCCTCATATTAGTTGCTGTATACTTTATATTTATATTATGCATGCTGCAAAAAAGATAATGGAATGCATAAACAGAAAGGTCTCGTCGAGCTAATCATTTTAGACATATCATTTGTTAAATTTGGACTTATAAAACAAAAGTTATTAATTTATTAAGGAAAAAGGGCATTTTATTGTAATTTAAATCAACTTGAAATTTTAAGTGTCCAAAATATATTTTGAAGGCCATATTTGAATTCCTCACATTTTTCTGATTTCAAAACATATATTATTTGTATTATTTGAAATTATAATTTAAAAGTTATTTGAAAACAGATTTAAATTTGAATTTGAATTAATTTGAAAAAGATTTAAATTAAAACAGAAATAAACAGAAACTTTTTCTACTCAGGTTAAGTTAGCCACAGACAATGACCAGTGGGTCCAGCGCTGACTCAGCAGCACAGCGCGTAGAAAATGGTTTTTACACCGCGGGTTAGGCTAGCCTCAGCGACTGACGGGTGGGGCCGGGGAACACGCGGACCCACACACGGGTGCTCCAGCGGGGACGCGACACGTGGGGCATCCGTGGGAGTGCGGGTTGAGATTTTAAAAGGCTAGGGGGTGTTCTGTGAAACATGCAGAGAGGCTGATGGTGGGCTCGGTGGACCGCGGGTTAAGCAGAAAACAAAACGGAGGGGGTATTTGCAAAAGCAGCGCCCGTACTGTTCCTCTTCTCCGCGCTGGTGACCGATCGGTGCGCGGCTAACGCAGGCGCGACACGTGGGGGGTTCGATCCTGGGACCTAGGGCTCGCGCGTGGAGGCGGAGCCACTGCGGTGGCCTGGGGTTGTTGCTGGGGAACGTCTGCGCGGCCAGAAAACCTTACCGCGGCACTACGGCGAGGATGTGAACACGAGCGCGCCAGCGCAGAGAGTGCTCGACAAAAAGGCTAGCGCGTACAGAGGTGGATCGGCCAGAGGGGGTTGCCGAGGTGGGTCAGCTCACCGTGAGGGCGTCGGTGGAGGTGGTTCGGGCTGGGAAGCAGGGGATCGTCGACGTGGGTCGTGGACGGCGGCTAGGGTTTGGCGTCGGGCTCGGCGGGTGCAACGGTCCTGGGGCTCCTTCTGCTCGGCTCCGTGTACAGGGTGACGTAGGGGAGCTCCACGGCCTTCCTCGACAACCAGAGCTCCACGCCCGCCGCCGGATTCGAAGAGTTGGTGATCGGCAGCCTCGGTGGCCGACGCAGCGGGTGTGTGGTAGGAGGGGGAGGGAGAGGGTTAGGGCACGGCCCCGGGGATCTGTGGTGGGTACGAAAAGAGAGGGAGGGTGGAGATAAGGTCGAGAGAGAGCGGGGTGCCGTGGGGGAGTGGTTAGGGGTAGAGGTGGCTTCGGCCACCTTTTCCTCCTCCCTTCACGTGCTCGGGTCGGGGCAGGAGCAGGGCGAGGTGGTGCTGGGGGGGCTGCCAGGTGGGGACGGCAGGGTCTGATGGGGAGGCTCGGCTGGAGGGGCCCTCATGGCAGAGAGAGAAGGAGAAAGGAGGAGAGGGGAAGAGGGAGCTCAGGTTGGAGCTAGGGTTGGTTAGTGGGAGACTCGGGCTAGGGTTTCTGCTGGGGATGGGGTAGCTAGGTGGGGCCAGGGTGACCAGGTGTGGCCGAGCTAGGTGAGAGGGGAGAGAGGCCGAGAGAGAGGGGGAACTAGGGTTAGTTAGAGAGGGGCTCGGGTTAGGTTAGATGGGGGTGTGGTTTAGAGAGGGGGTGAAGAGAGAGGAGGGGTAAGGTGGCTAGGGTTTGTTTTTGTCAAGATCAAGCCAAGACCAAACAAAGCTAGCCAAAAAAGAGAAGGAGATCAAAGGTGGTAAGGAATAGAGAGAGAGGTTAGGTTTGGAGAAAGAATAAGGGAGAGGGGTATAGAGATATGGGGATGATCCACTCAAGATTCAAATAAAAACTCAAAAGAGAAAGAAAGGTGATGCTTTGCATGGCCCATGCATAATATTAATGCTAGGTTTCATCTTGTGAAAACAACATAAATAGCCATAGCATTTATACATATGCATTCCAAAAATATGGAATAAGCCAAACTAGAAGAAGTGGAAGGATGCCCCATGTGGAGTAGTTGGAGATGCCCATATTTGAATAAAATGGAACATGCTAGTGTGTATGTGCCACTAGATGCTTAATAGTCCCAAAAATATCCCAACATGAGCATAATTCCATAATAATCCATATGTAAGCTAGGAAAAAGGGTTCCACTCACAAGGCATGCAAAGGTGGCCATGTGGCTCTCATATCAATAATGTGAAAACAACATGATGCTAAGATGAGAGCATGTGGAACAATAGAATTGGATCCATCCCCACCCATATGAGCTAGAGGTAAAACCCAATAAAGTGCAAAACTCATATTTGGTTGGATGGTGGAATTATACGGTGGTGACAGAGAAAGGTGATGGAGTTGAATAAAAGATATGCCCCCAACTCAACTTGGGCATGAAACAATATATCAAGAACCAAATACAATATCAAGATACAAATACAATTTACAATGCATATGAGAGAAAAACCAACACAAAAAGGGTTTTATATGATGCTCAAATGCAAGGAGGCATGATGACATGAGCATGATATAATGATGATGCAACAATTATATATTTGAAGTAGCCATTATATTACTAGACCAAGTAGCATTACAATTGTTAGACAATTGGGATGCTACACAATGACTCTAATGGATCCATAAGTGGTTTGTGGAAAAGAACACACGTGCAATGACTCTAGTGCTAGTTTTAGTATAAGAACACACATACAATGATTCTAGTGGGTCCACATGTAGTTTGTGAAAAGAACACACATGCAATGACCACTGGTTGATCCATAAGTTGTTTGTGGAAAAGAACACACATGCAATGAGTCTAGTGGATCCATGTGTGGTTTGTGGAAAAGAACACACATGCAATGACTCTAGTGCTGGTTTGTGGTTTTAGTATAAGAACAAACATGCAATTACTCAAATCGATACATATGTGGTTCGTGGAAAGAACACACATGCAATGACACTTCTTGATCCATGTGCGGTTTGTGGAAAAGAACACACATGCAATGACCACTGGTTGATCCATGTGTGGTTTGTGGAAAGAACACACATGCAATGACCACTGGTTGATCCATGTGTGGTTTGTGGAAAGAACACATATGCAATGACCACTGGTTGATCCATGTGTGGTTTGTGGAAAGAACACACATGCAATGACCACTGGTTGATCCATATGTGGTTTGTGGAAAAGAACACACATGCAATGATCACTGGTTGATCCATGTGCGGTTTGTGGAAAGGACACACATGCAATGACAGTGGTGGATCCATGTGTGGTTTGTGAAAAGAACACACATGCAATGACTCTAGTGTTGGTTTTAGTATAAAGACACACATGCAATGACACTAGTGCGTTCACATGTGGTTTGTGAAAAGAACACACATGCAATGACCACTTGTTGATCCATATGTGGTTTGTGGAAATAACACACATGCAATGACACTGCTTGATCCATGCGTGGTTTGTGGAAAAGAACACACATGCAATGACCACTGGTTGATCCATGTGTGGTTTGTGGAAAGAACACACATGCAATGACCACTGGTTGATCCATCTGTGGTTTGTGGAAAAGAACACACATGCAATAACCACTAGTTGATCCATATGTGGTTTGTGGAAATAACACACATGCAATGACTCAAATGATGGTTTTAGTTTAAGAACACATATGGATCCATATGTGGTTTGTGGAAAAGAACACACATGCAATGACCACAAATTGACCCATAAGTGGTTTGTGGAAAGAACACACATGTAGTGAACACTGGTTGATCCATGTGTGGTTTGTGAAAAGAACACACATGCAATGCCATTGGTTGATCCATATGTGGTTCGTGGAAAGAACACACACGCAATGATAGTGGTTGATCCAAATGTGGTTCATGACAGGAACACACATGCAATGGCTCTAGTATTGGTTTTAGTATAAGAACAGACATGCAATGACTCTAGTGGGTTCACATGTGGTTTGTGAAAAGAACACACATGCAATGACCACTAGTTGATCCATATGTGGTTTGTGGAAAGAACACACATGCAATGACACTGCTTGCTCCATGTGTGGTTTGTGGAAAAGAACACACATGCAATGACCACTGGTTGATCCATGTGTGGTTTGTTGAAAGAACACACATGCAATGACCACTGGTTATATCCATGTGTGGTTTGTGGAAAAGAACACACATGCAATGACCACTGGTTGATCCATATGTGGTTTGTGGAAAGAACACACATGCAATGACTCTAGTGCTAGTTTTTGTGAAAAGAACACACATGCAATGACCACTGGTTGATCCATAAGTTGTTTGTGAAAAAGAACACACATGCAATGAGTCTAGTGGATCCATGTGTGGCTTGTGGAAAAGAACACACATGCAATGACTCTAGTGCTGGTTTGTGGTTTTAGTATAAGAACAAACATGCAATTACTCAAATCGATACATATCTGGTTTCTGGAAAGAACACACATGCAATGACCACTGGTTGATCCATGTGTGGTTTGTGGAAAGAACACACATGCAATGACCACTGGTTGATCCATGTGTGGTTTGTGGAAAGAACACACATGCAATGACCACTAGTTGATCCATGTGTGGTTTGTGGAAAGAACACACATGCAATGACCACTGGTTGATCCATATGTGCTTTATGGAGAAGAACACACATGCAATGACCACTGGTTGATCCATGTGTGGTTTGTGGAAAGGACACACATGCAATGAAAGTGCTGGATCTATGTGTGGTTTGTGAAAAGAACACACATGCAATGACTCTAGTGTTGGTTTTAGTATAAGAACACACATGCAATGACTCTAGTGGGTTCACATGTGGTTTGTGAAAAGAAAACACATGCAATGACCACTGGTTGATCCATATGTGGTTTGTGGAAAGAACACACATGCAATGACACTACTTGTTCCATGTGTGGTTTGTGGAAAAGAACACACATGCAATGACCACTGTTTGATCCATGTGTGGTTCGTGGAAAGAACACACATGCAATGACCACTGGTTGATCCATGTGTGGTTTGTGGAAAGAACACACATGCAATGACCACTGGTTGATCCATCTGTGGTTTGTGGAAAAGAACACACATGCAATGACCACTGGTTGATCCATATGTGGTTTGTGGAAATAACACACATGCAATGACTCTAATGCTGGTTTTAGTTTAAGAACACATATGGATCCATATGTGGTTTGTGGAAAAGAACACACATGCAATGACCACTGATTGATACATAAGTGGTTTGTGGAAAGAACACACCTGTAGTGAACACTGGTTGATCCATGTGTGGTTTGTGAAAAGAACACACATGCAATGCCATTGGTTGATACATATGTGGTTCGTGGAAAGAACACACATGCAATGACACTAGTTGATCCAAATGTGGTTCATGACTGGAACACACATGCAATGACTCTAGTGTTGGTTTTATTATAAGAACACACATACAATGACTCTAGTGGGTTCATATGTGGTTTGTGGAAAAGAACACACATGCAATGATCACTGGTTGATCCATATGTGGTTTGTGGAAAGAACACACATGCAATGACACTGCTTGATCCATGTGTGGTTTGTGCAAAGAACACACATGCAACGACTCTAGTGGTTGATCCATGTGTGGTTTGTGGAAATAACACACATGCAATGACTCTATTGGTTGATCCATGTGTGGTTTGTGGAAATAACACACATGCAATGACTCTAATGGATCCATAAGTGGTTTGTGGAAAAGAACACACATGCAATGACTCTAGTGCTAGTTTTAGTATAAGAACACACATACAATGATTATAGTGGGTCCACATGTAGTTTGTGAAAAGAACACACATGCAATGAGCACTGGTTGATCCATAAGTTGTTTGTGGAAAAGAACACACATGCAATGAGTCTAGTGGATCCATGTGTGGTTTGTGGAAAAGAACACACATGCAATGACTCTAGTGCTGGTTTGTGGTTTTAGTATAAGAACAAACATGCAATTACTCAAATCGATACATATGTGGTTTATGGAAAGAACAGACATGCAATGACACTGCTTAATCCATGTGTGGTTTGTGGAAAAGAACACACAGGCAATGACCACTGGTTGATCCATGTGTGGTTTGTGGAAAGAACACACATGCAATGACCACTGGTTGATCCATGTGTGGTTTGTGGAAAGAACACACATGCAATGACCACTGGTTCATCCATGTGTGGTTTGTGGAAAGAACACACATGCAATGACCACTGGTTGATCCATATGTGGTTTGTGAAAAAGAACACACATGCAATGACCACTGGTTGATCCATGTGCGGTTTGTGGAAAGGACACACATGCAATGACAGTGGTGGATCCATGTGTGGTTTGTGAAAAGAACACACATGCAATGACTCTAGTGTTGCTTTTAGTATAGGAACACACATGCAATGACCACTAATTGGTTCACATGTGGTTTGTGAAAAGAACACACATGCAATGACCACTGGTTGATCCATATGTGGTTTGTGGAAAGAACACACATGCAATGACACTGCTTGATCCATGTGTGGTTTGTGGAAAAGAACACACACGCAATGACCACGGGTTGATCAATGTGTGGTTTGTGGAAAGAACACACATGCAATGACCACTGGTTGATCCATATGTGGTTTGTGGAAAAGAACACACATGCAATGACCACTGGTTGATCCATATGTGGTTTGCTGAAATAACACACATGCAATGACTCTATTGGTTGATCCATATGTGGTTTGTGGAAAAGAACACACACGCAATGACGACTGGTTGATCCATGTGTGGTTTGTGGAAAGAACACACATGCAATGACCACTGGTTGATCCATATGTGGTTTGTGAAAAAGAACACACATGCAATGACCACTGGTTGATCCATGTGCGGTTTGTGGAAAAGAACACACATGCAATGAGTCTAGTGGATCCATGTGTGGTTCGTGGAAAAGAACACACATGCAATGACTCTAGTGCTGGTTTGTGGTTTTAGTATAAGAACAAACATGCAATTACTCAAATCGATACATATGTGGTTTGTGAAAAGAACACACATGCAATGACACTGCTTGATCCATGTGTGGTTTGTGGAAAAGAACACACATGCAATGACCACTGGTTGATCCATGTGTGGTTTGTGGACAGAACACACATCCAATGACCACTTGTTGATCCATGTGTGGTTTGTGGAAAGAACACACATGTAATGACCACTGGTTGATCTAGTGTGGTTTTGGAAAGAACACACATGCAATGACCACTGGTTGATCCATATGTGGTTTGTGGAAAGGACACACATGCAATGATAGTGGTGGATCAATGTGTGGTTTGTGAAAAGAACACACATGCAATGACTCTAGTGTTGGTTTTAGTATAAGAACACACATGCAATGACTCTAGTGGGTTCACATGTGGTTTGTAAAAAGAACACGCATGCAATGACCACTGGTTGATCCATATGTGGTTTGTGGAAAGAACACACATGCAATGACACAGCTTGATCCATGTGTGGTTTGTGGAAAAGAAAACACATGCAATGACCACTAGTTGATCCATATGTGGTTTGTGGAAAGAACACACATGCAATGACTCTGGTTGATCCATATGTGGTTTGTGGAAAGAACACACATGCAATGACCACTGGTTGATCCATATGTCGTTTGTGGAAAAAGAACACACATTCAATGACCACTAGTTGATCCATGTGTGGTTTGTGGAAAGGACACACATGCAATGACACTGGTGGATCCATGTGTGGTTTGTGAAAAGAACACACATGCAATGACAGTGGTGGATCCATGTGTGGTTTGTGAAAAGAACACACATGCAATGACTCTAGTGCTAGTTTTAGTATAAGAACACACATACAATGACTCTAGTGGGTCCACATGTAGTTTGTGAAAAGAACGCACATGCAATGACCACTAGTTGATCCATAAGTTGTTTGTGGAAAAGAACACACATGCAATGAGTCTAGTGGATCCATGTGTGGTTTGTGCAAAAGAACACACATGCAATGACTCTAGTGCTATTTTGTGGTTTTAGTATAAGAACAAACATGCAATTACTCAAATGGATCCATATGTGGTTTGTGGAAAGAACACACATGCAATGACTCTGGTTGATCCATATGTGGTTTGTGGAAAGAACACACATGCAATGACCACTGGTCGATCCATATGTGGTTTGTGGAAAAGAACACACATACAATGAGTCTAGTGGATATGTGTGGTTTGTGGAAAAGAACACACATGCAATGTCCACTTGTTGATCCATATGTGGTTTGTGGAAGAGATCACACATGCAATGAGTCTAGTGGATCCATGTGTGTTTTGTGGAAAAGAACACACATGCAATGACTCTAGTGCTAGTTTTAGTATAAGAACACACATACAATGACTCTAGTGGGTCCATATGTAGTTTGTGAAAAGAACACACATGCGACGACCACTGGTTGATCCATAAGTTGTTTGTGGAAAAGAACACACATGCAATGAGTCTAGTGGATCCATGTGTGGTTTGTGGAAAAGAACACACATGCAATGAATCTAGTGCTGGTTTGTGGTTTTAGTATAAGAACAAACATGCAATTACTCAAATGGATCCATGTGTGGTTTGTGGAAAGAACACACGTGCAATGACACTGCTTGCTCCATGTGTAGTTTGTGGAAAGAACACACATGCAATGACCTCTGGTTGATCCATATGTGGTTTATGGAAAAGAACACACATGCAATGACCACTGGTTGATCCATATGTGGTTTGTGGAAAAGAACACACATGTAATGACCACTGGTTGATCCATGTGTGGTTTGTGGAAAGGACACACATGCAATGACAGTGGTGGATCCATGTGTGGTTTGTCAAAAGAACACACATGTAATGACTCTAGTGTTGGTTTTAGTATAAGAACACACATGCAATGACTCTAGTGGGTTCACATGTGGTTTGTGAAAAGAACACACATGCAATGACCACTTGTTGATCCATATGTGGTTTGTGGAAATAACACACATGCAATGACACTGCTTGATCCATGCGTGGTTTGTGGAAAAGAACACACATGCAATGACCACTGGTTGATCCATGTGTGGTTTGTGGAAAGAACACACATGCAATGACCACTGGTTGATCCATCTGTGGTTTGTGGAAAAGAACACACATGCAATAACCACTAGTTGATCCATATGTGGTTTGTGGAAATAACACACATGCAATGACTCAAATGATGGTTTTAGTTTAAGAACACATATGGATCCATATGTGGTTTGTGGAAAAGAACACACATGCAATGACCACAAATTGACCCATAAGTGGTTTGTGGAAAGAACACACATGTAGTGAACACTGGTTGATCCATGTGTGGTTTGTGAAAAGAACACACATGCAATGCCATTGGTTGATCCATATGTGGTTCGTGGAAAGAACACACACGCAATGATAGTGGTTGATCCAAATGTGGTTCATGACAGGAACACACATGCAATGGCTCTAGTATTGGTTTTAGTATAAGAACAGACATGCAATGACTCTAGTGGGTTCACATGTGGTTTGTGAAAAGAACACACATGCAATGACCACTAGTTGATCCATATGTGGTTTGTGGAAAGAACACACATGCAATGACACTGCTTGCTCCATGTGTGGTTTGTGGAAAAGAACACACATGCAATGACCACTGGTTGATCCATGTGTGGTTTGTTGAAAGAACACACATGCAATGACCACTGGTTATATCCATGTGTGGTTTGTGGAAAAGAACACACATGCAATGACCACTGGTTGATCCATATGTGGTTTGTGGAAAGAACACACATGCAATGACTCTAGTGCTAGTTTTAGTATAAGAACACACATACAATGACTCTAGTGGGTCGACATATAGTTTGTGAAAAGAACACACATGCAATGACCACTGGTTGATCCATAAGTTGTTTGTGAAAAAGAACACACATGCAATGAGTCTAGTGGATCCATGTGTGGCTTGTGGAAAAGAACACACATGCAATGACTCTAGTGCTGGTTTGTGGTTTTAGTATAAGAACAAACATGCAATTACTCAAATCGATACATATCTGGTTTCTGGAAAGAACACACATGCAATGACCACTGGTTGATCCATGTGTGGTTTGTGGAAAGAACACACATGCAATGACCACTGGTTGATCCATGTGTGGTTTGTGGAAAGAACACACATGCAATGACCACTAGTTGATCCATGTGTGGTTTGTGGAAAGAACACACATGCAATGACCACTGGTTGATCCATATGTGCTTTATGGAGAAGAACACACATGCAATGACCACTGGTTGATCCATGTGTGGTTTGTGGAAAGGACACACATGCAATGAAAGTGCTGGATCTATGTGTGGTTTGTGAAAAGAACACACATGCAATGACTCTAGTGTTGGTTTTAGTATAAGAACACACATGCAATGACTCTAGTGGGTTCACATGTGGTTTGTGAAAAGAAAACACATGCAATGACCACTGGTTGATCCATATGTGGTTTGTGGAAAGAACACACATGCAATGACACTACTTGTTCCATGTGTGGTTTGTGGAAAAGAACACACATGCAATGACCACTGTTTGATCCATGTGTGGTTCGTGGAAAGAACACACATGCAATGACCACTGGTTGATCCATGTGTGGTTTGTGGAAAGAACACACATGCAATGACCACTGGTTGATCCATCTGTGGTTTGTGGAAAAGAACACACATGCAATGACCACTGGTTGATCCATATGTGGTTTGTGGAAATAACACACATGCAATGACTCTAATGCTGGTTTTAGTTTAAGAACACATATGGATCCATATGTGGTTTGTGGAAAAGAACACACATGCAATGACCACTGATTGATACATAAGTGGTTTGTGGAAAGAACACACCTGTAGTGAACACTGGTTGATCCATGTGTGGTTTGTGAAAAGAACACACATGCAATGCCATTGGTTGATACATATGTGGTTCGTGGAAAGAACACACATGCAATGACACTAGTTGATCCAAATGTGGTTCATGACTGGAACACACATGCAATGACTCTAGTGTTGGTTTTATTATAAGAACACACATACAATGACTCTAGTGGGTTCATATGTGGTTTGTGGAAAAGAACACACATGCAATGATCACTGGTTGATCCATATGTGGTTTGTGGAAAGAACACACATGCAATGACACTGCTTGATCCATGTGTGGTTTGTGCAAAGAACACACATGCAATGACTCTAGTGGTTGATCCATGTGTGGTTTGTGGAAATAACACACATGCAATGACTCTATTGGTTGATCCATGTGTGGTTTGTGGAAATAACACACATGCAATGACTCTAATGGATCCATAAGTGGTTTGTGGAAAAGAACACACATGCAATGACTCTAGTGCTAGTTTTAGTATAAGAACACACATACAATGATTATAGTGGGTCCACATGTAGTTTGTGAAAAGAACACACATGCAATGAGCACTGGTTGATCCATAAGTTGTTTGTGGAAAAGAACACACATGCAATGAGTCTAGTGGATCCATGTGTGGTTTGTGGAAAAGAACACACATGCAATGACTCTAGTGCTGGTTTGTGGTTTTAGTATAAGAACAAACATGCAATTACTCAAATCGATACATATGTGGTTTATGGAAAGAACAGACATGCAATGACACTGCTTAATCCATGTGTGGTTTGTGGAAAAGAACACACAGGCAATGACCACTGGTTGATCCATGTGTGGTTTGTGGAAAGAACACACATGCAATGACCACTGGTTGATCCATGTGTGGTTTGTGGAAAGAACACACATGCAATGACCACTGGTTCATCCATGTGTGGTTTGTGGAAAGAACACACATGCAATGACCACTGGTTGATCCATATGTGGTTTGTGAAAAAGAACACACATGCAATGACCACTGGTTGATCCATGTGCGGTTTGTGGAAAGGACACACATGCAATGACAGTGGTGGATCCATGTGTGGTTTGTGAAAAGAACACACATGCAATGACTCTAGTGTTGCTTTTAGTATAGGAACACACATGCAATGACCACTAATTGGTTCACATGTGGTTTGTGAAAAGAACACACATGCAATGACCACTGGTTGATCCATATGTGGTTTGTGGAAAGAACACACACGCAATGACACTGCTTGATCCATGTGTGGTTTGTGGAAAAGAACACACACGCAATGACCACGGGTTGATCAATGTGTGGTTTGTGGAAAGAACACACATGCAATGACCACTGGTTGATCCATATGTGGTTTGTGGAAAAGAACACACATGCAATGACCACTGGTTGATCCATATGTGGTTTGCTGAAATAACACACATGCAATGACTCTATTGGTTGATCCATATGTGGTTTGTGGAAAAGAACACACACGCAATGACGACTGGTTGATCCATGTGTGGTTTGTGGAAAGAACACACATGCAATGACCACTGGTTGATCCATATGTGGTTTGTGAAAAAGAACACACATGCAATGACCACTGGTTGATCCATGTGCGGTTTGTGGAAAAGAACACACATGCAATGAGTCTAGTGGATCCATGTGTGGTTCGTGGAAAAGAACACACATGCAATGACTCTAGTGCTGGTTTGTGGTTTTAGTATAAGAACAAACATGCAATTACTCAAATCGATACATATGTGGTTTGTGAAAAGAACACACATGCAATGACACTGCTTGATCCATGTGTGGTTTGTGGAAAAGAACACACATGCAATGACCACTGGTTGATCCATGTGTGGTTTGTGGACAGAACACACATCCAATGACCACTTGTTGATCCATGTGTGGTTTGTGGAAAGAACACACATGTAATGACCACTGGTTGATCTAGTGTGGTTTTGGAAAGAACACACATGCAATGACCACTGGTTGATCCATATGTGGTTTGTGGAAAGGACACACATGCAATGATAGTGGTGGATCAATGTGTGGTTTGTGAAAAGAACACACATGCAATGACTCTAGTGTTGGTTTTAGTATAAGAACACACATGCAATGACTCTAGTGGGTTCACATGTGGTTTGTAAAAAGAACACGCATGCAATGACCACTGGTTGATCCATATGTGGTTTGTGGAAAGAACACACATGCAATGACACAGCTTGATCCATGTGTGGTTTGTGGAAAAGAAAACACATGCAATGACCACTAGTTGATCCATATGTGGTTTGTGGAAAGAACACACAAGCAATGACTCTGGTTGATCCATATGTGGTTTGTGGAAAGAACACACATGCAATGACCACTGGTTGATCCATATGTCGTTTGTGGAAAAAGAACACACATTCAATGACCACTAGTTGATCCATGTGTGGTTTGTGGAAAGGACACACATGCAATGACACTGGTGGATCCATGTGTGGTTTGTGAAAAGAACACACATGCAATGACAGTGGTGGATCCATGTGTGGTTTGTGAAAAGAACACACATGCAATGACTCTAGTGCTATTTTTAGTATAAGAACACACATACAATGACTCTAGTGGGTCCACATGTAGTTTGTGAAAAGAACGCACATGCAATGACCACTAGTTGATCCATAAGTTGTTTGTGGAAAAGAACACACATGCAATGAGTCTAGTGGATCCATGTGTGGTTTGTGCAAAAGAACACACATGCAATGACTCTAGTGCTATTTTGTGGTTTTAGTATAAGAACAAACATGCAATTACTCAAATGGATCCATATGTGGTTTGTGGAAAGAACACACATGCAATGACTCTGGTTGATCCATATGTGGTTTGTGGAAAGAACACACATGCAATGACCACTGGTCGATCCATATGTGGTTTGTGGAAAAGAACACACATACAATGAGTCTAGTGGATATGTGTGGTTTGTGGAAAAGAACACACATGCAATGTCCACTTGTTGATCCATATGTGGTTTGTGGAAGAGATCACACATGCAATGAGTCTAGTGGATCCATGTGTGTTTTGTGGAAAAGAACACACATGCAATGACTCTAGTGCTAGTTTTAGTATAAGAACACACATACAATGACTCTAGTGGGTCCATATGTAGTTTGTGAAAAGAACACACATGCGACGACCACTGGTTGATCCATAAGTTGTTTGTGGAAAAGAACACACATGCAATGAGTCTAGTGGATCCATGTGTGGTTTGTGGAAAAGAACACACATGCAATGAATCTAGTGCTGGTTTGTGGTTTTAGTATAAGAACAAACATGCAATTACTCAAATGGATCCATGTGTGGTTTGTGGAAAGAACACACGTGCAATGACACTGCTTGCTCCATGTGTAGTTTGTGGAAAGAACACACATGCAATGACCTCTGGTTGATCCATATGTGGTTTATGGAAAAGAACACACATGCAATGACCACTGGTTGATCCATGTGTGGTTTGTGGAAAGGACACACATGCAATGACAGTGGTGGATCCATGTGTGGTTTGTGAAAAGAACACACATGCAATGACTCTAGTGTTGGTTTTAGTATAAGAACACACATGCAATGACTCTAGTGGGTTCACATGTGGTTTGTGAAAAGAACACACATGCAATGACCACTGGTTGATCCATATGTGGTGTGTGTGGAAAGAACACACATGAAATGACACTGCTTGATCCATGTGTGGTTTGTGGAAAAGAACACACATGCAATGACCACTTGTTGATCCATGTGTGGTTTGTATAAAGAACACACATGCAATGACCACTGGTTGATCCATGTGTGGTTTGTGGAAAGAACACACATGCAATGACCACTGGTTGATCCATATGTGGTTTGTGGAAAAGAACACACATGCAATGACCACTGGTTGATCCATATGTGGTTTGCTGAAATAACACACATGCAATGACTCTATTGGTTGATCCATGTGTGGTTTGTGGAAAGAACACACATGCAATGACTCTATTGGTTGATCCATGTGTTGTTTGTGGAAATAACACACATGTAATGACCACTGGTTGATCCATATGTGGTTTGTGGAAAAGAACACACATGCAATGACTCTAGTGCTAGTTTTAGTATAAGAACACACATACAATGACTCTAGTGGGTCCACATGTAGTTTGTGAAAAGAACACACATGCGATGACCACTGGTTGATCCATAAGTTGTTTGTGGAAAAGAACACACATGCAATGAGTCTAGTGGATCCATGTGTGGTTTGTGGAAAAGAACACACATGCAATGACCACTGGTTGATCCATGTGTGGTTTTTGGAAAGAACACACATGCAATGGCCACTGGTTGATCCATATGTGGTTTGTGGAAAAGAACACACATGCAATGACCACTGGTTGATCCATATTTGGTTTGTGGAAAGAACACACATGCAATGACACTACTTGATCCATGTGTGGTTTGTGGAAAGAACACACATGCAATGACCACTGGTTGATCCATATGTGGTTTATGGAAAAGAACACACATGCAATAACCACTGGTTGATCCATATGTGGTTTTCTAAAATAACACACATGCAATGACTCTATTGGTTGATCCATATGTGGTTTGTGGAAAAGAACACACATGCAATGACGACTGGTTGATCCATGTGTGGTTTGTGGAAAGAACACACATGCAATGACCACTGGTTGATCCATATGTGGTTTGTGGAAAAGAACACACATGCAATGACTCTAGTGCTAGTTTTACTATAAGAACACACATACAATGACTCTAGTGGGTGCACATGTAGTTTGTGAAAAGAACACACATGCAATGACCACTGGTTGATCCATAAGTTGTTTGTGGAAAAGAACACACATGCAATGAGTCAAGTGGATCCCTGTTTGGATTGTGCAAAAGAACACACATGCAATGACCACTGGTTGATCCATGTGTGGTTTGTGGAAAGAACACACATGTAATGACCACTGGTTGATCCATATGTGGTTTGTGGAAAATAACACACATGCAATGACCACTGGTTGATCCATATGTGGTTTGTGCAAAAGAACACACATGCAATTACCACTGGTTGGTCCATGTGTGGTTTATGGAAAGGACACACATGCAATGACAGTGGTGGATCCATGTGTGGTTTGTGAAAAGAACACACATGCAATGACTCTAGTGTTGGTTTTAGTATAAGAACACACATGCAATGACTCTAGTGGGTTCGCATGTGGTTTCTGAAAAGAACACACGTGCAATGAACACTGGTTGATCCATATGTGGTTTGTGGAAAGAACACACATGCAATGACACTGCTTGATCCATGTGTGGTTTGTGGAAAAGAACACACATGCAATGACTCTAGTGGTTGATCCATGTGTGGTTTGTGGAAAGAACACACATGTAATGACCACTGGTTGATCCATGTGTGGTTTGTGGAAAGAACACACATGCAATGACCACTGGTTGATCCATCTGTGGTTTGTGGAAAAGAACACACATGCAATGACTCTAGTGTTAGTTTTAGTATAAGAACTCACATGCAATGACCACTGGTTTATCCATTTGTGGTTTGTTGAAAGAACACACATGCAATGACCACTGGTTGATCCATGTGTGGTTTGTGGAAAAGAACACACATGCAATGACCACTGGTTGATCCATATGTGGTTTGTGGAAAGAACACACATGCAATGACTCTAGTGCTAGTTTTAGTATAAGAACACACATACAATGACTCTAGTGGGTCCACATGTAGTTTGTGAAAATAACACACATGCAATGACCACTGGTTGATCCATAAGTTTTTTGTGGAAAAGAACACACATGCAATGAGTCTAGTGGATCCATGTGTGGTTTGTGGAAAATAACACACATGCAATGAGCACTGGTTGATCCATGTGTGATTTGTGGAAAGAACACACATGTAATGACCACTGGTTGATCCATATGTGGTTTGTGGAAAAGAACACACATGCAATGACCACCGTTAGATCCATGTGTGGTTTGTGGAAAGAACACACATGCAATGACTCTAGTGGTTGATCCATGTGTAGTTTGTTGAAATAACACACATGCAATGACTCTAGTGGTTGATCCATGTGTAGTTTGTGGAAATAACACACATGCAATGACTCTAATGGATCCATAAGTGGTTTCTGGAAAAGAACACACATGCAATGACTCTAGTGCTAGTTTTAGTATAAAAACACACATACAATGACTCTAGTGGGTCCACATGTAGTTTGTGAAAAGGACACACATGCAATGCCCACTGGTTGATCCATAAGTTGTTTCTGGAAAAGAACACACATGCAATGAGTCTAGTGGATCCATGTGTGGTTTGTGGAAAAGAACACACATGCAATGACTCTAGTGCTGGTTTGTGGTTTTAGTATAAGAACAAACATGCAATTACTCAAATGGATCCATATGTGGTTTGTCGAAAGAACACACATGCAATGACCACTAGTTGATCCATATGTGGTTTGTGGAAAAGAACACACATGCAATGAGTCTAGTGGATCCATTTGTGGTTTGTGGAAAAGAACACACATGCAATGACCACCGGTTGATCCATGTGTGGTTTGTGGAAAGAACACACATGCAATGACCACTCGTTGATCCAGATGTGGTTTGTGGAAAAGAACACACACGCAATGACCATTGGTTGATCCATGTGTGGTTTGTGGAAAGAACACACATGCAATGACCACTTGTTGATCCATATGTGGTTTGTGGAAAAGAACACACATGCAATGACTCTAGTGCTAGTTTTAGTATAAGAACACACATAGAATGACTCTAGTGGGTCCACATGTAGTTTGTGAAAAGAACACACATGCAATGACCACAGGTTGATCCATAAGTTGTTTTAGGAAAAGAACACACATGCCATGAGTCTAGTGGATCCATGTGTGGATTGTGGAAAAGAACACATATGCAAAGACCACTAGTTGATCCATGTGTGGTTTGTGGAAAGAACACACATGTAATGACCACTGGTTGATCCATATGTGGTTTGTGGAAACGAACACACATGCAATGACCACTGGTTGATCCATGTGTGGTTTGTGGAAAGGACACACATGCAATGACAGTGGTGGATCCATGTGTGGTTTGTGAAAAGAACACACAGGCAATGACTCTAGTGTTGGTTTTAGTATAAGAACACACATGCAATGACTCTAGTGGGTTCACATGTGGTTTCTGAAAAGAACACACGTGCAATGAACACTGGTTGATCCATATGTGGTTTGTGGAAAGAACACACATGCAATGACACTGCTTGATCCATGTGTGGTTTCTGGAAAAGAACACACATGCAATGACTCTAGTGGTTGATCCATGTGTGGTTTGTGGAAAGAACACACATGTAATGACCACTGGTTGATCCATCTGTGGTTTGTGGAAAGAACACACATGCAATGACCACTGGTTGATCCATCTGTGGTTTGTGGAAAAGAACACACATGCAATGACTCTAGTGCTAGTTTTAGTATAAGAACTCACACGCAATGACCACTGGTTTATCCATTTGTGGTTTGTTGAAAGAACACACATGCAATGACCACTGGTTGATCCATGTGTGGTTTGTGGAAAGAACACACATGCAATGACACTACTCGATCCATGTGTGGTTTGTGGAAACAACACACATGCAATGACTCTACTGGTTGATCCATGTCTGGTTTGTGCAAATAACACACATGCAATGCCTCTATTGGTTGATCCATGTGTGGTTTTGGAAATAACAACCATGCAATGACTCTAATGGATCCATAAGTGGTTTGTGGAAAAGAACACACATGCAATGACTCTAGTGCTAGTTTTACTATAAGAACACACATACAATGACTCTAGTGGGTGCACATGTAGTTTGTGAAAAGAACACACATGCAATGACCACTGGTTGATCCATAAGTTGTTTGTGGAAAAGAACACACATGCAATGAGTCTAGTGGATCCCTGTTTGGATTGTGCAAAAGAACACACATGCAATGACCACTGGTTGATCCATGTGTGGTTTGTGGAAAGAACACACATGTAATGACCACTGGTTGATCCATATGTGGTTTGTGGAAAAGAACACACATGCAATGACCACTGGTTGATCCATATGTGGTTTGTGGAAAAGAACACACATGCAATGACCACTGGTTGGTCCATGTGTGGTTTATGGAAAGGACACACATGCAATGACAGTGGTGGATCCATGTGTGGTTTGTGAAAAGAACACACATGCAATGACTCTAGTGTTGGTTTTAGTATAAGAACACACATGCAATGACTCTAGTGGGTTCGCATGTGGTTTCTGAAAAGAACACACGTGCAATGAACACTGGTTGATCCATATGTGGTTTGTGGAAAGAACACACATGCAATGACACTGCTTGATCCATGTGTGGTTTGTGGAAAAGAACACACATGCAATGACTCTAGTGGTTGATCCATGTGTGGTTTGTGGAAAGAACACACATGTAATGACCACTGGTTGATCCATGTGTGGTTTGTGGAAAGAACACACATGCAATGACCACTGGTTGATCCATCTGTGGTTTGTGGAAAAGAACACACATGCAATGACTCTAGTGTTAGTTTTAGTATAAGAACTCACATGCAATGACCACTGGTTTATCCATTTGTGGTTTGTTGAAAGAACACACATGCAATGACCACTGGTTGATCCATGTGTGGTTTGTGGAAAAGAACACACATGCAATGACCACTGGTTGATCCATATGTGGTTTGTGGAAAGAACACACATGCAATGACTCTAGTGCTAGTTTTAGTATAAGAACACACATACAATGACTCTAGTGGGTCCACATGTAGTTTGTGAAAATAACACACATGCAATGACCACTGGTTGATCCATAAGTTTTTTGTGGAAAAGAACACACATGCAATGAGTCTAGTGGATCCATGTGTGGTTTGTGGAAAATAACACACATGCAATGAGCACTGGTTGATCCATGTGTGATTTGTGGAAAGAACACACATGTAATGACCACTGGTTGATCCATATGTGGTTTGTGGAAAAGAACACACATGCAATGACCACCGTTAGATCCATGTGTGGTTTGTGGAAAGAACACACATGCAATGACTCTAGTGGTTGATCCATGTGTAGTTTGTTGAAATAACACACATGCAATGACTCTAGTGGTTGATCCATGTGTAGTTTGTGGAAATAACACACATGCAATGACTCTAATGGATCCATAAGTGGTTTCTGGAAAAGAACACACATGCAATGACTCTAGTGCTAGTTTTAGTATAAAAACACACATACAATGACTCTAGTGGGTCCACATGTAGTTTGTGAAAAGGACACACATGCAATGCCCACTGGTTGATCCATAAGTTGTTTCTGGAAAAGAACACACATGCAATGAGTCTAGTGGATCCATGTGTGGTTTGTGGAAAAGAACACACATGCAATGACTCTAGTGCTGGTTTGTGGTTTTAGTATAAGAACAAACATGCAATTACTCAAATGGATCCATATGTGGTTTGTCGAAAGAACACACATGCAATGACCACTAGTTGATCCATATGTGGTTTGTGGAAAAGAACACACATGCAATGAGTCTAGTGGATCCATTTGTGGTTTGTGGAAAAGAACACACATGCAATGACCACCGGTTGATCCATGTGTGGTTTGTGGAAAGAACACACATGCAATGACCACTCGTTGATCCAGATGTGGTTTGTGGAAAAGAACACACACGCAATGACCATTGGTTGATCCATGTGTGGTTTGTGGAAAGAACACACATGCAATGACCACTTGTTGATCCATATGTGGTTTGTGGAAAAGAACACACATGCAATGACTCTAGTGCTAGTTTTAGTATAAGAACACACATAGAATGACTCTAGTGGGTCCACATGTAGTTTGTGAAAAGAACACACATGCAATGACCACAGGTTGATCCATAAGTTGTTTTAGGAAAAGAACACACATGCCATGAGTCTAGTGGATCCATGTGTGGATTGTGGAAAAGAACACATATGCAAAGACCACTAGTTGATCCATGTGTGGTTTGTGGAAAGAACACACATGTAATGACCACTGGTTGATCCATATGTGGTTTGTGGAAACGAACACACATGCAATGACCACTGGTTGATCCATGTGTGGTTTGTGGAAAGGACACACATGCAATGACAGTGGTGGATCCATGTGTGGTTTGTGAAAAGAACACACAGGCAATGACTCTAGTGTTGGTTTTAGTATAAAAACACACATGCAATGACTCTAGTGGGTTCACATGTGGTTTCTGAAAAGAACACACGTGCAATGAACACTGGTTGATCCATATGTGGTTTGTGGAAAGAACACACATGCAATGACACTGCTTGATCCATGTGTGGTTTCTGGAAAAGAACACACATGCAATGACTCTAGTGGTTGATCCATGTGTGGTTTGTGGAAAGAACACACATGTAATGACCACTGGTTGATCCATCTGTGGTTTGTGGAAAGAACACACATGCAATGACCACTGGTTGATCCATCTGTGGTTTGTGGAAAAGAACACACATGCAATGACTCTAGTGCTAGTTTTAGTATAAGAACTCACACGCAATGACCACTGGTTTATCCATTTGTGGTTTGTTGAAAGAACACACATGCAATGACCACTGGTTGATCCATGTGTGGTTTGTGGAAAAGAACACACATGCAATGACCACTGGTTGATCCATATGTGGTTTGTGGAAAGAACACACATGCAATGACTCTAGTGCTAGTTTTAGTATAAGAACACACATACAATGACTCTAGTGGGTCCACATGTAGTTTGTGAAAATAACACACATGCAATGACCACTGGTTGATCCATAAGTTTTTTGTGGAAAAGAACACACATGCAATGAGTCTAGTGGATCCATGTGTGGTTTGTGGAAAATAACACACATGCAATGAGCACTGGTTGATCCATGTGTGATTTGTGGAAAGAACACACATGTAATGACCACTGGTTGATCCATATGTGGTTTGTGGAAAAGAACACACATGCAATGACCACCGGTAGATCCATGTGTGGTTTGTGGAAAGAACACACATGCAATGACTCTAGTGGTTGATCCATGTGTAGTTTGTTGAAATAACACACATGCAATGACTCTAGTGGTTGATCCATGTGTAGTTTGTGGAAATAACACACATGCAATGACTCTAATGGATCCATAAGTGGTTTCTGGAAAAGAACACACATGCAATGACTCTAGTGCTAGTTTTAGTATAAGAACACACATACAATGACTCTAGTGGGTCCACATGTAGTTTGTGAAAAGGACACACATGCAATGACCACTGGTTGATCCATAAGTTGTTTCTGGAAAAGAACACACATGCAATGAGTCTAGTGGATACATGTGTGGTTTGTGGAAAAGAACACACATGCAATGACTCTAGTGCTGGTTTGTGGTTTTAGTATAAGAACAAACATGCAATTACTCAAATGGATCCATATGTGGTTTGTCGAAAGAACACACATGCAATGACCACTAGTTGATCCATATGTGGTTTGTGGAAAAGAACACACATGCAATGAGTCTAGTGGATCCATTTGTGGTTTGTGGAAAAGAACACACATGCAATGACCACCGGTTGATCCATGTGTGGTTTGTGGAAAGAACACACATGCAATGACCACTCGTTGATCCAGATGTGGTTTGTGGAAAAGAACACACACGCAATGACCATTGGTTGATCCATGTGTGGTTTGTGGAAAGAACACACATGCAATGACCACTGGTTGATCCATATGTGGTTTGTGGAAAAGAACACACATGCAATGACTCTAGTGCTAGTTTTAGTATAAGAACACACATAGAATGACTCTAGTGGGTCCACATGTAGTTTGTGAAAAGAACACACATGCAATGACCACAGGTTGATCCATAAGTTGTTTTAGGAAAAGAACACACATGCCATGAGTCTAGTGGATCCATGTGTGGATTGTGGAAAAGAACACATATGCAAAGACCACTACTTGATCCATGTGTGGTTTGTGGAAAGAACACACATGTAATGTCCACTGGTTGATCCATATGTGGTTTGTGGAAACGAACACACATGCAATGACCACTGGTTGATCCATGTGTGGTTTGTGGAAAGGACACACATGCAATGACAGTGGTGGATCCATGTGTGGTTTGTGAAAAGAACACACAGGCAATGACTCTAGTGTTGGTTTTAGTATAAGAACACACATGCAATGACTCTAGTGGGTTCACATGTGGTTTGTGAAAAGAACACACGTGCAATGAACACTGGTTGATCCATATGTGGTTTATGGAAAGAACACACATGCAATGACACTGCTTGATCCATGTGTGGTTTGTGGAAAATAACACACATGCAATGACTCTAGTGGTTGATCCATGTGTGGTTTGTGGAAAGAACACACATGGAATGACCACTGGTTGATCCATGTGTGGTTTGTGGAAAGAACACACATGCAATGACCACTGGTTGATCCATATGTGGTTTGTGGAAAAGAACACACATGCAATGACTCTAGTGCTAGTTTTAGTATAAGAACACACATGCAATGACCACTAGTTGATCCATTTGTGGTTTGTTGAAAGAACACACATGCAATGACCACTGGTTGATCCATGTGTGGTTTGTGGAAAATAACACACATGCAATGACCACTGGTTGATCCATCTGTGGTTTGTGCAAAGAACACACATGCAATGACTCTAGTGCTAGTTTTAGTATAAGAACACACATATAATGACTCTAGTGGGTCCACATGTAGTTTGTCAAAATAACACACATGCAATGACCACTGGTTGATCCATAAGTTTTTTGTGGAAAAGAACACACATGCAATGAGTCTAGTGGATCCATGTGTGGTTTGTGGAAAAGAGCACACATGCAATGACTCTAGTGCTGGTTTGTGGTTTTAGTATAAGAACAAACATGCAATTACTCAAATGGATCCATATGTGGTTTGTGGAAATAACACACATGCAATGACTCTGGTTGATCCATATGTGGTTTGTGGAAAGAACACACATGCAATGACCATTGGTTGATCCATATGTGGTTTGTGGAAAAGAACACACATGCAATGACCACTGGTTGATCCATGTGTGGTTTGTGGAAAGAACACACATGCAATGACCACTGGTTGATCCATGTGTGGTTTGTGGAAAGAACACACATGCAATGACCACTAGTTGATCCATATGTGGTTTGTGGAAAAGAACACACATGCAATGACCACTGGTTGATCCATGTGTGGTTTGTGGAAAGGACACACATGCAATGACAGTGGTGGATCCATGTGTGGTTTGTCAAAAGAACACACATGCAATGACTCTAGTGTTGGTTTTAGTATAAGAACACACATGCAATGACTCTAGTGGGTTCACATGTGGTTTGTGAAAAGAACACACATGCAATGACCACTGGTTGATCCATATGTGGTTTGTGGAAAGAACACACATGCAATGACACTGCTTGATCCATGTGTGTTTTGTGGAAAAGAACACACATGCAATGACTCTAGTGGTTGATCCATGTGTGGTTTGTGGAAAGAACACACATGGAATGACCACTGGTTGATCCATCTGTGGTTTGTGGAAAGAACACACATGCAATGACCACTGGTTGATCCATCTGTGGTTTGTGGAAAAGAACACACATGCAATGACTCTAGTGCTAGTTTTAGTATAAGAACTCACATGCAATGACCACTGGTTTATCCATTTGTGGTTTGTTGAAAGAACACACATGCAATGACCACTGGTTGATCCATGTGTGGTTTGTGGAAAAGAACACACATGCAATGACCACTGGTTGATCCATATGTGGTTTGTGGAAAGAACACACATGCAATGACTCTAGTGCTAGTTTTAGTATAAGAACACACATACAATGACTCTAGTGGGTCCACATGTAGTTTGTGAAAATAACACACATGCAATGACCACTGGTTGATCCATAAGTTTTTTGTGGAAAAGAACACACATGCAATGAGTCTAGTGGATCCATGTGTGGTTTGTGGAAAATAACACACATGCAATGAGCACTGGTTGATCCATGTGTGATTTGTGGAAAGAACACACATGTAATGACCACTGGTTGATCCATATGTGGTTTGTGGAAAAGAACACACATGCAATGACCACCGGTAGATCCATGTGTGGTTTGTGGAAAGAACACACATGCAATGACTCTAGTGGTTGATCCATGTGTAGTTTGTTGAAATAACACACATGCAATGACTCTAGTGGTTGATCCATGTGTAGTTTGTGGAAATAACACACATGCAATGACTCTAATGGATCCATAAGTGGTTTCTGGAAAAGAACACACATGCAATGACTCTAGTGCTAGTTTTAGTATAAGAACACACATACAATGACTCTAGTGGGTCCACATGTAGTTTGTGAAAAGGACACACATGCAATGACCACTGGTTGATCCATAAGTTGTTTCTGGAAAAGAACACACATGCAATGAGTCTAGTGGATACATGTGTGGTTTGTGGAAAAGAACACACATGCAATGACTCTAGTGCTGGTTTGTGGTTTTAGTATAAGAACAAACATGCAATTACTCAAATGGATCCATATGTGGTTTGTCGAAAGAACACACATGCAATGACCACTAGTTGATCCATATGTGGTTTGTGGAAAAGAACACACATGCAATGAGTCTAGTGGATCCATTTGTGGTTTGTGGAAAAGAACACACATGCAATGACCACCGGTTGATCCATGTGTGGTTTGTGGAAAGAACACACATGCAATGACCACTCGTTGATCCAGATGTGGTTTGTGGAAAAGAACACACACGCAATGACCATTGGTTGATCCATGTGTGGTTTGTGGAAAGAACACACATGCAATGACCACTGGTTGATCCATATGTGGTTTGTGGAAAAGAACACACATGCAATGACTCTAGTGCTAGTTTTAGTATAAGAACACACATAGAATGACTCTAGTGGCTCCACATGTAGTTTGTGAAAAGAACACACATGCAATGACCACAGGTTGATCCATAAGTTGTTTTAGGAAAAGAACACACATGCCATGAGTCTAGTGGATCCATGTGTGGATTGTGGAAAAGAACACATATGCAAAGACCACTAGTTGATCCATGTGTGGTTTG
Organism: Avena sativa; assembly: GCA_916181665.1. Classification (NCBI taxonomy): domain Eukaryota; kingdom Viridiplantae; phylum Streptophyta; class Magnoliopsida; order Poales; family Poaceae; genus Avena; species Avena sativa. The sequence goes on from OV702292.1 coordinate 221,693,590, forward strand.
TGGAAAGAACACACATGTAATGTCCACTGGTTGATCCATATGTGGTTTGTGGAAACGAACACACATGCAATGACCACTGGTTGATCCATGTGTGGTTTGTGGAAAGGACACACATGCAATGACAGTGGTGGATCCATGTGTGGTTTGTGAAAAGAACACACAGGCAATGACTCTAGTGTTGGTTTTAGTATAAGAACACACATGCAATGACTCTAGTGGGTTCACATGTGGTTTGTGAAAAGAACACACGTGCAATGAACACTGGTTGATCCATATGTGGTTTATGGAAAGAACACACATGCAATGACACTGCTTGATCCATGTGTGGTTTGTGGAAAAGAACACACATGCAATGACTCTAGTGGTTGATCCATGTGTGGTTTGTGGAAAGAACACACATGGAATGACCACTGGTTGATCCATGTGTGGTTTGTGGAAAGAACACACATGCAATGACCACTGGTTGATCCATATGTGGTTTGTGGAAAAGAACACACATGCAATGACTCTAGTGCTAGTTTTAGTATAAGAACACACATGCAATGACCACTAGTTGATCCATTTGTGGTTTGTTGAAAGAACACAGATGCAATGACCACTGGTTGATCCATGTGTGGTTTGTGGAAAATAACACACATGCAATGACCACTGGTTGATCCATCTGTGGTTTGTGGAAAGAACACACATGCAATGACTCTAGTGCTAGTTTTAGTATAATAACACACATATAATGACTCTAGTGGGTCCACATGTAGTTTGTCAAAATAACACACATGCAATGACCACTGGTTAATCCATAAGTTTTTTGTGGAAAAGAACACACATGCAATGAGTCTAGTGGATCCATGTGTGGTTTGTGGAAAAGAGCACACATGCAATGACTCTAGTGCTGGTTTGTGGTTTTAGTATAAGAACAAACATGCAATTACTCAAATGGATCCATATGTGGTTTGTGGAAATAACACACATGCAATGACTCTGGTTGATCCATATGTGGTTTGTGGAAAGAACACACATGCAATGACCATTGGTTGATCCATATGTGGTTTGTGGAAAAGAACACACATGCAATGACCACTGGTTGATCCATGTGTGGTTTGTGGAAAGAACACACATGCAATGACCACTGGTTGATCCATGTGTGGTTTGTGGAAAGAACACACATGCAATGACCACTAGTTGATCCATATGTGGTTTGTGGAAAAGAACACACATGCAATGACCACTGGTTGATCCATGTGTGGTTTGTGGAAAGGACACACATGCAATGACAGTGGTGGATCCATGTGTGGTTTGTCAAAAGAACACACATGCAATGACTCTAGTGTTGGTTTTAGTATAAGAACACACATGCAATGACTCTAGTGGGTTCACATGTGGTTTGTGAAAACAACACACATGCAATGACCACTGGTTGATCCATATGTGGTTTGTGGAAAGAACACACATGCAATGACACTGCTTGATCCATGTGTGTTTTGTGGAAAAGAACACACATGTAATGACCAGGGGTTGATCCATGTGTGGTTTGTGGAAAGAACACACATGCTATGACCACTGGTTGATCCATGTGTGGTTTGTGGAAAAAGAACACATATGCAATGACCACTGGTTGCTCCATGTGTGGTTTGTGGAAAGGACACACATGCAATGACACTGGTGGATCCATGTGTGGTTTGTGGAAATAACACACATGCAATGACTGTAATGCTGGTTTTAGTTTAAGAACACATACGGATCCATATGTGGTTTGTGGAAAAGAACACACATGCAATGACCACTGATTGATCCATAAGTGGTTTGTGGAAAGAACACACATGTAGTGAACACTGGTGGATCCATGTGTGGTTTGTGAAAAGAACACACATGCAATGCCATTGGTTGATCCATATGTGGTTCGTGGAAAGAACACACATGCCATGACACTGGTTGATCCAAATGTGGTTCATGACAGGAACACACATGCAATGACTCTAGTGTTGGTTTTAGTATAAGAACACACATGCAATGACTCTAGTGGGTTCACATGTGGTTTGTGAAAAGAACACACATGCAATGACCACTGGTTGATCCATGGGTGGTTGGTGGAAAAGAACACACATGCAATGAGTCTAGTGGATCCATGTGTGGTTTGTGGAAAAGAACACACATGCAATGACCACTGGTTGATCCATGTGTGGTTTGTGGAAAGAACACACATGCAATGACCACTAGTTGATCCATATGTGGTTTGTGGAAAAGAGACCACATGCAATGACCACTGGTTGATCCATATGTGGTTTGTGGAAAAGAACACACATGCAATGACCACTGGTTGATCCATAAGTTGTTTGTGGAAAAGAACACACATGCAATGAGTCTAGTGGATCCATGTGTGGTTTGTGGAAAATAACACACATGGAATGACTCTAGTGCTGGTTTGTGGTTTTAGTATAAGAACAAACATGCAATTACTCAAATGGATCCATATGTGGTTTGTGGAAAGAACACACATGCAATGACTCTGGTTGATCCATATGTGGTTTGTGGAAAGAACACACATGCAATGTCCATTGGTTGATTCATATGTGGTTTGTGGAAAAGAACACACATGCAATGACCACTGGTTGATCCATGTGTGGTTTGTGGAAAGAACACACATGCAATGACCACTGGTTGATCCATGTGTGGTTTGTGGAAAGAACACACATGCAATGACCACTAGTTGATCCATATGTGGTTTGTGGAAAGAACACACATGCAATGACCATTGGTTGATCCATATGTGGTTTGTGGAAAAGAACACACATGCAATGACCACTGGTTGATCCATGTGTGGTTTGTGGAAAGAACACACATGCAATGACCACTCGTTGATCCATGTGTGGTATGTGGAAAGAACACACATGCAATGACCACTGGTTGATCCATATGTGGTTTGTGGAAAAGAACACACATGTAATGACCACTGGTTGATCCATGTGTGGTTTGTGGAAAGGACACACATGCAATGACAGTGGTGGATCCATGTGTGGTTTGTCAAAAGAACACACATGTAATGACTCTAGTGTTGGTTTTAGTATAAGAACACACATGCAATGACTCTAGTGGGTTCACATGTGGTTTGTGAAAAGAATACACATGCAATGACCACTGGTTGATCCATATGTGGTTTGTGGAAAGAACACACATGCAATGACACTGCTTGATCCATGTGTGGTTTGTGGAAAAGAACACACATGTAATGACCAGTGGTTGATCCATGTGTGGTTTGTGGAAAGAACACACATGCTATGACCACTGGTTGATCCATGTGTGGTTTGTGGAAAAAGAACACACATGCAATGACCACTGGTTGCTCCATGTGTGGTTTGTGGAAAGGACACACATGCAATGACACTGGTGGATCCATGTGTGGTTTGTGGAAATAATACACATGCAATGACTGTAATGCTGGTTTTAGTTTAAGAACACATATGGATCCATATGTGGTTTGTGGAAAAGAACACACATGCAATGACTCTAGTGCTGGTTTGTGGTTTTAGTATAAGAACAAACATGCAATTACTCAAATGGATCCATATGTGGTTTGTGGAAATAACACACATGCAATGACTCTAGTTGATCCATATGTGGTTTGTGGAAAGAACACACATGCAATGACCATTGGTTGATCCATATGTGGTTTGTGGAAAAGAACACACATGCAATGACCACTGGTTGATCCATGTGTGGTTTGTGGAAAGAACACACATGCAATGACCACTGGTTGATCCATGTGTGGTTTGTGGAAAGAACACACATGCAATGACCACTGGTTGATCCATATGTGCTTTGTGGAAAAGAACACACATGCAATGACCACTGGTTGATCCATGTGTGGTTTCTGGAAAGGACACACATGCAATGACAGTGGTGGATCCATGTGTGGTTTGTGGAAATAACACACATGCAATGACTATAATGCTTGTTTTAGTTTAAGAACACATATGGATCCATATGTGGTTTATGGAAAAGAACACACATGCAATGACCACTGATTGATCCATAAGTGGTTTGTGGAAAGAACACACATGTAGTGAACACTGGTTGATCCATGTGTGGTTTGTGAGAAGAACACACATGCAATGCCATTGGTTGATCCATATGTGGTTCGTGGAAAGAACACACATGCCATGACACTGGTTGATCCAAATGTGGTTCATGACAGGAACACACATGCAATGACTCTAGTGTTGGTTTTAGTATAAGAACACACATGCAATGACTCTAGTGGGTTCACATGTGGTTTGTGAAAAGAACACACATGCAATGACCACTGGTTGATCCATGTGTGGTTTGTGGAAAAGAACACACATGCAATGAGTCTAGTGGATCCATGTGTGGTTTGTGGAAAAGAACACACATGCAATCACCACTGGTTGATCCATGTGTGGTTTGTGGAAAGAACACACATGCAATGACCACTAGTTGATCCATATGTGGTTTGTGGAAAAGAGACCACATGCAATGACCACTGGTTGATCCATATGTGGTTTGTGGAAAAGAACACACATCCAATGAGTCTAGTGGATCCATGTGTGGTTTGTGGAAAAGAACACACATGCAATGACTCTAGTGCTGGTTTGTGGTTTTAGTATAAGAACAAACATGCAATTACTCAAATGGATCCATATGTGGTTTGTGGAAATAACACACATGCAATGACTCTGGTTGATCCATATGTGGTTTGTGGAAAGAACACACATGCAATGACCATTGGTTGATCCATATGTGGTTTGTGGAAAAGAACACACATGCAATGACCACTGGTTGATCCATGTGTGCTTTGTGGAAAGAACACACATGCAATGACCACTGGTTGATCCATGTGTGGTTTGTGGAAAGAACACACATGCAATGACCACTGGTTGATATATCTGTGGTTTGTGGAAAAGAACACACATGCAATGACCACTGGTTGATCCATGTGTGGTTTGTGGAAAGGACACACATGCATTGACAGTGGTGGATCCATGTGTGGTTTGTCAAAAGAACACACATGCAATGACTCTAGTGTTGGTTTTAGTATAAGAACACACATGCAATGACTCTAGTGGGTTCACATGTGGTTTGTGAAAAGAACACACATGCAATGACCACTGGTTGATCCATATGTGGTTTGTGGAAAGAACACACATGCAATGACACTGCTTGATCCATGTGTGGTTTCTGGAAAAGAACACACATGTAATGACCAGTGGTTGATCCATGTGTGGTTTGTGGAAAGAACACACATGCTATGACCACTGGTTGATCCATGTGTGGTTTGTGGAAAAAGAACACACATGCAATGACCACTGGTTGCTCCATGTGTGGTTTGTGGAAAGGACACACATGCAATGACACTGGTGGATCCATGTGTGGTTTGTGGAAATAACACACATGCAATGACTGTAATGCTGGTTTAGTTTAAGAACACATATGGATCCATATGTGGTTTGTGGAAAAGAACACACATGCAATGACCACTGATTGATCCATAAGTGGTTTGTGGAAAGAACACACATGTAGTGAACACTGGTTGATCCATGTGTGGTTTGTGAAAAGAACACACATGCAATGCCATTGGTTGATCCATATGTGGTTCGTGGAAAGAACACACATGCCATGACACTGGTTGATCCAAATGTGGTTCATGACAGGAACACACATGCAATGACTCTAGTGTTGGTTTTAGTATAAGAACACACATGCAATGACTCTAGTGGGTTCACATGTGGTTTGTGAAAAGAACACACATGCAATGACCACTGGTTGATCCATGTGTGGTTTGTGGAAAAGAACACACATGCAATGAGTCTAGTGGATCCATGTGTGGTTTGTGGAAAAGAACACACATGCAATGACCACTGGTTGATCCATGTGTGGTTTGTGGAAAGAACACACATGCAATGACCACTAGTTGATCCATATGTGGTTTGTGGAAAAGAGACCACATGCAATGACCACTGGTTGATCCATATGTGGTTTGTGGAAAAGAACACACATCCAATGAGTCTAGTGGATCCATGTGTGGTTTGTGGAAAAGAACACACATGCAATGACTCTAGTGCTGGTTTGTGGTTTTAGTATAAGAACAAACATGCAATTACTCAAATGGATCCATATGTGGTTTGTGGAAATAACACACATGCAATGACTCTGGTTGATCCATATGTGGTTTGTGGAAAGAACACACATGCAATGACCATTGGTTGATCCATATGTGGTTTGTGGAAAAGAACACACATGCAATGACCACTGGTTGATCCATGTGTGCTTTGTGGAAAGAACACACATGCAATGACCACTGGTTGATCCATGTGTGGTTTGTGGAAAGAACACACATGCAATGACCACTGGTTGATATATCTGTGGTTTGTGGAAAAGAACACACATGCAATGACCACTGGTTGATCCATGTGTGGTTTGTGGAAAGGACACACATGCATTGACAGTGGTGGATCCATGTGTGGTTTGTCAAAAGAACACACATGCAATGACTCTAGTGTTGGTTTTAGTATAAGAACACACATGCAATGACTCTAGTGGGTTCACATGTGGTTTGTGAAAAGAACACACATGCAATGACCACTGGTTGATCCATATGTGGTTTGTGGAAAGAACACACATGCAATGACACTGCTTGATCCATGTGTGGTTTCTGGAAAAGAACACACATGTAATGACCAGTGGTTGATCCATGTGTGGTTTGTGGAAAGAACACACATGCTATGACCACTGGTTGATCCATGTGTGGTTTGTGGAAAAAGAACACACATGCAATGACCACTGGTTGCTCCATGTGTGGTTTGTGGAAAGGACACACATGCAATGACACTGGTGGATCCATGTGTGGTTTGTGGAAATAACACACATGCAATGACTGTAATGCTGGTTTAGTTTAAGAACACATATGGATCCATATGTGGTTTGTGGAAAAGAACACACATGCAATGACCACTGATTGATCCATAAGTGGTTTGTGGAAAGAACACACATGTAGTGAACACTGGTTGATCCATGTGTGGTTTGTGAAAAGAACACACATGCAATGCCATTGGTTGATCCATATGTGGTTCGTGGAAAGAACACACATGCCATGACACTGGTTGATCCAAATGTGGTTCATGACAGGAACACACATGCAATGACTCTAGTGTTGGTTTTAGTATAAGAACACACATGCAATGACTCTAGTGGGTTCACATGTGGTTTGTGAAAAGAACACACATGCAATGACCACTGGTTGATCCATGTGTGGTTTGTGGAAAAGAACACACATGCAATGAGTCTAGTGGATCCATGTGTGGTTTGTGGAAAAGAACACACATGCAATGACCACTGGTTGATCCATGTGTGGTTTGTGGAAAGAACACACATGCAATGACCACTAGTTGATCCATATGTGGTTTGTGGAAAAGAGACCACATGCAATGACCACTGGTTGATCCATATGTGGTTTGTGGAAAAGAACACACATGCAATGACCACTGGTTGATCCATAAGTTGTTTGTGGAAAAGAACACACATGCAATGAGTCTAGTGGATCCATGTGTGGTTTGTGGAAAAGAACACACATGCAATGACTCTAGTGCTGGTTTGTGGTTTTAGTATAAGAACAAACATGCAATTACTCAAATGGATCCATATGTGGATTGTGGAAAGAACACACATGCAATGACTCTGGTTGATCCATATGTGGTTTGTGGAAAGAACACACATGCAGTGTCCATTGGTTGATTCATATGTGGTTTGTGGAAAAGAACACACATGCAATGACCACTGGTTGATCCATGTGTGGTTTGTGGAAAGAACACACATGCAATGACCACTAGTTGATCCATATGTGGTTTGTGGAAAGAACACACATGCAATGACCATTGGATGATCCATATGTGGTTTGTGGAAAAGAACACACATGCAATGACCACTGGTTGATCCATGTGTGGTTTGTGGAAAGAACACACATGCAATGACCACTGGTTGATCCATGTGTGGTATGTGGAAAGAACACACATGCAATGACCACTGGTTGATCCATCTGTGGTTTGTGGAAAAGAACACACATGTAATGACCACTGGTTGATCCATGTGTGGTTTGTGGAAAGGACACACATGCAATGACAGTGGTGGATCCATGTGTGGTTTGTCAAAAGAACACACATGTAATGACTCTAGTGTTGGTTTTAGTATAAGAACACACATGCAATTACTCTAGTGGGTTCACATGTGGTTTGTGAAAAGAATACACATGCAATGACCACTGGTTGATCCATATGTGGTTTGTGGAAAGAACACACATGCAATGACACTGCTTGATCCATGTGTGGTTTGTGCAAAAGAACACACATGTAATGACCAGTGGTTGATCCATGTGTGGTTTGTGGAAAGAACACACATGCTATGACCACTAGTTGATCCATGTGTGGTTTGTGGAAAAAGAACACACATGCAATGACCACAGGTTGCTCCATGTGTGGTTTGTGGAAAGGACACACATGCAATGACACTGGTGGATCCATGTGTGGTTTGTGGAAATAATACACATGCAATGACTGTAATGCTGGTTTCAGTTTAAGAACACATATGGATCCATATGTGGTTTGTGGAAAAGAACACACATGAAATGACCACTTATTGATCCATAAGTGGTTTGTGGAAAGAACACACATGTAGTGAACACTGGTTGATCCATGTGTGGTTTGTGAAAAGAACACACATGCAATGCCATTGGTTGATCCATATGTGGTTCGTGGAAAGAACACACATGCCACGACACTGGTTGATCCAAATGTGGTTCATGACAGGAACACACATGCAATGACTCTAGTGTTGGTTTTAGTATAAGAACACACATGCAATGACTCTAGTGGGTTCACATGTGGTTTGTGAAAAGAACACACATGCAATGACCACTGGTTGATCCATGTGTGGTTTGTGGAAAAGAACACACATGCAATGAGTCTAGTGGATCCATGTGTGGTTTGTGGAAAAGAACACACATGCAATGACCACTGGTTGATCCATGTGTGGTTTGTGGAAAGAACACACATGCAATGACCACTAGTTGATCCATATGTGGTTTGTGGAAAAGAGACCACATGCAATGACCACTGGTTGATCCATATGTTGTTTGTGGAAAAGAACACACATGCAATGACCACTGGTTGATCCATAAGTTGTTTGTGGAAAAGAACACACATGCAATGAGTCTAGTGGATCCATGTGTGGTTTGTGGAAAAGAACACACATGCAATGACTCTAGTGCTGGTTGGTGGTTTTAGTATAAGAACAAACATGCAATTACTCAAATGGATCCATATGTGGATTGTGGAAAGAACACACATGCAATGACTCTGGTTGATCCATATGTGGTTTGTGGAAAGAACACACATGCAATGTCCATTGGTTGATTCATATGTGGTTTGTGGAAAAGAACACACATGCAATGACCACTGGTTGATCCATGTGTGGTTTGTGGAAAGAACACACATGCAATGACCACTAGTTGATCCATATGTGCTTTGTGGAAATAACACACATGCAATGACCATTGGATGATCCATATGTGGTTTGTGGAAAAGAACACACATGCAATGACCACTGGTTGATCCATGTGTGGTTTGTGGAAAGAACACACATGCAATGACCACTGGTTGATCCATGTGTGGTATGTGGAAAGAACACACATGCAATGACCACTGGTTGATCCATCTATGGTTTGTGGAAAAGAACACACATGTAATGACCACTGGTTGATCCATGTGTGGTTTGTGGAAAGGACACACATGCAATGACAGTGGTGGATCCATGTGTGGTTTGTCAAAAGAACACACATGTAATGACTCTAGTGTTGGTTTTAGTATAAGAACACACATGCAATTACTCTAGTGGGTTCACATGTGGTTTGTGAAAAGAATACACATGCAATGACCACTGGTTGATCCATATGTGGTTTGTGGAAAGAACACACATGCAATGACCCTGCTTGATCCATGTGTGGTTTGTGCAAAAGAACACACATGTAATGACCAGTGGTTGATCCATGTGTGGTTTGTGGAAAGAACACACATGCTATGACCACTAGTTGATCCATGTGTGGTTTGTGGAAAAAGAACACACATGCAATGACCACAGGTTGCTCCATGTGTGGTTTGTGGAAAGGACACACATGCAATGACACTGGTGGATCCATGTGTGGTTTGTGGAAATAATACACATGCAATGACTGTAATGCTGGTTTTAGTTTAAGAACACATATGGATCCATATGTGGTTTGTGGAAAAGAACACACATGCAATGACCACTGATTGATCCATAAGTGGTTTGTGGAAAGAACACACATGTAGTGAGCACTGGGTTATCCATGTGTGGTTTGTGAAAAGAACACACATGCAATGCCATTGGTTGATCCATATGTGGTTCGTGGAAAGAACACACATGCCACGACACTGGTTGATCCAAATGTGGTTCATGACAGGAACACACATGCAATGACTCTAGTGTTGGTTTTAGTATAAGAACACACATGCAATGACTCTAGTGGGTTCACATGTGGTTTGTGAAAAGAACACACATGCAATGACCACTGGTTGATCCATGTGTGGTTTGTGGAAAAGAACACACATGCAATGAGTCTAGTGGATCCATGTGTGGTTTGTGGAAAAGAACACACATGCAATGACCACTAGTTGATCCATATGTGGTTTGTGGAAAAGAGACCACATGCAATGACCACTTGTTGATCCATATGTGGTTTGTGGAAAAGAACACACATGCAATGACCACTGGTTGATCCATAAGTTGTTTGTGGAAAAGAACACACATGCAATGAGTCTAGTGGATCCATGTGTGGTTTGTGGAAAAGAACACACATGCAATGACTCTAGTGCTGGTTTGTGGTTTTAGTATAAGAACAAACATGCAATTACTCAAATGGATCCATATGTGGATTGTGGAAAGAACACACATGCAATGACTCTGGTTGATCCATATGTGGTTTGTGGAAAGAACACACATGCAATGTCCATTGGTTGATTCATATGTGGTTTGTGGAAAAGAACACACATGCAATGACCACTGGTTGATCCATGTGTGGTTTGTGGAAAGAACACACATGCAATGACCACTAGTTGATCCATATGTGGTTTGTGGAAAGAACACACATGCAATGACCATTGGTTGATCCATATGTGGTTTGTGGAAAAGAACACACATGCAATGACCACTGGTTGATCCATGTGTGGTTTGTGGAAAGAACACACATCCAATGACCACTGGTTGATCCATGTGTGGTATGTGGAAAGAACACACATGCAATGACCACTGGTTGATCCATATGTGGTTTGTGGAAAAGAACACACATGTAATGACCACTGGTTGATCCGTGTGTGGTTTGTGGAAAGGACACACATGCAATGACAGTGGTGGATCCATGTGTGGTTTGTCAAAAGAACACACATGTAATGACTCTAGTGTTGGTTTTAGTATAAGAACACACATGCAATTACTCTAGTGGGTTCACATGTGGTTTGTGAAAAGAATACACATGCAATGACCACTGGTTGATCCATATGTGGTTTGTGGAAAGAACACACATGCAATGACACTGCTTGATCCATGTGTGGTTTGTGGAAAAGAACACACATGTAATGACCAGTGGTTGATCCATGTGTGGTTTGTGGAAAGAACACACATGCTATGACCACTGGTTGATCCATGTGTGGTTTGTGGAAAAAGAACACACATGCAATGACCACTGGTTGCTCCATGTGTGGTTTGTGGAAAGGACACACATGCAATGACACTGGTGGATCCATGTGTGGTTTGTGGAAATAACACACATGCAATGACTGTAATGCTGGTTTAGTTTAAGAACACATATGGATCCATATGTGGTTTGTGGAAAAGAACGCACATGCAATGACCACTGATTGATCCATAAGTGGTTTGTGGAAAGAACACACATGTAGTGAACACTGGTTGATCCATGTGTGGTTTGTGAAAAGAACACACATGCAATGCCATTGGTTGATCCATATGTGGTTCGTGGAAAGAACACACATGCCATGACACTGGTTGATCCAAATGTGGTTCATGACAGGAACACACATGCAATGACTCTAGTGTTGGTTTTAGTATAAGAACACACATGCAATGACTCTAGTGGGTTCACATGTGGTTTGTGAAAAGAACACACATGCAATGACCACTGGTTGATCCATGTGTGGTTTGTGGAAAAGAACACACATGCAATGAGTCTAGTGGATCCATGTGTGGTTTGTGGAAAAGAACACACATGCAATGACCACTGGTTGATCCATGTGTGGTTTGTGGAAAGAACACACATGCAATGACCACTAGTTGATCCATATGTGGTTTGTGGAAAAGAGACCACATGCAATGACCACTTGTTGATCCATATGTGGTTTGTGGAAATAACACACATGCAATGACCATTGGATGATCCATATGTGGTTTGTGGAAAAGAACACACATGCAATGACCACTGGTTGATCCATGTGTGGTTTGTGGAAAAGAACACACATGCAATGAGTCTAGTGGATCCATGTGTGGTTTGTGGAAAAAGAACACACATGCAATGACCACTGGTTGATCCATGTGTGGTTTGTGGAAAGAACACACATGCAATGACCACTAGTTGATCCATATGTGGTTTGTGGAAAAGAGACCACATGCAATGACCACTGGTTGATCCATATGTGGTTTGTGGAAAAGAACACACATGCAATGACCACTGGTTGATCCATGAGTTGTTTGTGGAAAAGAACACACATGCAATGAGTCTAGTGGATCCATGTGTGGTTTGTGGAAAAGAACACACATGCAATGACTCTAGTGCTAGTTTGTGGTTTTAGTATAAGAACAAACATGCAATTACTCAAATGGATCCATATGTGGATTGTGGAAAGAACACACATGCAATGACTCTGGTTGATCCATATGTGGTTTGTGGAAAGAACACACATGCAGTGTCCATTGGTTGATTCATATGTGGTTTGTGGAAAAGAACACACATGCAATGACCACTGGTTGATCCATGTGTGGTTTGTGGAAAGAACACACATGCAATGACCTCTAGTTGATCCATATGTGGTTTGTGGAAAGAACACACATGCAATGACCATTGGATGATCCATATGTGGTTTGTGGAAAAGAACACACATGCAATGACCACTGGTTGATCCATGTGTGGTTTGTGGAAAGAACACACATGCAATGACCACTGGTTGATCCATGTGTGGTATGTGGAAAGAACACACATGCAATGACCACTGGTTGATCCATCTGTGGTTTGTGGAAAAGAACACACATGTAATGACCACTGGTTGATCCATGTGTGGTTTGTGGAAAGGACACACATGCAATGACAGTGGTGGATCCATGTGTGGTTTGTCAAAAGAACACACATGTAATGACTCTAGTGTTGGTTTTAGTATAAGAACACACATGCAATTACTCTAGTGGGTTCACATGTGGTTTGTGAAAAGAATACACATGCAATGACCACTGGTTGATCCATATGTGGTTTGTGGAAAGAACACACATGCAATGACACTGCTTGATCCATGTGTGGTTTGTGCAAAAGAACACACATGTAATGACCAGTGGTTGATCCATGTGTGGTTTGTGGAAAGAACACACATGCTATGACCACTAGTTGATCCATGTGTGGTTTGTGGAAAAAGAACACACATGTAATGACCACAGGTTGCTCCATGTGTGGTTTGTGGAAAGGACACACATGCAATGACACTGGTGGATCCATGTGTGGTTTGTGGAAATAATACACATGCAATGACTGTAATGCTGGTTTCAGTTTAAGAACACATATGGATCCATATGTGGTTTGTGGAAAAGAACACACATGCAATGACCACTTATTGATCCATAAGTGGTTTGTGGAAAGAACACACATGTAGTGAACACTGGTTGATCCATGTGTGGTTTGTGAAAAGAACACACATGCAATGCCATTGGTTGATCCATATGTGGTTCGTGGAAAGAACACACATGCCACGACACTGGTTGATCCAAATGTGGTTCATGACAGGAACACACATGCAATGACTCTAGTGTTGGTTTTAGTATAAGAACACACATGCAATGACTCTAGTGGGTTCACATGTGGTTTGTGAAAAGAACACACATGCAATGACCACTGGTTGATCCATGTGTGGTTTGTGGAAAAGAACACACATGCAATGAGTCTAGTGGATCCATGTGTGGTTTGTGGAAAAGAACACACATGCAATGACCACTGGTTGATCCATGTGTGGTTTGTGGAAAGAACACACATGCAATGACCACTAGTTGATCCATATGTGGTTTGTGGAAAAGAGACCACATGCAATGACCACATGTTGATCCATATGTGGTTTGTGGAAATAACACACATGCAATGACCATTGGATGATCCATATGTGGTTTGTGGAAAAGAACACACATGCAATGACCACTGGTTGATCCATGTGTGGTTTGTGGAAAGAACACACATGCAATGACCACTGGTTGATCCATGTGTGGTATGTGGAAAGAACACACATGCAATGACCACTGGTTGATCCATCTGTGGTTTGTGGAAAAGAACACACATGTAATGACCACTGGTTGATCCATGTGTGGTTTGTGGAAAGGACACACATGCAATGACAGTGGTGGATCCATGTGTGGTTTGTCAAAAGAACACACATGTAATGACTCTAGTGTTGGTTTTAGTATAAGAACACACATGCAATTACTCTAGTGGGTTCACATGTGGTTTGTGAAAAGAATACACATGCAATGACCACTGGTTGATCCATATGTGGTTTGTGGAAAGAACACAGATGCAATGACACTGCTTGATCCATGTGTGGTTTGTGGAAAAGAACACACATGTAATGACCAGTGGTTGATCCATGTGTGGTTTGTGGAAAGAACACACATGCTATGACCACTAGTTGATCCATGTGTGGTTTGTGGAAAAAGAACACACATGCAATGACCACAGGTTGCTCCATGTGTGGTTTGTGGAAAGGACACACATGCAATGACACTGGTGGATCCATGTGTGGTTTGTGGAAATAATACACATGCAATGACTGTAATGCTGGTTTTAGTTTAAGAACACATATGGATCCATATGTGGTTTGTGGAAAAGAACACACATGCAATGACCACTGATTGATCCATAAGTGGTTTGTGGAAAGAACACACATGTAGTGAACACTGGTTGACCCATGTGTGGTTTGTGAAAAGAACACACATGCAATGCCATTGGTTGATCCATATGTGGTTCGTGGAAAGAACACACATGCCATGACACTGGTTGATCCAAATGTGGTTCATGACAGGAACACACATGCAATGACTCTAGTGTTGGTTTTAGTATAAGAACACACATGCAATGACTCTAGTGGGTTCACATGTGGTTTGTGAAAAGAACACACATGCAATGACCACTGGTTGATCCATGTGTGGTTTGTGGAAAAGAACACACATGCAATGAGTCTAGTGGATCCATGTGTGGTTTGTGGAAAAGAACACACATGCAATGACCACTGGTTGATCCATGTGTGGTTTGTGGAAAGAACACACATGCAATGACCACTAGTTGATCCATATGTGGTTTGTGGAAAAGAGACCACATGCAATGACCACTGGTTGATCCATAAGTTGTTTGTGGAAAAGAACACACATGCAATGAGTCTAGTGGATCCATGTGTGGTTTGTGGAAAAGAACACACATGCAATGACTCTAGTGCTGGTTTGTGGTTTTAGTATAAGAACAAACATGCAATTACTCAAATGGATCCATATGTGGATTGTGGAAAGAACACACATGCAATGACTCTGGTTGATCCATATGTGGTTTGTGGAAAGAACACACATGCAATGTCCATTGGTTGATTCATATGTGGTTTGTGGAAAAGAACACACATGCAATGACCACTGGTTGATCCATGTGTGGTTTGTGGAAAGAACACACATGCAATGACCACTAGTTGATCCATATGTGGTTTGTGGAAAGAACACACATGCAATGACCATTGGTTGATCCATATGTGGTTTGTGGAAAAGAACACACATGCAATGACCACTGGTTGATCCATGTGTGGTTTGTGGAAAGAACACACATCCAATGACCACTGGTTGATCCATGTGTGGTATGTGGAAAGAACACACATGCAATGACCACTGGTTGATCCATATGTGGTTTGTGGAAAAGAACACACATGTAATGACCACTGGTTGATCCATGTGTGGTTTGTGGAAAGGACACACATGCAATGACAGTGGTGGATCCATGTGTGGTTTGTCAAAAGAACACACATGTAATGACTCTAGTGTTGGTTTTAGTATAAGAACACACATGCAATTACTCTAGTGGGTTCACATGTGGTTTGTGAAAAGAATACACATGCAATGACCACTGGTTGATCCATATGTGGTTTGTGGAAAGAACACACATGCAATGACACTGCTTGATCCATGTGTGGTTTGTGGAAAAGAACACACATGTAATGACCAGTGGTTGATCCATGTGTGGTTTGTGGAAAGAACACACATGCTATGAGCACTAGTTGATCCATGTGTGGTTTGTGGAAAAAGAACACACATGCAATGACCACAGGTTGCTCCATGTGTGGTTTGTGGAAAGGACACACATGCAATGACACTGGTGGATCCATGTGTGGTTTGTGGAAATAATACACATGCAATGACTGTAATGCTGGTTTTAGTTTAAGAACACATATGGATCCATATGTGGTTTGTGGAAAAGAACACACATGCAATGACCACTGATTGATCCATAAGTGGTTTGTGGAAAGAACACACATGTAGTGAACACTGGTTGACCCATGTGTGGTTTGTGAAAAGAACACACATGCAATGCCATTGGTTGATCCATATGTGGTTCGTGGAAAGAACACACATGCCATGACACTGGTTGATCCAAATGTGGTTCATGACAGGAACACACATGCAATGACTCTAGTGTTGGTTTTAGTATAAGAACACACATGCAATGACTCTAGTGGGTTCACATGTGGTTTGTGAAAAGAACACACATGCAATGACCACTGGTTGATCCATGTGTGGTTTGTGGAAAAGAACACACATGCAATGAGTCTAGTGGATCCATGTGTGGTTTGTGGAAAAGAACACACATGCAATGACCACTGGTTGATCCATGTGTGGTTTGTGGAAAGAACACACATGCAATGACCACTAGTTGATCCATATGTGGTTTGTGGAAAAGAGACCACATGCAATGACCACTGGTTGATCCATAAGTTGTTTGTGGAAAAGAACACACATGCAATGAGTCTAGTGGATCCATGTGTGGTTTGTGGAAAAGAACACACATGCAATGACTCTAGTGCTGGTTTGTGGTTTTAGCATAAGAACAAACATGCAATTACTCAAATGGATCCATATGTGGATTGTGAAAAGAACACACATGCAATGACTCTGGTTGATCCATATGTGGTTTGTGGAAAGAACACACATGCAATGTCCATTGGTTGATTCATATGTGGTTTGTGGAAAAGAACACACATGCAATGACCACTGGTTGATCCATGTGTGGTTTGTGGAAAGAACACACATGCAATGACCACTAGTTGATCCATATGTGGTTTGTGGAAAGAACACACATGCAATGACCATTGGTTGATCCATATGTGGTTTGTGGAAAAGAACACACATGCAATGACCACTGGTTGATCCATGTGTGGTTTGTGGAAAGAACACACATCCAATGACCACTGGTTGATCCATGTGTGGTATGTGGAAAGAACACACATGCAATGACCACTGGTTGATCCATATGTGGTTTGTGGAAAAGAACACACATGTAATGACCACTGGTTGATCCATGTGTGGTTTGTGGAAAGGACACACATGCAATGACAGTGGTGGATCCATGTGTGGTTTGTCAAAAGAACACACATGTAATGACTCTAGTGTTGGTTTTAGTATAAGAACACACATGCAATTACTCTAGTGGGTTCACATGTGGTTTGTGAAAAGAATACACATGCAATGACCACTGGTTGATCCATATGTGGTTTGTGGAAAGAACACACATGCAATGACACTGCTTGATCCATGTGTGGTTTGTGGAAAAGAACACACATGTAATGACCAGTGGTTGATCCATGTGTGGTTTGTGGAAAGAACACACATGCTATGAGCACTAGTTGATCCATGTGTGGTTTGTGGAAAAAGAACACACATGCAATGACCACAGGTTGCTCCATGTGTGGTTTGTGGAAAGGACACACATGCAATGACACTGGTGGATCCATGTGTGGTTTGTGGAAATAATACACATGCAATGACTGTAATGCTGGTTTTAGTTTAAGAACACATATGGATCCATATGTGGTTTGTGGAAAAGAACACACATGCAATGACCACTGATTTATCCATAAGTGGTTTGTGGAAAGAACACACATGTAGTGAACACTGGTTGACCCATGTGTGCTTTGTGAAAAGAACACACATGCAATGCCATTGGTTGATCCATATGTGGTTCGTGGAAAGAACACACATGCCATGACACTGGTTGATCCAAATGTGGTTCATGACAGGAACACACATGCAATGACTCTAGTGTTGGTTTTAGTATAAGAACACACATGCAATGACTCTAGTGGGTTCACATGTGGTTTGTGAAAAGAACACACATGCAATGACCACTGGTTGATCCATGTGTGGTTTGTGGAAAAGAACACACATGCAATGAGTCTAGTGGATCCATGTGTGGTTTGTGGAAAAGAACACACATGCAATGACCACTGGTTGATCCATGTGTGGTTTGTGGAAAGAACACACATGCAATGACCACTAGTTGATCCATATGTCGTTTGTGGAAAAGAGACCACATGCAATGACCACTGGTTGATCCATATGTGGTTTGTGGAAAAGAACACACATGCAATGACCACTGGTTGATCCATAAGTTGTTTGTGGAAAAGAACACACATGCAATGAGTCTAGTGGTACCATGTGTGGTTTGTGGAAAAGAACACACATGCAATGACTCTAGTGCTGGTTTGTGGTTTTAGTATAAGAACAAACATGCAATTACTCAAATGGATCCATATGTGGTATGTGGAAAGAACACACATGCAATGACCCTGGTTGATCCATATGTGGTTTGTGGAAAGAACACACATGCAATGTCCATTGGTTGATTCATATGTGGTTTGTGGAAAAGAACACACATGCAATGACCACTGGTTGATCCATGTGTGGTTTGTGGAAAGAACACACATGCAATGACCACTAGTTGATCCATATGTGGTTTGTGGAAAGAACACACATGCAATGACCATTGGTTGATCCATATGTGGTTTGTGGAAAAGAACACACATGCAATGACCACTGGTTGATCCATGTGTGGTTTGTGGAAAGAACACACATGCAATGACCACTGGTTGATCCATGTGTGGTATGTGGAAAGAACACACATGCAATGACCACTGGTTGATCCATATGTGGTTTGTGGAAAAGAACACACATGTAATGACTCTAGTGTTGGTGTTAGTATAAGAACACACATGCAATGACTCTAGTGGGTTCACATGTGGTTTGTGAAAAGAATACACATGCAATGACACTACTTGATCCATGTGTGGTTTGTGGAAAAGAACACACATGGAATGACCAGTGGTTGATCCATGTGTGGTTTGTGGAAAGAACACACATGCTATGACCACTGGTTGATCCATGTGTGGTTTGTGGAAAGAACACACATGCAATTACCACTGGTTGATACATATGTGGTTTGTGGAAAAGAACACACATGCAATGACCACTGGTTGATCCATATGTGTTTGTGGAAATAACACACATGCAATGACTCTAATGCTGGTTTTAGTTTAAGAACACATATGGATCCATATGTGGTTTGTGGAAAAGAACACACATGCAATGACCACTGATTGATCCATAACTGGTTTGTGGAAAGAACACACATGTAGTGAACACTGGTTGATCCATGTGTGGTTTGTGAAAACAACACACATGCAATGCCATTGGTTGATCCATATGTGGTTCGTGGAAAGAACACACATGCAATGACACTGGTTGATCCAAATGTGGTTCATGACAGGAACACACATGCAATGACTCTAGTGTTGGTTTTAGTATAAGAACACACATGCAATGACTCTAGTGGGTTCACATGTGGTTTGTGAAAAGAACACACATGCAATGACCACTCGTTGATCCATGTGTGGTTTGTGGAAAGAACACACATGTAATGACCACTTGTTGATCCATATGTTGTTTGTGGAAAAGAACACACATGCAATGACCACTGGTTGATCCATGTGTCGTTTGTGGAAAGAACACACATGCAATGACCACTGGTTGATCCATATATGGTTTGTAGAAAAGAACACACATGCAATGACTCTAGTAGTTGATCCATGTGTGGTTTGCGGAAATAACACACATGCAATGACGCTATTGGTTGATCCATGTGTGGTTTGTAGAAATAACACACATGCAATGACTCTAGTGCTAGTTTTAGTATAAGAACAAACATACAATGACTCTAGTGGGTCCACATGTAGTTTGTGAAAAGAACACACATGCAATGACCACTGGTTGATCCATGTGTGGTTTTGGAAAGAACACACATGCAATGACCACTAGTTGATCCATATGTGGTTTGTGGAAAGAACACACATGCAATGACCATTGGTTGATCCATATGTGGTTTGTGGAAAAGAACACACATGCAATGACCACTGGTTGATCCATGTGTGGTTTGTGGAAAGAACACACATGCAATGACCACTGGTTGATCCATGTGTGGTATGTGGAAAGAACACACATGCAATGACCACTGGTTGATCCATATGTGGTTTGTGGAAAAGAACACACATGCAATGACCACTGATTGATCCATGTGTGGTTTGTGGAAATGACACACATGCAATGACAGTGGTGGATCCATGTGTGGTTTGTCAAAAGAACACACATGCAATGACTCTAGTGTTGGTTTTAGTATAAGAACACACATGCAATGACTCTAGTGGGTTCACATGTGGTTTGTGAAAAGAATACACATGCAATGACACTACTTGATCCATGTGTGGTTTGTGGAAAAGAACACACATGTAATGACCACTGGTTGATCCATGTGTGGTTTGTGGAAAGAACACACATGCAATGACTCTAGTGCTTGATCCATGTGTGGTTTGTGGAAAACAACACACAAGTAATGACCACTGGTTGATCCATGTGTGGTTTGTGGAAAGAACACACATGCTATGACCACTGGTTGATCCATGTGTGGTTTGTGGAAAGAACACACATGCAATTACCACTGGTTGATCCATATGTGGTTTGTGGAAAAGAACACACATGCAATGACCACTGGTTGATCCATGTGTGGTTTGTGGAAATAACACACATGCAATGACCACTAGTTGATCCATATGTGGTTTGTGGAAAAGAGACCACATGCAATGACCACTAGTTGATCCATATGTGGTTTGTGGAAAAGAACACACATGCAATGACCACTGGTTGATCCATAAGTTGTTTGTGGAAAAGAACACACATGCAATTAGTCTAGTGGATCCATGTGTGGTTTGTGGAAAAGAACACACATGCAATGACTCTAGTGCTGGTTTGTGGTTTTAGTATAAGAACAAACATGCAATTACTCAAATGGATCCGTATGTGGTATGTGGAAAGAACACACATGCAATGACCCTGGTTGATCCATATGTGGTTTGTGGAAAGAACACACATGCAATGTCCATTGGTTGATTCATATGTGGTTTGTGGAAAAGAACACACATGCAATGACCACTGGTTGATCCATGTGTGGTTTGTGGAAAGAACACACATGCAATAACCACTCGTTGATCCATATGTGGTTTGTGGAAAGAACACACATGCAATGACCATTGGTTGATCCATATGTGGTTTGTGGAAAAGAACACACATGCAATGACCACTGGTTGATCCATGTGTGGTTTGTGGAAAGAACACACATGCAATGACCACTGGTTGATCCATGTGTGGTTTGTGGAAAGGACACACATGCAATGACAGTGGTGGATCCATGTGTGGTTTGTCAAAAGAACACACATGCAATGACTCTAGTGTTGGTGTTAGTATAAGAACACACATGCAATGACTCTAGTGGGTTCACATGTGGTTTGTGAAAAGAATACACATGCAATGACACTACTTGATCCATGTGTGGTTTGTGGAAAAGAACACACATGTAATGACCAGTGGTTGATCCATGTGTGGTTTGTGGAAAGAACACACATGCAATGACTCTAGTGCTTGATCCATGTGTGGTTTGTGGAAAAGAACACACAAGTAATGACCACTGGTTGATCCATGTGTGGTTTGTGGAAAGAACACACATGCTATGACCACTGGTTGATCCATGTGTGGTTTGTGGAAAGAACACACATGCAATTACCACTGGTTGATCCATATGTGGTTTGTGGAAAAGAACACACATGCAATGACCACTGGTTGATCCATGTGTGGTTTGTGGAAAGAACACACATGCAATGACCACTAGTTGATCCATATGTGGTTTGTGGAAAAGAGACCACATGCAATGACCACTGGTTGATCCATATGTGGTTTGTGGAAAAGAACACACATGCAATGACCACTGGTTGATCCATAAGTTGTTTGTGGAAAAGAACACACATGCAATGAGTCTAGTGGATCCATGTGTGGTTTGTGGAAAAGAACACACATGCAATGACTCTAGTGATGGTTTGTGGTTTTAGTATAAGAACAAACATGCAATTACTCAAATGGATCCATATGTGGTATGTGGAAAGAAAACACATGCAATGACCCTGGTTGATCCATATGTGGTTTGTGGAAAGAACACACATGCAATGTCCATTGGTTGATTCATATGTGGTTTGTGGAAAAGAACACACATGCAATGACCACTGGTTGATCCATGTGTGGTTTGTGGAAAGAACACACATGCAATGACCACTCGTTGATCCATATGTGGTTTGTGGAAAGAACACACATGCAATGACCATTGGTTGATCCATATGTGGTTTGTGGAAAAGAACACACATGCAATGACCACTGGTTGATCCATGTGTGGTTTGTGGAAAGAACACACATGCAATGACCACTGGTTGATCCATGTGTGGTTTGTGGAAAGGACACACATGCAATGACAGTGGTGGATCCATGTGTGGTTTGTCAAAAGAACACACATGCAATGACTCTAGTGTTGGTGTTAGTATAAGAACACACATGCAATGACTCTAGTGGGTTCACATGTGGTTTGTGAAAAGAATACACATGCAATGACACTACTTAATCCATGTGTGGTTTGTGGAAAAGAACACACATGTAATGACCAGTGGTTGATCCATGTGTGGTTTGTGGAAAGAACACACATGCTATGACCACTGGTTGATCCATGTGTGGTTTGTGGAAAGAACACACATGCAATTACCACTGGTTGATCCATATGTGGTTTGTGGAAAGAACACACATGCAATGACCATTGGTTGATCCATATGTGGTTTGTGGAAAAGAACACACATGCAATGACCACTGGTTGATCCATGTGTGGTTTGTGGAAAGAACACACATGCAATGACCACTGGTTGATCCATGTGTGGTATGTGGAAAGAACACACATGCAATGACCACTGGTTGATCCATATGTGGTTTGTGGAAAAGAACACACAAGTAATGACCACTGGTTGATCCATGTGTGGTTTGTGGAAAGGACACACATGCAATGACAGTGGTGGATCCATGTGTGGTTTGTCAAAAGAACACACATGTAATGACTCTAGTGTTGGTTTTAGTATAAGAACACACATGCAATGACTCTAGTGGGTTCACATGTGGTTTGTGAAATGAATACACATGCAATGACCACTGGTTGATCCATATGTGGTTTGTGGAAAGAACACACATGCAATGACACTGCTTGATCCATGTGTGGTTTGTGGAAAAGAACACACATGTAATGACCAGTGGTTGATCCATGTGTGGTTTGTGGAAAGAACACACATGCTATGACCACTAGTTGATCCATGTGTGGTTTGTGGAAAAAGAACACACATGCAATGACCACAGGTTGCTCCATGTGTGGTTTGTGGAAAGGACACACATGCAATGACACTGGTGGATCCATGTGTGGTTTGTGGAAATAATACACATGCAATGATTGTAATGCTGGTTTTAGTTTAAGAACACATATGGATCCATATGTGGTTTGTGGAAAAGAACACACATGCAATGACCACTGATTGATCCATAAGTGGTTTGTGGAAAGAACACACATGTAGTGAACACTGGTTGACCCATGTGTGGTTTGTGAAAAGAACACACATGCAATGCCATTGGTTGATCCATATGTGGTTCGTGGAAAGAACACACATGCCATGACACTGGTTGATCCAAATGTGGTTCATGATAGGAACACACATGCAATGACTCTAGTGTTGGTTTTAGTATAAAAACACACATGCAATGACTCTAGTGGGTTCACATGTGGTTTGTGAAAAGAACACACATGCAATGACCACTGGTTGATCCATGTGTGGTTTGTGGAAAAGAACAAACATGCAATGAGTCTAGTGGATCCATGTGTGGTTTGTGGAAAAGAACACACATGCAATGACCACTGGTTGATCCATGTGTGGTTTGTGGAAAGAACACACATGCAATGACCACTAGTTGATCCATATGTGGTTTGTGGAAAAGAGACCACATGCAATGACCACTGGTTGATCCATATGTGGTTTGTGGAAAAGAACACACATGCAATGACCACTGGTTGATCCATAAGTTGTTTGTGGAAAAGAACACACATGCAATGAGTCTAGTGGATCCATGTGTTGTTTGTGGAAAAGAACACACATGCAATGACTCTAGTGCTGGTTTGTGGTTTTAGTATAAGAACAAACATGCAATTACTCAAATGGATCCATATGTGGTATGTGGAAAGAACACACATGCAATGACCCTGGTTGATCCATATGTGGTTTGTGGAAAGAACACACATGCAATGTCCATTGGTTGATTCATATGTGGTTTGTGGAAAAGAACACACATGCAATGACCACTGGTTGATCCATGTGTGGTTTGTGGAAAGAACACACATGCAATGACCACTAGTTGATCCATATGTGGTTTGTGGAAAGAACACACATGCAATGACCATTGGTTGATCCATATGTGGTTTGTGGAAAAGAACACACATGCAATGACCACTGGTTGATCCATGTGTGGTTTGTGGAAAGAACACACATGCAATGACCACTGGTTGATCCATGTGTGGTTTGTGGAAAGGACACACATGCAATGACAGTGGTGGATCCATGTGTGGTTTGTCAAAAGAACACACATGCAATGACTCTAGTGTTGGTGTTAGTATAAGAACACACATGCAATGACTCTAGTGGGTTCACATGTGGTTTGTGAAAAGAATACACATGCAATGACACTACTTGATCCATGTGTGGTTTGTGGAAAAGAACACACATGGAATGACCAGTGGTTGATCCATGTGTGGTTTGTGGAAAGAACACACATGCTATGACCACTGGTTGATCCATGTGTGGTTTGTGGAAAGAACACACATGCAATTACCACTGGTTGATACATATGTGGTTTGTGGAAAAGAACACACATGCAATGACCACTGGTTGATCCATATGTGTTTGTGGAAATAACACACATGCAATGACTCTAATGCTGGTTTTAGTTTAAGAACACATATGGATCCATATGTGGTTTGTGGAAAAGAACACACATGCAATGACCACTGATTGATCCATAACTGGTTTGTGGAAAGACCACACATGTAGTGAACACTGGTTGATCCATGTGTGGTTTGTGAACAGAACACACATGCAATGCCATTGGTTGATCCATATGTGGTTCGTGAAAAGAACACACATGCAATGACACTGGTTGATCCAAATGTGGTTCATGACAGGAACACACATGCAATGACTCTAGTGTTGGTTTTAGTATAAGAACACACATGCAATGACTCTAGTGGGTTCACATGTGGTTTGTGAAAAGAACACACATGCAATGACCACTCGTTGATCCATGTGTGGTTTGTGGAAAGAACACACATGTAATGACCACTTGTTGATCCATATGTTGTTTGTGGAAAAGAACACACATGCAATGACCACTGGTTGATCCATGTGTCGTTTGTGGAAAGAACACACATGCAATGACCACTGGTTGATCCATATATGGTTTGTAGAAAAGAACACACATGCAATGACTCTAGTAGTTGATCCATGTGTGGTTTGCGGAAATAACACACATGCAATGACGCTATTGGTTGATCCATGTGTGGTTTGTAGAAATAACACACATGCAATGACTCTAGTGCTAGTTTTAGTATAAGAACAAACATACAATGACTCTAGTGGGTCCACATGTAGTTTGTGAAAAGAACACACATGCAATGACCACTGGTTGATCCATGTGTGGTTTTGGAAAGAACACACATGCAATGACCACTAGTTGATCCATATGTGGTTTGTGGAAAGAACACACATGCAATGACCATTGGTTGATCCATATGTGGTTTGTGGAAAAGAACACACATGCAATGACCACTGGTTGATCCATGTGTGGTTTGTGGAAAGAACACACATGCAATGACCACTGGTTGATCCATGTGTGGTATGTGGAAAGAACACACATGCAATGACCACTGGTTGATCCATATGTGGTTTGTGGAAAAGAACACACATGCAATGACCACTGATTGATCCATGTGTGGTTTGTGGAAAGGACACACATGCAATGACAGTGGTGGATCCATGTGTGGTTTGTCAAAAGAACACACATGCAATGACTCTAGTGTTGGTTTTAGTATAAGAACACACATGCAATGACTCTAGTGGGTTCACATGTGGTTTGTGAAAAGAATACACATGCAATGACACTACTTGATCCATGTGTGGTTTGTGGAAAAGAACACACATGTAATGACCACTGGTTGATCCATGTGTGGTTTGTGGAAAGAACACACATGCAATGACTCTAGTGCTTGATCCATGTGTGGTTTGTGGAAAAGAACACACAAGTAATGACCACTGGTTGATCCATGTGTGGTTTGTGGAAAGAACACACATGCTATGACCACTGGTTGATCCATGTGTGGTTTGTGGAAAGAACACACATGCAATTACCACTGGTTGATCCATATGTGGTTTGTGGAAAAGAACACACATGCAATGACCACAGGTTGATCCATATGTGTTTGTGGAAATAACACACATGCAATGACTCTAATGCTGGTTTTAGTTTAAGAACACATATGGATCCATATGTGGTTTGTGGAAAAGAACACACATGCAATGACCACTGATTGATCCATAACTGGTTTGTGGAAAGAACACACATGTAGTGAACACTGGTTGATCCATGTGTGGTTTGTGAAAACAACACACATGCAATGCCATTGGTTGATCCATATGTGGTTCGTGGAAAGAACACACATGCAATGACACTGGTTGATCCAAATGTGGTGCATGACAGGAACACACATGCAATGACTCTAGTGTTGGTTTTAGTATAAGAACACACATGCAATGACTCTAGTGGGTTCACATGTGGTTTGTGAAAAGAACACACATGCAATGACCACTGGTTGATCCATGTGTGGTTTGTGGAAAGAACACACATGTAATGACCACTTGTTGATCCATATGTGGTTTGTGGAAAAGAACACACATGCAATGACCACTGGTTGATCCATGTGTCGTTTGTGGAAAGAACACACATGCAATGACTCTAGTGGTTGATTCATGTGTGGTTTGCGGAAATAACACACATGCAATGACGCTATTGGTTGATCCATGTGTGGTTTGTAGAAATAACACACATGCAATGACTCTAGTGCTAGTTTTAGTATAAGAACACACATACAATGACTCTAGTGGGTCCACATGTAGTTTGTGAAAAGAACACACATGCAATGACCACTGGTTGATCCATAAGTTGTTTGTGGAAAAGAACACACATGCAATGATTCTAGTGCTGGTTTGTGGTTTTAGTATAGGAACAAACATGCAATTAATCAAATGGATCCATATGTGGTATGTGGAAAGAACACACATGCAATGACTCTAGTTGATCCATATGTGGTTTGTGGAAAGAACACACATGCAATGACCACTGGTTGATCCATATGTGGTTTGTGGAAAAGAACAAACATGCAATGAGTCTAGTGAATCCATGTGTGGTTTGTGGAAAAGAACACACATGCAATGACCATTGGTTGATCCATGTGTGGTTTGTGGAAAGAACATACATGCAATGACCACTAGTTGATCCATATGTGGTTTGTGGAAAAGAGACCACATGCAATGACCACTGGTTGATCCATATGTGGTTTGTGGAAAAGAACACACATGCAATGACCACCGGTTGATCCATGTGTGGTTTGTGGAAAGAACACACATGCAATGACTCTAGTGGTTGATCCATGTGTAGTTTGTTGAAATAACACACATGCAATGACTCTATTGGTTGATCCATGTGTAGATTGTGGAAATAACACACATGCAATGACTCTAATGGATCTATAAGTGGTTTGTGGAAAAGAACACACATGCAATGACTCTAGTGCTAGTTTTAGTACAAGAACACACATACAATGACTCTAGTGGGTCCACATGTAGTTTGTGAAAAGAACACACATGCAATGACCACTCGTTGATCCATAAGTTGTTTGTGGAAAAGAACACACATGCAATGAGTCTAGTGGATCCATGTGTGGTTTGTGGAAAACAACATACATGCAACGACTCTAGTGCTGGTTTGTGGTTTTAGTATAAGAACAAACATGCAATTACTCAAATGGATCAATATGTGGTTTGTGGAAAGAACACACATGCAATGACTCTGGTTGATCCATATGTGGTTTGTGGAAAGAACACACATGCAATGACCACTGGTTGATCCATATGTGGTTTGTGGAAAATAACACACATGCAATGAGTCTAGTGGATCCATGTGTGGTTTGTGGAAAAGAACACACATGCAATGACCAATGGTTGATCCATTTGTGGTTTGTTGAAAGAACACACATGCAATGACCACAGGTTGATCCATGTGTGGTTTGTGGAAAATAACACACATGCAATGACCTCTAATTGATCCATATGTGGTTTGTGGAAAGAACACACATGCAATGACTCTAGTGCTAGTTTTAGTATAAGAACACACATACAATGACTCTAGTGGGTCCACATGTAGTTTGTGAAAGGAACACACATGCAATGACCACTGGTTGATCCATAAGTTGTTTGTGGAAAAGAACACACATGCAATGAGTCTAGTGGATCCATGTGTGGTTTGTGGAAAAGAACACACATGCAATGACTCTAGTGCTGGTTTGTGGTTTTAGTATAAGAACAAACATGCAATTACTCAAATGGATCCATATGTGGTTTGTGGAAAGAACACACATGCAATGACTCTGGTTGATCCATATGTGGTTTCTGGAAAGAACACACACGCAATGACCACTGGTTGATCCATATGTGTATTGTGGAAAAGAACACACATGCAATGAGTCTAGTGGATCCACGTGTGGTTTGTGGAAAAGAACACACATGCGATGACCACCGGTTGATCCATGTGTGGTTTGTGGAAAGAACACACGTGCAATGACCACTGGTTGATCCATATGTGGTTTGTGGAAAATAACACACATGCAATGACCACCGGTTGATCCATGTGTGGTTTGTGGAAAGAACACACATGCAATGACCACTGGTTGATCCATATGTGGTTTGTGGAAAAGAACACACATGCAATGACTCTAGTGCTAGTTTTAGTATAAGAACACACATACAATGACTCTAGTGGGTCCACATGTAGTTTATGAAAAGAACACACATGCAATGACCACTGGTTGATCCATAAATTGTTTGTGGAAAAGAACACACATGCAATGAGTCTAATGGATCCATGTGTGGTTTGTGGAAAAGAACACACATGCAATGACTGTAGTTCTGGTTTGTGTTTTTAGTATAAGAACAAACATGCAATTACTCAAATGGATCCATATGTGGTTTGTGGAAAGAACACACATGCAATGGCCACTGGTTGATCCATATGTGGTTTGTGGAAAGAACACACATGCAATGACACTGCTAGATCCAAGTGTGGATTTTTGGAAAAGAACACACATGCAATGACCACCGGTTGATCTATGTGTGGTTTGTTGAAATAACACACATGCAATGACCACTAGTTGATCCATATGTGGTTTGTGGGAAATAACACACATGCAATGACCACCGGTTGATCCATGTGTGGTTTGTGGAAAGAACACACATGCAATGACTCTAGTGTTAGTTTTAGTATAAGAACACACATACAATGACTCTAGTGGGTCCACATGTAGTTTGTGAAAAGAACACACATGCAATGACCACTGTTTGATCCATAAGTTGTTTGTGGAAAAGAACACACATGCAATGAGTCTAGTGGATCCATTTGTGGTTTGTGGAAAAGAACACACATGCAATGACTCTAGTGCTAGTTTGTGGTTTTAGTATAAGAACAAACATGCAATTACTCAAATGGATCCATATGTGGTTTGTGGCAAGAACACACATGCAATGACTCTGGTTGATCCATATGTGGTTTCTGGAAAGAACACACATGCAATGACCACTAGTTGATCCATATGTGGTTTGTGGAAAAGAATACACATGCAATGAGTCTAGTGGATCCATGTGTGGTTTGTGGAAAAGAACACACATGCAATGACCACCGGTTGATCCATGTGTGGTTTGTGGAAAGAACACACATGCAATGACCACTGGTTGATCCATATGTGGTTTGTGGAAAAGAACACACATGCAATGACCACTGGTTGATCCATGTGTGGTTTGTGGAAAGAACACACATGCAATGAGAGTGGTGGATCCATGTGTGGTTTGTGAAAAGAACACACATGCAATGACTCTACTGTTGGTTTTAGTATAAGAACACACATGCAATGACTCTAGTGGGTTCACATGTGGTTTGTGAAAAGAACACACATGCATGGACCACTGGTTGATCCATGTGTGGTTTGTGGAAAGAACACACATGTAATGACCACTTGTTGATCCATATGTGGTTTGTGGAAAAGAACACACATGCAATGACCACTGGTTGATCCATGTGTCGTTTGTGGAAAGAACACACATGCAATGACCACTGGTTGATCCATATGTGGTTTGTAGAAAAGAACACACATGCAATGACTCTAGTGGTTGATCCATGTGTGGTTTGCGGAAATAACACACATGCAATGACGCTATTGGTTGATCCATGTGTGGTTTGTAGAAATAACACACATGCAATGACTCTAGTGCTAGTTTTAGTATAAGAACACACATACAATGACTCTAGTGGGTCCACATGTAGTTTGTGAAAAGAACACACATGCAATGACCACTGGTTGATCCATAAGTTGTTTGTGGAAAAGAACACACATGCAATGACTCTAGTGCTGGTTTGTGGTTTTAGTATAGGAACAAACATGCAATTAATCAAATGGATCCATATGTGGTATGTGGAAAGAACACACATGCAATGACTCTAGTTGATCCATATGTGGTTTGTGGAAAGAACACACATGCAATGACCACTGGTTGATCCATATGTGGTTTGTGGAAAAGAACAAACATGCAATGAGTCTAGTGAATCCATGTGTGGTTTGTGGAAAAGAACACACATGCAATGACCATTGGTTGATCCATGTGTGGTTTGTGGAAAGAACATACATGCAATGACCACTAGTTGATCCATATGTGGTTTGTGGAAAAGAGACCACATGCAATGACCACTGGTTGATCCATATGTGGTTTGTGGAAAAGAACACACATGCAATGACCACCGGTTGATCCATGTGTGGTTTGTGGAAAGAACACACATGCAATGACTCTAGTGGTTGATCCATGTGTAGTTTGTTGAAATAACACACATGCAATGACTCTATTGGTTGATCCATGTGTAGATTGTGGAAATAACACACATGCAATGACTCTAATGGATCTATAAGTGGTTTGTGGAAAAGAACACACGTGCAATGACTCTAGTGCTAGTTTTAGTACAAGAACACACATACAATGACTCTAGTGGGTCCACATGTAGTTTGTGAAAAGAACACACATGCAATGACCACTCGTTGATCCATAAGTTGTTTGTGGAAAAGAACACACATGCAATGAGTCTAGTGGATCCATGTGTGGTTTGTGGAAAACAACATACATGCAACGACTCTAGTGCTGGTTTGTGGTTTTAGTATAAGAACAAACATGCAATTACTCAAATGGATCAATATGTGGTTTGTGGAAAGAACACACATGCAATGAATCTGGTTGATCCATATGTGGTTTGTGGAAAGAACACACATGCAATGACCACTGGTTGATCCATATGTGGTTTGTGGAAAATAACACACATGCAATGAGTCTAGTGGATCCATGTGTGGTTTGTGGAAAAGAACACACATGCAATGACCAATGGTTGATCCATTTGTGGTTTGTTGAAAGAACACACATGCAATGACCACAGGTTGATCCATGTGTGGTTTGTGGAAAATAACACACATGCAATGACCTCTAATTGATCCATATGTGGTTTGTGGAAAGAACACACATGCAATGACTCTAGTGCTAGTTTTAGTATAAGAACACACATACAATGACTCTAGTGGGTCCACATGTAGTTTGTGAAAGGAACACACATGCAATGACCACTGGTTGATCCATAAGTTGTTTGTGGAAAAGAACACACATGCAATGAGTCTAGTGGATCCATGTGTGGTTTGTGGAAAAGAACACACATGCAATGACTCTAGTGCTGGTTTGTGGTTTTAGTATAAGAACAAACATGCAATTACTCAAATGGATCCATATGTGGTTTGTGGAAAGAACACACATGCAATGACTCTGGTTGATCCATATGTGGTTTCTGGAAAGAACACACACGCAATGACCACTGGTTGATCCATATGTGTATTCTGGAAAAGAACACACATGCAATGAGTCTAGTGGATCCACGTGTGGTTTGTGGAAAAGAACACACATGCGATGACCACCGGTTGATCCATGTGTGGTTTGTGGAAAGAACACTCGTGCAATGACCACTGGTTGATCCATATGTGGTTTGTGGAAAATAACACACATGCAATGACCACCGGTTGATCCATGTGTGGTTTGTGGAAAGAACACACATGCAATGACCACTAGTTGATCCATATGTGGTTTGTGGAAAAGAACACACATGCAATGACTCTAGTGCTAGTTTTAGTATAAGAACACACATACAATGACTCTAGTGGGTCCACATGTAGTTTATGAAAAGAACACACATGCAATGACCACAGGTTGATCCATAAATTGTTTGTGGAAAAGAACACACATGCAATGAGTCTAATGGATCCATGTGTGGTTTGTGGAATAGAACACACATGCAATGACTGTAGTTCTGGTTTGTGTTTTTAGTATAAGAACAAACATGCAATTACTCAAATGGATCCATATGTGGTTTGTGGAAAGAACACACATGCAATGGCCACAGGTTGATCCATATGTGGTTTGTGGAAAGAACACACATGCAATGACACTGCTAGATCCAAGTGTGGATTTTTGGAAAAGAACACACATGCAATGACCACCGGTTGATCTATGTGTGGTTTGTTGAAATAACACACATGCAATGACCACTAGTTGATCCATATGTGGTTTGTGGGAAATAACACACATGCAATGACCACCGGTTGATCCATGTGTGGTTTGTGGAAAGAACACACATGCAATGACTCTAGTGTTAGTTTTAGTATAAGAACACACATACAATGACTCTAGTGGGTCCACATGTAGTTTGTGAAAAGAACACACATGCAATGACCACTGTTTGATCCATAAGTTGTTTGTGGAAAAGAACACACATGCAATGAGTCTAGTGGATCCATTTGTGGTTTGTGGAAAAGAACACACATGCAATGACTCTAGTGCTAGTTTGTGGTTCTAGTATAAGAACAAACATGCAATTACTCAAATGGATCCATATGTGGTTTGTGGCAAGAACACACATGCAATGACTCTGGTTGATCCATATGTGGTTTCTGGAAAGAACACACATGCAATGACCACTAGTTGATCCATATGTGGTTTGTGGAAAAGAACACACATGCAATGAGTCTAGTGGATCCATGTGTGGTTTGTGGAAAAGAACACACATGCAATGACCACCGGTTGATCCATGTGTGGTTTGTGGAAAGAACACACATGCAATGACCACTGGTTGATCCATATGTGGTTTGTGGAAAAGAACACACATGCAATGACCACTGGTTGATCCATGTGTGGTTTGTGGAAAGAACACACATGCAATGAGAGTGGTGGATCCATGTGTGGTTTGTGAAAAGAACACACATGCAATGACTCTACTGTTGGTTTTAGTATAAGAAAACACATGCAATGACTCTAGTGGGTTCACATGTGGTTTGTGAAAAGAACACACATGCAATGACTATAGTGTTGGATTTAGTATATAAGAACACACATGCAATGACTCTAGTGGGTTCACATGTGGTTTGTGGAAAGAACACACATGTAGTGAACACTGGTTGATCCATGTGTGGTTTGTGAAAAGAACACACACGCAATACCATTGGTTGATCCATATGTGGTTCGTGGAAAGAACACACATGCAATGACACTGGTTGATCCAAATGTGTTTCATGACAGGAACACACATGCAATGACTGTAGTGTTGGTTTTAGTATAAGAACACACATGCAATGACTCTAGTGGGTTCACATGTTCTTTGTGAAAAGAACACACATGCAATGACCACTGGTTGATCCATATGTGGTTTGTGGAAAGAACACACATGCAATGACACTGGTAGATCCAAGTGTGGTTTTTGGAAAAGAACACACATGCAATGACCACCGGTTGATCTATGTGTGGTTTGTTGAAAGAACACACATGCAATGACCACTAGTTGATCCATATGTGGTTTATGGAAAATAACACACATGCAATGACCACCGGTTGATCCATGTGTGGTTTGTGGAAAGAACACACATGCAATGACTCTAGTGTTAGTTTTAGTATAAGAACACACATACAATGACTCTAGTGGGTCCACATGTAGTTTGTGAAAATAACACACATGCAATGACCACTGGTTGATCCATAAGTTGTTTGTGGAAAAGAACACACATGCAATGAGTCTAGTGGATCCATGTGTGCTTTGTGGCAAAGAACACACATGCAATGACTCTAGTGCTGGTTTGTGGTTTTAGTATAAGAACAAACATGCAATTACTCAAATGGATCCATATGTGGTTTGTGGAAAGAACACACATGCAATGACTCTGGTTGATCCATATGTGGTTTCTGGAAAGAACACACATGCAATGACCACTAGTTGATCCATATGTGGTTTGTGGAAACGAACACACATGCAATGAGTCTAGTGGATCCATGTGTGGTTTGTGGAAAAGAACACACATGCAATGACCACCGGTTGATCCATGTATGGTTTGTGGAAAGAACACACATGCAATGACCACTGGTTGATCCATATGTGGTTTGTGGAAAAGAACACACATGCAATGACCACCGGTTGATCCATGTGTGGTTTGTGGAAAGAACACACATGCAATGACCACTGGTTGATCCATATATGGTTTGTGGAAAAGAACACACATGCAATGACTCTAGTGCTAGATTTAGTATAAGAACACACATACAATGACTCTAGTGGGTCCACATGTAGTTTGTGAAAAGAACACACATGCAATGACCACTGGTTGATCCATAAGTTGTTTGTGGAAAAGAACACACATGCAATGAGTCTAGTGGATCCATGTGTGGTTTGTGGAAAAGAACACACATGCAATGACTGTAGTTCTGGTTTCTGGTTTTAGTATAAGAATAAACATGCAATTACTCAAATGGATCCATGTGTGGTTTGTGGAAAGAACACACATGCAATGACTCTGGTTGATCCATATGTGGTTTTTGGAAAGAACACACATGCAATGACCACTAGTTGATCCATATATGGTTTGTGGAAAATAACACACATGCAATGACCATTGGTTGATCCATGTGTGGTTTGTGGAAAGAACACACATGCAATGGCAGTGGTGGATCCATGTGTGGTTTGTGAAAAGAACACACATGCAATGACTCTAGTGTTGGTTTTAGTATAAGAACACACATGTAATGACTCTAGTGGGTTCACATGTGGTTTGTGAAAAGAACACACATGCAATGACCACTGGTTGATCCATATGTGGCTTGTGGAAAGAACACACATGCAATGACACTACTTGATCCATGTGTGGTTTGTGGAAAAGAACACACATGCAATGACTCTAGTGGTTGATCTATGTGTGGTTTGTGGAAAGAACACACATGCAATGACCACTGGTTGATCCATGTGTGGTTTGTGGAAAGAACACACATGCAATGACC
Source organism: Avena sativa (assembly GCA_916181665.1). Lineage (NCBI taxonomy): Eukaryota > Viridiplantae > Streptophyta > Magnoliopsida > Poales > Poaceae > Avena > Avena sativa. Next base: position 221,730,123 of record OV702292.1, read on the forward strand.
ACTGGTTGATCCATATGTGATTTGTGGAAAAGAGCACACATGCAATGACTCTAGTGCTAGTTTTAGTGTAAGAACACACATACAATGACTCTAGTGGGTCCACATGTAGTTTGTGGAAAGAACACACATGCAATGACCATTGGTTGATCCATGTGTGGTTTGTGGAAAGAACACACATGCAATGACCACTGGTTGATCCATATGTGGTTTGTGGAAAAGAACACACATGCAATGACCACTGATTGATCCATAAGTGGTTTGTGGAAAGAACACACATGTAGTGAACACTGGTTGATCCATGTGTGGTTTGTGAAAAGAACACACATGCAATGCCATTGGTTGATCCATATGTGGTTCGTGGAAAGAACACACATGCAATGACACTGGTTGATCCAAATGTAGTTCATGACAGGAACACACATGCAATGACTCTAGTGTTGGTTTTAGTATAAGAACACACATGCAATGACTCTAGTGGGTTCACATGTGGTTTGTGAAAAGAACACACATGCAATGACCACTGGTTGATCCATATGTGGTTTGTGGAAAGAACACACATGCAATGACACTGCTTGATCCATGTGTGGTTTGTGGAAAAGAACACACATGCAATGACCACTGGTTGATCCATGTGTGGTTTGTTGAAAGAACACACATGCAATGACCACTGGTTTATCCATGTGTGGTTTATGGAAAAGAACACACATGCAATGACCACTAGTTGATCCATATGTGGTTTGTGGAAAGAACACACATGCAATGACTCTAGTGCTAGTTTTAGTATAAAAACACACATACAATGACTCTAGTGGATCCACATGTAGTTTGTGAAAAGAACACACATGCAACGACCACTGGTTGATCCATAAGTTGTTTGTCGAAAGAACACACATGCAATGAGTCTAGTGGATCCATGTGTGGTTTGTGGAAAAGAACACACATGCAATGACTCTAGTGCTGGTTTGTGCTTTTAGTATAAGAACAAACATGCAATTACTCAAATGGATCCATATGTGGTTTGTGGAAAGAACACACATGCAATGAGTCTAGTGGATCCATGTGTGGTTTGTGGAAAAGAACACACATGCAATGACCACCGGGTGATCCTTGTGTGGTTTGTGGAAAGAACACACATGCAATGACCACTGGTTGATCCATATGTGGATTGTGGAAAAGAACACACATGCAATATCCACTGGTTGATCCATGTGTGGTTTGTGGAAAGAACACACATGCAATGACCACTGGTTGATCCATATGTGGTTTGTGGAAAAGAACACACATGCAATGACTCTAGTGCTAGTTTTAGTATAAGAACACACATACAATGACTCTAGTGGCTCCACATGTAGTTTGTGAAAAGAACACACATGCAATGACCACTGCTTGATCCATAAGTTGTTTGTCGAAAAGAACACACATGCAATGAGTCTAATGGATCCATGTGTGGTTTGTGGAAAAGAACACACATGCAATGACTCTAGTGCTAGTTTATGGTTTTAGTATAAGAACAAACATGCAATTACTCAAATGGATCCATATGTGGTTTGTGGAAAGAACACACATGCAATGACTCTGGTTGATCCATATGTGGTTTGTGGAAAGAACACACATGCAATGACCACTGGTTGATCCATATGTGGTTTGTGGAAAAGAACACACATGCAATGACCACTGGTTGATCCACGTGTGGTTTGTGGAAAGGACACACATGTAATGACAGTGGTGGATCCATGTGTGGTTTGTGAAAAGAACACACATGCAATGACCCTAGTGTTGGTTTTAGTATAAGAACACACATGCAATGACTCTAGTGGGTTCACATGTGGTTTGTGAAAAGAACACACATGTAATGACCACTGGTTGATCCATATGTGCTTTGTGGAAAGAACACACATGCAATGACACTGCTTGATCCATGTGTGGTTTGTGGAAAAGAACACACATGCAATGACCACTGGTTGATCCATGTGTGGTTTGTGGAAAGAACACACATGCAATGACCACTGGTTGATCCATGTGTGGTTTGTGGAAAGAACACACATGCAATGACCACTGGTTGATCCATATTTGGTTTGTGGAAAAGAACACACATGGAATGACCACTGGTTGATCCATATGTGGTTTGTGGAAATAACACACATGCAATGACTCTAATGCTGGTTTTAGTTTAAGAACACATATGGATCCATATGTGGTTTGTGGAAAAGAACACACATGCAATGACCATAGATTGATGCATAAGTGGTTTGTGGAAAGAACACACATGTAGTGAACACTGGTTGATCCATGTGTGGTTTGTGAAAAGAACACACATGCAATACCACTGGTTGATCCATATGTGGTTCGTGGAAAGAACACACACGCAATGACACTGGTTGATCCAAATGTGGTTCATGACAGGAACAAACATGCAATGACTCTAGTGTTGGTTTTAGTATAAGAACACACATGCAATGGCTCTAGTGGGTTCACATGTGGTTTGTGAAAAGAACACATAAGCAATGACCACTGGTTGATCCATATGTGGTTTGTGGAAAGAACACACATGCAATGACACTGCTTGATCCATGTGTGGTTTGTGGAAAAGAACACACATGCAATGACCACTGGTTGATCCATGTGTGGTTTGTTGAAAGAACACACATGCAATGACCACTGGTTGATCCATGTGTGGTTTGTGGAAAAGAACACACATTCAATGACCACTGGTTGATCCATAAGTTATTTGTGGAAAGAACACACATGCAATGACTCTAGTGCTAGTTTTAGTATAAGAACACACATACAATGACTCTAGTGGGTCCACATGTAGTTTGTGAAAAGAACACGCATGCAATGACCACTGGTTGATCCATAAGTTGTTTGTGGAAAAGAACACACATGCAATGAGTCTAGTGGATCCATGTGTGGTTTGTTGGAAAGAACACACATGCAATGACTCTAGTGCTGGTTTGTGGTTTTAGTATAAGAACAAACATGCAATTACTCAAATGGATCCATATGTGGTTTGTGGAAAGAACACACATGCAATGACTCTGGTTGATTGTAACATCCCAAGTTTCACGATTTCAGATGTTACTAGAAGCATGCATCATATCCTTGCATCATGGCATCACACAATAAGAAGTTGCATCAAATATTTTTCCCTAAACCCTATAGTCATATAAATACAAAGAAAGGGGTTAGACAAAATCAATCCTCCTAAACCCTTGCAAAAGTGTTATTTGATAACCCTATACTAATCTTCTTCTTTTTACAAATTTTTAGAGACCAATCTCACTTAATTCGGAGTCCGTTTGTAGAAGTTATGAAACAAATAGAGAAACAGGAAAAAAAAGAATAAAAAAAGAGATCTAGCCTAACGGGCCGGCTAGACCAGCCCGTGAACTATCTGCCGCCCCGCCTGGCAGAGTGGGCACCACGTAGGCCGGCCCAGCAGACGCCAGCAGCAGCCAGCCCACGCCCCACAGACGCTGACGCCGCGGCCCCACCTGTCATCCCCCTCCCTCTTCGAGTCCAGGATGAACACGACGCACAGCCGCGTCGGTGCCGATCTTCCTGGCCGATTCAGAACGGATTCCACAGTCCCCGCGCCAAGCAAGACTGCCTACTTATACCTCTCGGCACGCCTCCAAAAAACCCTACCTTTTTTTCGCTGTTTGCCACCGGGCTGCCGCCATAGGGCTCGAAGCGAATCTCACCAGAGAGTGCCGCCGCCAAGCTCGACAGACGGGGTTCGAGGCTACCTCTCCACCTATTCTCTCCCTCTCTGTCTTCCCCCTTTAGTACCGCTTCGATTCATGTTGTTTTCCCCTTGAGCAGAGCCCCGTGCCGCCCCAGATTTGTCACCGGAGACTCGCCGGAGGAGTAGGACACCGGCGGAGCTTCATCGCAAACCGAGGCAGCGAGCGCCATCGCCGTCTGTGCTGGAAGAACCACGAGGAGGAGCTGCACCTCGTCGTCCACACCACTGCCTCGGGGGACCGCCTGACCGCCGCCGAGCATCGCCAACCGCCGCGCCGCCGCTGTTCGTCGTCGTCGTCGTCAAGTCCTCACCGCCGCGGTGAGTTCCCTCTGTCCCCATCCGTTAGATCGCGATCCGACGGTATAGAATAGATTGGCTAGGCCGAAGGGGTACCGGCCTATCGAATCGCGCCGCGTGGCACTTGCCGCGTCAGCGCGCCTCGTCAGCCCCGCGCGCCCCGCTGGCCCAATCCCTAGACGCCACATGTCGTCGTGTAGTTGGCAGCCGCTCTGTCTTTTTCTAAAATAGGCAGAAAGTGTTTTAATCTCGTATAATTCATAGTAATTCAAGTTTTTATCCAAAAATTGCGTATAATATACCGTTGGATTCGTAAAATGAGTAGAACACAGATCTACAATAATATTGCTGGTTTACTGCAGTAATCTTGTAGTAGGATTTAAAGTTTAGATTAGAGTATTTTAATTCTAGGAAAATATCCGTACATCCGTTTTAGTTGATTCTTGTTGCGTTGGCTTTGTATCTACGAGACCTTCTGTGGAAAATTGTTACTTCATGCTTAGAGGGTTTAGATCTGTTTCGGGGTGGTTTGGAGGTGTAGATCTATTTATGAGCATGTTTAATTAAGTTTTAACCCCAAAATACTTAAAATCTGTGGGAAATCGATACTAATGACATCCCCAACTCAACAACACCCCCGAATAAAACCCTTGGTCAAAATTGAATCCATCCTTGCATATTACCATGATGCACGCATACATATTCACCTTCATGACATTGTTTTGTGCAAATCGTGATTGGATCTATGTTTGTGTTTTTGTTAGATTGCTCAGAGTGCGCTGAGGAGTATTGTTGTGTAGAGTGCTGCTCGGATCAAGGCAAGTTACACCACTTGTACATATTATGTCCTAGTTTTTGACTATGCATGTTTTTACTCTTCAAATCTAGTAGTATGCATGTGTACGTCTTTAGTAGATTTTCCTATTACTATTTTTGCAAGTGCGGTTTTGTAGTATGCCATGAGTAGCTTTATACTTAGGAGTTTCCGTCCTATTAGGTTTTCCTGTTTTTGCTAAGTATTGCTTGCTATGCTATATATATACTAAGTACCGTTGGGGGTTTCGAAAGACTCAAAAATTTTCTAAGTATAAAAGCTCTCTCGAGCGAACCTTTTCCTCTCAAAACCTCCTTCAAAATAAAACTAAGTTTTCTTCTGGGCGGAATGGTTGTCGGGACAACGAGTGGAATTTTGGTGGAGGACGGCCGCCTAGGAATCAAAGAAGTCTGCCATGTTTCAGAATTCAGAAGCTTCCAGTGCAGCCACAATACATATGGGCTCTGTCTTGGCTTAGTACTTAGTGGGAAACCTCACCGGGGTACCAAAATTTGGAGGTTCTTGGAACAGTTGGATCCAGCTGGTAGAGGGGCTACTAAGGGAAGGCTTCGCCATGGTCTTGTCTGTAAAAGGACTTGATCGTGGATTGTGGGGAAAGTGCACAATCTCTCGAGAGTATTGCAATCCGATCGATCAGCCGAGTTCACGGAAAAGAACAATTTGAGCATCTGAAGGATGGAGCCTCTGAAAGATCTTCCTCTCTCTTTTCCAAACTTAAAGTTTTATAAACCCCAAGGCGTGAGTAATATCGCTATTGGATGGGATTTGGGGGACTTGGTGCGTAGTATCCAAGTGCTAGGTTGATTGGACACTTGGTGAGTAATATCCTCCTGTTTCACTCAACCCTATATTACTTAAACAATGTTTACAAAGTAGGGTGAACTCTTCCTATTTTCTTCTTACTTAGTGAAAATTGGCCTTATGCAAAGAACCCCAAAGCCTACACTTAGCCTTGCATGTAGAGATAGTCTTATTCTTTCCTTGGTGTAATTTGCCAATATATTCAAAGTATTGACCCAACTTGTTGGCTGCACGTCTTATGTGCAGAATCCGAAGACTGAAAGGTGCGTAGGGATCGCGGGTCTTCACGCAACTAGCCTGAGGCGTTGATGGACTCAAGTTTTACTTAGTTTCCGCTGTTTTATTTGAGCTAGCTATAAGCTATGCAAGTTTTAATAAGTATACTCTAGATTATTCGTGTAATAGTGACTTGTGTTTTACATGATATTCATCGACTATGAAGTGCTAGCTATTGATCTAGGGACTAGCATGTTAATCATAGGGACTTAGGATCCTTAACGATCTGAGGTCACAACAGATGGTATCAGAGCACAAAGTTGCCTATAGGACGTGACCCCTAGGATTGGAAACCACCTTTACCATTGTGTGTTTTTGCTTTCCATATTCTTCTAAGCTATTTATGCTCTTCTAGTAATTCTCTTCCTTATCACTTTGTGCCTAATTTTCATTCTCCTCACCTAAAGATGACGGCCTTCTACTACGACACCGCCGAAGACATCAAGTGCCTGCGCTTTGGGGAATGCCTTCTGCACATCATCAAGACATTGGAGTTGCCCATGCCGTCAATCAAGGGGAGCGAGTTGAGGAAGATGCACAAGGGAGGATGCTAGGCGATTGAAGTCATCCAACCGAGGCGCAGCGAGTCTGAACCCAAGACGGAGGCCATTGTACTCAACATCACCAGCGACTCCAAGGAGAAAGGACTTAGCATCAGCATGCAGGAGCTCATTGGACGCCTTTGTGGACGCCACCATGAAGAGGTTGAAGGCCACTACATCAAACTCTCTAGAAGACATGATGAGAAGGGAGTTCCAATCAAGTTAACCCCGGAGGAAAGGAAGACATGCAAGCGTCGAAGGATCCAATATCAATACTTGGAGTCCCACATCAACGATCTTGAGAAGGGGAGCTGCCTTGAGATCATGAGGAATGACGAGCTATGCACCCTAGTCAAGGAGAAGGACGAGAAGATCGAAGAGCTGGAAGAGAAGATCAAATCCCTAGGAGGGAAGCTCACTGCCCAAGACAAGAAGTTCGCTAATCAAGAGAAGAGGGTGCAGGATAAGAACAAGAGGATTAGGGAACAAAGTCTTGTGCTCGCAAAAAACGAGATGGAGTTCAAGAACTTCATCACCATGTTGAAGGACCTGCGAGCAGCCAAGAGGAGCTTGGAGGAGAAGATCACGCCCGTGACTATGGGGTCAAGCTTGATCAAGGAGCTGCAGAAGGAGAAGAAGGAACTTCAAGAGAAGCTCGAAGCTGCTACCCAGGAGCTGCAAGAGGTGAAGGAACTTCAAGAGAGGCTCGAAGCTGCTACACCGGAGCCGCAGGAGGTGCAGGAACTTCAGGAGAAGCTTGAAGCCACGACGAAGGACATGGAGTTATACAAGTCACTGCTGGAGAAGGAAGGCTTCACTATTGAGGATGATGAAGTGGATGATGAGTAGAGTAGATAGTTGGACCACCTTTATTTATCTAGTCAAACGTTGTTCGCGATTGTAATGAGTACCAAAGTTATTTTGGGTTTAGTTAAACTTGTTTGAGTTGTGTTAAACTATGTGCTATGTGTGTCTTGTGTTTCTCGTGTGCTTTTCTCGTGTTTACATAAGGGTAGGAGTTTATTCCTTAGGCGTTCTATCTATTTCTTAACTTGTTTCCCAAACCCCACAGATGGCGAGACGTGGGAACAACAACAACAACATGCCCCCAGAGATAGCACAACTTCTGAACTCCTAGAATCAGCTGATCCAACTCCTCACTCAAAACATGCAAAACAACAACAACCCGCCGCCTCCACCACCTCCACCACCCCAATAGGATCGCCTGACTCGGTTCCTGAGGTTGAATCCTCCTATTTTCTCAAGTAGTTCTGAGCCAATTGTGGCAGATGACTGGCTCCGCACCACCAACAAGAAGTTAGACACCGTCCAAGTTGTTGGAGCTGACAGGGTGCGCTTTGCCGCGCACCAACTTGAGGGACCAGCTGCTGAATGGTGGGATAATTACCAAGTCACCCTCCCTGATATTGAAGCTATCACTTGGAACCAGTTTGAGGCGGCCTTTCGTACTCATCACGTAGCCGCTGGTGTCATGTCACTAAAGAGACGTGAGTTCCGCGACTTGAAACAACTGCACCGCTCTGTCTCCGAGTATGGGGACCTTTTTAGCAAGCTGGCATGTTATGCACCTGATGATGTTTCCACTGATGCCAAGAGACAGGAGGAGTTCCTAAGGGGACTTAATGATGAGATATCCATTCAGCTTGTGGCTCTAAAGTTTGATAACTATCAGGAACTTCTGGACAGGGCAGTTGTGGTTGAAGCAAAGCAAAGGAGTATAGAGAACCGCAAGAGAAAGTCCACCTCACACAAGCACAACTCAGCCCCATATCAGAAGCAACGCACTTCGTCACCACCACCCCACAACCACAATGGCCACAAACACAATGGTCATCATCATGGAGGACATAACCACAATGGCCATAAACACCGCGATGGAAATGGCAATGGGAAGGATCTAAGTGAGGTGACATGCTTCAAGTGTAACAAGACAGGGCATTATGCAACTACTTGCCCCGAAAAGATGAAGAATGGGAACGACAATGGACACAACCATGGCAATGGCAATGGTAATGGAAATGGGAAGAAGCCGAATCCATTCGTCAAAGCCACGGTGAATCATGTCTCCGTGGAGGATGCTCGTGAGGCACCTGACTCCGTGATTGGTAAGTTCAAGCTTAACTCCACCCCGCAGTTGTCCTTTTTGATACTGGTGCATCGCATTCATTCATATCAAGGGTATTTGTGGATAGAGGCCAGATACCTACGGAGACTATTAGTACTCCCCTAAGGGTAAGTTCTCCTAGAGGAGAAATAGTGGCAAAATCTGGATGCCGTGGGTTAGAACTAAGGATTGGGGCACACATCTTTCCCACAAGTCTAGTCGTTCTGGAGTCACAAGGCTTAGACATAATTTTGGGCATGAATTGGATGACCGAATATGAGGGAGTCATAGATTGTGCCAAGAGGACTGCCGCACTCACAACTCTGGATAAGAAGAGAATCCGCTTTAAATCGGCCTTTGCACTCAAAGGAAGTATGGTGAACTCCCTTAAGGGGGTTAGCTTGGAGGATGTGCCAATTGTGAAGGAGTACCCAAATGTGTTTCCGGAAGAATTGCCAGCGATGCCTCCTGACCGAGACATCGAGTTTCTCATTGACTTGATGCCTGGTACTGGACCGATAGCAAAGAGACCATACAAGATGGATGTTGATGAGTTGAAGGAACTTAAGAAACAACTTAGGGAGCAATTGGACAAAGGCTTCATTCAACCAAGTGCGTCGTCTTGGGGAGCGCCCGTCTTATTCGTGGAGAAGAAGGATAAAACCAAGAGACTAGTCGTGGACTACCGGTCGTTGAATGAAGTGACAATCAAGAACAAGTACCCTCTACCCAATATCAACGACCTGTTCGATCAATTAAAGGGAGCTAGTGTGTTCTCTATGATTGATCTCCGATCAGGTTATTTCCAGTTAAAGATCCAGGAACAGGATGTACCCAAGACAGCCTTCACCACAAGATACGGATTGTATGAGTACACCGTGATGTCGTTTGGCCTAACCAATGCCCCAGCATACTTCATGACTATGATGAACAAGGTGTTCATGGAGTACTTGGATAAGTTTATTGTGGTATTCATTGATGACATACTCATATATTCCAAGGACGAGAAGGAACATGAGAGGCATCTGCGCCTAATTATGGAAAAGTTAAGGGAACACAAGTTGTATGCCAAGTTTAGCAAATGTGAGTTCTGGTTAAAAGAAGTGGGATTCCTTGGTCACATTGTGTCTGCTAAAGGAGTTGCCGTGGACCCAAGTAAGGTAGCTTCCGTGACAGAATGGTAGTCACCTAAGAATGTGGGTGACATCAGGAGTTTCTTGGGCCTTGTAGGATATTACCGAAGGTTCATCGAAAACTTTTCCAAGATAGCAAGGCCTATGACAAAATTGTTGAAGAAAGAAAAGAAGTTCCAATGGACCGAGGCATGTGAAGCAAGTTTCCAAGAATTGAAGAAGCGGCTAGTAACAGCACCAGTTTTGTGTCTCCCTGACATCCAAAAAGATTTCCAAGTCTATTGCGACGCTTCTCGACAAGGACTTGGTAGTGTACTAATGCAAGATGGAAAAGTAGTGTCTTACGCCTCTCGACAACTTAAGAACCATGAGAATAACTACCCCACACACGATTTGGAACTAGCATCAGTTGTGCATGCGCTCAAGGTATGGAGACATTACCTCATGGGCAAACATTGTGATGTGTTCACGGATCACAAGAGTCTTAAGTATATCTTCACTCAAAAGGAGTTAAATATGAGGCAAAGGAGATGTCTTGAGCTCATCAAGGACTATGACTTGGACCTGCAGTACCATCCTAGAAAGGCCAATGTTGTGGCTGACGCCTTAAGCCGGAAGGTCTATGTAAATGGACTTACCATGGGAGAACTTCCAAAGGATTTGTGTGAACAGTTCAAGGATCTCAGGTTGGAAATAGTTCCGGAGGGGTACTTAGCGACTATGGAGATAGTGCCAACGCTTCTGGACCAAATCAAAGAGGTCCAGAACGGGGACAAAGAGTTGGAAGAGATAAAAGCTAATATAAGCAAGGGTAAAGCAAAAGGGTTTCATACGGATGAACAAGGGACACTTTGGTACGAGAAGCGTTTGTGCATTCCCGATGATCCCGATATCAGGAAGTTAATTCTTCAGGAAGCTCACGATTCGCCTTACTCAATTCATCCTAGTAATACAAAGATGTACATGGATGTGAAGGATAGATTCTGGTGGAATAACTTGAAAAGAGAAATTGCTGAATACATCTCCTTGTGTGACGTGTGCAACAGAGTCAAGGTCGAACATCAAAAACCAGCAGGGCTATTGCAGCCATTAGCTGTGCCCGATTGGAAGTGGGACAAGGTAGGCATGGATTTTATCACAGGACTACCCCAGACTTGTTCTGGGTATGACTCCATCTGGGTAGTGGTCGAGCACTTCACAAAGGTGGCCCACTTTATTCCCGTAAAGACCACCTATACAAGTGCTAAACTTTCCAAGATTTATATGTCAAGGATCGTAAGTCTTCATGGTGTGCCCAAGGGGATTGTCTTTGATAGAGGTACCCAATTCACCTCGAAGTTTTGGTGACAGCTACACGAGTCTCTAGGGACACGACTAGAGTTTAGTACTGCTTTCCACCCGCAAACAGATGGACAAACAAAAAGAGTTAATCAGATCTTGGAAGACATGTTAAGAGCCTGTGCACTAGACTATGGATCTAGTTGGGATGATAATTTACCATATGCGGAATTCTCATACAAGAACAGTTACCAAACTAGTATCAAGATGGCTCCATTTGAAGTTCTATATGGCAGAAAGTGTAGAACTCCGCTGCTATGGAGTGGAGTTGGAGAACGTAGTTTGTTTGGACCTGAACTGATCAAGGATGCCGAAGAAAAAGTAAGATAGATTCAAGACAGGTTAAAAATAGCCCAATACAGGCAAAAGAGTTATGCTGATTCCAAGCGCAGGGATGTAACTTATGAAGTGGGAGACCGTGCATATCTCCGAGTTTCACCACTACGAGGAGTTAAGAGATTTGGAATCAAGGGTAAGTTAGCACCCCGATTCATAGGGCCCTACAAGATTTTGGGTCGTAGAGGGGAGGTTGCTTATCAGTTGGAATTGCCCAAAGTGTTGACTGTTCATGATGTATTCCATGTGTCACAACTAAAGAAGTGTCACCCGGAAATGGCTGAAACACCACTAAAGGATATGGTTCCGTTGGACGAGGTTCAACTGGAAAACGATCTCACCTATGAGGAAAAACCCACCAGGATTCTAGAAACAACTGAGAGAATTACTCGTACCAAGACTATCAGGTTTTGCAAAGTCCAATGGAATCACCATTCTGAGGAAGAGGCCACGTGTGAACGGGAAGAAGACCTGAAGAAAGAACACCCACACCTATTTACTAACCAACCTGAATCTCGGGGATGAGATTCTTCTTAAGGGGGGGTAGGTTTGTAACATCCCAAGTTTCACGATTTTATATGTTACTAGAAGCATGCATCATATCCTTGCATCATGGCATCACACAATAAGAAGCTGCATCAAATATTTTTCCCTAAACCCTATAGTCATATAAAGACAAAGAAAGGGGTTAAACAAAATCAATCCTCCTAAACCCTTGCAAAAGTGTTATTTGATAACCCCATACTAATCTTCTTCTTTTTACAAATTTTTAGAGACCAATCTCACTAGATTCGGAGTCCGTTTGCAAAAGTTATGAAACAAATAGAGAAATAGGAAAAAAATAAAAAGAATAAAAAAAGAGATCTAGCCTAACGGGCCGGCTAGACCAGCCCGTGAACTATCTGCCGCCCCGCCTGGCAGAGTAGGCGCCGTATAGGCTGGCCCAGCAGACGCCAGCAACAGCTAGCCCGTGCCCCGCAGACGCTGACGCCGCGGCCCCACCTGTCATCCCCCTCCCACTTCGAGTCCAGGATGAACACGACGCATAGCCGCGTCGGTGCCGATCTTCCCAGCCGATTCGGAACGGATTCCGCAGCCCCCACGCCAAGCAAGACCGCCTCCTTATACCTCTCGGCATGCCTCCCAAAAACCCTACCTTTTTTTCGCTGTTTGCCACCGGGCTGCCGCCATAGAGCTTGAAGCGAATCTCGCCGGAGAGCGCCGCCGCCAAGATCGACGGGCGGGGTTCGAGGCTACCTCTCCACCTATTCGCTCCCTCTCTGTCTTCCCCCTTTAGTACCGCTTCGATTCATGTTGTTTTCCCCTTGAGCAGAGCCCCGTGCCGCCCCAGATTTGTCGCCGGAGACTCGCCACAGGAGTAGGACACCGGCGGAGCTTCACCGCAAATCGAGGCAGCGAGCATCGTTGTCGTCCGTGCTGGAAGAACCGCGAGGAGGAGCTGCACCTCGTCGTCCACACCACCGCCTCGGGGGACCGCCCGACCGCCACCGAGCATCGCCAACCGACGCGCCGCCGCCATTCGTCGTCATCGTCGTCAAGTCCTCACTGCCGCGGTGAGTTTCCTCCGTCCCCGTCCGTTAGATCGCGATCCGACGGTATAGAATAGATTGGCCAGGCCGAAGGGGTACCGTCCTATCGCGTCGCGCCGCGTGGCACTTGCCTCGTCAGCGCGCCTCGTCAGCCCCGTGTGCCCCGCTGGCCCAATCCCTAGACGCCACATGTCGTCGCGTAGTTGGCAGCCGCTCTGTCTTTTTCTAAAATAGGCAGAAAGTGTTTTAATCTCATATAATTCATAGTAATTCAAGTTTTTATCCAAAAATTGCGTATAATATACCGTTGGATTCGTAAAATTGAGTAGAACACAGATCTACAAAAATATTGCTGGTTTACTTCACTAATCGTGCAGTAGGATTTAAAGTTTAGATTAGAGTATTTTAATTCTAGGAAAATATCCGTAGATCTGTTTTAGTTGATTCTTGTTGCGTTGGCTTTGTATCTACGAGACCTTCTGTGGAAAATTGTTACTTCATGCTTAGAGGGTTTAGATCTGTTTTGGGGTGGTTTGGAGGTGTAGATCTATTGATGAGCATGTTTAATTAAGTTTTAACCCCAAAATACTTAAAATCTGTGGGAAATCGATACTAATGACATCCCCAACTCAACAACACCCCCGAATAAAACCCTTGGTGGAAATTGAATCCATCCTTGCATATTACCATGATGCATGCATACATATTCACCTTCGTGACATTGTTTTGTGCAAATTGTGATTGGATCTATGTTTGTGTTTTCGTTAGATTGCTCGGAGTGCGCTGAGGAGTATTGTTGTGTAGAGTGCTGTTCGGATCAAGGCAAGTTACACCACTTGTACATATTATGTCCTAGTTTTTGACTATGCATGTTTTTACTCTTCAAATCTAGTAGTATGCATGTGTACGTCTTTAGTAGATTTTCCTATTACTATTTTTGCAAGTGCGGTTTTGTAGTATGCCATGAGTTATACTTAGGAGTTTCCGTCCTATTAGGTTTTCCTGTTTTTGCTAAGTATTGCTTGCTATGCTATATATATACTAAGTACCGTTGGGGGGTTCGAAAGACTAAAAAAAATTCTAAGTATAAAAGCTCTCTCGAGCGAACCTTTTCCTCTCAAAACCTCCTTCAAAATAAAACTAAGTTTTCTTCTGGGCAGAATGGTTGTCGGGACAACGAGTGGAATTTTGGTGGAGGACGGCCGCCGAAGAATCAAAGAAGTCTGCCATGTTTCAGAATTCAGAAGCTTCCAGTGCAGCCACAATACATATGGGCTCTGTCTTGGCTTAGTACTTAGTGGGAAACCTCACCGGGGTACCAACATTTGGACGTTCTTAGCACGGTTGGATCCAGCTGGTAGAGGGGCTACTAAGGGAAGGATTCGCCATGGTATTGTCTGTAAAAGGACTTGATCGTGGATTGTGGGGAAAGTGCACAATCTCTCGAGAGTATTGCAATCTGATCGATCGGCCGAGTTCATGGAAAAGAACAATTTGAGCATCCGAAGGATGGAACCTCTGAAAGATCTTCCTCTCTCTTTTCCAAACTTAAAGTTTTATAAACCCCAAGGCATGAGTAATATCGCTATTGGGTGGGATTTTTGGGACTTGGTGCGTATTATCCAAGTGCTAGGTTGATTGGACACTTGGTGAGTAATATCCTCGTGTTTCACTCGACCCTATATTACTTAAACAATGTTTACAAAGTAGGGTGAACTCTTCCTCTTTTCTTCTTACTTAGCAAAAATTGGCCTTATGCAAAGAATCCCAAAGCCTACACTTAGCCTTGCATGTAGAGATAGTCTTAATATTTCCTTGGTGTAATTTGCCAATACATTCAAAGTATTGACCCAACTTGTTGGCTGCACGTCTTATGTGCAGAATCCGAAGACTGAAAGGTGCATAGGGATCGCGGGTCTTCACGCAACTAGCCTGAGGCGTTGATGGACTCAAGTTTTACTTAGTTTCCACTATTTTATTTGAGCTAGCTATAAGCTATGCATGTTGTAATAAGTATACTCTGGATTATTCGTGTAATAATGACTTGTGTTTTACATGATATTCATCGACTATGAAGTGCTAGCTATTGATCCAGGGACTAGCATGTTAATCACAGGGACTTAGGATCCTTAACGATCCGAGGTCACAACATTGATCCATATGTGGTTTGTGGAAAGAACACACATGCAATGAGTCTAGTGGATCCATGTGTGGTTTGTGGAAAAGAACACACATGCAATGACCACTAGTTGATCCATGTGTGGATTGTGGAAAGAACACACATGCAATGACCACTGGTTGATCGATATGTGGTTTGTGGAAAAGAACACTCATGCAATGTCCACTGGTTGATCCATATGTGGTTTGTGGAAAGAACACACATGCAATGACACTGCTTGATCCATGTGTGGTTTGTGGAAAGAACACACATGCAATGACTCTAGTGGTTGATCCATGTGTGGTTTGTGGAAATAACACACATGCAATGACTCTATTGGTTGATCCATGTGTGGTTTATGGAAATAACACACATGCAATGACTCTAATGGATCCATAAGTGGTTTATGGAAAAGAACACACATGTAATGACTCTAGTGCTAGTTTTAGTATAAGAACACACATACAATGACTCTAGTGGGTCCACATGTAGTTTGTGAAAAGAACACACATGCAATGACCACTGGTTGATCCATACGTTGTTTGTGGAAAAGAACACACATGCAATGAGTCTAGTGGATCCATGTGTGGTTTGTGGAAAAGAACACACATGCAATGACTCTAGTGCTGATTTGTGGTTTTAGTATAAGAACAAACATGCAATTACTCAAATGGATCCATATGTGGTTTGTGGAAAGAACACACATGCAATGACTCTAGTTGATCCATATGTGGTTTGTGGAAAGAACACACATGCAATGACCACTGGTTGATCCATATGTGGTTTGTGGAAAAGAACACACATGCAATGAGTCTAGTGGATCCATGTGTGGTTTGTGGAAAAGAACACACATGCAATGACCACTGGTTGATCCATGTGTGGTTTGTGGAAAGAACACATATGCAATGACCACTTGTTGATCGATATGTGGTTTGTGGAAAAGAACACACATGCAATGACCACTGGTTGATCGATATGTGGTTTGTGGAAAGAACACACATGCAATGACACTACTCGATCCATGTGTGGTTTGTGGAAACAACACACATGCAATGACTCTACTGGTTGATCCATGTCTGGTTTGTGCAAATAACACACATGCAATGCCTCTATTGGTTGATCCATGTGTGGTTTTGGAAATAACAACCATGCAATGACTCTAATGGATCCATAAGTGGTTTGTGGAAAAGAACACACATGCAATGACTCTAGTGCTAGTTTTAGTATAAGAACACACATACAATGACTCTAGTGGGTCTACATGTAGTTTGTGAAAAGAACACACATGCAATGACCACTGGTTGATCCATAAGTTGTTTGTGGAAAAGAACACACATGCAATGAGTCTAGTGGATCCATGTGTGGTTTGTGGAAAAGAACACACATGCAATGACTCTAGTGCTGGTTTGTGGTTTTAGTATAAGAACAAACATGCAATTACTCAAATGGATCCATATGTGGTTTGTGGAAAGAACACACATGCAATGACTCTGGTTGATCCATATGTGGTTTGTGGAAAGAACACACATGCAATGACCACTGGTTGATCCATATGTGGTTTGTGGAAAAGAACACACATGCAATGACCACTGGTTGATCCATGTGTGGTTTGTGGAAAGAACACACATGCAATGACAACGGTGGATCCATGTGTGGTTTGTGAAAAGAACACGCATGCAATGACTCTAGTGTTGGTTTTAGTATAAGAACACACATGCAATGACTCTAGTGGGTTCACATGTGGTTTGTGAAAAGAACACACATGCAATGACCACTGGTTGATCCATATGTGGTTTGTGGAAAGAATACACATGCAATGACACTTCTTGATCCATGTGTGGTTTGTGGAAAAGAACACACATGCAATGACTCTAGTGGTTGATCCATGTGTGGTTGGTAGAAAGAACACACATGCAATGACCACTGGTTGATCCATGTGTGGTTTGTGGAAAGAACACACATGCAATGACCACTGGTTGATCCTATGTGGTTTGTGGAAAAGAACACACATGCAATGACTCTAGTGCTAGTTTTAGTATAAGAACACATATACAATGACTCTAGTGGGTCCACATGTAGTTTGTGAAAAGAACACACATGCAATGACCACTGGTTGATCCATAAGTTGTTTATGGAAAAGAACACACATGCAATGAGTCTAGTGGATCCATGTGTGGTTTGTGGAAAAGAACACACATGCAATGACTCTAGTACTGGTTTGTGGTTTTAGTATAAGAACAAACATGCAATTACTCAAATGGATCCATATGTGGTATGTGGAAAGAACACACATGCAATGCCATTGGTTGATCCATATGTGGTTCGTGGAAAGAACACACATGCAATGACACTGGTTGATCCAAATGTGGTTCATGACAGGAACACACATGCAATAACTCTTGTGGATACATATGTGGTTTGTGGAAAGAACACACACGCAATGAACTCTAGTGGATCTATCTTGGCATAATTTGATTTATGCCATGATGCATTTCATTGTAAAAGACACCCACTTTCCATTTTTATACTACTCAGCTTTGCCCCCTCCCCTCCCTCTCTCTCTTTCGTAGAAGCCCAAACATGTGCCCACTCTGTCTGCTATGCCCTGATTGGTTGTCAAAGTTGTCACGCGGCTCGTGCGCACCAAACGTTGATCCTGTGTGATCCAACGAGGCTCGTTGCACACGTCGTCCCTTCACAGGATAGCGCGAGACAGCACGGACGTCTCCCTCAACGAGACTTCTACAATGAAGGAACATGATGCCGTCCATGGAAAAAGTCATCGACTGGTCATGTCATGTTTAATCTAGTCTGCAAAGGCTACAAGTCTACTACACGGCAACTGGTCATCCGCGGACCATCGGCTATACCATTTTTACTATGTAGCGCGCCCGCACTCTCACTTCCGTCAGGCCCCCACCACACGAACCTTCCACGCGGCAGCCGCAGCCGGAAGAGCTGTCAACCGGGGCCCTCGAGGAGGCCTAAACGTCCCCGCATTAAAAACCCAGCCTATCGGGTCCTCCATTCGCACTCATCCACTACTCTCTCTTCCATATCCAGCAAAACCCCACAATCTTGAACGTACTTGCATGAACCTTCTCCATGAAACTAGTGCGTGGGAGTGAGTGTCTGGGCATCGCCGCCGGGGTGGTGCTTCACGCGGCAGATCTGGAGGAGCATCACGCAGCATAGGCCGAGGAGGACGTGCAGTTCAACCCCTTGGGGGACCATGTGAACGCTGGTTTTGATGACTTCGGAGGCGCCGATGAGGGCGTGGAGTTCAACAAACACGCTCTGCTCGTGTACCCGGAGGTACATCTATTTCTACATGTTTCATATTTTCTGCTCGAGCTTAATCTATCCAGGAGTCATAAAAAAATCTAGTCCTAATGATTAGATGCAACGTACGAACCGGTACATGGAGAGGTCTAGTCTGTTCTGAATGAATCCACATTATTTATTTATTAATAAGTTACCAAGAACACAAACCACATTAATTTAGGAGCGAGCTGGGGAGACGGCTGTAATGAACTGCTGAACCTATATAGACATGTTATTGCATCGAAAGTATCTTGGAATGGTGGAAGGAATATATATTTATTATTTTGCTCATTTCGGTTTGTATTCCATACATTACAGGTGTATTCAAGTGAGATGGACTCTGACAAGGAGACCAGGGACAACAAGAGCCGCCATGTCATGAAGAAGCTCAAGAGCGGGATAATCCCTTTCCGCACTTGACTTGGGGAGCTCAGGTGCCCTTTCTGCAAGAAAGGGGTCAACCCGAGGATTGCCAGCTTGATTCCGCATGTGGTTTGCATCGGTAAAAGCCCGGCTAGTAAACACAAGTCGGCGACCAAGGCTAAGCACGCTACTTATGGCAAGTTTCTGAGGGAGTATGTCAAGACCGGCCTAGTGTCCCCTTACATAGGAATCAGCAACTTCTAGCCGACCAACCCCATCACTGTGCTGGCCCGGCCACTAATAATATTTAGTTCTCTTACCGTATCTAGACCCTTAAACTATGGGGATTTCTATTTACGTACCCTTCAAAATATATTCAAGTTCATCTGTTTATGTTGTTAAAGTTCCGGTTGCATACTCGTTATTTTGCATGGATAGAGAGGTGCCCCCGACAGATATAAGGGTTATCCTGTCCGCTAGATCACAGAGGATCAACGGTTGGTGGGCAAAACTGAGTACAACTGAATCGCCATGGTTAGACACGAGGGAAAAAACGTGACTCACGGTACGCGTGTGCGGCGCACGGGACGGTAGCGGACACCTGTGGCCGTGCACGGTGCATTAGCGTACGCGGTGCATGGTAGTGCAACGAAACGCCGCTTCCCTTCTCCTTTAATAGAGGCCTCCCCACTCCCACTCATCACGCACTCGCTCACTCAACCTTCTCCACTATCCCATCACCTTCTGCAAACGCCCAACAAAACCCCAACCACGCCGGCGATGGAGAAGATCGGCGCGGTGGCCATCGGCGCCTCCAAGGCCGCCAGCGAGGAGCCCCCCGTCCCCGCATCCGCCGTAGCCGTCGGCGAGGAGGCCCCCGCCAGTCTCGGACAGATCCCGCTCGGCTGGGACCCCTACGAGGAGGTTGTCTACATAAGGCCGAAGAACCCCTACGACACTAGCATCGCCGACCCGTGGTCTGAGGTAACCAGGGTTTTCTCCCCTTCCCTTGTTCTTCCCCTGTTCCCATCGTTAGATGCTAGATCGTATGTTATTAGGGCTCGGTTGTTCGTATTTTTTACAGTAGCTAATCCTGTTGTGTTAGATCTCGATTTTCGATGAATCCCCCTGTTCATAGTTGGGATCAGTATTCGATTTGGTTTGAGATTTGGGGAATAATCGAGAGATCTCATTCGGTTAATTTATGCAAAAAATCAATCCCGATAATCAAAGTATCTCAATCATGTCCTTATTTCACTGTACTGTTTTTCCAACAGGAGGATATCAGCGACCCTCGCAGCAACGACGAGTCGCAGGACACCAAGACTCGCCATGTGCTGAGGAGGCTAAAGTCCGGTCAGTACAACAACTTCTTCGCTGGCGACGTGTACATGTGCCCCTTCTGCCCCACCAGAAGGCTCCGCGGCACAGACTTCAACTCCCTCATGATGCATGCCGAGGACGTGAGGACATGCGGCGAGTCCGTGAACATCCACGGCTTCAGGGCCAAGCACCAGGCGCTCGGTATTCACCTCCGCAACCTCCAGAAGGTGGCTATCGAGGAGGGACGCTTGCCCTCGATCAGACCCAAGGTGCCCAAGGTCAAGGGGCTGGGCAGCAAGAAGTAGAGGAGGCGCCAGAGGAAGGAGGCGGATGCCCTCCTGGCAGAGGCCACGAGGGGCCACTGATCAGCTGCTACTGCTGCTGCTGTAAAGCAGCTTCTTTTGTCTTGTCTGTGTTGAAGCAATCCGCTGCTGCTGCTGAGCATCCTAATTGTCGAACCTCGTTAAGTACCATACTATATAACCTATATTAGCTTCTTTATTTACATCTGCTCTATTTACTGAATTTATTTATGGTGCTGGTTTGTTTTGCTGCTCTAGATTTGCTACCAGATTGGGGAAAAACGATCGCAAAAGGAACAATGAATGAAGAGAGAAGTTGCTCTAGATTCCCTACCTTTTTGGGAAAAATACAACTGTTAGAGAGAGAGAGGAGAAAATGCGCTCTTGAAAAGGCCAAATAACAAAAAAAAACTTCCACTTTAGGCGTCATGGCGCACGTAACGGCCAAGCCTTTGACCAGACGGCACCCACCTCCGAGCGCATGTGAGGGCTTCGTAATATCGAGAGGGCAAAAGTGAGGACAAACGAGACACAATGTTGCTATAGCTAAATCTGACAAAAAGCTGAATTTGGCTTTACCATGCAATTTGGCTAGAGCTCCACATTGTAGCTATTCTAAATCCCTAAACTATGTGGTGCATTGAAACCTAATGCTTTTCTACCGACACGTGTGTTGCAAAGTTTCTTGATCGTGCATGCTTACACAAGTGGCCTACAGAGAAACTTATAGAAGCATGGGTAAACGAGCTTCATTTTGGCAAATTCGGGACAAGCTTTGCACAATCGGCAGACCTGATCGGCTGGGCGGCAGCCCCGGGGTGCAGGGATGCTAGGTCCATGTCTATGCTTACACTTCTTAAACTTGTTAGGAATTAATAATAACTGTACACTTCCTTCTGTCATGTCACGTTACGTCGTGTCAGCACCGTGCACCCGCTGCGAATCGGCAATGGGACGGTGGTCTACGTGACCGGTCTCTGCCACGCCAAAGCCACGTCGCACACCCGTCCCATCGCCTACCGGGATGGACGCCGAATTTAATCGCTAGGATTGGAAACTACCGGTGCTCGCCCGGTCAAACTTGCTTCCGCATGGGTATGACCGGAATATTGGTAAACGGAATTTAAGCATCGCCTTCTGTCTCCTCAGCACATCACTGTGCAAAAATCCCCAACTCATTCCTTCCGTCGGCGCCGCCACCACAAGAACCATCGACGCTGCCGCAGGCACCGCCTCTGCCTGGCCATACCACCGCAACAGATCACTCCACCTCCACGCCCAGTCCCAGCCACCGCTACTGACCCTAGGCCACCTCCGCCGCATTAGCTGCTGCCATGGACGCAGAGTACGGCGTGTTCGGCGACGGGAGAGACTACACCGACGAGTACACCGTCACCGCCCATGGCACCACCGAGCTGATGGTCGTACACACAAATGCGTCAGCGGAGGTGGCCAAGGTCATCGTAATGTACGAGCGGTGGATACAGGAGCCGATGGACAGGTACAAGATCGTCGGCCTTGACCTCGAGTATACCAGAGATAGGAAGAGGACGACGCTTTTACAGCTGTCCATGCGCAACCACTGCCTACTATATCACGTATGTAGGGCCAAATCTGTATGCCCGGAGCTTCGCGAGTTCCTACACAGGAGGGAGATCTACTTCGCCAGCATCGACATCAAGAACGACACTCCGAAGCTAGAACGGGATCTCCTCGTTCATGTCGTCAATCACGTCGATCTCCAACATTTGTGGAGGTACCCGAATGGCGGTACGGGGAAAGCCGGCATGGCTAGACTCGCTTCCGACATCATTGACCGCGAGTACGCCGACATGAAAATCAAGTTCCCGAAGCACCTGCACGAGCGATGGGAGTGGAGGCACCTGGATTACGATGCGATCAAGTACGCAGCCAGGGACGCGTATGTCTGCTACGAGATGCTCGACAGGATCTGGCAGGTGGGTGAGTGTGCTGTTTACCACAACTAGTTTCGCATTTCGTTCCTAGTTTTATCTTGCCTGTATTTTATCTCGCATGTATTTTCTAAGCATTCTGTGTGTAAGAACCAAGCTCATATGATCCCTGTGCTATTAGCTACTTAACCTGTATGAATTACATCCCCCCTTTTATATGCTCAACATTCATTCTTACAAATTCTGTCTGTGCCATTTGCATGCGGCAGAATCCATGACTGACATGCATACGGTGTGATACAGTCATAAGTCATAACCAAACCTAGATTATAGAGAAGGATATAGTCATAAACCAGATTATAGTTTGACAAAGGTAATACACAGCAGTTCGTAATTGCTCACATAGTGTACTTATGAAATAACATGTTTTCATAAACACAACAATCATGCACTAATAGTCTACATCCCAGCCTGTTGGAGAAGGCAACCGATCCCAGGATGCCTTCGGTCGCTTGCCCCAGTTTGTAGATTCATCTACACTCCGGCATCTGGGACAAACAACCTGCCTTGGTAGTGGTTCAATGATACGATGCCTAGAACGAGATTTTACAATCTGGCGGTATAGCTCATGGCTAACATACCCGTCAATTGCAGCGTACTTTAGATTAGGTTCAGAAAGTGGCTTATCCTCCCAGTAATGGTGCCCTAAATGCCTCCACGAACATCTCGGCAATCTGTCCTTCATGTCAGCGTACCATGGGTCTATGAGTTCGGAGGCAAGAGCAGCCATCCCGGTCTTGTCGCCCTTCGTCCCTAGGATCTAGTAAATTTCCTGGATATCCACTCTACACTCCTTTGGGATTCTAATGTTGATAGTCGGGCTTTCAAGCAGTTTACTGTCATTGGTGATGTCAACACTGGTAAATGTTATGTGCTGGTTCACCAGAAAGTCATGAAACAGATCCCTAATGCTTTCGCCCCACCTGCATGAAAATTAATTTAGACAAATAATATAGCAATAACTTTTGCAAACAGACGGTTTAGGAACAAAAAGACAGCAAAGTCTACCCGATCCCGTCAGCCCCCTTCTCGCAAAAAGGCTGGTATACGAGGACGTGCCCCTTCATGGAGAGTTACACCACTGCGGTCCTACGGTGATCGTGGTTGTACTCGAGGTCTAGACCTACGAACCTGTTTTCTTCGAACTGCAGCCAACTCGTGTAATTATTCAGAGTGTTCCTCACCGTCCGAGGGTCGGTGGTGTAGATGACATCGATCTTCTTCCCGTCATGTACTTCGATGTCGAAGTGTGAAGTTTCTTGCCTGCTGTCGTTTCGGACGTCCGGAGCGTCCATGACTACAGGCAAGAAGGAAAGGATACGGAGGAAGAGGGTGATGCGGTGGTGGAGGAAATGGATGAGGCCGTGGAGGAGAAAGGCGATGAGGCAGTGGAGGAGGAAATGAGATGGAGAAATGAAAGATTGGAACCGCCCTTACCAATATCTGGAATGGTGCACGACCGTTTGTAGTAGGGTAAAGGTGGCGAAAAACGGCGGTTTTACACGTCGACGCTAGAACTTCCTAAAATTTGTTCTGCGCCACTTGCATGCGGTGGAAACAATTCAAACATAGACACGTTTGCGTGTGCCGACCTTCACTCACTGACAGGCGGGCCTCACATTTCCTTTTTACGATTTATTTTTTCACTTCCTCTAGACGGTTCCGGTGCCCGCTCTCAATAATTACGCCCCCCTTATTTTCTTCCACGCAGACGAGAACCGGGCGGCGGCGGCGGTTCCTTGCAAATTCGCTCCCCACTCGAACAACTGCCCCCATCCTTGATTCCACCCCCTCTCGAATCCATCCGCCTCCTTATCACAATGCGTCCATTAATCTACCAGATTCCAGACTCCATTTGCCGCTATGGGTAGAGCTTGGGGTAGCAGCAGGCTGAAGCGAAAGGCATGCGACGACGGCATGGATGGCCAGGGCGACCGCTACCGTGAGGATTGGGGATGGCCGAACCTCAGCACCGCGAACGTGCACAGGATCGCCTCGGAGTTGGACATCATCTCAGCCGGCCGCCTCGCTCGCTGCATCCCTAGCTACCGCGTGACAATGCAGAACATGGACGAACAACCGTTCGGCACGCCAGGCCTTCTTTATCCCGATAACAGCAAATGGCCAGACGACTGCGATGGCCACGTAAGTTCCAGTATCTAGCTTATTCGTTCAGTCATATCGTTGATTCATATGTGCTGAACTCTCATCGGAATCCTATGTTCCTTTCATCGAACGTGTTGTGTGCATGCGTGGTTTGCACAAATCGAACCATTTAAGACTATTCTGTATAGCGGAAGCTCTGCTCGTACCTGATATTCTGGTATTTTCATAGTGACACAGTCTTACTGTAGGTGATAGATGAGTTGTCAATTTCGATTTTGCAATGGAATGCCTGCTAGGTGATATTCTGTTTCCTAAAATAAAAACAAACAGATTAGACGATTTAAGGCTGTTATGCCCCGAGCTGTTTAATTATGATCATCGTCAGGAGTTTGTTTTGGGGGCTCTGCTACTACTCCATATATTGAGTATCTTCGTAGTGACACAGGCACAATTTAGGCGATATCTGAGGAGACAGTCGTATTTAGGCGATATTTTGTGTACTTTAATCTGAAGGCCCAGTTGTCAAATTGTATCTGCAATGGAATCCATGCTAGTTTATTGTACCAACTAACAACAAACTCTATAGAATATTCATGCAAACCTGATGCTGCTGGAGAAGTGGTCCGAATCAGTAGTGGTGAATATCAAGGAAGAAGAGACGGAAATGGAAGATGACCAGAACTGGGTGGGTGGCAACGGCGAGTGGCTGGTCCTTTTATCACAGGATGGCAGTACTTGGACTCTAAAAAATGGCTACAGATCGAAGAGACTTGCAGTGCCATCTTTAAAGGGTGTCGGCATTACTGCATTCAACAGCGGGTGGCTGCCGCCCATTTCCGAATTCGCTTACAGGTTCAACATGGCAGAACTTGACCTCGTGAAGGTACAACTCCCACATAGACCACGAGAGGGGGCGTGGAAGAACTGGGAGTACGACCTCTTAACGGTGTTCGGCAAGGCAATCACATTCATTAGATGCCCAGAAGACAAGGAATGGATAGTCTTGTGCGACGACTTCCTGCGGCCGGAGAAGTATGTCGACGCCGTCTTCACCTACGGCTACTCTTCATACAGACCGCAACGCATTTATGCGGTCACTGAACCTAGCGGCGACGTGCGTGTTTGGGAGCTGTCCATTTGGGGTGAGTCATGGTGTCATATAGCATGTAAAATCCCATTCAAAATTCTGCTTACTGACTATTAGTAACACGCAGGTACCCACGCAGCCCCGCGCATCATTCCAGCTCCGGTCATCGAAGATGCAGTAGCAGATGCTGAACTTGGGACATGGCGCTGGTTCCTGGAACCTCTCGGAGACAACACGGAACAGGATGACGAACTCTTGTGGATTCATATCAGGGGAGCACTAAACAGCGTTGGTGATACAATAGAACATATGGGGACAAAACTTTCTTCATACCCATCGCTGTGGTGTCACGTTTTCTCGAGGTCTGCATGCCCATCCGAAGACAAAGTAGAGCAAGTTTGGAGCAGAGTCAACAATCTGAAGGGACAATCTGTGTTTCTTGGGATCAACTACCTTTCTTTGTCGGAGCCCCTAGAGCTATTGAACCTGTAATTACTTAGGCAGCCCTGGCCCCTGTTGTTGTTGCTGTTGCTGCTGCTGGTGTTGCTGGTGGTGGAGCTGACGAAGAACTAGCTACTGCTGCTCCTAGTGAAGCTGACAAAATACTTGGTGATGCTGCTGCTGGTGAAGCTGACGAAATACTTGCTAATGTTGCTGCTGGTGAAGCTGACGAAATACCTGCTGAGGCTGCTGCCGGAGTCCAGGAAGAACATGCTGGTGTTGTTGCTGAGGTGCCAGCACTTTCAAGTGTTGATAGCAGACTGTGTGTTTGCTGCACACTCACGCGCCTATCATGTTGACACTCCAGATCCGACCTGGAGCCGAATCCATGTCGGGGGGAGGGGGCCTACAATTGGCTCATCAGTGGGGTCGTACTATTTGAAGGAGAATGAAAGACGGCCAAATGCAGCATTCTGGTTCGTTCCGACGATACCAGCAGCTCCAGGGACCTAGTGCTCATACTGGCAGATCCGATGAACCATTTGTCTTTATCTTTATCATTAGTTACGCTTATGTGTGTAAAGACTAAGCTGTGCTTATTTGTGTAAGACTAAGTTAGGCCTAACTGCATAATATTCAGTGAAGCCCAGCTTTTCTTTCCACGCCCATAACAACAGAATTGCAGCATAGAACATACAAATGTAATGTGCATACCAGGCATTTTTGCTCAGGATAACAACCACTTCAAGCAAATGATACATCGTGTATGCATTTGAACACATCACTAGAATGTGCCACCTATTGATGATTGATGACATGGATCTAGCTTTTCTGCGCTTATTTGCATTGAATCGCTCATTGATTTGTTCACATATTTTTTGGAAACGGCTGATGAACTCCACTCTCTTGGTAACTTGCTTTGTCAGCGAGCACTTGTTGATGCAATGCAAAGTACAGAACATGGTCGTCATTGTCATTCCATTTAGGTTCTCTATGTTTCGTCATCACGGAGCTACTAATTTTAAATGAAAATCTAGTAAACAATATATGTGTACATTGATAGAGTATGCTACGGCCACGGTACATACATGTTTTTCTACAATCACAAGAAGAAAACTTGATGCATTTTCACCTTGTTGGCATTGTGCCGAACTGGGTGGACGTCGCTTTGGGGTTCGGAGAGGAAGGCGTTGTGGCTGGTGCGTATGCGACCACGGAGACGGCGAGCTCGGATTCTGGAGGAGACCAACAGGACCGAGCATGGTCGGCATGGTGACAGATCTCACCCGGGAATGAATTCCCGTCCCCGCGCCGTGCCAATTGTTGGGGATATACTTTCCGGGTATCCTCACAGTTCCTCACTGACCAGGGTGGCCCACTTCGGGTTAGAGCTTTGCTTCATGGGCGGCCTAGTCAGGGAGAGAAGACGGAGTCCAATCCGGCTACGGGAAGGCCCAGAAGACTTACCGACTTAGGCCTATAATGTTACTTGTAGTTCAAGATGTACTCTGTAACCGACTCTTAGACGTGGCTGGATAGATCTCTCCTGTAAACCCTAGGCCGGATATCTATATAAGCCGGCATAGGGAGAGACTTTAGGGCACCCAATACTTTAGACCCTCAACTCGCACAGGAGAAACCTTTGTAACCCATATTCCGGCTCGCCGTATTACTGGATTGCTAGCAGGAGTAGGGTCCATCCAAAGCCGGCGGATTCGAACCTAGGTAAACTTGTGTGCTCACCATCCCGGAACACCATACGTCTCACACCCCTCTCTTCCGCACGCCTCGAGGACCCCCTCATGGCGTACTTGTCCTCAATCCGACGACAGTTGGCGCCCACCATGGGGCAAGTGAGCTTCGGATCTGCGTTCCGAGCGGAATTTGCAAGAATCGGAATCGGCGAGGCTATCACCGTCGGTCGCATCCTCTACGCCAGTGACGTCCCTCTCATCGTTCTCGACGAGACTTGGATTCCGGCAAGGGAGGCCGTGACTGCCTACACAATCATGTCTTTTGGTGAGATCGATGTTTACATCGGTTTCGCTGAACCTGCCCAACCCACCCCAGTGGTGATGATAGAGGCAGAAGATTTTTCTGGGTCCCCTTTGTCCGCGGAGGCGGCAGAGTTCCGGATCTCAGAAAATCCTAATCCCACCCAGCCCACACCAGTTGCGGAGATAGTGGAGAAACCCAAGCCTGAAGAAGACCTAGCGGACCAAGTCGAATCTGGAGTGGTTCTCCCCGGAGAAGCCGGATCCCAGATCGACCCACCCGTGGAAGTCGAAATCCAGGAGGAGCATATCAACAACACTGATTCCGGCTCTGATGATGCCGGGACAGACAGGCCTTTCCTAAGGTACACACTACGACGTATGATACTGCAAGGCGAAAGCGCAGATGCAATACTCGAAACCATCAAAAGTTTCGATATGGCTGATCGCGAAAGCCGCATGTACCTCAGGAAGCACGCTTCGCACTTTGTCGGATACGTGGGATCTAGATCCGGCTCTGCCGATGCTGGAGAGAACACCGACTCTGTGCTGGAGGCAATTGGAACAAACGCCGACGTACCCGCATCCTCGGATGAGTCGATGATGTTAGCAGATTTCCGAAAGTTCTCTGCGGAATATGAAGAGGAGTACAACTCCAAAACTGCAGAAGAAGGAGAAGCCATGGATGAAGGATTCGGGGAACACTCTCCCAAAATGCAGGATGACATGGACGTTAGGGATAATCCCGAGGTCCAGATGTCCGAAAGTACCAATCAGAGCTTGACTCCGGGAAACGGACCCAAAGCCGACTTTGCTACCGGCGCTGCCAAGAAGGCAAAGAAGAAGAACAAGAAAAACAAGACCCCGACAAAAGACCCTCTGACAGAGGAGGTGATTGCCGAGGAATACGAGGAAGACTCGGATGGAGCACTTATCCCAGACGAGCCGAAAAAAGAAGCATCGGTGGATGGACACGTGATCACAGAAGGTGCGCGTAAACTCATCGATGCCGCATTAACCACACCTATCCCTACAGCTGCACAACTTACTGCAGATGAGCTGGACGAAAGGGCGCAAGCCCTAGAAGCGCGTCGTCAACAACTCCTCGATGAAGCCAAAAACATCGAGGTAGAGAAGAAACGCATGTCAAACAAGGAATACATATCTCGTCTACATCAGAAGACACGGAAGCGTCACATAGATGACAACCAATTCCCACGTGTCCGTGCCGTCCTTTTTGGAGATGAGATGGGGAAGCCACGGAAGGATAGCAATGGAGATTGGGTATACCCAACACCAGTACAAAATACCGTGGCAGCCCGAGAAATTCTATCGGCTAATCCAGGACCAGAGGAGATCCGTTTGGGTATCAATCTACTCAACAAGGGACTAGAACAGCAAAAGGCCGCCCTGTCCGGAAGTCAAAAACTGGTCTCAGATTCTGAACAATGTCGCACAGATCCGGCATGGGCTGGCGTAAGATCCCATTACGTCCGGGCGCAGTATCATCACCTCGAACGCCGTGAAGACAACTATTCAAGAACCGGATCTTCAGGAAAGCATCACAAAACTTCACGTAATTGGAGCAATGTCCCCAGCGGCCGAGAAAGACGCCATTGTTGCCCTGAATCCGACGAACCCTCCCCGACAAGAATCTAACGACAGAAGGGGAGAAGATAAAGAGAAATGACGGGAGGAGGATCGCCAAAAGATGTCACCTCCTAAACACACAAGCCGTCCGGCTGAGCCTCACCATGGTAGGAACGACAGACGAAGAAACGACGGAAACCATGCTGGTACAAGCCGGCAGGGGGTTCGTCATAGTCAAGCTGCTCCACCCTCTCCACCACACAATCATCACAACGGCTCCCCTGGAGGGCAAGGAGGACGACATGGCGGAGGAGGTGGTGGCAGAAGCCGAAGTCCGGCTCCACGGCACCGCAGCCACAGCCGGCATTCGGGACGATCTCTGTCCCCGAACGATGCAAGGCACATGATTAATTCCAACATAGAGGCTCGGTGCTATGACAACGATGATTTCTATGTGGGCCCAAAGTGCTTCAGACCATGCATCAGAGCTACAAAATTCCCGGAAGGATTTGCTATCTCAAGACATATCCAAGCCTACGATGGCATTGCTCGGCCAGATACCTGGCTACAGGACTTCTTCCAAGCTTGTTTCATCGCCAAAGGCGGAAACAACCTGGTCGCAACCCGATATCTCCCACTTATGTTGCGGAATATGGCGCGATCATGGCTCAATGAACTTCTGGAGAACACCATCCATAACTGGTATGACATGCAAAGTGCGTTCTTTCGTAATTTCGAAGGCACATATCGGAGGCTCTATTCGGTCAGAGACCTATAGCGTTGCACCCAGAAAGCCGGAGAAACCTGCCGGGACTACCTCGAATGATGGATCGACACCAAGAACTCATGTGAAGGAGTAAATGATCAAACTGCGATTGAAGCTTTCATTGCAGGTCTCCCAATTGGTCTACTACGTCATCGTTTGAAGTGTGACAAGGTCACTGATTTGGAAGAGATGATAGAAACATCAAGCAAATATGCAGACGTGGACGATGATGCAGATGGATTACTCAACGTCCTAGCTGTACCTCAGTCAGCAAAAACAAAGCAATAGGCTCAGAAACGTAAGAACACCTCAGAGGAAAAGCCCAACGCAGAAATAGCGGTGGTTACTACTGTTTCTGGGTCTGGAGGACGAGGAGGACGTGGAGGAGGCCGCGGGCGTGGCCGTGGGACTTCAAGGGTCCAAGGTAGAGGAGAACAGCAACCAGGCAAAACCTACTCTTGGGCCGACATTGCCAATAACCCATGTGTGCATCACCTAGACGCCAATGGGGGCTCGTCCCACACCAACGCTGAATGTCGTTTCAATGACGACATCAAAAGAGATGACACCGCGGGCTACAAAGCTAAGCGGAAGAAGGGAAAGAAAAATCCCAAAAAAGACAAAGAGACCAAGGAAGATTCCGACATGGAGGAAGCTGATGCTTCAAATCCCAAGTCGGAAGGGAAGAAGACTTTTCCCACCAAAAAGGACACATATGTCACTTTCCTCGGATCTCAACCAGCAAAGGTCAAGAAAGCAGTTCTACACGAGCTTAATGCAACAGTTCCGGCTGTCCCACAGTATCTGGACTGGTCGAAAGTGGCAATCACATTTGACCGCGATGATCATCCGCCTAAGTTACACATGCGAGGAAAATACGCCTTAATCGTCAACCCACTTGTTAACAGTTATGGTTTCTCCAAGACCCTCATGGACAGTGGTAGCAGCATCAATATTCTCTATGTCGAAACGCTACGCCGGATGAAGATCTTGGAGACCCAGCTGAACCATAGCTCTGTGATTTTTCACGGAGTTGTCCCAGGAAGACAAGCTAATTCCCTAGGAGAGATCACTTTGGACGTTACCTTTAGAACTCCAAAGAACTATCGGACGGAGGCACTTTCCTTCGAAGTGGTCCCGTTCAACAGCGCATACCACGCTATATTCGGACGTCTAGCTTACTAGGCTTTTATGGCTCGTCCGTGTTACATTTACAATATGATGAAAATTCCAGGTCCCAACGGCGTGATCACCACCAGGGGAGACCCGAAGAAAGCGCGAGAGTGCGAGGATGGAAATGCCGCCTTTGCCGAAGCCGTGCTGCACGCCCAGGAGTACCAGGAGATCAAGAAGAGCATAGATCCGTCCATGATGCCCGCAACGAAGAAGGAGGTGACCAAGCCAAATCCGGAGTTCAAGGCATCAGAAGAGATGAAGAAAGCACCGTTGAAGGATGATGACCCCTCTAAGGTGACCCAGATAGGCGTAGGCCTAGATAGCGCATAGGAAAGTGTGCTCATCAAGTTCCTCCAAGCAAATCAAGTTATCTTCGCATGGCAGCCATCTGACATGACCGGAGTACCTAGGGAACTTGCCGAGCACTCTCTAAATGTAAACCCGAATGCTAAACCCATCAAACAGTCATTACGACAGTTCGGCGATGAAAAGTGTAAGGCAATAGCTAAGGAACTAGCACGGCTCAAGTTAGCTAGATTCATAGAAGAGGTCATCCACACAGAGTGGTGGGCCAATCCTGTAATGGTCCCTAAAAAGGACACCACTGATTTAAGGATGTGTGTTGATTATACTGCCTTGAACAAGGCTTGTCCAAAAGATCCGTTCGCTCTGCCTAGAATTGATCAAGTTATCGATTCTACGGCAGGCTCAGAACTCCTCTGTTTTCTCGACGCATATTCCGGTTATCACCAAATCCGGATGAAGGAATCTGACAAAATCAAAACTTCATTCATAACCCCCTTCGGAACCTTCTGTTTTGTTACAATGCCCTTTGGGCTGAAGAACGCAGGAGCTACGTACCAGCGCACGATGCAGTGTTGCCTCCACGACCAACTCGGACGCAATGTACATGCATACGTGGATGATATCGCGGTGATGTCCAAAAAGAAGGAAACACTCATTTCCGACTTGGAGGAAACGTTCGCTAATCTACGAAAATACAACATCATGCTTAACCCGAAGAAATTCTTCTTTGGAATACCAGCCGGAAAATTGTTAGGTTTCATCGTGTCTCAAAGAGGCATAGAGGTGAACTGAGACAAAATCAAGGCTATACTCAATATTTCCAGGCCAACTCGCTTGAAGGACGTACAAAGATTAACTGGCTGCATCGCTGCGGTCAGTCGATTTGTAAGCCGGCTTGGGGAAAGAGCCGTACCATTATACAAACTCCTGAAAAAGACCAAGGATTTTGTTTGGACTGACGAAGCTGAAGCTGCACTACAAGACCTGAAGAAAGTACTCTCATCAGCTCCTATCCTTGCAGCGCTAGAACCTCAGGAACTGATGTTGCTTTATATTGCTGCGACAAATAAGGTCGTTAGTATCGTCATGGTGGTGGAGAGACCAGAGCAAAATCAGGAACACCTGGTGCAGCGTCCGACTTACTTTGTTAGTGAGGTCCTAACAGAATCAAAACAGCAATATCCGCACTATCAAAAGTTGGCTTACTGTGTTTTCCTAGCATCTCATAAGTTACGACACTATTTTCAGGAGCATCCAATTACCATGGTGAGCAAAGCTCCCATGAGAGATATAATCAACAACAGCGATGCCACAGGACGCGTCACCAAATGGGGCATAGAGCTCTCAGCTTTCGATATTGAGTACAAACCTCGGACAGCAATCAAATCCCAGATCCTTGCTGACTTTGTCGCTGATTGGACAGAGACGAAGGAGAATATGGTCCTCCCTGAGTCGGAATATTGGACCCTCTTTTTCGATGGGTCTAAGGCTCGAGGGGGCTTGGGGGCTGGCGTGGTGCTCAAATTACCCCAAGGAGATACACTTTTATACGTGTTGCAGAGCCACTTCATAGCGACAAACAATATCGCCGAGTATGAAGCACTGCTACATGGAATCCGGATTGCTAAGGATATTGGCATCCGACGTTTGATGTGTTACGGAGATTCGGATCTTGTTGCTCAACAAGTGTCGGATATTTGTAATGCAAATAAGCACATGGCAGCATATAAAGTTGTCGTGGATGATCTATCTAAATCATTTGAAGGGTTTGAAGTTCAACACATCCCTCGAGCAGAAAATGAGGAAGCAGATGCACTATCTCGGATAGGTTCTGCGTGGAAAGAGGTCCCGGATGGCGCTTTTTTAGAGCACCTCAAAGTCCCCTCAATACAGGGAGTAGATGGGGAATATCCGACCAAATCCGACTCACCTTTAATAGCAGTTCTGGCTGTAATTCCCAGCTGGACTCAACCCTACCTCGATTATTTAGTAGATGGCAAATTACCCGAAGACGAGGTGCTGAGCCGGCAGATTATCCGACGAGCAAAAGCCTATACTATTGTTAAGGGTGAGCTCCATAAACGGAGTGTTTATGGGGTTTTTCAGCGCTGCATATCTCCGGAAGAAGGAGTGGAGATCTTAAGGGAAATCCACGAAGGCGAGTGTGGTCACCACGCTACAGCCAAATCTTTAGTGGCAAAAGCTTTTCGACATGGATTTTTCTGGCTTACAGCTCAGGTAGATGCCGAACGATTAGTCAAGACATGCAAAGACTGCCAAAAATACGCCAAGCAAGCTCATGTTCCGGCTGATCAGCTGAGAACAATACCTATAACATGGCCTTTTGCGGTCTGGGGGCTTGATATGGTAGGACCTTTTAAATGAGCTCCAAGTGGATTTACTCACCTCTTATTGATGGTGGATAAATTCACCAAATGGATCGAGGCTAAACCTGTCACTAGTTGAGATGGAGCAACAGCCAAAAGATTTGTCGAGGATGTTATAATCCGGTATGGTTATCCGCATAGCATTATCACGGACAATGGGAGTAACTTTTCTATGAGAGAACTGGCCGAATTCTGCGATGAGCAAAATATCTGGCTTGACATTGCATCAGTCGCACATCCACGGGCTAACGGACAAGTCGAAAGAGCAAATGGTTTAATTCTACAAGGCCTAAAACTAAGACTCGAAGCACCACTACGTCGTGCTGCGGGGGCTTGGGCAGAGGAACTACCCTCTGTAATTTGGAGTTTACGAACAACTCCGAATAGGTCAATAGGATACACACCTTTCTTCTTGGACTATGGCGCAGAAGCAGTTCTTCCTAGTGATTTAATTCATACTTCTCCTAGAGTGGCCGTGTATATCAAAGAGGATGCCAATATTTCTTGACAAAATGATCTCGACTTAGTCGAAGAAGTTTGCGTCGTTGCTGAAATGAGATCTACAGCCTATCAGCAGAAGTTACGCAAGTATCATAGCCAAAGAGTCCGAAATAGATCTTTCAATAAAGGTGATTTGGTTCTCCGGCTTGTGCAACAAAGAAAGCACAAACTTTCCCAGTATGGGAAGGGCCCTTTTTAGTTAGTCAAGTGTTGCACAATGGATCGTACTACTTAACTGACCTGAGGTCAGTCAAAGAAAGACCTGCTACTAAGAAGAGAAAGAGAGCTGGAGGCAGTACAAATCCGGATGAGTTAGACAGACCGTGGAATATTGCTCAGCTACGTCCCTTTTATTCTTAGTTTATCCTTCTTTGTAATCATACATATGTACATGTTCTGTGAGAAATAAAAGTTTTGGTTACCTCAAGTTTTTTCTGAGATATTCTTAAACCATCTTATTTCCGAATGATCATATCATAGTCGAAAATCCCAGAATGCTTGAAAGTACTTTATGCTCATGTTCGTTCTAGTTTAGATTTTCTATTCTAAAACTGCTACCCTCGGGTATAACTCTAAAGTTTCTAGTCTTTACTTTGGTTATTTGTCTGATTGCTGGATGCGGGCATTTTTCGAGTAGTGAATTGTTGGTACTAGAAGCCGGCTTTGTTTCCGAATTTAAACTGGTTTAGCAACTGAGCTCCGTTGCTCGGCAAAGTTTCCGGCGAAAGGTTTAGACGGCTCACGAAAGGGACGAGGCGGAAAGCCAGATAAACGATAAGTAGAGACGAAAAAATACAAGTGCTTATGAAAATATTTCAGGCACACGAAAAAATTTTAAAGCCAAAAAGTGCTGAATAGATCAAAAGCTTAGCACTAGTAAGATAAATAGTACTTAATATTTACAAACGCAACAGGTTTTTTCCGGAATAATACATAAATTTCTGGTCTATGATGCAGGAGGAGATGAAGGAGCTGTCGACTCGCTGGTTACTCCGCCTTGGTATCTTTCCAAGATGTCCGCATCCGAGTTGGTGCGTTCATCGTCGGAAACTTCTTCGTTTTCTTCTGCAGGGGGAGGCGGAGTATCCACGCGGGTGAAGAAGGGGATCTCGTAGCTGGTCAGATCAGCCACGTGACACCCGTATCCGGCGCAGGAGTGCATGATGGCTTGAAGGTCCTGCTCCTGGCTGTCTTCGTCTACCTTGCAGTACCCTCTGGTCACTTGCCATATCTCCATGTTTCTATGGTGGCTCATGACCATGGTGAGAGCATTCTGCGCAGCAGTCCGTGCGTAGGACATGTTCCAGTCCCGAACAAGCTGCGGCATCTCCTTGGCCTTGTCCCGCACCTGAAAATCCGACATGCTTGGCATGTCCGGAATCCTGAGAGACTCGCCAATATCCTCAAGGGATTGGCGGTAGTCATGAAGAAGATCACCGACTTGGGTAAGCCGATGGGTGCGGGGCTCGGACGAGGAAGAGTCCATCAAGTTCAGAGGACCTATGCATCAAAATAAAGTTCAGAAAAAACCGACATTGATAGAAGTCGAAGAAAAATATAAGTCAGAGAGGTGGAACGTACCAAAAATGACGTCGTCAATCTTTGTATTCTCCTCCCGGAGACTCTGGAGTTTAGCCCGGAGCGCCTGGGATATGTCCTTCTCTCTGCCAAGCTCATTCTTGAGATCTGAGATTATTTTATCCTGAGCAGCAATCTTGCGATCACGCTCATCAGTGGCCATGGAGGCGGATTCAAGGACTTGAGCTATGCTCTTTTCATGATCTGCCTTGAGCTTATCCAGCTCTTGGCGAAGTCCCTTGTTCTCCACCACCAGGGTCTTGAGGTTCTCGGCCTCTTCAATCATAGAGATGTATTGTTTCACCAGCACTGTAAGTCAAAAAAGAACAACAGTTCAGAAAAAATTCAACATTGAAAAAAGCAAAGACAAGGTTTGAATCTCGGAATGTTTACCTTCGGCTTCATCCTTGGCTACTTTGAGCTCAGCATTTTTAAGCCGGAGAGCTTTGATCTCTCTCCGCTTATCAAAGACATTGGTCAGTAATTCCTGGTTATAGGAACATACTTTCTATAAGTCAGAATACCCAAAGTCAGAAAGCTACTTAAGACTCGGGCTAATATTTTTGCTAAATATCAGCACGAGCCTTAGGGGCTACACTAGTTCGTTCTTTGGCATCCTAATGAAGCATAAACTCGGATTTTATATCCTACTTCATGCTTGGGGGCTAGAGGATATGATATAACATAATGGAAAAAACAAGAGTTGGAATTCCGACTTACATATTGCCCGCGGGTGAGTTTATCTAAACCCGCGTTCACTTCAGCGGCCACCTTCTCGGCAAGAGTAAGAGGGATCACTGGGGCTGTTGGAAGCTCGCCAGTCCTAATCCTCTCATCTCGAAGGCGGACTTGAGCTATAAGGTCAGAGAACTTGACGTCCTCTGCTTCTTGCGCTTCTTCCTCAAGGGATAAATGGCTTTTATCCAGGACTTGCCTGGCTAGCTGCTGAATCTCCTCTACAGATTTCTGAGACAGGCCAAACTTGGCAAGTCCAGGATTGCTGAGGAGGTTTTCAGCGAAGACTTCAGCCGAGGGATCATTACCCGAAGAGGGTTCACCCTTATCTTGAGCTGACGCACCCACGGTGACGTTAGTTTGCGACCCAAGGATCGCAGGCTCCGTTGGAGGAGCCGGATCTTATGCAATCACCGGAGAAGGAGTGATCACCGGAGTTGCAGAAGGTTGAGGGGCCGGAGTCGGAGGAGCCACGGCAGGGGAAGCTATGGTAAGCTTCGTCTGACGCAAGGGCTTTGAAGAAATCCATTTCCCCTTGCCCTTGATGATCGATTTTGCTCTAAGAATGTAACAAAGTCGGACACGTTACATCTTGGAAAGGAACTTGAGTAAAGTACAAAGGCAGAAAGTTGTGACTGAAAGGATACCTCTTCACGACAGGCACCTCCTTTGTGCCAACATCCACTGTCGGAGCTTTGCGCTTCTTGAGCGCAAGGTCCGGCAATGGGACCACTTCTACCTCCTGAGAGAACTCCGGAGGGTATCCTTCGAGCGGAGCAAGTTCTGACTCGGGGATATCAGCAAGCTGAAAAGAAGAAAACATATTAGTATTGCAGTTTAACTCGAAGATAGAAACACATAAAAGATGTGATGATGGAAGCTTACCGGCACCACGGGGTTTTCCGCCATGTGCATGTCCAGAGAAACCTCCGGAATCCTCCTTTCGATCCGCTCCTTGATCAGCCACTTGATTTGGCTTATGTAGCCTTAAGTGGTGTAGGCTTTGGAGCTGATGTGGAGGGAGTCGGTTGGAGACGACGTGAAGGAGTCCATCAGTCGGGTTCCGTGGTACTGAAGTGGCTGGATCCGACGTGAGACCCAGCATTGGACCAAGTCGGATCCCTTCAGACCATTGTGCTTAATCAAATATTCGATCAACCTCTTAGTGAGGATCAGATCATTGGTGAGAGCCGGAGCAGCCTCGTCCCAGGAAGGCTAGGCCGTGGCGGCTCCATCGACAAAAGCCGGCAAAGCAGTAGCTTTGCCGGGAGCCGGAATATCCCTATGCTAGAAAAAACTGGCTGGCCATTGTTTGACCGAGTCACTGGCTAAAATTTTGGGATATGCCTGGTCACGTCTAAGAGAAAAGCTAATAGTGTTGGTGATATAAGGAACACTGGCAGTGATGGAATTCCTCCGGACATGGAAATAATACCGGAAGAGAAGAAAACTTGGCCTAATGCCGAGAAAGCCCTCGCAAAGCGCAGCATACGCACTCATTTCTAAAAGTGAGTTGGGAGGAAGATTGTGGAGTTGAACTCCGTAATGATCTATCACCTCGGAGAAGAACTCCGAGGGAGGAAAAGACAGACCTTGGTCAAGATGGGTGCCGAAGTGGACCCGCTCGCCGTCGCGCGGGTTGGGGATGGTTTCACCAGAGCCGCTCCACCAGTCGCCGGCAGCGAGAAGCCCCTCCTTCTCCATGTTCTTGAGGCCTACTTCGTCAAGGGCGCAGGGGATCCAGATTCCCCGATAGCTCTCCTTTTCTGCCACTACTTCCGCTTTCGCCGCCGCCGCTGCTGCCGCCAAACCGGAGGAAGAAGATGATGAAGCCATTTCTCTGGTGAGAGGATGACCTTAAAGGGGCGGCGCTGGGAGCTCTGTGGGGGAGGACGAGGAGGCTCCGTGCGCGCAGGAAGATTGGGAGGAAAGGAAACGGCAAAGGACTGGTGGAAAGGAGAAGAAGAAATCCGAACCCCTTATATCCACCTACCTGCGCCAAGATTCGTGCAAACGCTAGAGCGTAACCGCCACGCGTCGTGGAAATAACTGGGAAGGGCCCGCGCGATGATTGCGTTGCCTCGATATCCACGCACGCATTGAAACAGCGCCTCGGTTCCACGAACCGTAGACCCACCAACGGTCGTGCTGACAGAAATCTTGTCAGATGACGTGACTTGACCATGTTTGTCTCAGGTGGCGTTGGAGACCAAGTTCCGGCTTAGTTTAAAATCGAGCTGGAAAATCCGAGTAACCAATTGAAAGGCCCGACTTACTTTTAAGACCCGGATCGTATT
This sequence comes from Avena sativa, assembly GCA_916181665.1. Lineage (NCBI taxonomy): Eukaryota > Viridiplantae > Streptophyta > Magnoliopsida > Poales > Poaceae > Avena > Avena sativa. The sequence goes on from OV702292.1 coordinate 221,769,511, forward strand.
TTTTGTTGTGAAGTTTCAGGAACCCTTCAAGATTCTGCAAGCCGAAGATCAAACTAGACTTTGGATCTTGGAGGCCTCCGGGGGCTGCTGTTGGGGATTTACTTTTCGGGTATCCTCACAGTTCCTCACTGACCAGGCTGGCCCACTTCGGGTTAGAGCTTTGCTTCACGGGCGGCCCAGTCAGGGAGAGAAGACAGAGTCCAATCCGGCTACTAGAAGGCCCAAAAGACTTACCAACTTAGGCCTATAATGTTACTTGTAGTTCAAGATGTACTCTGTAACCGACTCTTAGACGTAGCCGGATAGATCTCTCCTGTAAACCCTAGGCCGGATATCTATATAAGCCGGCCTAGGGAGAGCCTTTAGGGCACCCAATACTTTAGACCCTCAACTCGCACAGGCGAATTGTAACCCATATTCCGGCTCTGCCGTATTACTGGATTGCTAGCAGGAGTAGGGTCCATCCAAAGCCGGTGGATTCGAACCTGGGTAAACTTGTGTGCTCACCGTCCCAGAACACCATACGTCTCACACCCCTCTCTTCCGCACGCCTCGAGGACCCCCTCATGGCGTACTTGTCCTCAATCTGACGACACCAATGGTGCGGTCATGGTGAGGGCGAGCTCCGATTCGGGATGGGGAGGAGAATGAGCCGAGCAGGTTTGTCCAACTCCTAGCTCCGCTCCATGGCCACGACCACAGATTGCCGCCCGGAGGAATAAGAAGACGCGGAAAGGATGCATGCGCCAACGCTGCAAGCCTACATGGCAGCAACGACGACAACAACATAACAGTGAAAGCTGACAGGGGGGCCCAACTTGATGGCCGTTAGCCTGATTTTTTGTATTGAAACGTAAAGTTGAATTCGTGCTGAAAAAGACCCTCTGAGTATTTGGCACGCCAACTGTAGTCATTGCGGCTGATATCAGGGAACTCGGGTACTGTGTTGCCTGGCCACCCCAACTTTGGGGCCGCAAAATGATATTCTCCAGGCCTAGCCCACGCCAGGGGGTGGTGTGGCCAGCCTAGGCACCCCTCGGCCTCTCCTTTCGCCTATAAGATGCCTCCGATACAGAAACCGTAAGTACCCGATCAAAATTCCACGAAAGAGTCTGTAGCCGCCGTCATCTCCATCCCTAGATCGGGAGGGATCTGAAGCTCTTCCCGGCACCCTGCCAGAGAGGGGAATTCACCCTGGAGGCCTTCTTCATCACCATGCAAGCCTCCGGTGTGATGCGTGAGTTGTTCATCTCTAGACTACGGGTCCATGTAGTAGCTAGATGGCTGGTTCTCCTCCTTTGTGCTATCATGTTTAGATCTTGTGAGCTCCGTTCATGATAAAGATCATCTATTTGTAATTCCTACATGTTGTGTTTGCGGGGATCCGATGGATATTGAGATGCTATTTCTGATTGATTATTGATTCTATCATGTGTTTGTTATTTGTGATCTTGCATGCTTTCCGTTGTTAGTAGCTATCTTTGCCAAGTAGATGCTAGCAACTCCAAGAGTTAGTATTTATGCTCGATAGTGGGTTCATGCCTCTAGTAATCTGGGGAAGTGACAAAAATCTCTAAGGTACTAGATGTTTTGTTGCTACTAGGGAGAAAACAACAATCATTTGTTCATAGAACAATCGTATTGTTTACTTTACATGCAATGTGTAATGCAATTATCCGTTATCTTGCAACTGAATACTGGAGGGGGGTCGGATGATAACCTAAAGGTGGATTATTAGTCATAGATGCAGTTGGATTACGGTTTATGTATAATGTTGTAATGCCCAATCAAGTCTCAAAGGAGTCAAGATGAGTAGTATATGCATGTGTTGCTTTCTCGATGTTTGTCAATTGCCCCGCTGTAATTTGTTCACCCAGCATGTTATCTATCTTAAGGAGAGCCACCTCTAGTGAACTATGGACCCGGGTCCTTTCTTTTACCATCAATCGACAACTGTTTACTATTTTCTGTTTACTTTCTGCAAACTTTTACTTTATTCCACTCGATACGTTTAATCCTTTGTTTTCAGCAAAACCGGTGAGATTGACAACCTCATCGTAAGTTGGGGCAAAGTTCTGTGGTTGTGTTGTGCAGGTCTCCACGTTGCTGCTGGCACCGGTAGTGTGCCCTGCCAAAGTTCAGCTAGCAACACCTTTGAGGTGTTTCCTTGCTCCTACTGGTTCGATTAAACCTTGGTTTCATAACTGAGGGAAAACTTGTTGCTGTGCTCATCATACCTTCCTCTTGGGGTTCCCCAACGAGCTCGAGATATCTTGGGCCATCACCCCTCTAGTATTAAGTTGCAAGCAACAGATAATTGCATTACACATTGCGTGTAAAGTAAACAATACGATTGTTCTATGAACAAAGGATTGTTGTTTTCTCCCTAGTAGCAACAGCACATCTATTACCTTAGAGATTTTTGTCACTTCCCTAGATTACTAGAGGCATGAACCCACTATCTAGCATAAATACTCCCTTTTGGAGTTGCTAGCATCTACTCGGCCAAGATATCTACTAACAACGGAGAGCATGCAAGATCACAAATAACAAAGACATGATAGAATCAATAATCAATTTGAAATAGCATCTCAATATCCATCAGATCCCCGCAAACACAACATGTATGATTACAAATAGATGATCTTGATCATGAATGGAGCTCACAAGATCTAGACATGGTAGCACAAAGAAGAAGAATGAACCATCTAGCTACTACATGGACCTGTAGTCCAAGGATGAACTACTCATGCATCACACCGGAGGCAAGCATGGTGATGAAGAAGGCCTCCAGGGTGAATTCTCCCCTCTGGTAGGGTGCCGGGAAGAGCTTCAGATCCCTCCCGATCTAGGGATGGAGATGACGGCGGCTATAGGCTCTTTCGTGGAATTTTGATTGGGTACTTAGTGTTTCTATATCAGAGGCATATTATAGGCGAAAGGGGAGGCCGAGGGGGTTCCCTAGGCGGCCGCACCACCGCCTGGCGCGGGCCAGGCCTGGCCGCGTCACCAGGTGGTGTGGGCGGCCCCTGGCCCCTCTCCGTCTCGTATTCTGGCTCCGTGTCCCCCTCGGTGAAATATTGACTTTGCCTTTTGTCCCGTCCAATTCCGAGAATATTCATTTTCTGACTTTCCTAGAACCAAAAACAGCAGAAAACAGGCAGCTGGCACTGTGGAATCTTGTTAATAGGTTAGTCCAAGAAAGTGTATAAAAAGTACTCCAAAGTGTGGACAAAACATAAGAAAGTAGATATAACCAAGCATGGAACATCAAAAATTATAGATATGTTTGCAACGTATCAAGGTAGTAATTTAATTTGCTTGTATACTCATCATATCCTCTGATCACTATCTTGTGAGTAATTGTTGTATAAGATACCATTTTCTTGTACACTTCTCATCTGCCTCTACCATCCCTACAGTTAGCTTAGCTACCCCTCAGAAGGAATTTAGCATCAAGCTGCTAGCGCCGGCACCGATTCTGGGCCTTCTGGCTCCTGCACCAGCCCCTCTACAATTAGTGGCACCATCTCCAGCACCAGCACCAGCCCCAGCACAGGCACAAGCTCCTTCATCACCCTGGGCAGCACCTTGTTAGACCATATCCTACACATGTGTCATCACAAGGTTGCATCGGATTATGTTTGTGAGTGTATGGTGGCAGATAAACTGCTCTGAATGTCTTCTCAAGTTTCACATGATTCAGTGCATTGCTCTTAGTAATTATGCGTATATCTCTTGCTTTGACTCAGAATATGCCTAAGAGTGCCACAAAGCAACTCCAGGCCACACGAAAGGGCACAATAGTCTTCACTATGCAGAGCAAAGGATTGCAAATTGAGGGACGCTACTCCATTAACTCGACTGATGGGCGCTTGGCAGCAACTTCTAGGTGGATCAAGTTCTAGAAAGCAGCCAAACTTACTATTGGAAGAACAGTCAAGGTCGATGTATCTGGCTGCCCTGAATGTCGCATGCTATTCATAAACTTCCTAGCTATCTAGCTCTTTGGCCGCATGCTATTGTAATTAATTATGTGGTTGCCTTATATTCTCTGATCATATATGGGTGGTAAAACTGTGATAACCTTTTGCTGGATTGGAGCTATGACTAGTACGTACTGGTATGGTATATCTGTATCTATATGACGGTTCCCTATATGACCGAATATTATGACAATGATTGTGTTCTAGTGATCGAGTATGTTTGGAGAAAAGGGCAAACTGATCGCGTGGCATGGTTTTTAGATCTAAAACAAGAACTGTCTCTCTCTATAGTGATATTGAATTTCAATGTCTGTATTGATGAATCATTCACTTTGAAATGCTTCTGAATTGGTCAAGTGCTGCTGAATATGCACTAGGAATCTGTCGATTTTTTATGTCTTATTATTCTATACTCCTTAATCTTTCCAATGATATTGAATTTGTTAAAAGTTTTGTCATTGCTGCTTGCTCTAGAGCTTTTGCCTTTATGTCATCAGAACCGTTGGATGCATTTTGGAGAGAGATGAGAGGGTAAAGATATACTGCGTGATTTCACCAAGTGAAGTCATTGGATACAAGCCCGGTTTTGGCGCATGTGGTGTGTGTTCATTAGAAATTTTTACATGAATATCTATCAAAGGAATTATCGGTTTTTTTCCTCCCTCGATGAGGTCTGTGTTTGAATCTGGCAAGCCACAGCCCAGTGAAATTTGAGATAGGAGCCCATTAACCATAGCCCAATTTTTTTTAAATTTTTCCTTTTTGGTATTGCCCCCTCCTCTAAAAAAACTCTGCCTACCCATGTTTTTAAGAAACTAATCCATTATGTTGCTTTTTATAAATCGAGGTTCCAATAGCACTGCTCTTTTATTTTAAGAGAGATAACATGGACACACAAAATATTTTTTAGAAGACTGATACATAAGTTGTAGTACTAATACATGTTTAATGATTCAATTTCTATTAGTATCTTTGGTGTAGTGGCAAAACACCCAGTTTATGTCTAGTTGATTTGATTTGAAGGTCTTTAGTTCGAATCCCATGTGTGTACATATTTATATATATCTTGGGTTTACTTTTTTTTTGAGAAAGGGTTTACTTTTTAATATCGCATTACAGAGAGGCTGACATCACGGACCAACCAGCCTGCATTATCCCTCAAGTTTAATGGTCGGGTTTAAAAAAACTTAAATACTTATACAGAGAGGCTGGCATCAGGGACCCACCTACTAGAACATACAAGGCTGCATCTGGGACCCACAAGCCAGAACATACCAGAGAGGCTGACATGGGGGCCTCAGTAGTAAGACCATACACGGCTGCCACATCGAGCAACGTTGCCAAGGTCAAAATAGCGGATGCAGCCGAAAAAAAAGTCCATCATACACAGGTTTGAATTACAGAGAGACCGGCATGTGGGACCCAGTAGCGTGGCCTTATATAGGTTCTGCCTCGAGCGACGTTGCCAAGTTCGAAACAGGGAGGCACGAGCGAGAAAAAATTCCATCATGCACACATTTTTTCTAATGAGAGGCTCACATGGGGGACCCAGCAGCCTAGAAAAACGGCTGATGCATCGAGCAACGTTATCAAGTTCGAAACACGGAGGTGTGACTAAGAGCAAAATTTCCATCATACACATGTTTCTTCTAATGAGTGGATGACATGTGGGGCCCTACATCATGATTACACGGTAGATGCAGCGAGCAACGCTATAAAGTTCGGAACACAGAGGCGTGACTGAGGGAAAAAATTCTATCATACACACGTTTCTTCTAATGAGAGGATGACATGTGGGGTCCAGAAGTTTGATTAAATGGTAGATGCATCAAGCAGCGCTATCATGTTCGGAACATGGTAGCGCGAGCGAAGAAAAAATTCCATCATACACACGATTCTTATAATGTGAGGATGACATGGAGGACCTAGCAGCATGACTAGACGGCAGATAGATCGAGCAACATTATCGAGTTGAAATCAGGGAGGCAATAGCCAAGGATTTTTTTTCATTATACACATGTTTCTTCTAATGAGAGGATAACATGTGGGTCCTAGGAGGTTGGTTAAATGGTAGATGCATCGAGCAGTGCTATCAACTTCGGAACAGGGTAGCGCGAGCGAAGGAAAAAAATTCCATCATACACATGATCCTTCTAATGAGAGGCTAACATGTGGGACCTAGCAGCCTGACTAAACGACAGACGCATCGAGCAATGTTATCGAGTTCAAATCAAGGAGGCGTGACCAAAAAGTATGGTCCACTAGAGATACTGACATCCAGGACCCACATGCCTCAAAATACTTCGGCGAGTCAACATCATGGAAGGAAACGAAAATCTTGCTTCTCGCACGCGCTAGCCGAGCTTCCTCCATGTTTTTAGTGGTTCCGTCATAGTAGAGAGCCGCGAAACCGGAAAAAAAAGTTTTCCATCGGCCACGGCCGAGCCGAGAATTTCGTCATGGAAGATGCGCCTTCTACAATGACCGTCAGGCCAAGTCGTTGCGGAAGGAAACTTTTCTTGTAGTGATTATACATCGCATTAGATGGGACCCTTATACTTCTTTATCTATGTAGATCCTAGTGCATGAAATGCAACTATGCACCTTACTTTGCTTCTTGCCATTTATGGACAAACTTAATCCTGGTTTAGTGATTAACTCAGGAATCACTTCAAGACATGTTCTTACAGTTAAGATCTTGTACTTCCAACCAGAACTTCGGATCACATTACGTCGAGTATACAATATGGTTGTATGGAAGAACCTATGACTGAGGCATAGGAGATGCACCACACCTCTTTCTTTCTTTTAACCATAGTTGTAATACTAAGACTAACTCAATGCTTCATACAAGTAAGAACTTCTCTCTTACCTCGTTCTATTCTGAGCTATTTCAGAATTTTTTCTAGGACATTCTGAACATTTTCAGAATGAAATTCAAGAAGCATTCGACATTTAATGTTTATTAAACTTACTAATCTATCTCGGTAGATTTCATTGTTTTAATAACTTGTTCAACTTCATCCATATTTACCCACTTAAATGTTATTAGTACCAATCACATCATTCATATATGTCATCCACATATTTCATAATAATGTCACGCTCCCACTCAAATATGGCATCCATATATAAGATCCAGGGATTTCACTTAGCTCCCACTCAAAATATGTCATCCATATATGAGATCTAGGGATTTCACTTAGTCCCCACTCAAAATATGTCAGCTACATATTATGATTCAGCCAAGCTACTTAGCTCCACTCAAAATGTAGGTCCTCTCGATAATCTTGGACATTCCAAAATCCTTTGATAACCATCAAATTGAGAATTCCAGTTAGGAGACTTCAATATCTATATATTGCTAGTGTAAATCCAATAGACTCAAGCATCGCTATAGTTGTAGTCAACTCCTTGAATTTTGTCCATACTTTATGACAAATCGAGCTTTACGTCTTCATTAAGTTTCATTTCCTTCTTATGACTTTGAAGTCATTTAGAAGTATCAAGTAAACTTCTTTACTTAATAAGATCAAGTCACATATTTCTTTGCAATCTTAAATGTAACTTAATATAGGATTTTATGACTCCCAGTCATTTCTCACACTTAGGTCCATCATGCTACTTTGTAGTTCATAGGTATGTCTTGTTCAAATAACATGACAACTGAATCAATAATATAATTCTACGAACTTGTAGAGTATATATTGTTGAATCCTACTTTCTTTAGTAAAAGTATTCGCTAAAAATTTTATGATCATTAGTTTCTCCTCTATTTGTAGAGTTTGGTTTCACGAAACAAATTCTGCTACGCCACTCAACAATCTAGAGGTAAGGTCAAATACCTTGTTTTCATGTTTTACTTTCTTCCACCTGTATCTTCTTCATGTTGGACAACAACAGGTTTGCCCCTTGTGGAACATGCATTCAAAGTTGTCTAAGAATACGCTACAAAAACTTGTTTATTCGCTATGATTTCGAATTATCAAAACCTCTAGAAACTCAAACGTGCCATAACTCTTATGGTGTTGTTTTCACGAATCTTTTAGATGTTCCTTTGTATTTCAAATCAGTGTTTGATCATTTCGATCACTAACACTAAACTATAACTATAACCCCGATAAGAGATAATATTATACCATATGTATCTAATACAACATGTTTATGACATTTAGACATTTCAATACAGTTTGAATTTGTCCAATTGTCATAATTTGTGAAACATCTTTCACAAGTCCTTTTATGCCAAAATTAACTTAAATATTTTAGTCATGTCGATCAAATCGAAGAGACTTTTGTATTCTTGTTAATTCAATATCCTCCTTCACTTTGAAATCTTTTGAACAATTCAAAACAGTTTCAAACTTATGTTTCATTAAGTAAATAATCATATTCACTTAAATCCACAATGAAGTATGAAATAATGATTTCCACTATTTGTTGAAAATACGATACATCACTATGTATAAGATTCAACATGAAGTATAAATAATGATTTCCACTATTTGTTGAAAATATGATACATCATTATGTATAAAGTTCAACATTTCTTCGCATATCACTGAATTACCAAAATGCGGGGTTTTAGTCATTCTGTCCAGCGAGACATGGTTTTGCAAAGTCTCTAGATCAAGTATCTAAGACCCTGATCTTCATTTACAATGAAGAACATGCAATAACCACCATGACTTAAACAATAGTGTCATGTCATTATTAAACCTCGGATATCTTTTAGCATTCTAATACTTTATAAATGCTTAAAATATTATCATTAACATAGTGATGAGAATAACTCATTTATAATCGTAATGTGACCATAAATGTATTATTCGTAAGAACATTACAACTGGCTTGTAACTTATTCATATGAACAATCGTCTTGCTAAAAGCAAGACACACAAAAAAGGATTACAAAATAATATTCAAGTCCACTAATCCAAATGATAAACCTTGTGGAAAGGGGGTGATGTCGGCCATCAACTATTTTGCTTGCCGTCATTAACCCACATTGCCTCAATTCCAGCAATTCTCAAGCAGACCATCCTATTTTCACAAAACGGGACAAGTATCCAATACTTATGTAAACTACAACGAGTTTTCCAAGAATAACATTTATAACTTTGTATATCTAACACATATTCTTTTCATCCATGACCTCCATTGCAATCAAGTCCTTCTGAGAGTTCTCAACTCTAATGCAAGATTGCTAAGTGATTCTCCAAATATTCTCTTTTCATCCATGATGGAGGAAAACTCATCCAACAACTCATACTTTATGTGCCAGATCTTGCATAATACAAAATTGCAGTCCAACTCTGCATTGCATGGAGAATGGCTTATTGGATGATTATGGAGAAAACAAAAATGTTGCGGAGTTATTGGATTATCTCCTAATGGTTATTGTATCAAGAAGAGAACATCATCTTACTATGAGGATATCCCTCAGGCATGGGTATTAATCTATGAAGTTTGACCCTTTTGCTAAATTCCACATCAAGCAAGATATTTCCCATGATCGCAAAAGACCTCAATGGGATAGGCCATGATCTATTAAGATATTTGCAAATAGACATTTAGACTAAGTTCATAATATGAGTTCAATCCTAATTGAGCTCCCACTAAAATAGTCATCCCCTGGACGATTTTAGTGATCACACGATCCCAACCCGCTACACCACCCCTGATCATCATGGCCGACAATGCAGTTTCAAAGGTAGACATTCCCCAATGTCAATCACATCTACCATGTGACTCATGCTCGACCTTTCGGTCTCTTGTGTTCCGAGGCCATGTATACACATGGTAGGCTCATCAAATATAACTTGTGTGTATTTTGCAGGAGGGATTGTGATATGATATGGTCCTTCTTCTTGCGCCTTGATCTCCATCGAGCGCTTCGGCATGATCTCCATCTTACCCCTGGTTTAACGCTAAGTCCACGACGCCACCAGCAGGTCGTCCATCAGAATGATGACTATTACTATAATACTTAGTAACAGAAAAGTAAACTATTTTACCTTCGTAACGACCAATACCATGTCATAACACAATCCCTCCTGCAAAACAAAATTAGTTGCCTCTACTTTATCTTTTGCAAGTTTCACTACAAGAAAAGTCTCCTTCCACAACGACTTGGCCCGACGGTCGTCGTAGAAGACGCGTCTTTCGCGACAAAATTCTCGGCTCAGCCGTGGCTGATGGAAAACTTTTTTTCCCGGTTTCGCGGCCCACTACTACGTCGGATCCGCTAAAAACATGGAGGAAGCTCAGCCAGCACGTGGTAGAAGCAAGATTTTCGTTTCCTCGTGTGATGTTGACTCGCCGAAGTCTTTTGAGGTGTGTGGGTTCTAGACGTCAGTGTCTCTAGCGGACCATACTTTTCAGTCGTGCCTCTCTGATTTGAACTTGATAACGTTGCTCGATGCGTCTGCCGTTTAGTCAGGCTGCTAGGTCCCACATGCCAGCCTCTCATTAGAAGGATCGTGTGTATGATGGAATTTTTTTTCCTTCGCTCGCGCTACCCTGTTCTGAAGTTGATAGCGCTGCTCGATGCATCTATCGTTTAATCAACCTCCTGGGACCCACATGCCATCCTATCATTAGAAGAAACGTGTGTATGATGGAATTTTTTCCTTCGCTGGCACTACCCTATTCTGAAGTTGATAGCGCTGCTCAACGCATCTACCGTTTAACCAACCTCCTGAGCCCCACATGTCATCCTATCATTAGAAGAAACGTGTGTATGATGAATTTTTTCTCTTCACTCGCGCTACCCTGTTCCGAACTTGATAGCGATGTTCGATACATCTACCGCTTAATCACGCTGTTGGGCCCCACATGTCATCCTCTTATTAGAAGAAACGTGTGTATGATGGATTTTTTACCCTCTGTCGTGCCTTCGTGTTCTGAACTTGATAGCGTTGCTTGTTGCATCAGCCGTTTATTCAGGCTGGTGGGTCCCTTATGTCAGCCTCACATTAGAAGAATCGTGGGTATGATGAATTTTTTTCTTCTGTAGTGCTACCCTGTTCTGAACTAGATAGTGTTGCTCGACGAATCTGCCGTTTGCTCATGCTGGTGGGTCCCCCATTTCAACCTCTCATTACAAGAAACATGTGCATGCTGAACTTTTTTCTCGCTCGCACCTCCCTCTTTCAAACTGACAACATTGCTCGATGCAGCATCTATATAAGGTCGCGCTGCTGGGTCCCACATATCAGCCTCTCTGTAAATGAAACGTGCATATGATGGACTTCTTTTGGCCATGTCTGCTGTATTGACCTTGGCAACTTGCTGGGTCCCAGCTGTCAACCACCTTTGTGCAGGAAACGTGTCTATGCTGGGTCCCAGCTGACAGTCTCTATTGAAAGAAACGTGTGTATGTTGGACTATTTTTTGGGTCCTAGATCTCAGCCTCAGAGTACCAAAAATTCTCATAAAGGCCGAATAAAAAAGATTCTGGGTTAACTCGGGGCGGATGCCCTATTCGTCATGGCTTATATTCCATGGGCTCACTCCTAAATTGAATGGGCTATGGTCGGTGGCCACAAGACCACGAAAAGGCCGAATTAGAAGGTATTGGGCTATGCTTCGGGCTGATAGGCTAATTTCATGGGCTATGCTTGGGCCTACTGGGTCCGATATGTCAGCTTCTCTATAAGTGAAATGTGTGTATGATGGACTTTTTTTTCGGCTGCGTCCGCTATATTCACCATGGCAGACATGTATGGTATTACTGCTGGGGCCCATATGTCAGCCTCTCTGGCATGTTCTGCCTTGTGAGTCCCTGATGCAGCCTTGTATGGTCTTCCTAGTGGGTCCCCGATGCGAGCCTCTCTGTACAAGTATTTAAACTTTTTTTTGAACCCACCCTCAAAACAAACTCCAGGGATGTTGCATGTTGGTGGGTCCGTGATGTCAGCCTCTCCGTAATGCGATATTGCTAGAAAAAAATGTAAACCCAAGATATGATTCGAACAAAAGACCTTCAAATCAAATAAACGTAAACTAAGTGTGTTGCCACTACAACAAAGATATTTATAGAATAAATATCATTAAACTTTTATTAGTACAATAATTTATGTATTAGTCTTCTTAAAAATATTTTGTGTGTCTATGTTTATCTCTTTTAAAATATAAAAGGGCATCGCTCCTAGCATCTCAATTTATGAAATGCCACATAATGGAGTATTTTCTTAAAAACATGGGTAGGCAGAGCTTTTTTATTTTGAGAGGTGGGGGGCAATGCCCAAAATGCCAAATTAAAAAGAGTTTAGCTATTCTACATAGGCTGCTCTACGTGGGTTATACTTCATAGGCTATGCTCCATGGGCTTCATTCTCAAATTTGAGTGGGATGTGCTCAGCAGTCCCCTGGCCTCTAAAAGGCCGAATTAATAGGTTCTCGGCTATGCTCCATGGGCTCCTTTCTCAAATTTCACTAGGCTGTGGTTAGCAGTCCCCTAACCTTGAAAAGACCGAATAAAAATGTTCTGTGCTAAAGAGGGGATGAATGAGCTACTAGATTTCTTCTCCTGGTTAATAAAAATTGCATTGTGATGTGCTCGGACAGATTCGAAACAAAGACCTCAGAGAGGGAGGGGGAAAACGATAATTCTTTTTGGCAGCTATTCATGTCAAAATTCAGCAGTACAGAATAAGGTAGAAAAAATATCAATAGATTCAAAATTCATATTCAGGAGCACTTGACCAATTCAGCAACATTTCAAAAGTGACCAATTCAGTAATACAGACAATGAAATACAATAGCAATACAGAGAGAACCAGTTTTGTTTCAGCTCTAAAAACTTTGTCGCGTGATCAGTTTGTCCTTTTCACTAAACACACTCGACCATTGGAGCAAGCAAAACTGACGATCAAGTCTGCTTTGAGTACCTTCTTCTCACATCAATGCCTGCGTGACCCCCGTATGCAACCCAAAATGCCCAAGTCTCATCTAGATTGTGTCACGACCATGTTTCAAAAGAAAAGCAAGACTATCTACTGCCCTTGATTTAAATAAGTACCAGTACATCAGTATTAGTTCCACAAAATGCTTTAGTAGTAGTAACGACAGAACATTTGAGAGATTCAGTAGCTTTCCTGCATGAAATTCAATACCAGTACAAAGATAATAAGTTCTTGTTCCATCTCAAAAAACCTTGGCGCATGATCAGTTTGCACTGTTCTCCAAATAGGCTCGATCATAGGAGCAAGCAAAACTGATGACCATGTCCGCTTTTGTGCGAATACCACCTCATTTCGTCAATGCCTATGTGACCCCCCATATGCAACCCAAAATGCCCAAGACTCATCTAGATAATTATGACAATGCTAGGTTTCAAAATAAAAACAAGACAATCTACTGCACTTGATCTAAACAAGTAACAGTACATCACTATTAGTTAAACAAAATACTTTGGTAATAGCAACGACAGAACAAAGGCAAAGCAAGACCATCTCCTGCCCTTGACCTAAACAAGTACTACCAGTATATAGTAGTACAAAATACTTTGTAGTACAAGAACTAGTACTATACTAGCACTACTATGCATCCAAAATCCACCCTCCAGCACATAGGGATCCCTAAGTGGGTTAAATAAATATTGTGTCAATTGGGGATTCTCCCCACGATTGATGCATATTGAGTAATGCAGGCCGGTAATATGAGATGGTTCACTGCAGAACATAAAGGAATGTTTTTCCTCCGGATGATGCCCGACACCTCCTAGCTCCCAGGCGTGGAGGAACTATAGATTGTACGGGCCCAAAAGCCCAGCTCTATTGTCAGGTAATAGGCAGTGATCAGCACATTGTACAAGGGCGATGAGCATGCATCCGGCCTGACGCACACGATGGATCCGCTGATGTCGCCCAACTCGTGCATGTTAAATAGCAAAGCAAACACCATACCATCGTCTCCTGATCCGAGCTTCTCTACTCTCAATGAGCGCGGTGCCAACAACGGCTGAGAGATGTACCTGGAGTTTCTAAAGGAAGTAAGATTCAGCAGACTAAATTGCAGCATGCTAAATATTATAAGAAAAAAATGATAAAGTAAATATGAGTAACCTGACTGTGATAAAACATACGTAGTACTCCCTTCGTTTCAAATATAAGATGTTTTAGCTTTTGTGAAACGAGTGTATCTAGACCCCTTTTAGTATATGAGTTCACTCAGAACTACACACTAAAAAGAGTCTAGATAAACTCGTTTCACAAAAGCTAAAACATTTTTATATATTTTGAAATGGAGGGAGTAGATACGAAGTACATGTGCAAGGCCATTGTTTCAAAGGAAAAGCTACTTGATCTAAGCAAGTAGTGCTAGCTCCCAGTATAGAGAGCCATGTTTGAAAGGAAATACTCGATCATTGGAGCATGATAAACTGACGATGAATGCTTGTGTGACCCCCATATGGAACCCAAAATGCCCAAGTCTCATCTAGATTGCGACAAGGCCATGTTTCAAAAGAAAAGCAAGACTATCTACTGCCCTTGATTTAAACAAGTATAGTACATCAGTATCAGTTCCACAAAATGTTTTAGTAATAGCAACGACAGAACATTTGAGAGATTCAGTAGCTTTCCTGCTTGAAATTCAATAGCAGTACAGACAGAATTAGTTCTTGTTCCAGCTCAAAAAACAGACTCGATCATTGGAGCAAGCAAAACTGACAATCAAGTGACAATGCCTGTGTGACCCCCATATGCAACCCAAAATACACAAGAATCATCTAGATAATTGTGACAATGATAACTTTCAAAAGAAAATCAAGACAAACAGTTTCACTTGATCTAAACAAGTAATAGTACATCACTATTTGGTAAACAAAATATTTCAGTAATAGCAACAAAAGAATAAAGGCAAAGGAAGACCATCTCCTGTCCTTGGCCTAAACAAGTACTACAAGTACCAGTATATAGTAGTACAAAATAGTCTGAAGTACAAGAACTAGTGCTATACTAGTACAACTCTGCATCGAAAATCCAACCTCTAGTCACATACGTCCGAGGTATGTAGTGAAAGTGGCATAAAAAATCCGAGGTAATAGAATAGTCAATTTGGAATTATCCCTCGCGATGGATGCATTTGAGTAATACAGGCAATGGGTCTAAGAAGTTTGATGGTACACCACCATGGAATGATTTTCCTTCTGCATGATGTCAGGCACCGCCCTGATCCCAGGAGTGAAGGAATTACGTACTGCACCCTCCCAAAACCCAGCCTCTGGCGACGGGTGATAGACGGTGAACTACACATTGTACAAGGGCGACGAGCACCTGTCTAGCCTGACGCACACAACGGATATGATGATGTCGCCCCACTCGAGCATGTCAAATAGCACAGCGAACACCATACCATCGTCCCCAGATCCGATGTTCTCTAGTCTTGATGAGCACGGTGCTGATAGTGGCTCAGAGATGAACCTGGGATTTCTAAAGGAAGTAAGAATAAGCGTACTAAATTGCAGCATGCTAAATATACATATAAGAAGTTCTCAAGCGCCTGAGATCTAGGCACTCCCAAAAAAATACAGAGCCATGTTTTAAAGGAAATGCTAGATCATCTCCAGCATTTGATCTAAACAAACTTGAATAGCAGATCATCATCAGAATCATGATGGTCATATTTTCCATCTCCCACATTGTGGATGAAAAATGAGTAATCTAGTGTGAACCTATCATGTTTCTTAATCAGAAAATTACGGTAATCTTTAGTAATCCTGATGGAGGCCTGCGACACGTTGCTCTTCGGCTCGAAAAACAGGCTATCTTCGGCGAACTCCTCCAGGTCGTCTCCAATCATTGAAGGTTTATAAAAGTGCAACTCCACCACGTACCGTGGAAATAAGCACGCCTCCGACCTGACGCACTGGACAAATACGGTGAGGCCATAGTCGAGCATGTCAAATCGTATGGCGAACAATGTACCATCGTCCCCAGATACCATGGTATCTACTCACCATGAGCCAGGTGCCAGCAAAGGCTGAGAGATGTACATGTGTTCCTCTCCGTAGTGGAAACTCTGCACTTCAATTGAATGGGATTTTTAGAGGTGAGCGAGGAGCGCTGTGGGTGGGGCGGCGAACTTGCAGACAGGCTCAGTGCAGTTGCACGGGTCGTGCGGGCACACCATCTCGTGGTTGAGGAAGTCGTGGAAGGCGAATAATGTCACATAGCCATCATTGGGACATCTGCTACCTTTTCTATCGATGACTTGGAGGCTCAACTCCTTGGAGCATGCGTCTAGCCGGATGGCGCTGATAGTGTCCATACGCATAGAGATTTCTCCGAAGGCGGTGTCGCTGACCTTGCTCCAGCCACCGTACCGAATGTTGTGCATCGAATCCGCCATTGCATCCGGATGGACTGGGGCGAGGACGGATTCAAATATGATAGTTGGGGTTTCTTGCAGGAGAGTGATGGAGGCCTGCAAGAACCGATGCAGCGGGCGAGAAATAGCTAGGAAAATTTAGGAAGTGTGACGCTCGAGAGGATCCAAAATGCGGCAAGCCAGCGTTAGCGAATGGTTATCGCCGGAGATGGGAAAGATGCGAGGCTCTTTGAACGAGGGGTGTTAATTTTGCGTGTTCCCTCGTCGGTCTTTTGAAGTGGATCGAGGACGCCTGCTAGAGTTATAGCTAGAGTGCTAGACTAGCAAGTTGTCACGTCCTGGCTCAGTATTGTATCGTCTCATCACATAGACTGTGTTTTAGGAAAGGAAGTGAACCCATATTTCTCCCCTCCCTAGATAGCGTGCACCATAGAATCGCTTTTCTCGCATGCAAAGGATTTTAACCCACATACCGAAATAAAAGGACGTCAATCCTCAAGCCAGCTTGCCCAACTCTGATAAATAGGACTACTAAAAAACTATAATAATAGGTGAAGCTCAAAAAATAATTATAATTTTGAGCCACATCCATAGAATATACGTTGTATATTTGGTTGTTATACTTTATATCATATAGTAGTAATCAACCTATTAGCTACCTAATAGTACTCGCCATGCTCTAGAGAAATGACGAAGAACATTCTAGAATTATTGAGAAGTGTGTTTTGAGGTTTGTGCATATATTTTAGTATGCTAAAGACTAGCAATAGTATCTTCTAGATGCTAGAATCGAGAGAATTAAGATCTAATGGTACTTTATGGACGTAACTCAAAATTATAATTATTTTTGGGCTTCACCTATTATAATTTTATATAAAGTAGTAAAAGGCACGTGCCACACACGTATATACTGTATGAAATGTGATTTAACAAACATTAAGTTGTTATAAACCAATAGCCTTGTTTGAGAAAAATGCATACATTAAGTCTATTAATAATAACTATCTACACATATTGAGAATACAACCTACTATGCTATGAAATTTGGGGGGGTGACATGATGTTTCTAGAACATGGTGGAGTTTTCTCTAGGTAGTACTCAACACGAATCCACCTACTCTGAACCATTGGATCTAACAGCCGAATGGTCAGGATTGGTACTATGGATCCAATTCAAAACTGCTCCTTTATAGTAGTAGAGAAAAAATGATATGGCATATACTTCTATTATCTGATTCTCACGTGCAAGGCATGTGTAACTTACTAATAAGATATATAACACGAATAACTTTGAACATCAATTATTAGATATAGATTGAAAGATTTCAGCATTGCTAATTGTTGGATCTCTTGCAAATTCAAGAAAGAATCTATCAGCTTACTTGTAGTTCAAATTTGACCTACTTTCTCTAAATCGACATAAAGGTATTTGAGTGCATGGGCGTAGTTAGCTAATATATAGGAAAGCTTGAAATGTCCTAAGACTAGGGAATTGTAACAAAACATGTCCTTGTTTTTTCTGAAAATCGGGTGGTGGCACTTTATTTTTTTGACTAGGGTATGTCCCAAAGGAGTGAGATGCTTCAATAATTAACACAGCTAGTGCATGTTTACATGTTACATCAAGGATCCAAGTCCATACATTTAAGCTGTTTACATGTTACATGTTACACCAAGGACCAAGGTGCATGTTTACATGTTACACCAAGGATCCAAGTCCATACGTTTAACACAAAGGACCCTACAATCAAGGAATTAAAATTAGTATTCGGGTCCTGCTCCTCCATCATGGAGCTGAGCCATACTCTTCGTAGTAGTACCGGGTGCCTTGCATGTGAAACTCACATAATATACAGAAGCATGACATGTCATCAGTATATAACATTGTAATAGGTAAAGCTTGAAATATCTATGAATTTGTCCCACGTTTCTAAAGTATGAGTGTATATTTGGTTCTTGCATTTATATCATGTAGAAATAAAGGTTTATTAGCTACCTAATAATTGAAAATTCTAGAACCATGGTCTAGAGAAACAATCAAGAAGATTCAACAATGATGGATAAGTGTGTTTTGATGTTTTTCTACATATATATCTTATCTTATCTTATCTTATCTTACCACTATATAGTGTACGAATAACTTTGAATATTGACCATTGGATCAAGACTCGAGAATCCCAATATTTCCAGTCGTTGGATCTTCTTTTCCATTCTAGCATCTAGAAGATTTTATTGATAGTCTTCATCACAATGAATGGTATGGACAAAACTCAAAACACACTTCTCCATCATTCTAGAATATTCTCACTCGTTTCTCTAGACCATGTTACTAGAATTTTCAAGTTTGAGATAGCTAATAATCGTTGACTTTTAAATGATATACAATGTACAAGAACCAAATATACACCCATACTTTATAGATATTGATGAAATTTATATTTTTTATGCTTTACCTATTAAAATTTTATATAGTGATGATATGTCAGACGTCTATTATCTGAGTCTCACGTGTTGATCAAAAGGGATGTGCCACACACGTATATACTGTATGAAATGTGATTTAACAAACGTTAAGTTGTTATTAACCAATATTCTTGTTAGAGAAAAAATGCATACATTAAGTCTATTAGTAATAACTATCTACCCATATTGAGAATACATCCTACTGTGCTATGAAATTTTGTGGGTGGTGAAATGATGGTTCTAGAACATGTTGGAGTTTGCTCTAGGTACAATTCAACATGAATCCAGCTGCTCTGAACCATTGGATCTAACAACCCAACAATAAGGATTGGTGCTATGGATCCAATTCAAAACTTCTCCATTGTAGAGGTAGAGAGAACATAGCTTACTATGCTATGAAATTTTGGGGGTGGTGACATGATGGTTCTAGAACATGGTGGAGTTTGATCTAGATACTATTCAACATGAATCCAGGTGCTCTGAACCATTGGATCTAATAGCCCAATGGTCAGGATTGGCACTAAGGATCCAATTGAAAACTGCTCCATTATAATAGTAGAGTATGATGCCGATATGGTCATCTTTTCAATAACCTTCATTCCCAATGCTTGGAAAGGAAGATAAAAATTCCAAAGTTTGAATTCTACTAATTTTTGCCGCCAATGCCCGGTTATATACACCAACGCACATGCCGGAGACACAGCTGAGCCGCCATACCAAGACACACGTGCGCATCACTGTGGACGAGGGAGTGCTGAGATGGATGGTGAGGCAGCGACTGAGAGCGAAAAAATAAATTTGTTTTGTTTTGAGTGCACATAAGTCCTGAAATTTACTAGAGGTGTATGTCGTCGGATTGATGACAAGTATGCCATGAGGGGTTCCTCGAGGCATGTGGAAGAGAAGGGGTGTGAGACATACGGTATTCCAGGACGGTGAGCACACAAGTTTACCCAGGTTCGAATCCACTGGCTTTGGACGGATCCTACTCCTGTTAGCAATCCAGTAATACGGCAGAGCCGGAATATGGGTTACAAGAGTATCTCCTGTGTGAGTTGAGATTGTAGACTATTGTGAGGGTTTCCCTAAAGGCTCTCCCTAGGACGACTTATATAGATATCCGGCCTAGGGTTTACATGAGAGACCTATCCGTCTACGACTAAGAGTCGGTTATAGAGTACATCTTGAACTACAAGTAACACTATGGGCCTATGTCGATAAGTCATATGGGCCTTCCCGTAGCCGGACCGGACTCCGTCTCTTCTCCCTGACTGAGCCGCCCGTGAAGCAATGCTCTAACCCGAAGTGGGCCACCCTGGTCAGGGAGGCACAGTGAGGATAACCGGAAAGTATATCCCCAACAGCAGCCCCCGGAAGCCTCCAAGATCCAGAGTCGGCTTTTATCATCGTCTAGCTTGATCTTCGGCTTACAGAGTCTTGAAGGGTTCCTGAAACTTAAGGATAGGATCCGAGTCTCAAAACAAGTCGGACCCGTTAATTCACTGTTCGGGTTTCCAGCTCGAAATTCAAACTAAGATAGAACTTGGTCTCTGACGTAAACAGACACTAGTCAAGGTCAAGTCACGTCATTGCCAAACATTCATAACATCCCGACCATTGGTGGGTCCACTTTGCACGGAACCGAGGCGTCGTTTTAATGCGTGTGTGGAGATCGAGGCGGCATAATCCTCGCGAGGAGGTTACCCAGCTCCTTCCATGACGCGTGGCGCGTTTCACTGTTGCGTTTACACGAATCTTGGCGTAGCTGGAGGATATAAGTGGTTAGGATTCTCCTACCCGTCTTCTTCACCAGCACTTGCGCCGCTTCCTTCCTCCCAACGCTTCCCACAAAAAAAACAGAGCTCCTTTGCCTCCCCAGAATCTCCCAGCGCCGCCCATCCCAGGTCACTAGCATACAAGAAAAATGGCTGCGGCCTCATCTTCCGGCACGGCGGTGACGGCAGTAATGGCCGTGGCAGCGGAAAAGGAGAGTAACCGCGGGGTTTGGATCCCGTGCGCCCTCGATGATGCCAATCTCTGCCTCGTGGAGAACGAAGGGCTCCTCCGTGCTAGCGACTGGCAGAGCGGCTACGGCCAAACCGTCCCTACTCCTCGTGCCGACGAGCTGGTGCACTTCGGCACCCACCTCGACAGAGGTTTGAGTTTCCCACCCTCAGATTTCTTTTCTGAGGTTATAGATCACTCTGGAGTTCAACTCCATCATCTTCCCCCGAACTCTCTCTTAGAGATGAGCACGTATGCCTCTTTGTGGGAGGGGTACCTCAGCATTAGGCCGAGTCTTTCCGGTTTTATTTTTATATCTGGAGAAATTCTATCACGGCCAGTAGTCCATATATTACCGGAACCATTAGTTTTTCTATTAGGAGAGAGCGTGTTTATCCTCGGATTAAGGCCAGTGAGTCGATGAAATGGTGGCCGTCCATGTTCTTTTATCAAAAGGACAGACCAGATCCTGGTAAAGCTACGGCCTTGATGGTTTTCGCCGATGGTGCCGCCACGCCCCAAGAGTCCTGGGACGCGGATGCTCCGGCTCTCACGGACGATCTACTTCTTGCAAAGAGGCGGATCGAATATCTGATGAAGCACAAGGATCTGAAGGATCCGACTTAGTGCACTGCTCATCGACGCGCCGGATCCAGCCACTCCAACACCACGGTGATCGGCTCATGCATACTATTACCAAGAGCAGGTCGGACTCTCTCCGTATTTGCTCCACGCCATACTGGGAAAAGGACTATCAGTCCCAAATTAAATGGCTGGTCAAGGAGCGGGTCGAGAGGAAAATTCTGGACTTGTCCTTGGACATGCACACAGCTGACGATCCTGTGACACCAGTAAGTTTTCCCGGTAGTAACCTGAACTATGTGTCCATATTATACATTGTTTTGCAATACTGAGGTTTCATTTTCCTTTTTAGCTTGCTGACCTCCACGAGTCGGAGCTTGCTCCTATCGAGGGATATCCTCCTGAGTTATATCAGGATGACCAAGTGTTGGTTCCACTGTCGGATGCTCTTACCTGAAAGCGTAAGGCTCCGACAGTGTCTATCGGCACAAAAGAAGTGCCTGTTGTGAAGAGGTAACTTTCCTCACAAGGTCTTTGTATTTTATCTCTTATTCTTTCTAAAGTGTAACAATTTTTGTTCTATTACCTCTTCAGAGCTAGACAGCTCACCAAGGGCAAGGGGAAGGGAGGCTCGTCAAAGCCTCTGCGCCAATCAAAGCTGAATTTGACTTCTCCTGCCGCAGCGCCTCCGACTCCTAGCCCATAGCCTTCTGCAGCGCCGGAGAATACTCCATCTCCGCCTGTTGCGGAAGATCCGACTCAATCAGCAGAGCCATCGATCCTTGGGTCACAAACTAACGTCACCATGAGTGACTCAGGTTTTGATAAGGGTGAACCCTCTACGGGTAATGATCCCTCGGCAGAAACCTTCGCCGAAAATCTACTCAACAATCTGGTTCTTGCCAAACTTGGCATTTCTCGAAAATCTAGGAGGAGATCCAATAGCTAGCCCAGCAATGCCTGGAAAGCCGGACTATCACTGCCGAAGAAGAAGCACAAGAAGCAAAGGACGTCAAGTACTCCGAACTTCTTGAACAAGTTCGTCTACGTGACAAGAGACTGAGAACCGGCGAGCTTCCGCCTCCACCAGTGATCCCACTAACCCTTGCCGAGAAGGTTACCACTGAGGTGAACATGAGTTTGAGCAAACTCACTCATGAACAACATGTAAGTCGGAATTCCATATCAACTTTTTTACTTTACTTGATGTCATATCCTGTAGCCCCCAAGCATGAAGTTGGATAGATGATCCGGATTTATGCTTTCATAGGATGCTAGAGAACGAACTAGTGTAGCCCCCAAGGCTCGTACTGGTATTAGTAAAAATATTAGCCCGAGTCTTTAGTAGACTTCTGACGCTAGGTATTCTAACTTACAGAAAGTTAATTCATATAACCAGGAACTATTGAGGAATATCTGCAACAAGCGGAGAGAGATCCAAGCTCTCCGGCTTGAAAATGCTCAGTTAAAGGTGTCAAGGGATGAGGCTGAAGGTAAACAATCTTGTGCCATGATTGAAGAGGTTGAGAATCTGAAGACCCTGGAGGTGGAAAACACCGACTTACGCCGAGAGTTGAATAATCTCAAAGCGGATCATGAGAAGAGCATTGCTCAAATTCTCGAATCCTCCTCCATGTCCACCGAAGAGCGCGATCGTAAGATCGTGCTTCAGGACAAGAAAATCTCAGATCTCAGTAATGAACTGTTTAGAGAGAAGGATATCACCGAGGCACTCTGAGATGAACTCTAGAGCCTTAGGGAAGAGAAGACCAAAGTTGACGATGTCATCTTCGGTATGTTTCCCTCTTTCTGACTTTTCTGCCTTTTGCGACTCATGGAGTTCGGATATATTTACTAACTATTTGCATTATATGCGCAGGTCCTCTGAACTTACTGGATTCTGCCTCCACCGAGTCTCGCACTAGCCGGATTTCACAAGTTGGTGATTTGCTTCATGACTTCCGCCAATCCTTGGAGGATATTGGCGAGGTTCTCAAGGTTCCGTACATGCATAGAATGTCCGGCTTTGAAGTGCGATACAAGGCCAAGGAGATGCCCCAGCTCATCCAGGACTGGAATATGTCCTATGCGCGAACCGCAGCACAGAACGCTCTCACCATGGTCATGAGCCACCATGGAAACATGGAGATCTCGCAAGTGACCAGAGGTTATTCAACTACGGATGAAGATGGTCAGGAGCAAGAAATCAAGGCTATCATGGACTCCTGTGCCGGATATGGATGTCACATAGCTGATATAACCAGCTACGACACTCCTTTCTTCACTCGCGTAGAGACGCCACCTCTGCCCGCCAAAGAAACTGGTGAAGTTTCCGATGATGAACAAACCGTATCGGATTTGAACGTCTCGGAAAGATATCAGGGGGAGGGTGATGTCTCTAGTGAGCCGGCTGCTCCTTCCTCTTCCCCTACGTCATATAGCATCAGAAAACTTTGTGTTATTCTGAAAACAATTGGGTTGTAAATAAGTAGTATAATACTTTTGCTAGTGCTAAGATTTGCTACTTCTATTTAGCACTTTTGGCTTTTCTATTTATCGTGCCTGAAATGTTTACGTAAGAACTTATTTGTTTTGCTTGCAGTTATCATTTATCTGGCTTTCCGCCTCGTCTCTTACGTGAGCCGACCAACCTTCCACACAGAATCTCTACCGAGCAACGGAGCTCAACTGCTAAACTAGTTTAAACTCGGAAACCGAGCCGACTTTCAGTACCAACAATTCACTACTAACAAAATGCCTGCATCTGGCAATCAGATAAATAACCAAAGTACAAACTAAAAAAAATTAGAGTTATACCCGAAGGTAGAATTTTTAGAATCGGAAATCATAACCAGAATAAACATGAGCATAAAGTACTTTCAAGTATTCTGGGATTTTCGACTATGACATGATCATTCAGAAATAATATGGTGAAAAACTTCTCAGAATTTTTTTGAGGCAACCACTACTATATTTCTCATTCAACATGTACACATATATGATTACAAAGAAAGATAATTTAAGAATAAAAGGGACGTAGCTGAGCAATATTCCATGATCTATCTAATTCTTCCGGGTCTGTACTGCCTCCAGCTCTCTTTCTCTTCTTAGTAGCAGGTCTTTCTTTGACTGGCCGCATATCAGTTAGATAGTAAGAACCGTTATGTAATACTCGGCTAACTAGAAAGGGCCCTTCCCATACTGGGGAAAGTTTGTGCTTTATTTTCTACACAAGCCGGAGAACCAAGTCACCCTTGTTGAAAGACCGGTTTCTGACTCTCTGGCTATGATACTTGCGTAACTTCTGCTGATAGGCCGTTGATCTCATCTCGGCAACGACACGCCTTCTTCGATTAAATCGAGATTATTTTGTCAAGAAATTTCGGCATCCTCTTCAATATACACAAAAACGCGAGGAGAAGTGTGAATCAAATCACTAGGAAGAACTACTTTTGCACCATAGACCAAGAAGAAAGGTGTGTATCCGGTTGACCTATTCGGAGTTGTTCTCAAGCTCCATATCGCAGAAGGTAATTCCTCTGCCCAAGCTCCCATAGCACGACGTAGTGGTGCTTCGAGTCTCGGTTTTAGGCCTTGTAGGATTAAACCATTTGCTCTTTCAACTTGTCCATTAGCCTGTGGATGTGTTACTGGCGCAATGTCAAGCCGGATATTTTGTTCGTCGCAGAATTCGGCAAGTTCTTCCATAGAAAAATTACTCCCGTTGTCCATAATAATGCTATGTAGATAACCGTATCGGATTATGACATCCTCAACAAATCTCTTGGCTGTTTCTCCATCACAACTTGTGACGGGTTTAGCCTCAATCCATTTCGTGAATTTATCCACCATCACTAAGAGATGAGTAAATCCACTTGGATCACGTTTAAACGGTCTTACCATGTCAAGCCCCCAGACCGCAAAAGGCCATGTTATAGGTAGTGTTCGCAGCTGATCCGCCGGAACGTGAGCTTGTTTCACATAATTTTGGCAGCCTTTGCATGTTTTGACCATCCTTTCGGCATCTACCTTGGCTGTAAGCCAGAAAAAACCGTGTCAGAAAGCTTTTGCCACTAAAGATTTGGCTGCAGCATGGTGACCACACTCGCCCTCGTGGATTTTTTGTAAGATTTCTACTCCTTCTTCCGGAGATACGCAGCACTGAAAGACCTCAGACATGCTCCGCTTATAGAGCTCACCACTAATTATAGTATAGGCTTTTGCTCGTCGGACAATCTGTCGGCTCAGAACCTCATCTTCGGGTAATTTGCCATCAACCAAATAATCAAGGTAGGGTTGAGTCCATCTAGGAATTACAGCTAGAACTGCTACTAAAGGTGAGTCGGATTTGGTCGGATATGCCTCATCTACCCCTTTTATAGAGGGAACTTTGAGGTGCTCCAAAAAAGCGCCATTCGGGATCTTTTTCCGTGCAGAGCCTATATGATATAGTGCATCTGCTTCCTCGTTTTCTGTTCGAGGGATGTGTTGAACCTCAAACCCCTCGAACGATTTAGATAGTTCATCCATGACAGCTCTATATGCTGCCATGTGCTTATTCGCATTACAGATATCTGACACTTGTTGGGTAACAAGATCCGAATCTCCATAACACATCAAACGTCGGATGCCGATATCCTTAGCAATCCGGATTCCATGCAGCAGTGCTTCATACTCAGCAATGTTATTCATTGCCGTGAAGTGGATCTGCAACACATAGAAAAGTTTATCACCTTGGGGTGACTTAAGCACCACGCCAGCCCCCGAGCCCCCGAGCGCCTTAGACCCGTCAAAGTGTAAGGTCCAGTATTCTGGCTCTAGGAGGGTCATATTTTCCGTTGTCTCTGTCCAGTCAGCGACAAAGTCAGCAAGGATTTGGGATTTGATTGTTGTACGAGGTTTATACTCAATGTCAAAAGCTGAAAGCCCTATGCCCCATTTTGTGACGCGTCCTGTAGCATCACTGTTGTTGATTATATCTCTCATGAGAGCTATGCTCACCATGGTAATAGGATGTTCATGAAAATAATGCCGTAACTTACGAGATGCAAAAAACACACCATAAGCCAGCTTTTGATAATGCGGATACCACTGCTTTGATTCAGTTAGGACCTCGCTAAGGTAGTAGGCGGACGCTGCACCAGGTGTTCCTGATTTTCCTCTCGTCTCTCCACCACCATCACGATACTGATGACTCTATTTGTCGTAACGAGATAGATCAACATCGGTTCCCGTGGTTCTGGTGCTGCAAGGATAGGACCAAATGAGAGTACTGCTTTCAGGTCTTGTAGTGCAGTTTCAGCCTCGTCAGTTGATGGGGATATGCTAAAGGGGGTATGCCCAGCAGGACATTCCGATTGGGCCGAAGGGCCTGTGAGTGGGCCTGAAGGACGGCGACTGGACTATGACTGAAGGAGAAGCCTGGCGACTAGAAACTGAAGGCCCAGAAGCGTATCTGAAGCCCTGTCGGATTAGGTCAAAAAGCCTCTGAGTCCATATCTGGCTCGGTTGTAACTTGTAAACCCTAGCGAGGTGACTCCTATATAAACCTCCCTAGGGTATCTTAAGGACTTACGTTCACACACCCTCAAGCGACTCGCTGCTTAGACTTCGAGCTCGCCATCTTTGTAACTCGCTCTCCATTAATCCAATCTAGCAGGAGTAGGTCTTTACCCTCCGGGGGGGGCGAACCTAGGTAAACCATGTGCATCCGCCCCCATCTCGCACCGCAGATGGCTGCCAACTCTTCCTCACGTTACAATCAATCGCTGCCAGTAGCAGTGCCTGCCGTGGCCATTTCCACGATAGTGGTGCCCACCGTGGGGCATAGCAGGACTGGCCTGAGTTCTGCGGCGAGACCCTACTCGCCGATCGATCGGCCGCTCGTCACCGGCCGCATGATCGCCATCGGTGGGATCTTATAGATCCTGCCCAGCAGCTACATCTCGGCGTCACGCCGGGTCCCTCACGACGCGGTGATGCCGGTCGGATCCATCAACCTCTTCGTCGGCTTCACCGGCACGGTCGACCCAGCTGCAATGGTGATCGTCGACGGATCGCCGCCGCACCGCGATCTGCTCTCGGAGGAGCAGGTCCGCTCCATCAGGAGCCTTGTCACCGAGTATGACTCGGCCGCCAGCGACGCGGCCGAGACCAACACCGCCACCAACGACGAGGCCCTAAACGATGATGCCAACTTCGTGACCCCTGCCTCGGTCGACGGATCTATCACCGCTGCATCACGAGAGGACTCCATCACGCGAGTCTCCAACCCGGAGGATTTCGAGTACCCTTCCATCCTCAGGATCTTCGATTCCGATTTCGGCTCGGAGTCGCCTGGAGACTTCCGCGCCATATCCAATCGCTTTAACGTGATCTACATGGCGGGCAGCACGGCCGCCCCGCCAGATCCGTTCTCCACGCCGATCCCGCTGACTGCTACGGCCACAGAGGTGGAGGAAGCCCGCCTGCGACTCACGGAGGCACAACGCAACGAACTCGCCGAGCGCGAGAAATACCGCCTCGAGCGGGAAACAGCGCGGGAGCTATTGCTCTATCACCAGCGCCGCATCAGGACCCGCCTGAACTCCAACGACCAGGCCCGCATCCT
Source organism: Avena sativa (assembly GCA_916181665.1). Classification (NCBI taxonomy): domain Eukaryota; kingdom Viridiplantae; phylum Streptophyta; class Magnoliopsida; order Poales; family Poaceae; genus Avena; species Avena sativa. The sequence continues at coordinate 221,797,492 of OV702292.1, forward strand.
GAACTTCAATGACAAAAGCGACCCCGCACGCATGGCCGAACACGAATACTGCGAGAACGCGCCGCCAGGCGGAAGCAACCCCGCGAGACCACCACCCGGCGCACCGGCGACTGGAGCCCCTCCACCACCCATTGGTCGCGCGCCCCTGCCGGACCAACCACGGATCATCATCTCGCCTCAAGCCCGCGACGCCAACGGACTACCACTCTACTCCACCCCGATGGACAATGTCATCGCGGCCGATGCCGCGGTCGCCAACCTCGACGTCCAAGGCGACGGCGTGCTGCAGATCTAGTACGGCAAGGCCATACTCGCCGGGGCCATCGAGCAACAAGCTGCAGGAGTCGACCCGCGGGGGCGGATGTATTCCCGCTCCTCAGCCAGCAGGGCGGCATCAAGCGGCCACCCCACCGTCGCCAACGTAGTGACCTGCCCTCCACCGCTGTCCACCAACAAGCCACGACCAGCGAATAACACGGTCGCTACCAACGGGCAGCCCATTGATGCCTGAACGAACATCATCAACAACCAGGTGTGGCGGGCGCGCCAGCCCAACGACTTGAGGCACACCCTCACCAACCGCGGTGACCCAGAACCAAGAGGCTCGCTCAGTCGAGTCGGACCGCAATGCTTCGGGCCCATGATCCGTGGGGAAAAATACCCCGCCAACTTCAAGGCTCCCAAGAAGATCTAAAAGTACGATCCGACGTACGATCCCGCAGTCTGGCTGGACACATACCTCATGGCAATGGGAATCGCCGGCCACACCGACCTACTCGCTGCTCGCTGCTCGCTACCTCCCCTGATGATGGAGGGTGCGACTCGGCAATGGATCAACACCCTCCCCGCCGACAGCATTGATTCCTGGGAAGAAATGCGGGATGCCTTCATCAGACACTTCGAGGGCTCCTACACCCGCGCCACCACCATAGAAGACCTGGAGCAATGCATCCAGGGACAATGCGAGTCGACTCGCCGCTGGATTCAAATATGGCAAGAACTGTGGATAAATGCCTCTGGCATCCACACAGATACGGCGACACATTGCTTCAAGAACACGTGCCGGTACGAACCCTGGTCGCTAAGATCAAGAGGGTCTACCAGACGCTCGACAACATCCCTGACCTCCTCGAGATCGCCAAGCGCTACGCGGAGGAGGACCCCAACCAAGACTCTGATCACGAGTCGGGAGGAAGACGCCGAACCAACATCCACGATAGTGGGCGCCTACGTGACATGCGCTACAGCAACACCCGCATCACCGGCAAGCGCCGCACGGACGGGAGAGTCGACTTTTTTGCCAACACCCCAACGCGACCCCAAGAGCTACCACCGCGACGGAGGAAATTACCGCGACAGCAGAAACTACCGCTCCAACAATATAGCGAGGCTGAAATTCGACCCCGCTGCCCTGCTCAATCAGCCCTGCATCTACCATAGCAGGGAGGGAAAACCGGCCACCCACACCACCGCGGATTGCCACTCTCTCAAAGAGATTGAAAAGGCGGGGCGAGCAAGGGAGGACCACAACAACAACCCACCCCGGGACAATGGGAATGCTGGCGGCTTTGGCAACACCGTCGGCTCGCTACACACCTTCACCGGACTCAGCACCAAGCGCGAGAGGAAGGTGCTCGCCCGCGCAGTCACCGTCAATGCGGTGACACAGGTCAACATCCCACGCTTCCTCAACTAGTCCGAGCAGAGTATCACTTGGAGTCGCCAGGACCATGCCCCCAGAATCGAGTACCCAGGGCGAGTCGCCCTGGTAGTCATGCCCAAAGTGGCCGATTACTGGCTACCCAAGACATTGATGGACGGCGGGAGCTCCATCAACATCATGTACCTAGACACGTTCAAGAGGCTACAGCTCCCGGAGTCGGCAATCCAGCCGACCCTGACAACCTTCCACGGTATCGTCCCCGGTCGGAAGGCATACCCGATCGAAAAAGTGATGCTACCCGTCACCTTCGGCACACCGGCAAACTACCGCACCGAGCGAATCGAGTTCGAGCTGGTGAACTTCCGCAGCCCCTACCACTACGTGCTGGGATGCTAGACGTTTGCCAAATTCATGGCGACCCCCCACTACGCGTACAACATGATGAAGCTCCTAGGGCCAAGCGGCATCATCACCATCCACGGCGACCCCAACATGGCCGTGGAATGCGAGGACAAAGGAGCCGAGCTCGCCGACACCGTCATCGCTGCGGAGACCGACCATGCGGAGGAGCTCGCAAAATATGCGGGCAACATCAACAAGGACGACCCCACCATCCTGAAGAAACCAACCGCCACGAACTCCACGTTCGAGGTGACCACGCACACCCGCACCGTCGAGCTCGTCCTAGGCGACTCCAGCCAGACGGTCACCATCAGGGCGCACATGAGCCTCGCATAGGAAAGCGCGCTCATCGGGTTCCTCCGTGAGAACCGCGGCATCTTTGCATGGAAGCCATCTGACATGCCAGGTGTCCCGAGGGAACTCGCTGAGCACAAACTCAACGTCGACCCCAAAGTGCGACCAGTAAAGCAGTCGCTACGGCCCTTCAATGAAGAGCGTCGTCGAGCAATCGCCGAAGAAGTACAGCGCCTGCTAGCCGCAAGCTTCATTCGGCCAATCAAATACTCCAAGTGGCTGGCAAACTCAGTCCTGGTTCTAAAAAAGAATAACACATGGAGAATTTGTATCGACTACACCAACCTCAACAGCGCCTGCCCGAAGGAGGAGTTCGTCCTACCGCGCATTGATCAGATCATCGACTCGACCACGGGATCAGAGTTGCTGTGCTTCCTCGACGCTTACTCTGGTTATAACCAGATCAAGATGGTGGTCGAGGATGAGGAGAAGACGGTGTTCATCACGCCATTCGGCGCCTTCTGCTACACGGCCATGACATTCGGCCTCAAGAACGCCAGCGCCACATACCAGAGATGCATGCAGGAGTGCCTAGCGAGCAAAATTGGCCACAACATTCACGTCTACATCGATGACGTGGTGGTAAAATCCACCCGCCAGGATGACCTGCTCGACGACCTGACCAAAACCTTCCCAAACCTGCGGAGGTACAACATCAAGCTGAACCCCGGAAAATGCACCTTCGGCGTCCCCACCGGACAGCTCCTGGGATATGTAGTCTCCAAGCGAGGCATCAAAGCCAACGCCACCAAGATCGACACCATCGTGCGACTCGGGAAACCCGAGTGCCTGCACGACGTCCAGAAGTTGGCAGGGCGAGTCGCGGCCCTCAGTCGCTTCATCCCTCGACTAGGCGAGAAGGCAATGCCCCTCTACCGCCTGATGCGCAAGAACCCCACATTCCAATGGGACGCGGAGGCCGACGATGCACTCAAATCGCTCAAAGAGGTGCTACTCGCGGCTCCACTCCTCGCTGCTCCACTCGACAAAGAGCCAATGCTCGTCTACGTCACGGCCTCCACTCGGAGAATATCATTTTGCGGCCCGAAAGTTGGGGTGTCCAGGCAACGCGGTACGTGAGTTCCCTGATATCATCCGCGATGACTATAGTTGGCGTGCCAAATACTCAGAGGGTCTTTTTCGGCACGAATTCAACTTTATGTTTCAATACAAAAAATCAGGCTAACGGCTGTCAAGTTGGCCCCCCCTGTCAGTTCTCGCCGTTATGTCGCTCATGTTGCTCCCATCGCTTAGGTGTCAATTAAGCTTGCAGCGTTGGCGCCTGCATCCATTACGTGTCTTCTTCTTCCTCGGAGCGGCAATCTGTGGGGCATCGCAGCCATGGCACGGAGCTGGGACGTGGACGAACTTGCTCGGCCCAGCTCTCCTCCCTGTAGGCTTGCAGTGTTGGCGCCTCCATTACTCGTCTTCTTCCCTGGAGCGGCAATCTGTGGTCACGGCCGTGGCACAGAGCTGGGAAGTGACGAAGCTGCTCGGCCCCGCTCTCCTCCCCATCCCGAGTCGGAGCTCGCCCTCACCATGGACGCACCCATGGCACGATCGAGGACAAGAATTGGTTCCCGGTGAGATCTATCACCTTGTCGACCATGCTAGGTTCTGTTTTCCTCCTCTAGAATCCGAGCTCGCCGTCTCCGTGGTTGCACCCGCACCAATTCTGCCACCTCTGCTGAGGTCTCTGTGGTAGCTCAAGTTCTGGGGCTCTCCAAGTTCGGCCATGTTGGGCCTGTAAGTGTTGTTGTATGTTAAATTAGCAAATCTCGTTTGTTCAAATCTCTTGGACTGTACCAACTTCATTGGGTTTAATTATGAAAGACAAAATATAAATGACTTCTCTCAATTTCTCGCATAGAAAAATGCACAGCTAATTTCATATTCTCGCAGGAACTGGCCCCACTTGTTGAACCGGCGGCACTGCCACGATCTCCACGTAACCACGGTGAGTTGTCGAACCGAAAGTTGCAGTTACCACGTTTCTTCTACAGTCATTCCTCTTCCTCAGTCATTCCTCTGCAGTTTTTCCTGGGCGCTTCTTCTTCCTCTGTTTTGGAACCGTCAGTTCATCTTCTTCTTCCTCTCGAAGGCAGTTCCTTGCGGGAAGTTCCTTTCACCCATTTCCTTGCAGGCATGGACGATGGGAAACGCACAACAAAGACCCACTTGGTCCCTGCCCATGGCACCACGACTTTGACAGTGGTGTACACAAATGATGAAGCGACTGTGGAGACAACTCTCGCCAGGTTTGAGCAATTGCTTGAGAAAGAGAAGCACAAGTTTGTGGGGCTAGACTTGGAGTACACCCATGCAAATAAGCTAAAATACTCCATAAGAGACCGCTGTCGTGAAAATCGCCATACATGAGGAGGTCCTCGTTTACCACTTCTGCGGGTATGTGAAATTTAAATTTGAGATCACCACTTCTGCATCCCTTGTTCCCTTACATCCCTAGAACCATCTGAGTGCAGGAGTAAACCAACTGAGATGCATTGTCCGGCTCTGGTCGAGTTCTTGTGTAGGAAAGGGATAACTTTCACTAGCGTGGATATCACAAATGACACAATTATGCTTTCTCATGCGTTGATAAAAATCCCAGAGGGGCACCACATCAACATCCAAAATCTGTACAAGATCAAATCATACCCAGCGAAGGATGGCATGGGTGATCTGGCAGCGGAAATCATCGATAAATCCTATGAAAAACTGAAGAAATTGAAGCGACTCGATCACGACTACTGGGAGTGGAAGCCGATGAGCCAGGCATGCCTCGAGTATGCAGCCAGAGACGCCTACATGGCGTACGAGTTGTATAGTAAGCTCATTACCATGAAAGATGGGATGGTTAAGGCGGGGTTTTTCGCGAGAGAGCTATGCCCTGGTTGCAAGCTAGCCCAGGAGAAGAAGCGCGAGGAGGACAGAAAGCGGTTTCGGGACGAGCAGGGATCTTGGGACGGTGGCGACATCAAGCGGCTAAAGGGGAAGCAAGTCAAGGACGATAACAAGTGGTGGTGATACATTATGTGTTTGAACTAGATTTTATTTTCTAGTTTATTATGTGTGTGATACATTTAGTTACTTCAATACAAAATTTGAATCAATTTAACTTGTTGATGTATTTCTTGACAATTATAATATAATCGAGCACTAGAAATATTTTGTAGTATGCATGAGCATGATCAGTAAATATAATTTAACACTAGAAACTTTAAGGCACTTCATATAAAGGAGTAGATTAATATATAAGGTTGACCAGAGACACCACGGATATATTGTCTGACATGCCACACACAGGTAATAATTAACTAGAAGAAAATAAAAGCAGAGGCTACAGCAGGAGGCCGGGACACGGAGACGCCTAGCAGGGTAGGGGTTTATCAGTAGGAGGCAGCGACAGCCTAGTCGATGGGATACAGGTCAGTCCTGACATACTTCCGGAGGAATTTGCCGTAGGCTGCATGACGCGCCAAGGTAATCGTCCTATGGCTTCTGCCTCTGCCTCTGCCAACGCCCTCCGCGTGCTGGATCATGGTGTTGAGGTCTACGTTTATTGCTCTACCACAGAATGGGCAAAACAGTCTCCCCCTACGGAGGAAACGGATTAGCCCACACCGTAACCGCCTCAGCATGTAGCGGCTCTTGTTGTCCCTGGATTCCTTGTTATCGTCCACTTCATCATCATCATCCTGTTGGTTTTTAAGAACATAACTTAGAACTCGTACATATGATTGAATTGTATTACAACTCAAGAATTGACAACGTGTATATGTAAGACAATATATCTGTCGATATCAAAGATAAAGCATCTCAACAATAGTTTGATCGGTTCATATATCATTTCATCTCAACACAATGACAAATAATTGCATCAGATTGCGGCCTCATAAGTTTATTCAGGGACGGCGTGAGTGAACCAAGTAACAATTGCACAGCTTGTATTGTTGTTGTACATCGCCCCAGGTTCACTAACTCGTCCCTGAAAAATCTGACACCAATGTGTCTGCCTCTCTTTTGGGACAAATTTGAATCATTGGCCACAATAAGAAATTGAAATGTAATCGTACAAAACATTATTCAGAGATATACATAGTTAGGTACGAAAACAAGCCTAAATATTGTAATTATAAATAAAAAACCAAACAATTAATCCTCAGGTGCATGTTAAAAATACTGATGATCAAAACCATTCATATACATATGCATCATACCGATCATTAAAAGATCAGAAACAATTCAAGGATCATATATGTAGTTCCACATGAGAATAAATCTAGGGCCTCATAATTTGTTTTAGAGATGGAGTAGGCAAACCAAAGTACCAACAGCACAACCTATATTGTTTGTGTGCATTGCTGCCTCAGGTTCACTAACCCATCTCTAAAACACGACACCATCATACGTGTCTCCCCTTGAACTCTTTTGGGGCAGATTTCAATCATCGGCCTCGGTGACAAACTAAAATGTAATTCTTATACACTATGAATGCATGGAATAGATAATCTGAATAGCATAGTTCTATGAATGTAGAATAAAGATTGTGGCCTCATAAGTTTATTTAGGGACGGCGTGAGTGAACCAAGTAACAATTGCACAGCCTGTATTGTTGTTGTACATCGCCCTAGGTTCACTAACTCGTCCATGAAAAAATCTGACACCAATGTCTCTGCCTCTCCTTTGGGACAAATTTGAATCATTGGCCACAATAAGAAATTGAAATGTAATCGTACAAAACATTATTCAGGGATATACATAGTCAGGTACAAAAACAAGCCTAAATATTGTAATTATAAATAAAAACCAAACAATTAATCCTCAGGTGCATGTTAAAAATACTTATGATCAAAACCATTCATATACATATGCATCATACCAATCATTAAAAGATCAGAAACAATTCAAGGATCATATATGTAGTTTTACATGAGAATAAATGTAGGGCCTCATAATTTGTTTTAGAGATGGAGTACGTGAACCAAAGTACCAACAGCACAACCTATATTGTTTGTGTGCATTGCTGCCTCAGGTTCACCAACCCATCCCTAAAATACGAAACAATCATACATGTCTCCCCTTGAACTCTTTTGGGGCAAATTTCAATCATCGGCCTCAGTGACAAACTAAAATGTAATTCTTATACACTATGAATGCATGGAATAGATAATTTGAATATCATAGTTCTATGAATGTAGAATAAAGATTGCGGCCTCATAAGTTTATTCAGGGACAGCGTGAGTGAACCAAATAACAATTGCACAGCCTGTATTGTTGTTGTACATCACCCCAGGTTCACTAACTCGTCCCTGAAAAATATGACACCAATGTGTCTGCCTCTCTTTTGAGACAAATTTGAATCATTGGCCATAATAAGAAATTGAAATGTAATCGTACAAAACATTATTCAGGGATATACATAGTCAGGTACAAAAACAAGCCTAAATATTGTAATTATAAATAAAAAACCAAACAATTAATCCTCAGGTGCATGTTAAAAATACTTATGATCAAAACCATTCATATACATATGCATCATACCAATCATTAAAAGATCAGAAACAATTCAAGGATCATATATGTAGTTTCACATGAGAATAAATCTAGGGCCTCATAGTTTGTTTTAGAGATGGAGTAGGCAAACCAAAGTACCAACAACACAACCTATATTGTTTGTGTGCATTGCTGCCTCAGGTTCACCAACCCATCCCTAAAACATGAAACAATCATACGTGTCGCCCCTTGAACTCTTTTGGGGCAAATTTCAATCATCAGCCTCGATGACAAACTAAAATGTAATTCTTATACACTATGAATGCATGGAATAGATAATTTGAATATCATAGTTCTATGAATGTAGAATAAAGATTGCGACCTCATAAGTTTATTCAGGGATGACGTGAGTGAACCAAGTAACAATTGCACAACCTGTATTGTTGTTGTACATTGCCCCAGGTTCACTAACTCATCCCTGAAAAAATCTGACACCAATGTGTCTTCCTCTCTTTCGGGGCAAATTTGAATCATTGGCCACAATCAGAAATTGAAATGTAATCGTACAAAACATTATTCATGGATATACATAGTCAGGTACAAAAACAAGCCTAGATATTGTAATTATAAATAAAAAACCAAACAATTAATCCTCAGGTGCATGTTAAAAATACTTATGATCAAAACCATTCATATACATATGCATCATACCAATCATTAAAAGATCAGAAACAATTCAAGGATCATATATGTAGTTTCACATGAGAATAAATCTAGGGCCTCATAATTTGTTTTAGAGATGGAGTGGGCGAACCAAAGTACAAACAACATAACCTATATTGTTTGTGTGCATTGCTGCCTCAGGTTCACCAACCCATCCCTAAAACACGACACCATCATACGTGTCTCCCCTTGAACTCTTTTGGGGCAAATTTCAATCATCGGCCTCGATGACAAACTAAAATGTAATTCTTATATACTATGAATGCATGGAATAGATAATTTGAATATCATAGTTCTATGAATGTAGAATAAATATTGCGGCATCATAAGTTTATTCAGGGACGGCGTGAGTGAACCAAGTAACAATTGCACAGCCTGTATTGTTGTTGTACATCGCCCCAGGTTCACTAACTCGTCCCTGAAAAAATCTGACACCAATGTGTCTGCCTCTCTTTTGGGCCAAATTTGAATCATTGGCCACAATAAGAAATTGAAATGTAATCGTACAAAACATTATTCAGGGATATACATAGTCAGGTACAAAAACAAGCCTAAATATTGTAATTATAAATAAAAAACCAAACAATTAATCCTCAGGTGCATGTTAAAAATACTTATGATCAAAACCATTCATATACATATGCATCATACCAATCATTAAAAGATCAGAAACAATTCAAGGATCATATATGTAGTTCTATATGAGAATAAATCTAAAGCCTCATAATTTGTTTTAGAGATGGAGTAGGCGAACCAAAGTACCAACAGCACAACCTATATTGTTTGTGTGCATTGCTGCCTCAGGTTCACCAACCCATCCCTAAAACACGACACCATCATACGTGTCTCCCCTTGAACTCTTTTGGGGCAAATTTCAATCATCAGCCTCGGTGACAAACTAAAATGTAATTCTTATACACTATGAATGCATGGAATAGATAATTTGAATATCATAGTTCTATGAATGTAGAATAAAGATTGCGACCTCATAAGTTTATTCAGGGATGGCGTGAGTGAACCAAGTAACAATTCCACAGCCTGTATTGTTGTTGTACATTGTCCCAGGTTCACTAACTCATCCCTGAAAAATCTGACACCAATGTGTCTTCCTCTCTTTTGGGGCAAATTTGAATCATTGGCCACAATCAGAAATTGAAATGTAATCGTACAAAACATTATTCGTGAATATACATAGTTAGGTACAAAAACAAGCCTAAATATTGTAATTATACATAAAAAACCAAACAATTAATCTTCAAGTGCATGTTAAAAATACTTATGATCAAAACCATTCATATACATATGCATCATACCAATCATTTAAAGATCAGAAACAATTCAAGGATCATATATGTAGTTCCATATGAGAATAAATCTAGGGCCTCAAAATTTGTTTCAGAGATGGAGTTAGGGAACCAAAGTACCAACAACACAACCTATATTGTATGTGTGCATTGCTGCCTCAGGTTCACCAACCCATCCCTAAAACACGACACCATCATACGTGTCTCCACTTGAACTCTTTTGGGGAAAATTTCAATCATCGGCCTTGGTGACAAACTAAAATGTAATTCTCATACACTATGAATGCATGGAATAGATAATTCAAATATCATAGTTCTATGAATGTAGAATAAAGATTGCAGCCTCATAAGTTTCTACAGAGATGGCGTAAGTTAACCAAGTAACAATTGCACAGCTTATATTGATCTTGTACATGGCCCCAGGTTCGCTCACTCATCCCTGTAAAAATTTGACACCAATGTGTCTACCTCTCTTTGGGACAAATTTGAATCATTGGCCATAATAAGAAATTGAAATGTAATCGTACCAAACAATATTCAGGGATATACAAATGCATCATACAACACATTCATAGATCAGAAACAATACAAATATTATATATTTAGGTTCCATATGAGAGAAAAAATTAGGGCCTCATTTTTTTCAGTGATGGAGTCGGAGAACCAAAATACCAACAACACAACCTATATTGTTTATGTACATTGCTGCCTCAGGGACACTAACCATCCCTAAGAAAACGAGACCATCAGATGCCCTTGCACTATTTTGGGGCAAAATTGAATCATTGGGCTTAGTAAGGAATAGAAATGTAATGTTATAGGCCTGATGTGTATCAAAATCAACACTCAACTAGCAAACTCAACTAGATGGCAGATGAGCAGATTGGGGTTTTGTGACTAGACGGATTGGGGTTTTGTGACTAGATGGCAGATGCATCAATCAACCGATCGAATCATATATATACTACCCTACTTCAAGAGCAAAAGAATATGTACACGATTGAGCAAATCCTATGTATGAACAGTGAAAACTGCGGCTACGACTAGAGAAGCTAGCAATGTAGTACCCCAGACTCCTCATCAGGAACCTCCTCCTCGAACTCATCATTCTCCACGATTGCGTCGAAGATTTCTTGAACGGTGATGGGGTCTTCGATGTAGATCACCGGATTGCCTCCACCTGCCGCCAGCCCCCCATCCAGATTTGCCGCTAGCACCACGATGTTGTCGGCCACCTGCTGCTCGACGGCGACGGCTACTACCAGCTGCTCGGCGGCGATGGCTACCACCTGCTGCTCGGCGGCGACGGCTACCAACTGCTGCTTGGCGGCGACGGCTACCACCTGCTGCTCGGCGGCGACGGCTACTGGCTGGACGGATGAGTTCGCACCCTCGACGGCGCGGTGACGAGCGGCGTTCGTGCCCGAAGAAGACGCCTCCATCTGCTTGGCGACGACCGAGCCATCTGCTGCTTCACCTTCAACTGGCTTCACCTCCAGATCTTCTCCACGCGTACGCTTCATGGCGCACTAAGGGAAGGAGGTAGTGCAAACGAGGGAGATTCGGCGCGTGCGGAAGATGTAGATTGGGGTCTTGGGACTAGACAGACTGGGGGGAAATGACACGAGCTCATGGAAGAAGAAGGTCGACGGGGGTTATAAACACCGGACCGTTCGTAGTCCTCGAGTGGACATGTGTGGTAGGCGGGGGGGGGGCTACCACGATCTCCACCCTTTTTTTGGTTCCCTTTTTTTGAAACAGCCACGTCTCCACTTTAGAGCTGCATTGAAAACACGCTCATGGAAGACCTCGATTCCACTGCATGCAAGTGGCACGGAACTAATTTCTAGCAATGTTAGATCTACTCGAGGGGGGCCCTTGACTCATGGAATTTACTAGTGGTAGGGCCCAGTTGGAAGTGAGATTGAGAGCACTGCGTATAAATGGGATATGTCTGATTAAAATCAAGTCGCAATAAATTGCAGCGTCCCATCGACAACCGTGCACTCGATGACCCTGTTGCCCTGTGCATGAGTTGTAGTAGCAGTAGTAGGCTTTTCAGACTTGATTAAACTTGACATGACCGCTCGACGACTTTTCCGATGGACGGCATCGTGTTCCTTCTTGTAGAAGTATCACGAAGGGAGACGTCCGTGTTGTCTCACGCTGTACTGTGAAGGGCACGAGGTGTGCAACGATCATCGTTGGAACACACAGAATCAACGGTTGGTGCGCACGATCCGTGTGACAACTGTGACAACCAATCAGGGAGTAGCAGACAGGGTGGGCACAGTTTTTGGGCTTCTACGAAAGATAGAGAGGGGGGTGGGCAAAACTAAGTAGTACCACATAAAACCAAGGGCAAAACTGAGTAGTATAAAAATGGAAAGTGTCTTGTACAATGAAATACATCGTGGAATACATCAAATTATGCCAAGATAGATCCACTAGAGTTCATTGGATGTGTGTGTTGGAGATATGCCCAAGAGGCAATAATAAAGTGGTTATTATTATATCTTTATGTTTATGATAAATGTTTACATCCCATGCCATAATTGTATTAACCGGAAACATTAATACTTGTGTGTTTTGTAAACATAAAAGAGTCCCTAGTAAGCCTCTTGTTGAACTAGCTTGTTGATTAATAGATGATCATGGTTTCCTGATCATGGACATTGGATGTCATTAATAACAAGGTTATATCATTAGGAGAATGATGTGATGGACACACACACCCATAGTAAGCGTAGCATAAGATCAAGTCGTTAAGTTCGTATTGCTATAAGCTTTCAAATGCATAGTAACCTAATCCTTCGACCATGAGGTTATGTTAATCACCATCATCGGATGGGTACTTTGATGACATCAAACACCACTTCGTAACTGGGTGGTTATAAAGGTGTCATTGGGTATTCTGAAAGTATGTGTTGAAGCGCATGGACCAAGATTGGGATTTGTCCATCCATATGACGGATAGATATGCTCTGGGCCCTCTCGGTGGAATGTCATCTAGTTAGCTTGCAAGCATGTGACTAGGTCACAAGGGATGACATATCATGGAACGAGTAAAGAGTACTTATCAGTAACGAGGTAGAACTAGGTATGGAGATACCAACGATCAAACCTCGGATAAGTAGAATATCGCGTGACAAAGGGAATTGGTTTCGTATGTTAATGGTTCTATCGATCACGAAGTCATCGATGAGTATGTGGGAGCCGTTATGGATCTCCAGATCCCGCTAATGGTTATTGATCGGAGATATGTCTCCATCATGTCTACATGTTCACGAACCGTAGGGTGACACACTTCAGGTTCGAAGTTGTTTTAAGTAGATATGGAATGTGCATTGGAAACCGAATGTTGTTCGGAGTCTCAGATTGGATCCGGGACATCACGAGAAGATCCGGAATTGTCCGGAGAATGAGATTCATATATTGGGGATCATTTTCTAAGTTAGGAAATGTTCCGGAGTATTTGTATGAGGATTCTAGAAGGTTTCGGAATGTTCCGGAAGGTTCTAGAAGATTTCTTGGAGTTTGCTTGAAAACCAAGAAAGGATCAAGGAATCCTTGTAGGGCAAGACAAGGAGTAGTGGGGGAGGAGGACTCCTCCCCCCTTCCCAATCCGCCGGCCAAGGAGGGAGGGGAGTCCTACTAGGACTCCCCCTCCCATGGTGCCTCCCTCCTTTAAATAGAGGGGTGGGGCGCCACCCCCTTGCTCCCTCCACTCCAAACCCTGGCCGCCGCCTCTCTCCTCCTCCTTCCCTCTGCTTAGGCTTAGGCGAAGCCCTGCAGAATTCTCTACTCCACCACCACCACCACACCGTCGTGCTGCTGGGATTCCGTGGAGAAGATCTACTACCTCCGCTGCTCGCTAGAACAGGGAGAGGAAGGTCTGCTCTGACTCCGCACGTGTGACCGACTACGGAAGCGCTGCCAGAACACGGCGTCGGAAGGATCGTCTACTCGATCTTGAGATCGGCAAGTGATCGACTACATCAACCACGATATCCGATCTCATAACGCTTTCGGGTCTACAAGGGTTAGTACAGATCTATCTCGTTGCACATATCTAATAGATTAGATCTTGGCTTTTATCTAGATTAGATCTGGGTTTTGTTCGTTCTTGTGGTAGAAATTTTTTGTTTTCCATGCTATGAACCCATCAGTGTGTTCTTCTCATAAACCACACTCAGTGTCATTGCATGTCTGTTCTTCTAAACAAACCACATAAGGATGCACCAGTGTCATTGCATGTCTGTTATTTTCATGAACCACATAAGGATGGAACCACCAGTGTCATTGCATGTCTGTTCTTTTCATGAAGCACACCCAGTGTCAGTGCATGTTTGTTCTATTCATGAACCACACCCAGTTTCACTACATGTCTGTTCTTTTCATGAACCACATAAGGATCTACCAGTGTCATTGCATGTCTTTTACTTCCATAAACCACATGTGGATCCACCGGTGTCATTGCATGTGTGTTCTTCTAAACAAACCACATAAGGATCCACCAGTGTCATTGCATGTCTGTTCTTTTCATGAACCACATAAGGATGGGCCCACCAGTTTCACTGCATGTGTGTTCTTTTCATGAACCACACCCAATGTCATTGCATATGTGTTACTTCCATAAACCACATGTGGATCCACCGGTGTCATTGCATGTCTGTTCCTCTAACCAAACCACATAAGGATCCACCAGTGTCATTGCATGTCTGTTCTTCTCATGAACCACATAAGGATGGGCCCACCAATGTCATTGCATGTCTATTCTTTTCATGAACCACACCCAGTGTCAGTGCATTTATGTTCTATTCATGAACCACACAAGGATCTACTAGTGTCATTGCATGTCTTTTACTTCCATAAACCACAAGTGGATCCACCGGTGTCATTGCATGTATGTTCCTCTAAACAAACCACATAAGAATCCACCAGTGTCATTGTGTGTGTTTTCTTCTCATGAACCACATAAGGATCTACTAGTGTCATTGCATGTCTTATCTTTTCATGAACGACACCCAATGTCATTGCATGTGTGTTACTTCCATAAACCACATGTGGATCCACCGGTGTGATTGCAATTCTTTTCCTTCCATAAACCACATAAGGATCCACCAGTGTCATTGCATGTCTCTTCTTTTCATGAACCACTCCTAGTGTTAGTGCATGTCCGTTCTTTTCATGAACCACACCCAGTGTCACTGCATGTCAGTTCTTTTCATGAACCACATAAGGATCTACCAGAGTCATTGGATGTGTGTTCTTCTCATGAACCACACGTGGATCCACCGGTGCATGTCTGTTCCTCTAAACAAACCACATAAGGATCCACCAGTGTCATTGCGTGTGTGTTCTTTTCATGAACCACACCCAGTGTCATTGCATGTGTGTTCTTCTAAACAAACCACATAAGGATCCACCAGTGTCATTGCATGTCTGTTCTTTTCGTGAACCACATAAGGATGGGCCCACCAGTGTCATTGCATGTTTGTTCTTTTCATGAACCACACCCAGTGTCAGTGCATGTCTGTTCTATTCATGAACCACACCCAGTTTCACTACATGTATGTTCTTTTCATGAACCACATAAGGATCTACCAGTGTCATTGCATGTCTTTTACTTCCATAAACCACATGTGGATCTACCGGTGTCATTGCATGTGTGTTCTTCTAAACAAACCACATAAGGATCCACCAGTGTCATTGCCTATCTGTTCTTTTCATGAACCACATAAGGATGGGCCCACCAGTGTCATTGCATGTCTGTTCTTTTCATGAACCACACCCAGTGTGAGTGCATGTCTGTTCTATTCACGAACCACACCCAGTTTCACTGCATGTCTGTTCTTTTCATGAACCACATAAGGATCTACCAGTGTCATTGCATGTCCTTTACTTCCATCAACCACATGTGGATCCACCGGTGTCATTGCACGTATGTTTCTCTAAACAAACCACATAAGGATCCACCAGTGTCATTGCGTGTGTGTTCTTCTCATGAACCACACCCAGTGTCATTGCATGTGTGTTCTTCGAAACAAACCACATAAGGATCCACCAGTGTTATTGTCTGTCTGTTCTTTTCATGAACCACATAAGGATCCACCAGTGTCATTGCATGTCTGTTCTTTTCATGAATCACAGCCAGTGTCATTGCATGTCTTTTAATTCCATAAACCACATATGGATCCACCTTGTGTGATTGCATGTTTGTTCCTATAAACAAACCACATAAGGATCCACCAGTGTCATTGCCTGCGTGTTCTTCTAAACAAACCACATAAGGATCCACCAGTGTCATTGCCTATATGTTCTTTTCCTGAACCACACCCAGTGTTATTGCATGTTTGTTCTTTTCATGAACCACATAAGGATGGGCCCACCAGTGTCATTGCATATCTGTTCTTTTCATGAACCACACCCAGTGTCATTGCATGTGTGTTACTTCCATAAACCACATATGGATCCACCGGGGTGATTGCATGTATGTTCCTTCCATAAACCACATAAGGATCCACCAGTGTCATTGCATGTCTGTTCTTTTCATGGACCATGGCTAGATTCATTGCATGTCTGTTCTTTTCATGAACCTCGGCTAGAGTCATTGCAGGTTTGTTCCTCTAAACAAACCACATAAGGATCCCCCAGTGTCATTGCATGTCTGTTCTTTTCATGAACCACATAAGGATCTACCAGTGCCATTGCATGTCTATTCTTTTCATGAACCACACCTAGTGTCATTGCATGTGTGTTACTTCCATAAACCACATGTGGATCCACCGGTGTCATTGCATGTTTGTTCCTCTAAACAAACCACATAAGGATCTACCAGTGTCATTGCATGTCTGTTCTTTTTATGAACCACATAAGGATGGGCCCACCAGTGTCATTGCATGTCTGTTCTTTTCATGAACCACACCCAGTGTCAGTGCATGTCTGTTATGTTCATGAACCACACCCAGTTTCACTGCATGTCTGTTCATTTCATGAACCACAGAAGGATCTACCAGTGTCATTGCATGTCTTTTACTTCCATAAACCACATGTGGATCCACCGGTGTCATTGCATGTCTGTTCTTCTAAACAAACCACATAAGGACCCACCAGTGTCATTGCATGTCTGTTCTTTTCATGAACCACATAAGGATGGGCCCACCAGTGTCATTGCATGTCTGTTCTTTTCATGAACTACACCCAGTGTCAGTGCATGTCTGTTCTATTCACGAACCACACCCAGTTTCACTGCATGTCTTTTCTTTTCATGAACCTAATAAGGATCTACCAGTGTCATTGCATGTCTTTTACTTCCATAAACCACATGTGGATCCACCGGTGTCATTGCATGTATGTCCTCTAAACAAACCACATAAGGATCCACCAGTGTCATTGCGTGTGTCTTCTTCTCATGAACCAAACCCACTGTCATTGCATGTGTGTTCTTCTAAACAAACCACATAAGGATCCACCAGTGTCATTGCCTGTCTGTTCTTTTCATGAACCACATAAGGATCCACCAGTGTCATTGCATGTCTATTCTTTTCATGAATCACAGCCAGTGTCATTGCATGTCTTTTACTTCCATAAACCACATATGGATCCACCTAGTGTGATTGCATGTTTGTTCCTCTAAACAAACCACATAAGGATCCACAAGTGTCATTGCGTGTCCGTTCATTTCATGAACCGCACCGAGTGTCATTGCATGCGTGTTCTTCTAAACAAACCACATAAGGATCCACCAGTATCATTGCCTATATGTTCTTTTCATGAACCACACCCAGTGTCATTGCATGTGTGTTATTCTAATCAAACCACATAAGTCATTGCATGTCTGTTCTTTTCATGAACTACACGTGGTGTCATTGCATGTATGTTCTTTTCATGAACTATGGCTAGAGTCATTGCATGTCTGTTCCTCTAAACAAACCACATAAGGATCCACCAGTGTCATTGCATGTCTGTTCTTTTCATGAACCACATAAGGATCTACCAGTGTCATTGCATGTCTGTTCTTTTCATGAACCACACCCAGTGTCAGTGCATGTCTATTCTATTCATGAACCACACCCAGTTGCACTGCATGTCTGTTCTTTTCATGAACCACATAAGGATCTAACAGTGTCATTGCATGTATTTTACTTCCATAAACCACATGTGGATCCACCGGTGTCATTGCATGTGTGTTCTTCTAAACAAACCACATAAGGATCCACTAATGTCATTGCCTATCTGTTCTTTTCATGAACCACATAAGGATGGTCCCACCAGTGTCATTGCATGTCTGTTCTTTTCATGAACCACACCCAGTGTTAGTGCATGTCTGTTCTATTCACGAACCTCACCTAGTTTCACTGCATGTCTGTTCTTTTCATGAACCACATATGGATCTACCAGTGTCATTGCATGTCTTTTACTTCCATAAACCACATGTGGATCCACCGGTGTCATTGCATGTCTGTTCCTCTAAACAAACCACATAAGGATCCACCAGTGTCATTGTGTGTGTGTGTTTTTCTCATGAACCACACCTAGTGTCATTGCATGTGTGTTCTTCCAAACAAACCACATAAAGATCCACCAGTGTCATTGCCTGTGTGTTCTTTTCATGAACCAAATAAGGATCCACCAGTGTCATTGCATGTCTGTTCTTTTCATGAACCACACCCAGTGTTAGTGCATGTCTATTCTATTCATGAACCACACCCAGTTTCACTGCATGTCTGTTCTTTTCATGAACCACAGAAGCATCTACCAGTGTCATTGCATGTCTTTTACTTCCATAAACCACATGTGGATCCACCGGTTTCATTGCATGTATGTTCCTCTAAACAAACCACATAAGGATCCACCAGTATCACTGCGTGTGTGTTCCTCTCATGAACCACATAAGGATCTACCAATGTCATTGCATGTCTGTTCTTTTCATGAACCACACCCAGTGTCAGTGCATGTCTGTTCTATTCACGAACCACACCCAGTTTCACTGCATGTTTGTTCTTTTCATGAACCACATAAGGATCTACCAGTGTCATTGCATGTCTTTTACTTCCATAAACCACATGTGGATCCACCGTTGTCATTGCATGTATGTTCCTCTAAACAAACCACATAAGGATCCACCAGTGTCATTGCGTGTGTGTTCTTCTCATTAACCACATCAGTGTCTTTGCATGTGTGTTCTTCTAAACAAACCACATAACGATCCACCAGTGCCATTGTCTGTCTGTTCTTTTCATGAACCACATAAGGATCCACTAGTGTCATTGCATGTCTGTTCTTTTCATGAATCACATCCAGTGTCATTGCCTGTCTTTTGCTTCCATAAACCACGTATAGATCCACCTAGTGTGATTGCATGTCTGTTCCTCTAAACAAACCACATAAGGATCCACCAGTGTCATTGCGTGTCTGTTCTTTTCATGAACCACAACCAGTGTCATTGCATGCGTGTTCTTCTAAACACACCACATAAGGATCCACCAGTGTCATTGCCTATATGTTCTTTTCATGAGCCACACCCAGTGTCATTGCATGTGTGTTATTCTAAACAAACCACATAAGTCATTGCATGTCTGTTCTTTTCATGAACCACACCCGGTGTCATTGCATGTCTGTTCTTTTCATTAACCACGGCTAGAGTCATTGCATGTCTATTCCTCTAAACAAACCACATAAGGATCCACCAGTGTAATTGCATGTCTGTTCTTCTCATGAACCACATAAGGATGTGCCCACCCGTGTCATTGCATGTCTGTTCTTTTCATGAACCACACCCAGGGTTAGTGCATGTCTGTTCTATTCACGAACCACACCCAGTTCCACTGCATGTCTATTCTTTTCATGAACCACATAAGTATCTACCAGTGTCATTGCATGTCTTTTACTTCCATAAACCACATGTGGATCAACCGGTGTAAATGCATGTCCGTTCCTCTAAACAAACCACATAAGGATCCACCAGTGTCATTGCGTGTGTGTTCTTCTCATGAACCACACCCAGTGTCATTGCATATGTGTTCTTCTAAACAAACCACATAAGGATCCACCAGTGCCATTGCCTGTCTGTTCTTTTCATGAACCACATAAGGATCCACCAGTGTCATTGCATGTCTGTTCTTTTCATGAATCACATCCAGTGTCATTGCCTGTCTTTTGCTTCCATAAACCACGTATAGATCCACCTAGTGTGATTGCATGTCTGTTCCTCTAAACAAACCACATAAGGATCCACCAGTGTCATTGCGTGTCTGTTCTTTTCATGAACCACAACCAGTGTCATTGCATGTGTGTTCTTCGAAACAAACCACATAAGGATCCACCAGTGTTATTGTCTGTCTGTTCTTTTCATGAACCACATAAGGATCCACCAGTGTCATTGCATGTCTGTTCTTTTCATGAATCACAGCCAGTGTCATTGCATGTCTTTTACTTCCATAAACCACATATGGATCCACCTAGTGTGATTGCATGTTTGTTCCTATAAACAAACCACATAAGGATCCACCAGTGTCATTGCCTGCGTGTTCTTCTAAACAAACCACATAAGGATCCACCAGTGTCATTGCCTATATGTTCTTTTCATGAACCACACCCAGTGTTATTGCATGTTTGTTCTTTTCATGAACCACATAAGGATGGGCCCACCAGTGTCATTGCATGTCTGTTCTTTTCATGAACCACACCCAGTGTCATTGCATGTGTGTTACTTCCATAAACCACATATGGATCCACCGGTGTGATTGCATGTATGTTCCTTCCATAAACCACATAAGGATCCACCAGTGTCATTGCATGTCTGTTCTTTTCATGGACCATGGCTAGATTCATTGCATGTCTGTTCTTTTCATGAACCTCGGCTAGAGTCATTGCAGGTTTGTTCCTCTAAACAAACCACATAAGGATCCCCCAGTGTGATTGCATGTCTGTTCTTTTCATGAACCACATAACGATCTACCAGTGCCATTGCATGTCTATTCTTTTCATGAACCACACCTAGTGTCATTGCATGTGTGTTACTTCCATAACCCACATGTGGATCCACCGGTGTCATTGCATGTTTGTTCCTCTAAACAAACCACATAAGGATCTACCAGTGTCATTGCATGTCTGTTCTTTTTATGAACCACATAAGGATGGGCCCACCAGTGTCATTGCATGTCTGTTCTTTTCATGAACCACACCCAGTGTCAGTGCATGTCTGTTATGTTCATGAACCACACCCAATTTCACTGCATGTCTGTTCATTTCATGAACCACAGAAGGATCTACCAGTGTCATTGCATGTCTTTTACTTCCATAAACCACATGTGGATCCACCGGTGTCATTGCATGTCTGTTCTTCTAAACAAACCACATAAGGATCCACCAGTGTCATTGCATGTCTGTTCTTTTCATGAACCACATAAGGATGGGCCCACCAGTGTCATTGCATGTCTGTTCTTTTCATGAACTACACCCAGTGTCAGTGCATGTCTGTTCTATTCACGAACCACACCCAGTTTCACTGCATGTCTTTTCTTTTCATGAACCTAATAAGGATCTACCAGTGTCATTGCATGTCTTTTACTTCCATAAACCACATGTGGATCCACCGGTGTCATTGCATGTATGTCCTCTAAACAAACCACATAAGGATCCACCAGTGTCATTGCGTGTGTCTTCTTCTCATGAACCACACCCACTGTCATTGCATGTGTGTTCTTCTAAACAAACCACATAAGGATCCACCAGTGTCATTGCCTGTCTGTTCTTTTCATGAACCACATAAGGATCCACCAGTGTCATTGCATGTCTGTTCTTTTCATGAATCACAGCCAGTGTCATTGCATGTCTTTTACTTCCATAAACCACATATGGATCCACCTAGTGTGATTGCATGTCTGTTCCTCTAAACAAACCACATAAGGATCCACAAGTGTCATTGCGTGTCCGTTCATTTCATGAACCGCACCGAGTGTCATTGCATGCGTGTTCTTCTAAACAAACCACATAAGGATCCACCAGTATCATTGCCTATATGTTCTTTTCATGAACCACACCCAGTGTCATTGCATGTGTGTTATTCTAATCAAACCACATAAGTCATTGCATGTGTGTTCTTTTCATGAACCACACCCGGTATCATTGCATGTCTGTTCTTTTCATGAACCACGGCTAGAGTCATTGCATGTCTGTTCCTCTAAACAAACCACACAAGGATCCACCAGTGTCATTGCATGTCTGTTCTTTTCATGAACCACATAAGGATCTACCAGTGTCATTGCATGTCTATTCTTTTCATGAACCACACCCAGTGTCATTGCATGTGTGTTACTTCCATAAACCACATGTGGATCCACCGGTGTCATTGCATGTCTGTTCCTCTAAACAAACCACATAAGGATCCACCCGTGTCACTACATGTCTGTTCTTCTCATGAACCACATAAGGATGGGCCCACCAGTGTCATTGCATGTCTGTTCTTTGCATTAACCACACCCAGTGTCAGTGCATGTCTATTCTATTCATGAACCACACCCAGTTTCACTGCATGTCTGTTCTTTTCATGAACCATAGAAGGATCTACCAGTGTCATTGCATGTCTTTTACTTCCATAAACCACATGTGGATCCACTGGTGTCATTGAATGTGTGTTCCTCTAAACAAACCACATAAGGATCCACCAGTGTCATTGCGTGTGTGTTCTTTTCATGAACCACGGCTAGAGTCATTGCATGTATGTTCTTTTCATGAACCACGGCTAGAGTCATTGCATGTCTGTTCCTCTAAACAAACCACATAAGGATCCACCAGTGTCATTGCATTAACGTTCTTTTCATGATCCACATAAGGATCTACCAGTGTCATTGCATGTCTCTTCTTTTCATGAACCACACCCAGTGTCATTGCATGTGTGTTACTTCCATAAACCACATGTGGATCCACCGGTGTCATTGCATGTCTGTTCCTCTAAACAAACCACATAAGGATCCACCAGTGTCATTGCATGTCTGTTCTTCTCATGAACCACATAAGGATGGGCCCACCAGTGTCATTGCATGTCCGTTCTTTTCATGAACGACACCCAGTGTCAGTGCATGTATGTTCTATTCATGAACCACATAAGGATCTACTAGTGTCATTGCATGTCTTTTACTTCCATAAACCACATGTGGATCCACTGGTGTCATTGCATGTCTGTTCCTCTAAACAAACGACATAAGGATCCACCAGTGTCATTGCGTGTGTGTTCTTCTCATGAACCACATAAGGATCCACCAGTGTCATTGCATGTATGTTCTTTTCATGAACCACACCCAGCGTCATTGCATGTCTATTACTTCCATAAACCACATGTGGATCCACCGGTGTGATTGCAATGTTGTTCCTTCCATAAACCACATAAGGATCCACCAGTGTCATTGCCTGTCTGTTCTTTTCATGAACCACTCCTAGTGTTAGTGCATATCTGTTCTTTTCATGAACCACACCCAGTGTCACTGCATGTCAGTTCTTTTCATGAACCACATAAGGATCTACCTGAGTCATTGGATGTGTGTTCTTCTCATGAACCACACATGGATCCACCGGTGTCATTGCATGTCTGTTCCTCTAAACAAACCACATAAGGATCCACCAGTGTCATTGCGTGTGTGTTCTTTTCATGAACCACACCCAGTGTCATTGCATGTGTGTTCTTCCAAACAAACCACATAAGGATCCACCAGTGTCATTGCATGTCTGTTCTTTTCATGAACCACATAAGGATGGGCCCACCAGTGTCATTGCATTTCTATTCTTTTCATGAACCACACCCAGTGTGAGTGCATGTCTGTTCTATTCATGAACCACATCTAGTTTCACTGCATGTCTGTTCTTTTCATGAACCACAAAAGGATATACCAGTGTCATTGCATGTCTTTTACTTCCATAAACCACATGTGGATCCACCGATGTCATTGCATGTGTGTTCTTCTAAACAAACCACATAAGGATCCACCTGTGTCATTGCCTATCTGTTCTTTTCATGAACCACATAAGGATGGGCCCACCAATGTCATTGCATGTTTGTTCTTTTCATGAACCACACCCAGTTTTAGTGCATGTCTCTTCTATTCACGAACCACACCCAGTTTCACTGCATGTCTATTCTTTTCATGAACCATATAAGGATCTACCAGTGTCATTGCATGTCTTTTACTTCCATAAACCACATGTGGATCCACCGGTGTCATTGCATGTCTGTTCATCTAAACAAACCACATAAGGATCCACCAGTGTCATTGCATGTGTGTTCTTCTCATGAACCACACCAAGTGTCATTGCATGTCTGTTCTTCTAAACAAACCACATAAGGATCCACTAGTGTCATTGCCTATTTGTTCTTTTCATGAACCACATAAGGATCCACCAGTGTCATTGCATGTTTGTTCTTTTCATGAATCACAGCCATTGTCATTGCATGTCCTTTACTTCCATAAACCACATATGGATCCACCTAGTGTGATTGCATGTCTGTTCCTATAAACAAACCACATAAGGATCCACCAGTTTCATTGTGTGTCTGTTCTTTTCATGAACCACACCTAGTATCATTGCATGCGTGTTCTTCTAAACAAACCACATAAGGATCCACCAGTGTCATTGCCTATATGTTCTTTTCATGAACCACACCCAGTGTCATTGCATGTCTGTTCTTTTCATGAACCACATAAGGATGGGCCCACCAGTGTCATTGGATGTCTGTTCTATTCATGAACCACACCCAGTGTCATTGCATGTGTGTTACTTCCATAAACCACATATGAATCCACCGGTGTGATTCCATGTTTGTTCCTTCCATAAGCCACATAAGGATCCACCAGTGTCATTGCATGTCTGTTCTTTTCATGAACCACGGCTAGAGTCATTGCATGTCTTTTCTTTTCATGAACCACGGCTAGAGTCATTGCATGTCTGTTCCTCTAAACAAACCACGTAAGGATCCACCAGTGTCATTGCATGTCTGTTCTTTTCATGAACCACATAAGGATCTACCAGTGTTATTACATGTCTATTCTTTTCATGAACCACACCTAGTGTGATTGCATGTGTGTTACTTCCATAAACCACATGTGGATCCATCGGTGTCATTGCATGTCTGTTCCTCTAAACAAACCACATAAGGATCCACCAGTGTCACTGCATGTTTGTTCTTCTCATGAACCACATAAGGATGGGCCCACCAGTGTCATTGCATAGCTGTTCTTTTCATGAACCATCCAAAGTGTCAGTGCATGTTTATTCTATTCATGAACCACACTCAGTTTCACTGCATGTCTGTTCTTTTCATGAACCACAAAAGGATCTACTAGTGTCATTGCATCTCTTTTACTTCCATAAACCACATGTGGATCCACCGGTGTCATTGCATGTCTGTTCCTCTAAACAAACCACATAAGGATCCACCAGTGTCATTGCGTGTGTGTTCTACTCATGAACCACATAAGGATCTACAAGTGTCATTGCATGTCTGTTCTTTTCATGAACCACACCCAGTGTCATTGCACGTGTGTTACTTCCATAAACCACATGTGGATCCACCGGTGTGATTGCATGTCTGTTCCTTCCATAATCCACATAAGGATCCACCAGTGTCATTGCATGTCTGTTATTTTCATGAACCACGGCTAGAGTCATTGCATGTCTGTTCTTTTCATGAACCACGGCTAGAGTCATTGCATGTCTATTCCTCTAAACAAACCACATAATGATCCACCAGTGTCATTGCATGTCTATTCTTTTCATGAACCACATAAGGATCTACCAATGTAATTGCATGTATGTTCTTTTCATGAACCACACCCAGTGTCATCGCATGTGTGTTACTTCCATAAACCACATGTGGATCCACCGGTGTCATTGGATGTCTGTTCCTCTAAACAAACCACATAAGGATCCACCAGTGTCATTGCCTGTCTGTTCTTCTCATGAACCACATAAGGATGGGCCCACCAGTGTCATTGCATGTCTGTTCTTTTCATGAACCACAGCTAGTGTCAGTACATGTCTGTTCTATTCATGAACCACATAAGGATCTACCAGTGTCATTGCATGTCCTTTACTTCCATAAACCACATGTGGATCCATCGGTGTCATTGCATGTCTGTTCCTCTAAACAAACCATATAAGGATCCACCAGTGTCATTGCGTGTGTGTTCTTGTCATGAACCACATAAGGATCTACCAATGTCATTGCATGTCTGTTCTTTTCATGAACCACACCCAATGTCATTGCATGTGTGTTACTTCCATAAACCACATGTGGATCCACCGGTGTGATTGCATGTGTGTTCCTTCCATAAACCACATAAGGATCCACCAGTGTCATTGCATGTCTATTCTTTTCATGAACCACTCCTAGTATTAGTGCATGTCTGTTCTTTTCATGAACCACACCCAGTGTCACTGCATGTCAGTTCTTTTCATGAACCACATAAGGATCTACCAGTCATTGGATGTGTGTTCTTCTCATGAACCACACGTGGATCCACCGGTGTCATTGCATGTCTGTTCCTCTAAACAAACAACATAAGGATCCACCAGTGTCATTGCATGTGTGTTCTTTTCATGAACCACACCTAGTGTCAGTGCATGTATGTTCTTCTAAACAAACCACATAAGGATCCACCAGTGTCATTGCATGTCTGTTCTTTTCATGAACCACATAAGGATGGGCCCACTGGTGTCATAGCATGTCTGTTCTTTTCATGAACCACACCCAGTGTCAGTGCATGTCTGTTCTATTCATGAACCACACCCAGTTTCACTGCATGTCTGTTCTTATCATGAACCACATAAGGATCTACCAGTGTCATTGCATGTCTTTTA
Source organism: Avena sativa (assembly GCA_916181665.1). Taxonomy (NCBI): domain Eukaryota; kingdom Viridiplantae; phylum Streptophyta; class Magnoliopsida; order Poales; family Poaceae; genus Avena; species Avena sativa. The sequence goes on from OV702292.1 coordinate 221,824,291, forward strand.
CTTCCATAAACCACATGTGGATCCACCGGTGTCATTTCATGTGTGTTCTTCTAAACAAACCACATAAGGATCCACCAGTGTCATTGCATGTCTGTTCTTTTCATGAACCACATAAGGATGGGCCCACCAGTGTCATTGCATGTCTGTTCTTTTCATGAACCACACCCAGAGTTAGTGCATGTCTGTTCTATTCACGAACCACACCCAGTTTCACTGCATGTCTGTTCTTTTCATGAACCACATAAGGATGTACCAGTGTCATTGCATGTCTTTTACTTCCATAAACCACATGTGGATCCACCGGTGTCATTGCATGTCTGTTCCTCTAAACAAACCACATAAGGATCCACCAGTGTCATTGCGTGTGTGTTCTTCTCATGAACCACACCCAGTGTCATTGCATGTGTGTTCTTCTAAACAAACCATAGAAGGATCCACCAGTGTCATTGCCTGTCTATTCTTTTCATGAACTACATAAGGATCCACCAGTGCCATTGCATGTCTGTTCTTTTCATGAATCACAGCCAGTGTCATTGCATGTCTGTTCTTTTCATAAACCACACCAAGTGTCATTGCATGGGTAGCCGTTAGACCGAGTCTTTTAGAAGGCATGCCCTAACACAGTTGTTCTGCTTGACGATTGTTACATACCGTTCGATTGGGGTGCTTAGACGATTGGGATGGTCTTCATGAGAGCGATCCTAGAGTAGGCTGTTCTGCGGCATGATTGGGCACGCTTGCTTTGGACAAACTGGCAACACCGGGCGCTCCCCTGTTTCGAGTGTCACGTCTCACGAGTTCAGTGGGCCACATCCCAGTGTCACGTCCCCATTACTTCTCTTCCGCCCCGTACTTCTCTTCCTTACCCTTAAAGCCACTTTCCTCACTTCACTCCCATCCCGCCGTAGCCGCTAGCTGACGGCGCCTCCATCCCAATCCCCTCTCCGGCAGCCACCCCCCACCCCTCTCGCCATAGGTTCAAGGGGAGACGGCGAGGAAACGCGTCGTGATGACAGGGACGGTGATTTCGATGTGAGTCGTCTCATCTCTATTTCTATCATCTGAGGCCTGTTATCTATTTTTTGAGCTAGATCTAATCTATTTACTCATGCGCGTATGATGTGTTAGGCCAACCAGACGATGTATGACTCCGACTATCACGGTTTAGAGGATGACGATAGTCCTCTGGTATGTAAACATGGATATGTGCCCGCTAAATTTGTAGCCTTCGAAGGACGAAACGCAAGCAGGAGGTTTCTACGGTGTCAAGGACATCGTGCAATTATGCAAGGAGGAAGTTGCGGTGTTGTCAAATGGGTAGATCCAGAGTGGCCCAAATCGATGCCGAAAACGCTGGACAAACTATGGGAAATGACTGTCGAGTTGAAAGAATCCGTATTTAGCTCACTTCTTGACAATGTTGAGATGAATCTATGGGAACCAGTTGACACGACCAAGCATAAGCGAGATATCAGGTGGGTGCAAGAAAAGATTATCAAAGTCGAGAAGGAGAGGGACGCGGCGTTGGCCCTGAAGGCTAAAGCAGAGCAAGAACTGACTCAAGCAAGGAACGATCTCCACTAGGCCAAAGTCCTGCAGTACAAAACTACGAGTATTGACAAGTGCATGAGGAAAAATGCAGAGAAACAATTGAAGTTGTGCAAGGAAGATGCTAAAAGGAAGGAGCAGACAATTCGATCCTTGCTCTCGTAGGAAGTTGCACATCGGGCCAAGATTAGGAAGATCAAGGAGATGTGTGATAACTAGTTCTATTTAGCTTAAGCTCCATGCCTTTTTAAGTTGTAATATTTGTACTTGTTGACCTAGCGGTCTGAAGTATTGGTCCCGGATTCCAGGGAGGAAAAAAATTGCTCTAACCCCGCATTAATTTGTGGAAGAATTTGTGATTTAGATCAATTTCTGCCTCGATTTAGATCTCTGTCCCGGATTGGGAACGTAACCATGGACCAAAGACACCTTTTCTACTAGTGTATTCTGACACTGATGGTTTGTTTAAACGTAATCTACGTGGATTGTGCCGCATGCAAATGGCACAACCACAATTTATAAAGTGGAAGCACGTACACTCGGTTACTGTAGATCCGGGAGCTTCACCAGATGCAGGGGATGCAGGAGCAGAGAGGAAGTGAGATAGACGGGCTCAAGATTAGGCCAGAAAGTGGTACCCATTTCCTCCTCATCTGGGCATTATCGGTGAGAACATTACTGTTTATGTTGCCACGTCGTTGTGCAGCATCTGAAATAAGTTGCTGTTTTGTAGAGTGTGGCAGCTTAAATAATTTATTTATGTGCCACTTACATTCCGTCGTATTTGGAGACCTCCTGCCCCTCACCAATCGTGGAACCGGTGGATCATTGTTTTCAGATAGCAGTGGCACAATCACAATTTCGGATTCAACTACCGACTCGGCATTTCCAAACCCTAAGTCGCGGTACATTTTACTCAGAGAACGTGGGTAGATTGTTTCGCCCAGCAACATGCCACACACAGAGCAATCATAATTTAACAGAATTACATATATAGGTTCAAGTTCAACACATTACTATGCATCTTCATTGCCAGCAGCCTTCTTCTGCAGCCTGGGTGCCAAGCCTTCACGTCCAATGTCTTCTTCATTTCCTACCTTCTTCCTCTTCCTCGGTGCCAATTTTCTTAGCTTCACGTACTCTGCATCGCCGGGACAATGGGCACCAGAATCGTGTCCAGCATCATCTTTCCACTCGTTTTTAATTTCTTCGGGCAGCAAAATGACTAACCTGATAGTCATGTTTCTAACCTTGCGGCGCTTCCTGTCAAAGAAACAAGATTGTTGCATAACTGCCCAATATCTACAGAGTAAATAAAACAAAAATTACAATTCAGCACAAACATGCGAACCCCAAGCGACCTTTGCTTACCAGGAGCTAATTGCGTTCGAGCAACCACCCTGTCCAAGAATAGAAGGGCGACTCCCAGTTGCATCAGCTTCCACATCCAGTACATCACAATTCAGCTCAAACATGCAATCCGAAGCATACGTTTTCATCAACCCAATTAGCTGACTGTCACACGATATAGGAACATGGATGCCACGTTCATCCATGAAGCTGAACTTTGCAGTCTGCTTCAGCCATACTTCAACATGATTACGCAGAGCAGCAACCATACCAGATATAGTGCAGATCTGTGCATGCGCTTCTTCCATCGTGAAACAATGGTGTCCATACCTGTTGCCCTTAGAGTCGTACATATAGAGGACTACAATAACCAGGTAAGGGGGGTCCGCACAGATCCCACTTGACACAAAACTGTGGACAAAATATGTTTGTTAGTGATGGGCTAACAAACAATTTGAGGTTCAGTAGCCAGCTAGCAGTTGTAAATAGTGCGAATAGCAAAGAGAAGGGTAGATCACCCGCTTGTAGACAAAACTTCTTCTTTCTTGATAGTAGGATCTGCCATCCTCCGAGCTGCTCGGCCCGTCGGCGGCGGAGGCGGGCTAGAGCCTCGCAACAGCGGCTATGGCATGCGCCATTGGAGCTCGGTATCAGCGACTGGGCGCAGCAACTTGGCCCCGGAAGTCAAATGTCCGAAGGGATCGTCCTGCCTGGAGGGTGGATTCCGACGCCGCCGGTGCTAGGGGAAAGCTAGGAATGGATTTGTGAAATTGGTCAACGCATCCAATCCACTTAGCTGCTCGATTTTCCTAAGAGGTTGCCGCGTTGGCGCCCGCGTCACGGACAGATGACCGACATGTGGGTCCCGACCGTCTACTTCATGGGGCGGTTTAACAGAATGTTTCTATTTGGCAGGGGTGAGATGAGTTTGCCTCGAAATGGCCCCTCTTAGTAGTTGGCGGCCCAACTTTTCCAAACGCGGTAATTTCAGGCAACTTAGGTACCGTCATGCGCCGGCCTGCCAACTTTGGTACCGCAGACGAACAAGCCCCTCCACTCGAGTCTTCAGTGCCGTGATGGTCATCGAACGACCGGAGGAGGGCAAGGAGCGCCTCATACAGCGCCCTATCTAGTACATCAGCGAAGTCCTAACAGATTCACGATAGCGCTACCCACAGTACCAGAAACTGGTGTACGCGGTATTCCGAGCTCAGCGGTGACTCCCACACTATTTCCAAGAGCACCCGATCACGGTGGTCTCCTCCGCACCTCTACAGGACATAATACGCAACCGCGAGGCGACCGGGCGAGTCGGCAAGTGGGCCATCGAAATCGGCATCCACAACATCAAATACAAGCCCTACAAAGCGATCAAGTCACAAGCCCTAGCTGATTTCCTCGCAGATTAGGAAGAAGCACAGCACGGAGAAGCTCCCGTACCTCCACTACTAGTCGCTCCATTTTGACGGCTCCAAGAACGCCGACGGCGCTGGGGCAGGGGTCATATTGACCTCTCCCAAAGGATACAAGCTCCCTACGTGCTCCACCTCAACTTCAAGCCTTGCACCAACAACATGGCAGAATATGAGGCCCTCCTTCACGGCATGAGAGCCGCTAAGGAGATGAACGTCAACCTCTTATGATGCTATGGCGACTCTGACCTAGTCGCCGGCCAGGTCGCCGGGACATGCGACGCCGTCTCTCCAACAATGATCGCGTACCGACAAGCGGTAGACCAGCTGGGAGGGCACTTTGACGGCTATTCCGTCGAGTGGATTGACAGACACAAGAACAAGGAGGCAGACGCCCTTTCCCGCATCGGGTCGGCCCGACAAGCGCTACCAGTAGGTGTCTTCCTCGACATCATCCACAAACCTTCGGTCAGCCCACCAAAGGAGATCGACGTTGGGATACCGCTGCAACCAGAGCTGGCCCTAGTCGCCATGGTTGTGGAGCCTAGCGACTAGACAGCTCCATGTAACACCCTCGAATCGGCCCTATGCAAGTTTTAGCCCTTTCCGCCAAACCCGCATAGAAACGATTCAAGGACGCCCACCAGGCACTTTCGTGTGGGTGGAAAACAAAGTAATAACATTACACAACAGTCCTCGATGGGACCCATAGAACAGATATATATACAACAGCGACTCAACGAGTCAAGAATACAGATATACAATACAAAGATCCAAATCACCATGAAAATGATAGAGCGTCCGACTACGGACAAGATGCAAATGGGGCTAAGAGCCCTGAAGAATAACCAATGGCGTCCATAACCCTGCCCAGGCCAAGCCGGAAGGGTAACCCTACTAACGACGACGATCTCAAACCCGCTAAAACAAAAGGGGGCCGACAAAGGGCAAAGGAAAAAGAGGAGCGTCAGTACTAAGGCCAGTACATGGCGAGGCTAGAATTCGGCGGCTCTCGCCTACATAGATATGGTGGGCTGGAGCGGCAGCGCAGCGGCACTAAACAACCTATAGAGACTTGAGACAACTGGCGATTATCAGAGAGGGGTAAGAAAGACCTATTCGGATCCAACCTGAAGCTAACACCAAACAAACCCATCCTGGTATTTCCCCCTCGAGACCAAACGAGGAAGTCGGACCAAGGAACTCACACAGTTGGCCATTTTACTCATTCCATTATAGTTGCAGCAATTACTAATCATATATAGATAGCATGAGTCATCCTGAAGCATAAGTAGTGGGCAGTTTTAGTTACCATTCCGTTGTAGTTGGAACATTTACTAGTCAGATATAATTGTTCTGAGGAATCCCAAAACCCAGCAGTTGTTGGCACTTTTATCACATTCCATTGGAGTTGCAATACTTACTAGGCAGGTATAGTATGACACAGATCCCCACAGATCCACCAGTTGTTGGCATTTTTAATATCCATTCCGTTATAGTTGAATCTGATTACTAGTCATATATTAAGTCAAGTTTATAGCACTACTTTAGTTATGCTTGTCTATGATCGGGATACTGTGCTCCAAGTCGTCCATAACCGCGGACACGGCTTTCAGAAAGTTTTACCCTGCAGGGGTACACAAATAGCAACACACACTCGATCAACCTCGGAAAAACCAACTCAAAACCCAACAAGGCATTCACGACAAAGCGATCATAGGATTCATAAAATATTTCAGGGGGCCACCCCACTAAGCTACCCGCAACGAAGTTGGCCGGCACCGGAATGGACCCAGGGTTTGCGTCAATGGTTGTAAACGACTGGGAACCCGTAAGTGTGACTGGGCTTGTCGATACCGCGAAAACATTCCGCATCCAAAATAGTACAGGTGCTCCACGCACAATCTTAAATAAAGCAGTAAAGCATGGCATAAGTACAGGATAGTAATAAAGCCCCAAACTACTTGTGGCCCCAAGAAATAGAAATGAATCAAGCTCTGGCTCAGGGGGTCCATAAGGCCTCCCGGATGTGGATAGTGCGAAAAATCAAGGAACAGGTATCAAGTACTTGGGGTCCTATAGGACACAAGTGAGCCTGGAAGAACCAAATAACATCTATTGCCCACCGATGCCTCTACATTAGTTATATCTAGCATTTTAATAGTTGTAATTAAAGACATGATCATATCCACCAGTAAGCATCTCCACCAATAAGCATATGCCAGCATTTCAACAACTGTGGTACTTGACAACACGAGATCGCACCTGAGCAAGCAACTACGACTCGCAAGGCCAGCTATCTACCAAACACGGGTAATAGGAGGTGTCCAAGGCAATATAGAGGCTGCACGGGATATAACTGTTGCACGGAAACTAAAGCATCACGACACGGATAGCAATAGATCAACAGGAGGAAATAAAGACTATAAATGCAAAATAGGTAGAAAGAGGGAGAATGCTCGCCTGGGAAACACTGCCGACGGATCATATCCGGAGAACTTGTCGATACTCACATCAACTCAACGGCCAAATCCGCAAAAAAGCAACACTAGAAGAAACACCAGATGCACTATTTAATACTACGGCAAAAGATCCGGCATGATTATGATATGATGCAGATGCGATGCAATTAGGCAGTATTAAGCGGAACTTGGGTCCCGACAATTAATTAGGCGATTCAAGTTATTTAGAAACCCCGCAATTTAAATGTTGTATTAACAGGGCGAATCATGGCATCGGTTCGCTACACAAATTTAAATGGAGTCCGGAATAAGACAAAGGTATCCCGCATATAGACTCCATATTTAATTATGAGGTGAATCGGCATAATGCCCTCAAACCACAGACAGGTATGCATGCATGGACTATTTAATATGCGTCAGTTGATAATGCCATATTATAAAAATAGGGGCTTAGGGTCGCACATCTGGGTTCGGAAGATCTTGGGTCTAGGGGTTCGGGTCTGGGTCTCAGGGTTCAACGGGGGAACGGTTCGACGGGGATCGGTCTCGGACAACGGAAGGAGATCTTGGCGTTCCGGGAAGAAGGACTTGGTTTGGCGTCGGGGCGCATCGGATTCGGGATGAAGAACTTGGCGTCCTTGTTGAAGCTCTCGAGTGATGGTGTCGGTCTTGGGTTCGGCACCGGAAGATCTTGTCGATTGTTGTTGGCAATCTTGGTTTGGGGTCGGAGGATCATCGGATCCGCCCTGGTCGGTGTCGATCTTGTCATCGCGAAGATCTTGTCATGTCCACACTATCGAGTCGGTCTTGGCGTGCGGGATGCAGAACTTGGCGTTCTGTGAAGAAGACCTTGTCGATCCATGGGTTCGGTCTTTGGATCGAGGCTTTGCCTTCGGGAACGGGGTCTTCGGGTTCCGAGAAGATCTTGTCGTACCGGCGTCACCAAATTCTTGAAGGAGGCCTTGGCGTCTTCGAGGTTCCACCTTCAGATTCCGGGACGGAGCACTTGAGTTCCGACCATTGTCGGTGGCGAACTTGGGCGTCTAGGTACTCCCATCTTATCGGAGTCTTGATGACCTTGTACAAGAATCTCCTCCTGCCTTTGCAACATCAACACGGCACGACAACGAGCCACATCTTAACATCACCAACACCTCCACACCACACTTTCTCCACATCCAAAGACACTACAGGGAACACATAGGGCCTCGGAGAGGCACTGGCGTGGGGTCACAGGGCCGGGAGGTTGCAGCGATGCAAGACGGCCGTGGATCGGCCTCAGCGGTGAGCAGAGGTCGCAGCGACGCGGTGGCTCGAGCAAGGTGGCCAGGGCGACGACGTGACCTGCAGAGGAACGAGGCGATGGAGGGCTCGGGACGCAGCGAGGCAGAGGACGGCGCCAAGGATGCACCAAGAGGCGGCCTGGTGCTACGGAGAGGGAGACCCGAGCGGGGTCGGGGCGGAGTGGAGCTCCAGGCGGAGAGGAGAGGGAGGCCAGGCGCGAGGAGGTTGCGGCACGCGGGGTGGGGGTCGCCGGAGATGATGCGACGGCGGTCGCGTGGTCGGAGACAGCGAGACGAGGAGGCGCGGCGAGCAGAGGGAGGCGCCGGCGGCTCGGGGAGAGGCCTGGTGGCGGCGGAATGGAGGCAGGGAGAGGAGGCCGAGGTTGACCGCGGCGCGGTGGCGGTCGTGCTCCAAGGAACGGGGACGGGAGGCGGCGGCGAGCTGCAGGTCGGCGGCACTCACGGTGGGGCGAGGTTGGGCGGCGGAGATCCAGGCAGTGAGGAGGGGTATGGTGGGCCGGCGGCAGCACGGAGCTTGGTGGCGGAGATCGAGGCGAGGACGTGGGAGGTGGGGAAGGATCGAGGAGAGGCGGGGTTGGGCCCAGGGGCGACGCGGTCGGGTGGCAGGTGGGGCCTGGGGCTGCGGTTGGTGGGAGGGTGCATGCGTTGGTTCTGGGTGTAGGCGGGTGGAGGCGTGTCGGGGTGGGGTGGCAGGTGCGGGGCATGTGGTTGGGCGGTGGTTGTGGGGCTTGGGGCTAGGGGTGATGTGGCGCGATGGGATAGGGCAGGGTGAGGTGGAGGGGGCGACCAGGTGGAGTGGCTACGCGGAAAGAGAGGCAAGGAGAGGCGGGAAAAGGCAGGTGGGTGGCGGCTGAAAAAGGAGAGAGGGAGGGAGAAAAGAGGGGTAGGTGGATAGGGTTTTTGTCTGGTTTTTAACTGGGTCGGGGTAGTAGGCTGTTGGCTTGCAGGGCTATTGGCCTGGCAGGCTGGCAGCCTCCCCCGGTAAAACTTTTTATTTGAAAGATTTTTATTTTTAAAATAATTTGTAAAAGTTTTTAGGCAAATAAAAGATCCGGACAAGACCAGGGGTTTTATGGTTTGAATAAAAGACGGGGCGTTTAGAAAACAAAAATAGGCTTTTCGAAAATAGTTTTAGACAAACAGATGCATGATGATGACGATGCTCAAATGCAATGTGGCATGATGACATGAGCATGCGGTCATGATGATGCAATGCACAAAACACAGCGATTTTCTAGTAGTGGTTTTAGCGGGATGCCTCAATTCGACACCACTAACAATGGATCTCGCCCTCGAGATCCGCCTCGTGGTACCGGGAAGAAGGTCGGCGATATAAATCTTCTCGCTTTGTGTAGATCTTCGCGACACCACTAACAAGAGGTTGTTGTCCGTGATCGTCGAGAGAACACTCCGGGAAACAAAGGACGAAGGTAAAGGTATCCACAAATAAAGCCACCTCTAACTTTGATAAAAAGAGAGAAACGACGCATTCTCATCCACTTCAATGTACGAGAGCAAATAGATTGAGTAGTCGGCATGGGGGCCAATCCATCACGCACCCAAACTATTACTCCGCACAATCAGTAGAAAAGCGTCCAACCATTCTCAGAATCAGACTGAAGATCTCGACAATCGAGGTTCGGAACAAAGGAGTGATGTAGACTCTGCATCGGATCCAGCGTAGATGATGTCGTCGCGTTGAAAACCACCAGAAGGCACAAGAAGGAACAGAGAGAAGTCCAACAGATGAAGGATTCCTCAGATAGCACGAAGACCGGATGTAGAAGCACCGTCACCAAAGAAGGAAGCAAAACCCTGAAGGTACGATGACAACGCAACCACGAGAATTCCCGGACTCGAAGAAAGGGAAGAGGACAAATTCAAAACACGCGGAGGTAAGAGTAGAACAATAGATGGGTAAGGAGTAAAATCAGACCTAATCAGATCTATCCAACCGATTTTCCAAAATAGTTTTGACACTCTACTTTGGCCGTTAGCTAGGTTATCCTACAGGCTGGACAAGTGGGGTATCGTAACTGCTGAGCTCTGATACCACTCTATAACACCCTCGAATCGGCCCTATGCAAGTTTTAGCCCTTTCCGCCAAACCCGCATAGAAACGATTCAAGGACGACCACCAGGCACTTTTGTGCGGGTGGAAAACAAAGTAATAACATTACACAACAATCCTCGATGGGACCCACAGAACAGATATATATATACAACAGCGACTCAACGAGTCAAGAATACAGATATACAATACAAAGATCCAAATCACCTTGAAAACGATAGAGCGTCCGACTACGGACAAGATGCAAATGGGGCTAAGAGCCCTGAAGAATAACCAATGGCGTCCATAACCCTGCCCAGGCCAAGCCGGAAGGGTAACCCTGCTAACGACGATGATCTCAAACCTGCTAAAACAAAAGGGGGCTGACAAAGGGCAAAGGAAAAAGAGGAGCGTTAGTACTAATGCCAGTACATGGTGAGGCTAGAATTCGGCGGCTCTCGCCTACATAGGTATGGTGGGCTGGAGCAGCAGCGCAGCGGCACTAAACAACCTATAGAGACTTGAGACAACTGGCGATTATCAGAGAGGTTAGAAAGCAGTAAAGCATGGCATAAGTACAGGATAGTAATAAAGCCCCAAACTACTTGTGGCCTCAAGAAATAGAAATGAATCAAGCTCTGGCTCAGGAGGGTCCATAAGGCCTCCCGGATGTGGATAGTGCGAAAAATCAAGGAACAGGTATCAAGTACTCGGGGTCCTACGGGACACAAGTGAGCATGGAAGAACCAAATAACATCTATTGCCCACCGATGCCTCTACATTAGTTATATCTAGCATTTTAATAGTTGTAATTAAAGACATGATCATCTCCACCAGTAAGCATCTCCACCAATAAGCATCTACCAGAATTTCAACAACTGTGGTACTTGACAACACGAGATCGCACCTGAGCAAGCAACTACGACTCGCAAGGCCAGCTATCTACCAAACACGGGTAATAGGAGGTGTCCAAGGCAATATAGAGGCTGCACGGGATATAACTAGTGCACGGAAACTAAAGCATCACGACACGGATAGCAATAGATCAACAGGAGGAAATAAAGACTATAAATGCAAAATAGGTAGAAAGAGGGAGAATGCTTGCTTGGGAAACACTGCCGTCGGATCATATTCGGAGAACTTGTCGATACTCGCATCAACTCATCGGCCTAATCCACGACGAAGCAACACTAGAAGAAACACCGGATGCACTATTTAATACTACGACAAAAGATCCGGCATGATTATGATATGATGCAGATGCGATGCAATTAGGCAGTATTAAGCGGAACCGGAGTCCCGACAATTAATTAGGCGATTCAAGTTATTTAGAAACCCCGCAATTTAAATGTTGTATTAACAGGGCAAATCATGGCATCGGTTCGCTACACAAATTTAAATGGAGTCCGGAATAAGACAAAGGTATCCCGCATATAGACTCCATATTTAATTATGAGGTGAATCGGCATAATGCCCCCAAACCACAGACAGGTATGCATGCATGGACAGTTTAATATGCATTAGTTGATAATGCCATATTATGAAAATAGGGGCTTAGGGTCGCACATCTGGGTTCAGAAGATCTTCGGTCCGGGGGTTCGGGTCTGGGTCTCAGGGTTCAACGGGGGAACGGTTCGACGGGGATCGGTCTCGGAGAACGGAAAGAGAGCTTGGCGTTCCGGGAAGAAGGACTTGGTTTGGTGTCGGGGCGCATCAGATTCGGGATGAAGAACTTGGCGTCCTTGTCGAAGCTCTCGAGTGACGGTGTCGGTCTTGGGTTCGGCACTAGAAGATCTTGTCGATTGTTGTTGGCGATCTTGGTTTGGGGTCGGAGGATCATCGGATCCGCCCTGGTCGGTGTCGATCTTGTCATCGCGAAGATCTTGTCATGTCCGCGCTATCGAGTCGGTCTTGGCATGCGGGATGAAGAACTTGGCGTTCTGTGAAGAAGACCTTGTTGATCCATGGGTTCGGTCTTTGGATCGAGGCTTCGCCTTCGGGAACAGGGTCTTCGGGTTCTGAGAAGATCTTGTCGTACCGGCGTCACCAAATTCTTGAAGGAGGCCTTGGCGTCTTCGAGGTTCCACCTTCGGATTCCGGGACGGAACACTTGAGTTCCGACCATTGTCGGTGGCGAACTTGGGCGTCTAGGTACTCCCATCTTATCGTAGTCTTGATGACCTTGTACAAGAATCTCCTCCTGCCTTCGCAACATCAACACGGCACGACAACGAGCCACAGCTTAACATCACCAACACCTCCACACCACACTTTCTCCACATCCAAAGACACTACAGGGAACACATAGGGCCTCGGAGAGGCACTGGCGTGGGGTCACAGGGCCGGGAGGTTGCAGCGATGCAAGAAGGCCGTGGATCGACCTCAGCGGCGAGCAGAGGTCACAGCGACACGGCAGCTCGAGCAAGGCGGCCAGGGCGACGGCGCGACCTGCAGAGGAACGAGGCGATGGAGGGCTTGGGACGCAGCGAGGCAGAGGACGGCACCAAGGATGCACCAAGAGGCGGCCTGGTGCTGTGGAGAGGGAGAGCCGAGCAGGGTCGGGGCAGAGTGGAGCTCCAGGCGGAGAGGAGAGGGAGGCCAGGCGCGAGAAGGTTGCGGCACACAGGGTGGGGGTCGCCGAAGACGACACGACAGCGGCTCGCACGGTCGGAGACAGCGTGACGAGGAGGCGCGGCGACCAGAGGGAGGCGCCAGCGGCTAGGGGAGAGGCCTGGTGGCGGCGGGCTGGAGGCGGGGATAAGAGGCCGAGGTCGACCGTGGCACGGTGGCGGTCGTGCTCCAAGGAACGGGGATGGGAGGCGGCGGCGAGCTGCAAGTCGGCGGCACTCACGACGGGGCGAGGTTGGGCTGCGGCACGGAGCTCGGTGGCGGAGATCGAGGCGAGGACGCGGGAGGTGGGGAAGGATCAATGAGAGGCGGGGTTGGGCCCAGGGCGATGCGGTCAGGTGGCAGGTGGGGCCTGGGGCTGCGGTTGGTGGGGGCGCGTGTGTTGGTTCTGGGTGCATGCGGGTGGAGGCGTGTTGGGGTGGGGTGGCAGGCGCGGGACGTGTGGTTGGGCGGTGGTTGTGGGGCTTGGGGCCAGGGGTGATGTGGCGTGATAGGATAGGGCAGGGTGAGGTGGAGGGGGCGACCAGGTGGAGTGGCTACACGGAAAGAGAGGCAGGGAGAGGCGGGAAAAGGTAGGTGGGTGGCGGCTGAAAAAGGAGAGAGGGAGGGAGAAAAGAGGGGTAGGTGGATAGGGTTTTGGTCTGGTTTTTAACTGGGCCAGGGTAGTAGGCTGTTGGCTTGCAGGGCTTTTGTCCTGGCAGGCTGGCAGCCTCCCCCGGTAAAACTTTTTATTTGAAAGATTTTTATTTTTAAAAGATTTTATAAAAGTTTTTAGGCAAATAAAAGATCCGGACAAGACCGGGGGTTTTATGCTTTGAATAAAAGACGGGGCGTTTAGAAAACAAAAATAGGCTTTTCGAAAATAGTTTTAGACAAACAGATGCATGATGTTGACAATGCTCAAATGCAATGTGGCATGATGACATGAGCATGCGGTCATGATGATGCAATGCACAAAACACAGCGATTTTCTAGTAGTGGTTTTAGCGGGATGCCACACTCCATAGGTCGTCTTCCTGGAGCACAAGATCCTACCAAGCAACGAGACTAAGGCGCGAATGATTGTGCGCCGCTGCAAATCCTTCGTCATCATCAACAGCGAGATCCATAGATGCAGCGTGACTGGCGTGTTCCAGTGTTGTGTACAGCCAGAAGAAGGCTGCAAGATCCTCTAGGACATTCACGCCGGCGACTGCGGCCATCACGCTGGCGCCAAGTCGCTAGTCGCCAAGGCCATGCGGCACGGTTTCTACTGGCTCACCGCACACGTCGACGCCACCAACATCGTTCAGCGATGCGTCGGCTGCCTAAAGTACGCCCACCAGACACACCTCCCTGGTTTGGCACTCAAGACCATCCCCATTACATGGCCATTCACCGTATGGGGCATGGACATGGTAGGCCCATTCAAGAAGGTCCCATCTGGCTTCACCCATCTCCTGGTCGCGATCGACAAGTTCACCAAATGGGTCGAGGCCAAGCCAATAAAAAAGTGCGACGACAAGACGGCCACTAAGTTCTTACGCGAGCTCATTTACCGATATGGCTACCCGCACAACATCATAATAGACAACGGCACAAACTTCGCCAAGGGGGCCATGGCGGAATTCTGTGAAGAACATGGCGTATGACTCGATCTCGCTTCAGTCGCCCACCCGGAGTCGAACGGCCAGGCAGAACGCGCCAACCAGAGCGTCCTCCACGGGCTCAAGCCGCGACTCTAGGTGCCCCTCGAGCGCACCCCAGGATGTTAGGTCGACGAGCTCCCCTCCATAATATGGGGGATCCGCACTTCCGTCAATCGCTCCACCGGGTTCACACCCTTCTTCATGGTGTATGGCATCGAGGCCATAATGCCAACTGACCTAGAACACGATTCACCTCGAGTCACCAACTACGTCGAGGCGACCAACGAGGTCGCCCGCCAAGACAGCATTGATCAACTCGACGAGGCACGCGACCTGGCTCGCTCTCGCACCACCATCTACCAGCAAGGACTCCGCCGCTACCATAGCCACCGAGTACGGACTCACACCTTCCAGGAAGGCGACTTGGTCCTACGACTGGCCCAAGACAAGAAAGACATGCACAAACTCTCCCCCCCATGGGAAGGGCCATTCGCCATAGGACGAGTCCTCGGCAATGACGCCTACTACCTCATCGACATACGGGGTGACGGCCAGCTCGAGGTCGGGAGGCCGTGGAATATAAACCTCCTCAGAAAGTTCTATACATAGAACCTCAAATTGTACTCAGCTGGCATATATAATGAAATTCATTCAGATCACACAAATTGTGTCTACTCGCCATATTCTTGTGCCACTCGCACTCGTATATATTAGCAATATGCTGCTCACGGAAGTCAACTTTTGGTCGAGCGACCGACATGGCTAAGTAGTGCGGCACAAGGGCACCGGAAATACTCGTGCCTTGGGTCGTCCACGAAAACGCCAACCCAGAGCTTCCATTGGAGTCGCCTAGCCCGACTAGCCCACCGGGCCAAGACAACCGGTATACACTTCTCACAGCGACCTGTCCCTCCCATCCTCGCGCAAAGCGACTCGAATGGTTAAGTATCATGCACGGGGACTCCGCAAAACGGGAACCCCCACATGGCTCGGGAACACACCAAGCAAGAGAGCTGCCTTGGACTCGCCACGCGACTGGCTCTCCGGGCCAAGGGAGGAGACGCGTTACAAACAACGCATTAACAAACTACAACAGGAACGCGACCAATATGGTTGAGCACCACGCTCGGGGACTCGCCTACAAAACAATCCCACTCTCGCTCGGGGACTCGCCACTCAGAAGACGCGAGAGATAAAACAATGCACAACCAAAACAAAACACAAAAGTATGCAATCGAGTTATACCCCATTAAAGGGCGGACGTGCTCGGGGACTCGCTCAATCAAAAATAAACACACCACACAATCTTGGTCACAATACGAGTCGATTGACTCCCCTTGGCATATATTACAAAACACATTACAGCAGTCGCCACTTGGCATACATCACAAACTGCCCAACTACATTGTTTATTCCACAGCTCCTAATGAATAAGCACCACCACCCCCCTTGACACGAACAAAAGGCTGCCATGGGTTCGTCGGGTACGTCGTCAGCGACTTCGACAACGCCGACCGGAAGGGCTGCTCTGACTTCATATTGCGATGCTCCGGCTTGGGGTCGCCAGGCGCCAACACCGTCTCCTGGTATGGCAGAAGATCCCCCATAGCCAGGACCCGATCAGCGTAAGGGGCGACCTTCGCAGTCAGCTTCAGTACCTCTGACATCTCCACCGTGCCGGTCACCGATGGGTAGCCACTCGTCACGTCGTTAAGGTCAAAGTCGTCGGGGAAGTGGGCGAGACCCAAGATCAATGCCGTGGTGGCCCTGCACCTGAACGCCGAGCGCGCCATCCACTCCACGACGACAGGCGCCTCCTCCAGATAGCGCCACACCTCCGTAAGCCCCCCAGGAATAACCTCGGTGGGGGACATGCCTTGAAGAACCGCTTGGACACATAACGCCGAAGCCGTGGCCGCGTTCACCACGGCAGTCACGCACTGCGAAGCGTTGAAGGTCTGAACCACCGGGTCGCTTTGGCCTATCATAGCTGCAAAATCAGACGTCAGTGAAACTACGGACCTCCCTAATCAGGGACTCGCCAAACAAGTCAGGCAAAGACGAAGACTCACCAAGGAGTTTGCGACAGTTCTCCGTGACATGCTTCTCCAAGGCGGATTGATCATTGTGCAGCCCCATGATGATCGAATCCACGGCCTTGTGTTCCTCCTTAGCCGTAGCGACAGCAGCCTTCGCTCGGTCCTCCGAAGAAACTGAGGCCGCTCTAGCCTCCTCCAAGTCTTGGATCAGCGAGGCAATTCGCCCATTCGCCGCGTCTAGCTTGGCGACTGGAACATACCCTTCGCGGGCCTTGGAAATCGCAGCCAGGAGACCATCTGAAAGAGAAACCATCAGCGTGCCATACACCAACAGTTCACACTTGATAGAGGAAAGGACAGAAAGGCAGATACTTACCAATAGTTTCCTGAAGCCGCTGGTTCGCCTCCTGCGCTTCGCGCAGATCCTGCTCCAAGCGCTCCCTTGCGGCCTGCCGATCGGTCGATTCCCTTTGAAAACCCTGCAAACAAACAACACAACTCAGCACTTACCAAAATCAATATCTAGTTCCTAGCCGCGGAAATTCAGCGACTAAGAACTCAGGGACTGGAGAGTAGAAAGAAGTTCAGTTCCTAGCCGCTAAAATTCAGCGACTAAGAACTCGGGGACTGGACATACCTAAATAGCAGCGCCAAGCATCCAGTGGAGTTCTCCGGCGTCAGTCGACGGGATCGTGAAGGAAGTGCGCCCATGACGGGACCCAATATCCGCATCCACGATCTCCGGACTCTGTGGAGACTGGGTGTCCGCCATGCCTGGAAACCCCCTAGCCATGAAGCGCGGGAACATCGTCGACGCTCTAGCGAGGGCACTAGTTGTCGGGGCCGGCGCCTCCGACGCGTCCGCGACCAAGACTGGCTCCAATCGCGACGCCACCACTTCTTCGGCAACTGCCGCAAAATCGGGCTCCACGGTGCCGTCCATGGCTGTGGCGCCGTCGGCACCCCCTTCTGCTTCTTCGTGCCTTCCGCGATCGCCATATCTCCGGCAGGTTTTCTCTTCTTGGGGAGGTCGCCCTCTCCCGTGGTGGCGGCCGGCAGAATCTTTGCCACCGAAGGACGGCCAATCTTCTTGGCTCCAAATCTGCCCTAATTCCCACAATCAGTATAACAACTATACAAAAACAAGAGGCGAGTCGGAATGAAGAACCAATACTTACTTAGCAACCGGGAGAACATGCAGCCCGGTGCTGATGTGGGCAGGCTTATTCAATTCTGGACCCAGCTTGCGAGTGAGCCCCTTCTCAAAGACGTCTGAAGCCCACGACACCGCAGGCTTCCTCGACGACGAAGCCGCGGTCGCCGGAATTTCCGCCTCCGAAGACGCGGCCGCTCTCGATGGCTGCACCGACTTAGACGCCGCCGCCTCAATCGCTTCCTGACTCGGGACCCCCAAAACCGTTGGCGCGATCACCGCCAGGGGAACCTCTACTGCCGCCGCGGTGTCCTCGCCCTCCAACCCCTTTGACGGGATCGCACCCTCCGGAGCTTTGCGCGAGATTTCGGGGGAGTCTTCATTGTCAGAGTCATTATCTAACTCGAACACCACCACCGACTTGGCCGGCGACATTGGCTTCTTCGCTGGTGACTTGGGCTTGCGCGTGGGCTTCGATGGTGTGGCCATACGCCGGGATGTGTGCTCCTGCGCGACCTCATCGCCTCCTTCGTGTTCATCGAGGATGTGACCTGCCTCGAACTCGCGCTGTTTCTGCATGCGAGTCTTGCAAGCCACAGGCGCTGGGGGAGGAACCCTCTCCTCCTCCCTGTCGCTGTCGGAAGAGTCTCCCTCGGAGGCCTCCTCGAGCTCCTGGGGAACCTCTTCATCGAGCAGAGGAAGCCAGCCTTCCAACACCTGAAACAGTTGAGAACCACCACGAGTAAGCACCAAATGCAGCGACTGAGAATTGAGGTGCAGAAATAGGGACTGGGGAGAAAACTTATTGTGGGGCCTTCATTCTTCACGGGAGTGTACAGGGCGAGCCCGACCGACACGCTAGTGAACTTCGTGTCAGTGATCTTCAGGGCAGCCTTGTAGTCCTCGGCCTCCCACGATTCTTTGCTGGTTCAGGAGGGGTCGTGCTTCCCGTTATATTCGTACATCCAATGCGGCCGAGCCGCTAGCGAAACCAGGCGCCGCCCGAGCCAGCAGTTGTAAAGGTTGATCGAAGTCAACCCTTGGTCCTTCAGCTACTGGATCTGGTCCATCATCTTCGTGACGGCCATCCTTTGGTCTTTGGGAAGCTTCTTCGGCGCCAACCGGCAAGGCTCGCTCCTCTCGGCGACGAACTCGGGAAGCGCCACCTCACCGGGGGGAGTGGATTCTTTTACGTAGAACCAACTCTTCTTCCACTCGCTGGCGGCTTTCTTTGGCAGAAGGAGCTTGATGAAATTAGCCTTCGGCTTCAATAGGAACGTGATGCCACCTGCATCCAATATCAAGCCACCGGACGCCTTGCGCCCGATGCGGCCGTGGAAGAGCTCCAACCACAGTGGAAAATACGGTCTGCAGCCGAGATAGCACACGCAGAAGGCGACGAAGATCGCCAGCTGCTCAATGCTGTGCGGGCCGAGATCCGATGGCTTGATCGCGTAATATGCGCAGAAGCGCCGGAAGAAGAGCGAGGTAGGGAATCCCATACCCCTTTCTAGATGGCTGGGGAAGCAGATGAATTCGCCGGCTCGCGGCCTCGGCTCGGTCTCAGAGGAGGGGGAACCCGCCAGTTGGACTCTGGCGTCCTCAAAGGACTTGAGTTGGGCTGTGGTGCATTTGGATTTTCCCCATGAGCCTTTGGGAGGTGCCATCAGGTAGGACGTGGAACCGCACGGTGCCGAAAGGTCGAATCGGAAGGTTGAAGGCAGGAAGATTGAAGACAGGAAGAATGAATATGGGAGAATGAAGAATGCGGGGAAGGATTTGCAGAACTGAATCATCACTCCCCTTATATAGGAATGCCACCTGCCAAATTTGGGGTAGCTGTTACTTACGGTAATTGCGCCGAAGTTACCGTTGGAAATTCCAACGAATAGTTTGACCAAAATTGACGGTCCAACTCCTCCATTCCACCCGCTACCCGCTAGTCTTCTCCACTCACCGAAGCGGCGACTTGGCAGCAGTAACATTCGTCGGGGTGGCGAGTGGAACCTGGGGAAATTTTCCTCGGTTCTAATGGAGTCCATCGCCGACTCGACTGGGCGTCCAAATTGAGCTCGCCTACTTCGATCGCCAAAGGACACCTGCCTGAATCAACGATGGCCTTGGGGACTACTGATGGGGATATGCCAAAGGGGGTATGCCCAGCAGGACGTTCCGATTGGGCCAAAGGGCCTATGAGTGGGCCTGAAGGACAGCGACTGTACTATGACTGAAGGAGAAACCTGGCGGCTGGAAACTAAAGGCCCAGAAGCGTATCTGAAACCCTGTCGGATTAGGTCAAAAAGCCTCTGAGTCCATATCCGACTCGGTTGTAACTTGTAAACCCTAGCGAGGTGACTCCTATATAAACCTCCCTAGGGTATCCTAAGGACTTACGTTCCATCACACACCTCCTCAAGCGACTCGCTGCTTAGACGCCGAGCTCGCCATCTTTGTAACTCGCTCTCCATTAATCCAATCTAGCAGGAGTAGGTCTTTACCCTCCGGGGGGCCGAACCTAGGTAAACCATGTGCATC
The DNA here is from genome assembly GCA_916181665.1 of Avena sativa. Taxonomy (NCBI): domain Eukaryota; kingdom Viridiplantae; phylum Streptophyta; class Magnoliopsida; order Poales; family Poaceae; genus Avena; species Avena sativa. The sequence goes on from OV702292.1 coordinate 221,844,400, forward strand.
CTCCCCCATCTCGCACCGCATATGGTCGCCAACTCTTCCTCACGTTATAATCAATCGCTGCCAGTAGTAGCGACTGCCGTGGCCATTTCCACGACATCAGTCCAAACGAATTTTTTGGTCTTTTTCAGGAGCTTGTAGAATGGTGCGGCCCTTTCACCGAGATGGCTTACAAACCGACTGACTATAGCAATGCAACCAGTTATCCTTTGAACATCCTTCAGGCGAGTTGGCCTAGAAATATTGAGTATAGCCTTAATCTTGTATCGGTTCACCTCTATGCCCCTTTGGGACATGATGGAACCTAACAATTTTCCGCCTGGTATTCCAAAAAACACTACTTCGGGTTAAGCATTATGTTGTATTTTCGTAGATTGGCAAATGTTTCCTCCAAGTCGGAAATCAGGGTTTCCTTCTTTTTGGACATTACTGCAATGTCGTCCACATATGCATGTACGTTGCGTCTGATTTGGTCGTGGAGGCAACGCTGCATAGTGCGCTGGTACGTAGCTCATGCGTTCTTGAGCCCAAAGGGCATCGTAACAAAACAGAAGGTTCTGAACGGGGTTATGAATGAAGTTTTGACTTTGTCTGATTCCTTCATCCAGATTTGGTGATAACCGGAATATGCGTCGAGAAAACATAGGAGTTCCGAGCCTGCCATAGAATCGATAACTTGATTAATTCTAGGCAAAGCGAACGGATCTTTGGGACAAGCCTTGCTCAAGGCAGTATAATCAACACACATCCTTAAATCAGTGGTGTCCTTTTTAGGAACCATTACAGGATTGGCCAACCACTCAATGTGGACGACCTCTTCTATGAATCCGGCTAACTTGAGCCGGGCTAGTTCCTTAGCTATTGCCTTATGCTTTTCATCTCCAAAATGTCATAGGGACTATTTGATGGGTTTAGCATTCGGGTGTACATTTAGAGAGTGCTCGGCAAGTCCCCTATGTACTCTGGTAATGTCAGATGGCTTCCATGCGAAGATATCATGATTTGCTTGGAGGAACTTGACGAGCGCGCTTTCCTATGCGCTATCTAGGCCTACACCTATCTAGGTCACCTTGGAGGGATCATCATCCTTCAACGATGTATTCTTTGTCTCTTCTGATGCCTTGAACTCCGGATTCGGCTTTGTCACTTCCTTCTTCGTCGCGGGCATCTCGGACGGATCAATGGTCTTCTTGATCTCCTGGTACTCCTGGGCGTGCAGCACGACTTCAGCGAAGGCGGCATTTCCATCCTCGCACTCTCGCGCCTTCTTCGAGTCTCCCCTGATGGTGATCACGCCTTTGGGACTTGGAATTTTCATCATATTGTAAATGTAACACGGACGAGCCATAAAAGCCTAGTAAGCCAGACGTCCAAATATAGCGTGATACACGCTCTTGAACGGAACCACTTCGAAAGAAAGTGCCTCTGTCTGATAGTTCTTTGGAGTTCCGGAGGTAACATCCAAAGTGATCTCTCCTAGGGATTTTGCTTGTCTTCCCGGGATAACTCCGTGAAAGATCACAGAGCTGTGATTTAGCTGTGTCTCCGAGATCCGCATCCGGTGTAGCATTTCGACATACAAAATATTGACGCTGCTGTCGTCGTCCATGAGAGTCTTGGAGAAACCATAGCCATCAATAAGTGGGTTGATGACTAAGGTGTATTTTCCTCACATGTGCAACTTAGGCGGATGATCAGCACGGTCAAAGGTGATTGCCACTTCCGACCAGTCCAAGAATTATGGTACAGCCGGAACAGTTGCGTTGAGCTCATGCAAAACTGCCTTCTTGACCTTAGTTGGTCGAGATCCAAGGAAGGTGACGTAAGTGTCTTTTTTCGTTGGGAAGTTCTTTTTTCCATCCGGCTTGGTATTTAAAAGATCAGATTCCTCCATGTCAGAATCTTCCTTGGTCTCCTTCTCTTTTTCGGGATTCTTCTTTCCCTTCTTCCGCTTAGCCCTGTAGCCCGCGGTATCGTCTTTTTTGATGTCGTCATTAAAACGATACTCGGCGTTTGTGTGAGACGAGCCCCCACTGGCATCCAAGTGATGCACACATGGGTTGTTGGCAATATCGGCCCAGGAATAGGTTTTGTCAGGTTGCTGGTCCTCTACCCTGGACTCTTGACGTCCCACGACCGCGTCCACGGCCACCACCGTGCCCTCCTCGTCCTCCAAACCCAGAAGTAGCAGTGACCACTGCCGTTTCCGTGTTGGGTTTTTCTTTCGAGGTGTTTTTGCCCTTCTGAGCTTGCTGCTTTGGTTGTTTTGCCGACTGTGGCACAGCAAGGGAGTTCAGTAATCCCTCTACGTCGTCGTCAGCATCTGCATACTTGCTCGCTGTTTCTATCATCTCTCCCAAATCAGTGACTTTGTCACACTTCAAGCGATGACGTAGTAAACCAATTGGGAGTCCTGCAATGAAAGCTTCAATTGCAGTTTGGTCATTTACTCCTTCACAAGAGTTCTTAGTGTCGATCCATCATCCGAGGTAATCTCGGCAAGTTTCTCCGACTTTTTGGGTGCAACGTTGTAGGTCTCCTACCGTACAGGGCCTCCGGTATGTGCCTTCAAAATTCCAAAAGAACGCGCTTTGCATATCATACCAGTTGTGGATGGTGTTCTCCGGAAGTTCATTGAGCCATGATCGTGCCGTCTTCCCCAACATGAGTGGGAGATATCGGGTTACGACCAAGCTGTTTCCGCCTTTGGCAATGCAGCAAGCCTGGAAAAATCCTAGAGCCAAGTATCTGGCCGAGCTACACCATGGTAGGCTTCGATTTGTCTTGAGATAGCAAATCCTTCTGGGAAGTGTGTTTGTCGAATTCGTGGTCCGAAGCATTTGGGCCCACGTATATATCATCGTTCTCATAGCATCGTGCCTCTATGTTAGAGTTGATCCAATGTCTCGCGTCACTTGGTGATAGGGATCATCGTCCTGGTTGACGGCTATGGCCGTGGTGCCTTGGAGCCGGACTTCTACTTCTGCCACCACCTCCCCCGCCACGGCGCCCTCCTTGAGAGCTGTTGTGGTGACTACTTGGTGGAGAGGGTGGATCAGGTGGATTGTTTCTGGCTGATCACTGGCCTCCATCTGGACCGTCATTATTCCGGTTCCAGGGAGGGTCTTCACTACGACGAGTCCCCTGCCGGCTTGACTCGGCACGGTGTCCGTCGTTCCTTCGTCCGTTGTTCCCTGCAGTTTTCTGAGGTTCAGGCGGACGGTTTGTACATCCAGGAGGTGGCATTCTTTGACGGTCCTCCTCCGGACGTTTCTCTTTGTCTTCTTCTCTGTGATTGTCTGACTCTCACTGAGGAGGGTGTCTCGGATACAGTGCTGCAAATACATCTCGCTCCATGGCTGGGGTCACCTTGCTCCAGTCACGTGCGGGTCTGTGCCGTTAGCCTGAAGATCCGATTCTTGAGTAGTTGTCTTCCCGACGGTCAGAACGGTGATGCTGTTCCAGCATCCATTGGGGCCTGATATCATCCTAGGCCGGATCTATGCGGCATTGGTCAGATCGAGAGACCAGTTTTCCGCTTCCGTATTTCGCGACCTTCTATTGCTCCAGACCCTTGGTGAGTAGCTTAATGCCAAGCCGAACCTCCTGCGGGCCTAGATTATTTGCCAGGATGCCGCTGGCCGTGGCGGTGTTCTGTACTGGTATTGGGTACACCAGATCTCCATTGTTGTCGGTACATGGCATCCCTGGATCTCCCTCAAAGAGGACTTTGCGGACTTCTAGAAATGTATCGGCCCGTTTGTATCCTTTCCGGGTCTGGAGGTGCTGTAGAGAGATAAGCTTCTCCGCAGTAGCTATGCGCTTCTTCTCTTCCTCGATGTTTGTGGCATCATCCAGGAGTACTTGGCAGCGCACTTCTAGGGCCTGAGCCCTTTCTTCCAGTTCCGCAGTAGTAAGTTCTGCCGTTGTAGGGATAGGTGTAGTTAATGCAGTGTCGATGAGCTTACGGGCACCATCGGTGACCACATGTCCATCCACCGAAGATTCTTTGGGCTCGTCTGGGATTAAGGATCCATCTGAGTCTTCTTCATAATCCTCGGTAACTACTTCCTATCCTGGAGGATCTTTTGCCGGGGTCTTGTTTTTCTTGTTCTTCTTCTTTGCCTTCTTGGCAGCACCGGTAGCAAAGACGGCTTTGGGTCCGTTTCTCGGAGTCAAGCTCTGATCGGTACTTTCGGACATCTATACATCGGGGTTAACTCCGAGTTCCATGTAATCCTGTGCTTTGGGAGAGTTTTCTCCGGATCCTTTGTCCATGGCTTCTCCTTCTTCTGCAGCTTTGGAGTTGAACTCATCTTCATATTCCACGAAGAACTTTCAGAAATCCGCCGACGTCATCGAGTCATCTGAAGATGCGGGTAAGTCAGTGTTTGTTCTGATCGCCTCAACACCGAGTCTTTGTTGTCTCCAGCATCGGCAGAGCCGGATCCGGATCCAACATATCCGACAAAGTGCGACGTGTGTGTCCTGAGGTAGTTGCGGCTTTCCTCGTGGGCTTCTTACAAATTCTGATGGTTTTGAGAACCTCATCCATGCTTGCGTCTTTCATCATCATGCGCCTCAATGTATGCCTCGGGAAGGGTTGATCCATTCCGGTGTTAGAAGAGTTGGAACCAGCGTTGTTGACTTGTTCCTCCTGGATTTCGACCCCGGTGGGTGGGTCGATCTGGGATTCGGCCTCTCTAGGGAGATCCACTACAGATTCGACTTGCGCCACAAGATCTGCTTCAGGCTCAGCTTTCTCCATTATCTCCGCAGTAGGTGCGGGCTGGGTGGGATTAGGGTTTTCTGGGATTCGGAACTCTGCCGCCTCCGCGGATAGAGGGGAGCCAGAAACTTCTTCTGCCTCTATCATCACCGCTGGGGTGGGTGGGACAGGTTCAACAAAGCCGATGTACACATCGATCTCACCGAAAGACATGATGGTGTAAGAAGTCACAAGCTCCCTAGCCGGAATCCAAGTCTCGTTGAGAACGATGAGAGGGACATCGCTGGCGTAGAGGACGCGACCGACAGCGATGGTATTGCCGATTCCGATTCTCGCAGATTCCGCCCGGAACGCAGATCCGAAGCTCAATTACCCCACGGTGGGCACCAACTGTCGTCGTATTGATGACAAGTACGCCATGAGGGGGTCCTCGAGGCGTGCGGAAGAGAGGGGTGTGAGACATACGGTATTCTAGGACGGTGAACACACAAGTTTACCCAGGTTCGAATCTGCCGGCTTTGGACAGATCCTACTCCTGCTAGCAATCCAGTAATACGGTAGAGCCAGAATATGGGTTACAAGGGTTTCGCCTGTGCGAGTTGAGATTGTAGACTATTGTGAGGGTTGCCCTAAAGGCTCTCCCTAGGACGGCTTATATAGAAATCTGGCCTAGGTTTTATAGGAGAGACCTATCCGTCTACGACTAAGAGTCGGTTACAGAATACATCTTGAACTACAAGTAACACTATGGGCCTATGTCGGTAAGTCATATGGGCCTTCCTATAGCCGGACCGGACTCCGTCTCTTATCCCTGACTGAGCCGCCCATGAAGCAATGCTCTAACCCGAAGTGGGCCACCCTGGTCAGCGAGGCACAGTGAGGATACCCGAAAAGTATATCCCCAACAATGTACGATGTAAAGGCTGTAGTACCTCATGTCAGGAACCCATCATAATTCTGCTCTGACATCGCACCACCTTCAAGTGCCCTATCACGATGTCCTCCCGCCCTGCCTCCCTTTTATTCTCCGAGCTCCTCTTCCTCTTCGGTTTTTCCCTCATCTCACTAGTACCTCTGTCCCAAAGATTAAGGCTTCTTTTTTTGATAAGTCAAGCTACGGAAAGTTTGACCAAACTTCTAAAAAAATATCAAGAACTACTATATGATATTAGTAGATACCATGTGAATATATGTTTCATGATGTTTCAAAGGGTATGTATTTCATATTGTAAATATTAATATATTTTTCTACAAACTTGGTCATACTTTGCATAGTTTGACATTTCAAAAAAAATAGGCCTTGAGCCTTGGATGCAGGTACTACTAGTGTTTAGTACTCCGTCCCGGAACTTAAGTCTTGATATATAGATATCATGGGCCCCTTCAGATGACGTTAGGAAAATTCAAGAGGAATCTGCCGCGCTTACTTGTAGTTCAAATTTGACCTAATTTCTTTAAATTGACATAAAGTTATTTAAGTGGGCACGGTTCGCTAGGTAATCTTGAAATGTGCTAAGACTAGGGAATTGTAAGAAAACATGGTCCCCACTTTTTCTAAAAACCAGGTGGTGGTACTTTTTTTTGGACTAAGATATGTCCCAAGGGAGCGAGATTCTTCAATTAATTAACACGGTAAGTGGATGTGTACATGTTACACCAAGGACCTCAAAAAATGAAAAATACATCCAAGTCCATACATTTAGCACAAATGACACTAAAATCAAATGCTTGAAAATTTTGGTAACATGGTCTATAGAAACGAGGGGGGAGATTCAAGAATGATGGAGAAGTGTGTTTTGAGGTTTGTGCATAGCATTTCATTGTGATGAAGATTATCAATAGAATCTTCTGGATGCTAGAACGGAAAAGAAGATCAAACGGCTGGAAATGTTGGGATTCGTGAGTCTTGATCCAAAAATTAATATTCAAAGTGTTTTGTACACCATATAGTGTTAAGATAATGGTAATGGTAAGACTAGTACTTGCTTAACAAAAGAAAACATCACACTTCTCACTTTCAACTGATCTTGTTGAAGAAGATGCACGAATCTACTAGATGTAGGTACTATATCATAAACTATATATGATGTCAATATGGTCATGACCTTGGCTGTTCGGGTCGAAACCAGGAATTTTCATACACCGTAGGCCAATACACATTGTGAAGCAGTGGGGGCATTTTTTGTATTCAAAGGTGTCAAAACACATGTTTCTCATTTTTTTTCTTAGCACTATATAGTGTACGAATAACTTTGAATATTGACCGTTGGATCCAGACGCGAATCCCAACATTGTCAGACATTCGATATTCATTTCCATTTTAGCATCGAGAAGATACTATTGATAGTCTTTCTTTTCTTATGTTACCACTACTAATAAAAGGCACATGCCACACACGTATATACTGTATGAAATGTGATTTAACAAACATTAAGTTGTTATTAACCAATAGTCTTGTTAGAGAAAAATGCATACATTAAGTCTATTAATAATAACTGTCTACACATATTGAAAATACAACCTACTTTGCTATGAAATTTTGGGGGTGGTGACATGATGGTTCTAGAACATGGTGGAGTTTGCTCTAGGTACTATTCAACACGAATCCAGCTGCTCTGAAGCATTGGATCTAACAGCCCAATGGTCATGATTGGTTCTATGGATCCAATTCAAAACTGCTCCATTATCTCCAACTATTATAATGGAGCAGTTTTGAATTGGATACATAGCACCAATCCTGACTGTTGGGCTATAAGATCCAATGGTTCAGAGCAGCTGGATTCGTGTTGAACAGTACCTAGAGAAAACTCCACCATGTTCTAGAACCATCATAGTTTAAGTCTTGTTAGAGAAAAATGCATACATTAAGTCTATTAATAATAACTATCTACACATATTGAGAATACAACCTACTGTGCTATGAAATTTTGGGGGTGGTTACATGATGGTTCTAGAATATGCATGGTGGAGTTTTGTTGGAAATATGCCCTAGAGACAAATAGTAGTAAGGACTATTATCATATTTAATATAGTTTATGATTAAGTTCTATATCATTCTATAACTGTATTGAATGGAAACATCAATACATGTGTGATATACAAACAACCAGAGGTTCCCAGTGAAACTCTAGTCACTGGTTCATTGGTCAACAGATGATCATGTTTCCTAATCATGTGGCATTTATGCCAGTTGGAAATGGAGTCATCTCATTCCGAGAATGAGATGATGAACCAATACCCAACCTAAACATCGTGACCCGATCATGTCACATAGTTCAAGTTACGATGATTAGAAATGGATCCTTGTAGACTATTCCTTAGACCGTGAGGCTATATCAATCACTGTCTCCCGAGAGTGCTTGGATAGCATCAAACGCCATCTGGTAATACGGTGGTTATAAAGGTGTGTTCAGGTATTCGGAGGAAACCATAGAGGCAATATATGTCAAGAGCGGGATTTGTCCGTCCATGTGACGAGAAGATACTCAAGGGCCCACTCGGAGAAGTTATATCCAATAGCTACGCAGCATGTGATTTGATCACGGGGATATCACTTGTCAGAATGAGTCAAGTAGCATTGTTCAGGAACGATATTAAACACAACATGGTGATGTCATTAATCAGATCTCGGGCAATGCAAGTATCGAGAGACAAAGGGAATAAGACACGTTTGTCTCGGTTCAAACGACGAAAGATCTTCGTGGAACGCACAGGGGTCACATGGCCATCCAGGTCCCTCTGTTGATCATTGGTGCGGGAGTGTCCCGACCATGTATGGAGTGTTCTCGAACCATGGGGTATCACGCTTAAGGGCTTGATGATGCTTAGAGAGTGTTTATAGGATCGGTGGAATCGCCGAAGAATAGTAGAGAGAAAACCGGAAGGGTTTCGGTAAGTCCGGAGGATGTTCGGAGTGGAGGTGGAAGGTGTTCCATGGCCACGGAGATTGAATAATGTGTGATTGAATGTAAATGTTGATTTAACCATTTATTCATAATTATTTAATAAAGAGAAAATCAAATAAAATGGTCAAAGACTTAATGGGCCCATTTCTGGAGGGAGAGGGCCCATTAGGGGAAAGGAGAGAGGAAAAAGGGGCAAGGGGGTGGCCGGCTGGGCCTAGCTCCCCGTGTGGGGCCCACTAGGGTGGCCGGTGGCCTCCCCTCCCCCTCCTCTCCTTTAGTCCCACCCTGGGACTTTGTGGGAGGTAGTACCTCCCCTCCCCCTATATATAGTGGGGGTATTTGGCCAAATTAAAATACACCAATAATCAATAAAGGTCTTCTCACTTTTGGGAGGACCTCCAATTGATATTTTCTCTCTCCCCCTCTCTCTCTCGTGACCGTGGTCCCAAGTCTGGACTACGCAAGTGAGAGACATCTTCACCGCGGAGCGCCGTCGCGCTGTGGGATTCGGATCTGGGAGCTCTACTTCCGCAACTGCTGCTGGATCGGGGAAGCAGGAGTCATCGTCAGGCACTGGACGTGTGTAACTCCCCACGAGGTGTCGCACTTGAGGCACTCAAGTCGTTGGAGCCAAGGAGCGCAAGGACTTCATCATGACCTTGAGGTCGGCTTTGGCTCGTCTACATCAACCACGCTCTCCTGAGCGTTGACAACGCTTTTCGGTCTTCAAGGGTAAGTTCGTGAAAAGCCCCTCCCGTTACTGTATTACTAATAGATCGGTCCTGGCAGCTTCAGGGGTTCAGGGCGTAGGGTAAAATTTTATTGTTTTCATACGCGGAACCCCTATAGTGGTATCAGAGCTAGATCTATGCGTAGTAATGCTAGCACGGGTAGAACACACGAGATGTAGCATGTGGGCGTTGATCTTTTAGTTGTTACCCTCCCACGTGTACTTGTGTATACCATAGTAATGCTTGATGAAGCGGCCCCAACCGACTTTACGCGTTCATTGGCGAGACTGGTCCATGCTTGACATACGGCTTGCACCGTATAAAGGGGCTTAGGGGGGTGTATGTATCTCTTGCATTAGTTGGTATACCATTTGCAACGGAGGTCCCTGAAAGGGGTGTAGTAGAGACAACTACTTGATCAGCGTTGTCCTGAAAGTTCGTAGGTAAGAACGGTTCTTCTGTGAAAGCCCATTGAGCCACGTAAAACATGCAAAGATAAAGTAGAGGCGTCTAACTTTGTTTTGCAGGGGGGCGTTGCTTTGTGATATGGTTTTGGAAAAGGTAAAGTGATTACCTTATTTTACGAAGTAGTAGATAGTCACGGAAGTGACAAACTACCACGCCGGAATGACACCGGTACCCTGGTGTCTACGGCGCCGGAACCCGATGACGGTGGATGGAGATCATGATGTGAAGGACCATATCACATAGCATTTACATTCAATGTTATTGTTTGTATATCTTATTGTGTGCTAGTATTAGATACTCGACGGTAGCCTAATAAGATGATCCCTATTAAAATTACCAACGATTGTGTTCCCCCTTAGTATGCACCACCAAGAAAGTTCTTCGGTATGAGGCAGGCCGTGATGATCGGGTGTCAGACTATCTACGTTCGCATATAGTGGGTATAAGCCATGTTGCACAGCGAATACACTAAGGTTGAGTTGGCGAGCTTAGCATGTACAGACATGGCCTCGGAACACAGATGGTCGAAAGATCGAGCACGAGTCGCATGAATGATGTGACCGACGTTTAGCGTCCACCCTTGAACCCACATTGATGGCCGTGATGATCTAGGGAGATGTGGCTGATAGGGGTCGTGTTATCACTAGGAACCCTTCTGGGCATAGGTGTTTCTAAATGATAGTGGAGTTATTATTAACTCATTTAATTATAAACATAGTCTAAATTCCTTTTGCAATTATAAATGTAGATGGCTCACCGTGAAGCTTACTTTGTCATTGAGGATTGGGTAAAGGGTGAGAAACTTAGACTTGATGGATCCAACTTCCCTAGTTGGCTTGTGCGCCTGAATGGTCTCCTTACTAGGAATCATGTGGTAGACTACATACTCGACGGGATGGATTTGGATCAGCCCACTGACATAGAGACCCCATAGCAGCGGAAAGACTGCTATCTCCGTCATGAGATGGCCTCCTTCATTTCAGTTACCATGCATTTCGGAATGGTGGATGAGTTGTGGCCTTTCGTGGGTGATGTCAACCCTCGTTTGGTGATGCTACAGCTTAGAACACATTTCGTGGAACAAGTACGCATATGGGAGCATGAGTTGATGGGAGACTTCCTCTCCATTAAGATGGAGGAGAACTCATCACTGGATGACCACTTGGAGCACATGCATGATGTGTACATGAGGCCTGCATACTTCCTGGACAGCTGGATGATGGGATCTTTTGCAAACGGCGTTATGCTGCGGTCGCTGCCACCAAGCTACCAAGCACAAGTCAGGACTTGCGTAATGAGGGGCGACGCGGAAACAATGGAGTTCCACCGGTTCGTGACACATCTCAGGAATGTGTTGGTTGAACCAGATGTCGCTCAGGTCATCAATGACAAAGGTATATATTTGATATACAGTTTTATAAATGTTATAATCTTGCAAACACATTTGTAGTGTTAAGTATATCTGATACTTGTTTTGTTTTGCTAAAAACAGATCCTTCTGCATGAGAGGTGCTTGCTGGAAAGGAGGCGACGTTGCGCGTTGATGGCGAGCATGATGATGATGGCCGACGACACTCTCCCTCGACATTTATCATTTAGTTTGTGTTTTAGGATGATTATTGTAATCAAGATATTGTGAACTTCTTTAGTGTGTCTCACACTTCGTGAGACGGTTATTCATATGAGTTTGTAACAAACAGTTGTTCCACTTTTATGAATGATTTCTATTCTTGTTCATATCCTGTTTGATTATATGTGAATTATCCTTGTTGTCTGAAACTAATTGATAATGCATGAACATTTGTAAAACATTAAAATGCCTTCTTTAAAAAATACCCAACTTGAATGATATTTCATTACGGAATGAAAACCATTGTTTAAATTCAAAGTTATGTGATAATATGTGAAATTCATTCGATTTCTTGTCACATATAAATCATGCCTAAGTTCGGCAAAATAACTTGAACACCGTGTATTACTTGAATTCAGAGTGTTTAAAGAATTGTTAAAAGTAAATACATATCCGATGTATTGTGTTTTAACAAAAATGGTAATTGTCATTAAATAATTGTTTAAATGTGTAAACAAGTTTACCAAAGGAAACATGGTTTTGAAACTATTTGATTTGATCAAAGTGTTTCATCAACAAATGGTATAAATATAAAAGGGAATCTAATTACTATGATTTGATCAATAGTAATGAAATTCAACTTTATAAGAATGGCGTAAAAGAAATTGTGGAATGCAAAACGTTTTGAAACGTCAAAATGCAAAGCATCACAATGTGATATTAGATATCAAAGTGAGGTGAATAGAAGGCACCAAATAAATCGTTGTAGTGTAGATGTAGAGACGATTAGTTAGAAATAGTTAGCACTCAATTAGAATATAGTGAACCATTTTAATTCGTGAAAGTTTTGGGGTTATTCGATATAACCAAAACAATAGCGAATAAGTCCTTGTAGAGTATTCATTGGAAACTTTGAATACAAAATCCATAGCTGAAACCAAAAGGAAAGCAAAATTCGTGTTGCTTGGATTTTGGTGCATTCTTGAGAAAGCTCACTTCTAGTGATGTTTCTCAATTATGGGGCATATGGAAAATAGTGTAAAACACGATGAGGATTCATATCCCTGCATCAGAGTGTTGAGAAGCACAACGGACAATGTTCCTGAACGATTCTCTTCACAGAAGGAAAGAATCAATGATAATGATCATTGTGTTTTCCCCACTAGTGTTTTCACTACATGAAGTAGGATTCAAGATGTAATCCATATCTTGTATGGAGACATTTGTGAATATTTGTCATGATTCTTGGAATATGACATACCTACGAACTACTAAGGAAATAATGGTAAACTAGAATTATGAGAAATCCTATAAACGAAATTCACTTGAGATTAGAAAGCAATACGTTGATGAATCTCACAAGTAAAAGGAGTTACTTGGAATTTCCCAAATGACTGCAAAGCCATAGTGGAAAAGGGAGTGAATGACAAAAGCACAATTTGTCAAGTATTGGACAAATTCAAATGAATTTGATTCAAGTGTGCTGAATGTCTAGAGGATTTAAAACTAGTAATAGTACTAATATCTCATAGCAAATCTCCAAGTTTGATATTTGATCAAAGGATTTTCAAGTCATTCAAAATAGAGAGTGGATATGCAATTTGCATAAAATTGAGTGGGTGCTATGAAAGTCTTCCTAAAACAATATGTGATTGATATATTTTTGAGTGGGAGCTTATAGGAGTAATTCTTAAGTGTGTTAAGAATGAAAGGGCAAATAATTATAAATGGTGATTTATAAGATGTAGAAGTTGATGATAAGTGTATTATGATATTATGTAGTATTCCTTAAGGGATTCTGAAAAGGGTTTCAGAATAGAAGTTAATTAAGGAACTAGTCCTTAATGACTCAAATTAGGAATAGTATTAAGTTTAACATCAATGGTTGAAAGAAAGAAAAGGATGATCATCATCCACTATGTTGAGACTGTCTTAGTAAACCATGATGATAACTTAACATAATATATGATCCAATAAGTAACGTTTAAAAGTGATCAAGTTCGAATCACAAAACATTGAGTTAAGTTTGTCTGTAGTGTCTAATGGAGAACTGTAGACATGTTTTCCAAATCCATAAAGGATGACATATCTTAAAACATAGAGTTATGTTATAAGGGAATATGTTGGAAACTCCTGTAAATACCGATTAAAGTCAAGTAGGAATCAAGGTGAACAAAAACATCGAAAGTTGCACAGAGTGCACAAGTGTTTCGATGAATACATTTATGATAATAGATAAGTGTACCATCTAAATTGTTGTATAATGTTATGGCGGGGCTAGTTCGCTTTTAATGTAGAATGATGTGTCCCAGGGCACAGTGCCCATGAGAAAGCCCTCAAGGTTGATCTAAAGTCACTGTAGGCTCCTGGAATCAGGCCTCGTTCTGCTTCCATAGCGACGATGCATGCACACAGATGCTATCATGTGATGATAAAGTATTAATGTCAATCAAGGTGACATTAGTAAGTTGCAAAGGATTTGGGACTATAAAGTACAGACCCAAGACTCAACCTCTTCCATGAGCAAGCATGTTCAGGGTACCGGATATATGGTACCAAAGATTGAGAACAAATGCAGCTAGTGTATTTGTACTCTAGTGCAAGTGGGAGACTGTTGGAAATATGCCCTAGAGATAAAGAGTAGTAAGGACTATTATCACATTTCAAATAGTTTATGATTAAGTTTTATATCATGATATAACTGTATTGAATGGAAACATCAATACACGTGTGATATACAAACAACCAGAGGTTCCCAGTGAAACTCTAGTCAGTAGTTCATTGGTCAATAGATGATCATGTTTCCTGATCATGTGGCATTTATGCCTATTGGAAATGGAGTCATCTCATTCCGAGAATGAGATGATGAACCAATACCCAACCTAAACATCGTGACCCGATCATGTCACGTAGTTCAAGTTATGATGATTAGAAATGGATCCTCGCATACTATTCCTTAGACCGTGAGGCTATATCAATCAGTGTCTCCCGAGAGTGCTTAGATAGCATCAAACGCCATCTGGTTACACGGTGGTTATAAAGGTGTGTTCAGGTATTCAGAGGAAACCGTAGAGGCAATATATGTCAAGAGCGGGATTTGTCTGTCCATGTGACGAGAAGATACTCAAGGGCCCACTCGGAGAAGTTATATTCAATAGCTGCGTAGCGTGTGATTTGATCACGGGGATATCACTTGTCGGAACGAGTCAAGTAGCATTGTTCAGTAACGAGATTGAACACGACATGGTGATGTCATTGATTAGATCTCGGGCAATGCAAGTATCGAGAGACAAAGGGAATAAGACACGACTGTCCTGGTTCAAACGATGAAAGATCTTTGTGGAACGTACATGGGTTACATGGCCATCCAGGTCCCTTTGTTGATCATTGGTGCGGGAGTGTCCCGACCATGTCTGGAGTGTTCCCGAACCGTGGGGTATCATGCTTAAGGTCTTGATGATGCTTAGAGAGTGTTTATAGGATCGGTGGAATCACCGAAGAATAGTAGAGAGAAAACCAGAAGGGTTTCGGTAAGTCCGAAGGATGTCCGGAGTGGAGGTGGAAGGTGTTCCATGGCCATAGAGATTGAATAATGTGTGAATGAATGTTAAATGTTGATTTAATCATTTATTCATAATTATTTAATAAATAGAAAATTAATTAAAATGGTCAAAGGCTGAATGAGCCAATTTCTAGAGGGAGAGGGCCCATTAGGGGAAAGGAGAGAGGGAGAAGGGGCAAGGGGGTGTCCGGCTGGGCCTAGCCCCCCGCGCGGGGCCCACTATGGTGGTCGGCGGCCTCCCCCCTCCTCTCCTTTAGTCCCACCCCGGGACTTTGAGGGAGGTAGTACCTCCCCTCCCCCTATATATAGTGGGGGTATTTGGCCAAATTAAAATACACCAATAATCAATAAAGGTCTTCTCACTTTTGGGAGGACCTCCAATGGATATTTTCTCTCTCCCCCTCTCTCTCTCTCGTGACCATGGTCCCAAGTCTGGACTGTGCGAGTGAGAGACATATTCACCGCGGAGCGCCGTCGCGCTACGAGATTCGGATCCTAGAGCTCTACTTCCGCAACTGCTACTGGATCGGGGAAGCGGGAGTCATCGTCAGGCACCGGACATGTGTAACTCCCTGCGAGGTGTCACACTTGAGGCACTCAAGTCGTTGGAGCCAAGGAGCGCACGGACTTCATCACGACCTTGAGGTCGGCTTCGGCTCGTCTACATCAACCACGCTCTCCTGAGCGTTGACAACGCTTTTCGGTCTTCAAGGGTAAGTTCGCGAAAAGCCCCTCCCGTTACTGTATTACTAATAGATAGGTTCTGGCAGCTTCAGGGGTTCAGGGGCGTAGGGTAAAATTTTATTGTTTTCATACGCGAAACCCCTACAAGTTTGCTCTAGGTACTATTCAACATGAATCTAGCTACTGTGAACCATTGGGTCTAACAACCCAACTATCAGGATTGGTGCTATGGATCCTATTCAAAACTGCTCCTTTATAGTAGTAGAGATATAGTGTACGAATAACTTTGAATATTGACCGTTAGATCAAGACTTGCGAATCCCAACATTTCCAACCGTTGGATCTTCTTTTCCATTATAGCATCTAGAATATTCTATTGATAGTCTTCAACACAATCATGAATGATATGCAGAACACTCAAAACACACTTCTCCATCATTCTAGAATCTTCTCCCTCGTTTCTCTAGACCATGTTACCAAAATTTTCAAGTTTTAGATAACTAATAATCGTTGAATTCTACATGATATACAAAGTACAAGAACATAATATACACCCATACTTTATAGATGTTGATCAAATTTATATTTTTTCTGCTTTAACTATTACAATTTTATATAGTGATGATATGTCAGACGTTTATTATCTCAGTCTCACGTGCAGGGCACGTGCAACTTACTAGTTTATATATAGTGTGCGGACAACTTGAATATTGATCGCTGATTCATGATCCGTGAATCCCAACATTGCTGCTAGTTATTGGATCCTCTAATCCATTCCATCATCTAGAAGATATTATTGATAGTCTTTGTCATCTTATCTTACCACTATATAATGTACGAATAACTTTAAGTATTGACCGTTGGATCAAGACTCGCGAATCCCAACAATGCTAGCCATTGGATCTTCTTTTTTCCATTCTACCGGGTGGTGGTACTTTTCTCTACTACTATAATGGAGCAGTTTTGAATTGGATCCATAGCACCAATCCTGACCATTGGGCTGTTAGATCCAATGGTTCAGAGCAGCTGGATTCATGTTGAATAGTACCACTATATAAATTTGTTTTCACCCATCAACTCAGTCATCCATGTAGGGCCCACAGATTGGGGAGGTCGCGATCGCCTTGGACACACCACAAAATTATGGCTGGGCCATCGAGTGTAGGAAGCAGAGTTAGCATTCTGTCCAATCGCTTACCCTATTCATCATCATCGATATTTGCCACACGCATCGGCTTAATCAGCGACATTGATTGTCCCCTCGCTTCGGTAATCTGCCACATTAATCTCGGATCACCTCTTTCCTATTTAATCTCTCCCTTACCCGCACCAAACCATCTCTAATCCCCCGCTTCCAGCAACCATATCCGTCCTCGTCTGTCATCCATGGCCACCTTCCGGCTGCTGCCCGCTATATCGGAGCGCAAAGGCCCCGACATCGCTGCACAGGAGGATAATGCCCTGCGCATTTGGGCCTTCTCCCCATGGAGAACAAAGTGGCAGATGGTGTGCGCCTTCCTCGACGCTGGGTACGGTCACCGCAAGTACCAGATGTACGGCCTCTACGACAATCTGGATGGGATGTTGAAGGTCAAGTTCGTCAACTTCAGGGACGGCCGTCTCCTCTATGGCCAGGCCTTCCACTGCGGCTACGAGATGGTGGTGTTCACCGGCGCCAACATTTTCACTAACTACTAGAACCGGTTCCCAAACAACGGCAACTTCATCCACAGTGTTCTCCCGGAGCTGCCGATGGCTCCAGAGGTGCCGCCTCGTTATCCGGAGGTGCCGCCGATGGCTCAGGAGGTGCCGCCTCCTTATCCGGAGGTGCCGATGAGTCAGGAGCCGGCTCTGTCGCTGGAGCTATCATTGGTGTCGATGTCACGAGCTGCCGCTGGCGGTGCGGACTAGGTGCTAGGAGGCGCTGGACCTATACTAGTTCCGTAGCGAGTCCTATATATGTAAACGCATGCTATTATGTTAATGGTTGAATGAAGTTTCTTTTGGTACTACTCGTCAAACAACGTTTCTTTTGGTACTACTCATTGTACCCTGTAGTACTAGTAGTACTGTGAATGGCGATCTATTGAATATCCTTCCCCTGGATGTTTGTGAAGGAAGTGAAAATTTCGAAACCAGGAAATTTTGAATTTCTACTCCCTTGTAAGGACCAAAATGATTCCCACCAACACAGCTGACGAACATGCCAGACAAAGACACGGAGACGCTGACAGAAGGCAGGTCATCGGTCGACGCGCATGTGCAGCGCCACGTTGTAGACGAGGGAGAGATCAGCCGACCGGGGTGTGGGGGTGGTGATGAGGGACTGAAGGAGAGAGAAAACACATTTTGTTTTGCGTCCATATATATTATGGTCCTGAAATTTACTCTACTCACTTTACCCTATACCTCGTGTCAGGAACCCATCCCAGCTTTGCTCTGACATCGCACCGCCTTCAAATCCTCTTGTTCGCAGCTCTCTCACTGCCTCCTCTATGCTCATAGTCTCTTCTTGCTCATTATTTTTTAATAGAAAAAAGGAAATAAATTCTTCTTACTTGATTTTCAGAAAATATGTCACTTGGAAAAATGAAATTGACTATTTTTTGTTTTTAATATCTTCGATTGTTCTCAAAATATGGCCAAATTTGTCGGCATGCAAATTCTAGGATATGGGATCATGAGCATAGAGTATGATGTAGAGATATAGCCTTGACCTTGTGGTCGTTCGCCTTGAAATAAAAGAATTTTTCATACTCATTGACAATTATGCTTAAATTTGTTGAAATTTCACCACTTACTTTTAGGTTAGCATTTTACATGGTCGGTGGGAGTACATTCTACATCAAGGACCTCAAAAAGGGAAAATTACATCGAGGTCCACACATTTAGCACAAAGGACCCTAAAATTGAGCAAATAAAACAGTCGGGTTCAACTCCTTGGGATAGCAGCTAATCGAGTCATACTCTTCATACTACGTTCTCTTTGATTGTTTTCACAATATGGCCAAATCTGTCGCCATGCAAATTCTTGGATACTCGATCATCAGAACAAAGTATGATGTAGAGATATGGCCTTGACCTTTTGGTCGTTCGGCTTGAAATCCAAGAATGTTCATACTCATTGACAATTATAAGCTGATCGTTTAAATTTCACCACTTACTTTGAGGTTAGAATTTTACATGGTCGGTGGGAGTACATTTTACAACATGGACCTAAAAATGGGGGAAATTACATCGAGGTCCATACATTTAGCATAAAGGACCCTAAAATTAAGAAAGAAAAATAGTTGGGTTCGGCTCCTTCTCAAGAGAGTAGCTGATCAAGCAACACTCTTCAGACTACTTCATCTTTGATTGTTTTCAAAATATGGCCAAATTTGTCGGCATGCAAATTCTTGGATATGGGATCATCAGCATAAAGTATGATGTAGATATGGCCTTGACCTTGGCCGTTCATCTTGAAATACAAGAATGGTTCATACTTGTTGACAACTAAGCTTAAATTCGTTTAAATTTCAACACTTACTTTTAGGTTAGAACTTTACACAGTCGATCGGAGTACATTTTACATCAGGGACCTCAAAAAAGCAAAAAATTACATCGAGGTCCATACATTTAGCATACCCGAAAAGGAAAATTTTCTGGTTCGGCTTGTTCTCGAGAGATTAGCTGATCTGAGCCAAACTCTTGATATTACTTCCTCTTCGATTGCTTTCAAAACATGGCCAGATCTGTTGCCATGCAAATTCTTTGACATGGGGTCGTCATCATATAAAGTATGATGTTGATATGGCCTTGACCTTGGTCGTTCAGCTTAAAATCCAATAATGTTCATACTCGTTGACAAGTAAGCTTAAAATCGTCTAAATTTCACCACTTACACTTTTAGACCTAAAAGGGGGAAATTACATCGAGGTCCATACATTTAGCACAAATGACCCTAAAATTAAGCAAGGAAAATAGTCTGGCTCGGCTCTTTCTCGAGAGAGTAGTTGATCAAGCCATACTCTTCATACTACTTCATCTTTGATTGTTTTCAAAATATGGCCAAATTTGTCGGCATGCAAATTCTTGGATATGGGATCATCAGCATAAAGTATGATGTAGATATGGCCTTGACCTTGGTGGTTCGTCTTGAAATACAAGAATGCTTCATACTTGTTGACAACTAAGATTAAATTCGTTTAAATTTCACCACAATACTTTCAGTTTAGAACTTTACACGGTCGATCGGAGTACATTTTACATCACGGACCTCAAAAAATAAAAAATTACATTGAGTTCCATATACATTTATCATAAAGGACCCTAAAAGAAAAAAAATCTGGTTTGGCTCATTCTTGAGAGATCAGTTGATCTGAGCCAAACTCTTAATACTTCTTCCTCTTCGATTGTTTTCAAAACATGGCCAAATCTGTTGACATGCAAATTCTCTAACATGGGATCGTCAGCACAAAGTACGATGTTGATATGGCCTTGACCTTGGTCGTTTGGCTTGAAATCCAACAATGCTCATACTCATTGCCAAGTAAGCTTAAAATCGTCTAAATTTCACCACTTACACTTTTAGACCTAACAAAAGGGGGAAATTACATCGAGGTCCATACATTTAGCACAAAGGACCCTAAAATTAAGCAAGGAAAATAGTCGGGTTCAGCTCCTTCTCTAGAGAGTAGCTGATCGAGCCATACTCTTCATACTACTTCGTCTTTGATTGTTTTCAAAATATGGCCGAATTTGTCGGCAGGAAATTCTTGGATATGGGATCATCAGCATAAAGTATGATGTAGATATGGCCTTGACCTTAGTCGTTCGTCTTGAAATACAAGAATGGTTCATACTCGTTGACAACTAAGCTTAAATTCGTTTAAATTTCACCACTTACTTTTAGGTTAGAACTTTATACGGTCGATCGGAGTACATTTTACATTAGGGACCTCACAAAAGTAAAGATTACATCGAGGTCCATATACATTTAGCATAAAGGAGCCTAAAAGAAAAAAATTGGTTCGTCTCATTCTCGAGAGATCAGCTGATCTGAGCCAAACTCTTAGTACTACTTCCTCTTTGATTGTTTTCAAAACATGGTCAGATCTGTTGCCATGCAAATTCTCTAACATGGGATCATCAACACACAGTATTATGTTGATATGGCCTTGACCTGGGTTGTTCGGCTTGAAATCCAAGAATTATCATACTCATTGACAAGTAATTTTAAAATTGTCTAAATTTCACCACTTACACTTTTAGACCTAACAAAAGGGGGAAATTACATCAAGGTCCATACATTTATCACAAAGTACCCTAAAATTAAGCAAGGAAAACATTCGGGTTCTGCTCCTTCTCTAGAGAGTAGCTGATCAAGCCATACTCTTCATACTACTTCATCTTCAATTGTTTTCAAAATATGGCCAAATTTGTCGGCATGAAAATTCTTGGATATGGGATCATCAGCATAAAGTATGATGTAGATATGGCCTTGACCTTAGTCGTTCGTCTTGAAATACAACAATGGTTCATACTCATTGACAACAAAGCTTAAATTCGTTTAAATATCACCACTTACTTTTAGGTTAGAACCTTACTGTAAACAGCCGGATTTTTAATCCCAGATGCCTGTTATGCCATACCTCGCAATCCCAGGATTACCATTTTTGTGAGACATAACAGATTGGATATCACAGTACCTCATCCATTGCAAACCATAATAAGGTCTTACAAATAGAGGATCTCATGATCCAGTCTTAATACAAATCAAGAAGCGGAAAATAAACGTAGTAGGGGCTCCATCTTCAGGGTCACAGGCAATGTTGACGATGGGAGATGATCCTAGTTGTCGTAGACATCCTGATGTCCATCATCCTGATAGTCCTCCTCATAGTCTGGCCACGGGAATAGCCAGGCACAAAGCCATGAGTACTCTTTAAATACTCGCAAACTATCACTAACAAGTAAGGTAGCTCTAGTAGGAATCTTAAGCTCTAGGTTTATTTGCAAAAAGCCAGGTTTATCTAAAACTGAGTTTAGAAGTAAAGAAAACTAAGTTAATGTTCTAAATCACTTTAAGTGGGAACCTAGTTTTCATATCCACAACCCTGTTGTGGTCAAGTCAAAATCATAGTTCACTTCACAAGTCATTTTGAAAACATCTAACGATGGAACAGTATGGCCACTCCAACTATCCATGACCACGGACGCGGCTATTCGAATAGTTTGACACTCTACAGAGGTGGTACACTTTCACCACAAAATTTGATACATACGTCAGGGATAACACTGAATCATCATACTTAGTATGCGGATAATCAATCATAACCTTTCAATTACACACTCTAGTATAGGCACCTCTCCTATGAGCTTGGCCTCCCAGCCATGGCCATCTGCCATCTTGGGCACTACATAGGTGGACATTCACACTCATGAGGTAGCCTCAGCTCAACCTCTTCCACGAGGGAACCCATACTAAGGCATATAAACTTCCAGCTAAGCCCTACCCAATTCGGGTATTGTGGTTGTATGGTAAAATTGAAATGGTATTGCATCCGAACCCAACCATCAGTTTTTATAAAGGGCTAAGGCTCATGCCTCAACATTTTCATCATCAAATCCTTTAGTGTTTCTCAACACATGTCAAAACATTTCAATAGAATGAATCCTCATTCCAAAGTTTTCATAACCATTTTCACCAAGTATTCCCATCTAGAGTGATCAACATTTATGCTTAGCACTAGCCACTAAAGTTGAGGGTATTCACTAATGAGGGGTGCTAATCTCCAATCTCATACCATGGAATGACATCTAAGTATAACTAGTTAGGCCTAGTTTTATACTCTTTATGGTATCTATACTATTTTTCCAATACTCACAAAAAGCACTAAGTAAAAGTAAAGAACTTTTGTAAACTAAAAGAATAAAGCTTGCAAGAAAAACTTGGGATTGGTATAATAAAAGTTATATAACCAAGCATGCCTAATGCATTTTGCTTAGGTTATCAAGTGGGCAAGTGTTAACTTGCATAGTATAGTGCTAGGCTTGCCTTGAGTAGTGTAGTGGTTGAAGTTTTCTTCTTCTTCTTCGTAGTACTCCTCCTCCTCGTATCCCGGGTCGGTAATATCGTCTATAAATGAATACGGGGTACACAATCACCAAACAATACTTAACTAATTATATTCAGCACACTAAGGCTCACACTTGATGATCTAGCATCATCACAATCATCACATGAATTAAAGACTTAATCTTGTTTATCTTATTATAGAAAAGTAATTTCTACTCATTGAAAATAATTAAGGTTTAATGTTATCCAATGAAAATATGGGATCATGTTGACACATGTCATCACCACATATTCTAATACATGGGAATGTTATATAAAGTGTTGATCATATTTTATAAAGTTTAAGATTATCATTTAATGGAATTAAAGTGACTATAAATGCCTATATAGCATTCTTTTGGTACTAGTCCAAATATTTTTACATATTCAGATAGATCTTATCAAATGTGATTTTTGAGAGTTGGAATCAACTCAAAAGCATTTATGGTTGATTTTTGAGAAATGTTTGAATGTGGAAAAGTCTTTGTCTTGTTATTTTTACTATAGGTGATATCTAACTCCAAATGATTTGAATCCAACGAGCTTGGATAGATAATTTAAATATCTTTCTAACAAAATTGGAATCATGCAATTTGGTTCAGTGAATCTCTCTGAATGGATTTTTCAAATCTACTGACAGAAACTGGATTTAACTAAATTGGAAAATACTTATTTGAATTCACAGGCCTGCGTGGGAAACTAATTGGGCCGGCCCAATCTGCATAGCGCAGCGGGCTGCTGACAGGGGGTCCCACTAGTCAACGAATTTGTCTATCCGAAGCGGTATCTTTGAATCTAGGCCCTACAATTAAAAGATGATCCAACGGCTATAGTTCATCATCAACGACGAACAGCTCCGGTGAGGTCTAAACCCTAACGCGGTGGTGGGGGTCGTGTGGGGCTCACCTGGGCTCCAGCTAGGGTCAGCGAGGGGGCAAACGACATTGTCGATGACGGTGGTTCAAATGGTGGTCGCGGCAGCTCCTGGGGCGGCTTCAATCGATGGTGCCCTTCTCCTTCTGGAGCAGCGGGCTCCGGCCAAATTCTGGCGAAGCGGCGCTCGCCTTGCTCCGGGGAAGGGTGTGGGAGGCTCAGTGAGGAGTGGGGAGTGTGTTGGTGTGGAGAATGGAGGCGGAGGGGGCCTCTATTTATACACCAGTGAAGGGACATTGCGGCATGGGCTCGGGCTCGGGCTCGTCGGTGACGACAATACAGGCGGCTAGCAGCGCGGCTGAGGGTATAGGCAGGTATGGTGTTCCCTGGCAGTCATCACTGGCTTAATGGCACGGCACGGGCGGTGTGGAACGGTCAGGCGTGCGTGGTGCTCTGCGCGGGAGCGGCGGTGTTTGTGATGGCGCACGGGTGCTACGGGTCGAGCGGCGGCGAACAGGGGTGTCTAGGAGGTGGCTGTGATCATGGCGAGTGTGCGCGTGCATGCAGAGAGCAAGGCGCGGTCTGTGCGAGCCAGTCAGGTGCGGCGCTCTGGCGCGCTCTCGGCACGGCGCAGAGAGATTGGGCATGACGCTGGTAGGGTGGTCCAGGGCCTGGTTGTGGTCGAGGGCTAGACAGGGCGTGGCGGTGGACGGTTGTCTGTCTGGTGCGTGTTGTGGGAGAGGGCGGCGCGGTCTCTGGTGCTCTGTCCACTGTCGGCCGGCGAGTGTGGCTTCAGGCAGCGGCGCACTGGTGCAAAATGGCTAAGGGGGAGCGTGTCTGGTGCTGCTAGACACTAGGGGAGATAGGGGGAGTGCATTGGGGGCAATGGTTTGAAAGATCACTGCTCAAACAGTGAAGTTAGGCAGTGGATTAAATTGTGTTTGCAAGGTGTTTGTCTTAATGGCCATTAGAAATTTAATTTGAAAATTTTGAATGAATTTTGGTGAGTGTTTGAATCTTATGCTTGAGTGTCTATGGTTGCTTGGAGAGGTCAAGGTGAATTGATTTAGTTGGTTTTTGCAAAATGGTGATCTTACCATATGAACTAGATTCAAATTTGAACTATCCTTTAAATTGATTTGGAAATAGTTTATGTGGGTCTGTAAAGTGGTCGTTGGTTCACTTTTAGTTGGTCTAGCAAGGGGTCAAAAGAAGTGGGAATGTTTTTGTTAGAAATTGTTTTCTAGGAACACTCAAAGTGGCCTAGTGGTTAACTTTGGTCAAAATGACCATTAGCTTATTTAATTCATATTTGATTTCTTTTGATTTTAATTTTGTTTGTAATTGGCCTAGATGATGTAGCATTCGTCTTTAAATCATTTCTCATCATTGGTAGCAATCAAACATGGCAAAATTCACTCAATCCTATACTAATGCAAATCACACATGCATTCATATAGATTTTTGGGAATAAAGTTTTTGTTAACCCTAAATTTTTGGGTGATTAGAACTTGATAATCTTGATTAATGTTTTTGGGGTGTTACAAACCTTCCCTCCTTAAACAAAATCTCATCCCGAGATTTAAGAAAAACTAGGAACTAAAGAGGTTTGGGAACTCAGTCCTAATGTAATCTTCTCGCTCCTAAGTAGCTTCTTCTTCGGTATGGTTGCTCCATTGGATCTTGAGAAACTTGATACTCCGGGTTGTGGTGGTTCTAAAGGCTTCTTCCAGAATACGAATGGGTACTTCATGATATGTCAGATCCTTGTTGATATCTATGGCTTGGTGATCGATGTTCTTGAACAATTCGGTCTTCTCCGGAACTTCTAAGCATTTGCAAAGTAACAAGATATGGAACATAATATGGATGGATGACATCTCCTCTGGCAGTTCCAGTTGATATGATACTTCTCCTCGGTGATTCAAAATCTTGAAGGGTCCAATATATTTGGGGGCTAACTTCCCTTTCAGTTGAAAACGTTGCATTCCTTTCAAGGGTGATACTTTGAGATACACAAAATCTCCGACATTGAAGGTAAGGTCTCAATGTCTCTTGTCAGCATAACTCTTTTGTCTAGATTGGGCGTTCTTGAGGTGTTCACGGACTTTGTGAACCTTCTCTTCGGCTTCTCCTAGGATGTCGGGTCTGAAAATCTGACTCTCTCCTACTTGCGACCAATTCAAGGGGGTACAGCACTACCTTCCATACAGAAATTCAAAGGGGGCCATTTGCAAACTGGCTTGATAACTGTTGTTGTATGAGAATTCTGTGAAAGGCAGACAATCTTCCCATTTTGATCCATATTCTAGAAGACAAGCTCTCAACATATCTTCTAAGATTTGGTTGACTCTTTCAGTTTGTCCATCGGTTTGCGGGTGATAAGCTGTGCTGAAATTCAACTTGGTTCCTAATCCTTATTGGACTTTCTGCAAAAATCTTGAGGTAAACTGGGTTCCTCGATCCGATACTATGGTCTTAGGGGTTCCATGCAAACTTACGATTCTAGCA
Organism: Avena sativa; assembly: GCA_916181665.1. Lineage (NCBI taxonomy): Eukaryota > Viridiplantae > Streptophyta > Magnoliopsida > Poales > Poaceae > Avena > Avena sativa. Next base: position 221,870,529 of record OV702292.1, read on the forward strand.
ATGTCCATCTCTGCTAGCTTCGAATTCTGGTTGGTAGTTTTGACATGTATAAAATGGGCTACCTTGGACAGTCTATCAACTATGACCCAAATAGAGTCATTTCCCCAACTAGAAGTAGGCAAACCGGTGATAAAGTCCATTCCGACGGAATCCCATTTCCATTCCAGAATCTGCAATTGTTGCAAAAGTCCTGCAGGTCTCTGATGTTCCACTTTGACTCTCTGACAGATATCACACTTGGCTATGTAGCTTCCTATTTCTCTCTTCATCTTGTGCCACCAAAATTGCTCCTTCAAATCCTGATACATCTTCGTTCCTTCGGAGTGGATAGAATAAAGAGTATCATGATATTCCTGCATGATAACTTGCTTTAGCTCGGAATCTGCTGGCACACAGATACGTCCTTTGTACCAAAAAACTCCTTCTTCATCCTCGGTGAATCCGGGTACCTTCCCTGTACCGATATGACATTTGATTATGTCGATACTCGCATTTCCTTTTTGCACCTCCTTGATCTTACTGATCAAAGTGGGTTGAAGTTCAATGCTAGTTAAAAATCCTTTGCTAACTAGCTCCATTCTAAACTGCTCCAACTCTTCATGCAAACTTGGCTGGGCTTCTTTTATCATGGTGTTTAACCTACACGGCAATCTGCTAAGAGCATCCGCTACCACATTGGCTTTGCCGGGGTGATAATGAATGTCAAGGTCATAATCCTTGATTAACTCTATCCATCTCCTTTGCCTCATATTCAGCTCCTTCTGGGTGAAAATATACTTCAGGATCTTGTGATCCTAATAAATCTCACAGCGGTTACCCATAAGGTAATGACGCCATGTCTTCAATGCTAAAACTACGGCTGCGAGTTCAAGATCATGGGTAGGGTAGTTTTGCTCATGCTGCTTCAATTGTCTAGACAGATAGGCTATGACTTTGCCTTCTTGCATCAACACACATCCGAGACCAATCTTGGATGCATCACAATACACATCAAAAGGCTTCTTGATATCTGGCATAATCCGAATTGGGGCTAAAATCAATCTCTTCTTGAGCTCTTGAAAACTTGCTTCACATTTATCCGTCCATTCAATTCTTATCTTTCTTCAGCAACTGGGTCATTGGTCTGGCGATGCTCGAAAATCCTTCAACGAACTTGCGGTAATATCCCGCTAATCCGAGAAATGCACGGACTTGGGTTTGAGTGGTTGGGGCTTTCCATTCTTCAACACCTTTGATCTTGGCGGGATCGACAGTGACTCCTCCTGCTGACACGATATGTCCTAGGAATCCTACTTCCTTCAACCAGAACTCACATTTGCTAAACTTGGCATACAACTGATGCTCTCTAAGGGTTTCAAGGATGGTTCTCAGGTGTAGCTCATGGTCTTCTTATGACTTGGAATAGATCAGAATATCATCGATAAAAACAACGACAAACTTATCTAGGAAGTTCATAAAAATCTTATTCATGATATTCATGAAATAAGCGGGGGCATTGGTTAATCCAAAAGACATGACCGTATACTCATAAAATCCATATCTGGTGGTAAAGGCGGTCTTTGGAATATCCGTCGCATGAATCTTGAGTTGATGATAACCAGTTATAAGATCAATCTTAGAAAACACTCTGGCACCAGTCAACTGATCAAACAGATCCTCTATCTTTGGCAGTGGGTACTTGTTCTTGATGGTGACATAATTCAACTTCCGGTAATCCGTGCACAAACAGTTACCTCCATCTTTCTTATCCACAAACAAAACAGGCGATCTCCATGGTGACGCACTTAGTTGAATCAGACCTTTCTCCAGCATAGCATCAAGTTGCTTCTTCAGCTCCACTAATTCCGATGGGTTCATACTATAAGGTCTCTGAGCTATGGGTCCAGTTGCAGGAATTAGTTCAATGATGAACTCGATGTCCCGATCTGGGGGCATACCGGGCACTTCATCTGGGAATATGTCAGGGTATTCATAGACTACTCTGACTTGGTCTAGGGTTGGTTGGGCTAGACTCTTGTTGCATTTGAACTGACGGGGCAACATCTCAGATACATGCTTTACTAATACTGCAGAGCTACTGGTCATGGTTATGGCTTTCTTGGCACAGTCGATCAATCCTTTATGTTTCGACATCCAATCCATTCCTAGTACTACTTCCAAACCTTTGGTTCCAAGTACTATTAGATTGGCATAAAAATCTATTCCATGGATTCTGATAGGTACAACCTTGCAAATTTTTTTAGCTTTGGTGGTTGAACCAGGTATTTGAACTATCATAACATGCTTCATTTTTGTTGGTTGAATCTAACTAGTGCATGCAAATTCTTCTGTAACAAACGAGTGCGATGCTCCAGAATCAAACAACACTCTTGCAAGTACTGAGTTAACAGAAAACATACCCAGCACGACATCGGGCGCTTCCTGAGCTTCTTTAGCATTCATGTGGAACAAACGACCGTTGCGATTGAGCGAATTCCCTTTGGCAAATCTCCTTCCAGGCTGAACACGACATTGCTGCTGAGCGGGTGCATTCACGTTGGTGGCTGCTGCAAGCTTCTTGGGGCACTCATTGGAGTAGTGACCCTTGACTCCACATTCAAAGCAAGTAATCTGGGACTTGTCTTTTCCTACAACAGGCACAACATTGCTTCTAGTCCTTGGGGCAGTATTGTTGTTGTTGTTGTTGGACTTGGGCGGTGCACGGTTGATGTTGTTGGAGTTTCTGGGGTTATTGTTGTGGTTTCCTCCAGACTTCAAGTTTCCGCCGCTACGATTGGGATAGCTTGGACGGGACATCGGGGGTCTGTTGTTTCTTGGGGCATATCCTGCAGATGGGTTGGGGTGATATTTCTGGGTATTGTGGGATCCAGTTTGGTGCATCATCCTGCGCTTGCGATTGTCATTGGCTTGGTTGATCTTCCCTTCCATCTGCATGGCAGAGTCTACTAGTTCTTCTAGATCTCCAAAATGGATGTTGACTAACACAGTCTACATCTCATCATACAATCCATTCAGGAACCTCTCTTTCTTCTTGGCTTCAGTGTTAATCTCATCAGGGGCATATCTAGCTAGGGACAGAAATTTGTCACGGTACTCCACTACCATCATCCTTCCTTGCTTCAGTTCCCTAAACTCATCTCTCATCCTGGTGACCAAGCCTTGTGGCAGATGGGTGCGGCTGAACTTGATCTTGAATGCTTCCCAAGTCTTCATATGACCTTCGTTCATGGTACGGGTGCTATTCCACCAGGCTCTTGCATCTCCCGCCAGATAATGGGTGGCAAAAGGTACCTTCTCATTGCCTTCAACTCCTGCGACCTCCAGATTGTTCTCCATGTTTTGCAGCCAGTCATCAGCATCTAAGGGATCCTCAGACTTATTAAAGATAGGTGGGTTGGTATTCTGAAAGTTTTTGAGCTTAGATCCATGGTGATCCTAGTTTCTGTGACCTTGATTATTGGGGGCCATCTGAGCTATCTGTTGAAGGGTGGTTAGGTTGGCTTGGCGTTCAGCTCTACTAGCTTCACGGTCAGAAACTACCATTTGCAGAATCTGCAGCATCGGGTCCTGAGATGAGCTGCTTCCTCCGGGGTTTCCACGAGTCATCTAAAGATTGAGATAGATAATGAGATAAGAGGGAAATTTCTAAGGTTCATGGTTTTGTTTCAAAAGCTTTAAACTTTGAGTTTGACTCGGGTTTTGCAAACTAACAACTTCTTCTCATTCATTCATTCAAAGCACACTATACAAACACACACCACACACAAATAGAAAACAGATGGTTTTAAGAACCATTCTACGAAACTACGATACAGTTGGACCGGTACAACTCATTCCTACGGTAGTGATCAAGTGCATCTAATCATCATCAATGAAGTCGGAATCATCATCATTAGTGTGGAACTCCATGGCATCATCCTCCAGGTAGTTGTTGTCATCACTGACATAAGAGTAAAGATCTCCCTGGATATCTTCACCTTCCTCCTCCTTCTTTGCTTCAAGATGGACTTCCTATTCACGGATGGTCTTCTTGAGAGCGGCCACCTTCTTGTGAAGACGATCGATGGTGCGATCCTTCTTGTCACGCTAATGATGAAGTGATTGGCGCTCCTTGGTGAGAATGGCAAGAGTCTGGTCCTTCTTGATGGTAATGGCATGGTTGTGGTTGGCTTAGGCGCGAGCGTTGTCCAACTCCTTCTGCCTATCATACAGCATGAAGTCAAGATTGTCCACCTGGTGCTTCAACTTCGGGTGTCCTGGCATCTCCAAGGGCATTCCCATAGAATCACGCCTTGCAAAGTGAGCAAAGCAAGTTCCCTGGATCAAGTTGATGGTTTGCCCACACAGACGGGCAAGAGCTTCATGCATAACCCTGGCTAATCCATTTAGCCAGTTGTTCTCACGCAAGGTGAATTGGATCTTCTCCGAAGTGGGTGCTTCCATCTTTCCTCTGAGATCTGCAACTATCAGCCATTGTAAATCTCCTCCTACGTGATCATTGAGTTGAGCCCCGAAGAATTCCGGATGCGGGTGCTCAAGATACTCTGACAGTGCATCTAGATCCCTCTCAAAGATCAGTTGGCCTCTGTTGCCCAACTGGTAGAACTTGCAATACTAGACTTCCATCTATAAGAATTTAGGATGAGTAAGTTAGTGAGGTGATCAAGTGTGTCAAATTTTATGTAGGAATGTAAAAAAATTTGAGGAACATGAATTTTTTTTTGAAACAAGGATAAGAGTGGGAATAGGTTTTCATAAATACTCACTTCTTTTTTTTTGAAATAAGGTTTTGTTCGGACGTCCATTCTAACTAGGGTCTCCTATGGTCAGGATGGCTCTAATACCAACTTCTAAACACCCGGATTTTTAATCCCAGATGCCTGTTATGCCATACCTCGCAATCCCAGGATTACCATTTTTGCGAGACATAACAGATTGGATATCAACGTACCTCATCCATTAGAAACCATAATAAGGTCTTACAAATAGAGGACCTCATGATCCAGTCTTAATACAAATCAAGCAGCGGAAAATAAACGTAGTAGGGGCTCCATCTTCAGGGTCACAGGCAATGCTGATGATGGGAGATGATCCTAGTTGTCGTAGACGTCCTACTATCCATCATCCTGATAGTCCTCCTCATAGTCTGGCCATGGGAATAGCCAGGGACGAAGCCATGAGTACTCTTTAAGTACTCGCAAACTATCACTAACAAGTAAGGTAGCTCTAGTAGGAATCTTAAGCTCTAGGTTTATTTGCAAAAAGGCAGGTTTATCTAAAACTGAGTTTAGAAGTAAATAAAACTAAGTTAATGTTCTAAATCACTTTAAGTGGGAACCTAGTTTTCATATCCACAACCCTGTTATGGTCAAGTCAAAATCATAGTTCACTTCACAAGTCATTTTGAAAACATCGGACGACGGAACAGTATGGCCACTCCAATTGTCCATGACCGTGGACGCGGCTATTCGAATAGTTTGACACTCTGCAAAGGTGGTACACTTTCACCACTAAATTCGATACATCCTTCAGGGATAACCCTGAATCATCATACTTAGTATGCGGATAATCAATCATAACCTTTCAATTACACACTCTAGTATAGGCACCTCCCCTATGAGCTTGGCCTCCCAGCCATGGCCATCTTCCATCCTGGGCACTGCATAGGTGGACATTCACACTCACGAGGTAGCCTCAGCTGAACCTCTTCCGTGAGGGAACCCATACTAAGGCATATAAACTTCCAGCTAATCCCTACCCAATTCGGGTATTGTGGTTGTACGGTAAAATTGGAATGGTATCGCATCTGAACCCAACCATTAGTTTTTATAAAGGGCTAAGGCTCATGCCTCAACATTTTCATCATCAAATCCTTTAGTGTTTCTAAACACATGTCAAAACATTTCAATAGAATGAATCCTCATTCCAAGGTTTTCATAATCATTTTCACCAAGTATTCTCATCTAGAGTGATCAACTTTTATGCTTAGCACTAGCCACTAAAGTTGAGGGTATTCACTAATGAGGGGTGCTAATATCCAATCTCATTCCATGGAATGACATCTAAGTATAACTAGTTAGGCCTAGTTTTATACTCTTTATGGTATCTATACTATTTTTCCAATACTCACAAAGAACTAACTAAAAGTAAAGAACTTTTGTAAAGTAAAACAATAAAGCTTGCAAGTAAAACTTGGGATTGGTATAATCAAAGTTATATAACCAAGCATGCCTAATGCATTTTTCTTAGGTTATCAAGTGGGGAAGTGTTAACTTGCATAGTTAACTTGTAGTGCTAGGCTTGCCTTGAGTAGTGTAGTGGTTGAAGTTTTCTTCTTCTTCTTGGTAGTACTCCTCATCCTCGTATCCCGGGTCGGTACTATCGTCTATAAATGAATATGGGGTACACAATCACCAAAGAATACTTAACTAATTCTATTCAGCACACTAAGGCTCACACTTGATGATCTAGCATCATCACAATCATCACATGAATTAAAGACTTAATCTTGTTTATCTTATTTTAGGAAAGTAATTTCTACTCATTGAAAATAATTAAGATTTAATATTCTCTAATTAAAATATGGGATAATGTTGACACATGTCATCACCACATATTCTAATACATGGGAATGTTATTTAAAGTGTTGATCATATTTTATAAAGTTTAAGATTATCATTTAATAGAATTAAAGTGACTAGAAATGCCTATATAGCATTATTTTGGTACTAGTCCAATGTCACTGCATGAAAACCTAAATATTTTTACATATTCAGATAGATCTTATCAAATGTGATTTTTGAGAGTTGGAATCAACTCAAAAGCATTTATGGTTGATTTTTGAGAAATGTTTGAATGTGGAAAAGTCTCTGTATTGTTATTTTTACTATAGGTTATCTCTAACTCCAAATGATTTGAATCCAACGGGATTGGATAGATAATTTAAATATCTTTCTATACAATTTGGAATCATGCAATTTGGTTTAGTGAATCTCTTCGAATGGATTTTTGAATCTACTGACAGAAACTAGTTTTAACTAAATTGGAAAATACTTATTTGAATTCACAGGCCTGTGCGGGAAGCTAACTGGGCCGGCCCAATCTGCACAGCACAACGCAGCAGGCTGCTGACAGGGGATCCCACTAGTCAGCGACTCAGTCTAACCGAAGCGGTATCTTTGAATCTAGGCCCTACAATTAAAAGACGATCCAACGGCTGCAGTTCATCGTCGATGACGAATAGCTCCGACGAGGTCTAACCCTAACGCTATGGTAGGGGTCGTGTGGGGCTCACCTGGGATCTAGCTAGGGTCGGCGAGGGGGGTGAACGGTGTTGTCGACGACAACGGTTCGAACGGTGGTCGTGGAAGCTTCTGGGGCGGCTTCAATCGATAGCGCTCTTCTCCTTCTATAGTAGCGGGCTCCGGCCAAATTCCAGTGAAGCGGCGCTCGCCTTGCTCCAGGGAAGGGTGTGGGAGGCTCAGTGAGGAGTGGGGTGTGTGTTGGTGTGGAGAATGGAGGTGGAGGGGGCCTCTATTTATACACCAGCGAAGGGACATTGCGGCATTGGCTCGGGCTCGTCAGTGACGACGATACAGGCGGCTAGCAGCGCGGCTGAGGGTAGGGGGCGATGTGGTGTTCCCTAGCGGTCATCGTTGGCTTAATGGCATGGAACAGGGTGGTGTGGAACGGTCGGGCACGTGCGGTGCTCTGCGCGGGAGCGACGGTGTTTGCGACGACGCACGAGTGCTACGGGTCACGCGGCGGCGAACGAGGGTGTCTCAGAGGTGGCTATGATCATGGCGAGTGTGCGCGTGTGCGGAGAGAGCGAGGCACAGTTTGTGTGAGCCTGTCGAGTGCGGTTCTCTAGCACGCTCTCGGCACGGTGCAGAGAGATTGGGTGCGGCGCTGCTGGGGTGGTCTAGGGCTAGGCTATGGTCGAGGGCTGGACAGGGGGTGGCGGTGGACGGTCGCCTGTCTGGTGCGCGTCGTGGGAGAGGGCGGCGTGGTCTTTGGCGCCCTGTCCATGATCGGCCGACGAGTGTGGCTTCGGGCGGTGGCGCACTGGTGCAAAACGGCTAAGGGGGTGTGTCTGGTGCTGCTAGACACTGGGGGAGACAGGGGGAGTGCATTGGGGACAATGGTACTGCTCAAACAGTCAAGTTAGGCAGTGGATTAAATTGTGTCTGCAAGGTGTTTGTCTTAATGGACGCAAAAAATTTAATTTGAAAATTTTGAATGAATTTTGGTGAGTGTTTGAATCTTATGCTTGAGTGTCTATGGTTGCTTGGAGTGGTCAAGGTTAATTGATTTAGTTGGTTTTTGCAAAATGGTAATTTTAGCATATGAACTAGATTCAAATTGAACTGTTCTTTAAATTGATTTGGAAATAGTTTCCATGGGTTTGTAAAGTGGCCTTGGTACACTTTTACTTGGTCTAGCAAGGGGTCAAAAGAAGTGGGAATGTTTCTGTTAGAAATTCTTTTCTAGGAACACTCAAAGTGGCCTAGTGGTTAACTTTGGTCAAAATGACCATTACTTATTTATTTCATATTTGATTTCATTTTATTTTGATTTTGTTTGGAATTGGCCTAGATGATGTAGCATTCATCTTTAAATCATTTCTCATCATTGGTAGCAATCAAACATGGAAAAATTCACTCAATCCTATACTAATGCAAATCACACATGCATTCATATAGATTTTTGGGAATAAAGTTTTTGTTAACCCTAAATTTGGGTGATTAGAACTTGATAATCTTGATTAATGTTTTTGGGGTGTTACATTTACATGGTTGATCGGAGTACATATTACATCAGGGACCTCAATTAAGTAAAAATTACATCGAGGTCCATATACATTTAGCATAAAGGACCCTAAAAGAAAAAAATCTGGTTCGGCTCATTCTTGAGAGATCAGCTGATCTGAGCCAAACTCTTAATACTACTTCCTCTTCGATTGTTTTCAAAGCATGGCCAGATCTATTGCCATGCAAATTCTCTAACATGGGATCATCAACATAAAGTATGATGTTGATATGGCCTTGATCTTGGTCGTTCGGCTTGAAATCCAAGAATGTTCATATTCATTGACAACTAAGCTTAAATTCGTTTAAATTTCACCACTTACTTTTAGGTTAACATTTTACACAGTCGGTGGGAGTACATTTTACATGAAGGACCTAAAAAAGAAAATTATTAAATCGAGGTCCATACATTTAGCACAAAGGACCCTAAAAGGAAAACTTTCTAGTTTCGCTCCTTCTCGAGAGATCAGCTAATCTAAGTCAAACTCTTGATACTACTTCCTCTTCGATTGTTTCAAAATATGGCTAAATCTGTTGCTATGAAAATTTGTTGATATGGGGTCATCAACATAAAGTATGATGTTGATATGGCCTTGACCTTGGTCGTTCGGCTTGAAATCCAAGAATGTTCATACTCGTTGACAAGTAAGCTTAAATTCATTTAAATTTCACCACTTACACTTTTTGGTTAGAATTTTAAATGGATGGTGGGAGTACATTTTACACCAAGGACATAAAAAGGGGAAATTACATTGAGGTCCATATGTTTAGCACAAAGGACCCAAAAATCAAGAAAGGTAAATAGTCGGGTACAACTCCTTCTCGAGAGAGTAGCTCATAGAGCCATACTCTTCATACTAGTTTTGACTAAGGTATATGTCCCGAGGGAGAAAGATTCTTCAATTAATTAACACGGTAAGTGGATGTGTACATGTTACACCAAGGACCTCAAAAAATGAAAAATACATCTAAAACTCCATACATTTAGCACAAAGGACCCTAAAGTCAAATACTTGAAAATTTTGGTAACATGGTCTATAGAAACGAGGGGAAGATTCTAGAATGATGGAGAAGTGTGTTTTGAGGTTTGTGCATATAGCATTTCATTGTGATGAAGACTATCAATAGAATCTTCTAGATGCTAGAATGGAAAAGAAGATCCAACGGCTAGAAATGTTGGGATTCATGAGTCTTGATCCAACAATTAATATTCAAAGTTTTTCATAGAACATATAGTGTTAAGATAGTGGTAATGGTAAGACTAGTATACTTGCTTAACAAAAGTAAACAGCTCACTGCTCACTTTCAGCAGATCTTGTTGAATAAGATGCACGAATCTACCAGCTGCGAGAACTGTATCATAAACTATATATGATGTCAATATGGTCATGACCTTGGCTGTTTGGGTCAAAACCAGGAATGTTCATACACTGTAGGCCAATACACATTGTGAAGAAGCCAGCACATTTTTTTTGTATTCAAAGGTGTCAAAACACATGTTTCTCTTTTTTCTTAGCATTTTATAGTGTATGAATAACTTTGAATATTGACCGTTGGATCAAGACTCGAATCCCAACATTGTCAGATGTTGGATCTTCATTTCCATTTTAGCATCGAGAAGATACTATTGATACTCTTTCTTTCCTTATCTTACCACTATAATGTGTAGTGTGCGGACAAAAGTATGAAAATTAATTTATGCACATTCGGTAAAATTATATGTCTATATTTTTATAATAAATATATGCATGTATTTGAACTAGTAAAAGTATGAAAATGTTTTTATTGTCTAGTGTCTACAAAAATAAACATAGTTGAAAACTGGGGCGTAAGTGTGAGATGTTTTCTTTTCTATGTTGCTTTGGATCACTTTTGTCCATCGGATGAATATTGGATGGTAGATATAGGGGGCATGTTGATCTGAGTCCCCCTAGCAGTGGGCACGTGGAGTAGTAGTTGAACAATTTCAGAAAACACTTAAAATCCAAAATATAAACATTAGCAGCAAAGACAATTTAGAGCCAAAATACACCCTTCCTAGTGCCAAAAGAGACCCTGCCTCCAACTACTACTACATTAACTAGTAAACGAGTGGTACTTATCTACAACTAAATTAACTAGTAATACATCATTACCATCGCATTAGGATCACTTAGCCGAAGATTAAGGTCAATTCATCATCTTGATGCAAACACAGAAAGACAACACCTTGATCGTCCGGTACTATCAGCCGCGGTAATGTACCGCGGCGGCACCGTGAGGAACATCAGATCTTCGAGGTCAACACTGTTGGGCGACGCGCAGCTCGTCGGCTCAATGACCCCCTTAAGGGTGTCCGTTGATAAGTCCGCCGGCGACTGCAGGCCAGTCACGCATAGCTTCACCCTGTACTGGGGCCACAAGCACGAGGCCGCCCTTACGCACACCGAGGAAACAGCGGCGGCCTGGACGAGCTCGCCGATGATGAGGATGAACATGGTAGCATCATCACCATAGACGATGACCATGGATGGTGGAAAGGACGGTAATGACATCGTTACTATACACTCCATGGGCTGGCCGTACGATAGCCTATGCACTTGTAGCTTGTGGACGCCGTTGAGGTGCAAACGGAGCTCGACCAGCGAGGAGGTGAATATGCAGCCGACCTCCATGCAGCCGCATGGGCTATACGGGCACGTAGCCTTGTGGTCATCGATCTCGTTGTAGGCAACCATGGTGAAGCAGTCGTCGTGGGGGCATAGAACAGTTATCAGCGCTAGCTCATCTTTGTCCATCGCTGGCTAGCTCTTCGTGGAATCCGCCGACGCGCCCAGTGTTGGAGTGGTTCCCTGGAAGCTCGGCTTGCTGATGTAGTGCACGCAGTCCAGAATTTTTATGCAGCATTGAGTTTTTTTAACGAAGGCTGCAGAAATTGGACAGTTCAGAGTAAATCAGGTACTTATTACCCTGTACAGTACTGTACCATACAAACAGATCCTACCCACATGAGTGGTAAGAAGGTCTACGCCTTTTTTGGAAATGGAGAAGGTCTACACCTAGAGAGAGATAAAGAATCTTGGGGCCTGGCGCAAAGTGTGCAGTCCTGCGGGGGAGAGAACGAGGACTGCATGCATGTCTTCAACACCATCTGCATTTTATTCTATCTTCTTGTCTCTTCTAGCTCTTTCTTTCTCGGCACGGCAGACTCGTTTCTCTTCTCTATTTCTTTCTTGTGGTTAAACCTTGTCCAGATACAAAGTACTAGTAGTAGTACATTTGAACTAGTACTCCAGTAATACGGGTATATGTCTTTTTATACTAGAGTTGTACTACCAGTACTCCAATAGTAATACATATGTCTTCTTTTTACTATACTACTACTCCAGTAGGTAGGCATCTGTGAGCGGTGGATGGCGGGTGGTGGTGGCTATTTGCGGCTTTTTACTACTCCTAGGGCGGCGGGCAGTGCTGGCAGTAGGGTTCTAGTAGTACGGAGTAGTACTCGAGTACTCCTGCTCACTGATTCATGAAGTAAGACTTCAGTAGTGTACTGTAGTCCTGTACTGCTCAAATGTAGCTGTCATCATACCACGGTTCCTAGGGAGACGCTAGAGACACAGGTGCTCAAATGCACGTCCTAGCCAGGCCCCGATGCCTAGCGATTGGATAAAGCCTTGTTGCCTGACCACACAGCCATGGAAATTCATTTTGCTACTCTCTATTACTATTTCTCAGTGATTTTCCTCTCTCTCCTTGTCTCTGCTTGCTCTTCATTTCTTGGCATGGCGTGTAGCCTCCTGATTATAAAAAGCGTCATAAAAGCCTCAAAATGTAAAATTATAGAGGGAGAGCATGCACTCAATGTATCGAGATGAGTGAGAGTTTTGAAAGATTCAACTTCTTGCTAAGAATATGCATGCCTAGATATTTGACTGTGTTTTGAAGACATCCAAAGAGACTATGACTCACCGTGTTTTAAAATTTTGGCTGTGTTTCGAAATTAACTTCACACCTTGCGAAAATCTGTTCAGTAGACCCACCAGGCAATTAATGTATCGAGAACGAATGAGAGTTGTTTCGCAAGATTAAACTTCTTGCTAAGAATATGCATGCCTAGAAATTTGACCGTGTTTTGAAAACAATCAAAGAGGCTATGACTCATCGTGTTTTGAAATTTGGCTGTGTTTCGAAATTAACTTCACACCTTGCGATAATCTGTTAAGTGGATCCACCACCAGGCAGTCAATGTATCGAGAACGAGTGAGAGTTTGGAAAGATTCAACTTCTTGATAAGAATATCATGCCTAGAAATTTGATGGTGTTTTCAAAACAATCAAAGAGGATATGACTCACCGTATTTTGAAATTTTGGCTGCGTTTCGAAATTAACTTCACACCTTGCAATAATATGTTCACTGGACCCACCACCAGGTAGTTAATGTATCGAGAACGAGTGATAGTTTGGAAAGATTCAACTTCTTGCTAAGAATATGCATGCCTAAAAATTTGACCGTGTTTTGAAAATAATCAAAGAGATTATGACTCATCTTGTTTTGAAATTTTTCACCTGTTTCGAAATTAACTTCAAACCTTGCGAAAATCTGTTCAGTGGACCCACCACCAGGCAGTTAATGTATCAAGACAAGTGAGAGCTTGGAAAGATTCAACTTCTTGCTATGGATATGCATGCCTAGAAATTTGACTGTGTTTAACCAAAGAGACTATGAATCACCGTGTTTTGAAATTTTGGCTGTGTTTCAAAATTAAGTTCACACCTTGCGATAATCTGTTCACTGGACCCACCACCGGGTAATTAATGTATCGAGAACAAGTGAGAGTTTGGAAAGATTCAACTTCTTGCCAAGAATATGCATGCCTAGAAATTTGACCGTGTTTTGAAAATAATTAAAGAGACTATGACTCACCATGTTTTGAAATTAACTTTACACCTTCCGAAAATCGGTTCAATGGACCCACCACCAAGCAGTCAATGTATTGAGATGAGTGAGAGTTTGGAAAGATTCAACTCCTTCCTAAGAATATGCATGCCTATAAATTTGACCGTGTTTTGAATACAACCAAAGAGACTATGACTCACCATGGTTTTAAATTTTGGCTATATTTCGAAATTAACTTCACAATTTGCGATGTTCAGTGGACCCACCAGGCAGTCAATGTATCGAGAACGAGTGAGAGTTGTTTGGCAAGATTCAACTTCTTGCTAAGAATATGTATGCCTCAAAATTTGACCGTGTTTTGGAAACAATCAAAGAGACTATGACTCACCATGTTTTGAAATTTTGGCTGTGTTTCGAAATTAACTTCACACCTTCCGATAATATGTTAAGTGGACCCACCACCATGTAGTCAATGTATCGAGAACAAGTGAGAGTTTGGAAAGATTCAACTTCTTGCAAAGGATATGCATGCCTATAAATTTGACCGTGTTTTGAAAACAATCAAAGAGGCTATGACTCACTGTGTTTTGAAATTTTGCCCGTCTTTCGAAATTAACTTCACACCTTGCAAAAATGTTAAGTGGACCCACTACCAGGAAGTCAATGTATCGATACGAGTGAGACTTTGGAAAGATTCAACTTCTCGCTAAGAATATGCATGCCTAAAAATTTGACCGTGTTTTGAAAACAACCAAACAGACTATGACTCACCGTGTTTTGAAATTTTGCCTCTGTTTCGAAATTAACTTCACACTTTGTGATAATTGATACATTGCAAATGTATCTATAATTTTTGATGTTCCATGCATGGTTTTATCCAATTTCTTGTGTTTTGTTCAAACTTTGGAGTACTTTTCATATGATTTCTTGGACTAACCTATTAACAAGAGCCATAGTGCTAGCTGCCTGTTTTCTGCTGTTTTTGGTTCTAGGAAAGTCAGAAAATGAATATTCTCGTAATTGGATGGGACAAAAGCCAAAGTGCCTATTTTTCGGAAGGGATCAAGAGCCAGAATACGAGACGGAGAGGGGCCAGGGGCCGGCCACACCACCTGGCTGCGCAGCCAGGCCTGGCCCGCGCCAGGGGTGGTGTGGTGGCTCCCGGTAGCCCCTCGACCTCTCCTTCCACCTATATATTGCCCTCGGGATGAAAACCCTAAGTACCCGATCAAAAATCCACGAAAGAGTCTGTAGCCGCCGTCATCTCCATCCGTAGATCGGGAGGGATCTGAAGCTCTTCCCAGCACCCTGCCAGAGAGGGGAATTCACCCTGGAGGCCTTCTTCATCACCATGCAATCCTCCGGTGTGATGCATGAGTAGTTCATCCTTGGACTACAGATCCATGTAGTAGCTAGATGGCTGGTTTCTCCTCCTTTGTGCTTTCATGTTTAGATCTTGTGAGCTCCATTCATGATCAAGATCATCTATTTGTAATCCATACATGTTGTGTTTGCGGGGATCCGATGGATATTGAGATGCTATTTCAGATTGATTATTGATTCTATCATGTCTTTGTTATTTGAGATCTTGCATGCTTTCCGTTGTTAGTAGCTATCTTGGCCAAGTAGATGCTAGCAACTCCAAGAGTTAGTATTTATGCTCGATAGTGGGTTCATGCCTCTGGTAATCTGGGGAAGTGACAGAAATCTCTAAGGTACTAGATGTGCTGTTGCTACTAGGGAGAAAACAACAATCCTTTGTTCATAGAACAATCGTATTGTTTACTTTACACGTAGTTCGTAAAAAGCAATAATTTGTTGCTTGCAACTTAATACTGGAGGGGGTTCGTATGATAACCTGAAGGTGGATTATTAGTCATATATGCAGTTGGATGGCGGTCTATGTATTATGTTGTAATGCCCAATCAAGTCTCAAAGGAGTCAAGATGATTAGTATATGCATATATTGCTTTCTCGGTGTTTGTCAATTGCCCCGCTGTAATTTGTTCACCCAGCATGTTATCTATCTAAGGAGAGCCACCTCTAGTGAACTATGGATCGCGGTCCTTTTCTTTTACATACAATCTATAAACTGTTTCTGCTTTGTGTTTACTTTCTGCAAACTTTTACTTCTTTCCATTCGATACGTTTAATCCTTTGTTTTCTGCAAAACACGGTGAGATTGACAACCTCATCGCAAGTTGGGGTCAAAGTTCTATGGTTGTGTTGTGCAGGTCTCCACGTTGCTACTAGCACCGGTAGTGCGCCCTGCCAAAGCTCAGCTAGTAACACCTTTGAGGTGTTTCCTTGCTCCTACTGGTTTGATTAAACCTTGGTTTCATAACTGAGGGAAACTTGATGTTGTGCTCATCATACCTTCCTTTTGGGGTTTCCAACGAGCTCTACATCAACACTACCATCAAGCATTTTTCTGGGCGCCGTGCATTGAGCCATCAAGCATTTTTCTGGCACCGTTGCCGGGGAATCAAGGACATCTTCACAAGGGGAGTCCCTCATAACCAATCTCTTTACTTTGTTGTTTTTGTTTTGCTTAGTTTTCTTTTTACTTTGTTTGCTTGTTTTGTTATTCAAAAACACAAAAAAAATAGTTTTACTAGTTTGCTTTCTTATTTGAAAACCCAAAAAAATGACTACTTTTGAAAACACTAAGTTGCATGACTTCACTAGCACCAACAACAATGATTTTATGAGCACACCTATTGCTCCACCTGTGGCTGAAAATACTTTCTTTGAGATAAAACCTGCTTTGCTTAATCTTGTTATGAGAGAAAAAATTTCTGGTATTGGTAATGAAGATGCTGCTTCCCATCGAAATAACTTTGTTGAACTTTGTGAGATGCAAAAGCATAGGGATATAGATGGTGCTATTATTAAGCTGAAATTGTTTCCTTCCTCTTTGAGAGGAAAAGCTAAAGAGTGGTTGAATTCCTTAACTAGGAATAGTATTGATTCTTGGACTAAGTGCAAAGATGCTTTTATTGGAAAATACTATCCCCCTGCTAAGATTATATCTATGAGAAGTGAAATAATGAAGTTTAAACAACTTGATAATGAGCATGTTGCTCAAGCTTGGGAAAGAATGAAATCTTTGGTAAAGAATTGTCCCACTCATGGACTGACTGCTTGGATGATCATCCAAACTTTTTATGCAGAATTGAACTGTTCTTCAAGGAACCTATTGGATTCTGCTGCTGGAGGTACCTTTATGACCATCACTTTGGGTGCTGCAACAAAACTTCTGGACAATATGATGGTTATTATTCTGAATGGCATACTGAGAGAGCTCCACAAGGTAAGAAGGTAAATTTTGTTGAGGAAACCTCCTCCTTGAGTGATAAGATTGATATAATTATGTCTATGCTTGTTAATGGGAAAGCCCATATTGATCCAAATAATGTTCCTTTAGCCTCTTTGGTTGCTCAAGAAGAGCAAGTTGATGTGAACTTCATAAGAAATAACAATTTTGGCAACAATGCTTATGGTAATAATGCTTATAGGAACAATTTTGGTAACAACAATTATAAGCCATATCCTCCCAACAATGGTAATGCATATGGAAATTCTTACAACAATAATAAGAGTGCTCCCTCTGAACTTGAAGTTATGCTTAAAGAGTTTATTAGTAAACAAACTGCTTTCAATAAAACTATTGAGGAAAAACTCTCTAATGCTAAAAGAAATATAGCATCTTTAGCTGAAGCTCAATCTACTTTGAATAAAATGGCCGCTAAACCTGAAACTAATGAGAATCCCTTTGCAGCTACTAATGCCATACAAGTAAGAATTGATGACTATTAGATGAATTACATGCTAAGTGGGAAAGAGAACATGAAATTGCTAGAAACATTAGTGTTTCTACTATTACCACTACTTGTGTTAAGGATAGTAATAGTTCTACTACTTTAGATGATAAATTTGATTTTGATCTTGATGGTTGCAATATCTCTGAAGTTATTAAGTTCCTACAAAAGCTTGCTAAAATTCCTAATGCTAGTGCTATGAACATGGCCTTTACAAAACACATTACTGATGCTCTCATAAAGATTAAAGAAGAAAAGATGAAACATAAAGCTTCTATTCCTATAAAACAAGAAGATGGTTGGGAACACATCATTAATATGAAAGTGAATGACTTTGATTTCAAAGCTTTATGTGATCTTGATAGTAGTATTTCTATTATGTCTAGAAGGATTTATGATATGCTTGATTTGCCTCTTCTTGAAGATTATTATTTGAATGTCCCACTTGATGCTAATGCTAAAAAGAAACTCATGGGGAGTCTTAATGATTTTCTTATTATGGTTAACAATTCCTATGTCCCCGTTGATTTCTATGTTTTGGATGTTGAATACAATGCTTCTTGTCCTATTACTTTGGGAAGACCTTTTCTTAGAACTGTTGGTGCCATCATTGATATGAAAGAAGGCACCATTAAATATCAACTCCCACTCAAGAAAGGTATAGAACACTTCCCTAAAAAGATAGAAAAGATTTCTTTTGCTTCTCCTATGAAAACAAAATTTGGTTTTAATGCTTCTTCATTTGAGAACACTTGATTCTTTCTTTGCTTCTTATGCCTAACTTAAAGGCGTTAAAGAAAAGTACTTATTGGGAGATAACCCAAAAGTTTTAGATGAGTCTTGGAAGTTATTACTTCAGTAATAACCACTCTTTATCCTTTTTATTTTCTTTTTGTGCCAAGAGTAACCTCTAATGAGAGTGAAGTAATGATTGGGAAAGTTGCTGTCCCGAAACAGATTTTTGTGCTTCACCGTAAACCTTCCTTAGAGAGCTCTGTATGTCGGATTGAGGTGTCATTTTTTGTGCTTCTGCCCCAGGTTTTTATCTAACTTTCGTTAGTTCAACACTTTTTGATTTGAGTAACATAAGGTCTTCGAAACAAATCGTCTTTACCTGCTGGTCTGTTTTGACAGATTTCTGCCATTTTCTGCATTTGCTTCTTGTGGGTTCCTTCTTGAGTTCTTTTGGGGAATTGAGATTTTTGAGGGAAGTTATACAGTAGCTAGTGTTCTAATGGAAGTTTATTTGGTGTTAGAACTGAACCTTAAGACTTATTTATCTTAAGTGCACTAATGTTGCTAATGAGATTGTGTGAAGTTTTGTATGAAGGAAAATTTTCAGGTGTATGGAAGTACCATAATTTTTGGAAGCTCTTTATGAGACTTGAATCCCTACTTCTTTTCACAAAAGGCTTTTCTTCCACCATTATATTGAGTCTCCACCTTCTATCTTTATGCACCTACTTTGAGAGCATAGTGGCCATTCTTAGTTCTATGTGCATTGTACCAAGACTAGTTGATTGATGCATAACTTGTTATTGCTTGTTTGAAACTATTTTATCTAGTCACTCTTATGAACTTTGAAGGTGTCATATGTATTTATGTTTGCTACTCTATTGAGGGACAAGTTGAATACTTTTATGCTATGTTTTCTTTATGTGAAACAAACAAACGTCTTGCAAAGCATGTTATTCATGATTCTTTTGTTTGTGTCTTTTCATGTTGCATCATAGTTTCTTTGATTATTGCTAGAACTTTGTATTTCATGTTATGATTGAAGTACTATGATCCCAGCTTTGAATGTTTTGCAAATACTTTGATCAAGTCTTTGATGGTGCATGTCACCTCAAAAATTATTTCTTTTTATCACTTACCTACTCGAGGACGAGAAGGAGTTAAGCTTGGGGATGTTGATACATTGCAAATGTATCTATAATATTTGATGTTCCATGCTTGGTTTTATCCACTTTCTTGTGTTTTGTTCCAACTTTGGAGTAATTTTCATATTATTTCTTGGACTAACCTATTAACAAGAGCCACAGTGCCAGCTGTCTGTTTTCTGCTGTTTTTGGTTCCAGGAAAGTCAGAAAATGAATATTCTCGGAATTGGACGGGAAAAAAGCCAAAGTGCCTATTTTTCTAGAAGGGATCAAGAGCCAGAATACGAGACGGAGAGGGGCCAGGGGCCGGGCACACCACCTGGCCGCGCGGCCAGGCCTGGCCCGTGCCAGGGGGTGGTGTGGTGGCTCCCGGCACCCCCTCAGCCTCTCCTTCTGCCTATATATTGCCCTCGGGACGAAAACCCTAAGTACCCGATCAAAAATCCACAAAAGAGTCTATAGCCACGGTCATCTCTATCCCTAGATCGGGAGGGATCTGAAGGTCTTCCCGGCACCCTGCCGGAGAGGGGAATTCACCCTGGAGGCCTTCTTCATCACCATGCAAGCCTCCGGTGTGATGCGTGAGTAGTTCATCCTTGGACTACGGATCCACGTAGTAGCTAGATGGCTGGTTTCTCCTCCTTTGTGCTTTCATGTTTAGATCGTGTGAGCTCCGTTCATGATCAAGATCATCTATTTGTAATCCATACATGTTGTGTTTGTGGGGATCCGATGGATATTGAGATGCTATTTCAGATTGATTATTGATTCTATCATGTCTTTGTTATTTGAGATCTTGCATGCTTTCCGTTGTTAGTAGCTATCTTGTCCATGTAGATGCTAGCAACTCCAAGAGTTAGTATTTATGCTCGATAGTGGGTTCATGCCTCTGGTAATTTGGGGAAGTGACA
Organism: Avena sativa; assembly: GCA_916181665.1. Classification (NCBI taxonomy): domain Eukaryota; kingdom Viridiplantae; phylum Streptophyta; class Magnoliopsida; order Poales; family Poaceae; genus Avena; species Avena sativa. Next base: position 221,890,827 of record OV702292.1, read on the forward strand.
GAAATCTCTAAGGTACTAGATGTGCTATTGCTACTAGGGAGAAAACAACAATCGTTTGTTCATAGAACAATCGTATTGTTTACTTTACACGCAGTTCGTAAAGCAATAATCTGTTGCTTGCAACTTAATACTAGAGGGGGTTCGGATGATAACCTGAAGGTGGATTATTAGTCACAGATGCAGTTGGATGGCGGTCTATGTATTATGTTGTAATGCCCAATCAAGTCTCAAAGGAGTCAAGATGATTAGTATATGCATGTATTGCTTTCTCGGTGTTTGTCAATTGCCCCACTGTAATTTGTTCACCCAGCATGTTATCTATCTAAGGAGAGCCACCTCTAGTGAACTATGGATCCTGGTCCTTTTCTTTTACATACAATCTATAAACTGTTTATGCTTTGTGTTTACTTTCTGCAAACTTTTACTTCTTTCCATTTGATACGTTTAATCCTTTGTTTTCCGCAAAACACGGTGAGATTGACAACCTCATCACAACTTGGGGACAAAGTTTTGTGGTTGTGTTGCGCAGGTCTCCACGTTGCTACTAGCACCGGTAGTGCGCCCTGCCAAAGCTCAGCTAGTAACACCTTTGAGGTGTTTCCTTGCTCCTACTGGTTCGATTAAACCTTGGTTTCATAACTGAGAGAAACTTGCTGCTATGCTCATCATACCTTCCTCTTGGGGTTCCCAACGAGCTCTAAATCAACACCGCGATCAAGCATTTTTCTGGGCGTCGTGCATTGAGCCATCAATAATCTGTTCAGTGGACCCACCAGGCAGTCAATGTATCGAGAACGAGTAAGAGTTGTTTGGCAAGATTAAATTTCTTGCTAAGAATAAGCATGCTTAGAAATTTGACCGTGTTTTGAAAACAAACAAAGAGGATATGACTCACCGTGTTTTGAAATTTCGTTGTGTTTCGGAAATAAGTTCACACCTTGCGATAATCTAATAAGTGGACCCACCACCAGGCAGTCAATGTATCGAGAACGAGTGAGAGTTTGGAAAGATTCAACTTCTTGCTAAGAATATGCATGCCTAGAAATTTGGCCATGTTTTGAAAACAATCAAAGAGGCTATGACTCACCGTGTTCTAAAATTTTGGCTGCGTTTCGAAATTAACTTCACACCTTGCGATAATATGGTCACTGGACCCACCACCAGGCAGTTAATGTATCGAGAACAAGTGAGAGTTTGGAAAGATTCACCTTCTTGCTAACAATATGCATGCCTAGACATTTGACCGTTTTTTGAAAACAACCAAAGAGACTATGACTCACCGTGTTTTGAAATTTTGGCTATGTTTCAAAATTAACTTCACACTTTGCGATAATCTGTTCAGTGGACCCACCAGGCAGTCAATGTATCAAGAACGAGTGAGAGTTGTTTGGCAAGATTAAACTTCTTGCTAAGAATATGCATGCCTAGAAATTTGACCATGTTTTGAAAACAATCAAAGAGGCTATGACTCACCGTGTTTTGAAATTTGGTTGTGTTTCGAAATTAAATTCACACCTTGCGATAATTTATTAAGGGGACCCACCACCAGGCAGTCAATGTATCGAGAACGAGTGAGAGTTTGGAAAGATTCATATTCTTGGTAAGAATATGCATGCCTAGAAATTTTACCGTGTTTTGAAAACAATCAAAGAGGCTATGACTCACCGTGTTTTGTAATTTTGGCTGCGTTTCAGAATTAACTTCACACCTTGCGATAATCTATTCACTAGACCCACCACTAGGCATTTAATGTATCGAGAACGAGTGAGAGTTTGGAAACATTCAACTTCTTTATAAGAATATGCATGCCTAGAAATTTGACCGTGTTTTGAAAATAATCAAAGAGACTATGACTCCCGTGTTTTCAAATTTTGCCCATGTTTCGAAATTAACTTCACACCTTGTGAAAATATGTTAAGTGGACGCACCACTAGGCAGTCAATGTATCTAGACGAGTGAGAGTTTGGAAAGATTCAACTTCTTGTAAGAATATGCATGCCTCAAATTTTACCATGTTTTGAAAACAACCAAAGAGACTATGACTCACCATGTTTTGAAATTTTGGCTGTGTTTCAAAATTAACTTCACACCTTGCAATAATCTGTTCACTAGACCCACCACCAGGAAGTTAATGTATCGAGAACGAGTGAGAGTTTGGAAAGATTCAACTTATTGGTATGAATATGCATGCCTATAAATTTAACCGTGTTTTGAAAATAATCAAAGACACTATGACTCACCATGTTTTGAAAATTTTCCAGTCTTATGAAATTAACATAACAACTTGTGAAAATCTAATCACTGGACCCACCACCAGGAAGTCAATGCATCGAGTCGAGTGAGACTTTGGAAATATTCAACTTCTTGCTAAGAATATCCATGCTTAGATATTTGACCGTCTTTAGAAAACAACCAAAGAGACTATGACTCACCGTGTTTTGAAATTTTGGCTGTGTTTCGAAATTAACTTCACACCTTGTGATAATCTGTTCAGTGGACCCACCAGGCAGTTAATGTATCGAGAACGAGTAAGAGTTGTTTGGCAAGATTAAACTTCTTGCTAAGAATATGCATGCTTAGAAATTTGACCAAGTTTTGAAAACAATCAAAGAGGCTATGACTCACCGTGTTTTGAAATTTGGTTGTGTTTCGAAAATAACTTCACACCTTGCGATAATCTAATAAGTGGACCCACCACCAGGTAGATAATGTATCGAGAACGAGTGAGAGTTTTGAAAGATTCAACTTCTTTCTAAGAATATGCATGCCTAGAATTTGGGCCGTGTTTTGAAAACAATCAAAGAGGCTATGACTCACCGTGTTCTGAAATTTTGGCTGCGTTTGAAATTATCTTCACACCTTGTGATAATATGGTCAATGGACCCACCACCAGGAAGTTAATGTATCAAGAACAAGTGAGAGTTTGGAAAGATTCACCTTCTTGCTAAGAATATGCATGCCTAGAAATTTGACCGTGTTTTGAAAACAACCAAAGAGACTATGACTCACCATGTTTTGAAATTTTGGCTGTGTTTCGAAATTAACTTCACACTTTGCTATAATCTGTTCAGTGGACCCACCAGGTAGTCAATGTATCGAGAACGAGTGAGAGTTGTTTGGCAAGATTAAACTTCTTGCTAAGAATATGCATGCCTAGAAATTTGGCCGTGTTTTGAAAACAATCAAAGAGGCTATGACTCACCGTGTTTTGAAATTTGGTTGTGTTTTGAAATTAAATTCACACCTTGCGATAATCTATTAAATGGACCCACCACCAGGCAGTCAATGTATCGAGAACGAGTGAGAGTTTGGAAAGATTCATATTCTTGCAAAGAATATGCATGCCTAGAAATTTGACCGTCTTTTGAAAACAATCAAAGTGGCTATGACTCACCGTGTTTTGAAATTGTCGCTGCATTTCAAACTTAACTTCACACCTTGCAATAATCTGTTCACTAGACCCACCACCAGGCAATTAATGTATCGAGAACGAGTGAGAGTTTGGAAATATTCATCTTCTTGTTAAGAATATGCATGCCTAGAAATTTGATCGTGTTTTCAAAATAATCAAAGAGGCTATGACTCACCTATTTTGAAATTTTGGCTGCGTTTCAAAATTAACTTCACACCTTGCGATAATCTGTTCACTAGACCCACCAGGCATTTAATGTATCGAGAACGAGTGAGAGTTTGGAAAGATTCAACTTCTTGCTAAGAATATGCATGCCTAGAAATTTGACCATGTTTTGAAAATAATCAAAGAGACTATGACTCCCGTGTTTTGAAATGTTGCCCATGTTTCGAAATTAACTTCACACCTTGTGAAAATATGTTAAGTGGACACACCACCAGGCAGTCAATGTATCGAGACGAGTGAGAGTTTGGAAAGATTCAACTTCTTTTAAGAATATGCATGCCTAAAATTTGACCATGTTTTGAAAACAACCAAAGAGACTATGACTCATCGTGTTTTGAAATTTTGTCTGCGTTTTAAAATTAACTTCACACCTTGCAATAATCTGTTCACTAGACCCACCACCAGGTAGTTAATGTATCGAGAATGAGTGAGAGTTTGGAAATATTCAACTTCTTGCTATGAATATGCATGCCTAGAAATTTAACCGTGTTTCGAAAATAATCAAAGAGACTATGACTCACCGTGTTTTGAAATTTTTCCCGTCTTATGAAATTAACATCAGACCTTGTGAAAATCTAATAAGTGGACCCACCACCAGGCAGTCAATGTATTGAGGAGAGTGAGAGTTTCGAAATATTCAACTTATTGCTAAGAATATGCATGCCTAGAAATTTGACCATCTTTTGAAAACAACCAAAGAGACTATGACTCACCGTGTTTTGAAATTTTGGTTGTGTTTCTAAATTAACTTCACACCTTGCGATAATATGTTCAGTGGACCCACCACCAAGCAGTTAATTTATGGACAACGAGTGAGAGTTTGGAAAGATTCAACTTCTTGCTAAGAATATGCATGCCTAGAAATTTGACCATGTGTTCAAAACAACCAAATAGACTATGATTCACCGTGTTTTGAAATTTTGGCTATGTTTTGAAATTAACTTCACACCTTGCGGTAATCTGTTCACTGGACCCACGACCAGGATGTTAATGTATCGAGAGTGAGTGAGATTTTGGAAAGATTCAACTTCTTGCTAAGAATATGCATGCCTAGAAATTTGGCCATGTTTTGAAAATAATCAAAGAGACTATGACTCACCATGTTTTGAAATTTTTCCCGTGTTATGAAATTAACATCACACCTTGTGAAAATCTAATCAGTGGACCCACCACTAAGCAGTCAATGCATCGAGTCGAGTGGGACTTTGGAAATATTCAACTTCTTGCTAAGAATATGCATGCCTAGAAATTTGACTGTCTTTTGAAAACAACCAAAGAGACTATGACTCACCGTGTTTTGAAATTTTGGTTGTGTTTCTAAATTAACTTCACACCTTGTGATAATCTGTTCAGTGGACCCACTAGGCAGTTAATGTATCGAGAACGAGTAAGAGTTTTTTTTGGCAAGATTAAACTTCTTGCTAAGAATATGCATGCTTGGAAATTTGACAATGTTTTGAAAATAATCAAAGAGGTTATGACTCACCGTGTTTTGAAATTTGGTTGTGTTTGGAAAATAACTTCACACCTTGCGATAATCTAATAAGTGGACCCACCACCAGGCAGTCAATGTATCGAGAACGAGTGAGAGTTTGGAAAGATTCAACTTCTTGCTAAGAATATGCATGCCTAGAAATTTGGCCGTGTTTTTAAAACAATCAAAGAGGCTATGACTCACCGTGTTCTGAAATTTTGGCTGCGTTTCGAAATTAACTTCACACCTTGCGATAATATGGTCACTGGACCCACCACCAGGAAGTTAATGTATCAACAACAAGAAGAGTTTGGAAAGATTCAAGATTCACCATCTTACTAAGAATATGCATGCCTAGAAATTTGACCCTGTTTTGAAAACAACCAAAGAGTCTATGACTCACCGTGTTATGAAATTTTGGCTGTGTTTCGAAATGAACTTCACACTTTGCGCTAATCTGTTCAGTGGACCCACCAGGTAGTCAATGTATCGAGAACGAGTGAGAGTTGTTTGGCAAGATTAAACTTCTTGCTAAGAATATGCATGACTAGAAATTTGACCGTGTTTTGAAAACAATCAAAGAGGTTATGACTCACCATGTTTTGAAATTTGGTTGTGTTTTGAAATTAAATTCACACCTTCCGATAATCTATTAAGTGGACCCACCACCAGGTAGTCAATGTATCGAGAACGAGTGAGAGTTTGAAAATATTCATCTTCTTGTTAAGAATATGCATGCCTAGAAATTTGACCGTGTTTTGAAAACAATCAAAGAGGCTATGACTCACCGTGTATTGAAATTTTGGCTGCGTTTCAAAATTAACTTCACACCTTGCAATAATTTGTTCACTAGACCCACCACCAGGCATTTAATGTATCGAGAACGAGTGAGAGTTTGGAAAGATTCAATTTCTTGCTAAGAATATGCATGGCTAGAAATTTGGCCATGTTTTTAAAACAATCAAAGAGGCTATGACTCACCGCGTTCTGAAATTTTGGCTGCGTTTCGAAATTAACTTCACACCTTGTGATAATATGGTCACTGGACCCACCACCAGCAAGTTAATGTATCAAGAACAAGTGAGAGTTTGGAAAGATTCAAGATTCACCATCTTGCTAAGAATATGCATGCCTTGAAATTTGACTCTGTTTTGAAAACAACCAAAGAGACTATGACTCACCGTGTTTTGAAATTTTGGCTGTGTTTCGAAATTAACTTCACACTTTGTGATAATTTGTTCAGTGGACCCACCAGGTAGTCAATGTATCGAGAACGAGTGAGAGTTGTTTGGCAAGATTAAACTTCTTGCTAAGAATATGCATGACTAGAAATTTGACAGTGTTTTGAAAACAATCAAAGAGGCTATGACTCACCGTGTTTTGAAATTTGGTTGTGTTTTGAAACTAAATTCACACCTTGCGATAATCTATTAAGTGGACCCGCCACCAGGCAGTCAATGTATCGAGAACGAGTGAGAGTTTGGAAATATTCATCTTCTTGTTAAGAATATGCATGCCTAGAAATTTGACCGTGTTTTGAAAAGAATCAAAGAGGCTATGACTCACCGTGTATTGAAATTTTGGCTGCGTTTCAAAATTAACTTCACACCTTGCGATAATTTGTTCACTAGACCCACCACCAGGCATTTAATGTATCGAGAACGAGTGAGAGTTTGGAAAGATTCAACTTCTTGCTAAGAATATGCATGCCTAGAAATTTGACCGTGTTTTGAAAATAATCAAAGAGACTATGACTCCCGTGTTTTGAAATGTTGCCCATGTTTCGAAATTAACTTCACACCTTGTGAAAATATGTTAAGTGGACGCACCACCAGGAAGTCAATGTATCGAGACGAGTGAGAGTTTGGAAAGATTCAACTTCTTGTAAGGATATGGATGCCTAAAATTTGACCGTGTTTTGAAAACAACCAAAGAGACTATGACTCACCGTGTTTTGAAATTTTGGCTGCGTTTCAAAATTAACTTCACATGTTGCAATAATCTGTTCACTAGACCCACCACCAGGTAGTTAATGTATCGAGAACGAGTGAGAGTTTGGAAAGATTCAACTTCTTGCTATGAATATGCATGCCTAGAAATTTAACCGTGTTTAGAAAATAATCAAAGAGACTATGACTCACCGTGATTTGAAATTTTTCCCGTGTTGTGAAATTAACATCACACCTTGTGAAAATCTAATCAGTGGACCCACCACTAGGCAGTCAATGTATCGAGGCAAGTGAGAGTTTGGAAATATTCAACTTCTTGCTAAGAATATGCATGCCTAGAAATTTGACCATCTTTTGAAAACAGCCAAAGAGACTATGACTCACCGTGTTTTGAAATTTTGGCTGTGTTTCCTAATTAACTTCACACCTTGTGATAATATGTTCAGTGGACCCACCACCAAGCAGTTAATTTATGGACAACGAGTGAGAGTTTGGAATGATTCAACTTCTTGCTAAGAATATGCATGCCTAGAAATTTGACCATGTTTTGAAAACAACCAAAGAGACTATGATTCACCGTGTTTTGAAATTTTGGCTATGTTTTGAAATTAACTTCACACCTTGCAATAATCTGTTCACTGGACCCACCACCAGGCAGTTAATGTGTCGAGAACGAGTGAGATTATGGAAAGATTCAACTTCTTGCTAAGAATATGCATGCCTAGCAATTTGACCGTGTTTTGAAAATAATCAAAGAGACTATGACTCACCGTGTTTTGAAATTTTGCCCGTATTTTGAAATTAACTTCACACCTTGTGAAAATCTATTTATTGGACCCACCACCAGGCAGTCAATGTATCTAGACGAGTGAGAGTTTGGAAAGATTCAACTTTTTGCTAAGAATATGCATACCTATAAATTTGACCGTTTTTTGAAAACAACCAAAGAGACCATGACTCACCGTGTTTTGAAATTAGGCTGCATTTGGAAATTAACTTCACACCTTGCGACAATCTGTTCACTAGACCCACCACCAGGCAGTTAATGTGTCGAGAACGAGTGAGAGTTTGGAAAGATTCAACTTCTTACTAAGAATGTGGATGCATAGAAATTTGACCGTGTTTTGAAAACAACCAATGAGACTATGACTCACCGTGTTTTGAAATTTTGGTTGTGTTTCGAAATTAACTTCACACTTTGCGATAATCTATTTAGTGGACCTACCACCAGGCATTCATTGTATCGAGATGAGTGAGAGTTTGGAAAGATTTAACTTCTTGCTAAGGATATGCATGCCTAGAAATTTGACTGTGTTTTGAAAACAACCAAAGAGACTATGACTCAACGTGTTTTCAAATTTTGGTTGCGTCTCGAAATTAACCTCACACCTTGTGATAATCTATTCACTAGACCCACCACCAGGCAGTTAATGTATCGAGAACGAGTGAGAGTTTTGAAAGATTCAACTTCTTCCTAAGAATATGCATGCCTAGAAATTTGACCATGTTTTGAAAATAATCAAAGAGACTATGACTCACCATGTTTTGAAATTAACTTCACACCTTGCGAAAATCTGTTCAATGGACCCACCACCAGGTAGTCAATGTATCGAGAACAAGTGAGAGTTTGGAAAGATTCAACTTCTTGCAAAGAATATGCATTCCTAGAAATTTGACCGTGTTTTGAAAACAATCAAAGAGACTGTGATTCACCGTGTTTTGAAATTTTGGCTGTGTTTCTAAATTAACTTCACACTTTGCGATAATCTGTTCAGTGGACCCACCAGGAAGTCAATGTATAGAGAACGAGTGAGAGTTGTTTGGCAAGATTCAATTTCTTGCTAAGAATATGCATGCCTCGAAATTTGACCTTGTTTTGAAAACAAACAAAGAGACTATGACTCACCGTGTTTTGAAATTTTGGCTGTGTTTCGAAATTAACTTCACACCTTGCAATAATATGTTCAGTGGACCCACCACCAGGCAGTTAATGTATCGAGAATGAGTGAGAGTTTGGAAAGATTCAACTTCTTGCTAAGAATATGCATGCCTAGAAATTTGATAGTGTTTTCAAAACAACCAAAGAGACTATGATTCACCGTGTTTTAAAATTTTGGCTATGATTCGAAATTAACTTCACACCTTGCGATAATCTGTTCACTGGACCCACCACCAGTGTTGGGGATATACTTTCTGGGTATCCTCACAGTTCCTCATTGACCAGGGTGGCCCACTTTGGGTTAGAGCTTTGCTTCACGGGTGGCCCAATCAGGGAGAAGAGACGGAGTCCAGTCCGGCTACGGGAAGGCCTAGAAGACTTACCGACATAGGCCCATAATGTTACTTGTAGTTCAAGATGCACTCTGTAACCGACTCTTAGTCTTAGCCGGATAGATCTTTCCTGTAAACCCTAGGACGGATATCTATATAAGCCGTCCTAGGGAAAGCCTTTAGGGCAACTACCACCAGACAATAGTCTACAACCTCAACTCGCACAGGCGAAACCCTTGTAACCCATATTCCGGCTCTGCCGTATTACTGGATTGTTAGAAGGATTAGGATCCATCCAAAGCCGGCGGATTCGATCCTGGGTAAACTTGTGTGCTCACCGTCTCGGAATACCCGTACGTCTCACACCCCTCTCTTCCACACGCCCCGAGGCCCCCTCATGGCATACTTGTCATCAATCCGACAACAGTTGGCACGCACTGTGGGGTAAGTGAGCTTCGGATCTACGTTCCAAGCGGAATCTGCAAGAATCGGAATCGGCGAGACTATCATCGTTGGTCGCATCCTCTACGCCAGTGACGTCCCTCTCATCGTCCTAGACGAGACTTGGATTCCGGCTAGGGAGGCCATGACCACCTACACCATCATGTCTTTCAGTGAGATCGATGTTTACATCGGTTTCGCTGAACCTGCCCCACCCACCCCAGCGGTGATGATAGAGGCAAAAGAAATTTCTGGGTCCCCCTGTCCGCGGAGGCAGCAGAGTTCTGGATCTCAAAATTCTGGGTCCCCCCTGTCCGTGCAACAAAGAAAGCACAAACTTTCCCCGGTATGGGAAGGGCCATTTTTAGTTAGTCGAGTATTACACAATGGTTCATACTACCTAACTGATATGCAGCCAGTCAAAGAAAGACCTGCTACTAAGAAGAGAAAGAGAGCTAGAGGCAGTACAAATCCGGATGAGTTAGACAAACCATGGAATATTGCTCAGCTACGTCCCTTTTATTCTTAGTTTATCTTTCTTTGTAATCATATATGTGTACATGTTCTGTGAGAAATAAAAGTTTTGGTTGCCTCAAGTTTTTTCTGAGAAGTTTTTACCATCTTATTTCCGAATGATCATGTCACAGTCGAAAATCCCAGAATACTTGAAAGTACTTTATGCTCATGTTTGTTTTGGTTTAGATTTTCGATTCTAAAATTGCTACCTTCGGGTATAAATCTAAATTTCCTAGTCTATACTTTGGTTATTTGTCTGATTGCTGGATGCGGGTATTTTCCGAGTAGTGAATTGTTGGTACTGGAAGCCGACTTTGTTTCCGAGTTTAAACTGGTTTAGCAATTGAGCTCCGTTGCTCGGCAAAGTTTCTATGCTGAAAGTTGGTCGGCTCATGAAAGGGACGAGGCGGAAAGCCAGATAAACGATAAGTGCAGACAAAAAATTACAAGTGCTTATGTAAACATTTCAGGCACATAATATCAAAGTCAAAAGTGCTGAATAGATAAATTAAAACTTGGCACTAGCAAAAGTATCACACTACTTATTTACAGATCCATAATGTTTTCATTATAACACATCTGTTCTTTCTGATGATCTATGATGCAGGAGGAGAGGTAGGAGCTGCCGGCTCGCTGGATACATCATCCGCACCTTGATAACGATCCGAGATGTTCAAATTCGATATGGTTTGATCATCGTCGGAAACTTCAGCTGTTTCTTCGGAAGGCGGAGGCGGCGTGTCCACACGGGTGAAGAAGGGAGTGTCGTAGCTGGTCAAATCAGCTACATGGCACCCATATCCGGCGCAGGAGTCCATGATGGCCTTGATATCTTGGTCCTGGTCGTCTTCGTCCATAGTAGAATACCCTCTGGTCACTTGCCAGATTTCCATGCTTCCATGGTGGCTCATACCATGGTGAGAGCATTCTGCGCTGCGGATCGCGTGTAGGACATGTTCTAGTCCTGAACAAACTACGGCATATCCTTGGCCTTGTCTCGCACTTCAAAACTGGACATGTTGTGCATATCCGGAACCTTGAGAACCTCGCCAATGTCTTCGAGAGATTAGCAGAAGTCATGAAGCAAATCACCGACTTGGGTAAGACGATGGGTGCGAGGCTCGATAGATGCAGAATCCGTCAAGTTTAGAGGACCTGTCCATATAATGCAAAGGGTAAGTCAAATAAACTTGAACTCTAGGGAGTCAGAAGATGCAGAAAAATCTGAGAAAGGGAAACATACCAAGGATGACATCATCTACTTTGGTCTTCTCTTCGCGAAGACTCTAGAGTTCAGCCTAGAGCACCTCGGAAATGTCCTTCTCTCTGAATAACTCGTCGTTGAGATCCAAGATTTTCTGATCTTGAAGCGCAATCTTGCGATCACGCTCATCGGTGGCCATGGAGGTGGATTCGAGAATTTGAGCAATGCTCTTCTCATGATCTGCCTCGAGCTTGTCCAGCTCTTGGCGGAGTTCTTTGTTCTCCACCACCAAGGTCTTAAGATTCTCGGCCTCTTCGATCATAGCGCAGGATTGTTTTACCAGTGCTATAAGTCAAAAGAACAACAGTTCAACAAAAATTCGGATATGAAACATAAAGACAAGGTTTGGGTTATGAAATGTTTACCTTCGGCCTCATCCTTGGAAACCTTCAGCTGCGCATTTTCAAGTCGGAGAGCTCTGATCTCTTTCCGCTTGTTGCAGATATTTTTCAATAATTCCTGGTTATACGAATTAACTTTTTGTAAGTAGGAATACCCAGAGTCAGAAGTCTACTAAAGACTCGGGCTAATATTGTAACTAATATCAGCACGAGCCTTGGGGGCTACACAAGTTCATTCTTTGGCATCCTAAGTAAGCATAAACCTGGATTTGACTATCCAACTTCATGCTTGGGGGCTAGAGGATAGGATATAAAGTAACATAAAGGAAAAAGTGAGTTGGAATTCCGACTTACATGTTGTTCATGTGTGAGCTTGCTCAAGCAGATGTTCACTTTAGTTATAACCTTCTTGAAAAGGGTGAGCGGGATCACTGGTGGAGGTGGTAATACACCAGCTCTTAGTCCCTTGTCGCGAAGGCGGACTTGTTCAAGAAGTTCAAAGTACTTGATGTCCTCCGCTTCTTGTTCTTCTTCTTCGGCAGAAAGATTCCGGCTTTCTAAGCATTGCCGGGCTAAATGCTGGATTTCCTCTGTAGATTTCCGAGATAGGCCAAGTTTGGCAAGTCCTGTATTTCGTAGGAGATTATCGGCGAAGATTTCTGCCGAGGGATCATTACCCGAAGATGGTTCACCCTTATCAAAACCTGAGTCGCTCATGGTGACGTCAGTCTATGACTCAAGGATCGCTGGCTCTGTTGAGGGAGCCGGATCTTCTACAACGGTCGGAGATGGCATAATCTCCGACGCTGCAGAAGGCTGAGGAGCAGGAGTCGGAGGAGCCATGGCAGGAGAAGCCAGTTTGAGCTTCGACTGGCGTAGGGGCTTCGCGGCAGCGTCCTTCCCCTTGCCCTTGATGAGCTGTTTAGCTCTGAGAAGATAATAGAACAAGGAACATTACATCTCAGAAGGAACTACAAGCAAAATACAAAGACCTCGTGAAGAAAAACTACCTCTTCACAATTGGCAGTTCTTTGGTGCCTATGGATAATGTCGGAGCCTTGCGTTTCCGAGGAACGACATCCGGCATTGGTACCAATTCACCCTCATCCTGAGAAAATTCAGGAAGGTATCCTTCAATAGGAGCGAACTCTAACTCAGGGAGGTCAGCAAGCTGAAAGGGAAAAACATCTCAGTATTGCAAAGATAACATATAGATGAGCACGAAAAAAGAATTAATGCTGAAGTTTACCGGCACAATAGGATCTTCCGCTGTATGCATGTCCAGGGACAGCTCCGGAATCTTCCTCTCGATCCACTCCCTTATCAGCCATTTGATTTGGCATACATAGTCTTGCGGCTTTAAGGCCTTGGGGCTGATATGGAGGGAGTCATTCTTTGACGATGTGATGGAATGCATCAGTCGATCTCCGTGATGTTGTAGGGGTTGAATCCGGCATGCCACCCAGCATTGAACTAATTCGGACCCTTTCAGGCCCTTGTGTTTCATCAGGTATTCGATCCGTCTCTTGGCGAGAAACAGATCGTCACTGAGAGTCGGAGCGACCTCGTCCCAGGACTCTTGGGGTGTAGCAGCTCTGTCGACGAAAGCCGGCAAAGCAGTATCTTTGCCGGGAGCGGGGATCTCCTTGTGGTAGAAAAAAGTGGACGGCCACTGTTTGACCGACTCACTTGCCATTATCCGGGGATAAATGCGCTCACGCCTAACCGAAAAGCTAATGGTACCGGTAATGTAAGGATTACCGGTACTAATAGAATTTCTCCAGACATGGAAGTAGTACCGGAAAAGAGTAAGGCTCGGCCTAATGCCGAGATACCCCTCGCACAAAGAAGCGTACACGCTCATATCTAAGATAGAGTTAGGGGGAGATGGTGAAGATGAACGCCAATGTGATCTATAACCTCGGAAAAGAATTTTGAGGGAGGAAAAGAAAGACCTCTGTCTAGGTGAGTGCCGAAATGCACTCGCTCATCGGCGCAAGGGTTGGGGATGGTTTCGTCGAAGCTGCTCCGCCAGTCGCCGGCGCGGAGGAGCCCTTCATCTTCAACGACCTGGAGTTTGGGATCATCCAGGGCGCAGGCGATCCAAACTCCGCGGTGGCTCTCTTTCTCCACCGCCGTTGCTACCGCCGCTGCTGCCAAGCCGAAGGACAATGAGGAAGCCATTCTTTTGGTACACCGGTGACCTTAGATGGGCGGCACTGGAGATGTTTTTGCCGGGGGGAGTGAAGCGCTAGGTTCGTGGGAGGCGTAGGGGAGAAGGAAACGACGCTGGAACTGGTGAAGAAGATGGGGTAAGAATCCACACCACTTATATCCGCCAGGCGCGTCAAGATTCGTGTAAATGCTACAGTAAACATGCCACACATCGTGGAAAGGACGGGCAAACCTCCGCGTGATGATTATGCTGCCTCGATCTCCATGCATGCATTGAAACGGCGCCTTGGTTCCACGAAAGGCGAACCTACCAACGATCGTGCTGACATGAAATTTCTGCCAGTGACGTGACTTGACCATGGCTGGTGTCAGGCTACGTCAGAGACCAAGTTCCGGCTTAGTTTGAATTTCGAGCTAGAAATCTAAATAACTGTACTGATAGGTCCGACTTATTTTGAGACCCGGATCGTATCTTTTGTTTTGAAGTTTCAAGAACCCTTCAAGATGTTGTAAGCCGAAGATCAAGCTAGATGATGATGGATCCGACTTTGGACCTTGGAGGCTTCCGGGGGCTGCTATTGGGGATATACTTTCCGGGTATCCTCAAAGTTCCTCACTGACCAGGGTGGCCCACTTTGGGTTAGAGCTTTGCTTCACGGGCGGCACAGTCAGGGAGAAGAGACAGAGTCCAGTCCGGCTACGGGAAGCCCCAGAAGATTTACGGACATAGGCCCATAGTGTTACTTGTAGTTCAAGATGTACTCTGTAACTGACTCTTAGTCGTAGCCGGATAGATCTCTCCTGTAAACCCTAGGCCGGATATCTATATAAGCCATCCTAGGGAAAGCCTTTAGGGCAACTACCACCAAACAATAGTCTACAACCTCAACTCGCACAGGCGAAACCCTTGTAACCCATATTCCGGCTCTGCCATATTACTGGATTGCTAGCAGGAGTAGGACCTATCCAAAGCCGGCGGATTCGAACCTAGGTAACTTGTGTGCTCACCATCCTAGAATACCGTACGTCTCACACCCCTCTCTTCCACACACCGCGAGGACCCCCTCATGGCGTACTTGTCATCAATCCGATGATAACCAGGCAGTTAATGTATCGATAACAAGTGAGATTTTGGAAAGATTCAACTTCTTGCTAAGAATATGCATGCCTAGAAATTTGACCGTGTTTTGAAAATAATCAAAGAGACTATGATTCACCGTGTTTTGAAATTTTGCCCGTTTTCTGAAATTAACTTCACACCTTGCGAAAATCTGTTTAGTGGAACCACCACCAGGCAGTCAATGTATCGAGACGAGTGAGAGTATGGAAAGATTCAACTTCTTGCTAAGAATATGCATGCCTAGAAATTTGGCCGTGTTTTGAAAATAATCAAAGAGGCTATGACTCATCGTGTTCTGAAATTTTGGCTGCATTTCAAAATTAACTTCACACCTTGGGATAACATGGTCACTGGACCCACCACCAAGCAGTTAATGTATCGAGAACAAGTGAGAGTTTGGAAAGATTCATCTTCTTGCTAAGAATAAGCATGCCTAGAAATTTGACCGTGTTTTGAAAACAACCAAAGAGATTATGACTCACCGTGTTTTGAAATTTTGGCTGTGTTTCGAAATTAACTTCAAACATTGTGATAATCTGTTCAGTGGATCCACCAGGCAGTCAATGTATCGAGAACGAGTGAGAGTTGTTTGGCAAGATTAAACTTCTTGCTAAGAATATGCATGCCTAGAAATTTGATCGTGTTTTGAAAACTATCAAAGAGGCTATGACTCACCGTGTTTTGAAATTTGGTTATGTTTCGAAATTAAATTTACACCTTGCGATAATCTATTAAATGGACCCACCACCAGGCAGTCAATGTATCGAGAACGAGTGAGAGTTTGGAAAGATTCATATTCTTGCAAAGAATATGCATGCCTAGAAATTTGACCGTGTTTTGAAAACAATCAAAGTGGCTATGACTCACCGTGTTTTGAAATTGTGGCTGCATTTCAAACTTAACTTCACACCTTGCAATAATCTGTTCACTAGACCCACCACCAGGCAATTAATGTATCGAGAACGAGTGAGAGTTTGGAAAGATTCAACTTCTTGCTAAGAATATGCATGCCTAGAAATTTGACCGTGTTTTGAAAATAATCAAAGAGACTGACTCTTGTGTTTTGAAATTTTGCCCGTGTTTCGAAATTAAATTCACACCTTGTGAAAATATGTCTAGTGGACCCACCACCAGGCAGTCAATATATCGAGACGAGTGAGGGTTTGGAAAGATACAACTTCTTGCTAACAATATGCATGCCTAAAACAATCAAAGAGGCTATGACTCACCGTGTTTTAAAATTTTGGATGCGTTTCGAAATTAACTTCACACCTTGTGATAATATGTTCACTGAACCCACCACCAGGCAGTTAATGTATTGAGAACGAGTGAGAGTTTGGAAAGGTTCACCATCTTGCTAAGAATATGCATGCCTAGAAATTTGACCTTGTTTTGAAAACAACCAAATAGACTATGACTCACCGTGTTTTGAAATTTTGGCTATGTTTCGAAATTAACTTCACACTTTGTGATAATCTGTTCAGTAGACCCACCAGGCAGTCAATTAATCGAGAACGAGTGAGAGTTGTCTGGCAAGATTAAACTTCTTGCTAAGGATATGCATGCCTAGAAATTTGACCGTGTTTTGAAAACAATCAAAGAGTCTATGACTCACCATGTTTTGAAATTTGGTTGTGTTTCGAAATTAAATTCACACCTTGCGGTAATCTGTTAAGTGGACCCACCACCAGGCAGTCAATGTATCGAGAACGAGTGAGAGTTAGGAAAGATTCATCTTCTTGCTAAGAATATGCATGCCTAGAAATTTGACCGGGTTTTGAAAACAATGAAAGAGGCTATGACTCACCGTGTTTTGAAATTTTGGCTACGTTTCAAAATTAACTTCACGCCTTGCGATAATCTGTTCACTAGACCCACCACCAGGCAGTTAATGTATCAGAACGAGTGAGAGTTTGGAAAGATTCAACTTCTTCCTAAGAATATGCATACCTAGAAATCTGACCGTGTTTTGAAAATAATCAAAGAGACTATGACTCCCGTGTTTCGAAATTAAGTTCACACCTTGTGAAAATATGTTCAGTGGACCCACTACCAGGCAGTCAATGTATCGAGACGAGTGAGAGTTTGGAAAGATTCAACTTCTTGCTAAGAATATGCATGCCGAAAATTTGACCGTGTTTTGAAAACAACCAAAGATACTATGACTCACCGTGTTTTGAAATTTTGGCTGTGTTTCAAAATTAACTTCACACCTTGCAATAATCTATTCACTAGACCCACCACTAGGCAGTTAATGTATCGAGAACGAGTGATAGTTTGGAAAGATTCAACTTCTTGCTATGAATATGCATGCCTAGAAATTTGACCGTGTTTTGAAAATAATCAAAGAGACTATGACTTACCGTATTTTGAAATTTTCCCCGTGTTATGAAATTAACTTCACACCTTGCGAAAATCTAATCAGTGGACCCACCACCAGGCAGTCAATGTATTGAGTCGAGTGAGAGTTTGGAAATATTCAACTTCTTGCTAAGAATATGCATGCCTAGAAATTTGACCGTGTTTTGAAAACAACCAAAGAGACTATGACTCACCGTGTTTTGAAATTTTGGCTGCGTTTCAAAATTAACTTCACACCTTGCGATAATATGTTCAGTGGACCCACCACCAGGCAGTTAATGTATCGACAATGAGTGAGAGTTTGGAAAGATTCAACTTCTTGCTAAGAATATGCATGCCTAGAAATTTTACCGTGTTTTCAAAACAACCAAAGAGACTATGATTCACCGTCTTTTGAAATTTTGGCTATGTTTCGAAATTAACTTCACACCTTGCGGTAATCTGTTCACTGCACCCACCACCAGGCACTTAATGTATCGATAACGAGTGAGATTTTGGAAAGATTCAACTTCTTGCTAAGAATATGCATGCCTAGAAATTTGACCGTGTTTTGAAACTAATCAAAGAGACTATGACTCACCGTGTTTTGAAATTTTGCCCGCTTATTGAAATTAACTTCACACCATGCAAAAATCTGTTTAGTGGACCCACCACCAGGCAGTCAATGTATCGAGACGAGTGAGAGTTTGGAAAGATTCAACTTCTTTCTATGAATATGCGTACCTATAAATTTGACCGTGTTTTGAAAACAACCAAAGAGACTATGACTCACCGTGTTTTGAAATTTTGGCTGCTTTCGAAATTAACTTCACACCTTGCGATAATTTGTTCACTGGACCCACCACCAGGCTGTTAATGTGTTGAGAACGAGTGAGAGTTTGAAAGATTCAACTTCTTGCTAAGAATATGGATGCATAGAAATTTGTCCGTGTTTTGAAAACAACCAAAGAGACTATGACTCACCGTGTTTTCAATTTTTTTGGTTGTGTTTCAAAATTAACTTCACACCTTGCAATAATCTATTCACTAGACCCACCACCAGGCAGTTAATGTATCGAGAACGAGTGAGAGTTTGGAAAGATTCAACTTCTTGCTATGAATATGCATGCCTAGAAATTTGAACGTGTTTTGAAAATAATCAAAGAGACTATGACTCACCGTGTTTTGAAATTTTGCCCGTGTTATGAAATTAACTTCACACCTTGCGAAAATCTAATCAGTGGACCCACCACCAGGCAGTCAATGTATCGAGTTGAGTGAGAGTTTGGAAATAGTCAACTTCTTGCTAAGAATATGCATGCCTAGAAATTTGACCGTGTTTTGAAAACAACCAAAGATACTATGACTCAACATGTTTTGAAATTTTGGCTGTGTTTCAAAATTAACTTCACACCTTGTGATAATATGTTTAGTGGACCCACCACCAGGCAGTTAATGTATCGAGAATGAGTGAGAGTTTGGAAAGATTCAACTTCTTTCTAAGAATATGCATGCCTAGAAATTTGACCGTGTTTTCAAAACAACCAAAGAGACTATGATTCACCGTGTTTTGAAATTTTGGCTATGTTTCGAAATTAACTTCACACCTTGCGATAATCTGTTCACTGCACCCACCACCAGGCACTTAATGTATCGATAACAAGTGAGATTTTCGAAATATTCAACTCCTTGCTAAGAATATATGCCTAGAAATTTGGCCTTGTTTTGAAAATAATCAAAGAGACTATGACTCACCCTATGTTGAAATTTTGCCCGCTTATTGAAATTAACTTCACACCATGCGAAAATCTGTTTAGTGGACCCACCACTAGGCAGTCAATGTATCGAGATGAGTGAGAGTTTGGAAAGATTCAACCTCTTTCTAAGAATATGCATACCTATAAATTTTGACCGTGTTTTCAAAAAATAACCGAAGAGACTATGACTCACCGTGTTTTTAAATTTTGGCTGCTTTTGAAATTAACTTCACACCTTGCGATAATTTGTTCACTGGACCCACCACTAGGCAGTTAATATGTTGAGAACGAGTGAGAGTTTGGAAAGATTCAACTTCTTGCTAAGAATATGGATGCGTAGAAATTTGACCGTGTTTTGAAAACAACCAAAGAGACTATGACTCACCGTGTTTTGAAATTTTGGATGTGCTTCAAAATTAAATTCACACTTTGCGATAATCTGTTCAGTGGACCCACTAGGCAGTCAATGTATCGAGAACGAGTGAGAGTTATTTGGCAAGATTAAACTTCTTGCTAAGAATACGCATGCCTAGAAATTTGACTGTGTTTTGAAAACAATCAAAGAGGCTATGACTCACCAAGTTTTCAAATTTGGTTGTGTTTCGAAATTAAATTCACACCTTGCGGTAATCTGTTAAGTGGACCCACCACCAGGCAGTCAATGTATCAAGAATGAGTGAGAGTTTGGAAAGATTCATCTTCTTGCTAATAATATCCATGCCTAGAAATTTGACCGTGTTTTGAAAATAATGAAAGAGGAAATGACTCACCATGTTTTGAAATTTTGGATGTGTTTCAAAATTAACTTCACACCTTGCGATAATCTGTTCACTAAACCCACCACCAGGCAGTTAATGTATCGAGATCGAGTGAGAGTTTGGAAAGATTAAACTTCTTGATAAGAATATCCATGCCTAGAAATTTGTCGTGTTTTGAAAATAATCAAAGAGACTATGACTCCCGTGTTTTGAAATTTTTCCCGTGTTTCAAAATTAACTTCACACCTTGTGAAAATATGTTCAGTGGACCCACCATTAGGCAGTCAATGTATCGAGACGAGTGAGAGTTTGGAAAGATTCAACTTCTTGCTAAGAAAATGCATGCGTAAAATTTGACCGTGTTTTGAAAACAACCAAAGAGACTATGACTCGCCGTGTTTTGAAATTTTGGCTGCGTTTCAAAATTAACTTCACACCTTGCAATAATCTATTCACTAGACCCACCCCCAGGCAGTTAATGTATCGAGAACGAGTGAGGGTTTGGAAAGATTCAACTTCTTTCTATGAATATGCATGCCTAGAAATTTGACCGTGTTTTGAAAATAATCAAAGAGACTATGACTCACCGTGTTTTGAAATTTTGCCTGTGTTATGAAATTAACTTCACACCTTGCGAAAATCTAATCAGTGGACCCACCACCAGGCAGTCAATGTATCGAGTCGAGTGAGAGTTTGGAAATATTCAACTTCTTACTAAGAATATGCATGCCTAGAAATTTGACCATGTTTTGAAAAAAACCAAAGATACTATGACTCACCGTGTTTTGAAATTTTGGCTGCATTTCGAAATGAACTTCACACCTTGCGATAATATGTTCAGTGGACCTACCACCAGGCAGTTCATGTGTAACACCCCAAAACTTCCAATCAAGATTATCAAGTTCTAATCATCCAATTTAGGGTTAACAAAAACTTTTATTAAGAAAATAAATATGAAGGCATGTTAGTTTTGCATTAATGTGTGATTATTTGAAAATTCCATGCTTGATTGTTCCAAATGATGTGAAATGGTTTAGATATGAATACTACATCATCTAGACCAATTACAAACAAAATCAAAAGAAAAAGAAATCAAATATGAATAAAAAGAACAAATGGTCATTTCGAAAAAAGTTAACCACTAGGTCACTTTGTGTGTTCCTAGAAGAAAATTTCTAACAGAAACAATTCTATTTCTTTTCACCCCTTGCTAGACCAAATAAAATTGTATCAAGGCCCACTTTACAAACTTAAAAAAACATCTTTTTAATCAATTCAAAGGATAGTTGAAAATTGAATGTAGTTCATATGTTAAGATCCCACTTTTTCAAAAACCTATCAAATCAATTCCTCTTGACCTCTCCAAGCAAACATAGACTCTCAAGCTTAACTTAAGATCACTCAAAAAATTTGAATCAAAAATTCCAAAGTAAAATTCATGCGGCCATTTCCACAAACACCTTGCTTGCACTAATTTAACCTCTGCCTAACTTCATTGTTATGCACAGTAATCCTCGACCATTTGGGCTCCACTTCACTCACCTGTCTCCCCTGAGCATAGCCAGTACCCAGACCAAGTCCCCTCTTAGCCGTTTGCACAGTGGAGCGCCGCCCATTTGTGGATGTCACCGGCCAACAGTGGGCAGCATGCGAGGAGCCTCGCCATCCTCGCCCGCGACACGCACCAGACACGCCTCGGTCCACCGCCACCCTTTGTCCAAGCCACGACCCCAGCCGTGCCCTGGACCACCCTAGCTACGCCGCGCCCCGCCTCTCTGTGCCATGTCCGTAGCGCCAGCTCGCCGCGCCTGACCAACTCGCCCAGACCGCGCCTTGTCCTTACCACGCACGCGCATGCCCACCATGATCACACCGACCTAGCAGACAACCCCGTTCGCCGATGCGCGACCCACAGCTGCCGCACGCCGCCGCAAACACCTCTGCGTCCATGCAGAGCGCCACACGCGCCCGACCGAACCACACCGCCACATGCCTTGCAATTATGCCCATAAGAACCGTTAGGGAGCATAGCACCGCCCACTAGCCACCGCCATGTTGATAGCCGCATGTAGCCTCGTCACCGACGAGTTCGCGCTCGCACCGTTCGGTCCCCTTGCCGCAGTATAAAAGGAGGCCACCCCTGCCTCATTTCTCCATACCATTCCACACATCACCTCTCACTGACCATCCCCCACTTCTTCCCGGAGCAAGGCGAGCTCTCTATCGCCAGAATTTGGCTGGAGCCCGCCGCTACTGGAGGGGAAGGGCGTCATCGATTTCGACCACCCCAAGCCCTGTCGTGACCGCGCCTCACCTCGCCGTCGTCTACCACGTCGATTGCCCCCATCGCAGACCCTAGCTAGAGCCCAGGTGAGCCTAGCTAGACCCCCACCGCAGTGTTAGGGTTGATTCCTCGCCGGAGTAGTTCGTCGTCGACGACGACTCACCGCTGTTGGATTAGACTTAGATCGCATGGCTCAGATTCACCCATACCGCTTCGCGTAGACTCTTGCTGACTAGTGGACCCCGTCTATCAGTAGCCCGCTGCGCTATGCAGTGCAGCTAGGCCGGCCCGTTTAACTTCCCGCGCTAGCCTGGAAATTCAAATAATTGTTTTTCCATTTTAGTTAAAACCCTTTTATGTCCACCAATTCAAAAATCAATTCAGGGAGTTTCACTAAACAAAATTGCATGATTCCAATTTTGTTAGAAAGATATATAAATTATCTATCCAAACCCGTTGGATTTAAATAATTTGGAGTTAGAGATAATATTTAGTAAAAATAACAAGACAAAGATATTTGCAACTTCAAATATTTTTCAAAAATCAACCATAATAGCTTTTGAGTTTATTCCAACTCTCAAAAATCACATTTGACAATATCTATCTGAATACGTAAAAATATCTAGGTTTGCATGCAGTGACATTGGACTAGTACCAAAAGAATGCTATTAGGATATTTCTAGTCACTTTAAATTTATTAAATGATAATCTTAAAATTTATAAAATATGACCAACACTTTAAATCACATTCCCATGTATTAGAATATGTGGTGATGACATGTGTCCACATGATCCCATATTTTAATTGGAGAATTTTAAATCTTAATTAATTTCAATAAGTAGAAATTACTTTTATCAAATAAGATAAATAAAACTAGTTCCTTATTTCATGTGATGATTGTGATGATGCTAGATCATCAAGTGTGAGCCTTAGTGTGCTGAATAGAATTAGTTAAGTATTGTTTGGTGATTGTGTACCTCGTATTTATTTATAGACGATAGTACCGACCCAAGCTACGAGGAGGAGTTCTACCCCGAAGAAGAGGAGGAAAACTTCAACCACTACTCTACTCAAGGCAAGCTAACACTTGCAAGTATTATACCTATGCAAGCCATCACTAATTGCAAGATAACCTAAGCAAGATGCATTAGGCATGCTTGGTTATATACCTTTGATTCATACCCATCCCAAGTTTTACTTGCAAGCTTTACTCTTTTACTTTACCAAAGTTCTTTACTATTAGTTAATGCTTTGTGAGGATTTTGGAAAGATTGTATAGATAGCATAAAGAGTATAAAACTAGGCCTATACTAGATGTCATTCTATGGCATGAGATTGAAGATTAGCACCCCTCATTAGTGAACACACTTAACTTAGTGGCTAGTGCTAAGCATAAAACTTGATCACTTTAGATGGGAATACTTGGTGAAAATGATTATGAAAACCTTGGAATGACGAGTCATTCTATTGAAATGTTTTGACATGTGTTGAGAGACACAAAATGGATTTGATGATGAAAATGTTGAGGCATGAGCCTTAGCCCTTTATAAAAGTTGATGGTTGGGTTCGGATGCGATACCATTCCAATTTTACCATACAACCACAATACCTGAATTGATAGGGCTTAGCCAGAAGTTTATATGCATTAGTATGGGTTCCCTCCACCTATGCATTGCCTAGGATGGCAGATGGCCATGGCTGGGAGGCCAAGCTCATAGGGGAGGTTCCTATACTAGAGTGTGTAAAGGAAAGGTTATGATTGATTATCTGCATACTAAGTATGATGATTCAGGGTTATCCCTGACGGATGTATCGAATTTTGTGGTGAAAGTGTACCACCTCTGCAGAGTGTCAAACTATTCGAATAGCCGTGTCCACGGTCATGGATAGTTGGAGTGGCCATACTGTTCCGTCGTTAGATGTTTTCAAAATGACTTGTGAAGTGAACTATGATTTTGACTTGACCACAATAGGGTTGTGACTATGAAAGCTAGGTTCTCACTTAAAGTGATTTAGAACATTACATTAGTTTTCTTTACTTCTAAACTCAGTTTTAGATAAACCTGGATTTTTGCAAATAAACCTAGAGCTTAAGATTCCTACTAGAACTACCTTACTTGTTAGTGATAGTTTGCGAGTACTTAAAGAGTACTCATGGCTTTGTCCCTGGTATTCCCGTGTCTAGATTATGAGGAGGACTATCAGGATGATGGACAGCAAGACGTCTATGACAACTAGGATCATCTCCCATCGTTAGCATTGCCTGTGACCCTAAAGATGGAGCCCACTGCTACGCTTATTATTCCGCTGCTTGTCTGTATTGAGACTAGATCATGAGATCCTTTACTTGTGTAAGACCTTATTATGGTTTGTAATGGATGATGTACTGTGATATCAAATCTGTTATGTGTCGCAAAAATGGTAATCCTAGGATTGTGATGTATGGCATAACAGGCATCTGGGATTAAAAATCCTGGTGTTGACAAGTTGGTATCAGAGCCATCCTAACCATAGGAGACCCTAGTTAGAATGGACGTCCGAACAAAAACTTAGTTTCCAAAACAAAATAAGTGAGTATTTATGAAAAACTATTCTCCCTCTTATCCTTGAGATTCTTTTAGTAAAATTTCATGTTCCTCAAAAATTCTTACAATCCTATTTATAATTTGACACACTTGATCACCTCACTAACTTACTCATCCTAAATTCTTATAGATGGAAGTTCAGTATTGCAAGTTCTACCAGTTGGGCAACAGAGGCCAACTGATCTTCGAGAGGGATCTTGATGCACTGTCAGAGTATCTTGAGTGCTCACATCCAGAATTCTTCGGGGCTCAACTCAAGGATCACCTAGGAGGAGATTTACAATGGCTGATAGTTACAGACCTTAGAGGCAAAATGGAAGCACCCCTTTCTGAGAAGATTCAATTCACCTTGCGAGAGAACAACTGGCTAGATGGATTAGCTAGGGCTATGCATGAAGCTCTTGCCCGTCTATGTGGGCAAAATATCAACTTGATCCAGGGAACTCGCTTTGCGCACTTCGCAAGGTGTGATTCTATGGGAGTTCCGTTGGAGATGCCAAGTCACCCGGAGTTGAAGCGCCAGGTGGAAAATCTTGACTTCTTGCTATATGATAGGCATAAGGAATTGGATAATGCTCGAGCCTACGCCAACCACAACCTTTCCATTGCCGCCAAGAAGGACCGGACTCTCACCATGCTCGTCAAGGATCGCCAATCACTTCGTCGGCAATGCGAGAAGAAGGATCGCACCATTGATCGTCTTCGCAAGAAAGTGGCCGCTCTCGAGAAGACCATCCGTGAACAGGAAGTCCAGCTTGAAGCAAAGGAGGATGAGGAGGAGGAAGGTGAAGTCATCCAGGGAGATCTTCACTCTTACCTCAGTGTTGACAATGACTACCTGGAGGATGATGCCATGAATTTCTACATAGATGATGATGATTCCGACTTCATTGATGATTAGTAGATGCACTTGATCACTACCGTAGGAATGAGTTGTATCAGTCGCACTGTATCTTAGTTCACAGAATGGTTCTTAAAACCATCTGCTTTCCCTTTTGTGTTGTGGTGTGTGTTGTATTGTGTGCTTGAATGAATGAATGAATGATAAGTTGTTAGTTTGAAAAACCTGAGTCAAACCTCAAAGTTTAAAAGCTTTTTTGAACAAAACCATGAACCTTAGAATTTCCCTCTTATCCCATTATATATCTCAATCTTCAGATGCCTCGTGGAAATCAAGGAGGAAGCATCTCATCATCAGCGTATGATAGCATAGTTACTCCTGAGTTTTGGTATTCGCTATTCTTGTCCTTCTCCTCGGTGTAGAATCTGTAGCCGTTGATGTCGTACGTCTGATAGATCCTAACGTTGCACCCGGGGCCCTGTGAGAGTGAGAATATGAGTTTCTGATCTTCAGTATAAGGCGTCGGCATGGGACTTTCCAGTAGCCTTTTCTTGAACCACCCCGTGAAGCTGGCGTGGTGCTCTCTGGTTACGTCTCCCTTCTTCCTCGGCTTGCCCATGTTGGCGAGCTTTTGCTTGATTAAGGTTTTGTGCTCATCCACCCAGGGGCCAACCAACTGTATGTGTTGTAGCGCGACTCGGTTTGCCCTATCAAAGTCGGCGTGTTCGAGTTCGATGCCGACGTGGAGTGCGCGGTAGCCCTCGCGGTGACCAAATCCAGCGAGCCTCCCGAGGTGCTTCCTGGTGGGCAGACCGACATCCTAGTTCTCGGTGCTTAGGTAGTTCTGGCAGAAGGAGATGCACTCGTAGGTCAGAAATCCCTTGGCTATGCTTCCATTTGGACGGGACATGTTGCGAACGAATCCTTTGATGACACCGTTTAGCCTTTCGAACGGCATCATGTTGTGCAGGAATGCCGGCCCAAGATGGATGATGTCATCCACGACATGGACAAGAAGATGCACCATGATATCGAAGAACGCGGGAGGGAAGTAAATCTCGAGCTCGCATAGTATCTCGACGATCTCTTCCTGTAGCTTGCCGAGCTGCTTCACGCTGATAGACTTCCTAGATATGACATCGAAGAAGTTGCAGAGGCCAAATAGCGTCTCACGGACGTGCTCGTCCATTATCCCTCGGATCGCAATGGGGAGTACCTGCGTCATCAGCACGTGACAGTCGTGAGACTTCATCCCACTAAACCTCTTCTTCGCTACGTCCAGATATCTGCTTATCTTCCCAGAGTATCCATGCGGAACCTTGACGCCTAGGAGGCAACGGAAAAACCTCTCGAGCTCCTCCTCGCTTAGAGTGAAGGATGCAGCTTTAAGCACCACCTCATTCTTCTTAGCCCTTTTGCGGCGACCCTGGGTCCCTTCCGTCTGTTCATCGTCATCATCGGCATCATCACTATTGGGGTACTGAAGTTCCTTCTTAATGCCAAGCAATTTTAGGTCGCTTCTTGCTTTCGGCCCATCCTTGGTCCTATTCGGCATGTTCATCAGAGTGTCGAGCAGGCTCTCGGTAACGTTCTTCGTGATGTGCATCATATCGAGGCTATGGGGCATATGGAGGACCTTCCAGTAAGGAAGGTCCCAGAAAACGGACCTCGCCTTCCATACTCCATGCAGCGGTGATGGCTGTTCCCTCGAGCGCTTCTTTCCTGGCGCAGGGCACTCTTCCCAATTGTCCAGAAGCTCCTTGATTTCTTCGCCGCTTAACGGTCGACGTGGGGCATTTTCGAGCTCGTATTTGCCATTGAACAGGTCTCCGCGTTTTCTCCACGGGTGATCCTTGCAGAGCCACATTTGAGTCCTTTGGAACACGGTTTTCGAAGACCCAGGATCCCTCGGCAGCTGCAGATGCGGGGTCTTATCCATGCACCTGACACATGCACAAAATCCGTGGTTCACCTGACACGCTACATATCCATAACCAGGATAGTCCTGCACCGTCGTAAGCAACGCAGCTCTCAGGTTGAAATAATCTCCAGTGTAGGCATCTCACGTACGTGTCGGCGTCTCCCACAGCGTCGCTAACTCCTCTTTCAGGAGCCCGAGATACAAATGCATGTCGACACCCGGTTGTTTTGGCCCCTGGATAAGGATACTCATGTGTACATACCGCTGCTTCGTGCACAACCAGGGTGGGAGGTTGTATGGCCATACAAACACGGGCCAGGTGCTATGCGTGCTACTCTGGTTGCCAAAGGGATTGAGTCCGTCGGTGCTCATGCCCAGCCTAACGTTCCTTGGATCGAGCCCGAACTCATCTTGGAATTCGATGTCCAGCGCATTCCACTGGCTAGCGTCCGTGGGGTGTGTTAGGATCTTGCCCTTCTCCGGATCATCTTCCGGCTTCTCCCTCTTCGCGTGCCATTGCATAAGCTCTGCGTCCTTAGGATCTATGAAATACCGCTGCAGACGGGAAGTGATAGGAAAGTACCACACCACTTTTCGAGGAACTTTCTTGTTCCCTCTCTTGTACCGTCCCTGGCCGCACACCGGGCATGTGGTTCTATCCTTGTACTCATTCCGGTAAAGTGCGCAGTCGTTGATGCATGCGTGGTACTTCACGTACGGTAGGTCTAGTGGGCAAACTACTTTCCTCGCCTCCTCGATACTTGTTGGCAATGTGTTGTTCTTGGGAAGACGAGCATGCCAGAATTTCATGTGAGCGTTAAAGCTAGTGACCGTCCATTTGTGCTCCGCCTTCATCTCCAGAGCCTTCAGCATTACACTCAAGCGTGTATCCTCGGGCCAGCACCCAGGATACAATGGAGTCCTCTCGTCTACCTCCATCTGTGTCATCTTGGCTTTCTCTCTAGCTGCAGCTCTCGTGTTGGTCGTCTGCTTGAGGAGTATTTCTTGAAGATGAGGGTCCCACAAGGCCGAAGTTAGCGGCGTGTCCGTGCTCCTGTCTTCTCCACCGCCACCACCACCATCTGCTCTGGCATCGTCTCCTTCATGATGATCATGTCTGCCGGCATCTCCTTCTTCATGATGATCATGTTCGTCGGCATCTCCTTTGTCATGATGACCATGTCCAGGAGACCCTTCGTCTTCTCCCCCGCCCCCGGCCTCTTCTTCATCATGGCCACCGCCATCTACCGATGGCTCCTCATTCACTAAGAAGCCAGGCATGAAACCGCGCGTCAATAGGTGAGACTCCAGTTGTCCGGAATCAGGGTTGATCCACTTCCGGTGTTTGCACGTTCGGCACGGACATCTTATCTTGGTCATGTTGTTCCGAACCATGTCGGCTACCGTGTCAGCCTTGTATCTAACCACCCAGCGTTCGCTCATATGGATGACCATGGTCGCCTGCGCGCGAACATAGACCAAATTAAAGAGTGTATGTTAGAACCATGCACACACACGACGCGCACACATACATGCATGCGCATGATCGCCCGAGAAATTTCGGCATGACCTATCCTAAAAATAGGACGTATGGCTAGTGCCAAAATTTGCCGAAATGGACGTGAATCAACATTTCGGCAAACCTCCATGCACCCGGCGCCGGCAACATGCATTCAAGCACAACACAACCTCACTCCACAAGCAACATGTATTCAAGCACAACACAAAGCGAAGGAACATCATCTCTCGCCATCGCACACCGCCCGCGGGACCATCTTCACCTACAAAACATCCATACACACCGCACCGAGACCCGCCGGCCATACAAAACATGCATCACACAAGTACCCATGCACACATGCCTCACAAATCTACAAACCCCATATGCATATATATAGTGTAGCAAGAGGGGGTGTTGGGATGTGTGGAGGAGGAAAGTATGAGTGGTTTACTACCTTTACAGGTAGGAGTAGCTTCCCCTCACAAGTACATGAACCAAAGTAGGTCTAGCTATCAACAATGGAGGTGAGTATGAGCAAAATGGAGTGGGAGGGAGGAGGGGGACGAGCTAGCTAGTTGGAGGTGGTGGGAACAAGGGAAAGGGGGGCTGCCACCTTTTGTAGATCTGTTTCGCACATTCTGTGGCGCATATGGAAAATGCTCCATAGAATGTCAACATTCTGTGGCGCATATAGCTACATGCGCCACAGAAAGTGAGAATTCTGTGGCGCATATGCTATATGCGCCACAGAATTTTGACATTCTGTGGCGCATATGCTATATGCGCCACAGAATTTTGACCTGCCCATGTGCTGGGGTCAGGCCCACATGGGCCCACAGGAATTCTGTGGCGCATGTAGCTATATGCGCCACAGAATTCTCACTTTCTGTGGCGCATATATCCATATGCGCCACAGAATTGCAGGAATTTTGTGGCGCATTTGCTACATGCGCCACATAATTAATTTTAGTGGAGCATTTTTTGCATATGCGCCACAGAATTAAAATCTACCTATAATCATTTTCCTAGTAGTGTTGATCAGGAACAGGAATATCAGCAGCAGGTGGTGGTGACGCGTGCCCTTGAGGTGAGTCAGTAGCCGTAACAGGAGGCTGCTGAACCGGTGAGTCAGGGCCAGATAATCCAGCCGATGGAGAGGCCGGATAATCCGGCCTGGGAGTACTTGTATCAGCTCCATCCGGATGCCTGGGGCTTGCTTGAACTGACGAGGGGACGGATAATCCGGGGCTTGCCGGAAAATCTGGCCTGGAGCTTGCATTGATATCTTCACCACCAGGAGCAAAATGATCAGCTGGAGCAGGGTGGCCGGATAATCTGGTGTGCACCGGATAATCTGGCCTGGAGTTTTCTAGAACGCCTTGACCTTCAGCAGTTGATGGAGATGGTGCAGAATTTGCTCCCGTGGTGGGAACATGTTGTGCATGTGTAGATGAGGGCTCTTCATGGGAAGAGCATTGTCCTTCCCGATCCGCCATAAGGGGTTCCTCAATGGGGCGGAAAAATCCCACGTCCGTTCTTCTTATGGCATCTTGGGGTATTTCAACATCTGCATCACAAACACCAACTTGCTCCGCACGGGAACCGTCATTTTCCTCGAACACCACACTACAAGACTCTACAACAGTTCCGGAGAGCTTATTGTAGACTCTATAAGTGTGGGATTCGGCACCATAACCAACAAAAATACCTTCTAGAGCCTTAGATTCAAACTTAGATAAACGAACTCCCTTGATAAGAAAGAAACACTTACACCCGAATACCCTAAAGTATGAGATGTTTGGCTTGTTACCGGTAAGTATTTCATACGGAGTCTTGTCCAAGATCTTGCGGAGGTATAATCGGTTGGATGAATCACAAGCAGTAGAGATTGCTTCAGCCCAGAAGTTATAGGGAGATTTAAATTCGGCTAACATTGATCTTGCCATATCCATTAGAGTTCGATTCTTCCTCTCGGCTACACCATTTTGTTGAGGGGTGTATGCAGCGGAATATTGATGTCTTATCCCCTCTTCACTTAGGAACTTATTTAAGGTGTAGTTCTTGAACTCAGAGCCGTTATCACTTCTTATAGCCAGAATGGGTACGTTGTGTTAACGTTGAACCTCGTTGGCGAAGTCGATGACTGTTTGTTGAGTTTCACTCTTCAACTTGAAGAAATAAACCCAAGTGTATCTTGAGTAATCATCAACAATCACTAGACAATACTTCTTCCCACCGAGGCTTGCATGAGATGGAGGTCCGAAGAGATCCACATGAAGGAGCTCCAAAATCCTTTTTGATGAGATAATAGTTTTCCTTCGATGAGGTGAGTCATGCATTTTCCCTTCAACACACACCCTGCAAACACGATCTTTGGCAAAAGAGACATTTTCTTTTAGTCCAAGGATGTGGCCACCCTTGTGTAGACTTTGCAAAGTTCTCATATTGACGTGGGCTAGTCGGCGATGCCATAGCCAACCCGCGTCAGCCTTTCTGAAAAGACACATCGGGCCTGTAGTGGTTTTCCCCGAAAAGTCCACCACGTACAGGTCATTTTTCGACATATCCCACGAAAGCGACTTTTAGAGACTTGCTCCACAAGAGTACCACCAAATCAGCATCAATAAAAACTGCAAAGCCCATCTTACCAAGGGCGCGAACAGAAAGTAAGTTGTACCCGAGGGTCTCAACAAGCATGACGTCCACGAGAGAGATATCGTGAGCCACCACAACTTTGCCGAGACCCAATACCTTAGATTTTGACTTGTCACCATAGGAGACGGTTATGTGATCATGGTTTGGCCGCATCTCCGTGATGATATCCTTGCTTCCGGTCATATGACTCGTGCAACCGCTATCGAGTAACCATTTAGAACCACCGAAAGCATAGCCCTGCAAGAAAATTACTTCTTGGTTTTAGGTACCCATTTTTCAATGGGTCCTCTCATGTTAGTGACAAGGATCTTGGGAACCCAAATAGACCAAGGAATGTAACAATCATAAGGGCCTACATAGCTAGCATAAAAATCACCATAATAATCGCAATATAGTTCAAAGTTAGGATTGTTGACCCCTGCAAAACCATCATAGTTAGTCTTGCCATTGGTAATGTTGCTAGTCATTGGTTGAGCAGTCTTGCTCTTCTTCTTGTTGTTGTTTTTCTTGCTCTTTGTCTTGGGAATGTAACCAAGACCTTCTTTACTATTGTTTGTCCTTTGCTTGCTCAGTATCTCATCAATAACTTCTTTACCTTTGTGTTGAGAACTTCTTGCAAGATCTTCTTTTCCAGAGGATGAAGTAGACGTACTTGGCACATCATACCGTTTCAATTGAGTTTGGAGCTGGTCATGAGACTCATTTAAAGTAGAATGATCACTCTTCAATGCCTTGTGAGCACTTTCAAGATTATCAAACTTCTCCAAAAGTCTAGCATGAACAACCCCAAAATCAATCTTTTCTTTCTTTAGTTTCTTTACCTTGGCAAGAGCATGGTCATGTTATTTGATGAGCTGAGCCACAACTTCTTCCTGTGACTCCTCAATGGATTCGAATCTCTCTTCCAAAGATACTCGAGCTTCCTCTTCTTCTTCCAAGGCATTATTCAAAGAAGCTATCTCCAAGGAATCTTCTCTTTCAATTCTGCCCTTTTCTTCAAGAAGATCTTCGGCTTGAGCAAGTTGACTCATAAGAGCATCAAAATGGAGTTTGTGCTCACCTTGCAGGTTAGTGAAAAATATATCCAAAGCAATAACTTCTTCTTTCATTTTAAGACTGTCATGATCATCCATATCCAAAATTATGTTAGTCTTAGGAAATGAAGAGCTAGAAGTTGATACCTCGGATCCTCCTGCCATTAGGCAAGTGGCGTTGTTGTTAATGACGTTCTCGTTTAGCGAGTCGAAGAGAGATGAAGGAGTCGATGTGGTGGCTATAGCAGCCACCTCGCGGGAACTATCATCATCCTCTTCATCTTCACTTGCAGAGGAGTATTCTTCTTGTGCAACTAAGACGATCTTGGGTTGCTTCTTGAAGGGGCCATTCTTCTTAATAAATGGCTTCTTCTTAGGTGCTTTAGATTTCCCTTTAAGAATGAGCCTGCCACCATTGTCTTCTCTATTTTGATACGGACACTCGGCTACAAAGTGCATTCTATCTCCACAGTTGTAGCAAGTTCTCAATCTTGGGCCACTTTCTCTTCTTCCATTTGACTCGTTCTTGCGCTCAAGTTCTGACTTGGCTTTGGCAGGGTCCTTCCAAAAATTCCTTGCATAAAATGCCATGTACTCACCATGAGCACGTTTGACTTCATCAGGGAAGTCCATGGAGGCTCCCTCAAAAGCTCTTTCATCTTCCTCTTGCTCAACAACATTGGCGTTGAGAGCCACATTGACACCCTTTTGCATTCCAATGGCCCGAGCACGGGCATCTTCAGCATTCTTTGCTGCCACTTTGAATGACGCCATTTCTTGCATGACTTCATTGGATGTCATTTGATGGTAGTTATGCCTACCTTGCAGGCTCTTCAAGTCCGTTGGCTCGAAAGGCATTAAGGCACTCACATATTTCTTTTTTATCCATGCATCATCAATGTGAGTGGCCCCATGCTTTCTAAATGTTGTTGCGATGCCCTTGAGTCTTCTATACATGTCCTCATGGTTTTCACCATCCAACATGTAGAATCCCTCAGCTTCATTACTAAGGGCATCATACATGTTCCTTCTCATGCTTTCATTCCCAACAAAGAGATCTGTAAGAGCATCCCAAGCTTCTTTAGCTGTGTTGAGATGTTCAATGTGTGGCATGTCCTTGGGACCCACACCCAGCTGTATCATGTGGAGAGCGGTGGCATTCAACTGGTTGTCCACAACTTCTCTTCTTGTTAGGTTGGTTTGATCTCCAATATGAAGACCCTCTTCAATAATCCTCCAAAGTTCAATAGAGGAGCTGCAAACATGAGATTTCATTAAGAATTGCCATTGATTGAAAGAGGATGCAGTGAGCTTGGGTGGATCACCCCTA
Source organism: Avena sativa (assembly GCA_916181665.1). Taxonomy (NCBI): domain Eukaryota; kingdom Viridiplantae; phylum Streptophyta; class Magnoliopsida; order Poales; family Poaceae; genus Avena; species Avena sativa. The sequence goes on from OV702292.1 coordinate 221,925,022, forward strand.
TTGTTTATATGAGGATGAGGGATAGGTGGGTCGAGGGAATATACGTGGCAAACCTCACTATATTCCTCCTTACCACTTCCCTTCTTGGAGGTGGAACCATTAAGTTTTTCACCTTCCACATCATCATCCTTGGATCCGGTGTTACCCTTTTCCTTAGATGATGGTGTGGCAGCCTCAGAGGAGGATGGAGATGGGGCTATGGATGATGTGAGGCGAGCAATCATTTGATTCATCTCCTCCATCTTGGCCTCAAAGGATTTCAACAAGGTTGTTTCCAATGACTTGAGATCATCCATTGTGACCTTATCCAAGCCTCACTCCCATCATCCTTGGTACCCATACTACTCTTAAGGCGGTTAAGCCCGAATTAAGAGCCGGGGCTCTGATACCAATTGAAATGGATCGTATGGGCACCTAGAGGGGGGTGAATAGGTGCTACACCAAATTTTAACACTTTTTCAATTTTAGGCTTAGCACAAAGGGTAAATTCTCTAGATAAACTATTAGGTGGAATTTCCCTATATGCAAACCTATCTACTAGCGAGTAAAGAGCGAGTGGAAAAGGAACGGGTAAACCGTAGTGAAGCACGCGGAGACACAGGATTTGTTTGACCGCAGTTCCTTCCTTATTAAGGGAAGTACGTCTGCGTTGGAGGGGTGGGCGGTACTAAGACCACCACGCCACAATAGGCCTCACCCTGTTCACCGATGAATCCCGCCACCAAAGGCCTGATCCACCTTTCCACTATAGGTACCCTTCGAGGCGGGCACCAGCGCCTTTACACAACTAGCGGGGCAACAACTCCACAAACAACTTGGAGGCTCCCGAAATGACAACAAGCTGCCACAAGAACAAAGTTATTAAATACAATGAATAAGATCTAGGTATTGACAAGAATACTAGATCAGGGATTTCTCCAAGTGAATGGAGAGGAGTTGAAGCGCTTGATTCGATGATGATGATGAACTTCTCCTCCTTCAATTCCCCCAAAGATCAAGACCTTCGGGTGGTTGAAGTGGGAGATCGAGAATGAGAGCTCTTGCAGAATGTTTGGACAATTTCGAATGAATCAAGGGTTCTGAACGTTGGGGAAGAAAGGGTATTTATACCCCCTTCAGAAACCAGCCGTTGGACACTTTGGGGGCCAGATTATCCGGCCCAAGTGAGGGCCTTGATTATCCGTCCTGGGGAAAACTCCTCCCCAGACTCGGAATATCCGGCAGAAAATCCGCCCCCTATCTGAGTGTCATGCCGAGCTTGCCCTTGATCAACTTCTGGGGGCCGGATTATCCGGTCCTATGTGAAGGCCGGATTATCCGGCCTGGGAAGGAAAAACCGCCCCAGATCGGATTTTCCGGGAGAAAATCCGACCGGATACCGAGCGACGCGCATTGGCTCCTTTAGCTCAAAAACTGGGGGCCGGATTATCCGGCTCATGCGACTGCCAGATTATCCGGCCTGGGGAGGAAAGACCGCCCCAGTTCGGATTTTCCGGGAGAAAATCTGACCGGGTACTGAGCGACGCGCCTTGGCTCCCTTTGAGCAATGAGGCAGGCCGGATTATCCGGCCCTTGGTGGGGCGGATTATCCGGCCCCCCTCAAAGCTTCCTGCACACTTAGCACACATGAATAGTCTCCACAGTATTGTTATCTAACACGCAAAACATAGGAAAACATGAAATGTTCTTTCAAATGGGCAAGGACATAAAGTCATTTCCTCTTCCTGATATCGATGAGCAATTTGACAGCGCCACCGGTGTGGAAAGGGAGATCTTCGAGGAGTCTGTGATAGAGCCCATCGAGGAGGACATAAATCTATCAGACTCATTTAATACGGATCAGAAGGCCACGTATGAAAAAATTATGTCTGATGTTGGCCGTCATCAATGCGAGGAGGATATTAGTAAAACTCACTGGTACTTACAGTCATCAATGCGAAAAAACCTTCGATCCAAGTATTGGACTCGCTCTGTGCTAGAATGAGTAGAAGTGACCTCAATCTCATGGTAAGTGTCTATTAATTTTGATTTCCTATTGGAATTATGTTTGCGCAATATCTGATATTCTTTTTATCATATAATAGTTGCAGGGACTTGAGAAGCACCTGAAGTTCGCATCTCATTCGAAGGACTTTGACAAGGGAACAAAGTGGCACAATCTCAACGTCACAACATGGCCAGTAGTAGAATGTTTCCAAGAACGTGTCCAAACTAATGGGTATGTCGAACACTCATTAGAATCTCAAATTGATTTTTTAAAATTTGGTATATTTATGTGTGTAAAATTAGAGAACAATTGCATTAGCTCCAGTATACATATTCACATAGTTCATTTACATGGATTTGTCTATCTATATGAAAGACTAAACAATTTACTGGTAATTTTGTATTTGATCGTGCAGGTTATTCATGATTAATTATATGGAATACCGGACAAGCGATATGTTATCTGATCATGTCACCCAGGTATGTTGTTTTTGTTCATGATAACACATTAGTATTCACTTAAATTTTACTTAATATTTTTGAATACTATTTTGTAGGAGGATATGAAAATATTTCATCAAGAAATAATCGTTATATTGATAGACTCGGAATTGAATAAGATAAAAAAAAATCCAATATATTATTATCCCAGCGATGACAAGAATGTGACGAATTCTGATTGTATGATCGTGGAGGGGCCAAAGCGACTAGACTCATCTGATGGAGCTAAAAACAAATGTTCTCACCGGGTCCACTTCATGTCCACAAACTCACGTAAATTAGTTGATAAGCTTTGCAAACACATCATATCCATTCGAGATGCTAAACGTCTGGAGTAAGCAACATGTTTAGTTTTTTTGCTAATAGTATGATTTTATCATTTTTAATATTTTCCTTACAAGCAGGAATAGGTGTGAAGCTCTAAAGCGTATCCAATAGGCTTGCGTCTTAAGAAAATTCAGGACTACTTAGGATGGACAAGCCTATGGACAACGAATATTTCAACTTGGCCATACGCATAGTAGCATGCGATGAGATCATACAACTGGTAGAGACGGATGTACACTAGATAGATTTGTGTTTTTGTGTAAGTTACTATAATCTTGTAATTTTATCGTTATCACTATGTTTCTAAACTTTTTTCTAGACTGTGATGGCGGATTCGACATGTGGTCATAAGTGGTGCAAAAAGCCAAATATCCAGTCTCTCGCAACGTTGTTCAATAGTTAGCCTGGGACAGACTACAAAATTTCTTCACGCAAATTGGTAAAGATATTTCACTTGTTCACGTTGTCCGGTTATATGTGTTTCTAATGGTTGTCCATTTGAAGTTTTTGCTTCCTTATGCATCCATGGGTCATTTTACTTTGTTCTCCATCGACAAGGATGGCTCTTCTGTATATGTTTTTGATCCTCTTATTGCCATCGCCAGAGAGTAAAATGTGTCGATCTCACAACATGCAATTAAAGTTACAAAGAACTGGAATCTACCTAGGCGAAGCACTCGGATTGGCATAACCTGGTTGGGACGGTGATATATTTTCCTGAGCACGTAGATCACCAGTTGGTATTCCAGAAAGTCCGGACATGTGAACATCTCTTAAAATAATCTCATGTGTTTTCTTTGCCTTTTACTATTTAATAACATAATAGTGTGTCATTTATATGCAGGAATGTGTCTGATTATTTTATTTCTTACATTATACTCTCGTGGAATAGTAAAAAATTGCTTCATCCAATATGCACGGTGGGTATTCTACCTTGAACATATTTATATGTTCCACATAAAAAGACTCGGGCTAATGACATGTATTTTTTATGTAGAATGTTTATGAGTTGAGAAGAAATTTTTGGTGCACTTGCTCAAGTATCATGAAAATAAAGCATAAGAGAATATCTCAAACATTGTCCGACAATATCTAATGAGTATCAAAAAGTATATTAGTTAATTAGTCCGGGTGCTTATTTTATATTTGAATGATATCAAATTATACCGGTTATCAAAATATACTTCAAATATGTTTCAAATATGTGAAATACTATGAGTTTGCATATCGTGTGGCTGTTTTTCATGCACGTGAAATTTTTGCATGTACTATACATTGATATATGTGTAAGACTTATCATGGAGCGTGTACTAGTCTGTTTAAAAGTATAATCATAACAAAATAAGAAATGACACAACAATACAAACTGTTTCGTCACTGTTCTGGATTACACAAGTGCATCAATCATCTGTGGATATCAAGCCGAGGAAACAACTTATTTGAACTACAAATTTCAACAACCTAGTACAGGTACATATATCTATATATCGCAACGCTGTGCAGCTCGCCGCTTCGCAAACTGTTGTCCTTATATCTGGTACATCGTGCAATATACTCATGGAGTATTACCAAGCAATCTTGTAATGGAAATCGCTGCTCATATTAGAGTGCTGAGAAGTAGGTCAGGACATTGATTCATGTGGAAGCGCCATCAGAATATCACTGAACATGGTGTATCTGCATCCAGACACAGGCTCACATAATCAAATGTCTCGTGGATAGGCATTCTGCCAGCACTGCGGTGCAGATCTCCGATCGGCAGCTGTCTATACAGGCGCTACAACTTATACAACTGCAAAAGTAACCATCTATTACTTTAGACAACTTGATGAAGAATCGAATCATAAGAGCTCTAGAGACCAAATAAACAAAAGTATAATTCAGTGGCCAATTTTGAAAGAATATTAACTGAAATCCTTCTAAAATTTTCTACCAAAGCTGCTAACAGACTGAGGAAACAGGATGAACAGAATATGAACTAAGAAACTTACTCCCGATCTGGTGATCTATTCAAGAATTCCTCTTCTTGGCAACTCTAACTTGGAGCATCAGATGGACATCTCTCTTGAATATGGACCTCAATTCTTCATTGGCTTCAATACCGATTCTCCTAAAATATGTATCCCAAATCAACACATTAGTATAAGGCATGAACGAACAATTGTCATAACAACATTTAATTGGCGGTGTGAATTACTGAATCAAAAAGGCGCTCAGCTAAAGAAGCCAACACATTAGCATCAAATACACACAAGAATAATTCACATAATACATCTAACTGGAGATGTGAAAAACAGAAAGCGCTTCATCATCGAGTTAGCTTATCAGACTATACACGGGAGCATGTTTTCACGCGAGAATGTTACCCAATCTTAGAGCCATTTTTTCCAACAAGAATCTGCCGCTGGCTGTTCTTTGGTGCAATGAAGTGCTGTTCCACCCTAAGAGAACCATCTTTTAGCTCCTTCCAATCCATCAGTCGATGTTCAATTACATACGGGATTTCCTGCAGAAAGTCATATTTAGCAAATAATTCCATCATATTCAATGAGCGCCCAGTTTCGCAACAGAATTATTTAGTAGAATTACTTGGTGAATATGATCCAGCATCTTCTCCCGTACAACCTCCAATGATATGGTTTTCATGACTTCTTCAGTCATTGTGGTTGGCTCCTCATCCCAAGGTCTTCTCACTGCCTAACATAGAAAGATAAGTTTCTCGCTACATACACAGAAGAGATATATTTCGGGTATTGATCATAAAAAAAGTTATTCGTTTGCATGTTTCTATTTTGCTACTGACAAGCGCCTAAAAGGAGATCATATACTCATTAATGCTATTAGTTATCAACCAACAAAGCATTTCAAAAGATCCTAGATTCAGTTTGAATCAACAATGAAAAACAAGTGAAGTTTTTTTAACTTCAAGTTAAGTGTCAAAACATATAAAATAAAGGTCATTACATTCAGCAACTTCGATTGGTCAATTTTTTTATGGAACGGTAGGAGCAAGAAATACAAGCAGAGCTAAATGTTATATCTGCAAAAATTCTACAAAGAATTATAGCCAGGTTTCCTGATCTCAAGGACCTTCCTTCTGTAATACCCCGGACTTATAAACATCTTAGATCCCATATACATCGGATATGTTGACCAAAGTTTGACATTTTGATTGGGAAGCCGTATGGGAAATCTGAGACCACGGTTGTGTTTGTCTCGTCAATTTGGATGAAAACAACTAAAAATTTATGCAAATCAGAGTTTAGATAATGTATTTACAAAACAATTTATTTTCAGCTTTTGGGTTTTGGTGGAATATAAATTGGTAACCGATTTGGATAAGAAAAAAAAAGATAAGCCCTGCCCTCACTTAATAGACCGACGCTCAACAACCAATAGCCACTGCCACCACCAACTCGGGTTAAAACTTTGCTGCTGTCGCCGCCTGTATCGTCGCTGGTCATGCCTGTCATCGCTAGAGTCCGCCGCGGTAGCCACCATCGTCGCTGGTCATGGCCGTCATCGCTAGAGTCTGCCGCGGTAGCCACCATTTGACAGGGGCCTGCTGTGGTCGTCCTCGTCTCTTAGCCATCAGAGTCTTTTTGCTGCTGGAGTTTGACGAGGTAACGGATTCCTTCTAGTAGTGCTGATTCCTTTCTCTTGCGATTGATTTATGTGCGCTGAGTAGTAGCAATCTGATGGTTGGCTTGGTAGAAACGATCTGCTAGCTAGACTGCTTAGGTACAAGGCTTTGATGCGGTGATGAACTGCTTTGGCGACCAATAACCTGCTGGGTAATGCGATTTGTGCTGGGCTGGTTACTGCAGTCATCTTGGATCGGTGAAGATCTAATAAATTTTGGATCTGAATTTAATTAAGGGGTGTGAGCTTTGACATGCTTCTAAGAAAAAGAAGTAAATCTCGTGTTAAAGCAGGTCTTGTAGTTACTTGCTGGGCGCACCAACTCAACTAGTGTACATATGAATTGCTACTGTAATCTAGTTCTGGTAGTTTGCATAGAGACTGCCAGCATGGTGGGGACTTCTGTTGTATCAATTCATACAAATATCCTTGTGTTATTTTTTTTGGTGCGGTATTTTGATAGTGGTTTAAACCACAGGTCCTAGAAATTTGGGTGCGAGGGCGAAAGTTGAACGTCAAGTTCTAAGGCAAGTGCATGTTAGATTTTTCTGTCTTTTGGTTGCCTCCGTTGGCTTTCTGTCGTTTCACCTGTTCAGATTTGTTGTTTCTGCACTATGTCGTGTTCAGTTTCTCCAAGTTCAGCATTCAGTTCAGATATATGCCGACATTACCGGTGACGGCCGTTGTGAAATGTCCACTATGTCTATTTCAGTCACCGAACCTGAGTTATATGGGATGTGTCCATTCTAGAAAGCCCCAGCTGTGAAAGTATTCAGTATACTGGACAAATTATGTCTTCTATTTAGTATTAAATTTCTGCTATTACTTGTAAACTTTCGGTTCTTATGGTACTTGGCTGAGTATACCTTTAATCACACTTGTTTCCTTCTTGGTTTTATTTGGTTTTCAGGTACTCGGAATAGCAGCATGCATGGGGAGGAATAGCACACTTTCTCTCTACACGTCACCTCATACACACTACTTAGATAATATACACCCGTATTATACCTTGGAGATTCAGTGGATTGCTGAACTACCTAGCTTCGTATTAGTTTTCTTAGGTCTAGCGTGAGCCTTTGGTCGCTCGAGTGCAATTCCGTATATCTGTTGGACGGTTTGAGAACTATAGATTGTGTGCTTGGTGTTTGCAAACTATAAACTGTTGCTATGTGTTGATTATTTCTAATTTGCCTGTCGTGGATGTCCCATAAACAAAGGAGATGCTGTCCGATTTTTGACGTTTTCCTAAACTTGGTGTTATTTAGCTAGAGGGGTAGCATCGTCAGGTAGGCCAATACCTGGGGTGTTCACCTTCATAGGATGATAAACATGACGTGAGATGGGCATTTGAATCTACACAACAGTACCCATCCAACTATTATGAAACACAAGATCCCAGCATCCAACTTTCTTGAATCTCTGATGTCTTCTTAATTTTCATTACAAGCATGTTTCCAAGTAAAGAAGAATACAGCTATTTTGGCTACTCACAAAGGCAAACTGAATGTTGGGAATAAATTAAAATACCTGGTCCATCAAGTATTGCACAAGATCTTTCACTCCTTTGCCTTTTAGCCCAGATACCATGAAGTACCTAACAAACACTCCAAGCAACTTCAATCAGGCATATGAAGAATGGAAGGCAATGTAAACTCCAATGAGAATAAGTGGTACCTCTCAAATCCAGGAAGATCTTCAAATTCCTTTGCAACTTTCAGCAAATCTTTTTTGTTTTCCACTAGGTCAACCTTATTCATGCATAATATACGCTTCTGGTTTGGGTTTACCTCGGCACCCAATCTTTTGATTAACTTTATTACTCGTGAATCAGGCCTGCAGAAATGAACATATGGTTAAGTGATGTCCTTATCATGACCTTCAAATAATCTGACACTTCAAACTTTGGCTGGTAAACCTGATAGAAAATAAATAAATAGATGTGAGACCGAGACTTTACATATTCAGATGCCTGTTGACATCAAACATGACTATTAGTAAATCGTACAGGTTAACTGAGCTCCAGGCACTCTCCACACGAACAGTGACATCCCTATGAGGAAGTCCATGATGCCCTAACATGAGCCCTGGGGTATCAAAAAAGCACTGCAGAGAATTTTATGAGCTGAAAACAACTCAAACCAAGACAATTTTGAACACGGTTCTGGAATGCATTTTCTGTAGCAGGTATTTTATTATTGATACTAATTTGTTATGATGGATTATGCTCTTGATTAAACTTACAAAATTTCTTAATTTTCATAGAATAAACAGATGCAATGAGCCAAATTGTATTGGCACTACTTATGTATAACAAGATTTCTTAATGTTAATGCAGTCAGTAACTTGCCAGATACAATACAAGCATTGGATGGCATCAAACATAATACACATCATTTTTCAAATTCCAATTAATTGTCAAAGAAGATTTCCCTTTTAAGCAATTACACTAATTATTTGTCAAATATAACACAAGCAGATATTTGATAAAGAACGTACTATCTGAGTTTTCCCTTTTGTCAGCACCCCCAAAATTTCATGAGTTGTTGTATTTGTCTTGCGGGAGACCGCAGCCACTTTTGAGCCAACCTGTTAGCAGATATGAACAAGGAAACATAAGGTATCACTATGGTTAGATGGTACTTTTACTGTACCAAACTGAAAACTACAAGAACTACATCCACAAGAAATGCGTCATATTGGCAGCACTGCAAGCATCAATCGAACCATCCAACATTAATAATCCCTACATTCCTGAACAGATATCTCCGTAGAACATTTTACGATACAAATACACATTTAGGGAAAAAAACACATTACCCCTGATTGGTCTTGAATGGATCAAGTTACTCTAGTATGTAATAAATGACATCGGAAATAGACAAATAGAGAGGTATAAAAGGGAGAAATCGGTGCAGATTATCTCCAAATCGTAGAAGGATATGTAGCATTTGACGGTCTTACAACAAGCTTAATAACTATGCATTAGTTTGTACATTATATCTCCCCTTAGTACCAAGCGACTGAAGATGCTGCCTCCTACTATGAAACCCATGTGACAAACTCTATTATCGACACATTCATGTAACACATAAAGATGGACCAGAGATCCCACTTACCACGGTGTTGGTGAGCGACGACTTGCCGGCATTTGGCGCGCCGACGATCCCGACGGAGAGCGACATCTGGTCCTCCTCCCTGACCTCCCCGGGCTCTTCCTCGTCCTCGTCGGGCGGTTCCATCGCCGCCTCGAGTAGAGCTAGCGCCACCTCCCGCGACCGCTCCTCCTCCACCGGGTCCTCCACCCCCACACCCGCATTGTTCTCCCCAAAGAGCGCCTCGTCGGCGCGCGCGCGGAGAGAGGGGTCGAAGCGGAGCTTCCGCAGCGCGGAGACAGGGTTGTGTGTGCGTGCGGCGGAGGCTGGGGCAGGATCCGAGGGTGGGAGGGAGAAGTCGGCGCTGTTGAAATCAGCTTCAGGGGCGGCGGAGTCGGAGTCTGAGGAGGCTCCAGCGGCGGAGGAGGAAGTGGAGAGGAGGCGGAGGACGGGGGGAGGGAAGTGCGTGGTAGGGGACGCTAGCGTCTGAAGCGGGCGGAGAGCTCGGACGACGCGGCGCATGGCGGCGGAGGAGGCGGCGGCGCCGGGCGGCGGAGGGTTTAAGGTTGGTTTTTTGGAGAGATGCGGCGAGAAAGGAGGAATGGGACGAAAGGTGTCTAGCGGGCTTTGTGGGCCTTTGGGTTACGCTCCTGCGGATGTGATTGGGCATTGGTCAGTTGGTCACCCGTTGGTCGTAGTCAGGGTAATTTCGGAAAATGAAACCCCATTCATTTTTCAAGTTGCTTTGAGATTAGAATAAAATAAAATATTACTCCTACAAAGGCCCGTGGCCAACCCGCCTCCACAGAGCTCCTGAGCCCGCCTACACTTGGCGTCCGTTCGATCGGGTTAGCACAGCGTTTTCACCTCTCTGTTGATTTCCTGCCGTTGGATTTACCCAAACGCGTGTTCACTTTGGAAATGGCTATTATTCGTCCATGACAAGTGGGTCCAATTGCGTGTGGGACCACGAATTTGAGGCCGTGGGTATTTTTCTCAGGGTCACTTTTTTCCCTACCAAACATGGAGCAGGTAAAAACCTAGATAGAGAAAATACCAAGACCGTGTCTCCCTATTCCCACGCCTAGCTCCTCCTCTCTCGTGCTCCCGCCGCCTCCACTAGGCTCCCCCGCGCCGCCACCAGGCTTCCGTGCGCCGCCCCTCCTCGCACTGCTCGCCACCATTCATCCTCGTCGGCCGCGGCGTCGCGCTTCTCACCCGCCACACCGGAGGAGTGCAGGTGGTGGTTGGCCGCCCGTGGCTTTGCACAACTGGTGACCAGCTTGATGGCAAGTCCCTCCTCGTCGACTCAGGTGAGATCACGTCCCCCTCTTCACATTTTTATATGCCTCCCTCCATTCAATCTCCTTTCCAATTCATGTGAATTTAGTTGTATCGGTTGTGTTTCAGTCATTGGCCGTGTGATTGGTAGGCTAGGGTTTGTTGATTGATCTGATTTTGCTCCAAAAAAGAGAGGCAACAACACCTTTTAGAGCTGCAGCCATGGCCTTGGCTATATGATCTACAGAAGAAAGAATTTCAGCATGTAATGTAAATTCTGTTTTGCAGACTGCTTTGAAATAAGTGACATAGCAGCCGGCCAAGAGGGGTCAGAGGAGCAGCAACGGTCGGCCAGGAGCAGCACCAACATGGGACTGGTGCGCCTAGATGCGGTGGGAGCTTGGGAGGAGGAGGTAATTTGGTCACCGATGAGGGCGTCAGTGCCGGCGCGACAACTTGCGGTCGAGAGCTCCACGCCACTCCTCCATCTGCTGCTATGGAAAGATGGGATAGACTTATACCACCGTTGACAAGCATATTAGACATGTGACCTCCTCTTCCTATTTCTGTTTGCTCTTCTCCAGTTTTACTTTGGGGATGACATAGATCGAACGTTGTGCTTCAGCTCAACCCTTTATGTCGACTTCTTCCAGAACGATGGCAAGACGACAAACGGACCGGCAACCTTGATTTTTCATGGAAGACACCCTTGGCTGGCTGAGGAGTAAATTCTTTTGTTTTGAGAGTACCCACAAAATCCGTGCAAGGAAATTGCTGTAGAGAAAAATGCAGGCCATCTTTATCACACATGGTTGAAGAGGTGATAGACTTTGGAATGAGAATCCTATTATTGACTTACTGTGGCAGCATGGTTAAGCTCTATGGAGGTGGACACGGAGAGTGTATCATCTTAAGAGTTCATATTGGGTGTTCTGCTCTAGGTTTTGCAAGCCAGGTGGTTCATACATTGTTTCTTTATATAAATAGTGTGGACATTTTGTTTTGAGTATACCCACGAACCAGACAAAAATAGCTTTATATGAATACACCCACGGATCAGGTTAAAATAGCTTTATATGTATGAGAAATAGTGGAAAACGAATGACCTTTTCCAGTGTGAAGTTAACTGAAATAAATCTGCTCATTGTTTCACGATGTATGTGGTTGTCGATTCCTACATCTGTTTTTGGTACATTAATTAATTACTTCTTGTTGATTTGCTCTAGCAGTGAGTAAATGGTTGAGAGAAGTTAATATGTGCTCATTGTTTTGCGTTGGATGTGTCGGTTATCCCTGCATGTATTTTCACTGCGGGGACTAAATACTTCTTGATTTACTCTAGCATGGATCAAATGATTGAGAGAAGTTACTAATTTCAGTACAAGGCTCTATTTTGGTGGAATTCCAGATGCTACCTGAAAATGGACAGTGTCCCATGTGATTCGAGGTTATGATTACTAGAGATTTCTTGTTATTTTTTAAATAGATTATTTAGCCTCTTATGCATTGAAGAAACAATGAATCTCCTGCTGTGTATGCTAGGTCAATGACATCAATCTTGGTTCCGCCTTACTGCCATGAAGGATGGAGCGATGAGGACTTATGGCATGGGGGTGGCCGCAGGTTGCAGGATAGCAGGGTGTGTTTTTCAGAAAATAGGTGATGTACTTGGTAAGTTCCCTGAAGTAAGCACTTCTAAATTTGGTAAATTATTTGTCCTCATAGATGATTTTCCTTGCTATGACCTATGTTTCTATCACCTGCCGGATTCCCATCCTCTAGAATAAAACAACCATGCAATAGAAGTGTATATATACTCTTACCAAATAGAAATAAGTTGGCACGTGCACAATTGATGACATAAATTTATCGTGTGTCCTATTTGAAAGGTAATATGCCCCAAATTATTTACTAAACTTTCAGTTCTTTTTCAGAACTAGATGAGTAAACCCAGGAAAAACGGTTTCTATTGCTGAATTGAAGCACAGCGGAGGCCAGGTGCAGCAGGATGAGGAAGGTGAGGTGGTGGACATCAACGTGCTCCAGTTCTATAGCATTGAGCAGGGATCATCATCATCATGTGAAGTAACTATAAGTGTAGTAGCTGACCGATTGATCACCTGACCAAGCTAAATCACTGGTTGTTACTTGATTTGAAACCATCTCTTTTCTCCATCTTTTTAGACGCCGATCAGCAGAGGTTACTGGAGGTGTCGATGACCTACATCGCCAGCAACCCCATCATGTAATGCCGAGTTCGACGAGCTCAAGCTCACAGAAGGTACCTTGGGCTCTGCTACCCTAATACTCTAACATCTGGATGAGACCAGGACATGCTAAAAACGTTAATTAAATGTTCACACCTACAGACTGTCACACACCATGCCCTTGAGGCTATTGTGTATGCTCCTCCAAGTAGGGCATGCATATATTTCTTTTGACGTTGCTGTAACTCAGTTTTCTCTTCTTGCTGTTACCTTTGGCAGCAAGACGGAAGCAAAATCGTGTCAGAAGGCCCCGGGTGTAGTCTGTGGCCCCATGGTACAACAAAAGCTATTGCACTATTTCCATTTATTCAAATTCAAGTCGATTTGGTTTGTCTGGATGGCTGCTGCAGCCCACCGACATATCCAATTTCATGTTCATCGTGCTATCCTTGCACTATTAATGGTAATTCTTGTCTTACGGTTGCTAATGATGGACTTGTAGGTCAGATATTAGATTTGTATCGATTTACTTGCGTCCGAATAATGCAATTTCTGTATACTAGAAGATATGCATTTCTTGAGATTGACGTGATCCGTATTTTGAACAGAGCATTGTTGATGTTTGTTAGTCAAATATATTTGGATAGGGTTTCTCCACATTATTTTGCAACTCTATGATATGGAATTTCTCACATAGTATGGCATTGAAGCATGTAAGTAATAAATTATTCCCCCAATTTGATAGTTTTATTAATGCTCTGCAGTATGACTAATGACAATCATTGTAAAATCTTCATTTAGGAACTATACTGATGAAGTTGGCGCTGCTCTGACCGGCGGCCAAGGCGTCACTACTATTCCCGCATTTTCCAATGTGGTTCATCTCCCTCGGGCAGGCGAAGTTCAGGGGCGGAGGATCACCTACTTGAGAAATGGATAACTAATTAAATCAACATGTTTCCAAAGTTTCTGAAGGAGTAGGTTGCTCGTCTCGCAACTTTGGTGATTCCCAGACTCGATTCTCCTGAATGGTTTACTAGATTCTGATTAACCATAGTGCTGGTCATCATATTAAAATCATACTGATTGCAGTTGGTTTGAATAATTCATATCGATGTTAAAAACATGACTCTTGTCAGGTGTGATTCTTAATTTGATTAAACATTATACGCCTTGTTGTGAACAAGCAAAGGCTCTACTAATAAAATCTTCATTTTAACTGCTCATGTTCTTTGCTCAAAGAAGGACCGCTGACCCAGTTGCTTATTTGACTGTTAATAATTTAACAGTCTGTCCTGGCTAGTGGTTTTCAAGTAGTCTGTATTAAAATAGCACCCTTAGACTGCTGGTAGCACGGTAGTACAAAATGCTGCCATAAAGATAGCCAGATTGAGTGCAAAATCCTCACGACATTAAGATAAAATGAACTCTGCTATTTTAGGACACAAATGAACTCGTTTATTTCAGAAATTTCAGTAATTACAACCAGATTCATAGCACATGCTTGTTTGCAATACACAAGGCACATTGTCCTGCAGAATTCAGAAAACATATTACATTGAAACAAGGATAAGAATATGGTACATTTTACAACATCGGGCTACAAAATGAGTAGTTTCCTCAGAGTTTTGGAGCTGGACGGTATCTCTTCTGTCCCAGCTGTTGTTTTGCCCATCTTTGGCATATTCTCCCAGTCACGTACCATACTAGAGTCTGTAATCTGACTGAAGGTAACCAAAAAATCAAGTTACCGAACAGAACTGATGGATCAATATATTCAGGCAAGCATGACAAACCAATAAGCTGATGACTGTATGCGGACCTGACATGCACGAGAGCCTCAAATAATCATTGGCTTGTTTTTTGGGAAAATCGGAAGTAATACTTTTTTTTTAGAACAAACGCAGACGCTCACAATGCGTACATACACTCACCCCTATAAACACAAGCACGCACACCCTACCCCTATGAGCACCTCCGAAAGACTGAGCCGGCGGGTCTTGAAATTGACGAAGTCACCACAGGCGCCTCATTATCGACGGAAACGTCGCCTCCTACTAAAAGAATATTCCGCCTTTATGAGACCCTAAAGCGTCAAAACTGGGATTTGAACTCTGGTGGGCTGGGGGTACCACTGCCCTCTAACCATCCAACCACGGGTTGGTTCTCAAATCGGAACTAATACTAAACCTGCATAATCAAAGAAGATTATGTGGAGGGCATTCTGAGTCCAGGAAGATGGCCCTCATGGTGTCCACGGCCACGGTGGAGTAAGACCGGGGCGGCGGAGGGCAATAGGAGCATGCGGTGGTGGGCACTCCGGCGCGACCAACAGGGGCATGCAGTGGCGGGAGAATGGGCTGCGCTAGTGACAAGGGAGGCGAGTCGTGGGGGTGTCGGCGGCGGTGGCAGGCAGCGGGAGCCAGCAGCAACTGCGCCGGTGGGAACAGGCTGGCCGGGTGGAGGTATTGGCGCCGAAGGCATCTTGGTCGGGAGCAGGTTGCCAGCGAGAGAAGGGGTGATTTAGACCGAGCGGAACAATGTTTACACTTGGTATGGTCCTCGCTGTACTAAACCACCTCAGCAAAACAGCTCTCCAAAACTGCTATGAACAAAAGTAATTGACATGGTATTTAATTGTTAGGGGGTTGTGTGCCCCACTTTATACTTAGGGGCTCTCCGTCCGAAACATGAAACATATGGAGGTTATTTAGGCCTTTTTTCTAAAAAATACATGTAACCTTTCCATCACACTGCTTTGAGTTGTCGGTCTATATAAATTAACAATGTTTGTGAGATTAAATAGTGAGCGTAGTCATATAGATTAGTCGATGTTTGGCGCACTACCACCTTTTTTATTTCTTCGAATGGTACTTATATATATAGTTCTTTTTATACCGCTATTTTCTTGGTCTGCACTTCGCACCCATGTATGTGTCCATCTGCTCTGCCTCCTCCGTCGCTTCGACCTTACTCCTGTGAACCCTCTTTGTTCATGGCGGGCAAGGACGACTAGGTGGTAACCTGAGCGGAGGGATCGATTAGGCCAAGGCAACATCAATTACAGTTTGTCTCTTTTTCTCCGACATGATCTCTGCTATATACAAAGTTGCAAGAAATGATATCTACAATATGCAAATTTGTACTAAGAATGCCTAAAAGATATATATAAATTTGCATGTTTATTTTCTTTTGTGTATACGTGATGTTAACTTCCATGTTTCTAGGAATCTATTTCCACATTTATCCTTACATGAGTTCATAGGTTGTAGGTTGTAGCGTAATAAATTAGTATAAGATTTGCTTCTCATTGGTTTTCTCACCTTAATGGAGTGGGTGATAAATCACATCATGTTTACTTCTTTGAAAACTGGGTACCTATCAATGAAATATCGAGTCGGTATTCATTTGGATTCACATATCTATCGGCCAACAAAAGTGAAATATCTTATGCATAAGCTCAATCTATCTGCTTCAAAATCCGTGAACACAGCAACTTCCCTGGTATTGGGGTAACCCTTAGTTGCTAACAGATGAACCTGCCAATGCCTCACGTTATTACGTAAATGAATGTTAATCATGGATGACAATATGGATATAACTTATGGTTAAAAGGCTCTCACGCTTCGGTCCTCGGTGCCAGCAGCGCACAGGTCATCTAGTATTCATAGCACTCTCTCTACTATCATTTATTCTCCAATCCTGAAATTAAAAAATCCATATAAATCGAAATAATTGTTAAATTAAAATTTTGTTTGAACCTATATATTTATTTTGATTAAATCTTTTAAACAAGTATGAAATTAAGAAAATTCAAAACCTGAATTCCGAAACACAATGAAGCGCCATGATTAACAATGAACCCGATGAAACTTGTTTATCATGTTTTTCATCAATATATATTTTGAACTCTTAGGAAATTGTCGGTTATTTTCTAACTATGATGAACAAAGTCTAAAATACAGTTATTTCATACAATAAAAATCACTAGGTTTCATAAAGTTTTCAAAGTTTTACCAAGTTTCAAAAATCTATTTTCAAGTATTATCAAAATATATTCAATATTAGTCTTGTTTTAAAGCTCTCTTTAATAGGAACTCAGATTTTCAAATGATTTTTAATCAAAGTTGTGATTCAGAATCTATATAAGTTTTAAATTATGCAAATAGAGAAAGCAGTCAGCACAACCATAAAGTATGGAGGAGAGAGAAAATATGACATAAATGTAGAGGAGAGAGGATGGGCCATGTGGTAGATTTGCCAATCTCGGGTAACTTCTCGGAAATAAGCCCCTTTTTCATGCTCAAATGTTCACCGATGGGCACATAACACTAAAGTCCATATTGGTCTAAAAAAATCTACTAAAGGCATATCCACTGCTTTATATAGAGTCTGTATAGAGCGGTTCTGGTGGGGTTATGATAGGAAACACCATCTGAAGAGTTTCCACGGCAGATAACAAAAAAATACTATGTTGGAACACCCTAACGTTCAGGATCTACCTAGTAAGTAATGCAGTAACGGAGGAAGACAGCGGTAACATACCCTTAAAGACCGAGAGAGTGTTACGCTTATGCAGGAACATGGATGATATAGTTGTACCCGTCCGACATCAGGGTCGCGAAGCTCCTCGCACGTCACCCCTTGTCCAGGTCCTTGCACGACGATCAGGTCCCTACCATTGGGAGCTTCCCCGAGTTATCACACACATACGGTGCAAGAGAACGAGTTCCAGACTCTGATCCCTGCCGAGATTGCGGAAGTATACCTCCTGATCGGAATCCCTGCAGCATAATGGCATGCCGCAGCGGTGTTAACTTTGCGTGTACAGTCCTTCTCTGGGACCGTGCCACCGCAAAGGCAACTGAGAGAGAAGGGGATTTTCTCTAAGAAAAAGTGCCTTGGAGAATATCTTATTGGTCCGTTTTAATCCCTCTCATGGGCACCCCTTTATATAGGTGGAGGCGGGGTACTCCTCCCAAAGGCTAGCCCATGTGGAAATAAAAATATACAAAAGAATAGGAAAAACTCGGGTTACAGCCGGTTGGGCCATTGGGGCAGCCGGCTGGGCCACCCCGGCCTTGGTCCAGCAACCAGCACAGTGGCCAGGCAACCCGGGTGGGTCGACCTGCACGCGCGGAGGCCTGCCAACGACTACGAGGCGGCGGCCTGGTGAGGCAGCCCGGGTGGGTCGGCTGCTTGGCACGGCCTAGCTGGCCTGGCCAGATCGCCCGCTTGCCAGCTTCCCTGCGCGCCCGCTTGGGCCAGGGTTGAGCAGCCCGCGGTGGCGCCCGTTTGCAGTAGCTTGCCCCGTGCGGCGGCTACTATCTGCCGCACACCTTACTGGGCCGGCCCCTGCGGCCCAGCTGTGCGTGGTTGTTCTGTTCTGCTGCCTTTTTCCCTACAGTTTCCTCTTAGGTCAAATCCCTCCGGAGTTTTGGCCTAATGAGGAAGTTGCACTATAAATTTTAATTTTAGTAGTTATTTAATATAAGTTAATTTATAATTAACATATAATAAATACATATTATAAATTGCCATTAGACCGAAACTCCTTTCGGTCTCTTTCCTTCTTTCTTTCTCCGAACAATTTCGGATATCTCCCGAAACAATCCTGATTTCTCTCTTTTGTGATTCCATCGTAGTGTCCTTAAGCGTGTTTCCCTATGGTTCGGGAGTGTCATAGACATGATCACGATCAATGATCAATAGTGGGACCGAGATGCCCATATTGACCCTTATACACTCCATGAATCAACATCGTGTCGAATCTTAAACGATATATCCAATTCTCTTTGTTATGTGATATAAGACTTGTCCGAGATCTGATCATCGGTATCATGATACCTTGTTCAATCTCGTTTCCAACAAGTACTGTTTTACTCATTTCTGTGAAATTCCATCCCCATGACCTAGTCATGCATTGCGCAGCTTATGGATGTAATTCACCGAGTGGGCCTAGTGTATCTTCCCGTCACACAGGAGAACAAATCCCGATCTTGATGCATAGGCCTCAACCCGCTCCTTCGGACTACCCAACATGCACCTTTATGGTCACCTAGTCCCGGACATGATGGTTGATGCAGTCAAAGCAATCCTCCGGTAACAGTGATTAATATGATGTCACGGTCTAAGGATTAGGACACTCCATTTCTGACAATTGCAACGTGAACTAAATGACATGATCATGTTGCAACAATCGTCGGTGGAAAATGTCCATCACATCATTCTAAATGATATGACTTCATTGTCAGTTGGCTTCAACAACACCATGATCAGGAAACCTTGATCATCGGCTGCCTAATGAACTAGTTGAATAGAGGCTACTAGAGACCTGGGTTTGTTTATATACCACACATGTATCAATGTTTCCGTTTCATACAGTTATATCATGATATAAAATTATTATGAACTAATGAGATATGATAATAAACCCCTTTACTATTTGCCTCTAGGGCATAGCTTCTTTAGTCTCCCACTTGCACTAGAGTATAAATAATCTACCTGCATTGCTACTAATCATAAACCATATCTCATATGCATTTATTGATCATGCTTGATCATGGAGGAATTCCTGTCCTAAATCCGTTTTACCAGATTCATAAGGTCCTATTTTGCAAATCATTAATTTCACCTATTTGACATTCACATCATTTCGTTTTGGTGACAAAGTGAGACTTTTGTTTTTAGTATACAATGACGATCTATCAATCAATTGGACTTTTATGATGTCATGTGTATCGATAAAACACACTTAGTCAAAAGTCGAACTTTCTTAAACAAAAATCACTTGTGCTTGCCCTGAAGTATTCTAATACTTCTATATCTATACAGACTCTGATCAAATTGCAATATTTGCAACTTTGATCCCTGACCATGCTTCCTTTGTGCCAAACTTAACTCTAGTTCAGTGATTAATTTTAATCACTCAAAAACATGTTCTTACATTAAGAACTTGGGTCACATTATGTCAAGTATAAATAAACTGGGTTTTTCTGAAAAACCTATGGCCCAGGCATAGGTGATGCGATGCATCTCTCTTTCCCTTTTAACCACTGTTATGAATACTGAGTCACTACTCAATACTTCTCCTAATTGCTCAAGTAAGAACCAAGTCTTTATTTAAATCCATCCTGAACTATTTTCAGAATCTCAACTAGGTCCTCCTGAACTTCTTTCAGAATACTCCAAGTATTTTGACATTTTAATGTTTATTAAACATCCTGATCTATTCACATAGATCCTTTATGTTTAATATAAGTTAAATCTCATCCGTCTAATGATCTAATCATTCCTAATAGAAACATATTGTTCACTAATATGTCAACTACATATTTAGGAACATTATTACGCTCCCACTCAAATATATCATCAATATTTGATATTCTAGGATATCACTCATCTCCCACTCAAATATGTCGCCACATATCCGACTTGGAAAACTTCTTAGCTCCCACTCAATTTATAGACTTTTCTCAATAATCCTGGCAAACCCAAAAATTCTTTGATCTTGCATCAAATCAAGAATTTTCTGCTACAAGACTTCAGCAATTCCTGATTGGTCAAAACCTGTCTATCGTACTAGTTACAACCTTTTTCTTCAAACTCTTGAAGACTTTGTAGTTTTGATCAGTCCTTTACCAATTTCATGACTCTAAGTCATTTCTTGTACTTAGGTCCATCAATCTTTCTTTGTAGTTCGTAGGTATGTCTTATTCCAATAATAGGACAAGTGAATCAAGAATAAAATTTTGCAAATGGCAGAACAAATTCTTGAATCCTACTTTTATAATATAGTAGCAAAAACTTATGCTTACACTTATACCCTTCCACTAACACTTCTATAAGAAAACAATTTCTCAAAGAAGTACCACGCTTAGACAATACAAACTTTATCTTGTTTAGGTATTAGTTTGGAATTTGTATTCATAGTCTTACTAGGAATACACCACAAAGATTTACTATTCACAAAATATCTAGACACTCGAGCTTGCCATATCTCATATGGTGTTATTTACACGAATTTTTAGATGTTCCTAATATTTTAATTGAGTATTTACTATTTCAATCTCTAACTCTAATTCCTAATGTTAATCCTTTAGAAGATCATTTTGGACCACATGTATCTTATACATTATGATCATGATGTTCAGACAAGTCAATACACTTTGAATTTGTCTAATTTTCATAATTTGTGAGACAGTTTTTCCCAAGTACTTTTATGCCAATTTTCTTACTAACTTGAATTCTGAATCACTTTGAACAAATCGTAGAGACTTTGGAATTCTTGTTAAGTTTATATCCACTTCATTTTGAAATAATTTGAACAATTCAAATAGTTTCAAACTTGTGTTTCATTAAGTAAATACACATATTTACTTAAACTCACCATGAAGTTTATAAAATAATGATTTCTACTATCTGTTGAAAATACAATATATCACATGTATAAAATTCAACAATTCTTCGTGCATCACCGTTTTACCAGAATGCGGAGTTTTAGTCATTCTGCCCAACGAGGCAGGGTTTTGCAAAGCCTCTAGATCAAATATCTAAGACCCCGATTTTCATTAATATGAAAAACATGCAATAACCACAATGACTTAAATAATAGTGTTATTCAATATTTAAACTTGAATATATTTTGGCAATTTTCATAAACGTTCTTTTATCATACAGATAAAGACTAGAATAACTTGTTTATAATCCCAATGTGAATCATAAAAGAAATTATTCATAAAAAATAGAAAAACTGAATTGTTTCTTATTAATATGAATAATTGTCTCGCAATAAGCAAGACACACTAATAAGTTTCACAAACTTGATTATAAAGCTTTTATTCAATTCTACTAATCCTAATGATAAACTTCGAGGGAAGGAGTGTCGTCGGCTTGTTTTCCATCATCACGCCATCAGCACCTCGTTCCATTCTGTAACTCTCACGCAGAGGGTCCTATTTTCAATAAAACAAGATTAAGCATCCAATACTTGAAAACTGCATAAGTGTTTCATGGAAATATTTATTACTTGTATATCACATATACCCTTTCCATTGACGATGATCCCAGCTTTGGGTTCGACCTTGGTGAAGGTATCATAGCAGTCACGAAGAGTCGTATCTTCTCTACCGTCGGATTCATTAGGGAAATCTTCCAGGGGTTCACAAAGAACATAGAGGAGATGGTTTTCTTTGAGGATCCTTCTTAGGCGTTAGTACGAGTCGATGAAATTCGACCCATCTAACTTAAGTTTCTCCCCATTCATTAATGGACTAAAGATGTCCTGAACTGAGGGAATTTCCATAATCTACAAGATATTTGCAAAAGGACTTAAACTAAGTTCGTAATTGGAGTTCAAATTTGTAATCATATTAACAAATGATCTCCCACTTAAACTATCATCCCTAAAGACAGTTTAGTGATTACACGACCCCTTTACACCACATCATCCCCCGATCATCATGACCTTTGATGCGGCTGCCAGGGTGGACTATATCCGTTGATCACATCATCCATGTGACTCGTGCTTGATCTTTTGATATCTGTGTTCTGAGGCCATGTTTGTACATGCTAGGCTCGCCAACCTAACCACAGTGTATACGCTGCGCATACATGGCTTGCACCCACCGTATGCGAACGTAGATATGTCTGACACCCGATCGTAAGGGCACGCCACGTAATGGAGAACTTTCTTGGTGGTGCACACTAATAAGAGAACACTTTGTTGGTATTAATTAGGGATCATCATATTTAAATGTCACCATTGTGTATCTAATACTAGCACTAAAATAAGACGCACACAAAGATTAAATCATATCTAATCTAAAGGTGACGTGACATGGTTGTCTTCATGCTCCATGATCTTCATCAGGTGCTCTGGTTTGACGCCAAGTCCACGATGCCACCGGTTTTTTCGTTCATCATCGCGATGACTACTACTATATGACTTAGTAATAGGAAAAATAAACTACCTTACCTTTTTCACGTATCTAACCATATCACATCATAGAGCCTTCCCTGCAATATAAAGTTAGACGCCTCTACTTTATCTATTAAAGATTTTACGTGGTTGTTAGGCTTTCGCAATAGAACCGTTTCTACCTACGAAATTCCAACCACAACATGGATCCAATAGTTATCTCTACTACACCCATTTCGCGGCCTTCAGTTGTAGATGCTATATCAACTACTATGAGAGAGACAGACATTCGCTAGCCACTTATATGGTACAAGCTGTATGTACAACGTGGAACCAGTCTCGCGTAAGATTACGTGTAAGGTCGGTCCGGCCCACTTCATCTCACAGTGTCGCGATATAAACAAATACACGTGGGAAGGTAACGACTAGAGTATCAATACCCACACTCTGCATGTGTCTATCTGTAGTAGCATACTATGCATAGATCAGGATCTAATACCACTAAAGGGTTTCTGCAGCAGATAACAAAAAATTACTACGTTGGAACACCCTAACGCCCAGGATCTATCTAGTAAGTAATGCAGTAATGGAGGAAAACAGCGGTAACATATCATGGAAGACCAAGAGAGTCTTACGCTCATGCGGGAGCGTGGATGATATAGTCGTACCCGTTCGACCTCAGGGCTGCGAAGCTCCTCACATGTCACCCCTTATCCAGATCCTTGCACGATGATCAGGTCGCTAGGTAGCTTCCCCGAGTTATTACACACATACGGTGCAAGACAACGACTCACGGACTCTGATCCCTGCCGAGGTTGTGAAAATAGACCTTCTGACCAGAATCCCTGCAGCACAACGGCGTGTTATAACCCCCAAGTACAGGGCATCACCGTAGTACAATTCGATAAGTATTTGAGTGTCGAACCCATGAGGAGCTGAAGATAAATTATCTATTCTCTAAAGCCCTATAACCCTCTTATATGGCCTTCTATTCCAAGCTAGGATCTAATTGTGTGTTTTGTTTTGATACTAGGTAGAAAATAAATAAAGTATGTGTTAGTGGAAACTACAAGTAAACTAGTGCAAGTTAAATTGATCTAATGAAGTGGAGTGGAGTGGTGGCAAGTTTTCTCAAGTACCAAGTTTCTCTAAGGGAGTAAATGTGTAGGCAATTGTTATTTCATTCATTTGTTTGGTTGTTTATTGTTTCTTCTAGGATGGAGCCTTAATATGGTGCAGCCAAATAAATGTGCATATACAACTCTTATGATGGATCCTAAAGGCGATGTTACCGAGCAAACATAGAAATTATTAAGACATAATTGTCCCACCATAGCTATAAACTCTAGGGTCCCCGATATATGTCCCCCCTAATATAACTTTATGGATTAGACCATGGTTTTCTGTCCTCCACGATCCTCCCCACGCCATTACACTATGGTGATCACCTTACATGCATTCCCCAACATGTGCGTGCACTCATATATTGTACAAGAAGACACATAAAAGATAACAACATTGTATGCAACCAATAAATGAACTATTTCACGTTTGCCATAACAATTCACTACTCAAACAAAGACATGGAGACACAATAGACCAAGAGAAAATAATATATTGCTTCACACATCATGTTTTCCAAGAGATTATAGTAGGGAGATGGAGAGGATCTTGCTGTAGGTTTTGATGATGAACACGCCGGAGGGGGGTTAAGCCCTCCAGAGGCGATTCCGGCGGCGTTTCCCCCTCCGATCTTCTCTGGTGACTCTTTGTTTATGTGTTTTTGATATCCGCCTCCATCTGTGTCGAGGATCACCGAAAGGGGGTATATATAGTAGGTTTTAGGTCAAGACCCAGTCGTTTGGTGAAAGAATCTACAGCATTGGAGACTTGTGGGATGAAAGAGCATACCAGCCGTGGCCACGGGGGTGGCTGTTGCTGCTGTGCCTATTCCCTCCTCAGTGTTTTTTTCTCGTGGATCTTTGGCCCATTGTTCTTCATTCTGATAAATGCTGGCCCTGTGAAGTTTCAGGTCAATTGGACGTCGTTTGGGTACCTAAAAGTCAAAAACATTGAAATAGGGGTTTTCTGCCTCGACAGGGTTAATTCCAAATCAATATGGGAAGTGTGAATTATTCCTAATAATCATTATAAAACATGAATATAACCCATATATGATGCAAATATGTTGGAATATCAAGTAATAGAGTGCAAAGTTCATGTATGCATTTTACATGCATCAACATCCCCAAGCTTAACCTATACTCATCCTCGAGTATGAAGGTGATAAAACTAACATAGACTTTGTACTTTAATACTATTTTGGATATCAAAACTGATTACTATTTCTACACAAAGTCAAATGATTCATTCTTTAAAGGAATAGCAATATGCAAGATAGATAATGAAGTGATATCTCATATACAATGAAAGGATGATCAATAGTAATTCACAAAGTGTAAAATAGAAGAAAGAGCTATGGACCAAATGAATGCAAAATGGAAAAGCAAAAGTAAAGTAAAAACATCCTATAGTGGTCATAGAGTTTTCTTCTAAATTCTGAATATTAAAGTGGACACTTTCGACAGATAGATAATAAGCAGAGATTAATCACGAATAAGTTTCATATAGCTTCCAAACGCTTCCTCTTATGATTATGCTTGAACTATGGTATTCATTAGCTTTGAGATCTCATTGCCCCTACCATTAGCATCTTGAATGGTTAAGGTTAATGTGATGGCAAGTATGAGGTATATGCTTGACAAAATATGAGTTGAATGCCTCATGCCCCTTGAATACGAGTACCTAAACCACATGCTACTTAACTTAGGTCCCAAATAAGTTCTTGTCATTGTAAGCATACATGTATCATTGAGAACGCCAATGGGGTACCTCTTGTCCTATGATATAGGAGGTTTCCCATATCAAAACAACAAGAGAAACAGACAATGAGCATCTCAGCAATTCTTTTTATTTACTATGCCATAGCTTTTTATTGAAGATGCTTCATAGAATGCTCACTATGGGTTGCTGTAAAATTTCCACCATGAATGATGCATTGCTTGGGTTAGCTTCCCAGGCGTTTTTGTAACACATATACAAACTCCATGAGCTTACAAGTTTCCAACTTATTTCACACCTATAGGCATCCATAACAAAAGAACATGATATCAACTAAATATAAAAAAGTGCAATGTTGAAAACACGCCCCATGAAAACATGGTTGTGCTAACTCCCAACCCATAATTTGATGAGCACATATCCTCATAAGATAGTCACAATGGTTCAAGTTTATTATGTGCAAGAAAATAAAATGTGCCATCAAGTTCGTGAGAGCTTTACTAACTAACTTTCTCATAGCAAACACAATCATAAGAATTTTAATTTGGAAACTAGATAAAACAATAAAGCATGAGAAATATACTTGAAATAGAAATTATGCTAATAGGTAGGTATGGTGGACACTTTGGAAAAACTTGGTTCAAATGGAGTTGGATAAACAAGTTTTAACTTGTTTGATTTATTTTTGGATTAGCAAGAGGGAGAAAGTTGACCGTCTACATGCATGCATAAGAGTCCATAGTTCTAATCAATCCATGTCAACCAATGTCAACTAATATCAATCATCAAAACATGAATAAAAGATAGCTCTACATAACTCACGTGCAAATTAATATTCATTTATAGCATATGAATCATGCAACTATATGTATCCTTTTTGAATCAACTTCAACATCCCTATTAAAACTCTTTTATATAATCCAATGCAACTTAATTTATTTCTGCATAAAGTATATATTTATAATGGTCTTGGCAACATTAACAAAATGAAAACTAAAAATAAAGGAAGTAAGATACAAACGCTCCAAGTTATGCGATAGTAATGTGTTGCTCGAAAAACAGAAAGTAGACGTGTGCAAACCGAGAGTGTGTTTGGTCCAGTGGGGTTACTTGGGCATCCCCAAGCTTATGGTTTTCACCATCCTTGGATAGCTCTTTGTGCATCTCCTCTAATCCCTGTGAAAAAACTTCAACACAAAATTTTCTCCCATCTCTTTTCTGTGGGGTGACATTAGTAGGTACAAAAGACATAATGCTTGTTGCAAGAAATTCCTAAACATAAGTCTATATAAAGTTTCCAGTAGGTAAATAATGTTGTAGGCTTTCTCATAAACTCAAATTAATCAAAAAGATTCAACTCAAAAAGTTCAAAGAAGGCATAAAAAAATGGGACAGAATTTGTCGAGAAAAACAGCAGCAGCAAAACACAGTTGGTTATCCTACTTAAACATGTCCAATTTTTTTGAAAATTTACGAGCATACAGAGGATGAAAAGTTGTAACTGCAATTAAAACTGGAGCTCAATCGGAGTTACAGAACAAAAATGAAAAATCATATGGTAAACAGATTTGTGCAGAAATATGCAACTCCATATATATGTTCAACTTTTTCAATCCAAAAGGGGTAAAACTTGGTACTTTATTGAAACTTATAGAACTAAAACCAAAACTAAGGTCTATTTTTATAGCAAGAGGACACAAAGAAAATCAAAAAAAAATCAGTTGCCTCCTGCAAAGCGCGTTCTTTATAGCCATATAGCTAGGCTTACTTACTTGATATCAAGATGGTTTGAGGTTATGAGGTAGCTTGGACATCCCCAATATTGAATTCTTCTATTCCTTTGATATATGTGGGGTGCTCCCAGGGGTAACATCCCCAATTTTTAGCGTTCGTCCCTCTTAATCTTCATTCATCACCCTCAACTCTTTCCCTTGAAAACTCTTTCCACACAAAACTCATCATAAAACTTGATTAGAGTGGTTAGTGCCTTCATAAATTAAATCCCAATAGGTACAACAAAGACATATCATGAAATAAACATTATGTACTATTACTATGGTTTCGTATTGCTCTTTGATAAAAAAGGAACCGCATAAAACAAAGGTAACAAGACTAATGCATAATAGAAATAAAATATGTCAAAAACTGGACAGTATTTAAAGATCGAATTTTTAGAGGCACTTATGTTGCTCAAATCAAACAAATTTGAACTAATGAAATGTGGGTAAAGATCTAAATATTGCTGGCGTGAAATTTCAGGTCAAAATTCCTCTTATGTGAATTTTAACATTTTTTGCAGTGAAGCTCAGGAATCTGTTTTCTGGACAGCAAATTCCAATTGTTTGATCTTACCTCTCAAAAGAGGTTATTCTTGGCACAAAGATGAGAAAATAAGATACAAAGGTGATGATTAAGTAGTAATAAACACTCTTTTTATTTTGTTTGATAATGGAGAAGTTTTAATGATAGAGATTTTGCAATGGTTCCATTAGCATGAACAACACATGTTCAAGGTCGACCCGAACTTCTCCATTGCACATCTTTCTCATTTAGTTTCCAGAAATTTATAAAAATTGAAAATATTAAACTAATTGTTAGAAATCAGTAGGTAAAGTTTTTTCACATGTTACATGGATATAAAGGTGTGCTCAAATTTAATAGTATTTGAAGCATGTGTAGCACACCACAAAGCACATAGACATTAACTTTTAAGTCTAACTCTCTTCCTATGCATTGGCATTTTATATGTGAATAAATAGTAGCAAGGTTGTGGTATCCACTGCATATAATGATCAATAGCTTGCATTTTAAATAACATAGAAATATAAAGAGGGCTCTTATCTCTTCCTCTCTCATAATAGTTGCAAGCATCAAAAGCAAACTTAATCTCATAGTTTTGAATAGATTCACCATATAAACACAAGTCATATAATGAGCATATTGGATCATCTAACTCAATTATATCACTTTCATCCTCCCATATATTAGTAATAATTATTCCACATAGAGGACTACTAGACAATGGAATATCATCATCATTAATAAGAATGTGTTCATTACCATCGTTGGGTGTAGGAGATGGGTAGCTACTCCATTATTCCTCCACTTGTTCTTCCTTTTACTCTTCTTCTTGGGGTGGCATGGACATCCCCAAGCTTAGGCTTTTGTCATATCCTTTGATACATTGCAAATGTATCTATAATTTTTGATGTTCCTTGCTTGGTTTTATCTACTTTCTTGTGTTTTGTTCCAACTTTGGAGTAATTTTCATATGATTTCTTGGACTAACCTATTAACAAGATGCCACAGTGCCAGTTGCCTGTTTTTTGCTGTTTTTGGTTCCAGGAAGTCAGAAAATGAATATTCTCGGAATTGGACGGGACAAAAGCCAAAGTTACTATTTTCCCGGAAGACTCACGGAGCCAGAAGGAGACACGAAGGGGGGCCACAGGGTGGCCACACCACCCCTAGGCGCGGGCAACCCTAGGCCACGCCAGGGCATGGTGTGGGCCCCCTGGCCGGCCACCGACCTTGCGTCCTTTGCCTATAAGAGCCTCCCGATACCAAAACCCTAAATAATCAATCAGAAATCCACGAAAACTTTCGCAGCACCGCCGCCACCGAAGGGGAGATTTGGGAGACAGAAAGTCTTTGTTCCGGCACCCTGCCGGGACGGGGAAGTGCCCCCGGAGCCATCTCCATCGATCTCCACCACCATCTCCATCACCATTGCTGATTCCCATGATGAGGAGGGAGTAGTTCTCTCTCGAGGCTAAGGGTTATACCGGTAGCTATGTGTTCATCTCTCTCTCTCTATGCATGATCTTATTGAGATCATGAGCTTGTAATCTATAGATCTACCTTGCTACTCAAGTGCTTTAATAGATCTCTACTCTCCCCATGTGTGTGAAGTTAACAGTGTGCACACCATGGTGGCACTTAGGCTAGAGATTACAAATACTTGTTATGAGTTATATTTGGAGTTGGATGTCTCTATGAAATTGTGGTGTTTGTTGGAACCATCTAGTACTCAAGGTGACAGTGTGGGGTTTTCTAGATGGGAAAGGCTAGCTTTGAGGTGTGTTGTTATAGCCCTATCATGGATTAGAGTGGCCAACCGGAGATTAGTTAAGAGTAGTATCATAAAGAGAAGATATTTATATGAGAGTGTTCACTAGCAAAAGTATGATCCCTAGGCCTTGTTTCTAAGCATTGATACACCGTTTGCAATTAGATGTGTTACATGTTTGCTTGCTTCCATCTTTATTTCAGTTTGCCTTTAGTCTCTTCCACGCCATCAATCTATTTTCTATCACCGTTACCACTTATAATTGTCTATACCACTTGTATTTCACTATCTCTTCGCCGAACTAGTGCACCTATACACCTGACAAGTGTATTGGGTGTGTTGGGGACACAAGAGACTTCTTGTATCTTGATTGCAGGGTTGCTTGAGAGGGGATACCTTTGACCACTTCCTCCCTGAGTTCGATAAACGTTGGGTGATCCACTTAAGGGAAAACTTGCTGCTGTTCTACAAACCTCTGCACTTGGAGGCCCAACAACTGTCTACAAGAATAGAATTGCGTAGACATCAAGCTATTTTCTGGCGCCGTTGCCGGGGAGGTAAGGTAAAAGGTATTCACACCGGAGGATTAAAGAAGAAGAACCTCCCACGGCAAACGCCTATTTTCTGGCGCCGTTGCCGGGGAGGTAAGGTAAAAGGTACTTACATCCTCCGGTGTGAGTGCTCGAAGTTATTTCCTTTAGATTCTGCAATTTTGTCTTTTTGTTTCTTGTTTTCACTAGTTAGGCTTAATGGAAAATAACAAAAAAATCAGAGAGCTTTATAGTATTTATCTTGAGTTAGGACATGAAGTGTTTGAAGAGAAAATTAAAAAACCTATGGAACTTTATTTGCATGCTAATAGCAATGTTATTAGTATGAATTCTTTGAACACCATTATTGATAATGCTATGGAAAAGTCTAAGCTTCGGGAAGCTAGTTTTGATGAGCATGATATTTTTAGTCCCCCAAGCACGGAGTAGAAAATTTACTTTGATGATACTATACCTCCAATATATGATGATTACAATGATGAGTATGATATTTTCAGTCCACCTACTATTGAGGAGAAAATTAATTATGATTACAATATGCCTCCTATATTTGATGATTATGGTTATGAGAATAATAATGATAGCTATTTTGTTGAATTTGCTCCCACTAGAATTAATAAGAATGACTATGTTTATGTGGAGAGTATTAATTCTTTTATGCATGTGGCTCATGATAAGAATGTTTTATGTGATAGTTATATTGTTACTTTTATTCATGATGCTACTGAAAGTTATTATGAGAGAGGGAAACATGGTTTTATGTATCTCAACAATATTAAGTTTCCCCTCTTTATGTTGAAAATTTTGAAATTGCACTTGTTTTTTTTCCTATGCTTGTTGCTTTGTGCTTTCATGACTTGTTTCTTTACAAGATTCCTATGCATAGGAAGTGGGTTAGACTGAAAAGTGTTTTGAATTTGCTTCTTGATGCTCTCTTTTACTTCAATTCATATTTCCTATGTGAGCATCTTCTCAAACTATCATGCCTAACTTAAAGGCATTAATGAAAAGTACTTATTGGGAGATAACCCAAAAGTTTTAGATGAGTCTTGGAAGTTATTACTTCAGTAATAACCGCTCCTTATCCTTTTTATTTGCTTTTTGTGCCAAGAGTAACCTCTAATGAGAGAGAAGTAATGATTGGGAAAGTTGCTGTCCTGAAACAGATTTATGTGCTTCACCGTAAAAATTCGTCTAAAATATCTGAACGTTTTTTTTAAGCACGAATTTTTGTGCTTCTGACCCAGGTTATTATCTAACTTTCGTTAGTTCAACACTTTTCTATTTGAGCAACAGAAGGTCTTCGAAAAAATTCGTCTTTACCTGCTGGTCTGTTTTGACAGATTTCTGCCATTTTCTACATTTGCTTCTTGTTGGTTCCTTTTTGAGTTCTTTTGGGGAATTGAGATTTTTGAGGGAAGTGCTACAGTAGATAGTGTTCTAATGGAAGTTTATTTGGTGTTAAAACTGAACCTTAAGACTTATTATCTTGATTGCACTAATGTTGCTAATAAAGATTGTGTGAAGTTTTGTATGAAGGAAAAATTTCAGGTGTATGGAATGAATAAGTAATGAGATGAAGGATGGACTAAAGCTCAAGCTTGGGGATGCCGCGCGTGTCACCCCAAGAAATATCCAATAAGTACAAGCGTCAAAGCTTGGGGATGCCCAAGGCATCCCCTTCTTCATCAATAAAAATCCCAGGTTTTTTCCAAACACTTCATTTTTATTGTTTCATGCACTGTTGTGTTGTTCTTGAAGCGTCTTCTTTTTCGTTTTCGTTTTAGTTTTTCATTTGCTTGGTTTTCTTAGTTTGCTTGAATAAATTGGTTGGACCCCCTTTTTCATACATTGGTTTTCAAATAGTTTGGTTTGGATTGGAAAAGAGTAGGAAAGTTCATGCTTATGTGGTAAAAAGAGCTTGTTGTTGACTGTGGCCTATGCTTTGTCATGCCATGCTTGATATTGTTTTGGATTTATGCTTAGTATTCTTTGTTGTAGCATGACTTGTTATAAATAATTGAGATTGCTTAATGTGCCTTGGATGAATCATGCGTTGTTTTAGAATATTAAAGCATATTATAGTGGTATTCTCCTTTGATGCTTCATTTGGGTTGACTTGGCACATGCTCACACCATGTTATGACTATCCCAAGTCACCATAAGCCTTTATGATCCTTTAGTTTTCAACTTGTAGTATCACTTTATGCTTTGATCAATGATGTTTTGTCACTCTGCATGATTATGGCCATTATTGCTCTCTTAGTTTGTCGCTCCCAGTCTTTTGCTAGCCCCCACAACAAAGTATGAGTTCCACTCATGCATCCAACTCCCTAAACCAAGTTATTCCAAAGAGTCCACCATACCTACCTACTAGCTTATGCTATTCCAAGTATATTCATGCTTTTTTTTACCTTCCGAATTAAACTTGTTATGAGAAAACTAGTGATTAAAGCTCTCACGAACTTGATGGCACACTTTACTTTTCTTGCCCTTAATAAACTTGAACCATTGTGTCGTCTATGTTGTATATGCTTGCACTTATTTGTTGGGAATTAGCAGAACCATGCTTTCATGGGGAACGCTTTCAACATTGCACTTGGTACTTGTACCTAGTTGATATCATGCTCTTTTGTATATGGATGTCGTCAGTGTGAAATGAAAGGGGATCTTGTAAGTCCATGGAGTTATGTATATGTGTTAGAGAAACGCCTGGGCCGCTGATCTAATCCATGTTGACATGGTGGAAACCTGCAGCGTAACCATAATGAGCTGTCTATGAAGCATTCTTCTTATAAAAAAAGAGTCCTATATTGAGAAAAAGAGAAAAAAAAGAGATTATGAAAAGAGGAAAGAGAGAAAAAAGCACCATATTCCCATGGTAAATAAGAAGAATGCTGAGATGCTCGTTGTCTGCTTGCCTTGTCATTTTGATATGGGGATTCTTCCGTATCATCGGGCAAGGGGTACCCCGTTGGCGGTTCTTTATGATACACATGTACTTACGATGACAAGAACTTACCGGTGACTAAACTTGAGTAGCATGAGGAGCGGCCCTCGTATACAAGGGACATGAGATTCCTAACTTATACTTCGTCAAGCATGTACACCATAGTTTGTTCACTTTAACCTTAATCACTTCAAGATGCTTATGATAGGGGCAATGAGAGCTGAAAGCTATTAAGTACCATAATTTTTGGAAGCTCTTTATGAGACTTGAATCCCTACTTCCTTTTATGAAGGCCTTTCTTCCACCATTATATTGAGTCTCCACCTTCTATCTTTATGCACCTACTTTGAGAGCATAGTGGCCATTCTTAGTTCTATGTGCATTGTCCCAAGACTTGTTGATTGATGCATAGCTTTGATATTGCTTGTTTTAAACTATTTGTATCTAGTCACTCTTATGAACTTTGAAGGTGTCCTATGCATTTATATTTGCTACTCTATGAGGGACAAGCTGAATGCTATTATACTATGTTTTCTTTATGTGAAACAAACAAACATCTTGCAAAGCATTGTTATTCATGAATCTTTTGTTTGTGCCTTTTCATGTTGCATCATAGTTTCTTTGTCTTATTGCTAGAACCTTGTCTTTCATGTTATGATTGAAGTACTATGATCCCAGCTTTGAATGTTTTACAAATACTTTGATCAAGTCTTTGATGGTGCATGTCACCTCAAAAATTATTCTTTCTTTTTATCACTTACCTACTCGAGGACGAGCAGGAGTTAAGCTTGGGGATGTTGATACATTGCAAATGTATCTATAATTTTTGATGTTCCTTGCTTGGTTTTATCTACTTTCTTGTGTTTTGTTCCAACTTTGGAGTACTTTTCATATGATTTCTTGGACTAACCTATTAACAAGATGCCACAGTGCCAGTTGCCTGTTTTCTGCTGTTTTTGGTTCCAGGAAGTTAGAAAATGAATATTCTCGAAATTGGACAGGACAAAAGCCAAAGTTACTATTTTCCCGGAAGACTCACGGAGCCACAAGGAGACACGAAGGGGGGCAACAGGGTGGCCACACCACCCCTAGGCGCGGGCAATCCTAGGCCGCGCTAGGGCATGGTGTGGGCCTCCTGGCCGGCCACCGACCTTGCCTCCTTCGCCTATAAGAGCCTCCCGATACCAAAACCCTAAATAATCAATTAGAAATCCACGAAAAGTTCCACAGTGCCACCGCCACCGAAGGGGAGATTCAGGGGACAGAAAGTCTCTGTTCCGGCACCCTGCCGGGACGGGGAAGTGCCCCCGGAGCCATCTCCATCGATCTCCACCACCATATCCATCACCATTGCTGATTCCCATGATACGGAGGGAGTAGTTCTCTCTCGAGGCTAAGGGTTATACCGGTAGCTATGTGTTCATCTCTCTCTCTATGCATGATCTTATTGAGATCATGAGCTTGTAATCTATAGATCTACCTTGCTACTCAAGTGCTTTAATAGATCTCTGCTCTCCCCATGTGTGTGAAGTTGACAGTGTGCACACCATGGTGGCACTTAGGCTAGAGATTACAAATACTTGTTATGAGTTATATTTGGAGTTGGATGTCTCTATGAAATTGTGGTGTTTGTTGGAACCATCTAGTACTCAAGGTGACAGTGTGGGGTTTTCTAGATGGGAAAGGCTAGCTTTGAGGTGTGCTGTTATAGCCCTACCATGGATTAGAGTGTCCAACCGGAGAGTAGTTAAGAGTAGTATCATAAAGAGAAGATATTTATATGAGAGTGTTCACTAGTGAAAGTATGATCCCTAGGCCTTGTTTCTAAGCATTGATACACTGTTTGCAATTAGATCTGTTACATGTTTGCTTGCTTCCATCTTTATTTCAGTTTGCCTTTAGTCCCTTCCACGCTATCAATCTATTTTCTATCACCGTTACCACTTATAATTGTCTATACCACTTGTATTTCACTATCTCTTCGCCGAACTAGTGCACCTATACACCTGACAAGTGTATTGGGTGTGTTGGGGACACAAGAGACTTCTTGTATCTTGATTGCAGGGTTGCTTGAGAGGGGATACTTTTGACCACTTCCTCCATGAGTTCGATAAACCTTGGGTGATCCACTTAAGGGAAAACTTGCTGATGTTCTACAAACCTCTGCACTTGGAGGCCCAACAACTGTCTACAATAATAGAAGTGCGTAGACATCATCCTTCCTTGGCACTTTCAACATTATTTCTTGCATCCAAAAAGTTAGTTCCCAAAAGAATATATTTGACATAAAAATCATATATTCATGGTGAGTGCGGAAAGGATCCTTCTAATTTTTTTGGGTTTTAGTTTTATATATAAAAAAGGTACTAAAAAGAAATAAACTAGCAATGCAAGCAAGAATAGAAGCCTAGCGCTACGCTCCCCGACAACGGCGCCAAAAACTATCTTGATAACCCCCAAGTGCAGTGGATCACCGTAGTTCAATTCAATAAGTATTTGAGTGTCGAACCCACGAGGAGCTGAAGGTAAACTATGTATTCTCTAAACCCCTATAAACCTCTTATATGACCTTCTATGCAAAACTAGGATCTAAGTGTTTTTTTTGGTACTAGGTAGAAAATAAATAAAGTATGTGTTAGTAGAAACTACAAGTAAACTAGTGCAATTTATGGATTGGACCATGGTTTTCTGTCCTCCACGGTCCTCCCCACGCCATTACACTATGGTTATCACCTTACATGCATTCCCCAACATATGTGTGCACTCATATATTGTACAAGAAGACAATCATAAAAGATATCAACACCGTATGCAACCAATAAAAAAACTATTTCACTTTTGCCGTAACAATTCACTACTCAAACAAAGACATGGAGACACAATAAACCAAGGGAAAATAATATGTTGCTTCACACATCATGTTTGCCAAGAGATCACAGTAGGGAGATGGAGAGGATCTTGCTGTAGGTGTTGATGATGAACACACCAGAGGGGGTGGAGCCCTCCGGAGGCGATTCCGTCGGCGTTTCCCGCCTCCGATCTTTTCCAGCGACTCTTTGTTTCTGTCTTTTTGATCTCCGCCTCCATATGTGTCGAGGATCGCGGAAAGGGGGTATATATAGTAGGTTTTAGGTTAAAACAAGTCGTTTGACGAAAGAATCAATGACATTAGAGACTCGAGGGAGGAAAGAGCATACTAGCCGTGACCAGGGGTAGGCCGCAGCTGCTGCGCCCGTTCCCTCCTCGGTCTTCTTTTCTCGCGGATCGTTGACCCGTTGTACTTCATTCTGATAAATGCTGGGTCCTGTGAAGTTTCAGGTCAATTGGACGTCGTTTGGTTACCTAAAAGTCAAAAACATTGAAATAGGGTTTTCTGCCTCGGCAGGGTTAATTCCAAAGCAATATCGGAAGTGTGAATTATTCTCAATAATCATTATAATCATTCTGCATGTACAGTCCTTCTCTAGGACCGTGCCACCGCAAAGGCAACTGAGAGAGAGAAGGGGATTTTCTCTAAGGAAAAGTGCCTTAAAGAATATCTTATTGGTGTGTTTTAATCCCTCCCATGGGCACCACTTTATATAGGTGGAGGAGGGGTACTCCTCCCAAAGGCTAGGCCATGTGGGACTAAAAATATACAAAAGAATAGGAAAAACTCGGCTTACAGCCGGCTGGGCCACCCCGGCCTCGGTCCAACAACTAGCACAGTGGCCAGCGCCAGCCAGCGGCGAGGTGACCTGGGTGGGCCGGCCTGCGCGCTCGGCGGCCTACCAGCAACTGTGAGGCGGCGGCCTGGCAAGGCATCCGGGTGGGCCTGCTGCTTGGCGCGGCCTGCTGGCTTGGCCAACTCCCCCCCCCCCGCACGCCCGCGTGGGCTAGGGTTGAGCAGCCCGCGGCGATGGACATTTGTAGTAGCTTGCCTCGTGTGGTGGCTACTAACTGTCGCACACCTTCCTGGGCCGGTTACTTCGGCCCAGCTGCGCGTGGCTGTGATATTCTGCTGCCTTTTCCCTGTGGTTTTCTCTTAGGTCAAATCCCTCCAAGGTTTTGGCCTAACGAGGAAGTTGCACTATAAATTTTAATTTTAATAGTTATTTAATATAAGTTAATTCATAATTAACATATAATAAATACATATTATAAATTGCCATTTATCCAAAACTCCTTTCGGTCTCTTTCCTTGTTTCTTTCTCCGCACAATTTCGGATCTCTCCCGAAACAATCCCGATTTCTCCCTTTTGTGATTCCATCGTAGTGCCCTTAAGCGTGTTTCCCTACGGTTCAGGAGTGTCATAGACATGATCTCGATCAATGATCAATAGTGGGATCGGTATGCCCATATTGACCCTTATGCACTCCACAAATCACCATCGTGTCGAACCTTAAACGATATATCCAATTCTCTTTGTTACGTGATATGAGACTTGTCCGAGATTTGATCATCGGTATCATGATACCTTGTTCAATCTCATTTCCAACAAGTACTGTTTTACTTGTTTCTGTGAAATTCCATCCCCATGACCTAGTCATGCGTTGCACAGCTTATGGATGTAATTCACCGAGTGGGTCTAGTGTATCTTCCCGTCACACAGGAGAACAAATCTCGATCTTGATGCATAGGCCTCAACTTGCCCCTTCAGACTACCCAACATGCACCTTTATGGTCACCCATTCACAGACATGACAATTGATGCAGTCAAAGCAATCCTCCGGTAACAGTGATTAATATGATTTCACGGTCTAAGATTAGGACACTTCATTTCTGATAATTGCAACGTGAAATGAGTGACATGATCGTGTTGCAACAATCATAAGTGGAAATGTCCATCATATCATTCTAAATGATATGACTTTATTATTAGTTGGCTTCAGTAGTATCATGATCAGGAAACCTTGATCATCAGCTGCCCAATGAACTAGTTGAACAGAGGCTATTAGGGACCTGGGTTTGTTTATATACCACACATGTATCAATGTTTCCGCTTGATACAGTTATAGCATGATATAAAACTATTATGAACTAATAAGATATGATAATAAACACCTTTATTATTTTCCTCTAGGGCATATCTCCTTCACCATCGTAGGGTTCTTTGTCGAGGTTGTGGTGAAACACACACAGAAAGACACAAAAGTAAACACAAGACATGACATAGAGCTCTTATTTTACTATTTAGAACTCACACACAACATGTCATTCGTCTTTATCTAAGCCTAATAAATTTGTACCGTTCAAAGATACCATCCTAGCGGTATTTGTGTCCATCTTTCACCATAAGAAAACTATAATCAGCACAAAGCAAATCTTGATATGATATTTTTTCTTGCAAGATCAAGGTGAACCTATACAACTTTGTTAGGACCAAGTGCAACATAAAGCACCAGTAAAACCCTCTAATTGTAGTGATCTTTGAAGATATCTTCAACAAAAAAATCGATAGAAATAACACAATCAAATCGTAAAACCTCCCGACGATGAGGAGTAAAACCACAACTATGGACCAACTTCTCCACACAACTTCTAGATATGCAGATATTTTATCTAGAGCTTCAACAACTACAACAATGACAAGATGTAAGATAGACAAAGGTACCAGAGTATCTATCCACTTTGGTAATTAGGTTGGCCTTCTAAAACAATGATCTAAAATGCATGAAATTTGAAAACGAGATACACATGGGTTGGCAGCATAGAGTCGTTTTCCTACCAAATGGTTCGTGTACCAAAATTGCTCCATGGTGGGACCATAGAA
Source organism: Avena sativa (assembly GCA_916181665.1). Taxonomy (NCBI): domain Eukaryota; kingdom Viridiplantae; phylum Streptophyta; class Magnoliopsida; order Poales; family Poaceae; genus Avena; species Avena sativa. The sequence goes on from OV702292.1 coordinate 221,964,141, forward strand.
CATGGACCAAGAAAAAACCCCTTAAATATCATGCCCACTAATCCAATGTCATCACTCAGCGGTAACTGGCCTTGACTAGGTCCGGCACATGCACTCGCGCACGTCGCGCACTCTCTCCGCCTCGCGCACAACACGCCTCTCTATAACCTGTACATGTTGTAACCTCTAAGTACAGATGAATACAATGAGCAACACCCAAGGTGTATCACATACCTCTCTCCCTTACTCACATGGTATCAGTCGCTCTTCCCTGATTATGAGCCACAAATTTTCCATTCCGCTGCCCAACTCCGACGAGCACCATGACCAACCCACCCCCACCTCCACCTCCTTCGGCGAGCCAAGGATCCTCCACCCCCTGCACGCACCTAGCACCACCACCCCTCCTTACTCCATCTACCTTCACAAGCAACAGACACGATGGCGCCCCCTCCACGCGCGCCCCCAGCTGCGGTCATGGCCCTGGCGTCCCCTCTCACTGGAATCTTCATCAACCAGCACGTGTCGCTCGTCCTCACACTGCACCCGCCCAACTACACGCAGTGGCGCGCCCTCTTTGAGGTAATGTCCGCCAAGAGCGATGTCACCGACCACATCGTCAACCCACCGTGCACTGCGCCGGCTTACTGGCTCCAGGACGATGCCCACCTCGTCTCGTGGCTCTACAACCGGGTCAGCCCGAAAATCTTCAGCCTTGTCCACCAGCGCTACGCCATTGCCGCCATGATCTAGGCCTCCATTGCCACTCTGTTCCTGGAGAATGCAGAGCACTGGGTGGTCTTCCTCGCCACCAAATTCCGCTGCATCGAGCAAGGCTCGGGCTCCGTCATCGCCTACTTCGCCCGCCTCAAGGATTGCGCTGACCGCCTCGCCGATCTCGGCGAGCCCATCATCGACCACGACCAGGTACTGAACATGTTTTTTGGTCTTGCCCCCCGGTTGCAGTATGCCATGCCCATCCTCACCATGCAGCGCCCACTCCCATCCTTCCTCGACTATCATGTCTTTCTGCTCCTGGAGGAGAGCCGTCAGGGCACGCACCACGAGGCACAGCTAATACGGCGCTGCATGCCTCCCGCTCTCCTGCAACCGGTGGTGTGGGTGGCACCAACTTCGGCGGAGGCGGCAGTCATCACTTCGGTGGGGGTGGTGGCCATTGCGACAGCAAGGGCGATGACTACAAGGGCAAAGTCAAAGCCCCCGTCGCACCCGTCAACAGTGTTGCCAATGTGTCCACGGGTGGCCACTCTAATCCATGCCCTATGACGCCACCCTCTGCACCATGGAAAGGCATGGTGCACGCTTGGCACATGCCCTAGTGATACGTTCGATCCGGATTCACGGATGTAGTATAATAGCTTTTTCCCTAGAAGACCTAGGTTTAATCGAACCTTGGAAAGCACTTCTAAAAGGTAATAAGAAAGGACACGTCTATAAGACTTTATTTGTTCATTTTACCTTAGTTGACCGGACCAATCTAGTTTACTTTATAATGGGGTTGAATCAATGGATGGAGATAGGCCAGGGTTGAAGATCCACCTGCAGCTGCACATAAATGGGATGAAAAATAATAATAAGCATAGTCATGTATAGTGTTTGTATTGAGATAATCTTTTGTGGGAAACACATCCTAATATTCTAGAGCCCATGTGATGTACTGGGAATAGCAATAGACTTTAAATCCAACCGAGAACACGCCGAAGCCACGGGTTGCAAACGGTTATTAAGTGTAAACACAGATTAAAGCTTTAAGTGGTGATGTTGTTGTTGATCCCGAATGGGGCGCTAAGCGAGACCATACTTCCCTTTCTGTCACTGAGTTTCCTATGAGAGTGTTGGAACACATCCCCAGGCTCACAAGGAAAAAATCAAAGTGTTGGAATAGGCCAACACGAGTGTTTCAAAGCTCACAAGGAGCTGGAGTACAACCTCGTTATTACACAAATAAATTTGCTAGGGGAACACATCCCCAAGCTCAGGCTTTTGCAAGCCCCTTTGTTTTTCATTGTGGTGGTGGTGGATAATCTCCCACGTTCCATTGGCTACTCCAAAATCATGGAACTGGGTGGCGAGGCTTGCAGCGACATCTCGAAGGTTGATGGAGAGGTTCTTCATGGTGTGAATATTTCCTTCAAGTGCATAGATATCTTCATAGGTGGTGTAGTAGTTTGGTGGCTGCACATCATGTTCGGGTCTTTCTAGTTGTACTTCTTCATATTCTCCTCCTCCCACAGGTATTTCTTGTTGGGGTAGACTAGCTTCGACATGCGCGTCATAACGCAAACGTCCATCCTTGATAGAGGATAAACTGTTAGGCAAAGGAGCAGGAATCAAGTGATCCGCTCCAGGTATATTGAAGAAATATCTACCATGATTTTTAGAAATCATACCACATGCTCTTAGAGTAGATGGACCGAGATGGTTACCTCCAGTCAACGGTTGGATGTTACCTAGGTTGATGTGAAGTGCGCGTGCAAGAATGGTCACAACTCCTCCTTCGCATATGGGTCCTCGAGATTGAAGGCTTGATGCTTAAGATAAAACACAAGTAAAGGTCCCAACTTTGGTGTTGAGTTACAATTGATAAGTGTAGCTTTTGTAAGGATCAACATGTCCTCCTAATTAACTCTAGTAAACTCACCACATGCCTGCAATGTGTTAGCAATAACATAGAAGAAATATCAAATGGTAGGATGATCAATTTGGTTCCCCTTGGGTGTGTGTCCATGAATTCTCATAAAGTTAAAGCATTGTGAAGGGGAAGGATCTAAAACAAAGGTAGTTGTGCGTACATCGGTGGTGTTGTTGGTAAACCCAAAGCATGAGTGTCAAAGTATACTCACAGTTCATAAAGCGGAATTTGATTCGATCAACTCTAGGCCTTTGTTCCTCGGAACAACCATAAGGATCCACCGTGTGTGTCAAGGCGCTGAAGAACTCAAGTGTCAAGCGGCGGTATGTCACAACATCCTGAAAGACAAAATTGTACAAACCAACACTGTTGCAAAGTAAATCGAAAGCAGCACGAATGCCAAGTTGGTTCAGGATATAAGGGCACGCCCACTTGGTGGACTTGATCTCTCGAATCTTGAGATGGTTGAAACAGGTAAGATCGAACTCCTTGGTGAACTTGATGCCAAGTGACTCGGGGGTTAACGTATCACCAGGTGGAGCGGAGGACTCCGCGGCCATCTCACGTGTACGACTCCTCGTGTTCATCTAATAAATAAAAACAAGACAAAGTAAATAAAATTGCTAATAATTTTTTTGGTCGAATAGAAACATAGCATAATTGATTCTCTACACTAACTACAAAAGAAAGCTCCTCTATAAACAAAGCTAAGCATACTTAATACCAAGATTAAATCAAGAACAATACCCATGTCTAGATTGAAAATGATGAATGACTAAGCCAAGCTTTTTCACAAATACGTTGGGGATCGGAGGAGAATCATACCTTAGATCGAGTGAGTGCGAAGGATCGAAGAAAGATTGACTAAATTTGAAAATCCAATGGAGGTGGTTTGAAGTTTGGAGGAAGAAGAAAGAGAAAATAGATGAATTGGGATTTTTAGGTTATCTCCTCGGGCAGATTATGGCGTCCGCGTACTCGGTATGGGCAGGCGGTATGCCCGGAGCCCACCTGTACCGGGTGGCTTACCTTGGGGTGACGACTGATCCCAGGCGGTGCACTCAGTACGGTCACGTGGTATGGTCGCGCGCGCCTGTACTGCTGGTCGTTATCTCTGTGGTGACTCTGCTTGAAATCTGATGTTTTGCTCGAGGGTACGATACAGGCGCGTCCGGCCGTACCAGTGGTCGTTACTGCCACTGATTCCTTCGGCAATCATCAAAATTTCTATCCCCCTTTGCCTTGAGGTGGTACGAGCGCATGGTACGGGCCACTCCGGCCATACTAGTGGTCGTTATCGACGCTGTGAACTACAACAAACTCAAGAATTTGATTAGTAGCTCCGTGCGCCTTCACACATCTTATCAAAACGTTAGATAGCAGCAAAAACACTAAGTAATGATCCAACAATACTTATTAGGCCATGTGTTAGTAAAATATAATATAGAGGATTACCTTATTTCTTCTCCTCTTTCCATAGGTCTTCTTGAACACTCTTTATTAAAAACAAAAAAACAAAACAAAGAAAAACTTACACGAAAATAATAATAATAACTTAGAGAAAATTTATTTCACATGGGTTGCCTCCCATGAAGCGCTTCTAGTTAAGGTCAATTAGCTTGACCTTGATGGCAATCACTTAGGTTGGGGGAGTGGAATGCCCACTCCAAAATAGTTTGCTTTTAAAGTAATCACACCATCATCATCATTAGGCTTGGCCTTCTTTTTCCTAGGGAAGTAGACTACAAACGGATCTCTAGATGGTAGCCCTATCATTACATTCCCTTCATGTAAATTAATCAAAGCTTTAATAGTTCTTAGAAATGGCCTACCTAGAATTATGGGTGCCATGGGATCTTTAGGCATGTCCACAATAACTAGATCAATAAGAGGGGGACTTCCTTTAATTTCAACAACTATATTTTCTTTGATCCCAACAGCTTGTTTATAAGTCGAATCAGCTAGATGGAGTCTTAATTCAGTTGTAACAAATGGTCCCAAGTTTAGTTTATCAAATAGGCTTTTGGAAATTATTGAGACACTTGCACCAAGATCACAAAGTGCGGATATCTCATTAACTCCCAACTTAATTTTAATAGTAGGCTCAAATATATCATCTAGCTTAGCTGGAAGCTTATCAGCTACTCTTTTATACTCCATCTCTAAATCGCGAACCTTAGATGCTACTTGTTGTATAAATTGTTGGTACATAGCATTGTTACCTTGTTCTATACTTGGATTCTTAACGGTGATCATCTTCAATAGATCTTCCACGGTATATTCCAGTGTTGGCTGATGGCCCAAGGTATCTCGAGCTCATTGGGGAACCCCAAGAGGAAGGTATGATGAGCACAGCAACAAGTTTTCCCTCAGTAATGAAACCAAGGTTTAATCGAACCAGTAGGAGCAAGGAAACACCTCAAAGGTGTTGCTAGCTAAACTTTGGTAGGGCGCACTACCGGTGCCAGCAGCAACGTGGAGACCTGCACAACACAACCATAGAACTTCGCCCCCAACTTATGATGAGGTTGTCAATCTCACCCGTTTTGCTGAAAACAAAGGATTAAACGTATCGAGTGGAAGAAAGTAATAGTTTGCAGAAAGTAAACAGAAAACAGTAAACAGTTGTAGATTGATGGTAAAAGAAAGGACCGGGGTCCATAGTTCACTAGAGGTGGCTCTCCTTAAGATAGATAACATGTTGGGTGAACAAATTACAGCGGGGCAATTGACAAACATCGAGAAAGCAATACATGCATATACTACTCATCTTGACTCCTTTGAGACTTGATTGGGCATTACAACATTATACATAGACCGTAATCCAACTTCATCTATGACTAATAATCCATCTTCAGGTTATCATCCGAACCCCCTCCAGTATTAAGTTGCAAGCAACAGATAATTGCATTATGCATTGTGTGTAAAGTAAACAATACGATTGTTCTATGAACAAAGGACTGTTGTTTTCTCCCTAGTAGCAACATCACATCTAGTACCTTCGAGATTTCTGTCACTTCCCTAGATTACTAGAGGCATGAACCCACTATCGAGCATAAATACTAACTCTTGGAGTTGCTAGCATCTACTTGGACAAGATAGCTACTAACAATGGAAAGCATGCAAGATCACAAATAACAAAGACATGATAGAATCAATAATCAATCTGAAATAGCATCTCAATATCCATCGGATCCCCGCAAACACAACACGTAGGAATTACAAATAGATGATCTTGATCATGAACGGAGCTCACAAGATCTGAACATGATAGCACAAAGGAGGAGAACCAGCCATCTAGCTACTACATGGACCCGTAGTCTAGAGATGAACTACTCACGCATCACACCGGAGGCTTGCATGGTGATGAAGTAGGCCTCCATGGTGAATTCTCCTCTCCGGCAGGGTGCCGGGAAGAGCTTCAGATCCCACCCGATCTAGGGATGGAGATGACAGTGGCTACAGACTCTTTCGTGGAATTTTGATCGGGTACTTAGGGTTTCTGTATTGGAGGCATCTTATAGTCGAAAGGAGAGGCCGAGGGGGTGCCTGGGCTGGCCACACCACCCCCTGGCGCGGGCCAGGCCTGGCCGCGTGGCCAGGTGGTGTGGCCGTCCTCTGGCCCCTCTCCGTGTCATATTCTGGCTCCGGGTGTCCCTCAGTGAAAAACTGACTTTGGCTTTTGTCCCGTCCAATTCCGAGAATATTCATTTTCTGACTTTCCTGGAACCAAAATCAGCAGAAAACAGGCAGCTGGCACTGTGGCTCTTGTTAATAGGTTAGTCCAAGAAAGTGTATAGAAAATACTCCAAAGTTGGAACAAAACACAAGAAAGTAGATAAAACCAAGCATGGAACATCAAAAATTATGGATACGTTAGCAACATATCATTGGCGCGTTGCTATAATCTAGCTCTTCAGGCTTTTCATCTTTTTTTACCACCCTCATCATTTTGTGGTCCTCTACCAGATTTGGCTCGGGTTTGCCGATGAACTTTGTTGTATGAGAGCTTAGCTCTCGGCTACTTTACCCAACTGAGCCTCCATGGTCTTTGTTCTTTCCTGTAGATCCTGCACATCATTTCTAATTGCAACGTCCTGGTTAGATAATCTTCCTAAACTACTTTCATGGTTCTCCGTAATCTTGATAAGCATATTGTTTTGTTCGGTTTGAGCTTGCATAAATTGTTCTAACATTTTGCTCAAAAGGGAGATTGCCATGATTTGCTCCATTAGTATTATAATAATTATTATAAGAAGCTCCTGCGGGATTAGCATGATATTTTTGAGCATTAGAAGCATAATTATTTTTCCATGCAGGATTAAAAGGAGTACGAACTATAAGATTAACATCATTGCCATCAGTAGTGATAGCATTAACTTGGGTATCTTCCTTACCCTTTACTAAGCTAAGCAACTCATCTACCTTAGATGTAAGCTTCTCATTGTTTACCTCGGTAATTAAACTTACTCTCTTCGAGGTTCTTTCTACATGCCATTGAGCATGGTTATTTTGAATATCATCAAGTAACTTCTTTGCAACACTTACGTGTTTTCCCATGATCGTTCCTCCTGCTACAGTATCTAGCATAGACTTAGACATTGGGTTAAGACCATTATAAAATAAATGCAATATAAGCCATTCTTCCATCCCATGATTAGGACAGTTCATTACGACTTCTTTCATCCTTTCCCATGCAAGCGCTAGTGGCTCACGGTCTTATTGTCTAAAGCTTGTAATGTTGGATCTCAGCTGCATAGTCTTAGCTGGGGGGGGGGGGGATTTAGTCATAAACAAATTAGTGCATTCCTCCCAAGATTTAATAGTGCCCTTTGGTAGAGCTAGCAACCAATCCTTAGCCTTTCCTCTAAGAGAGAAAGGGAATAATCTTAGCTTAACATCATTTGGATCTACGTCTTTAATACGCATCATGTCACAAATCTCAGTAAAAGTATTTAAGTGCAATCTCGAATCCTTAGAAGATGAACCCCCAAATTGGTTTTGTTGAACCAAACTTAAAAGGTAAGGTTTTATCTCATAAGTTTCTGCATCAACTGCGGGTTGAGTGATGGGTGCACGAATAAAATCATCGGTGGGAGTAGCATACTCCCCTAATCTCTTTTGAGCCATGGCTCTTATCTTTTTGGTAATTTTTAAGTAATGAAAAACAAATAACAAGTGACTAATTTTTTTGGGTTTTCAAATAGATAACAAGAAAGTAAACTAATAACAAAAATTAAACTACAACTAATAATAAAACTAAAAACAAGGTCTCTAATGACCTCACCAGGATAGCAAAATTGCTTCCTCAGCAATGATACCTTCGATCCGGATTACGGATGTAGTATAGCTCTTTTTCCCTAGTAGACCTAGGTTTATTGAATCCTCGGGAAGCAGATGCATAGTGAAGTTACTTTAACGGACCTTTGGGAGTTTTAGAATTCCTTTTGTATACCGGACCAAGAGTTTGCGTATTTTTGTTGTTGTCGATGATGGAGAGAGAGGGCCTAGGGCATTCGGTTTTCACCTGTAGCTGTGCAAAACATCTGATGGGAATAAAAGATAAATATAAAGTATGCATGTAATTGTTAGAGCAAGATAAATTATATGTGGCTAGTGCATCCATAATTGTTATTGCCTCCACAACCGCTTATAGCAATAACCTACTACTCTCATCCATAGAAGAAATAGAACTAATGATATGCATCGTGACGTCACCGTTAATCCCAAGTAAATCCCTCACATACAGCCGTACTACCCCTTCTGTCACTAGGGTTCCCAACCTGCAGATTAGTCATTACTCATACTCCCTATACCTGGCTCAATCCTCGGGGTCTTGGGTACCTTCCAAGTCCTTAGATTGAGGCAAGAGAGGATACAATAATCATCATGTCATACAAACAAATACATGATCCCATCTATGATAGATAACATGCACAAAAGCTACATGGCAAGGCCGAAGCCCTTAGCCCAAGGAGAATTACTCACACACACAGATGAGATCAACAATCACAAACATTGTAATGACAATCATGAGATTGATAGAAAATAGTCTTACAATGTCGCCAATCGAAGATGAGATCTACTATTACAAGTGGTGGAATATGGCTCTAGAAGTGGAGAAGGGCTTTGGAGATTAGATCTAAGTCTATTCTTCCGGTGGCTCTTTGGTGTGGTGGATGGAGATCTGGAGGCGGCTGATGATCTGGGGCAGGGACTCTCGAGGCTCTTTTCTCGTCGCCCGAGGCTTCTTTATATAGGGGCCCCTTCACGAAAGTTGTTCTGTTTAACCTAGCGGTGTTGTTGGCAACTATACGACCGAAACTATATGACCGGAATTTTATTCCGATCGTATAATTGGTCGTTAAAGCGTATGCCTCCGATTCACGACTCATGGTTTCTTCTAGTTGTTGGAAATCTCGTATCTTTGACTTTAATGTAGTGATTCCCATCATCAAACATCATTATCTGCGCAGGAAAAAATAGAAGGAAAGGATTGCATACCCCTTTGATCATTAGGCATTAGTGGCAGGGTTTAGAGAGATATTTCATCAAAAATATGAATAATATCCAGTTTAAATGTGGACGTAGATGGCTCTATTTCAGAGCCATCAACCTCCCCAAGCTAAAATTGATCGTTCTCGAGCAAGAAAACCAAATTAAAAAAGGAACTCAACATTTAAACTGAAATAACGAGATGATGACCTTACTCATGATTGGTAGTCTCATGTTTCCTCCACTTCATAAATCTGAAAAACTTCAGCATAGATAGAGTAATGGCAAGCATATCATATGAGTTTTTATGCATCCTTATAGTGCAACAAAATTATTGTTAACATGGATGGTTCAAATGAATAAACTTTATTCCATGTCATGTAATCAACTCATAGGCTTGCCTTTGAACAATAAAGTATAATCATGTAAATTGAGAGTGTGAGAGTTTTCATGAAAAGCATATACACTAGAGTATCTCAATTCTCCCACATCAATAAATCAAGACTTTTAAAGCACTACTTTTCTATTATTTCTCCTTCAGGAATTTCATTCTTGAGTAATTGAGAGCATGGCAAAAAAATTATTAGTTTATTAGGTTGTGATGGACACTCGTGGCATCACTAAGGTTTTTGTTCCTTTTGCATAATGATTACTCATAACAGCCAGAGGAGTGATTCCATCATGAATACAGCTACCCGAGAGTGCCAAGAATCTTACCCACTATAGCATTGCTGCTACATGTGTTTAATCAACTCATAGCCAAAATCTAGGAGTTTCCTCCATGAAGATCGTTCGACGACCAGCGAAGTTGTTGGCATCCCATGAAGTTTGACATGCATAAAGCTATATCATTCTTATGATTAACAAGTAAAACTTTGGCATGCTCACAAAAACCGCTAAACATTAATTCAATCAAACAAATCCTTTTAAAGAGAGCTATCAAGTCAATCATTATATTCCATGGTGTGAGTGTCCCTAGAAATAAGCCTTCAAGAGTAAACACTACAACACCCAAGCCTTCAATTGTGAGACTTTTTCTTATTACAATTGTTTAGCAAATTTTTAGGAAAGACTTTGTTAACTACAAGAGCTGGAACAAAACGTACCCAACTAAATACCCATGCAAACAAAATCTTACTATAATATAAAGACTCACTCCACAAATATAACATCAACATTTACTACTAACTAGCATGGGTTTCTCAAACTTCAAAAGTGGGGAGTCATAAGGCATACCTCTCATGTTTGGTTCCACTTCTCTCTTCCTTTTTTATTTGTTTCTTGGAAACTCGAAGTTGATCACTCTCCTGCAAATACATGAGAACCTTGAGGCGGAAAGAAAAGAAAGAGGGAAAATAAAGAAAAATGGAGAAATATTTTTGTTGTTTTTAAGAGAGGGAATTTAAAGAATAGAAAATTAGCGACAAACCTCGGCTAGAAAATCTCGAAAGCAAATAGAAATAACTAAAATTAAAGTGTTGGGGAAACCAACACGAGTGCTTATAAACTCGAATTAAAAACACAACCTCGAAATAAATAAAAGCAAATGAACGCCAAATAAAGATACATGAGGAAACTTCCCCAAGCTTATGCTTTTGCAAGCCCTTCAAATCATTGTAGTGGCGGGAAAAGTCATTACTTCAGTTTGCAAATTGAGTTGATAAATTACTAGTTGTTCTTCGGAGGTTCAAAGAGAGGTTATGCATCCTCTCCATAGTCCCTCCAAGTTCTTGGAAGTCTTGGTATGTGGCGAACCGGGTTTGTGGCTGCTCCTCTTGATAAGGAACTTCTTGCTCCTCTTCTTGGTCCTCATCCTCTTCTAGAATCTCCTCCTTGGGTTGGTGTTGCTCAACCTGCAAGTCATATAGAAAACGTCCTTCCTCCATAGAGAAAAGACCATTAGGCATAGGAGCGGGGTAAAGACGCCCAGCTCTAGCAATATGCAAGTAATAAACACCACCTCTCCTAGTGAGCATTCCACAAGCCTTTAAAGTAGAGAAACCAACATTTCTCTCACCTAGCACAAGTTGCAACTCACCTAGGTCAATTCCTAGGGAATTGGAAAGCACGGTGATGACGCCTCCACCTGTGATTAGTCCTTGGCTTTGGGAGGATTGGTGCTCTAGGTAGCGCACAAGGATTGCACCCAAGTTGAGTGACAAGTCGCAGTTGGTGTAAGCAGCTTTTGCAAGGACTAATATGTCCTGCTCGTTGAGTCTTGTGAACTCATTTCTTGCCTACAAGGTGTTAGCAATAACATAGAACAAATAGCGAATTACAGTATGTTGAATATTCTTCCCCTTTCTTACTCTAGTAGTAAAACTCATTCCATTATAATATTGTGCAGGGGAAGGGTCTAAGCCAGTAAAGGATGCACATAAGGAATTAACATCATTGTTTGGAAAATTAAAACATGTGCACCATTCATCTAGTGTTAAAGTGTAATTGTTGTTCATAAGTCGGAAATAAATCATGTCCTCTCCTTGCCATAGTTTAATAGTGCTTTGCAAAGAGCTTAGAAATTCAATAGTTAACCGGCGATAAGTAGGCACATCATTGTACACAAAGTGTTGTAGACCAGCTTTATTGCAAAGTAAATTAAAGTCATTAGAAATACCGAGTTGGTTCAATATAATGGGGCAAGCCCACTTGGGTGCTTTCACTTCTCGGTTCTTGATCCTATCGAAGCGATCATGTTGGAGCTCATTCCTAAACCGTATCCCCATGTGTTCTTGAGTGACAGCCTGACAAGAACTAGCGGCGGCACGAGCACGAGTTTGGCTCCTTGTGTTCATCATCTAAAATAATGAAGAAAGACAAAAATAAAACTTTTTGATCCATAGTAAGTATAACATATTCCTCATCATAGCACACTAAAGAATCTCCTCAAAATAATAATCTAGGCAAGAGAATCATGGAAATTAGTTCATAGTAGGTCTCACCCTAGATTGATAATGACAATAGATCGAAGATGAATTTACAAAAACTAATTGGAGGATCGTAGGAGAAACACTTGTGTGCAAGGAAATTGAATGAAATTGAGTAGAGACAAAGATCTCTTGAGTTTTTGAGAGAGTTTGGAGGTAGAAGAAAGAAAAAAGATTGAAGTTTTGGGGTTGGAGGTAATCCCGTGGCATTTTTGTGGTCGGACGCAACTATATGGGTGGAACTATATGGCCGGAACATTGTGTTCCCGCCGTATAGTTGGCCTGCTGTCAAAATTTTAGGGTTTCCATCTGGCGGTGCGGCTATATGGCCGGAACTATACGGTCGGAACAATATGTTCCCGCTGTATAGTTGGTCATCAAACCGTCTGTATCTGGAAAAAGAAATTGTACGAAGGCATCGATATCTATACGACCGGAGCTATATGGCTGGAATTTTTATTCCCACCGTATAGTTGGTCGTTAAACCGTTAGTACATATGAAATAAAAATTGTCGATGGCATCGATATCTATACGACCAGAACTATACGACCAGAATTTTTATTCCCGTCGTATAGTTGGTCGTTAAACCTTCTGTATGCATCAAAAAAATTATGTTTCTTCAAAAATTATTTCTTATCCTGGAACTTAGTGAAATACCTTGTTTTTGAAAGAAAAATGATAGTAAATATTGTCGACCAACAATAGCATGAATAAATCAGAATTTTTAGTACTACTGAACTTCTTCTCCTTAATTGGAGCTTTCTAGCACTCTTTATTAAACATAAACTTAAACTAAACTCAAACCTTTATTTCACATGGGTTGCCTCCCATGAAGCGCTCCTTTATGGTCAATAGCTTGACCTCAATGTTGCTCACTTAGGCCAGATGAGTGGAACACCCACTCCAAAATAGTTAGCCTTCAAAGTGATGGCCTTCTTTTCATCATGCTTCGCTTTCTCCTCCTGGGAAAATGAATAACAAAAGGATCCCGTGAAGGCAATTGAAGCTTCACGTTCCCTTCATGTAGATTAATCAAAGCCTTAATAGTTCTTAAGAAAGGACAACCTAATATAATAGGAGAAGTAGCATCTTCGGGCATGTCAACAATAACAAAATCAATAAGAGAAGGACAACCTTTAATGTATACTAAAGTATTCTCCTTAATTCATACAGCTTGTTTGTAGGTAGAATCTCCTAGATGCAATTTTAACTCGGTGATCTCAAAAGAGCCAAGATTTGACTTATTAAAAAGACTTTTTGGAATTGTTGAGACGCTTGCACCTAGATCAAAAAGTGCAGCTATCTCATTGGTCCCAATTTTAATCTTAATAGTAGGCTCAAATATATCATCAAGCTTCATAGGTAATTTTTCAACAATTTGCTTATATTCTTCCTAAAGCTCATGTACCTTTATTGCTACCTGATTAAAGAAGTGTTGGTACATAGCTTCCTCATTTCCTTCACTTACTAGAATCTTAACGTTGATCCTTTTTACAAGATCTTCAATGGTGTAGCTTGGTGAAGGAGCATTACTATAATAAAGTTCTTCAGGCTCCTCCCTTTGGATTCTCATCATCTTGAGGTCTTCAATAGGATTGGGCTCAGCTTTACCTGCAAATTTAGCTAGAATGAGAGTTTGACTCTCGGTTATCTTACCTAGATGTGCCTCAACGATCCTCGTTCTTTCTTGGAGGGCCTGCAAGTCATTTCTCAAACTTACAGCTTGGTTAGATAATTTACCAAGCATAGCATCATGGTTCTCCATTATTTCAACAAGAATATTGTTTTGTTCATTTTGTGAGTCTATAAAAGACTTAAGTGTTTCTTGGAGACTACCATTACTAGTTCCCATATTATTATTAGAGTTACCTACAGGATTAGAATAGTGTTTCTGAAAATTAGGATTATAATTCTTCTTCCAAGAAGGGTTATAATCATTACGAGCTATGAAGTCTATTTCTTCAATATTTATTTCTGGGGTAGCTCTTACCTAGGTTTCCTTACCTTTTATGGCTATTATGAGCTCATCCAACTTAGCATTCAGTTCTTCATTTTCTTGTGGTGAGACGGAGTTCACCTTCTTCATGTTTGATCTATCCACATGCCATTGGGCATGGTTGTCTTGCATATTGTCTAGCAGCTGCTTTGCTTCGATAATATGTGTACCCACAAATGTTCCTCCAGCTGCAGTATCAAGCATAGACTTAGACACAAGGTTAAGAGCATTATAAAATAGATGGAGAATTAACCAGTCTTCCATTCCATGACTAGGACAGTTTCTCATGCATTCTTTCATCCTCTCCCATGTAAGCGCTAGTGTCTCACGCTCTTCCTGTCTAAAACTAGTACTATTAGATCTTAGTTGTATAGTCTTTGCGGGTGGGAAAAATTTAGTCATAAATAAAGAAGTGCATTCCACCCATGATGTAATAGTATTTCTAGGCAAAGATAGCAACCATTCTTTTGCTCTTCCTCTAAGAGAGAAAGAAAATAAACGCAATTTGACCGCATCGGGGTCAACGTCTTTTATGCGCATCATATCACATATTTCAGTGAAAGTATTCAAGTGCATACCAGCGTCCTCAACAACAGAGCCTCCAAATTGATTCTATTGAACCAAACTTAAATAATGGGGCTTAATTTCATAGTCATCAGCAGCAATTGTTGGTTGGGTAATAGGAGTACGCAAATAATCATTGTTGGGAGTAGCAAACTCCCCAAGCTTCTTTTCAGCCATATTTCCTATGTTTTTTTGGGTTTTCTTAAATAGATACTTATAATAGTAAAAGCAAGAATTCAAAGGATAACTAATTTTTTTGGGTTTTCAAATAAAGACTGAAAGCAAACTAAAATTAAGAACAAGAATTAAAACTAGCAAGGTTCCTACTAACCTCACCAGGGTAGCTATTGCTTCCCTGGCAACAGCGCCAGAAAAAGGGTTAATACCTTCGATCCGGATTACGGATGTAGTATAGCTCTTTTTCCCTAGTATACCTAGGTTTATCGAATCCTCGAGAAGCAGATGTGTAGTGAAGTTACTTTAACGGACCTTCGGGAGTTTTAGAATTCCTTTTGTGTTTTTACCGAACCAAGAGTTTGCGTCTTTTTATTGTTGTCGATGATGGAGAGAGAGGGCCCAGGGCGTTCGGTTTCACCTTTAGCTCTGCAAAACATCTGATGGGAATAAAAGATAAAGATAAAGTATGCATGTAATTATTAGCGCAAGATAAATTATATGTGGGCAGTGCATCCATAATTGCTATTGCCTCCCTAACCTCTTATAACAATAACCTACTAGTCTCATCCATATAAGAAAGAGAACTAATGATATGCATAGTGACATCACCATTAATCCCAAGTAAATCCATCACATACAGCCGTACTACCCCTTCTGTCACTAGGGTTCCCAACCTGCAGATTAGTCATTACTCATACTCCCTATACCTGGCTCAATCCTCGGGGTCTTGGGTACCTGACAAGTCCTTAGATTGATGCAAGATAGGATACAATAATCATCACGTCATACAAACTAATACATGATCCCATCTATGATAAATAACATGCACAAAAGCTACATGGCTAGGCCGAAGCCCTTAGCCCAAGGAGAATTACTCACACATAGAGATGAGATCAACAATCACAAACAATGTAATGGAAATCATGAGATTGATAGCAAATAGTCTTACAATGTTGCCAATCAAAGATGAGATCTACTATTACAAGTGGTGGAATATGGCTATGGAAGTGGAGAAGGGATTTGGAGATTAGATCTAAGTTTATTCTTCCGGTGGCTCTTCGGTGTGGTGGATGGAGATCTGGAGGCGGCTGATGATCTGGGGCAGGTACTCTTGAGGCTCTTTTCTCATCGCCCATGGCTTATTTATATAGGGGTCCCTTCATGAAAGTTGTTCTGTATGACATAGCGGTGTCGTTGGCAACTATACGGCCGGAACTATATGACCAGAATTTTATTCCGGTCGTATAGTTGGTCGTTAAAGTGTCTTCCTACGACTCACGACTCCTGGTTTCTTCTGGTTGTTGGAAATCTTGTATCTTTGACTTTAATGTAGTGATTCCCATCATCAAACATCATTATCTGCACAAGAAAAATAGAAGGAAAGAATTGCATACCCCTTTGATTATTAGGCATTAGTGGCAGGGTTTAGAGAGATATTTCATCAAAAATATGAATGATATCCAGTTTAAATGTGGACGTAAATGGCTATATTATAGAGCCATCAGGCAATGGCGCCAGAAAAAGGGTTGATACCTTCGATCCGGATTCACGGATGTAGTATAATAGCTTTTTCCCTAGAATACCTAGGTTTAATCGAACCTTGGAAAGCACTGCTAAAAGGTAATAAGAAAGGACACATCTACAAGACTTTGTTTGTTTGGTTTACCTTAGTTGACTGAACCAATCTAGTTTACTTTATAATGGGGTTGAATCAATGGATGGAGATAGGCCAGGGTTGAAGATCCACCTGCAGCTGCACATCAAATGGGGTGAAAGATAATAATAAGCATAGTCATGTATAGTGTTTGTATTGAGATAATCTTTTGTGGGCAACACATCCTAATATTCTAGAGCCCCGTGATGCAGCAGGCATAGCAATATACTTTTAATCCAACCGAGAACACACCAAAGCCACGGTTTGGAAACGATTATTAAGTGTAAACACATATTAAAGCTTTAAGTGGTGATGTTGTTGTTGATCCCGAATGGGGCGCTAAGCAAAGACCGTACTTCCCTTTCTGTCACTGAGTTTCCTATGAGATTGCCGCTAGCCAAGTATCTCACCACAAGCCTTTATAAATCTATGGGATCTTGGGTACCTAAAAGTCCACAGATCGAGGCGAAAGACGAAGAAACAAAAGATACAAATCACGAATCCAAACAAAATACAATTCTCCCATGATCTAGATGCACATAATTCCTTCAAGGTTTCTCTCCAACCCGCAGCCTGTGAGGACTACTCACTCATAACAATTAAATCGGAGATAGAAAACATCATGCAAATACTTAGATTGAAACCAAATATTCTTACAATGGTTGCCAAATCACAATGAGATCTAAAAGTACAAAGCAATGGCTATGGATAGTGGAGGGATGGATGGTGTAAGTGATGAACAATGGATGAACTATGGATGAAAAATGGTGTGGATCTCCTTTGGGGGTGTTGTAATGCAATCTGAGAATGGCGGCTCTCTGGCCGACGGCTGGAGCCTCAAAATATATAGACGTCTTCATGAAAGTTGTAGGGTTTAACGAGACGAAGTCGTTGCCACCTGGTACGGGCGGGAGGTACGGGCGGACCGCGCCCATACCAGTGGTCGTTAAGCGCACTGACGCCCTGGTTGGCTTCTCCAATTACTTGGCTATGTGTACTTCTTCAAAATCCTTCATTATGACTCCTTATTTCGCCTTAAAAGCAGGGATTTCCTGCACAACATAAATCAAAGAAGGGATTTGCATATCTTTGCAATTATTAGTCATTAGTGGCAAGGTTGAGAGTTAATTTGGCAATTTCTTGACCAAAAAAAATGTTTAAACTCAGTGGAAGATGGCAAAAATTGGAGCCATCATCTGGCGCCCTCATGCTCCTGGTGCCGGCATCCTCGGGCCTTACCCTGGCCTCGCGCATGCATTCGCCGGCACCGCCGCCCACTACGGCACGGCTCCCTACAACGCGTCTCCCTACGCCACTCCCCCTGGTACCCAGCCGCCTACGTAGCAGTGGGATCATGCTGGCCTCATCCAGGCACTCAACACCATGAGCCTGCAGCAGCAGCAGCCGTAACCCACGCCTAGCATAGAATGGTACCTCGACACGGGCCATCCTCGCACATGGCATCCTCGTCCGGTATGCTCTCTTTCTATCGACATGTTCTTCCTCCCGCATTGTTGTTGGAGATGGTTTGTCACTGACAGTAATGCACACTGGTTCTTCCTCTCTGCCCACCTCCCAATCCCCTCTCTCCCTCAATCGCATTCTCGTCTCTCCCAACCTCATCAAAAATCTACTTTCGATTTATTATTTATGCCGTGATAACCCTGTTACCGTTGAGTTTGAGAATCGTGGTTTCTCTGTCAAGGATCGAAGGATGAAGATGGTCATCCTCTGTGGTGATTCATACGGGGACCTGTACCCTGTAACCGCCCCCTCGACACACCACACCCTCACCACCGTCGCTAGCGACCTCTAGCACCAATGCCTTGGCCACCCCAACCACGACACCATGATGCGTGCTCTTCGCATTGCTTCCATGGAGCTCACCAGCAGGCCCAACGACACCTATATCTCCTGCAAATTAGGAAAAGGCACTAGGCTTCCCTTTTTAGATTCAGAACATGTTTCTTTATTTCTGTTCCAGTTAGTGCACTGTGATGTCTGGACATCACCTGTTCTGAGTGAATCAGGATGTCAATATTATTTAGCTCTCCTTGATGATTATAGCCATTTTTCATGGACATTTCCCCTTCGCTGTAAATCTGATGCTCTCCCCACAATTCGATCGTTTCATTAGTTTGTTTAGCGCCACTTCAACTTGCCCATCCTTACTCTACAGTCTGACAATAGCCGCGAATTTGACAGCCAGCTCACCCGCTCCTTCTCCGCTCACGGTATCATGCTCCGCACGTCTTGACCGTACACCTCACCACAAAACGGTAGCAACGAGTGCGTCCTCCGCAACCTAAATGACATCACTCAAACCCTCCTTCTTAATGCAGCCATGCCCTACTCCTACTAGGCAGAAGCCCTGAACATAGCCACGTTCCTACTGAACCGACGACCATGTTGCCCACCCTACAACCTTACCCCCTTCTTCCTACTCTATGGCACGCATCCAGATTACTCCGCCCTGCGCGTCTTCGGCTCACTCTGCTTCCCGAACACCAGCGCCACCACTCCCCACAAGTTCGCTCCATGCTCGATGCCATGCGTTCTGCTCGGATACTCCCATGACCACAAAGGCTACCGTTTCCTTGATTACACGTTCTCATCTCCCGCCATGTCAAATTCGACGAGCATGTTTTCCCCTTCCGTCAGCGTGATCTTTACTTCCCCAAATCCACCACTGATGATGCCCTCGATTACACACTGCCCCCAATTATTCCACAGGCAACCGCACACACGCTTGAACTGCATTGCCCCCATACACCTCTGGCAGGGTCGCACTCGCCTCCCTTCCCAGTAGCTACACACCCTCCGGCATCGCCCTCCCCTCGCTCTCCGTCCCCGTCTCCATCGCCTATCCCCAGCACTTCCCCCATTCAACCTGCACCCGCAGCTCCCTCCCACAAAATGATCACGCGCGCACAAGCTGGCACATTCAAACCCAATCCAAAACATGCCCGTGTCACCACCACTACAGACACTATCTCCCCCATTCCAAAATCAGTGTGTTGTGCTGTTCGAGACCCCCATTGGTTAGCTGCAATGCAGGATGAATATAGGGCATTGATGGAGAATAGGACTTGGATGCTCATGCCGCACCCCGCCGGTGCCAACATCGTCACCGGGAAGTGGCTATTCCGGCACAAGCTGCGTGCTGACGACACCCTCGAGCTCTATAAGGCCAGGAGGGTTGTTTGTGGCTTCTCCCAGTGCCCCGGAGTAGACTTCGATGAGACTTTCCCCGGTCATCAAGCCGATGACAATCTGCACCGTTCTCACCATTGCCGCCTCTCGCCGGTGGCCAGTTCATCAAATGGACATGAACAACGCGTTTCTCCATGTCCATCTCGTCGAGCGTGTGTACTACCAGCAGCCAACTGGTTTCATCGATGTCGGCTGCAAGGATCATGTCTGCCTCCTCGACAAATCACTATACGACCTCAAGCAGGCGCCATGAGCCTGGTTCGAGCACTTTGCCGCCTTTCTGCGCACACTGGGCTTCGCCGCTGCATGTTCCGATCCGTCATTGTTCGTCCTCTCTAGCCACGACAATGTGGCCTACCTACTGCTCTACGTGGATGACATCGTCCTCACTGCATCCTCGTCGGCTCTGCTTCGGCACCTACAGGAACGCATGTCGGTCGAATTCTCCATGAAGGACCTCGGCACGCTACACTACTTCCCTGACATCAGTGTCACCGTGAAAACTCTGGCTTCTTCCTCTCACAATGGAAGTATGCGGACAAGCTCTCGACCGCGCCAACATGGCCAGCTGCAAGACAGTGACATGTCGGTGGACACGCACTCCAAGCTCTCGGCGACCGCCGGCCCACCTGTGCCTGATCCATCGGAGTACTGCAGCTTAGTCGGCACACTCCAGTACATCGCGCTGACGCGGCCGACCTCTCCTACGCCATGCAAGAGGCATGTCTACACATGCATGACCCATGGGAACAACATATGGCAACAACATATGGTGCTCGTCAAAAGAATTTTGTGCTACCTACGTGGCTTCTCATCGCGCGGCCTCCACATCCAGCGCTCGCCGTCGCTCGAGCTGATGGCCTACTCTGACACGGACTGTGCCAGTTGCCCAGACACACGTCGCTCCATCTCGGGCTACGCCATGTTCCTTGGCGACTCGCTTGTGTCGTGGTCCTCTAAGCGTCAACCCACCGTGTCGCGCTCTAGCGCGGAGG
The DNA here is from genome assembly GCA_916181665.1 of Avena sativa. Taxonomy (NCBI): domain Eukaryota; kingdom Viridiplantae; phylum Streptophyta; class Magnoliopsida; order Poales; family Poaceae; genus Avena; species Avena sativa. The sequence goes on from OV702292.1 coordinate 221,984,795, forward strand.
CCGAGTATCGCGCCGTCAACAATGTCGTTGCCAAATGCTGCTGGCTGCGACAACTCCTCGGTGAGCTGCACGTCACCGTGCCAAAGGCCACAATCGTGTACTATGACAACATCTCGTCGGTCTACATGGCCGCCAACCCTGTCCATCACAGGCGCGCGAAGCATGTAGAGCTTGACATCCAGTTCATCTGTGTTCTGCACAAGCCTACGTCCCAGTAGTTCGCCGATGTGATGAACAAGGGGCTCCCTACAACATCATTCCAGGAGTTCAGGTCCAGCTTGTGTGTCCGCCCACCGGACACCACAGCTGTGGCGGGGTGTCAGCGGTAACTGGCCTTGACCAGGTTCTGCACACGCACTCGCGCCCATCACACACTTGCTCCACCTCGCACACGACGCGCCTCTCTGTAACATGTACATGTTGTAACCTATAAGTACGGATGAATACAACGCGTAACACCCAAGCATCGCATACCTCTCCCTCGCTCACATCCAACACTGAAACAAGCTGACCAGATCAAAATGCTCAAAGTACGAATCAGGCTCATTAGAGTTCATAGTATAATGTGGGATCTCTTCTGGGAGATTAGGTTTCTTTATGGTATCTCACCCTCTCACGGTAAAGTGCAAAGTGTTCATACCAAACTTGACCCCATAAGAAAACATGTGGCGGCTACCCTAAAACCAGTCAAGGGTTTCATCACCCTTGCAAGCGACGTCGTTGGTCTGCTCTGTTTCTGATGGCCTCAGGCCTTTGGAGGTGTGACGGGCCATGGTCCCTCGCCTGCAGGAGGGTTCTGTTTTTCTATTTAGCATTTTCTCTGTGTGTCGTGGTATTGCCGACGAGTACACCATGGAGGGGTCCTCACAGTGTGTGTTTAGAGACGTGGGGTAAGGCAGAGAGTTGGCGGGTACGAGGTAACACAGTTTACCCAGGTTCAAGTCCCACAATGGTGGCGGAACTCTACTCCTACTATAAATCACTATAATGGCAATACGTCGAGTTACAGAGATTGGCTCGTTGTGCGAGGGTGTTATGAATCGTTGAGTGTTGTGCTCTAAAGGCTCCCACGGGTCCGGTTTATAAAGGCACCAGAACCTAGGGTTACAGGGAAAGGACCTTGCTGGACAAGGTAAAGAGTCCTACACTAATACAAACTAGTCTTTCGTGTCTTGCACTCCAAGGCTCCGAGTATGTCGGTGACTCCTGTGTAGCCTTCCTTTATCCGGCATGGACCTCCCTTCTGGATCCATCTAACTAGGCCGCCTAGCAGGCCATAGGCCTTGCTACCAACTGTAGGCCATCCGGGTTAGCCAGATTAGAGACATGCTATGGTGATACCCATTTAGCATATCCCCAACAGTAGCCCCCGGAGGACTTTGAGATCTTGCGTCGTCTTGCCTTGTAGTCTTGAATGCTCCGCTATGTGATGTTGGCAATCTGTCAAACAATATCTCGAAGGTCTCCCAAAGAACCCTGCAATCCTCTCCGGCTTCGCAATGTAGCCAGAGATTCCTTGAGTCTTAATTTCTAGAGCCGGATACTTTGCGTCTTTGATGGAATATTCAGACGTGACCTCTCCACTGCAACTGTCAGGAGGATGATGTAGGGTACAGCCTACGCTACCTCGAAACTCACAGAAGGCAAGGAATTAACCATTAGCTATTTTTACACGTGCGAAATATGAAACGGTAAAGCGGCAAAGACGGAGGACATGGCGAAATTACCGCGCATGCTCATCTCCATGTCCGCAACACTTTGCTCGTAGGATCCTTCTGCACGAATCTTGACACCATGCCTATATATTTTGACTGTGGCTAGATTATTTTCTTTTACTTGCATTCTCCCCTGTGTCTTCGTCTTCCTCCAGCCGCACGGCCGTTCGAGCTCCTCATTAGAAAACCCTAGCCAGAGATTCCCCCTTTCTCCATCCACTCCCAATTACGCAATGGCCTCCAGCAGCTCTTCTCCTTCAATGACGGCGAGTCCTGAGGCTACAACGGAGCCATCCTAGGGAGTGACGGTCCCACTGGAGGGGGTCGTCGTCCCTGTCACTGACGTGGTGGAAACCACCAGCGATGACCAAGGACGGGCGACGCCAAAAGCTGTTGAGGAAGATAGCGACTCCCACAAAGGAGTGTGGAGGGGCTCCGACCTCTCCGCCGAAGATCTACAAGAAGTCATCGCCGAGGGGTACCTCCCCGCGATGGAGGGTTTAGTCTGGCGGCCAACGCCGGCTAGCGAGGTGACCCCTTCTCCCCAAGCTGGAGAGAAGGTGTATCTCAAAGCCAAGATGGTACGTGGCGTAAGCCTGCCAGTCTCCGACTTCTTCCTGAATGTCCTTCGCTACTTCCAGGTACTTTCCCACAACCTCTCTCCCAACAGCATCCTTGTAGTTAGCAATTTCATTGCCTTGTGCGAAGGATACCTAGGAATAAAGCCTAGGTTAGATCTGTTTGTTTACTTTTTCACCATCAAGAGAGAGTCCGTAGAATCCAAGGATGAGCTGCGGATACGCGGAACAATTAGCTTTAAGATCCAGCCTAGCCGGCGCTTCCCCGATGTTGTGGGTCATGAATCCTGCAAGAACTAGCAGCGCACATATTTCTATGGCCCAGACATTCCTCTGCCTGGCCGTCTTGAGACGTATCCCGACTTCGTCGATGGAGCTGCCGCTGAAGCACCCACCTGGAGGTCCCCAGCCTCCCTTCCATCCGACGAAGAAGCCAATTGCGCAGTAAGGTGGATCGAATGGCGCGTAGACAGAGGTTTGACGGGCTTGGACCTGGCCATGTGCTGGTTCACTAGGCGGATACAGCCTCTGCAGCACCATGCCGAGATGATGTGCATGTACTCCAAGGACAGAAAGGATCCCATGTGAATTTCATGGGATAACTTCTCCAACGACACCATCAAGCTCCGGCTTAAGTACATGGTCAAGGTGAAGGACAAGAAGCATGGCTTCAAGATCACCTATGACATGTTCGAATGCAGCAAGTGCCCAAAGGTAACTTTTGTTTCCTTTGTTCCAACGACACCATCAAGCTCCGGCTTAATCCCATGTGTTGCTCTAAGGCTTTTCCGACTTGAAGTTATTAGTCTAACACACCTTTGTCTCCTAGCTGGTGACCTTGGCGGAGGATCATATGGCCTCCCAGGTCTATGATCCCAAGCTGAAGGATATCCAAGTGGTGTCCGACGATGACACCCCAAGGATCACCCAGCTTCGGCAGCACGAAAGCGGAAGAGCTCCACCTCTGATGCTACTGCCGAGGCCAAGAACAAGAATAAATCGGAGAGTGGAGTCTCCAGATGATCCATCGCTGCCTTAGAGGTGGAGAAGAAGAGATCCACCGGCATCCCCTAACCAAGGCTCCTGCCGTGGAGTAAGTGTATTCATTCTCCGACTTGTATCTTAGCTCACACCCTATTCAACTCCTGTACTTATACTTCGTACATTTCAGGAGGAAAGCCGGTGTTAGCCTGAAGCGATCCTCTAGAGATTCTGGAGGGTCAAAAAACATTCGTGATATGTTGACAAAGGACGTGGCCGCCAAGCCCTCTCCCGCCACTGCTCCTCCAACTCCTGCTGCCAAGCCTGCTACTGGCCCCACTGGGCCTTCGTCCCCCGTCATTCCTGAGACCTCCGCCATGGAGACAGATATCAATCCAATCTTTGATGTCTCAGATTCTGCCGGCACGGACGTCGCTCCTAGTGGACAGGCGACGCAGGAGAGTACTTCCTCCAAAGTGGTTGAAGCTCCGACTAAGGATGCCACCGAGAAAGGGAAAGAGCTGTCGAGGGAGGTAGAGGCAGCGGCAGCAGAGGCAACTGACAAGGCGGGAGCTTCTGCGCCTTGAACTGCCATAGCAATACGGCAGTCGGCTAAAGCTTCATCTATGCCTCTGGCTTCTACTACGCCACTTTCTCTGGTGCCTCCGACTTTGAGCCTGGACGATCTTATCCAACAGGTGGATGCCGTGTATAACAATTTCGGCATCTTCCACACTGCATATGCCAATCTGGATAACAATCTCAAAGTTATTGCCATTGTAAGTCTTTTAAACTTTACCTTTTAACGTATAACATATCCCTCTATAGCCCCGAGCTCTTAGGCGGATAAACAATAGTTATTGGCATGAGTGCTCTGAAGAAATAAGAGTAGAACTTGATAGTGTAGCCCCCGAGCGTCTAGATGAAACTGAAAAAGTTCTGGCTAGATGCTCTAAGAGTAGCATACTTGTCTTTAAATTTTAATCCTATAACCCCCGAGCTTCTAGATGAAACTAAAATAGTTCTGGCTAGAAGCTTCTAAGAGAAACTAAATGCTTTTGCTTACACAGAATGAGAAAGCCCAGAGGAAGAAAGCCAATGAGAAGTATGACAAGTTGCAGGCGGATCTGGTGCTGAAAAGGGTAAAACAACTTTCTTGAAGGAACAGATCACGAATAGCAAGAGTCTGTTTCTTTCTGACTTTTTCCTGGCTATTACTTGTAGTCAATTTCTTCCGTGTTCTCATACTGTTCTTGTTTTGCCTTCTTACAGAACTTATTGCCAAGGCCAAGGGCATTGTCGAGCAATCGAAGCACATTCAAGAGCTTGACAGTGAAAACAAAATCTTGAAGAAAGACCTGGCCGAGGCAGTTAAGGGACATGAGGAGGCGATGAAGTTCCTACAAGAGTCTGCGGAGGCCGAGATGCAGCATCTGAAGGAAGAAATTGAACGCCTCAAGGAGCAAAACCAAGCTGCCCAAGAGCAAAACTCTCAGAACCTTGAGGCGTACAAGAAACTTTAGGACGAGCACACATCTTGGCAGAGACATGCAAGCAAGCCGAATCCAGCATCTTCAGTATGTTTCCTCTGTCTTGATCAATTATGTACCTTGGGCAAATGTTTGATGTACTTATAATCATGGTCCTTGCATCTTATGCAAACCACAACTCCCATTGGCTTGACCAACTTGGGTGAAGGTGCTCTAGATCCTAAGGAATGCCTGATTCTTGCCGACAACTTCGTCAACACCGCTATCGCATAGGCCAAAGAGATAGCCCAACCTTTGGGGATAAACATCAAGATGACAGACTCAGCGGCCAAGTACTTGGAAATCCTACGTTGAGCCCCTGAGAAAGTCAAGGATTGGAAAGCCTCTTACGTTCAGGCTGGTGCAAGGATGACCCTATCCTTGGTCAAAGCACATTATGACAATGTCGACATCGACCTGGTGACCTCCGGCATGCCCAAGCTGGACGAGGAAGGAAAAGAGAATGATAACAATGTATTTGGATCTCCCTCACCGGCTACGACACCAGAGTTGACAAGATGGTCAAGGCGGATGTCTTCGTGCCTGCCGAGATACTAGATGATGACATGCCGTCTTTTGAGTCTAGCCCGTCTCCTTCCGAGTTTGATGAGCTTTCTCGGCCTGGCTCTCCTGTTGCTGATGATGCCACCATGAATTCCCCTACAGCAGAGCCGTAAAAACATTTTTTGTATTAAATGTGTCTTTGCAATGTGTATGCGGAAAAACTGATGAATTTGTAAGGCGGAAAAAACTTGTACTCAAGTTTCCTGCTACTTATCTATTTCCAGCATGTATATCTTTTTTAAGAAAGTGCTGGCTTATCCATTATTCTGGTTCGTATGCTTGACCTTTTGTGAGACGGAAGACTCGCATCACATAACTATGTTCTTAGGTGACGATGCTTAATAGCACCGTCAAGAACCTAAGAACAAAATCACCGGCTTTGAGTGCCAAAAATTCACTACTCTGGAATCCACATAAAAACTTCAGAAAACGTGTAGACGAGAAAACTAAAGATAACGCCCATAGGCGGAATTTTCACAAGTGCAAATGAAAAATTGTGCATAAAGGGTTTATATGATCCAAAAATGAACAACTAAAGGAGGTAAAAGACTCAGAGAATATGAGTGAACCAAATGCTTTATTTCATTAATCATATAAGAAACTTATTACATCCATGGCCGATCTGTCTCCGGGTAGTCATCATCAGAGTCATGTTGCTTGCGCTTGTGATTTTTAGGCCTATCTTTTAACTCGCGAATATTGACGAGGTAATAGGAACCATTTAGCAATGCTTTGCTTATGACGAATGGTCCTTCCCAAGGCAGGGATAGTTTGTGTGATTTCTCCTGCTTGAGTCTAAGCACCAGATCCCCCTCTTTTAAACGAGCGATGCTTAACACGGTGACTATGGTAGCCACGTAGCTTCTGCTGGTAGACGGTGGATCTCTGGCATGCCAACACGTGCTCTTCCTCGAGTAGGTCCACAGATAAGCGTCTGGATTTTTCAGTGTCATCCTCCTCGTAGGCGACAACTCTTGGTGCGTCGTGGAGGATGTCGTATGGTAGGACGGCTTCTGCTCCATAAACCATGAAGAAAGGAGTCAAGCCGGTGGATCTATTGGGTGTTGTTTTTAAACTCCACAGTACAGATGGTAATTGCTCCGCCCAGGCTCTAGCTGCTCTATGTAGCGGTGCCTCTAAGCGTGGCTTGATTCCATGCAGAATTAGTCCATTGGCCTGTTCAACTTGTCCATTAGACTGTGGATGCACCACAGATGCTAGGTCAAGGCGGATGCCTTTTTCATCATAGTACTCCTCAAATTCTTCGAGAGACAAATTTCTGCCATTGTCGGTGATGATGTTGTGTGGAAGACCAAATCTCACCACTAGATCCCGAACAAATTTTAGGGTTATTGCCCCCATCGAGCTTTCTAATGGGTTTAGCTTCAATCCATTTTGTGAACTTATCCACTTCTACTAGCAAGTGTGTAAATCCACAAGGTGTTGTCTGCAAAGGTCCCACCATGTCTAGCCCCCAGACTGCAAACGGCCAAGTTATTGGTATGGTTCGCAATTTTTCAGCTGGAACATTTGGTTGTCTTGCATAGAACTGACACCCAAGACATGTTTTTACCAACTTGCCAGCGTCTGCCTTGGCAGTTAACCAGTAGAATCCTTGTCGGAAGGCCTTAGCCACCAACAATCAGGGAGCAGCGTGATGCCCGCAATCTCTGAGATGTATCTCTCTAAGGATATCAATACCTTGCTACTGGGAGACGCATCAAAGGAAAACTCTTGAGGTACTTCTTTTGTATAGATGGCCATCAATGATGACGTAGCCTTTTGCTCTTCATACTATTTTCCGGCTTTCGACTTCGTCGGCAGGCAAAGATTCGTCTTGTAGATAGTCCATGAACGGTTTCGTCCAAGCTAGAGAGGTCAATGTTACTACGTTAACGAATGAGTCCACTCTATCTGGGTTGTCAGGGTCCACTCCCTTCACGGATGGGGTCCATAAATGCTCTAGGAAAATGCCTGGCGGAATTGTCAGCGAGCTGATCCAAGCTTTGACAGCAGAACCGCCGCCTCATTCTCCTCCCTTTTGATGTACTTGACTCCGTAGTTGTTGAAGCACTTGGCAATCTCATCTACTTCGTGTCGATATGCCGCCATCATAGGGTTCCACGCGTTCCAGGTGCCAGCTACCTGCTGGGCAACCAAGTCGAAATCTCCACACCAAACTATGCGCTTGATGCCAATATTCTTCGCTATTCGAAGTCCGTGAATGAGGGCCTCATACTCCACCATGTTGTTGGTAGCATTGAAGTGGATCTGCAGTACGTATTGCAACTTCTCCCCTGTTGGTGATTGTAATAATACACCAGCTCCGAGCCATTGAGTAGCTTTGATCCGTCAAAGTGCATGACCCAATATTCTAGCTCTGGCACAAGAGTATCCTCTAGCAGTTTTGTCCAATATGAAATAAAATCCTCCAATGCTTGTGACTTGATAGCGTCGCGTCTCTTGTAGGTGATTTCAAAGGCATCAAGTTCAATGTCCCACTTTGCCACTCTTCCTGTAGCGTCGTTGTTGTTGATGATGTCAGACAGTGGAGCTTTGCTCACTACTGTGATGGGGTGCTCTTGGAAGTAATGCCTTAGATTCCGTGAAGCAAGGAAAACTCCGTAAGCTATCTTCTGGTAGTGCGGGTAAGGCTGCTTGGATTCCGTCAAGACCTCGCTTACGTAGTAAAGTGGTCACTGAACTCCGTATTCATGCATTGGCTCCTTGCGCTCCACCACGATGACGATGCTGATTACTCGGTTGGTTGTCGCCATGTAAACTAACATAGGCTCCCTTGATACCGGTGCCGCAAGTATTGGCGCGAAGGAGAGTATTCTCTTCAACTCTTGAAGTGATGCGTCAGCCTCGTCCATCCAGATGAATTTTTCCGCCTTCTTGAGCAACTTATAGAGCAACATAGCCTTCTCTCCAAGTTGGCTGATGAACCGGCTTACTGCTGCTATGCAGCCTGTGAGCCTCTGTATGTCCTTCAAGCACATTGGGCATTTGATGTCAAGGATGGCCTTGATTTTCTCCGGGTTGACCTCGATTCCGCGGTGCGAAAAGATGAAGCCCAACTGCTTGCCGGACGGCACCTTGAAGACACACTTCTTGGGGTTAAGCATCATGTTGTATTTCCGGAGATTATTGAAGGTTTCATGCAAGTCGGTGATAAGGTTGTTTGATTTCTTTGACATTACCGTGATGTCGTCCACGTAAGCATGTATGTTGCGACCTATTTGGTCATGTAGGCAGTGTTGCATCATCTGCTGGTACGTAGCACCAGCATTTTTCAGCCCAAAGGGCATCGTGACATAGCAGTACATGCCGTAGGGTGTGGTGAACGAAGTGGCCAATTGGTCCAACTTTCGCATCCGGATTTGGTGGTAACCTGAGTAGGCATCGAGAAAACATAGAAGTTCCGAACCAGCCATCGAGTCAATGACTTGGTCAATGCAAGGCAAAGAAAACGGATCCTTCAGATATGCTTTGTTCAAGGCGATGTAATCAACACACATTCTTAATTCATTGGTTCCCTTTTTGGGTACAAGTACAGGATTTTCCATCCATCGGATGTGAATAACTTCTCGGATAAAGCCAGCCTTAAGTAACCTAGCTATTTCTTTGCCTATAGCCCTTCATGTTTCATCACCAAAGCATCGTAGATGTTGTTTCACTGGTTTATCATTAGGATCAATATTCAAGCTGTGCTCGACAAGTTCCCTAGGTACACCTTTCATGTCGGCAGGTTGCCAGGCGAAGATGTCCTTATTCTCATAGAGGAACTCGACGAGCGCGCTTTCCTATTTGGGATCCAGGTCCATGCTAGTGGAGGTGGTCTTGGAGGAATCTCCTTCAACAAGCTCCACCTGCTTGGTCTTGATGGCGGCCTTGAATGCGAATTCGGCAGCAGTGATCTGCTTCTTCGAAGCTGGCATCTCCAAGGCATCGACCTGGCTCTGGATCTCCTTGAACTCCTCATCGTAGAGGACCGCTTCGGAGAAGGTGGCTTTGCTGAGCTCACACTCCCGTGCCTTGGTGAAGCTTCCGTCAACGATGATGATGCCGTTTGGTCCGGGTATCTTGAGTTTGTTGTAGACAAAGCATGGCCTTGCGAGGAAGGAGTGGAAGATGTCACGTCCGAAGATGACGTGGTACATGCTCTTGAAAGGCACCACTTAGAAGGTCATGCATTCTTGGCAGTAATTGTTGACATCGCCAAAAGCGACCGGAAGGGTGATGCAACCTAGGGAATTAGCTTGTCGGTCAGGGACAACACCATGGAACACGGTGTTGCTCTTCCTTAGATGGGTCTCCATCAAGTTCATCTTGTGTAGTGTATCCAGGTACATGATGTTGATGCTGCTTCCACTGTCCACGAGGCACTTGGTGAACTCTGTGCCATCAATCAAGGGGTTGATGACCATGGCATACTGGTTCTCTATTGGGATAAGATCTGGATGATCCTTTCTATCCCAAGTGATTGGAACTTCTAACCACCTGACGTATTGGGGAACCCGAGGAAGGGTAGCCATCAGTATCCTCAGAGAGGTTTTCTGGGCCCAGACGGTGGGGGTGCCAAGGAAAGTGTGGTAGACTGGAGCCTTCTTCTCGAAGGGGTTTTTCCCTTTGCCCTCGCCCTTGTCGGTGGACTTGGGTTCCACGTCTTCATCCATATAACTTGAATCCTTGGACTCCTCCTTCTTCCCTTTGCCCTTTCCGTGGGGTCTATTCTTCCGACTTCACTTATAGCCGGACTCAGGGTCTTCCTTGAGGTCATTGACAAACTTGCATTGGCGGTTGATGTGGGTGGCTTTACCGTTTGCGTCGAGGTGGACAAAACACAACATATAGCGATACTCTTCGTACATTTGGGGAACGCGGGGTGCTGAGGGTGTAGAATCACTCCTCTGCTGACCCTGGCTAGTCCCCCGGCCACGACCACACTATCTGCCTCCACCTCTGCCAGTAAATGTTGTGGCGACCATGTCGGCTGTTTTCTTCTCTTCAGGTGGAGTCTTCCGCTTGTTATTATTGTTCTTCCTAGCCTAGGTAGGGATTGCTATTGCCGGCAATGATCTGCGCGCGTCATCATCAGCGACGGCAAATTCGCTAGCCATGGCGATCATTGCATTGAGGTTGAGCTCATTGTTGTCTTGCTTGCGTTTCAATTATGCCGGAGCAAAGTTCCCTTCTCCAGACCATCGATGAAGGCGGCCATAGCGGTTTGTTCGTGCACCCCTGCACAGGAATTTTTCATATCCAGCCAACAAGAGAGGTAGGCATGATAGGTTTCATCCTTTTCTTGTACGCACCGCTGTAGGTCTCCGACAGTACAGGGACGTTTGTATGTACCCTCGAAGTTTTTAGTCAACGCTTCATGCATGTCCAACCAGTTGGATATTGATTTCTCTGGCAAGCCGTTAATCCATTGTCGGCCAGTGCCAGTGAGCATGAGTGGGAGGTAGTTGACAGCGATGTTAGGGTTTCCCCCTACGATGTGAATATCTTTGCTATAGTCATGCAACCATGTAACTGGCCTAGTAGTGCCGTCATAGGGCTTGATAGTCTTGTCTATCCAGAGGCCCTAGGGTAGGTTGTGGCCCGTATTACTGGTCCAAAACAAAGTGGCCCAAGGTATGGGAGCTCCCGAGCTTCTTGGATCTTGTCCAGCCGTGAACATGCGTCGTACGGCTCTGGTTGCTTCCCTTTTCCGTCATGGGTAGGGGAGTCGCGGTGCGATTTATGAGATCCACTATGTCCTCCGCCATGATGGCTGCTAGGTGGCGACGGTGACGGAGGAGGCGGTGGGTTAGCCTTCTTGCTGTTCCCCTCCTGCGACTCCTCACGTCTGCCGTGGTTGCTTGTCGAACGTGGTGCTTCCTTATAGGATCTGCTCCTGTGTCCTTCAACGCCGCTGCGCTCTCCGGCATGCTGGGGCTGCTCGCCCTGGTCGCGTATAACAATACCAACATGGGGACGCCTAGGCGGTGGCGCGGTTGTGGTTCCTTGTGACGCCGAGATGGCAGGGGTGGTGTCGATCGATGAGGGCTAGCCTTTTCTCCGTGATCAGAAGATATGGGTATGGCATTAGCCCCGTTGCACGCATCCCTCCGTCTTCGCTCCGTGGAGCCTGTGTGGGATCCCTCGTCACGGGGAGATCTTGGCCTTCTGTGGTTGTTTAGGGTTGACTGGCAAAGCTCCGAGTTGGACTCAAGCCTCTGCGAGGTAGCCTTTTCCTGTTGCTTGCATGCCTTGGCAACGAGGTTGTATACCTGAGCAACTACTTATGGCAACCTGTCCTGCTCCAGGAGGGTCTTGGCGACGGCGATGTTGAGGGCGGGGGTTGGCATTACTTGCCTCCCCTCTAAATCAATGTATGGAGTGGCTTTTGCTGGCTTGGATCCGCCATATCCCAACTTGCGCCGAACGCCGGGGTCTTCGACGACGTGAGCTGGTGCTTTCTTTGCTTTGTGCTTTAGTAGCAACTTCTTGTACTCAGCCTCCATAGCTCTTGCCGCCTTGATAGATTGTTGTGCCTTGGCCATGTCTTCGTCCAGCTTAGCGCCCTGTTCTGTGATGCATTTGGCCTCTGCTAGGATTGCTGCATGCTTATCATCAAGCTCCGTAACGCTCCGGATATCGGAGACGGTAATGGGCTCAACGAGGAGTGCGCCGTAGATCGCCTTGTCGGTGGTAGTAACCAATGGGTTGCCAGCTGCAGACGTTGATGGTGGCGGCTAATTTGACTGCTTTGTAGTATTGGGGGCTATGGTGAGTTCCTGCGCCTGCTACGGTCGGATAACCGGAGGGGGCATGGCCTTGGTCGGAGCCGGAGGCTCAACGACTTTCTTGGCTGATGCCGCTCTGGTAACCACGTGTGTGGGCAGAGCTCTCTCACGTTCTGGTTCCCGTCCGTCTTCTTCCATCATGCTCCCAATGGCGACTAGCACCTGGTGAGACGTGTTGGTCTTATCGGCGTTCTCCTCCTTCTTGATCTCCCTCATAACAGCATCGTATTCCTCCGAGTTAGCGTATGAGCCGCCGCCATCCATATTGATGTCGGCATATAGCGCGTCAAGGACGGAGTCAGAGTTGGCTTCAGTGTTATTGACGACGGATATGGAGGGTGATGGAGGCGGGCCATTATTGTTTCCTCCGGCTTCGGGCCTAGGCATAGCTTGGGTGTTCTCCTCGGTGTCCGCGTATTCATTGACAATTGCGACCATCTCGCCAAGGGTGAGAGGGCCTACGGCCTACCGTCTTTGGAGGGTATGCCAGAGGAGTGTTCCGGGCGTGAGCCCTTCTACGAAGTGGTAAATGAGTTCGTCGGTGCGGTCACCCTCTAGGGTTTCCCTCACCTTCACCCATCTGGCAAGGTATTCGTGGGGAGGTTCTCCGTCCCTTTGAACGCATCTGGCCAGATTGAAGATGGTGACGACGCCGACAAAGTGTGACCTTCGCATCTCTAACGCTCGGGGAAGCCAAGCGAATTTGCGGGGTCCTTCCACCTTAATATCATGCATAGGGGCGGTTTGGGTGGGCCTTGAATTTTCCTGATCTGAGCCGCCATACTCCAAAGAGAGGTACGACCCAAATTCTTCCATGAACGTATCCTGCCCATAGGCGTTCCGTGCGGGCCTTGACGAGTTTCCGACTTCCTGGAAGCTAAGACCCGAGTCAGTTTCGCCGATGAAGATGTGCATGTCTCCGAAGGGGATGATGGAGCAGCGCATAGGGTTCGTCTTCGTCGGCACCCAGAACTCATATAGAGGGACGATCGGGACGTTGCCGGAGAAGAGAACGCATCCGATGGCTACGGTGTCGCCGATTCCTGCGAAGAACTTGGACCTCGCTCGTTGTAGAGCTCGAAGCGCCTCTTGCCCCACGGTGGGCGCCAACTGTCGTGGTATTGCCGACGAGTACGTCATGGAGGGGTCCTCACAGTGCGTGTTTAGAGACGTGGGGTAAGGCGAAGAGTTGGCGGGTACGAGGTAACACAGTTTACCCTGGTTCAAGTCCCACAACGGTGGCGAAACTCTACTCCTGTTATAAATCACTATAATGGCAATACGCCGAGTTACAAAGATCGGTTCGCTGTGTGAGGGTGTTATGAATCGTTGAGTGTTGTGCCCTAAAGGCTCCCACATGTCTGGTTTATAAAGGCACCAGAACCTAGGGTTACAGGGAAAGGACCTTGCCGGACAAGGTAAAGAGTCCTACACTAATACAAACTAGTCTTTCGTGTCTTGCACTCCAAGGCTCCGAGTACGTGGTTCCTTTATCCGGCATGTGTCTCCCTTCTGGATCCGTCTAACTGGACTATCCAGCAGACCATAGGCCTTGCTACCAACTATGGGCCACCCGGGTTAGCCGGATTAGAGACATGCTATGGTGATACCCATTTAGCATATCCCCAACACTGTGTCTTTTGGGGATGGTGAGGCGGCGGCTACATCCTGAAGTCAGAATAAGATTCTTCCCATTTTATCCTTGCTCTGGTGGTATGCCTAGCGCCGGTAGAAACGTGTGGAGTCGCGTGTCCTACATATCTTCCGGGATCCTGTCAGTTTTCGTGTTCATTGGTGTGATTCTCATGTCAGTCTTTTTTTACCTACGGTTGTCATAATTAAAAATGGTTGCTGCTCTAGTACACTGGTTCTTTTAAGCCTTTAGGACGACTTTCTATCCGTCTACTAGACAAGCTCTCCTACGACAAACTTTGTCCGCCTCCGGTGATGGAGGAGTGATGGAGACAGCGCACCTTCGGCTCCTGTTAGTGTCTCTAGTCATCGTTAAGTGGTCTAAAGATCTATTTATAATTTTTATTACTTTTGACACTCTTCGTGGATTTTTGCAAAGAAAAAACCACCGAGTGGAGGCAAGGATTTTCTTCTTCTCCTTCAGAGGAAACATCTCGGCCGTATAATACAACTGAGATCAATGGTTCAGACGTGTTGACTTCTCCGTTGTAGACTGTCAACACATTCGACGTGGAGCGACTTGGCCGTAAAACTACTGTGTTCCCCAGCGTGGTCATCCAACCGTAGGCTGCTTCTCCACTACTACAATGCTTCTGTTTTATCTTGTGGAGTACCGTCAACATGTGGTGGTTGCCTTCCCCTTCAAGATCAGCTTTAATTTGGGCATTCTCCACTGATTCCACACTCTCGTGCACGTACGAAAGGGAATAATGTCGTCATGTTGCAGACCTGCGATCTTGCTAGCTTCAGTTCAAGATCTACCGGAAGAGAGAGAGGTGCGTCGCACATAAACACCTTTGCAAAAAGGAAGGGTGCTAAAAATACCGAAGCGTTCAAGCATCCTGTTCTGTCAACCATTGGATAGTCCAGGTCCAGTCCCTTCTGAACTCTGATCTCAGCATGGACGCTCAAATTTCTTGGCATATATTCCTCTTGAGAAGAGAACACATAGAGGGGGACCATGCGCCATGACATCCATGCCAACCGCTCAAGTTTCTGATGGAAAACCAAATAAAATCTTTGGCCTTAATATTTTTAACTATAACTATCAGTATCATGTTCTAGGAATAATACTCAAAGTTGGGAAAGGTATGTCAAAGTCATGCGTGCTCAAGGACACGTTTGAAACGTAGGAACTTAAAATGTAGAAATAGGAAAAACATAGGATCGACATGTCATATGAAATCCTACAGAAAATGTAAACGCTGGAATCTGTATCAGTAATTGTTTGGTTGCATCACAGAAAACTTGAAAAGTTTGTTTGGATGTCATAAAAACACATGAATCATAGACACAAGGAGATGGAAACATGAGGTCCATTAGTTTTCCTCCAAAATTCCTATAGAATAGCCCACTGCATAGGAATTTCAAAGGAATTTCTGATGGAAAACCACATAAAATCTTCAGCATTATATCTCGAACTATCAATATCATGTTCTAGGAATAGTATTCAAAGTTGGGAAAGATATGTACACAAGTTGTGCTTAAACCTGTTATGATTTTTCTGCAGTGTACAAGGCAGTTTGACAGAAACGACTGATGAACTTGTTGTGGAATTCTTGTGATAAGATTACAACCTAGCCTATATGCTTCTTGATGGTAGGAAAGTAGCTCCCCTGTAAATGTGCAAAGGACACGTCTGTACATTCAGTGAAAAAAATCAGATGTCCTTTCATGAGAAAAGGTAACAATCTGTACATTCCGATTGATTTCCACAAGGTAGGCTACCTTTTTTACAAAGTTTCACCCACAAATATCAGTTCAAGTACCTACACCTAATTTGGTGGAGACTTGCTCTCAAGGGATGCAGACATGTCCTCAAGTTTTTGGCTTCTCTAGCTTTCCTTTGCTCTCTAAGGTTTGGTCACATTCAAGCTTCTTTTGCCTCAACTCTGGTTGATGGAGATGTGACAGATGATGCAATAACGCGTTGGTGAAACAGACCCCGTCTGCGATAAGCAAGGATCAGGGTCTTTAGGATGTGGATGACGGTGCACAGAAATGCATGTATCAGTTGATGCTGTCATGCCCATTTGGCAAGCAGGGACATCAGCCCTGCGCCCATGAAAAGGGCGAGGTAGGTTGCCAGCTGAAGCTTTGTATTCCTCTGCAGCTTGGGGTTGTTGAAATCTGAAGCTAGGAGATCAACCAGGGCCATGTAGATCAAAATTCCTGCTGCCGCCGAGTTGAAGACCCCCTCGACGACTAGCGCGACCGAGCTATGCTTGCTATAGCTGGCTGTGATGGCGATGCCCAGTGCGATGCCTATGGGAGCGGTGAAGGAGAAGAAGGTTGCCATGAGCACCGTTGCTTTCGCCCTGAATTTCGCCTGGAGAAAGAAAGTGAGGAAGACCAAAGTGTGTCAAACTTCTGTTCTTCTTTCTCTTGCAAAAAAGAAAAATCTATTGTCCTTTTTCTTTTAACATACAAACTGTTATGGACACGTAGACAAAGCTTGAAACTCCTATATGTCCAACTCACTAAAGGTGATGCTATCCTCGTGCTTCCAAATTTCCTCCCTAATTGCCTGAACCAATAATTGGAGGTCCCTACTACAGTACTATATGCTGCTTCTGATGTACAATGTAGATAGACGCTAGTGAGTGACAAATCATTTCATCCCAACTACAAATATCTCCATTTGTGTGTCTTATTCGCTCGTTTGAGAGAACAATTTTGCTACTTGGACGTCCCATTCAAGATGGGCATGAACCTTATGTGTCTGTTAACTAAATTAGCATCAAGATACTATTTTTTTTCACTTTTCAGCGTGAGAAAAGCCACCAGCAGGTTGTTCATTATGGCTGAAAAATAAATCTTGTTATACTAAAGGTGATGTTATCCTTGTTATACCTGAACAATGCAACCTCCAAGGCCAATGCCCTCGAAGAACTGATGGAAGCTGAGTGCTCCAACGAGAGGCCTGATGGTCGTCGGCCTCATCGATGCGCCCAACGACACCCCAATGATCACCGAGTGCACCAAGATTCCCAGCTCCAAGACCTGCACAACATAGAGGCCTTATTAGCCTGTTACTATCTATAGGCGGTGCCAGGCTTGGTAGTACATTCAGTCACTACAAAATGCCAAGTTGGTTGCAGAATCTGTAAATGGTGTAAATTCCCCAAATTTGTAGGCTATGGAGGGAAGCTTCATCTTCAAATGCAGAGTGGCCGACACATCACATCGGAGCAAGGCATTGATCCTGTTGTCCTCATTTGGATTCTCTAATTTTAGACTGTGACGACACGGAATGCCTACGAGTACTGTGAGAGATATTTAATTAATTAACCAATTTTTCAACTGATGTGGAACCCAGGCGGCTAGCACTTTGATTTGTCTTTGCGATATCCAGTCTCGATCAAAGTTCGAATGTCTGAATTATTGGGATGTGCTGTTCTAGCGGAAAATTTCAGAACTTTTTGTACTGCATGCAAGAAGCGAATCTTAGATTACTATAAGTTGGAAAGGGGGCTCACCTGAGAGACTACTCTGTGACGGATTGTTTCGGCGGCCGAGGCATCTTCCGGCGAGCCGGCGGCTGCCGGGCCCCCGTGGCCGTGCGCGTGGCCGTGCGTGGCGTGCGTGTGCACGTGAAGGTGCCCCGCGTGGTCGGCGCCGCCCCGCTCCTCGTCCCCGACGGCGCGCAGGGCGGAGGCGTCGTCATCCACGGGCCGCGGCTTCTTGAAGTGCGAGCGGGTGTAGTACCCGGCGGCGAGAGAGTCGACCATCATGGTGGCCATGGCGGCGGCCATGGCCACGAGGCCGGCGTACGGGAACCCGGCCGTGGCGCCGCCGCTGCAGGGCGAGGCGAGCGCGTCGAAGGCGGCCGGCAGGATGTGCACCATGCCGGTGGCGAGGATGACCCCAGCGGCGAAGGCCTTGACGGCGAAGAAGACGTCGCCGTCGGGGCTCAGCGCGGCGGAGGCGCGGCCCAGCACGGGCACCAGCACCCCCGCGGCCCCGGCCGCCAGGATGGACGCGATGGCGACGAACTTGAGCCGCAGCGCCCCGCGCGCGTCCTCCTCCGCGGCGGCGGCCTCTTCGGCATTATCCGCCCCGCAGTCGCACCCCGCCGCGGCCGCCGCCGGCGCGACGAGAAGCAGCACGAGCCAGAGAAATACGAGAGCTCGCGAGGCGTCCATGGCGTGTGCAAGCGGGCGTTCGTATGGGAGGGGGAACAGGGAGGCGGCGCCGAGCGCGCTGGGTTTTTTTATAGGACCGGGGAGTGTGTCATGGTGTGCTCATTCTCCCAGAGCCTGCTTCTGCGCCGCTTTACCCTGCGGCTGCGGGGGACTGGCTCCCGTTCCCTGGTCGATCTCGGCCGTCGGGTCGGTCCAAGCTGGAGTGGACTGCGTCGTGGCCGACGACTTGTATGAAAAGTGTCAACACAATTGTCCGACACAACATTGGCTTGCCCTCAAGTTTTTTGCCCTCAAGTGCTAACTAAGAAACGAAAATGTAGCAAGGCTTTTTCTTTTTGGAAAATGATTGTAATCTCTCGGACTCGAGTCGGCACTCGCGACACGCGTTCCTGCAGGAGCCACCCACCTACTGCCTTATCTCTTCCGCACGAGTAGAAACCAAGTTCTTCATCTTCATCCCCGCAACCGTTGCCTCCCTGCCTTCCTCCTCCACTCCATCCACCTAATAGCACGAAAACGCGCCAGCGGTGGTGAGGAAGACCGACGCGCTCGAGTGTGCGGCATGCCTCTCGGAGGTCGGCGGCAACAGCCCGGCCTCGCAGCACCCCAGCCGCCTTCGACGGTGCGCTAAGATCTCCCTCCTGCAACTCGGGGGCCTCGAGGGAAAGGGCGAGGCGGGCACAGTCACTGCCACCACGACTTCTCTACTCCATGGTTGTTGCTGCAGGGGCACTTTGCTACAACAGGCGGCGGGCCTTGCTACTGTCGGTGCGCGGCGCTGCTGCAAGCGGCTAGAGATCTTGCTGCACAGGGTGCAAGGCCTTGCTACCGGCGGTGGGAGGAATTGTTGCGAGCGGCCAGAGGCGTTGCTACATGGGGCGCCGAGCCTTGCTACTCTAGGTGGAAGGCGTTGCTACAAGGGGGAAGGCCGGCCTTGCTAATCGCTGGTGGGTGGTGTTGCTACAAGGGGCGGGAGGTCTGGCTACATCAGGCGCCGGTTTTTTCTACTTGTGGTAGGTGCCTTGGTTGCGAGTGGTGGGGTCTTCTCCGGCGACAACTCCTTTCTCTACGAGCGGCACGATTCTCTGCTACCAGCGGTAGGAGGAACTGCTACAAGGGGGTGACCGGCGTTGCTACCGCCGTGATGGTGCCTTCTCTGGCGACGACTCCTCTGGCGATGGCGGCACTGCTATAATGGGCGGCCAACTTTGCTACATCGGGCAGCCGACTCCGCTATAAAAGGCGAGCGGCCTTGCTACCGCTGCGACGGCACCTTTAGCCTTCGTCGGCGACTTCTCCAACGACAGTTGGGAGTTGGGAGAGTGAGAGGGGACAGGAGAGATGGTCTGGTTTTTCATTCCATGGGGGAGAGAGAGAGAGGAGGCGCACACGGGGGTCACACCTCATTGACTCTATACATGGACACGTGTCAGGCTATCGACCAGGACGATGGGAACGTTTTCATCGTCCGGGGGATGCCTAGTACGCGCCTTTTTTTGGTGTCACGATGGCGACGTTGTCTCAATCTTTGACTCCAATTAGGGTTGCAAAATGCAAAACTAGTCTAGTTTGAACTGAATTTTACTTTCACGGACTTATAGTTATCGCTTGCAACCTTAACTCTCATCCTTCCCCTCTCCCTATTGGGTTTGGTGTTGCAGAGTATGTTGAAGTATGATCCAAATTTATTAAGTAGACTAATTTCTGAAGAACTAGGTTTTCACTGTTATATATACCTCTTATAAACCGCTGACTAGGATAAGTCGCATATGAAGTAATCCCCCGGCAATTGTAAACACTCCCTGTTATAGTGAAGTTTTCTTGGCTGGCATCCGTAGTTTTCACTCTCTGGAGAGATTTTTCCACTCTCTGGAGAGATTTTTCCACGTTAAAATCACTACATGTTCTTGTTTTCATTTTTTATTATTTTCTTGCCACGTTTATAATAGAGTAGTTTGTGAGTTTTTGTCCTTGTAAGTCGTCATGGACGACGGGTTGTTGTTATCCCCTGGTGTCACTCTATGGGATGACAACATCATCCTCAACAATCTCTTATGTCGAGCCTTTGCAAGTAACATCGTCCTCAACAATGCTCTTGTAATCTAACACAAACCAGGTTTAATTTGAAAAAACTAAAAACTGCATTACAGAGATAAAATGTGTTAATGCTCATGAATTACATATTATGTCGCCGAGTTAAAAGATATGTAAATATCAACAAGCTCATGTTTCCGAAATTTCACAGCTCGACAATGTATTTTTTGTCATAAACCATGGCCCATGGAGCAAGGATTATCAAATTATTTTGGTTGAACTAGTTCCACATTTTTCTGCTTGATTGGGCATGGTGTTAGTGAAGAGGCAACCGTGAATTGTTCGTGACGGACGAGGTTTCTGCTTCGGTGCTCCACCCCTGAACTCGTTTTGACCGTGGAGATTAAAACATACCCCTTCATAATTGAGGCTATGATGGTCTTCATTTAATTTGGAAGCAAAATGGTAGCCATTAACACTGCGTATGGCATGTAGATCACATCTGGATATGTATGTATCTGTTTGTTTTGTCTGATTGTATCGTATATTTGACCAACGACAGCTTCTAACTCTGATTCTTTGAAGAGATTAGGCCATGAATGGAGCTTGCCGCTGGCTTGTCAACCACCGCCAGCGTCAAACATCCTTCGATGATATCCTCATAACATAGGCGAAGTGCAACGTACGGCTGGAGTCAAGGAGATGTATAGCGCTGCACACTTGGTCAGTCACGAGTGTGGCAGGCTGGCGTGATCGGCGTTGAAGGTTAGTTGAAACTGGCAATGGTCGCGACACAATTCTACCGTGCTCGATCTGCAACTCCCGTACCGAGTAACACGTAGGGAATATGAGCTGTTTAAAATCTAGGATTTAATGGATCTAGTATCCTTGTACAGCATAGGCAACTATCCAAATTGACATAGGACTACTGTTTAGTCGGCAAAATATAATAGTAGACGGGGATGAAATTAGCCTTTTCAAGTTTTCATGGGGGCGTACTTTTCATGGTTGCCCTCCGTTAGAAAACCAGTCAAATTGGCAAAGCAACCGTGTGTTAGGTCATGTCCCAAAAGTTGTGATTATGCGATAAAATTTGTGGAAAATAAAGGCTTTGTATGACATCCCAGATGTTTATACTCCTATTTTAAAACAAACACAATGTAAGGCATGCATGCATCAACTTGCAACAACGTAAAACACACATGTCCTGATTGCTAGCTGGCGAAAGCAGACAGAGACTGGAAACTAGCCATGAAAGATGAAAGACGAGGACAACAAAATTTACCGGACCGGGCGAAGACGACGTAACCACAGAAACAAAACCACATCACAGACTCGTTAACAACAATTGGACACATACATCCAAATATACTACTCTCTCCGATCCATATTACATATATCTAGTACTAGAAAAGACCGGGTCGGAAGACCAAAAGAGGTCCAACGGTACGGACACATAAGAAGATGACCCAACATACGTCAGCTACTAGCTAGGGTCGGCTAGGCAACGTATTTAAGCACAAGTCGTGACGCCATTTTCCTTTCCCTTTTTAGATGTGCAGGGTGTTGACACCATGTTGTCATCCGAGGCCGAGCCGAGCGATTCTAGACGCCGGCCACCGCTTTGCCTTTCCTTTCCTTTCCTGGCGACATCCTCCGGTTCACTCCCGACTCCCGAGCGCACGCCACTCTACTCGCTGGTGCGTATGTATGTGGGGTTCTTCCGGAGTTTTTTTTAAGGGAGTGCTAGACTGCTAGGCGTCTCTCCCGGCGATAACTTTTCATCCCGGGTTCCAACCGTTGGATCGAATTCTTATCTTGTAGCAAAAAAGTTGTTTAATATAGCAGACCTGATCTCATCTGAGACTCGTCGGAGACTTTCGTCCGGAGATTTCGCTGGAGACCTTATAGAAAAACTTTGTGCTAATGTAGCAAAACAATAAAACGGTTGTAGCAAATAAAATATCTTATTGTAGCGAACCCGACCTCCCTCGTAGTAAAAATTATGAGCTATTGTAGCAAAACAAGAAAACAATTGTAACAAAAGAAAATCAACAATGTAGAAAAAACCCGACTTCGCCGGAGACATTGCCGGAGGTCTCACCCGAGTCTCTCGGTGGAGATCTCGTAGCAAAAACTTTGTAACATTGAAGCAAAACACAACAATGATTGTAGCAAAAACTTTCTTGGGTTATAGCAACAATTGTTCATATTATGGTAAAATTACAGAAAACATTGAGCAAAACGGTTTCTTCTCTATCGCAAATTTATAGAGTCATTGTAGAAAAATATCCCAAATGAATCCATTGGGAGAACCCACCGTCCTAGGCTAGCCGCATCATCGTCCATGGGCGGCGCCATCAGAGGGGGAAGAGACGGCGGGTGCGTCGATAACAACGATCATGGCAACCACGTGCCCATAGGGGAGACAGCTCTCGCCGTGGATGACGGTGACCATGGAAACCGCAGGGGATGCAGGAGGGAAGCGTTGTCATGGACTGTGGCGGGAATGAGGGCGCGATCACGGCTGCATGCTGAGGACCCGAGACATGGGGCGGAGGCCGGCGGAGCACCCATAGTTAGCTTGCCTAGGGCGGCGACGACACTTGCCTGGGAAAAGCCTTCGTGTGTGTTTGCTAGGAAAAAGATATGGCAAATAAAGGCGCGTGGGACCCAGTGGTGTGTGCGAGCGCCAGGACCCGAACAATGGATGTCCCGGAATCCCCCGGAGGATGTCTATCATTTCCCTTTTTCTCTTTTAGAAAACAGGCTAAACATTGCTTTATAGATAAAACCCCAATGGACCCACAGAGATACAAGAGTTCAAAGTTCATCAACTGGACCCACCGAAACAAACTAGATACACAGAACAACACACGATGGAGGCACACTATTTACAACGATATCTAGGCCTAGAAAACAGGGGCAGAGCTATCAACGGGAACAAAGGTTGCATGACGTTAGAATCCACTACTCCGTTGTCTAGCGAAGCTCCAGATTCGTGGCCTCGATTGCATCATCGAGGGAAGAGCAGGCGCCCCTCTCCACTCACCGAGCCAATGGCCTCCACGGTTGCAAGAAAACAATGACTTTATGCAACCCATCAGTAGGAAGAATCTGGTGCATCCCAACCCTCTTCACCTAGTTGTGGCCCGACATGTGGGACCCACGACGGTTGTTAACGGCCGTCAGGTCGGTCCATCCCGACATTGCCACGTCATCACCTGGAGTGGGGTTGCCATGTCAGAACCAGTCTCAATTCGCCCCAAATTGAGTTTTAGCGCATTCCGCAAAAAACTGGTAAAATCTAGTGGTTTTTTGTTCCACAAACACGAAGTGGTGTTTTTTAGTAAATTTTGTATCCAAAGTAGTGATTTTATGCTATTAACTCATCCTTATGTCATTAGGTATAATTTTCCTAGTGACGATAATTTGGAGAGAACCTTGAGCAGATCAGACATTACAATGTTGAATTTGCTAGCACTCGTTGAAGGGCATGGTTATGGAATTAGAGATACATGTACTATGTTAAAGAAAAGGGCAAAGGGAAGAAAGGAATGGAGATTATTGATAGCATGTAAAATATTGAGAAGATGCTTGAATTATTTGACACTATGAAGGTCATGAATATTACTGCCATCAAGCACAAGTCAGTATGGCGAGTTGGACTTAACATAGAACAAGGTCAAGCCAATGCTAGAATTGATGCGCCAATTTTTCTTTTAGTTGACACACATGGGTCACCTATATTTCCGAGGAAGAAAGACACGTAGATCTAGTTCCAGTTCCAGTGAAAATTGACTACACTAATGTGCTCTTCATTGGCACACAATAGAGCTGCGTCATGAAGAAGGAGGGAAAAGAAGTGATTGCAGTAGATGATGATGAAGCAGAGACGCAAGATGTCAATGGTAGTGATGATGAGGATTTTTATTATGATATTGGTGAGTGATGGTCTGCAAGTGCACAGGTTCGTCAGAGAATGTTTTCGCGGAAGTATTAATTCCAGTTTTTATATCGATCCCAACAAAAATCCTAGGAAAATGTTTTTATGCAGTGTTTCTGTCGCATCCAAGGTGTCATAGGTCTTGAGTGAATTGACTGCAAAAGTTTACGGTGGAAGTGGTGAGTAAAAGATAGAGGAATTTTCTTAGGAAATAAGTAAATTGCATAAAAGTAAAGATGCGAAAGGTGTGTAAAGATCCTGTAGCTGAGAAGTTAGGCGCGAAGAGAATCAGTTCATGGCGATAAGTGAAAGTGCCAAATGGAATAAGCGAAATAAGTGATAGTGATATTTCTTATTTATAAGTGAGTAGGAAAGCAACCAATATACCGACTAGGAGTCTTCATGGCCAATTCTTCCCAATCCCGATGATCCATCTGCCTGTTACCACGACCATGGTCAACGCATTAATTAAGGTCTTGCGACCGGATCAAGGCTTTAATCTTGATGGTTCCTTTTTGTCCTTGAGTAGTGCTAGCTCTTCTTTGATATCGCTTGTGTCAATCGGGGGTCGCCGAATTACTAGCATACAAGTTCATACCTATGATACAAGTTCATACCTATGGATCTTTGGATCATGTTACCTGGGCCCTTAAATTAGATAACACACATTAGGAAAACATAGATATTCATTCTCACTGTTTAAATAAACATTACAACGATCACAAATGGATGGAATTAAAGGAGGCACATCACATCTCACCAATCCCCTACATCTCCCACGCCTATGGGGCTTTACTCAGACATGAGAGGAAGATAAATCAATGGCATAATTGTATTAAAAGTAGAAATCATCTCAAAGTTATAGTAGCAAATCACAATAGCGATTAAAGATCCAATGAAGTACAAACTGTAGGTAGATCAAAGTATCAAACCCTAATTTTACAAGTGCCAATCTCTCTCTCTCTAAGTAATGATGGAATGATGGTGGAGTATGTGGTTTAGAGGTTGAATATCATTGGGGAACGAGGCGAAGTTCTTGTCCTCTTTTAGATCTGATCTACCCCTCTAGATGGCTCGTGGCGGCTGTAACTTCTGTTCTGTGGTTCTTCTCGTCTCTCTCCTTTTTCTAAAGTTGCTTGTATTGATGTAAGGAAGGCGCCGGTGGGTAGTACAGGCGGGTGGTACGGGCGCACCCCGACCATACCAATGGTCGTTATGCATACTGAACACCTCCAATGAAAGTGGCTCCAATTGGGGATTTGCTCATTCTGGTGTAATTAGCCCATAAATACTATTATATCTTCAATAAATGTTCATTTCCTGAAAACCATCACAAGAAACCAAGGATTCGCTAACTGCGACATTAACATTAGTGGAAAGGGGAAATCTTCAGTGAAATCCGGCAATAAACAAGAGGAAAACCAATGGTAAAAAGTGATAAAATTTGGAGCTATCAACATCCCCAAGCTTAGCGGTTACTCACCCTCGAGTGACAAAGCTATAATGAATAATAGCGAAGAATTGAATCAAGATGAAAACTTACAAGTTTGAGGTTGTATCATATTCCATCGTCTCAAATCCTGCAACCTTGAACACGAGCATAATATATCTGAATAATTGCACTTAAGCTTGATTCCTAGACGCAAGTAATTCGCTAGCTAATAGTTCTTATAACTCAAATGAGATTGTTAAAAATTTGGCGAGGCTTTGCAAATCAATTTCTTTCAGCACCTCTCTTGTTATGAGATTGAAAATGTTTTTAAGCGAGATTGCTTGAGTCAAAATTAAGGATGCACATGTAGATGTCAAAAGAAGGATAAAATTAGAGCTTTTTCATTAATCACCCACTTTGATAATCGCGGCTATCAAATACCTCTTCTTTTTCTTGCTTATCAAGAACTCTAATTGCACATTTTAGGTAGTGAGGTGGTGCCAACAATTAAAAGTATCGAAGTGACTTAGCTCATATTTTGATAATGGATCTTTTCTTTTTCCTTCTCAAGGATCAACAAATATTTGTTTTGTAAACTCCTACACAACCTATTGGGAATACCAATAATTTTGCCCATATAGCGACACGTATGCCACTCATGCCATCAACTCATAGCTGAAATCCGAGGTTATACCATAGATCATTCAGAAGGTAGTGGAGTTGTCAGCATCCTAAAGGTGTGTATTTGAAACAAAGTACTTTCCTTTTCTTTTTATCTCTTTCCTTTTTTTACAGCAGGTCAATACAAGTTTTGGCATCTCCCTCTCCCACTCTAAAAAGTTCATTCTATCAAGCAATTCTTTTTCAGAAGGTATCATCAAGTCAACAATCAATATGTGGGGTTGAGCACTACTAAGATTAAGCCCTTAAGATAAAAACATGACACCAAAGTTGTCGATGGATACTTTCTCTTGTTCTAAAAAGTTTGGAATTGAATCCCAAGAGTGGTTTTTCAAACTGATATTAATTGTCGAAAGTCTTAACCAAAGAGGTGACAAAAACTTTTGAGCTCAAATTCTAAAAGATAACGAACTAAGCGTGGAGTCGAACTCAAGTGCAACCAAACATACATAAAATGTTCATGAATAAGCTTACAGGAAGAAGGAAAATAGGAATGTGGTACCTCCTCTTGCTTGTTCGTCTTCTACTTGAGCCAACTCTTTGCGTTCTTCTCCATAGCTCTATCACTAGAATTGAACAACCTGCAGACAGAATCAAAAAGAGCCGAGAGAAATTTGCACAATTAAAGCTAGAGACTAGTCTAATATTTTTGGGTTTTGTTTTATCAAATGCAAAACTGAAAGTAAACATGCATTGAATCAAAACAAACAAATAAAAAGAAGAAAGAAAAATATGAATGCAAATAGGTGGAAGGAGTTTAACCTCCCCAAGCTTAGGCTTTTGCCTAACTGGAATCAGTTGTTGCTACCGTCAGGTGGGGGATGCTGATATGGGAAGTTTGGGTAGCGGTTTGAAAAGTCGGTCATGAAATATGTGAAGTCTTGAGTGACGTTGACTATGTTGGTGTTCGCATCATACAACATGTTTTCTATGTTGTCAATGCGATGCACCACCTGGTCAAAATCACTCATCGGGACATAGTCGAATCCCGGCTATGGTGGAGGCATACCTTGTTGTTGGTTTTGGTGGAAAGGTTGTTGGTGATGGTGTTGCTGGCCATAGTCGTCCCATCCTGCACCATGCCAACCTTCTTCTCCTTGATCTTACTGCTGTCGGCCAGTTGCTGTGTTTTTCTAGTTGGGATGGCCACCTGGTGGCATAGTCCTTCCTGAGAGGATCAGTGCCTGCTGGAACTCCTTCTTAGTGAGGACCCAACTCTGTTTACCTGGCAAACCAAAAGCTTGGACAAAAGGAAGCAAGATTTGGTGGAGATCACCGTTAGGTTCAAAATAAAACTGGTAAGCACGGAGGGCACGCTCTAGTCTATAGATCCCCATGAAAGTGGTGCTAGCCATATGAATGTCATCCAGAGTCTTACTGCCAGCCACAACTCTGTAGGGGTTCCGTGTATGAAAACAATAAATTTTACCCTATGCCCCTGAACCCCTGAAGCTGCTAGGACCTATCTATTAATAATACAGTAACATGAGGGGCTTTTTGTGAACTTACCCTTGAAGACCGAAAAGCGTTGTCAACGCTCAGGAGAGCATGGTTGATGTAGATGAGCCGAAGCCGACCTCAAGGTCGTGATGAAGTCCTTGCGCTCCAACGGCTCCAACGACTTGAGTGCCTCAAGTGCGACACCTCGCGGGGATTTACACACATCCGGTGCCTGACGATGACTCCTGCTTCCATGATCCAGCAGCAGTTGCGGAAGTAGAGCTCCCGGATCCGAATCCCGCAGCGCGACGGCGCTCCGCGGTGAAGATGTCTCTCGTTTGCGCAGTCCAGACTTGGGACCACGGTCACGTGAGAGAGAGAGGGGGAGAGAAAAAATATCAATTAGAGGTCCTCCCAAAAGTGAGAAGACCTTTATTGATTATTGGTGTATTTTATTTGGCCAAATACCCCCACTATATATAGGGGGAGGGGAGGTACTACCTCCCTCAAAGTCCCGGGGTGGGACTAAAGGAGAGGAGAGGGGAGGGGTGGCACCGCCGGCCACTCCCATGGGCCCCACGGGAGGGGGGGGCTAGCCCACTAGGGCGCCGGCCACCCCCCTTGGCCCCTTCTCCCTCTCTCCTTTCCCTAATGGGCCCTCTCCCCTCCGGGAATTGGCCCATTAAGCCTTTGACCATTTAAATTGATTTTTCTCTTTATTAAATAATTATGAATAAATGATTAAATCAATATTTTACATTCATTCATATATTATTCAACCTCCGTGGCTATGGAACACTTCCACCTCCACTCCGGACATCCTACGGACTTACCGAAACCCTTCCGATTTTCCCTCTACTATTCTTCGGTGATTCTACCGATCCTATAAACACTCTCTAAGCATCATCAAGCCCTTAAGCATGATACCCCACGGTTCAGGAACACTCTAGACATGGTCGGGACACTCCCGCACCAATGATCGACAGAGGGACCTGGATGGCCATGTGACCCCTGTGCGTTCCATGAAGATCTTTCGTCGTTTGAACCGGGACAGTCGTGTCTTATTCCCTTTGTATCTCGATACTTGCATTGCCCGAGATATGATCAATGATATCACCATGTCATGTTCAATCTTGTTACTGAACAATGCTACTTGACTCGTTCCGACAAGTGATATCCCCGTGATCAAATCACACGCTGCGCAGCTATTGGATATAACCTCTCCGAGTGGGCCCTTGAGTATCTTCCCGTCACATGGACGGACAAATCCTGCTCTTGACATATATTGCATCAACGGTTTCCTCCGAGTACCTGAACACACCTTTATAACCATTGTATTACCAAGTGGCGCTTGATGCTATCAAAGCACTCTTGGGAGATAGTGATTGATATAGCCTCACGGTCTAAGGAATAGTCTACGAGGATCCATTTCTAATCATCATAACTTGAACTTCGTGACATGATCGGGTCATGATGTTTAGGTTGGGTATTGGTTCATCATCTCATTCTCAGAATGAGTTGACTCCATTTCCAACTAGCATAAATGCCACATGATCAGGAAACATGATCATCTGTTGACCAATGGACCAGTGACTAGAGTTTCACTGGGAACCCCTGGTTGTTTGTATATCACATGTGTATTGATGTTTCCACTCAATACAGTTATAGCATGATATAAAACTTAATCATAAACTATATGAAATATGATAATAGTCCTGACTACTATTTGTCTCTAGGGCATATTTCCAACAGTCTCCCACTTGCACTAGAGTACAAATACACTAGCTGCATTTGTTCTCAATCATTGGTACCATATATCTGGTACCCTGAACATGCTTGCTCATGGAAGAGGTTGAGTCTTGGGTCTGTACTTTACAGTCCCAAATCCTTTACAACTTACTAATGTCACCTTGATTGACATTAATACTTTATCATCACATGATAACATCTGTGTGTATGCATCATCACTATGGCAGCATAACGAGGCCTGATTCCAGGAGCCTACAATGACTTTAGATCAACCCTCGAGGGCTTTCTCATGGGAACTGTGCCCTAGGACACATCATTCTACGTTAAAAGCGAACTAGCCCCGCCATAACATTATACAACACTTTAGATGGTACCCTTATCTATTGTTATAAATGCATTCATCGAAACAATAGTGCACTCTATGTAACTTTCGATGTTTTTGTTCACCTCGCTTTCTACTTGACATCAATCGGTATCTTACGGGAGTTTCCAACATATTCCCTTATAACATAACTCTTTATATTTTAAGATATGTCATCCTTTATGGATTTGGAAAACATGTCTACATTTCTCTATTAGATACTGCGGACAAACTCAGCTCAATTTGTTCTGTGATTAAAACTCAATCACTTTCAAATGGTCCTTATTTGGATCACATATTATGCTAAGTTATCATCATGGTTTACTAAGATAGAACCTATGTCTCAACATAGTGGATGATGATCATCCTTTTTCTTTCTTTCAACCATTGATGTTGAACTTAATACTATTCCTATTTTGAGTTATCAAGGACTAGTTCCTTAATTAACTTTTATTCTGAAACCCTTTTCAGAATCCCTTAAGGAATATTACATAATATCATAAGACACCTATTATCAACTTCTACGCCTCATAAATCATTATTTATAAGTACTGGCGATTTTATTCTTAACACACTTAAGAATCACTCCTATAAGCTCCCACTCAAAATATGTCAATCACATATTGTTTTAGGAAGACTTTCATAGCTCCCACTCAATTTCATGCAAATTGCATATCCACTCACTATTTTGAATAACTTCAAAATTATTTGATCAAATATCAAACTTGGAGTCTTACTATGAGATACTAGTACTATTACTAGTTTTAAATCCTCTAGACATTCAGCACACTTGAATCAAATTCATTTGAATTTGTCCAGTACTTGACAAATTGTGCTTTTGTCATTCACCCCCTTTTCCACTATGGCTTTGCAGTCATTTGTGAAAATTCCAAGTAACCCCTTTTACTTGTGAGATTCAGCAACGAATTGCTTTCTAATCTCAAGTGAATTTTGCTATTAGGATTTCTCATAATTTTAGTTTACCATTATTTCCTTAGTAGTTCGTAGGTATGTCATATTCCAAGGATTATGACAAATGATTCATAAATGTCTCCATACTAGATATGGATTACACTTTGAATCCTACTTCATGTAGTGAAAACACCAGTGGGGAAAACACAATGATCAATATCATTGATTCTTTCCTTTTGTGAAGAGAATCGTTCAAGAACATTGTCCATTGCGCTTCTCAACAGTCTGATGCAGGGTTTTGAATCCTCATCGTGTTTTTTAGTATCTTCCATTTGCTCCATAATTGAGAAATATCACTAAAAGTGAACTTTCTCAAGAATCCACCAAAATCCAAGCAATACAAGTTTTGCTTCTCTTTTGGTTTCAGCTATGGATTTCATATTCAAAGTTTCCAATGAATACTCTACAAGGACTTATTCGCTAGTGTTTTGGTTATATCGAATAACCCCAAAAACTTTCACGAATTCAAATGGTTCACTATATATTCTAATTGAGTGCTAACTATTTCTTAACTAATGGTCTCTACATCTACACTACAACGATTTATTTGGTGCCATCTATCAACCCACTTTGATATCTAATATCACATTGTGATGTTTTGCATTTTGACGTTTCAAAACGCTTTGCATTTCACAATTATGCCATTTTATAAAGTCGAATTTCTTTACTATTGATCAAATCATAGTAATTAGATTCTCTTTTATATTTATACCCTTTGTTGATGAAACACTTTGATCAGATCAAATATTTTCATATTCATGTTTCCTTTGGTAAACTTCTTTACACTTTTAAACAATCATAATGATAGTTACCATTTCGTTAAATCATAATACATCGAATATGTATTTACTTTTAACAATTCATCAAACACTTTGTATTCAAGTAATACACGGTGTTCAAGTTATTTTGCTGAACTTAGGCATGATTTATATGTGATAAGAAATCGAATGACTTTCACATATTATCATTATAACTTTGAATTTAAACAATGGTTTCATTCATTAATGAAATATCATTAAGTTGGGTATTTTAAAGGTATTTCAATATTTTACAAATGTTCATGCATTATCAATTAGTTTCAAACAACAAGGATAATTCACACATAATCAAACAAGATATGAGCACGAATAGAAATCATTCATAAAAGTAGAACAACTGTTTGTTACAAACTCATATGAATAACCATCTCACAAAGTGTGAGACATACTAAAGAAGTTCACAATCTTTTGATTACAATAATCATCCTAAACACAAACTAAATGATAAATGTCGAGGGAGAGTGTTGTCGGCCATCATCATTATTCTCGCCATCAACACGCAATGTCACCTCCTCTCCAGCAAGCACCTCTCATGTAGAATGACCTGTTTTCAGCAAAACAGAACAAGTATCAAATATACTTAACACTGCAAATGTGTTTGCAAGATTATAACATTTATAAAATTGTATATCAAATATATACCTTTATCATTGATGACCCCAGCGACATCGGGTTCAACCACCACACCTTTGAAATGTGATATGAACTCATGGAAATCTAGTGTTTTCGTGTTGCCTCTCATAATGCAAATCCTGACTTGTGCTTGGAAGCTTGGTGGTAGCGACCGCAGCACAACTCCCATTACAAAAGAGCTTGTGAACCAGTTGTCCAGGTAGTATGCCAGACTCATGTATGCATCGTACATGCTCAATAAGTGTTCGTCCAGTGAGGAGCCCTCCTCCATCTTTATGGAGAGGAAGTCCCCCATCAACTCATACTCCCACATGCGCACTTGTTCCACGAAATGCAATCTCAGATGTGCCATGACCATTCGGGGATTAAGGTACCCACCATTGGCCACAGCCCATCCTCCATCCCGAGGCGCATCTTCACTAATATGAATGTGGCCATCACACAACGACGACAGCGGAGATCCCGCTGCTCCTGGGTCTCATGAGAATAGGGTGGCTCCAAGTACATCTCGTACATCATGTAGTCAGCCACTTTGTTCTCACCAAGTAGATCGAAAAGGCGCATGACTCATGTAGAGAAGTTGGATCCATCTAACTTGAGCTTTTCTCCTTTTAACCAATCATCAATAGGGAAGGTAATCTCGGGGAGAACCATTTTCTACATTTATAATTGCAAAAGGAATTTAGACTAAGTTTATAATTAAATGAGTTAATAATAACTCCACTCAGAAATACCTATCCCCATAAGGGTTCCTAGTGATAACACGACCCCTATCAGCCACATCTCCCCCGATCGTCACGGCCATCAATGTGGGTTCAAGGGTGGATGCTAAACGTTAGTCACATCATTCATGCGAATCGTGCTCGATCTTTCGACCATCCGTGTTTCGAGGCGATGTCTACACATGCTAGGCTCGCCAACTCAACCTTAGTGTATTCGCTGTGCAACATGGCTTACACCCACTATATGCGAACATAGATATGTCTGAGACCCATGCCTATGAAGGAGATATGCCCTAGAGGCAAATAATAAATAGGTTTTTATTGTCATATCTCAATTAGTTTATAATAGTTTCATATTGTGCTATAACTATGCCAAGTAGAAACATTGGTATAGGTGTGGAATGAAACAACCAAGTCCCTAGTAGCCTCTATTTATACTAGTTCGTTGGTCACGAAGATGATCTGGGTTTCAAGATCATGGGCATTTATGCTGACTGACAACAGGATCATATCATTGGAGAATGATGTGATTAGACATTCCTCGAAGTATTGCAACACGATCAAGTCATATAGTTCATTGTTGCAACAGCTATACCTAGACTCCTTCTCCTTAGACCGTGAGCTCATATTACTCACTGTTTCCCGAGGCTGCTTAGACTGCATCAAGCGCCACTTGGTAATACAGTGGTTATAAAGGTGTACGTTGGGTATTCCGACGGAACAGTAGATGACATGTGACTGCAAGACCGGGATTTGTTCACCCACATGACGGGTAAAGAT
Organism: Avena sativa; assembly: GCA_916181665.1. Taxonomy (NCBI): domain Eukaryota; kingdom Viridiplantae; phylum Streptophyta; class Magnoliopsida; order Poales; family Poaceae; genus Avena; species Avena sativa. The sequence goes on from OV702292.1 coordinate 222,018,361, forward strand.
ACATATGGCCGGCTTGGTGAGATTACATCCATAAATGTTGCAACATGTGACTCGGTCACGGGGATGTAATATCACGTTAACAAGAAAACAGAACTTGTTGTGAACGAGATTGAAAAGGTATGGGATACCAATGATCGGATCTCGGACAAGTTTTATCGAGAAACAAAAGGAAGAGGATGCTACATTTAGCGGTTCAAAAGACATTGTCATCAGGAATGCATAGGGGTCACATGGACATCCCTGGTCCCTCTATTGATCATTGATACAGATCAGGTCTAGAGCATTCCCGAGCTGTGAGAGGATACACTTAAGGGTACGATGAGAGTGATCATTCGTAAGATGGAATCACAGTAGAGAAAGAGAGAAAGCCGGAATCATTTCACGGAGAGATCCGAAGTTATTCGGAGAAAGAATAAAGGACCGGAATCATTCCAGGAAAGATCCGAAGTCGTTCGGAGGAAATCAAAAGGGAACCGAAAGGTGTTTCGGGTCAAGACAGATTTTGTAATATGTATTTACATATTAATTAATGTAATTTATATTAAATAGAATATTAAAATCTAATTTGAAGGGGTATTCCACTAATGGGCCAAACTTCCTAGGGAAAAAGGGCCCATGAGGGAAACCAAAGGAGGGAAGGGCCAAGGCCCAGGCGCCTCAAGGGGCCCACCCGGCCAGCCTAGGGCTGTGCGTGGGGTGGGGCCCACCCCTGGCCGGCTGGCCCATGAGGCCCATGTGCCTCCCCCCTCTCCCTTGAATAGTCCCACATGGATAACCCAAAGGGGAGGGCACACCCCCTCCCCCTATATAAAGGGGTGCCCATGGGTGGGATTGAACGCCAACAATTTGAGAAGTCCTTTGGTTGACTTTCTCCCTCCCTCTCTCTATACCTTGTGACCATGGCCCCAAGTCTAGGCTGTGCGATCAAGGCACGCCTACAGTATGTCGTTGCGCTGCAGGGATTCCTAGCCGGATATCAACTTCCGCACTCCCGGCGGGATCGGGGAGCCGGAGGTCTCATCGTGCATCGGATGTGTACGAAGACACAAGGCGCAACACTTGGGGCGCTTAAATGTCGTGAGCCGGAGCTGTTGCACGATGAAGATGACGAAGGAGCAAGGGGTGACCTACGAGGAGCTTCGCGACCTTGAGGTCGGCTACGAGTACGACTACATCAACCACATTCCCCGCAGAACGTTAACCGCGTACGGTCTACAAGAGTATGTATTCTCTATGTACTAGCCGTTACTGCATTACTACATAGATAGATCCTAGGCAGTTTTGGGGTTCCATCGTAGGAAATTTTTTGTTTTCTGCTGCGGTTCCCCTTCAGCGGTATCAGAGCCGATCTATGCGTAGGAGTGTTGTATGGCCAGTACGCACAAGTATTGTGCGGGCATTGATCCCTTAGTTGTTACCCTCTAACGTGTACTTGTTTATATCGCGGTATTGTTTGATGAAGCGGCCCGGACCGACCTTACGCGTATTCGTACGCGAGACTGGTTCCACGCTCAACATACGGCTTGTACCGTATAAGTCGCTAGCGGGTGTCTGTCTCTCATTCAATAGTTGATATAGCATTTACAACGGAGGGCCCCGGAAGGGGTGTAGTAGATACAACTGTCGGATCCATGTTGTGGTTGGAAAGTTCGTAGTTTAGAAGCGGTTCTATTGCGAAAGCCCTAACAACCACGTAAAACTTATAATAGATAAAGTAGAGGCGTCTAACTTTATTTTGCAAGGGGTATGTGATTATGATATGGCATTGGTCGTTGCAATGGTAAAGTAGTTTACTTTTCTGTTACTAAGTAGTATAGTAATAGTCATTGTTCCGATGAATGACCTGGTGGAGGCGTCGTGGACTTGGCGTCAAACCGATGGCAAGATGGAGATTAGGGCCGGAGTGCTCGATGGAGATCAAGGCGCAAGAAGGACCATATCATATCACATTATACATATGATGTTGATACCTGTTTTACATCTTATTGTGTGCTAGTATTAAGATACTCAACGGTAGCAAATAAGATAATCCCTATTTAATTCCAATGGTCTGTGTTCCCCTTGTGTGTGCACCACCAAGAAAGTTCTTCGGTATGAGGCGATCCATGGTACATGCATGGGTGTAAGACATATCTATGTTTGCATACAGTGGGTGTAAGTCATGTTGCACAGCGAATACACACAAGTTAGATTTGGTGAGCCTAGCATGGGCAGACATGGCCTCGGAACACAAGAGATCGAAAGATCGAGCATGAGTCACATGGATGATGTGATTGGCATTGTTGAATGTCTACCTTTGATAATGCACGGATGGCCGTGACGATCGGGGGAGGTGCAGAGGATAGGGATCATGCGATCACTAAAATCGTCCAGGGGATGACCATTTTAGTGGATACCAATTATAAATTGATCTCTTATTATAAACTTAGTCTAGATGTCTATTTGCAAATATCTTAGTATACCTTAGCCTATCCCATTGAGGTCCTTTTCCGACCATGGGAATATATTGCTTTATTTGGAACTTAGCAAAAGGGTCCAACTTCATAGATTAATACCCACGCCTGAGAGATATCCTCATAAAAGGTGATCTTCTCTTCTTGACATAATAACAATTAGGAGATAATCCGACGACTCCAGAATGTTTGGAAAAACACTTAGCGATCTTGCATTAGAGTTAAGAACTCTTAGAAGGGCTTGATTGCAAATGGAGGTCATGGATGCAAAAGGTATATGTTAGATATACAAAATTATAAATGTGGTTCTTGCAAAACTCGTCGCAATTTGCAAAGTATTTGATACTTGTCCCGTTTTGTGAAAACATGATGATCTACTTGAGAATTGCTGGTTTTGAGGCAACAGGACTGGATGACGGCAAGCAAAATAGTTGATGGCCGACATCACCTCTTCCCTCAAAGTTTATCATTTGGATTAGTGGACTTGAATATAATTTTGTAATCCTAGTTTGTGTGTCTTGCTTTTTGCGAGACGATTATTCATATGAACAAGTTACAAACCAGTTTGTACTATTGTTATGAACAATACCTTATGGTCACATTACGATTACAAACAAGTTATTCTCATCACTATGTTAATGATAATAGTTTAAACATTTATAAAATGATTAGAATGCTAAAAGATATCCAAAGTTTAATAATGAAATGACACTACAGTTTAAGTCATTTTGGTTATTGCAGGTTCGTTAAGAAAGATCGGGGTCCTAGATGCTTAATCTAGAGACTTTGCAAAACCATGCCTCTTGAGCAGAATGACTAAAACTGCGCATTCTGGTAAAACGGTGATATGCGAAGAAATGTTGAAACTTATACATAATGATGTATCATATTTTCAACATGTAGTGGAAATCATTGATTGTGGACTTAAGTGAATAAGTGTATTTACTTAATGAAACATGAAGTTTTAAATGATTTGAATTGTTCAAATGAATTCAACAGCAAAAAGGATATTGAATTAACAAGTCTCTTCGATTTGATCGACATGACTAAAGTATTCAAGTTAAGTTTAGCATAAAAGGAACTTGTGAAAGATGTTTCACAAATTATGATAATTGGATGAATTCAAACCATGTTGAGATATCTAAACATCATAATCATTATGTATTGGATACATATGGTATAATATTATCTCTTATCGGGGTTATAGTTGTCATTTAGAGTTAGAGATCAAAATAAGCAAACACTCATTTGAAATACAAAGGAACATCTAAAAGATTCGTGGAAACAACACCATAAATGTTATGGCAAGTTCGAGTTTCTGGAGATTTCGACAAGTCGAAATTGTGGCGAATAAACAAGTCTTTGTAGAGCATTCTTAGGAATCTATGAATGCATCTTCCACAAAAGGGGCAAACCTGTTGTTTTCCTAAGTTGACGTGTCTTGATGAAGATACAGATGGAAGAAAGTAAAAGATCAAAAAAGGTATTTGACCTTACCTCTGTACTATTGAGTGGCACAGCGAAATTTGTTTCGTGAAACCAAACTCTACAAATAGAGGAGAAACCAATGATAATGATCATAAAGTTTTAGTGAATACTTTTACTAAAGGAAGTAGGATTCAACTATATATTCTACAAGTTTGTAGAACTATATTGTTGATTCACTTGTCATGTTTTGAACAAGACATACCTACGAATTACAAAGAAGCGTGATGGACCTAAGTACGAGAAATGAATGGTCATTGAAATCTCGTTAGTGGGATTCTCGATTTGATGGTGATCAAAGAATTTTGGAATGTCCAAGATTATCGAGAGGACCTAGATTTGAGTGGGAGCAAATCAGCTTGGCTAATTCATAATATGTAGTTGACATATTCTGAGTGGGAGGTAAGTGAAATCCCTGGATCTCAAACATGAATGTCATATTTGAGTGGGAGCGTGAAATCATTCTAGGATATGTGGTCAACATATATGAATGATGTGATTGGTGTTAATAGTATTTAAGTTAGGATGAAGTTGAAGTTATTAAACAAAAAGATCTATCGAGATAGATTGGTGAGTTTAATAAACACTGAATGTCGAATGCTTCCCAAACTTGATTCTGAAAGATGTTCAGAATGTCCTAAGCAAGATTCTGAAGAAGCTCAGAATGGAACAAAGTGAGAAAGTAGTTCTTACTATATGAAGCATTGAGTTAGTATTGCAACTATGGTTGAAAGAAAGAGATGTGTTGCATCTCCTATGCCTCAGTCATAGGGTCTTCCATATAACCATGTTGTATACTCGACGTAATGTGACCCGAAGTTCTGGTTGGTAGGACAAAGTCTTAACTATAAGAGAATGTCTTTAAGTGATTCCTGAGTTGATCACTAAAACTAGAATTAAGTTTGTACATAAATGGCAAGAAGCAATGTAAGTGGCATAGTTGCATTTCATGCACTATGATCTACATAGATATAGAAGTGTAAAGGCTCCATCTGATGTGATGTATAATGTTATGGCGGGGCAAGTTCACTTTTAACGTAGAATGATGTGTCCCAGGGCCCAGTGACCATGAGAAAGCCCTCGAGGTTGATCTAACGTCACTGTCAGCTCCTGGAATCCGGCCTCATTCTGCTGCCATGACTATAGTATATACACAAAGGATAGCAAAGTGTGTTTCGAAGTTTAGATGACAATGGTGAAAACGACCGTCATTATAAACACTAGAAACAAAGTCTCACTTTGTCACCAAACAAATACTTCGACCCATTATACGATAATAGTGTGAATGTCAAAATTAGGAAGACATTAATGATTTGCAAAAGACATAATGATCTGGTAAAACAGAACATGGACATGACGTTTCCCATGAGCATGCATGATCTGTAAACGCATATGGTATATGGTTTATACGAGTAAAATGCGAGCTGGATTATTTGTACTCTAGTGCAAGTGGGAGACTAAAGGAGATATGCACTAGAGGCAAATAATAAATAGGTTTTTATTGTCATATCTCAATTAGTTTATAATAGTTTCATATTGTGCTATAACTGTGCCAAGTAGAAACATTGGTACAGGTGTGGTATGAAACAACCAAGTCCCTAGTAGCCTCTATTTATACTAGTTTGTTGGTCACGAAGATGATCTAGGTTTCAAGATCATGGGCATTTATGTCGACTGACAACGGGATCATATCATTGGAGAATGATGTGATTGGACATTCCTCGAAGGGTTGCAACACGATCAAGTCATATAGTTCATTGTTGGAACAGATATACCTAGACTCCTTCTCCTTAGACCGTGAGCTCATATTACTCACTTTTTCCCGAGGCTGCTTAGACTGCATCAAACGCCACTTGGTAATACAATGGTTAGAAAGGTGTACATTGGGTATTCCGAAGGAACAGTAGATGACATGTGACTGCAAGACCGGGATTTGTTCACCCACATGACGGGTAAAGATACATACGGCCGGCTTGGTGACATTACATCCATAAATGTTGCAACATGTGACTCGGTCACGGGGATGTAATATCACGGTAACAAAAAAACAGAACTTGTTGTGAACGAGATTGAACAAGGTATGTGATACCAATGATCGGATCTCGGACAAGTTGTATCGAGAAACAAAAGGAAAAGGATGCTACATTTAGCGGTTCAAACGACATTGTCATCAGGAATGCATAGGGGTCACATGGACATCCCTGGTCCCTCTGTTGATCATTGATACAGATCATGTCTAGAGCATTCCTGAGCCGTGAGAGGATACACTTCAGGGTATGATGAGAGCGATCATTCGTAAGATGGAATCACAGTAGAGAAAGAGAGAAAGCTGGAATCGTTCCGCGGAGAGATCCGAAGTTATTCGGAGAAAGAATAAAGGACCGGAATCATTCCGGGAAAGATCCGAAGTCGTTCGGAGAAAATCAAAAGGGAACCGAAAGGTGTTTTGGGTCAAGACGGATTTTGTAATATGTATTTACATATTAATTAATGTAATTAATATTAAATATAATATTAAAATCTAATTTGAATGGGTATTCCACTAATGAGCCAAACTTCCTAGGGAAAAAGGGCCCATGAGGGAAAACCAAAGGAGGGAAGGGACAAGGCCCAGGCGCCTCAAGGGGGCCCACCCGGCCAACCTAGGGCTGTGTGTGGGGTGGGGCCCACCCCTGGCCGGCTGGCCCATGAGGCCCATGCGCCTCCCCCTCTCCCTTGATTAGTCCCACATGGAAAACCCAAAGGGGAGGGCACACCCCCTCCCCCTATATAAAGGGGTGCCCATGGGTGGGATTGGACACCAACAATTTGAGAAGTCCTTTGGTTGACTTTCTCCCTCCCTCTCTCTATACCTTGTGACCATGGCCCCAAGTCTGGGCTGTGCGATCAAGGCACACATGTAGTATGCTGTTGCACTGCAGGGATTCCTAGCCGGATATCAACTTCCGCACTCCCGGCGGGATCGGGGAGCCAGAGGTCTCATCATGCACCGGATGTGTACGAAGACACGAGGCGCAACACTTGGGGCGCTTAAATGTCGTGAGCCGGAGCTGTTGCACGATGCATATGACGAAGGAGCAAGGGGTGACCTGCAAGGAGCTTCACGACCTTGAGGTCGTCTACGAGTACAACTACATCAACCAGGTTCCCCGCAGAACTTTAACCGCGTACGGTCTACAAGGGTATGTATTCTCTATGCATTGGCCGTTACTGCATTACTACATAGATAGATCCTAGGCAGTTTTGGGGTTCCATCGTAGGAATTTTTTTGTTTTCTACTACGGTTCCCCTTCAGTGGTATCAGAGCCGATCTATGCGTAGGAGTGCTGTACGGCCAGTACGCACAAGTATTGTGCGCGCATTGATCCCTTAGTTGTTACCCTCTAACGTGTACTTGTTTATATCGTGGTATTGTTTTATGAAGCGGCCCGGACCTACCTTACGCGTATTCGTACGCGAGACTGGGTCCACGCTCAACATACGGCTTGTACCGTATAAGTCGCTAGGGGGTGTCTGTCTCTCATTCAATAGTTGATATAGCATTTACAACGGAGGGCCCCGAAAGGGGTGTAGTAGAGACAACTGTCGGATCCATGTTGTGGTTGGAAAGTTCGTAGTTTAGAAACGGTTCTGTTGCGAAAGCCCTAACAACCACGTAAAACTTGCAATAGATAAAGTAGAGGCGTATAACTTTATTTTGCAGAGGGTATGTGATTATGATATGGCATTGGTCGTTGCGAAGGTAAAGTAGTTTACTTTTCTGTTACTAAGTAGTATAGTAATAGTCATCGTTCTTATGAATGACCTGGTGGAGGCGTCATGGACTTGGCGTCAAACCGAGGGCAAGATGGAGATCATGCCGGAGCGCTCGATGGAGATCAAGGCGCAAGAAGGACCATATCATATCACATTATACATATGATGTTGATAACTGTTTTTACATCTTATTGTGTGCTAGTATTAAGATACTCAATGGTAGCAAATAATATAATCCCTATTTAATTCCAACGTTCTGTGTTCCCCTTGTGTGTGCACCACCAAGAAAGTTCTTCGGTATGAGGCGATCCATGGTACAGGCATGGGTGTCAAACATATCTACGTTCGCATACAGTGGGTGTAAGCCATGTTGCACAGGGAATACACACAAGTTAGATTTGGTGAGCCTAGCATGTGCAGACATGGCCTCGGAACACAAGAGATCGAAAGATCGAGCATGAGTCACATGGATGATGTGATTGGCATTGTTGAATGTCTACCTTTGATAATGCACTGATGGCCGTGACGATCGGGGGAGGTGCAGAGGATAGGGATCATGCGATCACTAAAATCGTCCAGGGGATGACCATTTTAGTGGAGACCAATTATAAATTGATCTCTTATTATAAACTTAGTCTAGATGTCTATTTGCAAATATCTTAGTAGACCTTAGCCTATCCCATTGAGGTCCTTTGCGACCATGGGAATATATTGCTTTATTTGTAACTTAGCAAAAGGGTCCAACTTCATAGATTAATACCCACGCCTAAGGGATATCCTCGTAAAAGGTGATCTTCTCTTCTTGACATAATAACCATTAGGAGATAATCCGACGACTCCAGAATGTTTGGAAAAACACTTAGCGATCTTGCATTAGAGTTAAGAACTCTTAGAAGGGCTTGATTGCAAATGGAGGTCATGGATGAAAAAGTTATATGTTAGATATACAAAATTATAAATGTGGTTCTTGCAAAACTCGTTGCAATTTGCAAAGTATTTGATACTTGTCCTGATTTGTGAAAACATAATGATCTACTTGAGAATTGCTGGTTTTGAGGCAACAGGACTTGATGACGGCAAGCAAAATAGTTGATGGCCGACATCACCTCTTCCCTCAAAGTTTATCATTTGGATTAGTGGACTTGAATATAATTTTGTAATCCTAGTTTGTGTGTCTTGCTTTTTGTGAGACGATTATTCATATGAACAAGTTACAAACCAGTTTGTACTATTCTTATGAACAATATCTTATGGTCACATTACGATTACAAACAAGTTATTCTCATCACTATGTTAATGATAATAGTTTAAACATTTATAAAAGGATTAGAATGCTAAAAGATATCCAAAGTTTAATAATACAGTACCCTACACCCCTGAACACCTGAAGCTGCCAAGACCTATCTATTAGTAATACAGTAACTGGAGGGGCTTTTCGCAAACTTACCCTTGAAGACCGAAAAGCGTTGTCAACACTTAGGAGAGCGTGGTTGATGTAGACGAGCCGAAGCCGACCTCAAGGTCGTGATGAAGTCCTTGCGCTCCAACGGCTCCAACGATTTGAGTGCCTCAAGTGCGACACCTCGCGGGGAGTTACACACGTCCGGTGCCTGACGATGACTCCTGCTTCCACGATCCAGTAGCAGTTGCAGAAGTAGAGCTCCCGGATTCAAATCCCGCAGCCCGACGACGCTCCACGGTGAAGATGTCTCTCGTTCGCGCAGTCCAGACTTGGGACCACGGTCACGTGAGAGAGAGAGAGAGGGGGAGAGAGAAAATATCAACTAGAGGTCCTCCCAAAAGTGAGAAGACCTTTATTGATTATTGGTGTATTTTATTTGGCCAAATACCCCCACTATATATAGGGGGATGGGAGGTACTACCTCCCTCAAAGTCCCGGGGTGGGACTAATGGAGAGGAGGGGGGAGGGGTGGCACCGCCGGCCACTCCCATGGGCCCCACGGAGGGGGGGCTGGCCCACTAGGGCGCCGGCCACCCCCTTAGCCCCTTCTCCCTCTCTCCTTTCCCTAATGTGCCCTCTCCCCTCCGGGAATTGGCCCATTAAGCCTTTGACCATTTAAATTGATTTTTCTCTGTATTAAATAATTATGAATAAATGATTAAATCAATAGTTGACATTCATTCATATATTATTCAACCTTCGTGGCTATGGAACACTTCCACCTCCACTCCGGACATCCTCCAGACTTACCGAAACCCTTCTGCTTTTCTCTCTACTATTCTTCGGTGATTCTACCGATCCTATAAACACTCTCTAAGCATCATCAAGCCCTTAAGCATAATACCCCACGGTTCGGGAACACTCCAGACATGGTCGGGACACTCCCGCACCAATGATCGACAGAGGGACCTGGATGGTGATGTGACCCCTATGTGTTCCACGAAGATCTTTTGTCGTTTGAATCGGGATAGTCGTGTCTTATTCCCTTTGTCTCTCGATACTTCATTGCCCGAGATATGATTAATGACATCACCATGTCGTGTTCAATCTCATTACTGAACAATGCTACTTGACTCGTTCCGACAAGTGATATCCCCGTGATCAAATCACACGCTGCGCAGCTATTGGATATAACCTCTCCGGGTAGGCCCTTGAGTATCTTCCCGTCACATGGACGGACAAATCCCGCTCTTGACATATATTGCCTCAATGGTTTCCTCCGAGTACCTGAACACACCTTTATAACCACTGTATTACCAAGTGGCGCTTGATGCTATCAAAGCACTCTCGGGAGACAGTGATTGATATAGCCTCATGGTCTAAGGAATAGTCTACGAGGATCCATTTCTAATCATCATAACTTGAACTTCGTGACATGATCGGGTCATGATGTTTAGGTTGGGTATTGGTTCATCATCTCATTCTCCGAATGAGTTGACTCCATTTCCAACTGGCATAAATGCCACATGATCAGGAAACATGATCATCTGTTGACCAATGAACCAGTGACTAGAGTTTCACTGGGAACCCCTGGTTGTTTGTATATCACACGTGTATTGATGTTTCCACTCAATAAAGTTATAGCATGATATAAAACTTAATCATAAACTATATGAAATATGATAATAGTCCTGAATACTATTTGTCTCTAGGGCATATTTCCAACAAACTCTTTCCTGTGGTAAGACAAGTTCGTGTGCGTAGGAGATCTGTGTGATCAACCTGCCACGACGAATGTCCCCCGCGGAAGCCGACCTTTGGCGGTGAAAGTGCTGGATGAGCAAAGCACCCAAGTTTAACCTTGCACACCATCTCTGGATGCAAGGCCATATGAATCACACTCATTTCGGGGCCTGCCATTGCCCCAACATCACCTTTCCAAATAAAGAATTAATAAGGAAGGTATGAAAATAACGTATAGTAGGATTCTGGATAGTGGTGCTCTTCTTGCGCAAGTAATCATTTTTCCTGTGGACAGAAATTTGCCCCTAGAATTGCATTGCCTCTATGTGCATATTGTCATTAATATCGAGTTCTCCCTCATGGGATAATCTGAAACTATCACAAAATTCATAGAAGGTCAGGTTGTGGAGTTGCCCATTGAGCACAAAACTTATAGTGTAATTTCGCTCCTGGGTCTCGAGATCATCGTGGAACGATGAAAGGAACTGGAATGTGGCAAGCTTGTAGGTGCTGATAGAGAGGTAGGAGAAGTCGACCATGCCAGCTTGCACAGTCATCTGCTCGAAGTCCTCCAGAAGACCCTGGCGGGAGAGGAACTCAAGGTATACCCACTTGGTGGGCAAAACCTTGCGGTTGCTCACTGACATGGGTATACCCTATAGGTACTCGAGTTCGGTATATACGGTCCGGATACGGCGGAAGCCCACGGCGTTGCCAAGGCCCAATATAGAATTCGAGTGGCCCATGGACTCTAGATTGCTTGCGAGACAAGAAGAAGCTTAAGATAGAAAGTTCAAAGGGAAAAACGCTAATCTGTAACCGACTCGACCTGATACCCGAGACCTGGCCTATCTATATAAAGGCTAGGAGGGGGCAGCGAGGACGACACACGCAACCCTAGTTTCCACAACTCTCGCCAGATTGCATCTGCGTGCCCCTATAATCTTTGATTCCTTCGTTAATTCCAAGAGCAGACAAGCAGGAGTAGGGACCTCTACGAGGCCTGAACCTGGGTAAACCTTGCGTCCCTGTGTGCTTGTTTGCTAGCCGACTGATGCCTCCAGCGCTCCCTCCTTATCCAATACCCAAGTCCCTAACAATGGGCATTGATGAGTTAAACCCTCGTCAATTGGCGCTGTCTGTGGGAATTGGGAGTGCTAATGTCGCGGCTTCTTCGGCCCCATCAACCGCGATCTACAACTCTGCAACAGCGGAGATTCGCCATCTCTTCGGCGCGTTCGACTTCACAGTCCACACGCTAGCCACTCGCCCGGCTTTCGAGTCCATGGGCGATGGAATCGCATGCCTAACCAGCCAACGGCACCAACGATTGCTCCAGCATCGTGGTTCCCGCCACCAATCGGCACCATCAACGAGCTCAACACCTCAGCAACAGCTGGGAGCACGGACAGCGGCAGCATTCACGGATCCGATCTGGGTGACCTAGCGACAGAAGATGGAGTCTACGGATCCGGATCCAAAAGTTGTGGAAGCAACAGCTTCCCCAACCACTTCATGTGTGCCGTCATCAACACCGGCGACACCACCGCCAATCGCGAAAACGGCGGTGATGGATCTGGCACCGATCCGCCAAACGGTGGCATACCTAAAGATGGACCACCCAACGGCGGCCCCACCAACGATGCCAATGACATGCCCGTCAACAATGGAGGGGCATTTGAACCACCAACCATATTAAACGAACACACTAGTGAACGTGTTGTGATCAAACTCAACGACAACGAGTGGGCCCATTGTCAAGAAGCTCTGCGAGGCAATCCTCTGCCCCTGGCACACCGCAGGACATGCTGATGGGATACCATTGGCTACTAAAGGAGGAGTACAAACGCCAGCTACATGCAATCGCGCAACTCGAGGCGCGTAAAAAGGCGGCGGATGAGTCGAGTCTTTGACGAGCTGGGCTCTCCTCCCACGGAGGATCCTCCTCCAAAGGCAATGAGTACGTGGCCAATAAGAGGTGATCTCGGATGGCCCATGTCACCAAGCAAGAACGCATAAAAGCTGCAAAAGTCCTCGACTTCAGCTCTATGACAGTCGACACGCGGGGCAACATGGTCCCAAAGACACCACATGCCACGGTGACAGCAGCCACCATGTACCTCCTCAACAACCAGCCGCCAGCTGGAGATCCAAGAGCTGCCATGCACCGATCTACGATTGCGGGCTTGGGGTTAATCGAGGCCGCCCTCGACAAAGAACCAACACCAGAGCCGAAGAAAGGCAAGGCTCTAGCAAAACGCTATTCCTTGCCCTTGTCCAGTGACGACAGTCACGATCTATCTCGACGTCACCGTTCACGGTGACATGATCACGACTACGATGCGCGCGATGACCTCACGCAACGCAAAATCGACAAATCAAGGGCAAGACGCGCTCGTTCGACTGATTCAGAAGAGGACGAGACTGAACTCTGCAGCGCCAGATGCTTCAGCAGGGCAATCAGACAGAAGCGAATGCCTAAAGGGTTCAAACTCCCGTCGGAGAGCCCAAAGTTCGACGGCCTGCAAGACCCAAAGATCTAGTTGAAGGACCACATCTCCTCTGTCAGGCTACATGGCGGGAGTCAAAGCACGGCCATGCAATGCCTACAGCTACAGCTACAGGGCACCGCCCTCGCATGGCTCAACAATCTCCCGCGCGGATCCATTCGCAGCTGGGAAGAGTTGGTTTACAGCTTTGTATGCAACTTCAAGGGCACTTACAAAAGGCATGCATCAATTGAAGAGCTGAGGAGTTCCCAGCAAAGGTCGGGCGAATCGCTACGCTCGTACATCTAGAGGTGGTCCATCATCAAGAACTCCGCAGAAAACATCTCGGAGGACCGTGCAATCGATGCATTGAATGGTGGTGTTCGCCGCATAGATCTCAAGGAGGAGCTGGGTCGCTCGAAGACCAGGACAATCGACCACCTGATGGAAATTGCGAATCAGTGGGCCGACAGAGACGATTCGGTGAAAAACCGCACCTACTCCGACAACGACGACGACCTCGGGCGCAGACGCGACTGTCGAGGCAAGCGGCGAATGCGTGTCTATGATGACCGCGACGATGTCAACATGGTCGCAGCCGGTTACACAGACAAACGCGACGACAACCGCAACATCGTCTATCATAGCGGTGGATACCGCGACTCCAGGAAAAGCACGCAGGTGTGGCAGCGCCACACTCACGAAGAGGCACCCGCAACAACCATCGAGGACAAACTATCCGGGCCGTGCAACATGCACTTCTACATCGACAAGCACGATGGCAAGAAAAAATCCAGCCTCCTTCTCAAAGACTGCCACGAGTTTCTCAATCTCCACGAGGGTCTGGCTCGGATGAATCGCGACGCAGTCAACAGGGGATATGGAGTCGCCCCAGGCGTTGTGGCACACGGAGCTCCTCCACCACCGCCCGGCATACCACCACCCGCAGCCGCACTGGTCCAGAATCACGGTGGTGAACCATACCCATGACCCGTGGGCAACATGGGGATGATCCAAAAGGGGCGTCCCTCAAATCGAGTGCAGAAGGCCATCACTCGCCAAGTCAACTTGGCGATCTATTCTCCACCTTCCACCACTGAGTACCTCAGTGGAAGTGACTCCTGCATCACCTTCAACCGGCGTGACCACCCGCACCAAGTCCCTCGTCCAGGCCAATGTCCCCTCGTACTCGAGGCGCAGATTGGGGGCTTTGACATGAGCCACGTCTTCATGGACGGTGGCAGCGACATCAACCTAATGTTCGCGAGTACCTTGCGTGCAATGAGGATCCCTCTGACGTGTCTGGAAGTTTCAGACACAATGTTCCACGGCATCGTCCCAGGGAAAGGCGTATATCCCCTGGGAAAAATCAACCTCGACGTCATCTTCAGCACGTCGCAAAACTTTCGGCGAGAGAGCAGCGACTTCGAGGTCGCCGGCTGGCCTTCACAATATCACCGCATCCTCAGACATGTCACGTTCGCGAGGTTCATGGCAGTGCCACACTAAGCCTACCTGCAGATGAAGATGTCGGGTCCAAATGGCGTAATCACAATCAACAGTAACTTCGAAAGGTCAGACAGCTGCGACAGAGAATTCTACAGAATCTCCCAGTCGTTCGGCATGTAGGAGGAACTCGCAAGACTAAAGGAATCGACAGACAACAGTCTGCCTCCCCTGAGCAGGCCAAGTTCACCCAACCTGTTCTTCGACTCGTCGGTGCACACGAAGAAAGTCCAGGTCCACCCAACGGACCCGACCAAGACGGCCCTCATCGCCAACAACTTGAGTTCCACATAGGAACTCGTGCTCGTCGAATTCCTCCGTGAGCACTGGGAAATATTCGCCTGGTGTCCAGCGGACATGCCAGGGGTTCCTAGGGAATTCGCCGAGCATGCACTCAACGTCAACCCAGACGCAAGGCCAGTCAAGTAGATAATTCGGCGACTGTCTGAACCAAGAGCAAAGGCGGTCGGAATGGAGATCAACAGACTCCTCGACGCCAAATTCATACGCGAGATCAAGGAAAGTACTTGGCTCGCCAACACGGTGCTGGTACCTAAAAAAGACACGGATATCCTGCGGATATGCGTGGACTTCACCTCCCTGAATAAGCACTACCCAAAGGATCACTTCCTGCTGCCGCGAATCGACCAAATCATCGACTCCACTGTGGGATGTGAGTGTCTTTGCTTCCTCGACGCCTACTCAGGCTATAACCAGATTCGAATGAAGGAGGAGGATCAGGAGAAAATGGCGTTTACAATGCCTTTTGGTGTGTTCTGCTACAACACAATGCCCTTTGGGCTCAAAAATGCAGGAGCCACCTACCAGCGGTGCATGCATCCTTGCCTTAGGAATCAACTTGGTCGCAACATCCAAGTCTATGTTGACAACATCGTCATCAAAACCAAAGAGGAAGCCTCGCTAATCGACGATTTACGCGAAACCTTCGCCGACCTCGACCGCTACCGGATCAAGCTCAATCCGGACAAATGCGCCTTCAGCGTACCATATGCGAAACTACTCGGGTATCTCATCTCCGTGAGAGGGATTGAGGTGAACCCGAAGAAAATAAAAGCCATACTGGCCATGGAGAAGCCGGAGAATGTAAGAGGCGCCCAGTAGCTGGCTGGGCGAATGGCGGTGCTCAGTCGATTCATCAGTGGAATGGGCAAAAAGGCAATGCCTTTCTACCAACTTCTCCGCAAAACTGACAAGTTCGAGTGGACCGACAAGGCACAGGAAGCATTCAAAGACCTCAAGCGTCTACTATCCACCTCGCTAGTACTAGTGACTCCACGCGAAAAAAAACCATTGTTGTTATACATCTCCGCCACCAACCAGGTGGTCAGCACGGTGCTCGTGTTTGAACGAGCCGAGGAAAACAAGATCCACGGGGTGCAATGTCCAGTCTACTACCTCAGCAAGGTGCTCACGCCAACAAAGAAGCGGTACCCGCACTACCAGAAGCTGGCATACGGCATCTTCATGACAGCTTGGTGACTGCGCCACTACTTCCAGGAGCACCCAATCGTGGTGGTCAACGACGCCCCGCTTAGACATATCCTCAACAACCCCGACACCACCGGACGAGTCGTGCTTTGGGGAATCGAGCTGTCTACACAAGACATTACATATGAAAAGCGGGACGCGATCAAGTCGCAAGTCCTCCCTGATTTCCTCGTGCACTGGATGGAGAACCAGCTCCCCGAAAAGCCAGATATGTCTTACCTCTGGACAATGCACTTCGATGGATCCAAACAAAAGGACGGGGCTGGCGCAGGTGTCATACTGACATCGCCCCAGGGAGACAAGCTGAAATACATTTTGCGAATGCAGTTCACTGCCTCCAACAACGAAGCTGAATACGAGGCCTTGCTGCACGGGTTGCGGATGGCGAAAGCCTGCGGTGCCAAGAGGCTCATCATCTACGGCGACTCTAAACTGGTCGTCAACCAAACGATGCACGAGTGCGACGCGCTGAACGACAATATGATCGCCTACCGTGACCTCTACGACACACTCAAAGGGGACTTCGACGGCTGTGAGTTGTGGCACGTAGGCCGCGAAAGCAATGAAGAGGCGGACGCACTCGCCAACATTGGTTCCACCTGCGCCCCCATACCACCTGGGGTATTTCTCGAGCGTATCTTCGAACGCTCCATCAAGCCAAAGGCCACAGAGAAGGAAACAAGCGCAACAACGGACTCGGGGGCTATGCCACCCAATGAGCCAATGGCACTCGATGACCTGGAGCTTAACACAGGACTCGGAGGACCAATGGGTGTCATGATGATCGAGCCATCCTGGACTCAACCCTACATCACATATCTTCTCAGCAAGAGGCTGCCAGACGACCCGACTGACGCACGACACATCGCATGGCGATCCAAGGCATTCACCATCATCAATGGCGAACTATACAAGCGCAACATCACAGGAGTACTCCAACGGTGCGTCTCCAACGCAGATGGAAGGACCGTCCTCCTCGACATCCATGAAGGGACTTGCGGGCACCATGCCGGCAGTCGCGCCCTCGTCGCTAAAGCTCTATGAGCTGGATTCTACTGGCCCACGGCCATGCGCGACGCCAAGGACATTGTCCAGTGATGCAACGCTTGCCAGCGATTCGCGGATAAACCGCACGCACCTGGCGTGGAACTCCGGCCAATACCATTGGCTTGGCCCTTTGCGCAATAGGGACTCGACATGGCCGGCAAACTCCCAAAGTCCTCGCGAGGGGGCTACGTCTACCTCCTAGTCGTAGTCGGCAATTTCACCAAGTGGATAGAGGCCATGCCGGTAACAAACCAGTCAGGAGCCAGTGCCATCAAGTTCTTCGAGTCCATTGTCTATCGCTTTGGAGTGCCACATAGCATCATCATGGACAATGGAACGAACTTCACCTCCAAGGAGTTCCAGGGTTTCTGTGAAAACCTGGGGATCAACATAAGCTATCCCTTCGTAGCTCATCCACAGACCAACGGTCAAGTCGAAAAGGCCAACAACCTCGTCTGCGGTGGAATCAAGAAGCGACTCCTTCGGCCACTCGAGCAAGCCGCCGGATGTTGGGCAGACGAGCTGCAGTCCGTACTTTGGAGCCTGCGCACAACCCCAAATAGTGCCACGGGATATACCTCGTTCTTCATGGTGCACGGTGCCGAAGAAGTGCTACCCACAGAAGTATGCTTTAAAGCCCCACGGGTAGTTGCGTACAGCGAGAAGGAGTCAACACTTGCATTCGAAGACTCTGTCGATCTCCTTGACGAGGCACGAGATATCGCAACAGAAAGATCAACGATCTACCAGCAAAACCTGCGCAACTACCACAGCAGAAGGCTACGCCCCAGATCCTTCATCGAAGGAGACCTGGTCCTGCGACTGAAGCAGAAAGGGCACCTCAAGCTCGAGTCCCCTTGGGAGGGACCATACGTGATTACAGAAGTAATCCCAGGTGGCGCCTATCGCCTCAAAGATTTCGAGACAGGAGTCGCATACTCCAACCCCTGGAACGTCGCGCAGCTGCGGCGCTTCTACCCCTAGTAGTTTTTTCCTTACATTACAAATAAGGCTATTCAACCATGCTACTTAGACACACATTGTACCTCGTACTGTTATGTGAAAAATAAAGCTAAGTGCCTCGAAACTCTGTGTTCTTCCTTATTTTTCTGGCAATATTATTACGCGAGGGCTGCGCCACCCTTTACATATTCGTTCTACGAACAAGTCGCAGTATCCCGAGTAGCTGACACAATATCAATCGAACCCTTGATAAAACACCAACCCAGTTGCAACGCACCTGACAGGTTGGCAAGGTGCTGAGATAAAAAAAATCAAGCTAACAAAAAGTAACTGTCGAGTACAAATACACTCGGAAAACATATAAGCTAGCAAGCTCTTTACATATCAATATAAATTAATTACATAAAATATATCTATACGAACTTTTACAACACTGTATACTTATGTGCAGGATACAAGTAAACCTACTGCTGTAGTAGAAGAACGTTTGCCTGTTCCTCAAAGAATTCGACAATTTCTTCTGCTGGACAATCCACCGCCTGGTAATGCGGAACCATGTACCAGGTCGAACCTGCCGGCGGAGTCGGCGGCCTAGCAGCAACAGCTGCAACGTCTACATCAGGCCTATGCAGTTGCACCAGCGACAAAGCAGCCTTGGCACCAGCCACTAACTGCTGTCGTGCGCACTCGCGAACTGCACTCAAATCCTGAAACTTAGCTAGGAGAGCCAACATGCTCGAAGGGACGGAGTCCAGCGGAAACATTGTCTGATAGATATTCCTCAGGCACGACTACGCTTTCTTCAGAAAGTGGAGTACTCGAGAAGCACGATCCTATAGGGTCGCAAGTGCGATTGCACGATCATGGTCCACCCAGAAGTACCCACTTGCCTGAAGTTGTTCCTGGGTCAGGTTGTTCATTCGAATGGCAATCCTCTCTTTCTCATCCTGCGGATGACGAGCACTGACAACTACACCAGGAAAAAAAGGCAAAATATGAAGACAAGGAACTACCGCGATTGGCTACAAGAAAAGATAAGAGAGCAGGAAGCTAACACTTGAACTGATCGCCCAGCCACGTCACCTCCTCCAATAGATATTGCTCTCGGGCGGTAGCCTTCTCCGCCCTAGACTTCCATACGTCCGCGTTACCGTAGAGGATGGGCAACTCACGTTCCAGCTGCTTAACACGATCGCGCATTCGTGAAAGCAGATACAACTCATCCACCCTTGAACACGACTGCGCCAAGGTCTCATCAGCGGGTGGCGGATCCCGAGGATCACTCGAAGGACCACTCGAGGTACCCTATCACGAACCAAACAAAAGAAAAATAAGAGGCTGAAGATACACTGACGAAAGTTCTGGATACATTCAAACATAAACAAAGTCTTGACTGGGGTACCCCCATGAAAGCATTGTCTCACGGACACAAGAGGTCAGACACTAGAGCTATTACATATAAAACTAAGGAGCAACGTGTTTCTTCGACTTCGACTTCGGCCTCGGGGGCTTCATCGCATCCGTGGAAGTTTCCGACGCCACAGACTTGCCGACGGTACCCCCAGACACCGCAGCCTTCGCAACTTTTGCTTGACGCCGCTCCTCGGAGTACTTGGCGAGTGTCTCGATAAGCTGGGGACCATAATTTTTTCATTAACCAGCAAAGGGAGCAAACACTACATGCTGGCCTCCAGCATCGACAGGCATCGCCTCAGAGATAGCGGCATGATCCATCTCCACACCATGGGCCTGCACCATTGCGAGTGCCATGGTGGCACCGACGGAGCACTGCAAGTTCTTGAAGTCAGCAGGGATTCCTCCAGCCAAAGACTCCACCAAGTCGCCGAGATTGTCGATCATCTCGGCCTTGGGAGTTAAGTCCTCACGGATGCAACTAAGCACATCCTTGGCCTTCCCCAGCTTCTCCTGGAGGGATACGCTACGGTCCTCGATTGTGGCGATGGCACCAGCCAAAGCATCCGTGCGGCGCAGAGATTGGGCATCAAAACTCAAGCCGTTGGCATCTGCATACACAAAAGCATTAGTACAACCATCACACGTCAAAGTATAGAAGAGCAAGGCATATCCAGATGAAAAAGTCATACCTGAGAGAGACTTGGCAATCGAGAGAAGCTGCTCCTCGAACATCTTCTCCCTCTTAGCAGTGGAGGCAAGGAGATCCTGCTCTCGCTTCCACGACTCCTCCAAGGCTGCGACTGCCTCGTCATGATTCTTCATCACCACGGCCAATGTCTTCTCCAATGCAGCAGCATTCCGAAGTAATTCATTGTGCTCAGCTGCAACATATAGAGAGCGAATCAATAATATTCACAAAAGACAAAGACGAAGTCAAAACTTACTTTCGACAATGCGATGGCGATTGTCCAATCGCGCATGCTGTTGACCCATGTTAAGGACCTGCTCCGCCAGGCGGGCGGCTTCCTTCACGACGAGATGCATCAGAGACATTTAAAAGTTCAAGTAAAGCATGCCAAGAATAAATTCGACTGCCAACTACAAGATACTTACCTGATCATCCACAGACTCCGAGGAAGGCTGTTGCACAGTCATCCAGGTAACCATCTGATGCTCCCTAGCATGCGGGGAGCTTGATGAATTATGCCCGGAGTGGGCCGCCAATGGAGGAGAAGGAGACCGCGAAGCCACCTTCTTGGACTTGGAGTCCGTGACTCCGGTGTTCGAAATATGCCCTAGAGACAAATAGTAGTAAGGACTATTATCATATTTCATATAGTTTATGATTAAGTTTTATATCATGCTATAACTGTATTGAGTGGAAACATCAATACACGTGTGATATACAAACAATCAGGGGTTCCTAGTGAAACTCTAGTCACTGGTTCATTGGTCAACAGATAATCAAGTTTCCTGATCATGTGGCATTTATGCCAGTTGGAAATGAGGTCATCTCATTCTGAGAATGAGATGATGAACCAATACCCAACCTAAACATCGTGACCCGATCATGTCACGAAGTTCAAGTTACGATGATTAGAAATGATCCTCGTAGACTATTCCTTAGACCGTGAGGCTATATCAATCACTGTCTCTCGAGAGTGCTTTGATAGCATCAAGCGCCACTTGGTAATACAGTGGTTATAAAGGTGTGTTCAGGTACTCAGAGGAAACTGTTGAGGCAATATATGTCAAGAGCGGGATTTTGTCCGTCCATGTGACGGGAAGATACTCGAAGGGCCCACTTAGAGAAGTTATATCCAATAGCTGCACATCGTGTGATTTGATCACGGGGATATCACTTGTCAGAACGAGCCAAGTAGCGTTGTTCGGTAACGAGATTGAACACGACATGGTGATGTCATTGGTCAGATCTCGGGCAATGCAAGTATGGAGTGAGAAAGGGAATAAGACACGACTGTCCCGGTTTAAACGATGAAAGATCTTCGTGGAACGCACAGGGTCACATGGCCATCTAGGTCCCTCTGTCGATCATTGGTGCAGGAGTGTCCCGACCATGTCTGGGGTATCACGCTTAAGGGCTTGATGATGCTTAGAGAGTGTTTATAGGATCGATAGATTCGCCGAAGAGTTGTAGAGAGAAAACCGGAAGGGTTTCGATAAGTTCGGAGGATGTCCGGAGTGGAGGTGGAAGGTGTTCCATGGCCACAGAGATTGCATAATATGTGAATGAATGTTAAATGTTGATTTAATCATTTATTCATAATTATTTAATAAAGAGAAAAATCAAATAAATGGTCAAAGGCTTAATGTGCCAATTTCTGGAGGGAGAGGGCCCATTAGGGGAAAGGAGAGAGGGAGAAGGGCAAGGGGGGTCCGGATGGGCCTAGCCCACTAGGGTGGCTGGCGGCCACCCCACCCCCTCCTCTCCTTTAGTCCCACCCCGGGACTTTGAGGAAGGTAGTACCTCCCCTCCCCCTATATATAGTAGGGGTATTTGGCCAATTTAAATACACCAATAATCAATAATGGTCTTCTCACTTTTGGGAGGACCTCCAGTTGATATTTTCTCTCTCCCCCCTCTCTCTCTCTCTCGTGACCGTGGTCCCAAGTCTGGACTGCACGAATGAGAGACATCTTCACCGCGGAGTGCCGTTGCGCTGCGGGATTCAGATCCGGGAGCTCTACTTCCGCAACTGCTGCTGGATCGGGGAAGCGGGAGTCATTGTCAGGCACCGGACGTGTGTAACTCCCCGCGAGGTGTCGCACTTGAGGCACTCAAGTTGTTGGAGCGAAGGAGCGCAAGGACTTCATCATGACCTTGAGGTCGGCTTCAGCTCGTCTACATCAACCACGCTCTCCTGAGCGTTGACAACGCTTTTGGGTCTTCGAGGGTAAGTTTGCGAAAATCCCCTCCCGTTACTGTATTACTAATAGATAGGTCCTGGCAGCTTCAGGGGTTCAGGGGCCTAGAGTAAAATTTATTGTTTTTATACGCGGAACCCTTACAGTGGTATCAGAGCTAGATCTATGCGTAGTAATGCTAGTACGGGTAGAACACACGAGATGTAGCGTGTGGGAGTTAATCTTTTAGTTGTTACCCTCCCACGTGTACTTGTGTATACCGCAGTAATGCTTGATGAAGCGGCCCCCAACCGACTTTACGCGTTCATTCGGGAGACTGGTCCACGCTTGACATACGGCTTGTACCATATAAAGTGGCTCAGGGGGGTGTCTGTCTCTCTCACATAAGTTGGTATGCCATTTGCAACGGAGGGCCCCGAAAGGGGTGTAGTAGAGACAACTACTTGATCAGTGTTGTGCTGAGAGTTCGTAGGTAAGAACGGTTCTTGTGCGAAAGCCCATTCAGCCACGTAAAACATGCAAAGATAAAGTAGAGGCGTCTAACTTTGTTTTGCAGGGGGGCGTGCTTTGTGATATGGTTGTGGCAAAGGTAAAGTGATTACCTTTTGTTACATAGTAGTAGATAGTCACGGAGGTGACGAACTACCACGCTGGAAAGACACCAGTACCCTGGTGTCTGCGGCACCGGAACCCGGTGACGACGGATGGAGATCATGACGTGAAGGACCATATCACATAGCATTTACATTCAATGTTATTGTTTGTATATCTTATTATGTGCTAGTATTAGATACTCGATGGTAGCCTAATGAGATGATCCCTGTTAAAATTACCAACGATTTGTTCCCCCTTAGTGTGCACCACCAAGAAAGTTCTTCGGTATGAGGTGAACCAGGGTTACAGGCCTGGGTGTCAGACATATCTACATTCGCATATAGTGGGTGTAAGCTATGTTCCACATCGAATACACTAAGGTTGAGTTGGCGAGCCTAGCATGTGCAGACATGGCCTCAGAACACGTATGGTCGAAAGATCGAGCACGAGTCACATGAATGATGTGACCGACATTTAGCGTCCACCCGTGAACCCACATTGATGGCCATGACGATCGGGGGAGATGTGGCTGATAGGGGCCGTGTTATCACTAGGAACCCTTTTGGGGATAGGTGTTTCTGAGTAGAGTTATTATTAACTCATTTAATTATAAACTTAGTCTAAATTCCTTTTGCAATTATAAATGTAGATGGCTCCTTTCGTGTTGACGGATCAAACTTCTCTATATGGGTTGCGCGTCTCCACGTTCTCCTTAGCGAGAATGACGTGGTCGACTACATACTCAACAGGATGGATTTGGATCAGCCCACTGACCTAGAAACCCCAGAGCAACGGAAAGACCGCTATCTCCATCGTGAGATGGCCTCCTTCATTTCAGTTACCATGCGTTTCAGAATGGTGGATGAGCTGTGGCCTTTCGTGGGTGATGTCGACCCTCGTTCGATGATGCTACAGCTTAGGACACATTTCGTGGAACAAGTATGCATATGGGAGCATGAGCGAATGGGAGACTTCCTCTCCATTAAGATGGAGGAGAACTCATCACTGGACGACCACTTGGAGCGCATGCATGATGTGTGCATGAGGCCTGCATACTTCCTAGATAGGTGGATGACGGGCTCTTTCGCAAATGGTGTTGTGCTGCGGTCGCTGCCACCAAGCTACCAAGCACAAGTCAGGACTTACGTAATGAGGGGCGACGCGGAAACAATGGAGTTCCACCGGTTCGTGACACATCTCAGGATTGTGTTGGTTGAACCAGATGTCACCTAGGTCATCAATGACAAAGGTATATATTTGATATACAGTTTTATAAATGTTATAATCTTGCAAACACATTTGCAGTGTTAAGTATATCTAATACTTGTTCTGTTTTGCTAAAAATAGGTCCTTCTGCATGAGAGGTGCTTGCTGGAGAGGAGGTGACATTGCGTGTTGATGGCGAGCATGATGATGACGACCGACGACACTCTCCCTCGACATTTATCATTTAGTTTGTGTTTTAGGATGATTATTGTAATCAAGAGATTCTGAACTTCTTTAGTGTGTCTCACACTTCGTGAGACGGTTATTCATATGAGTTTGTAACAAATAGTTGTTCTGCTTTTATGAATGATTTCTATTCGTGTTCATGTCTTGTTTGATTATGTGTGAATTATCCTTGTTGTTTGAAACTAATTGATAATTCATGAACATTCGTAAAATATTAAAATTCCTTGTTTAAAATACTCAACTTAATGATATATTCATTGATGAATGAAAAACCATTGTTTAAATTCAAAGTTATGTGATAATATGTGAAAGTCATTCGATTTCTTATCACATATAAATCATGCCTAAGTTCGGCAAATTAACTTGAACATCGAGTATTACTTGAACACAAAGTGTTAAATGAATTGTT
The DNA here is from genome assembly GCA_916181665.1 of Avena sativa. Lineage (NCBI taxonomy): Eukaryota > Viridiplantae > Streptophyta > Magnoliopsida > Poales > Poaceae > Avena > Avena sativa. The sequence goes on from OV702292.1 coordinate 222,043,471, forward strand.
AAAAGAGTAAATACATATCCGATGTATTGTGTTTTATCGAAAATGGTAATTATCATTAAATGATGGCTCAAATGTGTAAAGAAATTTACCAAAGGAAACATAAGACTATTTGATTTGATCAAAGAGTTTCATCAACAAAGGGTATATATATAAAAGAGAATCTAATTACTATGATTTGATCAATAGTAATGAAATTCAACTTTATAAGAATGGCATAAAAGTAATTGTGAAATGCAAAGCGTTTTGGAACGTCAAAATACAAAGCATCACAATGTGATATTAGATATCAAAAATCGGTTAAATAGAAGGCACCAAATAATTTGTTGTAGTATAGATGTAGAGACCATTTGCTTAGAAATAGGTAGCACTCAATTAGAAGGTAGTGAACCATTTGAATTCGTGAAAGTTTAAGGTTTATTCGATATAACCAAAACAATAGCGAATAAGTCCTTGTAGAGTATTCATTGGAAACTTTGAATACAAAATCCATAGCTAAAACCAAAAGAAAAGCAAGATTTGTATTGCTTGGATTTGGGTACATTCTTGAGAAAGATCACTTTGAGTGACGTTTCTCAATTATGGGGCATATGGAAAATCATGTAAAACACGATGAGGATTCAAAACCCTGCATTAGAGTGTTGAAAAGCGCAACGGACAATGTTCCTGAACGACTCTCTTCATAGAAGGAAAGAATCAATGATATTGATCATTGTGTTTTCCCCACTAGTGTTTTCAGTACACATAGTAGGATTCAAAATGTAATCCATATCTTGTATGGAGACATTTGTGAATCATTTGTCATGATTCTTGGAATATGACATGCCTACGAACTACTAAGGAAATAATGGTAAACTGGAATTATGAGAAATCCTAGAATCGAAATTCCCTTGAGATTGGAAAGCAATTTGTTGCTGAATATCACAAGTAAAAGGAGTTACTTCGAATTTTCCCAAATGACTGCAAAGCCATAGTGGAAAAGGGGGTGAATGACAAAAGCACAATTTGTCAAGTATTGGACAAATTCAAATGAATTTGATTCAAGTGTGCTGAATGTTTAGAGGATTCAGAACTAGTAATAGTACTAGTTTCTCATAGTAAAACTCCAAGTTTGATATTTGATCAAAGGATTTTGAAGTTGTTCAAAATAGTGAGTAGATATGCAATTTGCATAAAATTGAGTTGGAGCTATGAAAGCCTTCCCGAAACAATATGTGATTGACATATTTTTGAGTGGGAGCTTATAGAGTAATTCTTAAGTATGTTAAGAATGAAAGCGCAAATACTTATAAATAATGATTTATAAGATGTAGGAGTTGATAATAGTTGTATTATGATATTATGTAGTATTCCTTAAAGGATTCTAAAAGGGGTTTCAGAATAGAAGTTAATTAAGGAACTGGTCCTTAATAACTCAAATTAGGAATAGTATTAAGTTTGACATCAATGGTTGAAAGAAAGAAAAGGATGATCGTCATCCACTATGTTGAGACATAGGTTCTATCTTAGAAAACCATGATAATAACTTAGCATAATATATGATCCAATAAAGAACGTTTAAAAGTGATTAAGTTTGAATCACGAAACGTTGAGCTAAGTTTGTCCGCAGTATCTAGTAGAGAACTATGGATATATTTTCCAAATCCATAAAGGATGACATATCTTAAAACTTAAGGGGTTATGTTATAAGGGAATATGTTGGAAACTCCCGTAAATACCGATTAAAGTCAAGTAGGAAGCGAGGTGAACGGAAAACATCGAAAGTTGTATAGAGTGCACTAATGTTTCGATGGCTACATTTATAATAATAGATAAGGGTACCATCTAAAGTGTTGTATAATGTTATGTCGGGGCTAGTCGCTTTTAACGTAGAATGATGTGTCCCAGGGTACAGTACCCATGAGAAAGCCCTCGAGGTTGATCTAACATCACTGTAGGCTCCTGGAATCGGGCCTCGTTCTGCTGCCATAATGACGATGCATACACACAGATGCTGTCATGTGATGATAAAGTATTAATGTCAATCAAGGTGACATTAGTAAGCTGCAAAGGATTTCGGACTGTAAAGTACAGACCCAAGACTCAACCTCTTCCATGATCAAGCATGTTCAGGGTACCAGATATATGGTGCCAAAGATTGAGAACAAATGTAGTATACCGCAATAATGCTTGATGAAGCGGCCCGCAACCGACTTTACGCGTTCATTTGGGAGACTAGTCCACGCTTGACATACGACTTGTACCGTATAAAGTGGCTCAGGGGGTGTCTGTCTCTCTCACATTAGTTGGTATGCCATTTGCAACGGAGGGCCCCGAAAGGGGTGTAGTAGAGACAACTACTTGATCAGTGTTGTGTCGAGAGTTCGTAGGTAAGAATGGTTCTTGTGCGAAAGCCCATTCAGCCACGTAAAACATGCAAAGATAAAGTAGAGGCGTCTAACTTTGTTTTGTAGGGGGGAGTGCTTTGTGATATGGTTGTGGCAAAGGTAAAGTGATTACCTTTTGTTACATAGTAGTAGATAGTCACGGAGGTGACGAACTACCACGCCGGAAAGACACCAGTACCCTGGTGTCTGCGGCACCGGAACCCGGTGACAACGGATGGAGATCACGACGTGAAGGACCATATCACATCGCATTTACATTCAATGTTATTGTTTGTGTATCTTATTATGTGCTAGTATTAGATACTCGATGGTAGCCTAATGAGATGATCCCTGTTAAAATTACCAACGATTGTGTTCCCCCTTAGTGTGCACCACCAAGAAAGTTCTTTGGTATGAGGCGATCCAGGGTTACAGGCCTGGGTGTCAGACATATCTACATTCGCATATAATGGGTGTAAGCCATGTTGCACATAGAATACACTAAGGTTGAGTTGGCGAGCCTAGCATGTGCAGACATGGCCTCGGAACACGTATGGTCGAAAGATCGAGCACGAGTCGCATGGATGATGTGACTAACATTTAGCATCCACCCGTGAACCCACATTGATGGCCGTGACGATCGGGGGAGATGTGGCTGATAGGGGTCGTGTTATCACTAGGAACCATTTTGGGGATAGGTGTTTCCGAGTAGAGTTATTATTAACTCATTTAATTATAAACTTAGTCTAAATTCCTTTTGCAATTATAAATGTAGATGGCTCCTTTCGTGTTGACGGTTGATTGGTTAGAAGGAGAGAAGCTCAGATTAGATGGATCAAACTTCTCCATATAGGTTGCGTGTCTCCACGTTCTCAGCAGCGGAAAGACCGCTATCTCCATCGTGAGATGGCCTCCTTCATTTCAGTTACCATGTGTTTCATAATGGTGGATGAGCTGTGGCCTTTCGTGGGTGATGTCGACCCTCGTTCGGTGATGCTACAGCTTAGGACACATTTCGTGGAACAAGTACACATATGGGAGCATGAGCGAATGGGAGACTTCCTCTCCATTAAGATGGAGGAGAACTCATCACTGGACGACCACTTGGAGCGCATGCATGATGTGTGCATGAGGCCTGCATACTTCCTGGATAGCTGGATGACGGGATCTTTCGCAAACGGTGTTGTGCTGCGGTCGCTGCCACCAAGCTACCAAGCACAAGTCAGGACTTGCGTAATGAGGGCCGACGCGGAAACAATGGAGTTCCACCGGTTCGTGACACATCTCAGGATTGTGTTGGTTGAACCAGATGTCACCCAGGTCATCAATGACAAAGGTATATATTTGATATACAATTTTATAAATGTTATAATCTTGCAAACACATTTGCAGTGTTAAGTATATCTAATACTTGTTCTGTTTTGCTGAAAATAGGTCCTTCTACATGAGAGGTGCTTGCTGGAGAGGAGGTGACATTGCGTGTTGATGGCGAGCATGATGATGACGACCGACGACACCCTCCCTCGACATTTATCATTTAGTTTGTGTTTTAGGATGATTATTGTAATCAAGAGATTCTGAACTTCTTTAGTGTGTCTCACACTTCGTGAGACGGTTATTCATATGAGTTTGTAACAAACAGTTATTCTGCTTTTATGAATGATTTCTATTCTTGTTCATGTCTTGTTTGATTATGTGTGAATTATCCTTGTTGTTTGAAACTAATTGATAATTCATGAACATTTGTAAAATATTAAAATGCCTTGTTTAAAATACTCAACTTAATGATATATTCATTGATGAATGAAAAACCATTGTTTAAATTCGAAGTTATGTGATAATATGTGAAAGTCATTCGATTTCTTATCACATATAAATCATGCCTAAGTTTGGCAAATTAACTTGAACATCGAGTATTACTTGAACACAAAGTGTTAAATGAATTGTTAAAAGTAAATACATATCCGATGTATTGTGTTTTATCGAAAATGGTAATTATCATTAAATGATTGTTCAAATGTGTAAAGAAATTTACCAAAGGAAACGTAAGACTATTTGATTTGATCAAAGAGTTTCATCAACAAAGGGTGTATATATAAAAGAGAATCTAATTACTATGATTTGATCAATAGTAATGAAATTCAACTTTATAAGAATGGCATAAAAGTAATTGTAAAATGCAAAGCGTTTTGAAACGTCAAAATACAAAGAATCACAATGTGATATTAGATATCAAAAATGGGTTGAATAGAAGGCACCAAATAAATCGTTGTAGTATAGATGTAGAGACCATTTGCTTAGAAATAGTTAGCACTCAATTAGAAGGTAGTGAACCATTTGAATTCATGAAAGTTTTGGGGTTATTCGATATAACCAAAACAATAGTGAATAAGTACTTGTAGAGTATTCATTGGAAACTTTGAATACAAAATCCATAGCTGAAACCAAAAGAAAAGCAAGATTTGTATTGCTTGGATTTGGGTACATTCTTGAGAAAGATCACTTTGAGTGACGTTTCTCAATTATGTGGCATATGGAAAATCGTGTAAAACACGATGAGGATTCAAAACCCTGCATCAGAGTGTTGAGAAGCGCAACGGACAATGTTCCTGAACGACTCTCTTCACAGAAGGAAAGAATCAATGATATTGATCATTGTGTTTTCCCCACTAGTGTTTTCACTATACATAGTAGGATTCAAAATGTAATCCATATCTTGTATGGAGATATTTGTGAATCATTTGTCATGATTCTTGGAATATGACATGCCTATGAACTACTAAGGAAATAATGGTAAACTGGAATTATGAGAAATCCTAGAATCGAAATTCCCTTGAGATTGGAAAGCAATTTGTTGCTGAATATCACAAGTAAAAGGAGTTACTTGGAATTTTCCCAAATGACTGCAAAGCCATATTGGAAAAGGGGGTGAATGAAAAAAGCACAATTTGTCAAGTATTGGACAAATTCAAATGAATTTGATTCAAGTGTGCTAAATATCTAGAGGATTCAGAACTAGTAATAGTACTAGTTTCTCATAGTAAAACTCCAAGTTTGATATTTGATCAAAGGATTTTGAAGTTGTTCAAAATAGTGAGTAGATATGCAATTTGCATAAAATTGAGTTGGAGCTATGAAAGCCTTCCTGAAACAATATGCGATTGACATATTTTTGAGTGGGAGCTTATAGAGTAATTCTTAAGTATGTTAAGAATGAAAGCGCAAATACTTATAAATAATGATTTAAAAGATGTAGAAGTTGATAATAGGTGTATTATGATATTATGTAGTATTCCTTAAAGGATTCTGAAAGGGGTTTCAGAATAGAAGTTAATTAAGGAACTGGTCCTTAATAACTCAAATTAGGAATAGTATTAAGTTTGACATCAATGGTTGAAAGAAAGAAAAGGATGATCGTCATCCACTATGTTGAGACATAGGTTCTATCTTAGAAAACCATGATAATAACTTAGCATAATATATGATCCAATAAAGAAGTTTAAAAGTGATTAAGTTTGAATCACGAAACGTTGAGCTAAGTTTGTCCGCAGTATCTAGTAGAGAACTATGGATATATTTTCCAAATCCATAAAGGATGACATATCTTAAAACATAAGGGGTTATGTTATAAGGGAATATGTTGGAAACTCCCATAAATACCGATTAAAGTCAAGTAGGAAGTGAGGTGAACGAAAAACATCGAAAGTTGCATAGAGTGCACTAATGTTTTGATGGCTACATTTATAATAATAGATAAGGGTACCATCTAAAGTGTTGTATAATGTTATGTCGGGGCTAGTTCGCTTTTAACGTAGAATGATGTGTCCCAGGGCACAGTGCCCATGAGAAAGCCCTTGAGGTTGATCTAACGTCACTGTAGGCTTCTAGAATCGGGCCTCGTTCTGCTTCCATAATGACGATGCATACACACAGATGCTGTCATGTGAAGATAAAGTATTAATGTCAATCAAGGTGACATTAGTAAGTTGCAAAGGATTTGGGACTGTAAAGTATAGACCCAAGACTCAACCTCTTCCATGAGCAAGCATGTTCAGGGTACCGGATATATGGTGCCAAAGATTGAGAACAAATGCAGCTAGTGTATTTGTACTCTAGTGCAAGTGGGAGACTGTTGGAAATATGCCCTAGAGACAAATAGTAGTAAGGACTATTATCATATTTCATATAGTTTATGATTAAGTTTTATATCATGCTATAACTGTATTGAGTGGAAACATCAATACACGTGTGATATACAAACAACCAGGGGTTCCCAGTGAAACTCTAGTCACTGGTTCATTGGTCAACAGATGATCAAGTTTCCTGATCATGTGGCATTTATGCAAGTTGGAAATGAGGTCATCTCATTCTGAGAATGAGATGATGAACCAATACCCAACCTAAACATCATGACCCGATCATGTCACGAAGTTCAAGTTATGATGATTAGAAATGGATCCTCGTAGACTATTCCTTAGACCGTGAGGCTATATCAATCACTGTCTCTCGAGAGTGCTTTGATAGCATCAAGTGCCACTTGGTAATAAAGTGGTTATAAAGGTGTGTTTAGGTACTCGGAGGAAACCGTTGAGGCAATATATGTCAAGAGCGGGATTTTGTCCGTCCATGTGACGGGAAGATACTCGAAGGGCCCACTCGGAGAAGTTATATCCAATAGCTGCGCAACGTGTGATTTGATCACGGGGATATCACTTGTCGGAACGAGTCAAGTAGCGTTGTTAGGTAACGAGATTGAACATGACATGGTGATGTCATTGATCAGATCTCGGGCAATGCAAGTATCGAGTGACAAAGGGAATAAGACACTACTGTCCCGGTTCAAACGACGAAAGGTCTTCATGGAATACACATGGGTCACATGGCCATCCAGGTCCCTCTGTCGATCATTGGTGCGGGAATGTCCCGACCATGTCTGGAGTGTTCCCGAACCGTGGGGTATCACGCTTAAGGGCTTGATGATGCTTAGAGAGTGTTTATAGGATCGGTAGAATTGCCAAAGAGTTGTAGAGAGAAAACCGGAAGGGTTTCGGTAAGTCTGGAGAATGTCCGGAGTGGAGGTGGAAGGTGTTCCATGGCCACAGAGATTGAATAATATGTGAATGAATGTTAAATGTTGATTTAATCATTTTTTCATAATTATTTAATAAAGAGAAAAATCAAATAAATGGTCAAAGGCTTAATGGGCCAATTTTCGGAGGGAGAGGGCCCATTAGGGGAAAGGAGAGAGGGAGAAGGGACAAGGGGGGCCGGCTGGGCCTAGCCCACTAGGGTGGCTGGCGGCCACCCCTCCCCCCTCCTCTCCTTTAGTCCCACCCCGGGACTTTGAGAGAGGTAGTACCTCCCCTCCCCCTATATATAGTGGGGGTATTTGGCCAATTTAAATACACCAATAATCAATAAAGGTCTTCTCACTTTTGGGAGGACCTCCAGTTGATATTTTCTCTTCCCCCTCTCTCTCGTGACCGTGGTCCCAAGTCTGGACTGCGCGAACGAGAGACATCTTCACCGCGGAGCGCCGTCGCGCTGCGGGATTCAGATCCGGGAGCTCTACTTCCGCAACTGCTACTGGATCGGGGAAGCGGGAGTCATTGTCAGGCACCAGACGTGTGTAACTCCCTGCGAGGTGTCACACTTGAGGCACTCAAGTCGTTGGAGCCAAGGAGCGCAAGGACTTCATCACGACCTTGAGGTCGGCTTTGGCTCGTCTACATCAACCACGCTCTCCTGAGCGTTGACAATGCTTTTCGTTCTTCGAGGGTAAGTTCGCGAAAAGCCCCTGCCATTACTGTATTACTAATAGATAGGTCCTGGCAGCTTCAGGGGTTCAGGGGCATAGAGTAAAATTTATTGTTTTTATACGCGGAACCCCTAGATCCAGACTCCTTAAAAAATTGGACATCGTTAGAAGACGACATCGCCACTTGACTGAAACACAAAATCAAGCAAAAGCTTCAAGACAGATGACAACTCAAAGAAGAAACCAAAACAAAGTCGCACATATAGAACTTACCAGTCAAATCTATCAAGATCAAAGGATTGCTCCTCGGACTCCGACGATTCCTTTGGCAGTCGAAGCTTCTTTCGGGCAGGAGGAGCCATAGAGCGCACATGAACGGTAGGAATCGGCTCCTCGGCACCAATAGATTGGCCTTATGGAGTCGAAGGATACAAAGCATCTGAATCCTTGCTACGAGAACGCTTGCGAGTGTCCGGATCACTGGACTCGGGGGCTCCCTCCTCTTCAAGTGGGACGGTCGATTCCGACTCGTCCTCTTCATCCACTTCACGAGGAATAACCCCCTCAGGAAGAGGGGGCAAACTGGGAGACACCTTCCAATCCTGCATTTAGAAAACAATTCATTATACATCAAGCAATTAACGCCAATCGACAAATAAAGCTACTTCGTAGCACAAATCCACCTCGGGAGGAGGGTTAGAGGCATCGAAGGGAGTGATACATTGCAAATGTATCTATAATTTTTGATGTTCCATGCTTGGTTTTATCTAGTTTCTTATGTTTTGTCCACACTTTGGAGTACTTTTCATATGATTTCTTGGACTAACCTATTAACAAGATGCCACAGTGCTAGATTCCTGTTTTCTGCTGTTTTTGGTTCCAGGAAGTTAGAAAATGAATATTCTCGAAATTGGACGGGACAAAAGCCAAAGTTCCTATTTTCCCGGAAGACTCACGGAGCCATAAGGAGAGCCGGAGGGGGGACATAGGGTGGCCACACCACCCCTAGGCGCGGGTCCACCTAGGCTGCGCCAGGGCATGGTGTGGGCCCCCTGGCCGCCCACCGACCTTGCCCTCTGGCCTATAAGAAGCCTCCCGATGCGTAAACCCTAAAGAATCAATCAGAAATCCACGAAATGTTCCGCAGCGCCGCCGCCACCGAAGGGGAGATTCGGCGGACAGAAAGTCTCTGTTCCGGCACCCTGCCAGGATGGGGAAGTGCCCCCGGAGCCATCTCCATCGATCTCCACCACCATCTCCATCACCAATGTTGATTCCCATGATGAGGAGGGAGTAGTTCTCTCTCGAGGCTAAGGGTTCTACCGGTAGCTATGTGTTTATCTCTCTCTCTATGCATGATCTTATTGAGATCATGAGCTTGTAATCTATAGATCTACCTTGCTACTCAAGTGCTTTAATAGATCTCTGCTCTCCCCATGTGTGTGAAAGTGACAACGTGCGCACCATGGTGGCACTTAGGCTAGAGATTACAAATACTTGTTATGAGTTATATTTGGAGTTGGATGTCTTTATGAAATTGTGGTGTTTGTTGGACTCATCTAGTACTCAAGGTGATAGTGTGGGGTTATCTAGATGGGAAAGGCTTACTTTGAGGTGTGTTGTTATAGCCCTACCATGGATTAGAGTGTCCAACCGGAGAGTAGTTCAGCGTAGTATCATGAAGATGATATATTTATATGAGAGTGTTCACTAGTGAAAGTATGATCCCTAGGCCTTGTTTCTTAGCATTGAAACACCGTTTGCTACTAGATCTGTTACATGTTTGCTTTCTTCCATCTTTATTTCAGTTTGCCTTTAGTCTTTTCCACGCCATCAATCTATTTTCTATCACCGTTACCACTTATAATTATCCATACCATTTGTATTTCACTATCTCTTCGCCGAACTAGTGCACCTATACACCTGACAAGTGTATTGGGTGTGTTTGGGACACAAGAGACTTCTTGTATCTTGATTGCAGGGTTGCTTGAGAGGGGATACCTTTGACCACTTCCTCCCTGAGTTCGATAAACCTTGGGTGATCCACTTAAGGGAAAACTTGCTGCTGTTCTACAAACCTCTGCACTTGGAGGCCCAACAACTGTCTACAAGAATAGAAGTGCGTAGACATCAAGCTATTTTCTGGCGCCGTTGCCGAGGAGGTAAGGTAAAAGGTATTCACACCGGAGGATTAAAGAAGAAGAACCTTCCATGGCAAACGCCTATTTTCTGGTGTGAGTACTCGAAGTTATTTCCTTTAGATTCTGCAATTTTGTCTTTTTGTTTCTTGTTTTCACTAGTTAGGCTTAATGGAAAACAACAACAAAATTAGAGAGCTTTATAGTATTTATCTTGAGTTAGGACATGAAGTGTTTGAAGAGAAAATTAAAAAACCTATGGAACTTTGTTTGCATGCTAATAACAATGTTGTTAGTATGAATTCTTTGGACACCATTATTGCTAATTCTATGGAAAAGTGTAAGCTTGGGGAAGCTAGTTTTTATGAAAATGATCTTTTTAGCCCCCCAAGCATGGAGGAGAAAATTTACTTCGATGATACTATACCTCCGATATATGATGATTACAATGATGAGTATGATATTTTCAGTCCACGAACTATTGAGGAGGAAAGTAATTATGATTACAATATGCCTCCTATATTTGATGATTATGGTGATGAGAATAATAATGATAGCTATTTTGTTGAGTTTGCTCCCACTACAATTAATAAGAATGACTATGCTTATGTGGAGAGTAATAATTATTATATGCATGTGGCTCATGATAAGAGTGTCTTATGTGATAGTTATATTGTTAATTTTATTCATGATGCTACTGAAAGTTATTATGAGAGAGGGAAACATGGTTTTATGCATCTCAACAATATTAAGTTTCCCCTCTTTATGTTGAAAAATTTGAAGTTGCACTTGTTTTGCTTTCCTATGCTTGTTACTTTGTGCTTTCATGACTTGTTTCTTTACAAGATTCCTAATCATAGGAAGTGGGTTAGACTTAAATGTGCTTTGAATTTGCTTCTTGATGCTCTCTTTTACTTCAATTCATATTTCTTATGTGAGCATCTTCTCAAACTATCATGCCTAACTTAAAGACGTTAAACAAAAGTACTTATTGGGAGATAACCCAAAAGTTTTAGTTGAGTCTTGGAAGTTATTACCTCTATAATAACCTCTCCTTATCCTTTTTATTTGCTTTTCTTGCCAAGAGTAACCTCTAATGAGAGTGAAGTAATGATTGGGAAAGTTGCTGTCCCGAAACAGATTTCTGTGCTACACCGTAAAAATTCCTGAGAGAGCTCTGTACGTCGGATTGAGCTGTAATTTCTTGTGCTTCTGACCCAGGTTGTTATCTAACTTTCGTTAGTTCAACACTTTTTTATTTGAGCAACAGAAGGTCTTCGAACAAATTCATCTTTACCTGCTGGTCTGTTTTGACAGATTTCTGCCATTTTCCGCATTTGCTTCTTGTTGGTTCCTTTTTGAGTTCTGTTGGGGAATTGAGATTTTTGAGGGAAGTGCTACAGTAGGTAGTGTTCTAATGGAAGTTTATTTGGTGTTATAACTGAACCTTGAGACTTATTTATCTTAAGTGCACTAATGTTGCTAATGAGATTGTGTGAAGTTTTGTATGAAGAAATTTTTTTAGGTGTATGGAAGGAATGAGTAATGAGATGAAGGATGGACTAAAGCTCAAGCTTGGGGATGCCATGCGTGTCACCCCAAGAAATATCCAAGGAGTACAAGCGTCAAAGCTTGGGGATGCCCAAGGCATCCCCTTCTTCATCAATAAAAATCCCAGGTTTCTTCCAAACGCTTCCATTTTATTGTTTCATGCACAGTTGTGTTGTTCTTGGAGCGTCTTCTTTTTCGTTTTCGTTTTGGTTTTTAGTTTGCTTGGTTTTCTTAGTTTGCTGAATGAATTGGTTGGAACCCCTCTTTCATGCATTGGTTTTCAAATAGTTTGGCTTGGATTGGAAAAGAGTAGGAAACGTTCATGCTTAAGTGGTAAAGAGAGCTTGTTTTGACTGTGGCCTATGCTTTGTCATGCCATGCTTGATATTGTTTTGGCTTTATGCTTAGTATTCTTTGCTGTAGCATGACTTGTTATAAACAATTGAGATTGCTTAATGTGCCTTGGATGAATCATGCGTTGTTTTAGCATATTAAAGCATAATATAGTGGTATTCTCCTTTGATGCTTTATTTGGGTTGACTTGGCGCATGCTCACACCATGTTATGGCTATCTCAAGTCACCATATCCATTATGATCCTTTAGTTTTCAACTTGTAGTATCACTTTATGCTTTTATCAATGATGTTTTGTCGCTCTGCATGATTATGGCCATTATTGCTCTCTTAGTTTGTCTCTCCCAGTCTTTTGCTAGCCTCCACAACAAAGTATGAGTTCCACTCATGCATCCAACTCCCTAAACCAAGTTATTCCAAAGAGTCCACCATACCTACCTACTAGCTTATGCTATTCCAAGTATATTCATGCTTTTGTTTACCTTCCACTTGTTATGAGAAAACTAGTGACTAAAGCTCTCACGAACTTGATGGCACACTTTACTTTATTGCCTCTAATAAACTTGAACCATTGTGTCGTCTATGTTGTATATGCTTGCACTTATTTGTTGGGAGTTAGCAGAACCATGCTTTCATGGGGAACGCTTTCAACATTGCACTTGGTACTTGTACCTAGTTGATATCATGCTCTTTTGTATATGGATGTCGTCGGTGTGAAATGAAAGGGGAGCTTGTAAGTCCATGGGGTTATGTATATGTGTTAGAGAAACGCCTGGGCCGCTGGTCTAATCCATGCTGACATGGTGGAAACCTACAACGTAACCATAATGAGCTGTCTATGAAGCATTCTTCTTATAAAAAAAGAGTCCTATATTGAGAAAAAATAGAAAAAAAAGAGATACTATGAAAAGAGGAAAGAGAGAAAAAAGCACCATATTCCCATGGTAAATAAGAAGAATGCTGAGATGCTCGTTGTCTGCTTGCCTTGTCATTTTGATATGGGGATTCTTCCGTATCATCGGGCAAGGGGTACCCCGTTGGCGGTTCTCTATGATACACATGTACTTACGATGACAAGAACTTACGGGTGACTAAATTTGAGTAGCATGAGGAGCGGCCCTCGTATACAAGGGACATGAGATTTCTGACTTATACTTCGTCAAGCATATACACCATAGTTTGTTCACTTTAACCTTAATCACTTCAAGATGCTTATGATAGGGGCAATGAGAGCTGAAAGCTATTAAGTAGCATAATTTTTGGAAGCTCTTTATGAGACTTGAATCCCTACTTCCTTTTACAAAAGGCCTTTCTTCCACCATTGTATTGAGTCTCCACCTTCTACCTTTATGCACCTACTTTGAGAGCATAGTGGCCATTCTTAGTTCCGTAGCGCCGCCGCCACCGAAGGGGAGATTCGGGGGACAGAAAGTCTCTGTTCCGGCACCCTGCCGGGACGGGGAAGTGCCCTCGGAGCCAGCTCCATCGATCTCCACCACCATCTCCATCACCATTGCTGATTCCCATGATGAGGAGGGAGTAGTTCTCTCTCGAGGCTAAGGGTTCTACCGGTAGCTATGTGTTCATCTCTCTCTCTATGCATGATCTTATTAAGATCATGAGCTTGTAATCTATAGATCTACCTTGCTACCCAAGTGCTTTAATAGATCTCTGCTCTCCCCATGTGTGTGAAAGTGACAGCGTGCGCACCATGGTGGCACTTAGGCTAGAGATTACAAATACTTGTTATGAGTTATATTTGGAGTTGGATGTCTTTATGAAATTGTGGTGTTTGTTGGACTCATCTAGTACTCAAGGTGACAGTGTGGGGTTATCTAGATGGGAAAGGCTTACTTTGAGGTGTGCTGTTATAGCCCTACCATGGATTAGAGTGTCCAACCGGAGAGTAGTTCAACGTAGTATCATGAAGATGATATATTTATATGAGAGTGTTCACTAGTGAAAGTATGATCCCTAGGCCTTGTTTCTTAGCATTGAAACACCGTTTGCTACTAGATCTATTACATGTTTGCTTGCTTCCATCTTTATTTCAGTTTGCCTTTAGTCCCTTCCACGCTATCAATCTATTTTCTATCACCGTTACCACTTATAATTATCCATACCACTTGTATTTCACTATCTCTTCGCCGAACTAGTGCACCTATACACCTGACAAGTGTATTGGGTGTGTTAGACTTCTTGTATCTTGATTGCAGGGTTGCTTGAGAGGGGATACCTTTGACCACTTCCTCCCTGAGTTCGATAAACCTTGGGTGATCCACTTAAGGGAAAACTTGCTGCTGTTCTACAAACCTCTGCACTTGGAGGCCCAACAACTATCTACAAGAATAGAAGTGCGTAGACATCAGGGAGGCACGACTGGTTCGCTTGGGAGAACCTCTTTGGTGGTATATTTTGTCACCAGTCGCAACCTCTTATCTACTTCACCCACGGAAATGCCATCAGCAGATACGCGAGTGGCATCGTCCACACCAGCCCATTGGAACATGCGGTGGACTCTGGCCTGCAGAGGCTGGATGCGACGGCGCAACCATGTGCGAATGAGGGCAGCGCCTCCCTCTTCTTTACCCATGCGGCTCTCGAGGTCGCAAACGCGCTTGTACAGCACTTCCATCTCCTCGGACTCGCCATGCATCACCATGTTCTTCCAAGAAAGCCTCTCTTGCACGGCGTCGCGGGATCGAAGGGCGCGAGTTCGTAGTGCTCTCGGTCGGCCTTCTGGTCGCGGATGTAGAACCACTTGTCTCTCCACCCTAGGATGGACGCCATGAGCTTAATATCGAAATATGTGGCGGAGGAGTTGACATGGATTCCGCAGCCTCCTACGTCATAGACTACGGAACCAGATGCTGACTGGCGATTCATCTTGAAAATCCTCTTAAAGAGGCCAAAGTGTGGCTCAACTCCGAGCCAGCACTCGCAAAGAGTAATATAGCAGGCGATGTGGAGGATAGAATTTGGGGACAACTGATGCAGCTGGAGCCCATAGAAACAGAGGCCCCTGAAGAAAGGATGCAGGGGCAGAGAAAGACTGCAGATGATGAACGCAAGGAACATCACCCGGAAACCAGCAGGAGGACAAAGAATTACCTCGTCACCTGGCACTCGCGACTCATCCTCCACGGGTGACAGAACTCCATCTTGACGCAGGAGACGGAGCTTGGAGGACTTGATAATGGATGCGCGCCATGCACCATTGGTGACGCGAGTACCCGCGCCCTTTTTCTTCCCAGCGCTAGCGGCGCTGGTGCCCATAGTGGCGGAGCCGCCCTTCTTATTGGCGGAGGCAATGGCGGCGGAGGACTCAACGGCGACGCCTCCCTTCTTTTTGCCCATCTTGCGATGACGGTGCGAGCGGAGGAAGTAGCTCGGGAAGACACGGAGTTGGTCCAGCGCCATGAAGAGGATGAGCTCTAGGAAGCAGAGAGCAGCGACAATGGCAATGGAAGCACAAGCAGAGAAAGGGTAGATGGGAAAATTACCACAGCTATGCTGCTACTTAACCCCCTTGCGGATGCCATCCAACGGCCAGCAGAAACCCTACTGGACGCGTGGTGCACATCGCTGTCAACACGTGGAGAGGACAAAACACGAACCGTCCCCCAGTATTTCCATTACGCGTGGAAATCGAGGAGACGCAGTTAAAACAAAAGATTACGCACGCCCGGTCAAATCAAAGTCAGAAAGTGAGACCCACCGCTTGTCACGTCCTGTCAAGGCCGCTCACGCGGGCAACTGAGGTCATCACATCGTCAGCATTGATGTCATCAAGAGGAGCATTAGAAGATTTCGACTATTAAGTCCTTGCTTGAGTCTTCAACTCTACTAAGCACTCGGGGGCTACTCCCATAGGGAGCGCTGGTTGTGCACCCTATGATTATTTTTCCTTGCACAACGTACTGTGTGTTGATAACATCCACATTCGAATGCTATGGCGACTCCACCTCATATTTTCCCTACAAAGGGATTACGTCTCCTAGGTTACCCGAATCATCTCCACGATGACAAAAGTTCGGATGCCGCGCTTACGGCGTGAAGGTAAGACCTGAATAAGGCCTGGCAACGCATCTGCTGCACACTACAAGAAACATATTGTAACATCCCAAAACTTTAATCAATGATATCAAGATCCAAATCACCCAATTTAGGGTTAACAAAAACTTTTTCTTAAATAATTAAGAATGCATATGTGTGTTTGCATTAGTATGGAATTGTTTTGAATTGCCATGTTTGTTTATTCTAATGGTTGTAAAATGATTCAAAGATGAATTCCACATCATCTAGATCATTCCGAAGCAAAATTCCAAGGAAAAGAAATCAAATAAGATTAATAAATGCAAATGGTCATTTGTGCCATTTTAACCCACTAGGTCACTTTAGGTGTTCCTAGAACTCAAATTCAAACAGAAACAATTCTAATTCTTTGCACCCCTTGATAGTACAAGTAAAGATCTACCAAGGCCCACTTTGAAATCTCACAAAAACATTTAAACACTAAATTTAAATGGCATTTGAAAATGGAATCCATTTCATATGCATAGATCACACTTTTCTAAAAACCACTCAAATGAGTTCACCTTGACAATCCCAAGGAACCCCAGATGCTTAAGCATATAACTAACACACCCACCAAAAATATTTTCAAAATTCAAAGTTTGATCTCTTGCGGCCATTGTGTCGAACACTTGGCAGGCAAAAATCTTCTGGCCTAACTAATACTGTTGCAAATTAAGTTCTTGTCCCCCTCTGGACACTCTCATCTCTCCTCTGTCCCCTTCTACACTCACCCAGCCCTAGACAACGTCCCCTCTTCACCGCAGCGCCAGTACCGCGCCGCCTGAGAATGGTCACCGTCGGCCAACCGTGCCCAAGCCACAGGAGACCGCCCTGCCCTCTCTCACCATGTCTAGGAGGTAGGACAGACCACATCGCGACACTCTGTCCACCCCACGGACGCAACCAGCCCCTGGACAACCGACGAAAGCTCGCGCCCACTGCCTCTGTACCGTTCATAGCTCATGCCAGAGCACCGTCCCCGACAGGACCGCACAAGTCGCGCCTCGACCCTAGCTCACGTGCGCCGCTCCGCCTTAACCCCAACACCCCCCAGACACGCCCTTTTCCCGCCGCACGACCAGCAGCCGCCGTGAACCGTGTCAAGCATCGCCTCTGCCGCGCATAGCATCGCCCTTTCCCGACTGCATACCACCGCCCCTAGCATCGCCTTTACACCGTAGCTGACCGCCAGGAGGCAAGCCACCGTCCGCCTACACCGCCCATGCCTCTAGCTCCCTGTGCCGTCGTCTCCGACGAGCCGCGCCCATGTCTCTCTGCCGCCTCATCGAGCCTATATAAGGAACCTTCCCGAGCACCATTTCCTCACACCACTCAACTCCCCTCTCACCACTGATCCTTCCCCACCTCTCGTCGGAGCCGCTCGAGCAGCCATATGCTGGAATTGTGCCGGAGTTCTCCATAGCAAAGAAGAAAGGGGCCCGGCGATTTCGTCCACCCAAGGAGCCATCGCGACCTCGCCTGAGTCTGCCGTTGTCTCCTCATTCGATTGCCCCCATCGCCGCACTAGCTGGAGCCTTGGTAAGCCCCATTGCACCCCCATCGAGCCACTACGGTTCCGTCTCACCGGCGACCAGTTCGTCGTCGATGATGAACCACCACCGTCGATCCAGGTTCTAATCGTGCGGTCCACATCACCCCGTACCGCTTCGCGTTAGAAGAGCCACAAACATGCGGGACCCCCTGTCAGCTGTCCTCTGTGCCGCGGAGTGTAACTGGGCCGGCCCGTTAGTGTTCCCGCGCTGGCCCTAGAATTCAAATTTAGGATTTTCTATTTAAACTTAATCTAGTTTCTGTCCACTAGTTTGAAAATCAATTCAGAAAGATCTACTGAACCAAATTGAATGATTCAAATTTTGCTAGAAAGATAATTCAAATATCTATCCAAGCCCGTTGGATTTAAATCAATTAGATTTATAGATCACCTATAGCAAAAATAACAAAACAGAGACTTTTCTACATTCAAACATTTTTCAAAAAAAAACCATAATAGCTTTTGAGTTGATTCTAACTCTCAAAAATCACATTTGACAATACCTATCTGAATATGTAATAATATTTAGGTTTGAATGCCGTGACTTTGGACTAGTACCAAAATAATGCTATATAGGCATTTCTAGTCACTTTAAATCATTTAAATATTAATCTTAAACTTTATAAAATGTGATCCAACATTTAAATCACATTCCCATGTATTAGAATATGTGGTGATGACATGTGTCCACATGATCCCATATTTTAATTGGAGAATATTAAATCTTAATTAATTTAAATGAGTAGAAATTACTTTTCTCAAATAAAATAAATGAAACTAGTTCATTAAATCTTGTGATGTTTGTGATGATACTAGATCATCAAATATGTGCCTTAGTGTGCAAAGTAGACTAGTTAAGTATTGTTTGGTGATTGTGTATCCTGTATGTATTTATAGACGATAGTACCGACCAAGTCTATGAGGAGGAGGAGTTCTACCCCGAAGAAGAAGAGGAGAATTTCAACCACTACACCAACCAAGGCAATCCATCATTAACAGTGCAAGCTAACCCTTGCAAGCTAGGTAACCTAATCAAGATGCATTAGGCATGCTTGGGTTATACCCTTTCTTGATTTATACCAATCCCAAGTTTTACTTACAAGCTTTACTTTTTTTACTTTACCAAAGTTCTTTACTTTGTTTATAGATAGCATAAAGTGTATAAAACTTGGCCTAGCTAGTTAGACTTAGATGTCATTCTATGGCATGAGATTGAGATTGGCATCCCACATTAGTGAACACTCTTAACTTAGTGATTAGAGCTAAACCAAAAACTTGATCACTTTAGATGGGAATACTTGGTGAAAATGCTTATGAAAACCTTGGAATGATGAGTCATTCTATTGAGATGTCTTGACATGTGTTGAGAAACACAAATGGTTTATGATGATGATGAAAATGTTGAGGCATGAGCCTTAGCCCCTTATAAAAACTGATGGTTAGGTTCGGATGCGATACCATCCAATTTTACCGTACAACCACAATACCTAAATTGGGTAAGGCTTAGCCGGAAGTTTATATGCATTAGTATTAGTTCCCTCGCGAGAGAGGTTTGAGCTGAGGCTACCTCTCAATGTTGTCCACCTATGCAGTGCCCAGGATGGAAGATGGCCATGGCTGGGAGGCCAAGCTCATAGGAGAGGTGCTTATACTAGAGTGTGTAAAGGAAAGGTTATGTTTGTTTATCTGCATACTAAGTATGATGATTCAAGGTTATCCCTGACAGATTTATCGAATTTTGTGGTGAAAGTGTACCACCTCTGTAGAGTGTCAAACTATTCGAATAGCCGCGTCCGTGGTTATGGACAGTTGGAGTGGCCATACTGTTCCATTGTCAGATGTTTTCAAAATGACTTATGAAATGAATTGTGACATGACTTGACCACAACATGGTTGTGACTATGATAACTAAGTTCCTACTTAGGTGAATTCAAACTTTATTTTATCTTTCTTTGTTTCTGAACTCAGCTTAGGTTTCAAACTTAACTTTACAAATAAACTTAGTGTTGGAGATATGCCCTAGAGGCAATAATAAATATAGTTATTATTATATCTTTGTGTTTATGATAAATGTTTATATTCATGCTATAATAGTATTAACAAGGAAACATTAATACTTGTGTGAATTGTAAACTTAAAATAAGAGTCCCTAGTAAAGCCTCTTGTTAAACTAGCTTGTTGGTTAATAGATGATTGTGGTTTCCCTATCATGAACATTGAGATGTTATTAACAACAAGATCATATCGTTAGGAGAATGATATGGTGGACATACTCCTATAGATAAGCGTAGCATAAAGATCAAGTCATTTCAATAGTTCAATTGCTATATGCTTTCTGATACATAGTAACCTAATTCCTTCGACCATGAGATCATGCATATCACCTTTACCGGATGGATGCTTTGATGTCATCAAACACCACACCGTAACAGGGTGGCTATAAAGGTGGTATTGAGTGTTCGGAAAGTATTGGTTGAAACACATGGATCAAGAGTGGGATTTGTCCATCCATATGACGGATAGATATTCTCTGGGCCCTCTCGGTGAAATGTCATCCAATTAGCTTGCAAGCATGTGACTGGGTCACAAGGGATCACATATCACGGGAACGAGAAAAGAGTACTTATCAGTAACAAGGTTGAACTAGGTATGTAGAGATACCGACGATCATAACCTCGGATAAGTAACATATCGTGAGACAAAGGGAAATTGGTATCGTATGTAAGTGGTTCATTCGATCGCAAAGTAATCGTAGAAATATGTGGGAGCCATATGAATTTCCAGATTCCTCTATTGGTTATTGTTCGGAGAAGTGTCTCGATCATGTCTGCATAATTCACGAACCGTAGGGAGACACACTTAAGGATTCGACGTTGTTTGAGTAGTTATGGTATTATGAGAAAGAGACCGAATGTTGTTCGGAGTCTCGGATGGGATCCGGGATATCACGAGGTGATCCGGAATGGTCCGGAGAATAAGATTCATATAAGGAAAGTCCCGTTTCGGAGTTGGGGAATGGTTCCGGTGTTTTTCATCGGGAACATTCTAGAAGGTCCCGGAATGTCCGGCACTCCGGGGGGGGGGAATTGGTACATGAATGTGTCATTGCATGTTGGAATGATTGCATCATGTACTAAGTGTTCTCGCTGTCCGAAATAAAGGGTTAATTCAAATCCTAATTGGAAAAGTCAAACTGCCAGTTTTCGGTCAAACTGCCAGTTTCGGAAAGTGGAGAAAGAGGAGGAGAGGTGGAGGCCGAGTTGGAGGAGGGTTCCTCCCCTAGGCCGGCGCACCTCCCTAGGCCGAGTTGGGGAGGAACTCCTCCCCATGGCGCCGGCCCTCCCACCTATAAAAGGAGGGGCAGGGCCTCCTCCTCTAGACACAACAACACAAGTTTCCTATCCTCTAAACTAAACCCTAGATCTAGACCCCGGTTTAGAGCTATTCGGTTTAGAGCCTTCTAATTGGTTTAGAGCCCTCTAATTGGTGTGTCTAATTACTAGACCACTAATAGCCTCTCTCATAAGCTCCACCATACTCGCATCGGCTTAAGGCGAAGCCCTGCGGGATTTCCCCTCTACCTCCGGTACCACGCCGTTGTGCTGCCGGAATCGCGAGGAGAGTGCTACAACCTCCGCTGCCTGCTGGAACAAGGGAGAGGAAGGTCTTCGTCGAGTACCGAACGTGTGACCGACTACGGGAGCGCTGCCGGAACGTGGCGCCGGAAGGATCGTCTACGCGATCTTGAGATCGGAAAGAGTACGACTACATCACCCACGAGAATCTGCTCTCGTTAAACACTTTGGAATCTTCGAGGGTGAGTTATCCCATCGACTCGTTGCTACAATCTAGTAGATAGATCTTGGCTTGTTTGTTTGTATGCGATAGAAAATTTTTGTTTTCCATGCTACGAACCCCTACAGTGGTATCAGAGCCGTGTCTATATGTAGATCTGTTGCACGAGTAGAACACAATGGTCATTGTGGGCGTTGATGCTTTTATTGTAGATTGCTTTTTGTGTACTTTGCATCTTGCGGTATGTTGGGATGAAGCGGCCCGGGCTAACCTTACATGACATCGTTCATGAGACTTGCTCCACGCTTGACATGCAACTTGTATTGCATAAGTGGCTTTGCGGGTGCCTGTTTCTCCTAGCATAGTAAAGATCCAATTTACAACGGGTAATCAACAATGCTAGTATCAATGTTGTGGTTCTTGTTCGTAGGTTAGAACGACACTTATGGAAAGCCCCAAACCACGTAAAATATGCAAAGAAAGTAGAAGCGTCTAACTTTGTTTTGCAGGGGTGTGCAGTGATGTGATATGGCCATGATTGTGATTATATTTGATGTATGCAATGTTCCTTATTGTAAGTTGGCAACCGGCAGGAGCCATATGGTTGTCTTTAATTTTTGTTAAGACCTGCGTGTCTATTCAAAATAGTTGTAATAGTTAAAGCTGGTGGACGACAACCATGAAGAAGCGTCATTGACCTTGATGCTATGCCGATGATGATGGAGATCATGTTCGTGCTTGAAGATGGAGATCGGAAGCACAAAGAAGAAAGGCCATATCATATCACATATTATGAATTGCATGTGATGTTAATCCTTTATGCATCTTGTATTGCTTAGTAGACGACGGTAGCATTATAAGATGATCCCTCATGCACATAAATTTCAAGTTCTAAAGTGTTCACCCTTAGTATGCACCGTTGCCAAAGCTTGTTGCTTCGAAGCACCACGTGATGATCGGGTGTCTTTGATTCCGCGGGTGAATACAACGTAAGCAAGCCAGATTTGCTTATGCGGTAGCTAAGGTTTGATCTTGACGAGCCTAGCATGTACAGACATGGCCTCAGGAACACGGATCGCCGAAAGGTAAAGCATGAATCATATAGCAGATATGATGAACATGTCGATTGTTCGCCATTGAAGCTATATCAATTCTCGTGATGATCGGTTTTGATATGGGGGATTTGGTTCGTGTGATCACTAAAACAATGTGAGGGATATTGTTTTGAGTGGGAGTTCACCTAGATTAATTTAATTATTAATTAGAACTCAATTTATCATAAACTAAATCAAAGTGAATTTGCATAGTTGTTGTAGTCATTGGCATCCGTTTACCACCTTGCGCTTAGTTATAATTGAGATGATAGAACTATAGAATTCTGGTTAGTTACTTTACGAACTGGTATCGTATTGTTTTGAAGTGTTAATCTAAAGTTTAAAAGTCCTATTGCAAACTTTCAGTAAGTTCCGGTTACTCCATGAAGTTTAATAATTGGTATTAAATCAAGAGTGACAATTCCAAGTGTTAGTGTATAAGTATCGTGTTTGTCTCCATGATTCTTGATATTCAAAGGATTGTCTTAATATCAAGGTTATCTAGGATCTGAAAGAGTTGTTTCAGAAACCATGATGTGTGGAAGATATTGTGATATCTAAAACGAAGTTTTGGTTGCAACATGATAGAGTATAATATGGCAAAAGTCATGTTCTCATATTTGATGAGAATTTGCAAAAGGTTGAAGACACTAGTTGTCTTAATCCTCCAAAAGGTTTTGGAGAGCAACATTATACTCGCGATTCACCGTTATAAGCTAAAAGTAGCTTGATCATGAATAATTCCATGATAAGGGTGAATATTTGATGTAGGTAAAATGTTTACTACACCAAGAGATTACTAAAGAAAGGAATTTGAAGGCACACCAAACATTTGATGATGGTGATCTACTTCAAAGTGCAAGTCCAAAGACATTTGTATTTTATTATACACGCTTTGGACTATGTGTCATATGTATGACCCCACTATTGATGTTGATAGATACTTTCAAACAGAAAAGGAAATACTGAAAGAGAATCTCATAAGTATATGGCAGAAAACGAAAGACTAGAATTGTTCAGCTTAAGTATATAGATGATATACATGTTATGGCTATATTCTTTGCTTCTTAAACAATGTGGTTCTTAAGTATTTGATACTGAATTTGTTGGTGTGAATCGTCACACGAAACAACAGAATTCATGAACTACAATGGCCTAAGTAACTAGCAAAAGAATATGTGATGATGTTCATCAAGAACAAAATAAAGGGTTATTGTGTTGCTTGTTAAACATCAAAGCTTGCCTTCAAAGATTTGTTTTATCAGGTATTATGAGAACAAAAGGATTGTTCAAATAATTGCCGTAATCCATAAAAGATGGATGATTCACAAATCTCGTTGGAGAAATCACATCCATAAAACTAGTGCTAAAAATGTCGAAAGACAAATTGATTGAAAGATCACTTAGGAAGTGACATCGCCGTTTAAATTATATTTGAAAGAAAACATGAAGAAACTCCATGTTGATGGAATTTTGGAGTCTTTTGATTTTGATCAAATGATGCTTGTGAAACTTTCCTAGAGATAATTAAAACTTCGTTCATAGGCCAAAAGGGAACGAATGACTAGCTTATTGGAACTTGTACATATTGTTGTACGAAGTCCGTTATGTGTAGTCAAGAGCGATGGATTTCAACTTCATATGCTTTCTCCGAAAATTTGAGTGAATATATGAATATTTACTTAATAAGGATAAAGTATGAACCACTTGAAAAGTTCAAAGACTTTCAAGATGAAGTGCAAGATCATTGTAACAAGAATATAAACAGTTTATGATAAAGATCATAAAGGAAGATATTTGAGTTACATAGTTTAGCATAATACCTAAGATTTAAGGAATCGTTCCGTGGATTTGCATTTTCCCGAAACACCATAAGAGTATGGAGTGTTCGAGATATGTAATTAAACCTTGTTTGACATGGTAAGATCGAAGGTGTAATTTCATAAAACTGCCATTGTATTTTAAAGATTAAAAGCTTTAGAGACTACTGCTTTTCCACTAAAAAGAGCTCCATCATAATCCGTTGAAATGACACCATATAAAGTTATGGTTTGGGATAAAACCCAAGTAGTCCTTTCTTAAACATTGGTATGCTATGCATAAGAAAGATGTTTGCAACCAAAGTCGGATAAACCTGTCTTTGTATTACTGTTAAGTATTCCTCCATAACACCGGAGACAAAAGTGTTTGTCGCTTAGAACGTCAAGTTTCTTTGAGAAGGAATTTTTCGTGATAAGTTAAAGTGGGAGGACAATAGAACTTTGATAAGGTTAAAAGAACCTTAGCTATATGTGCAGAGTTGCGCAGCACCGAAAAGTGTTCCGGAGGCAGCAATAATGCTCATGGCTCACGTGCCTCAAAAGTTGTGGTCACGGAGGTCTAAGTTTCTATTGAAACAAGTAGGTCAAGTAAACAATCAAATACTAAGATTTGAGGGTTGAATCATTATTTGAGAATAATGAACGGACTACATGCAAAGAAGCAATGATGGGCCCTGACTCCGTCAAATGGCTTGAAGCCATAAAATCCGTGATAATTCCATACACGAGAAATCAAGGTTTGAACTTGAAGGACCCTCGAGAAAGGTGTAAGACCTTACAGTTGTGTTTGGATCTATAAAGAAATAGACATGGATGTTTCACATCTATAAGTCGACATGTTGGGAAAGAGTTCACAACAATGTTCAAAGATTGACTATGACAAGATTTGATCTTTCATAGCGATATTTAGTCTAGACGGATTAATGTAGCAACCACTACATATAATTTTGTTATGTGGTAGTTGAATAAACAAAACAAGTTCTTCTAATAGAATTGTTACCTAGGACGTGTGCATGACACGGTCCAAAGGGTTTTGTTAATTCAAAGGATGCTAAAAGCATATGCAAACTTCAATGGATGAAGTAAGCATAGCGGAGTTGGAATCTTCACTATGATGAAACTGTTAAAAGAGTTTAATTTCATCAAAGACAATGAAGATACTTGCATTTGCAAGAAATTAAGTGGGAGCGCTAAGACATGTTTCTAATACATTATGTGGAAGACATATTGTTGATTGGAAATAATGTATCTTTTATTAACACATATTAAGAATTTCATCCCGATGAAAGACTTAGGCAAAACCCAAATATTTGGCATCAATAGACGCTAATATGGTTGTGCCAGAAGTACATAGACAAGATATTGAATGAGTTCAATATAGAAACTACAAGAGAAGGTTCTTGTCGCACAGAAAGGATTGAATGAGTTCAATGTTGATGATATATTCAAGTGTATTGACATTTGGTAAAGTGAAACAAATAATCAAGTATAGATTGATACTTGATGTATGAAATCACAAAGAGTGTTTATATCAATCATACTGTGGTATGTACAAATCCAGATATGTCCTATGCTCTAAAAGTTATGAGCATACACCAGAATGATTCGTAAGATGATCATTGGACAATAGTAAGGATATTCTTATGATCTTCTGAAAGAACTAAGAGTATAATATTTGTAGAAGTGACAAATAGATGGTTAGTTCATTGTAAAAGTACTACATTGATACTAGTTTTGTCACAGAGTACAAATTAAGTTTATCTCAATCTAAATTAAGGGTGGCACAATATAATGGAAAGTGAGTTCCATAAATGGATTTGGATGAGTTCCAAAGTTAAGACATTGTGACAGATACTTCAACAAAAGGCTAAGTATATGACTGCTATTATAGCAGCAAAAGAGGGCATTTGTGTCAAGTAGTTTGTTATCAAACTAGGTGTAGTTCACAGCGGGATAATACTATGAAGATATATTGTGCGACAATATTATCAACATGTTTTAACCCCAAAGAACTAAAGGTCACACCGAAAGACCAAATTATACAAAGCCATCTCATTAGAGAATGAGTGATGCGTAGAGACGCAAAGACATGCAATTACACACGGACCTGGAAGTGTCAGATCCGGAGATCAGTTGACCACTAGCAATCGTGTACATGCAAACACCGGAAAGCCATAGGTGTTGAATACACAAAGGTTTGAAACTAGATTTTTGACTCTAGTGCAAGTGGGAGACTGTTGGAGATATGCCCTAGAGGCAATAATAAATATAGTTATTATTATATCTTTGTGTTTATGATAAATGTTTATATTCATGCTATAATAGTATTAACAAGGAAACATTAATACTTGTGTGAATTGTAAACTTAAAATAAGAGTCCCTAGTAAAGCCTCTTGTTAAACTAGCTTGTTGGTTAATAGATGATTGTGGTTTCCCTATCATGAACATTGAGATGTTATTAACAACAAGATCATATCGTTAGGAGAATGATATGGTGGACATACTCCTATAGATAAGCGTAGCATAAAGATCAAGTCATTTCAATAGTTCAATTGCTATATGCTTTCTGATACATAGTAACCTAATTCCTTCGACCATGAGATCATGCATATCACCTTTACCGGATGGATGCTTTGATGTCATCAAACACCACACCGTAACAGGGTGGCTATAAAGGTGGTATTGAGTGTTCGGAAAGTATTGGTTGAAACACATGGATCAAGAGTGGGATTTGTCCATCCATATGACGGATAGATATTCTCTGGGCCCTCTCGGTGAAATGTCATCCAATTAGCTTGCAAGCATGTGACTGGGTCACAAGGGATCACATATCACGGGAACGAGAAAAGAGTACTTATCAGTAACAAGGTTGAACTAGGTATGTAGAGATACCGACGATCATAACCTCGGATAAGTAACATATCGTGAGACAAAGGGAAATTGGTATCGTATGTAAGTGGTTCATTCGATCGCAAAGTAATCGTAGAAATATGTGGGAGCCATATGAATTTCCAGATTCCTCTATTGGTTATTGTTCGGAGAAGTGTCTCGATCATGTCTGCATAATTCACGAACCGTAGGGAGACACACTTAAGGATTCGACGTTGTTTGAGTAGTTATGGTATTATGAGAAAGAGACCGAATGTTGTTCGGAGTCTCGGATGGGATCCGGGATATCACGAGGTGATCCGGAATGGTCCGGAGAATAAGATTCATATAAGGAAAGTCCCGTTTCGGAGTTGGGGAATGGTTCCGGTGTTTTTCATCGGGAACATTCTAGAAGGTCCCGGAATGTCCGGCACTCCGGGGGGGGGGAATTGGTACATGAATGTGTCATTGCATGTTGGAATGATTGCATCATGTACTAAGTGTTCTCGCTGTCCGAAATAAAGGGTTAATTCAAATCCTAATTGGAAAAGTCAAACTGCCAGTTTTCGGTCAAACTGCCAGTTTCGGAAAGTGGAGAAAGAGGAGGAGAGGTGGAGGCCGAGTTGGAGGAGGGTTCCTCCCCTAGGCCGGCGCACCTCCCTAGGCCGAGTTGGGGAGGAACTCCTCCCCATGGCGCCGGCCCTCCCACCTATAAAAGGAGGGGCAGGGCCTCCTCCTCTAGACACAACAACACAAGTTTCCTATCCTCTAAACTAAACCCTAGATCTAGACCCCGGTTTAGAGCTATTCGGTTTAGAGCCTTCTAATTGGTTTAGAGCCCTCTAATTGGTGTGTCTAATTACTAGACCACTAATAGCCTCTCTCATAAGCTCCACCATACTCGCATCGGCTTAAGGCGAAGCCCTGCGGGATTTCCCCTCTACCTCCGGTACCACGCCGTTGTGCTGCCGGAATCGCGAGGAGAGTGCTACAACCTCCGCTGCCTGCTGGAACAAGGGAGAGGAAGGTCTTCGTCGAGTACCGAACGTGTGACCGACTACGGGAGCGCTGCCGGAACGTGGCGCCGGAAGGATCGTCTACGCGATCTTGAGATCGGAAAGAGTACGACTACATCACCCACGAGAATCTGCTCTCGTTAAACACTTTGGAATCTTCGAGGGTGAGTTATCCCATCGACTCGTTGCTACAATCTAGTAGATAGATCTTGGCTTGTTTGTTTGTATGCGATAGAAAATTTTTGTTTTCCATGCTACGAACCCCTACACTTAGAACTTAGCACTCCTACTAGAACTACCTTACTTGTTAGTGATAGTTTGCGAGTACTTAAAGAGTACTCATGGCTTTTTCCCTGGCTATTCCTATGGCCAGACTATGAGGAGGACTATCCGGAAGAAGGACATCGGGATGGCTATGACAACTAGGATCATCTCTCATCGTTAGCATTGCCTGTGACACTGAAGATGGAGCCCACCGCTATGCTATTTATTCCGCTACTTGTTTGTACTAAGACTAGATCATGAGATCCTTTATTTGTGTAAGACCTTATTATGGTTTGTAATGGATGATGTAGAGTGATATCCAATCTGTTATGTCTCACAAAAATGGTAATCCTGGGATTGCGATGTATGGCATAACAGGCATTTGGGATTAAAAATCCGGGTGTTGACACATATCCATGCCTACAGGTACGATAAACATGCCTTGACGGACACGTCGTGTGCTCACACCCATACACTGGAATTCAACTCCTGTAAGACCTCTGTGGCCTGAGTCGAATTACGCCAGCACTTTTCCGAATTCGAGTCCGGGGACTCGAGTTTGAGTAGATTGCGTTGTTTTTCCCTAAGGCAGTTAACTGATACTGATACATCGGCTAAATCAGGCACGCACATCAACGATTCCTATGACATGAACTAAACACTCGAAAAATACTCAATAATGCACTCGAAAAGCTTCATAAAGTCCCCAGTCGAATCTGTGATTCCACTGGACACTCGGGGGCTACTGACATGGGTATACCCTACAGGTACTCGAGTTCGGTATATACGGTCCGGATACGGCGGAAGCCCACGGCGTTGCCAAGGCCCAATATAGAATTTGAGTGGCCCACGTACTCTCGATTGCTTGCGAGACAAGAAGAAGCTTAAGATAGAAAGTTCAAAGGGAAAAACCCTAATCTGTAACCGACTCGGCCTGCTACCCGAGACCTAGACTATCTATATAAAGGCTAGGAGGGTGCGGCGAGGAGGACATACACAACCCTAGTTTCCACAACTCTCGCCAGATTGCATCTGCGCGCCCCTGTAATCTTCGATTGCTTCGTTAATTCCAAGAGCAGACTAGCAGGAGTAGGGACCTCTACGAAGCTTGAACCTGGGTAAACCTTGCATCCCTGTGTGCTTGTTTGCTAGCCGACTGATGCCTCTAGCACTCCCTCCTTCTCCCAAACCCAAGTACATTACAATGGGCATTGATGAGTTAAACCCTCGTCACTCACCCTCTCGTAGTCTTGGATCATGGCAGCCTCAAGCTATCCACCTCCGAGCATCTCTTCTTTGAGCCCACCGGCTTGGCGGAGCCCGAGGCTCCCACCGTTCCCGAGCCCTTGTTCGAGCGGAACATCCTTCCAATGTTATGCATTATGCTATGAAATTTTTGAAGAAAACTATATGCAACAAGTTTCTATCACATAAATAAACGATTATAGGTAGAAGTTACCAATCCTAACGTGAGGAATCAATAATAATCTCAAAATATGATGAACTCATCTAAATAGCCAATGTGATGAATTCAACCATGGAATTCAGAAAATAGACTATGGATCAGATGAGAACCTTACTGATGTGAAGATTCCCCAACTCAAAAACACGAAAACAATGAAGAATCAAAGGTTTTAGGAGGCTAGGGTTTATGGTGGAGAGAGAAAGAACAAGGAAGAAAGAGGAAGAAGAAGGAGGAGGCTCGCTGGGAGCCAGCCGCCGTTGGCCTTTACTTGGCGACGCACTCGGTACGGGCGGGTGGTACGGGCGCAGCCCGCCCGTACCGGTGGTCGTCACTGTTGGATCAACTCTAGCATTCAAGATTAAACCTGATCGACCTGGTACGGGCGCGTGGTACGGGTGTACCCCAGCCGTACCAGTGGTTGTTATCTATTCGGGAACCGTGGTTGGTTTTGACGATCTTCGGTATGGGCGCGGGGTACGGGCATACCTCGGCCGTACCACTGGTCGTCACAGACACTATTCCTGCTGCAGTTTTCATTGAGACATGGTATAGGCGTGTAGTACGAGCATACCGCGGCCGTACCGGTGCTCGTTAACGGTGCTGAACCCTTTCCTTTTCTTCATTTTTTCCTTGCTTCTCAACTTCACTAAGGTAAATTCTCTGAATGAACTCAAAACTCAAAACAAACTTATTAGATCATACAAATAATAATATAGTAGTCATAAAATGAAATTTAAAGTAAATTTATTAAGAATGGGATAACTCCCATTAAGTGTTTTATTTTAGGATTTTGACTAATCAAACTCCATGTCATCAGCGTTCATCTCGAGCTGAACTTTTTCTTTAGTCTTTGCTGCTTGATCATGCTTAGGTGGTGGGATGTATTTTCCATTGTGTTCCTGTTTCTTAGGAAAGTATCGATCAATATGATCATCATATATATTGAAGACAATCTTACCGCTGGAGCAATCTACGTTATCTCCAGCTATACTAAGAAAAGGTCTTCCAAGGATGATAGATAGTTTGTAATCCTCAGAAACATCAAGAATAATAAAATCAGTGGGTATAACATGTTGATCTATTCTAAGTAAAACATCTTCGATCATTCCGACAGGTTGTTTAGTTGTCTTATCCGCCATTTGTAATGTTATGGAAGTAGGAGAACATTCTCCAAGATTCAATTTCTTAAATAAAGAATAAGGCATAACACTAACACCTGCTCCTAAATCACAAAGAGCATTGAATATATTAGTTTTCCCTATTGCACAGGAGATGGTTGGTATCCCTGGATCCCCAAGCTTAGCAGGAAGTTTATCGCCAAAGCTTGTCATAACTACTATAGTCTTAGTTACCTTGTTTTTTCTATTAAGGATGTCTCGCATAAACTTTTTATAAGTGGGAACTTGAATAGCATTAGTTAAAGGAAGTTCTAAACGCAAGCTGCCTAGTGCCTTAGCAAAAGAGTCATAAATATCTTTATCTGGTTCGTAATGAACTTGGTTAGGATAAGAATTTTTGTTTTTGGTTGGTATTACCTTCTCTCTTACCTTTGTCATCGGTTCATCATTCTTTTTATTTTTCCTTGCAGCTGATTTTTTCTTATCGGCGTGTTCTTCACGCAGGATGATAACTTGCTCTTGTTGTTCCTTGATGAGATCGGTTTCTTCCCTTGAATCGATAGTCTCAGCATCCGAATCATATGGTTTATGCTTATCCCCCGCTTCCGCTTCTCCTTGAGTTTTGGAAGCTTCATTTTCCCTTTTATGGGCCTCATAATCAATGTCGTCATGTGGATCAACTAGATCCTTTTCTTCTTGACTCATCTCCTGAGTCTCTCTTGTTTTTCAAGCTCGCTCTTCTTGATACCAAGGTGGCCCTTGTGGTTCCTGAGTTTCTGTACCACGCCTTGTAACAATGTTAGTAGAAATAGTATTGAAATATCCTTGGTTCAAAATCAAAGTTTGGGTTTCATTTATTTGCTCACATTGGGTTTTAACCATACTTATATATCTATCTAGATGTTTTGTGGCTTGACTCAAGTCATCAAAGACTGCTATTAGGTCTCTTATATTCTTTTCTTGTGTCATAAGACGTTTATAGTTTTTCTCACGGAATTTATTTTGTTGATATTTAAACTTTTGCATTATAAGATTTAAATCATCTTCTATTACATAAGTTTGAAGAATGTCAACTTTGTTTTCTTTTACAAGTTCCAAAGCTATATCTTTCTCTTCCATGGACTTTTTGACTTCGGATATAAGATCTAGTGGTATGTGAATCATACCTTTTTGTGGTTCAACATCCTCAGTTGGATTGTATTGTTCGTCATTAAAGCGTCTTACCTTAAAAAGCTTTACACATTTCGACGGTGTCAAGTTGCATATTGCTCCTCCTGCATATAGATCAATCATCTCTTTTGTCTCGTCATTAAGCTCATTATAAAAAATATTGGATAACTAGACTCTTGTGAAAACTGTGATTTGGAACTTTCATAATCATTGCATAATATCTATTCCATGCTTGATAAAAGGTTTCTCCAATTGTTTGCAGAAAATTTGTTATACTTCGTTTGATCTGCATGATTTTAGTAAATGAACAATATTTATGCATGAATTCTCGGATGCAATCTTCCTAGCTTTTAATAGTGTGATTAGGTAATGATTGTAACCAAGCAAAAGCATTACCTTTCAAAGACTAGCGAAAGAGTTTAAGAAGTACAAACTTTATTGGTAAACTCGCTGGTTTAAGAGTAACACAAAGGTCGTGTACCCTTGTCAAGTGGTCACTAGGGTCTTCCTCTTCTTTTCATGTGAAAGCAATTTCTTTCATAGTATATATTAGCTAAGGATATATTTCAAATTCCTGGCCCTCAAGTTCAGGACAAAGAATAGGCATTTTCCTCAAGTGCCTAGATGGATTCCCATACTCTCCCAAAGGTAGCTCAAGTTCGCCCCCTCGGGTGATGGTCAAATCTGCCATCAATGGAATCAAGCTGTTCACGTCTACAATACGCGAATTAGTAAATCTTTCAATAAATTTTAATCGTCTCTCAATCGGAACACGATCAATATATAGAGGTAAATAGGTTTTTCCTGATCGAGTGGTACCTCTGTCTTCAACGGAGATCATGAATGGTACCAACAGTTGCCGTTGTCAAGAAACAACACTTAGCGCTTAGTTCCCCGGCAACAATGCCAGAAAATATCTTGATGGCCTGCAAGTGCACAGGTTCATCAACGAATGTTTTCACGGAAGTATTAATTCTAGTTTTTATATCGATCCCAACAAGGGGCCTAGAAAAGTGTTTTTATGTGGTGTTTTTGTCGCACCCAATGTGTCATAGGTATTGAGTGAATTGACTGCAAAAGTTGATGGTGGAAGTGGTGAGTAAAAGATAGAGGAACTGTCACATCCCAAAATTCTCCTAATTTTGGAATGTGAAATAAATAAATAAGTTTGATTGATTGTTTGACTATGTTGAAAATTCTCAAAGAGAAGAAACTTCTTGAATAGGAAATCCCCTCAACCTTGAATTCAAAATCTTATGTTCTTTTGTTATGACCAAAGTAGCCATATAGGCAAAAGGGCATGGATTGATTATGGATTGTAGAATTGGTGTGCAAGATTTCAAAATGAAAATCATGAAGCATTTATAAGCATTTCATTACATCCATGCAAGGTTCTCACAAACTGAATCCAAATCCTGGTATCTAAATCCTATAGTCGATTTGCCCAAATGTCCCTAAAGGAAATTAAATTGACTTTATAAAGCCCACTATTGTAAGGCATAAATTATTGATAATTATAGCCTAAAAAGATCCAATTAATATTACAAAATTTTAGAAACAAAATTGAGCTCATTTGGAGCTAGTATGAAAAAGTTATGAAATAAATATAAACAAACAAAGATATAAATAAAATGGAATATACAAGGATTTATAAACCCACTACTTTCAAACTAGTAAAAAGATTACAAATTTGATCCTATAATGATCTATTCGATTTTAGAAAAATTTAGAAACAAGAATCATGTCATTTGGAGTTCGTATGCAAAAGATATGAGGGAAACAAGTATTAAAAAAAAACAGGCCGGCCCACCCGGTCCGACCGGACCGATGAAGCAGGCCACGCGCGTACAGGGATGGATCGGGTTGCTCCGAAAAGCGTGCAAAAATCTGTTTTCTAGACCTATCTCTACTCAAACTCTTATAACTTTTTATCTACAACTCCGAATCGACTTCCGTTTGTTTCTACTTGTTATCTACTCCAAGGCCTATCTCTACACCATCCTAAATCTCCATATAAACTCGTGGAGCCACGGCTGTACGAGTTTCTATTCTCGAAATCCTGAATCTACCTATTCCCGAATCTTGTTTCGCTTTTTAACCCATCTTGACTTCGTCGTTTGCTTTCGGTCAAAAAACGAAAGTTGAAGATCGCGTCGAAATCTTTCAATTCCGACAAATCTCACCTCTTTTCATCAACCACAGCCGGAGAATTTCGTATCGCAATATTTCAGATCTTACGGTGTAAATCCAAGATGTACTCGCACTCGTTTCTTCAAATCCAAATTCCTTTGGTGAGAAGGTAGGAATAATGATTCCCCACAACTTTCATGTTCTGAGTTTTTCGATTTGACCTACGGATTTGTCTCTCTAACACAGATCTATTTGTTGTCTATTCTGAGCGAAAATCGGGTCAATCTCTTCTTCTAGCCACCGGATCCTATCCAGACGGTCGAGATCCAATCAAACCGGTGCGTTCCATGTCGTCATCCCGGTCATCTTCCTCATCAACGCCACGTCAACGTAAGGTCAACATCTAGTCCCAGTCAGCATGCAAAGTCAACCTGTCCAGTCAGCGGAATATTCCCTGGAATATTCTGTTCGAATTTAAATTTGCATATTATAGATTTAACTTGTAAAATTCATTAGAAATTCATACCATGTCCAAAAATTACGTATAATATACCAAATTGAAGATAATTTCACGTAGAATCATCTTATCAGAATAGATCCAACTTTTACTGTACGTGGTTACTGCAGTAATTTAATTAGTTTTAATGGTCTTTTAGGTTAATAAATTCATAGGATATTATATGTAACTCCAAAAAATATGAATAATATATCAAATTGAAGCTACTGTAATGTACTTTAATAATATCTGGTTGGATCTATCCTTTGCAGATTATTTAACCCGTAGCAATTTAATTAGTTCTAATGGCTTTATAAATCATTAAATTTATAGCAAATTAATTGCTTGTCACAAAAATACAAATGATATACCGGTGGAAAGCTGGTTCCATGTAGATTATCAATATGCAATTAGTTCAGCATTTTACTGTAAGGATTTGCCGTGAAGGTTTAAATGGTTTAATAGCCTATTCAGAGTAATAAATTCATAAGAAAATAAATACTATTCAGAAAATTACAAATAATATGTCCCTGAAATCACAATTCCGTGGAGATTACAGATATAATTTTTGTTTGATTTTTAGGCAACAGAAACTGTATGAATCACTTAAAACCCATTAAACACTATTTAAATCATATAAAAAGATCTATAACTCCGATTAGGGTGAATCCAACGCCTACTGGTTCGTATTAACGTCCTCTATCCAGTAAACCCAAGAAACAAATTTAATTCTACAGTTAGAATAGGCGTTACAACAGAACTATCAAAACCCTTATATTGGCAAGTAATTATTAATAACAAGTACCCTATTGCATTAAATGAACTCATACATGCATCATATGATATATTAATGTTCATAAAACTAATTATAACCATTGTGTCATGTTAAATCATCATGCATGTTTTCGATCATCCTTGTTGTGTTTGCTATGTTTGCAATTGTTTTGATTGGAACTACCTTGTCCTCGTATTAGATTGTTCGGAGAGTGCGATTGCTGCGGAGAAATACAATCAACACCCATATTATCAACATAAGGCAAGTTACACCACTTGTTCATAATTTTGTCCCAGTTTTGATTCTATGCATGTGATCTTCAAAATTCTGTAGTATGCATGTGTAGGATGTTCTAGTAGATTTTCCCCTTAGTATTATTTTGCAAGTGCGATGATTTTGTAGTATGCCATGAGTAGCTCTATACTTAGGATTTCCCATCCTAATAGGTTACCCCTGTTTTTGCTAAGTATTGCTTGCTATGCTATATATATACAAAGTACCGTTGGGGGGTTTGAAAGTCAAAGAATTTTCTAAGTATAAAGGCTCTCTAGAGCAAACTTTCTTCTCAAATCCACTTCAAAATAAAACTAAGTTTTCTTCTGGGCGGAATGGTGTCGTGTCAACGAGTGTGATTTTGGTGGAGGACGGCCGCCCAGGAATCAAAGAAGTCTGCCATGTTTCAGAATTCAGAAGCTTCCAGTGCAACCACAATACATTATGGGCTCTGTCTTGGCCTAGTACTTAGTGGGAAACCTCACCTGGGTACCAACATTTGGTGGTTCTTGGCACGCTTGGATCCAGAAGGTAGAGGGGCTACTAAGGGAAAGCCTCGCCATGGTCTTGTTTGTAAAAGGACTTGATCGTGGATTGTGGGTAAAGTGCACAAACTCTCGAGAGTATTGCAATCTGATCGATCAGCCGTGTTCACGGAAACAGAACAACATTGAGCATCAGAAGGATGGAGCCTCTGAAGGATCTTCCTCTCTCTTTTCTAAAAACAAAGTTTTGAAACCCCATGGCGTGCGTAATATCGCTAATGGGTGGGAATTTGGGAAACTTGGTGTGTAATATCCAAGTGACGCTTGGTGCGTAATATCCAAGTGTTTGGTTGTTTGGACACTTGGTGCGTAATATCCTCGTGTGCCACTCGACCTTATTTTATCTAAGCAAATGTTTACAAAGTAGAACAATCTTCTCTTCTCTCTACTTAAGAAAACTAGCTTTATGCAAATGAACTCCAAACCCTAAACTAGCCTTGCATGTAGAGTTAGTCTTTTCTTCCTTGGTGTAATTTGCCAATACATTCAAAGTATTGGCCCAACTTGTTGGCTGCACGTTTCATGTGCAGAATTTCAGAGATCGTTGAAAGGTGCGCTAGGATCGCGGGTCTTCACTCAACCTGCCTGTGGCATTGATGGGACTCCAAGTTGTATTTATATCGCTTCTGTTGTAATAATGAAAACTCTGGATTATTTGATTCATGTAATAAAGACTTGTGTTTTACATGATATTTCATCGACTGTGAGTGCTAGCTATTGATCCAGGGACTAGCATGTTATTCACAGGGACTTAGGATCTTACTTGATCCGAGGTCGCTACAGATGATATCAGAGCATAAGTTGACTATAGATCGTGACCCTAGACATGGAAAAACCTTAGGACAAAT
This sequence comes from Avena sativa, assembly GCA_916181665.1. Classification (NCBI taxonomy): domain Eukaryota; kingdom Viridiplantae; phylum Streptophyta; class Magnoliopsida; order Poales; family Poaceae; genus Avena; species Avena sativa. Next base: position 222,080,940 of record OV702292.1, read on the forward strand.
ATTCTCTAAGTTATTTCAGAAAACTCTCATACTTCTCATCATCTACCTTGGGGTTTTAAAATTTCTTAAGTCTCTTCTTTTCAACATTAGAAAATGACCACTACACACTTCAAGAAGAAACTTTTCTCAAGATTACCTTTTCAAAGAAGATCATCTCAATGTTTTGATTAAGTTGGTACTTGAAGACCTCTATGAAAGATGTTCAAAGACTGAAGCTACGAGATTAAAGACTTCAAAGGCCTTAAATCAATGTTATTAACTGAAGAACTCAAAAGATTGAAGATTATGAAGAACATGAAGACTATCAAGAGCACGAATACTTTTGGAGACTCGAAGCCTCGAAGATTCCAAGTGACCTATTAGGAACCAAACCCGAAAAAGATTTCGCTAAATATAGATGCGACAAATTGTTTGCTATCTTGTATGGTTTATTACCTTAGCTAATGAAAAACCTGTTTTCTAAACAAGATTTCTTATATGGGTTATTCTTCTTCTTCCATACTCCATTCGTTCCTACTCTAAACCTTGGTCAACTCGACGGATGGACCATATCAATAAGGAGGACAAGGAACTCAACTCCACCAAGCATAAGAGCCACGCCGATGCAAAGAAGTGGATGCTCCAGGTTGAAGAAAGAATGAAGGATGCCAACATTGAAGTCAACAGAATGCTTCATTATGCCACCCAATTCCTAAAGGACGACGGTCCAATTTGGTGGGAGATGCAACACACCATTGATGATCATCAAGGGGTGATATCTCAGGAAGAATTTAAAGTGGTTCTACTTCAATCTCGTCTCGTATACCAAAAATCCAAGAAGTTGAAGTCCCGAAACATTTAGCTTGCACGATCTATGGAGAAATAGGGCATATCACCAAGGAGCATCATGATCAGCGCCCCTACTGTGAAGGAAGGCACCCATCAGAAGAATGTCCCACCTCTCAAGTTACATTCTTCCTATGCGAAGGGACCAATCACAACCCCGCTCAATGCACCTCTACCCGGTGGTACATCAACTGAATCAACAAGTCAAGATGGAATGCGCCAAGACCTCATGAAGCTCCGCGAGGACACGACAAATACAAGGAATGGATTCAAGACTCTAGACACCGCACCCAAAGTCATCACTTCGCAATACTCGACATATGAAAGGAATGCCCATTTTCCCCAAACCGGCTCAAGGAAACGATCAAGGCTTCCAAATGTTGAGGTAGAGCATGAAGAACCACAAGACGGGATGTCCTTGCCAAAAAGGAGGAAGGATCTAAGCAAAAGTCCTATGCTTCCAGTGTCACAATCCTGGGCATTATGCTGATAATTGTCCAAAACATGTGAATGTAGCTGGAAAGGATAAAAACGACGATGGTAATAGCAATAGAAGACCTCTATTAGGAGAACTATCATATTTTATACTTATTAGATGTTCTTATATTTCTTGTCTATCTTTTCTATAACCTCTTCTTGTTCAAATTTGTAGTTGTCCATTCTTATGATACCTATATGAGAGTTAGCTAAGTAAAAGAACAAATAGTATGACATAAATAAACATCTCATCAAGTTTGGTTAGGTCTGGACCACCATATTTTATCTCTTTAGGAGATCATCGCTATCGTGTTAGTATATTGTTTTTACCAACTTATGTGGTATGACAATATAGGTTGCTTGTTGGTTTGTACTGAATAATATCGTGTGATGCCTTGTTTAGGATCTGTTGTTTTGAAACTCTAAAGTTGCTGGAACTTTCGTGTGGTTTTAAATTATTTTAATGGTGTAAATTGATTGAAATTCGTGGATTACTGCTGCAGTTTTCTGCCTGGCCTGTTATACCGCGCTATTTTACATATTTTATTGGTAACTCAGAAAAATCTACAAAAATAGGATCTGGAGCGTAATTACCTTTAGTACATGCACAAAAATTGGCTAAAATTCGTGAAGAGTTTAAGTCGGTCATAAAAATTCGTGAAGTCTGTTGTACCGTTTTGACAGATTTTGTTTATTGCTTATATGTTGCTCTATTTTACTCTAGCATTGTTCCCAATGCTTTCAATCTATTTTGTGGTTATATACTACTAAGTTTATACACATGTGATGTTATTATATAGGTTCTTGCTTGTGTGTTGATTTCTTATGATTGTTTCCTTGTTTGTGACATTGATTGCTTCATATAGTTATGGGTAGGATTATTTTCTTAGTCGTTTCTTTCCTATAGAATCTATCCTTTCCTATCTTGAACCCTTGGAGATATAATGATGTGTTAAGTGGAAGGTTTGACAACACAATGCATTTAGGAAGGGAATGCTCCACCTAATAGAAAAAAAGGATGTGGAAGTATGAAGTGTTGCACATGATGTTATGTAGTAGATTACCCAACCTGAAAGTTGAAGTATCAATAGCTTAGTTTTAGTAGTAGCTTTGTTGATTGAATACATGGGAGTATACATAGAGCATTAGTTCGTGCCCATGGAAACATTCTTCAAGGCAAGTAAGAATGCCCGAGTGATAGAAAAACGTGATTCACCTATCCTCATACATGGTAATTATTTGGGTGCAGGATGGATTGATCACCATATCTACTACTCTTATTATTCGCTCTTGTACTGTTGGCTTTGCGAATCTTGAGTGCCCTTTTCAACCTTAGCAGAGAGTCGACGTTGAGCCTAAACCCTAGAATGGTATATGGTTACACCCTTCTAAAAGCATCCATTGCTAAGCGTAGGAATATACGGTAAGGATGAATCCCAACCGTGAATTATGGGAACCGTGAAGTAAACGTTCCCTATTTGCCCACCATGAGAGTTTTACTAGTTTAAGAAGTGCTATCTTGGAAACTATCAATCATGATGTTTAGAATGTGCTAGAGACATTGTGCCAATAAAAGTCTAAAGGAGAACCAATCTGAGCTAAGTGAATCCTCGAGAAGTGACCTAGTCAATTTTCTTTTAAGGGTGGTAGCATCCTAATGGATCCCGAACCTTTCTTTCTTTATAGCCTTCCCAAATCTCGGGACGAGATTTCTTTTAAGGGTGGTAGTCTGTCACATCCCAAAATTCTCCTAATTTTGGAATGTGAAATAAATAAATAAGTTTGATTGATTGTTTGACTATGTTGAAAATTCTCAAAGAGAAGAAACTTTTTGAATAGGAAATCCCCTCAACCTTGAATTCAAAATCTTATGTTCTTTTGTTATGACCAAAGTAGCCATATAGGCAAAAGGGAATGGATTGATTATGGATTGTAGAATTGGTGTGCAAGATTTCAAAATGAAAATCATGAAGCATTTATAAGCATTTCATTACATCCATGCAAGGTTCTCACAAACTGAATCCAAATCCTGGTATCTAAATCCTATAGTCGATTTGCCCAAATGTCCCTAAAGGAAATTAAATTGACTTTATAAAGCCCACTATTGTAAGGCATAAATTATTGATAATTATAGCCTAAAAAGATCCAATTAATATTACAAAATTTTATAAACAAAATTGAGCTCATTTGGAGCTAGTATGAAAAAGTTATGAAATAAATACAAACAAACAAAGATATAAATAAAATGGAATATACAAGGATTTATAAACCCACTACTTTCAAACTAGTAAAAAGATTACAAATTTGATCCTATAATGATCTATTCGATTTTAGAAAAATTTAGAAACAAGAATCATGTCATTTGGAGTTCGTATGCAAAAGATATGAGGAAAACAAGTATTAAAAAAAAACGGGCCGGCCCACCCGGTCCGACCGAACCGATGAAGCAGGCCACGCGCGTACAGGGATGGATCGGGTTGCTCCGAAAAGCGTGCAAAAATCTGTTTTCTAGACCTATCTCTACTCAAACTCTTATAACTTTTTATCTACAACTCCGAATCGACTTCCGTTTGTTTCTACTTGTTCTCTACTCCAAGGCCTATCTCTACACCATCCTAAATCTCCATATAAACTCGTGGAGCCACGGCTGTACGAGTTTTTATTCTCGAAATCCCGAATCTACCTATTCCCGAATCTTGTTTCGCTTTTTAACCCATCTAGACTTCGTCGTTTGCTTTCGGTCAAAAAATGAAAGTTGAAGATCGCGTCGAAATCTTTCAATCCCAACAAACCTCACCTATTTTCAACCACCACAGCCGGAGAATTTCGTATCGCAATATTTCAGATCTTATGGTGTAAATCCAAGATGTACTCGCGCTCTTTTCTTCAAATCCAAATTCCTTTGGTGAGAAGGTAGGAATAATGATTCCCCACAACTTTCATGTTCTGAGTTTTTCGATTTGACCTACGGATTTGTCTCTCTAACACAGATCTATTTCTTGTCTATTCTGAGCCAAAATCGGGTCAATCTCTTCTTCTAGCCACCGGATCTTATCCAGACGGTCGAGATCCAATCAAACCGGTGCGTGCCATGTCGTCATCCTGGTCATCTTCTTCATCAACGCCACGTCAACGTAAGGTCAACATCTAGTCCCAGTCAGCATGCAAAGTCAACCTGTCCAGTCAGTGAAATATTCCCTGGAATATTCCGTTCGAATTTAAATTTGCATATTATAGATCTAACTTGTAAAATTCATTAGAAATTCATACCATGTCCAAAAATTACGTATAATGTACCAAATTGAAGATAATTTCACGTAGAATTATCTTATCAGAATAGATCCAACTTTTACTATACGTGGTTACTGCAGTAATTTAATTAGTTTTAATGGTCTTTTAGGTTAATAAATTCATAGGATATTATCTGTAACTCCAAAAAATATGAATAATATATCAAATTTAAGCTACTGTAATGTACTTTAATAATATCTGGTTGGATCTATCCTTTGCAGATTATTTAACCCGTAGCAATATAATTAGTTCTAATGGCTTTATAAATCATTAAATTTATAGCAAATTAATTGCTTGTCACAAAAATACAAATGACATACCGATGGAAAGCTGGTTCCATGTAGATTATCAATATGCAATTAGTTCAGCATTTTACTGTAAGGATTTGCCGTGAAGGTTTAAATGGTTTAATAGCCTATTCAGAGTAATAAATTCATAAGAAAATAAATACTATTCAGAAAATTACAAATAATATGTCCCTGAAATCACAATTCCGTGGAGATTACAGATATAATTTTTGTTTGATTTTTAGGCAACAGAAACTGTATGAATCACTTAAAACCCATTAAACACTATTTAAATCATATAAAAAGATCTATAACTCCGATTAGGGTGAATCCAACGCCTACTGGTTCGTATTAACGTCCTCTATCCAGTAAACCCAAGAAACAAATTTAATTCTACAGTTAGAACAGGCGTTACAACAGAACTATCAAAACCCTTATATTGGCAAGTAATTATTAATAACAAGTACCCTATTGCATTAAATGAACTCATACATGCATCATATGATATATTAATGTTCATAAAACTAATTATAACCATTGTGTCATGTTAAATCATCATGCATGTTTTCGATCATCCTTGTTGTGTTTGCTATGTTTGCAATTGTTTTGATTGGAACTACCTTGTCCTCGTATTAGATTGTTCGGAGAGTGCGATTGCTGCGGAGAAATACAATCAACACCCATATTATCAACATAAGGCAAGTTACACCACCTGTTCATAATTTTGTCCCAGTTTTGATTCTATGCATGTGATCTTCAAAATTCTGTAGTATGCATGTGTAGGATGTTCTAGTAGATTTTCCCCTTAGTATTATTTTGCAAGTGCGATGATTTTGTAGTATGCCATGAGTAGCTCTATACTTAGGATTTCCCATCCTAATAGGTTACCCCTGTTTTTGCTAAGTATTGCTTGCTATGCTATATATATACAAAGTACCGTTGGGGGGTTCGAAAGTCAAAGAATTTTCTAAGTATAAAGGCTCTCTAGAGCAAACTTTCTTCTCAAATCCACTTCAAAATAAAACTAAGTTTTCTTCTGGGCGGAATGGTTGTTGGGTCAATGAGTGTGATTTTGGTGGAGGACGGCCGCCCAGGAATCAAAGAAGTCTGCCATGTTTCAGAATTCAGAAGCTTCCAGTGCAACCACAATACATTATGGGCTCTGTCTTGGCCTAGTACTTAGTGGTAAACCTCACCTGGGTACCAACATTTGGTGGTTCTTGGCACGCTTGGATCCAGAAGGTAGAGGGGCTACTAAGGGAAAGCCTCGCCATGGTCTTGTTTGTAAAAGGACTTGATCGTGGATTGTGGGTAAAGTGCACAAACTCTCGAGAGTATTGCAATCTGATCGATCAGCCATGTTCACGGAAACAGAACAACATTGAGCATCTGAAGGATGGAGCCTCTGAAGGATCTTCCTCTCTCTTTTCTAAAAACAAAGTTTTGAAACCCCATGGCGTGCGTAATATCGCTAATGGGTGGGAATTTGGGAAACTTGGTGTGTAATATCCAAGTGACGCTTGGTGCGTAATATCCAAGTGTTTGGTTGTTTGGACACTTGGTGCGTAATATCCTCGTGTGCCACTCGACCTTATTTTATCTAAGCAAATGTTTACAAAGTAGGACAATCTTCTCTTCTCTCTACTTAAGAAAACTAGCTTTATGCAAATGAACTCCAAAGCCTAAACTAGCCTTGCATGTAGAGTAAGTCTTTTCTTCCTTGGTGTAATTTGCCAATACATTCAAAGTATTGACCCAACTTGTTGGCTGCACGTTTCATGTGCAGAATTTCAGAGATCGTTGAAAGGTGCGCTAGGATCACGGGTCTTCACTCAACCTGCCTGTGGCATTGATGGGACTCCAAGTTGTATTTATATCGCTTATGTTGTAATAATGAAAACTCTGGATTATTCGATTCATGTAATAAAGACTTGTGTTTTACATGATATTTCATCGACTATGAGTGCTAGCTATTGATCCAGGGATTAGCATGTTATTCACAGGGACTTAGGATCTTACTTGATCCGAGGTCGCTACAGGAACTTGCTTAGGAAATAAGTAAATTGCATAAAAGTAAAGATGCAAAAGGTGTGTAAAGGTCCTGAAGATGAGAAGTTAGGCATGGAGAGAATTAGTTCATGGTGATAGTGAAAGTGCTAAATGGAATAAGCGGAATAAGTGATAGTGATATTTCTTATTTACAAGTGAGTAGGAAAGCAACCCATATACCAACTAGGAGTCCTCATGGCCAATTCTTCCCAATCCCAATGATCCATCTGCCTGTTACCGCGGCCATGGTTAGCGCATTAATTAAGGTCTCGCGACCGGATCAAGGCTTTAATCTTGATGGTTCCTTGTTGTCCTCGAGTAGTGCTAGCTCTTCTTTGATATCGGCCATGTCACTCGGGGGTCACCGAATTACTAGCATACAAGTTCATACCTATGAGATCTTTGGATCATGTTACCTGGGCCCTTAAATTAGATAACACGCATTAGGCAAACATAGATATTCATTCTCACTGTTTAAATAAACATTATAACGATCACAAATGGATGGAATTAAAGGAGGCACATCACATCTCATCAATCCCCTACATATCCCACGCCTATGGGGATTTACTCAGACATGAGAGGAAGACAAATCAAAGGCATAATTGTATTGCAAATAGAAATCATCTCAAAGTTATTGTGGCAAACCACAATAGAGATTAAAGATCCAATCAAATACAAACCGTAGGTAGATCAAAGTATAAAACCCTAAGCTTACAAGTGCCAATCTCTCTCTAAGTAATGATGGAATGATGGTGGAGTATGTGGTTTAGAGGTTGAAGATCGTCGGGGAACGAGGCAAAATTCTTCTCCTCTTTCAGATCTGATCCCCCTCTAGATGGCTTGCAGTGGCTATAACTTCTGTTATGTGGTTCTACTCGTCTCTCTCCTTTTATGAAAGTTGCTTGTATTGATATAAGGAAGGCACCAGTGGGTAGTATGGACGAGCGGTACAGGCACGCCCCGACCATACTAGTGGTTGTTATGCATACTGAACACCTCCAATGAAAGTGGCTCCAATTGGGGATTTGCTTATTCTGGTGTAATTTGCCCATAAATGCTATTAGATCTTCAATAAATGTTCATTGCCTGAAAACCATCACAAGAAACCAAGGGTTCGCTAACTGTGACATTAACATCAGTGGAAAGGGGCAATCTTCTGTGAAATCCAGCAATAATAGGAAAACCAATGGTAAAATGTGATGACATTTGGAGCTATCAGTGAGTACAGACGAGACCTCAGAGCTAAAGAGCGTGTTAGGGGTATAGCTGCTTAATTGGATTTAATTTAGAAGCTCAAGAAGCAGAAATGGGAAGCAAAGATTAATCATGAGGATTTAGAAATATTGGAGAAGCTTGTTGAGCAAAAAAATAGAGAGAAGATCCCTTTTACGCACTTTGAAGGGGATACTGGTGTGGAAGAAATATATGAAGAAGAGGAAGAATCATAGGTAGAAGAAATTCCATAGGCTGATTATTTTGAGGAGAACAAGAATAAGCCAGCTAGGCCTGGCCCAACATTTATCTCACATCATGAGGTAGTTTTAGTTGATGATAATTATTTCATGCCCACATCTGATGAGGACATCAGTCCTATGAATTAGGAGGCAGTGATGATGATGTTTTTTCCAAGGCTTGTACTGCCAAGTGGAAGGAAGAGGAAGCCAGAGAAACTGAAGAAAAGAGTGTGGTATGATGAGATTAGGGCTGTCCCACGTGAGTAGATGGCATTGAAGGTTTGCTTCAATGATGTTTATTAGTTTGCGAGCGAACAAAGGACATATCACATAACATAGCTAAGGAACTATGCATATTGGAGAAACAACAATGATAGGATCATAGTGCATTGTAGAGAAAGAGATAAAACATTTCCATTTTACATGAATGCTTCTAAAATTGCACATGAGAAGACATTTTGCATTAAAAAATGAGAGGGTCGCACACTTGCATTGGCTGTGGAGAGAACACCAAGGTGACCATTTGATTGGGTTGCCTAGGAGTCCGAGAAGGATATTAGGAGTAATCCAAACACCTATGTTGACACACTGATTGATAATGCAAAGCACAAGTGGGTATAGAGATTCCTAAGTGCAAGGATTATAGGGCAATGAATAATGCTTTCCAGGTTGTTATGGGTGACTAGAAGGCTTAGTACACCAAGTCGAGTGATTATTTGGAGGTTGTTATTGACAGTAATCCTGGCAGCAGGTGCACTATTACAACGAGTCACTTAGTGGAGCATCCAAGTCCAAACCCTAGGTTCCATGGGTTATTTTTTCTTAATGCTTCGAAGTAAGGATTAATGGATACAAACCCTTTATAGGTAATCTTGTATATTTTAGTTATGTGCTTATCATTTCTCTCTAGTCTATGAATTATTGGTTGTAGTTGATCTGCATGTTTAATCCACTATAGGGGTAGATGGGTGTTTCATTAAATTTACAACTGGCCAACAAATACTTGTTGCCACTAGGAAAGATGGAAACAATAATATATTTATAACTACATTTGGTGTGGTTGACAAATTGGGCACTGCTAGTTTGACTTGGTTTCTCACATAGTTGAGATATTGCATTGGGGAAGCAGGGAGATTTGGAAACTACACTATTATTCTCATAGGCAAAAGGTTAGGTCATTTACTCACTTTACTATATTCATTAGCTATTCTTTTGTTTACTCACTTTACTGAATTCAGTTAATATTCTCCATTAGCCTGCATTTAATTTATTTCATTAAGTTTAGGGCCTCCTTAAAGCAGTTTCACAAGTTTTCCCAAATTCTCCACAAAGATACTGTTTGAGGCACATATATATATATATATCAATTTTTAGTCAACTGGTTTTAGAGGACCTAAGCTCAAGAAGCACATGGATACAACCAATTATGCATACACCAAGAATGAATTTGATCAAGAAATGAATGATATGAAAGCAGATTGTGAGGAAGCTTACAACTAGCTAGTGCAGATACCTATTAAGACATGGGCTAGGCGTGCATTTAACACCAACTTTAAAATAGACCTTGTTGTCAACAATCTTAGTGAAGTGTTCAATAAAATGATTTAAGATGTGAGGAACAAGCCCATAAGGACAATGATAGAAGGTATCAGAAACAAATTTATGGAAAATATAGTGGTACGAGAGCCAAGGAACAAACCACTAGATGGGACATTACACCACACTTCATTGAGAAATTGGAGGAGGAAAAAAAGTGATCTATGTTTTGTACAACTAAGAATTGTGAGGTACGAATGTGGGAAGTTACCAACAGTAGAAGGAAATGTGTAGTGGACCTAAGAGCACACACATGTTCCTACATTAAGTGGGATGCCACCGGCCTTCCTTGCAACCATATTGTCTCTGCCATAATGAAAGTGAATCAACACCCTAAGGACTATGTCCATGATGAAGGATAGTTTTCATGATCCTTCCGCGGTCTCACTTCCAAGGAATGAAAGAGAGTTCATTTGTTTGACAATCGACTTGAGTTAGCTGGTTTGGATCTCTCAAAGACAAAAACGATGCTATGTGTGTAATGGGGAGGATCCCCTCAGACTTTATTCACAAGGTGATCGAGAGATCGTACAATGTGTCTAGACACAAGAGATCTCGGTGGCTTTATAATGACACCCGGCGAGAGGTGAATCTAGAAATTTGACTAAGGCTAATGGTAAGGACTCAGGCGATTATGGCATGTCCTTCTCAGGTGAATGTTCTTCAGTACTTATAGGTGTCGATGGTAGAAGAGTCTTCCTTAGTCATCTTAGGTCTTCATATTGTGTTGCACGTAATCTTGATCTCCGATCTCCCTTCTACATACGTATGGTCTTCGGGATTTCTAGAGAGTCGTCTTGTAGCCCCACATGTCAGGTCGGTTGAGGTAAGGTCGGTTGAGAGCTTCTAGATGCAGGCCTTCAGGTGCTTGACCGTAGAGGTAGGCATGGGTAGGAATCATGGATTAAGGTCCATGTAAGGTACATTCCTAAATCCAGCAATCACGGACAAGCCCCCATCAGTACCTTTAATGAGACGACCTTTATTTTAGCAGAGTTTGCTTAAGCTCATGCTCAACCTCCGCCTGGTGAGCTTGATGACTTATTCTTTTTCTTGAGGTGCGAGGTCTTGGTGAATGCTTGAGGTCTCGACATAAGTTCCTCTGCATATACTAACGTCTCGATCACGCAGACCTTCCCGTGCGCTCATCTCTAGAGCAGGTATGATGAGCCTTCCCATCTCAGATGTCCCAGGGTAATGGGCTTACGACGAGGTCTTGCAAAATGGTTAATAACAAAAGGGAAAAACGATCCTTCTGTGTAGAGGCATGGATACATTAATGATCAGAGAAGGTCTAAGGGAGATGTCCCTTATGTGATGCGGAGTACCAAATCGAGAGGTCGAGAAGGTATTCGTAAATTCAGCTCTTATCATGTTGGAACCTTACCTGCGGACCCATCTGACATGTGAGGTCGTAGTAGGGTTTAGGTCTAGTCCAAGATAACATAATAAGTGATGCTAACAACTGGTTTAGCTTTTCATGTGACCTTAGGAGTTTTGTTGAGAGGATCTTTTCCGCGGCCATGAGGATCTGAATCTAAACTGGTTGGAGAGGTCTTTTTAATAACTGTTGCTTATCAGATCTCTTATGCTGCGTAGGAATCTGTTCCATCTGGCAAAATTGAAAGTTGTGATCATAATGATATTCCTGCCCATGAGGTGGACTGATGGGACATCACTGTTGTGGAACACACTATGGAAAACAAAAAATTTCTAGCGCATAACCAAGATCCAATGCAAGGGTAAGGTAACAGAACATACCCTCGTTGATCAAACTAGCGGAAGTTTGTTGATGACGAAGTTATCATGCGTCGATCCCCGCAACAAGCCTTAGCGAGTCACACTAAGATGTATTATCCCACGAACGGCTCTAAAGAACTAGTGCTCCAAGTGTTGCACCTCCACCAGTATCCACACATGCAACAAGGACGACACCGCGTCGAGGTGAGATCAAGAACTCGCGGACGAAGCGGGAACATGTAGATGAAGGTCTGGCAGTACTCCATTGTCCATCAAGATTTTATCTAGATGGGGTAGAAGAAGGAGCTATTGCGGGCATTCGTGAAGATCTCCTCCACGCGACGATGACGATGACGTGAAGAAGAGGAAGAGGACCGGGCCAAGGCGGCGTTGGCGGGCAGCGGTGGAAACATGGCGGTGGTGGCGGTGGCTTGGGCTAGGGCATGGATTAGTGTGTCTTGCCCTTGGCCATCTCCCCTAAATATATAGGCGGATTCCCTCCTCCATAGAGGAGAGTAGGACTAGGATTTGTATCCTACAAGGACTCCTCCTTTTCCTTTCTTCCACCAATGACAGAGAGAGAGGAAGTCCATATCCAATATGGAGTTTGTATAAAATACGGAGTCTGAAGGAGATATGTGCTAGAGGCAAATAATAAATAGGTTTTTATTGTCATATCTCAATTAGTTTATAATAGTTTCATATTGTGCTATAACTGTGCCAAGTAGAAACATTGATACAGGTGTGGTATGAAACAACCAAGTCCCTAGTAGCCTCTATTCATACTAGTTCGTTGGTCACGAAGATGATCTAGGTTTCAAGATCATGGGCATTTATGCCGACTGACAACGAGATCATATCATTGAGAATGATGTGGTTGGATATTCCTCGAAGGATTGCAACACGATCAAGTCATCTAGTTCATTGTTGCAATAGCTATACCTAGACTCCTCCTTAGACCGTGAGCTCATATTACTCACTGTTTCCCTAGGCTGCTTTGACTGCATCAAACGTCATCTGGTAATACGGTGGCCATAAAGGTGTACGTTGGGTATTCCAAAGGAACAGTAGATGACATGTGACTGCAAGACCGGGATTTGTTCACCCACATGACGGGTAAAGATACATACGACCGACTTGGTGAGATTGCATCTATAAATGTTGCGACATGTGACTAGGTCACGGGGATGTAATATCACGGTAACAAGAAAACATAACTTGTTATGAACGAGATTTAACAAGGTATGGGATACCAGTGATCAGATCTCGGACAAGTTGTATCGAGAAACAAAAGGAAGATGATGCTACATTTAGACGATTCAAACGACATTGTCATCAGGAATGCATAGGGGTCACATGGACATCCCTGGTCCCTCTGTCGATCATTGATACAGATCATGTCTAGAGCATTCCTGAGCCATGAGAGGATACACATAAGGGTACGATGAGAGCGATCATTCGTAAGACGGAATCACAATAGAGAAAGAGAAAGCCGGAATCATTTCGCAGAGAGATCTGAAGTTGTTTGGAGAAAGAATAAAGGACCGGAATCATTCCGGGAAAGATCCGAAGTCGTTCGGAGGAAATCGAAAGGGGACCGAAAGGTGTTTCGGGTCAAGAGAGATTTTGTAATATGTATTTACATATTAATTAGTGTAATTAATATTAAATATAATATTAAAATCTAATTTGAAGAGTTATTCCAGTAATGAGCCAAACTTCCTAGGGAAATAGGGCCCATGAGGGAAAACCGGAGGAGGGAAGGGCCAAGGGCCAAGGGGCGAAGGCCCAGGCGCCTTGAGGGGGCCCACCCAGCCAGCCTAGGGCTGTGCACGGGGTGGGGCCCACCCAGGACGGCTGGACCATTAAGGCCCATGCGCCTCCCCCCTCTCCCTTGAATAGTCCCACATGGGAAACCCAAAGGGGAGGGCACACCCCCTCCCCCTATATAAAGGGGTGCCCATGGGTGGGATTAAACACACCAATATTTGGAGAAGTCCTTTGGTTGACTTTCTCCTTCTCTCTCTCCCTATATACCTTGTGACCATGGCCCCACGTCTAGGCTGTGCGATCAAGGCACACCTGCAGTACGCCGTTGCGCTGCAGGGATTCGTAGCCGGATATCAACTTCCGCACTCCCGGCGGGATCGGGGAGCCGGAGGTCTCATCGTGCACCGGATGTGTATGAAGACACGAGGCGCAACACTTGGGGCTCTTGAATGTCGTGAGCCGGAGCTGTTGCACGATGAAGATGATGAAGATCAAGAAGGAGCAAGGGGTGACCTGCGAGGAGCTTCGCGACCTTGAGGTCGGCTTCGAGTACGACTACATCAACCACGTTCCCCGCGGAACGTTAACCGCATACAGACTACAAGGGTATGTATTCTCTACGCATCGTTCGTTACTGCATAACTACATAGATAGATCCTAGGCTAAGTTTCTGGGGTTCCGTTGTAGGAATTTTTTTGTTTTCTGCACCGATCCCCATAGTGGTATCAGAGCCGATCTATGCGTAGGAGTGATGTACGGCCAGTACGCACAAGTATTGTGCGGGCATTGATCCCTTAGTTGTTACCCTCTAACGTACTTGTTTATATCGCGACATTGTTTGATGAAGCGGCCCGGACCGACCTTACGCGTATTCATACGCGAGACTGGTTCCACGCTCAACATACGGCTTGTACCGTATAAGTGGCTAGCGGGTGTCTGTCTCTCATTTGATAGTTGATATAGCATTTACAACGGAGGGCCCTGAAAGGGGTGTAATAGAGACAACTGTCGGATCCATGTTGTGGTTGGAAAGTTCGTAGTTTAGAAATGGTTCTAGTGCGAAAGCCCTAACAACCACGTAAAACTTGCAATATATAAAGTAGAGGCGTCTAACTTTATTTTGCAGGGGGCATGTGATTATGATATGGCAATGGTTGTTACGAAGGTAAAGTAGTTTACTTTTCTGTTGCTAAGTAGTATAGTAATAGTCATCGTTCCGATGAACGACCTGGTGGAGGCGTCCTGGACTTCGCGTCAAACCAAGGGCAAGATGGAGATCATGCTGGAGCGCTCGATGGAGATCAAGGTGCAAGAAAGACCATATCATATCACATTATACATATGATGTTGATACCAGTTTTTACATCTTATTGTGTGCTAGTATTTAAATACTCGACGGTAGCAAATAAGATAATCCCTATTTAATTCCAATGTTCCGTGTTCCCCTTGTGTGTGCACCACCAAGAAAGTTCTTCGGTATGAGGCGATCCAGGGTTACAGGCCTGGCTGTCAGACATATCTACATTTGCATACAATGGGTGTAAGCCATGTTGCACAGCGAATACACACGAGTTAGATTTGGCGAGCCTGGCATGTACAGACATGGCCTCGGAACACAAGAGATCGAAAGATCTAGCATGAGTCACATGTATGATGTGATTGGCATTATTGAATGTCTACCTTTTATAATGCACTGATGGCCGTGATGATCGGGGGAGGTGCAGAGGATAGGGATCATGCGATCACTAAAATCGTCCAGGGGATGACCGTTTTAGTGGAGACCAATTATAAATTGATCTCTTATTATAAACTTAGTCTAGATGTCTGTTTGCAAATATCTTAGTAGACCTTAGCCTATCCCATTGAGGTCCTTTGCGACCATGGGAATATATTGCTTAATGTGCAACTTAGCAAAAGGGTCCAACTTCATAGATTAATACCCACGCCTGAGGGGTATCCTCGTAAAAAGGTGATCTTCTCTTCTTGATACAATAACCATTAGGAGATAATTCGATGACTCCGGAATGTTTGTGTTTTCTCCATAATCATCCAATAGGCCATTCTCCATTCGATGGAGAGTTGGGCTACATTTTGTATTCTTCAGAATAAGGCATATAGAGTATGATCCATTGGATGGGTTTTCCTCCATCCTGGATGAAAAGAGAATGTTTGGGAAAACACTTAGCAATCTTGCATTAGAGTTGAGAACTCTTAGAAGGACTTGATTGTAGATGGAGGTCTTGGATGAAAAGGTATATGTTAGATATACAAATTATAAATGTGGTTCTTGCAAAACTCATTGCAAATTGCAAAGTATTTGATACTTGTCCCGTTTTGTTAAAACGGGATGATCTGCTTGAGAATTGCTGGATTTGAGGCAATGTGACTTGATGAGGAAAAGCAAATTAGTTGATGGCCGACATCACCAATTTCCTCAAAGTTTATCATTTGGATTAGTGGACTTGAATATAGATTTGTAATCTTAGTTTGCGTGTCTTGCTTTTGGCGAGACGATTATTCATATGAACAAGTTACAAACCAGTTTGTACTATTCTTATGAACAATACCTTATGGTCACATTACGATTACAAACAAGTTATTCTCATCACTATGATAATGATAATAGTTTAAACATTTATAAAAGGATTAGAATGCTAAAAGATATCCAAAAGTTTAATAATGAAAAGACACTACAGTTTAAGTCATTTTGGTTATTGCAGGTTCTTTATGAAGGATCGGGGTCCTAGATGCTTAATCTACAGACTTTGCAAAACCATGCCTCTTGGGCAGAATGACTAAAACTCCGCATTCTGGTAAAACGGTGATATGCGAAGAAATGTTGAAACTTATACATAATGAAGTATCATATTTTCAACAAGTAGTGGAAATCATTTATTGTGGACTTAAGTGAATAAAGTATTTACTTAATGAAACATAAGTTTGAAATGATTTGAATTTTTCAAATGAGTTCACAACCAAAGGAGGATATTGGAATTAACAAGAATACGAAGTCTCTTCGATTTGATCGACATGACTGAAGTATTCAAGTTAAGTTTAGCATAGAAGGAACTTGTGAAAGGTGTTTCACAAATTATGATAATTGGATGAATTCAAACATTGTTGAAATATCTAAACATCATAATCATTATGTATTAAGATACATATGGTATAGTATTATCTCTTATAGGGGTTATAGTTGTCATTTAGAGTTAAAGATCGAAATAAGCAAACACTCATTTGAAATACAAAGGAACATCTAAAGATTCGTGGAAACAACACCATAAGTGTTATGGCATGTTCGAGTTTCTAGAGATTTCGACAAGTCGAAATCGTGGCGAATAAACAAGTCTTTGTGGAGCATTCTTAGGAAGCTATGAATGCATCTTCCACGAAGGGGAAAACCTCCTTTTATCCTAAGTTGATGTGTGTTGATGAAGATACAGGTGGAAGAAAGTAAAAGATCAAAACAAGGTATTTGACCTTACCTCCGGATTGTTGAGTGGCATAGTGGAATTTGTTTCGTGAATCCAAACTCTACAAATAGAGGAGAAACCAATGATAATGATCATAAAGTTTTAGGGAATACTTTTACAAAAGAAAGTAGGATTCAACTATATATATTCTACAAGTTTGTGGAATTGTATTATTGATTCACTTGTCATGTTTTGAACAAGACATGCCTACGAATTACAAAGAAGCGTGATGGACCTGAGTGCGAGAAATGACTAGGAGTCATAAAAATCCTATATTAAGTTACATTTGAGATTGCAAAGTAACATGTTACTTGATCTTATTAAAGTAAAGAAGTTTACTTGATATTTCTGATTGACTGCAAAGTCATAAGAAGGAAATGAAACTTAATGAATGACAAAAGATTGATTTGTCAAAAGTTTGGACAAATTCAAGGAGTTGACTACAACAGTAGTGATGCTTAAGTCTTTTGGATTTACACTACAAATATATGGATATTTAAGTCTCGTAATTGGAATTCTCAAATTGATGATGATCAAAGAATTTTGGAATGTCCAAAATTATTGAGAGGACCTAGATTTGAGTGGGAGCACATCAGCTTGGCTAATTCATAATATGTAGCTGACATATTTTGAGTAGGAGCTAAGTGAAATCCCTGGATCTCAAACATGAATGTCATTTTTGAGTTGGAGCTAAGTGAAATTCCTGGATCTCAAACATGAATGTCATATTTGAGTGGGAGCTGAGTGAAATCCCTAGATCTCAAACATGAATGTCATATTTGAGTGGGAGCGTGAAATCATTCTGTGATATGTGGGCGACATATGTGAATGATGTGATTGGTGTTAATAGTATTTAAGTTAGGATGAAGTTGAAGTTATTAAACAAAGAGATCTATCAGTATAGATTGACGATTTTAATAAACACTAAATGTAGAATGCTTCCTGGACTTGATTCTGAAAGATGTTTGGAATATCCTAAGCAAGATTCTAAAGTAGCTCAGAATGAAATAAGGTAAGAAAGAAGTTCTTACTGTATGAAGCATTGAGTTAGTATTGCAACTATGGTTGAAAGAAAAAGATGCATTGCATCTCCTGTGCCTCAGTCATAGGTTCTTCCATATAACCATGTTGTATACTCGACATAAAGTGACCCGAGGTTCTGGTTGGTAAGACAAAGTCTTAACTGTAAGAACATGTCTTTAAGTGATTCCTGAGTTGATCACTAAACCAGAATTAAGTTTGTACTTAAGTATCAAGAAGCAATGTAAGAGGCATAGATGCATTTCATGCACTAGGATCTACACAGATATAGAAGTATAAAAGCTACATCTGATGTGATGTATAATGTTGTGGCGGGGCTAGTTCGCTTTTAACGTAGAATGATGTGTCCCAGGGCCCAGTGCCCATGAGAAAGCCCTCGAGGTTGATCTAACGTCACTGTAAGCTCCTGGAATCCGGCCTCGTTCTGCTGCCATGACTATAGTATATACACAAAGGATAGCAAAGTGTGTTTTGAAGTTTAGATGACAACAGTGAATAACGACCGTCATTATAAACACTAGAAACAAAAGTCTCGCTTTGTTGCCAAACAAATGCTTCGACCCATTATAAGATAATGGTGTGAATGTCAAAATTAGGAAGACATTAACGATTTGCAAAAGACATAATGATCTGGTAAAACAGAACATGGAGATGACATTTCCCATGAGCATGCATGATCTGTAAATGCATATGGTATATGGTTTATATGAGTAAAATGCAAGCTGGATTATTTGTACTCTAGTGCAAGTGGGAGACTAAAGGAGATATGCCCTAGAGGCAAATAATAAATAAGTTTTTATTGTCATATCTCAATTAGTTTATAATAGTTTCATATTGTGCTATAACTGTGCCAAGTAGAAACATTGGTACAGGTGTGGTATGAAACAACCAAGTCCCTAGTAGCCTCTATTCATACTAGTTCGTTGGTCGCAGAGATGATCTAGGTTTCAAGATCATGGGCATTTATGCCGACTGACAACGAGATCATATCATTGAGAATGATGTGGTTGGACATTCCTCGGAGGATTGCAACACGATCAAGTCATCTAGTTCATTGTTGCAACAGCTATACCTAGACTCCTTCTCCTTAGACCGTGAGCTCATATTACTCACTGTTTCCCTAGGCTGCTTTGACTGCATCAAACGTCATCTGGTAATACGGTGGCCATAAAGGTGTACGTTGGGTATTCTGAAGGAATAGTAGATGACATGTGACTGCAAGACCGGGATTTGTTCACCCACATGACGGGCAAAGATACATACGGCCGACTTGGTGAGATTACATCTATAAATGTTGCAACATGTGACTAGGTCACGGGGATGTAATAGCACGATAACAAGAAAACATAACTTGTTGTGAACGAGATTGAACAAGGTATGGGATACCAGTGATCGGATCTTGGACAAGTTGTATCGAGAAACAAAAGGAAGAGGATGCTACATTTAGACGGTTCAAACGACATTGTCATCAGGAATGCATAGGGGTCACGTGGACATCCCTGGTCCCTCTGTCGATCATTGGTACAGATCATGTCTAGAGCATTCCTGAGCCGTGAGAGGATACACTTAAGGGTACGATGAGAGCTATCATTCGTAAGACGGGATCACAATAGAGAAAGAGAAAGCCGGAATTGTTCCGCAGAGAGATCCGAAGTTGTCCGGAGAAAGAATAAAGGACCGGAATCATTCCAAGAAAGATCCGAAGTCGTTCGGAGGAAATCGAAAGGGGACCGAAAGGTGTTTCGGGTCAAGATGGATTTTGTAATATGTATTTACATATTTATTAGTGTAATTAATATTAAATATAATATTAAAATCTAATTTGAAGAGTTATTCCACTAATGGGCCAAACTTCCTAGGGAAATAGGGCCCATGAGGGAAAACCGGAGGAGGGAAGGGCCAAGGGCCAAGGGGCCAAGGCCCAGGCGCCTTTAGGGGCCCACCCAGCCAGCCTAGGGCTGTGCGCGGGGTGGGGCCCACCCTAGGCCGGCTGGACCATTAAGGCTCATGCGCCTCCCCCTCTCCCTTGAATAGTCCCACATGGGAAACCAAAAGGGGAGGGCACACCCCTCCCCCTATATAAAGGGGTGCCCATGGGTGGGATTAAACACACCAATATTTGGAGAAGTCCTTTGGTTGACTTTCTCCTTCTCTCTCTCCCTATATACCTTGTGACCATGGCCCCACGTCTGGGCTGTGCGATTAAGGCACACCTGCAGTACGCCGTTGCGCTACAGGGATTCCTAGCCGGATATCAACTTCCGCACTCCCGGCGGGATCGGGGAGCCTGAGGTCTCATCGTGCACCGGATGTGTACAAAGACACGAGGCGCAACACTTGGGGCGCTTAAATGTCGTGAGCCGGAGCTGTTGCACGCTGAAGATGATGAAGATCAAGAAGGAGCAAGGGGTGACCTGCGAGGAGCTTCGCGACCTTGAGGTCGGCTTCGAGTACGACTACATCAACCACGTCCCCGTGGAATGTTAACTGCGTACAGACTACAAGGGTATGTATTCTCTACGCATCGGCCGTTACTGCATTACTACATAGATAGATCCTAGGCTAAGTTTCTGGGGTTCCGTCGTAGGAATTTTTTTTGTTTTCTGCACCGATCCCCAACAGAGTCCTCCCCAAAACCAACTTGGGTGGTAAGTTTGAGACTGGGGAGGACTCCTCCCTCAACACGGCCTTGCCCCTCACCACCTCTTCCAACCGCCGGCCATAGGGGAGGCCCTGGACGATTCGGCTAGGGTTCCCTCCCCCCACACGTGTGGGCCCAATGGGCCCATGTGGCCCTTCGGTCCGTGGGACCCACTGGGATATTATAAATAATAATTTATTATTTATTATTAATATAAATATTTATTCCGAAGCTTTCTGAATTAACTTCTAGACACCCCTGGATTAATTTAAAACCTTCCTAAAATATTCCCACTGTCCTCTTTTAATGTGCGGAACGATTCTGTCCACTCTCGGTGATATCCCGGACTCCTCCGGAATATTCTGAGACACTCTGAAACATACTTTCGGAATTACTTCATCCAACTATCTCATTCACACTCATATTCTAAAATGTCGTAAACATCTTAAGTGTGTGACTCTGTAGGTTGGGATATTTGTGGACATGTCCAGAACTCATTCCGATGACAATGATTACTATTAGTGTCTTGATACAAGTAGCAACCCTCGCAAATAACACAAAGTTCTTTATCGTGTGAACCTGAGTGTTGAGTCATATACATATCGTATTGATTCTTCGATACTTTACATTTCCAGAGATGAAACACTAGGTTATTCTCGTTACCTGGCATATACTCTTTACTCATTCCATACTATCGATGTTCATGTGTTCAACAACTTGATCACCTGTCCGGCCAGACGATGACGAACATCACAGTGCATGAGCGGGCCTAGAGTGTATCTCTCCATCATCAGGATTATCAATTCCCATAAGCACATCATGTGAATGATCGGAGAACCATCCGGTATGAACAAGCATCAACTTTATAGTCACTCTGTTAAGAGCAACGTTTGGAGAATCTTGCCACATCCATATTGTTCCCAAGTTCACATATGTCTTGTGGTCAAACAATTTCTAGTAAAGGCAATACAAATTCTTATGAGATTAAACCGATAACTTTATTGACGATGCGTTTCACGGTATCTCATGTTTGGGTCTATCCATCGCTGTTGTTCTCTAACAACTCTGATCACATATGTCACTGGCAACTCCACAATCATATTGTCACTTTGCCCATTGTTAGGAAACCGAAACTATCGTTGACATACATACTAGTCATAGAGGCATGACTAGGGATATCTTTTATATGGTGTTTATCATCCTACACATGTATTAGTGTTTTCCTCCAAATACACATTATTTGGAACTAATACAATTATAGCATAGAACGATAAACTTAATTATGAAACAGAAATATGAATAATAACACATTTTGCCTCTAGGGCATATTTCCATCAGTATCCCACTTGCACTACAGTCAATAATCTAGTTTACATTTAGCATTCTAACACCTATGGCATCCCGGTGTTGTTCATGCTTTGCAAGCATGAGTAACTTTGTCAGCGGATCTGCCACATTCAGATCTTTATGAATTTTGCACATCTTGATGTCACCATCATGCACAAACTGGCGTATGAGATGAAATCAATGTTGTACATGCTTGTTCGTCTAGTGGGACCTTGGTTCCTTTGCTTGAGCGATGGCACCATTGTTGTCACAATGAATCTCGAGTGGCTCTAGCGCACTTGGAACCACACCAAGTTCTAAGATGAAGTTCTTCATCCAGACACCCTCCTTTGCCGCATCTGATGCTGCTATGTACTCCGCCTGTTTTGTAGAGTCTACAACTGTATCTCGCTTAGAACTTCTCCAGCTCACCGCTCCCCCATTCAAGGTGAACACATAATCAGACTGCGATCTAAAATCATCAGGATCAGTGACAAAGCTTGCATTGGTGTAACACCTTGCAATGAGGTCTTTGTCACCTCCATATAAGAGAAACATATCCTTAATCCATCTTAAGTATCTTATATTTTTCACTGTTATCCAGTGATTTAGACCTGGATCACTTTGGTATGTACTCGTAACACTTAGAGCATATGATACATCTGTCTACTAGCATACATGATTGAACCAATTGCTGACGCATATGGAACTTCACTCATGTCATTTCGCTCAGCATCTATCATAGGACATTGCTTCTTGCTTAGTGGCTTGCCATGTACCATTGGAAGCAATCCCTTCTTGGATTCTTCCATTTTGAACCTATTCAAAACTTTGTCTAGATATGTATCTTGAGTAAGCCCTATCAGGTGCCGTGATCTATCTCTATAGATCCTTATGCCCAATATGTAAGCTACTTCATCCAAAACTTTGATTGAAAAACTTTTCTTCAATGATTCCTTTATAGTGTTAAGAAATGTTTTATCGTTTCCAATCAATAATATGTCATCCACATACATTATTAGAAACGCTATTGAGCTCCCACTTTCCTTCCTGTATACACAAGACTGTTGTCCATTTTTGATGAAGCCGAAACTCTTTACTATTTGATAAAAACAAAGTTTCCAACTCTGTGATGCTTGCTTCAGTCCATAGATGGATGTATGAAGTTTACACACCTTTCCAGCATCTTTAGGATTGACAAAACCCTCGGGTTGTACCATGTGAACATCCTCGGTTAGCTTCCCATTTAGGAACGCTATTTTGACATCCATCTGCCATATTTTGTAATCGTAATATGCAGCTATTGCTAGAAGTATCTGAACAGACTTAAGCATCGCTATAGGAGAGAAAGTCTCATTGTAGTCAACTCCTTGAATTTGTTGAAACCCTTTTGCGACAAGTCGTGCTTTATGAACGGTAATATTATTGCCCGCGTCTATTTTCTTCTTATAGATCCATTTACATTCTATAGGCTTTACACCTTTAGGAGGGTCCATCAAATTCCAAACTTGATTCTCGTACATGGATTACATGGATTCTATCTAGGATTTCATGGCTTATTGCCATTTGACGGACTCAGGGCCAATCATAGCTTCTTTGTATGTAGCTGGTTCACCTTTGTCTAACAACAATACTTCATCTTCAAATCTTACGATCGGAAGACGAACTCTACTAGATCTACGTGGTTCAATAAGAGAATTAATTTCCGGGACTACAACTCTTGTAGGTGCGGCACCATCTGATGGCACCATAAGCGTTTACAAAATGACTTCTAGCTCTGTGCTACTCTGCCCATCTTGATATGGTTCAATAACCTCATTAAGCTCTGTTGTCCTCCCACTTAAACTTTTAGCAAGAAATTCCTTCTCAAGAAATGTTCCTCCTCACACGAAAAAAATCTTGCCTTCAGTTTTGTGATAGAAGGGATACCCAACAGTTTCCTTAGGGTAACCTAAAATATGCATTTGTCTGACTGAGGATCAAGCTTATTTGGTTGCAAACGTTTTACATAAGCTTTGCAACCCCAAATTTTAAGAAACGATAGTTGGGTTTCTTACCAAACCTCAACTCATATGGTGTCATTTCAACGGATTTTGATGGCGCTCTATTAAGTTTAAAAGCCATAGTATCTAAAGCATAGCCAGAAAATGACAAAGGGAGATCATTTAAAGACAACATAGATCTCACCATGGCCAACAAAGTTCGATTACGCCATTCTGACACTCCATTATGTTGGGGTGTTACTGGAGGCGTAAGTTGTGAAACGATTCCACAAGCTCTAAGATGTTCACTAAACTCATGACTCAAATATTTGCCTCCACGATCTGGCCGCAGAAACTTTATTCTCTTGCCATGTTGATTCTCTACTTCGTTCTGAAATTCTTTGAACTTTTCAAAATTTTAGACTCATGCTTCATAAGATAAATATAACCATAGCGACTTAAGTCGTCGATAAAGGTTACAAAGTAGAGGAATCCACCGCGTGCAGGTATACTCACTGGACTACATACATCAGTATGTATTATTTCAAGTAAGTCACTTGCCCGTTCAACATATCTGTTAAATGGCGACTTGGCCATCTTTCCCATCAACCCTGCTTCACATGTATCAAAAGATTTAAAATCTAGTGAACTCAAAAGTCCATCACTATGGATCTTCTTCATGCGTTTATGTCCAATGTGACCCAATCTGTAGTTGTAACACCCTCGAATTGGCCCTATGCAGATTTTAGCGTTTTCCGCCAAACCCGCATAGAAACGATTCAAAGATGCCCACCAGGCATTTGCGTGCGGGTGGAAAACTAAGTAATACCATTATACAATAGTTCACGATGGAACCCACAGAAACATATATATACAACAATGACTCAACAAGTCAAGAATACAGATCTACAGTACAAAGATCTAAATCACCTTGAAAACGATACAACATCCGAGTACGGACAAGATGCAAATTGGGCTAAGAGCCCTGAAGAATAACTAATGGTGTCCATAACCCTTCCCAGGCCAAGCTGAAAAGGTAACCTTGCTAACATCGTCAAACTCATACCTGTCAAATCAAAAGGGGTGTCGACCAAGGGCAAAGGAAAAAAGGGAGTGGTTAGTACTAAGGCCAGTACATGATGGGTCTAGAATTCGGCGTCTCTCGCCTACATAGGTATGGTGGACTAAAGTGGTAGCAAAGCATGCACTAAACAACCTATAGAGAATCGGTATAACTGTCGGCTATTTGAGAGGGATAAGAAAGACCTATTAGGACCGAACCTGATACTAACACCAAACATACCCATCCTAGTATTTCCCTCTCGAGATCAAACGAGGAAATCCTTCCAAGGAAACTCACACAATTGATAGTTTAATTCATTCATTCCATGGTGGTTATTCAACTTACTCGTGATGTCAAAATCCAATTCAATTTATAATAGTAATTCTTTAGTGTAAGTTAACTATGATCGATAAACTATGCTCCAAGTCGTCCATAATCGCGGACACGGCTTTTAGAAAAGGTTTAACCTTGTAGGGGTGCACCAAAAGTTTCCACACACACTTCCATCCTTTTTGCCAAATCAATTAACATACACCCATCAGTATGTCGACGGGGCTTCGGACACGACACTTTCCTAGACCCAAAGCAAGTACATGGGGGCCACCCAAAAGAGCTACCCGTAATAGGGAGAATATAATTTTGTGGCCCGAAAGTTGGATCGCCAAGGCAAAGCGGTACCCAAGTTGCTTGTAATCAGCCATGTTGCGCACAGTTGGTGTGCCAAATACTCAGGGGGTCTTTTTCGGCACGAATTCAACTTTATGTTTGAATACAAAATATCATGCTAACACCCATCAAGTTGCCCCCTGTCAATTTTCGCCGTTATGTCACTACCGTCGTGACTGCCATGTAGGCTTGCAGCGTTGGCGTCTGCATCCATTACACGTCTTCTTCTTCCCCAGAGCGGCAATCTGTGGTTGCGGCCATGGCACGGATCTAGGACATGGGCGAACCTGCTTGGTCCCGCTCTCCTCCCTATAGGCTTGCAGTGTTGGCGCCTGCATCCATTACACGTCTTCTTCTTCCCCAGAGCGGCAATCTATGGTCGCAGCCATGGTGCAGATCTGGGACGTGGACGAACCTGCTCGGCCCTTCTATCCTCCCCATCCCGAGTCGGAGCTCGCCCTCACCATGACCGCACCCATGGCACGGCGTAGGGACGAGAATTGGTTCCTAGTGAGATCTGTCACCGTGTCGACCATGCCCGGTTCTGTTTTCCTCCTCCAGAATCCAAGCTCGCCGTTGCGTGGTCACACCCGCACCAATTCTACCACCCCTGCCGAATCCTCTATGGGAGTTGTACCCCCAGTAGCTCAAGTTCTTCCATGTTGAACCTGTAAGCGAATTCAGAGCTGGGCGGCGGCAACCTGTTGTTGAACCTGTAATGAATTTGTCGAAGGCTGCATGCCGTGCCAAGGTCTTCAGCTGATGCCTTCGGCCTCGGCTTTTGCCAACATCCACCGCCGATATGAGATCATTTAGTTACTTCAATATGAAATTTCGACCAATTTAACTTGTTGATGTATTCCTTGACAATTATAATATAATC
Source organism: Avena sativa (assembly GCA_916181665.1). Taxonomy (NCBI): domain Eukaryota; kingdom Viridiplantae; phylum Streptophyta; class Magnoliopsida; order Poales; family Poaceae; genus Avena; species Avena sativa. The sequence goes on from OV702292.1 coordinate 222,107,507, forward strand.
GAGCACTAGAAATATTTGGTAGTGCGCATGAGCATGATCAGTAATATAATTGAACACTAGAAATTTTAAGGAACTCCATATAAAGGAGTAGATTAATATATATATATAGAAGGTTCACCAGAGACACCACTGATATATTGTCTTACATGCAACACATAGGTAATAATTAACTAAAACAAAATAAAAGCAGGGGCAACAGCAGGAGGCCGGGACACTGTCGTGGTATTGCCGACGAGTATTCCATGGAGGGGTCCTCACAGTGCATGTTTAGAGACGTGGGGTAAGGCCGAGAGTTGGAGGGTACGAGGTAACACAACTTACCCAGGTTCAAGTCCCACAATGGTGGCGGAACTCTAATCCTGCTATAAATCACTATAATGGCAATACGCCGAGTTGCATAGATCGGTTCGCAATGCGAGGGTGTTATGAATCGTTGAGTGTTGTGCCCTAAAGGCTCCCAAAGGTCTGGTTTATAAAGGCACCAGAACCTAGGGTTGAAGGGAAAGGATCTTGCTGGACAAGGTAAAGAGTCCTACACTAATACAAACTAGTCTTTCGTGTCTTGCACTCCAAGGCTCCGAGTACGTCGGTGACTCCTGCGTAGCCTTCCTTTATCCGGCATGGGCCTCCCTTTTGGATCCGTCTAACTGGGCCACCCAGCAGGCCATAGGCCTTGCTAATGCTACCAACTGTGGGTCACCCGGGTTAGCCGGATTAGAGACATGCTATGGTGATACCCATTTAGCATATCCCCAATAGTAGCCCCCAGAGGACTTTGAGATCTTGCGCCGCCTTGCCTTGTAGTCTTGAATGCTCCATCTATGTGATGCTGAAAATCCGTCAAGCAATATCTAAAAGATCTCCCAAAGAACCTTGCAATCCTCTCCGGCTTCACAATATAGTCGGAGATTCCTTGAGTCTTCATTTCTAGAGTTGGATATTTTTCGCCTTCGATGGAATCTTCAGACGTGACTGATGACTGCAAGAGCATAGATCGTTTGTAGCTAGTTTCAAAATAAAGATATTGATCCCACAGGGAGAAGGAGTATGAAGTCTAATAACTCTTGAAATAAATATTAACATAGAAATGCTAGATAAAGTTCTAAGTGACAAGATAAAATGCGAGTATTGTGTAAAACGGTGTTTTTGGGCTTTGGGTATAAGAGCAATAAAGTAAAGTAAAAGAACTGAGTATAGAAAATAAGTATCGCGTATGTAAGAGAGATTGGAACTACAGTAGGGAAAAAGGCGTTCTCAGGGAGTAGCGGATACACCACTAGTAGTGTAAAGATCTAAGATAAAGATTATCATCATGAACATTGTCAACTATGTATGTGTGGGAGGAACTTCGTATTTGGACGAATAGGCAACAACCGCTGATCACATCATCCTCATAACCACAGTAGTCAGCAATCGACATTAATCGAATTACTGCGGTATTAAGGGACATAATCCCGTAGGACGTATTCCATGGCATGGATAGTGTTCCATGAGTTTCCTCGGGTTCCCAAGTTGATACGTAAGGGGTGCCAACAACTTTATAGTCACTGTAAGTGTTAGCACGCCTCCGTCTACCAACAAGTAGTTTCCTCCATCAAGTCCCCACAAGAGGCAAATATTGAAAGGTTGACTTCTCTCAACATCAAGATGTAGAAAATCTAACACATGGTCATAGCGATGAATATCATAATAGACTTTATCTTATTTCAATCTCATACTAGGGTTTCTCCATCCCCCCAAGAACTAAAGATCTACTCAGACATGGAGGCAATCAACATCATGGCAATGGTAATGGAAACAATCATAGATGATAGTACTTGTATAAATCCAAAACGAGTATAGGTATTACAATAGGATCTAGACAAGATGTAGATGGGATGGATGGAGATGGTGGTGATGCAGCAGTGGACGATGAAGATCGATGCCTTAGCCTCTCGGATCTGCACAGGGCGAAGATGGATCCCTAGTGGATGAGTTCCCCCTCCAGATGCCTTCCGGAGGTGAGGTTTCTGCAATTTCTATTGTTCTGTATGTCGTATCCTCGAACCAATTACACGGGGTGAAACTATTTGATGAGGCGAAGCAAGCTATACGGCCAGAGCTATACGGCGGGAAAAATGCTCCACCCATATAGTTGGTCGTTGCGCTCTCTGCCTCCTTTGTTCGCTTCTGGTTTTCTTCTGGTATTATTAATATTTCCCAAATAAGCGATTTACGTTGTTTTTGACTCGTTTTCTCCACAGTACAACTGCTCCAAGAATTGTATCCATTGGGTCCATCATCTGTCCTGATCCTGGTGAAAACAGACATAAAATGTGCGTGCGAACGCCATAAAATACCAAGATCCTACATCTACAATGCAAAATAATGATGTAAAACATGATGCAAATATGCACTCATCAACTTCCCCAAGCTTAGACTCTTGCTCGTCCCGAGTAAGCTCGAGCTTAATGGATGGGATCCTCATATTCATGAAGCCGAGTCGATAAAATAAATGAGGCAATTGCAGCATGTGTTTATCATGTACGACACATAAGAATAAGTTCATGAATAGTACCTTACTTGAACCATCGGAATAGTATTAGAAGGCTTCCACACCTTAGTAATCAATAGTTCATAAAAGATGAAGATCAACATAATGTAAAAGAATCCGGTTCAACTGAATGAGTTAACAAGGTAATCCCAAGTGTTTTAGGATCAGCGTATTCACTTGGGATTTAGAATCTCAAAAGTGTTTCTTTGTCATACTACAACTCAATGGTATATGCCTACTTGCTCTTTGCACATTCGCCCTTTTTATTCTTCTTTTTCTTTTCTTTTGTATATATAAATATGCTCACACTTTTGTTTAAGTGATGTGCAAAGGAGCTAGCCATATATTCCACTTCATGTAGGAATTCAAAGTTTAACGATCTCAATTACCCAATTCCAATTGTACATGAAGCATTCTTATGAATTGAAGATTCTACCTCGACTTGTTCCCACTCTATTTTGATAGCAATTTATTTTCCTTTGTTCAAGGTTTCTTCTTCCTTAACTATGTAGATAATTTTCCTTTGTAAATTAAACCATAGACTTACAACATATTGACTAAATTATCTTTAGATGTTCTATCAATACCAATGGTGTGGAAGACTCCTATTGATATCATCAAGTGCAAGTAAAATTATACTCAAGCCATTCATATATCAATAAAGCAAACACAAACTCAATATTGCTACATTTATAATAATAAACTCGGAATTTCATAAAAGGGATCGACTATTCCTGAAGGGAATTCAAATGGTGCAAAGTTTATTTATAGTTTGAACTAATGCGAAAAATAGTAATAAAACTTATAAGATAGATTACAAGGTCTTAAATATCTCCCCAAGCTTGGAATAAAGCCAGGCGGGATCAAATAATCCCTTGCAATTATTTGATACCGTGATTGTTGTTGATCAATGGGGCACCATGGCATGTAATACTATAGTGCGTACCTTCTTGTTGATCTCCTCCAAAGTGGTTATGCGGCTGTAGTAACTTCGCAAATCAGATTGCAGAGTGTCCATTCTATCAACGAGCTTAGTCACCAATGGAAAGAGGTCTTCCTTCTTTTCCATCTCATCGAGATGGTGGCGGACTTTAATGCGATGGAGTAGCTCCTGCTTTTGATATATCTCCAATACAAGTACACGATCCTTGGTCCTGGGTACAGCTTCTTCTTCCTCATCCATAATTGATGGATTGGAGAAGTGGAAACCGTACCTCCACTCTTCTTGAGGCTTGACCTTCATGCGAGCACCAATGGTTGGCTTTGCGAGGGTACATCATCTCCCTTGCTAGCGCTTGCACCAATATTAGATAATTCCTTACGCTTGTGTGGCCTTTGATCTGTGGTGATGAACTTGACCGTGTCCACACGCCCTTTTCCATGTGGTTTGCGATCTTCTCTCTCTTGTTGAGCTTTCTTCGTTGCCGCCCAATTGATCCCCGCTGGATCGTAGACGTCATGACGGATGTAGACGTCAACCACATCATCGTCAGAATCGCCATTGAAGTGGCTTGGCTCGACGTACTCCTTGTACCTTGGGCTAAACCTCTCCACCTCCTCATCATCGTCCTCCATGGATAGGCTACTTGAGCGGTCCCTGGACGGTGCAATGAGCCCCATGGGTTTTCCACGGCCTGGGACGGGGTAGCGCGTTGCTAGATTTGTTCCTGGAGATTATGATTATAGAGAGAGACAATGGCAGTATATAAGGGGGGTTAGAGGTCGGTAAAACTCGCGAGAAACACCAAATTATCGCCCAAGAAAAGAATCCGAACAAAACAGGAAAAGAAATCACGGATTTGGAAGTGTCCTACCGCGTAACGACCAACTATACGGGCGTGGCTCGTATAGCTCCGGCTGTATAGTTGGTTCCGGGCAGATATTTCCAAATGTCTCAAGTCCAGGTCGATTAAATCACGACTCGAAACCGATAATAAAGTTTTTTTAGATGAATAGTAAACAATAGATCGAACGAAATAGTGTCTGAGAGTTTAACGACCAACTATATGGCCGGAATTTTTGGTTCCGGTCGTATAGTTGCGACCGTATAGATACATACATCAAAACCAAAAAGTGTCTGAGATTTTAACGACCAACTATACATCTGGAATTTTTGCTCCGGTCGTATAGTTGCGACCGTATAGATATAAACACGTAAAGCAAAACCGTCTAAGAGTTTAACAACCAACTATACAGCCAGAATTTTTGGTTCCGGTCGTATAGTTGCGACATTATAGGCTCAGATAGCGAAATCAATTTCACGAAGATGAAACAGAGAGTTTAACGACCAACTATACGGCAGGAGCTACCTCTCCGATCGTATAGCTCTTCCCGTATAGTTGGGAAAATCCCTCTAAAACTTCAGAAAAATACAAGGAATTCAAAGACAGAATTTTTAAGAGTAAGAATTGTGAAAATAAATCACTTATTTGGGTAAGAACACTTACCTTGCACTTACCATTTTTTATTCAGAGATGGAAAATTTCTCCCATAACAAAGACTTCTTCTCTTTTGGAGGAATTGACCTTAGTTCATTGAATAATTCTCGTAAATGAAAATCACCAGGACTAAAGTTCCTCAATAAGATTGGTGTCTTGCGGGGCAAACATGGACACTGCATCTAGCATCTTTATTTCCTGCTTCTGCATAATATGCAGCTCAAATTCTTGAAGTAAAAGAATCCAATAGATCAGCCTTGGCTTATGGTCTTTCCTTTCAAGGAGTTCTTTTAAGCCATCACGATCCATATGAACTCTTATCTTTGCATCAACTATATAGGAATGAAATTTATCACAAGAGAAAAATACAGCAAAAAGTTCCTTTTCTTCCTTAGGGTAGTTCTTCTGAGCACCATTGAGAGTTCTACTAGCATGATGTATAATATTAAATCTACAACCAATATGTTGTCCTAGAGTTACTCCTACAACATCATCACTAGCCTCACATATTAAATCAAAGGTTGTTTCCTAGATGGGTGGTTTAATAATAGGAGCACGAGATAAAGCATTTTTGAGTTTATCAAAGGCTTCAAGACACTTACCGTCGAAACTAAATCTAATTCCCTTTTGCAAGAGGTTTGTCAAAGGTTTAGATATTCTAGAGAAATTTCTAATGAACCTTCTATAAAAACCCACATGACCAAGAAAACTTCTTATACCTTTACTATCCCTAGGTGGTTGCATTCTCTCTATTGCTTCAAACTTAGCTCTATCAACTTCAATTCCCTTACCTGATACCTGGTGTCCAAGGACTATACCTTCTTTGACCATAAAATGGCACTTCTCCCAGTTTAAAATGAGATTAGTTTCTTCACAACACTGCGAAACTCTTTTGAGATTAGCCAAACAACTAGTAAACGAAGTTCCATAGACAGAAAAGTCACCCATAAACACTTCCATTATAAGTTCTATAAAATCAGCAAAAATAGTAGTCATGCATCTTTGAAAAGTAGCTGGAGCATTACATAAACCAAAGGGCATACATCAGTAAGCATGTAAACCGTAAGGACTTACGAAAGTTGTTTTAAGTTGGTCATCCGGATGAATAGCTATTTGAGAGAAACCAGAGTATCCATCCAAGTAAAAAAATGAGTATGGTTTGCTAACCTTTCTAAAGTTTGATCTATGAACGGTAATGGATAGTGATCTTTCCTAGTTTCTTTGTTTAATTTCCTAAAGTCTATACACATCCTTTGCCCAACAACAGTTCTAGTAGGTATCAATTCATTGTTTTCATTAGGAACAACAGTAAAACCACCCTTCTTAGGAACACAGTGAACATGACTTACCCATTCACTTTCTTTAACAGGATAGATTATACCTGCGTCCAGTAGGCGTACAATTTCTTTTCTTACCACTTCTTTCATTTCAGGCTTCAGTCTTTTATTGAACTTGGCAATTGGTTTAGCACCTTCTTCCATGAATATTCGATGGACGACTATCATGGGACTAATGCCCTTCAAGTCATCCATTGAGTACCCCAAAGGCCTAGCGATGCTCCTTAAGAATCCTCAAGAGTTCTTCTTCTTCTTCTTCTCCTGAAAGTTTAGCATTAATAAATAATAGGGAATTTATTAGTATCATCTAAAACCTGTATTTAAGATTTTCTGGTAGAGTCTTCAATTCTGAGGGTGGTAATTCTTCATCCTCTCTCTTTTCTGGATCTTCAAAAGCCTCGTCAGTTGGAGGTCCCAAAACGGATAGTGAATCAAATTCATTTTCTAGTTCTCCTAGGGACTTGTCTTCCACGATTATTTCTTCATAATTTGGATCTTCACCTATTTCTTCTTCTTGATTACCTAAGAAAAGAGCTGCCATTTTCTCAATAGTTCTCTCTTCCTCTTGTATTGGTGGAGGCCTGTCTTTAAATTTGGAGAAATGGAATTTGTTTTCTGTTCCACCAAGCTTAAGAGACACAGTCTCCTTCTTGAAGTTAACATAGGCACCTATATCACCCAAAAAGTTCCTTCCAAATATAATTGGGCAAAGAGTGTCAGCTGGCATATCGACAACTACAAAATCAATAGGAAAATCTTTGTTGCCAATTGTGACGATTGCATTATCAACTACTCCCATTGGAATTCTAAGGTTTTTATTGGGTAACATAATTGTTATATCAGTATTTTCAATTGTAGCTGGTTCTATTTCTTCTTTTATTTCTAAATAGAATCATAAGATATAACATTAACTTTGGTGCCAAGATCACATAAACCGTAATGAGAGGTTTCTTTAAATATGCAGGGAAGAATAGGCTTACCCACATCTTTTACCTTTGTTTTACCTTCAACCAATACGGAAGTCTCTTCATCAAGTTCAACTATGTTACAATGTGAGTACATATCCATAATTGCTTCCTTGGTTACCTCTTCATCTTTGGTTTCTTCCAGATGTTCCACGACTTCTGCCATGCTTTCCTCTTCCCTCTTTTCCTGTACTGCCTTGACCTGCTCATATTCAAGAATATGCTTTTGTGTAGTGTTAGGGAAAGGCACCTCATAAATTGGTTATGCAGAGGCCAGTGTTGCTTCATCTTGTCTTTTCTTTTCTGGTTCGGGTGGTGGATCATACTTGACGAGACCCTCCTTTGGAGCTTTAATATGTTCTGTAAAAGCTTTAACAACTTGCAAGACAAGATCTGAATCTAAATAAACTTCTTTGGATAGTTCTTTAACATGGCCTTATTTATTATAGTCATGAATACGATCATGCTCTATTTCTACGCCTCCTTCACTTCCTAGACCAAAATTCCATGAAACTCTATGATCACGAATTCTATTAAGTAAAGCCTAAGCTTTAGGTATAGGAAGATTCATAAAGGCTCCTTCAGCGAAAGAGTCTAGATCAATTTTATTGGGTTCAATTAAACCGCCATAAAAGATAAGTAGTAAATACCATTCAGGCAAATTATGATGAGGACATAGTCGTAGTAAATCTTTAAATCTAATATAAGCTCTTACTAGTCCTTCATTAGCACGATTCTTCCAAGTCATTATAAGACGCCTGATTCCAAAAGATTTTGATAATGGATAATATTTTGATAGAAATTCACAAGCTAGATTATCCCAAGTAGTAGTGGCTTCTAGGGGTAGATATCTATACCATGAGGGAGTACTTGACAAAAATTGACTAAAAAGTTTAACCCTTACCTCATCGGCGATATATCTCGTCAATAGAAAAGTGCCACATATATCTTTAAAACATGCAATATGCTCATATGGATCAGGATCTTCTTCATCTCCAGTAAATTGCTTCTTATGTAGAATACAAAGTAGTAGAGGATTTATTTCAAACCCCCATGTCTTCTCATTGGAGTTGTCTCTTTTATAAATATCATACGGCTTCCCAAAGTGGTTGAGTGGGTTAGCACTAGTCATATGCTCAAACTCCATCATGTTGGTGGATACCTGTAACTCAAAACAAAATTTAGCAAGACAAAAATAAATAAGAAAAAACTAAAAGACCTACAACGCTTAGGTCCCCGGCAACAGCGCTAGAAAATAGCTTGATGACTACAAGAGCACAGATCGTTTGTAGCTAGTTTCGAAATAAAGATACGATCCCACATGGAGCAGGAGTCTGAAATCTAATAACTCTTGAAATAAATATTACGATAGAAATGCTACATAAAGTTCTAAGTGACAAGATAAAATGCAAGCATTGTGTAAAAAGGTGTTTTGGGGTTTTGAGTATAAGAGCAATAAAGTAAAGTAAAATAACTGAGCACATAAAGTATCGCGTATGTAAGATTGGAACCGCAGTAGGGAAAAGGCGTTCTCAGGGAGTAGCAGATACTCCACTAGTATTGTAAAGATCTAAGATAAAGATTATCATCATGAACATTCTCAACTATGTATGTGTGGGAGGAACTCCGTACTTGGACAAATAGGCAACAACTGCTTCTCACATCATCCTCATAACCACAACAGTCAGCAATCAACATCAATCGAATCACTGCGCTATTAAGGGACGTAATCCCGTAGAACGTATCCCATGGCATGGATAGTGTTCCCGAGTTTCCTCGGTTTCTCACGTTGATACGTAAGGGGTGCCAATAGATTTATAGTCACTATAAGTGCTAGCACGCCTCCGTCTACCAACAGGTAGTTTCCTCCATCAAGTCCCCACAAGAGGCAAATATTGAGAGGTCGACTTCTCTCAACATCAAGATGTAGAAAATCTAACACATGGTCACAGCGATGAATATCATAATAGACTTTATATTATTTCAATCTCATACTAGGATTTATCCATCTCCCCAAGAACTAAAGATCTACTCAGACATGGAGGCAATCAACATCATGGCAATGGTAATGGAAACAATCATAGAGGAATAGTACTTGTATAAATCCACAATGAGTATATGAATTACAACAAGATCTAGACAAGATGTAGATGGTGGTGATGCAACGGTGGACAATGAAGATCGATGCCTTAGCCTCCCGGATCTGCGCTGGGAGAAGATGGATCCCGGTGGATGAGTTCCCCCTCTAGATGCCTTCCGGAGGTGAGGTTTCTATGATTTCTGGTGTTCTATATGCCGTCTCCTCGAACCAATTGCACGGGGTGAAACTATTGGACGAGGCGGAGGCGGCACTAGCTATATGGTCGGAGCTATACGGTAGGAAAAATTGCTCCATCCGTATAGTTGGTCGTTGTGCTCTATGCCTCCTTTGTTCGCTTCTGGTTTTCTTCTAGTATTATTAATATTTTCCAAATAAGTGATTTAAGTTGTGTTTGACTCCTTTTCTCCATAGTACAACTGCTCCAAGAATTGTATCCATTGGGTCCATCATCTGTCCTGATTCTGGTGAAAACAGACATAAAATGTGCGCGCGAACGCCGTAAAATACCAAGATCCTATATCTACAATGCAAAATAATAATGTAAAACATGATGCAAATATGCACTCATCAGTGACCTCTCCACTGCAACTGTCAAGAGGATGACGTAGGGTACAACCTACGCTACCTCGAAATCCAAAATGGTAAAGCGGAAAAGACGGAGGATGTGGCGAAATTATCATGCACGCTCATCTCCATGTCGGCAATGCTTCGCCCGTAGGATCCTTCTGCACGAATCTTGACACCAGGCCTATATATTTTTACTGCGGCTAGATTATTTTATTTTACCCACATTCTTCCTTGTGTCTTTGTCTTCCTCTAGTCGCACGACCGTTCGAGCTCCTCATCGGAAAACCCTAGCCAGAGCTTCCCCCTTTCTCCATCCACTCCTAGTTGCGCAATGGCCTCTAGCAGCTCTGCTCCTTCAACGACAGTGACTCCCGAGGCTACAACGGAGCCATCCCAGGGCGTGATGGTCCCACTAGAGGGGGTCGTCATCCATGTCACTGTCATGGTGGAAACCACCGTCGACGACCAAGGACAGGCGGTGCCAGAAGCTGCTGCGGAAGATAGCGAATCCCACAAAGGAATGTGGAGGGGCTCTGACCTCTTCGCCAAAGATCTACAAGAACTCATCGCCAAGGGGTATCTCCCCGTGGCGGAGGGTTTGGTTTGGCGACCGACACCGGCCGGCGAGGTGACTCCCTCTCCCCAAGCCGGAGAGAAGGTGTACCTCAAAGCTTAGCTGGTATGTGGCGTAAGCCTGCTAGTCTCCGACTTCTTCCTGGATGTCCTTCGCTACTTCCGGGTACTTCCCCACAACCTCTCTCCCAACAGCATCCTTGTACTTAGCAATTTCATTGCCTTGTATGAAGGATACCTAGGAATAAAGCCTAGGTTAGATCTGTTTATTTGCTTTTTCACCGTCAAGATAGAGAGTCCGTAGAATCCAAGGATGAGTTGTGGATATGCATCACAATTATCTTTAAGATCCGTCCTAGACGGTGCTTCCCCGACATTGTGGGTCACGAATCCTACAAGAACTGGCATCACACATATTTCTATGGCCCAGACATTCCTCTGTCGGACCGTCTTGAGACGTACCCTGACTTCGTCGATGGAGCTGCCGCCGAAGCACCCACCTGGAGATCCCCATCCTCCCTTCCATCCGACGAAGAAGCCAATCGCACCCTAAGGCGGATTGAATGGCTCGTAGACGGAGGTCTGACGGGCTTGGACCTGGCCATGTGCTGGTTTACTAGGAGGATCCAGCCTCTGCAGCACCACGCCAAGCTAATGTGCATGTACTCCAAGGACAGAAAGGATCCCATGCAAATTTTGTGGGATAACTTCTCCAAGGACACCATCAAGCTCCGGCTTAAGGACACGGTCAAGGTGAAATACATGAAGTGTGGCTTCAAGATCACCTATGACATGTTCGAATGCGGCAAGTGCCTAGAGGTAGCTTATGTTTCCTTTGTTGCTCGTTACGTGTATACTCTAAGGATTTTCCGTCTTGAAGTTATCAGTGTAACACACCTTCGTTTCCTAGCTGGCGACCTTGGCTGAAGATCAGATGGCCTCCCAGGTCTATGATCCCAAGCTGAAGATATCCAGGTGGTGTCCGATGATGACACCCCCAAGGATCACCCAGCTCCAGCAACGCGAAAGCAGAAGAGCTCCACCTCTGACGCTGTTGTCACGGAGAAGAAGAAATCGGAGATTGGAGTCTCCAGACGATCCACCACCACCTTAGAGGCGGAGAAGAAGAGATCCATCGGCATTTCCCTAACCAAGGCTCCTGCCGTAGAGTAAGTGTATTCATTCTCCGACTTGTACCTTAGCTTGCACCCTATTCAACTCCTGTACTTATACTTTGTACGTTTTAGGAAGAAAACCGGTGTTAGCCTGAAGCGATCTTCCAGAGATGCTGCAGGGTCAAAAAACATTCGTGATATGTTGACCAAGGACGTGGCTGCCAAGCCTTCTCTGGCCACCTCTCCTCCAACTCCTGCCTCCAAGCCTGCTACTAGCCCCACTGGGCCTTCGTCCCCCGTCATCCCTGAGACTTCCGCCATGGAGACAGATATCAATCCAATCTTTGATGTCTCAGATTCTACCGGCACGGATGTCACTCCTAGTGGACAGGCGACGTATGAGAGTACTTCCTCCAAAGTGGGTGAAACTCTGGCTAAGGATGCCACTGAGAAAGGAAAAGAGCTGTCGAGGGAGGTAGAGGCAGCGACAGCAGTGGCAACTGACAAGCCGGGAGCTTCTGTGCCTTCAACTGTCATAGTAACACGGCAGTCGGCCTGAGCTTCATCTACGCCTCCGGCTTCTACTACGCCACTTCCTCCAGTGCCTCCGATTTTGAGCCTGGACGATCTCATTCAGCTGGCGGATGTCATGTATAACAATGCCAGCATCTTCCACACTACATATGCCAATTTGGCTAATAATCTCAAAGTTATTGCCATTATAAGTCTTTTAAACTTTACCTTTTATGGTATAACATATCCCTATGTAGCTCCTGAGCTCTTAGGCGGATAAACAATAGTTTTTGGCCTGAGTTCTCCAAAGAACTAAGAGTAGAACTTGATAGTGTAGCCCCCGATCATCTAGATGAAACTAGAGAAAGTTCCGGCTAGATGCACTAAGAGTAGCATACTTGTCTTTGAAATTTAATCATGTAGCCCCCGAGCTTCTAATTGAAACTTTAGCAAAGTTCCGACTAGATGCTCTAGAAGAACTAACCATAGATCAAAATATCATATTGTAGCCCCTGAGATTCTAGATGAAACTAAAATAGTTCCGGCTAGGAGCTTCTAGGAGAAACTAAATTCTATTGCTTACACAGAATGAGAGTGCCCGGAGTAAGAAGGTGATGACCCACAAGTATAGGGGGTGTATCGCAGTATTTTCGAGGGAAGTGAAACCCAATTTATTGATTCGACACAAGGGGAGCCAAAGAATATTTATAAGCCTTAACAACTGAGTTGTCAATTCAGCTGCACCTGGAAACAATCTTGCTCATAGCAGTTTATCAGTAGCAACAGTTTTGTAGTAGGAATAGCAAAGTAATAGCAGTAGTAAAGTAAAGACAGTAGTAACAATAGCAGTAACAGTAGGATTCGAGTGCGGTAGGCATAGGGATGGATGGACGGGCGTTGCATGGACAAGACAATTCACAAAGCAATCAGAACATAGGGCAATTGCAGATAAATAAGATAAAGCATCCAAGTACTAGATAATCCTAGGCATGTGTTCCATATATAGTCATACGTGCCCACAATGAGAACTTGCACAACATCTTTTGTCCTGTCAGCCCGTTTGCAGCGGGGCCTCAAGGGAACTACTGGCAATTAAGGTGCTCCTTTTAATAGAGCACCGGAGCAAAGCATTAACACTCCATGAACACATGTGATCCTCACCTCAAAGCCATTCCCTCCGGTTATCCCGATTTCTGTCACTTCGGGGCCATTGGTTCCGGACAACAATGTGTGTATACAACTTGCAGATAAGACCATAAACAATACTATCATAATGAATCAATAACATGTTCAGATCTGAAATCATGGCACTCGGGCCCTAGTGACAAGCATTAAGCATAACAAGTCGCAACAAAGTCATAAAGCACTAATAAAAGATACTAGGCACCATGCCCTAACAATCTGATGCCATTACATGAACGATCTCATCTTATCCCTACCATCCCCATGGCCTACAACGGGGGATTACTCACTCATAGATGGGGGAAACATGAATGGTCGATGGAGAAGCGATGGTGATGATGGTGGTGATGATCTCCTCCAATTCCCCGTCCTGGCAGGGTGCCAGAATGGAGTTTTTGGTGCTGTTTCATGGAATCTGGTGGTGGCGGCGGAGTGGAACTCCTTCTGGAAAAACGTCGACCCCCCAGAGTTTTTAGGTCAGAAGGAAACTTATAGGCGAAGGGGGACCCCGAGGGGGTGCCTGGGGGGCCCACACCATGCCCTGGCGCGGCCTGGGGGTACCAGCGCCTGGGAGGGTGTGGCCAGGCCCTGTCCCTCCTCCGTCTTGTATTCTGGCTCCGTGAGTCTTCTAGTAAAATAGGAACTTTGGCTTTTGTCCCGTCCATTTCCGAGAATATTCATTTTCTGACTTTCCTGGAACCAAAAACAGCAGAAAGCAGGCAGCTGGCACTGTGGCTCTTGTTAATAGGTTAGTCCAAGAAATCATATGAAAAGTACTCTAAAGTGTGGACAAAACACAAGAAAGTGGATAAAACCAAGCATGGAACAACAAAAATTATAGATACATTTGCAATGTATCAACATCCCCAAGCTTAACTCCTGCTCGTCCTCGAGTAGGTAAGTGATAAAAAGAAAGAATAATTTTTGAGGTGACATGCACCATCATAAACTTGATCAAAGTATTTGTAAAACATTCAAAGCTAGGATCATAGTACTTCAATCATAACATGAAAGACAAAGTTCTAGCAATAAGACAAAGAAACTATGATGCAGCATGAAAAGGCACAAACAAAAGATTCATGAATAACAATGCTTTGCAAGACGTTTGTTTGTTTCACATAAAGAAAACATATCATAGTAGTATTCAGCTTGTACCTCATAGAGTAGCAAATATAAATGCATAGGACACCTTCAAAGTTCATAAGAGTGACTAGATACAAATAAGTTAAAACAAGCAATATCAAGGTATGCATCAATCAACTACTCTTGGGACAATGCACATAGAACTAAGAAAGGCCACTATGCTCTCAAAGTAAGTGCATAAAGATAGAAGGTGGATACTCAATATAATGGTGGAAGAAAGGCCTTCATAGAAGGAAGCAGGGATTCAAGTCTCATAAAGAGCTTACAAAAATTATGGTACTTATAGCTTTCAGCTCTCATTGCCCCTATCATAAGCATCTTGAAGTGATTAAGGTTAAAGTGAACAAACCATGGTGTACATGCTTGACGAAGTATAAGTTAGGAAATCTCATGTCCGTTGAATACGAGGGCCGCTCCTCATGCTACTCAAGTTTAGTCACCGGTAAGTTCTTGTCATCGTAAGCACATGTGTATCATAGAGAACCGCCAACGGGGTACCCCTTGCCCGATGATACGGAAGAATCCCCATATCAAAATGACAAGGCAAGCAGAGAACGAGCATCTCAACAATCTTCTTATTTACCATGGGAATATGGTGCTTTTTTGTCTCTTTCCTCTTTTCATAATCTTATTTTTTTTTCTTTTTCTCTTTTTTCTCAATATAGGACTCTTTTTTATAAGAAGAGTGGTTCATAGACAGCTCATTATGGTTACGCTGCATGTTTCCACCATGTCAGCATGGATTAGACCAGTGGCCTAGGCGTTTCTCTAACACATATACATAAGTCCATGGACTTACAAGCTCCCCTTTATTTCACACCGACGACATCCATATACAAAAGAGCATGATATCAACTAGGTACAAGTACCAAGTGCAATGTTGAAAGCGTTCCCCATGAAAGCATGGTTCTACTAATTCCCAACAAATAAGTGCAATCATATACAACATAGACGACACAATGGTTCAAGTTTATTAAGGGCAAGAAAAGTAAAGTGTGCCATCAAGTTCGTGAGAGCTTTAATTACTAGTTTTCTCATAACAATTTTAATTTGGAAGGTAAACAAAACCATGAATATACTTGGAATAGCATAAGCTAGTAGGATGTATGGTGGACTCTTTGGAATAACTTGGTTTAGGGAGTTGGATGCATGAGTGGAACTCGTACTTGGTTGTGGAGGCTAGCAAAAGACTGGGAGCGACAGACTAAGAGAGCAATAATGGCCATAATCATGCAGAGCGACAAAACATCATTAATCAAAGCATAAAGTGATACTACAAGTTGAAAACTAAAGGATCATAAAGGCTATGGTGACTTGGGATAGTCATAACATGGTGTGAGCATGTGCCAAGTCAACCCAAATAAAGCATCAAAGGAGAATAGTACAATACTATACTTTAATATGCTAAAACAACGCATGATTCATCAAGGCACATTAAGCAATCTCAATTGTTTATAACATGTCATGCTACATCAAAGAATACTAAGCCTAAAGCCAAAACAATATCAAGCATGGCATGACAAAGCATAGGCCACAGTAAAAAACAAGCTCTCTTTACCACTTAAGCATGAACTTTCCTACTCTTTTCCAAACCAAAACAAACTATTTGAAAACCAATGTATGAAAAAGGAGGTCCAACCAATTTATTCAGCAAACTAAGAAAACAAAGCAAATGAAAAACCAAAACAAAAACGAAAAATAAGACGCTCCAAAAACAACACAACTGTGCATGAAACAATAAAAATGAAGTGTTTGGAAGAAACCTGGATTTTTATTGATGAAGAAGGGGATGCCTTGGGCATCCCCAAGCTTTGACGCTTGTACCTCTTGGATATTTATTGGGGTGACACGCGTGGCATCCCCAAGCTTGAGCTTTAGTCCATCCTTCATCTCATTACTCATTCCTTCCATACACCTGAAATTTTTTCTTCATACAAAACTTCACACAATCTTTATTAGCAACATTAGTGCACTCAAGATAGTAAGTCTTAAGGTTCAGTTCTAACACCAAATAAACTTCCATTAGAACACTAGCTACTGTAGCACTTCCCTCAAAAAGCTCAATTCCCCAAAATAACTCAAAAAGGAACCAACAAGAAGCAAATGCAGAAAATGGCAGAAATCTGTCAAAACAGACCAGCAGGTAAAGACGAATGTTTTCAAAGACCTTCTGTTGCTCAAATAAAAAAGTGTTGAACTAACGAAAGTTACATAACAACCTGGGGCAGAATCACAAAAATTCATGCCTCAAAAAGACGTTCAGAGATTTTACACGAATTTTTACGGTCAAGCACATAAATCTGTTTCGGGACAGCAACTTTCCCAAATATTACTTCTCTCTCATTAGAGGTTATTCTTGGCACAAAAAGCAAATAAAAAGGATAAGGAGCGGTTATTACTGAAGTAATAACTTCCAAGACCTATCTAAAACTTTTGGGTTATCTCCCAATAAGTACTTTTCCTTAACGCCTTTAAGTTAGGCATAAGCAAAAACTAAAAATGGATAAAATAGAAGTAAGCTGAGATAATCATGGTGAAAACATTGTTTTGTTCAATGAAATCCTTTTGTTAACAAGTTTGATCAGGTCTTGCTACCAAAACAATTTCATATGAGACAAAACTTTGTATTCCACTAGTGATTATGTTACCTCAACTTTGATAGCAATGGTCCCAATCATAATAGTTTCAAACTTTTCTCTTGGTATGGGACAATATATCTCTCCAACTTGAATGCCCTCAACATGTTCAATTGAATTCAAACCATAAGTCCTTTCAATCTTATTGGGGAAATAGACAGTATGTTCCTTTTCATTAACATTGACAGTCACCTTTCCTTGATTACAATTAATAGCAGCTCCTGCAGTATTAAGAAAAGGTCTCCCAAGAATAATGGACATATTATCATCTTTAGGCATGATAGTCTGAGAGGATGCTCACATAAGAAATATGAGTTGAAGTAAAAGAGAGCATCAAGAAGAAAATTCAAAACATTTAAGTCTAACCCACTTCCTATGCATAGGAATCATGTATGCAAATAAATTCACAAAGAACAAAGTGACATGCATAGGAAGATAAAACAAGAGTAACTTCAAAACTTTCAGCACATAGAGAGGTGTTTCAATACCATGAAAACTTCTACAACCATATTTTCCTCTCTCATAATAATTTTCAGTAGCCTCATGAATAAACTCAACAATATAACTATCACATAAAGCATGCTTTTCATGATCTACAGGCACTAGAGCTTTATTATAAACATCTTCAAAAGAATCCTCAGGAACATAACATTCATCCTTCTTTAGTAACCATGGGGGACAATCAAATAATGTAAGGGATAAAGAGTTACTCTCATTAGAGGGTAGGCATAGGTAGCTAATCCATTCTTCCTCCTTTTGTTCATCACTCTCCTCCTCTTTTTCAACTAATGAGATTTCAGGTTCATCAATTTCTTCTTCCATAGGATCCTGCAAGGCATTAGTCTCTTCCATTTGTAGAAAGCATCTATTAATATATTCAAGAATATAGCCATTTTCTTCCTTGTAATTATCAAAGAAAAATCTAAGTATATCATAAACCTCATATTTATAAGGTGAATCATCAATATTTGCAAGCAAACTAGCAAGTTCAAATGCACCCTTCCAAGCAATAAATTCCTCAATTTGTTCCGCATCATAAAAGTCATAATTTCCCTTAACATAAGAAGATATGGTAACATTATCATTATACTCACATGGAAAAGGGAGGTGTTTATACCTCTTACAGCAACAAGATTTATCAAAGCAATAAGTAACATTATAAGTAGAGCACACATTTCTAGCAATGGTATACAATTTATCAATTTGTTCCCATAAGTGTTTCCCTTTTTGTGACAAGCGGTGTTCCTTGTAAAAATATTTTTGATCTTCCGTGAACCCACCTTTCCAATAAGATTCAGTTTCAAAGAAACCAACCATTGACAGCAAGCATGATATAGCAAGACAATAACAGACCAACGAAAATAACAACTAGAGTAGGAACTAACCTTTTTTTGTATTTTTGATAAAGAAACAAGCAAACAAGGCGGAAATAAACTAAGCTTGAACAATAGTGATTCCAAGTGGACTTGATAAATAAAGCTATGCTCCCCGGCAAGGGCGCCAGATAATAGTCTTGATGACCCACAAGTATAGGGGATGTATCGCAGTATTTTCGAGGGAAGTGAAACCCAATTTATTGATTCGACACAAGGGGAGCCAAATAATATTTATCAGCCTTAACAATTGAGTTGTCAATTCAGCTGCACCTGGAAACAATCTTGCTCACAGCAGTTTATCAGTAGCAACAGTTTTGTAGTAGGAATAGATAAGTAACAGCAGTAGTAAAGTAAAGACAACAGTAACAATAGCAGTAACAGTAGGATTCGAGTGCGGTAGGCATAGGGATGGATGGACGGGCGTTGCATGGACAAGATAATTCACAAAGCAATCAGAACATAGGGCAATTGCAGATAAATAAGATAAATCATCCAAGTACTAGATAATCCTAGGCATGTGTTCCATATATAGTCATACATGCTCGCAATGAGAACTTGCACAACATATTTGGTCCTGCCAGCCCATTTGCAGTGGGGCCTCAAGGGAACTACTGGCAATTAAGGTGCTCCTTTTAATAGAGCACCGGAGCAAAGCATTAACACTCCATGAACACATGTGATCCTCACATCAAAGCCATTCCCTCCGGTTATCCCGATTTCTGTCACTCCGGGGCCATTGGTTTCGGACAACAACGTGTGTATACAACTTGCAAATAAGATCATAAACAATACTATCATAATGAATCAATAACATGTTCAGATCTGAAATCATGGCACTCGGGCCCTAGTGACAAGCATTAAGCATAACAAGTCACAACAAAGTCAATAAAGCACTAATAAAAGATACTAGGCACCATGCCCTAACAATCTGATGCCATTACATGAACGATCTCATCCAATCCCTACCATCCACATGGCCTACAGAGGGGGATTACTCACTCATAGATGGGGGAAACATGGATGGTCGATGGAGAAGCGATGGTGATGATGGTGGCGATGATCTCCTCCAATTCCCCGTCCCGGCAGGGTACCAGAACGGAGTTTTTGGTGCTGTTTCGTGGAATCTGGTGGTGGCGGCGGAGCGGAACTCCTTCTGGAAAAACGTCGAACCCCTAGAGCTTTTAGGTCAGAAGGCAACTTATAGGCGAAGAGGGAGACCGAGGGGTGCCTGGGGGGCCCACACCATGCCCTAGTGCGGCCTGGGGGTACCCGCGCCTGGGGTGTGTGGCCAGGCCCTGGCCCTCCTCTGTCTCGTATTCTGGCTCCGTGAGTCTTCCGGTAAAATAGGAACTTTGGCTTTTGTCCCGTCCAATTCTGAGAATATTTATTTTCTGACTTTCTTGGAACCAAAAATAGCAGAAAATAGGCAGCTGGCACTGTGGCTCTTGTTAATAGGTTAGTCCAAGAAATCATATGAAAAGTACTCCAAAGTGTGGACAAAACACAAGAAAGTGGATAAAACCAAGCATGGAACATCAAAAATTATAGATACATTTGCAAGGTATCAGAAGGCCAATGAGAAATATGACAAGCTGCAGGCGGACCTGGATGCTAAAAAGGGTAAAACAGCTTTCCTGAAGGAACAGATCATGAATAGCAAGCGTCTGTTTTTCTTCGACTTTTTCCTGGCTATTGCTCATAGTCAATTTCTTCCGTGTTCTCATATTGTTCTTCTTTTGCTATCTTACAGAACTTATTTCCAAGGCCAAGGGCATTTTCGAGCAATCGAAGCATATTCAAGAGCTTGACAGTGAAAACAAGATCTTGAAGAAAGACCTGGCCGACACAGTGAAGGGACACGAGGAGGCGACGAAGGTCATGCAAGAGTCTGCGGACGCTGAGATGCAGCGTCTAAAGGAAAAAATTGAGCGCCTCAAGGAGAAAAACCAAGCCGCCCAAGAGCAAAACTCTCAGAGCCTTGAGGCATACAAGAAACTTCATGACGAGCATGGCATCTTGGCGGAGACATGCAAGCAAGCCGAATCCAGCATCTTCGGTATGTTTCCTCCGTCTTGATCAATTTTGTACCTTGGACAAATGTTTGATGTACTTATACTCATGGTCCTTGTATCTTATGCAAACCAAATCTCCGATTGGCTTGACCAAGTTAGGTGAAGGTGCTATGGATCCCATAGAATGCATGATTCTTGCTAGCAACTTCGTCAGCACCGCCATCGTGTAGGCCAAGGAGATAACCCAGACTTTAGGGATAAACATCAAGGTGGCAGACTCAGCAGCCAAGTACTCAGAAATCTTGCACTGAGCCCTCGAGAAAGTCAAGGACTAGAAAGCCTCTTGCATCCGGGCTGGTGCAAGGATGACCCTGTCCTTAGTCAAAGCACACTACGACAACACCGACATCGATCTGGTGACCTCCGGCATGCCCAAGATGGACGAGAAGGAAAAGAGATCGATAGCGATGCTATTTGGAACTCCCTTGCCGGCTACAACACCAGAGTTGCCAAGATGGTCAAGGCAGATGTCTTCGTGCCTACTGAGATACTAGATGATGACATGGAATCCTATGAGTCTAGCCCATCTCCTTCTGAGTTTGATGATATTTCCCGGCCTGGCTCCCCTATTAATGATGATGCCACCACGAAGTCCCCTGTAGTAGAGCCATAAAAACAACATTTTTATTAAATGTATCTCTGCAATGTATATGCGGAAAAACTGATGAATTTGTAAGGCGGAAAGAACTTGTACTCAAGTTTCCTGCTACTTATCTGTTTCTAGCATGTATGCATTTTTAAGCAAGTGCTGGCTTATCCATTATTTCTATCCGTATGCTTACATGAGACGGAATACTCGCAACACAAAATTATGCTCACAAGTGATGATGCTTAATAGCCCCGTCAAGAACCTAAGAGCAAAATCTCTGGCTTTGAGTGCCGAGAAGTCACTACTCCGGAATCCACATAAAAACTTCAGAAAACGTGTAGACCAGAAAACTTAAGGTAACGTCCGTAGGAAGAATTTTCACAAGTGCAAATGCAAACTTGCGCATAAAGGGTTTATATGATCCAAAAATGAATAACTAAAGGAGGTAAAAGACTTAGAGAATATGAGTGAACCAAATGCTTTATTTCATTGATCATATAAGAAATTTATTACATAATATAAAATATGCTAAGTGTAAAAGGGATGCAGCTGTGCTATGTTCCATGGCCGATCTGTCTCCGGGTAATCATCATCGGAGTCACGTTGCTTGCGCTTGTGATTTTTAGGCCTATCTTTCAACTCACGAATAACAACGAGGTAATAGGAACCATTTAGCAATGCTTTGCTTATGACGAATGGTCCTTCCCAAGGTGGGGATAGTTTGTGTGATTTCTCCTGATTGAGTCTAAGCACAAGATCCCCTTCTTCAAACGAGCGATGCTTAACATGACAACTATGGTAGCCACGTAGCTTCTGCTAGTAGATGACGGATCTCTGGCATGCTAGCACATGCTCTTCCTCAAGTAGGTCCATAGATAAGCGTCTGGATTCTTCAGCGTCATCTTCCTCGTAGGCGGCGACTATTGGTGCATCGTGGATGATGTCGGATGGCAGGACAACTTCTTCTCCATAAACCATGAAGAAAGGAGTCAAGCTGGTGGATCTGTTGGGTGTTGTTCTTAAACTCCGCAATACAGATGGTAATTGCTTCGCCCAGGCTCCAGCTACTCTGTGTAGCAGTGCCTCTAAGCGTGGCTTTATTCCATGCAGAATTAGTCCATTGGCCCGTTCAACTTGTCCATTAGACCGTGGATGTGCCACAGATGCTAGGTCAAGGCAGATGCCTTTTTCATGACAGTACTCCTCAACTTCTCCGAGAGACAAATTTCTGCCGTTTTCGGTGATGATGTTGTGTGGGAGACAAAATCTCACCACTAGATCCTGGACAAATTTTAGGGTTGTTGCCCCATCAAGCTTTCTAATGGATTTAGCTTCAATCCATTTTGTGAACTTATCCGCTGCTACTAGCAAGTGTGTAAATCCACAAGGTGCTGTCTGCAAAGGTCCTACCATGTCCAGCCCCCAGACTACAAGCGTCCAAGTTATTGGTATGGTTCGCAATTCTTCAGCTGGAACACTTGGTTGTCTTGCATACAACTGACACCCAAGACATGTTTGTACCAACTTCTAGGCGTCCACCTTGGCAGTTAACCAGTAGAATCCTTGTCAGAAGGCCTTAGCCACCAATGATCAAGGAACGGCGTGATGCCCGCAATCTCTGAGATGTATTTCTCTAAGGATATCAATACCTTGCTGCTGGGAGACGCATCGAAGGAAAACTCATGTGGTACTTCTTTTGTATAGCTAGCCGTCAATGATGACGTAGCCTTTTGCTCTTCATACTATTTGCCGTCTTTCGACTTTGTCCACGGGCAAACTTCCGTCTTGTAGATAGTCCATGAACGGTTTCGTTCAAGCCAGAGAGGTCACTGTTACTATGTTAACGAATGAGTCCACTCTATCCGGGTTGTCGAGGTCCGCTCCTTTCATGGATGGGGTCCATAAATGCTCTAGGAAAACGCCTGGCGGAATTGGTCGATGAGCCGATCCAAGCTTTGATAGCAGATCTGCCACCTCATTTTCCTCCATTTTGATGTACTTGACTTCGTAGCCGTCGAAGCAATTGGAAATCTTGTCTACTTCATCTTGATATGCCGCCATCATAGGGTTCCGCGCGTTCCAGGTGCCAGCTACTTGCTGGGCAACCAAGTCAGAATCTCCATAGCAATCTATGCGCTTGATGCCAATATCCTTGGCTACTCGTAGTCCGTGAATGAGGGTCTCATACTCCGCCATTTTGTTGGTAGCGTTGAAGTGGATCTGCATGATGTATTGCAACTTCTCCCCTATTGGTGATTGTAGTAATACACCAGCCCCGATCCATTGAGTAGCTTTGATCCGTCAAAGTGCATGACCCAATATTCTGGCTCTGGCACAAGAGTGTCTTCTGGCAGTTCTGTCCAATCTGCAATAAAATCCGCCAATGTTTGTGACTTGATGGCGTCGCGTCTCTTGTAGGTGATTTCAAAGGCGGCAAGTACAATGCCCCACTTTGCCACTCTTCCTGTAGCGTTGCTATTATTGATGATGTCAGACAGTGGAGCTTTGCTCACTACTATTATGGGGTGCTCTTGGAAGTAATGCCTTAGCTTTCATGAAGCAAGGAAAACTCCGTAAGCTATCTTCTAGTAGTGCGGGTAATGCTGCTTGGATTCCGTCAAGACCTCACTTACATAGTAAACCAGTCGCCGAACTCCGTATTCATCATTGGCTCCTTGCGCTCCACCATGATGACGATGCTGATTACTCGGTTGGTTGCCGCCATGTAAACTAACATAGCCAATGCTGCAAGTATTGGCGTGGAGGAGAGTATTCTCTTCAACTCCTGAAGTGTTGCGTTAGCTTCGTCCGTCCATACGAATTTTTCCGCCTATTTGAGCAACTTGTAGAGCGGTATATCCTTCTCTCCAAGTCGGCTGATGAACCAGCTTACTGCTGCTACGCAACTTGTGAGCCTCTGTATGTCCTTCAAGCATGTTGGGCATTTGATGTCAAGGATGGCCTTGATTTTCTCTGGGTTGACCTCAATTCCGCCGTGCGAAACGATGAAGCCCGATAGCTTGCCGGATGGCACCCCGAAGACGCACTTCTTGGGGTTAAGCATCATGTTGTATTTCTAGAGATTGTCGAAGGTTTCCTCCTAGTCCGCGATAAGGTCGTTTGATTTCTTTGACATTACCGCGATGTCGTCCATGTAAGCGTGTACGTTGCGACCTATTTGGTCATGTAGGCAGCATTGCATTGTCCGTTGGTAAGTAGCACCAGCATTTTTCAGCCCAAAGGGCATCGTGACATAGCAGTACGTGCCGTAAGGTGTGGTGAACAAAGTGGCCAATTGGTCCGACTTTCACATCCGGATTTGGTGGTAACCTGAGTAGGCATCGAGAAAACACAGAAGTTCCAAGCCAGCCGTCGAATCAATGACTTGGTCAATGCGAGGCAAAGCAAACGGATCCTTCAGACACGCTTTGTTCAAGCCAGTGTAATCAACGCACATTCTTAATTCATTTGTTCCCTTTCTAGGGACAAGTATAGGATTTGCCACCCCTCAGGTGTGAATAACTTCTCGGATAAAGCCAACCTTAAGTAACCTAGCTATTTCTTTGCCTATAGCCCTTCGTATTTCATCACCAAAGCGTCATAGAGGTTGTTTCACCGGTTTAGCTTTAGGATCAATATTCAGGTTGTGCTCGGCAAGTTCCCTAGGTACACCTTTCATGTCGGCAGGTTGCCAAGTGAAGATGTCCTTATTCTCACGGAGGAACTCGACGAGCGCGCTTTCCTATTTGGGATCCAATCTGTGCCAATGGTGGTGGTATTGGAGGAATATCCTTCAATAAGCTCCACCTGCTTGGTCTTGATGGCGGCCTTGAATGCGGGTTCGGTAGTGATGATTTGCTTCTTTGAAGCTGGCATCTCTGAGGCATCGACCTAGCTCTGAATCTCCTTGAACTCCTCACCGTAGAGGACCGCTTCGGTGAAGGCGGCCTCGCTGAGCTCACACTCCCGTGCCTTGGTGAAGCTTCTATCAATGATGATGATGCCGTTTGGTCCGGGTATCTTTAGTTTGTTGTAGACAAAGCATGGCCTTGCGAGGAAGGAGTGGAAGATGTCGCATCCGAAGATGACATGGTACACGCTCTTGAAAGGCACCACTTCGAAGGTCATGCGTTCTTGGTGGTAATTGTTGACATCACCAAAAGTGACCGGAATGGTGATGTAGCCTAGGGAATTAGCTTATCGGCCAGGGACAATGCCATGGAACACGCTGTTTCTCTTCCTTAGATGGGTCTCCGTCAAGTTCATCTTGTGCAGTGTATCCAAGTACATGATGTTGATGCTGCTTCCACTGTCCACGAGGCACTTGGTGAACTCTGTGCCGTCGATCAAGGGGTTGATAACCATGGCATACTGGTTCTCTGTTGGGATAAGATCTGGATGATCCTTCCTATCCCAAGTGATTGGAATCTCCGACCACCTGACGTACTGGGGAACCATAGGAAGTTAGCCATCAGTGTCCTCGGAGAGGTTTTCTGGGCCCAGACGGTGGGGGTGCCAAGGAAAGTGTGGTAGACTAGAGCCTTCTTCTCGAAGGGTTTTTCCCTTTCCCCTCGCCCTTGTCGGTGGACTTGGGTTCCACGTCTTCATCCATATCACTTGAATCCTTGGACTCTTCTTCCTTCTTCTTCCCTTTGCCCTTTTCGCGGGGTCTATTCTTCCGAGTTTGCTTGTAGCCAGACTCAGGGTCTTCCTTGAGGTCATTGACAAACTTGCATTAGCGGTTGGTGTGGGTGGCTTTGCTGTTTGCGTCGAGCTGGACAAAACATGGCATATCACGGTACTCTTCGTACATTGTGGGGAACATGGGTCGCTGAGGGTGTAGCCTCACTCCTCTACTGACCCTGGCTAGTCCCCCGGCCACGACCACGCTGTCCGCCTCCGCCTCTGCCAGTGAAAGTTCTGGCGACCATGTCGGCAGTTTGCTTCTCTTCAGGCGGAGTCTTCCGCTTGTTATTATTGTTCTTCCTGGCTTGGGTAGGGATTGCTATTGCTGGCAATGGTCCATGTGCGTCATCATCAGCGGCGACAAACTCGCTAGCCATGGCGATCATTGTGTTGAGGTTGATCTCATTGTTCTCTTGCTTGCGTTCAACGTATGCTGGATCAAAGTTACCTTCTCTAGAACGCCGATGAAGGCGGCCTGGCGGTTTGTTCGTGCACCCCTATGCAGGAATTTTCCATATCTAGCCAGCGAGAGAGGTAGTCACGAGAGGTTTCATCCTTATCTTGTACGAACCACTATAGGTCTCTGATGGCTGTGAAATATAGCCATCTACGTCCATATGTAAACTAGATATTATTCATATTTTTGATGAAATATCTCTCTAAACCGTGCCACTAATGCCTAATGATCAAAGGGGTATGCAATCCTTCCTTTCTATTTTTCCCTGCGCAGATAATGACGTTTGATGATGGGAATCACAACATTAAAGTCAAAGATACGAGATTTCCAACAACCTGAAGAAACCAGGAGTCGTGAAGTGGAGACAGACGCTTTAACGACCAACTATATAGCAGGAATAAAATTTTGGCCGTATAGTTCCGGTCTTATAGTTGCCATCGACACCGCTAGGTCAAACAGAACAACTTTCATGAAGGGACTCCTATATAAAGAGGCCTCGGGCGATGAGAAACAGAGCCAATCCAAGCCACGCCAGCCGCCCCCAGAAAGCCATCCACAACATCGAAGAGCCGCCGGAGGAATAGACTTAGATCTAATCTCCAAACCCTTCTCCACCGCCATAGCCATATTCCACCACTTGTAATAGTAGATCTCATCTTTAATTGGTGACATTGTAAGACTATTTGCTATCAATCTCATGATTTCCATTGTGATGTTTATGATCGTTGATTTCATATCTATGCGTGAGTAATTCTCTTTGGGATAAGGGCTTCGGCCTAGCCATGTAGCTTTTGTGCATGTTATTTATCATAGATGGGATCATGTATTAGTTTGTATGAGAGGATGATTATTGTATCCTCTCTTTCCTCAATCTAAGGACTTGTCAGGTACCCAAGACCACAAGGATTGAGCCAGGTATAGGGAGTATCAGTAATGACCAATCTGTAGGTTGGGAACCTAGTGAAAGAAGGGGTAGTACGGCTATATGTGAGGGATTTACTTGGGATTAACAGTGACGTCACTATGCATATCATTAGTTCTCTTTCTTCTATGGATGAGACTAGTAGGTTATTGCTATAAGCGGTTGCGGAGGCAATAGCAATTATGGATACACTGCCCACATATAATTATCTTCCTCTAACAATTACATGCATACTTTATTATTATCTTTTATTCCCATCAGATGTTTTGCATAGCTACAGGTGAAACCGAAAGCCCTAGGCCCTCTCTCTCCATCATTGACAACAACAAAAGACAACAAACTCTTGGTCTAGTAAAACACAAAAAGAATTCTAAAACTCCTGAAGGTCTGTTAAGGTAACTTCACTACGCTGTCTGCTTCCCGAGGATTCGATAACCTAGGTCTACTAGGGAAAAAGAGCTATACGACATCCGTAATCCGGATCGAAGGTATCAACCCTTTGTCTAGCGCCGTTGCCGGGGAAGCAATAACTACCTTGTTGAGGTTAGTAGGAACCTTGCTAGTTTTAATTCTTGTTTTTAATTTTGTTAGTTTGCTTTCAGTCTTTATTTGAAAACCAAAAAAAATAGTTAGTCTTTAATTTCTTGTTTTTATTATCATAAGTATTTGTTTAATAAAACCACAAAACATAGGAAATATGGCTGAAAATAAGCTTGGGGAGTTTGTAACTCCCAACAATGATTATTTGCATACTCCTATTACTCAGCCAGCAATTTCTGCTAATGATTATGAAATTAAGCCCCATTATTTAAGTTTGGTTCAACAGGATCAATTTGGAGGCTCTGCTTTTGAGGATGCAGGTATGGACTTGAATACTTTCACTGAAATATGTGATATGATGTGCATAAAAGATGTTGACCCCGATGTGGTCAAATTGCGCTTATTTCCTTTCTCTCTTAGAGGAAGAGCAAAAGAATGGTTTCTATCATTGCCTAGAAATACTATTGCATCATGGGTGGAGTGTACTTCTTTATTTATGAATAATTTTTTCCCACCTACTAAGACTATGCAACTAAGATCTAATATTACTGGTTTTAGTTAGGAAGAGCGTGAGCCACTAGTGCTTGCATGGGAGAGGATGAAAGAATGCATGAGAAACTGTCCCAGTCATGGGATGGAAGATTGGTTAATTCTCCATTTATTTTATAATTCTCTTAACCCTCTCTCTAAGTCTATGCTTGATACTGCAGCTGGAGGAACATTTATGGGCAAACATATTACCGAAGCAAAGTAGCTGCTAGACAATATGCAAGACAACCATGCCTAGTGGCATGTGGATAGATCAAACACAAAGAAGGTGAACTCTGCCTCACCACAAGAAAATGAAGAACTCAGTGTTAAGCTGAATGAACTCATATTAGCCATAAAAGGTAAGGAAAACCAAGTAAGAGCTATCCCAGAATCAAATATTGAAGAAATAAACTTCATAGCTCGTAATGATTATAACCCTGCATGGAAGAAGAATTATAATCCTAATTTTCAGAAACATTAATCTAGTCCTGCAGGTAACTCTAATAATAATATGGGAACAAGTAATGGTAGTCTCCAAGAAACACTTAAGTCCTTTATAGACTCACAAAATGAGCAAAGCAATATCCTTGTTAAAATAACGGAGAACCATGATGCTATGCTTGGTAAATTATCTAACCAAGCTGTAAGTTTGAGGAATGATTTGCAGGCCCTCCAAGAAAGAACAAGGATTGTTGAGGCACAACTAGGTAAGATAACCAAGAGTTAAACTCTCATTCTAGCTAAATTTGTAGGTAAAGCCAAGCCCAATCCGGTTGAAGACCTCAAGATGATGAGAATCCAAAGGGAGGAGCCTGAAGAACTTGATTATAGTAATGCCCCTTCACCAAGTTACACTGTTTAAGATCTTGTAAAAAGGATCAATATCAAGATTCCGATAAGTGAAGGTAATGAGGAAGCTATGTATCAACACTTCATTAACTAGGTAGCAATAAAGGTAAGTGAGCTTGAGGAAGAATATAAGAAAATTGCTGAAAAAATACCTGTAAAGCTTGATGATATATTTGAGCCTACTATTAAGATTAAAATTGGGACCAATGAGATAGCTGCACTTTGTGATCTAGGTGCAAGCGTCTCAACAATTCTGAAAAGTCTTTTTAATAGGTTAAATCTTGGCTCTTTTGAAATCACCGAGTTAAAACTACATCTTGCAGATTCTACCTACAAACAAGCTGTAGGGATTAAATAAAATACTTTAGTATACATTAAAGGCTGTCCTGCTCTTATTGATTTTGTTATTGTTGACATGCCTAAAGATGCTACTGCTCCTATTATATTAGGCCGTCCATTCTTAAGAACTATTAAGGATTAATCTACATGGAGGGAATGTGAAGCTTCAATTGCCTTCGTGGGATCCTTTTGTTATTCATTTTCCCAGGAAGAAGAAAGCCAAGCATGATGAAAAGGAGGCCATCACTTTGAAGGCCAACTATTTTGGAGTGGGTGGTCCACTTATCTGGCCTAAGTGAGAAACCTCAAGGTCAAGCTATTGACCATAGAAGAGCGCTTCATGGGATTCAACCCATGTGAAATAAAGGTTTTAGTTAAGTTTTTAAGTTTAGTTTAAGTTTTATGTTTAATAAAGAGTGATAGAAAGCTCTAGTTGAAGAGAAGAAGTTCAGTAGTACTAAAAATCCTGCTTTATACATGCTGTTGTTGGTTGACAATTTTTACTGTTATTTTTTTGTCAAAAACAAGGTGTTTCTCTAAGTCTCGGGATAATAAATAATTCTTGAAGAAAAGGATTTTTTTGATGACTACTGAAGGTTTAATGACCAACTATATGGCGGGAATAAAAATTCCAGCCGTATAGTTCCGGTCGTATAGATATCTTTGCCATCAACAAATTTTCTTTCCTAGGTACTGAAGGTTTAGCGACCAACTATACAGCAGGAATAAAAATTCCGGCCGTATAGTTCCGGTCATATAGATATCGATGCCTTTGTAAAAATTGTTTTCCAGACATAGAAAGTTTGATGACTAACTATACGGCGAGGATTAAAATTCCCGACCGTATAGTTTTGGCCGTCTACTTGCCCCGCCAGGTGGAAACCCTAAACTTTTGACAGCAGACCAACTATACGGCGGGAACAAATTGTTCTGGCCATATAGTTTGGCCATATAGTTGCGTCCGACCACAAAATCACCACGGAAGGTACCCCCAACACCAAAACTTCAATTTTTCTCTCTCTTCTACCTCCAAACTCTCTCAAAACCTCAAGAGATCTTCATCTCTACTTAATTTCGTTCAATTTCCTAGCACATAAGTGATCTATGGTATGTTTCTCCTCCGATCCTCCAATTACTTTTTGCAAATTCATCTTCGATATGTTGTCATTATCAATCTAGGGTGAGATCTACTATGAACTAATTGCTATGATTCTCTTGCCTATATTATTATTTTGAGGGGACTTTTTAGTGTGCTATGATGAGGAATATGTTATGCTTATTATTGTTGGATGAAAATGTTTTATTTTTGTCTTTCCTTATTATTTTAGATGATGAAAACAAGGAGTCAAACTCGTGCTCGTGTCGCCGCTAGCACTTCTCGGGCTGCCGCTCAAGGACGCATGGGGATACGGTTCAGGGATGAGCTCCAACGTGATCACTTCAACATGATCAAGAACCGAGAAGTGAAGGCAACCAAGTGGGCTTGCCCCATTATATTGAATCAACTCGGTATTTCTAATGACTTCCATTTACTTTGCAATAGGGTTGGCTTGCAAAACTTTGTATTCAATGATGTGCCTACTTATCACCGGTTAACTCTTGAATTTCTAAGTTCTTTGCAAAGCACCGTTAAAGCATGGAATGGAAAGAACATGATTTCTTTCCGACTTATGAACAACAATTATGCTTTATCACTAGATGAATGGTGCGCATGTTTTAATTTTCCAAACAACAATGACAATGACTTACGCGCATCCTTTACTGGCTTAGACCCTTCCCCAGAACAATATTATAATGGAATGAGCTTCACTTCTAGAGTGAGCAAGGGGAAGAATATTCAACATCCTGCAATTCGCTATTTGATCTATGTTATTGCTAACATCTTGCAGGAACGAAATGAGTTCACGAGACTTAGTGAGGAGGATATCTTAGTCCTCGCAAAAGCTGCTTTCAACAAAATCAACTTTTCACTCAACTTGGGTGCAATTCTTGTGTGCTACCTAGAGTACCAATCCTCCCAAAGCCAAGGACCAGTCACAGTTGGAGGTGTCATCACCGTGCTTACCATTTCCCTAGGCATCGACATAGGTGAGTTGCAACCAGTGCTAGGTGAGCGTCGTGTTGGTTTCTCTACTTTAAAAGCTTGTGGAATGCTCACTAGGAGAGGTGGTGTTTATTACTTGCATATTGCTGGAGCTGGGCGTCTCTACCCCGCTCCTTTGCCTAATGGTCTTTCTCTATCGAGGAAGGATGTTTGCTATATGACTTGCAGGTTGAGGAACACCAACTCGAGGAGGATATTCCGGATGAGGATGAGGACCAAGAAGAGGAGCAGCCACCAACCCGATTCGCTACATACCAAGACTTCCAAGAACTTGGATGAACTATGGAGAGAATGCAAAACCTCTCCTTGAACCTTCGAGAAACAACTAGTAATTTATCAGCTCAATTTGCAAACTAGAATTACGACTTTTTCCTGCCACCACAATGATTTGAAGGGCTTGCAAAAGCCTAAGCTTGGGGAAGTTTCATCATTATCCTTATTTGGAGTTCATTTTCTTTTATTTATTTTGAGGTTATGTTTTTAATTTGAGTTTATAAGCACTTGTCTTGGTTTCCCCAACATTTTATATTTAGTTATTTCTATTTGCTTTCGAGATTTTCTAGCCGAGCTTCGCCGCCAATTTTCTATTCTTTATTTCCCTCTCTTAAAAACAACTATTTTTTCCATTTATCTTTATTTTCCCTCTTCCTTCTTTCCTATTCTGCTTGTGGCTTTCACATATTTGCAGGAGAGTGATTGACTTCGAGTTTCCAAGAAGCAAATCAAAAGGGAAGAGAGAAGTGAAACCAACCATGAGAGGTATTCCTTAAGATGCCCCACTTTTGAAGTTTGAGAAACCTATGCTAGTTAGTAGTAAATGTTAAGATATTATATTGGTGGAGTGAGTCTTTATATTGTAGTAAAATTTTGTTTGCATGGGTATTTAGTTGGGTATGTTTTGTTCTAGCTCTTGTAGTTAACCAAGTCTTGCATAAAAATTTGCTAAACAATTGTAATAAGAAAAGTCTCACAATTGAAGGCTTGGGTGTTGTAGTGTTTAGTCTTGAAGGCTTGTTTCTAGAGACACTCAACACCACAGAAAATAATGGTTGACTTGATAACTCTCTTTAAAAGGATTTGTTCGATTGAATTAATGTTTAGCGGTTTTTGTGAGCATGCCAAAGTTTGAATTGTGAATCATAAGAATGATATAGCTTTATGCGTGTCAAACTTCATGGGATGCCAACAACTCCGCTAGCCTATGAACGATCTTCATGGAAGAAACTCCTAGATTTCGGCTATGAGTTAATTAAACATATGTAGCAGCAATCCTATAATGGGTAAGATTCTTGGCATTCCCGGTAGCTGTGTTCAAGATGGAATCACTCCTTTGACTGTTATGAGTTAACATTGTGCAAAAGGAACAAAAAACCTTGGTGATGCCACGAGTGTCCATCACAACCTGATAAACTAATTAAAATCTTTGGCATGCTCTCAATTACTTAATGACTGAAATTCTTGATGGACAGTGAATAGAAAAGTAGTGCTTGAAAAGTCTTGATTTATTGATGTGGGAGAATTGAGATACTTTAGTGTATATGTTTTTCATGACAAACTCTCACACTCTTAATTTTACATGATTATACTTTATTTTTCAAATGCAAGACTATGAATTGATTACATGACATGGAATAAGGTTTACTCATTTGAATCATCCATGTTAACAATAATTTTGGTGCGTTGTAAGGATGCATAAAAACCCGTATGATATGCTTGCCATTACTCTATCTATGCTAAAATTTTCATATTTATAAAGTGGAGGAAACATGAGGCTACCAATCATGAGTAAGATCATCATCTCATTATTTCAGTTTAAATGCTGAGTTCCTTTTTGATTTTTGGTTTTCTCGCTCGAGGACAATCAAGTTTAAGCTTGGGGAGGTTGATGTATGTGAAATATAGCCATCTATATCCACATTTAAACTGGATATTATTCATATTTTTTATGACATATCTCTCTAAACCTTGCCACTAATGCCTAATGATCAAAGGGGTATGCAATCCTTTCTTTCTATTTTTCCCTGCGCAGATAATGATGTTTAATGATGGGAATCACAACATTAAAGTCAAAGATACGAGATTTCAACAACCTGAAGAAACCAGGAGTCGTGAAGTGGAGACAAACTCTTTAACGACCAACTATACGGCGGGAATAAAATTCTGGCTGTATAGTCCCGGTCATATAGTTGCCATCAACACTGCTTGGTCAAACAGAACAAGTGTCGTGAAGGTACCCCTATATAAAGAGACCTCGGGCGACGAGAAATAGAGCCACACCAAGCCATGCCAGCCGCCCCTAGAAATCCATCCACAACACCGAAGAGCCGCTAGAGGAATAGACTTAGATCTAATCTCCAAACCCTTCTCCACCACCATAGCCATATTCCACCACTTGTAATAGTAGATCTCATCTTCGATTGGCGACATTGTAAGACTATTTGCTATCAATCTCATGATTTCCATTGCAATGTTTATGATCATTGATTTCATCTCTATGCGTGAGTAATTCTCTTTGGGTTAAGGGCTTTGGCCTAGCCATGTAGCTTTTGTGCATGTTATTTATCATAGATGGGATCATGTATTAGTTTGTATGACATGATGATTATTGTATCCTCTCTTGCCTCAATCTAAGGACTTGTCAGGTACCCAAGACCCCAAGGACTGAGCCAGGTATAGGGAGTATGAATAATGACTAATCTGCAGGTTGGCAACCTCGTGACAGAAGGGGTAGTATAGCTGTATGTGAGGGATTTACTTGGGATTAACGGTGACGTCACTATGCATATCATTAGTTCTCTTTCT
Organism: Avena sativa; assembly: GCA_916181665.1. NCBI lineage: Eukaryota > Viridiplantae > Streptophyta > Magnoliopsida > Poales > Poaceae > Avena > Avena sativa. The sequence continues at coordinate 222,141,877 of OV702292.1, forward strand.
TATATGGATGAGACTAGTAGGTTATTGCTATAAGCGGCTGTGGAGGCAATAACAATTATGGATGCACTGCCCACATATAATTATCTTGCTCTAACAATTACATGCATACTTTATTATTATCTTTTATTCCCATTAGATGTTTTGCACAGCTACAGGTGAAACCGAAAGACCTAGGCCCTCTCTCTCCATCATTGACACTACAAAATATAGCAAACTCTTGGTCCAGTAAAACACAAAAATAATTCTAAAACTCCCGAAGGTCCGTTAAAGTAACTCACTACGCTTCCTGCTTCCTGAGGATTCGATAACCTAGGTCTACTAGGGAAAATAGCTATACAACATCCGTAATCCGGATCGAAGGTATCAGTCTCCGATGGTGCAGGGACATTTGTACGTACCCTCGAGGTTCTGGGTGAATGCTTCATGCATGTCCAACCAATTGCATATTGATTTCGCTGGCAAGTCGTCAATCCATTGTCGGGCGGTGCGAGTGAGCATAAGTGGGAGGTACTTGACGGTGACATTAGGGTTTCCCCCTGCAATGTGAATCGCTTCGCTGTAGTCCTGCAACCATGTAACTGGCCTGGTGGTGCCGTCATAGGGCTTGATAGTCTTGTCTATCCGGAGGCCTTGGGGGTAGGTTGTGGCCCGTATTACTGGTCCAAAACAACGTGGCCCAAGGTATGGGAGCTCCCGTGCTTCTTGGATCTTGTCCAGCCGTGAACGTGCATCGTACGGCTCTGGTTGCTTCCCTTTTCCATCATGGGGAGGGGAATTGCAGTGTGATTTATGAGATCCACCGTGTCCTCCGCCATGATGGCTGCTAGGTGGCGACGGTGGCAGTGGAGGTGGTGGGTTAACCTTCTTGCTATTTCCCTCCTGCGACTCCTCACGCCTGTCATGATTGCTTATCAGACATGGTGCTTCCTTGTAGGATTTGTTCTTGTGTCCTTCAACGCTGCTATGCTCTCCGGCATGCCGAGGCTGCTCGCCCTGGTCGTGTATAACAATACTGACCTGGGGACGCCTAGGCGGTGGCATGCTTGTACGGTGGCACGGCTATGGTTCCTCGTGACGCCGGGATGGTGGTGGAGGCGGCGACCAACGAGGGCGATCCTTTTCTCCGTGATCAGAAGATATGGTACGGCATCATCCCTGTTGCGTGCATCCCTCCATCTTTTCTCCATGGAGCCTGTGTGGGATCCCTCGTCACGGGGAGATCTTGGCCTTCTACGGCTGTTCAGGGTTTACTGGCAAAGCTCCGGGTTGGACTCAAGCCTCTGCGAGGTAGCCTTTTCCTGTTGCTTGCATGCCTTGGCAATGAGGTCGTACACCTGAGCAACTACTTCTGGCGACCTGTCCTGCTCTAGGAGGGTCTTGGCGATGGCGATGTTGAGGGCGGGAGTTGGCATTACTTGACTTCCCTCGGAATCAATGTATGGGGTGGTCTTTTCCGGCTTGGATCCACCATATCCCAACTTGCGCCGAACGTCGGGGTCTTCTATGATGTGAGATGGTGCTTTCTTTGCTTTGTGCTTCAGCAACAACTGCTTGTACTCAACCTCCATAGCCCTTGCTGCCTTGATAGATTGACGTGCCTTGGCGATGTCTTCGTCCAGCTTAGCACCCTATTCTGCGATGCATTTGGCCTCCGCTAGTATTGCTGCACGCTTCTCATCAAGCTCCGTAATGCTTCGGATATGGGCGACAGTAATGGGCTCAACAAGGAGTGCACCGTAGATCGCCTTGTCGGCTGGAGTAACCAATGGGTTGCCAGCTGTAGATGTTGACAGTGGCGGTGGTGGTTGATTTCACTGCTTTGCAGTACTGGGGGCTCCGGTGAGTTCCTGCGGCATCCGCAGGAAGATAACCAGAGGGGGCATAGCCTTGGCCGGAGCCGGAGGCTCGCCAGCTTTCTTGGATTCTGCCGCTCTGGTAACTGCAGGTGTGGGCGGAGCTCTCTCACGCTCCGGTTCCTGTCCGTCTTCTTCCATCATGCTCCCAATGCCAACTAGCACTTGGTGAGACGTGTTGGTCTTCTCGGCACGCTCCTCCTTCTCGATCTCCTGCTCGATCTTCCTCATAACAACGTCGTATTCCTCTGAGTTAGCGTCTGAGCCACCGCCATCCATATTGATGTCGGCGTATAGCGCGTCAAGGACGGAGTCGGAGTTGGCTTCGGTGTTATTGACGGTGGATGTCGAGGGTGATGGAGGCGAGCTGTTTTTGTTGTTTCCTCCAGCTTCAGGCCCAGGCATAGCATGTGTGTTCTCCTTGGCGTCTGTGTATTTATTGACAATTGCGACCATCTCGCCAAGGGTGAGAGGGCCTGCGGCCTGCCGTCTTCGGAGGGTATGTTGGAGGAGTGTTCTAGGCGTGAGCCCTTCCATGAAGTGGTAAACGAGTTCGTTAGCGCGGTCAACCTCATCCATCTGGAAAGGTATTCATGGGGAGGTTCTCCATCCCTTTGAATGCATCTGGCCAGATCGAAGATGGTGACGACACCGACAAAGTGTGACCTTCGCATCTCTAATGCTCGGGTAAACCAAGTGGATTTGCAGGGTCCTTCCACCTTTATATCCTACACAAGGGCGGTTTGGGTGGACCTTGAATTTTCCTAATCTGAGTCGCCATACTCCAGAGAGAGGTAAGACCCAGATTCTTCCACAGACGTATCATGCTCGTAGGCAGGCCGTGCGGGCCTTGACAAGTTTCCGACTTCCTAGGAGCTAGGACCCGAATCGGTTTCGCCGATGAAGATGTGGATGTCTCCGAAGGGGATGACGGAGCAGCACGTAGGGTTCGTCTTCACCGGCACCCAGAACTCATCTTGAGGGACGAATGGGACGTTGCTGGAGAAGAGAACACGTTCGATGGCTAGGGTGTCGCCGATTCCCGCGAAGAACTTGGACCTCGCCCGTTTTAGAGTGCGAAGCGCCTCTTGCCCCACGGTGGGTGCCAACTATCGTGGTATTGCCGACGAGTATGCCATGGAGGGGTCCTCACAGTGCATGTTTAGAGACGTGGGGTAAGGCGGAGAGTTGGCGGGTACGAGGTAACATAGCTTACCCAGGTTTAAGTCCCACAACAGTGGTGGAACTCTACTCTTGCTATAAATCACTATAATGGCAATACGCGGAGTTCTAGAGATCGGTTTGCTATGCGAGGGTGTTATGAATCGTTGAGTACTGTGTCCTAAAGGCTCCCAAAGGTCCGGTTTATAAAGGCACCAGAACCTAGGGTTACAGGGAAAGGACCTTGTCGAACAAGGTAAATAGTCCTACACTAATACAAACTAATCTTTCGTGTCTTGCACTCCAAGGCTCCGAGTACGTCGGTGACTCTTGCGTAGCCTTCCTTTATCTAGCATGGGTCTCCCTTCTGGATCCGTCTAACTAGGCCGCCCAGCAGGCCATAGGCCTTGCTACCAACTGTGGGCCACCCGGGTTAGCCGGATTAGAGACATGCTATGGTGATACCCATTTAGCATATCCCCAATAGACATAGACGCCTAGCAGGGCAGCAGTAGTAGCAGGAGGCATGGACAACCTAGTCGAGGGGATACAGGCTAGTCCTGACATAATCCCGGAGGAATTTGCCGAAGGCTGCGTGCCGCGCCAAGGTAATTGGCCTATGCCTTCTGCCTCCATCTCTCCCAATGCCCACCACATGCTAGATCATGGTGTCGAGGTCCATGTTGATTGCTCTATCACAGAATGGGAAAAACAGTCTCCCCCCTAGGGTAGAAACAGATTTGCCCAAACTGTAACCACCTCAGCACGTAGCGGCTCTTGTTGTCCCTGGATTCCTTGCTATCGTCCACGTCATCATCATCCTCCTGTTGATTTTTAAGAACATAACTTAGAACTCATACATATGATTGAATTGTATTACAACTCAAGAATTGATAACATATATATGTAAGAAAATATTAAATTGATATCAAAGAGAAAGCATCTTAGCAATAGTTTGATCAGTTCATATCATTTCATCTCAACAAAATGACAATTAATTGGATCAGAGTGTATGTAGAACAAAGATTGTGGCCTCATAAGTTTCTTCAGGGATGGCGTGAGCAAACCAAGTAACAATTGTATAACCCATATTGTTCTTGTACATTGCCCCGAGTTCACTAAATCATCCCTGAAAAATCTGACACCAATGTGTCTGCCTCTCTTTTGGGGCAAATTTGAATCATTGGCCACAATAAGAAATTGAAATGTAATCCTACAAAACAATATTCAGGGATATACATATTCAGGTACAAAACAATCCTAAATATTGTAATTATAAATAAAAAACCAAACAATTAATGTTCAGGTACATGTTGAAAATACTTATGATCAAAACCATGCATATACATATGCATCATACAAATCATTCAAAGATCAGAAACAGTTCAAGGATCATATATGTAGTTCCATATGAGAATAAATAAAGGGCCTCATAATTTTTTTAGAGAAGGAGGCAGTGAACCAAAGTACCAATAGGATAACCTATATTGTTTGTATGCATTACTGCCTCATGTTCACCAACCCATCCCTAAAAAATGACACCATTATATGTGTCTCCCCTTGCACTCTTTTGGGGCAAATTTAAATCATCGGTCTCGGTGACAAACTGAAATGTAATTCCTATACACTATGAATGCATGCAATACATAATTCAAATATCATAGTTCTATGAGTGTAGAATAAAGATTGCAGCCTCATACGTTTCTTCAGGGATGGCTTAAGCGAACCAAGTAACAATTGCACAACCTATATCGTTCTTGTACATCGCCCCAGGTTTGCTAACTCATCCCTAAAAAAATCTGACACCAATGTGTATGCCTCTCTTTTAGGGAAAATTTGAATCATTGGCAACAATAAGAAATTGAAATGTACTCCTACGAAACAATATTCAGGGATATACATATGCATCATACGACTCATTCAAAGATCAGAAACAATTCAAAGATTATATATATAGGTTCCATATGAGAATAAATAAAGGGCCTCATTATTTTTTTAGAGATGGAGTTGGAGAACCAAAATACCAACAACACAACCTATATTGTTTATGTACATTGCTGCCTCAGGTTCACTAACCATCCCTAAGAAAACGACACCATCAGATGTGTCTCCCTTGCACTCTTTTGGGGCAAAATTGAATCATTGGGCTCAGTAAGGAATAGAAATGTAATGTTATATGCATGTTGTGTATCGAAATCAACACTCAACTAGAAAACCCTAAAACCCCTAAATCAAATGTTACAGATCAATTAAATTTTAAGCACAAGAAGAACCGTATGAACAACAACGAGTTAAGCAAATGTAAATTTACTAGATGGTAGATGAGCAGATTGGGGTTTTGTGACTAGAGGGATTGGGATTTTGTGACTAGATGGCAGATGCATCAATCGACCATTCGAACAATATATATACTACCCTACTTAAAGAGCAAAATAATCTATACATGATTTGGAAAATCCTATATATGAACAGTGAAATCTACGGCTGCGACTAGAGAAGCTAGCAATGTAGTACCTCAGACTCCTCATCAGGGACCTCCTCCTCGAACTCGTCATTCTCTGCGATTGCGTCGACAATTTCTTGGATGGTGATGGGGTCATTGATGTAGAGCACCAGATTGCCTCCACCTGCCCCTCATCTAGATCTACCACTGGCACCACAATGTTGTCGGCCACCTACTGCTCGACAGCGACCACTACTGGCTGGACGGATGAGCTTGAAGCCTCGACGGTGCAGCAACAAGTGGCGTGCCCGACCAGAGAAGACGCCTCCGCCTGCTTGGTGACGACCGAGCCATCTGCTGTTGCGCCTCCAAAGGGCTTCACCTCCGGCTCGTCTCCACGCGTACGCTTCATGGCACACCTAGGGAAGGTGGTGGTGCAAGCAAAGGAGCTTCGGTGCACGCGGTAGCTGCATATTGGGGTTTTGGGACTAGACAGAGTGGTAAAAAATGACATGAGCTGATGGAAGAAGAAGGCCGGGCAGTTTTATAGACACGTGTGGTGGGTGAGGGGGATGGGGCTACCAGGATCTCCAGTTTTTTTAAAATAACCACGATCTCCACTTTGTAACTGCATTGAAAACACATGCATGGCAGACCTCGATTCCACTGCATGCAAGTGGCACAAAACCAATTTCTAGCAACGTTAGGTCTCCTCCTATGTGTGTTCCTATGTGTGTTCTTTTCATAAACCGCATGGATCCACTAGAGTTCATTGCATGTGTGTTCTTTTCATAAACCACATGGATCCACTAGAGTTCATTGGCTGTGTGTGTATCAATATGCATCATTGTGGTTTTAGGAAAAGAACACAAGCAGTGATGCCACTCCAGCATATGGTGTTCTTTTCATAAACCACATGGATCCACTAGATTTCATTGCATGTGTGTTCTTTTCACAAACCACATGGATCCACAAGAGTTTATTACATGCGTGTTCTTTTCATAAACCACATGGATCCACTAGAGTTCATTGCATATGTGTGTGTATCAGTATGCATCATTGCGGTTTTGGGAAAAGAACGCATGCAGTGATGCCACGCTAGCATGTGGTGTCCAACCATGTCCAGGAACCCTGGCAGCATGCTGGGATTCAACTACAGCATGCATTCTACCACCAGCTTGAAAGATGCTGCATCACCACACCTCATTGGATGTGTGTGTGTATCAGTGTGCATCATTGTGGTTTTATGAAGAGAACACATGCAATGATGCCACCACAGCAAGTGTGTTCTTTTCATAAACCACATGGATCCACTAGAGTTTATTGCATATGTGTTCTTTTCATAAACCACATGGATCCACTAGAGTTCATTGCATGTGTGTTCTTTTCATAAACCACATGGATCCACTATAGTTCATTGGATGTGTGTGTGTATATCAGTGGGCATCATTGTGCTTTTAGGAAAAGAACACATGTAGTGATGCCACTCCAGCATGTGATGTTTAACCATGTCCAGGAACCCGGGCAGCATGCTGGGATTCAGCTACAGCATGCATTCTACCTCCATCTTAAAAGGTGCTGCATCACCACACCTCATTGGATGTGTGTGTGTATCAGTGTGCATCATTATGGTTTTGGAAAAGAACATATGCAATGATGCCACCACAACATGTGTGTTATTTTCATAAACCACATGGATCCACTAGAGTTCATTGCATGTGTGTTCTTTTCATAATCCACATTGATCCACTAGAGTTCATTGCATGTGTGTTCTTTTCATAAACCACATGGATCCACTAGAGTTCATTATATGTGTGTGTGTGTATCAATGTGCATCATTGTGGTATTAGGAAAAGAACACATGTAGTGATGCCACTCCAGCATGTGGTGTCCAACCATGTCTAGGAACCCTGGCAGCATGCTGGGGTTCAACTGCAGCTTGCATTCTACCATCAGCTTGAAAGATGATGCATCACCACACCTCATTGGATGTGTGTGAGTATCAGGGTGCATTATTGTGGTTTTAGGAAAAGAACACATGTAGTGATGCCACTCCAGCATGTGGTGTTTAACCATTTCCAGGAACCCTGGCATCATGCTACGATTCAACTACAACATGCATTCTACCACCAGCTTGAAAGATGCTGCATCACCAGACCTCATTGGATGTGTGTGTGTGTATCAGTGTGCATCATTTTTGGTTTAAGAAAAAGAACACATGCAGTGATGCCACTCTAGCATGTGGTGTCCAACCATGTCCAGGAACCCTGGCAGCATGTTGGGATTCAATTGCAACATGCATTCTACCACCAGCTTGATAGAAGTAGCATCACCACACCTCATTGGATGTGTGGTGTATCAGTATGCATCATTGTGGTTTTAGGAAAAGAAAACATGCATTAATGCCACTCCAGCATGTGGTGTCCAACCATGTTTAGGAACCCTGGCAGCATGCTGGGATTCAACTGCAACATGCATTCTACCACCAGCTTGAAAGATGTTGCATCACCACACCTCATTAGATGTGTGTGTATCAGTGTGCATAATTGTGGTTTTAGGAAAAGAGCACATGTAGTGATGCCACTTCACCATGTGGTGTCCAATCATGTTCAGGAACCCTGGCAGCATGCTGAGATTCAACTGCAGCATGCATTCTACTACCGGCTTGAAAGATGCCACATCACCACACCTCATTGGATGTGTGTGTATCAGTGTGCATCATTATGGTTTTGGAAAACAACATATGCAGTGATGCCACCACATCATGTGTGTTCTTTTTATAAACCACATGGATCCACTAGAGTTCATTGCATGTGTGTTCTTTTCATAAACCACATGGAACCACTAGAGTTCATTGGATGTGTGTGTATCAGTGTGCATCATTGTGGTTTTAAGAAAATAACACATGCAGTGATGCCACTCCAGCATGCACTAGTAGAGAAAACCTTATAGCCAGATTCCTTACCACCAGCGAAGTGGGCCCAGGGTCGCCGACGGTAAGGCCTGTCAGGCCTACCTCACGTTACCGCTGGTGAATGCATATTTGGTTTGCTGGGGCTAGCCCATATACCACCAGCGAACATGCCTCATGCGTGTCGTTGCTGTGACGGGTCGCATGCCCCTAGATGGACCACCCTTTAGCATCGGCAAAACAGTGCCCCGTTCGCCGGGGCTACGGCCCATTACTGCCGCGAACACAGCCTGCAAGTGCCGGGGCTAATGTGTGGCAGTGACACGGCCCAGACATCTCTCAACGCACACCACACACATGTCGTACCAAAATTCTAGCGACAACACCCCCTCCTCTCTGGATCCCCATTGCGGTGCCTCCGTCACCGCCAGATCCCGCCCGGCTCCGGCGAGTCTCCCAAATCCCTTGCCCCTGCTGCCGCCCGCCGCACCCCTTGCCCCCCGCTGCACCTTCAGGAGCACCTTACCCGACAGGGGAAGCCATGGACGCGGGCACGAGCGCTAAATCTGAAGACTAGGTTGGGAGCCTCCACGAGCTATAGGAGGTCACCGTCAGTCCCCAGCGGCACCCTATAGGATGCGCACATGGCCGACGGGGGGTGATGTATGCCTGCCATCTTCCATGCATCCTCCACCTCCAAGACGATGCTCCGCAGCAGCAGCAGCGCCGGAACAAGGCTCCTCGCGCCCGCCGGTGAGGGACCCCTCCTCCTCTTCGATCTATGTTACTACGTGCGTCTATAGCGTGTGGGTGGCAGGGTCGGGATGGATTGTTTAAACTGACTATCTCCTTCGCTTGTAGTCATTTATCATTCAATTAGTGAAGCATAAATTCATTCCATTTCCTGATATTAATCAAATTAGCATCTTCCTTTAGAAAGAAAGCCCTTCTCCATTTTAGCAAAATTCTTTCTTTCTATTTCTACCTGCTTAAGGTATTCATCATTCCACTTTTTCACTTAAATGAATTTTTGTAATTCATTGATATTGCAATTTTAATATTGCAATAATTTATATTGAAAAGACGATAGCCAATTTATTGGCTAATTCGAATTTGTATGTACAATTCGTATAATTCTGATTATTGAAGTCAAAAATTCAAGTCTCTTGGCTTTTTTCACGCTTTCTCACAAACGGATTAAAAAATATGGGTCATAGCACCCATAGTATGGCTGTATGGAATGCTTGTCGTTGCCATACAGGGTAACGCTGCGATTCCACCTATCCATATTCCGCGTGGATTGCTCCCTTTAGGGCTACTTCGCTAGCCACTATCGCTGGAGTAGTACATTGATGGCCAGGAGCATACTTTTCTTAACATTTCAAACATAGGTCATTTATGCGCTAATTAGTGCTCTGCACTTGTCCTATCATACCTTTTTTGTGTATATGAAATAGTGGACTTGACTAACTCAATTCTTAGGAAATCGTGAATAAGGTCATTTGCTCTTACCTCAACAAGGGAAGCACCAGCCTTCTCTTTTTCTTCTTGTTCCCAATTCACTATTTTTCCCTCTTCCTCTATCCCTATCCTCTAGGTACATCGTTTGCATCAATAGAGAACCTTTTCCTCTGTATGAATCTATATTATTCCATTCCAATTTCTTCCTGAAACTTCCCAAGAAAAATCCCGAATTGGATCCAAAATTGACGGGTTAATGTGAGCTTATCCATGTGGCTAGGCACTCTTCAAATAGGAATCCATTTTCTAACTAGAAACAAACATCTTATTGAAGCAAGCGAAATCACTGCAGAAGGGCTTAGTTGAGTCAAAGTTGGCACTATATATAGCCAGTTAAGGAATCTCACCTAGCTGGAACCTACTCCAAAGGGAAATTCATTAAAAGGGTATAGAATAAGAATGGATTACTAAATAGGAATTCTCTATCCATATTAGTTCAGTACAGGTAGTTATTTGATTGATCTAAGATGAAAAATAGTCCAATTTCGACGTAGTTTTCCATAAAAAAAGCATGTGTCATATAACAATTGTATTAAATATAGTAAAGAAATCTAAATAACCTTTAGATTCATCTAAGATTTCAATTCCCACTAAAAAATATAGAATAGAAAAAGATGGGACAAAAAATAAATCCATGCATAACATAGAAATCACACGTGGAAGGGGTGGGCAATTAGCTAGAGCAGCAGGTGCTGTAGCGAAACTGATTGCAAAAGAGGGTAAATCAGCCACTTTAAGATTACCATCTGGGGAGGTCCGTTTAGTATCCTAAAACTGCTTAGCAACAGTCGGACAAGTGGGTAATGTTGGGGTGAACCAAAAAAGTTTGGGTAGAGTCGGATCTAAGTGTTGGCTAGGCAAACGACCCGTAGTAAGAGGGGTAGTTATGAACCCTCTGGACCACCCCCATGGGGGCGGTGAAGGGAAAGCTGGTGGTCGGGTTTTCATCCTACAAAAATGAGAAAGAGGATTGGATGTCCGTAAAGACCTCTTGCAGAGCGTCCCTATGAGGGTACGGTTCCCTCTGCTCGGGCTCCACCTCTGGTCATCCAAGGAATTGCTCTATCCTTTATTTAATATTTAATAATATTATAATAAGAGACTATTAAATAAAAATGAGAATACTACTAATTAGAACCTAATAATTAGAACCTAATTAAGATAGAAGGACTAATCTATGCAGTATAATGAGAAATCTCAATAGTTTGTTGGTGAATGGAGATGGGATGCCACTTTTAAATAGGGGCAATCCCGAATAAGAATTGAAGAAAAAACAGGCAAGCACTCCCACACAATCGCTAATTTATTAAGTCGCAACTTTGTACTTTGACTCTCATTTTTCGAATGAATGTGAAAAGCATGCATATCTTGGAAACCGATGCTTCCAATCTTCTTCGGGATGCACATGAAGAGCGCGTGTGTTCTTCTTGCATCGGGCCGAGGTGAGCTAGCTAGCGCGCGTCCTTCATGTCTGCCCGTCTGCTCATGCTTGTGTGATGATGATGTGGACTCATCTTAATCTGGTGTTTGAATCTTAGACGGTTGACAAACTTGAGTAGGCGGGAAGGTAGGAGACGGTGATGGATTGATGGATGCCAAGCAAGCCTACTTAGTTAGGTGCTTGGTTTGTTTGGATGTGTGTGCAGATTCGTATATGTTCAAATAATTCAGATAAGGTGCAGTGCAGCGTTCGTGTTTATCTGGATCTTTTTCAGTCACTTGATGCATGGATCCTGTTGATTAGTTTGCATCTACAATTTATTTTCCGTACGTGCAATTCTGTTTATATAAGATCGTTGTGTTTCATTAAATCCAGTAAGACAATTAGGCATTGCATATTTGGTGTCCATATGATTTAGAAATGTGGGATTACTTTCTCCTACTAGTTAGTATTTCAAAAAAATTCATTGAGTCATACATTTCTATTAATCAAAAGTTCCGGACACTCCTACGCTTAGAATTTAGAACAGAAGTTTAGCATGCTTTATATAGAGGTTTTCATTGCTTTGCTTTCCTTTTCCCAAATTTGGTCATTAATTAGTTCCTCTCGCAAGGCTTTACCGTTTATAAATTATGTGGATTCATTAGAAAAAAATTGTATTTGTTCTAGAGTGTGCAGTACCATGGCTGGTAGTAGCAAACCGTGTGAATTACGGCCACCCATGTCAGCTTTCATGTGTGGAAGCTTTATCAACAACCCTCATAATATGGTAAATTCTCTAGCCTTGTCTGTGAAGAGGTGTTTTAAGACCTTGATGTAGATAAAAAATTCATCACTAGGTACTTTGAGTTTTGTCATGCACCATCATGTTTAAATCACCTCATATTTTACATGAATCGTTTAGATTGTAAGAGACACATTTCAGTACACACTTTACCAATGTATTTGCTTGTGGTTTATCTTAGTGCTGAATGACTACTCTGAATTCACAGTGTCTCTTCTTTGCTTGGTCACTGATGACCCACAAGTATAGGGGGTGTATCGCAGTATTTTCGAGGGATTTGAAACCCAATTTATTAATTCGACACAAGGAGAGCCAAAGAATATTTATTAGCCTTAACAACTGAGTTGTCAATTCAGCTGCACCTGGAAACAATCTTGCTCACGGCAGTTTATCAGTAGCAACAGTTTTGTAGTAGGAATAGTAAAGTAACAACAGTAGTAAAGCAAAGACAGTAGTAACAAAAGCAGTAACAGTGGGATTCGAGTGTGGTAGGCATAGAGATGGATGGACGGGCGTTGCATGGACAAGACAATCCACATAGCAATCAGAACATAGGGAAATTACAGATAAATAAGATAAAGCATCCAAGTACTAGACAATCCTAGGCATGTGTTCCATATATAGTCATACGTGCTTGCAATGAGAACTTGCACAACATCTTTTTTCCTGCCAGCCCGTTTGCAGCGGGGCCTCTAGGGAACTACTGGAAATTAAGGTGCTCCTTTTAATAGAGCACCGGAGCAAAGCATTAACACTCCGTGAACACATATGATCCTCACATCAAATCCATTCCCTTCCGGTTATCCCGATTTCTGTCACTTCGGGGCCATAGGTTCCGGACAACAATGTGTGTATACAACTTGGAGATAAGACCAAGAACAATACTATCATAATGAATCAATAACATGTTCAGATCTGAAATCATGGCACTCGGGCCCTAGTGACAAGAATTAAGCACAACAAGTCACAACAAAGTCATAAAGCACTAATAAAAGATACTAGACACCATACCCTAACAATCTTATGCCATTACATGAACAATATCATCCAATCCCTACCATCCCCATAGCCTACAGCGGGGGATTACTCACTCATAGATGGGGGAAACATGGATGGTCGATGGAGAAGCGATGGTGATGATGATGGCGATGATCTCCTCCAATTCCCCGTCTCAGTAGGGTGCCAGAACGGAGTTTCTGGTTCTGTTTCATGGAATTTGGTGGTGGCGGCGGAGAGGAACTCCTTCTGGAAAAACATCGAACCCCCCGAAGTTTTTAGGTCAGAAGGCTCCTTATAGGCGAAGAGAGAGGCCGAGGGGGTGCCTGGGGGGCCCACACCACCCCCTAGCGGGCCTAGCCTGGCCCGCGCCAGTAGGTGGTGTGGCCACCCCTTGGCTCTTCTCCGTCTCATATTCTGGCTCCTGGAGTCTTCAGGTGAAATAGGATTTTTGGCATATTTTCCGGGATTTTTCCTGATAGTTGATTTTCTGCACAAAAAGTAGACACCAAGGCAATTTTGCTGAAAACAGCGTCAGTCCGCATTAGTTGCATCCAAATCACACAAGTTTAGAGGAGAAACAATAGCAAAAGTGTTCGGGGAAGTAGATACGTTTTGGACGTATCAACTCCCCTCAAGCTTAGCTTATTGCTTGTCCTCAAGCAATTCAGTTGAAAACTGAGTGCGATAAAAGAACTTTCACGAACACATTTGCTTCATATGATGTAAATATTCTCAGCAATGTGATCAACTACTTGGACAATTCATAATAAAGAGTATGCAACCAAGTCTACTTAATAATCATTGCAAGCTATGAAGAGATTCCAACTCAAGAATAATAAGTAGCATGAGGCACAAACATAAGCAACATTACAATGCTCATAAAAAGGTATGATAGAGTGGTATCTCGCGTTCCCTTTGATGATGAATATTAAGGCACCTCTGAAGTTCAAGTGATGACTAGAAATAAAGATATCAAGGATACAAGCATCAAAGTCATAACACAAATAATCAAGTAATGGAACAAACACAAAGAATGACAACTATGCTCTCAAGAAGGTGCTCAAAGAATATGGGGAGACTCAACAAGAAAAGGTTTTAAATAATTTGAAAGGCTTCCAAATGCTGAAAGTATGGTACTCGTTAGCTTTGAGCTCTCATTGCCCCTATCATAAGCATCTTTAATGTGGTTAAGGTGAAAGTGACACAACTAAGAGGATATGCTTGACAAGTTATAAATCGAAGTCTCAAGCCCCTTACTTACGAAGACCGATCCTCATGCTACTCAACTTCAGTCACAAGTAAGCTCTTGTCATTGTAAGTATATACGTATCATAGAGAACCGCCAACGGGGTAACCCTTGCACATGACACGGGAGATCCCATAATCAAAATAACAAGGCAAGCAGACAATGAGCATCTCGGCGATCTTTTTATTTACTATGTGCATAGATTTTTATTGAGGATGCTTCATAGAATGCTCATTATGGTTATGCTGCAAGTTTCCACCATGATTAGGCATGACTTAGGCTAGCGGCCCAGGCGTTTCTCTAACATACATACAAACTCCATGATCTTACAAGTTCCACTTTTATTTCACACCGCCGGGATCCATAAGCAAAAGAACATCATATCAACTAGGTACAAAGTACCTATGAAGCGTTGAAAGCGGTCCACATGATACATGGTTCTGCTAACTTCAACTCATAAAGCGCAAGCATATGCGCAACAAAGAGGGACGCACTGGTTCAGGTTTATTAAGTGCAAGAAAATAAAGTGTGTCATCAAGTTCGTGAGAGCTTTACTAACTAACTTTCTCATAACAAGCAAACATTTTATTCGGAAGAAAACAAGGCATATTGAATATGCACGGAGGTAGCAAATGATGCTAATGGGTAGGTATGGTGGACACTTTGGAAATATTTGGTTTAAGGGAGTTGGAAACATGAGTAAAACACTTAGTGGGAGTGAAGGCTAGCAATAGTAAGGGAGCGACAAACGAGAGAGCAATAGCTGTCATTATCATGCTTGCAACAAAACAGGACTACTCATGGCATGGAAGTGATTCAAGATCCTCAAGGCAAAATAATTCATCAAGGCTTAACTGATTATCACAGTCATGTGCATGCATGAGCATGTGCCAAGTCAATTCAAATGAAACATTCAGAGGAGGATACCACAGTGTCATACCAATTTATGAATAGAGTAATGCAAGCAAACATTCATAAGACATGCTACAAACTATTAGCGAGCTGGAGCTAATCATAAGAAAGCAAGAACTATTAAGCATCCAAACAAAACATACACTCTACATGAACGGACTAAGCATGCCCACAGTGATGAGTATATGTACAAAAATGAAAACAAATAGAGTTCGTTACCAGCCTCTTACCACGCCTCAAGTTGTCATTGATCCTCATTATTGCTCTTCACTTATGTGGCTTGAATAATAATATGAAACCAATATCCACTAAGGACTGTCGAACCCTGAAGCAAACTCGCAAAAACCAAAGAAGAATGACAAATATTTTTGGTGTTTTCGATTTTTAAATAAGAACCAAAAGGGAAAAACAAACAAAGCAAAATCTTTTTGGGTTTTTCGAATAGTTCAAACAAAGCAAAAAGGGAAAAGCAAACCAAGGCAAAACGAAGAAGAAACCAAAGAGAAACAACAGAAATATTTTTGGTCTTTTTATGTTTTTAGAAAGCAAAAGCAAAGAAGAACGAAAACTAAAAAGAGAACGAAAACATGAATATACAAAGTACCGACGCAACATGATATGAAGATCGGTGCGGTGTCGGCGTACCTCCCCCCAAGCTTAGGCTTTTGGCCTAAGTGGGTATCAATCCCAAGCTGGCCAGGATGAAGTGTCACCCTGGTACGACGAAGAGGCCCCCTCATCCTGGTGCGAACTCGAGTACGTCCCTCCGTAATGCGTGGAGTAATCATAGGAGGGCACATCCTCCTGGTGCTGCTCGTGGAAACCCAACAAGCGAAGCTGCTCGTCCACCTCCTCCTTGGAGCGTGACCACAGTCTCCTGTGAACACTAAACAAAGCGGGCTGTGGCAAAAGGATCTTCCTTTCATCCCCATCAGTGAAAAGCATCCTATACACTAGACTGTCCAAATCAGAAGTAGCAGTGACAAAGTGATGAGCTTTCATAGCAACAAGGTCAAGCCTCTGTGGTGCCAGCATAGCATCATAGGGATCCATTGAAAGACCTAATGCATTGACTATACGTGAGGCAATGATGCCCCCATAGATAGTCCCCCTAGCAGCTAGGTGGCGAGCAATAAGCAAGCCAAGATTGTACCGAGTATCATTGTTAAGCGCAGCATCAAGGAATGCTAAATGATAGTTGGAGATATTACTAGTGTTCTCCCTACCCAATACACTAGTGGCAAGATAATATGCAAAGTATCTAAGAGTAGGGAGTTGGATATTTCTTATCTTTCCGCGCTGCGCTACGCGGTCATCATCATTGGTCACCCCTCGGTAAAGCTCCAACAAATCAGCAGGGCGCCCTTGGATTTTCTTCACGGTCCCTGTCATACGCACACCTACAATACTGCAAAATCTCTCCAAAGGCATGGTGAAGGGCAGATCATAGATTTTAAAAGAGACAGTAGACTGATAGGGTGTGTTAGTAAACATGAAGCTCTCAACAAAAGTTTTGGTGATCATAGCATATTGTGCACTCTTATCTTGCATATATGAGGTCAAACCAACCCTCTCAATCAGTAGCAAGAAATCATCAAGAATAATTGCATCTTGCAAGAAAGTAAAACAAGGAAAAGAGGATGGGTGAGCATCCCCATCATCCCTTTCACTGCCAATACGTTGCAATGAGGTCTTCATTGTATGATGGCCTAACTTGAGAGGCTATTCTTGAGGGCCTCGACCTCCTAGGTGCATCACTCTCAAATATCTCTCCAAAAGTATGGTTATTCATGCTTGGTATTCTGAAATTTAAACACCTATTAAACAAGTGATTGCAAAGTAAATATAATGAAGGATTCTACTCATAGGGACTTGCAAGAGGCCTAAACATGCATAAAACCTATATCTCTAAGCATCAAACAAGCTTACAAGCTCTCATAACCAGTCACCTACAGCAGCAAAATACTCAACATATAATCCACTAAACACAAATCTACTTGGACAAGGGGAGGAGTCACATACCAGGGAACAAATGCTCCAAATTTCAGCAAGAAAGATGGGCTGAGCAAGGAGATCGAAAAAATCGAGAGCAAGCATAGCAAGAACGCTATTTTAAGCTATGAACTGGAGCTTACTCGGGAGAGAGAAGAGAGTGGCAGGTGAGAGAGTTGGTGGGGGGCCAAGGGTGGCCCACACCAGGGCATGGTGCCACCCAAGGCTGGCTGCGCCACCATGTGGCATGCCTGCCTGGTGGGCCCCCTCGTACCTACCAGGTACTCCTCTGCCCCTTTTTTCACGTAAAAATTTAATATGAATTTTCTGAAATTTTTTGAGACACTTTATTTTTGGGCAATTTTCAGAAATAGAAGAATGATTTTTCTGATAGACAGATTTTTTTTTCTTTTTGAAACATGATGCAAAGACAAAACAAGGATAGAACTACATAAGTTCTAGCATGCAAGCAACTAACAACACAAAGAAAACTAAACGAAAGCAAAAACTAAAATGCAAAGGATAAAAATAAACGGAGATAATCATAATGAAAACATTGTTTTGTTCAATGGAATCCTTTTGTTAACAAGGTTGATCAAGTCTTGCTACCAAAACAATTCCATATGAGACAAAACTTTGTATTCCACCAATGATTATGTTACCTCAACCTTGATAGCAATGGTCCCAATCATAATAGTTTTAAATTTTTCTCTTGGTATGGGACAATATATTTCTCCAACTTGAATGCCCTCAACATGTTCAATTGAATTCAAACCATAAGTCCTTTCAATCTTCTTGGGTAAATAGACAGTATGTTCCTTGTCATTAACATTAAAGGTCACCTTTCCTTGATTACAATTAATAACAGCTCCTGTAGTATTAAGAAAAGGTCTTCCAAGAATAATAGACATATTATCATCTTCAGGCATTTCAAGCACAACAAAATCAGTTAATATCAAGCAATTGTGAGCCATTTGAATAGGTACATCCTCACATATACCCACAGGAATGGTGGTAGATTTATCATCCATTTGCAAAGATATATCAGTTGGTATCAATTTTTCAAGCTGAAGCCTCTTATATAGAGAGAAAGGCATAACACTAACTCCAGCTCCCAGATCACACAAAGCAGTTCTAACATAACTATTCTTAATAGAGCAAGGGATAGTTGGAATCCCTGGGTCTCCAAGTTTCTTAGGAACCTTACCATTGAAGGAATAATTAGCAAGCAAAGTAGAAATTTCTTCATTAGGGATCTTCCTTTTATTCGAGACAATGTCCTTCATATAATTTGAGTAAGGAGGCAATTTAATAGCATCAGTCAAAGGAATTTGCAAGAATAAAGGCTTCATCCACTCACAAAACTTATTATAGTGTTCATCTTCCTTTGACTTGTGTTTCTTATCAGGGAATGGCATAGGTTTTTGGACCCAAGGCTCTATTTCACTACCATGTTTCTTAGCAATAAAATCTTCTTTGGTGTATTTAGTATTCTTAGTGTGGTTTTCAGGTTCTTCTTCAACTTTTTCTTCATTAGGAACAACATTTTCTTCATTACCACTTTCAGTTTCAGCATCAGAGATAGATATACTATTAGGATCTATAGCAGGTTCAGAGGGTTCTACAACAATTTTATGTTTCTTTTTCCTTTTCTTACGAGTAGAACCACTATTTTCAGCTTGTTGAAAATCCTGCTCAATTCTTTTAGGATGCCCCTCAGGATATAGAGGATCCTGGGTAGCAGCACCACTTCTAGTTCTAATTTCATAACCATGTTTTTCTTTAGCAGCGTTAACTAGCAAGTCGTTTTGCACTTTAATGAGTTGATCTATTTGAGTTTGAACCATTTGAAAGTGTTTAACAATCATTTTAACATCATTAGAGGTTCTTTCCACAATATCTTTCAACTCAACAATAGCTCTAGTGTTTTCCATTAGATGATTTTGCACCCTTTTATTAAAGTTATCTTGCTTAACAATAAAGATATCAAATTCTTCTAAGCATTGATCAGGAGGTTTCGAGTAAGGGATATCACCTTCATCAAAGTGTTGGAGAGAGTGTACCTCAATTGTGAATGAGTAGGGAATAGGCTTACATAATTCTTCTATAGGAGGTAAATTCTTGACATCTGCAGCTTTAATTCCCTTCTCCTTAAGACATTTTTTAGCTTCCTTCATCACTTCATCATTTAATTCAATAACTCCCCTCTTCTTTGATGTTAGAATAGGTACAGGAATAGATGGTTCAGGTACAATTACTTCAGGTATAGCTTGTTTAGGAGGAGTCCAATCTTCATAATTCTTGCTTATTTTAGCCATTAATTCCTCAGCTTCCTTAGGAGTCCTATTCCTAAAAACACAATCAGCACAACTATCTAGGTATGTCCTAGATTCCTCGGTTAGTCCATTATAAAATATATCAAGAAGCTCATTCTTAGGTAATGGACTTCCAGCCTGTGCATGAATCAAAGCACAAAACCTTGCCCAAGATTCGGGTAATACCTCTTTTTCTCCCTGTTTAAAATCAAAAAGTTCCTGCAAAATAGCATGTCTAGCACTGGGAGGAAAATATTTCTGCAGGAAAGTACCAATCAAGCACTCAGGGCTATGAATAGATCCAGGAGGTAAATTACTAAACCAAGTTTTAGCTTCTCCTTTCAGTGAAAAGGGAAAAATCTTAGCAACAAAGTAAGTACGCATCTTAATATCATCAGAAAACAAGCCACTCATGGTAGAAAGTTCATTCATATGTGCTACCACACTTTCATTCTTAGTCCCACAAAAAGGTTCTTTCTCGACAATAGCTATGTAAGATAGATCGAGAGAGAAATCATAATCTTCATCTATAATGTTTATGGGAGAAGCAGCAAACTTAGCATCAGGATATAATTTTGGTCTAATAGTACGCCTCTCAAGGAGACTCTTAGCAGCGCTCCTATCATGGGTGTTCTTACATTCTTTAATAAACTCATCGGTCATCTCAACATAACCATCTTCAATATCATAACTCTCACTAGACTCAGGTGAGCTAACAGGTGTGGTAGTGTCTTCATTAGGAGTTTCGGTATTTCCAGCTATAGTTCTAGCAATCGTAGCATCTAGGAAAGGACCTAATGAACCACTCTTATCGAGCACAGTAGAAGCAGCATCATAAGCATCAGAAGTTTCAGATTCAGCAGTAGTAGCTGTGTGTGTAGCATGTGTATGTGGTGGTGTAACGAACTTACTCAAAATAGATGGTGAATCAAGAGCAACAGAGGTGTTCAGAACCGTACCTCTTCTTGTAGTGGATGGTAAAATAGGAACCTTGCCATCACGAGACTTACCCATGATGGATGGATAGCAGCGAACAATAGAGAATCCAAGTGAACTTGATAAATAAAGCTATGCTCCCCGGCAACGGCGCCAAAAAATAGTCTTGATGACCCACAAGTATAGGGGGTGTATCGCAGTATTTTTGAGGGAAGTGAAACCGAATTTATTGATTTGACACAAGGGGAGCCAAAGAATATTTATCAGCCTTAACAACTGAGTTGTCAATTCAGCTGCACCTAGAAACAATCTTGCTCATAGCAGTTTATCAGTAGCAACAGTTTTGTAGTAGAAATAGTAAACTAATAGTAGTAGTAAAGCAAAGATAGTAGTAACAAAAGCAGTAATAGTGGGATTCGAGTGTGGTAGGCATAGGGATGGATGGACGGGCGTTGCATGGACAAGACAATCCACATAGCAATCAGAACATAGGGCAATTGCAGATAAATAAGATAAAGCATCCAAGTACTAGGCAATCCTAGGCATGTGTTCTATATATAGTCATATGTGCTTGCAATGAACTTGCACAACATCTTTTTTCCTGCCAGCCCGTTTGCAGCGGGGCCTCTAGGGAACTACTGGCAATTAAGGTGCTCCTTTTAATAGAGCACCGGAGCAAAGCATTAACACTCCGTGAACACATGTGATCCTCACATCAAAGTCATTCCCTTCCGGTTATCCCGATTTCTGTCCCTTCGGGGCCATAGGTTCCAGGCAACAACGTGTGTATACAACTTGCAGATAAGACCAAGAACAATACTATCATAATGAATCAATAACATGTTCAGATCTGAAATCATGGCACTCGGGCCCTAGTGACAAGCATTAAGCACAACAAGTCACAACAAAGTCATAAAGCACTAATAAAAGATACTAGGCACCATGCCCTAACAATCTAATGCCATTACATGAACAATCTCATCCAATCCCTACCATCCCTATAGCCTACAGCGGGGGATTACTCACTCATAGATGGGGGAAACATGGATGGTCGATGGAGAAGCAATGGTGATGATGATGGCGATGATCTCCTCCAATTCCCCGTCCCGGCAGGGTGCCAGAATGGAGTTTCTGGTGCTGTTTCATGGAATCTGGTGGTGGCGGCAGAGCGGAACTCCTTCTGGAAAAACGTCGAACCCCCCGAAGTTTTTAGGTCAGAAGGCTCCTTATAGGCGAAGAGAGAGGCCGAGGGGGTGCCTGGGGGGCCCACACCACCCCCTGGCGGGGCCTGGCCTGGCCCACGCCAGCAGGTGGTGTGGCCACCCCTGGCTCTTCTCTGTCTCATATTCTGGCTCCTGGAGTCTTCGGGTGAAATTGGATTTTTGGCATATTTTCCAGGATTTTTACCGATAGTTGATTTTCTGCACAAAAAGTAGACACCAAGGCAATTTTGCTGAAAACAGCGTCAGTCCGCATTAGTTGCATCCAAATCACACAAGTTTAGAGGAGAAACAATAGCAAAAGTGTTCGGGAAAGTAGATACGTTTTGGACGTATCAGTCACACATCACATTGCAAAGTTTGATATCCTCCTTAATCACTAACCAATTCCATGTGGCCTTTTTACTGATGTTCTTATTATACTTCTACTGTAGTACTCATGTATACATTGTGCCCATGCCATGCCTATTCTTTGGTTCTTGAGCATGCTAATTTTATGATAAGTGAA
This sequence comes from Avena sativa, assembly GCA_916181665.1. NCBI lineage: Eukaryota > Viridiplantae > Streptophyta > Magnoliopsida > Poales > Poaceae > Avena > Avena sativa. The sequence continues at coordinate 222,164,119 of OV702292.1, forward strand.
CTATAATATCATGCTGAAATGATTAGAAGGCTTTTGTGGCCCACTGATTATGAATGTTGTTGGAACTTATAGCAATTTTCTAACACTGAGCTTGCTATTTGTGTGATTATTACCTGTACAACATGATTAGCTGGATTATTATCTAGATTGGTTGGAGCATATTTTCTGCTAACTCCTGTTATGTATTGTTTAGCCTCAAAATTGACATGTAAAGCTTTGTTCATGTTTCAGGTTTCATCAGGTTTCAGACGATGGAGGGAGCTCGGCATGGCGGCTGAGCGGAGGATCTTGTCCATGTGGGAGGCTATTCTGCGCAATCTCGTGCAACTTGAGGCTGGAGCACCTCGAGTTTGGTTCACACGCGGACGGACCCAGAGGTGCTGGAGCGCGCGGACGGATCAGTGAGAATGGCGTCAATTAAAACCGGCCAGAGGGAGTAGTTATTCTCAGAGGATGTTTATGTAAATTGTGATTGTAGCTAGCCCCACACTTGTTTAATTAATATAATAAAAATCTATGGGACAGGAGACATGAGGATCTCATGTTGGTTCTTTTTTAAATGCTAAAACGCATACCGCCAACGCACCTTGCATGTGTGCCGGGGGTAATTCAACGTATTGCCGGCGCACCACCTTATGCGCTGGTGGTAAGCCAGTACCTCCCACGAATAGGCCTATTCGCCGGTGATAACAAAGATTACCCCTGGCGAATTTGAGTACGCGCCAGCGATGTGGCATTACCACCGGCAAGATGGTCACCGGTGAACCCGTACTCGCCGGTGGTAGGCCATTTTGGTGCGCTGGCGGTAGGGTTTTTTCTACTAGTGATGTGGTTTCCAACCATGTCCAGGAACCCTGGCAGCATGCTGGGATTCAACTGTAGCTTGCATTCTACCACCAGCTTGAAAGATGTTTCATCACCACACCTCATTGGATGTGTGTGTGTGTATCAGTGTGCATCATTGTGGTTTTAGGAAAAGAACACATGCAGTGATGCCACTCCAGCATGTGGTGTCCAACCATGTCCAGGAACCCTGGTAGTATGCTGGGATTCAACCACAGCATGCATTCTACCACCAGCTTGAAAGATGGTGCATCACCACACCTCATTGGATGTGTGTGTGTGTATTAGTCTGCATCGTTGTGGTTTTATGAAGAGAACACATGCAATGATGCCACCAGAACATGTGTGTTCTTTTCATAAACCACATAGATCCACTAGATTTCATGCGGGGCCTCCGGATTAATCCTCCAAGAATACCTGTTATGCATACACCACAATCCCATGATCAGTTCATCGTGGCACATAACCGATAAGTATCAAAGTAAACATCCAAACTTAAGCGAATGCATGTCATACCTTATTTTCCATTAGGGCTACATCAATCAGCATCAGCAGAACATCATCAAGCGTAGAGCCCAAGCCATGCCTTAACCTACAGGCAACTGACTGGGAGAACGTCCTAGCTCACATATTCATCATCGTCACCTTCTTCTCGAGTCAAACCAAGTTAATAGCCAGGGACAATGCCAGTGAGTAATTTGAATGTACTCGCAAACCACCTTAAGATAATGATAAAAACAAGGGGATATGCAATATGACTATGGTAGTAGGAGGGCTCCAAGAGAGGTTCTTTTCTAAAACATTTTCTCTTGTAGATATATCATCTACATATCTTTGTTGAAAACTTTTGTAAAACCTTTTTGGTAACCTTTTTGAAAAGTTTTGGAAAACACTAGGATTGGGTCACCCATTTGTTACTCCTTCCGGTCATCCCATGACCAACTCCTTTCCTTCCTTTCGGACCATCCCATGGCCACAACATTTCCAAAGTCTTTGCTTTTCCGAAGTCCTTTTTGAAATCAAAACCAGCACCGCTCTACAGCAACCTTCCCAACCGTCCATGACTATGAACACGGCTATTCGAATAGATTTACACTCTATAGAGGTTGTACACTTTATCCACACCATCCGGGTACCCTGCCCTGATCCTCACTGATGGTGGATCGAGTAACCGATCAAGACTCTCTGAATGCCACTCTAGCATAGGCCCTACCCTATGAGTTGTTCATCTCAACACCGGGACATCGAGGACACGAACATACAGGAGTGCATTCTGACTCCTCCAGAGTGGGCACTTTCAATAACAGGCTCATAGTATCGCCTGGTCACTCACATGGGTGATCCTGTGCTCCTCCAAGTGACTGTCTAACAGTTGACCCTTTTTGTAAAGGAATCCCATACTTCGAGGGAGATGATCCCTTATAAGCAGTTGTGAGAATTCCCACACCACAGTAGCAAACTTCTATTCCAGCCTTGTCCCATTCCAGAGTAATGTGGTTACACGGGTTAATTGTTCTAGCAAAACTACAAAGAACCGGGTGCATTTTCGTAAAACCTTTTTCCTCCATCTTTCGGCATTTTGTAAAACCAATCCACTACCAGATATAGCTCATCATATAATAACAAATGCAGTTTCATAAACAATAAGTAAAAAATGCATAAGTAAAACAATAGGACAAGGCTTATGAGAAAGAAGGTGACTTGCCTCATGATCAGCAATATGGCATATATGTCCCTGGACTTCTTCTTAGAATACCCAATAATAAAGGTAATAATAACAACCATCTTCTGGTCTCCGATTTAATCGCATCTATGGTCGATATGGATCACATACAAGCAAACAAAGGGCACGATCAATACAAGCCATACAATCACCAATACCATACAGCAAATAGACATACAACACATTAATCACTTAAGTAGGTTTTGATAGATTGAGGTCATAGCATTTGGAATTACTATAATTACCTTTGTGGAAAAAACATTATGATTTAATTGTCAAATAATACCCAAGGAAGGGGTTTTGAACTAGGGCTTGGTTATGTATGATACCAATGCAAAGAAATGATATCTACAGATAGGTATTTGAATAACATGGCCAACAAAAGTGGTTTCATAATTTTATCAATTTTCTATATTTAGTTATGATTTTTCTAGTGAAATAACCTCTAGTTTAGGTGAATAAATCACCAGAAAAGATCTGGACCTCAAATAAATTTTTCCTCAGAGGTTTTGGTAGACTTTAGTGTTTAAGATTTTTTGAGAGTTGGATTCATCTCAAAATATTTACCAGAATACCCTTGGGAAAATCCAAAGTCAGTTCTGTAGTATATTTGTCTTGTTAACCAGATTTATTATACATGTCCAAATTATATGAGGTAAAGGACAATGGATAGGTATTGAAACTTCGTTCCACTAGAAATTGGAATCTCTATTTTTGGAGTTGCTAATCTTCTGAAATGATTTATTTAGTGATAAAACCACATACAAAAGTATTTAATTCATTAAAAATCAACAGAGGCTCAAATTTGTTTGAACTCTTGGGTTATGATAGATACTGAGGAATCAAATCACTGGGAGTTGGAATTTACTCAAAACAAGCTAGGGTTTAGCCTAGGGAATTTTATAGAGTCATAACTGAATGGATTTTGTTATTTTAAGTGTGATAGATCTACCATGAGTTTTGGCAGGAAACTAAGATGAATGTGTAGGCATATTGAGTATCTACTAGAGGGAGTTGTTTTCACTCCAATTGGTTAAGTGGAACCCACTGAGGATTTTAGTTCCTAAAAAGGGGTATGTTTTGGTATTCTATTTTCCAAGAGAAAATAAAAAGGGATAATGACTTGAGACTAGCTCTGCATGTTAGACAAAACATGTGGTTACATGTGTAAAAATGTATCTGGGCATGTTAAGGCATTTTCCATTTTGTTTTCGGTTTAAAACAACTAGTATACTTCAGGTTTGAAATTTTTAACCAGAAAAGAAAAGGGATAAAGATGGAAGGGCCAGGATCTGAGGAGATCTAGGTCGCATTGCGGACACGTCGGCGCAAGTTGGCACCCCAGCGCGCAGGAGGCCGCATTTTGAAACTACCAGGCAGGCCCCAGTGTTAGCCACTGAGGGCGACAAAGGGGTATCGGTGATTTGTGGCCGTCCGATTAAGTGGGCACGGACGGACCACCGTCGTCATCCCCAGAGAGAGCGTCCTGGCGGCGGCAGAACCCTAGGGTTGCCAGAGAGGGGCGCGGGTGCTCACCTAAGAGCTGGGAGATGACGAGGATCGGCGGGGATGAAGCAGTGCTCGATGGAGGCTCCGGGGATGGGCGAAAGGAGGGGTTTTGCTTCAGATCTTGCTTGCGTGCATCTCCACGGTGGTGCAGCTCGGGTGCTCACTGGTGCATGCTCGGTGGGGCATGCATGTCGGCGGGGAGGCGGAGGAGAGGACCAGTAGGGGTTCTGGGGCCCTGAGAGGGCAGTTGGAGTTGGGGTTAGTGTCGGAGAGGTCAAGCTCGCATGAGGAGCTTTGCTTCAGACATGCATAAGAGGTGGCGCCTCCGGTGACCCTGTGACCAAAAAAAGAGGCATGCGCAGGTAGATCTAGGTTAGGAAAGTCCATGCAAGCAGAGAGAGGGGCAATGGATTGTCTCGATCGACCATAGCTTCACCTTTCGAGGAGAGGCTGAGGGGAGGTTTTCTTCCTCTCCATTGCTATGGAGGGCAAGGGAGTGATCAGGGGCTCGTGGGGGAGGTCTCTGGGGTCTAGGAGAGCAATGATAGGGATGGAGAGAGAGCTGGCAGAGCCGGTGGCGTTTTATACCAAAGGATGAGGGTCTATGGTGGACTCATTCCATGAGGAGGGCATGGAGAGGGTGTTGCTCTGGGATAGGGCAAGGAAGGCGGTGGAGAGGGAGTGTGGGGTGCCTCTAGTCGTGCAGAAAGAGAGAGGGAGCAGTGAGTGTTGCTGCAAGAAAATAAATACAAGATATGACCCATGTGTGTGTCTCCCCTTCCTCCAAGCACAAAAGACAAGGGGGAGAGGGTTTGCTACAATCCTTGCTACAGTGGTATGGTCGACCATGAGAGAGGGTTGGGTGCTGTGGAGAAGTGCTTTGCAAGTTTGGAGGGATTTTGAAAGGGATTTGGTTGATGTTTTGATTATAATGCAGTTGCCATAGATGATGTTCATCAAGAGCTTTCTCAAAACTTGATCTTGGTAAGATGAGGAAATGGTTCTGGTAGAAGGTTATAGCCAAGATATACCTCTTCTAATAATTTGGGATTTTTCAGATGGTTTTTAGTTAACTAAAATCATTTATTCAAATAGAGCAGAAATGGTTTCTATAATCTCATTTGGTATTTTCGAATTGGACAAGTGTGGTTTTTGGTGTGAGATGGTACTAGATACCAAGACACACCTTGGGGAATTTTCTTGGAATTTATGGGGAAATAAAAGTATTTTTAAACAATTATTTGTTGTTTCTGCCATTTAGGAAAATGGGCAAAAGGAATTATTAAAACTCTTCAAAAGTATTTATTTTTGAAGTGGGAAGATATGGTATGATATATGCCTCATATGTGCTTAAAGTTAAGCAAGCGTTTTGGAGAAAAACAATCTTTCTTTCATAGATTAAGTTTTGGAGGTTCTGTCCATTAAAGATATCAAATAGGTTTTGGTCCATACTAATTATGGATGATATTTGATAAATCTTTATAATCAAGGTAGAGGATGTACACATGGTGTATCTAGCATATTCAACCTTGGGTGTTGATAATTAAAGTTGATTTTGGTGGAAAACAAGAGATTAAGGATCTAGGGTAATGTTATTTCATTACCTTTAAAACCTTGTTGGATCTTGGAGCTCAGATCTCCCCTTTGGGCATGGTCTAGATGGATGGATAGACCAAGTTTATTATATCACCATGGTGCAATAATTTGAGCTTGATCATGCTTGAGTGCTCTAGGAATTGATTTAGAACTTCGAATAAAATTAGGGTGCCAAAGCAGATTATCAAATAGCCTTCAAAACCTTGTGGGTTTTGGAAGCACAAGGATACAATTGAAACAAGTGAAGTAGGATTTGATAGACCTTCATGAGTAGATTACAATCATGCGCAGAGTTGGTCAGAAGAAGATAGTATGGAGATGTGAGCTTCAGCTCAAGTGGGCTAGTTGATAAGATTTGCAGAACATATTATTTTCTTGCCTACAAAACTTTCAAAAACAAGTCGGTTAAAAGATGATCTAGCCAAGGACAGGAGTGGGCCTTGGTATTCCTTAGGATGGTCTACAAGATGGTTCACGTGGATTACCAAAAATGCACAAGGGTTGAGAAAGAGAGACATTCAAAGAAGTGATGTCAAATTTAGCAGATTTAGGGTTTTTGACTAGAATATGAGTGGGGATATTTTTGATGGGTTGCAAGGTATCAAAGCATCATCAAGTGGATGATGTTGAAGTGTAGATTGAGTAGAATGGATCTATTCTTGATATTGGTCTTCATTGACTTGGAAACTTCTAGAATGGATCACTTCAGAAAGGATCTGATTAAGGGTTTTAGATGATCACCTAGTAGCTAGAGATCAGACCCATCTTGTATTTTTGCTTAGGGTTTGGTGATCTTAAAGTATCTTGATCCTAGAGGATGATCTCCTAGAGTAGCTCAGACTACCTCCTAAGGAGACAAATCAAAACAGCAGATCAAGGCAAATCATTAGACATTAGATCAAGGCAATTCATCTTCCAAACAAGTCAAGCTACTGCTATGGATACCATCAAGCCTAGCTTGAGGTAAATATGGGTATTTTGAAAAGTTGGAGTTGATTAAGGTGAGATCCTTGGTACATCTACCAAGAGTAGAGTTCAGAGGTTTTATAGAAAGGTTTTTGAGAAACCTAGAGGTAAGAGTATTTTGAAGGTTCTGTCTTGAAAACATAAGGAGATTATATCTTATAGATCTCCATAATTTTGGCAATACAATCTACTAAAATAGTTAGAGTTGCAATGGCATCTTTGCTCAGGTTTTGAGATGCCAGAACATTTGAGAATATATAAAATGAGCCAAGACAGTTTTGTTAACAGATGGTGAGGTAAGGAGTATATCATATGGAATGCATCCATATGCACAAGCATGAGCAACATCAAGCAAACACTGCATCATTCTAAAATAAAAAGGTTTTGTTCCCCCTGATTTTTGCATTCTGGACAACTAATCAAGATTGCTGAAATTGGGATGTTACAAACCTTTCCCCCTTAAAAGAATCTCGTACCGAGATTCAGGAGAGTAGGTTTAGGGGATTTTGAGTCGAGGTTAGTGTTATGCGTCTCGAGCATACTAACTTCACTACTTAGTCTTTGAACATGGTTACTGCATCGATGAAGTTGAGCTTCAGTCTTCTTGGAGGCACGGAGAGTTGAGCAGGCTTCAATCCTTGTTACGCTGGATGATATTCCTTCTGTCAGGATTTACGGCATTTATCTTAAGAGCTTATCATTTTTTTCCTAGTTCACATATTAGGGTCTAACTCTTGAGGTTGCTTCTGACAGATGGTTGGCCTATTGTTGCGAGAAGGACGCAGTCTTTCCCCCTTAGGATTTAGCTAGGGTAGAGAGAGGATACATCAGTCCTTTATTCTTGGAGTCGTCGAATGAGGTTTGAAGACTATCGCCAATCTTCCGCCTGGAGTTGAATTCTTCAGATGATGTCCGCAACTAGGTCCTACAGCACTCATATACTACTATTATTCGTACTTAGCCGATCGGGACAGTTGAATTAGTGGATCGTCTAGGAAGGATAGAGATGATGGTGTTAGTGCTTCAGCGATCCTTCAGGTGAGTCTTCAGTGGAAGTAGCAGAGAGTCTTTGTACAATTTTTAGTTAGCTTCTCATGTAATAGCTCATGAGTTGATGCTTGGCGAGAAGACGTCAGATCTAGAAATCTTTCTGAAGTATCTCTCGATAGATAGTGTTCGAGATTTGAGTTGGGAAAGACGCAGTCTTTCCACCTTAGACCTTTGCTAAGGTCCATTCAAGGGTGGTGCCGATCTTCTGTCTTGAAGTGTTGGCAGGATGCTGAAGAAGGCTATATCTCCTTGGGTCTTGAGTTGAGGTCCTCGAGTGTCGTTCTTTTGCGTGAACCCTGTCGTGGGTGGTTTCCTAATGAAGTTTGAAGGGGTTAGCTTAGGGCATGTTAGCAGTTAACGACTCTTCTTGCTAGTCTTCGGTCAAGGTAGGGTAGCTAACTTCGTAGAAACGTCTTCACTTGAACTATTTGCTTTGCTTTTGCTCGATGGCGGAGTAAACTTGGTGTCTTCATGCATCCTTGTCTTCAGGGATTTTGAGTATTTTGGCCTCCTAGTGAGGGACTTCCGTTGGTTGGGCAGAGGGGTCGATTACTAGTTAGTCTCTTGGGGCTGTCAGAATTTCTAATATATACTGAAGGTTATTGGATTCAGGTCTTTACTTCTTGTCTTGGTTAGCAAGTCTTCGGGCTTCTTGCGGATGGTGGAGATCCTTCGATGGTAGAATTTTGGCTTCAACGGGATTCTTGCTACTGTTGGCCAGTGAATGATGGCGTGCAGTGCTGGTGGCGAGTCTTGAGAGGTGAGTTTTGACGAGGTATGCCCTCCTGCTGGGGAGGAGTTTGCGGGTTGCTCTAACTTGACAATGTCGAGCTAGGGGTTCTTGCGATCCTTTTCCTCTCATCACTCCTGAGGTTAGTATGAGTTCACGTAAGCGGCAACTAACGGGAAGGGTGCCAGAGTTCTTAGGTGGTGTATAGGTCCTCAAAACACATTTTAATTGGGTCAATCAAGCTAGAACATACATACAAGGTGAATAGAGCGAGGGGGTCGCCATGTCCTCCGCAAGAAACACACATCGAGCAACACATTATGCACTTAGGCAAACAAACACAGTCAACGTTAGGGACCAAGGAGTTAACTACTCGCAGTATAGGGGAATTCTATCTTAGGACTATTAATCCTAGATGTCACGTTGTTGCAGTCTAGGTCACTATCCTGCAGATTAGGCCTTCGTCATATCTTGGATGCTTCTTGATAGTGCAACACTTGATTTCTTATGATTATGAGGATTCCACTGGTGCAGCGTGATACATTGCAAATGTATCTATAATTTTTGATGTTCCATGCTTGATTTATCTACTTTCTTATGTTTTGTCCACACTTTGGAGTACTTTTCATATGATTTCTTGGACTAGCCTATTAACAAGAGCCACAGTGCTAGCTGCCTGTTTTCTGCTGTTTTTGGTACCAGGAAGTCAGAAAATGAATATTTTCGGAATTGTACGGGACAAAAGACAAAGTCACTATTTTACCGGGGGACACTTGGAGCCAGAATACGAGACAGAGAGGGGCTGGGGCCTGGCCACACCACTTGGCCGAGCGGCCAGGCCTGGCCCACGCCAGGGGGTGGTCTGGCCGCCCCAGGCACCCCCCGGCCTCTCCTTCCGCCTATATATTGCTTCCGATACCAAAACCCTAAGGACCCGATCAAAAATACACGAAAGAGTCTGTAGCCGCCGTCATCTCCATCCCTAGATCGGGAGGGACCTGAAGCCCTTCCCGGCACCCGGCCGGAGAGGGGAATTCAGCCTGGAGGCCTTCTTCATCATCATGCAAGCCTTCGGTGTGATGCGTGAGTAGTTCATCTCTGGACTACGGGTCCATGTAGTAGCTAGATGGCTGGTTCTCCTCCTTTGTGCTTTCATGTCTAGATCTTGTGAGCTCCGTTCATGATCAAGATCATCTATTTGTAATTCTGCATGTTGTGTTTGCGGGGATCCGATGGATATTGAGATGCTATTTCAGATTGATTATTGATTCTATCATGTCTTTGTTATTTGTGATCTTGCATGCTTTCCGTTGTTAGTAGCTATCTTGGCCAAGTAGATGCTAGCAACTCCAATAGTTAGTATTTATGCTCGATAGTGGGTTCATGCCTATGGTAATCTGGGGAAGTGACAGAAATCTCTAAGGTACTAGATGTGCTGTTGCTACTAGGGAGAAAACAACAATCCTTTGTTCATAGAACAATCGTATTGTTTACTTTACACGCAATTCATAAAGCAATAATCTGTTGCTTGCAACTTAATACTGGAGGGGGTTCGGATGATAACCTGAAGGTGGATTATTAGTCATAGATGCAATTGGATGGCGGTCTATGTATAATGTTGTAATGGCCAATCAAGTCTCAAAGGAGTCAAGATGATTAGTATATGCTTGTATGCTTTCTCGATGTTTGTTAATTGCCCCGCTGTAATTTGTTCACCCAGCATGTTATCTATCTTAAGGAGAGCCACCTCTAGTGAACTATGGACCCTGGTCCTTTCTTTTACATACAATCTACAAATTGTTTACTGCTTTGTGTTTACTTTTTGCAAACTATTACTTCCTTCCATTCGATACGTTTAATCCTTTGTTTTCAGCAAAACCGGTGAGATTGACAACCTCATCGCGAGTTGGGGACAGAGTTCTGTGGTTATGTTGTGCAGGTCTCCATGTTGCTGATGGCACCGGTAGTGTGTCCTGCCAACGTTCAGCTAGTTACACCTTTGGGGTGTTTCCTTGCTCCTACTGGATTGATAACCTTGGTTTCGTACTGAGGGAAAACTTACTGTTGTTCTCATCATACCTTCCTCTTGGGGTTTCCCAACGAGCTGGTTAATACACGAGTCCGCAAGTACTTTTTCTGGCACCGTTGCCGGGGAGTCAAGGACATCTTCACAAGGGGAGTCCCTCATAACCAATCTCTTTACTTTGTTATTTTTGTTTTGCTTAGTTTACTTTTGTTTTGTTTGCTTGTTTCTTTATCAAAAACACACAAAAAAATAGTTTTACAAGTTTGCTTTCTTATTTAAAAACACAAAAAAATTAAGTCTCCTTTAGTTGTTACCCCTTCCTTAGCTCACCATGTTGATCCCTAAATTCACCCTGAAAGACCTTTCAATAGGTAGTGGTTCTATAATTGGAAAAGATAATATTGAAGAATTCTTTAATCATGTTAGTAAACATGAGGATATTGAGGATAGATCCCTTGCAGAACTTTCTCCAAACTATGAGGTTGCTGCAGCTTCTTTAGTTCACATGTTGGAATCTAGGTTTGTTAACCTTAACCCCTTAATGCAAGTAATGTTTCTTAAACTTAAAGAAATTGAGGACTCTGAGAAGAGAGATTTTATTCTTGAAACTTTGCTTAAGGAATTCTATGATGTTGCCAAGGAAGCTAGAAAAGTCTTTGAACGTTTCAATATGCTAGGCTCATGTGTATATGTCGTTGGTACATGAGAAAAGATGAACAAAACTGAACCTAATGGGGAGAACACTAAGATACCAATACCCTTTAAACTGGTAGCAATACATGAAGCCATAGAAAAGAATCTTGATTGGATTATTCCTGAAAACCCTTTTGATGAAAATAGTGAACCTAAGAGCATTGAGAGAGGATCCTCTAGAACTTATTTGGATGATATACCTTTCCTTGTTGAAGATATTTCTGGTATTGATCTTAATGCTTCTTCATTTGATAACACTTGATCCTTTTTCTTGCTTCTTATGCCTAACTTAAAGGCGTTAAAGAAAAGTACTTATTAGGAGATAACCCAAAAGTTTTAGATGAGTCTTGGAATTTATTAATTCAGTAATAACCGCTCCTTATCCTTTTATTTTCTTTTTGTGCCAAGAGTAACCTCTAATGATAGAGAAGTAATGATTGGGAAAGTTGCTGTCCCGAAACAGATTTCTGTGCTGCACCGTAAAAATTCGTGAGAGAGCTCTGTACGTCCTTTTGAGGCGTGAATTTTTGTGCTTCTGCCCCAGGTTGTTATCTAACTTTATCTAGTTCAACAATTTTTTATTTGAGCAACAGAAGGTCTTCGAAAAAAATCGTATTTACCTGCTGGTCTGATTTGACAGATTTCTGCCATTTTCTGCATTTGCTTCTTGTTGGTTCCTTTTTGAGTTCTTTTGGGGAATTGACCTTTTTGAGGGAAGTGCTACAGTATCTAGTGTTTCAATGGAAGTTTATTGGTGTTATAACTGAACCTAAAGACTTATTATCTTGAGTGCACTAATGTTGCTAATAAAGATTGTGTGAAGTTTTGTATGAAGGAAAAATTTCAGGTGTATGGAAGGAATGAGTAATGAGATGAAGGATGGACTAAAGATCAAGCTTGGGGATGCCACACGTGTCACCCCAAGATATATCCAAGAAGTACAAGCGTCAAAGCTTGGGGATGCCCAAGGCATCCCCTCTTCATCAATAAAAATCCGAGGTTTCTTCCAAACGCTTCATTTTTATTGTTTTATGCACAGTTGTGTTGTTCTTGGAGTGTCTTCTTTTTCATTTTCATTTTGGTTTTTTGTTTGCTTCGTTTGCTCAGTTTTCTGAATAAATTGGTTGGACCCCCTCTTTCATACATTGGTTTTAAAATAGTTTGGTTTGGTTTGGAAAAGAGTAGGAAAGTTCATGCTTAAGTGGTAAAGAGAGCTTGTTTTTGACTGTGGCCTATGCTTTGTCATGCCATGCTTGATATTGTTTTGGCTTTATTCTTAGTATTCTTTGCTATAGCATGACTTGTTATAAACAATTGAGATTGCTTAATGTGCCTTGGATGAATCATGCGTTGTTTTAGCATATTAAAGTATAGTATAGTGGTATTCTCCTTTGATACTTTATTTGGGTTGACTTGGCACATGCTCACACCATGTTATGACTATCCAAAGTCACCATAGCCTTTATGATCCTTTAGTTTTCAACTTGTAGTATCACTTTATGCTTTGATCAATGATGTTTTGTCGCTCTGCATGATTATGGCCATTATTGCTCTCTTAGTTTGTCGCTCCCAGTCTTTTGCTAGCCTCCGCAACCAAGTATGAGTTCCACTCATGCATCCAACTCCCTAAACCAAGTTATTTCAAAGAGTCCACTATACCTACCTATTAGCATATGCTATTCCAAGTATATTCATGTTTTTGTTTACCTTCCAAATTAAACTTGTTATGAGAAAACTAGTGATTAAAGCTCTCACGAACTTGATGGCACACTTTACTTTTCTTGCCCTTAATAAACTTGAACCATTGTGTCGTCTATGTTGTATATGCTTGCACTTACTTGTTAGGAATTAGCAGAACCATGTTGTCATGGGGAACGCTTTCAACGTTGCACTGGTACTTTGTACCTAGTTGATATCATGCTCTTTTGTCTATGGATGTCGTCGGTGTGAAATGAAAGGGGAGCTTGTAAGTCCATGGAGTTATGTATATGTGTTAGAGAAACGCCTGGGCCACTGGTCTAATCCATGCTGACATGGTGGAAACCTGCAGCGTAACCATAATGAGCTGTTTATGAAGCATTCTTCTTATAAAAAAGAGTCATATATTGAGAAAAAAGGGAAAAGAGAAAAAAAGATTATGAAAAGAGGAAAGAGAGAAAAAAGCACCATGTTCCCATGGTAAATAAGAAGATTGTTAAGATGCTCGTTGTCTGCTTGCCTTGTCATTTTGATATGGGGATTCTTCCGTATCATCGGGCAAGGGGTATCCCGTTGGCGGTTCTCTATGATACACATGTACTTATGATGACAAGAACTTACCGGTGACTAAACTTGAGTAGCATGAGGAGCGGCCCTCGTATTCAAGGGACATGAGATTTCTAACTTATACTTCGTCAAGCATATACACCATAGTTTGTTCACTTTAACCTTAATCACTTCAAGATGCTTATGATAGGGGCAATGAGAGCTGAAAGCTATAAGTACCATAATTTTTGGAAGCTCTTTATGAAACTTGAATCTCTGCTTCCTTCTATGAAGGCCTTTCTTCCACCATTATATTGAGTCTCCACCTTCTACCTTTATGCACCTACTTTGAGAGCGTAGTGGCCATTCTTAGTTCTATGTGCATTGTCCCAAGACTAGTTGATTGATGCATACATATTGCTTGTTTTAAACTATTTGTATCTAGTCACTCTTGTAAACTTTGAAGGTGTCATATGCATTTATATTTGCTACTCTATGAGGGACAAGCTGAATACTATTATGCTATGTCTTCTTTATGTGAAACAAACAAACATCTTGCAAAGCATTGTTATTCATGAATCTTTTGTTTGTGCCTTTTCATGTTGCAACAGAGTTTCTTTGTCTTATTGCTAGAACTTTGTCTTTTATGTTATGATTGAAGTACTATGATTCCATCTTTAAATGTCTTACAAATACTTTGATCAAGTTTATGATGGTGCATGTCACCTCAAAAATTATTCTTTCTTTTTATCACTTACCTACTCGAGGACGAGCAGGAGTTAAGCTTGGGGATGTCGATACATTGCAAATGTATCTATAATTTTTGATGTTCCATGCTTGGTTTTATCTACTTTCTTTTGTTTTGTCCACACTTTGGAGTACTTTTCATATGATTTCTTGGACTAACCTATTAACAAGAGCCATAGTGCCAGCTGCATGTTTTCTACTGTTTTTGGTTCCAGGAAGTCAGAAAATGAATATTCTCAGAATTGGACGGGACAAAAGCCAAAGTCACTATTTTACCGGGGGACACTTGGAGCCAGAATACGAGACGGAGAGGGCTAGGGCTTGGCCACACCACCTGGCCGCACAGCCAGGCCTGGCCCGTGCCAGGGGTGGTCTGGCCGCCCTAGGCACCCCCTCGGCCTCTCCTTCCGCCTATATATTGCCTCCGATACCAAAACCCTAAGGACCCAATCAAAAATCCATGAAAGAGTCTGTAGCCGCTGTCATCTCCATCCCTAGATCAGGAGGGATCTGAAGCTCTTCCCGGCACCCTGCCGGAGAGGGGAATTCACCCTGGAGGCCTTCTTCATCATCATGCAAGCCTCCGGTGTGATGCGTGAGTAGTTCATCTCTGGACTACGGGTCCATGTAGTAGCTAGATGGCTGGTTCTCCTCCTTTGTGCTTTCATGTCTAGATCTTGTGAGCTCCGTTCATGATCAAGATCATCTATTTGTAATTCTGCATGTTGTGTTTGCGGGGATCCGATGGATATTGAGATGCTATTTTAGATTGATTATTGATTCTATCATGTCTTTGTTATTTGTGATCTTGCATGCTTTCCGTTGTTAGTAGCTATCTTGGCCAAGTAGATGCTAGCAACTCCAAGAGTTGGTATTTATGCTCGATAGTGGGTTCATGCCTCTGGTAATCTGGGGAAGTGACAGAAATCTCTAAGGTACTAGATGTGCTGTTGCTACTAGGGAGAAAACAACAATCCTTTGTTCATAGAACAATCGTATTGTTTACTTTACACGCAATTCGTAAAGGAATAATCTGTTGCTTGCAACTTAATACTGGAGGGGGTTCGGATGATAACCTGAAGGTGGATTATTAGTCATAGATGCAGTTGGATGGCGGTCTATGTCTAATGTTGTAATGGCCAATCAAGTCTCAAAGGAGTCAAGATGATTAGTATATGCTTGTATGCTTTCTCGATGTTTGTTAATTTCCCCGCTGTAATTTGTTCACCCAGCATGTTATCTATCTTAAGGAGAGCCACCTCTAGTGAACTATGGACCCTGGTCCTTTCTTTTACTTAGAATCTACAAATTGTTTACTGCTTTGTGTTTACTTTTTGCAAACTATTACTTCCTTCCATTCGATACGTTTAATCCTTTGTTTTCAGCAAAACTGGTGAGATTGACAACCTCATCGCAAGTTGGGGACAGAGTTCTGTGGTTGTGTTGTGCAGGTCTCCACGTTGCTGATGGCACCGGTAGTGCGCCCTACCAACGTTCAGCTAGTTACACCTTTGGGGTGTTTCGTTGCTCCTACTGGATTGATAACCTTGGTTTCGTACTGAGGGAAAACTTACTGCTGTGGTCATCATACCTTCCTCTTGGGGTTCCCCAACGAGCTCGTTAATACATGAGTCAGCATGGTGATCTTGTAGTCTCCTTGTGTTTGCTAATAGTTGCTTGTCTTCATCTCGTTATCCTCGTCTTCACCGGGTTCTATGTCCTAGTTATTTGAAATCCGTAGGTTTGAAATTTGGACGAAAGATAAAGAAACCATTTTTGGAATCCTTTAAAGTAGAATGAGATAAGGAGTAGAATCTTTCAAAAAGCTTTTCAGAAAGTAGTTTTCGAAATCCAGTGTTTCCAAAATAGGTTTCCTGTCTAACGAGCATGCTAACTAAGGTTCAACTATAGTCAGGATGGCTTTCATACCAAGTCTGTGGGGGCCTCCGGATTAATCCTTCGAGAATCCCTGTTATGCATACACCACGATTCCATGATCAGGTCATCGTGGCACATAATCGACAAGTATCAAAGTAAACATCAAAACTTAAGCGAATGCATGTCATACCTTATTTGCCATTAGGGCTACATCAGCGGAACATCATCAAGCATAGTGCCTGAGCCATGCCTTAACCTACAGGCAACTGACTAGGAGAATGTCCTAGCTCGCATAGTCGTCATCGTTACCTTCTTCTCGAGTCTGACCAACTTAATAGCTAGGGACAATGCTAGTGAGTACTTTGAATGTACTCACAAACCACCCTAAGATAATGATAAAAAGGAGGGGATATGTAATATGGCTATGGTAGTAGGAGGGCTCCAAGAGAGGTTCTTTTCTAAAACATTTTCCCTTGTATATATAGCATCTACATATCTTTGTTGAAAACTTTTGTAAAACCTTTTTGAAAAGTTTTGTAAAACACTAGGATTGGGTCACCCATTTGTTACTCCTTCCGGTCATCCCATGACCAACTCCTTTCCTTCCTTTCCAACCATCCCGTGGTCACAACATTTCCAAAGCCTTTGCTTTTCTGAAGTCCTTTTTGAAATCAAAACCAGCACCGCTCTACAGCAACCTTCCCAACCGTCCATGACCGTGGACACGGCTATTCGAATAGATTTACACTCTACAGAGGTTTTACACTTTACCCACACCATCCGGGTACCCTGCCCTGAACCTCACTGATCGTGGGTCGAGTAACCGATCAAGACTCTCCTTATGCCACTCCATAGGCCCTACCCTATGAGTTGTTCCTCTCAACACCGGGACATTGGGGCCACGAACCAACCAGAGTGCATTCCGACTCCTCTAGAGTGGGAACTTTCAATGAGAGGCTCATAGTATCGCCTGATTACTCACATGGGTGATCCTGCATTCCTCCAGGTGACTGTCTAACAGTTGACCCTTTTTGTAAAGGAATCCTAGAATTCGAGGGAGATGATCCCTTATAAGAAGTTGTGAGAATTCTCACACTAGAGTAGCAAACTTCTAGTCCAGCCATGTCCCATTCCAGAGTAATGTGGTTGCACGGGTTAATTGTTCTAGCAAAACTGCAAAGAACTGGGTGCGTTTTCGTAAAACCTTATTCCTCCATCTTTTAGAATTTTGTAAAACAAAAACCCTTTTTTATTTTCTCAAACTTCTCTTGGTAGGTCAAACCTCACCAAGGTTTTGCCATAAACATTTTGTAAAACTTTTTCGGGGGTCTTCCCATCCTCTAGTTTTGCTTCGGCTAAAACAGGGTCTCCAAAGAGGTATCGTGTTATACACCATCTACCATACTAGGGTCAAGTAGGTGTCAGCAAGGAGGTTGTACTCAGTAGTACAAATGTGTAATGGTTTGGAGGAGCCAATCCACTACCAGATATAGCTCATCATATAATAACAAATGCAGTTTCATAAACAATAAGTAAAACAAGCACAAGTAAAAGAATAGGACAAGGCTTATGAGAAAGAAGGTGGCTTGCCTGATAATCATTAATATGGCATATATGTCCATGGACTTCTTCTTAGAATACCCAATAATAATGATAATAATAGCAACCATCTTCTGGTCTCCGATTTAATTGCATCTATCGTTGATATGGATCACATACAAGCAAACAAAGGGCACAATTGATACAAGGCATACAATCACCAATACCATACATTAAATAGACATACAACACATTAATCACTTCAGTAGGTTTTGATAGATTGAGGTCATAGCATTTCGAATTACTATAATTGCCTTCGTGGAAATTCCTTTATGATTTAATTGTCAAATACTACCCAAGGAAGGGGTTTTGAACTAGGGCTTGGTTCTGTATGATATCAATGAAAAAAATGATATCTACAGATAGGTATTGTAATAACAAGGCCAACAAAAGTGGTTTCATGATTTTACCAATTTTATATATTTAGTTATGATTTTTCTAGTAAAATAACCTCTAATTTGTCCTCAGAGGTTTTGGTAGACTTTGTTGTTTAAGATTTTTGAGAGTTGTATTCATCTCAAAATATTTACCAGAATGCCCTTGGGAAAATCCCCAAGTCAGTTATGTAGTCTATTTGTCTTGTTAGCCAGATCTATTATGTCAACACCCGGATTTTTAATCCCAGATGCCCATTATGCCATACCTCGCAATCCCAGGATTACCATTTTTGTGAGACATAACGGATTGGATATCACAGTACATCATCCATTACAAACAATACATAAGGTCTTACACAAATAAGGATCTCATGATCTAGTCTTTAATACAACAAGCAGCGGAAATAAAAGATAAGCGTAGCGGTGGGGTCCATCTTCAAGGGCACAGGCAATGCATACGAAGGCAGATAGTCCTAGTTATCATAGCCGTCCAGCTGACCATCCTCTTGATAGTCTCCTTCATAGTCTGGCCATGAGAATAGCCAGGGACAAAAGCCATGAGTACTCTTTAAGTACTCGCAAACTACTATTAACAGGTACTATAGTTCGAAGTTAAAGTGCTAAATCTAAGTTGACTATAAAGTTAAGTTTGAAACCTAAGCTGAGTTCAGAAGCAAAGAAATATAAAGTAAAGTTCTAGAATCACTTAAGTTGGGAAGCTAATGTCATAAACACAAGCCTGGTGTGGTCAAGTCAAGATTCATCATTCATTTCAAGTTATTTGGAAAACATCTGACAACGAAACAGTATGGCCATTCCAACTGTCCATAACCGTGGACGCGGCTATTCGAATAGTTTGACACTCTGCAGAGGTGGTACACTTTCACCACAAGGTTCGATCCATCTGTCAGGGATAACCCTGAATCATCATACTTAGTATGCAGATAATCAAACATAACCTTCCCTTTACACACCCTAGTATAAGCACCTCTCCTATGAGCATGGCCTCCCAACCATGACCATCAGTCATCTTGGGCACTGCATAGGTGGACATAATGAGAGGTAGCCTCAGCTCAAACCTCTCCTGCGAGGGAACTAATACTAATGCATATAAATTTCCAGCTAAGCCTTATCCAATTCAGGTAATGTGGTTGTACGGTAAATTTGGAATGGTATCGCATCCGAATCCAACCATCAGTTTTATAAAAGGGTTAAGGCTCATGCCTCAACATTTTCATCATCAACTACCATTTGTGTTTGTCAACACATGACAAAACATCTCAATAGAATGACTCATCATTCCAAGGTTTTCATAATTCATTTTCACCAAGTGTTCCCATCTAAAGTGACTCAAGTTTTGATCTACTCTAAACTACTAAGTTAAGAGTGTTCACTAAGGTGGAAGTGATGGGTTCAATCTCATGCCATAGAATGACATCTAAAGGTTTCTAAATAGGTCAAGTTTTATACTTTTTATGCTACCTTCAGAACAAGTAAAGAACTTGGTGTAAACTAAGGGAGGTAAAAACTTGTAAACAAAGACTTGAGGTAACTACTAGTTAAAAAGGGGTGTGATCAAAGCATGCTTAAGGCATCTTTGCTAAACCATCTATTTTTATCCTAGATTTCTAAGCACTAAACTTGCAAGTGTTAGCTTGCACTGTTAATGGTGGCTTGCCTTGGTTGGTGCAGTGGTTGAAGTTTTCTTCTTCTTCTTCTTGGTAGAACTCCTCCTCCTTGTAGATTTGGTCGGTACTATCGTCTATAAATACATACAGAGTACACAATCACCAAACAATACTTAACTAGGCTAGATAGCATTCTAAGACACACAATTGATGATCTATTATCATCACTAGCATCACAAGTTTAATTCAATAGTTTCATTCTTTTTAATTTAGAAAAGTAATTTCTACTCATTGAAAATTTAACTAAGATTTAATATTCACCACTTAAAATATGGGATCATGTGGACACATGTCATCACCACATATTCTAACATGTGGGAATGAGATTTAAAGGTTGGATCATAATCACTTTGGTTTAAGTTCATTATTTGATGATTTAAAGTGACTAGAAATGCCTATATAGCATTAATTTGGTACTAGTCCAAAGTCACTGCATGTAAACCTTAATATTATTACATATTTAGGTAGATATGATGAAATGTGATTTTTGAGAGTTGGAATCAACTCAAAAGCTAACTTGGTTGATTTTATAAAAATGTTGCAAGGTCCAAATGCTTTTGTTTTGTTATTTTTATTAGGAGAGATCTATAACTCTAATGGAATTAAATCCAACAGGCTTGGATAGATTACTTCAATACCTTTCAGACAAAATTAGTTTCATGCAATTTGGATTTATAAATCTCTCTGAATTGATTTTCAAACTAGGGGACAGAAACTAGATTCAACTAAAAGGAAAAATCCAAATTTGAACGGTTGGGCTAGCGCGGGAAAGAACTTGGGCCGGCCCAGTGGCGCTCCGCGGTGCGGGGCTCAGCTGACAGGGGGGTCCTGCTTGTCAGTGGGTCTTAACACGCGAAACGGTACGCGTGCTGTGGGCCGTAGGATTAGAACTGGGATCTACGGCTGAGGGTCCTCGTCGACGACGAACAGGTCGCCGGCGAGTTCGGACCCTAGCGGCTCGGTGGGGGTCTACTGGGGCGGTACCAGGGCTCCAGTGGGGTCGACGAGGCGGGCAAACGAACTAGTGGTCGATGGCGAGGCGAGGCGCGGTTGCAGTGGAGCTTGGGGCGGTGGTGGCGACATGGCTACGACCGGCTAGAGGCATGGCGGAGGATGGCGATCGACAGGCGGTCTCCTGGCAGTTCTCTAGGAAGTGAATGCGAGAGTAGGGGCGGTGGTATGCGGTCTGGGCGAGGTGGCGCTCTGAGCGGCAGAAGCGGCAACGTCCACGGCGAGCGGTGGTTGTGGTGCGTTGGGCGGCGAACAGGGGTGTCTAGGGTGTTCCCTAGGTCGTGGCGGAGCGGTGGGCACGGGCTGCGGTTGAGCGGCGGTCTGTGCACGCGTGCCGGGTGCGGTGCTCTGGCGCGTGCTTGGCATGGTGTGGTGGCACTGCGCACGGGATTTTCTCGGTGGTCCGTGGCGAGGCTCGGCTCGGGCAGGGAGCAGAGGGTGGCGGTGAGCTCCTGGCTACCTCCTAGACATGGCGAGGGAAGGGGGACTGGTCTGTTACAGCGGGGCAAGGTTTGGCCGGCGAGCATGTCCTCGGGTTGGCATGGGATGGGGGCTAGGGACAAGGGAGAGGGGTGCTAAGGGCCTGGTTAGACCAAGAGGGGACAGAGGGATTAAATGGAGATCAAATGGGAGCAAAATCCTGTGCAGAACAGTGAGCTAGGATTTAGAGTTTAAACCTGCCTGCCAAGTGTTTGATTAAATGGCCGCAAGAAATAAACTTTTGAATTTTGGTTTCAAAATTTTTGGGTGTTCTCCACTAATGCTAGGTAGTCTCTGGTTGCAAGGGTTTTGAAAGTGGAGCTTGTTTGAATCGTTTTTGAAAAGTGGGATCTTACCATATGAAATAGATTCAATTTTGAACTGTCATTTAAAATTAGCATTTGAAAGATTTTTGTAGATCAGAAGGTGGGCCTTGGTACCTCATTATGTGTACTAGCAAGGGGTGTAAAGATCCACACATGTTTCTGTTGAGTTTTGAGTACTAGGAATGGCCAAAGTAGGCATGAGAGTTAATTTGGCCAAAATGACCATTCACTTCAAATATTCCTTTTGAGTTATTTTTCTTTGGGAAAAGTTTGGGAATGACTTAGATGATATTTAATTCACCTAAGAAACATTTTACAAGCATTGGATCACTTAAACAAGGCACTTCAATTCAACTCCTGTTTTAAATGCACACACATATGAATGCTTTCATTTTTAATTTGGAAAAGTTTTTGTTAACCCTATTTTTGGATGATTTGATCTTGATAAGCTTGGATTAAAGTTTTGGGATGTTACAAACCTCCCCCCCGTAAACAAAATCTCGTCCCGAGATTTACAAGGAAAACTAGGAACTAAAGAGATCTGGGAACTCTGTCCTAATGTAATCTTCACGCTCCCAAGTGGCTTCCTCCTCTGTATGATTGCTACACTGAATCTTGAGAAACTTGATGCTCCTGGTCCTGGTGGTTCTATAGGCTTCTTCTAAGATTCGGATGGGTACTTCCTGATAGGTCAGGTCATTGTTGATTTCCATAGCTCTGTGATCGATGTTCTTGAAAACTTCGGTCTTCTCAGGCACTTCCAAGCATTTGCGAAGTAACGAGATATGGAACACATTGTGGATGGCTGACATCTCTTCAGGCAGTTCCAGCTGATACGATACTTCTCCTCAACGGTTCAGAATTTTGAAAGGTCCGATGTATCTGGGGGCTAACTTTCCCTTCAGACTAAAGCGTTGAGTTCCCTTCAATGGTGAAACCTTGAGATATACAAAATCTCCGACATTGAAAGTCAGGTCTCTTCTTCTCTTGTCAGCATAACTCTTCTGTCTGGATTGGGCGGTCTTGAGGTGCTCACGGACTTTGTGAACCTTCTCTTCGGCTTCTCGGAGAATGTCGGGTCCAAAGATCTGACTCTCTCCAACTTGCGACCAATTCAAAGGGGTACGACACTTTCTTCCATATAGGAATTCAAATGGTGCCATATGCAAACTAGCTTGATAACTGTTGTTATATGAGAATTCTGCGAAAGGCAGAAAGTCTTCCCATTTTGATACGTATTCCAACACACAAGCTCTAAGCATATCCTCTAGGATCTGGTTGACTCTCTCAGTCTGTCCATCAGTTTGCGGGTGATAAGCGGTACTAAAGTTCAACTTGGTTCCTAAACCTTCTTGAACTTTCTGCCAAAATCTCGAGGTAAATTGGGTTCCTCGATCTGATACGATGGTCTTGGGGGTTCCATGCAGACTAACAATCCTAGCAATGTACAGTTCTGCTAACTTTGCACTCTGGTAGGTTGTCTTGACAGGTATGAAGTGGGCTACCTTGGACAGTCTATCAACGATAACCTAGATTGAGTCATTTCCCCTACTGGAAGTAGGCAAACCGGTGATAAACCATTCCGACGGAATCCCATTTCCATTCCGGAATCTGCAATGGTTGCAACAGTCCTGCAGGTCTCTGATGCTCTGATTTGACTCTTTGACAGATGTCACACTTGGCGATGTAGCTTCCGATTTCTCTCTTCATCTTGTTCCACCAAAATTGCTCTTTCAAATCCTGATACATCTTTGTTCCTCCGGGGTGGATAGAATAAAGAGTATCATGAGCTTCCTTCATGATAATTTCCTTCAGCTCTGAATCTGCTGGCACACAGATACGTCCTTTGTACCATAGTACTCCTTCTTTGTCTTCGGTGAATCCAGGTACCTTTCCTGTACCAATACGATGTTTGATTCCGTCGATAATTTCATTCCCTTTTTGGGCTTCCTTGATTTGGCTAATCAAAGTGGGTTGAAGTTCAATGCTAGCTAAGAATCCTTTGCTAACTAACTCAGTCCTGAACTGCTCCAACTCCTCATACAAACTTGGTTGCTTCTCCTTGATCATGGTTTTAAGCCTACACGACAATCTGCTAAGAGCATCCGCTACCACGTTGGCTTTGCCGGGGTGATAGTGAATGTCAAGGTCATAATCCTTGATTAACTCTATCCATCTCCTTTGTCTCATATTCAGCTCCTTCTGAGTAAAGATATATCTCAAGCTCTTATGATCTGAGTAAATCTCACAGCGATTACCCATCAAATAATGACGCCATGTCTTCAATGCTAGAACCACAGCTGCTAGCTCAAGATCATGGGCCGGATAGTTCTGCTCATGCTGCTTCAGTTGTCGAGACAGATACGCGATGACTTTGCCTTCTTGCATCAATACACATCCTAGACCAATCTTGGATGCGTCACAATATACATCAAACGGCTTCTTGATGTCTGGCATGATCAAAATTGGGGTTGATATCAATCTCTTCTTCAGCTCCTGAAAACTGGCTTCACATTTGTCGTTCCATTCAAAATTCTTGTCCTTCTTCAACAATTGGGTCATGGGTCGGGCGATGCTCGAGAATCCTTCTACGAACTTGCGGTAGTATCCCGCTAATCCGAGAAATGCACGGACTTGGGTTTGAGTGGTTGGGGCTTCCCATTCTTCGACATCTTTAATCTTGGCGGGATCAACAGAGACTCCTCCGGCAGACACAATATGTCCTCGGAATCCTACTTCTTTCAACCAAAACTCACACTTGCTGAACTTGGCATATAACTGATGTTCTCTCAGGGTTTCTAGGATGATTCTCAGATGTTGCTCATGCTCTTCTTCTTACTTGGAGTAGATAAGGATGTCGTCGATGAACACAACTACAAACTTATCTAGGAAATTCATAAAGATCTTATTCGTGAGATTCATGAAATAAGCAGGGGCATTGGTTAATCCAAAAGACATAATCGTATACTTGTATAAACCATAGCGAGTAGTAAAGGCGGTCTTCGGAATATCCGTTGCACGAATCTTAAGTTGGTGATAACCAGTCCTAAGATTAATCTTTGAGAATACCTGAGCTCCAGTCAACTGATCAAATAGATCCTCTATCTTTGGCAAAGGGTACTTGTTCTTGATGGTGACGTCATTCAACTTTCTGTAATCTGTACACAGACGATTACCTCCATCTTTCTTGTCGACGAATAACACGGGTGATCTCCATGGCGATGCGCTTGGCTGAATCAAGCCTGTTGCTAACATGGCATCCAACTGCTTCTTCAGTTCCACTAAATCAAGGGGTTCCTGCTATAGGGTCTCTGGGCTATAGGTCCGGTTCCGGGGATTAGTTTGATAATGAACTCAATATCCCTATCCGGGGGCATACCTGGCAATTCATCTGGGAATATGTCAGGGTATTCACAGACTACTCTGACTTGGTCTATGGTGGGCAGGGCTACACTCTTGTTGCACTTGAATTGACGGGGTAAGGTTTTAGAGATATGCTGTACTATTACTCCAGAACTACTGGTCATGGTCATGGCTTTCTTAGCATAGTCTATCAATCCTTTATGCCTTGACATCCAGTCCATACCTAGTACTACTTCCAATCCTTTGGTTCCAAGTACAATTAGGTTGGCATAAAAATCTATCCCATGTATTCTGATAGGTACAGCTTTGCAAATTTTTCTAGCCTTTGTAGTTGAACCAGGGATTTGAACTATCATGACATGCTTCAGGTTGGTTGGGTGAATCTTACTAGTGCATGCAAATTCTTCGGTGACAAATGAATGCGATGCTCCTGAATCAAACAATAATCTTGCTAATACTGAGTTGACAGAAAACATACCCAGCACTACATCTGGCGCTTCTTGGGCTTCTTCTGCATTCATGTGGAAGAGACGACCGTTGCGGTTATGAGGGTTCCCTAGGGCAAATCTCCTTCCTGGTTGAACACGATGCTGCTGCTGAGCTGGAGCATTCACATTGGCAGTGGCTGCAGTCTTCTTGGGACACTCATTGGAGTAGTGACCCTTCACTCCACACTCGAAACAAGTGATCTAGGACTTGTCCTTGACTGTGACAGGCACAACATTGCTGCCAGTTCTGGGTGCAGTGTTGTTGTTGTTGTTGCTCTTGGGAGGGGCACGGTTGAAATGGTTGGCATTGCCGGAGTTGTGATTGTTTCCTCCGGACTTCACATTGCCTCCGCTACGGTTGGGGTAGCTTGGGCGAGAATTTGGGGGTCGGTTGTTTCTTGGTGCATATCCTGGTGAGGGATTGGGACAGTACTTCTGGTGACTGCTGTATCATACGATGTTTGCGGTTGTCGTTTGCCTGGTTAATCTTCCCTTCCATCTGAATGGCAGAGTCGACTAGCTCTTCGAGATCTTGAAAATGGATGTTGACGAGGACAATCTGCATCTCATCATGCAGTCCGTTCAAGAATCTCTCCTTCTTCTTGGCCTCTGTGTTGATCTCATCAGGTGCATATATGGCAAGTGACAGGAATCTGTCATGGTACTCCACCACAGTCATTCTTCCTTGCTTCAATTTGCGGAATTCATCTCTCATCCTGTTGACGAGACCTTGTGGCACGTGGGTGCGGCTGAACTTGACTTTGAGTGCTTCCCATGTCATAACCTAGCCATGGTTCATATTGCGGATGCTATTCCACCAAGCTCTGGCATCTCCCGCCAGATAGTGGGTGGCAAAGAGAACTTTCTCATTTTCATCAACTCCTGCAACTTCGAGGTTATTTTCCATGGTCTGTAACCAGTCATCAGCATCTAATGGGTTTTCAGATTGGTTAAAGATTGGGGGATTGGTATTCTGAAATTTTTTGAGTTTGGATCCATGGTGATCCTGATTTCCGTGTCCTTGGTTGTTGAGAGCCATTTGGGCGATCTGCTGCAATGTTGCTAAGTTGGCTTGGCGCTCGGCCCTGCTTGCTTCACGGTCTGCGATGAGATTCTGCAAGATCTGCAGCATTGGGTCCTGCGACGAGCTGCTCCCTCCTTGGTTTCCACGAGTCATCTGAAGAATGAGATAGATATAGGGGTAAGAGGGAAATTCTAAGGTTCATGGTTTTGGGTTTTCAAAGCTAAAACTTTGAGTTAGACTCAGGTTTTTCAACTAACTTCATTCTCATTTATGCAAGGAAGCACACGATACAACACACACCACAACAACAAAGGAAAGCAGATGGTTTGAAGAACCATTCTGCCAGCTACGATACAGTGGGACCGATACAACTCATGCTACGACAGTGCTCTAGTGCATCTACTCATTGTTGATGAAGTCGGAGTCCTCATCATCAGTGTAGAAGTCCACGGCATCCTCCTCCAGAAAGTCATCATCGTTGCTGAGGTAAGAATCCATGTCTCCCTAGATGTCTTCACCCTCATCTTCTTCTTCCTTGGCTGCAAGCTGAGCTTCCTACTCCTTGACGGTCTTCTCGAGGTCGGCAACCTTCTTGCAAAGACGGGCGATGGTGCGATCCTTCTTGGCACGCTGACGGCGAAGAGACTAGTGGTCTTGGACGAGCAATGCGAAAGTCTGGGCCTTCTAGTCGGCTATGGCACGGTTCTGGTTGGCTAACTCCCTGGCATTGTCCAGTTCCTGATGTCTGTCGTGCAGCAAGGAGTCAAGATTCTCCACTTGACGCCTCAACTCTGGGTGACTTGGCATCTCCATCGGCATTCCCATGAAGTCACGTCTTGCATAGTGGGCAAAACGGGTTCCTTGGATCTTGTTGACGCTGAGGGCACATAGACGTGCGAGAGCTTCATGCATTGCCCTGGCTAATCCATCTAGCCAGTTGTTCTCTCTCATGGAGAACTGAATTCTCCCGGAAGTGGGTGCTTTGATGCTTCCTCTAAGATCTGCGGTGACTAGCCACTATAGGTCTCCTCCTGGGGGTCCCGGAAGTTGAGCTCCAAGAAACTCCAGATGTGGGCGTCCCAGTAATTCCGATAGTGAATCCAGATCCCTCTCGAAGATCAGCTGACCTCCATTTCCCAACTGGTAGAACTTGCTGAACTGAGTCTCCATCTACAAGAATTAAGGATGAGGAAATTAGTGAGGTGATCAAGTGTGTCAAGTTTTAAGTAGTAATGTAAGAATTTTGAGGAACATGAATCTTTAAGAAAGAATGAGTTCACAAGGGTAAGAGAGGAAATAGTTTATCATAAATACTCACTTTAGTTTTGAAGCTAAATTTTTGGTTTGGACGTCCATTCTAACTAGGGTCTCCTATGGTCAGGATGGCTCTGATACCAACTTGTCAACACCCGGATTTTTAATCCCAGATGCCCGTTATGCCATACCTCGCAATTCCAGGATTACCATTTTTGCGAGACATAACGGATAGGATATCACGGTACATCATCCATTACAAACCATACATAAGGTTGTACACAAATAAGGATCTCATGATCCAGTCTTTAATACAACAAGTAGCGGAAATAAAAGATAAGCGTAGCGGTGGGGTCCATCTTCAAGGGCACAGGCAATGCTGACGAAGGCAAATAGTCCAGCCATCCTGCTGACCATCCTCTTGATAGTC
This sequence comes from Avena sativa, assembly GCA_916181665.1. NCBI lineage: Eukaryota > Viridiplantae > Streptophyta > Magnoliopsida > Poales > Poaceae > Avena > Avena sativa. Next base: position 222,192,164 of record OV702292.1, read on the forward strand.
TCCTTCATAGTCTGGCCATGAGAATAGCCAGGGACAAAAGCCATGAGTACTCTTTAAGTACTCGCAAACTACTATTAACAGGTACTATAGTTCGAAGTAAAGTGCTAAATCTAAGTTGATTATAAAGTTAAGTTTGAAACCTAAGCTGAGTTCAGAAGCAAAGAAAGATAAAGTAAAGTTCTAGAATCACTTAAGTTGGGAAGCTAATGTCATAAACACAACCCTGTTGTGGTTAAATCAAGATTCATCATTCATTTCAAGTTATTTGGAAAACATCTGACAACGAAACAGTATGGCCATTCCAACTGTCCATAACCGCGGACGCGGCTATTCGAATAGTTTGACACTCTGCAGAGGTGGTACACTTTCACCACAAGATTTGATCCATCTGTCAGGGATAACCCTGAATCATCATACTTAGTATGTAGATAATCAAACATAACCTTCCCTTTACACACCCTAGTATAAGCACCTCTCCTATGAGCATGGCCTCCCAACCATGACCATCAGTCATCTTGGGCACTGTATAGGTGGACATAATGAGAGGTAGCCTCAGCTCAAACCTCTCCCGCGAGGGAACTAATATTAATGCATATAAATTTCCAGCTAAGCCTTATCCAATTCAGGTAATGTGGTTGTACGGTAAATTTGGAATGGTATCGCATCCGAATCCAACCATCAGTTTTATAAAAGGGTTAAGGCTCATGCCTCAACATTTTCATCATCAACTACCATTTGTGTTTGTCAACACATGACAAAACATCTCAATAGAATGACTCATCATTCCAAGGTTTTCATAATTCATTTTCACCAAGTGTTCCCATCTAAAGTGACTCAAGTTTTGATCTACTCTAAACTACTAAGTTAAGAGTGTTCACTAAGGTGGAAGTGATGGGTTCAATCTCATGCCATAGAATGACATCTAAAGGTTTCTAAATAGGTCAAGTTTTATACTTTTTATGCTACCTTCAGAACAAGTAAAGAACTTGGTGTAAACTAAGGGAGGTAAAAACTTGTAAACAAAGACTTGAGGTAACTACTAGTTAAAAAGGGGTGTGATCAAAGCATGCTTAAGGCATCTTTGCTAAACCATCTATTTTTATCCTAGCTTTCTAAGCACTAAACTTGCAAGTGTTAGCTTGCACTGTTAATGGTGGCTTGCCTTGGTTGGTGCAGTGGTTGAAGTTTTCTTCTTCTTCTTCTTGGTAGAACTCCTCCTCCTTGTAGATTTGGTCGGTACTATCGTCTATAAATACATACAGAGTACACAATCACCAAACAATACTTAACTAGGCTAGATAGCATTCTAAGACACACAATTGATGATCTATTATCATCACTAGCATCACAAGTTTAATTCAATAGTTTCATTCTTTTTAATTTAGAAAAGTAATTTCTACTCATTGAAAATTTAACTAAGATTTAATATTCACCACTTAAAATATGGGATCATGTGGACACATGTCATCACCACATATTCTAACATGTGGGAATGAGATTTAAAGGTTGGATCATAATCACTTTGGTTTAAGTTCATTATTTGATGATTTAAAGTAATTAGAAATGCCTATATAGCATTAATTTGGTACTAGTCCAAAGTAACTGCATGTAAACCTTAATATTATTACATATTTAGGTAGATATGATGAAATGTTATTTTTGAGAGTTGGAATCAACTCAAAAGCTAACTTGGTTGATTTTATAAAAATGTTGCAAGGTGCAAATGCTTCTGTTTTGTTATTTTTATTAGGAGAGATCTATAACTCTAACGGAATTAAATCCAACAAGCTTGGATAGATTACTTCAATACCTTTCAGAAAAAATTAGTTTCATGCAATTTGGATTTATAAATCTCTCTGAATTGATTTTCAAAATAGGGGACAGAAACTAGATTCAACTAAAAGGAAAAATCCAAATTTGAACGGTTGGGCTAGCGCGGGAAAGAACTTGGGCCGGCCCAGTGGCGCTCCGCGGCGCGGGGCTCAGCTGACAGGGGGTCCCGCTTGTCAGTGGGTCTTAACACGCGAAACGGTACGCGCGCTGTGGGCCGTAGGATTAGAACTGGGATCTATGGTTGAGGGTCGTCGTCGACGACGAACAGGTCGCCGGCGAGTTCGAACCCTAGCGGCTCGGTGGGGGTCTGCTGGGGACGTACCAGGGCTCCAGTGGGGTCGACGAGGCGGGCAAACGAACTGGTGGTCGATGGCAAGGCGAGGCGCGGTTGCGGCAGAGCTTGGGGTGCCCTAAATCACAGGCGCCCTTCTCCTCCTGCTGTGGCTGCTCCGGCTCCAATTCCGGCAAGGCAGAGCTTGTTTGGCTCCGGCGAGAGGTGGGTGAGGTTCAGTGAGGAGTGGGGAGTGAGATGGTATGGAGAGAAGAGGCTGGGGAGTCCGGTTTATATAGGCCCGACGGTGAGACCAAGCGGGATGGGCAAGCGACGATGGAGACATGGCTACGACCGGCTAGAGGCATGGCGGAGGGTGGCGATCGATAGGCGGTCTCCTGGCGGTTCTCTAGGAAGTGAATGCGAGCGTAGGGGCGGTGGAATGCGGTCTGGGCGAGGTGGCGCTCGGAGCGGCAGAAGCGGCAACGTCCATGGCGAGCGGTGGCTGTGGTGCGTTGGGCGGCGAACGGGGGTGTCTGGGGTGTTCCCTAGGTCATGGCGGATCGGTGGGCGTGTGCTGCGGTCGAGCGGCGGTCTGTGCACGCGTGTCGGGTGCGGTGCTCTGGCGCGTGCTCGACATGGTGCGGTGGCACTGGGCGCGGGCTGTCCTCGGTAGTCCATGGCGAGGCTCGGCTCGGGCAGGGGACAGAGGGTGGCGGTGAGCTCCTGGCTACCTCCTAGACATGGCGAGGGAAGGGGGAGTGGTCTGCTGCAGCGGGGCAAGGTTTGGCCGGCGAGCATGTCCTCGGGTTGGCATGGCATGGGGGCTAGGGACAAGGGAGAGGGGTGCTAAGGGCCTGGTTAGACCAAGAGGGGACAGAGGGATTAAATGGAGATCAAATGGGGGCAAAATCCTGTGCAGAACAGTGAGCTAGGATTTAGAGTTTAAACCTGCCTGTCAAGTGTTTGATTAAATGGCCGCAAGAAATAAAATTTTGAACTTTGGTTTAAAATTTTTTGGGTGTTCTCCACTAGTGCTAGGTAGTCTCTGGTTGCAAGGGTTTTGAAAGTCGAGCTTGTTTGAATAGTTTTTGAAAAGTGGGATCTTACCATATGAAATAGACTCAATTTTGAACTGTCATTTAAAATTAGCATTTGAAAGATTTTTGCAGATCACAAGGTGGGCCTTGGTACCTCATTATGTGTACTAGCAAGGGGTGTAAAGATCCACACATGTTTCTGTTGAGTTTTGAGTACTAGGAATGTCCAAAGTATGCATGAGAGTTAATTTGGCCAAAATGACCATTCACTTCAAATATTCTGTTTGAGTTATTTTCTTTGGGAAAAGTTTGGGAATGACTTAGATGATGTTTAATTCACTTAAGAAACATTTTACAAGCATTGGATCACTTAAACAAGGCACTTCAATTCAACTCCTATTTTAAATGCACACACATATGAATGCTTTCATTTTAAATTTGGAAAAGTTTTTGTTAACCCTATTTTTGGATGATTTGATCTTGATAAGCTTGGATTAAAGTTTTGGGATGTTACATATTATACATGTCGAAATGATATGAGGTAAAGAACAATGGTAGGTATTGAAACCACCTTCCAGTAGAAATTGGAATCACTATTTTTGGAGTTGCTAATCTTCTGAAATGATTTATTTAGTGATAAAACCACATACATAAGTATTTAATTCGTTAAAAAAATCAAAAGATGCTCAATTTTTTTTGAACTCCTGGGTTATGATAGGTATTGAGGTATCACCTCATTGGGAGTTGGAATGAACTCAAAACAGGCTAGGGTTTGGCATAGGGAATTTTATAGAGTCATAACTGAAGGCATTTTGTTATTTTAGTGTGATAGATCTACCACGAGTTTTGACACGGAACTAAGATGAATGGGTAGGCATATTGATTATCTACTAGAGGGAGTTGGTTTCACTCCAATTGGTTAAGTGGAACCCACTGAGGATTTTATTTCCTAAAAAGGGGTATGTTTTGGTATTTTAATTTCTAGGTAAAAATAAAAAGGTATAATGACTTGAGACTAGCTCTGCATGTTAGACAAAACATGTGGTTACATGTGTAAAAATGTATCTGGGCATGTTAAGGAATTTTCCATTTTGTTTTCGATTTAAAACAGCCAGTATACTTCAGGTTTGGATTTTGAACCAGAAAAGAAAAGGGATAAATATGGATGGGTCGGGATCTGTGGAGATCTGGGCCGCACTGCGGACACGCTGGCCCAACTTGGCACCCATCGCGCAGGAGGCTGCATTTTGAAACTGCCAGGCGGGCCCTGGTGTCAGCCACTGAGGGCGACGAAGGGGTATTGGCGATTTGTGGCTGCCCAATTAAGTGGGCACGGACGGACCACCGTCGACTCCAGAGAGAGCATTCTAGTGGCAGCAGAACCCTAGGGTTGCCAGAGAGGGGCAGGGGTGCTCACCTGGGGGCTAGGAGATGACGAGGATCAGCAGGGATGAAGCGGTGCCCGACGGAGGATCCGGGGATGGGCGGCATGAGGGGTTTTGCTTCGGATCTTGCTCGCGTGCATCTCCGCGGTGGTGCAGCTCGGGTGCTCACCGATGCACGCTCGATGGGGCATGCATGTCGGCGGGGAGGCAGAGGAGAGGAGCAGTAGGGGTTCTGGGGCCCTGAGAGGGCAGTTGGAGCCGGGGTTAGTGTCGGAGAGGTCAAGCTCGTAGGAGGAGCTTTTCTTCGGACATGAACAAGAGGTGGCGTCTCTGGTGACCCTGCGACCAAAAAAAGAGACATGCGTAGGTAGATCTGGGTTAGGGAAGTCCATGCATGCAGAGAGAGGGCCAAGGGAGGGTCTAGATCGACCGTAGCTTAACCTTTTGAGGAGAGGACGAGGGGAGGTTTTCTTCCCCTCCATTGCTATGGAGGGCAAGAGAAGTGAGCAGGGGCTCGTGGGGGGAGGTCTCTGGGGGTCTAGGAGAGAAATGATAGGGATGGAGAGAGATGGGAGAGCCTGTGTCCTTTATAACAAAGGATGAGGGTCTATGGTGGACTCATTCCATGAGGAGGGAAATGTTATTTTGGTGGGAAACAAGAGATTAAGGATCTAGGGTAATGTTATTTTATTACCTTCAAAACCTTGTTGGATCTTGGAGCTCAGATCTCCCCTTGGGGCATGGGCTAGATGGATGTATAGACCAAGTTGAGTAGATCACCATGGTGTAATAATTTGAGCTTGATCATGCTTGACTGCTCTAGGAATTGATTTCAAACTTCGAATAAAATAAGGTTGCCAAAGCAGATTATCAAATAGCCTTCAAAACCTTGTGGGTTTTGGAAGCACAAGGATCCAATTGAAACAAGTGAAGTAGGATTTGATAGACCTTCATGAGTAGATTGCAATCATGCACAGAGTTGGTCAGAAGAAGATAGTATGGAGATGTGAGCTTTAGCTCAAGTGGGCTAGTTGATAAGATTTGCAAAAAATATTATTTTCTTGCCTGCAAAACTATCAAAAACAAGTGGGTTAAAAGATGATCTAGCCAAGTACAGGAGTGAGACTTGGTATTACTTAGGATGGTCTACAAGATGGTTCAAGTGCATTACCAAAAATGCAGAAGGGTTGAGAAAGAGAGGCATTCAAACAAGTGATGTTGAAATAGTTTCTAGACTTAGTCAAATTTAGCAGATTTAGGGTTTTTGACTATAATATGAGTGGGGATATTTTTGATGGGTTACAAGGTATCAAAACATCATCAAGTGGATGATGTTGAAGTGTAGATTGAGTAGAATTGTCATGGTGGTGGCACGGCAGATGCCATGGATAGGCTAAATATGGGGCCAATGAGCGCTAGGGGAATCCAGGGAGGGATAGCGTAGTAATTCCACGGACATGTGTTGATGTATTTCCTCTATCAAATGTGGTTACAAGTGCTCCTCGAGCTGTTAGTGAGAAGGAGACTATGTCTCTTACCCCCCACAACCAAGCTCTAGAGTTCTACCTTAGACAGAGAAAATAATCGAGCCCCCTCTATGGAGGCCCTGGTGCTCCTTATATAGGCGAGCCAGGGTTACAAAGTTAGGGCACACGTGGAAGCATATTCCTCGAATATGCCCCTTGGTTAAATCTAGATGCTTCTTTATTCACTTTAACGATTCGTCTGGACTATGGACGTAACCCTCTACGTACTCCATGCCTTTAAGCTTCACCAAACACGGGCTACGTCCGCGTCATCTTTGTCGTCCCTGCCCCGCTGGTCCTTCCCTCTACTTGCTTCGCTCACATTATAGCTGGCAAAGGCCACCTTTTGACCAGTGGGAGATTCCTTCCTTCTCTGAGAAGCCAAGTTAGAGCCCGGCTAGCACCTGGCTAACCTGGCTATGAGGGTACCTACATAGTAGATAGAAAAATATGGCCGACATATATTTTATGCTAGCCGGGTTAATGCTAGGAAAATACCCACTGGGCCAGGTTACTTCATAAGTCGGCATGCCTTGAGATGACCCGGCCAGCACTTGCTTTGACCATGCCATACCTCGGCTAACTCGACCTTTATACCTCGGCGTGACCCTACCTGGGGGTATCCCCCCAACATTAGTCCCCGAAGCTGGGGCGGTCTTAGCAACTTCAGCTGTTAAGGCCACAACAGGTTCCCCTTATCTAAATCTGTGCTTCTTCAGCCGAGTTACTCCGCAATCCGGACTCTTTACTTTGATGTTCCCTTGGCTCGTTCCAAGTTATTTCCCGTTGGTCGGGTCTTTGCTCACGTATCCGGGTTATCTTTCCTTCTCTCATACGCTTCCCCACATCCTACGTGGAGGGTAATCATCACTTTGCCTCATTTTAAGGGTCACGCCTATTTACTGCGCCGGTTACTGTAGTAATGTCAGGAATAACTGCTCTGCACATCCTGTCGCGGCTGCGCCTCGTTAACTGGATCATTGCATCACGTCACGGGATCTTTTGTTCCCTGTGCCCCTTGTTGTGACTCACGCTTGATTGGCTAATTTGCTGCGTACATGGCCATAGCGTGCGTTTGGGACACCGCAATCGATCCCACTACACGCTCGTGACGCGCGGTTAAATAGGAGGGCAGGGGAAATTTAGGGGAAGTTCCCCACTCCGCGTGCTCCCTGCCTATCTTCTTCTCCACTACGACACCTCCGCCGCCACCGCTTATGTGCTAGTGCTGCACCGCCGCTGTCGCGCCCAGCCGTTCCTTGCGACCGCGTCGCCGCCTCCGTTCAAGTTCTTCGCCACTGGGTCCTGTGCTTCTAGGTTCCCCACAGCCGGCTACCTCTTCTCCGATTTAGTTCTCGAGGACCTCGACCTCACCATGACTAAAGAGGAGGCCACCATCGCTGCCCAGGAAGAAGAAGGGGAAGAAGCCCCTGAGCATGGTGGTTGGGATGGCGCCTTCGTCTGTCAAGATGACATAGACTGGCTGTATGCCACGCGCCGCATCCCCGTGGGCGTCGCCTGCCGCCTCGCTGCGCAAGAGATTGCTCCCTCTCCAAATCCAGAGGAGTTCGTTGTTTTTCTCTCCCACTTCCAACGCGGCTTCGGCCTTCCCATTTCTTATTTCTTCCATGATTTCATTTCCATCTATCAATTGCAATGGCACCATCTCCCTGCCAATGCCATTACCTCTCTCTCTTCTTTTGCCTTCGGCATAGAGGGATATGTCGGTCTCTGGCCCTCCAAGGAGATGTGGATCAAGTTCTTTGGTCTGCGGAAGAATGTTGTGCCGGACAAGCACCTCACCCCTACCGAGAAACACTTAACCTAATGTGGTGCCGCATCAATCTCTCCCCACAAAAACTCCGCTTTTCCCTGGGTCACCAGCCTCGAGTCCTGCAAAGGCTGGGCCTAGACCTTCTTCTATGTCCGGAATACCACGGACGTGGACTTGATCCGGCTCCTCCCTTTCAATCTTGGTGTCTCGGACACCTCACTGTGGGAGAAGATCCCGAAGCATCCCACGGCCCTGGCGAATCAGGTGGACCGCTAGATCAAGGAGCTTGTCAAGGAGAAGTTGCGGGTCGAGGATATCATGATCACCTTTGTCCGCAGCCGAGGCTCCCCCTTTAGAGGCGCTCCCACAAGATCTGCTACCTGAGCGGCCCCCTCGACTCCCACCGGACCTCCTCCTTCGAGCTTAATAAGTCCGAGGTGTTCCACCGGGTCAAGGTCATCTTCAACATGGAGAAGGAGTTCTCCGAGTCTTGGGAGTGGGGGCTTGCACCTTTTACTCGGGCCAATCTTCCTCCTAACATAAATCCCTTTCTTGCCATTTTTTCGGGTTTTCTCGGTATGTCGGACAATCTTTCTAACTCAACCATTGATACTTTTGTTCTCAGCGATCCCTCCAGCAACCACTTGAGGATGGCAAGGAGCTGGAAAGCAAGTGGGTGGCGGACCGTGCCGAGCTGGACGAGGAGGAGCCTGACCCGGAGAGGTTCCTGCCTACTCCAGACACCGCCAAGCGTACCTCTAGTAAGGCCTCTCCTTTAAGGGATTGGCCGGATGACGATGACTCGGATGTTCAGGTTCTGGAGGTTCTTGACCCGGTGCCTATATCTTACGCATTCCCGGTTATGTCCGAATCTTCAGCTAACCCGGCTGGTCAGGTCCTCGACGTTCCCCTCTCGCCACGGGTGATCTGGTCCCTGCCCCTTCCCAGAAACGCACGGCTACCTCGGCCATAGCTTCGGAGGCGCCACCGCCTAAGAAGAGGCAGAAGAAATCTGGGGACAAGGCTTCGGCCTAGCCCGTGGCCAAGAGCACAGTCAGGAGGGCACCTAAACCTCGGGCGCCCCCAACCTCGGATGAGTAAGTCGATGTTCCTTTCCTATTTGCCTTTGAGGTCTTTTATCTTTGCCTTTGCCTTTTATCTATTTCTCTTTCTTTTTCTGACTTTGTTTTTTCATCTCTGTAGCGCTCCCAGGGTTATTTCCCAGAGCGGCCCCAGCATTTCTTCTCTCATCTGGAGCAGTTCTTCTCCCCCCCCCCCCCGCGACGATGATGTTTGCCCGATGAGTCCTATCCACGAGGACTCCGCGGCTATGCCTGATTAGAGCCCACCTCGCCATGAGGAGGGCAACATCGATGTGGGGGCAACAGAGCGGCCCAGGATACGACAATGCTTGATTTTCCCAGCTCCTCTGCATCACTGCCAACGTCCAGCTCTGAGGTGCCAGCTTCATTGGCACCGCCCCAAACAATTTCTTCATCAACCCTAGTTTCCTCAGTATCAGCAACCCCAATACCAGCAGCACTAGTTCTAGCACCCCCAGCACCAGCATCAGTGGCACCAACAATAGCAATAGCAAGACTAGCAGCAGCACCAGCAGCACCAACCGTAACCAAGCCGCCGAAGAAAAATCCTCAATCCACTGCCTCCGGATTAACGGTATCTATTGCGGACATCTTTCAGCCAACCTCCACCGCTCAGTACGACTCTGTAGCTTCATCTCCTCTCCAGCGCCCGACATCATCGACAAGCTCAAAAAGGCTGCCGAGCCAGCCAAGGACTCCGTTTCCGGGTCTCTCGCTGCTGGATCAGAGGGCAGTAAGCAACTGGTCCTGCATACCAGTCCCACTGCTGCTCAGTCCGCGAGGCAGGAGGCCCACGCTAAGGGCTTGGTGATGAGGCATTCCCCTAGCGGCGAGAGATATAGCCCAGCGCTTATTGAATACGTGGACAACTGGAACAATGCGGAGTTCATTGATCCGCAAGACGATCTGCCGGAGAAGTTTGGCCCGACAGATTTTAGCGCTCAAATGAACTCTACCACCAAGGCTATCTCTCTGGCTAGCCAAATGATGGAGGTAATCCTTTTCTTCTGCTATGCTACTTTATGTACATGAGCACTTATAGATATATCTACTAGTCCTCGAGCCTCTGGGGGAGTAATTTATTACTCGGTCGGATGCTCCTAGAGAATTTAATGTAAGTCCTTAGCATTTTCAAATAGTTATAAATTTAAAGCCAGGTTAAGTTCCACTTGGCCCGGATCTTGAACATTTCGAATATCCACACTCCTAGATCCGGGTTAAGTTCCACTTGGCCCGGATCTTGAATACTTCGAATATCCACACACCTAGAGCCGGGTTAAGTTCCACTTGGCCCGGATCTTGAATACTTTGAATATACACACACCTAGAGCCGGGTTAAGTTCAACTTGGCCTGGATCTTGAATACTTCGAATATCCACACACCTAGAGCCGGGTTAAGTTCCACTTGGCCCGGATCTTGAATACTTCAAATATCCACACACCTAGAGCCGGGTTAAGTTCCACTTGGCCTGGATCTTGAATACTTCGAATATACACACTAGAGCCGAGTTAAGTTCCACTTGGCCTGGATCTTGAACACTTCGAATATCCACACAACTAGAGCCGGGTTAAATTCCACTTGGCTCGGATCTTGAATACTTAGAATTATTTCCTTCTACCTGTTAACTAGCAATGGCTTGTTTTTGTAGATCACCACCAACCGCCGAACAGCTGAGTTCCAGCGCCTGCTGGACTCATAGAAAGATCTTTGTGCCAGATATGGCAAGTTGTTGGTGGATCACCAGAAGAAGGGTAAATCCCTTCACTTAAGTTCTTTTCATATACCTTCCTTGGGGATATTCTTTATCCATATTAACTTGTTATCCGAACTATGCAGCCGAGGTTGAGGCTGAAAACATTATCATGCGCAAAAATTTGGCTGAAATCCAAGGTAACTTGTCTCACTTTCTTGGCCACTACGTGTTCTTCCCTTGACTTGGTAGATATTTATACCTCGGTTCCACCGGGTCAATTCACTATTGCAGCTACACTTGAAGATAGCAAGCCTATTCCTGATATGATGACACATTTTCTCGAACAAGCAGGGAAGCACCAAGTAGAACTGAACAAGAAGGATGACGAGATTGCTCGGCTACGCCTCTAGGACTCGGAGATTACTCGGCTGAATGCCGAAATCCAGAGGCTTAAAGACCTTCATAAATCCGAGCTGGATCAGGCGGATCAGGAGTTCTCCGAGGAAAAGGAGCGCCTGACAACGCAACTTTCCAAGGACAAGGACTTGCTGCAGGAAGCCGACATAAAACTTACGTCAGTGACCTTTGAATATGAAAGACTCCAGGCCAGCAGCACCAATGTTCATGCCGAGCTCCATCGTCTCCTCTTCCAGATTTCTCGTGAGTTTCTTTCCTCTCTTTCAATTCTTATTCCTCTCCGGGTTATGTATTGCTACTCACTGAGATTCCTCGTTCTATTCTCAGGCAAGTTCCCAGAGGGTGATTCTATTGCTGCCAGTGCCATGGCCAGGTCTCGCCAGCAATGTGGTATTCCAACGAGTCCTACCGTCGGGTCAATCCCTTACGAGACGGAGGATCTGTTGGTGAGCCTCACTGCTCGCATGGAACTGGTGAAGAACTATGGCGTAGATATCATGCCAGTAGCAATGTGGATGTTTAATTCTCTCTGAACCACTGATCCCACTCCCAAGGGAAATGATACTTTTATAGCAAAACTGATGGAGTGTGAAACTCAGCTGAATCTGTGGCGGAAATCTGTAGCACGGGTCGGAGCTGATACAGCACTGTAGTTCATTCTATCTTGGTATGAAGAGATGGACTTGGAGCTGCTTGACCGTATGCGCACCGGATCAAGGTGGTCCAATGATCTAGAGTGCGTCGCTCAATGCCAAGCCTGTGCCAACAAGCTCATCCAGTACTCCTTCTGCCACGCATGGAACAAGGGGCCGAGCTATCTTGATGTATTTGATGATGCCAACGCTTCTGAGGGCAGGGTTGACGAGGAAGGTGAGGACGAGGCCTCCAAACTTGGTGCTGATGCCAAAGATTCGGACGATGAGGAGGCCAATCCTGAAGATGAAGCCGAGGCTAGCGCCCCACCCACAGACACCATAGTACCTCCTCCGTCGGCCGATGATTCGTCTTCTACTCCTGCTCCTTGAGCGTAAAAAACACTTAACAACATTTGTCAGATCCCCGGAATATCGGGTGAGGTTGTACTTAAGTACTATGGTTTTATTTTGCTACAATTATTGCCGTTTGCTACTAAGTATTTAACGTTGGATTAGCGTGGGCGAAGTCCCCGAGTTTCCTTTTCTTGTTCCCCCAATTTTATGACTTGGCTCGTGTCTACCTTGATTCGGTTTTTTGACTTATGAGTCCGAGGTTCAAAAAATTGACTTAACAATACTTGAAACTTTGAGATTAGCTCAAAATAATCCGGTGGTAGACGAACAAAGTAAATAAGGGTTAGTCCAAATAATAAATGTCGGCTCGCTTACGTTCTTTTCCTTAGTCGTTTTTATGTGCTTTGCGATTCCAAACATGTTCTCTTGCTTGCCATGAAGCCAATTCTTGTTGGAAAGCAACAAAGTCAAAGAGTGGAGTTTTTGGTGCTCGCACATTACAAATCCGACTAAGGTATAAGCAACCTAACCCAGCCGACGTGTATAAACATAAAAGCAGGAAAGACAATTATTGTGGCAGTCCCCGAGTTTTTGCTTTGGGTGCTGAAGTTTCATTAATAAACCCTTTGCCGACATACATACCGACATATGAGTAACTCGGATACATTCACCTCTTCTGCAGGTGTAAAAAGGACGAAGTAGTACATTCCATTGTCGCTTGGGTTCCTCTCCAGACCTGTCTGCCTTGTTCTTTTCCTGTGGTTGTGCATCAATAAGATAGTAGGAATCATTATGCAAAGCTTTGCTTACAATGAACGGTCCTTCCCATGGAGGGGATAACTTATGCATGTTATCAGTGCGCTACACCAGCCGGAGTACCAGATCACCTTCCCGGAAAACTTGGGGCTTTACTTTCTGGCTATGGTAGCATCGGAGATTTTGCTGATATATGGCAGATCTAGACAAGGCCAGTTCTCTCGCTTCTTCCAGCAGATCAACATCATTTTGCCAGGCTTCGCGCACTTTGGCTTCTATGTTTTGGGTGACCCTTGGCGAATCATGCTCTATGTCGGCTGGTAGTACAGCTTCTACCCTCATATACTAGAAAGAATGGCGTATAGCCTGTTGATCGATTCAGAGTTGTTCTTAAACTCCACAGTACCGCTAGTAGTTCTTCTATCCAGCACCCTACTAATCTTTGCAGCAGCTCTATGAGCCGGGGGGTTTTATCTCGGACAACACCAGTCCATTGGATCTTTCCACTTGCCTGTTCGATGCAGGATGGGCCACGGAGGCAACATCTAGCCAGATCTTCTTCTCTCGGCAGAACCTCGCGAATGCTCCTTCAGCAAAATTTGTGCCATTATCAGTTATGATACTGTGGGGATAGCCATATCTCAAGATTATATCCTTGAGGAATTTTGCTGTTGTTTCCCCATCACATTTCCTGATTGGCTTCACTTCAATCCATTTAGTAAACTTGTCCACCATAACCAAGATATGGGCCATTCCTCCCCTAGCCGGCTTAAATGGTCCTACCATATCTAGGCACCATACAGCAAATGGCCAAGTAATGGGGATGGTCTTTAGTTCTGACATTGGTACATGGGTCTTGGTGACGTACCTCTGACACCCATTACATTTCCTCACCAGATCCTCTACTTGTTCCAAAGCATTTGGCTAATAAAATCCATGCCGGAAAGCCTTTGCCACTAATGCTCTTGAAGATGCATGATGGCCACATTCTCCTTGGTGGATATCCCAGAGTATGTCAAGCCCTTCTTCCGGATCAACACATCATTGCAACATAGTGGTTACACTTCTTTTGTATAGTTCGGAATTGATAATGGTATAGGCCTTTGCTCTTCTCTAGATTTGCCTTGAGAGTATCTCATCATCCGGCAAAATTCCTTCTTTCAGGAAATTAAATATTGGCTTATCCCAAGCGGGTATAGGTCGGATGGGGAAAAGTTCTTCATCGATTTCCATCGCCTCCACCAACGTAACTCCTACCGGGTTTAGATGAACAGTCCCCGGGTTTGCTGAGGCAGTCCCCGGGTTTGCCAAAGCAGTCCCCAGATTTGCTGAGGTGCCTCCCCAGTCTATTTCCATAGGCGTAGCTTCTGACCCAGAGAGAGTCGGGATATAGATTGACTTGGATTCCGGTGATGGTGTAATAGATGGTTTTCTTAAGTGCTCCAAAGCAACATTTGTCGGGATTGGTTGCCGGGATGAGCCCAACTTGGACAGTACATCGGTTGCCTCATTTTCAATCCGAGGTACGTGATGAAATTCGCATCCCTCGAAGAATCCGCTTATCTTTTGAACATGAAATATGTAAAGGGCCATGTTGGCATCCAAGGCATCCCAATTGCTAGATACTTGCTACACCACCAAATACGAGTCTCCAAAGCACTGTATCTGACGTATCCCTACTTCTTTTGCCACTATGATCCCGTGCACAAGTGCCTCATATTCAGCAACATTGTTCGAGGCACTAAAATGGATTTGAAGGACATATTTCAGCTGATCTTTCTTAGGCGAGGTATGTACTACTCCGGTGCCTAGTCCTTCTTTCAGTTTTGACCCGTCAAAATGCATTTGCCAATAGTTGGAGTCCGGCAGAGGTGGTTCGTACTGCATCTCGTCCTAGTCCACAAAGAAATCTGCCACAGCCTGCGATTTGATCGCATCTCTTCTATCGAACTATGGTGCATATGGGGCCAGCTTAATTGCCCACTTTGCTATCCTGCCGCTAGCATCTTTGTTGCTCATAATTTCCGATATGGGCGCCTCACATATCATTTTGATGGGGTGTTCCTCAAAATAGTGTTTGAGTTTCTTGGCCGACATATACACGCCATACGCCATTTTTTGGTAGTGAGGGTAGTTCTGTTTTGAGGTTGACAATACCTCGCTTAAGTAATACACCGGCCTTTGCACCTACTTTCCTTCCTCTTCACGCTCCACTACAATTACTGCGCTTACGACTCGGTTGGTCGCGGCTACATAGAGCAACATTGGCTCCTTGGGTAGTGGTGCGGCTAATATTGGTGCGGTGGACAGCATCTTTTTTAATTCTCGAAACGCGCTATCCGCTTGCGGTGTCCATGTAAATTTACCTGCCTTTTTCATTAACTGGTAGAGGGACAAGTCCTTCTCTCCCAACCGACATACGAACCGGCTTAACGATGCCAGGCAACCAGTGAACTTTTGCACATCGTTAAGGCACTTTGGTAGTTCCATTCTCTCTATAGCCTGGATTTTCATCGGGTTAGCTTCAAAACCTCGGCTAGACACCAGAAAACCGAGTAATTTCCCTGCAGGCACACCAAAAGTGCATTTTTCCAGGTTAAGCTTCATCCGGAACCGTCTTAAGTTTGTGAATGTCTGCCGGATATCATCAAGAGCATTTTGCTTTCCTTAGTTTTTATCACCACATCATCCACATAGGTTTGCACATTCCAACCTATTGGGTCATGTAAACATTTTTGCATGCATCGCTGGTATGTTGCTCCTACATTACGTAATCCAAACGGCATAGTGCGATAACAATAAGCTCCGTATGGGGTAATAAACACAGTTTTTATTTGATCATCTGGATTCAGGGGTATCTGGTGGAAACCAGAATATGCATCTATGAATGACAATAGTTCACACCCCGCAGTTGAATCTATGACCTGATCTATCCTTGGCAGTGGGAACGGATCTTTCGGACACGCCTTATTCAGGTTCGTGTAATCAATGCACATATGCCATACCACTGCCACATTTGGATCGTCCTTCTTATTTTCTACTAGCATCGGATTAGAGAGCCAATCCGGGTAAAGTACTTCCATGATAAATCCGACTGCAAGGAGCCTAGCTATCTCATCTCCAATGACCTTTCTCCTGTCCTCGGCGAAGCGGCGGAGAGGTTGCTTCACCGGCTTAACCCCGGGTCTCACATTCAAAGAGTGCTCGGCCAACTCCCTCGGCACACCTTGCAGATCATGTGTGGATCAAGCAAAGATATCCTGATTCTCACGGAGGAAGTTGACGAGCTCGCTTTCCTATTTGTCGCCTAACCCGGCACAAATGGTTACGGTGTGCTCTAGGAACTGATCATCGATTGGCACTTTCTTAGTGTCCTTGGCTGCTTCAAATGACACACTACCATGTGGATTAGTCAAGGTCGGCATATGCTGCTGCGCAGAATGAGCCAGTGCAGCCACTTCCATGATTTTCCTCTTCTCCTAAGCGATCACGAGTGACTCGGCCAGATTAGACCCGGTAGACGCACATTCAATAGAGTGCATGAAGTCCCCTGATACGGTTATCACTCCCCTTGGTCCTGGCAGCTTCATCCTTAAGTAACTGACGTGAATACTTGCCATGAACTTGTTCAGTGCGGGCCTTCCGAGTAACGCGTGATAGGCGCTTTCCAAATTTACCACCTCGAACTCCAAATTTTCAGTCCGGTAGTTATCCCTCGTACCAAACAGCACATCAACCCGGACCTTACCAATTGGCTCACATGAGATACCAGGCACAATACCATGAAAAGTGGTCCTTGTAGCTTGGAGCAATATTTTCTGATATCCCCAATTTGTGCATGGTATCCTTGTACATGATGTTAATGCTACTGCCATTGTCTATCGCACCTTGGAGAACCTCACATTGAGATTCGGCCCGATGAGCGTCGGATCCAGGACCAGCACGTAGGTCCCTGGACTTGGCATAATTTTCAAGTGATCCTTGATACTCCAAGTAATTTCCTGATTTGACCAAGGAATATACCTCACCACAGCCGGAATTACCGCGTTTACCTCCATATGCCAGCGCTAGAAGCTCTTCCGGTTAGTTTCTTCTATGGTAAACACGCAGTAACTTTGGTGATGTTCCCTGTATTCGTTTCGTCCCTCATTAACGTGATAACCTTGGTCTTGCTGCTGGTTGTTATTCACTTGATGCATGGTATCCCTTCTCCCCTGATTCTCGTACCTCGATGGAGGCAGAGGCAACATTAGTTACTATCCATTCCCCCTGCGAGTAATGGCTGCTAAGGTGCTTCATTCCGAGGTGCTTCGTTCCGAGGTGCCTGAGCATTCCCCAAACTACCATGTTCTAGTTTCCTCATTCACTCACATTATCGGGTCATATGATTCGTCAGGATATTCAGACTTGGTGTATGAAATTTGCAAGGTTAGTCCAACATAGACTCGAACATATACCTCGGATGGTCCTTTCGCTCCTGCCATTGCTTTTTCTGCTCCGGGGTCTAGGGCTTCTTGCCTTCACCCTTTTGCTGCCAGTTCTGTCCTCCAGTTTTCTAGCGTTGGATGGCTCCAGCATTCGGCTGATCTCGGTCTACTGCTGCCACCTGCTGCAAGTTATATCTATAATTTGGACGCTCATCCCTTCTTTTTCCTTAGAAATCATTTCTCCTTGATGACCCGGGGCCATCTCGGTTGTAATACTCCTCATTCGCCTTGCTTGACATTAGCCGGGGTTGAGTTGGGTCTCCTAGAGCATATGAATCCGCGATCCGAATCGTCTCAGCCAAAGTCATCAGCATATCTCGCTGCAATCTTTTCCATAACATACTTCCATATCTACAGCCTTGGGCGAACCACGCAATTTCTTGTGATTCAATTACCCCCTCGCACGAGTTGCACATGTTGCACCACCGAGTCAGAAAATCTCGGCCAGGCTCATTCGGTCTCTGCCGGCATAACGCCAAAGTCTGTGGTCTATTGGGCCTCTTGTAGGTGCTTGAGAAGTTGCTGACGAATAACTCCTCGAAATCCAACCAACAATTGACACTCCCTGGTGGCAAATTGTTCAGGCAAACTCTTGCATGTCCTTCCAACATCTGAGGCACATACCTCACGACCCATCTCAAATTTCTTGTCGCGATCTTGACATCAGTTGCATAGTCAATGAGCCAATCTTCTGGTTTGGTGCTTCCATCATAGGTTTTCATTCCTCTGGCCAATTGAAAGTTTGGTACTGGTGGTTCCCTCATACTGGTGCAGCATGCCAGACCTGGAGGTCCCTGTACCTCGATCATTTCAGACCTATGAATCCGGTCAAGCTTCAACCTTGCATCATCTGGCTGCAAATTTCTGCTCCCCAGCCTTGACCCAATCACGTGGTGCTCCGGTCTTGGATACCCATCATTGACCATCGCCAAGTAACCATCATTGTATCTCCCTTGATCCGGATGAGCATTTTGCTGTTGTATCACTTGGCCAGCACTTCTCTCCTACTGAGGTGCGTATTGCTGTTGTTGCTGCCAAGGTACATTTTGCCCTGCTCCCGCCGGATCACGTTGTTCGGCATTGCCGTTGGCAACGTTCCTTTGACCGGAATTTCCTTGGTCACGGTTACCTCGGCCAGATTCACCTCGGCTGGTACTGTGGCGATCCTCATCCACTTGCTCTGCTTTGCCTTTTCCATCTCTCACCGGGTCATACGGGACCATCTGTTTGTCTCTTCTCCTGGAGTTTACCACTTCTTATCTCCTTGGGTTATGACCCGGAGATGATGCGGCTCCGGCAGATTTGGCCGGGTTATTTCTGGCCGAATGAACCACGTGCGATGCTACTGGTGGTGCCAGGTTTGCCTTGTTCATTTCTTCATTTTGCTGGCAAGCCACCCTTAGCAAGTGGTTCACTCTCTCATGTTTCCTTTCCCGGGCCTCTCTGGTTAGACCCTCTAACTCGGATGCAGCTGCGTTTGCCACCCTGAGGTTTTTCACCGGGGTACTGTACCTCTCCAGCTCTCCTGTTACTATCGTGGATGTCTGACCCGGCCTAGGTTCATACTCCTTATCAATCTCAGTGATTAGGTTTCTACCTCAGATTTTCACCCCATCTATGCGGTTTGCCTTTGCATATTCCCTTAGAGTGATGTTCAAATACTAATGTAACTCTGCAACCTTGTTCGTGCCAGCTAGCATTTCTGCCTAGTTTCCTCTAACTCAGCCTGCGCCTGAGCCGGATCTACCACAAGAGCTATTGGCGTTGCTAGACTATCTATTGCTTGCTAGAGTACATTCTCTGGCCTCTCTAGCGGTGGAAATCTAGACCTTGCATGTTTTGGCGTGACTTCCGAATCTGGCATCGGGTCCTTGCTTACTCCCGCATCAGGTGCGGCCATCATGACCTCAATGCTGCTAGCGGGGCAAGTGATACGCACACTGCGAGCTGCGCTGAGAGGAAATTCGCCTCCCTTAACGACGTGCCACGGATGAAGGCAGGACTCGTCCATGCCGACGTAGATCTTGTGCGCACCAAGCTTGATGAAAAGACCGTTGCACGGAGGAGGACGCCTGCTGAAGCTCCCTGCGTTGTCGCTGACATAGTCCAGCGCTCCAAAGCGCTGAACCAGGCCAAAGACGATGCGCTCGCCGGTGCCGGAGATGCTTCCCGTCCGTATTTTCACCCCTGCTAGTGCTGCTAGCCCCACGGTGGGCACCAACTGTCGTGGTGGTGGAACGGCAGATGCCATGGATAGGCTAAAGATGGGGCCAATGAGCACTAGGGGAATCTAGGGAGGGATAGCATAGTAATACCACGCACATGTGTTGATGTATTTTCTCTATCAAATGTGGTTACAAGTGCTCCTCGAGCTGTTAGTGAGAAGGAGACTATGTCTCTTACCCCCCCACAACCAAGCTCTAGAGTTCTACCTTAGAAAGCAAAAATGATCGATCCCTCTCTATGGAGGCCCTGGTGCTCCTTATATAGGTGAGCCGGGTTACAAATTTAGGGCACACGTGGCAGCATATTCCCCGAATATGCCCCTTGGTTAAAGCTAGATGCTTCTTTATTCACTTTAACGGATCGTCCGGACTACGGACGTAACCCTCTGCGTACTCCATGCCTTTAAGCGTCACCAGACACGGGCTACGTCAGCCGACATTGCCCGCATCATCTTGGTCGGCCCTGCCCTGCTGGTCCTTCCCTCTGCTTGCTTCGCTCACGCTATAGCTGGCAAAGGCCACCTTTTGACCAGCGGGAGATTCCTTCCTTCTCTAAGAAGCCAAGTTATAGCCTAGCTGGCGCCTAGCTAACCTGGCTACGAGGGTACCTACATAATAGATAGACAAATATGGCTGACATATATTTTAAGTTGGCCGGGTTAATGCTAGGCAAATACCCACTGGTCTGGGTTACTCTGTAAGTCGTCCTACCTTGAGATAACCCGGCTAGCACTTGCTTTGACCATGCCATACCTCGGCTAACTCGACCTTTATAGGCCGGCGTGACCCTACCCAGGGGTACCCCCCAACAAGAATGGATCTATGCTTGATATTGGTCTTCATTGACTTGGAAACTTCTAGAATGGATCACTTCAGAATGGATCTGGTTAAGGGTTTTAGATGATCACCTAGTGGCTAGAGATCATATCCATCTTGTATTCTTGCTTAGGGTTTGGTGATCTTAAAGTATCTTGATCTTATAGGATGAGCTCCTAGAGTAGCTCAAACTACCTCTTAAGCAGACAAATCAAAACAGCAGATCAAGGCAAATCATCACACAGCGAATCAAGGCAATTCATCTTCCAAACAAGTCAAGCTACTACTATGGATACCATCAAGCCTATCTTGTGGTCAAGATGGGTATTTTAAGAAGTTGGAGTTGATTAAGGTGAGATCCTTGGTACATCTACCAAGACTAGAGTTCAAAGGTTTTATAGAAAGGTTTTTGAGAAACCTAGAGGTAAGAGTATTTTGAAGGTTCTGTCTTGAAAACATAAGGAGATTATATCTTATAGATCTCCATAATTTTGGCAATAAAAGCTACTAAAATAGTTAGAGTTGCAATGCCATCTAGGCTCAGGTTTTGAAATGCCAGAACATTTGAGAATATATAAAATGAGCCAAGACAGTTTTGTTAACTAGCTTTTGTCAACTGATGGTGAGGTAAGGTGTATACCATATGGAATGCATCCATATGCACAAGCACGAGCAACATCAAGCAAACACTGCATCATTCAAAAATAAAAAGTTTTTGTTCCCCTTGATTTTTACATTCTAGACAACTAATCAGGGTTGCTGAAATTGGGATGTTACAGTTCATTGCATGTGTGTTCTTTTCATAAACCACATGGATCCACTAGAGTTCATTGCATGTGTGTTCTTTTCATAAACCACATGGATACACTAGAGTTCATTGGATGTGTGTGTTGATAAGTGTGCATCATTGTGGTTTTAGGAAAAGAACACATGTAGTGAAGCCACTCTAGCATGTGGTGTCCAACCATGTCCAAGAACCCTGGCAGCATCCTAAGATTCAACTGCAGCATGCATTCTACCACCGGCTTGAAAGATGTTGCATCACCATACCTCATTGGATGTGTGTGTGTATCAGTGTGCATCATTGTGGTTTTAGGAAAAGAACATATGCAGTGATGCCACTCCAGCATGTGGTGTCCAACCATGTCCAGGAACCCTGGCAGCATGCTGGGATTCAACTGCAGCATGCATTCTACCACCAGCTTGAAAGATGTTGTATCACCACACCTCATTGGATGTGTGTGTGTGTTAGTGTACATCATTGTGGTTTTAGGAAAAGAACACATGAAGTTATGACACTCCAGTATGTGATGTCCAACCATGTCTAGGAACCCTAGCAGCATGCTGGGATTCAACTGCAGCATGCATTCTTCCACTAACTTGAAAGATGCTGCATCACCACACCTCATTGGATGTGTGTGTGTATTAGTGTGAATAATTGTGGTTTTAGGAAAATAACACATGCAGTGATGCCACTCCAGCATGTGGTGTCCAACCATGTCCAGGAACCCTGGCAGCATGTTGGGATTCGACTGCAGCATGCATTCTACCACCAGCTTGAAAGATGCTGCATCACGACACCTCATTAGATGTGTGTGTGTGTATCAGTGTGCATCATTGTGGTTTTAGGAAACGAACACATGAAGTGATGCCACTCCAGCATGTGGTGTCCAACCATGTCTAGGAACCCTGGCAGCATGGTGGGATTCAACTCTTGCCTTTCCCCCATGGGCCCTTCTCCCTTCTCTCCTCTTGCCTTTCCCTCATGGGCCCTTCTCCCTCCGGAATTGGCCCATTAAGCCTTTTTGACCTTTAATTTATTTTTATTTTATTAAATAATTATGAATAAATGATTAAATCAATATTTAACATTCATTCACATATTATTCAATCTCCGTGGCTATGGAACATCTTCCACCTCCACTCCGGACATCCTCCAGAATTACCGAAACCCTTCTGGTTTTCTCTCTTCTCTTCTTTGGTGATTCTACCGATCATTTAAACACTCTATAAGCATCATCAAGCCCTTAAGCGTGATAACCCATGGTTCAGGAATACTCCAAACATGGTCGGGACACTCCCGGACAATTGATCGACAGAGGGACCTGGATGGCCATGTGACCCCTGTGCATTCCACGAAGATCTTTCGTCGTTTGAACCGTGACTATCGTGCCTCAATCCTTTTGTCTCTCGATACTTGCATTGCCCGAGATCTGATCAATGACATCACCATGTTGTGTTCAATATCGTTACCGCACAATGCTACTTGACTCGTTTTGACAAGTAATATCCCTATGATCAAATCACACGATGCGCAGCTATTGGATATAACTTCTCTGAGTGGGCCCTCGAGTATCTTTCCATCACGCGGATGGAAAAATCCCACTCTTGACATATATTGCCTCTGATGTTCCTTTGAATACCAGAACACACCTTTATGATCACTGTATTACCAAGTGACGTTTGATGCTATCTAAGCACTCTCGGGAGACAGTGATTGATATAGTCTTACGGTCTAAGGAAAAGTCTACGAGGTATATTCTAATCATCATAACTTGAACTTCGTGACATGATCGGGTCACGATGTTTAAATTGGGTATTGGTCATCATTCATTCTCAGAATGAGTTGACTCCATTTCCAACTGGCATAAATGCCACATGATCAGGAAACCTTGATCATCTGTTGACCAATGAACCAGTGACTAGAGTTTCACCGGGAACCCCTAGTTGTTTATATAACACACGTGTATTGGCGTTTCCTTTCAATACAGTTATAGCATGATATAAAACTTAATCATAAACTTTATGAAATATGATAATAATCCTTATTATCATTTGTCTCTAGGGTATATTTCCAATAGTCTCCCACTTGCACTAGAGTACAAATAAACTAGCTGCATTTGTTCTTAATCATTGGCACCATATATCCCGGTACCCTGAACAAGCTTGCTCATGGAAGAGGTTGAGTCTTGGGTCTATACTATATAGTCCCAAATCCTTTGCAACTTACTAATGTCACCTTGATTAACATTAATACTTTATCATCACATGATAACATCTTTGTGTATGCATCGTCATTATGGCAGCAGAACAAGGCCAGATTCCAAGAGCCTACAGTGATGTTAGATCAACCTCGAGGGCTTTCTCATGGGCATTGTGCCCTGGGATACATCATTCTATGTTAAAACCGAACTAGCCCCGCCATAACATTATACATCACCTCATATGGTACCCTTATCCATTATAAATGTAATTATCGAAACACTAGTGCGCCCTGTGCAACTTTCGATGTTTTTGGTCACCTCATTTCCTACTTGACTTTATTCGGTATTATTGATACAGGAGTTTCCAACATATTCCCTTATAACATAACCCTTTATGCTTTAAGATATGCCATCCTTTATGGATTTGGAAAACATGTATGCAGTTCTCTATTAGACACTACGGACAAACTTAGCTCAACGTTCTGTGATTCATACTTAATCACTTTTCAAACGTTTCTCCTTGGATCATATATTATATTATCATCATGGTTTTCTAAGATAGAACCTATGTCTCAACATAGTGGATGATGATCATCCTTTTATTTCTTTCAACCATCGATGTTAGACTTAATTCTATTCCTAATTTGAGTTATCAAGGACCAGTTCCTTAACTAACTTCCATTTCGAAACTCTTTTTAGAATCCTTTAAGGAATACTACATAATATCGTAATTTACTTATTATCAACTTCTACTCCCTATAAATCTTTATTTATCGGTACTTGTCCTTTTATTCTTAATGTGTTGTGTACACACTTAATAATCATTCCTCTAAGCTCCCACTCAAAATATGTTCCTAACATATTTGGGTATGAGTCACTACTCTTACGCAACATATGCTCCTACATATTTGAATTTGAGACTTATATTGCTCCCACTCAAAAATATGTCATTCACATATTGTTTTAGGAATACTTTCATAGCTCCCACTCAATTTCATGCAAATTGCATATCCACTGACTATTTTGAATGACTTCAAAATCCTTCGATCAAATATCAAACTTGGAGATTCACTATGAGACACTAGTACTTTACTAGTTTTAACTCCACTAGACATTCAGCACCCTTGAATCAAATTCATTTGAATTTGTCCAATACCTGACAAATTGTGCTTTTGTCATTCACCCCCTTTCCCACTATGGCTTTGCAGTCATTTGGGAAAATTCAAGTAACCCCTTTACTTGTAATATTCAGCAACGAATTGCTTTCTAATCTTAAGTGAATTTTATCTTGAGGATTTCTCATAATTTTAGTTCACTATTATTTCCTTAGTAGTTCGAAGGTATGTCATATTCCATTAATCATGACCAAATGATTCACAAATGTCTCCATACAAGATATGGGCTGCATTTTGAATCCTACTTTATGTAGTGAAAACACCAGTGGGAAAATGATGTGCTCGTCATTCGACGTAGAGCTCGTTGGGAACCCCAAGAGCAAGGTATGATGAGCACAGCAGTAAGTTTTCCCTCAGTTATGAAACCAAGGTTTAATCGAACCAATAGGAGCAAGGAAACACCCCGAAGGTGTTACTAGCTGAGCTTTGGCAGGGCGCACTACTGGTGCTAGTAGCAACATGGAGACCTGCACAACACAACCACAGAACTTTGTCCCCAACTTGCGATGAGGTTGTCAATCTCACCGTGTTTTGCGGAAAACAAAGGATTAAACGTATTGAATGGAAAGAAATAAAAGTTTGTAGAAAGTAAACACAAAGCAGAAACAGCTTATAGATTGTATGTAAAAGACAAGGACCGGGATCCATAGTTCACTAGAGGTGGCTCTCCTTAGATAGATAACATGCTGGGTGAACAAATTACAGCGGGGCAATTGAAAAACACCGAGAAAGCAATACATGCATATACTAATCATCTTGACTCCTTTGAGACTTGATTGGGCATTACAACATAATACATAGACCGCCATCCAACTGCATCTATGACTAATAATCCACCTTCAGGTTATCATCCGAACCCCCTCCAGTATTAAGTTGCAAGCAACAGATTATTGCTTTATGAACTACGTGTAAAGTAAACAATACGATTGTTCTATGAACAAAGGATTGTTATTTTCTCCCTAGTAGCAACAGCACATCTAGTGCCTTAGAGATTTTTGCCACTTCCCCAGATTACCAGAGGCATGAACCCACTATCGAGCATAAATACTAACTCTTGGAGTTGCTAGCATCTACTTGGCCAAGATAGCTACTAACAACGGAAAGCATGCAAGATCACAAATAACAAACACATGATAGAATCAATAATCAATCTGAAATAGCATCTCAATATCCATCAGATCCCTGCAAACACAACATGTATGAATACAAATAGATGATCTTGATCATGAACGGAGCTCACAAGATCTAAACATGAAAGCACAAAGGAGGAGAACCAGCCATCTAGCTACTACATGGATCCGTAGTCCAAGGATGAACTACTCACGCATCACACCGGAGGCTTGCATGGTGATGAAGAAGGCCTCCAGGGTGAATTCCCCTCTCCGGCAGGGTGTCGGGAAGAGCTTCAGATCCCTCCCGGTCTAGGGATGGAGATGACGACGGCTACCGACTCTTTCGTGGATTTTTGATCGGGTACTTAGAGTTTTCGTCCCAAGGGAAATATATAGGCAGAAGGAGAGGCCGAGGGGGTGCCGAGAGCGGCCACACCACTCCCTGGCGTGGGCCAGGCCTGGCCACGCGGCCAGGTGGTGTGGTGGCTCCCTGGCCCTTCTCCGTCTCGTATTCTGGCACTTGATCCCTTCCAGAAAAATAGGCACTCTGACTTTTGTCCTGTCTAATTCCGAGAATATTCATTTTCTGACTTTTGTGGAACCAAAAACAGCAGAAAACAGGCAGCTGGCACTGTGGCTCTTGTTAATAGGTTAGTCCAAGAAATCATATGAAAATTACTCCAAAGTTGGAACAAAACACAAGAAAGTGGATAAAACCAAGCATGGAACATCAAAAATTATAGATACATTTGCAATGTATCAACATCCCCAAGCTTAACTCCTGCTCGTCCTCGAGTAGGTAAGTGATAAAAAGAAAGAATAATTTTTGAGGTGACATGCACCATCAAAGACTTGATCAAAGTATTTGCAAAACATTCAAAGCTGGGATCATAGTACTTCAATCATAACTTGAAAGACAAAGTTCTAGCAATAAGCAAAGAAACTATGATACAACATGAAAAGGCACAAACAAAAGATTCATGAATAACAATGCTTTGCAAGACGTTTGTTTGTTTTACATAAAGAAAACATAGCATAAAAGTATTCAGCTTGTCCTTCAATAGAGTAGCAAATATAAATGCATAGGACACCTTCAAAGTTCATAAGTGTGACTAGATACAATAGTTTAAAACAAGCAATATCAAGTTATGCATCAATCAACTAGTCTTGGGACAATGCACATAGAACTAAGAATGGCCACTATGCTCTCAAAGTAGGTGCATAAAGATAGAAGGTGGAGACTCAATATATTGGTGGAAGAAAGGCCTTTGTAAAAGGAAGTAGGGATTCAAGTCTCATAAAGAGCTTCCAAAATTATAGTACTTATAGCTTTCAGCTCTCATTGCCCCTATCATAAGCATCTTGAAGTGATTAAGGTTAAAGTGAACAAACTATGGTGTACATGCTTGACGAAGTATAAGTCAGATATCTCATGTCCCTTGTATACGAGGGTCGCTCCTCATGCTACTCAAGTTTAGTCACCGGTAAGTTATTGTCATCGTAAGTACATGTGTATCATTGAGAACCGCCAATGGGGTACCCCTTGCCCGATGATACAGAAGAATCCCCATATCAAAATGACAAGGCAAGCAGACAACGAGCATCTCAGCATTCTTCTTATTTACCATGGGAATATGGTGCTTTTTCTCTCTTTCCTCTTTTCATAGTATCTCTTTTTTTTCTTTTCTCTTTTTTTCTCAATGTAGCACTCTTTTTTTATAAGAAGAATGCTTCATAGACAGCTCATTATGGTTACGCTGCAGGTTTCCACCATGTCAGCATGGATTAGACCAGCGGCCCAGGCGTTTCTCTAACACATATACATAACTCCATGGACTTACAAGCTACCCTTTCACTTCACACCGATGGCATCCATATACAAAAGAGCATGATATCAGCTAGGTACAAGTACCAAGTGCAATGTTGAAAGCGTTCCCCATGAAAGCATGGTTCTGCTAATTCCCAGCAAATAAGTGCAAGCATATACAACATAGACAACACAATGGTTCAAGTTTATTAACGGCAAGTAAAGTAAAGTGTGTCATCAAGTTCCTGAGAGCTTTAATCACTAGTTTTCTCATAACAAGTTTAATTTGGAAGGTAAACAAAAGCATGAATATACTTGGAATAGCATAAGCTAGTAGGTAGGTATGGTGGACTCTTTGGAATGACTTGGTTTAGGGAGTTGGATGCATGAGTGGAACTCATACTTGGTTGTGGAGGCTAGCAAAAGACTGGGAGTGACAAACTAAGAGAGCAATAATGGCCATAATCATGCAGAGCGACAAAACATCATTGATCAAAGCATAAAGTGATACTACAAGTTGAAAACTAAAGGATCATAAAGTCTATGGTGACTTGAGACAGTCATAACATGGTGTGAGCATGTGCCAAGTCAACCCAAATAAAGCATCAAAGGAGAATACCACTATACTATGCTTTAATATGCTAAAACAACACATGATTCATCCAAAGCACATTAAGCAATCTCAATTGTTTATAACAAGTCATGCTACAGCAAAGAATACTAAGCATAAAGCCAAAACAATATCAAGCATGGCATGACAAAGCATAGGCCACAGTAAAAAACGAACTCTTTTTACCACATAAGTATGAACTTTCCTACTCTTTTCCAAACCAAACCAAACCATTTGCAAACCAATGTATGAAAGGAGGGTCCAACCAATTTATTCAGAAAACTAAGAAAACCAAGCAAACTAAAAACCAAAACGAAAACGAAAAAGAAGACACTCCAAGAACAACACAACTGTGCATGAAATAATAAAAATGAAGCGTTTGGAAGAAACCTGGGATTTTTATTGATGAAGAAGGGGATGCCTTGGGAATCCCCAAGCTTTGACGCTTGTACTTCTTGGATATTTCTTGGGGTGACACGCGTGGCATCCCCAAGCTTGAGCTTTATTCCATCCTTCATCTCATTACTCATTCCTTCCATACACCTGAAAATTTTCCTTCATACAAAACTTCACACAATCTCATTAGCAACATTAGTGCACTTAAGATAAATAAGTCTTAAGGTTCAGTTCTAACACCAAATAAACTTCCATTAGAACACTAGATACTGTAGCACTTCCTTCAAAAAGCTCAATTCCCCAAAAGAACTCAAAAAGGAACCCACAAGAAGCAAATGCAGAAAATGGCAGAAATCTGTCAAAACAGACCAACAGGTAAAGACGGATTTTTTCAATGACCTTATGTTGCTCAAATCAAAAAGTGTTAAACTAACGCAAGTTAGATAACAACCTGGGGCAGAAGCAAAAAAAAAGTACAGCTCAATACGACATGCAGAGATCTCTCACGAATTTTTATGGTGAAGCACAAAAATCTGTTTCGGGACAGCAACTTTCCCAATCATTACTTCACTCTCATTAGAGGTTACTCTTGGCACAAAAAGCAAATAAAAAGGATAAGGAGAGGTTATTACTGAGGTAATAACTTCCAAGACTCATCTAAAACTTTTGGGTTATCTCCCAATAAGTACTTTTCTTTAACGCCTTTAAGTTAGGCATAAGAAGCAAAGAAAGAATCAAGTGTTCTCAAATGAAGAAGCATTAAGATCAATACCAGAAATATTTTCAACAAGGCAAGGTATATCATCCAAATAAGTTCTAGAGGATCCTTTCTCAATGCTTTTAGGTTCACTATTCTCATCAAAAGGGTTTGCAGGAACAATCCAGTCAAGATTCTTTTCTATGGCATCATGTATTGCTACTAGTTTAAAGGGTATTGGTATCTTAGGTTCCTCCCCATTAGGTTCGGTTTTGTTCATCTTTTCTCGTGTACCAACAACATCTACACATGAGCCTAGCATATTGAAATGTTCAAAAACTTTTCTAGCTTCCTTGGCAACATCATAGAACTCCTTAAACAAAGTTTCTAGTATAAAATCCCTCGTTTCAGGATCCTCAATTTCTTTAAGCTTAAGAAACATTACTTTCATTAAGGGGTTGAGGCTAACAAACCTAGCTTCTAACATGTGAATTAAAGAAGCTGCAGCAATCTCATAGTTTGTAGCAAGTTCTGCAAGGGATCTATCCTCAATATCTTCATGCTTACTAACATGATTGAAGAATTCTTCAATATTGTCTTTCCCAACTATCGTACCACTACCAATTGAAAGGTCTTTCAAAGTGAATGTAGGGATCAACATGATGAGCTAAGGGAGAGGTGACTACTAAAGGAAACTTAATTTTTTTGTGTTTCAGAAAGAACAAAACAAGCAAACAAAGCAAAAAGAAACTAAGCAAAACAAAAACAACAAAGTAAAGAGATTGGTTATGAGGGACTCCCCTTGTGAAGATGTCCTTGACTCCCCGACAACGGCGCCACAAAAGATCTTGATGTGCTCATCGTTCGACGTAGAGCTCGTTGGGAACCCCAAGAGGAAGGTATGATGAGCACAGCAGTAAGTTTTCCCTCAGTTATGAAACCAAGGTTTAATCGAACCAGTAGGAGCAAGGAAACACCCCAAAGGTGTTACTAGCTGAGCTTTGGCAGGGCACACTAACGGTGCTAGTAGCAACATGGAGACCTGCACAACACAACCATAGAACTTTGTCCCCAACTTGCGATGAGGTTGTCAATCTCACCGTGTTTTGCGGAAAACAAAGGATTAAATGTATTGAATGGAAAGAAATAAAAGTTTGTAGAAAGTAAACACAAAGCAAAAATAGTTTATAGATTGTATGTAAAAGACAAGGACCGGGATCCATAGTTCACTAGAGGTGGCCCTCCTTAGATAGATAACATGCTGGGTGAACAAATTACAGCGGGGCAATTGACAAACACCGAGAAAGCAATACATGCATATACTAATCATCTTGACTCCTTTGAGACTTGATTGGGCATTACAACATAATACATAGACCGCCATCCAACTGCATCTATGACTAATAATCCACCTTCAGGTTATCATCCGAAACCCCTCTAGTATTAAGTTGCAAGCAACAGATTATTGCTTTACGAACTACGTGTAAAGTAAACAATACGATTGTTCTATGAATAAAGGATTGTTATTTTCTCCCTAGTAGCAACAACACATCTAGTACCTTAGAGATTTCTGTCACTTCCCCAGATTACCAGAGGCATGAACCCACTATCGAGCATAAATACTAACTCTTGGAGTTGCGAGCATCTACTTGGCCAAGATAGATACTAACAACGGAAAGCACGCAAGATCACAAATAATAAAGACATGATAGAATCAATAATCAATCTGAAATAGCATCTCAATATCCATCGGATCCCTGCAAACACAACATGTATGAATACAAATAGATGATCTTGATCATGAACGGAGCTCACAAGATCTAAACATGAAAGCACAAAGGAGGAGAACCAGCCATCTAGCTACTACATGGATCCGTAGTCCAAGGATGAACTACTCACGCATCACACCGGAGGCTTGCATGGTGATGAAGAAGGCCTCCAGGGTGAATTCCCCTCTCCGGCAGGGTGCCGAGAAGAGCTTCAGATCCCTCCCGATCTAGGGATGGAGATGATGGCGGCTACAGACTCTTTCGTGGATTTTTGATCGGGTACTTAGGGTTTTCGTCCCGAGGGCAATATATAGGCGGAAGGAGAGGTCGAGGGGGTGCCAGGAGCGGCCACACCACCCCCTGGCATGGGCCAGGCCTGGCCGCGTGGCCAGGTGGTGTGTTGGCTCCCTGGCCCTTCTCCGTCTCGTATTCTGGCACTCGATCCCTTCCGGAAAAATAGGCACTTTGGCTTTTGTCCCGTCCAATTCCGAGAATATTCATTTTCTGACTTTCCTGGAACCAAAAACAGTAGAAACCAGGAAGCTGGTACTGTGGCTCTTGTTAATAGGTTAGTCCAAGAAATCATATGAAAAGTACTCCAAATTTGGAACAAAACACAAGAAAGTGGATAAAACCAAGCATGTAACATCAAAAATTATAGATACATTTGCAATGTATCAGGAAAACACAATGATCACTATCGTTGACTCTTTCTTTGTGAAGAGTATCGTTCAGGAATGCTTTCTATTGCGCTTCTCAACACTCTGATGCAGGGTTTTGAATCCTCATCATGTTTTTCACTATCTTCCATTTGCTCCATAATCAAGAAATACCACTAAATGTGAAACTTTCTCGAGAATGCACCAAAAATCCAAGCAATACTAGTTTTGCTTTCCTTTTGGTTCTAGCTATGGCAATTGTATCCATAATTTCTGATGAATACTCTTTAAGGACTTATTCGATGTTTTGGTTATATCGAATAACCCCAAAACTTCCACGACGATCCATACAATATATGGCATCGATCTCACGAATTCATATGGTTCACTATATATTCTAATTGAGTGCTAACTATTTCTAACTAATGGTCTTTTGCATCTATTCTACAATGATTTATTTGGCGCCATCTGTTCACCCACTTTGATATCAAATATCATGTTGTGATGCTTTGCATTTTGACATTTTAAATACATTGTATTCCACAATTTCTTTATGCCAATCTTATAAAGTTGAATTTCATTACTATTGATCAAATCGTAGTAATTAGATTATCTTTTATCTTTAATATGCTTCATATGCTGAAATTCTTTGATCATATCAAATAGTTTCATACTCATGTTTCCTTTGGTAAACTTCTTTACAAAATTTAAACAATCATGTAATGATGATCACCATTTTGTTAAACTACAATACATCGAATATGTATTCCCTTTTAACAATTCATCAAACACTTTGTATTCAAGTAATACACGATGCTTAAGTTATTTTGCCGAACTTAGGCATGATTCATATGTGACGAGAAATCCAATGACTTTCACATATTATCACATAACTTTGAATTTAAATAATGGTTACATTCAGTAATGAACATATCATTAAGTTGGGTAATTTCAAGGCATTTCAATATTTTACAAATGTTCATGTATTATCAATTAGTTTCAACAACAAGGATAATTCGCATATAATCGAACAAGAATAGAAATCATTCATAAAAGCAGAACAACTATTTGTTACAAACTCATATGAATAACTGTCTCACGAAGTGTGAGACACACTAAAGAAGTTCATAATCTATTGATTACAATAATCATACTAAAACATAAACTAAGTGATAAATGTTGCAAGAGAGTATCGTCGGCCATCATCATCATGCTTGCCATCAACACGCAACGTCACCTCCTCTCTAGCAAGCACCTTTCATGCAGAAGGACCTATTTTCAGCAAAACAGAACACGTATCAAATATACTTAACACTGCAACATGTGTTTGCAATATTATAACATTTATAAAACTGTATATCAAATATATACCTTCATCATCGATGACCTATCTAGTGATTTGTTCAACCTTTATGTTCCTAAAACGTAATATGAACTATTGGAAATCCAATGTTTCCATATCACCACTTATGAAGCTACTCCGGACATGTCCTTCGTAGCTGGGAGGCAGCGATCGAAGCAGCATGCCTATCGCAAATGGATCATCCATCCAGTAGTCCACGAAGTACACCAGTCTCATGTGTGCATCAAGCATGTGCTCCAAGTGACTCTTCAGACAAGAGTGTTCCTCCATCTTTATGGAAAGGAACTCTCCAAGCAAATCGTGCTTCCACTTGCGCACATGGCTTATGAACTCTCCTCTCAGCTGATCCACCATTGCATATGGATCAAGATCACCCATGAGCGGATGGAGTTCATCCACCATCCCATAACGCATTATTATCTGAATGTAAGTGGACATCTCTTGATAATAGTAGAAGTCTGCCAACTCTTGTGGGGTCTCATAGTAGTATGGCTCAGTCAAATCCATTGTGCGGCGTATGTAGTCTACCACATGATTCCTAGTAAGGAGATCATTCAGGCGCACAAGCCAACTAGGAAAGTTGGATCCATTAAGTCTAAGCTTCTCAGCAACTACCCACTCCTCAATGGCAAAGTAAGCTTCACGGTGAGCCATCTCTACATTTATAATTGCAAAAATGAATTTAGACTAAGTTTATAATTAAATGAGTTAATATAATAACTCCACTAAGAAACACCTATCCCCTGAAGGCTTCTAGAGATAACACGACCCCTTTTCCCCACATCTCCCCCGATCATCACGGCCATCAATGTGGGTTCTAGGGTGGACGCTAAATGTCGGTCACATCATTCATGTGACTCGTGCTCGATCTTTTGACCATCCGTGTTCTAAGGCCATGTCTGCACATGCTAGGCTTGCCAACTCAACCTTAGTGTATTCGTTGTGCAGCATGGCTTACACCCACTGTATGAGAACGTAGATATGTCTGACACCCGATCATCACAGCCTACCTCATACCGAAGAATATTTTTGGTGGTGCACACTAAGGGAGAACACAATCATTGGTATTTTAATAGGGATCATCTTATTAGGCTACCGTCGAGTATCTAATACTAGCACACAGTAAGATATACAAACAGTAACATTGAATGTAAATGTGATGTGATATGGTCCTTCACATCGTGATCTCCATCTGGCATCACCGGATTCCAGCCTAGGGTTCCGGCGCCGTAAACACCAGGGCACCGGTGTCTTTCTGGCGTGATAGTTCGTCACCTCTATGACTATCTACTACTTCGTAACACAAGGTAATCACTTTACCTTTTCCACAACCATATCACAAAGCAACGCCCCCTTGCAAAAGAAAGTTAGATGCCTCTACTTTATCTTTGCATGTTTTACGTGGCTAAATGGGATTTCGCACAAGAACGGTTCTTACCTACGAACTATCACCACAACGCTAATCAAATAGTTGTCTATACTATACCCCTTTCGGGGCCCTCTGTTGCAAATGGCATACCAACTAATGCGAGAGAGATAGACAACCCCCAAAGCCACTTTATATGGTACAAGCCGTATGTCAAGCATGGACCAGTCTCACAAATGAACGCGTAAAGTCGGTTGGGGGCCGCTTCATCAAGCATTACTACGGTATACACAAGTACACGTGGGAGGGTAACAACTAAAAAATAAACGCCCACATGCTACATATCGTGTGTTCTATCCGTACTAGCATTACTATGCATAGATCTAGCTCTGATACCACTGTAGGGGTTCACGTCTAAAAACAATAAAATTTTACCGTACGCCCATGAACCCCTGATGTTGCCATGACCTATCTATTAGTAATACAGTAACGGGAGGGGCTTTTCGTGAACTTACCCTTGAAGACCGAAAAGTGTTGTCAACACTGAGGAGAGCGTGGTTGATGTAGACGATCCGAAGCCGACCTCAAGGTCGTGTTGAAGTCCTCATGCTCCTGTGGCTCCAATGACTCCTAGTGCCCCAAGTGTGACACCTCGTGGGGAGTTACACATGGCCGGTGCCTAGCGATGACTCTCGCTTCCCCGATCCAGCAGTAGTTGCGGAAGTAGAGCTCCTGGATCCGAATCCCGCAGCACGGTGGCGCTCCGTGGTGAAGATGTCTCTCCTTCGCACAGTCCGAACTTGGGACCACGGTCACGAGAGAGAGAGAGAGAGAGAGAGAGAGAGAGAGAGAGAGAGAGAGAGAGAGAGAGAGAGAGAGAGAGAGAGA
Organism: Avena sativa; assembly: GCA_916181665.1. NCBI lineage: Eukaryota > Viridiplantae > Streptophyta > Magnoliopsida > Poales > Poaceae > Avena > Avena sativa. The sequence goes on from OV702292.1 coordinate 222,227,306, forward strand.
GAGAGAGAGAGAGAGAGATCAATTGGAGGTCTCCCCAAAAGTGAGGAAACCTTTATTGACTAGAGGTTTTTATCATTTCTGCCACTATGACCAACCCAAAACTCAGTTTTGCCATTTGACAGATCGAAACTCCAATTTTGCCACTACTCCGTTACAACACTCCTCAGTTTTGCTATTCCGTTATCTTTCTACCGTTAGTCTATAATCATTTTTGCCATTATATTACCATGACTTGTCACATCGACGATAAACATCCGCGCGATCATCCCAGTAGCACCACTTTACCGTTTGGAATATATTAGCATTGCTAGTCTGTGTGGAGTAGCCGAGCAGTACACCAAATCCTGCTCGAGTGTACGTAGAAGCATGGCAGGCTAGTTGAGAGCGTGTAGTCGTGATGTATACCTGATTACTCCGTTAGTGTTTGATAAGGAGCGGCAGATGACAAACATCCTGATGCATCCCACGCGATCCTCCATGAGTCGTAGTTTCCCAAGATCATCGGCGACCTTGTGCCAAACGTTTTAAGACGACAGCGGAGGCCATGCTTGTGCTCGGTCAAACAAGTCCTAAGCGCTACTTGTTCTACCACTGATTGAACTTATTAGCCTTAGCATATGGCGGTGACGGAACCGCAAATACTATAATGACATTGATGCGGATATGCCAAGATCACACGGTAAAACCGTCATAAGTTTTACTAAATGGGTAAATATAAGTAATTTCTACTATATAGGATAAGTATTTTTAGAAGCATATACGGGTTAGAAATGAAATTAACACTAAATAAAAAGGGGTGGAAAAACTAAAATGGCAAAACTGATTACAGATTATAGTAGAAAGATGACGGAATGGCAAAACTGAGGAGTGCTGTAACGGAGTAGTGGCAAAATTGGAGTTTCGATCTATCAAATGGCAAAACTGAGTTTTGGGTTGGTCATAGTGGCAGAAATGATAAAAACCCTATTGAATATTGTGTGTATTTTCTGGTCAAAATACCCCACTATATATAGGGGAGGGGAGGTACTACCTCCCTCAAAGTCCCGGGGTGGGACTAAAGGAGGGGAGAGGGGGGCACCTGCCGACCAGCCCTAGTGGGCCCCGCATGGGGGGTGGTAGGTAGGCCCAGCTGGCCACCCCCTTCTCTCCTCTTGCCTTTCCCTCATGGGCCCTTCTCCCTCCAGAATTGGCCCATTAAGCCTTTTTTACCTTTAATTGATTTTTATTTTATTAAATAATTATGAATAAATGATTAAATCAATATTTAACATTTATTCACATATTATTCAATCTTTGTGGCTATGGAACACCTTCCACCTCCACTCCGGACATCCTCCGGACTTACCGAAACCCTTCCGGTTTTCTCTCTTCTCTTCTTCGGTGATTCTACCGATCTTGTAAACACTCTCTAAGCATCATCAAGCCCTTAAGCTTGATACCCCATGGTTCAGGAATAGACTAGACATGGTCAGTGTTGTGGATATAGTAAATGGGTATACCTACGACATAGTCTCATACGGCAAGCCCGGGTGGCCCATAGTTGGTGGTTAGGCCTATGGCCTAACCGGGCGGCCTAGTTGCTGATAGACAAGATGGAGGTCTAGCCAAGAGATGGAAGGCGACGTGCCACCACTTATGATGGAAGTTGGTGCCTTGGAGGACAAGACAATAGCTTATGTATTAGTCTAGGACTCTGTAACCGTTTCTGGCTAGGATTCTCCATGTAACCCTAGGTCTTGGCACCTTTATAAGCCGTCCTACGAGAGCCTTCAGGGCATAACAACAAGTGCATAGAACAACCCGCATACAGCGAACCCCACGATCTCCATAACTTGGCGTATTGCCATTATAGTGATTTATAGAAGGAGTAGGATCTCGCCACCGTCGTGAGATCTGAACCTAGGTAAACTGTGTCAGGCCATCCCAGACGCTCTTCGTCTTACCCCATGTCTCTAAACTCGTCGTTGGGATACCCCTATTGCGTACGTGTCGACAATACCACGACAGTTGGGACACTCCCGGCCAATGATCGATAGAGGGACCTGGAGGGCCATGTGACCCCTATGCATTCCACGAAGATCTTTCATTGTTTGAACCGTGACTATCACGTCTCATTCCTTTTGTCTCTCATACTTGCATTGCCCGAGATCTAATCAATGACATCACCACGTCGTGTTCAATCTCGTTATCGAACAATGTTACTTGACTCGTTTCGACAAGTAATATCCCTGTGATCAAATCACACGCTACGTAGCTATTGGATATAACTTCTCCGAGTGGGACCTCGAGTATCTTTCTGTCACGCGGATGGACAAATCCTGCTCTTGACATATATTGCCTCTACTATTCCTTCGAATACCTAAACACACCTTTATGATCACTGTATTACCAAGTGACGTTTGATGATATCTAAGCACTCTCGGGAGACAGTGATTGATATAGTCTCACGGTCTAAGGAATAGTCTACAAGGTCTATTCTAATCATCGTAACTTGAACTTCGTTACATGATCGGGTCATGATGTTTAGGTTGGGTATTCGTTCATCGTCTCATTCTCAGAATGAGTTGACTCCATTTCCAACTGGCATAAATGCCACATGATCAGGAAACCTTGATCATCTGTTGGCTAATGAACTAGTGACTAGAGTTTCATCGGGAACCCCTGGTTGTTTATATATCGCATGTGTATTGATGTTTCCTTTCAATACAGTTATAGCATGATATAAAACTTAATCATAAACTTTATGAAATATGATAATAATCCTTATTATTATTTGTCTCTAGGGCATATTTCCAACACACACCTCATTGGATGTGTGTGTATAAGTGTGCATCATTGTGGTTTCAGGAAAAGAACACATGAAGTGATGCCACTCCAGCATGTGGTGTCCAACCATGTCCAGGAACCCTGGCAGCATGCCGGGATTCAACTTCAGCATGCATTCTACCACCAGCTTGAAAGATGCTGCATCACCACACCTCATTGGATGTGTGTGTGTATCAGTGTGCATCATTGTGGTTTTATGAACAGAACACATGCAATGATGCCACCACAGCAGGTGCTGTCCAACGATGTCCAGTAACCCTAGCAGCATGCTGGGATTTAGCTGCAGCATGCATTCTACCACAGGCTTGAAAGTTGCTTCATCACCACACCCACTTGTATGTCTGTGTGTATGAGTGCGGTTTTGGAAAAGAACACATGCAGTGATGCCACTCCAGCATGTGTGTTCTTTTCATAAACCACATGGATCCACTGGATGCCATGGGATGTGTCTTCATTTCATAAACCACATGGATCCACTAAAGTTCATTGCATGTGTGTTCTTTTATAAACCACATAGGATCCACTAGACGCCATTGCATGTGTGTTCTTTCATAAACCACATGGATCCAGTAGATGACATTGCATGTGTGTCCTTTTCATAAACCACATGGATCCACTAGAGTTCATTACATGCGTGTTCTATTCCTAAACCACATGGATCCACTAGATGTCATTGCATGTGTGTTCTTTTCATAAACCACATGGATCCACTAGAGTTTATTGGATGTGTGTTCTTTCGATAAACCACATGGATCCACTAGAGTTCAATGCATGTGTGTTCTTTTCATAAACCACATGGATCCACTAGATGGCATTGCATGTGTGTTCTTCCTAAACCACATGGATACACTAGATGCCATTGGATGTGTGTTCTTTCATAAACCACATGGATCCACTAGAGTTCATTACATGTGTGTTATTTTCATAAACCACATGGTATCCACTAGATGCCATTGCATGTGTGTTCTTTTCATAAACCACATGGATCCACTAGATGCCATTGCATGTGTGTTCTTTTCATAAACCACATGGATCCACTAGAGTTCATTGCATGTGTGTTCTATTCCTAAACCACATGGATCCACTAGATGCCATTGCATGTGTGTTCTTTTCCTAAACCACATAGATCCACTAGAGTTCATTGGATGTGTGTTCTTTGCTTAAACCACATGGATCCACTAGAGTTCATTGCATGTCTGTTCTTTTCATAAACCACATGGACCCACTAGATGCCATTGCATGTGTGTTCTTTTCATAAACCACATGGATCCACTAGATGTAATTTCATGTGTGTTCTTTTCCTAAACCACATGGATCCACTAGAGTTCATTGGATGTGTGTTCTATTGCTAAACCACATGGATCCACTAGAGTTCATTTGATGTGTGTCCTTTTCATAAACCACATGGGTCCACTAGAGTTCATTGCATGTGTGTTCTTTTCATAAACCACATGGAGCCACTAATGGTGGCCGTTAGATTGAGTCTTCTAGAAGGCACGCCCCAACACACTTGTTTTGCATGACGATTATTACATACTGTCGATCAGGACGCTTAGACGATTGGGATGATTCTTCGTAAGTGTGATCCACGAGTAGGATGTTCTGCGACATGATTGGCCATGCTTATTGTTTGCTTGCTCTAGACAAACTGGCAACACCGTGCGCCCCCCTTTTGCCAGTGTCACGTGTTCCGTGCGCCACCTGCCAGTGTCACGTCCCCTTTACTTCTCTTCCTCCCCATACTTCTCTTCCTTTCCCACGAAGCCACTTTCCCCACTTCTCTCCCATCGTGCTCTAGCCGCAAGCCGACGGCGCCTCCAGCGATCTCTCCCGTAGCCACCCCAGTCCCCCACCCCCCCTTTCGCCATGGGTTCAAGGAGAGACGGTGAGGAAACACGTTGTGATGACAGGGACGGTGATTTCGATGTGAGTCATCTCATCTCTAACATCTATGGCCATTTATCTATTTTGAGCTAGATCTACTCTGATTACTCATGCACATATGATATGTTAGGCTAACCAGATGTTGTACAACTCCAACTATCACAGTTTAGCAGAGGAAGACAGTCCTCCGCTCTGTCAACATGGATATGTGCCCTCTAAATTTGTAGCGTTCGAAGGACGAAACACAGGCAGGAGGTTTTTAGGGTGTCAAGGACTTGGTGGAATGTTGCCACGTAGAAGTTGTGGTGTTGTCAAATGGGTAGATCTAGAGTGACCCAAATCGATGCAGAAAACGCTGGACAAACTATGGGATATGACTATTGAGTTGAAAGAATCCGTAGTCAGCTCACTTCCTAAGAGTGCTGAGATGAAGTTATTTGACCATGTTGACACAACCAAGCTTAACCAAGATCTTAGGAGGGTGTAAGACAAGGTTAGCAAAGTCGAGAAGGAGAGGGGCGTGGCGTTGGCCATGAAGGCTAAAGTAGAGAAAGAACTGACTCAAGCAAGGAATGAACTTCACCAGGCCAAAGTCCTGCAGTTCAAAACTACGGGTATTGACAAGTTCATGAGGATAAATGCAGAGAAACAATTGAAGCTATACAAGGAAGATGCTAAAAGGACGGAGCAGACGATTCGATCCTTGCTCTCGCAGGAAGATGTGTATCGGGCTAAGATTAGGAAAGATCAAGGAGATATGTGATAACTAGTTCTATTTAGCTTGAGCTCCATACTTTTTTAAGTTGTAATAGTAGTACTTGTTGACCTAGTGGTCTAAACTAGTGGTCTCGGAGTCCTGGGAGAAAAAAAATTGGTCACCCGTTAATCTGTCTTAGCCCTCCATTACTTCCTTTTGTCAGATGATGGTGGTATTATGACTTTGATGGCTTGTTTAAACGTAATCTACATTGATTATGTTGCATGCAAATGGCACAGCCACAATTTATAAAGCGGAAGTACGTACATCCTATTACTGGAGATCCAGGAGCTTCGCCAGATGGGCTCAAGATTAGGCCAGAAAGTGGTGCCGATTTCCTCATTATCTAGGTATTATCGGTTTCCATTGCTATTTATGTTACCATGTCATTGTGCAACATTTGAAATAAGTTGCTGCTTCATGGATTGCAGCAGATTAAATAATTTATTTTTGTACCACTAACATTCCATCAAATTTGGAGACCTCCCGCCCCTCAGCAATTGTGGAACCGGTGTTGCGTGTTTTCATATAGTAGTGGCACAATCACAATTTCGGATTTAACTAGTGACTCGGTTGTTTCCAAACCTCAAGTCGTGGTACATTTTACTCCGAGAATGTGGGTAGATTGTTTTGCTCGACAAGTTCCACGCACAAAGCTCCAGAATTTAACTGAATTACATATACAGGTTCAAGTTGAACACATTATTATGCATCTTAATTGCCAGCAGCCTTATTTTCTTGCCTGGGTGCCAAGCCTTCACGTCCACTGACTTCTTCATTTCCTGCCTTCTTCCTCTTCCTCGGTGCCAATTTTCTTAGCTTCACGTACTCTGCATCACCGGGACAATTAGCACCAGAATCGTTTCCAGCATCATCACTCCACTCGTTTTTATTTTATTCCGGCAGCAAAATGACTGACATGGCAGTCATGTTTATAACCTTGCGGCGCTTCCTGCCAAAGAAACGGGACTATTGCATAATTGCCTAATATCTATAGAGTAAACAAAACAAAAATTACAATTCAACACAAACATGCGAACCCCAAGAGACTTTTGCTCAAGGAGCTGATTAGGTTCGAGCGACCACCCTGTCTAAGAATAGAAGGGCGACTCCCAGTTGCAGCAGCTTCCACATCTAGTCCATCACAATTCAGCGTAAACATGCAAGCCGAAGCATACCATTTCATCAACCCAATTAGCTAAATATCACATGTTAGAGGAACCATCATGCCTCGTTCATCCATGAAGCTAAACTTTGTAGTCTACTTCGGCCCTATTTCAGCATGTTTACACAGAGCATTAACCATACCAGGGATAGTGCAGATCTGCGCAGGCACTTCTTCCATCGTGAGATAATGGTGTCCAGACCACTTTCCCCTCACCCTTCTGATTTAGAGTCGTAGCTGAAGAGGGCTACCATAACCAGGTAAGGGTGGTCCACGGAGATCCCACTTGATAGAAAACTATGGACAAAAAATGTTTGTTAGCGTTGGGCTAGCTAAACAAATCTAGGTTCAATAGCCAGCTTAGGAGTTATAGTTAGTGTGAATAGAAAAGAGAAGAGTAGCTCACCCGCATGTAGCCAGAACTTCTTCCTCCTTGGTAGTAGGATCTGCCATCCATCATGCTGCTCAGCTCGTCGGTGGCGGAGGCGGGCTAGAGCATCACAACGACGGCTACGACATGCGGCATTGGAGCTCAGGATCAACGAATGGGAGAAGCAACTTGTCGCCAGAAGTCAAATGTCCAAAGGGATCGTTCTGCTTGGAGGGTGGATTTCGACGCTGTCGGTGCAAGGGGAAAGGAGGGAGTGGATTTGTGAAATTCGTCAACGCACCAAGCCACTTAGTTCCTCGATTTTCCTAAGCGGTTGCCACGTTGGCGCTCGCGTCACGGATAGATGACCGACATGTGGGTCCCGACCGTCTACTTCACGGGGCAGTGTAACGGAATGTTTGAATTTGGTAGGGGTGAGATGAGTTTGCCTCGAAATGGCCCCTCTCGATAGTTGGCAGCCCAACTTTGTGAAATGTGGCAATTACAGGCAACATGGGTACCATGACGCACTCGCCCGTAATAGGTATATCTAATTCTCGTACGAACCTAGAGGTTGCATGGACTTGTCACGCGAGTAGAGGCCATAGACAATATATTCCTGTGACAAAATGTCGCACCTACGCAATAGTAATGAATGCTCATCGTGCAACAGGTAATAAACATAGCATACATGGCATGGGTACAGTGGGTAACTTATAAAGCCCGAACTAGTTGGTGGCCCCCAAAACAGTACTTTGAAATCAGGTAATAAGCCGATAGGGGCGCCCAGACATCCCACATGTGGTTAGCGCGCTCAGTCTCAGAATAGGTGTCAAGAACACGAGTCATAGGTGGACACAGGTAGGCGGGATAATAACCATATCTCATCTATTACCGACATATGCCTCTGCATTAATTTTATCTACTTCCAATATTTAATTAACAACTGCAATTAAAGTCATGATCATCTCCACCATTAAGAATGTGCCAACCTCCCAATTGTTGGAAAAAATCCCTAGAGACAAATAGTAGTAAGGACTATTATCATATTTCATATAGTTTATGATTAAGTTTTATATCATGCTATAACTGTATTGAGTGGAAACATCAATACACGTGTGATATACAAACAACCAGGAGTTCCCAGTGAAACTCTAGTCACTGGTTCATTGGTCAACAAATGATCAAGTTTCCTGATCATGTGGCATTTATGCCAGTTGGAAATGAGGTCATCTCATTCTAAGAATGAGATGATGAACCAATACCCAACCTAAACATCGTGACCCGATCATGTCACGAAGTTCAAGTTACAATAATTAGAAATGGATCCTCGTAGACTATTCCTTAGACCGTGAGGCTATATCAATTACTGTCTCCCGAGAGTGCTTTGATAGCATCAAGCGCCACTTGGTAATACAGTGGTTATAAAGGTGTGTTCAGGTACTCGGAGGAAACCGTTGAGGCAATATATGTCAAGAGCGGGATTTTGCCTGTCCATGTGACAGGAAGATACTCGAAGGGCCCACTCGGAGAAGTTATATCCAATAGCTGCGCAGCGTGTGATTTGATCACGGGGATATCACTTGTCGGAACGAGCCAAGTAGCGTTGTTTGGTAACGAGATTGAACACGACATGCTGATGTCATTGATCAGACCTCGCGCAATGCAAGTATCGAGTGACAAAGGGAATAAGACACGACTGTCCCGGTTCAAACGACGAAAGATCTTCATGGAACGCACAGGGGTCACATGGCCATCCAAGTCCCTCTGTTGATCATTGGTGCGGGAGTGTCCCGACCATGTCTGGAGTGTTCCCGAACCATGAGGTATCACGCTTAAGGGCTTGATGATGCTTAGAGAGTGTTTATAGGATCGGTAGAATCGCCGAAGAGTTGTAGAGAGAAAACCGGAAGGGTTTCGGTAAGTTCGGAGGATGTCCGGAGTGGAGGTGGAAGGTGTTCCATGGCCACGGAGATTGAATAATATGTGAATGAATGTTAAATATTGATTTAATCATTTATTCATAATTATTTAATAAAGAGAAAAATCAAATAAATGGTCAAAGGCTTAATGGGCCAATTTCCGGAGGGAGAGGGCCCATTAGGGGAAAGGAGAGAGGGAGAAGGGGCCAAGGGGGTGGTCGGCCAATTTAAATACACCAATAATCAATAAAGGTCTCCTCACTTTTGGGAGGACCTCTAGTTGATATTTTCTCTCTCCCTCTCTCTCTCTCTCTCTCTCATGACCGTGGTCCCAAGTCTGGACTGCGCGAACGAGAGACATCTTCACCGTGGAGCACCGTCGCGCTGCGGGATTCAGATCCGGGAGCTCTACTTCCGCAACTGCTACTGGATCGGGGAAGCGGGAGTCATCGTCAGGCACCGGACGTGTGTAACTCCCTGCAAGGTGTCACACTTGAGGCACTCAAGTCGTTGGAGCCAAGGAGCGCAAGACTTCATCACGACCTTGAGGTCGGCTTCGGCTCGTCTACATCAACCACGCTCTCCTGAGCGTTGACAATGCTTTTCGGTCTTCGAGGGTAAGTTTGCGAAAATCCCCTCCCGTTACTATATTACTAATAGATAGGTCCTGGCAGCTTCAGTGGTTCAGGGGCGTAGAGTAAAATTCATTGTTTTTATACGCGGAACCCCCTACAGTGGTATCAGAGCTACATCTATGCGTAGTAATGCTAGTACGGGTAGAACACACGAGATGTAGCGTGTGGATGTTGTTCTTTTAGTTGTTACCCTCCCACGTGTACTTGTGTATACCGTAGTAATGCTTGATGAAGCGGCCCCCAACCGATTTTACGCGTTGATTCGCGAGACTGGTCCACGCTTGACATACGGCTTGTACCGTATAAAGTGGCTTAGGGTGTATCAGTCTCTCTCGCATTAGTTGGTATGCCATTTGTAACGGAGGACACCAAAAGGGGTGTAGTAGAGACAACTATTTGATCAGCGTTGTGCTGAAAGTTCGTAGGTAAGAACGGTTCTTGTGCGAAAGCCCATTCAGCCACGTAAAACATGCAAAGATAAAATAGAGGCATCTAACTTTGTTTTGCAGGGGGCGTTGCTTTGTGATTTTGTTGTGACAAAGGTAAAGTGATTACCTTTTGTTACATAGTAGTAGATATACAAGGATTCCGGTCTATTGCAACAAAATTTATTGCTACAACTACTTTTTCTTGCAATAAAATGCAATATTACCACAAAATTTCCGCTTGTGGTAATATGATCCACATATTGCTGCAATCCTGTTTTATTGCGCTAAATATCCTTTTTATTGCAATAAAGGCCACATATTGCAACAAAATGCGTTGGCATTGTAATATGGTAGTGATATTGCGATAATTATGTTCCGTTGCGTGAATCAGTCGTGTTGTTGCAATACAGACTAGGTATTGCAATAAAATAATTTTTCGTGGTAATATTCGAAAAGGTATTGCAACAAAATAATTTTTCGTGGTAATATTCGAAAAGGTATTGCAATGTTTTTTGTCATGTTGCGTTAGCTAACAATGTTGTTGCAAAAAATAGCTTCATATTGCAAAAAGTGCAGATTTATCGTAATAGCGTATTTTTTTGCCTCAATTACATTGTGCTGCAATAACTATTACATATTGCGACAAGTTGTGTATCTATGATAATATGTAAAACATATTAGTCCCTCTGTCTCAAAATAGATGTAAATTTGTCTAAATTTGGATGTATTTAATACTAAATAGTGTATAAATGTATCCAAATCGACAACTTTGCGACTTCTATTTTGAAACAGATGGAGTACAATAATCTCCTACTGTTGCAAAAAGGAACAAGATATTGCAATGATATTCTCCACAGTGGCCTACTACTCCTGATTTTTTGTTTGTTTATTATAATTTTTCTGACGATCTAACTAAAGGGGTGTACTAATTTACATAGACACAAGGTTAGCTCATTACAGAATCAACGTTATGATTGTTTCCTTTTAGTATGAGCGGCATTAGAAAATCGTGAATTCATGATTAACTCTAATATGTGAATTCTGGACAGACAAGAAACTGATGAACTCTTTATATCCTTGTTCTGCATAGGACGAGATAGAGACGTTCTTCAGATGTGCTCGCTCTGCCAAGCGAGCAAAGCCTAGAAAATGGTCGCGGCTCTGGACTGTTGATTCCTCACTACATCACGTCCCATGTTACATGTCAAACTTTCTGTTGGCAGAGATATATTTTACGTAGATGAGAGACGATCCGTCACACCTGTTAGTGATAAATTGGCAAAATGTGTGTCAATATTTAGAATTTTTTTTGAGAAGAACATTCAGAACTTTCGGGTGGCGCTAACTAAGCGAAAAGAACGCCGTCACATATTTGAGCAGTTTGGCCAAATCTCATGCGCGGCAGAGCCCACAGGTGAAAAGGGCCCCGCCACAAATAGTATATGTGCTCGCACCCCAACCCTAAGACTAAAACTGCCAAAATTTCCCCAGCTCGCCTCCTCCCGTCCATGGCGGCCGTCGTCCGTCGCCTGACTTATGCCTCCGTCCGCCACCTCAACCTCGCTCCCCGTAGCTTAAATCCACCCTCCTGAATATCTCTCCCTCTCCCAGCTCCTACCTCGTCTATCTGCTTGGCCCGTTAGTGTGTGGTGTGTAGCGGCGGCCCAACGGCATCCAGTACGGCGCCTGCTGCAGGTAATTCTTGCCCCAACCTTCTTCAAGGCAAGATGCAATAGCCTCGCCCTCGCGTCCATATTTACTTCCTCCCTGTATGATAACCATGAAATTTGGTTCCCTATGGTCCAGAAAATTGTCATCGGCCATCGCAACTTGGTCAGGAACGGCAGACTGCTCACTCACGCGCCACCGGCCGGGGAACGCGCCGCCAACATGGATACGCGCCTTTCCTTGCCAGATGTGGAGTGTCTCCTCCTCACACACTCAACGCCGACTACGATCATTCTCCTCCAACGCCTCGCCAGATCTGGTAATGCTAGCTGCTGCTGATCTCTGTTGCTTGCTTGTTGTTGCATGCTATTGCGCTATTCTATGATGGTGGTGCTGAATATATCGATGTGCTTTGAGGCTATGCCACATGCCCCTGTCACCATGTGTCTTCTTGCTGTTGCCCATGTTGTTCCTTGTGCTAGTAGTGTAGAAGAAGGGATTAGTTTTCTATTTGGGAATAGAGGAGCCTAGCCTTTATCTCTCCGTATTAAATCAGTTTAATTAACTCTTTTCGAGGTAGTCTGTAGATAGATCATATTTCACCATGGAATACATTCAGTGTATTATTCTTTCCGGTTTAGGGTTTATGATTTCATCTCTTTCATTTGAATTACGCACAAGTGGATATCTTCATTTACAATTTGTTTTTGGTAATTTCCAGTGTCAAGAAGAGAGGGAAAATTGCATGTTTGTCATGATCATTCGAAGACCGAGAACTAGCATCCAATCCTTGAGGTTCGTATTCCCTTCGTCCTTTCAAGCCTATATATTTTCTACACTACTTGCTATTTTGTGCATGAACATTCTGCTTTTAAGATACAACTTGTTGAGTTCAGTGAATAGCATGCCAACTATCCAAGCTTGTTACAACTAGTGCAATGTTTTTAATTCTAAGTCCATTAAGATAATACATGCCAGAAAAGACCTCAATTTAATATGTATACAAAGAGTTACAGTATTTGTTCACTTTGTGTTTCCAATTCAGTAATACAAGATAGTAATATATTGTGCCCTTGCAAGAAATGTAGTACTACCTATGATCCAAGAGGGAAGAGGCGTGGTTGTGTCGAGAGAAGGTGGGAAGTGAGAAGGGGAGGGTTATGAGAGGAAGTAGGGTTTTTAGTATGGGTTGGGCCGTATCGCATCTGTGTCCATCCGAATTATCACCAAATTATTTTAATCCATTAATTTACCGATATGTAAAAAACTGTAGGGATACGGTATCGGAGATGTAACCATATCGGATACTATATCGGCCCCGGACGCGCCTTCCCAGCCATGCATTCGTACTATACCGGATACTATATCTGCCAACTCTTAGCAATAGTCATGTGTTTGGACGTGATCTAGTTGGATGCGTGAAGGTACTAGGCTTAAGGCCAACACTAGCTAGTCAATCATAGGGTACAGACCCAGCCACAGTATAGTTTGATATGTTGTTTATGCTCTTTGTGAAACTTTGTTATTCAGCCTAACATATTATATCATTTTTGCACTCAGATCAAGGGAGATGGTTTTGAACATAGTCAGCGTGAATCCGATGAAGACTACACAATCATTCAAATGCTGAAGTGGTAATCTCTCTTTGTTCTAGATATTGCTTCATTTCTCCGAATAATCAGTTCCTTCTCTCCTTCTGTAGTGAACGAATGCATGGCTATGAAAAGATTAAATTAGGAGGGAAAGAGACTACCCTTAGATTTCTAATATCAGGCCAGGGCTATTTCTAATATCAGCCTGCACTTTGTATTTCTATATACAGTTTCTTTTAGTTCTCTCAGTTTGTCATTATTGCATTGTATATCATTGTTCAAGTATAAGCCTGGAAGTACTTTCATCCATTGCTAAGAGTTGGCAGATATTTATATTTAATAGTCATCAATGTGTTTTTTACTGAATAGTTGCTTTCATTTCATCACATGATTAACAATAAAATACTATCCTTGCATATGGTCATTCTATTTCAGACCATGGAGTCTGTGTGAGCTTTCATTTATCATATTTGATCCTGATTTTTTATGGTTGCAGAACTACCACCCTCGCTATGTGTTGGAGGAATTAGTTAACTAGAATAGTGCTTTTGAGGGAGGGAACTATGTGAGGCTGCTCATGTTCCAATTACATGCAAGATTGTCCTCTAGGAGGTATAGTTATCGCACCAGAAGGTATAGTTATAGCAGTCTAACTGATTTTTTTCTGTATCTGTGCACCTATATGTACTTTCTTGCTGATGTATTTTGTGTTAGCACTGAAACCATTGAGAACTACTGACCGCGGGTATGTGTATAATTCCTCAAATCCTTGAGTCAGGTCATTGGACTATTTTTCCTATGTTTTGCTTTGATATGCACTAGAATAACCAAGTTGATCAGGTTTTCATACATGTGTTGGATATTTCTCTCACCACCTTTACACTTCTTACTAACCAGGGAACATGCAAAAACGTGATTGAAATAGCAGTGTCGTGAGTGTGATTGTTTGGTTTGTAGGAGAAAATGTAGCCATACAATGTGGGCCGAGGGCTTGTGCTCCTTTGGTACTGCTTTCTTGCAGTAGCGTAAGATTTTTTGGGCCTTTTAGGTTGCTTAATGTCCTTATCATATATACTTCAATGTGTTGCTTAATTTTTTAGTGTTTGGTTCTTATATCATTGTTCGATCTCTTTTTAGCGAGAAATGATATTTTTTTAATGGCCAGCATCATCTAACCCGTTGTCCCTGTTGTGTCAAGAACTTACTTTGTGTGTCGAGAACATATTAAGCTTGTTTGAAATGGTAGGAGTAGCTTTGTGCTCGATGTTGACTTATGTTCTTGCCTATAACTACTTTTCAGGGATTGCGTAGCTACTACTCACTCGAATTATTTTGAAGAAAATGCTGATTCTAGAGATATAATATTAGATGATGACAGGCGGAGTGATAATCAAGAGTCCTCAGGTGATGGTAACTTTATTACTAACTTCTTATGATCAAGGAAATATGGAAGCTACTTGTCCCAGTAGCACTTCTATTTAAATAATGATTTGTTGTCCTCTAGGTTTGAAACACACATCTATGTTTGCTTAAATGACAGGAATGTACTCCCTCCGTTTCAAAATATAAGATGTTTTAGCTTTATAAAAGGAGTGTATCTAGACCCTTTTTAGTGTGTAGGTTCACTCCAAACCTAGATGAATCTACACACTAAAAGGGTCTAGATACACTACACTCACAAAGCTAAAATATCTTATATTTTCAAACGAAGGGAGTAGGAATTTAAACATGTTGTAGGTTCGAAATACACATCTATGTTTGCTTTAATGACAGGAATGCAGGAATTTAAACATGTAGCTTTCCATGTAGCATTTGGCTTATTTTTTATCATGTTTATTTTTTTATTTTATTTTTGTTCAATTTTGCAGGGATAAAGTGAAGAAAAAGAAGATAAGATTACTAGAAGAGTAGTTTTAGGATTTTATTTTATTTTCTTGCAATTTTGCTTTTAGTGGATACTTGTAAAGACACTGTAATATTCTTACTGTAATAAAAAGTATGATTTCATTTTATTTCTTGTTTTTAAATTATTTTTCCTTTTAGGTTGTATTATGTAAATTTAGATTATTTTTTATTTTCATATACATTACTAAGTGGGCACTGGTTTTGCTACTAGTGGTGCACTATATAGGTGGCGCACCTAGATGGTGCCCTGCTAGTATATGTTAGAAGTGGTGCACCTAAATGGTGCCCCACTACTATTTAAAGTATAAGTGGCGCACCTCCAGTGTGCCACTGGTAAATACTAGTGACGTCATATCTGTCACCACCAAAACTAGTATGTTGCAATTTTTTATTACCACGTTTGGAGAGTTGTTGCCATAAATTAATACCACAAACATAGGGTTGGTGGAGAAAGAGGTGTACCCACGAAAACAAGAGTTGTTGCTATAGGGTTTGGATCTATTGCAACAATTGGCTATTGCCACGGAAGGGCATGGCGCCACGAAACAAGTGTAGTTGGAATAGGTTATCGCCACAATAGCCAATCGCCACGGTTTTGATGGTTGTTGCATTAAGCTATCCCCACGAACCAAATTGTAGCATTAAGCGCGTGCTGCCACAAGAAAGAATGTGGCAACTTATCACATGGTCGTTGTAATAGCACGATTTCTTGCCACCATTTGGTTTTCGTGGCAATAACCTATTACCATGCATCTTGTCGCAACGCTTGGCAACAAAAGTCATGTCGTGGCAATAGGCACCTATTGCCACAATTCGGCACTTATTGCCACGAATCTTGTTGTTGCAATAGACCTGAATCCTTGTAACGTCACAGAGGTGACGAACTACCACGCCGGAAAGACACCGGTACCTTGGTGTCTGCGGCGCCGGAACCCAGTGACGGCGGATGGAGATCACGACGTGAAGGACCATATCACATAGCATTTACATTCAATATTATTGTTTGTATGTCTTATTGTGTGCTAGTATTAGATACTCGACGGTAGCCTAATAAGATGATCCCTGTTAAAATTACCAACGATTGTGTTCCTCCTTAGTGTGCACCACCAAGAAAGTTCTTCAGTATGAGGCGATCCAGGGTTACAGGTCTGGGTGTCAGATATATCTACGTTCGCATACAGTGGGTGTAAGCCATGTTGCACAGCAAATACACTAAGGTTGAGTTGGCGAGCCTAGCATGTGCAGACATGGCCTCGGAACATGGATGGTCGAAAGATCGAGCACGAGTCGCATGAATGATGTGACCGACGTTTAGCGTCCACCCTTGAACCCATATTGATGGCCGTGACGATCGGGGGAGATGTGGCTGATAGGGGTCGTGTTATCACTAGGAACCCTTTTGGAATAGGTATTTCTGAGTGGAGTTATTATTAACTCATTTAATTATAAACTTAGTCTAAATTCCTTTTGCAATTATAAATGTAGATGGCTCACCGTGAAGCTTACTTTGTTATTGAGGATTGGGTAAAGGGTGAGAAACTTAGACTTGATGGATCCAACTTCCCTAGTTGGCTTGTCCGCTTGAATGATCTCCTTACTAGGAATCATGTGGTAGACTACATACGCCGCACGATGGATTTGATTGAGCCAGACTACTATGAGACCCCACAAGAGCTGGCAGACCGCTACTATCGTCAAGAGATGTCCACCTACATTCAGATAATAATGCGTTACGGGATGGTAGATGAACTACATCAGCTCATGGGTGATCTCGATCCATATTCGATGGTGGATCAGCTGAGAGCAGAGTTCATAGGCCATGTGCGCATGTGGAAGCACGAGCTGCTTGGAGAGTTACTTTCCATACAGATGGAGGAGCATACATGTCTGAAGGGTCACTTGGAGCCATGCTTGATGCACACACAAGACTGGTTCACTTCGTGGATTACTGGATGGCTGATCCATTTGCGATAGCCGTACTGCCTCGGTCATTGCCTCCCAGCTGCGAAGGACATGTCCGGAGTAGCATCATGAGTGGTGATACGGAAGTACTGGATTTCCATGAGTTCATATTACGTTTCAGGAACGTAAAGGTTGAACCAATCACCGGAGAGGTCATCGATGACAAAGGTATATATTTGATATACAGTTTTATAAATGTTATAATCTTGCAAACACATTTGCAGTGTTAAGTATATCTGATACTTGTTTTGTTTTGATGAAAACAGATCCTTCTGCATGAGAGGTGCTTGCTGGAGAGGAGGTGACGTTGCGTGTTGATGGCGAGCATGATGATGACGGCCGACGACACTCTCCCTCGACATTTATCATTTAGTTTGTGTTTTAGGATGATTATTGTAATCAAGAGATTGTGAACTTCTTTAGTGTGTCTCACACTTCGTGAGACGGTTATTCATATGAGTTTGTAACAAACAGTTGTTATGCTTTTATGAATGATTTCTAGTCATGTTCATGTCATGTTTGATTATGTGTGAATTATCCTTGTTGTTTGAAATTAATTGATAATGCATGAACATTTGTAAAATATTAAAATGCCTTGTTTAAAATACTCAACTTAATGATAATTCATTGATGAATGAAAAACCATTGTTTAAATTCGAAGTTATGTGATAATATGTGGAAGTCATTCGATTTCTTATCACATATAAATCATGCCTAAGTTCGGCAAATTAACTTGAACACCGAGTATTCCTTGAATACAAAGTGTTTAATGAATTGTTAAAAGTAAATACATATCCGATGTATTGTGTTTTAACGAAAATGGTAATTGTCATTAAATGATTGTTCAAATGTGTAAAGAAGTTTACCAAAGGAAACATAAGACTATTTGATTTGATCAAAGAGTTTCATCAACAAAGGGTATATATATAAAAGAGAATCTAATTACTATGATTTGATCAATAGTAATGAAATTCAACTTTATAAGAATGGCATAAAAGTAATTGTGAAATGCAAAGCATTTTGAAACGTCAAAATACAAAGCATCACAATGTGATATTAGATATCAAAAATGGGTTGAATAGAAGGCACCAAATAAATCGTTGTAGTATAGATGTATGCTTAGAAATAGTTAGCACTCAATTAGAAGGTAGTGAACCATTTGAATTCATGAAATTTTTGGGGTTATTCGATATAACCAAAACAATAGCGAATAAGTCCTTGTAGAGTATTCATTGGAAACTTTGAATACAAAATCCATAGCTGAAACGAAAAGAAAAGCAAGATTCGTATTGCTTGGATTTTGGTACATTCTTGAGAAAGATCACTTTGAGTGACGTTTCTCAATTATGGGGCATATGGAAAATAGTGTAAAACACGATGAGGATTCAAAACCCTGCATCAAAGTGTTGAGAAGCGCAACGGACAATGTTCCTGAATGACTCTCTTCACAGAAGGAAAGAATCAATGATATTGATCATTGTGTTTTCCCCACTAGTGTTTTCACTACACATAGTAGGATTCAAAATGTAATCCATATCTTGTATGGAGACATTTGTGAACCATTTGTCATGATTCTTGGAATATGACATGCCTACGAACTAATAAGGAAATAATGGTAAATTGGAATTATGAGAAATCCTAGAATCGAAATTCCCTTGAGATTGGAAAGCAATTTGTTGCTGAATCTCACAAGTAAAAGGAGTTACTTGGAATTTTCCCAAATGACTGCAAATCCATAGTGGAAAAGGGGGTGAATGACAAAAGCACAATTTGTCAAGTATTAGACAAATTCAAATGAATTTGATTCAAGTGTGCTGAATGTCTAGAGGATTTAGAACTAGTAATAGTACTAGTTTCTCATAGTAAAACTCCAAGTTTGATATTTGATCAAAGGATTTTGAAGTTATTCAAAATAGTGATTAGATATGTAATTTGCATAAAATTGAGCGGGAGCTATGAAAGCCTTCTTGAAACAATATGTGATTGACATATTTTTGAGTGGGAGCTTATAGAGTAATTCTTAAGTATGTTAAGAATGAAAGCGCAAATACTTATAAAAAATGATTTATAAGATGTAGAAGTTGATAATGGGTGTATTATGATATTATGTAGTATTCCTTAAAGGATTCTAAAAGGGGTTTCAGAATAGAAGTTAATTAAGGAACTGGTCCTTAATAACTCAAATTAGGAATAGTATTAAGTTTGACATCAATGGTTGAAAGAAAGAAAAGGATGATCGTCATCCACTATGTTGAGACATAGGTTCTATCTTAGAAAACCATGATAATAACTTAGCATAATATATGATCCAATAAAGAATGTTTAAAAGTGATTAAGTTTGAATCACAGAATGTTGAGCTAAGTTTGTCCGCAGTATCTAGTAGAGAACTGTGGATATATTTTCCAAATCCATAAAGGATGACATATCTTAAAACATAGGGGGTTATGTTATAAGGGAATATGTTGGAAACTCCCGTAAATACCGATTAAAGTCAAGTAGGAAGCGAGGTGAACGAAAAACATCGAAAGTTGCATAGAGTGCACTAATGTTTCGATGGATACATTTATAATAATAGATAAGGGTACCATCTAAAGTGTTGTATAATGTTATGGCGGGGCTAGTTCACTTTTAACGTACAATGATGTGTCCCACGGCACAGTGCCCATGAGAAAGCCCTCGAGGTTGATCTAACGTCACTGTAGGCTCCTGGAATCAGGCCTCGTTCTGCTGCCATAATGACGATGCATACACACAGATGTTGTCATGTGATGATAAAGTATTAATATCAATCAAGGTGACATTAGTAAGTTGCAAAGGATTTGGGACTATAAAGTACAGACCCAAGACTCAACCTCTTCCATGAGCAAGCATGTTCAGGGTACTGCATATATGGTGCCAAAGATTGAGAACAAATGCAGCTAGTGTATTTGTACTCTAGTGCAAGTGGGAGACTGTTGGAAATATGCCCTAGAGAAAAATAGTAGTAAGGACTATTATCATATTTCATATAGTTTATGATTAAGTTTTATATCATGCTATAACTGTATTGAGTGGAAACATCAATACACGTGTGATATACAAACAACCAGGGGTTCCCAGTGAAACTCTAGTCACTGGTTCATTGGTCAACAGATGTTCAAGTTTCCTGATCATGTGGCATTTATGCTAGTTGGAAATGAGGTCATCTCATTCCGAGAATGAGATGATGAACCAATACCCAACCTAAACATCATGACCTAATCACGTCACGAAGTTCAAGTTACGATGATTAGAAATGGATCCTTGTAGACTATTCCTTAAACCGTGAGGCTATATCAATCACTGTCTCCCGAGAGTGCTTTGATAGCATAAAGCGCCACTTGGTAATACAGTGGTTATAAAGGTGTGTTCAGGTACTCGGAGGAAACTGTTGAGGAAATATATGTCAAGAGCGGGATTTTGTCCGTCCATGTGACGGGAAGATACTCGAAGGGCCCACTCGGAGAAGTTATATCCAATAGTTGCGCAGCGTGTGATTTGATCACAGGGATATCACTTGTCGGAACAAGCCAAGTAGCGGTGTTTGGTAACGAGATTGAACACGACATGGTGATGTCATTGATCAGATCTCGGGCAATGCAAGTATCGAGTGACAAAGGGAATAAGACACGACTGTCCCGGTTCAAACGATGAAAGATCTTCGTGGAACGCAGAGGGGTCACATGGCCATCTAGGTCCCTCTGTCGATCATTGGTGCAGGAGTGTCCTGACCATGTCTGGAGTGTTCCCGAACCATGGGGTATCATGTTTAAGGGCTTGATGATGCTTAGAGAGTGTTTATAGGATCGGTAGAATCGCCGAAGAGTTGTAGAGAGAAAACCGGAAGGGTTTCGGTAAGTCCGGAGGATGTCCGGAGTGGAGGTGGAAGGTGTTCCATGGCCATGGAGATTGAATAATATATGAATGAATGTTAAATGTTGATTTAATCATTTATTCATAATTATTTAATAAAGAGAAATATCAAATAAATGGTCAAAGGCTTAATGGGCCAATTTCCGGAGGGAGAGGGCCCATTAGGGGAAAGGAGAGAGGGAGAAGGGGCCAAGGGGGTGGTCGGCGCCCTAGTAGGCCAGCCCCCCCCCCCACGCGGGGCCCATGGGGGTGGCCGGCGGTGCCACCCCTCCCCCCTCCTCTCCTTTAGTCCCACCCCAGGACTTTGAGGGAGGTAGTACCTCCCCTCCCCCTATATATAGCGGGGGTATTTGGCCAATTTAAATACACCAATAATCAATAAAGGTCTTCTCACTTTTGGGAGGACCTCTAGTTGATATTTTCTCTCTCCCCCTCTCTCTCTCGTGACCGTGGTCCCAAGTCTGGACTGCGCGAACGAGAGACATCTTCACCGTGGAGCACCGTCGCGCTGCAGGATTCAGATCCGGGAGCTCTACTTCCGCAACTGCTGCTGGATCGGGGAAGCGGGAGTCATCGTTAGGCACCGGACATGTGTAACTCCCTACGAGGTGTCACACTTGAGGCACTCAAGTCGTTGGGGCCAAGGAGCGCAAGGACTTCATCACGACCTTGAGGTCGGCTTCGGCTCGTCTACATCAACCACGCTCTCCTGAGCGTTGACAACGCTTTTCGGTCTTCGAGGGTAAGTTCACGAAAAGCCCCTCCTGTTACTGTATTACTAATAGATAGGTCCTGGCAGCTTCAGGGGTTCAGGGGCGTAGAGTAAAATTCATTGTTTTTATACGCGGAACCCCCTACACCAATAACTATGGAACTTAACGACGTGAAGCAACATCTGAGTAAGCAACTATGACTAGCAAGGCCAACTATCTACCAAAACAACAGCAATAGGATGTGTCCAAGGAAATATAGGCTACAAGAAATATAAATTGTATGGAAACTAAAGCATCGCAACACAGATAGCAATAGATCAACATGAGGAAGTAAAGACTATAAAGGAAAAATAGGTAGAAAGGGGGAGAATGCTCGCCTAGGAAACATTGTCGAAGATTCATCCGAAGGTCGGGTCAACATTCGCATTAATTCATCGGCCTAATCTGTGAATAAGCAAAGCACTAAAATAAACATTGGATGCACTATTTAATACTACGGTAGAAGATCAGGCATGATGCATGTAGGATGCATGACATGGCAAATATGCGATGCGAATAGGCAGTATTAAGCAGAACCAGGGCCTCGAAAATTAATTAGCAGGTTCAAGTTATTTAGATACCCCGCAATTTAAATGTTGACTTAATAAGGCAAATAGTGGCACCGGTTCGCTGCACAAATTTAAATGGAGGCAATATAAGAGTAGAATAGCCCACTTACAGTGTCCATATTAATTATTAGGTGAGTCGACAAAGTACCCCAAACCACACGATGCGATGTATGCAAGCATGAATAATTTATATGCAACAAGATAGATGTCCATTTATTAAATAAAGGGCTCAGATTGAGGTCACACATCGGGGTTCGATGATCTTAGGCACTGAAGGTTCAACAGGGTTCGGGTCTTCAAACTCTGGGATCAGGGTCTTGAGGCCTTCGTATCCGTATAGGCGATCTCATTGTAACACGATGAAGATCTTTAGGTTCCGAGATGAAGAACTTGGAGTGCGGCGCCATCGCCTTAGGGTTCCGGCTTCGAGGTCGGTCTTGGACGACGAGGATGGCAGGCTGAGCACTAAGCGACTTGGATGGTTCGATGCACACACAAACACCAACATCCACACATTTGCTCGCAGGAAGACACCACAAATAGAGGGAGGTACCAAGGTGTTCTTGAAATCCAAAGGCAGCAACACGAATGGTTGGTCCGAGGATGCCGCCCTGCAGGGCGAGCACGGTGAACAGAGGCAAGGGCATCCGGGGAAGCAGGGCCGCAATGGCGAGGACAAGCAAGAACCATGTAGGTGAGGCAGCGACTGGGGTGGCAGCGTCCTGGTGGCCTCTACGGGGTTGGGTGGGCAGCCGACATGGGGCGGCGAGGAAGAGCAGCGGTGGCAGGGAGATCGAGGCTTGGCGGTGGAGACGAATGTCGGCCGGAGAACCTGAAATGGGGCGACAGCAGCTGGAGAGATGGGGAAGAGTGCCAGAGGCGGGTAGTGGAGTGTGGGGTCATGGGCGACCATGGTTAAGGGCGAGCGGCGAGGCCGACGCAGTCCTCAGGTCGGCCGAGCTTGTGAGAGGGGGCGCTGGCGATGGTGTTGCAGAGGTGAGGGAGGCGCTCGCGGGGCGGGGAACTACGAGCAACAACACATGTGAGGCAGGGGTCACGCGTACGGGGACGGCACAAGCGCACGGTGGTGAGGAGGACCGGGATGGTGTGAGGACACTGCACCTGCGAGGGGTGGCGGTGCTGCGTGGGGGTTGGTGTGGAGCGTTGGGGTGAGGGAAAGTTGAGGGCGACGCAAGCAGATGAGTGGTGCAAGCTCAGTGGGCCAGGGGTAGGGCGGGTATCGCGGGTGGTGAGCAAGCGGGTCACCTGGAACATGACAGGTAGCGACGGGGAGCAGGGCAACATGCGTGTTGGCATGGTGGTGTGAGTGTGTGCAGCGTGACAAGGCAGGAGCGGGCGGCTGCATGCACGTGGTGTGAGTGTGGTTCGGTGTGGTGAGGCCGGGTTTGGGTGATTAGGTTAGCTAGGGTTAGGGTTTAGGGTAGGTAGATCTAGGGTTTGCTAGTTAGGGTTTGTCCAGCTAGCTGGGCTTTTGGGCCTGGCCAGTTTAGGTCTAGGGTTCGAGTTTGGTTCTGCCGGGGTAGTAGGTGGGCTGGCCTACATGTAGGTTACCTTTTTAAAATACCTTTTAGACGAATAAAAGATCCATAAGCATCATGACTAGAACTATCTATCTAGCTATTCGACTCCCACAAGCACAAAAAATCATGAAGAATCTTGAGGAGCTTTCGCTGAAGAAGGAGGCACATTCAGAGCTGGTTCCACTTTTCTGAAATCATATCCCTAGAATCTGATTACTTCATGGCTAAACAGCCACTAGCCGTTTCACAAGCTGCTATGCTCTTTGAGACCTTTTTCTTGCTTATCTTTCCCTCCTTTCGGCAGTCAGGTTAGGCTCTAGCTCTTTTACCGATCAGGGTTTTATATTTAAAATAAAGAGGAGGTTATTTAGAAAACAAAGATAGGCTTTTGGCAAAAATAGTTTTAGACTAAAATATGCATGCAGTCATGAGGATGATCAAATGCAATGTGGAATGATGACATGAGCATGCTATCATGATGATGCACAAAATAAAAACAACAGCGATTTTCTAGTAGTGGTTTTATCCGGGGTGCTACAATTCGACACCACTAACAATGGATCTCTCCCTCGAGATCCACCTCATGGTACGGGGAAGAAGGCCGACGATCTGAATCTTCTCACTTTGTGTAGATCCTCGCGACACTACTAAGAAGGATTCTTGTTTCATCTTAAAATTGTCGACACCACTAACAAGGGTTGTTGCTCACGTTCGTCGAGAGAATACTCCGGCGAAACACAGACGAAGGCAGATGTCTCAAAAGGTAAGGCCACCTCTAACTTCCATAGAACGAGTCAAATTGCATTGGTTCGCCGATTCAATATACAAAAGTGAATGATAAGAGTAGTGGTATGGTCGCGACTCCATCCTGCACTCAAAGCATTACTCTGTACATGAATAGAAGAATTATGCAACCAACTCTCGGGATTCAGACTGAAGATCTTAACAAGTAAGGTTTAGAAAACAAAGGAGCGTTATAGGCTCTTCATCGGATCTGGCATAGATGATGTCGTCATGCTAGATAACACCGGAAGATACAAAGAATTTTTTAGTAACTTTTGTGTCACTTGAAAAGTACACAGAGGAAAATTCCTCATATAGCATGAAGACCGGATGTAGCAACACCATTACAAGAGGAAGGAAGCGAAACCCTGAAGGTACGATGGGAAACCAAACAACAAGAAATCCTGGACTTGAAGAAGGTAAGAGAGAAGATTCAAAACACGCAAAGGTAAGGGAAGAATAACATTAGGGGTACGGAGTAAAAGCAGACCTAATCAGATCTATCCAAATGATTTTACAAAATAGTTTTGACACTCTACATCGTCTGTTAGCTAGGTTATCCTACATGCTGGACAAGTGGAGTATCGCAAATGCTGAGCTGTGATACCACTTTGTAACACCCTCGAATTGGCCCTATGTAGATTTTAGTGTTTTCTTCCAAACCCGCATAGAAACGATTCAAAGATGCCCACCAGGCACTTGTGTGCGGATGGAAAACGAAGTAATACCATTACGCAATAGTTCACGATGGAACCCACAGAAACATATACATACAACAATGACTCAACAAGTCAAGCATATAGATATACAGTACAAAGATCCAAATCACCTTGAAAACGATACAACATCCGAGTAGGAATAAGATGCAAATTGGGCTAAGAGCCCTAAAGAATAACCAATGGCGTCCATAACCCTGTCCAGGCCAAGCCGGAAGGTTAACCTTTTTAACATCATCAAACTCATACCTGTCAAATCAAAAGGGGTGCCGACCAAGGGCAAAGGAAAAAAGGGAGTGGTCAGTACTGAGGCTAGTACATGTCGAGTCTATAATTCGGTGGCTCTCGCCTACATAGGTATGGTAGACTGAAGCGGCAGTGAAGCATGCACCAAACAACCTATAGAGACTTGATATAACTGTCGGCTATTAAAAAGGGATATAAAGACCTATTTGGACCCAAGATGATACTAAAACCAAACATACCCATCCTGGTATTTCCCCCTCGAGACCAAACAAGGAAGTCCTTCCGAGGAAACTCACACAATTGACAGTTTTATTCATTCATTCCATGGTGATTATCCAACTTACTATCATGTCAAATCCAACTCAATTTATAATAGTAATTCTTTAGTGTAAGTTGTCTATGATTGAGAAAATGTTCTCCAAGTCATCCATAACAGGGGACATGGCTTTTCGGAAAGATTTAACCCTGCAGGGGTGCACCAAAGTTTCCACGCACACTTCCATCCTTTTTGCCAGATCAATTAACATACACCCATCGATAATGTCAGCGGGGCTTCGGACATGACGCTTTCCCATACCCAAAGCAAGTACATGGGGTCCATCCAAAAGAGCTACCCGTACAAGGTATAGCTAATCCTCATACAGACCCAGAGGTTGCATTGACTTGTCACACGAGCAGAGGCCATAGACAATATATTCCCATGACAGAGTGTTGCACCTACGCAACAGTAATAAACGCTCATCGAGCAACATGTAATAAATATGGCATACATGGCATAGGTACAGTAGGTAACGTATAAAGCCCGAACTAGTTTGTGGCCCCTAGAATAGTATTTTGAAATCAGGTAATAAGCCGACAGGGGTGCCCAGACACCCCACATGTGGTTAGCGCACTCTGTATTGGAACATGTATCAAGAACTCAGGTCATAGGTGGACACAGGTGGGCGGGATAATAACCAGATCTCATCTATTACCCACATGTGCCTCTGCATTAATTTTATCTACTTCCAACATTTAATTAACAACTATAATTAAAGTCATGATTATCTCCATCATTAAGCATGTGCCAACCTCCCAACAACTATGGAACTTGACAACACGAAGCAACGCCTGAGTAAGCAACTACGACTAGCAAGGCCAGCTATCTACCAGAACAATGGCAATAGGATGTGTCCAAGGCAATATAGGTTGCAAGGAATATAAATGGTACAGAAACTAAAGCATCGCAACACGGATAGCAATAGATCAACAGGAGGCAGTCATGACTATAAAGGAAAAATAGGTAGAAAGGGGGAGAATTATCGCCTGGGAAACATTGCCAAAGATTCATCTGAAGATCAGGTCGACACTCGCATTAACTCATCAGCCCAATCCGTGAAGAAGCAAAACACTAAAAGAAACACCGAATGCACTATTTAATACTACGGTAGAAGATTGGGCATGATGAATGTAGGATGCATGACATGGCAAAGATATGATGTGAATAGGCAGTATTAAGCGGAACCGGGGTCCCGAAAATTAATAAGGAGGTTCAAGTTATTTAGATACCTCGCAATTTAAATGTTGACTTAACAAGGCAAATAGTGGCACCGGTTCGCTACACAAATTTAAATGGAGGCAATATAAGAGTAGAATAGCCCGCATATAGTCTCCATATTATTTATTAGGTGAGTCAACAAAGTACCCCAAACCACACGATGCGATGAATGCAAGCATGAATAATTTATATGCAGCAAGATAGGTGTCTATTTATAAAATAAAGGGCTCAGATCGAAGTCACACATCGGGGTTCGGTGATCTTGGGCACCGAAGGTTCGACGGGGCTCGGGTCTTCAGACTCCGATATCGGGGTCTTGAGGCCTTCGTATCCGTGTAGGCGATCTCGTTGTAACATGATGAAGATCTTCGGGTTCCTTGATGAAGAACTTGGAGTGTGGCGCCATTGCCTTAGGGTTCTGGGTTTAAGGTCGGTCTTGGACAACGAGGATGGGAGGCCGAGCACTAAGCGACTTGGATGGTTCGGTGCACACACAAACACCAGCATCCACACATCTGCTCGCACGAAGACGCCACAGACAGAGGAAGGTACCAAGGTGTTCTTGAACTCCAAAGGCAGTAACACAAATGGTTGGGCTGAGGATGCCGCCTTGCAGGGCGAGCGTGGCGAACGGAGGCGAGGGCATCCAGGGAAGCAGGACCGTGATGGCCGGGACAAGCAGGGACCGCGTAGGTGAGGCAGCGACTGGGGCGGTAGCGTCCAGGTGGCCTCTGCGGGGCCAGGTCGAGCAGACGAGGTGGAACGGCCAGGTAGAGCCGCGACAGCGGGGATTTCTGGGCTTGGCGATGGAGGCAGAGGTCGGCCGAAGAACCTGAAACGAGGTGACGATGGCCGGAGAGACGGGGAAAAGCACCGGAGGCGGGCGACAGAGCATGGGTTCGTGGGGTGACCGCAGTTGAGGGCGACCGGCGAGGCATGCGCGGTCCTCGGGGTGGCCGAGCTTCTTAGTTGGGACACTGGCGATGGTGTTGCAGAGGTGAGGGAGGCGCTCACGGGGCGGGCAACTGCGAGCGGCAGCGCAGGTGAGGCTGGGGTCGCGTGCGTAGGGAAGGCACAGGCGCGCGGCGGCAAGGAGGACTAGGACGGCGCGAGGTCGTTGCGCCTGCGAGGGATGGCGACGCTGTGCGGGGGTTGGTGGGGATCATCAAGGCGGAGGAAGGTTAAGGGCGACAAAAGCATACGAGTGGCGCGGGCTCAGTAGGCCAGGGGTGGGCCCAGGTATCGGGGGTGGTGAGCGAGCGGGTCGCCTGGAACGTGATGGGTAACACGGAGAGCAGGGCAACATGCGTGTTGGCGTGGCGGTGTGAGTGTGTGCCGCGTGACAGGGCAGGGCCGGACGGCTGCACGCACGTGGTCTGAGTGTGAGTGTGGTGCGGTGTGGTGAGGCTGGGTTTGGGTGGTTAGGTTAGCTAAGGTTAGGGTTTAGGGTAGGTAGATCTTGGTTTGCTAGTTAGGGTTTGGTCCAGCCAGCTGTACTTTTGGGCCTGGCCGGTTTAGGTCTAGCATTCTAGTTTGGTTCTACCAGGGTAGTAGGTGGCCAGGCTACGGGCCAGTTGTCTTCCCTGGTACAAAATAGTTTTTAATATTTGTTTTATTTTTAAAACTTTGCAAATACCTGTTGGATGAATAAAAGTTCCGTACCGATCGGGGTTTTATATTTAAAATAAAGAGGGGGTTATTTAGAAAACAAAGATAGGCTTTTGCCGAAAATTGTTATTGACTAAAAGATGCATGCAGTCATGAGGATGCTCAAATGCAATGTAGCATTATGACATGAGCATGCTATCATGATGATGCACAAAATAAAAACAATAGCAATTTTCTAGTAATGGTTTTACCCAGGGTGCTATAGTAGTATTGTACAAGCTTCATTAAATAAATACAATCACAATAAAGGTTTTATAAGCATGAATAACTAGATGTGAAGCAATTATTCCAATTCCTCTAGTTAACTCTCAGCTTGCCAAGGAACACTTGAAGATTTTATATTAGCATATGAAGAGCAAGAGATCATACCAAAGTAATCATAACATTGGAGTGTCTTATTAACACCCACTTTAATAAATCAAAACTATCAAAATACTTCTTTTCTATTATGTGCTTCTTGAAGAACTTTTTTAATTTATTAGTAATGAGACCATGCCCAAGACTTAGTGAGTTTAGTCGGACTATGTAGGCTAGAATAGACTTTTGTAACCATTCCTGTCAAAAGGGTTGTTCTTTCGTTTGCTTGCAATGCATACCATGAGAGTGCCATACTTTTAACCATTATAGAAGTTGCCTGCTATGAATGTTCATTCAACTCATAGCCAAAATCCAAGGTTCCTCCATACAGATCGTTCGTAGGCCATCGGAGTTGTGGCATACCATGAGTGCGATAGTGGTGCAGACACGTGTAAAGCAATATCATACTTTGATTAACAGGTCTAGTTTTTGCATGCATCTCAATTACCACTAAGCATTAGTTCCATCAAAGAAAATCCTTTGAAGAGTACTATCAAGTCTATAATTAAATCTATGGAGTTGAGTATCTTCAAGGCTAAACTCGTAAGACAATTAAACATCACACAAGTCAAAGTTTGAGACTTTTTCTTATTGTAGTTGCTTGGTAGTATTATTTCCAAGGCAAGATTCGGTTAACTACAAGAACTATAGAAAGATCAAGCACATCCAATTAGTCATACAAATAAAAGCTTTACTCTAACTCTCAAGATTTACTCCCACCAACATAACATCTTAATAATACTACAAACTAGCATAAGCATTCAATCTTCCAAAGTGGGAGACATAGGACATACCTCTCATGAGTGACTTCACAATTCTCTTCCATATGATGTGTTCCTTCAAAACTCGGAGTAGACCACTCTCATATAAAATTCAATCAAAGAGGCAAATGGCAATCCACTTTTCATGAATAAAGATAAAAGGAAGAATATTTTTTGTATTTTTGAAGACTGGTTTTAAATAAATAAAAAAGCAAGGTATTAAAAACGAAAAACAAAATGAAACGAAAGAAAAGAAAAATGAAGTGTCAGAACTAGCCCAACACGAGTGTTTCCAAGCTCACTTGGAGCTAGAGTACAACTTCATTATTACACAAATAAATTACTTAGGGAACACATCCCCAAGATGGGGATTTTGCAAGCCCTCTTGATGCTCATTGTGGTGGTGGAGGAAAGCCCTCCATGGTCCATTGGCCACTCCATTGATTAAACTAGGACGAGAGGTGCACGGTGTTGTCTCGAAGGTTGATGGAGAGGTTGCTCATGTTCTGAATGTTGCCTTCGAGCGCTTACATGTCCTCATACATGGTTTAGGGGTTTTGTTGCTGCTACTCCTGCTTAGGTCCTTCTTGTTGTTCTTCTGCATCGTCTTCTACTTTGGGTACTTCCTCATGTGGTAGATTTTCTTCAACATGCACATCATAACACAAACAACCCTCCTCAATAGACAAGATAATGTGAGGTACGGGATCTCGGATCCAATGATTGACTCTAGATATATCAACAAAATATCTGCCATGAATCTTTTTAACCATGCCACAAGCATTGAGAGTAGTGAAACTGAGATGACGAACACCTACCAATGGTTTAAAGTTACCTGTGGTGATATTGAGTGCTCGGGTGAGGACGGCGATCACTCCTCTATAGCAGATGTGTCCACAAGTTTGGTGAGACTAATACTACAAATAGAATCCAAGAAGAGTGCCCAAGTTTGGTGTTAAGTTGCATCCATGGATGGAAGCTCTTGCGAGGATCACCATGTACTCCTCATTGACTCTTGTAAATTCACCACAGACCTGCAAGGTGTTAGCAATAACATAACAAAAATAGTGTATTACAAGACATTTAATTTGATTACCCTTAGGTACTGATGTCTACAAGTGCATAGGTCGTTGTAGCTAGTTTCGAAGTATAGATATCGATCCCATAGGGAGCCCAAAGGTAAGTGTTTATGAGTGAAGTCTCTGTCACACCCAAAGTTGTCACAGGTCTTCGAGTGAATTGACTACAAGTGTTGAAATAAGAATGGAGTTTTGATTAAATGAGATGTATTTAAATAGAACTAAAATGTAAACTTCAGAAATATAAAGCATGAAAGTAAAGAACGACTTGGTTGTTTGTTGTTTTCTACAGATGGCAAAAGAAAGTGCGGGGAGATTTAGTTCATGGTGATAGCGACTGTGCCAGGTGGATGAATGATAAATGTAACAATTATAATCTTATAAGTATATGTGTAGGCGAGCAACCCATAATTAGCCAGAACTCCTCTTGGTAGATTTCATCCCAACTTCAATAATCCTACTAGTCTGTTACCAAAACCATGGTCAGACACTAGACAATTAAGACCCTTCAGGTCGCTTAGCGATTAAGCTCCTTGGATCGGACTAATGCAATAAGCACAGTGGTTCCTCGTTATCTTCGAGTCTACTAGTTTTCCATTGATATCCCCGAGTCTCTCGGGGTCGCTGGTCTGCTAGCGAACAAGATCCTATCTATGTATAACAAAGCATCATGTTGTCTGGGCCCTTAATTGCACAACACGCATTAGGCATCCCACAGAAGTCAAGCGCACATAATATAATAATTAGAATCAATCACAAGCTAATGGAAAATATATGAAGGCACATCACATCTCACCAATCCCCTACATCTCCCACGCCCAAGGATCTTACTCACACATGAGAGAAGAACAGATCAATCATCGATATAATTAAATAAAGGGAATTCTTCTTGATATTACCATGGAGATCAAAAATAAGAATAGAAAAGTATCCAACACAATTCAAGATAGGAAGAAACAATCTCAAACCCTAGTCTTGCAAGGTAAAGATCCCTCTCTCTCAAGTACAAGTAGTGGCTATGAGGGTGTATTGGCTAGGAGGTCAAAGATCGTGGAGCGAGATGAAGAACGTCTTCCCCTTCTTCTCCATATATCTTCTTTCTTACTTCTGGATGGGATGGCGGCTGTTGTGTTGTGTTTTTGCGTTTGGCCTCTTCATGGAAGTTGTCCCTTTTGACAAGATAGAGGCGGCGGCAGCTATATGGCGGGAGCTATACGGCCAGAAAAATTGCTCCCGCCGTATAGTTGCTCGTTAAAGCCTCTGTACGCTTCCCTCGATTGCTTCCAAAGAGAGACTTGCTTGTTTTCGCCTGAATATTGTGTTTCTCTAGTTAAAACCCTCAGTTGATGTTCAAAACCTGAAACACACATTAAAAACCAAGTTTTCTTCGCTACCGGAATGTTAGCGTTTGGTAAAGCTAGAAAACGATCAAATCCAGGAGAAAACCATCAATAAAAACCATCAAAAATGTGTCGAATCTCACGGCTATCAACTCCCCAAGCTTAGATGTTGCACGCCCTTGAGTGACACGAAAATAAAGAAGAATAGCGGAGATTCGAGACCGAAATAAAAGAACTTACAAGCTTGGATTGGTGTCAAATTCTTTTCTTCATGATCCCTGCAATCTTAAACATGATCATACAAATATTTACAAGATTGCACTGAGTCCACTTCCTAACCACGTACATCTTTCTAGCAAATAAATCATATGCCTGAGCAAGTGTCACAAGTTTAGCTAGGAAAGTGAGAAAACTTCTTTTGGTGTCTCTCTTTGTTGAGAGATGATAACTTTTTGCTCTTGTTTCTTTAATCAATTAAGAGTTCTCAAGTTGGCACCAAAACATTCAGTTTAAGAACAACTCATCTATTCCCATGTCAAAATTTCAAGACTCTCAAAGCACCTTTTTCCTCCCTTTGCCTTTCAAAAACTTCACCTCTTTCATAGAGAAATCATGCCACTATTTTTAACATGTTAATTGGGACTGTGTTGTGCACTCATGACCATGCCAATGAATATGTTAAGCAATAATGGGTCAGAGGAGTACTACAACTTCACTTGGAACGTGAAACCACAAGGAGACTAAAATTTTATCTGTCATAGGATTGCTGCTACAGACGTTTACATAACTCAATAGCCGAAATCAAGTGGTTTCCCACATTTAGATTGTTCGTTGGTCAGCAGAGTTAATAGTTCCCCATGGAGCACGACAGTGTTGTAATGACACGCATAAAGAATTATCTTACGGTAATTATTAGAAAAAGTTGTGGCATAATCTCTACTACTTCAAAGCATCCATTTTATCAAACAATTTCAATCAAGGGTACTATTGAGTCTATTTATATTAAGCTCAAACGGGATGGAGTAGTTCTAAAATCAAATTCTTTGGGATAAACATGGACTCAAGTCATCTTTTGGATGCATTTTCTTGTTGTAAAAATGTAGGAAATATTTTTAACCAAGTTCATTGCTCATTGTTTCAAAGCTAAAAATAAGACACTAGAAAAGGAATAGAATTTATAGGATAACAATCTAAGTGGGGAGTGACTCCAGTGCAAGCGAGTAAATAATTGTAGGATCAATTTAAGGTTGTAGAAAGGGTGATGAAAGGAATGTGATACCTCCTCTTGCTTGCTTCATTCTCGTATTTGAGTCGAACCCCCTCTGTATTCCATATTGCCAAGTCACCTAAAATTGAGCAATCTCCGAGAGAAACAAAGAAACGAACTTGCAATAAAAGTTACAACTAATTTTTTTGTATTTTTGGTTTAGGAATGCAAACTGAAAATAAACATGAAATTTTGAAGAAATAAATCAAAATAAGAAATAAAAACATGAATGCAAGGTTTGGAGGTTTTCAAACCTCCCAATGCTTGGGCTATTGCCAGGCTCAGTTGTTGCCGTCATTCGGCGGCTGGTGCGGATACTGTTGGTAGTAGTCGGGGAAGTGGGTCATGAAGTGACTAAAGTTGTGATTTAAGGCACTCACATTTTCATTCACTCCTTGAAGAGTGTGGTCGATCTCCCCAACACGTTGTTTGAGCTGTTGGAATTCTTGATAGGGGACGTAGCTATACCCCTGTTGCGGCTGGTTGGGCCACGGGTCCCAAGGCCCCCCTTACTGATACTGCTGCTATCCCTCCCAAGCAGGGTTATGTCCCTGCTCATCCTCATGCTCCTGCTCATCCTCATCCTGCTGCCCTCCATCTTCATCTTCCTCTTCATCAGGCTGAAGTTCGGCCATGATCTCCATCACTTGGTCCTTGGTAAGGATCCATGTGTCCTTCTCCACAATCGAGAAGGCTTGGGGACAGGGCAAAAAAACCACCTGCTCACCCTGTGTATCACCAAGATAACCAAACTGATATGCTCGGAGCCTCTGGTTACCTTGGTAAACACCAAGGAAGCCACAAGAAGTTAAATACTTGACATCCATAAGCTTGGAGTCGTCAACAAATTGCATAATAGGTAATGTAATGTTCAATGCATGGGCAAGGTGGGTTACCAATCCATCGATGCGAATATCACCTTTCGTCTTGTTGCTTTGGTGGCAAAATTGCTGGATGAGTAGAGCTGCAGGCTTGGGGCTTTGTGGTGTAGTAGGAAAGAGAGCCTTGGTGATCATTGCCATGTCCGCATTAGCCACGGAACCAGTATCACATCTTCCCAATAGTGTGTTAGCAAGGAACAAGGCGTAGTAGCTGATACGTTGTAAACGTATCTATTATTTTTGATGTTCCATGCTTGTTTAGTATCTACTTTCTTATGTTTAGTTCATACTTTGAGGTATTTTTATACATTTTCTAGAACTAACCTATTAACAAGATGTCATAGTGTCAGTTGCCTGTTTTCTGCTGTTTTTGGTTTTATAAAAGCTAGTAAGGAAATATTCTCGGAATTGGACTGGACAAAAGCCAAAGTTAATATTTTACCTGAAGCAACATGGAGTCCGGAGGGGAGACGAAGTGGCGCACGAGGGTGGCCACACCTAGTGGCGGCACGGCCTGGGGCGTGCCACCAGGGGTGTGGGCCCCCTGGTGCTCCACCAACCTTGCCCCTTTGCCTATAAAAGCCTATCGGGACGAAAACCCTAAGTACCCGATCAAAGACCCAACCAGAAATCCACGGAAGAGTCTGTAGCCGCCGCCATCTCAATCCCTAGATCGGGGATCCAAAGCTCTTCCTGGCACCCTGCCGGAGGGGAGAGATCACCCTGGAGGCCTTCTTCATCACCATGAATGCCTCCGGTGTGATGCGTGAGTAGTTCATCCCTGGACTACGGGTCCATGTAGTAGCTAGATGGTTGGTTCTTCTCCTTTGTGCTATCATGTTTAGATCTTGTGAGATCCGTTCATTATCAAGATCATCTATTTGTAATCTTACATGTTGTGTTTGCGGGGATCTGATGGATATTGAGATGCTATTTCAGATTGATTATTGATTCTATCATGTCTATGTTATTTGTGATCTTGCATGCTTTATGTTGTTAGTAGCTATCTTGGCTAAGTAGATGCTTGCAACTCCAAGAGGGAGTATTTATGCTCGATAGTGGGTTCATGCCTCTAGTAATCTGGGGAAGTGACAAGAATCTCTAAGGTGCTAGATGTGTTGTTGCTACTAGGGAGAAAACAGCAATCCTTTGTCCATGGGACAATCGTATTGTTTACTTTACACACTTTGCTTAATGCAAGTATCTGTTGCTTGCAACTTAATACTGGCTGGGGTTCGGATGATAACCTGAAGGTGGATTATTAGTTATAGATGCAGTTGGATTATGGTCTATGTATAATGTTGTAATGCCCAATCAAATCTCCTAGGAGTCAAGATGATTAGTATATGCATGGTATGCTTTCTCAAATCTGTCAATTGCCCCGCTGTAATTTGTTCACCCAACATGTTATTTATCTTAAGGAGAATCACCTCTAGTGAACTATGGACCCTGGTCCATTCTTTTACCATTGATATACCATTTACTATTTACTGTTTACTGTTTACTTTCTGCAAGCAATTACTATCTTCCACACAATACGTTTAATCCTTTGTTTTCAGCAAAACCGGTGAGATTGACAACCTCACTGTAAATTGGGGCAAAAGTTATGTGCTTGTGTTGTGTAGGATTCCAAGTTGGTAGCAACACCTTGGGGTTGTTTCCTTGCTCCTACTGGTTCGATAACCTTGGTTTCATAACTGAGGGAAACTTGTTGTTGTGCTCATCATACCTTCCTCTTGGGGTTCCCAATGAGCTCAACATATCCTGGGCCATCAAGCCTTTTTCTGGCACCATTGCGGGGGATTCAAGGACATCTTCACAAGGGGAGTCCCTCACAACCAATCTCTTTACTTTGTTTTTTGTTTTGCTTAGTTTATTTTTGTTTTGTTTGCTTGTTTCTTTATCAAAAACACAAAAAATTAGTTGTACTGGTTTGCTTCCTTTATCAAAAACACACAAAAAATGACTACTCTTGAAAACACTAAGTTGTGTGACTTCACTAGCACCAACAATAATGATTTCATGTGCACACCTATTGCTCCAGATGTTCCTGAAGCTAATTTCTTTGAAATTAAACCTGCTTTGCTCAATCTTGTTATGAAAGAACAATTCTCTGGTGTTGGTACTGAAGATGCTGCTGCTCACCTTAATAACTTTGTTGAACTCTATGAGATGCAAAAACATAGGGATATAAATGGAGATATTATTAAACTTAAATTGTTTCCTTTCTCTTTGAGAGGAAAAGCTAAAGAATGGTTGCTATCCCTAACTAGAAATAGTATTGATTCTTGGACTAAATGCAAAGATGCTTTCATTGGAAAATACTATCCTCCTGCTAAGATTATATCTATGAGAAGTGAAATAATGAAATTTAAAAAATTTGATAATGAACATGTTGCTCAAGCTTGGGAAAGAATGAAATCTTTGGTAAAGAATTGTCCCACTCATGGACTGACTGCTTGGATGAGTATCCAAACTTTTTATGCAGGACTAAATTATTCTTCAAGAAATATGTTGGATTCTACTGCTGTAGGTACCTTTATGACCATTACTTTGGGTGTTGCAACAAAGCTCCTTGATAATATGATGGTTAACTATTCTGAATGGCACACTGAGAGAGCTCCACAAGGTAAGAAGGTAAATTCTATTGAAGAAACCTCCTCCTTGAGTGATAAAATTGATGTTATTATGTCTATGCTTGTTAATGGGAAAGCTCATATTGATCCAAATCATGTTCCCTTAGCCTATTTGGTTGCTCAAGAAGAGCAAGTTGATGTGAACTTCATTAGAAACAATAATTTTAACAACAATGCCTATAGGAATAATTTTGGTAATAATAATTATAGGCCATATCCTCCCAATAATGGTAATGCTTATGGAAATTCCTTCAACAACAATAGAAGTGCACCCTCTGAACGTGAATTCATGCTTAAGGATTTTATTAGTAAACAAACTGCTTTCAATAAAACTGTTGAGGAAAAACTTTTGAATGCTGAAAAAAATCCTCTTTGTCTGAAGCACAATCCTCTTTGATTAATAAAATGGCTGCTAAACCTGAAACTATGGAAAACCCTTTTGCTGCTACTAATGCCATACAAGTTAGAATTGATGAAAATGTTAGACTGTTAGCTGAATTACATGCTAAGTGGGAAAGAGAAGATGAAATTTCTAGAAATAATAGTATATGTACTATTACCAACACTAATGTTGATGCTAGCAAACCACATGAAGTCCCCATTCCTTTTGCAACAATGCCTAAAACCAATGGAACCTTTTCCAATAAAAATGCTGAAATTCTTCGAAATATGGGAAACAATAGCTCTACTACCTTGGATGGTAATTATGATTTTGATCTTGATGGTTGCAATATCTCTAAACTAATTATGTTCCTACAGAAGCTTGCTAAAAGTCCTAATGCTAGTGTTATGAATATGGCCTTTACAAAACACATTATTGATGCTCTCATAAAAATGAAAGAAGAAAAATTGAAACATAAAGCTTCCATTCCTATGAAATTAGAAGATGGTTGGGAACCCATCATTAATATGAAAGTGAATGATTTTGATCTCAAAGCTTTATGTTATCATGATAGTAGTGTTTCTATTATGCCTAGAAGGATTTATGAAATGCTTGATTTGCCACCATTAGGTGATTGTTATTTAGATGTCCAACTTGATGATAATGCTAAAAATAAACTCATGGGGAGTGATGGCCCAAAATATATCGAGCTCATTGGGGAACCCCAAGAGGAAGGTATGTGATGTCTACGCACTTCTATTCTTGTAGACAGTTGTTGGGCCTCCAAGTGCAGAGGTTTGTAGGACAGCAGCAAGTTTTCCCTTAAGTGGATCACCCAAGGTTTATCGAACTCAGGGAGGAAGTGGTCAAAGGTATCCCCTCTCAAGCAACCCTGCAATCAAGATACAAAAGTCTCTTGTGTCCCTAACACACCCAATACACTTGTCAGGTGTATAGGTGCACTAGTTCAGCGAAAAGATAGTGAAATACAAGTGGTATAGATAATTATAAGTGGTAACGGTGATAGAAAATAGCTTGAAGGCGTGGAAAAGACTAAAGGCAAACTGAAATAAAGATGGAAGCAAGCAAACATGTAACAGATCTAATAGCAAACGGTGTTTCAGTGCTTAGAAACAAGGCCTAGGGATCATACTTTCACTAGTGAACACTCTCATATAAATATAACATCTTCATGATACTACGCTGAACTACTCTCCGGTTGGACATTCTAATCCATGGTAGGGCTATAACAGCACACCTCGAAGTAAGCCTTTCCCATCTAGATAACCCCACACTGTCACCTTGAGTATTAGATGAGTCCAACAAACACCACAATTTCATAAAGACATCCAACTCCAAATATAACTCATAACAAGTATTTGTAATCTCTAGCCTAAGTGCCACCATGGTGTGCACACTGTCAACTTCACACACATGGGGAGAGCAGAGATCTATTAAAGCACTTGAGTAGAAAGGTAGATCTATAGATTACAAGCTCATGAACTCAATAAGATCATGCACAGAGAGAGATGAACACATAGCTACCGGTATAACCCTTAGCCTCGAGAGAGAACTACTCCCTCCTCATCATGGGAATCAGCAATGGTGATGGAGATGGTGGTGGAGATCGATGGATATGGCTCCGGGGGCACTTCCCCGTCCCGGCAGGGTGCCGGAACAGACACTTTCTGTCCCCCGAATCTCCCCTTCGGTGGCGGCGGCGCTGCGGAACTTTTCATGGCTGGAGGCTTGATGATTTAGGTTTTATGCATCGGGAGGCTTCTTATAGGCAAAGAGGCAAGGTCGGTGGACTGCCAGGGGACCCACACCACCTGGTGGCGTGGCCAGGGCTAGCCCGCGCCACCATATGGTGTGGCCTGGCCCTGGACCTCCTCTGTCTCTGCTTCTGGCTCCGTGAGTCTTCCGGTAAAATAGGAACTTTTGCTTTTGTCCCGTCCAATTCCGGGAATATTGATTTTCTCACTTTCCTGGAACCAAAAACAGCATAAAACAGGCAACTGGCACTGTGGCTCTTGTTAATAGGGTAGTCCAAGAAATCATATGAAAAGTACTCCAAAGTGTGGACAAAACACAAGAAAGTGGATAAAACCAAGCATGGAACATCAAAAATTATAGATACATTTGCAATGTATCAGTATGATGAGCACAGCAGCAAATTTTCCCTCAGTTATGAAACCAAGGTTTAATCGAACCAGTAGGAGCAAGGAAACACCCCAAAGGCATCTTATAGGCGAAAGGGGAGGCTGAGGGGGTGCCGGAGGCGGCCAGACCACCCCCTGGCACGGGCCAGGCTGGGCTGTGCGGCCAGGTGGTGTGGCGGCCCCC
The DNA here is from genome assembly GCA_916181665.1 of Avena sativa. Lineage (NCBI taxonomy): Eukaryota > Viridiplantae > Streptophyta > Magnoliopsida > Poales > Poaceae > Avena > Avena sativa. The sequence goes on from OV702292.1 coordinate 222,267,173, forward strand.
TGGCCCCTCTCCGTCTCGTATTCTGGCTTCATGTGTCCCTCGGTGAAAAACTAACTTTGGCTTTTGTCCCGTCCAATTCTGAGAATATTTATTTTCTGACTTTCATGGAACCAAAAACAGTAGAAAACGGGCAGCTCGCACTGTGGCTCTTGTTAATAGGTTAGTCCAAGAAATCATATGAAAAGTACTCCAAAGTGTGGACAAAACATAAGAAAGTAGATAAAACCAAGCATGGAACATCAAAAATTATGGATACGTTAGCAACTTATCAACATCCTCAAGCTTAACTTTTGCTCGTCCTCGAGTAGGTAAGTGATAAGAAGAAAGAATAATTTTTGACGTGACATGCACCATCATAAAGTTTGATCAAAGTATTTGTAAAACATTGATAGCTGGGATCATAGTACTTCAATCATAACATGAAAGAGAAAGTTCTAGCAATAAGACAAAGCAACTAAGTTGCAACATGAAAAGGCATAAACAAAAGATTCATGAATAACAATGCTTTGCAAGACGTTTGTTTGTTTCACATAAAGAAAACATAGCATAGTGGCATTCAGCTTGTCCCTCATAGAGTAGCAAAAATAAATGCATAGGACACCTTCAAAGTTCATAAGTGTGACTAGATACAAATAGTTTAAAGCAAGCAATATCAAAGCTATGCATCAATCAACAATTCTTGGGACAATGCACATAGAACTAAGAATGGCCACTATGCTCTCAAAGTAGGTGCATAAAGATAGAAGGTGGAGACTCAACATAAAAGTAAAAGAAATGCCTTCATAGAAGGAAGTAGGGATTCAAGTCTCATAAAGAGCTTCCAAAAATTATGGTACTTATAGCTTTCAGCTCTCATTGCCCCTATCATAAGCATCTTGAAGGTGATTAAGGTTAAAGTGACACAACTAAGAGGATATGCTTGACAAGTTATAAACCGAAGTCTCATGCCCCTTACTTACGAAGACCGAACCTCATGCTACTCAATTGTCATTGTAAGTAAATATGTATCATAGAGAACCGCCAACGGGGTACCCCTTGCACATGATACAGGAGCTGTCCCATAATCAAAATGACAAGGCAAGCAGACAATGAGCATCTCAGCGATATTTTTATTTGCTATTTGCATAGGTTTTTATAGAGTGCTCATTATGGTTATGCTGCAAGTTTCCACCATGATTAGGCATGGCTTAGGCTAGCGGCCCATGCGTTTCTCTAACACACATACAAACTCCATGATCTTACAAGTTCCCCTTTTATTTCACACCGCCGGGATCCATAAGCAAAAGAACATGATATCAACGGGGTACAAAGTACAGGTGCAATGTTGAAAGCGTTCCCCATGATACATGGTTCTGCTAACTTCAACTTATAAAGCGCAAGCATATACACAACAAAGAAGGACGCAATGGTTCAAGTTTATTAAATACAAGAAAAGTAAAGTGTGCCATCAAGTTCATGAGAGCTTTAATCACTAGTTTTCTCATAACAAGTTTAATTAGGAAGGAAGAAAAAAACATGAATATACTTGGAATATCATATGCTAATAGGTAGGTATGGTTGACTCTTTGTAATAACTTGGTTTAGGAGTTGGATACATGAGTGGAACTCATACTTGGTTACGAAGGCTAGCAAAAGACTAGGAGCGACAAACTAAGAGAGCAATAATGGCCATAATCATGCAGAGCGACAAAACATCATTGATCAAAGCATAAAGTGATACTAAAAGTTGAAAACTAAAGGATCATAAAGGCTATAGTGACTTGGGACAGTCATAACATGGTGTGAGCATGTGCCAAGTCAACCCAAATAAAACATCAAAGGAGAATACCACAACATTATGCTTTAATATGCTAAAACAACGCATGATTCTTCCAAGGCACATTAAGAAATATCAATTGTTTATAACAAGTCATGCTACAGTAAAGAATACTAAGCATAAAGCCAAAACAATATCAAGCATGACATGGCAAAGCATAGTCCACAGTCAAAAACAAGCTCTCTTTACCACTTAAGCATGAACTTTCCTACTCTTTTCCAATCCAAACCAAACTATTTGAAAACCAATGTATGAAAGAGGGGGTCCAACCAATTTATTCAGCAAACTAAGCAAACAAAGAAAACGAAAACCAAAACGAAAAACAAAAAAGAAGACGCTCCAAGAACAACACAACTGTGCATGAAACAATAAAAATGAAGCGTTTGGAAGGAACCTCGAATTTTTATTGATGAAGAAGGGGATGCCTTGGGCATCCCCAAGCTTTGACGCTTGTACTTCTTGGATATTTCTTGGGGTGACACGCGTGGCATCCCCAAGATTTAGCTTTAGTCCATCCTTCATCTTATTACTCATTCCTTCCATACACCTGAAATTTTTCCCTTCATACAAAACTTCACACAATCTTTATTAGCAACATTAGTGCACTCAAGATAATAGGTATTTAGGTTCAGTTCCAACACCAATAAAACTTCCATTAAAACACAAGCTACTGTAGCAATTCCCTCAAAAATCTCAATTCCCCAAAAGAACTCAAAAAGGAACCAACAAGAAGCAAATGCAAATAATGGCAGAAATCTGTAAAAACAGACCAGCAGGTAAAGACGAATTTTTTCGAAGACCTTCTGTTGCTCAAATCGAAAAGTGTTGAACTAACAAAAGTTATACAACAACCTGGGGTAGAAGCAAAAAAATTCACGCCTCAAAAGGACGTACAGAGATTTTACATAAATTTTTACGGTGAAGCACAGAAATCTGTTTCGGGACAACAACTTTCCCAATCATTACTTCTCTCATTAGAGGTTACTCTTGGCACAAAAAGCAAATAAAAAGGATAAGGAGAGGTTATTACTGAAGTAATAACTTCCAAGACTCATGTAAAACTTTTGGGTTATCTCCCAATAAGTACTTTTCTTTAACGCCTTTAAGTTAGACATAAGAAGCAAGAAAAAGAATCAAGTGTTCTCAAATGAAGAAGCATTAAAAGCGAATTTTGTTTTCATAGGAGAGGCAAAAGAAATCTTCTCTCTCTTCTTAGGGAAGTATTCTATACCTTTCTTGAGTGAAATTTGATATTTAATTGTGCCTTCTTTCATATCAATAATGGCACCAACAGTTCTAAGAAAAGGTCTTCCCAAAGTAATAGGACAAAAAGCATTGCATTCAACATCCAAAACGTAGAAATCAACGGAGACATAGGCATTGTTAACCATAATAAGAACATCATTAATACTCCCCATGAGTTTCTTTTTCGCATTATCATCAAGTGGGACATTCAAATAACAATCTTCCAAAGGTGGCAAATCAAGCATATCATAGATCCTTCTAGGCATAATAGAAACACTACTATCAAGATCACATAAAGCTTTGAAATTGAAATCATTCACTTTCATATTAATGATGGGTTCCCGACCATCTTCTTGTTTTATAGGAATAGAAGCTTTATGTTTCATCTTTTCTTCTTTAATCTTTATGAGAGCATCAGTAATGTGTTTTGTAAAGGCCATATTCATAGCACTAGCATTAGGACTTTTAGCAAGCTTTTGTAGGAACTTAATAACTTCAGAGATATTGCAACCATCAAGATCAAAATCATAGTTATCATCTAAGGTAGAAGAGTTATTACTAGCCTCAACACTAGTGGTAGTGATAGTAGAAACACTAATGTTTCTAGCAATTTCATCTTCTCTTTCCCACTTAGCATGCAATTCAGCTAATAGTCTAACATTTTCATCAATTCTAACTTGTATGGCATTAGTGGCAGCAAAGGGATTATCATTAGTTTCAGGTTTAGCAGCCATTTTATTCAAAGAAGATTGAGCTTTAGCCAAAGATGCTATATTTCTTTCAACATTAGAGAGTTTTTCCTCAACAGTTTTACTGAAAGTAGTTTGTTTACTAATAAAGTCTTTAAGCATAACTTCAAGTTCAGAGGAAGCACTCCTATTATTGTTGTAGGAATTTCCATAAGCATTACCATTGTTGGGAGGATATGGCTTATAATTGTTGTTACCAAAATTATTCATGTAGGCATTATTGCTAAAATGATTATTTCTTGTAAAGTTCACATCAACTTGCTCTTCTTGAGCAACCAAAGAGGCTAAGGGAACATTATTTGGATCAATATGAGCTTTCCCATTAACAAGCATAGACATAATAACATCAATTTTATCACTCAAGGAGGAGATTTCTTCAACAGAGTTTACCTTCATACCTTGTGGAACTCTTTTAGTATGCCATTCAGAATAGTTAACCATCATATTATCCAGAAGCTTTGTTGTAGCACCCAAAGTAATGGTCATAAAGGTACCTCTAGCAGCAGAATCCAATAGATTTCTTGAAGAATAGTTCAATCCTGCATAAAAGGTTTGGATAATCATCCAAGCAGTCAGTCCATGAGTGGGACAATTCTTTACCAAAGATTTCGTTCTTTCCCAAGCTTGAGAAACATGTTCATTATCAGATTGTTTAAACTTCATTATTTCACTTCTCATAGATATAATCTTAGCAGGAGAATAGTATTTTCCAATGAAAGCATCTTTGCATTTAGTCCAAGAATCAATACTATTCCTAGTTAAGGAATTCAACCATTCTTTAGCTTTTCCTCTCAAGGAGAAAGGAAACAATTTAAGCTTAATAATATCTCCATCTATATCCCTATGCTTTTGCATCTCACATAGTTCAACAACGTTATTTAGATGGGCTGCAACATCTTCATTACCAATACTAGAAAATGGTTCTCTCATAACAAGATTGAGTAAAGAAGGTTTTATTTCAAAGAAAGTAGCTTCAAGAACAGGTGGAGCAATGGGTGTGCTCATAAAATCATTGTTGTTGGTGCTAGTGAAGTCACACAACTTAGTGTTTTCAAGAGTAGTCATTTTTTGTGTTTTTAATAAAGAAAGCAAAATAGTAAAACTAATTTTTTTATGTTTTTGATAAAGAAACAAGCAAGCAAAGCAAGCAAAGCAAAAGTAAACTAAGCAAAAAAAATAACAAAGTAAAGAGATTGGTTATGAGGGACTCCCCTTGTGAAGATGTCCTTGACTCCCCGGCAACGGCACCAGAAAAATAGCTTGATGGCCCAAAATATATCGAGCTCGTTGGGGAACCCCAAGAGGAAGGTATGATGAGCACAGTAGCAAGTTTTCCCTCAGTTATGAAACCAAGGTTTAATCGAACCAGTAGGAGCAAGGAAACACCCCAAAGGTGTTGCTAGCTAAACTTTGGCAGGGCGCACTACTGGTGCCAGCAGCAACATGGAGACCTGCACAACACAACCACATAACTCTGCCCCCAACTTGCGATGAGGTTGTCAATCTCATCGGTTTTGCTGAAAACAAAGGATTAAACATATCGAGTGGAAGAAAGTAATAGTTTGCAGAAAGTAAACACAAAGTAGTAAACAGTTGATTGTAGATTGATGGTAAAATAAAGGACCGGGGTCCATAGTTCACTAGAGGTGGCTCTCTTTAAGATAAATGACATGTTGGGTGAACAAATTACAGAGGGGTAATTGACAAACATCGAGAAAGCATACAAGCATATACTACTCATCTTGACTCCTTTGAGATTCGATTGGGCATTACAACATTATACATAGACTGCCATCCAACTGCATCTATGACTATTAATTCACCTTCAGGTTATCATCCGAACCCCCTCTAGTATTAAGTTGCAAGCAACGGGTAATTTCATTATGAATTGCATGTAAAGTAAACAATACGATTGTTCTATGAACAAAGGATTGTTGTTTTCTCCCTAGTATCAACAACACATCTAGTACCTTAGAGATTTCTGTCACTTCCCCAGATTACCAGAGGCATGAACCCACTATCGAGCATAAATACTAACACTTGGAGTTGCTAGCATCTACTTGTCCAAGATAGCTACTAACAACGGAAAGCATGCAAGATCACAAATAACAAAGACATGATAGAATCAATAATCAATGTGAAATAGCATCTCAATATCCATCGGATTCTCGCAAACACAACATGTAGGATTACAATTAGATGATCTTGATCATGAACGGAGCTCACAAGATCTAAACATGATAGCACAAAGGAGGAGAACCAGCCATCTAGCTACTACATGGACCCGTAGTCCAGAGATGAACTACTCACGCATCACACCGGAGGCTTGCATGATGATGAAGAAGGCCTCCAGGGTGAATTCCCCTCTCCGTCAGGGTGTCAGAAAGAGCTTCAGATCCCTCCCGATCTAGGGATGTAGATGACGGTGGCTACAGACTCTTTCGTGGAATTTTGATCGGGTACTTAGGGTTTCTGTATCGAAGGCATCTTATAGGCGAAAGGGGAGGCCGAGGGGGTGTCGGAGGCGGCCAGACCACCCCTGGCGCGCGCCAGGCTGGGCCGCGTGGCTAGGTGGTGTGGCGGCCCCCTGTCCCCTCTCCGTCTCGTATTCTGGCTCTGTGTGTCCCTCGGTGAAAAACTAACTTTGGCTTTTGTCCCGTCCAATTATGAGAATATTTATTTTCTGACTTTCCTGGAACCAAAAACAGCAGAAAACAGGCAGCTGGCACTGTGGCTCTTATTAATAGGTTAGTCCAACAAATCATATGAAAAGTACTCCAAAGTGTGGACAAAACATAAGAAAGTAGATAAAACCAAGCATTGAACATCAAAAATTATGGATACGTTAGCAACGTATTAGGGAGTATTAATGTTGCTCTTATTATGGTTAACAATACCTATGTCCCCGTTGATTTCTATGTTTTGGATGCTAAATGCAAAGCTTCTTGTCCTATTATTTTGGGAAGACTTTTTCTTAGAACTGTTGGTGTCATTATTGATATGAAAGAAGGAACCATTAAATATCAATTCCCACTCAAGAAAGGTATAGAACACTTCCCTAAGAAGAGAGATAAGATTCCTTTTGCCTCTCCTATTAAAACAAAATTTTCTCTTAATGCTTCTTCATTTGAGAATACTTGAATCTTACTTCTTATGCCTAGATCAAAGGCATTAAAGAAAAGCACTTATTGGGAGATAACCCAAATTTTTATTCAGTAAGTTTTTCTTTTGTTGAGTCTTGGAAGTTATTGCCTCAGTAATAACCTCGCCTTATCCTTTTTGTGTGGTTTTTGTGCCAAGAATAACCACTAATGAGAGAGAAATAAGACTTGGGAAAGTTGTTGTCCCGAAACAGATTTTTGTGCTTCACTATAAAGATTCGTGAAAAATCCCTGTACGTCGGATTGAGCTGTATTTTTTTGTGCTTCTGTCCCAAGTTATTATCTAACTTTCATTAGTTTAATAACTTTCGATTTTAGCAACATAAGGTCTTCGAAAAAATAGGTTTTTACTTGCTAGTCTGTTTTGACAGATTTCTGCCATTATTTGCATTTGCCTCTTAATCTCTTTCTCTTTGAGTTCTATTTGATCACTTGAGCTTTTAAAATGAATTGCTACAGTATCTTGTGTTTTAATGGAAGTTTTACTTGTGTTGAAACTAAACCCAAAGTCTTATTATCTTGAATACACTAATGTTGCTAATGAAGATTGTGTGGAGTTTTGTATGAAGGAAATTTTAAAGTGGAGGGAAGAATAATGTGATAAGATGAAGTATGGACAAAAGCTCAAGCTTGGGGATGCCACCCGTGTCACCCCAAGAAATATTCAAGAAGTACAAGCGTCAAAGCTTGGGGATGCCCAAGGCATCCCCTTCTTCATCAATAAAAACTTCAGGTTTCTTCTAAACACTTCATTTTTATTGTTTTATGCACAATTGTGTTGTTCTTGGAGCGTCTTCGTTTTGTTTTTAGTTTTATTTTGCTTAGTTTGCTTAAATAAATTGGTTGGAACCGCGCATTCATACATAGTTTCAAATACGTTGATTTGGATTGGAAAAGAGTAGGAAGTTCATGCTTATAAGTGGTATAAAAGGAGTCTTGTTTTAACTGTGGCCTAGACTTTATCATGTCATGTTTGGTATTGCTTTGACTTTATGCTTAGTAATTATTGTTGTAGCATGAATTGTTTCAAACAATTGAGATTGCTTAATGTGCCTTGAAAGAATCATGTGTTGTTTTAGCATACAAAAGCATAATATTGTGGTATTCTTATTTGATGCTTTATTTGGGTTGACTTGGCACATGCTCACACCATGTTAAGACTATACCAGTCACCATAGCCTCTATGATCATTTAGTTTTCGACTTGTAATATCACTTTATGCTTTAATTAATAATTTTTTGTCGCTTTGCATGATTATGGCCATTATTGCTCTCATAGTTGGTCGCTCCCAGTCTTTTGCTATCCTCCACATGTACCAAGTATGAGTTCCACTCATGCATCCAACCCCCAAGAAACCAAGTTATTCCAAAGAGTCCACTATAAATTCCTATGCATGGTGTGTTACACCATTCCAAGTATATTCATGCTTTTATCTACCTTCCAAATTAAACTTGTTATGTGAAAATTAGTGATTAAAGCTCTCACAAACTTGATGGCACACTTTACTTTCTTGCACTTAATAAACTTGAACCATTGCATCCATCTATGTTGCGTATATGCTTGCACTTTATAAGTTGAGAATTAGCAGAACCATGTTACCATGGGGAACGCTTTCAACATTGCACATTATTTAGTTGATATCATGTTCTTTTGCTTATGGATCCCGACGGTGTGAAATAAAAGGGGAGCTTGTAAGCTCATGGAGTTTGCATATGTGTTAGAGAAACGCCTGGGCGGCTAGCCTAAGCCATGCCTAATCATGGTGGAAACTTGCAGCATAACCATAGTGAGCATTCTGTGAAGCATCCTCAATAAAAACCTATGCAAATAGCAAATAAAAAGGTCGATGAGATGCTCATTGTCTGTTGTCTTATCATTTTGATATGGGATAGCTCCTATATCATGGGGCAAGGGGTACCCCGTTGGTGGTTCTCTATGATACACATGTACTTACAATGACAAGAACTTACTCGTGATTAAAGTTGAGTAGCATGAGGTTCGGTACTCGTAAGCAAGGGGCATGAGATGTTCAACTTATAACTTGTCAACCATATCCTCATATTTGTTCACTTTAACCTTAATCACCTAAAGATGCTTATGATAGGGGCAATGAGAGCTGAAAGCTAATAAGTACCATAATTTTTGGAAGCTCTTTATGAAACTTGAATCCCTGCTTCCTTCTATGAAGGGCCTTTCTTTTACTTTTATGTTGAGTCTCCATCTTCTATCTTTATGCACCTATTAAGAGAGCATAGTGGTCATTCTTAGTTTAATGTGCATTGTCCCAAAACTTGTTAGATATTGCTTGCTCTTAAATTACTTGTATCTAGTCACCCTTATGAACTTTGAAGGTGCCCTATGCATTTTGTTATACCATGAGGGACAAGCTGAATACCATTCTCATTATGTTTTCTATATGTGAAACAAACAAACGTCTTTCAAAGCATTGTTATTCATGAATCTTTTGTTTGTAACTTTTCATGTTACAACATAGTTGCTATGTCTTATTGTTAGAACTATATCTTTCATGTCTATGTTAGAGTACTATGATCCTAGCTATCAATGTTTTACAAATACCTTGATCAATATTGTGATGGTGCATGTCACCTCAAAAATTATTCTTTTTTATCACTTACCTACTCGAGGACGAGCAGGAGTTAAGCTTGGGGATGTTGATACGTCGTAAACGTATCTATAATTTTTGATGTTCCATACTTTGAGGTATTTTTATACATTTTCAGGAACTAACCTATTAACAAGATGCCATAGTGCCAGTTGCCTATTTTCTGTTGCTTTTTGGTTTCAGAAAAGCTAGTAAGGAAATATTCTTGGAATTGGACCGGACAAAAGCCAAAGTCAATATTTTACCTGAAGCAACACGGAGTCCGGAGGGGAGACGAAGTGGCACACCAGGGTGGCCACACCTGGTGGCGTCACGGCCTGGGGGGCGCGCCACCAGGGGGTGTGGGCCCCCTGGTGCTCCACCGACCTTGCCCCCTCGCCTATAAAAGCCTCTCGGGACAAAAACCCTAAGTACCCGATCAAAGACCCAATCAGAAATGCACGGAAGAGTCGGTAGCCGATGCCATCTCGATCCCTAGATCGAGGGGATCTGAAGCTCTTCCCGGCACCCTAGAGGCCTTCTTCATCACCATGACTGCCTCTGGTGTGATGCGTGAGTAGTTCATCCCTAGACTACGGGTCCATGTAGTAGCTAGATGGTTGGTTCTTCTCCTTTGTGCTATCATGTTTAGATCTTGCGAGATCTGTTCATGATCAAGATCATCTATTTGTAATCTTACATGTTGTGTTTGTGGGGATCTGATGGATATTGAGATGCTATTTCAGATTGATTATTGATTCTATCATGTCTATGTTATTTGTGATCTTGCATGCTTTCCATTGTTAGTAGCTATCTTGGCCAAGTAGATGCTTACAACTCCAAGAGGGAGTATTTATGCTCGATAGTGGGTTCATGCCTCTAGTAATCTGGGGAAGTGATAGGAATCTCTAAGGTGCTAGATGTGTTGTTGCTACTAGGGAGAAAACAACAATCCTTTGTCCATGGGACAATCATATTGTTTACTTTACACACTTTGCTTAATGCAATTATCTGTTGCTTGCAACTTAATACTGGAGGGGGGTCGGATGATAACCTGAAGGTGGATTATTAGTCATAGATGCAGTTGGATTATGGTCTATGTATAATGTTGTAATGCCCAATCAAATATCATAGGATTCAAGATGATTAGTATATGCATGGTATGCTTTCTCAAATCTGTCAATTGCCCCGCTGTAATTTGTTCACTCAACATGTTATTTATCTTAAGGAGAATCACCTCTAGTGAACTATGGACCCCGGTCCATTCTTTTACCATTGATATACCATCTACTATTTACTGTTTATTGTTTACTTTCTACAAGCAATTACTATCTTCCACACAATACGTTTAATCCTTTGTTTTCAGCAAAAACGGTGAGATTGACAACCTCACTGTAAGTTGGGGCAAAGTGTTGTGCTTGTGTTGTGCAGGATTCCAAGTTGGTAGCAACACCTTGGGGTTGTTTCCTTGCTCCTACTGGTTCGATAACCTTGGTTTCATAACTGAGGGAAACTTGCTGATGTGCTCATCATACCTTCCTCTTGGGATTCCCAACAAACTCAATGTATTCTGAGCCATCAGCAGCGAACTGTTGGGTTCTGAATGGTGGACATCTTCTTCTGGTAGAATTCGGTGCCACCATTAACAGAAATAGCCTCCCAAGTTTCTCCACTTGTGACGCTATAGAGGTTAGTAATAGTTGACTCCCCAACGTGAGGGAAGCCGAAAGCATTGCAAAATTGTTCAAAATTTATTTCATAGTGCTGCTAGTTCATGGTGAAGCTTACCGTGCACACATTACCTTTCTCCCTGTGGTCGTCGTAGAAGGAGGCAAGGAACTCATGGGTGTCGTGGCTTGCGAAGCCAAGTACTATCAGCCCCACCTTGTTACACATGAGGTCGAAGTCTGCCTTCAACCCCGCCGCGGTGAGAAAGATGTGGTCGGCCCAATGTGTGGGCAGCACCCTCCTCGATGAAACCATGGCCAACTTGGGGTTGCGCTTGGCTCGGGACCCCGAGCCCGAGCCCTCACCACGTTGGCGCTTGCTCTTGCGAAAGATGTTACCAATTTTGTTCATCATGATGCACTGAAAAATTTCACCATAAAACCTTAGGCATATAGTTTCTACATGATATATGAACGATCCTACGTGGAAAAATTCAATCCTAATGTGAGGAATCAATAGGAAAAACAAAATAAGCTTGAGTTCATCCACTAGATCAATGTGAGAGTTTTGACCATGGAAATCTGAAAATAAAGCATGGATAGGGAGAGAAACATACCGATCTGTTGATTCTGCCACTCAAACGAACAAAATTCGCGAAGAATCAAAAGTTCTAGTGGGTTTTGAGAGGTCTGGAGAGAGAATATGAGAGAAATAATGAGGAGGGGAAGAGGCCTAGCCGCCCCGGTGCGATTTTGTGGTCGCACCAAACTATATGATCAGAACTATACGGGCATGATATGTTGTTCCGCCCATATAGTTGTGGCAGCGCCGCCAACTAGTGTTTCTTTATGCGGACTACAGCTATACGGACGCAACTATATGGCTGGATCGCAATGACCCGCCGTATAGTTGGTCGTTAAACCGTCTGTACCCTCGAGATAAATTTCTAAATAGGCTTCGATATCTATATGACCAGAACTATACGGCGGGAATTTTTATTCCTGCCGTATAGTTGGTCGTTAAACCGTCAGTACCTTTGAGACAGAATTCTAAAACAGGCATCGATATCTATACAACCAGAACTATACGGCCAGAATTTCTATTCCCGCCGTATTGTTGGTCATTAAACTGTCAGTACCTCTAAGAAGATATTGTACGAAGGCATCGATATCTATACAACTGGAGCTATATGGCCGAAATTTTTATTCCTGCCGTATAGTTGGTCATTAAATTCTCTGTGTCTTCGAGGAAAATTTGTTGATGGCAAAGATATCTATACGACCGGAGCTATACGGCCAGAATTTTTATTCCCGTTGTATAGTTAGTCGTTAAACCATCAGTAGTCATCAAAAAATTTCTATTCCTTCAAGAATACCTTCTTATCCCGAGACTTAGCGAAATACCTTATTTTTGGAAGAAAAAAGATAGTAGAAGTTGTCGACCAACATTAGCGTATGAAGAGCAGAATTTTAGTCTTTGTAGATAAAACTCAAACTTTTATTTTTATTCCTATTCTATACTCATTCAATCTATGTTTCTACTACTTTTTGACAGCTGCATCTTCACGGGCGCGCTTCCGCAAGAATGTCTGTGAAAAAGTGGTAGGAATGTGATGAACTTTTTATTCTCTAGTTTATTTTATTGACGAGATGGGTTGACTCCCATTAAGAATTTTATTAAGAATGGTTGAGTAACTCAACCCCTTATCTGTTCTCGAATTCTTACCTTGGGTTTCCCCTTATCAAAGGCACTTACCACATGAACTCGTTTTGCTGGTGGAATATATCTTTCTCCTACTTCTAGCTTCTTTGGAAAATACCGGATGATTTCAGCATCATAAACATTAAAGATTATCTTTCCCTCAGCGCAATCAACTGATGCCCCTGCAGTACTAAGGAAAGGTCTTCCAAGTATTATGAATAATTTTTCATCTTTTGGCATCTCAAGAATAATAAAATCAGTGGGAATAACATGCTCATCTATTCTAAGTAGAACATCCTCAATCATACCAATGGGTTGTTTAGTGGACTTGTCAGCCATCTGTAAAGTGATAGTAGTAGGAGAATACTCCCCTAATCCTAACCTTTTATAGAGGGACTATGGCATTACACTAACTCCTGCACCTAGATCACACAAAGCATTGTGAATATTAGTTTTGCCTATTGAGCATGAAATAGTTGGTATTCTGGGATCTCCCGACTTAGACAACAGCTTCCCATTAGCAGGCTAACTAGTTACCATGGCAACAGTTTTAGTTAATTCTTTCTTTCTACTAAGAATATCACAGAGGAATTTAGAATAGGTAGGAACTTTGATTGCATCCGCAAATAGAATTTCCAGACGAAGGTCACTAAGTGCTTTTTTTAAAGAATCATAAATTACCTGATCTGGTGCTTTCTTTTTTCGATCTGGATAAGGAAGCATTTTCTCACCTTTCTTATTCTTGTATTTTACCTTTAGTAGGGGGTCAGGCTCTTTTGTTGCTTTCTTTTGTTGTTGCTTATCGATTTTGTTCTTTTCTACTACAACAACTTCATCTTCCTTGCTTATCTCTTTTTCTTCTCTTGGATCAACTGTCTCTGCATCAGAATCATAACGGTCATCCTATGCATCATTTTGGCTCTCCTTGGTTTGATCTTGTGTTTCTTGAGCAGTTTCATCTTGAGGATCCACCAATGTATCATCTTCTTGGCTTACTTCGAGCAAGGCTTTTTCCTTTCGCTCTTTTTCAGCTTCATATTTTGGTGGTCCTAATGGTCCTGTAACAACTGCACCTCTTCTTGTAACAACATTAGTAGAAATAGGAATATCTTTATCATCTCGAAGAAAATTTTGATAACCAGATGCTATTTGTTCACACTGGGTTTCAATCATACTAAGATACTTGTGAAATAATTTTATTTCTTGGCCAATCTCATCATAATTTTCTGTGAGTTCCACCAAAATCTTTTTGTGTTTTTGAAAGTGCTTATACGGGTTATTATGAGATTTTGCTTGTCGGTGTTTTAATTCTTGAAAAACTTTTCTAGTTTCATCTTCTTCAGTTAAAACTTGTAACAAGTATACTTTGTTTTCCTTAACAAGTTCAGAAGGTATACCTTTTTCTTTCATTGTTTTGCATACTTCAGGCATAAGATCAGGAGTTATCCGAAGTATCCGTTTTTCCAGCTTAGTGCCAAAATCAGGATTATATAAAGAATTATTCTAGCCCTAGTAGACATCAATTCCAAACATTCTTTAATAGTTAAAGTATTTATTTATCCTCCTGCTAAGAAATCAAGCAACTCTTTACATTGAGTATTAAGACTGTGGTAAAATAAATGGCAAATAGTTGATTCAGAATAGCCGTGATTAGGAATGCTATTGATCATTCCAAAGAATCTATCCCAGGCTTGTGGGTAGTTTTCTCCCACGTTCTGACTAAAGTTGCATATATTCTTTCTTAATTCAGTTACCTTTTTAAAAGGATTAAACATGTTTATGAATTTAAAAATGCAGTTTTCCCAGCATTTAATGTAATGGTGAGGGAGAAAATATAACCAGTCTAGAGCCTTACCTTTAAGAGACCAATGAAATAATTTTAGACGAGAGAAGTCTCTTGGCAAACCTTTTGGTCCAAGTGATGTTATCACATCGTCAAACTCTCTAAGATGCCTCCCTGGGTCTTCATCTTCACTTCCACTGAAATCTTTTTCCTACAAATTTTTAATAATTCCACCATCAAATCGATATTCTCTAACTCCAGGATTAGGGAATTCTATTGGTTGTTTAAGAAATTCAGAACTTGGAGCACTGTATTCTCTGAGAGTTTTCTCAGGTTTCATGGGATTTGTCCTGTAAATAGACATGATTTCCATAATATCACTGAGGTTTTCAACTTCAACTTTATTCGATCTTAAAAGTTTTTCAATAATTTCTTCGCGCCTTTGAGCAGTCACGTGCTCAATATAATCCGGTAGATAGGTCCTACTAGAGCGTGTGGACCCTTTGTCTCCTAGGGAGAACATTTTGTAGTAGCAACACCTGAAATGTCAAAATACAAACACTTAGCGCTTAGCTCCCCGGCAACGGCGCTAGAAAATAGCTTGATGTCTGCAAGTGCACAGATCGTTTGTAGCTAGTTTTGAAGTATAGATATCAATTCCACAGGGAGCCCAAAGGTAAGTGTGTTTATGTGTGAAGTCTCTGTCAATCCCAAAGTTGTCACAAGTCTTCGAGTGAATTGACTGCAAGTGTTGAAATAAGAATGGATTTTTGATTAAATGAGATGTATTTAAATAGAACTAAAATATAAACTTCAGAAATATAAACATGAAAGTAAAGAACGACTTGGTTGCTTGTTGTTTTATTCAAATGGCAAAAGAAGGCGCGGGGAGATTCAGTTCATGGTGATAGCGACTGTGCCAGGTGGATGAATGATAAATGTAACAATTATAATCTTATAAGTATATGTGTAGGCGAGCAACCCATAATTAGTCGGTACTCCTCTTGGTAGATTTCATCCCAACTTCAATAATCCCACTAGACGATTAAGACCCTTCAGGTTGCTTAGTGATTAAGCTTCTTGGATCGGACTAATGCAATAAGCACAGTGGTTCCTCATTATCCTCGAGTCTACTAGTTTTCCATTGATATCCCCGTGTCACTCGGGGATCGCCGATCTGCTAGCGAACAAGATCCTATCTATGTAGAACAAAGTATCATGTTGTCTAGGCCCTTAATTGGACAACACGCATTAGGCATCCCATAGATAGTCAAGCACACATAATATAATAATTAGAATCAATCACAAGCTAATGAAAAATATATGAAGGCACATCGCATCTCACCAATCCCCTACATCTCCCACGCCCAAGGATCTTACTCACACATGAGATAAGAACATATCATCGATATAATTAAATAAAGGGAATTCTTCTTGATATTACCGTGGAGATCCATAATAAGAATAGAAAAGTATCCAACACAATTCAAGATAGGAAGAAACAATCTCAAACCCTAGTCTTGCAAGGTGAAGATCCCTCTCTCTCTCAAGTACAAGTAGTGGTTATGGGGGTGTATTGTCTAGAAGGTCAAGATCGTGGAGCGAGATGAAGAACATCTTCCCCTTCTTCTCCGGATCTCTTCTTTCTTCCTTCTGGATGGGATGGCGGCTGCTGTGTTGTGTTTTCGCGTCTGGCCTCTTCACGGAAGTTGTCCCATTTGACAAGACATAGGTGGCGAGAGCTATACGGCCGGAAAATTTTCTCCCGTCGTATAGTTGCTCGTTAAAGCCTCTGTAGGCTTCCTTCGATTGCTTACAAAGAGAGACTTTCTTGTTTTCGCCTGAACATTATGTTTCTCTAGTTAAAACCTTTTGTTGACGTTCAAAACCTGAAACATACATTAAAAACCAAGTTTTCTTTGCTACCGAAGTACTAGCGTTAGGTAAAGCAAGAAAACGATCAAATCCGGGAGAAAACCATCAATAAAAACCATAAAAATGTGTCAAATCTTACAGCTATCAGGGACAAGATCATTAATTCTCATCCTATTTAAATAAGTAAAAGGGTAGGATCAACCATAAAAATAGGAGCACAGATCTTGATGATGTTGTACCCAAAGTAATTGCTCCATTGGTCAAGCGACAAAGTATAGTCACGATTCATTAGACGGAAAGAGATCAAGTCTCCTCTCGGTCTTTCTTCTTTGGACCAATAATTTTGAGCACATGCTTCAAGGTGCTAAGGAAATCGAGAAGTCGAGAAGCTGGCGATAGGTGGCAGCCTCCTGAAAGACAAAATCAAGCAAACCAACATTGTTCTAAAGTAAGTTAAATTCAAGGCTAATGCCTAGTTGGTTAAAAGTATATGGACACGCCCATTTGGTGGACTTGATCTCCCGGTCCTTGATATGGTTGAAACGGTTGTGGTGTGATTCCTTGGTGAGCTGGATGCCAAGTTGTGCAACGGTATCATCTTCAATGGGTGGTGCAACTTGTGCCTCCACCGGATGTGAACGACTCCTCGTGTTCATCTAAAAATTAAAAAATTAAAGTATTTAAACTTTTGATCTAATAGAAATAGGTAATGAATGGTCCTATACACATTCTACAAAAGAATCTCTACTATCTAAAAAGCATGAATTTCCTCTGTTTTCTCCAACTAGGCAGGAACAATTGATCTCGGCCTTCAAATCTATCAGATCTAACACTTCAGGACTTCCCAATAACACTGCGCGACATCCCTGATTTTCACGTCCACTAATTAATAGCTGCAATTACTAGCCGCAATTACTATCATAATTCCTCTACCCATTAATCTCCCATAATCGGGATATAAATTCTCTACCCATTAATAATGCATTAACCGCATCGAGAAAAATTAGGAACGTGATCTCCCGTCCATTTAATCTCTAGAATTACGGCATTCGCCTCTGCATGCGCGCGTATGGGCTGATCCGTGCGCCACGCTTCCCTCTCCACGTCCATATTTCTATGTAAAATAAAATCACAACTAATAAGTAAATAGAATTAATCGCTGCCATAATAGGCATTGTCGTGTCGGACGCGGCTTGCCTGCGGCATCGTTGTACGACCATCCGTGCGGCCCAAACGTTCCTCGACCATCCGTGCGGCTATTCCTTGTTGTGCCCCCGCTTCGTTGCTTTTATCAGAAAAAGAAAAGGGAAATACAGAATATATACTCGTGACTCCATATTGTTTAAGTCTCGCGACTCTGTATCCCCACCCTTCAGGAAAAGAGACTATGTTCACCGCCGCCGACGGCCCCCTGAAGCTGGATCCATCGTCCTCCAGGGGCTGGTTGCGCGCGTGGGGTGGGCTGCAAGGCAATGACATCTTCGTCCACAACTCACCGCGTCGTCCCGCTGGTCGCAGAAGGGGAGGAGTCGAACGATGTGCGGAGAGCGGACACGGAGAAGCGCGTCGAGTTCCTGCTGGAAGCCATCGCGGAGGGGCTTGCTACAGCTGCGGGTGGAGTTTGACGGCAGCGAGCTCGGACTGGGAGCTGCCGGAGAGACCCACAGGGTACACGGTGCAGAAGTTGTTGTTGCCCACCAGGGCAATCGTGCAGCCTGCCATCATGGTGTCCACCATGTTGAGGACCGATCCAAGCAAAATCGAATTGGCCGATGGTTCTTACGTTAGCTAGCAATTGTTCATGTATTCGACGGTTAGACTAATCAACATTCCTCAAACGACAGGTCCAAGGCAAGGCGATTGCTCCATTCAAGAAAATTTCTTGAAAAAATATTAAAAAATTCTCTATCTCGCATAGCAAACTATCTCCATAGTTCAATCACTGAGGATGGTCACAATCGAGGAGAAAGAGAACGGCATGGGCACTCCGTAGCAACGCCGTCCAAGGGCAAGGAAGTAGAGGGCGGCTGCGAGAGGTGGAGATCAGGACAGCGCTCCTGCTCTCTCTGGTCTCTCCGTAATTTTCCTTTGACATACGTAGAATCGAGAGGACATAGGAAAGGGCTATAGGAAGGATTACAAAATACTAAATTGTTTTCGTTTTATTTTTCTAGCAGAAATAAAAAACTACATGCAGTCGTAAGATCCAAAATGACCGGAAAGGTCGCACGGATGATCGCACCGCGATGTCGCAGGCAAGCCGTGTCCGCGTCCCTGTTGTATCTGTCCTCAACCCACAAAATCTCGTGATGCTTTTCTTTTTCAAAATGTCTTGAGATGAACTTCTGAAATAACTCCAATGTCCTAGATCGTGTCCCCGTTGATCTGGCCTCTGGACTCAGTCACCAATTCCCACTCGCCATGCTGCTTTTCATAGCATTTTCTCCTCCACTGCCGTCAATCGCAGCCTGACGGACGCAAAAAATTGTCGTCGCTTCGCTGGGGCAGCACGGAACCAGGCTATCGACCGACACCGCAGACTTCCATCGTCCGGCATTCCTCTTCCATCCATACAAGTACGACTGCTGCCCGCACCCATGTGCCCTTAGAATTCACCTGATCCTCCCAGTTCGCTGGCCAACGACGCGAAACTTCCCCGCCACTGTTCACCTACGGCCAGTTGGAGGATGATCTGTAGGGAATCATGGGGATGTGGGCAGCTTGACCGAAGCTCCTCTGCAGCATTCGGCCAAAAGAGCAAAATCGCGGACATGCCGGCCCCGATCGAGGGGCCGCATCCTACATGTATAGCTCTACTGTGAACACATCCTCTTCGGTGTTGTGCTCTTCACGGGTTCGGGAATCAGCCTGCTCATCACCCTCGAGCCTGTTGTGCCCCTCTTCTCTTCCACGTTGTTGTTCTTGGAAGCGATGCCTTCGTCGGTGAAGCGCCAGCCTATAGGAGACCACCCACAGCGGGTTGGCCTAGTAACGCTACTTACCTCGACGGTGTTCTACTCTTTTAGTGGTGGTGATGGGCTGTCAGGTCCAACCCGGAGGTCATCTAGAGAGCCTGGTGGCGGATGGTGTGGCCACATCACCGGAGTACGAGAATTGCTACGAGTCTTTGACTTTTGTACCAGTTGGTTTCGAGAGATTCACCGTATTTAATTTCTTTTATTTCTAACGGAAGACATGAAAGCGAGAGAAATTTACGGGACCATTGGATGCACGCCACGCACCCTGTGTGCAGGGATGAGTGCACGCACAGGGCGCAAGCGAGCTGCAAGTTCTCAACGATGGTGTATATACTCGTTGCTATCATACCAGGTGGCGTGGCAGGCGTGCGATCCAGAGCAAGCGAGGAGGTCCTATTTCCTGGCGTACACGGGCGGTGGAGGTTCTACTTGCTCTAGAACATCAGTGACAGCTAGGCACGAACCTTATTCATCGCCTACATTGCCTCAAGCGTGCGCCCCACGCTAACCAAACTGTCAGTATCAAGTCCATCCACGACCGCATGCACGCACCCGTGTTGTTGTCCAGTGGGCCGACACCCACGTCTACATCACCCATGCAATCCGGGCATGGTCTATCAACTAGATCTCATATGCTTTCATTCCTTTCTGGCTCTGCTGCTTTCCACTATCAAAATAATGTGATATAGCAAATATCGTCAGACTTAAAATTACGCTATTAGTGTGATATACCGTGCTATAACGCGTTATTAGCGAGACATTGTACACTGATTAATTTAGCATGGGTTCTCCAAATATGCTATAGCGTCGGACTTAAAAATTTCATCTCTCCATACATTAATGATGGATTCAGAATGCATTAGCCTACTTAGCTATATTATTCTGTTTGTTTTTAGATCATAGTAGTTTCCTAGAAAGTGGTAAAGCATTGTTGGTTGTGGAGGTTATAGCGAGAGTGGTCATATGATGTTTCGTCAATAGGTCTCTCCTCTTAAAATACATAAAGATGACATTGGTCAAGCAGACAATGTAATTTGTGACTCTATTGACCAATGTTTGTTGCTTGCCTATATGCTTATAGTTCCCTAACAACACACATGTATTAAGCTAGCTAATTATTAAAATTTATTCAGCAAAGATATCACTTGATAGAAAGTCAACTGTTGATGTATATACTGTTGTGAATGTTGTCTTCGTTATTAGTATTGTGCACTGATGGTTCCTAGGTAAGAAATATTTTTAGATACAAATGCGCTCTTCCAATATTTTTTGGGAGATTCTAAATTAATTCTCTGCACTTTTGAATCATTGGTGACACGGTGTATAGGGTGTGTTAATAAGTCTGAAAGTATGAACAAATTCTTTCAAAACTCGCCATTAATCTTGGTTACATGACTATAACCTCTTTGTTACATGACTATGGGTTAAGAGAATCATTGAGGACAACATTTATGTAACTTATTAAGCATGATATTTCAGAGTTAGTGGTCATTTATATTATGCAGGAAATTGCTTGCAGAAAACATTTCTACGTGTTATTATTTTTAAAATAGCAGATGCTTTTCTTGATTTTTTAAGAGAAGAGACAAGATATACTGCGAATTATGTAAGTTTTTCAATAGATGCAAATTGTGCAATCAATAAGACTGGTGGTACGTATGTCATAGTCGGATCAAAAAATTTAATTTTCCCAAGTCATGTGACTAGAGTAGCTTATGCCTAAATCAAACTACTTTTTGAAATTGCTTATTGTGTAATATTTGAATAAAAAATAAACTAAATATTTGTATTCATTTATTTCAGATAGGATTAATTGAGCATGCACTCATGAAAATGAGCAGGAGGGTTAAGGGGACCAGAAAACTATGACAGCTAAAAAAATTCTGCGAGCTAGAGAGCTGCAACAAGTTGATAAGCAAGGTGGAGAGGAGAACTCCTTTCCAGTAGGAAGACAACAGGACAATAAGGACCAGCTCGTCGTCTGCAGATCTATGACATAGCCTGATCGAATTGGCGAGGGGCGACTAAGAAAGGGGGACAGTCTCCGACTTTGGAAGTGTGAGTTTAGCTTCTCCATCATCTTCATGTAATAGAAGGCCTCACTGGCAATAGTAGTGTGGGAGGGGGTGGTCCGCAATGAGGTTTGAGCTCATATTGGCCAAAGTTGCACTAGCACTGAGTGACCGTGACTTGTGCATAGAAATAGCATGTGAGGTGTATCGTGAAGGAACATGGTTCACATAAGTGAGAAATGTGACCGTGGGTTCATACTAACCATGTGCTATAGTTTATTTTGTACTATCACAGGCTCATGACGCAACAATGTGCAAATGAAGTTGTTGAAGTTTGAGGAAAGGTTTATTTTTTCTGTTCTCATCTATACACTATATTAGTTTTCTATTAAGTTGCTTTGGTTTAAAAAGTGTTATTTTATTGCCATAGAAGTTGTCCATATTTTAGACATTTTATATACCATCATCTCTTACAATGGGTGATATAAAAATTACAATACACCATTATCTCTAGCGGTACTTGAGGACCATTTCATATGCTTGCTAATTTTTAAAAATGGTGCACAAGCGATAATTGATAAAGAGAGATCACAAAACTTTGAAGCGACGACTATGCTAGAACAATGGTGGATGATGAAAATGGAAGTGGAGGGGAAGAGGGAAAAATTTTATGAAGATACAAGATGACTCCTAAGGAGGGATGAAGTGGCAAAGAATTAGTATTCATCACTATATGAATGGAAAGAACATGTTTATCACACTTTTATGAAATTAGAATAATTAGTCTAATTGATATGTATATTATTTTGTTTTTCCGTGACAACGCACGGGCATTTTACTAGTCTCCTCTAAAGTCAAAAGTAATCATGCTTATTAAGAAAAATGGTTCATGTCAAGACCTAGGTTTAGATGAATAATAACAAGATATAGCATGGTTTTGATGTAAACAAATCAGGAATCAGAGGAGAAACATACCTTGGAGTGTTGGTGTGTGAGGAATCGAATAAAAAACGAGTAGATGGAGATCCAATTGAGATGGTTTGAGGTTTGAAGGAAGAAGAAAGAGAAAGAGGGGGTTTGTTTTAGGTTTACCTCCTCCTAGACCGATATAGTTTAGTCGTGCACGTGATATGAGTGAGCATTACAGTCAGGACCCGCCCATAACGAGAGTCGTTACCTTTGATTTTTTTGGATCTCAGGCAACGGTCTCGGTACGGGTGTGCGGTACGACCAGACGCACCCGTACGGATGATCGTTAATCTTGTAATAACTTTTGTGTTGTTTGCTCCATGGACTTGGTACGGACGTGTGGTACAGGCGGAACCCAATCGTACTGGTGCTTGTTAAACTCTCTGTCTTCGGTGATAAAAATCAAACTTCTCCATTTTTCTTTTCGTGAAGCGATACGAGTACGTGGTACGAGTGGCTCCGCCCGTACGAGTGATCGTTAAGCTTGCAGTAATCTACAAAAATGCATTTTTTACAAATAATTTCTTCACATGCCGTTGCACATCAACAAAACTTGAAAATGTCAATACATATATATAACCAAACCAGTACTTCTGTTAGCCAAATGTTAGTAAATATTCATTAGGGATATCATATCCTCAACCTTATTTTGTGCCATATTACTACTTTTTTAGGTTTTTTAGATTGTGATAAACAATAAAACAAGTAACTATTTTTGAGGTTTTCAGTTGATAATAGAAAGTAAACTAATAACAATCAATAAACTAAAACAAAATTAAAACTAATTACCGAGCCATGAACGATTATTAAGTAAAATACATACCAAAGCATTAAGATCAGTGATGTTTTTATTGTTCCCAAGTGGATCACTAAACTACTAATGTACTCCCCTTGTTGTTACTGTGTGTCACACATAGGTGTCGTTTACCACACATCTTGCCTCGAATCTTGATCAATCCTCGGGATCTTGGGTATCTGACAAGTCCTTGGATTAAGGTAAGAGACAATGATACAAATACAAATATGTTATATATTCACCACACAATATTTCCATGTAATTAGATGCACATAATTGTTGCGAGGCTCTTCTTCAACCCGCAGCCCATGAGAACTACTCACTCATAATAAGATTAAGGATAGAAAACATTGTAGAATTACTTAGATTAATACCAAATATCCTTATAATAGTCACCAACCGCGAGGAGATCTTAAATACAAGTTATGGTTGTGGATATGGATGAAGGTGAATATGGAGATGATAAACTATGGAGGTGGTGAAGCGGTGGATCTTCCTCGGTGTGTTTTGAGATGCAATTTGCGAATGGAGGCTCTCTTTGAGGCAGCTGGGAGTCTTGAAATATATATGGACCTTCACGGAAATTGCTTGGCTTAACCTGGCGGAGCCTCTTCTGGGTGGTATGGGCGGACGATACGGGCAAGCTCCGCCCGTACCGATGCTCGTTAACCCCTCTAGACGATGGAATTCGACCCTAGTTTACTTGATAGTGTTGGCAACGTGTGATTCTCCTTTGATTTCTCCAGATTTCGCCGTAAAAGAGTGATTTTCTACACATCACAATTCAGAACAAGGATTTGCACATCTTTGCAATAATTAGTCATTAGTGGCAAGAATAGAAAGATGTTTTATCAATTTTTTGACTTAATATAAGATTTAAATGAAAGATAGCTATTTTCACAACCATCACTAACCATCAGGAATAAACATCGCAACACTATTTATGCATAAATCAAGCCACTAATTTTGTCACTAACCATCAGAAAATAAACATCGCAACACTATTTATGCATAAATCAAGCCACTAATCCTTTCATCATTATTTACTCATGCATAATTTATTCATGCATTATTTATCCATGCCACTGATCTGGTCAACCTACTATCCAAACATATAAATGCATAGAATCAAACCACAATATTTATTCAATGATTACTATCCAGATATTTGAATGCACTAAACTAATCTGAGTGCAATAAACTAACTACCAATCTTAATAAATAACAACCAACGGATCTAAATGCACTACACAAATCAAGAATGTAATAAACTAAAACTTACATTAGGAACTGAACACATGTAGAAACGTCACCCGATGTTCCATCCTTCAAAGGCCACATACTGCATCGGCTCACGATGGTGGGTGCGACACACCTCCGGGCACCCAACAATCAACCCATAGAAGGAGGGGTCATCGGTGGTGTCGGGACATTTTTCCATGGGGTTGAGGTCCTAGATCAACATAAAATCCAAAGAAATGGGCTTTAATCAAGATGAAATAAAAAAATCCCCAAATTTGGCTACAACCCTAACCCTCGATCTGGCTACGAAACTTACCCCTAGCAATGGCAGTGGAGACATGCACGAAGACTCGTCGTCTCCCCAGCTTGGCATGGCAACGACGGGTAGCAACGGGCGACGGGTGCAAAGGAACGATCGGTGGCGATGGCGCGGTGGGTGCAAAGGAACGGCCGGCGGTTGGGATGGATAAGAAAAGAGAAGGAAATGGTCTATTTTGACCCAGCTATACTTTGACACGTGGAACCCACAATGGCCATCTAGTCGGTCGGTCCCGACATTGCCACATCATGACTTGGATGGGGTCACCGGTCAGAATTGCTCCAAATCGAGTTTTAGCGCATTCGACAAAAACCTAGAAAAATCTGGTGGCCTTTTGTCCTGCAAAGGCAAAGTTGTGGTTTTCGATTAATTTGGTCTCAAAAGTGGCGGTTTTATGATATTAACTCATTCTTCCGTCATTAGTCCAAGCGAAACTTTCTACTAAATTGAGTACGATTATGAAGCAACCGAGGAGGACTGTTGGAACCACTGGTGCGAGTACGTGGCACATGTTTTTGTGGCTTTTAGGTGTTTTTCTAGGGACTGTGGCTTTTAGAGCATCTCCAACAGCCTTTGTATATTGGATTGCTAAAAATTGGATATAGGAAGAGTAGAGAGAAGGTTTAGCAATCTAAAAAAACTACTTTGCTAGCCTTTCTATAATAGCAATTGTCAAATTTGTGGGACCCACCTATCAATGGGTCTTTTTCCCTCTTTCTTTTTTCTCTCCTCTTCTTCCTCACCTTTCTTCCCGCTACAAAGGTGGGACTGTGGACGAGGTGGGACTGTGGGCGAGGCAATAATCGGCCGGTAGGACAGTGAGCGAGGCTGGCGGTGCAGAGCTCGATTTGCCAAGCGAGGAGGCGGTAGTGGGAGGTTGGGTCGTGGGGCCGGACCACCGGTGCGGCGACCTTCGTGGGTGGTTCTGCCATGGCTGGATCCGTGGGCAGCGACCCTCAACCCAGCCCCAATCGACCGCACCCGGCCAGAATTGAGCAGGGCCAGCTGAAATTCCGGTCAGTGCGGGGCCGCGCCGACGGGCTCTGCTTGCGCGGGTGGAGGCAGAGTGGGTGTGGACCTCTGGCAGGGGTGCGGGAGGCGGCAAGGAGGTCGGAGCGACCTGCTGCATGGCGGGGCGACGGCGGCAGAGGCGGAGCGGTGGCGACAGGGCGAGGGGAAGGTTCCGGGAGTAGCACTTGGCACCCCGCGTCGATTTTGGCGATTATTAGGGTTGGCCAGACTTTGCAAATATGCGAAATGAAGGGAAAGTTTTACTCAGCTTCCTAATTTTTTTTGGTGGGGACCATTTATACAAATGCTGTTGGAGCTGCATTTCGGCCATCAATTGCCAAAAAAAGCAGTTTTTACCAATCAGGAAGAATTATAGGAAGGTTGCTGGAAATGCTCTTAGGTGTTAATAACTCTATGTTGGACCATTTTCGCAACAAGAGGGGGAAAAACAGAGTTAGACCATGCCACTATCAGTTTTTTTTTTTGTTATGATAAATTGAAGTGAATAGTACTAATATGAAAGAGATACACAACTACAGTTGGCTCATCTGCAGTTTTAGAAGATCGCTGCTAGGCCTAGTTTTGGCAAGAGCATAAACATGGAACGTATTTTATGTGAATTTCCTGGTATCCAACGCCTAGTTTTGGCTTTAGTACTAATGAAAAAATATTTTCGTGACGCAAGTGACGAATTAAACATACAAATGGCCTGAAGTATAGGTCTATGTTCTTTGCATGACATCGAATCATATCTCAGATCTTAGCTGTCATTGTACACTAAATGTCGGGGTCGGGTCAACTAGTGAGGGGAGGGGAGGATCAGGATCATGTAATTATACCCCATACATAAATTTCAGTAAAACTGTCGTGCTAACTTAACATGAATGAATCCTAGCAAAATTCTCTACGCCGGAAACGCCGCCCTCCTTGGTAAAAACATTCATTGACAGCATTTCATCTTTCTTGCACTCCCTGTCCTTCTGTGCAGTATATATATGGATGCGTCATCCTACATTTTGCTAAATCAGGGTGCGGACTTCTGTGTCAAAAAAAATCCTTGCGTCACCCCTGCTTAACCCCAAGCTGACGAAGAGAGTCCGGGCCAACCAGGTATATTCGTCTCGGGCTGCTCTTGTACCGGAACACCACTACTCCTTTGTAAGCTGCCCGTGGAACACCGTCCTGGGAAAAGGAAAAAACAAAGCAAAAAATCAGCATACACTATATGGCATACATAATGTCAAAGAGACTAGAGATCATTTGAGAGACTCAGGTTGTATGGGTTTCCAATCCAAATTGGGTCATTAAAATTGCAAGGCTTGTCATTTGGCATGCTTGAGAAAGATGTAGAATTCAGTTAAGTTAGCAAGTAACCTTCCACTCTTCAAATATCCCAAAATGGCGAGCTATTCGCTCGAAATCACCCTGGTCATCGTACTGAATCCTGACATCCACATCCATATTGTGGGCCTTCAACAAAGAATCAGATCCATGCAGAGGTGTGGCGCTAGCCACATCTTTCCCAAATTGGATCAAGAACTTGTCCTAGTGTTGCCAGCACAAATATTAGGCACACTTTATGGACAATAATGTTTTCTGAAGAACAGATCAATTCTTACCTCCTTGAGGTAGCTCAGGTCCGCAGAGTTCCAGTCAATCTATGGCCACAAAATGGAACAAAATCTCAGCAAAAAAGAGCTTATACCATTTCTACCAAATGGAATAATTGTGGGAAGATTTGCATACATGGACATCATTTAACTTGATTGGTTCCAGGTATTTCTCGAAGAATTGTCCCATGCTTGATCCCTGGAATGGAAGTATAAAAACGGAAGTGTAAATGCCAGCAATTCAGAACCAATGGCTCGAATATAGAAGTGCTGATCTGTTTTTTACTGCATGCAAAATTGCAACCATAAATTTGCGTTGGTGTAGAATCCAACATACATGCTCGCCGAAATTGTATGTTCTGCATACTTCTGGCCGAATAAATTGCCGATCTCTGTGTACCTCCTTCAGCCTAACCCAATCATCCCAATAAGTAAACTTTTGTCAAGGAAGAACAAGATCATAGAAGATATTAGAAAAGGCATATCTGCTAATCTAAAAATCAGTAGGCAACAGTAAGGATATGCTTTGGGCCACTTTGGTGACAGCTCCATCCATGTTGGCTTTATTAACATCCATCCAAGCCCAGGAAAGAAGTCCGAACGGTAAAGAGCTTCTGCAAAGCGTTATCTAGAAAAATGAGAACCTTTCCTTATTGATGCAAAAGGAGAGTTGAACAGAGGCCTATCATTATACTAACTTGGATCATAAACGAACTGCTTTTGCCCATTGTCATTCCAAGAAGAAACAGCCATTATCGTCCTTCAACACCACAATGACAAAAATTACAGCCACGTAACTAGAAAGATTTGATATTAACTCATGGACTTGACAGGTATAATCAGAGTACAGTGTGACATACTTGTCATTATCAAGTAGTTTAGCTGCAGCCTCGAAGTATTCGAAGAAATCTGGGGCGATCTCCATGTCATCTGTTAACCAATTAACCATGGAAATGAGATGGTATGCGGAAATATCTAAGAACTAAACAGTCAACGGATCATCACAGAGACCAAACCTTCCAGAATGATTACTCGATCAAAATTATGCTTAATGAATAGCGCATCCAAGGCCCATTTGTAGTGTTCTGAATCAAGAAACATCTTTAGGATGAGAATCGATAATATCATCAGTCTTAAAAAAACACATCAATTGGGGAGCACCTACTAGCTATCTTGTAATATGCTGTCAATTCTCCCGGTCTTTCTGTGCGTACAGGTTCAAGATCTACATGCTGCAACACATCAAAGGGAAAAGGAACACTAAAGAGTATTAGCTAGACAATTCATCTTCTGGTAGGCTTACAAAAAAGTACAGGGAATCCTACAAAGGCAAGTATTTCTTTCCAAACCTGCATAAATGTTATTTGAGAATAACTCAAAGCTTTATTTTTTACTTCTCCATTTGTTCCATCCTGCGAATGGAAAAAGCGATGAAAAATGTTGTCCCCACAAACTTGAAGAGACTGAGAGCAAGAGATGAAATTGCTATCACCAGTACCTGAGATATAAATAGTGGAAACTTAGAAGCAACTGTTTTCTGGTACCTGGAGAAATTATCATCCATCATTTGGTCAGGAAGGGTGTTCTACGAACTGAACCTATGTGGACCCAAATGGAGCAAATAGGCTTCATAAACGACTAGGGAAATAATTCAGTCTAAGTATCGTTGGAAATGTTGCATGGAAATTGAATGGTGTCATGATCAATAATGCAACTTGATACGATATCCATATATAACTGTGGCAGGTATCATCCACGGAGTGGGATCTTGGTGCCGCTATAGAGTTAAACAAAACAACATACAGCTGAATTTTTCAGCTTTTAAAAAATAAAGGAATGCAGACATATAACATACTTCAGGATAGATTCAACTGTCCTCTGCAAATAATCTGGTCGATTGCAAGCCATTATGACAACAGCGGCAACAGGAACCTGCTTTACAGAAAGAAATCAGATTCATACTGTAAAGCTGAAAAGGTTAGCAAGATTGCATACCACGTTCTTGTTTACTAAGGTCTGCACGCTCCTTTCTGCATCCAAAAGAAATGTTAAGATAGTGTTAGATTTTCAAATTCCTGATGTATCAGTTGCATTTTGGCATTCTACCCGAACTAAATGTGTTTGCACTAATCGTTAGCACAATGCTATTTATTGCAAAGCATTATCTAAACAACATTTCTAGAAGCGTGCAAAGTTCAACATGTTGTAGCTGAAATCAACGAATAAAAGCTAAAACAAAGGTAACGGGTTCATACTTTCAAGGTCTTGAATTAAAATCTTGAGCTGCACACGCTCCTCATCTTGGCGCACCTTCATCTCTGTTGAATACGCAAAAGGTTAAAACTGCAAAATGCCTACCGGATACATTACTGTCAAGTTATCGATGCTTATACACAGGTCAGAAAAAGGAGGAAATTTATTATAAAGCAGGGAAAAGATAACTGCAGTGCCTATGTTCAGATTTTGGTTGATGGTTGCACACGACAAAGAAATCTCTATGACCTGAGTAGCAAAAACCCAAAACATCATCTGGAATTGTAAATACAAGTGTAGAACCATCCCTGGGTAGCAAGATTACACTGGCCCTTGAATGGCAGCATCAGATTCGTGACAGCAAATTAGTATCAGTACCTTCTAGTGCAACAATCTTCTCCTGCTGCATGCTGACCTGATCGATCATGGAGCGCAGCTGGCTGGTGCATCTGCTCCCTGATTTTTCCTGCACCAAACTACATGTGTTAACCCCTTAAGATGAGCATGTTACTGGCATAGATAGACGGAGCAGAGCCGAAAATTATAGATGGGGGAGCAGGGAGTGCTTAGTCACTGCTTCTGCGAGGCGTTCGGCGTGATGGGACTGGGTAGCGAAGAGCCGCACCTGGAGACGCAAAGGGGAAACAATTCATCAGGGAGAGCTGAGGTAAAGTAGACCCGGATTCCACTGGCGTCTCTACTCGAATCTGATCTACGGAGAAGGAGGAGAAGACGCGATCAGATCCCCAGCGACTGGCTGACCGAATGGATCTGACTCGCAGAGAGAGGGAGGGATGGTGGGGTTACCTGGATGTAGATGAAGGCCGCCGCCGCAGCGAGGAGGAGAAGGCGGAGGTCGCAGGGGCTGCGAGCCATCGCCGGCGGGCCCGGACGCGGCGGAGGAGAAGCAGACGAGCAGTCGCGACGATCTGTCTAGTCTACTGCTTTTTCCTCCCTGCTGTTAAAGAAGATCTTACACATTCATTCACACTAACCACATGAAGAACCTTAGTGCTTCCAAACAGTCACCAATAAACACAATCAATACATGCTTCCAATTTAATTACAATCGAATATGAGCCTCGTTATAGTGAAGACTATCGTAAACTACTTTTACTGTCTCCATACTTCATAGTAACATCTTCTGGAGTGAGGATTTGTGGCACCCGAACTCACTAGAGCTCAGTTTATAAGAAATTTATAGGTAATGTATATGTTTTGTATACTTGTGCAATTTTTGGTAAAAAAATATTTTTTATTTTGGGTACGGAAAAATAAAACTATGGCTGTAAATAGGAATAAAGCACTCTTATTTATATCCGATGTTCGCCTTTTTTGTGTAGCCCAAGATATATCGTATCTTTTAACAAAACTTATGGCGTATGTAGTATTTTTTTATTTCTCGAAATACTATTTTCAAATTTTTGAAAAAGCAAGAGCATACTCATGTGCAACTAGCAATTCCCCCATCTTTTGCTATTTTAGAGAATCTCACTTATTGTATTGTGGGGCGTATAGTAACATTTCAACATTGTGATTTACTTGTGGCATGTACCAATTTGAAATTATATTTGTTGGTGCACGCATGGATAAATAGTGAACATAAAACTGAAATAATCCATAATAAAGTGCTAATAAAATATTATTAAAATATATTGAACATATGTAACCCTACATGAATTAAGGCATATTATTGTGGCCCAAACTATTAATAAAATGTGCACGACCAAAGTCATCAATTATACAAGAAGAAAATCATGCAACCATCATGTTAGCAAAAGAAACATCTCAAAAAGCAGAACTGTCTAGTACATATAATATAAGTAGCAGAAACATCTCAAAAAGCAAAACTGTTAGTACATATAATATAAGTAGCAACACCGAATAGTGAAGTACTCCCCTCCATTTTATAATATAAGATGTTTTAGCATTTGTGAAACGAATGTATCTAGAGATCTTTTAGTTTGTAGATTCGAAGTGAACCTACATACTAAAAGATGTCTAGATACATTCGTTTCATAAAAACTAAAATATCTTATATTTTGAAACGGAGGGAGTAGTTGAAAGTGACTTTCTGTGCAGTTAGTCTGCATCTTCACAGACATTATGGTATTTTTTTAGGTGCACATTTTGTCTGAACGCTTGGTCCAGTCAATCCATGTTCCTCCAGCCACCATGTCAAACGATCAACTTGCCATTCCCTTTGATCACCTTGTCAAATACAACCTCCATTCACCGTTATAAAATATTTTAAATATTTCAATTGGACTATATATGGACCAAAATAAGTGAGTCGACGCCCGCGCGCTACGGCGGGACTACATGATACAAAAAGAAGCATGAGTTGAAATAAAAGCACATGAAAAAATCATTTGTTCGACAAATTACAAACGTGAACCAAGACATATAACCCCAAGGATTATGTATACATCGGGAAAATACACTTCCATGTGGTACAAACAAAAGGAAAGCATAATCAGACACATACATAATATAGTAGCATATAAATTGCAGGGTATAAACGGAGGGGCGAATCTAGAGAAAAGTTAACCTAGATGCACCACTTCTATATGACATTATTGTAAGTCATGCATTTTGATGTAGGAATAATTCCTTTTAGGATATATTGTCAACTGGAACAAGATCAACACCATATCCAATCAAATTGAAGTTGTTACAACTTTCTTAGTCCAAACATGCATATAATTTGAGTAACTATTGGTGAACTATGAAGTTTAAATTTTCTAGATGATACATAACTTATAAAATAGAAGATGAAGTAGCGTGTTTACCATGTATAGTATTTTCTTGTTACCATATATTTTCTTACATGTTTGTTAAAATATAAGAAATTTTGGTGGCCTACCAAAATGTCTTAAATTTTGAAATAGAGGTAGTAGATTATAATGGTATTGTTGTAACATTTTATTATTCTTAAGATTACATTGGATATCCTATTTCCAATTGATTTCTTTGGACCACCATTCAAAAAAAATTGGGAGTATCATTTTTTTTCTTGTGATAACACTTTTATTTTGAGGAGATCTGGAGATGCATGTCTATAATTAATGTAGATATTTGTCTATGATATCTATATTTCACAACATATAGTATGTGATATATCAACTAGATAAATAGAAAATCACAACTAAACCCTCAAGGAGGGAAGACTAAAATCTTAAGGCCATGTTTGGTAATAGAGGTTTAGTGGGGAATAGAGGGGATAATCTCCAAAGGGATTGGGTGAAACCCCTACCTTCACCCAATCCCCTCAAATCCCCATAAAAATCTAATCCCCAACAATCCGCTAGGTAGGGTAGGGTATTAGGTATTGAGAAAAATACACTAGGGATTTGAGGAAAGGTGGGGATAATCCCTCTAATACACTAGAACCAAACATTGTTTTAAGAATAAGTGGGTATTTGGGGTTTGGTGGGGATAATCTCCGACAAAACCTCTAGTACCAAACAAGACCTAAGCAGGGAAGCCTGTGATTTGGTGTAGGTTAAAGGAAAAAATAAACAACCACAAATAGTAACGCACAGGAGAGAACTGGCGAAGCTAGAGTTGAATGAATAGGTTTCTCTGTATTCCATTCATCTCAACATATACATGTAGTGCAAACGTGGCATTAACAAGCTGCACAAGTAGTGGCAAACGCAGGTGCATGCTTCGACTATAGAATCGGTAATACCTAAGTACTAGTATTAGGGAATTAGTTTAAGAACGTGTCAATACAACAGATACATAAAAATATGTTTCAATAGCGGGATGCCCTTCTAAGCATTCTACCCTCACAGTGATGCACATCTGATCGATCAATGTGATGCACAGGATCCAAAATAATCATAAGTACACGTAAAAAAGCTTTTTGACCCTGATTCATGTATATCATGGTGGCCTTACTTGGCTCCGCCCCAGCTCAGTTGTGCACATAATGATTGGGACGTCGGAAAACCTAGACTCGACCGTATGGGAAATCAAGATGAGTCAACTATGATAAATGAAATTTCCACAAACTATATAGATTCTGGAGAATCTTACAACCATAAGACTATAATTGTCGACATATATTTTTCAACTACCATTGCAAACAACCTTCTAAATGATCATGATCCAAAGACCATGGCAGAGTGTGAGAAATGCTCCGACTAGCCTAAATGGAAGCATGCAATCCAAGCAGAATTAGTCTTGCTCAATAAACGTAAGGTATTCACTGAAGCAATACCTACACCTCCCAAAGTTTTCCCTATGGGATTCAAATGAGTTTTCATCCGTAAAAGGAATGAGAACAACGAGGTGGTGAGATATAAAGTAATGCTTGTAGCCCAAGGTTTCACGCAAAGACCAGGCATTGATTTCAATGAAACATACTCTCCAGTAATAAGTGATATTACTTTTCGATATCTTATATCTTTGACAGTACAAAATCGTCTATCTATGCATCTGATGGACATAGTGACCTCTCAGATTTACGGCTCACTTGATTCGGACATATACATGAAGGTTCCTGATGGAATCTCAATTCTAAACCCAAACACAAAGCGCAACGCTTATTGTGTAAAATTAAGTAAGTCTCTATACAGCTTAAAATAGTTGGGACCCATGTGGTACAACCGACTTAGTGAGTTCCTTTTGAAAAAGGGATACTCCAACAATGATGATTGTCCATGTGTCTTCATCAAAAGGTCCAAAATTGGATTTTGCATTATTTCTGTGTATGTAGATGATCTTAACATCATTGGCAACACACAAGATATTGATGAAGCACATGATCATCTAAAGATAGAATTTGAGATGAACAATTTGGGAAAAAACAATTTTTTCTTAGGATTGCAACTTAAGCACCTTCTCTATGGTATTTTGGTTCATCAAACTGCTTATATCCAGGAAATATTGGAGAAATTCAATATGGACAAATCCTATCCATCCAAAACTCCCATGGTTGTTCGATCTCTAGACTTAGAGAAAGATCAATTTAGACAAAGGGACGATGAAGAAGAGATACTTGGATATGAAGTTTCATATCTCAGTGCTATTGGAGCGCTCATGTATCTTGCAAATTGCTGTAGGCTTGATATTGCATTTGCGGTGAATTTATTAGATAGACATAGCGCAACTCCCACTAAACGCCATTGGGTGGGAGTCAAGAATATCTTTCGATATCTCCAAGGTACAAAGGATCTTGGCCTATTCTATCAAATTTAGAGAAATCTAGACATTGATATGATTGGGTATACCGATGTTGGCTACTTATCTGATTCCCATAATGCCAGATCGCAAACCGGTTTCGCGTTCCTATATGGTGGGAAAGTCATGTCATGGAAGTCTTCCAAACACACTCTAGTGGATACATCCACCAATCATTCTGAAATAATCGCATTATATGAAGCATCACGTGAATGTGTGTGGCTTCACAGAATGGTAAACAATCATGTGAAAAGGGCTCTATTGAATCTTCAACCATTATCTACGAAGATAGTGCTGCTTGTGTTGCTCAAACCCAAACGGGTTATATAAAGAGAAATGTCACTAAGCATATTGCACCTAAATTATTTTATCCTCATGATTTACAAAAGAATGGGGAAATAAACATTTTGCAAGTCAAATCATGCGATAATCTTGCTGACCTATTCACAATGTCTTTACCAGTTTTAACATTTGAAAAAGATGTTCACGGAATTGGTATGCGACGACTTTGAGATTTGCAAGGATTTGGGGGAGCATCTGAAATGGATCGTATGGGCGCCTAGAGGGGGGGCGAATAGGTGCTACTTAAAATTTTAAGGATTTTTCAATTTTAGGCTTGACACAAAAGGTAAATTCTCTAGATAAGCTATTATGAAGAATTTCCCTATATGCAAACCTAACTACTAGCGAGTAAAGGAGAGAGAGATAGAGGAACGAGTGAACCATAGTGAAGCACGCGGAGACACAGGATTTGTTTTACCACAGTTCCTTCCTTATTAAGGGAAGTACATCAGCGTTGGAGGGGTGGGAGGTACTAAGACCACCACGCCATAATAGGTCTCACCCTGTTCTCCGATGGATCCCGCCACCAAAGGCCTGATCCACCTTTCCACTATAAGAACCCTTCTAGGCGGGAACCGGTGCCTTTACACAACTAGCGGGGCACAACTCCACACCAAATTGGAGGCTCCCATAATGACAACAAGCTGCCACAAGAACAAGTTATCAATAACAAAACACAAGATCTAGATATTAACGAGAATACTAGATCGGGGATTTCTCCAAGTGAATGGAGAGGAGTTGATGCGCTTGATTTGTGATGACGATGTAGGTTGTCTCCTCCTTCAATTCCCCCAAAGATCGAAGCCTTCGGGTGGTTGAAGTGGGAGATCTAGAGAGAGAGCACTTGCAACAGGTCTGGCCTTTTTCGAATGAATCAAGAGTTTTGACTGAAGGGGATGAAGGGGCTTTTATACCCCCTGCCCCAACTGAGCCCTTGGAGCCTTTGGGGGCTGGATTATCCGGCCTAGGGAAAACTCCGCCCTAGACTCGGATTATCCGGCACAAAATCTGTCCCTAGACAGAACATCACGTCGATCCTGCCCTTTGTAACATCCCAAAACTTTAATCCAAGGTTATTAAGATCCAAATCATCAAAATTAACTTTTTCAATTGAAATTATCAAAGCATTCATATGTGTGTGCATTTAAATAGGAGTTGTTTTGAATTGCCATGATTAAGTGATCCATTGATTGTAAAATGATTCTTAGGTGAAATAAACATCATCTAAATCATTCCCAAACATTTCCCAAAGAAAAACAACTCAAAATGAATAAATGAAGTGAATGGTCATTTTTGCCAAATTAACTATCATGCCTACTTTGGCTATTCCTAGTCCTCAAAACCTTACAAAAACAATGATGGATATTTGCACCCCTTGCTAGTACACATAATGAGGTACCAAGGCCCACTTTGTGATCTGCCAAAAACATTCAAACACTAAATTTAATTGACATTTGAAAATTGAATCTATTTCATATGGGAAGATCCCCCTATTTCAAAAACCACTCAAACAAGCTCAAATTTCAAAACCCAAGCACCCACAGAGTCTCAAGCTTAGTACTAGCACACCCACCAAAAATCTTTTCAAAATTCAAAAAGAAAGTTCTTACGGCCATTTTATCAAACACTTGGCAGGTAGGGTTTAAACTCTAAACATAGCTCACTATTTGCAACAGGGTTTTGCACCTAATTTTTCCTCAAAACCTTCTCTCTGTCCCCAAATGATCTAACCAGGCCATTTAAACCCCCTCTCATATCCCCTAGTGACAATGCAAGGCCATGCCGAGCACCAACTCGCCGGCCAACCTTGCCCTCACTGCAGCAGACCATCTACATCCCTCTCACCATGTCTAGCAGCTAGCTCACACCTCACCGCCACCCTCTGTCCCCTCCCTGAGCCGAGCCAGACCGTGGACCACCGAGGAACCGCCGCGCACTGCCTGTCTGCGCCATGTCGAGCACGCGCCAGAGCGATGCGCCCGACACGCGTGCACAAGCCGTCGCTCGACCACAGCCTACGTCCACCGCTCCGCCATGACCCCAGGGACACGCCAGACATGCCCATTCGCTGTACAACACCTCATAGCCACCGCTCGCCGTGGACACCGCCGTCTCTGCCGCTCAGAGCGCCAGCTCCGCCCAACCGCATACCACCGCCCCTATTCCCGCATTGATCACGTAGAGCACCGCCAGGAGACCAGCGACCGCCCCTACCTCGAGCTAGGCCGCTAGCACGCTGTGCAGCCCTCGCCGGAGCCGCTCGCCCATCCCTCTCGGTCGCGTCATCGTCCTATAAATAGAGGCCTTCCCCAGCTAGTTTTAGCATACAGCTCACCTCCCCTCACCTCACTGACCATTCCCCACCTCTAGCTGGAGCAAGGCGAGCAGCCGTTTGCCGAAATTGCACTGGAGCAGGGCGCCGCTGATTGCGACCACCCCCGGAGCTGCCTCGACCGTCCCTGAGCTCGCCATCGACCACCAGTCCGTTTGCCCCCATCGTCGTCGTCGCTGGAACCCTGGTATGCCCCTTGAGCACCCCCACGGAGCCGTTAGGGTTAGAGTTCGCCGGCGATAGGTCCGTCGTCGACGACGATCCCCAGCCGTTGATCCTAGTTCTAATCCAATGACCCACATAGCCCCGTATCGCTTCGCGTGTAATTAGCTGCTGACCGGTGGACCCCCCTGTCAGCTGTTCCCCGCGCCGCGTAGTGTCACTGGGCCGGCCCGTTAGCGTTCCCGCGCGACCCAGTTAGTTTGAATTAGGATTTTTCTTTTTAGTTTAAACCTAGTTCTGTTCCGTAGTTTGAAATTCAATTCAGAGAGATTTACAAATCCAAATGAAGTGATTCAAATTTAGTTAGAAAGCTACTGAAAAGATCTACCGAAGCCCGTTGGATTTAATTCAATTAGAGTTAAAGATTTCTCCTAGTACAAATAATAAAACAGAAGCATTTGCACCTTGCAACATTTTTATAAAATCAACCAAGATAGCGTTTGAGTTGATTCCAACTCTCAAAAATCACATTTCACCATAACTATCTGAATATGTAATAATATTAAGGTTTACATGCAGTGACTTTGGACTAGTACCAAAATAATGCTATATAGGCATTTCTAGTCACTTTAAATCATTAAATAATGAACTTAAACCAAAGTAATTATGATCCAACCCTTAAATCACATTCCCACATGTTAGAATATGTGGTGATGACATGTGTCCACATGATCCCATATTTTAAGTGGTGAATATTAAATCTTAGTTAAGTTTCAATGAGTAGAAATTACTTTTCTAAAATAAAAAGAAGGAAACTAGTGAATAAAACTTGTGATGCTTGTGATGATAATATATCATCAAATGTATGCCTTAGAGTGCTAATTAGACTAGTTAAGTATTGTTTGGTGATTGTGTACTCCGTATATATTCATAGACGATAGTACCGACCAAGCTTTCAAGGAGGAGGAGTTCTACCAAGAAGAATAAGAAAACTTCAACCACTGCACTAACCAAGGCAAGCTACTAATGGCAAGCTAACACTTGCAAGTATAATGCTTAGCAAGCTAGGATTGAACTAGATGGTTTAGCAAGAATGCTTTAGGCATTCTTGAGTTATACCACTTTGACTAGTACTTACCCCAAGTATCATTTTCAAGCTCTATTTCCTTTACTTTACCCAAAGTTCTTTACCTATTTTGAAGGTAGCATAAAAAGTATAAAACTTGACCTATAGAGATAACTTTAGATGTCATTCTATGGCATGAGATTGATCCCATCATTTTCAACCTTAGTGGACACTCTTAACTTAGTAATCTAGAGTAGATAAAAACTTGAGTCACTTTAGGTGGGAACACTTGGTGAAAATGAATTGTGAAAACCTTGGAATGATGAGTCATTCTATTGAGATGTTTTGGACATGTGTTGAGAAACACAAATGGTTTATGATGATGAAACTGTTGAGGCATGAGCCTTAACCCTTTTATAAAACTGATGGTTGGATTCGGATGCGATACCATTCCAAATTTATCGTACAACCACAATACCTGAATTGGGTAAGGCTTAGTCAGAAGTTTATATGCATAGTATTAGTTCCCTCGCGGGAGAGGTCTGAGCTGACGTTACCTCTCAATTTTGTCCACCTATGCAGTGCCCAAGATGACTGATGGTCATGGTTGGGAGGCCATGCTCATAGGAGAGGTGCTTATACTAGGGTGTGTAAAGGAAAGGTTATGTTTGATTATCTGCATACTAAGTATGATGATTCAGGGTCATCCCTGACAGAAGTATCGAATCTTGTGGTGAAAGTGTACCACCTCTACAGAGTGTCAAACTATTCGAATAGCCGCGTCCGCGGTTATGGACAGTTGGAATGGCCATACTATTTCGTTGTCAGATGTTTTTCGAAACAACTTATGAAATGAATGATGAATCTTGACTTGACCATAACAGGGTTGTGTTTATGACAATAGCTTCCCAACTTAAGTGATTCTAGAACTTTATTTTATCTTTCTTTGCTTCTGAACTCAGCTTAGGTTTCAAACTTAACTTTACAGTTAAACTTAGAGTTAGCACTTTACCTTAGAACTATACTACTTGTTAGTGGTAGTTTGCGAGTACTTAAAGAGTACTCATGGCTTTTGTCCCTGGCTATTCTCATGGCCAGACTATGAAGGAGACTACCAAGATGAGGGCCAGCAGGACGGCTATGATAACTAGGACTATCTGCCTTCGTCAGCATTGCCTGTGCCCCTTGAAGATGGACCCCACCGCTACGCTTATCTTTTATTTCCGCTGCTTGTTGTATTAAGACTGGATCCTAAGATCCTTATTTGTGTAAGACCTTATGTATGGTTTGTAATGGATGATGTACTGTGATATCCAATCTGTTATGTCTCGCAAAAATGGTAATCCTGGGATTGCAAGGTATGGCATAACAGGCATCTGGGATTAAAAATCCGGGTGTTGACAAGTTGGTATCAGAGCCATCCTAACTATAGGAGACCCTAGTTAGAATGGACGCCCAAACAAAAACTTAGTTTCAAAACCAAAGTGAGTATTTATGAAAAACTACTTCCTCTCTTATCCTTGGGAATTCAGTCTTTCTCAAAAATTCATGTTCCTCAAAATTCTTACATTACTACTTAAAATTTGACACACTTGATCACTTCACTAATTTCCTCATCCTTAATTCTTGTAGATGGAGACTCAGTTCAGCAAGTTCTACCAGTTGGGAAACGGAGGTCAACTGATCTTCGAGAGGGACTTGGATTCACTGTCAGAGTTACTAGGACGCCCGCATCCGGAGTTTCTTGGAGCTCAACTTCCAGGACCCCCAGGAAGAGATTTACAGTGGCTAGTCACCGCTGATCTTAGAGGAAGCATCGAAACACCAACGTCTGGGAGAATTCAGTTCTCCGTGAGAGAGAACAACTGGCTAGATGGATTAGCCAGGGCAATGCATGAAGCTCTCGCACGTCTATGTGCCCTCAGTGTCAACCAACTCCAGGGAACCCGTTTTGCTCACTATGCAAGACGTGACTTCATGGTAATGCCAATGGAGATGAAAAGTCACCCAGAGTTGAGGCGTCAAGTGGAGAATCTTGACTTCTTGCTGCACGACAGACAACAGGAACTGGACAATTCTAGAGAGTTAGCCAACCAGAACCATGCCATTGCCGACCAGAAGACCCAGACTTTCGCACTGCTCGTCCAGGATCGCCAGTCTCTTTGCCGCCAGCGTGCAAAGAAGGATCGCACCATCACCCGTCTTCACAAGAAGGTGGCCGACCTCGAGAAGACCTTCAAGGAGCAGGAAGCTCAGCTTGCAGCAAAGGAGGAAGAGGAGGAGGGTGAAGACATCCAGGGAGACATGGATTCTTACCTTAGCAATGATGATGACTTTCTGGAGGAGGATGCCTTGGACTTCTACACTGACGATGAGGACTCCGACTTCATCGACAATGAGTAGATGCACTAGAGCACCATCGTAGCATGAGATGTATCGGTCCCACTATATCGTAGCTTACAGAATGGTTCTTCAAACCATCTGTTTTCTTTTGATTGTTGTGGTGTGTGTTGTATCGTGTGCTTGTTTGCATGAATGAAATGGAGTTAGTTGAAAAACCTGAGTCTAACTCAAAGTTTTAGTTTTGAAACCAAAACCATGAACCTTAGAAATTTCCCTCTTACCCCTTTATCTACCTCAATCTTCAGATGACTCGTGGAAACCAAGGAGGGAGCAGCTCGTCGCAAGACCCAATGCTGCAGATCTTGCAGAATCTCATCGCAGACAGAGAAGCAAGCAGGGCAGAACACCAAGCTAACTTAGCAACATTGCAGCAGATCACCCAGATGGCTCTCAACAACCAGAACCATGGAAATCAGGATCACCATGGATCCAAACTCAAAAACTTTCAGAATACCAATCCCCCAATCTTCAACCAAGCTGAAAACCCACTAGATGTAGATGACTGGTTACAGACCATGGAAAACAACTTAGAAGTAGCAGGAGTTGATGACAACGAGAAAGTTCTCTTCGCCACCCACTATCTGGCGGGAGATGCAAGAGCTTGGTGGACTAGTATCCGTAACATGAACCATGGTCAAGTGATGACATGGGAAACATTCAAAGTCAAGTTCAACTGCACCCACGTGCCGCAAGGTCTAGTCACCAGACTAAGAGATGAGTTTCGCGACTTGAAGCAAGGCAGAATGACTATGGTGGAATACCGTGACAGATTCCTGTCACTTGCAAGGTACGCCCCTGATGAGATCAACACAGAAGTCAAGAAGAAAGAGAGATTCCTGAACGGACTGCATGATGAGATGCAGACTGTCCTCGTCAACATCCGCTTCGAGGATCTCGAAGAGCTAGTCGACTCTACCATTCAGATGGAAGGGAAGATTAACCAGGCAAACGACAACCACAAACGTCATATGATGCAACAATCAGGATCCAGCAGTCACCAGAAGTACCGTCCCAACCCCTCACCAGGATATGCACCAAGGAACAACCGACCCCCAATGTATCGCCCAAGGTACCCCAACTGTAGCGGAGGAAATGCGAAGTCTGGAGGAAACAATCACAACTCTGGAAATGCCAACAATTTCAACTGTGCCCCTCCCAAGAACAACAACAACACTGCACCCAGAACTAGCAGCAATGT
Organism: Avena sativa; assembly: GCA_916181665.1. NCBI lineage: Eukaryota > Viridiplantae > Streptophyta > Magnoliopsida > Poales > Poaceae > Avena > Avena sativa. Next base: position 222,309,656 of record OV702292.1, read on the forward strand.
TGTGCCTGTCGCAGCAAAGGGCAAGTCCCAGATCACTTGTTTCGAGTGTGGAGTGAAGGGTCACTACTCCAATGAGTGTCCCAAGAAGACTGCAGCCACTGCCAATGTGAATGCCCCAGCTCAACAGCAGCGTCGTGTTCAACCAGGGAGAAGGTTTGCCCCAGGGAACCCTCACAACCGCAACGGTCGTCTCTTCCACATGAACACCGAAGAAGCCCAAGAAGCGCCAGATGTAGTGCTGGGTATGTTTTATGTCAACTCAGTTTTAGCAAGAGTATTGTTTGATTCGGGAGCATCACATTCATTTGTCACCGAAGAATTTGCATGCACTAATAAGATTCACCCAACCAACCTGAAGCATGTCATGATAGTTCAAATCCCCGGTTCCACAACCAAAGCTAGAAAAATTTGCAAAGCTATGCCTATCAGAATACATGGGATATATTTTTATGCCAACCTAATTGTACTTGGAACCAAAGGATTGGAAGTAGTACTAGGTATGGACTGGATGTCAAGGCATAAAGGACTGATAGACTATGCTAAGAAAGTCATCACCATGACCAGTAGTTCTGGAGTAACAGTAGAGCATATATCTGAAACCTTACCTCGCCAATTCAAGTGAAACAAGAGTCTAGCCCTACCCACCATAGGCCAGGTTAGAGTAGTCTGTGAATACCCCGAGGTATTCCGAGATGAATTACCAGGTATGCCCCCGGATAGGGATATTGAGTTCATTATTGAACTAATCCCCGGAACCGGACCCATAGCCCAGAGACCCTATAGCATGAACCCCTTAGAGTTAGTAGAGTTGAAGAAGCAGTTGGATGCCATGTTAGCAACAGGCTTGATTCAGCCAAGCGCTTTGCCATGGAGATCACCAGTGTTATTCATCGATAAGAAAGATGGAGGCAATCGTTTGTGCACAGATTATAGAAAGTTGAATGACGTCACCATCAAGAATAAGTACCCCTTGCCAAAGATAGAGGATCTATTTGATCAGTTGACTGGAGCCTAGGTATTCTCAAAGATTGATCTTAGGACTGGTTATCACCAACTTAAGATTCGTGCAACAGATATTCCGAAGACCGCCTTTAATACTCGCTATGGTTTATACGAGTATACGGTTATGTCTTTTGGATTAACCAATGCCCTGCTTATTTCATGAATCTCATGAATAAGATCTTTATGAATTTCCTAGATAAGTTTGTAGTTGTGTTTATCAACGACATCCTTATCTACTCCAAGTCAGAAGAAGAGCATGAGCAACATCTGAGGAATCATCCTAGAAACCCTGAGAGAGCATCGGTTGTATGCCAAGTTCAGCAAGTGTGAGTTTTGGCTGAAAGAAGTAGGATTCCTAGGACATATTGTGTCTTCTGGAGGAGTCTCTGTTGATCCCGCCAAGATCAAAGATGTCGAAGCATGGGAAGCCCCAACCACTCAAACCCAAGTCCGTGCATTTATCGGATTAGGGGGATACTACCGCAAGTTCGACGAAGGGTTCTCGAGCATCGCCAGACCCATGACCCAATTGTTGAAGAAGGACAAGAAGTTTGAATGGACAGACAAGTGTGAAGCTAGTTTCCAGGAGCTGAAGAAGAGATTGATATCAGCCCCAATATTGGTCATGCCAGACATCAAGAAGCCATTTGATGTGTATTGTGATGCATCCAATATTGGTCTAGGATGTGTATTGATGCAAGAAGGCAAAGTCATCGCGTATCTGTCTCGACAACTGAAGCAACATGAGCAGAACGATCCGACCCATGATCTTGAATTAGCAGCCGTAGTTTTGGCATTGAAGACATGGCGTCATTATCTGATGGGTAATCGCTGTGAGATTTACTCAGATCATAAGAGCTTGAAGTATATTTTCACTTAGAAGGAGCTGAATATGAGGCAAAGGAGATGGATAGAGTTAATTAAGGATTATGACCTTGACATTCACTATCACCCCGGCAAAGCCAATGTGGTAGCGGATGCTCTTAGCAGATTGCCGTGTAGGCTAAACACTGATCAAGAAGAAGCAACCAAGTTTGTATGAGGAGTTGGAGCAGTTCAGGACTGAGTTAGTTAGCAAAGGATTCTTAGCTAGCATTGAACTTCAGCCCACTTTGATTAGCTAAATCAAGGAAGCCTAGAAGGGGAATGAAAGTATCGACGGAATCAAACGTCGTATTGGTACAGGGAAGGTACCTGGATTCACTGAAGACGAAGAAGGAGTTATGTGGTACAAAGGACGTATCTGTGTGCCAGCAGATTCGGAGCTGAAGCAAGTTATCATGAAGGAAGCTCATGATACTCTTTATTCTATCCACCGCGGAGGAACGAAGATGTATCAAGATTTGAAAGAGCAATTTTGGTGGCACAAGATGAAGAGAGAAATTGGAAGCTACATCACCAAGTGTGACATCTGTCAAAGAGTCAAAGCAGAGCACCAGAGACCCGCAGGACTGTTGCAACCATTGCAGATTCCGGAATGGAGATGGGATTTCGTCGGAATGGACTTTATCGCCGGTTTGCCTACTTCCAGTAGGGGAAATGACTCAATCTGGGTCATAGTTGATAGACTGTCCAAGCTATCCCACTTTATACCTGTCAAGACTACCTACCAGAGTGCGAAGCTAACAGAGTTGTACATTGCTAGGATTGTTAGTCTGCATTGGAACCCCCAAGACCATAGTAACAGATCGAGGAACCCAGTTTACCTCGAGATTTTGGCAGAAAGTCTAGGAAGGATTAGGCACCAAGTTGAACTTCAGCACCGCGTATCATCCGCAAACGGATGGACAGACTGAGAGAGTGAACCAGATCCTAGAGGATATGTTAAGAGCTTGTGTGTTAGAGTACAGATCAAAATGGGAAGACTGCCTTCCTTTCGCAGAATTCTCATATAACAACAGTTATCAAGCTAGTTTGCAAATGGCATCATTTGAGTTCCTATACGGAAGAAAGTGCCGTACCCCTTTGAATTGGTCGCAAGTAGGAGAGAGTCAGATCTTTGGACCCGACATTCTCCGAGAAGCCGAAGAGAAAGTTCACAAAGTCCATGAGCACCTCAACACTGCCCAATCCAGACAGAAGAGTTATGCTGACAAGAGAAGGAGAGACCTGACTTTCAATGTCGGAGATTTTGTATATCTCAAGGTTTCGCCATTGAAAGGAACCCAACGCTTTAGTCTGAAAGGAAAGTTAGCCCCCAGATATATCGGCGCTTCAAGATTCTGAACCATCGAGGAGAAGTATCGTATCAACTGGAACTACATGAAGAGATGTCAGCCATCCATAATGTGTTCCATATCTCGTTACTTCGCAAATGCCTGGAAGTGCCAGAGAAGACTGAAGTTTTCAAGAACATCGATCACAGAGCTGTGGAAATCAACAATGACCTGACATATCGTGAAGTGCCCATCCGTATCTTGGAGGAAGCTTACAGAACCACCAGGACCAGGAGTATCAAGTTTCTCAAGATTCAATGGAGCAACCATACTGAAGAAGAAGCCACCTGGGAGCGAGAAGATTACATTAGGACAGAGTTCCCCGATCTCTTTATTTCCTAATTTTCTTTGTAAATCTCAGGACGAGATTTTGTTTAAGGGGGGAAGGTTTGTAACATCCCAAAACTTTAATCCAAGGTTATTAAGATCCAAATCATCAAAATTAGGGTTAACAAAAACTTTTTCAATTGAAATTATCAAAGCATTCATATGTGTGTGCATTTAAATAGGAGTTGTTTTGAATTGCCATGATTAAGTGATCCATTGATTGTAAAATGATTCTTAGGTGAAATAAACATCATATAAATCATTCCCAAACATTTCCTAAAGAAAAACAACTCAAAATGAATAAATGAAGTGAATGGTCATTTTTGCCAAATTAACTATCATGCCTACTTTGGCTATTCCTAGTACTCAAAACCTAACAGAAACAATGATGGATCTTTGCACCCCTTGCTAGTACACATAATGAGGTACCAAGGCCCACTTTGTGATCTGCCAAAAACATTCAAACACTAAATTTAATTGACATTTGAAAATTGGATCTATTTCATATGGGAAGATCCCACTATTTCAAAAACCACTCAAACAAGCTCAAATTTCAAAACCCAAGCACCCATAGAGTCTCAAGCTTAGTACTAGCACAACCACCAAAAATCTTTTCAAAATTCAAAAAGAAAGTTCTTGCGGCCATTTCATCAAATACTTGGCAAGCAAGGTTTAAACTCTAAACATAGCTCACTATTTGCAACAGGGTTTTGCACCCAATTTTTCCTCAAAACCCTCTCTCTATCCCCAAATGATCTAACCAGGCCATTTAAACCCCCTCTCCTATCCCCTAGTGACAATGCAAGGCCATGCCGAGCACCAACTCGCCGGCCAACCTTGCCCTCACCATAGCAGACCATCTCCCTCCCTCTCACCATGTCTAGCAGCTAGCTCACACCTTACCGCCACCCTCTGTCCCCTCCCCGAGTCGAGCCAGACCGTGGACCACCGAGGAACCGTCGCGCACTGCCTTTCTGCGCCATGCCGAACACGCGCCAGAGCGCTGCGCCCGACACATGTGCACAAGCTGCCGCTCGACCACAGCCCGCGCCCACCGCTTCGCCATGACCCCAGGGACACGCCAAACACGCCCATTCGTCGTCCAACGCCTCACAGCCACCGCTCGCGTGGACACCGCCGTCTCTACCGCTCAGAGCGCCAGCTCCGCCCGACCGCATACCACCGCCCCTATTCCCGCATTGATCACGTAGAGCACCGCCAGGAGACCAGCGACCGCCCCCTAAATCGAGCCACGCTGCTAGCATGCTGTGCAGCCCTCGCCAGAGCCGCTCGCCCATCCCTCTCGGTCGCGTCGTCATCCTATAAATAGAGGCCTTCCCCAGCCAGTTTCAGCACACCACTCACCTCCCCTCACCTCACTGACCATTCCCCGCCTCTAGCCGGAGCAAGGCGAGCAGCCATTCGCCGGAATTACACCGGAGCAGGCCGCCTCTAGAGGAGAAGGGCGCCGCTGATTGCGACCACCCCCAGAGCTGCCTCGACCGTCCCTGAGCTCGCTGTCGACCACTAGTCTATTTGCCCCAATCGCCGGCGTCGCTGGAGCCCTGGTACGCCCCTGAGCAACCCCACTGAGCCGTTAGGGTTAGAGTTCGCCGGCGACAGGTCCGTCGTCGATGACGATCCCCAGCCATTGATCCCAGTTCTAATCCAACGACCCACATCGCCCCGTACCGCTTCGCGTGTAATGAGCCGCAGACCGGTGGACCCCCTGTCAGCTGTGCCCTGCGCTGCATAGTGTCACTGGGCCGGCCCGTTATCGTTCCCGCGCGACCCAGTTAGTTTGAATTAGGATTTTTCTTTTTAGTTTAAACCTAGTTATGTTCCCTAGTTTGAAATTCAATTCAGAGAAATTTACAAATCCAAATGAAGTGATTCCAATTTTGTTAGAAAGCTACTGAAAAGATCTACCCAAGCCCGTTGGATTTAATTCAATTAGAGTTAAAGATCTCTCCGTGTAAAAATAACAAAACAGAAGCATTTGCACATTGCAACATTTTTATAAAATCAACCAAGATAGATTTTGAGTTGATTCCAACTCTCAAAAATCACATTTCACCATACCTATCTGAATATGTAATAATATTAAGGTTTACATGCAGTGACTTTGGACTAGTACCAAAATAATGCTATATAGGCATTTCTAGTCACTTTAAATCATTAAATAATGAACTTAAACCAAAGTAATTATGATCCAACCCTTAAATCACATTCCCACATGTTAGAATATGTGGTGATGACATGTGTCCACATGATCCCATATTTTAAGTGGTGAATATTAAATCTTAGTTAATTTTCAATGAGTAGAAATTACTTTTCTAAAATAAAAAGAAGGAAACTAGTGAATAAAACTTGTGATGCTTGTGATGATAATAGATCATCAAATGTATGCCTTAGAGTGCTAATTAGACTAGTTAAGTATTGTTTGGTGATTGTGTACTCCGTATGTATTCATAGACGATAGTACCGACCAAGCTTTCGAGGAGGAGGAGTTCTACCAAGAAGAAGAAGAAGAAGAAGAAGAAGAAGAAGAAAACTTCAACCACTGCACCAACCAAGGCAAGCTACTAATGGCAAGCTAACACTTGCAAGTATAATGCTTAGCAAGCTAGGATTGAACTAGATGGTTTAGCAAGAATGCTTTAGGCATGCTTGAGTTATACCACTTTGACTAGTACTTACCCCAAGTATCATTTTCAAGCTCTATTTCCTTTACTTTACCCAAAGTTCTTTACTTATTTTGAAGGTAGCATAAAAAGTATAAAACTTGACCTATAGAGATAACTTTAGATGTCATTCTATGGCATGAGATTGATCCCATCATTTTCAACCTTAGTGAACACTCTTAAATTAGTAATCTAGAGTAGATAAAAACTTGAGTCACTTTAGGTGGGAACACTTGGTGAAAATGAATTGTGAAAACCTTGGAATGATGAGTCATTCTATTGAGATGTTTTGGACATGTGTTGAGAAACACAAATGGTTTATGATGATGAAACTGTTGAGGCATGAGCCTTAACCCTTTTATAAAACTGATGGTTGGATTCGGATGCGATACCATTCCAAATTTATCGTACAACCACAATACCTGAATTGGGTAAGGCTTAGCCGGAAGTTTATATGCATTAGTATTAGTTCCCTCACGGGAGAGGTCTAAGCTGAGGCTACCTCTCAATGTTGTCCACCTATGCAGTGCTCAAGATGACTGATGGTCATGGTTGGGAGGCCATGCTCATAGGAGAGGTGCTTATACTAGGGTGTGTAAAGGAAAGGTTATGTTTGATTATCTGCATACTAAGTATGATGATTCAGGGTCATCCCTGACAGATGTATCGAATCTTGTGGTGAAAGTGTACCACCTCTACAGAGTGTCAAACTATTCGAATAGCCGCATCCACGGTTATGGACAGTTGGAATGGCCATACTATTTCGTTGTCAGATGTTTTTAAAAACAACTTATGAAATGAATGATGAATCTTGACTTGACCACAACAGGGTTGTGTTTATGACAATATCTTCCCAACTTAAGTGATTCTAGAACTTTATTTTATCTTTCTTTGCTTCTGAACTCAGCTTAGGTTTCAAACTTAACTTTACAGTTAAACTTAGAGTTAGCACTTTACCTTAGAACTATACTACTTGTTAGTGGTAGTTTGCGAGTACTTAAAGAGTACTCATGGCTTTTGTCCCTGGCTATTCTCATGGCCAGACTATGAAGGAGACTACCAAGATGAGGGCCAGCAGGACGGCTATGATAACTAGGACTATCTGCCTTCGTCAACATTGCCTATGCCCCTTGAAGATGGACCCCACCGCTACGCTTATCTTTTATTTCCGCTGCTTGATGTATTAAGACTGGATCTTGAGATCCTTATTTGTGTAAGACCTTATGTATGGTTTGTAATGGATGATGTACTGTGATATCCAATCCGTTATGTCTCGCAAAAATGGTAATCCTGGGATTGCGAGGTATGGCATAACGGGCATCTGGGATTAAAAATCCGGGTGTTGACACCCTTGATCGTCTTCTAGGGGCCGGATTATCCGGCCCAAGGTGAGGGCCGGATTATCTGGACAGTGTAACTACCTCGGTGAATTACGCTCCTAGTTGCAAGCCTGGATGAGCGGAAATGGTTAAAATAGTACGGTGGGGCCCAAATGCCACTCACAGGTAGACCTTTCGGCCGTCCTAACCATTTCCAAACATCGGGACAAGAACGGGCGGCGTAATCGGCAGGCGAAGGGATCAACTACATACACAAATGAGTATGTATGCAAGCCACCATACAACAGTCCTCAGAGCCATTCCATCTAAAAGAAATAGAAATATTGCAACGCCATACGGCAAGATCCAAATATCCTAGATAGATATAATAGTTTAGGATATCTCCTCATACATCAAACATCAGAGTATCAGGCGGAAGCGGAAAACAAGATCCGAGTACGGATAAGAAGCAAATCGGCATCAGATGCCCCATAAATAAACACATCCCGCCCACAGATCTCACGGATCCCCGTTCCCGGAATCTCTACACCAAGTGATCGTTGCCAACATCGTCCGTCTCCTCCACCCAGTATCCATCTTGCGGGTTTACCTGTTCATCTGAATCAAACAATTTATCGTGTGAGACCCTAGGGGTACTCAGCAAGTCTTTATGCCTCTAAAGGGGACACAACCTGGGGTGACGCAATTGCAGCAAAAGATAATACCTAGCAATTCTATAGATACTCGCTAACCATCCGCCTAACCATAGATAGACGGATGTCCGTGAAATAATAACAGCCGTTATAACGGTAATGTTAACAGATCCATCCTCCTCCTCGCTTACCAACGAGGAAGCGGACGAACAACCCCCCATCCGTTGGCAGTTTTATTATCCATTCCATGTGTTGCACTATTTAATAGACATGTACTTAGTCAAATTAAAAGCGGTACTTTAGTTATACTTGTCTATGATCGAGAAACTGTGCTCCAAGTCGTCCATAACCGTGGACACGGCTTTCAGAAAGTTTTACCCTGCAGGGTGCACAAATAGCAACACACACTCGATCAACCTCGGAAAAACCAAATCAAATCCCAACGAGGCATTCACGACAAAGCGATCACAGGATTCAGAAATATTTCAGGGGGCCACCCCATTAAGCTACCCGCAACGAAGTTAGCCGGCTCCGAGACAGACTCAAGGTTTGCGTCAGTGGCTGTAAGCGACTGGGAACCCGAAAGTGTGACTGGGCTTGTCGATACCGCGAAAACACTCCGCATCCAAAACAGTACAGGTGCTCCTCGCACAATCTTAAATAAAACAGTAAAGCATGGCATAAGTACAGAATGGTAATAAAGCCCCAAACTACTTTGTGGCCCCAAGAAATAAGAATGAATCAAGCTCTGGCTCAGGGGGGTTCATAAGCCTCCCGGATGTGGATAGCGCGAATATTCAAGGAACAGGAATCAATTACTCGGGGTCCTACGGGACACAAGTGAGCATGAAAAACCAAATAGCAGATATTGCTCACAGGTGCCACTTTCATTAGTTTTCCCATTACTACTCAGGTTAAGTTGTTTAGGTACCTCGTTATCCATCAGACACTCACATACCCTACACATGCTGTTCTACGACTCGCATGGCTCAAATATCTCCTGTAGTAATGGCTCATGGGATGGAGAACAAGCTTCGGTGGGGTTTAAAAGTAAAGGCTATGCAATACTTGGGATTCAGTTTAATGCAATCGCGACTCAATGATGCAAGAATAAGATAGGGGCAATAGGTACTATGTGTATGCAAGCATGTGGTAGTGCTTGCCTGGCAGCTCAGTTGAAGCGAGGGATGGATCTGGGTAGTGCTCCTGGGTCTCTTGATATATCCCCTGCTCAGCGTCTATTCGAAGAAGAACCAAACAAACAAGGGCCAACATAAATAGAGTGCACAAGCATATGAATTAAAATGCGACAAGCAAACAATCATGCCATGATGAATGATGCACAATTTGCATGGCAATAATGTAGCATGGCATGGGTGAGGTGTGGAATACAAGGATAAAGCCTTTTATTGAGTTTTAGTCACCTTTTAACCTCAAATAAGTCGCTGTATACTTTATATTTATATGATGCATGCTGCAATTCAGATCATGGAATGCATAAACAGAAAGGTCTCGTCGAGCTGATCATTTTAGACATATTATTTGTTAAATTTGGAGTTATAAAACAAAAGTTATTAATTAATTAAGGCAAAAGGGCATTTTATTGTAATTTTGATCAACTCGAAAATTAAAGTGTTCAAAATATATTTTGAAGGGCATATTTGAATTCCTCATATTTTTCTGATTTCAAAACATATATTATTTGTATTATTTGGAATAATATTTGAAAAGTTATTTGAAAACAGATTTAAATTTGAATTTAAAAACCAATTTGAATAGTTTGAATTAAAACAGAAATACAGAAATTCTTTTGTCACCCAGTCAGATCTAGCCACAGACAGTGACAAGTGGGCCAACTGCTGACTGGGCGACACAGTGGCAGAATAGGTTTTTCTCACCGCGGCTGGGCTAGACCAAGAGGCCGACAGGTGGGGCCGGCGATCTCGCGGGTCCACTGCGCGCGCAGCCATCCAGCGGGCGACACGTCACGGATCCGGGGGCTGCGGGTTGAGGGCTGGAGAGCTGGGGGGTTTTCTGCAAGATTGGCCGGGCGGCTGACTAGTGGGCCACGAGTACCGCGGGTTAAGAGCGAAAAAACAAAAGGGGCTATATGCAAAGCGACCACAGGCCGTACTATGGATCTTCTCGGCGTCGCTGGCGACCGATCGGTGCGCGGCGCGGGGCGGGGGATCGAACACGCGACATGGGGCGCGCGCGCAGGCGGCGGCGACCACTGGACTAGGCGGGGGTTGATGCGGGGTAAGCGCGGCATGGCTAGGTGTAGCTACCACGACGCGCAACGAGCAGACGCGCGTGCACGCCGACGCTCAGAGGCCGCTCGACGAAAGGTTCGGCGAGCACAGGGAGCCACGGCGAGGACGGAGGTGTCAGGGAGAAGGAGGAGCTCACCGGGAGGTTGTTGGGGCGGTCGGATCGGGCAGAGGAGCAGCGGATCGACGACGAGGCTGGCGGACCGGCGATCTAGGGTTTCGGCGAGCGGTGATGGTCCTGGGGCTCTGGTCCTCCTCCTCCTCGCTGGTTCGTACAGGACGAAGCAGGAGAGGGTCCTCGGTCTTCCTCGACACCCAGAGCACCTCGCCACCGGCTGCAGGAGGGGGAAACGGTGGAGACCGACGGTGGCCGGCGATGGGTAGACGGTGGTAGGGGTAGACGGAGAGGAAGGGGGCGGCCTGGGGAGATCTGAGAGAGGTCGAGGAGACGGGAGGTGGTGGTAGGTAGCAGAGGAAGAGGGGAGGGTGCCGTGGGGAAGGTGGAGGAAAAGGTGGTCTCGGCCACCTTTTTCCTTCTCCTCTTCACGTGCTCGAGCTGGAGCTCGTCTAGGGCAGGTAGGGCAGCTGGCAGGTGGGCCAGGGGAGGCAAGGCAGGCGGTCTCGGGCTGGTGGGGTCGCACGGCAGGGAGAGAGGGAGAGGGAGGCTCGGGTAGAGCTAGGGTGGGAGGAAGGCTCAGGCTAGGGTTTGGTTTAGGGTTGGGGTTGGGTAGCTCGGGTTGGTGAGAGGAGAGGTGAGGTGAGAGGGGGAGATGGTGTAACGAGGGTTAGATTAGAGGGAGACTAGGTTTAGGGTTAGCTAGGTTAGAGAGAGGAGAGATGAGGTCTTAGGGTTAAGAGATAGAAAAAGAGAGAGGGGTAAGAGAGATTAGGGTTTAGAAGAACTAGGCTAGGAGAGAAAGAGAGAAAGAAAAAAATAAGCCTCATATGATCATGCATGAGAGTTTTATTTGAAAGAAAGATATGTGTGAGATAATGGGGTGATGGAATGGATGGAGATGGGTGTAGGGTTTTAGATGCTTGCATGCATCAAGCAAGATCAAGCATGAAGAGGGGTAGAGAGAGATATGGGGGATGATCCACTCAAAGATTCAAATAAAATCCAAAAGACTAGAATGTGGTGGTTCTTGCATGGCCCATGCAAAATATTTAATGCCATGTTTATTCTTGTGAAAACAATAATATTAACATGGCATTATTCCTATGCATTCCCAAAAGTGGAGTCAATCCAAGCAAAAGGATTTAAAGGAAAGTTCCAGATGGAGTAGATGGAGATGATCACATTTGATTATAATTGGGACTTGCTAGTGTGTATATTCCACTAGATGTTTAATAGTCCCAAAAATACCCCAACATGAGCATAAATCCATAATAATCCATATGAAAGCTAGGAAAAAGGGGCACTACTCATAATGCATGCAAAGGTGGCTCCACATATCAATAATGTGAAAACAACATGATGCTAAGATGAGAGCATGTGGGAAAAAGAATTGGATCCATCCCAACCCACATGAGCTAGAGGTAAAACCCAATAAAGTGCAAAGCTCATATTTAGTTGGATGGTGGAATTATAAGGTGGTGACAGAGAAAGGTGATGGAGTTGAATAAAAGATATGCCCCCAACTCAACTTGGGCATTAAACAATATATCAATAACCAAATACAATATCAAGAGGCAAAATACAATTTACAATGCATATGAGAGAAGAACCAAAACAAAAAGGGTTTTATATGATGCTCAAATGCAAGGTGGCATGATGACATGAGCATGATATAATTATGATGCAACAATTATATATATGAGGTAGCCATTATATTACTAAACCAAGTAGCATTACAATTGTTAGACAATTGGGATGCTACAGACAGGGGAAGAATATCCACCCATGTTCGGATTTTCCGGGGGAAAACCGCCCCTAAACAGTGCGTCGCGTCGTGCCTGCTCTTGATCGTCTCAAGGGGCCGGATTATCCGGCCCAAGGTGAGGGTCGGATTATCCGGTCAGGGAAAGAAAATCTGCCCCTGTTCGGAATTTCCGGGGGAAAATCCGCCCCTAGACAGAGCGATGCACCATGTCTTCCTTTGCCAAGTGAGATAGGCCGGATTATCCGGCCCTTGATGGGGGCGGATAATCCGGCCCCCCAAACACAATATTATTCCCTGCATACTTATCACACATGAGAAAACTCCACGTTATTGTTATCTAACACTCAAAACATAGGGAACCTTGAAATGTTCTTTCAATCTCCCCCTTTTTGGTGTTAGATGACAATTCTAGGATTTGTAGGATAGATCACAAGACACAATATTTAATGAATGAAAGAGACTCCCCCTTAATGCGTGCATACTAAAATTTGCATTTGAATACAAATACACACAAGAAGGTAAAAGTCTATTTCATTGAAGCATATGCGAAAATCTCATACCACCGGGAGAGATATAGATGCGTCCTCAAAATATTATAAGAATATCCAATGATAGCCATTGATACATTGCAAATGTATCTATAATTTTTGATGTTCCATGCTTATTTTTATCTACTTTCTTGTGTTTTGTCCACACTTTGGAGTACTTTTCATATGATTTCTTGGACTAACCTATTAACAAGAGCCACAGTGTAAGCTGCCTGTTTTCTGTTGTTTTTGGTTCTAGGAAAGTCAGAAAATGAATATTCTCGGAATTGGACGGGACAAAAGCCAAAGTGCCTATTTTTTCGGAAGACATCAGATGCCAGAATACGAGACGGAGAAGGACTGGGGGCCGGCCACACCACCTTGTCGTGCGGCCAGGCCTGGCCTGCGCCAGGGGGTGGTCTGGCCGACCCCAGCACCCCCTCGGCCTCTCCTTCCGCCTATATATTGCCCTCGGGACGAAAACCCTAAGTACCCGCTCAAAAATCCACGAAAGAGTCTGTAGCCACCGTCATCTCCATCCCTAGATCGGGAGGGATCTGAAGCTCTTCCCGGCACCCTGCCGAAGAGGGGAATTCACCCTGGAGGCCTTCTTCATCATCATGCAAGCCTTCGGTGTGATGCGTGAGTAGTTCATCTCTGGACTACGGGTCCATGTAGTAGCTAGATGGCTGGTTCTCCTCCTTTGTGCTTTCATGTCTAGATCTTGTGAGCTCCGTTCATGATCAACATCATCTATTTGTAATTCTGCATGTTGTGTTTGAGGGGATCCGATGGATATTGAGATGCTATTTCAGATTGATTATTGATTCTATCATGTCTTTGTTATTTGTGATCTTGCATGCTTTCCGTTGTTAGTAGCTATCTTGGCCAAGTAGATGCTAGCAACTCCAAGAGTTAGTATTTATGCTCGATAGTGGGTTCATGCCTCTGGTAATCTGGGGAAGTGATAGAAATCTCTAAGGTACTAGATGTGTTGTTGCTACTAGGGAGAAAACAACAATCCTTTGTTCATAGAACAATCGTATTGTTTACATTACACGCAATTCGTCAAGCAATAATCTGTTGCTTGCAACTTAATACTGGAGGGGGTTCGGATGATAACCTGAAGGTGGATTATTAGTCATAGATGCAGTTGGATGGCGGTCTATGTATAATGTTGTAATGCCTAATCAAGTCTCAAAGGAGTCAAGATGATTAGTATATGCTTATATGCTTTTTCGATGTTTGTCAATTGCCCCGCTGTAATTTGTTCACCCAGCATGTTATCTATATTAAGGAGAGCCACCTCTAGTGAACTATGGATCCCGGTCCTTTCTTTTACATACAATCTACAAACGGTTTACTGCTTTGTGTTTACTTTCTGCAAACTATTACTTCCTTCCATTCGATGCGTTTAATCCTTTGTTTTCAGCAAAACCGGTGAGATTGATAACCTCATCGCAAGTTGGGGACAAAGTTCTGTGGTTGTGTTGTGCAAGTCTCCATGTTGCTACTAGCACCAGTAGTGCGCCCTACCAAGGCTCAGCTAGCAACACCTTTGGGGTGTTTCCTTGCTCCTACTGGTTCGATTAAACCTTGGTTTCATAACTGAGGGAAACTTGTTGTTGTGCTCACCATACCTTCCTCTTAGGGTTCCAACGAGCTCTACATAAACACTGAGCCATCATCCATATAAGAATATCCAATGATAGCCATAATGAGCGCCTTCCTCGATATAAAGATATCCAATATAGCCAATATGATAAATCCAGAGATAAATTTAAAGCCACACAGACACATAGTTTCATACAAACCAAAACACAAATGAAGGTTCAACGCTAAATGGGCACAGGCGAGAAAACGACGAATAGATAAAGTGCAGAAGCTTGCGCCTGACCCGTGCAAATCCTCGGAGACCTAATAGAACTACTTCTCCCTCTTTGGCATCAAGACGCCAAAAAGGAAGAAGAGCGATGCTAACGCCCCAAGTGATCACTCGAAGTCCTCATCCTCGTCCTTGTCCCCGTCCTCATCCTCATCCTCAAGCTCCTCGGTGTCTTCCTCCTCATCATCAGCAGTGGCCATGGAAGGAAACAGGTGACACTCAAGCTCTCCATAGTTAAGCCCAGAAGAAGAGTTCCACCGAGCATATAGTGTGGGAGTAGTGGGATCGCCCGAAGCTCCGGACAATGGTGAAGAATGAGCTGCTAAGTGTGAGCCATCTCGTGGCGCTGCTTGTAAGCCTCATATTGTCCCTTGCAAGTGTCCACTCCCATGCACAAAATGTTCCGCTAGAACCAATTCAGCTACTTGATCTCACGAGCAATAGGAGGCACTGGGGGCCTACGAGCACTGGCACGAGCATCCCTCATGAGCCCCTCAGAAGCAGAAGATGGGTGTGAGATCTTCCTCACCTTGTTGTAGATCTTCTTTGCCTTGTATTCCACATCGATGTGAAACTCTTCAGTGGGAAGCAGGTGCTTGATTAGCATCATGATATAAGGAGCATAAGGGATGGATAGCTTGTTGAACATTGCATCAATCAACTCATGGTAAATGAAGTCCATCACATCCAGCTTGTAGTTAACAGACTCATCCTCGCAAGATGCAACCTCATGGGAAAAGGCTAGGAGCTGAACCAGGTGACCACGGATACTGTCATTGTTGCCTCCACTCGGGGTGATAGAATCACGAAAGAGACCCACCAAGGAAGCATAAATTGGAGAAAGACCAGCAAGGGTGCCCACAATACCATTGTCCATTGTGCACGGAGAGAGGACTGCATCTTTATTGGGCTTGAGTTGGGTGATGATACGGTGGCCACTAGCATGATCCCTGCTGTGGAAAGAATAGCCAAGCACCTCAGCAAACACACGAAAATCAGCTTGCATAGGATGGTCATGAGTCATCCACTTCATGGTGCGGTGGTCATCACCGCAAATAACCAAGGTGGAGAAGAACTGCTTCACAATCTTAGAATCATAGGAGCATTGAAGAGCCATGAGATGGTGCAGCCCCATTCGTTCAGACGCATACATTGCATCAACAAGGTGAGGCTTTTATAAGGCCTCAGCAAGAATAAGAGGATGCATAGGCCGAATCTTATATCGAGCATAAACATCATCATAGATCCCCTTTTGCTCAGCACACCAAAAACGAGAGTCACCCAGCTCAGTGTCATGTGCTAACTCAGCAAATAGATCACGGTGACGAATAGAAGAGTAGGTAGCGGGATCTAGTGACTTATAATTAACCTTGGGCTCTTTGCCCTTCCTCTTGGACACACCCCTCCTATCCCTCTTTGCCTATTCATCCATGCATTTCTCCCCGCTCTTCCTTCTCCTCACCTCAACCTTGTCCACTAGGTTACCCTTTCCGTCATCCCGAAAGTATTTAGCACGAGGACGGCGCTTGTAGGTCTTGGGAGCGCTGGAACCACCTGTGAAGTGAACAAGGTGGATAGCATGGGGATAATCATACACAGAATTCCAAGAAAGAACATATAAAAGTAGGCAAACAGTTCATAGGTCAATCCTACTCAATGCACAAATCTATACGAAACTAAACCAGTTTTGACTCTGCTAGGCCGGATTATCCGACCTGGCCAGGGGCGCATAATCCGGTCCTGGCAGAAAATTTCAGAATCGCCTAGATTGAATGCAGAAGTGTAGATCGGGCCTAGATACTGCAAGACTACAATTTCTACACGAAACAACACCCTTCTAAACAGCGTTCCACCCAACAAGTAACACATGTAGCCAAAGATGGGGAGAGAGGGAGTTATGCTCACTCATTGGAGGAATAACGGGGAGGAGAAGGTACCCGGAGGCGCGGAGAAGAAGATTCGGGGAGGCTCGGAGAATTCGGCGGCCGAAGAGGCTCTAGGGAGGGTGGGGGATGGCAGGCGGCGGCTGGGGAGAGGGAGAGGGTCCAGGGAGAAGTGCTGCTCATTATGAGCCCTTCCCCCTGACCCTAGCCCTTAAGGACTGCATCCGCCAGGGCCGGATTATCCTACCTATACTTGGGCCGGATTATCCGACCTAATTTCTTAATTTCTGTTGTACACAGATTCAGGCCCGCGCGTCCCCAAACAAAACCCCCACAAGGTGTACAAGGGACATGTGTGCAAGAAAAGATGGCTTAGGGGTAGGGAAAGGCTTAGGATAAAGAGTTCCAAACTTAGATGGTACTACACACTCAAAATTGCAAGAATCAAATCAACTGAAAGCCAAAATTGAGTGTGATTCCCATAAGAACATGAGATGAGCTAAAAACAACCAAAAAGATCCACATAAAACCAACTCTTCTCATGGAAGAGGGCGGTGGCCAAAGCCACCTTATTGGAGTGTATGGTATGACACCGCGAAGATATATCTTGGGTTCATGACCAATACTCATCAATAAGCTCACATATCACAAAATGATATTAAGAGAAATGATTTGACTTGCTTTCGGCATTATGGGGGGAGGGTTATCCCAATCAATTAGGACTATACTCCTCCTATATCCATGCCCACACCTAGACCAAATAAGATTGAGATGTAAGAGTGAGTGCATGGGTAATCAAGACAAGCTCCTTGAATCAACAATATTTAGCTCATTCCTCAAGTAGCAAAACCTTGCTTCATCAAGTGGCTTCGTGAAAATATCAGCAAGTTGGTTCTTCGTGCTCACAAAAGATAGACCAATATCGCCTCGAGCAACATGGTCCCGAATAAAATGATTCAGAATCACAATAT
Organism: Avena sativa; assembly: GCA_916181665.1. Lineage (NCBI taxonomy): Eukaryota > Viridiplantae > Streptophyta > Magnoliopsida > Poales > Poaceae > Avena > Avena sativa. The sequence goes on from OV702292.1 coordinate 222,327,276, forward strand.
GCTTCGTCCTTGTGTGCTGTACTGGATTATACGCAATTTTAATTGCACTTTCATTATCGCATAAAAGAGACACTTTGTCACAATTGACACCGTATTTCTTTAAAGTTTGCCTCATCCATAATAACTGAGTGCAGGCACTAGCAGCAGCAACATATTCAGCTTCGGCGGTGGAGAGCGATATACAAGCTTTTTTAGAAGACCAACAGACTAGAGACCTTCCCAAGAACTTACTGTTGGAGATATGCCCAAGAGGCAATAATAAAAGTGGTTATTATTATATCTTTGTGCTTATGATGAATGTTTACATCCCATGCTATAATTGTATTATTAGGAAACACTAATACTTGTGTGTTTTGTAAACATAAAGGAGTCCCTAGTAAGCCTCTTGTTGAACTAGCTTGTTGATTAATAGATGATCGTGGTTTCCTGATCATGGACATTGGATGTCATTAATAACAAGGTCATATCATTAGGAGAATGATGTGATGGACACACACCCATAGTAAGTGTAGCATAAGATCAAGTCATTTAGTTCGTATTGCTACAAGCTTTCAAATGCATAGTAACCTAATCCTTCGACCATGAGGTTATGTTAATCACCATCACCGGATGGGTACTTTGATGACATCAAACACCGCTTCGTAACTGGGTGGTTATAAAGGTGTCATTGGGTATTCTGAAAGTATGTGTTGAAGCGCATGGACCAACATTGGGATTTGTCCATCCATATGACGGATAGATATGCTCTGGGCCCTCTCGGTGGAATGTCATCTAGTTAGCTTGCAAGCATGTGACTGGGTCACAAGGGATGACATAACATGGAACGAGTAAAGAGTACTTATCAGTAACGAGGTAGAACTAGGTATGGAGATATCGACGATCAAACCTCGGATAAGTAGAATATCGCGTGACAAAGAGAATTGGTTTCGTATGTTAATGGTTCTCGGATTGGATCCGGGACATCACGAGGAGATCCGGAATTGTCCGGGGAATAAGATTCATATAATGGGGATCGTTTTCTAAGTTAGGAAATGTTCCGGAGTGTTTATATGGGGATTCTAGAAGGTTTCAGAATGTTACGGAAGGTTCTAGAAGATTTTTTGGAGTTTACTTGAAAACCAAGAAAGGATAAAGGGAAACTTGGAGGGTAAGTAAGGGAAACTTGGGGGGAAGGACTCTCCCCCCAAGCTCCCTTGTGCGTCGGCCCTAGGAGGTGGGCCTAGGGGTGGGAACCCTAGGCCGCACCCCTCCCTCTATATATAGAGGGGTGGAGGCGCCACCCCCCTGGCCCCCTTCCACTCCAAACCCCAGCCGCCTCTCTCTCCTCCTCCTTCCCTCTGCTCTGGCTTAGGCGAAGCCCTGCAGAATTCTCTACTCCACCACCACCACGCCGTCGTGCTGCTGGGATTCCGTGGAGAGATCTACTACCTCCACTGCTCGCTGGAACGGGGAGAGGAAGGTCTGCTTCGACTCTGCACGTGTGACTGACTGCGGAAGCGCTGCCGGAACGCGGCGCCGGAAGGATCGTCTACTCGATCTTGAGATCGGCAAGTGATCGCCTACATCAACCACGAGATCTGATCTCGCACAAGGCTTTCGGATCTACAAGGGTTAGTACAGATCTATCTCGTTGCACTTGTCTAATAGATTAGATCTTGGCTTTTATCTAGATTAGATCTGGGTTTTGTTCGTTCTTGCGGTAGAATTTTTTTGTTTTCCATGTTACGAACCCTTAACTGGTATCAGAGCCTTGTCTATGCGTAGATCTGTTGCACGAGTAGAACACAATGGTTTTGTGGGCGTTGGTGCTCGTGCCATCTTTTGCTTTCTGTACTTTGCATCTTGCGGTATGGTGGGATGAAGCGGCTCGGGCTAACCTTACATGTCATCGCACATGAGACTTGCTCCACGCTTGACGTGTAACTTGCTTTGCACAAGTGGCTTTGCGGGTGTCTGTCTCTCCCACCATAGTATAGATCCAATTTACACTTTGTACTTGATAGCACTTGTATCTACGTTGTGGTTCAGTTTCGTAGGTAAGATCCGTTCTTATTCGAAAGCCCCAAACCACGTAAAACATGCAAAGAAAATTAGAGGCGTCTAACTTGTTTTTGCAGGGGTTTTGTGATGTGTTATGGCCATCATGTGATTGTGATTATATTTGATGTATGCAATGATCCTTGTTGCAATATGGCAACCGGCAGGAGCCTAATGGTTGTCTTTAATTCTGTTAAGACCTGCGTGTCTATTCATCTTGTAATAGCTTTATTCCAAGTAGTTGTAATAGTTGCTAGTGAAGATTGACAACCATGAAGCGGCGCCACTGACCTTGACGCAATGCTGGTGATGATGGAGATCATGTCCGTGCTATGGAGATGGAGATCAAAGGCATAAGAAGAAAGGGCCATATCATATCACACTAATTATGAATTGCCTGTGATGTTAATCCTTTATGCATCTTGTATTGCTTAGATCACGACGGTAGCATTATAAGATGATCCCTCTCACTAAATATCAAGTAATAAAGTGTTCGTCCTTAATTGGCACCGTTGCTAAGACTCGTCGTTTCGAAGCATCTCGTGATGATCGGATGTGATAGATTCTACGTGTGCATACAACGGGTGCAAGCCAGATTTGCACATGCGGAAACTAAGGTTAATCTTGACGAGCCTAGCATGTACAGACATGGTCTCGGAACACGGAATACCGAAAGGTAGAGCATGAATCATGTAAATGATATGATGAACATGAAGATTCTTCGCCGATGAAACTACATCTTCTCTCGTGAAGATCGGACTTGGTGTAGTGGACTTGGTTCGTGTAATCACTAAGACAATGTGAGGGATGTTGTTTTAAGTGGGAGTTCACCTAGTTAATTTAAGAATTAAAATTGAACTCAATTTATCATAAACTTAGTCTAAACTACTTGCAAATTTGTTGTAGATTATGGCGAACCTCTCCATCAATTTCAATGCGTTCCTAGAGAAAGAAAAGCTTAAGAACAATGGAAGCAACTTCACAGACTGGCTCCGTGGACTGAAGATTGTCCTCAGGGCTGGCCAGTTGACCTATGTGCTCGAAGCACCGCTATGTGACCCACCAGCAGAAGATGCCACCGATGACGTAAAGAATGTTTACGCCACTCAGAAAAATCATTACTCCATAGTTCAGTGTGCCATCCTATATGGTTTAGAAACGGAGCTTCAGAAGCGCTTTGAGCACCACGACCCGTTCGAGATCATTAAGGAGCTCAAGCTCATTTTTGAGACTCACGCGGCCGTGGAGAGCTATGAGGCCTCCGAAAAGTTCTTTAACTGTAAGATGGAAGAGGGTAGCTCCGTTAGCGAGCACGTGCTCACCATGTCTGGGCACGCAAACAAGCTCCAAGAGTTGGGGATAATGATTCCTAATGAGTTAGGGATTTACCGTGTCCTCCAATCACTGCCACCGAGTTATAAGAACTTTGTGATGAACTACAATATGCACTGCATGAACAAGACGTTGCCTGAACTATCGTCCATGCTGAAAACTGCTGAAGTGGAGATCAAAAAGGAGCACCAAGTGTTGATGGTCAATAAGACCACCAATTTCAAGAAACAGAGCAAGCCTAAGAACAAGGGCAACTTCAAGAAGGACGGCAAGAAAGCTGCCGCACCTGCTAAGAAGCCCAAGGCTAGTCCTAAGCCTGAAACTAAATGCTTCTACTACAAGGGTGCCGGTCACTGGAAGCATAACTGCCCCAAGTACCTGGCAGATCTGAAGAACGGTAACATCAAGAAGAAAGGTATATTCGATATACATGTTATTAATGTGTATCTTACTAGTAATCGTAGTAGTGCCTGGGTATTTGATACTGGTTCGGTTGCTCATATTTGTAACTCGAAATAAGAGCTGCGGAATAAGCGAAGACTGGCGAGAGACAAGGTGACGATGCGCGTTGGAAATGGTCCAAGGTTGATGTGATCGCCATCGGCACGCTCCCTCTGCATCTACCTTCGGGGTTAGTTTTAAATTTGAATAATTGTTATTTGGTGCCTGCGTTAAGCATGAACATTATATCTAGATCTTGTTTATTGCAAGACGGTTACTCTTTTAAGTCTGATAATAAAGGTTGTTCGATTTATATGAGTAATATCTTTTATGGTAATGCACCTGAGATGAATGGTTTATTCTTACTGAATCTCGATAGTAGGGATACACATGTTCACAACATAGATGCTAAACGAAAAAAATTGAATGATAATTCTACATACATGTGGCACTGTCGTCTTGGTCACATTGGAGTGAAGCGTATGAAGAAGCTCCATTCTGATGGACTTCTTGAATCACTTGATTTTGAATCACTTGAAAGATGCGAAGCATGTCTAATGGGAAAAATGACTAAGACTCCATTCTCTGGAATAATGGAGCGAGCTACAGACTTATTGGAAATAATACATACCGATGTGTGCGGTCCAATGAGTGTAGCATCGCGTGGTAGATATTGTTATGTTCTCACTTTCATGGATGACTTAAGTAGATAATGGTATGTCTACTTTATGAAACATAAGTACGAAACTTTCGAGAAGTTTAAGGAATTTCAAAGTGAAGTGGAAAATCATCGTAACAAGAAGATTAAGTTTCTGCGTTCTGACCGCGGAGGTGAATATCTAAGTTATGAGTTTGGCATGCATTTAAAGAAATGTGGAATACTTTCGCAATTGACACTGTCGGGAACACCACAGCGTAATGGTGTGTCCAAACGTCGTAATCGAACTCTCTTAGATATGGTTCGGTCTATGATGTCTCTTACAGATTTACCGCTATCGTTTTGGGGCTATGCATTAGAGACAGCCGCATTCACTTTAAATAGGGCACCATCTAAATCCGTTGAAATGACACCATATGAATTGTGGTTTGGAAAGAAACCTAAGTTGTTGTTCCTTAAAGTTTGGGGTTGCGAAGCGTATGTAAAGAAGTTACAACCTGATAAGCTTGAACCCAAAGCGGAGAAATACGTCTTCATAGGATACCCTAAAGAAACAATTGGGTATACCTTCTATCATAGATCCGAAGGCAAAGTTTTCGTTGCCAAGAATGGATCCTTTCTTGAGAAGGAGTTTCTCTCGAAGGAATTGACTGGAAGGAAAGTAGAACTCGATGAGGTTATTGAACCTTCTCTCGGAGTTGAGAGTAGCGCAGCACCGGAAGATGTTTTTGTGCCGCCTGCACCAATTGGAGAGGAAGCTAATGATGGTGATCATGAAACTTCGAACGAAGTTGCTGCTGAACCTCGCAGGTCAATGAGGGTTCGTACCACTCCTGATTGGTATGACCCTGCCTTGAACGTCATGTTGGTGGACAACACTGATGACCCTGCGACGTATGAAGAAGCTATGGTGAGCCCAAATTCCGACAAATGGCTAGAAGCCATGAAATCCGAAATGGGATCGATGTACGAAAACCAAGTATGGACTTTGGTAGACTTACCGGTGGCCGTAAGGTTGTCGAGAACAAATGGATTTTCAAAAAAACAGATGCTAATGGTAATGTTACCGTCTATAAAGCTCGACTTGTCGCGAAAGGGTTCCGACAAATTCAAGGAGTTGACTACGATGAGACATTCTCACCAGTAGCGAAGCTAAAGTCTGTGAGGATTTTGTTAGCAATTGCTGCATATTTCGATTATGAGATTTGGCAGATGGATGTCAAAACGGCGTTCCTTAATGGTGACATTGAGGAAGAGTTGTATATGGTACAACCCAAGGGTTTTGTCGATCCTAAAGATGCTGACAAGGTATGCAAACTTCAGCGCTCCATTTATGGACTGAAGCAAGCATCCCGGAGTTGGAATCAACGTTTTGATAAAGTAATCAAAAACTTTGGATTTATACAAACTTATGGAGAAGCTTGTATTTACAAGAAAGTGAGTGGGAACTCTCTAGCATTCCTAGTACTATATGTAGATGACATATTGTTGATTGGGAATGATATACAACTTCTTAATAGCGTCAAAGCCTATTTGAATAATAGTTTTTCAATGAAGGATCTTGGCGAAGCGGCATATATTCTAGGCATCAAGATTTATAGAGATAGATCAAGACGCCTAATAGCGCTTTCACAAAGTACATACTTGGACAAAGTTCTAAAGAAGTTTAGAATGGAAGAGAGCAAGAAAAGGTTCGTGCCCATGTTGTCAGGTAAGACCTTGAGTAAGACTCAAAGTCCAGCTACGGAAGAAGATAGAGAGAAGATGAATAATATTCCCTATGCCTCGGCCATAGGTTCTATCATGTATGCCATGCTGTGTACAATACCGGATATAGCACATGTTGATAGTTTGACTAGCAGATATCAAAGTGATCCTGGAATGGAGCACCGGACAGCGGCCAAGAATATCCTAAAGTACCTAAATAGGACTAAGGATATGGTTCTTTCTTATGGAGGTGATGAACAACTTGTTGTAAACAGTTACACTGATGCTAGTTGGAACACCGATCCAGATGACTCGAAGTCACAGTCTGGATACGTATTTATTTTGAATGGTGCTGCAGTGAGCTGGAGGAGTGCCAAGCAAAGCGTTGTGGCGAAATCTTCAACTGAATCGGAATACATAGCTGCTTCAGAGGCTGCACAAGAAGCCATATGGATGAAGGAGTTCATTATTGAACTTGGCGTGGTTCCTAGTGCGTTGGACCCGATGGCCATCTACTGTGACAACACAGGTGCCATAGCTAATGCATAGGAGCCAAGGTCACATAGCAAGCTGAAGCATATCAAGCTACGTTTCCATGCTATTCGCGAGTATGTCCAAGATGGTGACATAAAGATTTGCAAAGTACACACTGATCTGAATGTGGCAGATCCATTGACTAAACCTCTCCCTAGGGCAAAGCATGACCAACACCAGATTGCCATGGGTGTTAGGTATATTACCATGTAATCTAGATTATTGACTCTAGTGCAAGTGGGAGACTGTTGGAGATATGCCCAAGAGGCAATAATAAAAGTGGTTATTATTATATCTTTGTGTTTATGATGAATGTTTACATCCCATGCTATAATTGTATTATTAGGAAACACTAATACTTGTGTGTTTTGTAAACATAAAGGAGTCCCTAGTAAGCCTCTTGTTGAACTAGCTTGTTGATTAATAGATGATCATGGTTTCCTGATCATGGACATTGGATGTCATTAATAACAAGGTCATATCATTAGGATAATGATGTGATGGACACACACCCATAGTAAGTGTAGCATAAGATCAAGTCATTTAGTTCGTATTACTACAAGCTTTCAAATGCATAGTAACCTAATCCTTCGACCATGAGGTTATGTTAATCACCATCACCGGATGGGTACTTTGATGACATCAAACACCGCTTCGTAACTGGGTGGTTATAAAGGTGTCATTGGGTATTCTGAAAGTATGTGTTGAAGCGCATGGACCAAGATTGGGATTTGTCCATCCATATGACGGATAGATATGCTCTGGCCCTCTCGGTGGAATGTCATCTAGTTAGCTTACAAGCATGTGACTGGGTCACAAGGGATGACATAACATGGAACGAGTAAAGAGTACTTATTAGTAACGAGGTAGAACTAGGTATGGAGATACCGACGATCAAACCTCGGATAAGTAGAATATCGCGTGGCAAAGGGAATTGGTTTCGTATGTTAATGGTTCTATCGATCACGAAGTCATCGTTGAGTATGTGGGAGCCGTTATGGATCTCCAGATCCCGCTGATGGTTATTGATCGGAGAGGTGTCTCCATCATGTCTGCATATTCACGAACCGTAAGGTGACACACTTAAGGTTCGAAGTTGTTTTAAGTAGATATGGAATGTGCGTTGGAGACCGAATGGTTTTCGGAGTCTCGGATTGGATCCGGGACATCACGAGGAGATCTGGAATTGTCCGGGGAATAAGATTCATATAATGGGGATCGTTTTCTAAGTTAGGAAATGTTCCAGAGTGTTTATATGGGGATTCTAGAAGGTTTCGGAATGTTCCGGAAGGTTCTAGAAGATTTTTTGGAGTTTACTTGAAAACCAAGAAAGGATAAAGGGAAACTTGGAGGGTAAGTAAGGGAAAGTTGGGGGGGGGAAGGACTCTCCCCCCAAGCTCCCTTGTGCGCCGGCCCTAGGAGGTGGGCCTAGGGGTGGGAACCCTAGGCCGCACCCCTCCCTCTATATATAGAGGGGTGGAGGCGCCACCCCCTGGCCCCTTTCCACTCCAAACCCCAGCCGCCTCTCTCTCCTCCTCCTTCCCTCTGCTCTGGCTTAGGCGAAGCCCTGCAGAATTCTCTACTCCACCACCACCACCACGCCGTCGTGCTTCTGGGATTCCTGGAGAGATCTACTACCTCCGCTGCTCGCTGGAACGGGGAGAGGAAGGTCTGCTTCGACTCCGCACGTGTGACCGACTGCGGAAGCGCTGCCGAAACACGGCGCCGGAAGGATCGTCTACTCGATCTTGAGATCGGCAAGTGATCGCCTACATCAACCACGAGATCCAATCTCGCACAAGGCTTTCGGATCTACAAGGGTCAGTACAGATCTATCTCGTTGCACTTGTCTAATAGATTAGATCTTGGCTTTTATCTAGATTAGATCTGGGTTTTGTTCGTTCTTGCGGTAGAATTTTTTTGTTTTCCATGCTACGAACCTTTCACTGACAAGCTCTAGAAGTTGATTTCTGATCATCCTTATCACCAGCCCAATCCAAATTAGTGTAACCACATAGAGAGAAATTGGAGCCCTTGGGATACCATAGACCAAAATTAGGGGAATGAACCAAATATCGGAAGATCCTCTTGACCGCCACTAAGTAGCTTTCTTTAGGAGCTGCTTGATACCTTGCACACACCCCTACACTCAATACAATATCGGGTCTAGATGCACAGAGGTAAAGAAGAGAGCCGATCATGGACCGGAATACCTTTTGGTCCACATCTTTACCATGGGGATTAAGTTCAAGATGACATTTTGTTTGCATCGGAGTGGTGACGCCATTAGGATCCGTCATCTTGAATCTCTTGAACATGTATTGGATGTATTTTGATTGATTAATGAAGGTTCCTTCTCTAAGTTGCTTGATCTCGAATCCAAGAAAGAACCGTAACTCCCCCATCATAGACATCTCAAACCTGTCAGTCATAAGCTTTGAAAATTCATCATTAAAAGCTTTATTAGTAGAGCCAAAAATAATGTCGTCTACATATAGTTGGCATACGAAGAGCTCCCCCTTAACCTTCTTAGTAAAAAGAGTGGGATCGATTTGCCCAACTTCGAAGCCACGATCTAACAAAAGCTCTTTAAGGTTCTCATACCACGCACATGGGGCTTGTTTAAGGCCATAGAGTGCCTTATCGAGTTTGTAGACATGGTTCGGGAAGTTAGGATCCTCAAATCCCCGGGGGTTGCTTTACATATACCAACTCATGTAGAGGACCATTAAGAAAAGCACTCTTAACGTCCATTTGCTGTATTTAAAATTATTATGAGCATCATAAGCAAGAAGGATACAGATGGACTCAAGATGAGCCACAGGAGCATAGGTATAGCCGAAGTCAATGCCCTCAACTTGGGAGTTAAAAGCCTTGTGCCACGAGTCTCGCTTTGTTCCTCACAACAATGCCATTCTCATCTTGCTTGTTTTTAAATATCCATTTTGTGTCGATAACATTGCGGCAATCCTTGGGCTTCTCCACTAATTTCCAAACCTTGTTGTGTTCAAAGTTATTCAACTCTTCATGCATAGCAACAACCCAGTCTGGATCTTCAAGAGCTTCAAACACTTTCTTGGGTTCCACCATTGAGATGTGAGCTTGATGCTCACCGAAACTTGCTAACTCCCTTCTTGTGGAAACCCTTCGTAATAGATCACCTACAACTTTGTCAAGAGTATGGACCCTTAACTCAAGGTTCCTATCGGCACGAGCTTTGCGACGAAGTTCAATTAGCTTGTTGTCTCTTGGTGGAATAGCTTCATCATTTGAGTCTTCGTTGGAATAATTGGCTTGGCCTTGATCTGTAGCTTGATTAGCAGGAGTAGGAGATGATGAACCTTGCCCTTGACTTGGATCAATAGTCGTAACAGGAGGCTGCTATTCTTCAGGAGTTTTAGGACTAGATAATCCGGCCGGGGGTGAGGCCGGATAATCCGGCCTAGGAGAACCTGAAGCATCTTCACTAACTTGACTGGTTCTTGCTCGAATTGGAGAGTGGCCGGATAATCCGGGGTCAGCCAGAAAATCCAGCCTGGGGCTTGCAGCTGTTTCTTCAATATGATGATCAATTTGGTTGGCAGTGGAGGGATGGCCGGATAATCCGGTGTCGACCGGATAATCCGGCCTAGAGCATTCAGGAGCATGTTGACCTTCAACATTTGGTGGAGTTGGTGTAGAAGTTTCTCCCGTGGTTGGAGCATGTTGAGCCTGTGTAGGTGAGGGCTCTACATGAGTAGAGCATTGTCCTTCCCGGTCCGCCACAAGGGGTTCCTCAATGGGGCGGAAAAATCCCACGCCCATTCTTCTTATGGCATCTTGGGGTATTTCAACATCTGCATCACAAACATCAACTTGCCCCGCACGGGAGCCATCATTTTCCTCGAACACCACACTACAAGATTCTACAACAGTTCCGGAGAGCTTATTGTAGACTCTATAAGTGTGGGATTCGGCACCATAACCAACAAAAATGCCTTCTAAAGCCTTAGACTCAAATTTAGATAAACGAACTCCTTTGATGAGAAAGAAACACTTACAACCAAATACCCGGAAGTATGAGATGTTTGGCTTGTTACCGGTAAGTATTTCATATGGAGTCTTGTCCAAGATTTTACGGAGATATAGCTAGTTGGATGAATGGCAAGCGGTAGAGATTGCTTCAGCCCAGAAGTTATAAGGAGACTTGAATTCAGCTAGCATAGACCTTGCCATATCCATTAAGGTCTGGTTCTTCCTCTCGGCAACACCATTTTGTTGAGGGGTGTACGCATCAGAATATTGATGTCTTATCCCCTCTTCACTTAGAAATTCATTTAAGGTGTAGTTCTTGAACTCAGAGCCATTATCGCTTCTAATTGCCAAAATTGGGAGATTGTGTTGACGTTGAACCTTGTTGGCAATATCGATGACAGTTTGTTGAGTCTCGCTCTTCAACTTGAAGAAATAGACCCATGTGTATCTTGAGTAATCATCAACAATCACGAGGCAATACTTCTTCCCACCGAGGCTTGCATGTGATGGAGGACCAAAGAGATCCACATGAAGGAGCTCCAAAATTCTTGATGATGAAATAATGGTCTTCCGTCGATGGGGAGAGTCATGCATTTTTCCTTCAACCCAAGCCCTGCAAACACGATCTTTGGCAAAGGACACATTTTCTTTTAGTCCAAGGATGTGGCCACCCTTGTGGAGACTTTGCAAAGTTCTCATATTGACGTGGGCTAGTCGGTGATGCCATAACCAACCCGCGTCAGCCTTTCCGAAAAGACACATCAGACCCGTAGTGGTTTTCCCCGAGAAGTCCACCACGTACAGGTCATTTTCGACATATCCCACGAAAGCGACTTTTAGAGACTTGCTCCACAAGAGTACCACCAAATCAGCATGAAAACTGCAAAGCCCATCTTACCAAGGGCACAAACTGAAAGTAAATTGTAACCAAGGGTCTCAACAAGCATGACGTCCACGAGAGAGATATCGTGAGAAACTACTACTTTGCCAAGACCCAATACCTCAGATTTTGACTTGTCACCATAGGAGACGGTTATGTGATCATGATTTGGGTGCATCTCCGTGATGATCTCCTTGGTTCCGGTCATATGACTTGTGCACCCGCTATCGAGTACCCATTTAGACCCACCGGAAGCATAACCCTGCAAGAAAGTTACTTCTTGGTTTTAGGTACCCATTTTTCAATGGGTCCTCTCATGTTAGTGAAAAGGGTCTTGGGAACCCAAATAGACCAAGGAATGTAACTATCATAAGGGCCTACATAACTAGCATAAACATCACCATAATAATCACAATATAAACTCATAGTTAGGATTATTAGCCCCTGCAAAACCATCATAGTTAGACTTGTCATTAGCGGTGGTGCTAGTCTTTGGTTGAGCTGTTTTGCTCATCTTCTTCTTATTCTTCTTGTTCTTCTTCTTCTTTGTCTTGGGAACATAACCAAGACCTTCTCTTCCATTGTTTTTCCTTTGCTTGCTAAGAACCTCATTTAGAATTTCTTTACCTTTATGTTGAGATCCCTTTACAAGTTCTTCTTATCCACAAGATGGAGTAGAGGTGTTGGGCATATCATACTTCTCCAATTAAGTTTGGAGCTGGTCACCAGACTCATTTAGAGTAGAGTGTTCACTCTCCAATGCCTTGTGAGCAATGTCAAGTTTCTCAAACTTCTCCGAGAGTCTAGCATGAGCAACCCCAAATTCAATATTTTCCTTCTTTAGTTTCTTTACCTTAGCAAGAGCGTTGTCATGTTCTTTGATGAGCTGAGCAACAACCTCTTCATGGGACTCCTCAATTGACTCGAGTCTCTCTTCCAAGGATACTCGAGCTTCCTCTTCTTCTTCCAAGGCATTCTTCAAGGAGGCTATCTCCAAGGCATCTTCTCTTTCAATTCTGCCCTTTTCTTCGAGGAGATCTTCGGATTGGGCACGTTAACTCATAAGAGCATCAAAATTAAGTTTGTGCTCACCTTGCAAGTTAGTGAAAAAGTTGTCCAAAGCAATAACTTCTTCTTTTATCTTAAGACTAGTATGATCATCCATATCCATATTTATGTTAGTCTTAGGAAATGAAGAAATAGAGGATGATACCTCAGACCCTCTTGCCATAAGGCAGGTGACGTTGTTGTTGATGATGTTTTCGTTTGGAGAGTCGAAGAGTGATGATGGAGTAGATGTGGTGGCTATAGCAGCCACCTCACGAGTACTATCTTCATCCTCTTCATCTTCACTTGCAGAGGAATATTCTTCTTGTGCCACTAAGACAATCTTGGGTTGCTTCTTGTAAGGGCCATTATTTTTGATAAATGGCTTCTTTCGAGGTGCCTTGGATTTTTTTTAAGGATGAGCTTGCCACCATTGTCTTCTCTATTTTGATATGGACACTCAGCCACAAAGTGTAGCCTATCTCCACAATTGTAGCATGTTCTCGGTTTTGGGCCATTCTCTCTTCTTCCGCTTGACCCATTCTTGCGCTCGAGTTCCGACTTGGCCTTGGCTGGATCCTTCCAAAAGTTCCTTGCATAGAAGGCCATGTACTCACCATGAGCACGCTTTACTTCCTCGGGGCAGCCCATGGAGACACCCTCGAAACCTCTTTCATCCTCATCTTGCTCAACAACATTTGTCTTTAGAGCAACATTGACTCCCTTTTGCATTCCAATGGCTCGGGCACGGGCATCTTCCGCGTTCTTAGATGCAACCTTGAATGATGCCATTTCATGCATGACTTCATTGGAAGTCATTTGATGGTAGTTGTGTCTACCTTGCAAGCTCTTCAAGTCCGTTGGCTCAAAAGGAATTAGAGCACTCACATATTTCCTTTTTATCCAAGCATCATCAATGTGAGTGGCTCCATGCTTTCTAAATGTTGTTGCAATGACCTTGAGTCTTCTATACACATCTTCATGGTTTTCACCATCCAATGTGTAGAATCCTTCAGCTTCATTGCTAAGGGCATCATACCTATTCCTCCTCATGCTTTCATTTCCAATAAAGAGGTCGGTGAGAGCATCCTAAGCTTCTTTAGCGATGTTGAAATGCTCAATGTGGGGCATGTCCTTGGGACCCACTCCGAGTTGTATCATATGGAGAGCCGTTGCATTCAATTGACTATCCACAACTTCTCTTCTTGTCAAGTTGGTGTGATCTCCAATATGAAGACCCTCTTCGATAATCCTCCAAAGTTCAATTGACGAACTGCATACATGAGACTTCATTGAGAATTGCCATTGATTAAAATAAGATGTAGTAAGTTTGGGTGGATCACCCCTATTGTTTATATGAGTATGAGGGATAGGTGGGTCAGGATAATATAGGTGATGAACCTCACTATAGTCCTCCTTACCACTTTCCTTCTTGGAGGCGGAACCATTATGTTTTTCACCTACCACTTCATCTTCCTTAGATCCGGTGTTAGCCTTATCCTTGGATGAAGGAATGGTAGCCTCAGAGGAGGATGGAGATGGGGTTGCAGATGATGTGAGGCGAGCAATCATTTGTTGCATCTCCTCCATCTTGGTCTCAAAGGATTTCAACAAGGTTGTTTCCAATGTCTTGAGGTCATCCATTGTGACCTTGTCCACAGCCTCATTCCCATTCTCCTTGGTACCCATACTTCTCTTAGGCGGTTAAGCCCGAATAAAGAGCCGAGGCTCTGATACCAATTGAAATGGATCGTATGGGCACCTAGAGGGGGGTGAATAGGTGCTACTTCAAATTTTAAGGCTTTTTCAATTTTAGGCTTGACACAAAAGGTAAATTCTCTAGATAAGCTATTATGAAGAATTTCCCTATATGTAAACCTAACTACTAGCGAGTAAAGGCGAGAGAGATAGAGGAACGAGTGAACCGTAGTGAAGCACGCAGAAACACGGGATTTGTTTTACCGCAGTTCCTTCCTTGTTAAGGGAAGTACATCTGTGTTGGAGGGGTGGGCGGTACTAAGACCACCACGCCACAATAGGCCTCACCCTATTCTCCGATGGATCCCGCCACCAAAGGCCTGACCCACCTTTCCACTATAGGAACCCTTCGAGGCGGGAACCGGCGCCTTTACACAACTAGCGGGGCACAACTCCACACCAAATTGGAGGCTCCCGTAATGACAACAAGCTGCCACAAGAACAAGTTATCAATAACAAAACACAAGATCTAGATATTAATAAGAATACTAGATCAGGGATTTCTCTAAGTGAATGGAGAGGAGTTGATGCGCTTGATTCGTGATGACGATGTAGGTTGTCTCCTCCTTCAATTCCCCCCAAAATTGAAGCCTTCGGGTGGTTGAAGTGGGAGATCTAGAGAGAGAGCACCTGCAACATGTCTGGCCTTTTCCGAATGAATCAAGAGTTCTGACTGAAGGGGGTGAAGGGGCTTTTATACCCCCTGCCCCAACTGAGCCGTTGGAGCCTTTGGGGGCCGGATTATCCGACCCAAGTGAGGGCCGGATTATCCGGTCTGGGGAAAACTCCGCCCAGACTCGGATTATCCGGCACAAAATACGTCCCTAGACAGAGCACCAAGCCTGCCCTTGATCGTCTTCTAGGGGCCAGATTATCCGGCCCAAGGTGAGGGCCGGATTATCCGAACAGGGGAAGAATATCCGCCCCTGTTCGGATTTTCCGGGGGAAAAACCGCCCCCAGACAGTGTG
This sequence comes from Avena sativa, assembly GCA_916181665.1. NCBI lineage: Eukaryota > Viridiplantae > Streptophyta > Magnoliopsida > Poales > Poaceae > Avena > Avena sativa. The sequence continues at coordinate 222,342,653 of OV702292.1, forward strand.
TCGCGTCGTGCCTACTCTTGATCGTCTTAGGGGGGCGGATTATCCGGTCCAAGGTGAGGACCGGATTATCCGGTCAGGGGAAGAAAATCCGCCCGTGTTCGGAATTTCTGGGGGAAAATCCGCCCTAGACAGAGCGACGCGCCATGTCTGTCTTTGTCAAGTGAGATATGTCGGATTATCCGGCCCCCCAAACACAATATTATTCCCTGCACACTTAGCACACATAAGAAAACTCCACGGTATTGTTATCTAACACTCAAAACATAGGAAACCATAAAATGTTCTTTCAGTATCCCTCTGACTTATAACACATTTAAACTATATTATACTCTTTTTCCCATTATTAATTTACTCTCATGGTTCTCATCAAGGTTCTTAATGAGGTAATATCAACATAAGTATATATGTCATACCTCCTGTTGTTCTCTAAACTTACTAGTGAGTTTTATCATTTCAAGGTTTTCTCACATAAGTAATCAAAGAGACAATAATCATTATATGTTGTATCATTTTATCGTTACTTTTACCATTGGGTTTTTAAGGAGTTTTGACGACATATTAAATCCCATTCCCCTCATATTTTTCCCACTGATTTTTTTGAGGAGTTATTCAACATAAATATACGCTTGCGATCAAGACCGATATTCTCAAGACTACACAAGACATACGAGAAGCAACTTTGTACAAGGGGAGTGTTAAGAAACAACCGACGTTCCTCCGAATCGTCACCGAGCCAATAGGCGTTAGGAAACCGACATTAGATTAGTCACGTGCGGTTAGTGCCCAAAGTATCGTACGGACGCGACCTTCTCGTGCGACAACTGCCGCCTCTTGTAAACGACACGTCTCTCCGGAGGCCCCAAAACCATGTATAAATAGGGTCTTGCCCACAAGCAATATAACACAAGTTTCACTCACAATACTTTAAGTTCTAACAGTGAGGATGATCTTCTTAGTTATATAGGTTATCTTTAAAAAAACTAAAATATGTTATAATTGTGAACGTAGACGTGGGAGAGAGTAACAGATTAAAAGTCACTCCACTACACTTTTAATCACCTTTTCCTCAGGACATGAGACATTGATTATTGTTCTAGTTTTTTTTGACAAACAATACCATATATATTCATAGTAGCAAATAGTACATGATAGAGATACATAAACTTACTCCAGCGATTACATAAACTCTAAAAGAAGCTAGCAAATCTTCATGGTCATCAAACCCTTTCTTCTTCCAAAACACAATCTTGTACTTTTTTAAAAGCAGCCTAAAACAGACAAATACCAAACCACAACCTGTAAATACCAATGAGGGTTCTCCCAATTCAAATTAAAAATCGATATTCTTGTTCTTGTTCTCCGTAATCACATAAACTCCATTTATCTAATAAAAATAAACCCACATTGGTGATTCGTTTGGGGTTGTCATGCCACACGCCATACTACTAGCGGGCACTAGACGAGAGTGTTTCTAAATTTAAATCCCATTGAACAGGTCATTTATTCAATGTTGATTGTTTTCCTTTTTTGTATGTGCTGCAGGCCTTTGTTAAAAACTGTGAGGTTCAACGTTCTTAGAGCATCTCTAGCAGATACCACATCCCGCTGGACTGCAAAACATGGATACGGTAAACCAAAAACCTGGTTTGCGGTGCAAGAAAGGACGGGACGGATCAGATGCCGCATATTGAACCGCAAACCAGAATATTCTATTTTACGGTTTAGTTATGCTGCATCTGTTTCGCCCCATCTTGCGTACTGCAAAATAACCTATAATGCAAATCAGATTCTACAAATCAATAATTCAAATCAATACAAAAATTTTAAAGTTTACAATCAGGCAGTTACAACAACATGAACAAATAGAAAATAAACACGCTAGGCTCCCTGATGATCAGCTCCACCATTCGCATCAACACTTGCAGCAGCTCTGCGAGCTTGCCTTGCCTCGAGGATCTCCCTCCTTCGATATTTCCATCACTCTTTTGTGATTGGATCCATCTTCTCAGGGTCCATGGTCATCACGCGTGTCTCATCGGCAATTGCAGCTGCCCTAGATTTTTCCTCTTCGAGACGGATCCTCCTCTCCTCAAACTCAGCTTTGCGCTTCTTATCTTCACGAGTTGCAAGCCACATTTGCAATTTAGTCTCTTCTCTCCTGTCAGCCATCTTGATCTTGGTTTTCATTTGTTGTTGTGCCACTAGCAACTTGTGCTTCATCATTTTATAAATCTTGTCCCTCAACTTTTCGTGTTGAACCTTTCTCTTGATCTCTTCTTTCACCTTCTTTGTACCATCTGGCCTTTTTCCTTTTTCTTTCGGTTCTTTGTCTTCCTCCTCATCTTCTTCCTCTAAGTTTATTGCAGCACCGTTTCTCGGAGGTGGTGCCTCTCGATCCCGTACCCTCCACTTCTCGCTGTCCTTGAGCAATTCCCAGCAGTGATGGAGAGCAAATGGTTTATTCCTCGATGCAGCCATGTCCTTGTACCTAAATTGGGCAACCTTGTCATATTCTTCAATGTTGACCCCGCTAGGGGGGTGAGTCTTGATTTGCTCGTAGGCGGCACTCCAACGACTGCAAGATTGTTTGATTGTATCCCACCGACCTTGGAGAGATCTCAATGTGCGAGTGCTTCATTTCGGCACTAGCTTGAAAAAATTGTCCTCAGTCCGCTGCCAATACTTCTTCCGGGATTGGTCACTTCCGGTGACAGAATCCATGGACACACCCTCCCAAGCCCGGATCAATGTCGTGTCTTCCTCCACGGTTTAGTTTGCCGATCTCTTAGATTTTACCTTCTCTTGAACAACATCGAAGGTCTCCTCGTCCACCTCTTCTAGTTCATTGTCTTCCCACTCATCGGTCTCACGCACTCCTTCATCCCCTTCACCCTCCCCTTCACCGTCACGGGTAGCACCATTGCAGGCTCGTCAGGTAGGGGAGGACCTCCATTGACGTTCACCCCTGCGTAGTTCAGCATGTCAACGAACGAACACGGAACCGACAAAAGATCCTCGCTACGAATACCAAAATTATGGCCATTTCCAGGCAATCTAATTCTAGGAGACATGTGTGACAAATCTAGGGCGAATTCGACTACAATCAGATCAACACGGGATCATACCTTTCAGGAACAGGGGCGAATTGGGTGGGCGGACGTGGGGGAGCCGCCGTCACCGGTGTGCACGCATAGAGGGGCTTCCGGCTCACGGGTTTCTTGGACTTTAGGATGGAGGGCGCCTTGGATCCACTGATTTTTCTTCCGATTGTCGGAGGGACGTAGGCTAGTCGAACCACCCGCTGCGCGGGGCTGTGCTCCTAGTCGCTTCCTCATCGGTTTCGCCACCGGCGCAAGCGCAAGGCTGTCATCGATGACATCCGCGACGGGCGGGGTTGCTAGCACGGATTTCGCCATGGAATCGGTGGGCTGGGGCTAGGGAGTGTTCATGACGACGGTGGTGGGCGGTGGCCCGGTGGGGAAAGGCTAGAGGCGCGAGGACGACGAGATCGGAAAATGGCGGTGCCGGCGGCGGGAGCAGAAATGTCCCTCGCGTCAAGCGAAAGTAAGGATGTGGTTCCCCGCATCCGCAACCCTCGGTACGGGAAATATGCGGCACGGAAGCGACGATTTGCGGGAAACCGTAAAAAAATCGGATACAGTACGGTTTAGGGTATCTGGAATGACCACTTTTTTCGCCTCGTATCGCAAACTGTCGGTTATTCTGCGGTACGGGGCGGCGGGATGCGGTATCTGCTAGAGATGCTCTTAAAGTCATTCCAGCTGGATCCACAGGTCTCACCGGGAAGAAGGCATTCACTGCAGCTAGAGCTTCTGAAAATGAGTTGGTTATAGATAAAGTATGAACTTAGAATTCGTCTAGCTTTGGTGTTTTGACATCTGGCGCGAGGTCTTGATCCCGTCGTTCATCTGAACATGCTCATGAAATGTATCCGTGCAAGTCTTGTTTAGATAGGTCTGGTCATGAAAAACGTGGTGCCTGTCGCCCAGTGGTTGGCTGGTCCTATGGCGTACTATAAACCTTATTTGAAGCAACAGCATCAATAGCCTTATTTCTTTTCTGTCTTGTGATGGTGACGTGCATCCTCTTCTGTTTATTTGTTGGGATCAAGGTACCAAAATGTTCACCTTATGGTTGACCTGACAAGCGTAATGAATTGGTCCTATCTTTTTCTTCTAATTTCATGTTTTACCCATTTAGCTTTTCTTGTGTAAGAAGCACTGTCTCCACACCGTCTCATGGTTTCCTCTTTTGGCTTTGGCTGTTGGCATCTGCCAATTGCCATGGCGAACCTATCTTTGAAGCCACTACTTCCTTGGATTGGATCATCTCTGGATTCTGACAATGACATGGACTTGTATTTGTCATTCATGAAATGTTTCGTTGTTTAGATATGATAGCTGTTGTAGGCTGCCAATTTGTGTGGGCGTCTCAAGCTTGAAGAAAGGGGATCGGTTGTTTGCAAGGCATGCAATTTAAGCTTCTTCTTCTTAAAGTGCATTTCATCCTGTTAAAACCCCCCACATACCCATCTCATATTCCCAGGAAATAGTGAAACTTGCAGCTACACAGATGAGCGCCAAGGTCTTCTCCCTTTCTTGCTGCATAATACCGGCTGCATTTCTGCTCATCTTTGCTCATCTCAATAACCCCCCAACAATCTCATTCCTTGGAGCCCTGCTTGATCTAGCAGCATCTTCCTTTCCATTCAATCTGCTCGAGGTTGATTGCCTTTTTAACTACCATCACCGTCGTGGCGAGTATAACCCGCTATGCGATGATTTCCCGCCGTGCTTCCCACCTCCAGACACAGAAGCGACGTCGGTCTTCTGCGTCGACCCCAATGGCTGCTGCGACTTCACCACCGTGCAGTCCGCGGTGGACGCTGTGCCAAGGCACAGCGAAAACAGGAACGTCTTGTGGATCAACAAGGGCGTCTACTTGTAAGCAACTTTTGCTTTGATCGGACTGGCAGGTAGCACTCCATGTCCGGCGTTGCAGAATTAATGACTGTTTTGTTACTGAAGTTGCATTGTTACTACAGCGAGAAGGTGATGATCCCTGCGACCAAGCCCAACATCACATTTCAGGGGCAAGGATTCGATCTGACGGCGATCATGTGGAACGACACCGCCAACTCGTCGCACGGCACCTTCTACAGCGCCTCGGTCTCTGTTTTCGCGACCGGCTTTGTCGCCAAGAACATCAGCTTCATGGTAGCCACAGACGCTGCAGATCATTATGCTCCAGTTAAGTCACAGGAATGCACCTTGAGTAGCAACGTACTCACTCTCTTAATCATCCTCACCAGAATGTAGCACCAATCCCAAGACCTGGTGATGTCGGTGCTCAGGCAGTTGCTATCAGGATTGGTGGTGATCAAGCAGCGTTCTGGGGCTGTGGCTTCTTTGGGGCGCAAGATACGCTCCATGACGACCGGGGCCGGCATTACTTCAAGGAATGTTTCATTCAGGGCTCCATTGACTTCATCTTTGGAGATGCTAGGTCACTCTATGAAGTAAGTACAAGATATATATCTCAAGCGTTGGAAGATAGAGCACCGAGTTCACTAATTGCTTCCACATGTTTGCTTCTCAGAATTGCAGATTGATATCCATAGCAGATCCTGTGTCTGCAGGGGTAAGAACCATCACTGGTTCAGTTACTGCACATGCCCGGGAATCCAACGAAGACCACACCGGCTACTCATTTGTCAACTGCAGCATCGGCGGCACCGGTAGGATATGGCTCGGGCGAGCATGGAGGCCTTACTCCCGTGTCGTCTTCGCATACACTTCCATGTCAGACATCATCGCCTCCGAAGGATGGAATGATTGGAATGATCCTTCAAGAGACCAGTAAGGCTTCCTGCACCGTCAGTGTTTCCTGGCACTAATCCACAATGCACTAACATAAGTTTTCATGATTTGCGTTGGCAGGAGTGTATTCTATGGAGAGTACAAGTGTACAGGTGATGGTGCAAACCTGGCGGATAGAATGCCATATGCTCTGAAGCTCAGTGATGCGCAAGCATTGCCTTACTTGAACACATCTTATATCGATGGAGACCGATGGCTGAAGCCATACTGCGACTCGCTAATATCAACTTGACGAAATCATAGATACCTAGTTTAAGGTTATCCAACATTGTATCAGTCAGATGAGCAAACAGAAGAAGTTAGTACAAATCCATTTCGCTGGATTCTCTCAGCACATTAAACTATCTGTGCAAAGAACGGTATTTGAAATTTTAGAATTACATTGATTTTTGACAAAGATTGGATTGTGCTCTGTGCGAATATACACTTGAGCAAGAAATGATACAGTGCTTGGTGCTGGTGGGGCGGGTACCCCTCAAGTGTTGCGTTACAGTACTCGGTACTCACAAAACAATACAACCTGACTAATATTGACACTAGTTGCAAGACCTCAAGTCCAACCATCTGATCCCATGTCGTTACACACAAAAAATCCAGACCTCACCACCCGTGTATACAACTGCTTCTCACGATAGCCTGTACCTAGAATGAGATCTCACTTGGTGCATGGAATGTTCGTCCACGGCATATGGCTTCTAGGTTTTCTCCAGAATAAGAGCACAGGGGGGATACTTCGACACCTATTAAGTACAAAGTAAGTTATGATGACAAGTATTGAGTTTCTGCCTGAAAAAATCTTCTGTTGTGGGCAGTTCTCAAAAGTTTTCAGACATATAAACATACGGAACATTACCAGTCATATACAAGGGCACGGAATGTGTCAAAAAGCCACCAGCAGTAACGACCCATCGGCTGTGAAGGCGAAGTAGCATTAATCTGGCACTATCAGGAGTGTCGTAAGCTGCACCGTTAGCATTCTTCACCGGTGCGAATTCCTCCTCCCTCACGACCTGAAATGTAAGGTGTCAACAAGTCCCCTGAGACCTCAAGACAACTTTAGTTTGAGCAATAGTGTATCTAATCGTACCTCGTAAAGAGCTGTTGACGGCGAATAGTTGAATACATCAAATATAAACTGTTCAAGCTTAAGGCCTGTTGTGTACCCATGGATTGAAGGAATCTTCTTGTCCGCTAGATGATAACTGGGCATACGATTTTAAAATTTAAGCACAAACAATGAAGCAACAAACTGTATGATGATACTGAATTGGTGATTGCTGGTTTAAGATATCAATAACACATGCCAAATTTAAAAGATGATATACAGCTGGAGTTGTTAGCATAAAACTACCACTTTACATGTCAAATTTCCCAAATGGTACCGGTCGACCTCCAAATCGCACAAAACTACCAGATTGAAAACGAGTTGTCGCAAAATGCACTGGTTCTAGTCTGATCATGAATTGGCACGCTAACTGACAGTGGGGCCCACCTGCCAGGACCACGTGGCACACATTAGGCGCCTCTCCAACACGCCCGTTAATGACTGTTAACCGGCACCGCATCTAAACGGCCGTTATTTTTACAAATAACGCTAAAACCATTCGCTAGCGAATTGATACCGAATTTGATAGAGGGGACCGACCTGTCGGGGGCAATTAGCTGACATGGACCAGGTCTCACATATCAGCCCCACTAAAAAATCTAGTTATTCTAAATAAAATAATTAAAGAAACTAAAAAGGACACCGTCTCCTTCCTCCAACCGACATCCCCTCCCCGTCTCCTGCCAGGACTCCGTTGGCTTGCCGCCGGCCTAGGCTCCTACCGCTCATGTTTCCGGCCTACTCGCCGCCCACCAGCCTGGTTCTTGCCGCTGCTCCCCTTTCTCCCAGGCGCCAGCGCAGGCGAGCACACTCGAGCTGCCTCCGCAGGATCCTTGCCGGCCGCCGTCTCACCTCCGTAGGATACTCGTCGGCAACCTGGCCGCCAGAGGAGAGCACCAGCATGGACGGAGATGGGTCCGGGAGGTGCTGGCGTCCATGGCCCCGCACCTTCACAAGCCTATCCATGGCGTTGACCACAACCAACATGCCTAGCTGGCCGTCGAGCGCTTCCGCCGCGCCCTCCTGATCGGGTCTGAGTGCCGCCTCTGCACCGCCCGCGGTTAGGTCCAAGGCGCCGAACTTGGCCATGGCGGCCCCCAGCTAGATAACGCTCCACGCCGCGGACCTCCTGGAGCTCGAGGGCAACGCGCCGGCTGTGTCAGCGCCGTCGGCTTCGCCCCTCTGTGACGCAGTCCTACACCGGAGTCCGCCGCCTCCGTAGGCGGCGCTCATGGCGGCGGCGACGGCGGCCTGCCTCGCCGGAGTGTGGTGACGGTGGGGGCGGAGTGCTCCACATCTTCCGTGGCTGCGCGTCCTCCGCATCTTCCATGGCCGACAGGAGAGGAGAGCGAGAGGGGCGGGCAGCAGTCCGAGAAGAGATAGGGGAGGGGAGGGAGGCGGCGGGCAAGCTCGCCGGAGTGCGGCGGCAGTTGGGGCATGGGTTCACGGTTGGGGATGGGTTCACGGGAGGCACGGAAAGAATTGCTCCTATTTATTTATTCTTTTCCTTATTTGAGATGTACTTTTATTTTTTTCGTTGGTCTGGTAAGTTGAACCACAGCATCCCCACTTAGATGCGGCGTTGGTTAACGGCCGTTAACGGGTGTGTCGGAGAGGCGCCTAATGTGTGCCACGTAGTCCTGGCAGGTGGGCCCCACTGTCAACTCGTTTTTAATCTGGTAGTTTTTTGCGATTTAGAGGTCGACTGGTATTATTTAGGAAATTTGACATGTAAAGTGGTAGTTTTATGCTAACAACTCTATACAGCTGATTATCTCGCAAAAGAAAAGAAATACAGCTGGTTTCTTACGAGAAGGTAGTTCAAGACACTGGCCAAATTCAGTATTTCAGTTCTCAGTACAAAACAATGAAGAAAGCCAACTACATAAAGCTACATGATGATTATATAAGTAAACCAGTTTATTTCCAGACTAAAGTAGCAGTGCTATTAAACAACAGTTTTATATACATAGAACAAACATCATGAACCCATAAATTCAAGAACAAAAGAATGCTGTGATAAAATACTCACACGCTGTCTCTCTCAAGACTAGTTGTTACTTGATTAAGAAAATCCAAACTGAACATATGCAAGCACACCTGCCAAGATAAAATGAATACAAAATTATGAGAGCAGAGAGAGGAGGTGCAGTTGAGGGGAAGAGGATCTGAAGAAGCATACATTGCTCCAACAATAACGAAGGCCAAGATAAAATGAATGCAAAATTATGAGTGCAGAGAGAAGAGGTGCAGTTGAAGGAAAGAGGATCTGAAGAAGCATACATTGCTCCAACAATAACGAAGGCGCCCTGTTGTTTGATTGATTTCAGTAGTCATAGCTGCATCCATTTCACTGTACTCAACAACAGAGAGAGGTCCACCCCTACCACGCTGAACAAAAATTCCAACTTTCTCTTGTGGATATGCCTATAAAATGTATAGCCATAAAAAATCAATTACGTGCATAGCTGGAGTCAAAGATTAGCTTATCAATCTGCCAGGATTTGGTTTATATTGCAATACCTTCCTTACGACCTTTGCAGCAGCAGACACACCCTTGTCAATAAAGTATCCTAGGAATGTTGGATCTGCAACACGGACCTGTGGCAAAGAGAAGGACTATTATTTGACAGATTAAAAATGACAGTAAATTCCATCAAAGATTTTGCAAATAAAAGATGTACTCACCAATGCATTATCAACTCCATAGCAATCAATATATTTCACGCCTCTGGCAGCCATATTATCCAGCAACTTTTTAGATTTTAGAGCTGAGAAACGGTGGAAGAAAAAAATTGAAAAATAAGCAAAGAAAACTGAAAAACATCAAAATATATAACTGATGTACTGTACCGGCATATACTCCCCCGTTGCCATCTGGAGCCCTTGCCACCTAGTTTTGTTCAGAATGAGGCAAAAGACATCAGTACTGCAGGAGAATAAAAGCATTGAGCCAATTCTATTATCGTAGTACTTGATTTTAATTCTTCTAGTGGCCCATGTTGAGTTGAAAACTAGCAACAAACCAATGTGTTGGGTTTGTTTAGGCATATGAAAGTAATATTTTTTAAAGAAAAATCAAGGGTACCTTATATGGTGTCTCCGTTATAAACCTTCCATCGTGAGAAACACAAGGGAGCGTTCCTTGCTGGAAAAAGGTTACCTGCGTATACAGAATCAAGCCAAAGGTAACCATTAGCGTTACACAGGAATTTCTGGTCACCAGAAAAAGTCATGCATTATTCTTACTTGGTCAGGCTCTAAGCCAAAATATCGACGGCTTTCAAAGAATTTGCGGGTGGCTTCATCGGTAAAGGGGCTAGTCATTATATACCAGTGGATTTGCACAGTGTTGCCTGGAGCAGCAAACGCGAACAATTCGAGCATGAGAACGTTAAACAAATAACACAGCAAATAATTAACATTCTGGACTAAATTACCATCATTGGATCGAGCAGCCAGCTTTTGAACACACAAAATTCGTTCGGCTTGAAGTTGGAAAAGTGACTTTCCAGATGGAAGCCCAATACCTGAGCAATAATCAGAGATGGCTCAGATCATTTTGAACTTGGTATTACTAAGAAAGTACCATGTCATGAACAATAAACGCAGTACATGTTTCCCTTCACATTTGATGTGGATAAAATATAGTATGGAAAAGTAAGATAACATCTACTTCCCTATTTGAAGTCTACAATCAGGAAAAACAATCAAGATTTCTGCCAAATAAAAAAACTAAAAATACAATACAATACACAGCATTTGGCATACAATGAAGGCAACATGTCAGGACTTGAATAGAAAGACTTACTGAAACATCCCTTAGGATCAGAACTGCCAAGCCGTGTTCCCTATCCACAATTAGAACAAATAAATAGTATAAGAAAATTTCCCCAGTGTGATATGCTTAATTTACCAAAAACCTAGGCATACTAGGGAGGCAGTCCTTAGAGTACCTGACCACCAGCCAAAAGTACCACAGCCAACTTTCCCTCTGCAATGGCTTTCAGACCCCTCCTCCACCATCTTTCTTTGTCCTCGGCAGTTCTATCATCCACAGTCGCGACACTTGACTCTGGCACAGGCTCAACCACCGGCACAGGAGCTCCTGTGATTTCAAGCACCATCATAAATTCGTTTGAGTAAAAACCTTCCTCAAACTCACACGGCTTACTAAGCATATGAAATGTCTATGGAGGAAAGGCCTCCCAGTCTCACCTTGTGATCTGAGCGAACATCGAACAATCCGGTCGATCCTGGCTAGATCTAGGCTCTGAAATGCAGTTTATAAACTTTCAGTTAGCCATGGTGGTCAGCAAAGTTGTTGGAGACATAAATGCATCAACTACGCCAGTTTGTTTTGCATGTGAGATTATCTCAATGTGTCAAAAGGGAACTGCGGCAATGCAATGACAGCTCTAATGCCATCAGCAACTAACTAACCTGGATGTTTTTACTACTAGTATTGCTTTCTTTTTCTTCTTCTAATGAGAATATGAGATCAGTTGGGTATCTAAATCATGGCACAAGGAGTTGCAAAATTAAATCTGTACGCACACAGGTTTTTAAAGAACAAATCTTCACGAAATTTGCTAATCATAACCAAATCTTTATCAAGAGGTTCAACTCAGGTGAACTCTTATCAACATCTTAGCTTGGCCCAAGAAACAACCGAGAGCGTAATTGGGGTGGCTTACCTGGATGTCACGGACAAGGAAGTCGCGCTCCTCCGGCGCGAGCTCATCCCAGAGCGCGAAGGCGCCCTCTTGACCGTAGTCCTTGAGCCTCTCGAGCAGCTCCTGCGGAGCCGCCGCGCCCCACCCACCCGGAGGCGCCTGCGCAGCCGCTGCCACTACCAGCTCCGCCATCTCCCAAGTCCCACCTCGCGCGACTCCACCACCTCCAATACCAGGAGAAGCGAGGTGGGGAGGGAGCGCTGGATCAGGGACGCGCGAGAGATCTGCGATTGGGCAATGATGGCGCGATCCAATCTCGAGCCCAGCTGGGATGATGGTTAGCGTGATTGGATCGTCAGCGGCGTCGGCGGGTTTTGTTTGTGTCAGCGCGTGATGAGGAGGTGGTGCTGCTGTTGCATCTCTGTGCCATATCCGCACTTTATTCCTGCCACGGGATTCCACTATTCCAGTTCGATCCAAACTTCGATGAAAAGAAAATTAAAGTGTCTGCTTCTATTTAGGACAAAAAAAACAGTCTGCGTTCATCCGTTTACTTCCCGGCAAAATGCAAAGCCGTCTAAAAATAGTCAAAAGTCAAATGTTTTCTAAACTTGACTAAATTTGTACTTCCTCCATCCTCAATAATTGGCTTGGTTTTATCTAGATTTGTATATATTTAAACGTGTTTTAGTGTGTAGATAAAATTTAGACAAATCCAAGTCATTTATTTCAGGATGGAGGAGTATAAAAAATATGAATCTTTACTATTAAGGGCTCATTTGATTCAAATGAATTTCAAAAGATTTGTGAAGGATTTGTCCCTTTGGAGAATATTCCTATGTTGGTCGTTTGATTCAAAGGATTACAATCTTTAGGAATTCATTCAAAGGATTCATTTGCTCTCTATTTTGTAGGCAAAAATCCATTCACTCCAACCTCATGTTAGAATTCCTTTGTTTTTCATGTGATTCAAACACATACTTGATCCAAATTCCTATAGTTTCTATTTATATAGAATACAAGAGGTCATACAACTCCAATCATATGATTTTTCTATCCCTGTGTTTTGAGAATACTGTAATCAAACAAGACCTAAATTGCTTAGCATAAGTTGGTTGTACCAGATTTTCCGCTCGACAAGTTTTGGACTCTTTGCCCCTTGCAGTTTGGAGAAATTACAGCCACTGCCACCGCTTAGTCAAAGAACGGTTGTTGTGTTTTGTTTCGTCCTCGTCAAACCTATCCACTCCATCCCCATGGGCTGCGGTAGACAAGACGGCAGCAGTGGTGGCCCAGTTCTACGTATTAGCGACCGTGAGGAGATTGTCGGCTCTCTATGAAGCCTTCTGGGTCTGGGCGAGGGAGGAGGCTAGTGGGGGTGAGATGGCAGTTGAGCTGGGAAGAATAAGGAGGGTAAACAAAAGATCATTCAGCGCGACCAAGGCGAGGATGGAACATGGCTAAGGAGATCCAGAGGGGTTGGGCCGTGATTGCCCTATGGCGGCGCGCGGTGGCAGGAGGAGCCGCTGGCGGCGATGGCAGATTAGGAGCCAGTGAGGTCCAGACGCACCATGTTGACGAGGACGGCGTGCCTCCAAAGGATAAACTCGGTGATGCCCTTCCCTGGTTAATTCGGGGATGACGTTGTCCTCCCAGTTGTAGTATTTCTAAGATGCAATACCGGTCCTCCTATCCTCTGAACCGCATCAAGATGGAATTGCCACTTGGCCAAACAAGAACTACAGGTTCATCAACTCTCTCCTAAGGTTCCAGTAGCAGACATGTTTTAATCTTAATTTTCCAAATCATGGGCATGTGAATGGGTTGTTGAACTATCGCGGCTGTGTTGTTAAGCATTTATTTACTCAGTAGAACTTGGACCAAAATAGTTGTATTATTTAAGTTCTAATGATTCTAAGTTAAAAATAGAATTCAAGAACCATTTACGCTATGTAAGAAATATCATTGTTCCACGTTTTGTTCATCTCTTTTGAGAACGAACTTGTTCATGTTTTTGTACCTTCCTTATAGACCACTAATAATGAAGTTTGAATCTAATGCTCTTGGAATAGCTTCGGACTTGTTCCATATGTTCTGTTTTCATAAGTCAATAAGCTCTCCTCAATTTCGTTTATGTACATTAGTTTTGAGCGCCAATATAACATAACTGAATTTAATATATGTTCAGTTTACTATCGATCACAGTGGCTGACTGCAATACGGTTAGTTCTGGTGATTTTATATACACTTGTTTGCACTCTACAGTGATTGTGGGAGGTGGTTGTATATGCAATAGGACATGCAATACTCAGTGGATTTAAAGAAACAATGGATATGGGACCCTTTGCCAAACAAAGCCGAAGCCAGTTGCCACGAATGTGCCATTGCAGCAGTAGGGAGGGGACGACATCCATGAGCTCAAGTGCAGCAAGTAAAGGGTGTTCAAGCTTTGAGTTCAAGACAAAAACATTATCCTGCAATTTGAGTTCAGCCATGGTTGTTCATCCATTGGAGACGTGGTACTGATGAAGAGAGGTAGTAAATATAAATATGTTTTTTGACCTTTGTGCTTTTAGGCATGTATACCTATATAGGGAATACAAATGTCAAAAGGATGCTTGCTTGATTTAGATTGTACTACATATGTGGTTTTTTATCTGTCTCTCAATTCTTTCATCTTGTTTGATCCCTTTATCTTATCTATGTGTTCTCTTGTTTCTATACATGGTATATTTCTTCCGTTTTCTTCTCCGCTAGTATGTGTATTCTAATCTAGTGGTCTATGTATTTTCAATCTTGGGACACAAACTCTTTTATTGGTTTACTCAGTTATGTTCATTGCAGGTAGTTATGTGAAGCTGAAGATCGACAGGCCAAGAAGTTTCTAGATGATTTCGTACAATTTGGATGTTAAATTTAATTTAAAGTTTTGATAGAATTAATCTGTACAAGCTAAACGAAACTGAAATAATGATGTACTCAGAGCTAAATGAGTATTCGCATAGGCATCTTGTGTCACTGTTATGATAACATGTATGGAATGGCTGCATTATGGCCTTTTGACTATTTAAGTTTCATTGTAGTCAAGTATATATAGTACTAATTTTATTTGAAGGGTTATGAATTGCAGAATTGTTTCTAATTTTATTGTCCGTAGCAACGCATAGGCATTAAACTAGTATCTATAGTACTAAATCAATATCAATGGATTTACCATAAGGTATATTTTCTCAATATGTCCATCAAATTATGTACATGCAGATATTTTTTCTAAATATTTGATTAAAGTTAGTAGGATTTAACTTTTGACGATCTTAAAAACTTTACATTTTGGGACCGTGCAAATACTTCTGTTAGGATTGGGTAAATGACACAAAACTACCGCACATGGGGCAGTGTTTGACACCAAACTCTCATAATTTAAAGAGTTGACACATAAAGACCGCTTTTGGGATGGTCCACGGCAGAAAACATTGATTATATGATTTGCAAGTCATTAAACCATTTTCAAACTACTTGGACCTACCTATCGGGTCTACGTTGCAGAATTAGACGGATGTTTTTGCAATTTTGGGTTTTTTTTGTAAAATCCTGGTGGGCTAATTCTCTCAAGGTGAAAAAGATCCCCCCGCGAGTGACTATCTCTGCCTACTGAGGAAGGAGGGCCCACCTGCTTGTCCCCCGTCGGTCGGAGCAGCAGCAGGCTAGGTGGATAGAGTGAGACGGTGATGGGCACAACCTAGTGGAGGAGAGAGGGTTGCAACTGCGTCTTGGGGAGACACCGTCAGAGCAATGGAGGTTGTAACGCCGGAGAGGGAGCTGTTGGGGATCGGTGCGGAAAACAAAAAAATTCCTACGTTGAACCCCAGAAACTTGCCTAGGATCTATCTATGTAGTAATGCGATAACGGCCGATGCGTATAGAGTACATACCCTTGTAGACCGTACGCGGTTAACGTTCCGCGGGGAACGTGGTTGATGTAGTCGTACTCGTAGTCGACCTCAAGGTCGCGAAGCTCCTCGCAGGTCACCCCTTGCTCCTTCTTGATCTTCATCATCTTCATCGTGCAATAGCTCCGGCTCATGACATTCTAGCGTCCCAAGTGTTGCGCCTCGTGTCTTCGTACACATCCGGTGCACGATGAGACATCCGGCTCCCCGACCCCGCTGGGAGTGCGGAAGTTGATATCCGGCTAGGAATTCCTGCAGCACAACGGCGTACTGCAGGTGTTCCTTGATCGCACAGTCCAGACTTGGGGCCATGGTCACAAGGACTAGAGAGAGAGGAGGAGAAAAGTTAACCAAAGGACTTCTCCAATTGTGTGTTTTTAGTCCTCCCATGGGTACCCCTTTATATAGGCGGAGAGGGGCATGCCCTCTCCATTAGGTGCCCCATCTGGGACTAAAACAAAGGGAAAAAGGGCAAAAGGAAAGGGGGCAGCCGGCTGGGCCAATAGGTGGCCGGATGGGCCACCTCGCCGGACCCAGCCAGCAGCCCACGGTGGCCAGCAGCTGAGGCTGCTCTCAGCCAGCGCGAGTGGGCCGGCGTGCCCACTCCGCGGCCCAGCAGCGCCCTGCGCCAGCGGCCAGGTGGCCAGGTTCCCACCACCGGGTGGGCCGGCTTTGCCTCCCGCGGCCCAGAAGCGCTCGCGGCGACGGCCTGCATCGAGGCGCCCGGGTGGGCCGGTGCCCCCACGGCCCAGTGGCGGCCTGCCCGCCAGGAAGCTCCCCGCGAGCCCCACTTGGGTCGGGTCGAGCTGGCCTGGCTGCGGCGGCGGCCAGCTGGCACTCGCCCTGTGCGGCGGCAACTATCTGTCGCCCACGTGGGCTAGCTGTTTTCTTTTATTCCTTTATTTTTCTGCAGTTTTATTTCTAGACTATTTCCCTCCGGGATTTAGCCTAATATAAAAGTTTCCTTTATAAATCTTAATCTAAATATTATGTATAATATATTAATTCATAATTAACATATAATAAATGTATATTTAAATTCCCATTTATCCGTAAACACTTTTCGGGGATTTCCTTTATTCTTTCTCCGAACAACTTCGGATCTCTCCGCGGAACAATTTCGGCTTTCTCTCTTTCTCTACTATGATTCTGTCTTATGAATGATCGCTCTCATCGTACCCTTAAGTGTATCCTCTCAGGGCTCGGGAATGCTCTAGACATGATCTGTATCAATGATCAACAGAGGGACCAGGAATGTCCATGTGACCCCTAGGCATTCCTGATGACAATGTCGTTTGAACCATCTAAATGTAGCATCCTCTTCCTTTTGTTTCTCGATACAACTTGTCCGAGATCCGATCAATGATATCATATACCTTTGTTCAATCTCGTTTACAACAAGTTATGTTTTCTTGTTACCGTGATATTACATCCCCGTGACCTAGTCACATGTTGCAACATATATGGATGTAATATCACCAAGCCGGTCGTATGTATCTTTACCCATCATGTGGGTGAACAAATCCCGGTCTTGCAGTCACATGTCATCTATTGTTCCTTCAGAATACCCAACATACACCTTTATGGTCACCGTATTACCAGATGACGGTTGATGCAGTCTAAGCAGCCTAGGAAAACAGTGAGTAATATGAGCTCACGGTCTAAGGAGAAGGAGTATAGGTATAGCTGTTGCAACAATGAACTAGATGACTTGATCATGTTGCAATCCTTCGAGGAATGTCCAATCACATCATTCTCCAATGATATGATCTCGTTGTCAGTCGTCATAAATGCCCATGATCTTGAAACCCAGATCATCTTCGTGACCAACAAACTAGTATGAATAGAGGCTACTAGGAACTTGGTTGTTTCATACCACACCTGTACCAATGTTTCTACTTGGCACAGTTATAGCACAATATGAAACTATTATAAACTAATTGAGATATGATAATAAAAATCCATTTATTATTTGCCTCTAGGGCATATCTCCTTTAGTCTCCCACTTGCACTAGAGTACAAATAATCTAGCTCGCTTTTTACTCATATAAACCATATACCATATGTGTTTACAGATCATCCATGCTCATGGGAAACGTCATGTCGATGTTCTGTTTTATCAGATCATTATGTCTTTTGCAAATCGTTAATGTCTTCCTAATTTTGACATTCACACCATTATCTTATAATGGGTCGAAGTATTTGTTTGGCAACAGAGTGAGACTTTGTTTCTATTGTTTATGATGACGGTCGTTTTCACCGTTGTCATCTAAACTTCGAAACACACTTTGCTATCCTTTGTGTATATACTGTAGTCATGGCAGCAGAACGAGGCTGGATTCCAGGAGCTTATAGTGACGTTAGATCAACCTCGAGGGCTTTCTCATGGGCACTGGGCCCTAGGACACATCATTCTACGTTAAAAGCGAACTAGCCCCGCCATAACATTATACATCACATCAGATGTAGCTTTTATACTTCTATATATTTGTAGATCCTAGTGCATGAAATGCAACTATGCCACTTACATTGCTTCTTGCCATTTGTGTACAAACTTAATTCTGGTTCAGTGATCAACTCAGGAATCACTTAAAGACACGTTCTTACAGTTAAGAGCTAGTCCTTCCAACCAGAACCTTGGGTCACATTATGTCGAGTATGCAACATGGTTATATGGAAGAACCTATGACTGAGGCATAGGAGATGCAACACATCTCTTTCTTTCAACCATAGTTGCAATACTCAATGCTTCATACAGTAAGAACTTCTTTCTTACCTTGTTTCATTCTGAGCTACTTCAGAATCTCGCTTAGGACATTCTGAACATCTTTCAGAATCAAGTCTAGGAAGCATTCGACATTTAGTGTTTATTAAACTCACCAATCTCGATAGATTTTATTGTTTAATAACTTCAACTTCATCCTAAATTAAATACTATTAACACCAATCACATCATTCACATATGTCGTCTACATATTCCAGAATGATCTCAAGCTCCCACTCAAATATGACATTCATGTTTGAGATTCAGGGATTTCACTTAGCTCCCACTCAAAATATGTTAGCTACATATTATGAATTAGCCAAGCTTATTTGCTCCCACTCAAATCTAGGTCCTCTCCATAGTCTTGGACATTCCAAAATTCTTTGATCACCATCAAACCGAGAATTCCACTAGCGAGATTTCAATGACCATTCATTTCTCATACTTAGGTCCATCACGCTTCTTTGTATTTCGTAGGCATGTCTTGTTCAAAACAAGAAAAATGAATCAATATATGATTCCACAAACTTGTAGAATATATAGTTGAATTCTACTTTCTTTAGTAAAAGTATTCATTAAAACTTTATGATCATTATCAATAGTTTCTCCTCCTTTTGCAGAGTTTGGTTTCACGAAACAAATTCCGCTGCGCCACTCAACAATTCGGAGGCAAGGTCAAATACCTTGTTTTGATCTTTTACTTTCTTCCACTTGTATCTTCATCAAGACACATCAACTTTGGACAACAACAGGTTTGCCCCTTGTGGATGATGCATTCATAGCTTCCTAAGAATGTTCTTACAACGACTTGTTTATTCGCCACGATTTCGACTTATTGAAATCTCCAGAAACTCGAACGTGCCATAACACTTATGGTGTTGTTTCCACAAATCTTTTAGATGTTCCTTTGTATTTCAAATGAGTGTTTGCTTATTTTGATCTTTAACTCTAAACGACAACTATAACCCTGATAAGAGATAATACTATACCATATGTATCTAATACATAATGATTATGATGTTTAGACATTTCAACATAGTTTGAATTCGTCCAATTATCATAATTTGTGAAACATCTTTCACAAGTTCCTTTTATGCTAAACTTAACTTGAATACCTTAGTCATGTCGATCAAATCGAAGAGACTTCGTATTCTTGTTAATTCCAATATCCTCCTTTGGTTGTGACCTCATTTGAACAATTCAAATAATTTCAAACTTATGTTTCATTAAGTAAATACGCTTATTCACTTAATTCCACAATAAATGATTTTCACTACTTGTTGAAAATATGATACATCATTATGTATAAGTTTCAACATTTCTTCGCATATCACCCTTTTACCAGAATGCGGAGTTTTAGTCATTCTGCCCGAGAGGCATGGTTTTGCAAAGTCTCTAGATTAAGCATCTAGGACCCCGATCTTTCATAAAGAACATGCAATAACCAAAATGACTCAAACTGTAGTGTCTTTTCATTATTAAGCTTTGGATATCTTTTAGCATTCTAATCCTTTATAAATGTTTAAACTATTATCATTAACATAGTGATGAGAATAACTTATTTGTAATCGTAATGTGACCATAAGGTATTATTCATAAGAATAGTACAAATTGGTTTGTAACTTGTTCATATGAATAATCGTCTCGCCATAAGCAAGACACACAGACATGGATTACAAATTTATATTCAAGTCCACTAATCCAAATGAAACTTTGAGGGAAGAAGTGATGTCGGCCATCAACTGTTTTGCTTGCCGTTATCAAGTCACGTTGCCTCAAAACCAGCAATTCTCAAGCAGATCCTCCTGTTTTCATAAAACGGGACAAGTATCAAATACTTTGCAAACTGCAACGAGTTTTGCAAGAACCTCATTTATAATTGTATATCTTACATATACCTTTTCATTCATGACCTCCTTTTGCAATCAATCCCTTCTAAGAGTTCTCAACTCTAATGCAAGATCACTAAGTGTTTTTGCAAACATTCCGGAGTCACTGAATTATCTCCTAATGATTATTGTATCAAGAAGAGAAGATCACCTTTTACGAGGATATCCCTCAGGCGTGGGTATTAATCTATGGAGTTGGACCCTTTTGCTAAGTTCCAAATTAAGCAATATATTCCCATGGTCGTAAAGGACCTCAATGGGATAGGCTAAGGTCTACTAAGATATTTGCAAACAAACATCTAGACTAAGTTTATAATAAGAGAACAATTTGTAATTGGTCTCCACTAAAACGGTCATCCCCTGGACGATTTTAGTGATCGCATGATCCCTATCCTCTGCACCTCCCCCGATCGTCATGGCCATCAGTGCAGTATCAAAGGTAGACATTCAACAATGTCAATCACATCATCCATGTGACTCATGCTTGATCTTTCGATCTCTTGTGTTCTGAGGCCACGCTTCTCTAGCGTGCTAGACTCGCCAAATCTAACTTGTGTGTATTCACTGTGCAACATGGCTTACACCCACTGTATGCGAACATAGATATGTCTGACACCCAGGCCTGTAACCCTGGATCGCCTCATACCGAAGAACTTTCTTGGTGGTGCATACACAAGGAGAACACAAAACATTGGAATTCAATAGGGATTATCTTATTTGCTACCGTTGAGTATCTAAATACTAGCACACAATAAGATGATAAAAAACTGGTATCAACATCATATGTATAATGTGATATGATATGGTATTTTTGCGCCTTGATCTCCATCGAGCGCTCCGGCATGATCTCCATCCTGCCCTTGGTTTGATACCAAGTCCACGACGCCTCCACCAGGTCGTTCATCGGAACGATGACTATTACTATACTAATTTAGTAACAGAAAAGTAAACTACTTTACCTTCGTAATGACCAATACCATATCATAATCACATGCCCCCTGCAAAATAAAGTTAGACGCCTCTACTTTATCTATTGCAAGTTTTACGTGGTTGTTAGGGCTTTCGCACTAGAACCGTTTCTAAACTACGAACTTTCCAACCACAACATGGATCCGGCAGTTGTCTCTATTACACCTCTTTCGGGGCCCTCCATTGTAAATGCTATACCAACTATCGAATGAGAGACAGACACCCGCTAGCCACTTATATGGTACAAGCCGTATGTTGAGCGTGGAACCAGTCTCGCGTACGAATACGCGTAAGGTCGGTCCGGGCCGCTTCATCAAACAATACCGTGATATAAACAAGTACACATTAGAGGGTAACAACTAAGAGATCAATTCTCGTACAATACTTGTGCGTACTAACCGTACAACACTCCTACGCATAGATCGGCTCTGATACCACTGTTGGGGATCGGTGCGGAAAACAAAAAAATCCTACGTTGAACCCTAGAAACTTGCCTAGGATCTATCTATGTAGTAATGCGGTAACGGCCGATGCGTATAGAGTACATACCCTTGTAGACCGTACGCGGTTAACGTTCCGCGAGGAACATGGTTGATGTAGTCGTACTCGTAGCCGACCTCAAGGTCGCGAAGCTCCTCGCATGTCACCCCTTGCTCCTTCTTGATCTTCATCATCTTCATCGTGCAACAGCTCCGGCTCACGACATTCTAGCGCCCCAAGTGTTGCGCCTCGTGTCTTTGTACACATCCGGTGTACGATGAGACCTCCGGCTCCCCGATCCCGCCGGGAGTGCGGAAGTTGATATCCGGCTAGGAATCCCTGCACCGCAACGGTGTACTACAGGTGTTCCTTGATCGCACAACCCAGACTT
Source organism: Avena sativa (assembly GCA_916181665.1). Classification (NCBI taxonomy): domain Eukaryota; kingdom Viridiplantae; phylum Streptophyta; class Magnoliopsida; order Poales; family Poaceae; genus Avena; species Avena sativa. The sequence goes on from OV702292.1 coordinate 222,364,777, forward strand.
GGTGCCATGGTCACAAGGACTAGAGAGAGAGAGGAGGAGAAAAGTCAACCAAAGGACTTCTCCAATTGTGTGTTTAGTCCTCCCATGGGCACCCCTTTATATAGGCGGAGGGGGGCGTGCCCTCTCTATTAGGTGCCCCATGTGGGACTAAAACAAAGGGGAAAAGGGCAAAAGGAAAGGGGGCAGTTGGCTAGGCCAATAGGTGGCCGGATGGGCCACCTCGCCGGACCCAGCCAGCAACCCACGGTGGCCAGCAGCTGAGGTTGCTCTCAGCCAGCGCGAGTGGGCCGGCGTGCCCACTCCACGGCCCAGCAGCGCCCTGCGCCAGCGGCCAGGCGGCCAGGTGCCCACCACCGGGTGGGCCGGCTTTGCCTCCCGCAACCCAGCAGCGCCCGTGGTGGCGGCCTGCATCGAGGCGCCTGGGTGGGCTAGTGCCCCCACGGCCCAGCGGCAGCCTGCCCGCCAGGCAGCTCCCCGCGAGCCCCACTTGGGCCGAGTCGAGCTGGCCTGGCTGCGGCGGCGGCCAGCTGGCGCTCGCCCTGTGCGGCGACAACTATCTGCCGCCCACGTGGGCTGGCTGTTTTCTTTTATTCCTTTATTTTTCTGTAGTTTTATTTCTAGACTATTTCCCTCCGGGATTTAGCCTAATATAAAAGTTGCCTTTATAAATCTTAATCTAAATATTCTTTATAATATATTAATTCACAATTAATATATAATAAATATATATTTAAATTCCCATTTATCTGAAAACACTTTTCAGGACTTTTCCTTTATTCTTTCTCCGAACAACTTCGGATCTCTCCGTGGAACGATTCCGGCTTTCTCTCTTTCTCTACTATGATTCTGTCTTACGAATGATCGCTCTCATCGTACCCTTAAGTGTATCCTCTCACGGCTCGGGAATGCTCTAGACATGATCTGTATCAATGATCAACAGAGGGACCAGGGATGTCCATGTGACCCCTATGCTTTCATGATGACAATGTCGTTTGAACCGTCTAAATGTAGCATCCTGTTCCTTTTGTTTCTCGATACAACTTGTCCGAGATCCGATCAATGGTATCATATACCTTTGTTCAATCTCGTTCACAACAAGTTCTGTTTTCTTGTTACCATGATATTACATCCCCGTGACCTAGTCACATGTTGCAACATATATGGATGTAATCTCACCAAGCCGGCCGTATGTATCTTTACCCGTCATGTGGGTGAACAAATCCCGGTCTTGCAGTCACATGTCATCTACTATTCCTTCGGAATACCCAACATACACCTTTATGGCCACCGTATTACTAGATGACGGTTGATGCAGTCTAAGCAGCCTAGGGAAAGAGTGAGTAATATGAGCTCATGGTCTAAGGAGAAGGAGTCTAGGTATAGCTGTTGCAACAATGAACTAGATGACTTGATCGTGTTGCAATCCTTCGAGGAATGTCCAATCACATCATTCTCCAATGATATGATCTCTTTTTCAGTCAGCATAAATGCCCATGATCTTGAAACTCAGATCATCTTCGTGACCAACGAACTAGTATGAATAGAGGCTACTAGGAACTTGGTTGTTCCATACCACACCTGTACCAATGTTTCTACTTGGCACAGTTATAGCATAATATGAAACTATTATAAACTAATTGAGATATGATAATAAAAACCCATTTATTATTTGCCTCTAGGGCATATCTCCTTCAGCGCATGTATCCATTACGCGTCTTCTTCTTCCCCGGGGCGGCAATCTGTGGGGCATCGCAGCCATGGCGCGGAGCTGGGACGTGGACGAACCTGCTTGGCCCTGCTCTCCTCCCTATAGGCTTGCAGCGTTGGCGCCTACATCCATTACGCGTCTTCTTCTTCTCCGGAGTGGCAATCTGTGGTCGCGACCATGGCGCAGAGCTGGGATGTGACGAACCTGCTCGGCCCCGCTCTCCTCCCCATCCCGAGTCAGAGCTCGCCCTCACCATGGACGCACTCATGGCACAGTGCGGGGACGAGAATTGGTTCCCAGTGAGATCTTTCACCGTTTCAACCATGCTCGGTTTGTTTTCCTCCTCTAGAATCCGAGCTCGCCGTCGCCGTGGTTGCACCCGCACCAATTCTGCCACCTCTGCCGAGTTCTTTGTGTTAGCTCAAGTTCTGCCATGTTGGACCTATAAGCGAATTCGGAGCTGGGCGGCGGCAACCCGTTGTTGAACCTGTAAGGAATTTGCTGAAGACTGCGTGCCTTCGGCTTCTGTCAACGTCCACCGCTGATGTGAGATCATTTAGTTACTTCAATACAAAATTTCGACCAATTTAACTTGTTGATGTATTCCTTGACAATTATAATATAATCGAGCACTAGAAATATTTTGTAGTGTGCATGAGCATGATCAGTAATACAATTGAACACTAGAAATTTTAAGGCACCCCATATAAAGGAGTAGATTAGCATAGAAGGTTCACCAGAGACACCACTGATATATTGTCTTGCATGCCACATACAGGTAATAATTAACTAAAACAAAATAAAAGCAGGGGCGGTAGCAGGAGGCCGGGACACGGAGACACCTAGCAGGGCAGGGGCATATCAGCAGGAGGCAGCGACAGCCTAGTCGATAGGATACAGGCCAGTCCTGACATACTCCCGGAGGAATTTGTCGAAGGCTGCATGCCACGCCAAGGTAATCGGCCTATGGCTTCTGCCTCCGCCTCTAGCAATGCCCACCGCATGCTGGATCATGCTGTCGAGGTCCACGTTGATTGCTCTGCCACAGAATGGCCAAAACAGTCTCCCCCTACGGTGGAAACGGATTAGCCCACACTATAACCGCCTCAGCACGTAGCGGCTCTTGTTGTCCCTGGATACCTTACTATCGTCCACTTCATCATCATCCTCCTGTTGATTTTTAAGAATAGAACTCATACATATGATTGAATTGTATTACAACTCAAAAATTGACAACATGTATATGTAAGACAATATATGCGTGCATATCAAAGATAAAGCATCTTAGCAATAGTTTGATCGGTTCATATATCATTTCATCTCAACACAATGACAAATAATTGCATCAGAGTGTATGTAGAATAAAGATTGCGGCCTCATAAGTTTCTTTAGGGACAGTGTGAGTGAACCAAGTAACAATTGCACAACCTATATTGTTCTTGTACATCGCCCCAGGTTCACTAACTTATCCCTGAAAAAACTGACACCAATGTGTTTGCCTCTCTTTTGGGACAAATTTGAATCATTGGGCACAATAAGAAATTGAAATGTAAGCGTACAAAACAATATTCAGGGATATACATAGTCAGGTACAAAAACAAGACTAAATATTGTAATTATAAATAAAAAACCAAACAATTAATCTTCAGGTACATGTTAAAAATACTTATGATCAAAACCATTCATATACATATGCATCATACGAATCATTAAAAGATCAGAAACAATTCAAGGATCATATATGTAGTTCCATATGAGAATAAATCTAGGGCCTCATAATTTGTTTCAGAGATGGAGTTGGCGAACCAAAGTACCAACAACACAACCTATATTGTTTGTGTGCATTGCTCCCTTAGGTTCACAAACCCATCCCTAAAACATGACACCATCATATGTGTCTCCCCTTGAACTCTTTTGGGGCAAATTTCAATCATCGACCTCGGTGACAAACTGAAATGTAATTCTTATACACTATGAATGCATGGAATAGATAATTCAAATATCATAGTTCTATGAATGCAGAATAAAGATTGTGGCCTCATAAGTTTCTTCATGGATGGCGTAAGCGAACCAAGTAACAATTGCACAGCTTATATTGATCTTGTACATGGCCCCAGGTTCGCTAACTCGTCCCTGAAAAAATCTGACACCAATGTGTCCGCCTCTCTTTGGGGCAAATTTGAATCATTGGCCACAATAAGGAATTGAAATGTAATCGTACAAAACAATATTCAAGGATATACATATGCATCATACAACGCATTCATATATCAGAAACAATACAAAGATTATATATATAGATTCCATATGAGAAAAATATTAGGGCCTCATTTTTTTCAGAGATGGAGTCGGAGAACCAAAATACCAACAACATAACCTATATTGTTTATGTGCATTGCTGCCTCAGGTTCACTAACCATCCCTAAGAAAACGACACCATTAGATGCCCTTGCACTATTTTGGGGAAAAATTGAATCATTGGGCTCAGTAAGGAATAGAAATGTAATGTTATAGGCATGTTGTGTATCGAAATCAACACTCAACTAGTAAACTCAACTAGATGGCAGATGAGCAGATTGGGGTTTTGTGACTAGACGGATTGGGGTTTTGTGACTAGATGGCAGATGCATCAATCGACTGATCGAACCATATATATACTACCCTACTTCAAGAGCAAAAGAATCTGTACACGATTGAGCAAATCCTATGTATGAATAGTGAAATCTGCGGCTGCGACTAGAGAAGCTAGAAATGTAGTACCTCGGACTCCTCATCAGGGACCTCCTCCTCGAACTCGTCATTCTCCGCAATTGCATCGAAGATTTCTTGGACGGCGATGGGGTCATTGATGTAGAGCACCGGATTGCCTCCGCCTGCCGCTTGACCCCCATCCAGATCTGCCGCTGGCACCACGACATTGTCGGCCACCTGCTGCTTGGCGGTGATGACTACTGGCTGGACGGATGAGCTCGAACCCTCGACGGAGCAGCGACGAGAGGCGTTCGTGCCCGAGAAGACTCCTCCGCCTGCTTGGCAACGACCGAGCCATCTGCTCCTGCGCCTTCAACTGGCTTCACCTCCGGCTCGTCTCCACGCGTACACTTCTTGGCGCACCTAGGGAAGGAGGTAGTGCAAGCGAGGGAGCTTCAGTGTGCGCGGTAGGTGCAGATTGGGGTCTTGGGACTAGACAGACTAGGGGAAAATGACATGAGCACATGGAAGAGGAAGGTTGAGCGGGTTTATAAACACCGGACCGTTCGTAGTCCTCAAGTGGACACGTGTGGTGGGCGGGGGGCGGGGGGCTACCATGATCTCCACCTTTTTTTGGGTTCCCTTTTATTTTGAAACAACCATGATCTCCACTTTAGAGCTGCATTGAAAACACGCTCATGGCAGACCTCGATTCCACTGCATGCAAATGGCACGGAAGCAATTTGTAGCAACGTTAGATCTAATCAAGGGGGGCCCTTGACTCATGGAAGTTACTAGCTGTAGGGCCCAGTTGGAAGTGAGATTGAGAACACTGCGTAAAAATGGGATATGTCTTATTAAAATCAAGTGGCAATAAATTGCAGCGTCCCGTCGACAACCGTGCACTCGATGACCCCGTTGCCCTGTGCATGTGTTGTAGTAGCAGTAGTAACCTTTGCAGACTAGATTAAACATGACATGACCACTTAACGACTTTTTCCATGGATGGCATCGTGTTCCTTCTTGTAGAGGGAGACGTCCGTGCTGTCTCACGCTATACTGTGAAGGGCACGACATGTTCAACGATCATCGTTGGATCACACAGGATCAACGGTTGGTGCGCACGATCCGCGTGACAACTATGACAACCAATCAGGGCATAACAGACAGAGTGAGCACAGCTTTGGGCTTATACGAAAGAGAGAGGGGGAACCAAGGGCAAAACTGAGTAGTATCAAACAACCAAGGGCAAAACTGAGTAGTATAAAAATTTAAAGTGAGTGTCTTGTTCAATGAAATACATCGTGGCATACATCAAATTATGCCAAGATAGATCCACTAGAGTTTATTGCATGTGTGTTCTTCTCATAAACCACATATGGATCACCCAGAGTCATTACATGTCTGTTCTTCTCACAAACCACACATGGATCCACCAGTGTCATTGCATGTGTTTTCTTTTCATGAACCACACCTAGTGTCATTGCATGTGTGTTCTTCCCACAAACCACACATGGATCCACTAGTGTCACTAGATGTGTTTTCTTTCCATGAACCACACCCAGAGTCATTGCATGTCTGTTCTTTTCACAAACCACATAAGGATCCATCAGTATCATTGGATGTGTTTTCTTTTCATGAACCACACCTAGTGTCACTGGATGTGTGTTCTTTTCATGAACCACAGCTAGAGTCATTGGAGTGTGTTCTTTTCATGAACCACAGCCAGAGTCATTGGATGTGTGTTCTTTTCATGAACCAAAGCTAGAGTCATTGCATGTGTGTTCTTCTCACAAACCACAGCTAGAGTCATTGCATGTCTGTTCTTCTCACAAACCAAACATGGATCCACCAATGTCATTGCATGTCTGTTCTTTTCATGAACCACACCCAGTGTCATTGCATGTGTGTTCTTCTCACAAACAACACATGGATCCACCAGTGTCACTGCATGTCTGTTCTTTTCATGAACCACACCTAGTGTCATTGCATGTGTGTTCTTCTCACAAACAACACATAGATCCGTGTTCTTCTCACAAACCACACATGGATGTGTGTTCTTCTCACAAACCACACATGGATGTGTGTTCTTTTCATGAACCACAGCTAAAGTCATTGGATGTGTGTTTTTTCATGAACCACATCTAGTGTCATTGCATGTGTTTTATTTTCATGAACCACACCCAGTGTCATTGCATGTCTGTTCTTCCCACAAACCACACATGGATCCACCAGTGTCATTGCATGTGTTTTCTTTTCATGAACCACACCCAGTGTCATTGCATGTGTGTTCTTCCCACAAACCACACATGGATCCACCAGTGTCATTGCATGTGTTTTATTTTCATGAACCACACCCAGTGTCATTGCATGTGTGTTCTTCCCACAAACCACACATGGATCCACCAGTGTTACTGGATGTGTTTTCTTTCCATGAACCACACCTAGAGTCATTTCATGTCTGTTCTTTTCATAAACCACATAAGGATCCACCAGTATCATTGGATGTGTTTTATTTTCATGAACCACACCCAGTGTCACTGGATGTGTGTTGTTTTCATGAACCACAGCTAGAGTCATTGGATGTGTGTTCTTTTCATGAACCACAGCTAGAGTCATTGGATGTGTGTTATTTTCTTAAACCACAGCTAGAGTCATTGCATGTGTGTTCTTCTCACAAACCACATCCAGAGTCATTGCATGCCTGTTCTTTTCACAAACCAAACATGGATCCACCAATGTCATTACATGTCTGTTCTTTTCACGAACCACACCCAGTGTCATTGCAAGTGTGTTCTTCTCACAAACCACACATGGATGTGTGTTCTTCTCACAAACCACACATGGATGTGTTTTCTTTTCATGAACCACACCCAGTGTCATTGCATGTGTGTTCTTCCCACAAACCACACATGGATCCACCAGTGTCATTGCATGTGTTTTCTTTTCATGAACCACACCCAGTGTCATTGCATGTGTGTTCTTCCCACAAACCACACATGGATCCACCAGTGTTACTGGATGTGTTTTCTTTCCATGAACCACACCTAGAGTCATTTCATGTCTGTTCTTTTCACAAACCACATAAGGATCCACCAGTATCATTGGATGTGTTTTCTTTTCATGAACCACACCCAGTGTCACTGGATGTGTGTTGTTTTCATGAACCACAGCTAGAGTCATTAGATGTGTGTTATTTTCATGAACCACAGCTAGAGTCATTGGATGCGTGTTCTTTTCTTAAACCACAGCTAGAGTCATTGCATGTGTGTTATTCTCACAAACCACAACTAGAGTCATTGCATGTCTGTTCTTCTCACAAACCAAACATGGATCCACCAATGTCATTGCATGTATGTTCTTTCCATGAACCACACCTATTGTCATTGCGTGTGTGTTCTTCTCACAAACCACACATGGAAGTGTGTTCTTCTCACAAACCACACATGGATGTGTGTTCTTTTCATGAACCATAGCTAAAGTCATTGGATGTGTGTTCATTTCATGAACCACAGCTAGAGTCATTGCATGTGTGTTCTTCTCACAATAAACAACTAGTGTCATTGCATGTCTGTTCTTCTCACAAACCACACATGGATCCACCAGAGTCATTGCATGTGTGTTATTTTCATGAACCACACCTAGTGTCATTGCATGTATGTTCTTTCCAATAACCACATCTAGAGTCATTGCATGTCTATTCTTTCCACAAACCACATATGGATGCCTATTCTTTTCATGAACCACATCCAGTGTCATTGCATGTGTTTTCTTCTCACAAACCACACATGGATCCACCAGTGTCATTGGATGTGTGTTCTTTTCATGAACCACACCCAGTGTCATTGCATGTGTGTTCTTCTCACAAACCACACATGGATACACCAGTGTCACTTCATGTCTGTTCTTTTCATCAACCACACCAAGTGTCATTTCCTGTGTGTTCTTCTCACAAACCACACATGGATGTGTGTTCTTTTCATGAACCACACCCAGTGTCATTGCATGTATTTTCTTTTCATGAACCACACCAAGTGTCATTGCATGTGTGTTCTTCCCACAAACCACACATGGATCGACTAGTGTCATTGCATGTGTTTTCTTTTCATGAACCACACCTAGTGGCATTGCATGTGTGTTCTTTCCACAAACCACAACTAGAGACATTGCATGTATGTTCTTTCCACAAACCACATATGGATGCCTGTTCTTTTCAAGAACCACAGCTAGAGTCATTGCATGTCTGTTCTTCTCACAAACCACACATGGATCCACCAATGTCATTGCATGTATGTTCTTTTCATGAACCACACCTAGTGGCATTGCATGTGTGTTCTTTCCACAAACCACAGCTAGAGACATTGCATGTATGTTCTTTCCACAAACCACATATGGATGCCTGTTCTTTTCAAGAACCACAGCTAGAGTCATTGAATGTCTGTTCTTCTCACAAACCACACATGGATCCACCAGTGCCATTGGATGTGTGTTCTTTTCATGAACCACACCCAGTGTCATTGTATGTGTGTTGTTCTCACAAACCACACAAGGATCCACCAGTGTCATTGCATGTGTGTCCTTTTCATGAACCACAGCTAGAGTCATTGCATGTGTGTTCTTCCCACAAACCACACAGTGATCCACTAGTGTCATTGCATGTGTTTTCTTTTCATGAACCACACCTAGTGTCATTGTATGTGTGTTCTTCCCGCAAATCACACATGGATCCACCAGTGTCACTTCATGTCTGTTCTTTTCATGAACCACACCCAGTGTCATTGCATGTGTGTTATTCTCACAAACCACACATGTATGTGTGTTCTTCTCACAAACCACACATGGATGTGTGTTCTTTTCATGAACCACAGCTAAAGTCGTTGGATGTGTGTTCTTTTCAAGAACCATAGCTAGTGTCATTGCATGTGCTTTCTCGTGAACCACACCAAGTGTCATTGCATGCGTGTTCTTCCCAAAAACCACACATGGATCCACCGGTGTCATTGCATGTGTTTTATTTTCATGAACCACACCCAGTCTCATTGCATGTGTGTTCTTCCCACAAACCCCACATGGATCCACCAGTGTCATTGCATGTGTCTTCTTTCCATGAACCACACCTAGAGTCATTGCATGTCTGTTCTTTTCACAAACCACATAAGGATCCACCAGTATCATTGGATGTGTTTTCTTTTCATGAACCACACCCAGTGTCACTGGATGTGTGTTCTTTTCATGAACCACAACTAGAGTCATTGGATGTGTGTTCTTTTCATGAACCACAGCTAGAGTCATTGCATGTGTGTTCTTTTCATGAACCACACCCAATGTCATTGCATGTCTGTTCTTTCTAGAAACTACAGCTAGAGTCACTGCATGTCTGTTCTTTCCACAATCCACATATGGATGTCTGTTCTTTTCATGAACCACACCAGTGTCATTACATGTCTGTTCTTCCCACAAACCACACATGGATCCACCAGTGTCATTGGATGTGTGTTCTTTTCATGAACCACACCCAGTGTCATTGCATGTGTGTTCTTCTCACAAAACACACATGGATCCACAAGTGTCATTGGATGTGTGTTCTTTTCATGAACCACACCCAGTGTCATTGCATGTGTGTTCTTATCACAAAACACACATGGATTCACAAGTGTCATTGGATGTGTGTTCTTTTCATGAACCACACCCAGAGTCATTGCATGTCTGTTCTTTTCACAAACAACACACATGGATCCACCCAGTGTCACTGGATGTGTGTTCTTTTCATGAACCACGGCTAGAGTCATTGGATGTGTGTTCTTTTCATGAACCACAACTAGAGTCATTGCATGTGTGTTCTTCTCACAAACCACAACTACAGTCATTGCATGTCTGTTCTTCTCACAAACCACACATGGATCCACTAGTGTCATTGCATGTCTGTTCTTTTCACGAACCAGACCCAGTGTCATTGCATGTGTGTTCTTCTCACAAACCACACATGGATCCACTAGTGTCACTACATGTCTGTTCTTTTCATGAACCACACCCAGTGTCTTTGCATGTGTGTTCTTGTCACAAACCACACATAGATCCACAAGTGTCATTGGATGTGTGTTCTTTTCATGAACCACACCCAGAGTCATTGCATGTCTGTTCTTTTCACAAACCACATATGGATTCACCCAGTGTCACTTGATGTGTGTTCTTTTCATGAACCACAGCTAGTCATTGGATGTGTGTTGTTTTCATGAACCACAGCTAGAGTCACTGGATGTGTGTTCTTTTCATGAACCACAACTAGAGTCATTGCATGTGTGTTCTTCTCACAAACCACAGCTAGAGTCATTGCATGGCTGTTCTTCTCACAAACCACACATGGCCACACCCAGTGTCATTGCATGTGTGTTCTTCTCACAAACCACACATAGATCCACTAGTGTCACTGCATGTCTGTTCTTTTCATGAACCACACCCAGTGTCATTGCATGTGTGTTCTTGTCACAAACCACACATAGATCCACCAGTGTCACTGGATGTGTGTTCTTTTCATGAACCACATCCAGAGTCATTGCATGTCTGTTCTTTTCACAAACCACATATGTATCCACCCAGTGTCACTGGATGTGTGTTCTTTTCATGAACCACAACTAGAGTCATTGGATGTGTGTTCTTTTCATGAACCACAACTAGAGTCATTAGATGTGTGTTCTTTTTAGGAACCACAGCTAGAGTCATTGCATGTGTGTTCTTCTCACAAACCACAGCTAGAGTCATTGCATGTCTGTTCTTCTCACAAACCACACATGGATCCACCCAGTGTCATTGCATGTGTGTTCTTCTCACAAACCACACATGGATCCACCAATGTCACTTCATGTCTATTCTTTTCATGAACCACACCCAGTGTCATTGCATGTGTGTTCTTCTCACAAACCACACATGGATCCACCAGTGCCACTAGATGTGTGTTCTTTTCATGAACCACACCCAGAGTCATTGCATGTCTGTTCTTTTCACAAACCACATGGATCAACCCCAATTGTCGGGGGGATGACCCACGGGTAGACCAAGACGGGACCAACCGGCCGGCTCCAAGGAGCACGGGCCGTCTGGACCCAGATCAAGGAACCACAGCCGGGTGGAATTCCCACCCGGTCTGCATTCAAGTTTCCCTGGCTGGCCCGTCTAGCCGGGTAGCCGGAAGAACCGGCTGGGAGGCCGCTCCTAGCCGGCCGCCTCGGATCTACTAGACGTACGGTGGGGATGACGCTCCTTGCTGAGCGCACCCTTGACCGGACAGGCTGGCTGGCCTGGCCGGTGCTACTGGACAACTGCGCCAAAGCTAGAGGCCGATGAGCAAAGCAAGGGCTGATGAGGAAAGCCCCGGCTTACACATAAAGAACCGGCTGACGGATAAATAGCCGGATGACAAGTAAAGCAGGGGCGCTGAGCGCTAAAGCATGGTCCTCCCGTGTACTAGAGGCTTGACTGGACCTAGGCCTACCATTTAGCCTTGTCTAGCCGACCCACTTTGTAAGGCCCAAATCCAAACAGTAAACCCTAGAACCCATCTTGTACGCTACCTCCTTGACCTATATATAAAAGGGGTAGCGCTAGGGTTCTAGGCAAGCTCAAGGAGAACAAAAAATAGACACCAGAAGAAGTACTTAGAGAATTCCTAGTAAGAAGTAGCTAAGGAAACAGCTCAAGGAGCACTTGTATTTGGCGTTTGCCCCCTTTGATATTAGATCCTTGCAGGAGTAGGAGTTTTACCTTGCCAAGATGGCTCCGAACCTGGGTACATCGCTGTGTTTGCAGTATCTATGCCCAACCCGTTGCGAGTAGCCACCAATAGCAACCTGATTGTCCCCTTCAAGCCATCCCTGATGGCACTGCCGTGTTCCACACCACGACAGTTGGCGCCCACCATGGGGCACAATGCTTCGGCTGGGATCATCTTTCGCACAGGACTTCCACTCGTCGCTGGTGAGCGAGTAGCCTCTGGCCTCGTCCTCACTCTCGGCTCCTACGACTATGTCCTTGACAACGCATCCTGCTTCGCTGGGGGGACTTTCCCAAGTGGGGGCTCCATCATGCTCTTCGGCGAGCACCGCGTCTACGTCGTCACCGTCCCTGAGGCCTTCCCTCATGAGGTCGTCACCATCTTCGGCGCGCCCCCTGGCTTCTCCGCCTCGCGCATCGCCAGCGGCATCATCGAGGTCATGATGATAGGCTCGGTGGAGAACCGCCGCCCACCTCTGGAGCGCAACATGGACGGCCGCGCCGCTAACTCACGCCTCCCAAACCCAGACTTGATCAACGCGTCCATCGAGCACCTTCGCAACCCCATCACCCCCATCGAGGCGGATCTAGCTGCAGCTGCGGCATCCCTGGAGACCACCCGCCAGAACCTTCTGGAGGAATCCGGCAAGGTGGCAGCCGCCCAATGGCGGATGAATGCGACCATGCGGGAGTACAACATCGTGCACGACTTCGTGCGTACCCGACACCAGCCACCTGGCTCAGCCGCAAGGCCAGAACCTCGGTTCGGAGATGGATCGTGCCGCTGATCCATGCACACCAGCGGTGCAGCCGGTCTAAAGCACCCCCGCCAAAAACATGAGGGCCGTGGAGGCGGCAGTCATGGAACTTGGCCACCTAGAGAGCGAGGATCTGCTCCGTCAGCAAGCGCGTGTCCAGCTCCTCGTGGTCATGGTGAACAAGCAGCAGGCCGAGGCAGAACTCAGCATGGCTGGCAACAGCAGAACCCAACCAGCTCGCTGGATGGCGGACCCGGCTGCGGGCGGCAGCAAGGCGTCTTCCCCAAATGGAGCAAGACAGAGCAACCGCCCATGCGGTGGATCTACAGGCCATGGGCACAACGCCCACGACACGGCAACTGTTACCAGCAAAAACCGCGAGCCGGCTGACGAAGCTGGAAAAGGCCAAGTGCTCCCCAAGTCCCGCCTATCTAGCAGGCTGGGACCGCTCGAGCCGGACGAACAACAAGATGCGCATGCGCGAATCGACCTACTGGTCCAATCACATGCGCTGGAGGAAGAAAGTCCAGCCGGACCAAGATGTTTTGGTCCACGCATCCGAAACGAACCGTTTCCAGAGGGATTTTCGCTCCCAAGGGATACTCCAAAGTACAATGGCTTGGTCAAGCCGGAGGACTAGCTGGTGAATTATACCACCGCCATGGGCATCGCCAACGGCAACCGCCGGGTAGCAGTGCGCTATGCCCCTCTCATGCTCCTCGACTCAGCCAGAATATGGCTAAACAGTCTCCCCGACAACAACATCAATGCTTGGATCGATTTCGAGCAGTCGTTCGTTCGCAACTTCACCGGCACCTACAAGCGCCTAGGCCAGCCTGGCGAGCTTGCTCTGTGTGTGCAGGGCCCGGATGAATCTGATCGCTCCTACATCACCCGATGGACGAGCATGCACAACTCCTATGAGGGGGTACACGAACATCAGGCGGTTGATTTCTTCATCAACGGCTGCAGAGATGGCACTATGCTTCGCCGGGTGGAGCCCACAACCATGGCACAGACCATGGCCATCGCGGACAAGTACGCCACGACTAACGTAGCAATGAAAAGATCCGTCCGGGTGGATGACCAAGGGCAAATAATCATCGACGTCGCCGTGGATCGGCACCAGCCGGAAGGGAATGGACACAACTCCAGGCGGCACGACAACTGCCATGGCAAGAGAAAGGACGACCAGCCGGATAACCAATATGGCTCCAGGCAGATGGCGACAGTGCAAGAGGATCCGACTGCAGGCGAAAGCTGGAGACAGAAGCCTGATGACCGGCCTCCAAGGCCCAAGTACACCATTGAGTCGATGCTTGATGGGACATGCAAGTTCCATAGCAGGGGCAACAAGCCAGCTATGCACACCACACGCCAGTGCACCTGGACGAAGAAGATGGCAGAAATTGCTGGCACATCGGCTGGACAAGCGCCACCTCCTCCAGTCGGCGGGCCACCAGGCGATCGCAACAACCAACATCGAAGGGAGGATGATGATAACAACTACCCTCGTTAGGTGGGAAATTACCACATCTTCACCACGGAGCCGGATACCAAGCACAACAAAAGGCGTCACGAGGTGGAAGTGAACGCAATCGTTCCTCCCGTTCCCCAGTACCTCAACTGGTTGGAGCAAGAAGTTGCATGGAGACGGAAGGACCAGCCGGCTGAGCTACCTCACCCGGGCACTTACGCGATGGTTCTAGATCCTATCATTGTCTCCCAGAAGCATTCCTGCAGATTCTCCCGTGTCCTCGTAGACAGAGGGAGCAACATCAACCTCCTGTACCATAGCTCGCTCGAACGGCTCGGTGTCAGTGAGTCGCAGCTGGAGCCGTCAAGCACCTCCTTCCACGGAGCCGTTCCCGGCCCTTTGCACTCCCCCATCAGAAAAATCCGGCTGGACGTCATCTTCGGCACGGAGGACAACTTCCGCCGCGAGCCCATCTGGTTTGAGGTGGTCAACCTCTACAGCGTGTACCACGCAATCCTGGGGCGCCCAGCGCTCACCAAGTTCATGACGGTACCACATTACGCCTACCTCAAGATGAATCTACCAGGGCCCAAGGGCGTCATCACCATGGCTGGCTGCTACAGACGGTCTGTGGAATGTGCCACAAACGGATCCAACGAGGCCGCAGACACGCTCGCCCGCATCGGATCGACAAGATAACCAATTCCGCCCGGAGTTTCCCTTGAGCACCTGCGCAAGCCATCAATCACACCGTCTCCCGAATCCGACTCCATCATATTGGACGCGGACCCGAGGACTGCCGGCTCCAAGACCTCCGTGACGGCTGCACCGCACCTGGGGACTGCTTCGCCGCACCGGGGACTGCTGGCTCCAAGACCTCCGCGACGGCTGCATCGCACCCGGGGACTTCTCCTGCGCACCTGGGGACTACCGCCTCCAGCCTAGAAGCTGTCGGCTCCGCCGCCCCACCCGGTCAGCCTCCAGACGAGCCTAACCCGGCCATCCAAGCATAAGTGAATCTGCTAATGCAAGCGGTATGCGCCATCCGGAAAACACCAACATGGGCCAAGCCGTTCATGGATTTCCTAGCCAACGGAGAGCTGCCCAAAGAGGAGGTACAGGCAAGACAGGTCAAGCGCAGAGCCAACGCATACACCATCATTAACAACGAGCTCTACAAGCGCAGCGTTGGTGGCATCTATCAACGATGTGTGGGCCAAGAGGAAGGAATCCGGCTGATGGTCGACATCCACCAGGGCGAGTGTGTACACCACACATCGTCACAAGCCATAGTCGCAAAGGCATTCCGCCATGGTTTCTACTGGCCCACAGCATTAGAAGACGCCGAGCAGATTGTCAAGGCATGCAACGGGTGTCAGCGGTTCAGCCAACAGAAGCACACTCCGTCTGCAGCACTCAAGACTATTCCCATCACCTGGCCGTTCGCCGTCTGGGGGCTAGACATGGTTGGCCCCTTCAAAACGGCCAGATCCGGCATGACCCACTTGCTGGTGGAGGTGGACAAGTTCACCAAGTGGATAGAGGCAAAGCCAATAAAGAAGCTGGATGGGCCAATGGTGGTCAAGTTCTTCACAGACATAATCACACGCTTTGGCTACCCCAACAACATCATAACCGACAACGGAACAAATTTTGCCAAGGGAGCTTTCGCACGATTCTGCGGAGATAAGGGCGTCCGCCTAGACCTCGCATCTGTGGCACACCCCCAGTCCAACGGGCAGTGCGAGCAAGCAAATGGCCTAGTCCTAGCCAGAATCAAGCCCCGACTGATCAAACCACTGATGCGATCCCCCGGCTGCTGGATTGAGGAGCTGCCGGCTGTACTCTGGAGCCTGCCCACAACGCCAAACCGGTCCACTGGCTACACTCCCTTCTTCCTCGTTTACGGGGCGGAGGCTGTTTTGTCCACTAACATCGAGTTTGACGCACCCGGCAAACTGCTCTACACAGAATAGCAGGCCAAAGAAGCACGGGAAGACAATGTCGATCTCCTGGAGGAAGCACACGAACTGGCCTTGTCCAGGTCCACCATCTACCAGCAAAACCTGCGCCACTACCACGCCAGCCGGATACATAGCGTCTCGTTCCATAAGGGCGATTTGGTGCTAAGGCTGGTCCAAGACACCAAGTGGATGCACAATCTGTCTCCACCTTGGGAGGGCCCATTCATAATCAGCCGGGCACTGCAGAACAACTCGTACTACCTCATCGACGCCCGCAAGACGGAAAAGAACAAGATGGACCACTCAGGCGAAGAAAGTGAACGCCCATGGAACGCGAGCCTGCTCCGCCCCTTTTACACTTGAACAGGAAGTGTATGTACCTTACTTTCATGTAATGAATAAGCATCGAAGCCTCGACACAGTCTCGGGGACTCCGCAATAAAATAAGCAAGTCATGCTACACAAGTTGTCTTTTCTGGCTGCATTACTCTAACCCCGGAGCCAGCGATCCGCCTCGAGGACTCGCCGGTTGGCCCAGACGGCTGCGTGATCCATGCGGTAAAGTACTATACGCGGCTCCTAAGGCTTCATCTTCGGTTCCAGCTGCAGACCGCAAGCCGGCTAACAGATCCGGCAAGAGCAGAACGCTCAAAGGCCCCTACACGAAAATGCCACAAGGAAAACAAAAACGTCTAGACAACCCGAATGCACTCGCTCGCTCAAAGGCAATGACCCAAACCCAAAGTATCGTGCAGTACGCCTACTAAGCTACCCCTTCGACTCCGGCTAAAAGCCAGCAAGGGAACATCACTAAAATTTGCCAATGCTCACTGAGAAAAGGGCAAAGACATTGAATTTGCGTGAAACAGCAAAAGTCTGAAAACTAGTTCATCTAAGATTACAGTTTGAACTTGCACATGCTTAACCAGGCAAACAAATTGTTTGTTTCTATGTTTGCATGAGACAAACTTCAACGATGAACACCGCCAAGGCGAAGGCAGACAGCTTCCAGGCGGCAGCAGAGCAGGTCAAGGAGCTTCGACCCGGCTGTATTCTCCAGCCGACCTGAACCTCGGGGACTACACCCTGTGGGTGCGCTGGCGCGCCCCCACACAGAAACCTGCAAAACAAAGGACACAAAGGAGCTTCGACCTGGCTGTATTCTCCAGCCACCCCGAACCTCGAGGACTACACCGTGTGGGTGCGCTTGCGCGCCCCCACAAAGAAACAGGCATGCAAAAATGCAAAACAGAAAGTGCAAACAGAAGAGCACGAGCAAATAGACGAAGGGAGGCGATGCTCCCACAGAAGTTTAATACGTCAACGATGGACAATTGTTCACATGGCGCAAAGAAAAGACAAATGTATCAAGTCACAAATACTCCCGGCATATCGGGGATCAAGTTCATTGAGGGGCGGAAGGGCCGGAGGCATCAGCTGGAGTGCGGCTGTAGGAGGCGACGTCCGTCGAGGCGGTCTGCGGCGCAGCCGGAGCATCAGTACGTGCCGCATCTGGGCTGTGGAAGTACCGCTCCGTGCCAGCTGGGTCGCTGAAGTCCTTGTCCAGCGCAACGTAGCTCCCGATCGTCACGCCACAGGAGCGGATATCAGGACCTCGGCGCGGAGTTGGTCATAGCTGGTCCCTTGGCGGAATCCACGGGAAAGGCTCCGCAGATCCACATCCGGGTACCAGGACTTTAGCAGCGCCAGCACCATCTCCGCGCCACCTCGAGCCGCCCACTCCCGGGCCACATTCATGAGCTCCGGTGCGCCCTAGAGACGCTCAGCCAGGACATCCATGGTGGCAGGCGGGACGGCCTCGGGCCATACATAGTCAAAGACCTCGAGAGCGGCAGCGCGGAGCCGGTTCGCCTCCTCGCTGACGACCGTCACCAGCTCCCCCGGGTGGAGATCCCGGTCCGGATCCATCTCGGGAATCCAGCCCAGCGCCTGATCTGTTGCCTCAGGGTACTGAGCTGTAGCCGGAAAAGAAGGCAGCGATCAGTATTAATCACAAAGGACAAATTCGCAAAAGGGGCTCAAGTCAAGAGCACTTACTGACAACAATCTCAGCGATCTGGCAGAGCTCCGACAGCGCCGCCACCTCCTGGGCCTTAGAAGCCTTGAGGGCATCCGCCTGAGTAGCGTAGAGCCCCTCCAGGTTCTTCAGCGCCTCGGCCCGGGTGTCCACAGCCTTCTTGGCCCTACCAGCCTTGATCTCCATCTGCTGCTGCTGTGCAGTCAGTTTGGCGATCTGGTCCTGGCGCTTCTTGTTGGCCTCCTCCAGCCGGGCGACCTCCTCCTTCAGCCGGGCCACCTCGCGGTCCCTGTCCGCCAGCAGAGCTACAGGAGGGTAACCAATACTCAACAAGAAGCGCGAGAAATCGCGCAATTGGGAAGATACGACAGAGCGAGCAATCTAATGGCCCAGGTCCTGCGAAGTCTTAGCGGCATTAGCAAGATCCCTCTATGCAAGAAAAGAGAGATAAGAACCAAAAGAAACAGCTACGTCACAAGGCGGCGACAAAACAACAGGATTGGCGACAGAGCACATACCTCGACGGAAGCTCCCAGCGCCCTGGCTTGGCCGAGACCCTGCTCTAGCGTCCCCACCAGCTGGCGGATCTGGCCAACGGCCAGAGGCGCCTCCTCCGATAACTATGCCAGGAGGACATCCAGCGGCGGCACGGCACACGCCGGCGTCCAGCAGGTGACCTGGAGGTCGTCGTTGCTCACCGGAGCCATGGAGGGACCAACCTCCGCCTAGACAGGGGCAACCGGCGGCGGCACCTCCATCGGCTCCTCCACCCGGTAGGTGCTGGAGTCAACACCCACCATCGAGCCGGAGGGAGGGACGACCGCACCGGCACGCCCGAACAACAAACCCCCCGCAAGCCAGGAGACGGCCCTGGCCTGATGAAGCGTCGTGGGCTCAGCCGGCGGCACCACATCCGTCGCTGCCGCCTAGGGGGCTGGAGCCGGCAGAACCTCGGACGCTGGAACCGGAGCCGGCGCAGCCTCGGACGCCAGAGCCAGCGCAACTTTGGACGCCAGAGCCGGCGCGGCCTCGGATGCCGAAGCCGGCGCACTCCCCTCGGTAGTAGGCGGAGGGGTGGACGCGGTGGCGACGGTCGCGGAGCCGGGCAAGGACATAGCCTCGTTGCAGAAATACAAGAAGTGAGCAACACAAATACAAGTAAGGCAATACACGCACCAAAAGGACAAGGGCACCTACCCGGCAAGGCTCGGCATGGTGGCCGCATGGCGGAGGCGGTGCGTCTTCTTGGCGCCACCCACGGCCGGGGCGACGCTGGTAGGGGCGGCCCGCTTCCCCCTACCCCTGGGCGCGGCGAGCTCGGCCAGGTCCACATCCTCACCGTGGGCAGCTATTCCAAGCACAGGCAAAAAGTCAAGATTACAGCTACAAGCATAGCAAGTGCAAGCATAACAAAGAAAGGGAACAAATTCTCATCGGGTGGGAACTCGCAGCCCTCGTCAGCCCACATGGGGAACCGCTCCGCCTCCGCGGGTGGAACCTTTACCGGCTTGAAGTCCGCAGCAAAGTTGGGGAGCTCGGTGTACCCCATACCGTCCTCCACTAGTTGCACCGTGAAAAGCTACTCAACAAGGGAAGATAAGAGGCACGAAACGGGAGTCCCTCAGGAAAATCCACCCGGAGAAGAGCAAGAAAAACATACCTTCGGCGGCAGCCGGCCACGGTAGTTGATGGCTCTGTGTATGGCGCCCAGAAAAGTGCTGGTGCGGTGTTGATGTAGAGCTTGTTGGGAACCCCAAGAGGAAGGTATGATGAGCACAACAACAAGTTTCCCTTAGTATGAAACCAAGGTTTAATCGAACCAGTAGGAGCAAGGAAACACCCCAAAGGTGTTACTAGCTGAGCTTTGGCAGGGCGCACTACCGGTGCTAGTAGCAACGTGGAGACCTGCACAACACAACCACAAAACTTTGTCCCCAACTTGCGATGAGGTTGTCAATCTCACCGTGTTTTGCGGAAAACAAAGGATTAAATGTATCAAATGGAAAGAAGTAATTGGTTGCAGAAAGTAAACACAAAGCAGTAACAGTTTGTAGATTGAATGTAAAAGAAAAGACCGAGATCCATAGTTCACTAGAGGTGGCTCTCCTTAAGATAGATAACATGCTGGGTGAACAAATTACAGCAGGGCAATTGACAAACACCGAGAAAGCAATACATGCATATACTAATCAGCTTGACTCCTTTGAGACTTGATTGGGCATTGCAACATTATACATAGACCGCCATCCAACTGCATCTATGACTAATAATCCACCTTCAGGTTATCATCCGAACCCCCTCCAGTATTAAGTTGCAAGCAACAAATTATTGCTTTATGAATTGTGTGTAAAGTAAACAATACGATTGTTCTATGAATAAAGGATTGTTGTTTTCTCCCTAGTAGCAACAACACATCTAGTACCTTAGAGATTTCTGTCACTTCCCCAGATTACCAGAGGCATGAACCCACTATCGAGCATAAATACTAACTCTTGGAGTTGCTAGCATCTACTTGGACAAGATAACTACTAACAATGGAAAGCATGCAAGATCACAAATAACAAAGACATGATAGAATCAATAATCAATCTAAAATAGCAACTCAATATCCATCGGATCCCCGCAAACACAACATGTAGAATTACAAATAGATGATCTTGATCATGAACGGAGCTCACAAGATCTAGACATGAAAGCACAAAGGAGGAGAACCAGCCATCTAGCTACTACATTGATCCGTAGTCCAAGGATGAACTACTCACGCATCACACCGGAGGATTGCATGGTGATGAAGAAGGCCTCTAGGGTGAATTCCCCTCTCCGGCAGGGTGCCGGGAAGAGCTTCAGATCCCTCCCGATCTAGGGATGGAGATGACGGCGGCTACAGACTCTTTCCTAGATTTTTGATCGGGCACTTAGGGTTTTCGTCCCGAGGGCAATATATAGGTGGAAGGAGAGGCCGAGGGGGTGCCGGGAGCGGCCACACCACCCCCTGGCGCGGGCCAGGCCTGGCCGCGCGGCCAGGTGGTGTGGTGGCCCCCTGGCCCCTCTCCGTCTCGTATTCTGGCACTTGATGACATCCGGAAAAATAGGCACTTTGGCTTTTGTCCCGTCCAATTCCGAGAATATTCATTTTCTGACTTTCCTGGAACCAAAAACAGCAGAATACAGGCAGCTGGCACTGTGGCTCTTGTTAATAGGTTAGTCCAAGAAATCATATGAAAAGTACTCCAAAGTTGGAACAAAACACAAGAAAGTGGATAAAACCAAGCATGGAACATCAAAAATTATAGATACATTTGCAATGTATCAGTGGTATGGCCGGCAGGAGAACTCCCACTCCTCCTCCAGCGCCTCCTTCGAGATGTTGGCGAGCCATTCGCGGAGGGCGGCGTACGGAACGTCTAGCCGGGATACCCGGGTGGGATCTAGATGGCCAGAGAGGTGGCACATCTTGTGCAACCGGTGCTGCAGCGGGAGCACATGATGAAGGACATATGCCCTGAGAGGCAATAATAAAGTTGTTATTATGTATTCCTTGTATATGATAGATGTTTATTTTGCATGCTATAATTGTATTGATAGGAAACATCAATACATGTGTGTTTAATAAACAAAAAGGGTTCCTAGTTATGCCTCTCTTATAGACTAGCTTGTTGATTAACAAGATGATCAAGGTTTCCTGATCATGGACATTGGATGTTGTTAATAACAAGGTCACAGCATTTGTGAAATGATGTGATGAACATTCATCCGAAGTATAGCATTATGATCAAGTCATTATGTTTATATTGCTATAACATCATACGAAGTAATCTTTATCCTTAGACCAAGAGATCATGTTAATTGCTAACACCGGAAGAGTATCTTGATAACATCAAACGTCACACCGTAACAGGGTGACTATAAAGATGGGTTCAGTACTACGAAGGTGTTATGTTGAGGATCATGGATCAAGAGTGGAATTTGTGAATCCAGATGACGGATAGATATACTCTGGGCCCTCTCGGTGATATCACATTAGGATAGCTTGCAAGCAAGTGATGTGATCACTAGAATGTTATATCACGGGAACGAGAAAAGAGTGCATGTCGATAACAAGATCAAACTAGGTATGGAGATACCGATGATCGAATCACGAACATGTAATATATCGAGAGACAAAGGGATTTAGTTACAAGCGTTAAAAGTTCTCACGATCACAGAAGTCATCGTTGAATGTGTAGGAGTCAGTATGGATCTCCAGGTCCCGCTGCTGATTATTGATCAGAGAAGGGTCTCGATCATGTCTGCATTATTCGCAAACCGTAGGGTGGCACACTTAAGAGTTACCGGACACCATTTTGGAGCACATATGTTTCAGACAAAAGAATTGCAAAGCGCAGGAATTGTTTCAATAGAAACCGGAAATTGTTTCAGGTGAAATTGCAGAAGGTGGTTCTGCATGTGATATTGAAATATTGCAAGGGGCTATATGTGAATGTTTGTTAATTAAAGTAATTAACAAAATTCTGAATAAATTTAATAAAAGAGTTTTATTAAATGAGAGAGCATTAAATTTGGAGAAATTTAATGCATTTAAAGTGGTGACTTTAAAAGGGAATGTGAAGAGGCATTTTAATGTGGAAGGGTTACCACCACATGAATGGGGGAGGTGAGGGGTCATCCCCCCATGCGCCGGCCATGGAGAGAGGAGGCACCCCACTCCTCCTAAAAGGCCACCCATTCCCTCCTTCATCCTCACACCTCCTTGTGAAGGATCTCTCTCCCCCTCTAGAATTATTCCCCCATGGTCTCGGATTAGCGAGATACATGTTCCCGGTGGCATTTCATCTAGAAGGAGTTGCTGCTTCCGCTGGATCGCTGGAGCGAGGAGGTGGAGGTTGTCCGATGGCTTGAACGTGTGTGCGAGTGCGGATGCGCTGCTGAGTTGCAGCGCTCGGACTTCCTCACGATCTTGAGATCGGCAAGTGTACGACTACATCAACCACGAGTTCCTACTCGTTAACCAAGCTCGTTGTCTTCGAGGGTAAGTTCTCCATGGATGTATGTCCACCCGTTGCTCTGTATCTAGTAGATAGATCTTGGCGTATAGTTCTCATCGTAGGAAATTTTTGTTTTCTATGCTGCGGACCCAACAGTGGTATCAGAGCCTGATCTTTCCTAGGTGCTTTGCGCGGGTAGTACACATATGTTTATATGTGGGAGATGATGATCATGTCATTGCATCTTCTATGTACTTTGGATATTGGTGGCATAGTGGGATGAAGCGGCCCGGACCAACCTTACATGTCATCGTACATGAGACCGGTTCCACCACTGACATGC
This sequence comes from Avena sativa, assembly GCA_916181665.1. Classification (NCBI taxonomy): domain Eukaryota; kingdom Viridiplantae; phylum Streptophyta; class Magnoliopsida; order Poales; family Poaceae; genus Avena; species Avena sativa. Next base: position 222,388,508 of record OV702292.1, read on the forward strand.
AACTTGTTTTGCATAAGTAGCTGGCGGGTGTCTGTCTCTCCTACTATAGTCAATATCTGATTTACAACGAGTTGCTAATAACTTAGTTATCCTCGTTGTGGTTCATGTTTGTAGGTTAGACAGGTTCTATCTCCGAAAGCCCTAAGCCACGTAAAACTTGCAATTGATAAATTAGAGGCGTCTAGTTTAGATCGTTGTTGGGCTAGTGTTTTGATATGGTATTGTTGTAAGTAGATGTATAATAGATACTCTTACAACTCACTTAACGTGTAAGTTCCATAGACCTTGGCCTTACACACAAAGGAATGATAGAGATCATACCACGATGCAAATGATAGAGATCAAATGCATGGACCATATCACCTCACTTCACACATTAGATGTTAGCATCTTATATTGCTAGTTTGGCGCTTTTGGTAGCATTATAAGATGATCCCTCATTTAGATATCAAGATAAAATGTGTTCTTCCTTAAGTATGCACCGTTTTGTGGATCGTGTTTTGAGGCATCACGTGATGATCGGGTGTTCTCGACTCTATGCTTTCATACAACGGGTGTAAGACAGTTTTACACACGCAAATACTAAGGTTCTTACTTGCCGAGCCTAGCATGTACAGACATGGCCTCGGAACATGGATCGAAAGGTTAAGCATGAGTCATATAGTTGATATGATGCCCATATAGATGCTCGCCTTTGAAGCTACACCGACTCATGTGATGATCGGACTTGGTGTAGTGGATTTGGTTCATGTAATCACCAAAAGGACACGAGGGATGTCGTTTTTGAGTGGGAGTTCATTAGTAATTTGGATTAGTTGAACTCAATCTATCATAAACTTAGTCTAAATATACTTTACAAATTTTGTTGTAGATGGCACCACCTGCTTTTAATTTCAATGTGTTCATGGAGAAAGAGAAACTTGCTGCGAATGGTAGCAACTTCACCAACTGGGCTATGAATTTGAGGATTCTCCTCACTGCTGCACAAAAGCAATATGTGCTAGATGCGCCGCTAGGCCCCCCACCAGATCCTGATGCCCCTTACGAGGAAAAGAACATCTATATAACTCGTCAGGAGGACCACAACTTAGTTCATTGCGGCATACTGTATGGGCTAGAGCCAGAACTTCGAAAGCGTTTCGAAAATGGCAATGCTTTTGATACCATGGGAGAATTGAAAATGATTTTCGATACCCATGCTGCCATAGAGAGTTATAATGCTACAGAAAAGTTCTTTAGCTGCATGATGGAGGAAAACAGCTCCGTTAGTGAGCACGTACTCAAAATTTCTGGGTACGCCGATAAGCTTGTGTCCTTGGGAATAACGATTCCCATTGACTTAGGCATACATCGTGTTCTCCAATATCTACCACCTAGCTACAAGAGCTTCGTGATGAACTATAATATGCAGGGCATGAAGAAGTCTCTTCCCGAGCTTCTGTCAATGCTTAAGACTGCAGAAGTGGAGATTAGGAAAGAACATCAAGTGTTGATGATCAATAGGACCACCGGTTTCAGAAGGACAAGAAAGGCAAGCACAAGGGAAAGAAGGGTGGCAAGTCTGTTGCCACGCCTGAAAAGAAACCCTGAGCTGGCCCTAAGTCTGACACCGAGTGCTACTATTGCAAGGGGACTGGCCATTGGAAGCGCAACTGCCCCAAGTATTTGGCGGACAAGAAGTCCGACAAGGCAAAGAAAGGTATATGTGATATACATGTTATTGATGTGTACTTGACTAGTACTCGCAGTAGCACCTGGGTATTTGATATGGGATCGGTTGCTAATATATGTAACTCGGTTCAGGGGCTGCGGAACAAGTGACAACTAGCAAGGGATGAGGTCATGATGCAGGTCGGCAATGGATCAAGAGTTGATGTGATCGCCGTCGAAACGCTACCTCTCCATATGCCGTCGGGATTAGTTATAAACCTGAATAATTGTTATTTGGTGCCTGCACTGAGCATAAACATTGTATCCGGATCGTGTTTGATGCAAAGTGGTTATTCGTTTAAGTCTGAAAACAATGGTTGTTTGATTTATATGAATAATATCTTTTATGGTCATGCACCTGTGTTGAATGGTTTATTTCTGTTGGATCTCGATAGTAGTATTACGCATATTCATAATGTTGATGCTAAAAGGATTAAACTTGATAATGATATATCTACATATATGTGGCACTGCCGTCTAGGTCATATTGGCGTTAAACGCATGAAGAAACTCCATTCTGATGGACTTTTGGAATCACTTGATTTTGAATCATTTGATACATGTGAGCCATGCCTTATGGGCAAGATGACTAGAACGCCGTTTTCCGGTTCAATGGAACGGGCGACAGATTTATTGGAAATCATACATACTGATGTGTGTGTGGACCAATGAGTGTGTCAGCGCGAGGTGGATATCATTATTTTGTTACTTCCACGGATGATTTGAGTAGATACGGGTATATCTATTTGATGAAACATAAGCCTGAAACCTTTGAAAAGTTCAAAGAATTTCAGAATGAAGTGGAAAAACATCGTAACAGAAAGATCAAATTTCTACGGTCCGACCGTGGAGGAGAGTATCTTAGTTATGAGTTTAGCACACATATGAAAGACTGTGGAATAGTTTCACAACTCATGCCTGCCAGAACACCACAACGTAATGGTGTGTCAGAACGTCGTAATCGTACTTTATTGGATATGGTTCGATCTATGATGTCTCTGACTGACTTGCCACTGTCATTTTGGGGTTATGCACTGGAAACCGCTGCATTCACTTTAAATAGGGCACCATCTAAATCCGTTGAAAAGACACCGTATGAATTATGGTTGGAAACAAACCTAAGCTGTCATTTCTTAAAGTTTGGGGATGCGATGTTTATGTGAAGAAACTTCAACCGGATAAACTCGAACCCAAAGCGGAAAAATGCGTCTTCATAGGATACCCTAAGGAAACGATTGGGTATACCTTCTATCACAGATCCGAGGGCAAGGTCTTTGTTGCCAAGAATGGATCCTTTCTTGAGAAGGAGTTTCTCGCGAAAGGTGTGAGTAGTCGGAAGGTAGAACTCGAAGAGGTTATTGAACCTTCTCTTCTTGAAATGGCGAGTAGCGCAGCTCCAGAAGTTGTTTCAGAGTTGACTTCACCTAATGAAGAGAGAGCTAATGATATTGATCATGAAACTCCGGAAGAGGACACTACCGAACCTCGCAGGTCAAGCAGGACACGTGCAACTCCTGAACTGTACGGCAATCCTGTTATGAATTTCATGATTGATGAAATAGATGACCTTGTGACGTATGAAGAAGCGATGATGAGCCCTAATTCCAACAAATGGCTAGAAGCCATGAAATCCGAGATGGAATCCATGTATGAAAACTAGGTTTGGACCTTGGTGGACTTACCTCACGATCGAAAGGCCGTTGAGAATAAATGGATTTTCAAAAGAAAAACTGATGTTGATGGTAATATAACCATCTATAAGGCTCGACTTGTCGCAAAGGGGTTTCGACAAATTCAAGGAGTTGACTACGATGAGACATTCTCTCCCATAGCGATGCTTAAGTTGGTTAGGATTATATTAGCAATTGCTGCATATTTCGATTATGAAATATGGCAGATGGATGTCAAAACTGCATTCCTCAATGGTAATTTTGAAGAAGAGTTGTATATGATACAACCTAAGGGTTTCGTCGATCCTAAGGATGCTGATAAGGTGTGCAAACTTCAGTGATCCATCTATGGACTGAAGCAAGCATCCCGGAGTTGGAATCTCCGCTTTGATGAGGTGATCAAAGAGTTTGGATTTGTCCAAACTTATGGAGAGGCTTGTATTTACAAGAAAGTGAGTGGGAGAAATGTGGCATTTCTGATATTATATGTGGATGACATATTATTGATTGGAAATGATATAGATCTTTTAAACAGTGTTAAAAGTTATCTAAACAGCAAATTTTCGATGAAGGACCTTGGTGAAGCTTCATATATATTAGGCATTAAAATCTATAGAGATAGATCAAGACGCCTAATTGGGCTATCGCAGAGTACATACCTTGATAATATATTAAAGAAGTTTAATATGGACGGAAGTAAGAAGGGGTACTTACCTATGTTGCAAGGCAAGACATTGAGTAAGACTCAAAGTCCGGCTACAGCGGAAGAAAGAGAGATAATGGATAAGATCCGCTATGCCTCAGCCATAGGCTCTATAATGTATGCCATGCTATGTACAAGACCGGATGTGGCACATGCTATTAGTTTGACTAGTAGGTACCAATCTGATCCAGGTTCGGAACACTGGATAGCGGTCAAGAATATCCTTAAGTACTTGAGAAGAACTAAGGATATGTTTCTTGTATACGGAGGTGAAGAAGAGCTAGTCGCTAAGTGTTATGTCGATGCTAGCTTTGACACTGATTCGGATGACTCTAAGTCTCAATCCGGATACGTATTTCTCTTGAACGGAGCAGTAGTTAGTTGGAGGAGCTCCAAACAACCAGTGGTGGCTGGATCAACGACGGAGGCGGAATATGTTGCTGCTTCAGAAGTAGCGTAGGAAGCGGTTTGGATGAAGGAGTTCATAACGGAACTAGGTGTGGTTCCTAGTGCGTTGGACCCAATGGTGATCTATTGTGACAATAATGGAGCCATAGCCAACGCCAAGGAACCAAGGTCTCACAAGAATTCCAAACATATTAAGCGCCGGTTTCACTCCATCCGCGAGCATGTCAAGGATGGAGATATAAAGATTTGTAAAGTACACACGGACCTGAATGTAGCAGATCCGTTGACTAAAGTACTCCCTAGGGCAAAACATGATCAACACCAGAACTCCATGGGTGTTAGATTTATCACTATATAAACTAGATTATTGTCTCTAGTGCAAGTGGGAGACTGAAGGAAATATGCCCTGAGAGGCAATAATAAAGTTGTTATTATGTATTCCTTGTATATGATAGATGTTTATTGTGCATGCTATAATTGCATTGATAGGAAACATCAATACATGTGTGTTTAATAAACAAAAAGGGTTCCTAGTTATGCCTCTCTTATAGACTAGCTTGTTGATTAACAAGATGATCATGGTTTCCTGATCATGGACATTGGATGTTGTTAATAACAAGGTCACAACATTTGTGAAATGATGTGATGAACATTCATCCGAAGTATAGCATTACGATCAAGTCATTATGTTTATATTGCTATAACATCATACGAAGTAATCTTTATCCTTAGACCATGAGATCATGTTAATTGCTAACACCGGAAGAGTATCTTGATAACATCAAACGTCACACCGTAACAGGGTGACTATAAAGATGGGTTCAGTACTACGAAGGTGTTATGTTGAGGCTCATGGATCAAGAGTGGAATTTGTCAATCCAGATGACGGATAGATATACTCTAGGCCCTCTCGGTGATATCATATTAGGATAGCTTGCAAGCAAGTGATGTGATCACTAGAATGTTATATCACGGGAACGAGAAAAGAGTGCATGTCGGTAATGAGATCAAACTAGGTATGGAGATACCGATGATCGAATCTCGGACATGTAATATATCGAGAGACAAAGGGATTTAGTTACAAGCGTTAAAGGTTCTCACGATCACAGGAGTCATCGTTGAATGTGTAGGAGTCAGTACGGATCTCCAGGTCCCGCTGCTGATTATTGATCAGAGAAGGGTCTCGATCATGTCTGCATTATTCGCGAACCATAGGGTGGCACACTTAAGAGTTACCGGACACCATTTTGGAGCACATATGTTTTAGACGAAAGAATTGCAAAGCACAGGAATTGTTTCAATAGAAACCGGAAATTGTTTCGGGTGAAATTGCAGAAGGTGGTTCTGCATGTGATATTGAAATATTGCAAGGGGCTATATGTGAATGTTTGTTAATTAAAGTAATTAACAAAATTCTGAATAAATTTAATAAAGCAAAGCACAGGAATTGTTTCAATAGAAACCGGAAATTGTTTCGGGTGAAATTGCAGAAGGTGGTTCTGCATGTGATATTGAAATATTGCAAGGGGCTATATGTGAATGTTTGTTAATTAAAGTAACTAACAAAATTCTGAATTTTTTATTAAAAGAGTTTTATTAAATGAGAGAGCATTAAATTTGGAGAAATTTAATGCATTTAAAGTGGAGACTTTAAAATGGAATGTGAAGAGGCATTTTAATGTGGAGGGGTTACCACCACATGAATGGGGGAGGTGAGGGGTCACCCCCCCATGCGCCGGCCATGGAGAGAGGGGGCACCCCTCCTCCTCCTATAAAAGGCCACCCATTCCCTCCTTCATCCTCACACCTCCTTGTGAAGGATCTCTCTCCCCCTCTAGAATTATTCCCCCATGGTCTCGGATTAGCGAGATACATGTTCCCGGTGGCATTTCGTCTGGAAGGAGTTGCTGCTTCCGCTGGATCGCTGGAGCGAGGAGGTGGAGGTTGTCCGGTGGCTTGAACGTGTGTGCGAGTGCGGATGCGCTGCTGAGTTGCGGCGCTCGGACTTCCTCACGATCTTGAGATTGGCAAGTGTACGACTACATCAACCACGAGTTCCTACTCGTTAACAAAGCTCGTTGTCTTCGAGGGTAAGTTCTCCATGGATGTATGTCCACCCATTGCTCTGTATCTAGTAGATAGATCTTGGCATATAGTTCTCATCGTAGGAAATTTTTGTTTTCTATGCTGAGGACCCAACACACGGGTCGCCATCCAGGACAATAGAATGTCCCGGGCGGTGAGCCGCTCCTTCTCCACGAGGACGGCCAGCCGAGCGCCCATCCGGTCGATGTCGCCCTGGGCACCCAAGTGCTGGACGGTCCTAGCCTTCCGGCTGGAGGGGACGTTGGCGAAGGCGGGGACCTTGATGAAGTCCACCTCCGTGTTGTTGCGCACGTAAAAATACGAGCGCTGCCAGAGCTTGACGGTGTCGGGGAGCTCCAGGCGGGGTATGGGCGCTGGCGGCCGCGGGTAGATGGCGTAGCAACCTGTCTCCGTCAACGGGCCACCCTTCCCCACCACCTGCACCTTGAAGTGGAATAACTTCAAGAAATTCGCGGCGTCAGGGTAGACACCGAGGAACGCCTCGCAGCAAGCCACATGATGCAACAACATCGACACGGCTTTGGCTCTGAGATGGTGAAGCTGCAGATCAAAGGTGACCAGTAGCTCCAAGACGAAGCGGCTTAGCGGCAGCCTGAGGCCGTGAGCGAAGTGCGCGAGGAAGACGACGGACTCACCAGGCTGGGGGTGGGGCACCCGCTCGCCCTCCAGCGCAAGGCGATGCTTCACCACCCGCTCCGACGGCAGGAATTTCCCCCACTGGTACTTCTTCACCAGCTCCTCTATGACATAAGAGCCACACCATCCTCCGGCAACCTCGGGCAGCATATTGCCTGGAAAGGTAGCCGTGATGGAGGCACGGGGTCCCATGGTCGAAGAAGAGGAACAGCGCTGGCAACCAGGAAACGGCGGCGCAGAAGAGCAGAGAGAGGCTAGAGCGCGAGGAAGAGTAAGGATGGCAGACGCAGGGAGGCAAAGTGAGGAACCACTGCTCCTTGCGCACGTATTTATCAGTGAAGGATAACCGCGCCGGTTCCCTTGCCTCCACGCCACGTGGCAAAGCAACCACCCCACTACCCCGCGACGGTTCGGAGCAGATCGCACGTGCCAGTGCCGCACACACAGAGGATCCCGCAGAAGTTACCGCGGGAGGAAAAACGCTCCCACGATCTCCAAGGAGACACAATGATGGAGGTGTGCGCACGGTTACCAAAAACTGCAGCAGTAGACCCAGAAGTCAAACTGACGCGATGCACGCCAGAAACGGCAGGCATGGCTTACGCAAGCACCAACGATAGCAGACTGACGATCCATCTCCTGGCTGGGTGTGGCAGCCGGTCAAGAGGATCACCCATCACACCCTGTGGGTGGGTCCACCGGCTCCGTAGCCGGTGAACCCCAGTGGGGAAAACAACATAGAATCTCAAGCCGGTACATGACAATAACTACAAAACAGAGGCTACAAGACAAACAAAAACGACAAGGCATCTGCGTCATCAATCATTTCAAATGAGCATGCAAGAACTTCACCACGAGGCCAAGTCCTAACGCGCTCGGGGACTAGTGTCGGGGGGATGACCCCCAGGTAGACCAAGACGGGACCAACCGGCCAGCTCCAAGGAGCACGGGCCGTCTGGACCCAGATCAAGGAACCATAGCCGGGTGGAAAATTCCCACCCGGTCCGCATTCAAGTTTCCCCAGCTGGCCCGTCTAGCCAGGTAGCCAGAAGAACCGGCTGGGAGGCCGCTCCTAGCCGGCCGCCTCGGATCCACTGGACGTTGTACGGTGGGGATGACGCTCCTTGCTAAGCGCACCCTTGACCGGACAGGCTGGCTGGACTGGCCGGCGCTACGAGGCAACTGCGCCAAAGCTAGAGGCTGACGAGCAAAGCAAGGGCTGACGAGGAAATCCCTGGCTTACGCATAAAGAACCGGCTAACGGATAAAGAGCCGGATGACAAGTAAAGCATTAGCATTGAGCGCTAAAGCATGGTCCTCCCATGTACTGGAGGCTTGATTGTACCCGGGCCTATCGTTTAGCCCTGTCCAGCCGGCCCACTTTGTAAGGCCCAAATCCAAATTGTAAACCCTAGAACCCATCTTGTACGCTACCTCCTCGACCTGTATATAAAGGGGGTAGCGCTAGGGTTCTAGGCAAGCTCAAGGAGAAGGAAAAATAGACACCAGAAGAAGGACTTAGAGAATTCCTAGCAAGAAGTAGCTAAGGAAACAGCTCAAGGAGCACTTGTATTGGGACTTTGCCCCCTTTGATAGTAGATCCTTGCAGGAGTAAGAGTTTTACCTCACCAAGAGGGCTCCGAACCTGGGTACATTGCTGTGTTTGCAGTATCTGTGCCCAACCCATTGCGAGTAGCCACCGATAGCAACCTGATTGTTCCCTTCAAGCCATCCCCGATGGCACTATCGTGTTCCGCACCACGACACCAATGGCATTGCATGTGTGTTTTTGTCACAAACCACATATGGATCAACCAATGTCATTGCATGTGTGTTCCTGTCATGAACCACATATAGATCCACCAGTGTTCATTGCATGTGTGTTCTTTCCACAAACCACATATGTATCCACTAGAGTAATTGTATGTGTGTTCTTTCCACAAGCCACATATGGATCAACCAATGACATTGCATGTGTATTCTTTTCACAAACCACACATGGATCAACCAATGGCATTGCATGTGTGTTCTTTTCACAAACCACATATGGATCAACCAATGGCATTGCATGTGTGTTCTTTTCACAAACCACATATGGATCAACCAATGGCATTGCATGTGTGTTTTTGTCACAAACCACATATGGATCAACCAATGTCATTGCATGTGTGTTCCTGTCATGAACCACATATGGATCCACCAGTGTTCATTGCATGTGTGTTCTTTCCACAAACCACACATGTATCCACTAGGGTAATTGCATGTGTGTTCTTTTCACAAACCACACATGGATCAACCAATGGCATTGCATGTGTGTTCTTTTCACAAACCACATATGGATCAACCAATGCCATTGCATGTGTGTTCCTGTCATGAAACACACATGGATCCACCAATGGCATTGCATGTATGTTCTTTTCACAAAGCACACATAGATCAACCAATGGCATTGCATGTGTGTTATTTTGATGAACCCACATATGGATCAACCAGTGGCATTGCATGTGTGTTCTTTCCAGAAACCACACATGGATCCACCAGAGTCCTTGCATGTGTGTTCTTTTCACAAACAACATATGGATCAGCAAATGTCATTGCATGTGTGTTCTTTCCACAAACCACATAAGGATCCACCAGTGTCATTGCATGTGTGTTCTTTTCACAAACCACCATGGATCAACCAATGCCATTGCATGTGTGTTCTTTCCACAAACCACATGGATCAACCAATGTCATTGCATGTGTGTTCTTGTCACAAACCACATGGATCAACCCCAATATCATTGCATGTGTGTTTTTGTCACAAACCACATATGGATCAACAAATGTCATTGCATGTCTGTTCCTATCATGAACCACATATGGATCCACCAGTGTTCATTGCATGTGTGTTCTTTCCACAAACCACATATGTATCCACTAGAGTAATTGCATGTGTGTTCTTTCACAAAGCACATATCACCAGTGTCATTGAATGTGTGTTCTTCTCATAAACCACATATGGATCCTAACCTTAGGAGAGCCCTAACCTTATCCCCCCAATGGTGGCCGTTAGACCGAGTCTTCTAGAAGGCACGCCCTAACACAGTTGTTCTGCTTGACGATTGTTACATACCGTTCGATCGGGGCGCTTGGACGATTGGGATGGTCTTCGTGAGAGCGATCCACGAGTAGGCTATTATGTGGCATGATTGGCCACGCCTGCTGCCCGCTTGCTCTAGACAAACTGGCAACACCGGGATCTCCCCTGTTGTGGGTGTCACGACTCACGAGTTCAGTGGGCCATATCCCAGTGTCACGTCCCCATTACTTCCCTTCCTCCCTGTACTTCTCTTCCTTCCCCTCGAAGCCACTTTCCCCACTTCACTCCCATCCTGCCGTAGCCGCAAGACGACGGTGCCTCCATCCCAATCCCCTCTCCGACAGCCACCCCCTCCCCTCTCACCATGGGTTCAAGGGGAGACGGCGAGGAAACGCGTCGTGACGACAGGGACGGTGATTTCGATGTGAGTCGTCTCATCTCTATCTCTATCATCTGTGGCCAATTATCTATTTTTTGAGCTAGATCTACTCTGTTTACTCATGCGCGTATGATGTGTTAGGCTAACCAGATGATGTATGACTCCGACTATCACAATTTAGCGGATGAAGACAGTCCTCTGCTATGTAAACATGGATATGTTCCCGCTAAATTTGTAGCGTTCGAAGGACGAAACGCAGGCAGGAGGTTTCTACAGTGTCAAGGACATCGTGCAATGATGCAAGGCAGAAGTCGCGGTGTTGTCAAATGGGTAGATCCAGAGTGGCCCAAATCGATGCAGAAAACGCTGGACAAACTATGGGAAATGACTGTTGAGTTGAAAGAATCCGTATTCAGCTCACTTCTTGACAGTGTCGAGATGAAGCTATGGGAACCAGTTGACACGACCAAGCTTAAGCGAGATCTCAGGAGGCTGCAAGACAAGGTTAGCAAAGTCGAGAAGGAGAGGGATGCGATGTTGGCCCTGAAGTCTAAAGTAGAGCAAGAACTGACTCAAGCAAGGAATGATCTTCACCAGGCCAAAGTCCTGCAGTTCACAACTACGAGTATTGACAAGTGCATGAGGAAAAATGCAGAGAAACAATTGAAGCTGTGCAAGGAAGATGCTAAAAGAAAGGAGCAGACGATTCGATCCTTGCTCTCGCAGGAAGATGCGCATCAGGCTAAGATTAGGAAGATCAAGGAGATGTGTGATAACTAGTTCTATTTAGCTTGAGCTTCGTGCCTTTTTAAGTTGTAATAGTTGTACTTGTTGACCTAGCGGTCTGAACTAGTGGTCCCGGAGTCCTGGGAGGAAAAAAATTGGTCGCCCGTTAATATATCTTAACCCTGCATTACTTCCTTTTGTCTGATCATGGTGGTATTCTGACATTGGTGGTTTGTTTAAACGTAATCTACGTGGATTGTGCCGCATGCAAATGGCACAACCACAATTTATAAAGTGGAAGCACGTACACCTAGTTACTGGAGATCCGGGAGCTTTGCCAGATGCAGGGGATGCAGGAGCAGGGAGGCGGTGAGACAGACGGGCTCAAGATTAGGCCAGAAAGTGGTACCGATTTCCTCCTTATCTGGGCATTATCGGTTGCCATTGTTGTTTATGTTGCCATGTTGTTGTGTGAAGCAGCTGAAATAAGTTGCTGTTTCATGGAGTGTAGCAGCTTAAATAATTTATTTCTGTGCCACTTACATTCCGTCCTATTTGGAGACATCCTGACTGTCAGCAATCGTGGAACCGGTGCTGCGTGTTTTCAGATAGTAGTGGCACAATCACAATTTGGATTCAACTACTGACTCGGGCGTTTCCAAACCCTAAGCCGCGGTACATTTTACTCAGAGAACGTGGGTAGATTGTTTCGCCCAGTAAAGTTCCACACACAGAGCTCCAGAATTTAACCGAATTACATATATAGGTTCAAGTTCAACACATTACTATGCATCTTCATTGCCAGCAGCCTTCTTCCGCAGCCTGGGTACCAAGCCTTCACGTCCACTGGCTTCTTCATTTCCTACCTTCTTCCTCTTCCTCGGTGCCATTTTTCTTAGCTTCATGTACTCTGCATTGCCGGGACAATGGGCACCAGAATTGTGTCCAGCATCATCTTTCCACTCATTTTTAATTTCTTCAGGCAGCAAAATGACTGACCCGACAGTCATGTTTCTAACCTTGCGGCGCTTCCTGTCAAAGAAACAAGACTGTTGCATAACTACCTGAAGGGAATATGCCTGAGAGGCAATAATAAAGTGGTTATTATCTTATTCCATGTTTATGATAAATGTTTATTTTGCATGCTATAATTGTATTGATCGGAAACGTCAATACATGTGTGTTTAATAAACAAAAAGGGTTCCTAGTTATGCATCTCTTATAGACTAGCTTGTTGATTAACAAGATGATCAAGGTTTCCTGATCATGGACATTGGATGTTGTTAATAACAAGGTCACATCATTTGTGAAATGATGTGATGAACATTCATCCGAAGTATAGCATTATGATCAAGTCATTATGTTTATATTGCTATAACATCATACGAAGTAATCTTTATCCTTAGACCATGAGATCATGTTAATTGCTAACACCGGAAGAGTATCTTGATAACATCAAACGTCACACCGTAACATGGTGACTATAAAGATGGGTTCAGTGCTACGAAGGTGTTATGTTGGGGCTCATGGATCAAGAGTGGAATTTTTCAATCCCGATGACGGATAGATATATTCTGGGACCTCTCAGTGATATCACATTAAGGTAGCTTGCAAGCAAGTGATGTGATCACTAGAATGTTATATCACGGGAACAAGAAAAGAGTACATGTCGGTAACGAGATCAAACTAGGTATGGAGATACTGATGATCGAATCTCGGACATGTAATATATTGCGAGACAAAGGGATTTAGTTACTAGCGTTAAAAGTTCTCACGATCACAGAAGTCATCGTTGAATGTGTAGGAGTCAGTATGGATCTCCAGGTCCCGCTTCTGATTATTGATCTGAGAGGGGTCTCAATCATGTCTGCATTATTTGCGAACCGTAGGGTGACACACTTAAGATTTACCGGACACCATTTTGGAGCACATATGTTTCAGACGAAAGAATTGCAAAGCGCAGGAATTGTTTCGATAGAAACCAGAAATTGTTTCGGGTGAAATTGCAGAAAGTGGTTCTGCATGTGATATTGAAATATTGCAAGGGGTTATATGTGAATGTTTGTTAATTAAAGTAATTAACAAAAATTCTGAATAAATTTAATAAAAGTTTTTTATTAAATGAGAGAGCATTAAACTTGGAGAATTTTAATGCATTTAAAGTAGGGACTTTAAAGGGGAATGTGAAGAGGCATTTTAATGTGGAGGGGTTACCACCACATGAGTGGGGGAGGTGAGGAGTCACCCCCATGCGCCGGCCATGAAGGAGGGGCAACCCCCTCCTCCTATAAAAGGCCACCCTCTTCCTCCTTCTTCCTCACACCTCCTTGTGAAGGATCTCTCTCCCCCTCTAGAATGATTCCCCCATGGTCTCGGATTAGCGAGATACATGTTCCCGGTGGCATTTCGTCTAGAAGGAGTTGCTGCTTCCGCTGGATCGCTGGAGCAAGGAGGTGGAGGTTGTCCGGTGGCTTGAACGTGTGTGCGAGTACGGATGCGCTGCTGAGTTGCAGCGCTCGGACTTCCTCACGATCTTGAGATCGACAAGTGTACGACTCCATCAACCACGAGTTCCTACTCGTTAACAAAACTCGTTGTCTTCGAGGGTAAGTTCTCGATGGATGTATGTCCACCCGTTGCTTTGTACCTAGTAGATAGATCTTGGCGTGTAGTTCTCATCGTAGGCATTTTTTTGTTTTCTATGCTGCGGACCCAACTGTGGTATCAGAGCCTGATCTATGCCTAGGTGCTTTGCACGGATAGTACACATATGTTTATATGTGGGCGATGATGATCATGTTATTGCATCTTCTATGTACTTTCGATATTGGTGGCATAGTGGGATGAAGCTGCCCGGACCAACCTTACATGTCATCATACATGAGACCGGTTCCACGATTGACATGCAACTTGTTTTGCATAAGTGGCTAGCGGGTGTCTGTCTCTCCTACTTTAGTCAATATCTGATTTACAATGAGTTGCTAATAACTTGGTTATCCTCGTTGTGGTTCCATGTTCGTAGGTAAGAACGATTCTATCTCCGAAAGCCCTAAGCCACGTAAAACTTGCAATTGATAAATTAGAGGCGTCTAGTTTAGATCGTTGCTGGGCTAGTGTATTGATATGGTATTGTTGTAAGTAGATGTATGATAGATACTCTTACAACACACTCAACGTGCAAGTTCCATAGACCTTGGCCTTACACACAAAGGAATGATAGAGATCATACCACGATGCAAATGATAGAGATCAAATGCATGGACCATATCATCTCACTTTACACATTAGATGTTAGCATCTTATACTGCTAGTTTGGCGCTTTTGGTAGCATTGTAAGATGATCCCTCATTTAGATATCAAGATAAAATGTGTTCTTCCTTGAGTATGCACCGTTCTATGGATCCTGTTTCGAGACATCACGTGATGATCGGGTGTACTCGACTCTACGCTTTCATACAACGGGTGTAAGACAGTTTTACACACGCGAGTACTAAGGTTCTTACTTGGCGAGCCTAGCATGTATAGACATGGCCTCGGAACACGGACCGAAAGGTTAAGCATGAGTCATATAGTTGATATGATGCCCATATTGATGCTCGCCTTTGAAGCTACACCGACTCACGTGATGATCGGACTTGGTGTAGTGGATTTGGTTCATGTAATCACCAAAAAGGCACGAGGGATGTCATTTTTGAGTGGGAGTTCATTTCTAATTTGGATTAGTCGAACTCAATTTGTCATAAACTAAATCGAAGTGAATTTGCATAATTTGTTGTAGTCATTGGCGTTTGTTCACTACCTTATGCTTAGTTTTAATTGAGATAATAGAACTATAGAATTCTGGATATTTACTTTACAAACTGGTATCGTATTGTTTTGAATGTCAATTTAAAGTTTATAAGTCCTATTGCAAACTTTCAGCAAACTCTATTTACTCCATGAAGTTTAATAAGTAGTATAAAATCAAGAGTAAGAATTCCAATGTTAGTATCTAAAGTATCATGTTTGCCTCCATGATTATTGATATTCAAAAGTTGTTTTTAATATCAAGATTATATAGGAGCTGAAAATTGTTTCAGAAACCATCATGTGTGAAAGATATTGTGATATCTGAAATATGTTTTTGGTTGCATTATGATAGAGTATAATTTAGCAAAATACATGTTCTCATATTGTATGAGAATTTGTGAAGGATGGAGATGCTAGGCATCCGAATCTCCCAAAAGGTTTTGGGAACTAAAATTATACTCGTCATTCTTCCTTATAGGCTATAGTAGCTTGATCATGAAAGTTGTCATGATAAGGATGAATAGAAGATGTAAGTAAAACGTTTACTACATTAATAGATTACTAAAGAATGGATTTTTGGAAGAATACCAAACATTTGATGATGGTGATTCACTTCAAAGTGCAAGTCCAAAGGTATTAGTATTTGACTATATACGCTTTGTACTATGTGTCATGTGAATGACAGCGCAATTGATGTTGATAGATTATTTTAAAAGGAAAAGGAATTGCTGAAAGAGAATCTATAAAATATTTGGCAGAAAAGAAAAGGTTGGATATGTCCAACTTAGATATATAGAAGATATACATGTTATGGCTGTATTCCTTGCTTGTTAAACAATATGGTTCTGAGGTATTGGATACCGGTATTGGATACCGAATTGGTTGGTATGAAGTGTCATACAGGACAACGCAATTCATGAACTGCAATGGCCTAAGTAACTAGCAAGAGAATAAGTGATGATGTTCATTGAAAACAAATAAAGTATTATTGTGTTTTTCGTTGTCGTCAAACCTAGCCTTCAAGATTTGTTTTAATAATTGTTATTTTGTTCCGGTATTATGAGAACAATGGTTGTTCAAATAATTACCATATTCCATAAAGGATGGATGAACTTTTACAAGTCTAGTGGGAGAAATCACATCCATAAACACTATTGCTAAAATATCGCAAGACAAATGATTAAAAGATCACTTATGAAGTGACATCGCTGTTTAAATTATATTGGAAAGAAAACATGAAGAAACTCCATGTTGATGGATTTTTGGAGTCTTTGATTTTGATCAATTGACGCTTGTGAAACTTTCCTCGAGATAATTGAAACTCCGTCGATAGGCCAAAGAGAAACGGATGACTAACTTATTGGATATTATACATATTGATGTATATAGTCCATTATATGTAGCCATATGTGATGGATCTTTTGGCTTTATATGCTTTCTCCAGAAATTTTAGTGAATATATCTATATATTTACTTAATAAGTAAGAAGTATGAAACATTTGAAAATTGTTCAAAGACTTTCAAGATGAAGTGAAAAATCATTGTAACAAGAAAATAAAAGAGTTTATGATTTGATCATAAAGGAAGATATTTGAGTTACATGTTTAGCAAAAC
Source organism: Avena sativa (assembly GCA_916181665.1). Taxonomy (NCBI): domain Eukaryota; kingdom Viridiplantae; phylum Streptophyta; class Magnoliopsida; order Poales; family Poaceae; genus Avena; species Avena sativa. The sequence goes on from OV702292.1 coordinate 222,405,331, forward strand.
ACTTAAGATTTGAGGAATTGTTCCATGATTTGTGTTTTCCGATAAACCATAGGAGTATGGCATATTCGAGAGATGAAATCAAACCATGTTTGACATGGTAAGATCAAGGGTGTCATTTATAAAACTACCATTATGTTTTAAGGATTGAAGCTTTAGAGACTACCGCTTTTACACTGAAAAGAGCACCATCGTGATCCATTGAAATGACACCATATAAGTTATGGTTTGGGATAAAACACGAATTGTCTTTTCTTAAATTTTGGTATGCTATGCATAAGTAAAATGTTTACAACCAAAGTCAGATAAGCACGTCTTTGTAGGTTATCCCAAAGAATTTGTTGGGAATTTCTCCATAACACCGAGGACAAAAGAGTTTGTTACTTGGAACGTCAAGTTTCTTGAGAAGGAATTTTTCACGAAAAGTTAAGTGGGAGGACAATAGAACTTTGATAAGGTTGTTGAACCTTAGCTATATGTGCTAAGTAGCGCAGCGCCGGAAAGTGTCCCGGTGGCGGCCACATTGCTCATGGCTCCCGTGATTACAAAGGGTGTGATCTCGGAGATTAGAGTTCCTATTGAACCGTGTGGGTCGGTAAGAATCAAATAGTAAGATTTGATAAACAAGTCATTATTGTTTTGACAATGATGAACCGACTGCATGCAAAGAAGCGATGATGGGCCCTGACTCCATAAAATGACTAGAAGTCGTAGAATCCGTGATAGTATCCATACACGAGAAATCAAGTTTCTGAACTTGGAAGACCCTCTGAAAAGGCGTAAAGCCTATCGGCCGTGTTTGGATCTATAAAGAAATAGACATGAATGTTTAACATCTATGAAATAGTCGACATGTCAGAAAGAAGTTTACGACAATGTTCAAGGAGTTTACTATGACAAGATTTGATCTTTCATAGCTATATATAGTCTTGACGGATCAATGTAGCAACCACTACATATAATTTGGTATATGGTAGTTGAATAAACAAAACAAGGTTCTTCTAATAGAATGGTTACCTAGGACGTGTACATGACATGGTCCGAAGGGTTTTGTTAATTCAAAGGACGCTAAAAGGGCATGCAAATTTCAATAGTTGAAGTAAGCATAGCGGAGTTGGAATCTTCACCATGATGAAAATGTTAAAAGAGTTTAAATTCATCGAAGATGATGAAGATGCTTGCATTTGCAAGAAATTAAGTGGGAGCGCTGAGACATATTTCTAATACATTATGTAGAGGACATATTGTTGATTGGAAATGATGTATCTTGTATTAACACAAGTTAAGAATTTCATTAAAATAAGATTTCGATGAAATACTTGGGCAAAACCGGAATATTAGGCAACAATATCTATATGGATAGATTGAGGCGCTAATATGGTTTTGCTAGACATACATATATTAGATATTGAAAGGGTTCAATATGGAAACAACAAGAAAGGTTCTTGCTGCATGGAAAGGATTGTATCAAAATTCAAGTGTTTCAACACTTGGTGAGTAAAATCACATGAAGATTTTGATCGATTATACCATGATATGTATATATCCAGAATGTCCTATTCTCTAAATGTTATGAGCACATACCAGAATGATTCATAAGATGATCATTGGACGATAGTAAAGATATTCTTATGAGCTTTGGAAGAACTAAGAATATATCATGTATAAGTGACAAATAATTAAAGGTAGTTCATTGTAAAGTGTTACATTGATACTAGTTTTGTCACAAGATACAAATTAAATTTATCTCAATTTAGACTATGGGTGGCACAATGTAATGGAAAGGATGTTCCATGATGGATTTGGATGAGTTACAAAGTTGAGACATTGTGACGGATACTACAACAAAAGGCTAAGTATATAACTGCTATAGTAGCAGCAAAGGAGGGCATTTGTGTTAAGTAGTTTGTTATCAAACTAGGTGTGGTTCAAAGTGGGCTAATACTATGAAGATATATTGTGTGACAATAATATCAACATATTTTAACCCGGACGAACTAAAGGTCGCACCAAAAGGACCAAATTTATACAATGCTATCTCATTTGAGAATGAGTGATGCGTAGAGTCGCAAAGACATGCAAATACACACGGACCTAAAACTGTCAGATCCGGAGATTATGTTAACCACTAGCAATTGCGTATATGCAACACCAGAAAGCCATAGGTTTTCAATACGCAAAGTTTTTTAAACTAGATTATTGACTCTAGTGCAAGTGGGAGACTGAAGGGAATATGCCCGAGAGGCAATAATAAAGTGGTTATTATCTTATTCCATGTTTATGATAAATGTTTATTTTGCATGCTATAATTGTATTGATCGGAAACGTCAATACATTTGTGTTTAATTAACAAAAAGGGTTCCTAGTTATGCCTCTCTTATAGACTAGCTTGTTGATTAACAAGATGATCAAGGTTTCCTGATCATGGACATTGGATGTTGTTAATAACAAGGTCACAACATTTGTGAAATGATGTGATGAACATTCATCCGAAGTATAGCATTACGATCAAGTCATTATGTTTCTATTGCTATAACAACATACGAAGTAATCTTTATCCTTAGACCATGATATCATGTTAATTGCAACACCAGAAGAGTATCTTGATAACATCAAACATCACACCGTAACAGGGTGACTATAAAGATGGGTTCAGTGCTACGAAGGTGTTATGTTGAGGCTCATGGATCAAGAGTGGAATTTGTTAATGCCGATGACAGATAGATATACTCTGGGCCCTCTCGGTGATATCACATTAAGGTAGCTTGCAAGCAAGTGATGTGATTACTAGAATGTTATATCACGAGAACGAGAAAAGAGTACATGTCGGTAACGAGATCAAACTAGGTATGGAGATACCGATGATCAAATCTCGGACATGTAATATATCGTGAGACAAAGGGATTTAGTTACTAGCGTTAAAGGTTCTCACGATCACAGAAGTCATCGTTGAATGTGTAGGAGTTAGTATGGATCTCCAGGTCCCGCTTCTGATTATTGATCTGAGAGGGGTCTCAATCATGTCTGCAATATTCGTGAACCATAGGGTGACACACTTAAGAGTTACCGGACACCATTTTGGAGCACATATGTTTCAGATGAAAGAATTGCAAAGCGCAGGAATTGTTTCGATAGAAACCGGAAATTGTTTCGGGTGAAATTGCAGAAAGTGGTTCTGCATGTGATATTGAAATATTGCAAGGGGTTATATGTGAATGTTTGTTAATTAAAGTAATTAACAGAAATTCTGAATAAATTTAATAAAAGAGTTTTATTAAATGAGAGAGCATTAAACTTGGAGAATTTTAATGCATTTATAGTAGGGACTTTAAAGGGGAATGTGAAGAGGTATTTTAATGTGGAGGGGTTACCACCACATGAATGGGGGAGGTGAGGAGTCACCCCCCATGTGCCGGCCATGAAGGAGGGGCAACCCCCTCCTCTTATAAAAGGCCACCCTCTTCCTCCTTCTTCCTCACACCTCCTTGTGAAGGATCTCTCTCCTCCTCTAGAATTATTCCCCCATGGTCTCGGATTAGCGAGATACATGTTCCCGGTGGCATTTCGTCTGGAAGGAGTTGTTGCTTCCGCTGGATCGCTGGAGCGAGGAGGTGGAGGTTGTCCGGTGGCTTGAACGTGTGTGCGAGTACAGATGTGCTGCTGAGTTGCGGCGCTCGGACTTCCTCACGATCTTGAGATCGGCAAGTGTATGACTACATCAACAACGAGTTCCTACTCATTAACAAAACTCATTGTCTTCGAGGGTAAGTTCTCGATGGATGTATGTCCACCAGTTGCTTTGTACCTAGTAGATAGATCTTGGCGTGTAGTTCTCATCGTAGGAAATTTTTTGTTTTCTATGCTGCGGACCCAACACTACCCAATATCTAAAGAGTAAATAAAAAAAATTACAATTCAGCACAAACATGCGAACCCCAAGAGACTTTTGCTTACCAGGAGCTAATTGGGTTCGAGCAACCACCCTGTCCAAGAATAGAAGGGCGACTCCTAGTTGCAGCAGCTTCCACATCTAGTACATCACAATTCAGCTCAAACATGCAAGGCGAAGCATACCTTTTCATCAACCCAATTAGCTGACTGTCACACGTTAGAGGAACCATGATGCCACGTTCATCCATGAAGCTGAACTTTGCAGTCTGCTTTGGCCATAATTCATCATGATTACGTAGAGCAGCAACCATACCAGATATAGTGCAGATCTGCGCAAGTGCTTCTTCCATAGTGATACAATGGTGTCCATACCACTTGCCCGTAGAGTCGTACCTGAAGAGGACTACCGTAACCAGGTAAGGGTGGTCCGCGGAGATCCCACTTGACAGAAAACTGTGGACAAAATATGTTTGTCAGCGTTGGGCTAACAAACAATTTTAGGTTCAGTAGCCAGCTAGCAGTTATAATTAGTGTGAATAGCAAAGAGAAGGGTAGCTCACCCGCTTGTAGCCAGAACTTCTTCTTCCTTGGTAGTAGGATCTGCCATCCTCCGAGCTGCTCGGCTTGTCGGTGGCGGAGGCAGGCTAGAGCCTCACAACGGCAGCTACGGCATGCGCCATTAGAGCTCGGGGATCAGCGACTGGGCGTAGCAACTTGGCACCAGAAGTCAAATGTCCGAAGGGATCGTCCTGCTTGGAGGGTGGATTCCGACTCCGCCGGTGCTAGGGGAAAGGTGGGAATGGATTTGTGAAATTGGTCAACACATCCAATCCACTTAGTTCCTCGATTTTCCTAAGAGGTTGCCGCGTTGGCGCTCGCGTCATGGACAGATGATCGACATGAGGGTCCCGACCGTCTACTTCACGGGGCAGTTTCACAGAATGTTTGAATTTGGCAGGGGTGAGATGAGTTTGCATCGAAATGGCCCCTCTCGGTAGTTGGCGGCCCAACATTTCGAAACGCGGCAATTTTAGGCAACTTAGGTACCGCCATGCGCTCGCCCGGGAACTTTGGTACCGCAGACGAATAACCCCCCAAGTGATGCCAATGGACGTTTCCTACAAGTAAAACTCAATGCCATCATAAGTCCATAAAGATTATCATTAATTACCAAAATCACATATGGGGCACACATGCACTTTCAATCTCCCTAATTTTGGTAATTGATGACAATCCCTTTGAGAGGGTTTATATAAGGAATTAACCAAAAAAATGTTGTGCTAACATCAAATACGACACAAGTATGTGATGTTAGTACAACCACAATATAGAGTAAGCTCCCACACAATCTATGCACGTGTGGATGAACTTGAATTTCATTACATATATTTCCAACCATTACCGGTGGTGGAGTTTTCACTATATATTCAAGATGCCATGTAACACACTAAGATGCAAAGCACACAAGGCAAGTGTTTAAGTACAAAACTCAAAACACACAACCAAATTCCCTGAAACCCTCTAAAACTTCTCCCCCATGTGCATCGATTGCCGAAATGGGTGAAAAACTTTAGAAGGCCAATTTAGTGAGAGTTCCTACATATGGTGTGCATTTGTCATAATATGAGTATAATTAAATACACGTATCCAATGACGAATACCAGGAGGAAATCAAACTAAACTGAGGATCCAAAGATTGCAAAGAAATAAAATGGTGAAGAAGCTTCAATGAATGAAGCAAGCAATCAAAAGATCCAAAGAACCACTTCACAAAAGGAAGATACCAAAAGAAATATAGATATTATGATAAGGTCGAAAAGAGAATGATCCAAGTAATATGAGGATACTCCCCAAAGTTTATGCACAAATTATAATTTGCATTTGGATACAATATTCATAACTTGGCATCCTCGTTCCATCTATATCATTTAAACCACAAGCACGAGAAAGATAGAAGATATTATGATGAGAGCAAATGAGTGTTTGGATGGAAATAGGAAGCTCCCCAAGGTTCATGCACAACAAAGTGCACAATTATGCAATCATAACTCCCCATAATCAAACAAAACACCAAACAAGAACAAGAAAGCAAATGCATGTTCTTAGGTAAATTAGGAAAGCTCCCCAAGGTTTATGCACCAAATATAATAATCATTTTGAATACAAAGTGCATAAGCATGGTATCCTTACTCCGCCAAACTTACATAAGAACACAAAGGCATGAGAGACCAACTTTCTTAACACCAACGAGTGCCAAAAGATTCAAATGACAAGATCAAGCACTCAAAGCAAAACTTTTGGAGCCACCAAAGAATAAAAGGAGCACAAGGTGGACTCCAAAGCAAAAGGATATCAACTAGATATTTATGCATAATCATGTGTACAAGTTTCTAGGTAGACAACAATCACCAAGATATACATCCACAAAGAAACATGTACACACAAAATGGATACTCAAGAATGAACAAGATATCCAAACGAAAGTCATAGATAATGCCAATAATATTTTTGCTAGAAAGCATGGCCAAAGGCTCAAATTTATCTTATTGAACATCAATGACCTTAAAACACCAACAAGTACATCACAACTATCACAAGGGAACAAGAGATAGTTGGAATGCATTGGGAAAGGAAACAAGTATCATAAAGAACAAATACAACTTGCAAATTCATACATATTGCACATGAGATAAATCGAGGAAGTGATTGGCAATAGAATTGCTAGATTGGCTTATGTGGGATTGGTGAATCATATACATATTTTGATATACTCCCGAAAATATGCATTCATCTCAACCTACTCATGTAATAATAAGGATGATACAATAAAATCTTGCAAGAACTACAATAAAAGAAAGTGAAGTAAATCATGTCATTATGCAACCACAAAGGTTGGATGCTAGAAAAGTATGCATGAGAGGGATACTTGTTATTGAGATACCATTAGTAGGATGTAGTATATACGAGTTTGTTGATCATCCTAGCTTGCCTCAAATTATCATTTAGTCACCACATCTTCTTATTATTGAGACAAGCACCCAATGTATCTCAAATGTACCTAATACACATTCAAGTACACAATGGTCCCAAAACTTATTGGGTCCAAAGTAGTTGGATACACTACAATACATAGGACAAACTCCACAAAAACATGTGCATATTGATATGAAATGAAATTTCATGCACATCTTAGGCAAAATAGGATTTGATGGAGTTTCCCTTATATATTGGATCAAAGGAAGCAAGCATACCATAAAATATACATTTAGTAAATATTCATGCATAAGACTTTCAAGAACCAAAAGGTGATATAGTTTGAACAACAACACCAAGAAAGCCAAGGCGACACACCTAAGCGTGACACGATAACGGTTGTACAAAATATATGAAGGACCAAATCAACACATAATAGACCCCAAGTTCAACAAATGAACAAGGCAAAAGCCAAAGAGCAAAATGGATAAACAAATACAAATGCTCAACGATTTATCTCATTCTAAAAGGTCAAAGCACGAAACAAGGAATGAGACAAAGCCAACTCCCAAAAAGAGCAAGGTTCCAACAATTAAACCAAACTCTCAACACTTTTCATGATGGCACAAAATACCAAAATGAAAAGATCAAACTTCCAAGAACATAAAGCATGATGGATCAAAGCAAGAAACATAAAGGAGTGTTCTATATAATATAGGAGAGCTCCCCCATGAATAGTGCATTATGTAGGATTTTGCTTTTGAATGCAAAATGCACACAAATGGGATCATCACTATAACCTAAATTAAATAAAACATACGAGAATACCAATTAAATCAATAGATCCAAAAGTAGCAAGGAAAACTTGGGAGCAACATAAGAACTCAAAAAACCAATGTGAATATGATCAATAAGTTCTACCATATATGGTGTACAAATTGTCCAATTACAAGAAGTAGAGAGATAATTTCCCGAGGTAGCTTACAAGGATATCCAAGATCATATTCATAACACAAGCATATGGCAATATATAAGAATTACGCTCGATGCTTAGGAAGAGAATCTTGATAGCTCCAAATAGCTACACAATAATTAATGATTAGAGTAACTTGACGCAAATGGTTTCCATGGAGGATATAGATGTCCAAATTTGAGGAAACACATACCAAGAAGAGCTCACACAAACAATATCCAAAAGATGAGAAACAATGTATTCAAGCAAATTTGAACTTGTTTGAGAAAATGTGTCACATAGGATCTAGATAATTATCAATATCAATTCTAAGTGACACAACCTGAAATATTCACATTTTCTAGGCTTGTAATATGCACTAAGCATATGACTCCCCCATAATGTGATAAACCATAAATATCAACACGAGGCAAAAGGATCCAAATAGAGATAATTAATGGACATTATAGAACTTGAATTTCTCATGATAAACATACCACATAGAGACTAGATAATATTGCACTATCAATACTAGGTGGTATTCCTTATGTACACACATTTTTAGGATTGTGGAATGCCCAAGCATAACACTCCCCCAAAATGGGATAATCCATTAATCTCTCACAAGAGCCAAATAAGATACCAAACATATACAAGCAAGGCTCCAACACAAGAAACACATGAACATGGTGTGCCACCCAACATACACAAATAAACTTGATAACTCAAGCTAAGTAAGTGGCAAGCACAACATATACAAAATCATGAAAGGTACAAAACCAACACATGCACAAGGGACGAGTAACTTTCAATGTAATGAGTTAAGCACATTTTACCGCAAGGAGGAACAGTAGAAATATGATAGGCAATATAATCCACATGACTTGGCTTGAAAAATATACTAGATGAAGATCCCTCAATTATTCATGGTGAAACCAAGTCTCCATTGTCCTCCAAAATCACATATTGAACAAGTTTTGGCTTGTTGGTACCCAACCAAGTTGGGTCCCAAAAAGTTAGTCACAATAGGCTTGGCAACCCAAATGGTTCTTTTCTTGACACCACATTGGGTACCAACAAATTTGGCAAACACATTGCAAACCTCATCCTTATGAAGAGAATAAGCATCATAAATCATGATAGGATTGGATGAGGAGTTACCAATGGTGCATGAGGAAGAAATGTGCCCTTTCACGCGGCAAATGTAGCAAGTTCTTCTCTTGTCATCTTTCATTTTGGGTGAAGCAACAGCTTGAGGAAGAGCTTGAGTCTTCTTGGGAGGAGGCCCATCTCTAACAAGAGGTAGAGCTTGATGCCGCTTCCCTTGTTGCTTCTTGCAAAGGGGCTTGTTCTTCAATGGGCAAGACTTAACATGACACACTTCTTCCTTGCACTTGAAGCAAACAATGTTGGCCGGATTCTTGATTTGATCTTGTCCCTTTTTCTTGTTGCCCTTGTGCTTCAACTTGATATTGGACTTGTTCTTGATATTGGAGTTGAATCCAAGTCCACTCTTGTCATTGGGGGATTTTTGCACACTCAAGATGTTATTGAGTGTGGCCTTCCCTTTATGACCCTTTTCAAGTCATTCTTCAAAGAAGTGACTTGATCCTTGAGCTCTTTAATTTCCTCTACATGGTTAGTATGAACAACAATACTAGAGGAAGTGGATGCTACATTGTTAGAGCAACAAGGTAAAGAATGTAATTCATCACAAGATGTAGCAATTGCATGAGTAGATGAATTACAAGGACTAGCACATGGCAATATGATATTTGGAGTAGAAGTAGTGCTAATTTCCACGCTCATTAGATGTTACCTTTGACATACTAGCCTCATGGGCTAACTTTAGCCTATCATCGGATGCTAGAAGGTCCTCATTACAGCTAGAGATTTTTTCACGACTTTCTTCCAATTTCCCATACTCGCTAGTTAGAAACTCAAATTGAGCCCTTAGCTCAACATTCTACTTCAAAATAGATGCTTCACAAGAAATAGAGTTAGTAGCACAAGCATCATAATTAATTGCAAGAGGTGAGGGAAACTTCGAAAGCTCTTTTGAGTAAGAAGCTTTAAGTTTCTCATGTGACTCGGTGAGTTTGATGAGCTCACCTTTGATGACCCTAGAACCATTTTTGAGGTCTTCAAAATCCTCAAGGAGTTTAACATAAGCAACTTGAAGCTCATCATTTTTACTTTTGAGATCACTTGCCACCTCAAGATCTCTATCATGAGATTCCTTCACTCTAGACATCTCTAGAGCAAAAGCTTCCTCAAGAGATTCCTTAGTGGTTTGTTCCTCTTCAAGAGCTTCTCTTAGATATGCAATTTTATTAGCATACTCACGCTCAAGGCTACTCATTTTATCAATGGTGTTCTCATGCTCCTCAATTTGTGCTTATAACTTATCAATATGTTCTTTGCTCTTAATAGCGAAGTCCAAGATTTCAACGAAGTTAGAGCAAGCAATATTATTCTTAACAAGAGCATGATAAACAATCTCACCCTTTTCATATACATCAACATTAATCCCTTTTTCCTCATTATCCTCATCCTCATCATCATAAGAGGTATCGGGTTCCAAAGTAGGAGTTACCTTTGAATCCCTAACCATAAGGCATAGGTGGGAACCGTGAGATGATGATGAATTACTTGAAGCTCCATTCAAAATTGTGTCTTTACCAATAGAATCTTTGTTGTGTGTCTAAAGACAGTGAAGCAGTTCAATAATCTCCTCCCCGGTTATGGACATTCCTGAGCCTCAAGACAGTGAAGCAGTTCAATAATCTCATCATCCAAATTTCTCTAAGTTAAAACTTGTGGGTGAACATGGGTAGAGGTTCAGTGATGTCCATCATTGGTACCTTATAGCTGGAATGAAAAACTTCTTCAAAAACTATAAGTTAAACTAATTTTAGCAAAGCCAGCCATAACCCCACTTAGCCATATATTCATGTAGTTGTTGGATTATACTAAGTATCTATGGTATCACTTGCCAATACAATTCCAAATGTATTGACCCTTGTGGTTGTAACTTATTATGTTGCAGGATACTCTGATGAGTAGGGTTGCGGGTCTACACTCGACATGCTTGCCTGTGGCACATGAAGACTAAAGACTCTATTATTATTATACTATGTAATGTGAACTTTAAGTGCCTTAGCCTTGGGCTAAGTGGGTTGTAAGAACCATTATATTCCTGGATATGCGATGTAATAATGACCTTTGTTTCTGGGTACTTCATCTTAAACTGTGGGTGCTAGCATTTTCGATCCAGGGACTAGCACTGCAATCACAGGGATCTTACCTTATTATGGTGAGATCTTACAGAGATCTTCATTTGCCCTCATTCACTTGAGGGCCCCTTGCTCTAGGGTTTCATTGGAAACCCTAAGCCCTGTTTGGTTTGATTTGATTCTTACAATCTTGTCTTTGATTGTGTGACAACTTGCTGGGATTTGGGAGCCCCCAATTAAGTTGTGGGTGTGTGCCTCGAACTTGTTGTAAGGGTGTTGGCTACCACCTTGAAGGTTGCCGATATAGTGGAAGCGTGAATCGATCCCCTTGGGGTGAGATTCATCGGAAAACAAGGGAGGCCTCTCGTGGCATTGGTGGTTTGATACCACCCCATCTCCAAACGCAGACGTACTTCCCCTCAAAAGAAAGGAACCGCGGGAAATAATCCTTGTGTCCCCATGTGCTTCACTTCGGTTACTTCTATCCTTTACTGCACCTTACTTTATCTAGTTCTTGCTTAGTTAGGTTTGCTAGTGTGACATATAGGTAAATTCACCATAGTTGCATAGCTAGAGAATTTACCTTTGTGTCAAACCCTAATTTGAAAAGGAAGTAAAATTTGAAGTAGCACCTATTCAACCCCCTCTAGGTGACCATATGATCCTTTCAATTGGTATCAGAGCCTCGACTCTTTATTCGGGCTTAACTGCCTAAGAGAAAATGGTCAACCTAGAGGATGGTGGAGAGGGCGAGGCTAGTACTTCGGTGACCATGGTAGATCTCAAGAAATTGGAAACAAGCTTGAGCTCTACCTTGGGCAACGAAATCCAACAGTTGCACCAACTAGAGAAACTTGTTAAAGAAAAGTCAGCCTCACCACCTCCCTCTCCTGAGGAAACACCTCCTAACCCTAAGGTAAATGCTCCGGCTATGCCAATGGGTGTGGAACTAGGGGATGAACATAATTCCACTATCTCCTCCACCAAAAAGGGTGATGGGAAGGAAGGGAACCATGTGGTTCCTGGATGGTACTCTCCCGACCCGCCTATCCCTCATCCCCATATAAATCATAGAGGTAACCCACCTAAGCTAGCTGCACATACCTTTGCTCAATGGCAAGTGTTAATAAAATCTCATGTGCGCAACTCTTGCATTGACTTGTGGAACATCATTGAAGATGGACTCAAGTTTGAGGATCCAACCAACTTGACGAGAACAGAAGTGGTCAATAGCCAACTCAATTCCATCGCTTTGCAAATGATTCAACTTGGAGTGGGACCAAAGGACTTCCCACACATTGATAACTACAATACCGCCAAGGAAGCTTGGGATGCTCTCATTGACTTGTTTGTTGGAAATGAGAGCATGAGAAGAAATAGATATAATGCGTTAATCAATGAAGCTGAAGGTTTCTTTATGAAGGATGGTGAGGATCATGAAGACATGTATCGAAGACTCAAATCCATAGCCACCGCCTTCAGAAATGTTGGTGCCTCTTGATGCACTCGACTTTCAACGTAGAGCTCGTTGGGAACCCCAAGAGGAAGGTATGATGAGCACAGCAGTAAGTTTTCCCTCAGTTATGAAACCAAGGTTTAATCGAACTAGTAGGAGCAAGGAAACACCCCAAAGGTGTTACTAGCTGAGCTTTGGCAGGGCGCACTACCGGTGCTAGTAGCAACGTGGAGACCTGCACAACACAACCACAGAACTTTGTCCCCAACTTGTGATGAGGTTGTCAATCTCACCGTGTTTTGCAGAAAACAAAGGATTAAACGTATCGAATGAAAAGAAGTAAAAGTTTGCAGAAAGTAAACACAAAGCAGAAATAGTTTATAGATTGTATGTAAAGACAAAGGACCGGGATCCATAGTTCACTAGAGGTGGCTCTCCTTAGATAGATAACATGCTGGGTGAACAAATTACAGCGGGGCAATTGACAAACACCGAGAAAGCAATACATGCATATACTAATCATCTTGACTCCTTTGAGACTTGATTGGACAATACAACATAATACATAGACCGCCATCCAACTGCATCTATGACTAATAATCCACCTTTAGGTTATCATCTGAACCCCCTCCAGTATTAAGTTGCAAGCAACAGATTATTGCTTTACGAACTGCGTGTAAGGTAAACAATATGATTGTTATATGAACAAAGGATTGTTGTTTTCTACCTAGTAGCAACAACACATCTAGTACCTTAGAGATTTCTGTCACTTCCCTAGATTACCAGAGGCATGAACCCACTATCGAGCATAAATACTAACTCTTGGAGTTGCTAGCATCTACTTGGCCAAGATAGCTACTAACAACGGAAAACATGCAAGATCTCAAATAACAAAGACATGATAGAATCAATAATCAATCTGAAATAGCATCTCAATATCCATCGGATCCCCGCAAACACACCATGTATGGATTACAAATAGATGATCTTGATCATGAACGGAGCTCACAAGATCTAAACATGAAAGCACAAAGGAGGAGAAACTAGCCATCTAGCTACTACATGGATCCGTAGTCCAAGGATGAACTACTCACGCCACACCGGAGGCTTGCATGGTGATGAAGAAGGCCTCCAGAGTGAATTCCCCTCTCTGGCAGGGTGCCGGGAAGAGCTTCAGATCCCTCCCGATCTAGGGATGGAGATGACGGCGGCTACAGACTCTTTCATGGATTTTTGATCAGGTACCTAGGGTTTTCGTCCCGAGGGAAACTTATAGGCGGAAGGAGAGGCCGAGGGGGTGCTGGGGTCGGCCAGACCACCCCCTGGCGCGGGCCAGGCCTGGCCGCGCGGCCAGGTGGTGTGGCTGGCCCCTGGCCCCTCTCTGTCTCGTATTCTGGCACTTGATCCCTTCCGGAAAAATAGGCACTTTAGCTTTTGTCCCGTCGAATTCCGAGAATATTCATTTTCTAACTTTCCTGGAACCAAAAATAGTAGAAAACAGGGAGCTGGCACTGTGGCTCTTGTTAATAGGTTAGTCCAAGAAATCATATGAAAAGTACTCCAAAGTTGGAACAAAACACAATAAAGCGGATAAAACCAAGCATGGAACATCAAAAATTATAGATACATTTGCAATGTATCAACATCCCCAAGCTTAACTCCTGCTCGTCCTCGAGTAGGTAAGTGATAAAAAGAAATAATTTTTGAGGTGACATGCACCATCAAAGACTTGATCAAAGTATTTGCAAAACATCACAGCTGGGATCATAATACTTCAATCATAGCATGAAATACAAAGTTCTAGCAATAGGCAAAGAGACTATGATGCAACATGAAAAGGCACGAACAAAAGATTCATGAATAACATGCTTTGCAAGACGTTTATTTGTTTCACATAAAGAAAACATAGCATAAAAGTATTCAGCTTGTCCCTCAATAGAGTAGCAAATATAAATACATAGGACACCTTCAAAGTTGATAAGAGTGACTAGATACAATAGTTTAAAACAAGCAATATCAAGTTAAGCATCAATCAACTAGTCTTGGGACAATGCACATAGAACTAAGAATGGCCACTATGCTCTCAAAGTAGGTGCATAAAGATAGAAGGTGGAGCTCAATATAATGGTGGAAGAAAGGCCTTTTGTAAAAGGAAGTAGGGATTCAAGTCTCATAAAGAGCTTCCAAAAATTATGGTACTTATAGCTTTCAGCTCTCATTGCCCCTATCATAAGCATCTTGAAGGTGGTTAAGGTTAAAGTGACACAACTAAGAGGATATGCTTGACAAGTTATAAACCGAAATCTCATGCCCCTTACTTACAAAGACCGATCCTCATGCTACTCAACTTCAGTCACGAGTAAGCTCTTGTCATTGTAAGTATATGTGTATCATTAAGAACCGCCAATGGGGTACCCCTTGCACATGATAATGGAGCTTTCCCATAATCAAAATGACAAGGCAAGCAGACAATGAGCATCTCGGCGATCTTTTTATTTGCTATTTGCATAGGTTTTTATTGAGGATGCTTCATAGAGTGCTCATTATGGTGATGCTGCAAGTTTCCACCATGATTAGGCATGGCTTAGGCTAGCGGCCCAGGTGTTTCTCTAACACACATACAATATCCATGATCTTACAAGTTCCACTTTTATTTCACACTGCCGGGATCCGTAAGCAAAAGAACATGATATCAACGGGGTACAAAGTACAAGTGCAGTGTTGAAAGCGTTCCCCATGAAACATGATTCTGCTAATTTCAACTTATAAAGCACAAGCATATACACAACAAAGAAGGACCCAATGGTTCAAGTTTATTAGAGGCAAAAAAGTAAAGTGTGCCATCAAGTTCGTGAGAGCTTTAATCACTAGTTTTCTCATAACAAGTGAAAGGTAGACAAAAGCATGAATATACTTGGAATAGCATAAGCTAGTAGGTAGGTATGGTGGAATCTTTGGAATAACTTGGTTTAGGGAGTTGGATGCATGAGTGGAACTCATACTTGGTTGTGGAGGCTAGCAAAAGACTGGGAGCGATAAACTAAGAGAGCAATACTGGCCATAATCATGCAGAGTGACAAAACATCATTGATAAAAGCATAAAGTGATACTACAAGTTGAAAACTAAAGGATCATAAAGGCTATGGTGACTTGTGACAGTCATAACATGGTGTGAGCATGTGCCAAGTCAACCCAAATAAAGCATCAAAGGAGAATACCACTATACTATGCTTTAATATGCTAAAACAACGCATGATTCATCCAAGGCACATTAAGCAATCTCAATTGTTTATAACAAGTAATGCTACAACAAAGAATACTAAGCATAAAGCCAAAACAATATCAAGCATGGCATGACAAAGCATAGCCACAGTAAAAAACGAGCTCTTTTTACCACATAAGTATGAACTTTCCTACTCTTTTCCAAACCAAACCAAATTATTTGCAAACCAATGTATGAAAGAGGGGGTCCAACCAACTTATTCAGAAAACTAAGCAAACCAAGCAAACTAAAAACCAAAACAAAAACTAAAAAGAAGACGCTCCAAGAAAAACACAACTGTGCATGAAACAATAAAAACAAAGCGTTTGGAAGAAACCTGGGATTTTTATTGATGAAGAAGGGGATGCCTTGGGCATCCCCAAGATTTGACGCTTGTAATTCTTGGATATTTCTTGGGGTGACACGCTTGGCATCCCCAAGCTTGAGCTTTATTCCATCCTTCATCTCATTACTCATTCCTTCCATACACCTGAAAATTTTCCTTCATACAAAACTTCACACAATATCATTAGCAACATTAGTGCACTTAAGATAAATAAGTCTGAAGGTTCAGTTATAACACCAAATAAACTTCCATTAGAACACTAGCTACTGTAGCACTTCACTCAAAAAGCTCAATTCCCCAAAGGAACTCAAGAAGGAACTAACAAGAAGAAAATGTAGAAAATGGCAGAAATCTGTCAAAACAGACCAGAAGGTAAAGACAAATTTTTTCAAAGGCCTTCTATTGCTCAAATCAAAAAGTGTTGAACTAACGAAAGTTAGATAACAACCTGGGGCAGAAGCACAAAAAATTACAGCTCAATCCGACATACAGAGCTCTCTCAGGAATTTTTACGGTGAAGCACAAAAATCTGTTTCGGGACAGGAACTTTCCCAATCATTACTTCACTCTCATTAGAGGTTACTCTTGGCACAAAAAGCAAATAAAAAGGATAATTAGCGGTTATTACAGAGGTAATAACTTCCAAGACTCAACTAAAACTTTTGGGTTATCTCCCAATAAGTACTTTTCTTTAACGCCTTTAAGTTAGGCATAAGAAGCAAAGAAAGAATCAAGTGTTCTCAAATGAAGAAGCATTAAAACCAACTTTCTTGCCCTTACCTCTCTTACTTTTATTCTTATCCTTGGGGAAAATATGATTGTTTGGTGGAGAAGAAAGGTGCATGGTCCGCTTTCCCACATCTATTATTGCTCCAAGAAGTTCCAATAGGGACCTTCCAAGTGTAATTTGTCCTTTTCCAGCACATTCAATAACAAGATAATCAATAGAAATCATTTTCCCAAGGATCTTTGTAAACACTCCTTCAGCTATTCCAAGAGGTAATATGGTAGTATTATTAGTAAGAGATATTTCTTTTCCTCCCTCAATGAGCCCACAAGTATTCAGAGATTTATAAATATCTTTGGGCATAAGGAAAAATTCAGACATGATATCACGGCGAGCTTGAAAAGTTTCAGCGTTCATCTCAATCTTTACTGTAGGGAACCACTTTGATGGTTCAGAGTTTATTGGGACATAATTGTGATGCTCCCTAAGCGTATTATAGCACCCTTCTAATCTAGTAGTGCTAACCTCAAGAGTGTCTAACCTAGCAAATATTTTTGCGAAGGAAATATCAGTTTGGCTAGGCATGTTGTAAGTGAGGATCAATTTCTTTATAGCATTAATAGCATCATCCTCATTACATTGGAGGAAATCTCCTCCCACAATAGCATCTTGGTCATATCTATAGCAAAGAGCAATCCCAAGGTAAAAACTGCTAAGGAACAAGCTTTGAGTCATTTTAGGCTCAGTTTTTTCATGTAGATCAGAGATTCTAGACCAAGCTTCCTTAAAACTTTCCTCAATTCCTTGTTTAAAAGTGAAAATCATTTCCTCGGGTGACATAGTGACAGGAGCAAGGCTAGACATAAAGAGATAGGAACTAATTTTTTGTGTGTTTTTGAAATAAGAAAGCAAACAAGTAAAACTAATTTTTTTGTGTTTTTGAAGAACAAAACAAGCAACCAAAGCAAAAAGAAACTAAGAAAAACAAAAACAACAAAGTAAAGAGATTGGTTATGAGGGACTCCCCTTGTGAAGATGTCCTTGACTCCCCGGCAACGGCGCCAGAAAAGATCTTGATGCACTCGACTTTCAACGTAGAGCTCGTTGGGAACCCCAAGAGGAAGGTATGATGAGAACATCAGTAAGTTTTCCCTCAGTTATGAAACCAAGGTTTAATCGAACCAGTAGGAGCAAGGAAACACCCCAAAGGTGTTACTAGCTGAGCTTTGGCAGGGCGCACTACCGGTGCTAGTAGCAACGTGGAGACCTGCACAACACAACCACAGAACTTTGTCCCCAACTTGCGATGAGGTTGTCAATCTCACCGTGTTTTGCAGAAAACAAAGGATTAAACGTATCGAATGGAAAGAAGTAAAAGTTTGCAGAAAGTAAACACAAAGCAGAAACAGTTTATAGATTGTATGTAAAGACAAAGGACCGGGATCCATAGTTCACTAGAGGTGGCTCTCCTTAGATAGATAACATGCTGGGTGAACAAATTACAGCGGGGCAATTGACAAACACCGAGAAAGCAATACATGCATATACTAATCATCTTGACTCCTTTGAGACTTGATTGGGCAATACAACATAATACATAGACCGCCATCCAACTGCATCTATGACTAATAATCCACCTTCAGGTTATCATCCGAACCCCCTCTAGTATTAAGTTGCAAGCAACAGATTATTGCTTTACGAACTGCGTGTAAGGTAAACAATACGATTGTTCTATGAACAAAGGATTGTTGTTTTCTCCCTAGTAGCAACAGCACATCTAGTACCTTAGAGATTTCTGTCACTTCCCCAGATTACCAGAGGCATGAACCCACTATCGAGCATAAATACTAACTCTTGGAGTTGCTAGCATCTACTTAGCCAAGATAGCTACTAACAATGGAAAGCATGCAAGATATCAAATAACAAAGACATGATAGAATCAATAATCAATCTGAAATAGCATCTCAATATCCATCGGATCCCCGCAAACACAACATGTATGGATTACAAATAGATGATCTTGATCATGAACGGAGCTCACAAGATCTAAACATGAAAGCACAAAGGAGGAGAAACCAGCCATCTAGCTACTACATGGATCCGTAGTCCAAGGATGAACTACTCACGCATCACACCGGAGGCTTGCATGGTGATGAAGAAGGCCTCCAGAGTGAATTCCCCTCTCCGGCAGGGTGCCGGGAAGAGCTTCAGATCCCTCCCGATCTAGGGATGGAGATGATGGCGGCTATAGACTCTTTCGTGGATTTTTGATCGGGTACCTAGGGTTTTCGTCCCGAGGGCAACTTATAGGCGGAAGGAGAGGCCGAGGGGGTGCTGGGGTCGGCCAGACCACCCCCTGGCGCGGGCCAGGCCTCGCCGCGCGGCCAGGTGGTGTGGCTGGCCCCTGGCCCCTCTCTGTCTTGTATTCTGGCACTTGATCCCTTCCGGAAAAATAGGCACTTTGGCTTTTGTCCCGTCCAATTCCGAGAATATTCATTTTGTGACTTTCCTGGAACCAAAAACAGCAGAAAACAGGCAGCTGGCACTATGGCTCTTGTTAATAGGTTAGTCCAAGAAATCATATGAAAAGTACTCCAAAGTTGGAAGAAAACACAAGAAAGCGGATAAAACCAAGCATGGAACATCGAAAATTATAGATACATTTGCAATGTATCACCTCTCACATTGATGATGCCTGGATCAAGAGGAAGTATGTGAGTGCTCTCATGCCCTTCAAGCCCACTGACTTGAAGAGTCTCCAAGGAAGACACAACTACCATCTCATGACCTCCAATGAAGTTATGGAGATGGCCGCCTTCAAGTTTGTTGCCAAGAATGCCAAAGATGCATGTGCTCGTGCTATTGGAATGAGTAGTGGTGTCTATATTGCCTTGAAGGCCAAGGTTGTGGAGTATGATGAAGAAGAAGGAAGTGATGATGCACTCTCTATGAGCCACCCTGAAGATGTCAAGGTTTATCATGGTGAATACATGGCTTTCTATGCAAGAAATTTTTGGAAAGATCCTGCAAAGGCCAAGATGGAGATGCAATGAAGAAGCAACCCAAGTGGTAGAAAAGAAAATGCTTCTAGATTGAGAACTTGCTTCAACTGTGGAGACTGCTATCATTTTGTTGTCGGATGCCCTTATGAGAAGAGAGAAGACAATGGTGGTGCCCTTATATTGAAGAAAAATCCAAAGGCCCCTTTCAAGAAGCCTTTTTACAAGAAGAATGCCACCAACAAGAAATCCGATGACATTGCATTGATAGCACATGAAGAGTTCTCCTCCGATGATGATGAGGAGGAGGAAGAAGAAACAACAAATGCTGTGGCTGCCATTGCCACTACCTCTACATCTACCTTCTCCCTCTTTGATTCCCCAAATGAGAACACCTCCAACAAGAACGACACTTGCCTTATGGCAAGAGCATCAGAGAACTATGCTTCCGGTAGGTCAAAGTGGGTGCTTGATAGTGGTTGCACAAGTCATATGACCGGGAGCAAGACAATAATGATGGAGATAAGGGCAAATCAAGATCATATAACCGTCACATATGTCGATAAATCAAAATCTCAGGTAATGGGTCTTGGTAAAGTAGTGGTTGCACACGATGTTACACTCGTGGACATCATGCTTGTTGAGACCCTTGGCTATAATTTACTTTCTGTATATTCCCTATGCAAGATGGCTTTCGCCGTCTTTATTGATAATGATATTGTGGTCCTCTTGTGGAGCAAGACTCTAAAGGTTGCTTTCATTGGGTATGTTGAAAATGACTTGTATGTGGTGGACTTTTCTGGAAAAACCACTACAAGTGCGATGTGCTTATTCTGGAAGGCCGATGTGGGTTGGTTATGGCATCACCGACTAGCCCATGTCAATATAAGAACTTTGCAAAGCCTCCACAAGGGTGGCCACATTGTGGGACTAAAGGACAATGTTTGTTTTGCCAAAGATCGTGTTTGCTGGGCTTGTGTTGAAGGAAAGATGCATGATTCTACCCACAAGCCAAATAATATTATAAAGTCAAAAAGGATCTTGGAGCTCCTTCATGTGGATCTATTTGGTCCTCCATCTCATGCTAGCATTGGTGGGAAGAAATATTGCTTGGTGATTATTGATGACTACTCAAGATATTCATGGGTTTGCTTCTTCAAGTTGAAGAGTGAGACCCAACAATATTTCATTGACTTTGTCAATATGGTTCAACATCAATACAATTTTCCCGTGTCAACAATAAGAAGTGACAAGGCACCGATTTCATGAACTACACTCTAAATGGTTTTCTTAGTGATGAGGGGATAAAACATCAATATTTTGCTGCATATACCCCTCAACTAAATGGTGTAGCTGAGAGGAAGAACATGAATTTAATGGATATGGCAAGGTCCATGTTAGGTAAGTTTAAGTCTCTGTACAATTTTTGGGCGGAGGCAATCTCCACCACATTCCATGCATCAAACTGCCTCTACCTCCGCAAAGAATTGACCAAGACGCCGTATGAAATACTTACCGGTAACAAGCCCAATATCTCATACTTCCGGATGTTTGGTTGTAAGTGTTTCTATCTCATAAAAGGTGTTCGTTTGTACAAATTTGATTCCAAAGCTTTAGAGGGTATTTTTTTTGGATATGGTCTCAATTCCCACACTTATAGAATCTATGATAAACTCTCTGGAATTATCATAGAATCTTGTAGTGTGGTTTTCGAAGAATATGATGGATCCCAAGCGGGGCATGTTGATGTTTGTGATGTAGATGATGAAATGCCTCAAGATTCCATAAGAAGAATGGGTGCGGGATTCATCTGCCCAGTTAAGGAACCCCTTATGGCGGATCGAGAAGAACTATGCTCTACTCATGTGGAGCCCTCATCTTCACAACTTCAACAAGCTCCTATTATTGAGGGTGATGATGAACCAAGCCAAAGACAAGCTGAGAACCCTCTCCATGATGATCAGGATGAATGCGCTAGGCTGAATTGTCCACTCTCTCCACTGACAGGATTGTCCAGCCCAGCACAGTCAGTTGCTCAAGGCAGATTTATTCAGGCAGCTACAAGATCATCTCAAAGCCTTTCAAGTAAATTGCCTGATCAAGACCAAGATCAACCTGTACCTCCTATAGATGAAGTTGAACCCATTGTTGATCAAGGTCAAATTGGTGGTCAAGACGAGGACCAGAATGATGAAGATACTCCTGCTAGGAACAACAAGGAGATCAAAACTCGTCGCAAAGCTAGAGTGGACATAATGTTAGAAAGAAGAGAACACACTCTAGAGAATGTTCTTGGTGATCTAAGGAATGGAATGTCCACTAGAGCTCAACTAAAGCACTTTGGTGAGCATCAAGCTCATATATCCATGGTGCAGCCAAAGAAAGTTTGGGAAGCTCTTAAAGATTCAGATTGGTTAGAAGCAATGCACAAAGAGCTCAACAACTTCGAGAGAAACAAAGTATGGAAGTTAGTAGAAAAGCCCAAAGAGTGCCACAATGTTATTGGCACTAAATGGATATTCAAGAACAAGCAAGATGAACATGGTATTGTTGTGAGGAACAAGGAAAGATTGGTTGCACAAGGGTTCTCTCAAATTGAAGGCATTGATTATGAAGAGACTTATGCTCCCGTGGCTCGCCTTGAGTCCATCTGTATCCTTCCTGCATATGCTACACACCATAACTTTAAATTACAAAAAATGGATGTGGAAAGTCCTTTTCTAAATGGGCCATTGCATGAGTTGGTTTATGTCAAGCAACCACCGGGTTTTGAGGATCCCAACTTCCCAAACCATGTCTATAAACTTGATAAGGCGCTCTATGGACTTAAACAAGATCCACGTACTTGGTATGAGCACCTTAGAGAGTTGTTAGACCGTGGATTTGAGGTTGGGAAAATTGATACCACTCTTTTTACTAAGAAGGTTAATGGGGATCTTTTCGTTTGCCAAATATATGTTGATGATATTATCTTTGGCTCGTCTAACAAACCTTTTAATGATGAATTCTCGAAGCTTATGACTGACAGGTTTAGGATGTCTATGATGGGGGAGTTAAGGGTATTTATTGGCTTTGAGATCAAGCAAATAAGAGGAGGAACCTTTTCCAATCAAGCCAAATATACCCAAGACATGCTCAAGAGGTTCAACATGAAGGTACTAAATGGAGCTCCAACTCCCATGGCAACCAAGACTCATCTTGAACTTAACCGAAATGGTAAAGATGTTGATCAAAAGGTATACCGATCCATGATTGGTTCTTTGCTTTACCTATGTGCATATAGACCCGATATTGTGTTAAGTGTAGGAGTGTGTGCAAGATATCTAGCGGCTCCTAAAGAAAGCCACTTGATGGCAGTCAAAAGAATCTTTCGATATTTGGTACATACCCCAAACTATGGTATATGGTATCCTAGGGGTTCAACATTCTATCTTTGTGGATACACTGATTCAAATTGTGTTGCTGATAAGGATGATAGAAAATCAACCTCCGGGGCTTGCTAATTCCTTGGTAGGTCCTTGGTGTGCTGGTCTTCTAAAAAGCAAAACTATATATCTCTTTCCACCGCCGAGGCTGAATATGTGGCTGTAGCTAGTGCTTGCACTCAATTGTTATGGACGAGGCAAACTTTAAAGGAATATGGTGTCTGTTGTGACAAAGTGCCTCTTTTATGTGACAATGAAAGTGCTACCAAAATATGGGTGACTATGCTAGTATGTTATCTTTGCAGACTCTGTTATTGTTGTGATGTTGGAACCTGCATGTGCTTGTTTGTCTGAATTGTTGTTTTATTTGGGTTATCTATCATTACTTACCCTTACTAAACCCACAGATGCCTCCCCGACGCAACAACGAGGATAACAATGACAATGACAATGGAATGCAGCAGATGATGGCTACACAGACCCAATTGATGCAAATGATGACTCAATTTATGGCAAACCAGAATCAGAACAACAATAATAACAATAACAACAACCAGAACAATCCACCACCTCTGGATATGCTGACCAGATTTCTAAGGCTGAGACCTGCCAAGTTCTCAGGTACCTTTGACCCTATGGTAGCAAATGATTGGTTACACTCTGTGAATAAGGACCTAGTCATGGTTGGGTGCACGGATGCAGAGAAGGTCAGATTTGCAGCACGCTTGTTGGAAGGTCATGCAGCTGCTTGGTGGGATAATTTTCAAATTACCCACCCTATTGAAGAAGTGACCTGGGCAATGTTTGAAGATGGGTTTCGCACCACTCACATCTCTACTGGAATAATGGGATTGAAGAAAAGGAGTTTCATAACCTCAAGCAACGCCATCACAGTATTTCTGAATACATCGAGGAGTTCAATAATTTGTCACGATATGCACCCGATGATGTTGACACTGATGCAAAGAGGAAGGAGAAGTTCCTAGATGGGTTAAATGATGAAATTTCTATGCAATTATCTGTTGCGTATGTTCCAACTTATCAATCTTTATGTGATAAAGCTACCATCCTGGAAAACAAGATGAAGCTAGTGGAGGGTAGAAAGAGGAAGCATCATTTTGATAAGTTTGGATCAGGATCTCCTCACAAGCGCCCTCATGGTGAAGGAAGTGGGAGCTCAGGATTCCACAAGAATGGGAATCATAATAACCATCGTAACAACCACCACCACCATGATGGAAACAATCATCATGGACATAACAAAAGTGGATTCAGGAACAATCACAATAATCATGGCCATGGGAACCAAAATGGTCAGAACCGTCACAGTCAGCCAGCGAAGAAAGACATCAGTCAGGTGGAATGTTTCAAATGTAAGAAGAAAGGACACTATGCTAATGAATGCCTAGAAAAGAAGGCTGATGGGGCTAAGCCAAACCCATTCCAAAAGGGCCATGTGAATCACATTAATGTGGAGGAAATTCAAGAAGGATCTGATGCCGTGATCGGTAAGTTCATGATTAATGCCTTTCCTGCACTTATCCTTTTCAATACTGGCACATCGCATTCATTCATTTCAAGAGCATTTGTAATCAAAAATGAACTCTCCATTGAAACTATTGGATGTCCTATGAAGGTAAGTTCTCCGGGTGGAGAAATGATAGTAAATTCAGGGTGCCGACATATCACCCTAGAAATTGGAAAACACAAGTTCCCGATTAGTTTAATAATCCTAGAGTCCCAAGGATTAGATGTTATATTAGGGATGGACTGGTTGACCCGCTATGAAGGGGTGATTGATTGTGCCAAGCGAACTGTTATGCTCACTACCCCAGAAAAGAAAAGGATCAGGTTCAAGTCTAGCTTTGAACCCAAGGGAAGCAAGGTTAATTCTCTTAAGGGGGTTAGCCTAGATAATGTTCCAATAGTGAGGGAATATCCAGATGTGTTCCCCGAGGAATTACCTGGCATGCCACCAGATAGGGACGTGGAGTTTCTAATAGACCTACTACCAGGAACGGGACCTATAGCAAAGAGACCTTACAAAATGTCGGTGGACGAATTAAAAGAACTCAAGAAATAGCTGGGAGAACAGTTAAAAAAGGGATTTATCCAACCAAGCTCATCGTCTTGGGGAGCACCAGTCTTGTTTGTTGAGAAGAAAGACCAAAGTCAAAGGCTATGCATAGATTATCGTTCACTCAACGAAGTGACCATAAAGAACAAATATCCCCTGCCTAGAATAAATGATCTCTTCGATCAGCTAAAGGGAGCATGTGTTTTCTCAAAAATTGATCTTTGATCAGGATACTTCCAACTAAAGATCAGAGAACATGATGTACCCAAGACTGCATTCACCACTAGATACGGGTTGTATGAATATACAGTGATGCCGTTTGGATTGACTAATGCACCGGCCTACTTCATGAACATGATGAATAAGGTATTTGTCACATCCCAAAATTCTCCTAATTTTGGAATGTGAAACAAATAAATAAGATTGATTGATTGTTTGACTTTGTTGAAAATTCTCAAAGAGAAGAAACTTTTTGAATAGAAAATACTCTCAACCTTGAATTCAAAATCTTATATTCTTTTGTTAAGACCTAAGTAGCCATATAGGAAAAAGGACATGGATTGATTATGGATTATAGAATTGGTGTGCAAGATTTCAAAATGAAAATCATGAAGCATTCATATGCATTTCATCCATGCAAAGTTCTCACAAACTAAATCCAAATCCTGGTATCTAAATCTTATAGTTGATTCGCCCAAATGTTCCTAAGGGTAATTAAATTGACTTATTAAAACCCACTGTTGTTAAGGCATAAATTATTGATAATTATAGCCTAAAGAGATCCAATTAATACTACAAAATTTTAGAAACAAAATTGAGCTCATTTGGAGCTAGTATGAAAAAGTTATGGAACAAATACAAACACATAAAGATATGAATAAAATAGAATATACAAGGATTTATAAATCCACTACTTCCAAACTAGTAAAAAGATTACAAATATGATCCTACAATGATCTATTCGATTTTAGAAAAATTTAGAAACAAGAATCGTGTCATTTGAAGTTCGTATGCAAAAGATATAAGAAAAACAAGTAAATAGAAAAAGAAAAAGAAAAAAAGAAAAAAAAACTAATGGGCCGGCCCACCCGGACCGAGGGGAGCACCACGCAGCCAGCATGTAGGTGAGGGATCTCGATCTGAGTGCTTTAAAAACCGTGCAAAACAGTTTTTTCAAACATATCTCCATTCAAACTCTCGTAACTTTTTATCTACAACTCCGAATCGACTTCCGTTTGTTTCTACTTGTTCCCTACTCCAAGGCCTATCTCTACACCATCCTAAATCCAAGATTTACTCGCGCTCGTTTCTTCAAATCCAAATTCCTTTGGTGAGAAGGTAGGAATAATGATTCCCCACAACTTTCATGTTCTGAGTTTTTCAATTTGACCTACGGATTTGTCTCTCTAACACAGATCTATTTCTTGTCTATTCTGAGCCAAAATCGGGTCAATCTCTTCTTCTAGCCACCGGATCCTATCCAGACGGTCGAGATCCAATCAAACCGGTGCGTGCCATGTCTTCATCCCGGTCATCTTCCTCATCAATGCCACGTCAACGTAAGGTCAACATCTTGTCCCAGTCAGCATGCAAAGTCAACCTGTCCAGTCAGCGGAATATTTCCTGGAATATTCCGTTCAAATTTAAATTTGCATATTATAGATCTAACTTGTAAAATTTATTAGAAATTCATATCATGTCCAAAAATTGCATATAATATACCAAATTGAAGATAATTTCACGTAGAATCATCTTATCGGAATAGATCCAACTTTTACTGTACGTGGTTACTGCAGTAGTTTAATTAGTTTTAATGGTCTTTTAGGTTAATAAATTCATAGGATATTATCTGTAACTCCGAAAAATATGAATAATATATCAAATTGAAGCTACTGTAATGTACTTTAAGAATATCTGGTTTGATCTAGCCTTTGCAGGTTATTTAACCCGTAGCAATTTAATTAGTTTTAATGGCTTTATAAATCATTAAATTCATAGTAAATTAATTGCTTGTCACAAAAATACAAATGATATACCGATGGAAAGCTGGTTCCATGTAGATCATCAATATGCAATTAGTTCAGCATTTTACTGTAAGGATTTGCCGTGAAGGTTTAAATGGTTTAATAGCCTATTTAGAGTAATAAATTCATAAGAAAATAAATACTATTCATAAAATTACAAATAATATGTCCCTGAAATCACAATTCCGTGGAGATTACAGATATAATTTTAGTTTGATTTTTAGGCAACAGAAACTGTATGAATCATTTAAAATCCATTAAACACTATTTAAATCATATAAAAAGATCTATAACTCCGATTAGGGTGAATCCAACACCTACTGGTTCGTATTAACGTCCTCTATCCAGTAAACCCAAGAAACAAATTTAATTCTACAGTTAGAACAGGCGTTACAACAGAACTATCAAAACCCTTATATTGGCAAGTAATCATTAATAACAAGTACCCTATTGCATTAAATGAACTCATACATGCATCATATGATATATTAATGTTCATAAAACTAATTATAACCATTGTGTCATGTTAAATCATCATGCATGTTTTCGATCATCCTTGTTATGTTTGTTATGTTTGCAATTGTTTTGATTGGAACTACCTTGTCCTCGTATTAGATTGTTCGGAGAGTGCGATTGCTGCGGAGAAATACAATCAACACCCATATTATCAACATAAGGCAAGTTACACCACTTGTTCATAATTTTGTCCCAGTTTTGATTCTATGCATGTGATCTTCAAAATTCTGTAGTATGCATGTGTAGGATGTTCTAGTAGAATTTTTCCTTAGTATTATTTTGCAAGTGCGATGATTTTGTAGTATGCCATGAGTAGCTCTATACTTAGGATTTCCATCCTAATAGGTACCCCTGTTTTTGCTAAGTATTGCTTGCTATGCTATATATACAAAGTACCGTTGGGGGGTTCGAAAGACAAAGAATTTTTCTAAGTATAAAGGCTCTCTAGAGCAAACTTTTCTTCTCAAATCCACTTCAAAATAAAACTAAGTTTTCTTCTGGGAGGAATGGTTGTCGGGTCAACGAGTGAGATTTTGGTGGAGGACGGCCGCCCAGGAATCAAAGAAGTCTGCCCTGTTTCAGAATTCAGAAGCTTCCAGTGCAACCACAATACAATATGGGCTCTGTCTTGGCCTAGTACTTAGTGGAAAACCTCACCTGGGTACCAACATTTGGAGGTTCTTGGCACGGTTGGATCCGGAAGGTAGAGGGGCTACTAAGGGAAAGCCTCGCCATGGTCTTGTCTGTAAAAGGACTTGATCGTGGATTCCGGGTAAAGTGCACAAACTCTCGAGAGTATTGCAATCTGATCGATCAGCCGTGTTCACGGTAACAGAACAATAATGAGCGTCTGAAGGATGGAGCCTCTGAAGGATCTTCCTCTCTCTTTTCTAAAACAAAGTTTTGAAACCCCATGGCGTGCGTAATATCGCTAATGGGTGGGAATTTGGGAACTTGGTGTGTAATATCCAAGTGACTCTTGGTGCATAATATCCAAGTGTTTGGTTGTTTGGACACTTGGTGCGTAATATCCTCGTGTGCCACTCGACCTTATTTTATCTAAGCAAATGTTTATAAAGTAGGGCAATCTTCTACTCTTCTCTCTACTTAAGAAAATTAGCTTTGAGCAAATGAACTCTACAGCCTATACCAGCCTTGCATGTAGAGATAGTCTTTTCTCTCCTTGGTGTAATTTGCCAATACATTCAAAGTATTGACCCAACTTGTTGGCTGCACGTTTCATGTGCAGAATTTCGGAGATCTTTGAAAGGTGCGCTAGGATCGCGGGTCTTCACTCAACCTGCCTGTGGCATTGATGGGACTCCAAGTTGTATTTATATCGCTTCTGTTGTAATAATGTAAACTCTGGATTATTCGATTCATGTAATAAAGACTTGTGTTTTACATGATATTTCATCGACTGTGAGTGCTAGCTATTGATCCAGGGACTAGCATGTTATTCACAGGGACTTAGGATCTTACTTGATCCGAGGTCACTACAGATGGTATCAGAGCATAAGTTGACTGTAGATCGTGACCCTAGACATGGAAAAACCTTAGGACAAATATTTTCTAAGTTATTTCATAAAACTCTCATACTTCTCATCATCTACCTTTGGGGTTTTAAAATTTAAGTCTCTTCTTTTCAACATTAGAAAATGACCATTACACACTTCAGGAAGAAACTTTTCTCAAGATTACCTTTTCAAAGAACATCATCTCAATGTTTCGATTAAGTTGGTACTTGAAGACCTCCATGAAAGATGTTCCAAGACTGATGATACAAGATTAAAGACTTCAAAGGCCTTAAGTCAATGTTATTAACTAAAGAACTCAAAAGATTGAAGATTATGAAGAACATGAAGACTATCAAGAGCACGAAGACTTTTGGAGACTCGAAGCCTCGAAGATTCCAAGTGACCTATTAGGAACCAAACCCGAATAAGATTTCGCTAAATATAGATACGACAAATTTTTTGCTATCTTGTATGATTTATTACCATAGCTAATGAAAACCTATTTTCTAAACAAGATTTCTTGTATGGGTTATTCTTCTTCCTTCCATACTCCATTCGTTCCCACTCTAAACCTAGGTCAACTCAACGGATGGACCATATCAATAAGGAGGACAAGGAACTCAACTCCACCAAGCGTAAGAGCCACGCCGATGCAAAGAAGTGGATGCTCCAGGTTGAAGAAAGAATGAAGGATGCCAACATTGAAGTCAACAGAATGCTTCATTATGCCACCCAATTCCTAAAGGACGACGCTCCAACTTGGTGGGAGATGCAACACACCATTGATGATCATCAAGGGGTGATATCTTAGGAAGAATTTAAAGTGGTTCTACTTCAATCTCATCTCGTATACCAAAAATCCAAGAAGTTGAAGTCCCGAAACATTTAGCTTGCATGATCTATGGAGAAATAGGGCATATCACCAAGGAGCATCATGATCAGCGCCCCTACTGTGAAGGAAGGCACCCATCAGAAGAATGTCCCACCTCTCAAGTTACATTCTTCCTGTGCGAAGGGACCAATCACAACCCCGCTCAATGCACCTCTACCCGGTGGTACATCAACTGAATCAACAAGTCAGAGACGGAATGCGCCAAGACCTCATGAAGCTCCGCGAGGACACGACAAATACAAGGGATGGATTCAAGACTCTAGACACCGCACCCAAAGTCATCACTTCGCAATACTCGACATATGAAAGGAATGCCCATTTTCTCCAAACTGGCTCAAGGAAACGATCAAGGCTTCCAAATGTTGAGGTAGAGCATGAAGAACCACAAGGCGGGATGTCCTTGCGAAAAAGGAGGAAGGATCTAAGCAAAAGTCCTATGCTTCCAGTGTCACAATCCTGGGCATTATGCTGATAATTGTCCAAAACATGTGAATGTAGCTGGAAAGGATAAAAACGACGATGGTAATAGCAATAGAAGACCTCTATTAGGTGAACTATCATATTTTATACTTATTAGATGTTCTTATATTTCTTGTCTATCTTTTCTATAACCTCTTCTTGTTCAAATTGTAGTTGTCCATTCTTATGATACCTATATGAGAGTTAGCTAAGTAAAAGAACAAATAGTATGACATAAATAAACATCTCATCAAGTTTGGTTAGGTCTGGACCACCATATTTTATCTCTTTAGGAGATCATCGCTATCGTGTTAGCATATTGTTCTTACCAACTTATGTGGTATGACAATATAGGTTGTTTGCTTGGTTGTATTGAGCTATTTTGTGTGATGCCTTGTTTAGGATCTGTTGTTTTGAAACTCTAAAGTTGCTGGAGTTTTCGTGTGGTTTTAAAATTATTTTAATGGTGGGAATTGATTGAAATTCGTGGGATTACTGCTGCAGTTTTCTGCCTGACCTGTTGTACCGCGCGATTTTTCATATTTTATTGGTAACTCAGAAAAATCTAAAAACAATAGGGTCTGGAGTATAATTACCTGTAGTACATGCACAAAAATTGGCTAGAATTCCTGACGAGTTTAGGTCGGTTAGAAAAAAAAATTCGTAAAGTCTGCTGTACCGTTTTGACAGATTTTGTTTATCGCTTATATGTTGCTCTATTTTTACTCTAGTATTGTTC
Organism: Avena sativa; assembly: GCA_916181665.1. Taxonomy (NCBI): domain Eukaryota; kingdom Viridiplantae; phylum Streptophyta; class Magnoliopsida; order Poales; family Poaceae; genus Avena; species Avena sativa. Next base: position 222,436,819 of record OV702292.1, read on the forward strand.
CCAATGCTTTCAAACTATTTTGTGGTTATATACTACTAAGTTTATACACCTGTAATGTTATTATACAAGTGTTTAATTGAGTGTTGATCGCCTATGATTGCTTCCTTGTTTGTAACATTGATTGTTTCATATAGTTATGGGTAGGATTATTTTCTTAGTCGTTTCTCTCCTATAGAATCTATTCTTTCCTATCTTGAACCCTTGGAGATATAATGATGTGTTAAGTGGAAGGTTTGACAACACAATGCATTTAGGAAGGGAATGCTCAACCTAATAGAAAAAAAAGATGTGGAAGTATGAGGTGTTGCACATGATGTTATGTAGTAGATTACCCAACCTGAAAGTTGAAGTATCGATAGCTTAGTTTTAGTAGTGGCTTGTTGATTGAATACATGGGAGTATACATAGAGCATTAGTTCGTGCCCATGGAAACATTCTTCAAGGCAAGTAAGAATGCCCGAGTGATAGAAAAACGTGATTCACCTATCCTCATACAGGGTAATGAATTGGGTGCAGGATGGATTGATCACCATTCCTACTACTCTTATTATTCGCTCTTGTACCGTTGGCTTTGCGAATCTTGAGTGCTTTTCAGCCTTAGCAGAGAGCCGGCATTGAGCCTAAACCTTAGATTGGTGGATTGTTCCACCTCTACAAAAGCATTCATTGCTAAGCGTAGGAATATACGGTAAGGATGAATCCCAACCGTGAATTATGGGCACCGTGAAGTAAACATTCCCTATTTGCCCACCATGAGAGTTTTGCTAGTTTAAGAAGTGCTTTCTCGGAAACTATCAATCATGATGTTTAGAATGTGCTAGAGACATTGTGCCAATAAAAGTCTAAAGGAGAACCAATCTGAGCTAAGTGAATCCTCGAGAAGTGACCTTGTCAATTTTCTTTTAAGGGTGGTAGCATCCTAATGGATCCCGAACCTTTCTTTCTTTCTAGCCTTCCCAAATCTCGGGACGAGATTTCTTTTCAGTGTGGTAGTCTGTCACATCCCAAAATTCTCCTAATTTTGGAATGTGAAACAAATAAATAAGATTGATTGATTGTTTGACTTTGTTGAAAATTCTCAAAGAGAAGAAACTTTTTGAATAGAAAATCCTCTCAACCTTGAATTCAAAATCTTATATTCTTTTGTTAAGACCTAAGTAGCCATATAGGCAAAAGGACATGGATTGATTATGGATTATAGAATTGGTGTGCAAGATTTCAAAATGAAAATCATGAAGCATTCATATGCATTTCATCCATGCAAAGTTCTCACAAACTAAATCCAAATCCTGGTATCTAAATCTTATAGTTGATTCGCCAAAATGTTCCTAAGGGTAATTAAATTGACTTATTAAAACCCACTGTTGTTAAGGCATAAGTTATTGATAATTATAGCCTAAAGAGATCCAATTAATACTACAAAATTTTAGAAACAAAATTGAGCTCATTTGGAGCTAGTATGAAAAAGTTATGGAACAAATATAAACACATAAAGATATGAATAAAATAGAATATACAAGGATTTATAAATCCACTACTTCCAAACTAGTAAAAAGATTACAAATATGATCCTACAATGATCTATTCGATTTTAGAAAAATTTAGAAACAAGAATCGTGTCATTTGGAGTTCGTATGCAAAAGATATAAGGAAAACAAGTAAATAGAAAAAGAAAAAGAAAAAAAAGAAAAAAAAAACTAATGGGCCGGCCCACCCGGACCGAGGGGAGCACCATGCAGCCAGCATGTACGTGAGGGATCTCGATCTGAGTGCTTTAAAAACCGTGCAAAACAGTTTTTCAAACATATCTCCATTCAAACTCTCGTAACTTTTTATCTACAACTCCGAATCGACTTCCGTTTATTTCTACTTGTTCCCTACTCCAAGGCCTATCTCTACACCATCCTAAATCTTCATATAAACTCGTGTGACCACGGCTGTATGAGTTTCTATTCTCGAAATCCCGAATCTACATATGCCAGAATCTTATTTCGTTTTTTAACCTATCTAGACTTTGTCGTTTGCCTTCGGTCAAAAAACGAAAGTTGTAGGGATCATCGAAATCTTTCAATCCCGACAAACCTCACCTCTTTTCATCCACCACAGCCGAAGAATTTCGTATCGCAACATTTCAGATCTTACGGTGTAAATCCAAGATGTACTCGCGCTCGTTTCTTCAAATGCAAATTCCTTTGGTGAGAAGGTAGGAATAATGATTCCCCACAACTTTCATGTTCTGAGTTTTTCAATTTGACGTACGGATTTGTCTCTTTAACACAGATCTATTTCTTGTCTATTCTGAGCCAAAATCGGGTCAATCTCTTCTTCTAGCCACCGGATCCTATCGAGACGGTCGAGATCCAATCAAACCGGTGCGTGCCATGTCTTCATCCCGGTCATCTTCCTCATCAACGCCACGTCAACGTAAGGTCAACATCTAGTCCCAGTTAGCATGCAAAGTCAACCTGTCCAGTCAGCGGAATATTCCCTGGAATATTCCGTTCAAATTTAAATTTGCATATTATAGATCTAACTTGTAAAATTTATTAGAAATTCATACCATGTCCAAAAATTGCATATAATATACCAAATTGAAGATAATTTCACGTAGAATCATCTTATCAGAATAGATCCAACTTTTACTGTACATGGTTACTGCAGTAGTTTAATTAGTTTTAATGGTCTTTTAGGTTAATAAATTCATAGGATATTATCTGTAACTCCGAAAAATATGAATAATATATCAAATTGAAGCTACTGTAATGTACTTTAAGAATATCTGGTTTGATCTAGCCTTTGCAGGTTATTTAAACCGTAGCAATTTAATTAGTTTTAATGGCTTTATAAATCATTAAATTCATAGTAAATTAATTGCTTGTCACAAAAATACAAATGATATACCGATGGAAAGCTGGTTCCATGTAGATCATCAATATGCAATTAGTTCAGCATTTTACTGTAAGGATTTGCCGTGAAGGTTTAAATGGTTTAATAGCCTATTTAGAGTAATAAATTCATAAGAAAATAAATACTATTCATAAAATTACAAATAATATGTCCCTGAAATCACAATTCTGTGGAGATTACAGATATAATTTTAGTTTGATTTTTAGGCAACAGAAACTGTATGAATCATTTAAAACCCATTAAACACTATTTAAATCATATAAAAAGATCTATAACTCCGATTAGGGTGAATCCAATGCCTACTGGTTCGTATTAACGTCCTCTATCCAGTAAACCCAAGAAACAAATTTAATTCTACAGTTAGAACATGCGTTACAACAGAACTATCAAAACCCTTATATTGGCAAGTAATCATTAATAACAAGTACCCTATTGCATTAAATGAACTCATACATGCATCATATGATATATTAATGTTCATAAAACTAATTATAACCATTGTGTCATGTTAAATCATCATGCATGTTTTCGATCATCCTTGTTATGTTTGCTATGTTTGCAATTGTTTTGATTGGAACTACCTTGTCCTCGTATTAGATTGTTCGGAGAGTGCGATTGCTGCAGAGAAATACAATCAACACCCATATTATCAACATAAGGCAAGTTACACCACTTGTTCATAATTTTGTCCCAGTTTTGATTCTATGCATGTGATCTTCAAAATTCTGTAGTATGCATGTGTAGGATGTTCTAGTAGAATTTTTCCTTAGTATTATTTTGCAAGTGCGATGATTTTGTAGTATGCCATGAGTAGCTCTATACTTAGGATTTCCATCCTAATAGGTACCCCTGTTTTTGCTAAGTATTGCTTGCTATGCTATATATACAAAGTACCGTTGGGGGGTTCGAAAGACAAAGAATTTTTCTAAGTATAAAGGCTCTCTAGAGCAAACTTTTCTTCTCAAATCCAATTCAAAATAAAACTAAGTTTTCTTCTGGGCGGAATGGTTGTCGGGTCAACGAGTGAGATTTTGGTGGAGGACGGCCGCCCAGGAATCAAAGAAGTCTGCCATGTTTCAGAATTCAGAAGCTTCCAGTGCAACCACAATACAATATGGGCTCTGTCTTGGCCTAGTACTTAGTGGGAAACCTCACCTGGGTACCAACATTTGGAGGTTCTTGGCACGGTTGGATCCGGAAGGTAGAGGGGCTACTAAGGGAAAGCCTCGCCATGGTCTTGTCTGTAAAAGGACTTGATCGTGGATTGCGGGTAAAGTGCACAAACTCTCGAGAGTATTGCAATCTGATTGATCGGCCGTGTTCACGGTAACAGAACAATAATGAGCGTCTGAAGGATGGAGCCTCTGAAGGATCTTCCTCTCTCTTTTCTAAAACAAAGTTTTGAAACCCCATGGCGTGCGTAATATCGCTAATGGGTGGGAATTTGGGAACTTGGTGTGTAATATCCAAGTGACGCTTGGTGCGTAATATCCAAGTGTTTGGTTGTTTGGACACTTGGTGCGTAATATCCTCGTGTGCCACTCGACCTTATTTTATCTAAGCAAATGTTTATAAAGTACGGCAATCTTCTACTCTTCTCTCTACTTAAGAAAAGTAGCTTTGAGCAAATGAACTCTACAGCCTATACCAGCCTTGCATGTAGAGATAGTCTTTTCTCTCCTTGGTGTAATTTGCCAATACATTCAAAGTATTGACCCAACTTGTTGGCTGCACGTTTCATGTGCAGAATTTCAGAGATCTTTGAAAGGTGCGCTAGGATCGCGGGTCTTCACTCAACCTGCCTGTGGCATTGATGGGACTCCAAGTTGTATTTATATCGCTTCTGTTGTAATAATGTAAACTCTGGATTATTCGATTCATGTAATAAAGACTTGTGTTTTACATGATATTTCATCGACTGTGAGTGCTAGCTATTGATCCAGGGACTAGCATGTTATTCACAGGGACTTAGGATCTTACTTGATCCGAGGTCACTACAGTATTCATGGAATTCCTTGACAAGTTCGTAGTGGTATTCATCGATGATATATTGGTATATTCCAAAAGCAGCAAAGAACATGAAGAACATCTACGCCTGATTCTAGAGAAACTTAGAGAACATAAACTTTATGCCAAGTTCAGCAAATGTGAATTCTGGCTGAATGAAGTGGGATTTCTTGGACACATAGTATCTGGTAATGGTATAGCTGTTGATTCAGCAAAAGTGGCAGCTGTGACAGAATGGGAACCTCCTAAATCCGTTAAAGAAGTTCGTAGCTTCCTTGGCCTAGCAGGGTACTATCGAAGGTTCATTGAAAATTTCTCTAAGATTGCAAAGCCCATGACTAATCTGCTGAAGAAGGAGAATAAGTTTCATTGGACAGAAACTTGCGAAACCAGCTTTCAGGAATTGAAAAAGAGGCTAGTTTCAGCACCAGTGTTATGTTTGCCAGATCTTGAGACTGACTTTCAAGTATACTGTGATGCATCTCACCAAGGATTAGGAGGTGTATTAATGCAGGAAGGTAGAGTGGTAGCTTATGCATCAAGATAACTCAAAAATCATGAAGTGAACTACCCTACTTATGATCTAGAGTTGGCATCAGTTGTGCATGCACTAAAAACATGGAGACATTATCTTATGGGAAAACGTTGTGAAATGTTCACTGATCACAAGAGTTTGAAATATATTTTTACACAGAAAGAGCTCAACATGAGGCAAAGAAGATGGCTAGAACTTATCAAGGACTATGACTTAAGTTTGCAATACCACCCTGGAAAGGCAAACATCGTAGCCGATGCATTAAGCCGCAAGGCTCATGTAAATGGCCTCAATAAAGGAGAATTGCCGGAGGAGTTATGTGCCCAATTTAGAGAGCTGAGACTTGAAATTGTGCTTGAAGGGTACCTTGCATCCTTGGAAGTGCAACCCACACTAATGGACAAAATTCAAGAAGCCCAAAAGTTGGACAAAGAAATAGAGGAAATCAAAGGTAAAGTTAGTGAAGGCAAGGCGAAAGGATTCCATGTGGATGATCAAGGAATCTTATGGTACGAAAAACGTATCTGTGTTCCGCAGGATCTTGAACTTAAGAAGCTGATCTTACAAGAGGCGCACAACTCACCGTATTCAATTCATCCTGGCAATACCAAGATGTATATGGATGTTAAGGAGAGGTTTTGGTGGAATAATTTAAAGAAGGACATAGCAGAGCACATTGCCTTGTGCGACGTGTGCAGTCGTGTAAAGGCAGAACATCAGAAACCGGCAGGATTATTACAACCACTGCCAATACCTGATTAGAAATGGGATAAAATTGGTATGGATTTTATCACCGGGCTACCCAGGACTAAATCTGGATACGATTCCATATGGGTTATCGTTGACCGCTTGACAAAAGTGGCCCATTTCATACCAGTGAAGACCACTTATACAAGTGCCAAATTAGCCAAGATTTACATGAATAGAATTGTATGTTTGCATGGGGTACCTAAAAGTATCGTGTCCGACAGAGGAACTCAGTTTACTTCGCATTTTTGGCGACAACTTCACGAGTCACTGGGAACTCGACTGGAGTTCAGCACTGCGTTTCATCCACAAACTGATGGATAGATAGAAAGGACCAATCAAATATTAGAGGATATGCTAAGGGCATGTGCGTTAGATTATGGATCCAGTTGGGATGAAAGTCTACCGTACGCAGAGTTTTCTTACAATAACAGCTATCAATCAAGCATAGAAATGGCTCCATTTGAATTTCTTTACGGAAGGAAGTGTACTACACCATTACTATGGAATGGAGTAGGGGAAACAAATTTGTTCGGGCCAGACCTAATCAAAGAGGCCGAAGAAAAAGATATGAATTTTTGAAAATAGGATCAAAGAAAATGCTATATTACCTATTAAATCCAAAGTAAATACTTTGGATTAAAATAGAAGATAAATATGTTTCATAATACCCTAAAAACCTAACTTGAGCTTTCACAAATGTTCACAAATTGATTTGAATCAATTTGAAACCTTAAATCCAAAGTTGTAGAGAAAACAGAAATAGAAAAAGAATAGGAAAAAAAAGAGAGCAGCAGGCAGCTTCTGGCCATTGGCCCAATCCGGCCCAGCAACCACCCGGGCTCCCTCTCCCCCTCTTTCTGCACACCCCCTCAACTTACCCCCTTCCACTGACAGACTGACCCCACGCCCATGTCACCACCACCCCGGCGTCTTCAACCCCCGAGCGACAAACACCCCTCCTCTTCTCTGCCGTTTCGAAATCGACCCAAATTTGGCCGTTTCTAGTATTAATCCCCCTCGGCGATTACTCCTACTTAACCCTAACCCTCTCCTCATCATTTTCCCCTCAGCCACTTCCCCCGGAGATCCCCCAGGCTCCCCAATTACGAGCTCAAACCGCCGCTGTCCGACGGACTCCGACGACGATTCTGGTGAACCCAGGCCACCCGACGCCCTTCTCTCTGTCCTACTTTGTTTGCCGTGTACTGGCGCGTGTTTTGAACCCGACCACGTGTTTTCTCTTTCCCCAGATCGACGACTCGGACGATTCCGGCGAACTCCTCTGCCGCCACCGTCGGTCGCCTTCTCCGGTAAAGGTAGGGCTCCCGCCGCCCCTTTTTGGTCTTTATTAGATCATGCAGACACTTGCGCACCTCGCTGACCTCTTTGCCGGTTGGTTCGAGCCCTAGGTCGTCATCTCTGTCACCGAGCCGTGAACTCCGCCGGCAACGCAACTCTGGTGAAGGATCTAGGCCAAGCCCGAGCGCCCCCCGCACCACGGTGACCTCCATCGAGATCGCCCCGACCTCCCCGACCTCTAGTACGTGTCCACGAACTCCTTGCCCCTGTAGAACCGCCAGACCGTCATCGGCCGACGCTCCACCGCCGTGCGCCGTCGTTAGCACCGCCAGTCTCCGGCGAGATGCTTAGCAGCCGTTCGATCAGATCCTAGCGGTTAAGATTAGATCACTTAAATGAAAGGGTACGACTGATCTGATCCGTCCAACGTCACTTAAATCTGACAGCCCACAGCGATCGATCCGGCCGAACCGGTACGGGCCAATAGGAAAGCGCCACGTCGCCAGACTAATTCTGTTTAATTAGAAAATAGACAGATTTAGTATTTAACTTAGAAATTCAATAACTTTTGATCCACAAATCAGAAAAATACAAATTTGGTGTCTATGGATTCAGAAAATTAAGACCTTTATTATAGAGGCCTCGTTTCACACTTTTGCCTCAGTAAACTTGGAATTATAGGCAGAATCGTTTTAGGAGTATTTTGCTCATAAAAATTGTTCTATAAATTATTTTTGAGTATTTCTTCTGCAATTAGTTGAAGTATTCTATCCTCTGTACTGTAGACTCTGTAAGTTGTAGAGTTGTGTTCATATCATTGCATATTGCATGCATTCATGTTTTTGTAATGTTTTATTGATTGAATTATTGTTGTTATTTTGATCTTGTGTAGATTGTGTGGATTGTGAAGTTTGTTGCTGTGAGGATTGTACCTATTTCCCTAGCTACCAAGGCAAGTGATATTTCATCTCATGTCCTATTATTTTCACTATTGCACTAGTGATATTTTGTAGATCTTAGCATGTTAGAATTATTCATATGTTACCATACTATGCCATGCTAACCTATAGTGTATATCTTGGTAGTATTCCCTAGATAAAGACTTTGTATGCTAGAATGCTTAGCTATGCTATTAGAATTTGTGGGTGTATTATACACATAAGATAGCATGGAAAGATATTATTTTGTTTAACTAAGAAAACAACTAATGTTAATGAAACACCTGGGTGGAATGGGCTTGCTTGGATTATGTTGAGTGGTTACTCAGGGGCCATGTCTATGGTCAGCTGGTGGATCACACTTGTGGATGGCCACCCAGGAACAAAGAGATTGGAGACTTTCTTGTCGCGAAGCTTCCAGTGCAGCCACATGGCATATGGGCTCTGCCTTGACCAACTAGGTTGCAAGAACTCAGCCAGACGGACAGAAGGTGGTAGATATGATAGGTTGGAACGCGTCCATGGTGGTCTGAGGGATTGCTTCTGAAAAGTCTTGTCTTGATGCATGTCGAGTCTTGTGGGGAAAGTGCACCACCTCTCGAGAGGGTAAAACTAAGTACTTAGCCGTGTCCCCGGTTATGGACATTCCTGAGCCTCAAGACAGTGAAGCAGTTCAATAATCTCCTCATCCAAATTTCTCTAAGTTAAAACTTGTGGGTGAACATGGGTAGAGGTTCAGTGATGTCCATCATTGGTACCTTATAGCTGGAATGAAAAACTTCTTCAAAAACTATAAGTTAAACTAATTTTAGCAAAGCCAGCCATAACCCCACTTAGCCATATATTCATGTAGTTGTTGGATTATACTAAGTATCTATGGCATCACTTGCCAATACAATTCCAAATGTATTGACCCTTGTGGCTATAACTTATTATGTTGCAGGGTACTCTGATGATGAGTAGGGTTGCGGGTCTACACTCGACATGCTTGCCTGTGGCACATGAAGACTAAAGACTCTATTATTATTATACTATGTAATGTGAACTTTAAGTGCCTTAGCCTTGGGCTAAGTGGGTTGTAAGAACCATTATATTCCTGGATATGCGATGTAATAATGACCTTTGTTTCTGGGTACTTCATCTTAAACTGTGGGTGCTAGCATTTTCGATCCAGGGACTAGCACTGCAATCACAGGGATCTTACCTTATTATGGTGAGATCTTACATAGATCTTCATTTGCCCTCATTCACTTGAGGGCCCCTTGCTCTAGGGTTTCATTGGAAACCCTAAGCCCTGTTTGGTTTGATTTGATTCTTACAATCTTGTCTTTGATTGTGTGACAACTTGCTGGGATTTGGGAGCCCCCAATTAAGTTGTGGGTGTGTGCCTCGAACTTGTTGTAAGGGTGTCGGCTACCACCTTGAAGGTTGTCGATATAGTGGAAGCGTGAATCGATCCCCTTGGGGTGAGATTCACCGGAAAACAAGGGAGGCCTCTCGTGGCATTGGTGGTTTGATACCACCCCCTCTCCAAACGCAGACGTACTTCCCCTCAAAAGAAAGGAACCGCGGGAAATAATCCTTGTGTCCCCATGTGCTTCACTTCGGTTACTTCTATCCTTTACTGCACCTTACTTTATCTAGTTCTTGCTTAGTTAGGTTTGCTAGTGTGACATATAGGTAAATTCACCATAGTTGCATAGCTAGAGAATTTACCTTTGTGTCAAACCCTAATTTGAAAAAGAAGTAAAATTTGAAGTAGCACCTATTCATCCCCTCTAGGTGACCATATGATCCTTTCACAATGAGATAGATATGAAGGATCATAAAGAGTAAACTTACTATCAACATTGAAATATCCATCACCACTCACCATATCATTACCTTGTGTCTTGCCACACTTTGGTGAAGTGGAAGAAGATGGGAACTAATTACCGTTAGAAGTGGTAGCAATACAATCATCCTCAATTATGTTGGACACACCATATTTATCTTGAAGTTTTGTCCATAACTCATGAGTGCTCCAAAAAGGAATGATTGAAGATGTAACTACATAGCTCAAAGAATTAACAAGCACATTAGAAGGTTGATCATCAAGATATAAGTTTTTCTCATCCTCACAAGATAGATTTTCGAAATTAGTAGGAGGAGAAAAACCTATATCTATAATACGCTCCAAATTTGGGTCCATGTCCCAAAAATGAATAAGCATACGACTTTTCCATATATCATAATTTGTGCCATTGAATATGAACATGTTATTGTGCACTAATCCCCTAGTCGACATGTTTACTCTCAAGGCGGTGAAGCCTAAAATGAGAGACCGGGCTCTGATACCAATTGAAAGGACAAGCATGTCGCCTAGAGGGGGTGAATAGGCGGTTTAAAACTTTTACGAGAGGGGCTCAACAAAGGGGGAATTAAACTAGCATTTACTTTGTCAAGCACAAAACCTATAAAAACTAGGGTTCACCTATGTACACCAACAACTTATGTTAAGCAAGACAAGCAACTATGTGATAGCAAGATATAGACTTCAAGCACGAAGGCTATCACAAAGTAAGGTGCATAATTAAGAGCTCGGATATAGAGATAACTAAGGCACACAGAGATGATGATGTTTTACCGAGTTCCTCCCAACAATGGAGCACGTCTTGTTTGGAGAGGGGGTGGTTTCAAACCACCAATGCCCCAAAAGGCCTCCCTTGTTCTCTGGTGAATCTCACCCCAACAGGATCGATCCACACTTCCACTATCGGTGCACTTGTCAGTGGCAATCCAGAGCCTCTCAAAATATTGGAGCACTTCTCCACAACTCAATTGGAGGCTCTCAATAAACAAGCTTGGGGAAATCTCCATGAATTAATTGGAGGCCCCAAGTAATCCACAAACCTGCAACACAACTAAACCATCTAGGGTTCCAAGAACCTAAGAGTAAAAAGCTTCTCACCTTTCACCCAATCGAATCCTCACTGAGAACTCAAATCGATGCACCAAAAGCAATGACAAGAACACAAGAAGTGCTCAAGTACTTCACTCCCAAATTCCACCAAAGCTACAAAATCTTATGGAGGAATGAGAGAGGAAGAACAATGGAGGAAATCCACAAAAGACTCCAAGATCTAGATCCCAAGATGTTCCCCTCACTTAGAGGGGAGATTGATTGGTGGGATTGTAGACCTAGATCTCCTCTTTCAAATCCCTCAAGAATATGCAAGAATTATAGGAGGGATTGAGGGAAAGCAAGCTTAAGAAGGTCAATAATGGAGGGGAAAACTTGATAGAAAGGTTAGGGAACCATTGGGGAAGAAGGGCCCCTTAAATAGGTCCCTAGAAATTCAACCGTTAGGCCCAGGAATCGCCCGGTCTAGATTCTACGGACTAGGACCAGAGTCTCTGGTGTACCCAGGACAAATGGGGATGAACTGGATGCCAGTCTGTACGCGGTCCGGAGATAAACTTGAGATTTAGTCTGGAATCTCTGGTCTTACAAAAACTGGCAGAAAGACCAATATGAAAACAACCATAATTTTGCATCCGGACTCCGATTTTGATGATCTTGAGCTTGTTTTAAAGAGGACGATAAGCTCTACAAGATAATACAGAAAAATATCATAGTCCATCAAGGGAGGATAGAACCAAATTACTAAAGGTTTGAACTCTCTCAAAAAGATGACCCGGTAAAACCTCCAACATCGAAAACGCAATAGAGAATGCATATGAAATTTGTTTTCAAAGAACTTGAGCTTGAAATGGAGATTAACACAAGCTATAAATACTCACATGAGTAAGAACCAAATAACGGAAGGTTTTACCTATCTCTGAAATACAAACTAGTAAAACCTCTAATATCGAAAACTCAATAGAGAATGCATATGAAATCCGTTTTCGATGAACTAGAGCTTGTTATGAGTATTATCACAAGCTCTAGAACCTCACATGGATAAGATCCGAATAACAACCAAGAAAGATGATGATAAGAATGCAAAGGTTTGAGCTCTCTCCAAAAGATATGATTGAGTTACTCACTCGAGAGCCCTTCTTGATAGACCGGTTATCTATCCTATAAACCGGTCTTCGCAATAAACACCATGAGACTGGTAAGAAATAAACCCTATCAAGATCATACCTTTGCCTTGTGCATATTCCACTTGATCTTGATGATGGCGATCTTCTACACCTCAAGATGGAACACCTTTCTTGATTGCTCTTCCATGCACTCGCTTGATGAAGACTTGCAACTTGCTCCTCCATACACCATGGGGAAACCTCTTATTTGACCTTGTCTTCATCGACCTATGATCACTGAGGATGGCAAGCTTCAAGCATGAGATCTTCTAGATATGTCGATACACATGAGGAACTCTATCTTGTTCTTCAAGGCACCCTTGATCTTCTTTTCTTTATTCTTCTTCTTTATTTCTTATACCTTGAAGCCAACACATGCTCCAAGTGATGCCAATGGACATTTCCTACAAGTAAAACACAATGCAAACATAAGTCCATAAAGATTTTCATTAATTACCAAAATCACACATGGGGGCACACATGCACTTCCACTACTGGAACCGGAAGTGGTAGTACCGGACTGAAGGGAATATGCCCGAGAGGCAATAATAAAGTGGTTATTATCTTATTCCATGTTTATGATAAATGTTTATTTTGCATGCTATAATTGTATTGATTGGAAACATCAATACATGTGTGTTTAATAAACAAAAAGGGTTCCTAGTTATGCCTCTCTTATAGACTAGCTCGTTGATTAACAAGACGATCAAGGTTTCCTGATCATGGACATTGGATGTTGTTAATAACGAGGTCGCAACATTGGTGGAATGATGTGATGAACATTCATCCGAAGTATAGCATTACGATCAAGTCATTATGTTTATATTGCTATAACATCATACGAAGTAATCTTTATCCTTAGACCATGAGATCATGTTAATTGCTAACACCGGAAGAGTATCTTGATAACATCAAACGTCACATCGTAACAGGGTGACTATAAAGATGGGTTCAGTGCTACAAAGGTGTTATGTTGAGGCTCATGGATCAAGAGTGGAATTTGTCAATCCCGATGACGGATAGATATACTCTGGGCCCTCTCGGTGATATCACATTAAGATAGCTTGCAAGCAAGTGATGTGATCACTAGAATGATATATCACGGGAACGAGAAAAGAGTGCATGACGGCAACGAGATCAAACTAGGTATGGAGATACCGATGGTCGAATCTCGGACATGTAATATATCGTGAGACAAAGGGATTTAGTTACAAGCGTTAAAGGTTCTCACGATCACAGAAGTCATCGTTGAATATGTAGGAGTCAGTATGGATCTCCAGGACCCGCTTCTGATTATTGATCTGAGAGGAGTCTCAATCATGTCTGCATTATTCGCGAATCGTAGGGTGACACACTTAAGAGTTATCGGACACCATTTTGGAGCACATATGTTTTAGACGAAAGAATTGCAAAGCGCAGGAATTGTTTCGATAGAAACCGGAAATTGTTTCGGGTGAAATTGTAGAAAGTGGTTCTGCATGTGATATTGAAATATTGCAAGGGGTTATATGTGAATGTTTGTTAATTAAAGTAATTAACAAAATTCTTAATAAATTTAATAAAAGAGTTTTATTAAATGAGAGAGCATTAAACTTGGAGGATTTTAATGCATTTAAAGTAGGGACTTAAAGGGGAATGTGAAGAGGCATTTTAATGTGGAGGGGTTACCACCACATGAATGGGGGAGGTGAGGATTCACCCCCATGCACCGGCCATGAAGGAGGGGCACCCCCCTCCTCCTATAAAATGCCACCCTCTTCCTCCTTCTTCCTTACACCTTCTTGTGAAGGATCTCTCTCCCCCTCTAGAATTATTCCCCCATGGTCTCGGATTAGCGAGATACATGTTCCCGGTGGCATTTCGTCTGGAAGGAGTTGCTGCTTCTGCTGGATCGCTGGAGCGAGGAGGTGGAGGTTGTCCGGTGGCTTGAACGTGTGTGCGAGTACAGATGCGCTGCTGAGTTGCGGCGCTCGGACTTCCTCACGATCTTGAGATCAGCAAGTGTACGACTACATCAACCATGAGTTCGTACTCGTTAACAAAACTCGTTGTCTTTGAGGGTAAGTTCTCGTTGGATGTATGTCCACCTGTTGCTTTGTACCTAGTAGATAGATCTTGGCGTGTAGTTTTCATCGTAGGAAATTTTTTGTTTTCTATGTTGCGGACCCAACAGTGGTATCAGAGCCTGGTCTATGCGTAGGTGCTTTGCACGGGTAGTACACATATGTTTATATGTGGGCGATGATGATCATGTTATTGCATCTTTCATGTATTTTGGATATTGGTGGCATAGTGGGATGAAGTGGCCCGGACCAACCTTAGATGTCATCGTACATGAGACCGGTTCCACGACTGACATACAACTAGTTTTGCATAAGTGGCTGGCGGGTGTCTATCTCTCCTACTATAGTCAATATCTGATTTACAATGAGTTGCTAATAACTTGGTTATCCTTGTTGTGGTTCCATGTTCGTAGGTAAGAACGGTTCTATCTCCAAAAGCCCTAAGCTACGTAAAACTTGCAATTGATAAATTAGAGGCGTCTAGTTTAGATCGTTGCTGGGCTAGTGTCTTGATATGGTATTGTTGTAAGTAGATGTATGATAGATACTCTTATAACACACTCAACGTGTAAGTTCCATAGACCTTGGCCTTACACACAAAGGAATGATAGAGATCATACCACGATGCAAATGATAGAGATCAAATGCATGGACCATATCATCTCACTTTACACATATGATGTTTGCATCTTATATTGCTAGTTTGGCATTTTATTAGAATTTTAAGATGATCCCTCATTTAGATATCAAGATAAAAAAATGTGTTCTTCCTTAAGTATGCACCGTTCTATGGATCGTGTTTCGAGACATCACGTGATGATCGGGTGTACTCGACTCTACGCTTTCATACAACGAGTGTAAGATAGTTTTACACACGCGAGTACTAAGGTTCTTACTTGGTGAGCCTAGCATGTACAGACATGGCCTCGGAACATGGACCGAAAGGTTAAGCATGAGTCATATAGTTGATATGATGCCCATATTGAGGCTCGCCTTTGAAGCTACACCGACTCATGTGATGATCGGACTTTGTGTAGTGGATTTGGTTCATGTAATCACCAAAAAGGCACGAGAGATGTCGTTTTTGAGTGGGAGTTCATTTCTAATTTGGATTAGTCGAACTCAATTTGTCATAAACTAAATCAAAGTGAATTTGCATAATTTGTTGTAGTCATTGGCTTCTGTTCACTACCTTATGCTTAGTTTTAATTGAGATAATAGAACTATAGAATTCTGGATATTTACTTTACGAACTGGTATCGTATTGTTTTGAATGTCAATTTAAAGTTTATAAGTCCTATTGCAAACTTTCAGCAAACTCTATTTACTCCATGAAGTTTAATAAGTAGTATTAAATCAAGAGTAAGAATTCGATTGTTAGTATCTAAAGTATCATGTTTGCCTCCATGATTCTTGATATTCAAAAGTTGTTTTAATATCGAGGTTATCTAGGAGCTGAAAGAATTGTTTCAGAAACCATCATGTGTGAAAGATATTGTGATATCTGAAACAATGTTTTTGGTTGCATTATGATAGAGTATAATTTAGCAAAATACATGTTCTTATACTGTATGAGAATTTGTGAAGGATGGAGATGCTAAGCATCCGGATCTCCCAAAAGGTTTTGGGAATTAAAATTATACTCGTCATTCTTCCTTATAAGCTATAGTAGCTTGATCATGAAAGTTGTCATGATAAGGATGAATAGAAGATGTAAGTAAAATGTTTACTACACTAAGAGATTACTAAAGAATGGATTTTTGAAAGAATGCCAAACATTTGATGATGGTGATCCACTTCAAAGTGCAAGTCCAAAGGTATTAGTATTTGACTATATACAAGCTTTGTACTATGTGTCATGTGAATGACACCACTATTGATGTTGATAGATTCTTTTAAAAGAAAAGGAATTGTTGAACGAGAATCTATAAAATATTTGGAAGAAAAGAAAAGGTTGGAGATGTCCAACTTAGGTATATAGAAGATATACATGTTATGGCTATATTCCTTGCTTGTTAAACAATGTGGTTCTGAGGTATTGAATACCGGTATTGGATACCGAATTGGTTGGTATGAAGTGTCATACAGGACAACGCAATTCATGAACTACAATGGCCTAAGTAACTAGCAAGAGAATAAGTGATGATGTTCATCGAAAACAAATAAAATGTTATTGTGTTTTTCGTTAACGTCAAACCTAGCCTTCAAGATTTGTTTTAATAATTTTTATTTTATTCCTGTATTACGAGAACAATGGTTGTTCAAATAAATTACCGTATTCCATAAAGGATGGATGAACTTTTTACAAGTCTAGTGGGAGAAATCATATCCATAAACACTATTGCTAAAATGTCGCAAGACAAATGATTAAAATATCACTTATGAAGTGACATCGCTGTTTTAAATTATATTGGAAAGAAAACATGAAGAAACTCCATGTTGATGGATTTTTGGAGTCTTTGATTTTGATCAATTGACACATGTGAGACTTTCCTCGAGATAATTGAAACTCCGTCCATAGGCCAGAGATGAATGAATGACTAGCTTATTGGAAATCGTGCATGCTGATGTGCATAGTCCATTATGTGTAGCCATATGCGATGGATCTTTTTTGCTTCATATGCTTTCTCTGAAAATTTGAGTGAATATATCTATATATTTACTTAATAAGGAATAAGTATGAAACATTTGAAAATTGTTCAAAGACTTTCAAGATGAAGTGGAAAATCATTGTAACAAGAAAATAAAGAGTTTATGATTCGATCATAAAGGAAGATATTTGAGTTACATGTTTAGCAAAACACTTAAGATTTGAGGAATTGTTCCATGATTTGTGTTTCCCGATAAACCATAGGAGTATGGCATATTCGAGAGATGAAATCAAACCATGTTAGACATGGTAAGATCTAATGTGTCATTTATAAAACTACCATTATGTTTTAAGGATTGAAGCTTTAGAGACTACCGCTTTTACACTGAAAAGAGCACCATCGTGATCCATTGAAATGGCACCATATAAGTTATGGTTTGGGATAAAACCCGAATTGTCTTTTCTTTAATTTTGGTATGTTATGCATAAGTAAAATGTTTACAACCAAAGTCGGATAAGCACGTCTTTGTAGGTTATCCCAAATAATTTGTTGGGAATTTCTCCATAACACCGAGGACAAAAGAGTTTGTTACTTGGAACGTCAAGTTTCTTGAGAAGGAATTTTTCGCGAAAAGTTAAGTGGGAGGACAATAGAACTTTGATAAGGTTGTTGAACTTTAGCTATATGTGCTAAGTAGCGTAGTGCCGGAGAGTGTCCCGGTGGCGGCCACAATGCTCATGGCTCCCGTGATTACAAAGGTTGTGATCTTGGAGATTAGAGTTCCTATTGAACCGTGTGGGTCGGTAAGAATCAAAAAGTGTGATTTGATAAGAAAGTCATTATTGTTTTGACAATGATGAACCGACTACATGCAAAGAAGCGATGATGGGCCCTGACTCCATAAAATGACTAGAAGTCATATAATACGTGATAGTATCCACACACGAGAAATCAAGTTTCTGAACTTGGAAGACCCTCCGGAAAGACGTGAAGCCTATCAGTCGTATTTGGATTATAAAGAAATAGACATGGATGTTTAACATCTATGAAATAGTCGACATGTCAGAAAGAAGTTTACGACAATGTTCAAGGAGTTGACTATGACAAGATTTGATCTTTCATAGCGATATTTAGTCTTGACGGATTAATGTAGCAACCACTACATATAATTTGATGTATGGTAGTTGAATAAACAAAACAAGGTTCTTCTAATAGAACGGTTACCTAGGACGTGTACATCACATGGTCCGAAGGGTTTTGTTAATGCAAAGGGTACTAAAAGGGCATGCAAACTTCAATAGTTGAAGTAAGCATAGCGGAGTTGGAATCTTCACCATGATGAAACTGTTAAAAGAGTTTAAATTCATCGGAGATGATGAAGATGCTTGCATTTGCAATAAATTAAGTGGGAGTGCTGACAAATATTTCTAATACATTATGTAGAGGACATATTGTTGATTGGAAAGGATGTATCTTGTATTGTCACAAGTTAAGAATTTCATTAAAATAAGATTTCGATGAAAGACTTGGGCAAAATCGGAATATTAGGCATCAATATCTAAATGGATAGATTGAGGCGCTAATATGGTTGTGCTAGACATACATATATGAGATATTGAAAGGGTTCAATATGGAAACAACAAGAAAGGTTCTTGCTGCATGGAAAGGATTGTATCAAGATTCAAGTGTTCCAACACTTGGTGAGTAAAATCACATGAAGATTTTGATCGATTATACCGTGATATGTATATATCTAGAATGTCCTATGCTCTAAATGTTATGAGCACCTACCAAAATGATCCATAAGATGATCATTGGACAATAGTAAAGATATTCTTATGAGCTTTGGAAGAAATAAGAATATATCATGTATAAGTGACAAATAGTTAAAGGTAGTTCATTGTAAAGTGTTACATTGATACTAGTTTTGTCACAAGATACAAATTAAATTTATCTCAATCTAGACTATGGGTGGCACAATATAATGGAAAGGATGTTCCATGATGGATTTGGATGAGTTCCAAAGTTGAGACATTGTGACGGATACTACAACAAAAAGGCTAAGTATATGACTGCTATAGTAGTAGCATAGGAGGGCATTTGTGTTAAGTAGTTTGTTATCAAACTAGGTGTGGTTCAAAGTGTGCTAATACTATGAAGATATATTGTGTGACAATAATATCAACATATTTTAACCGGAACAAACTAAAGGTCTCACCAAAGGACCAAATTTATACAATGCCATCTCATTTGAGAATGAGTGATGCATAGAGACGCAAAGACATGCAAATACACACGGACCTGAAACTGTCAGATCCGGAGATTATGTTAACCACTAGCAATAGCATATATGCAACACCAGAAAGCCATAGGTGTTCAATACGCAAAGTTTTTCAAAATAGATTATTGACTCTAGTGCAAGTGGGAGACTAAAGGGAATATGCCCGAGAGGCAATAATAAAGTGGTTATTATCTTATTCCATGTTTATGATAAATGTTTATTTTGCATGCTATAATTGTATTGATCGGAAACATCAATACATGTGTGTTTAATAAACAAAAAGTGTTCCTAGTTATGCCTCTCTTATAGACTAGCTCGTTGATTAACAAGATGATCAAGGTTTCCTGATCATAGACATTGGATGTTGTTAATAACAAGGTCACAACATTGGTGGAATGATGTGATGAACATTCATCTGAAGTATAGCATTACGATCAAGTCATTATGTTTATATTGCTATAACATCATACGAAGTAATCTTTATCCTTAGACCATGAGATCATGTTAATTGCTAACACCAGAAGAGTATCTTGATAACATCAAACGTCACACCGTAACAGGGTGACTATAAATATGGGTTCAGTGCTACGAAGGTGTTATGTTGAGGCTCATGGATCAAGAGTGGAATTTTTCAATCCCGATGACGGATAGATATACTCTAGGCCCTCTCGGTGATATCACATTAAGATAGCTTGCAAGCAAGTGATGTGATCACTAGAATGTTATATCACGGGAACGAGAAAAGAGTGCATGTTGGCAACGAGATCAAACCAGGTATGGACATATCGATGATCAAATCTCGGACATGTAATTCATTGCGAGACAAATGGATTTAGTTACAAGCGTTAAAGGTTCTCACGATCACAGAAGTCATCGTTGAATATGCAGGAGTCAATATGGATCTCCAGGTCCCGCTTCTGATTATTGATCTGAGAGGAGTCTCAATCACGTCTGCATTATTCGTGAACCATAGGGTGACACACTTAAGAGTTACCGGACACCATTTTGGAGCACATATGTTTCAGACAAAAGAATTGCAAAGCGCAGGAATTATTTCGATAGAAACCGAAAATTGTTTCGGGTGAAATTGCAGAAAGTGGTTCTGCATGTGATATTGAAATATTGCAAGGGGTTATATGTGAAGTTTTGTTAATTAAAGTAATTAACAAAATTCTGAATAAATTTAATAAAAGAGTTTTATTAAATGAGAGAGCATTAAACTTGGAGAATTTTAATGCATTTAAAGTAGGGACTTAAAGGGGAATGTGAAGAGGCATTTTAATGTGGAGGGGTTACCACCACATGAATGGGGGAGGTGAGGAGTCACCCCCCATGCGCCGGTGTAACTACCTCGGTGAATTACGCTCCTAGTACAAGCCTGGATGATCAGAAATGGTTGAAATAGTACGGTGGGGCCCAAATGCCACTCACAGGTAGACCTTTCGGCCGTCCCAACCATTTCCAAACATCGGGACAAGAACGGGCGGCGTAATCGGCAGGCGAAGGGATCAACTACATACACAAATGAGTATGTATGCAAGCCACCATACAATAGTACATCAGAGCCATTCCATCTAAAAGAAAGGAAATATAGCAACGCCATACGGCAAGATCCGAATATCCTAGATAGATATAATAGTTTGGGATATCTCCTCATACATCAATCAACAGAGTATCAAGCGGAAGCGAAAGACAAAATCCGAGTACGGATAAGAAGCAAATCGGCATAAGATGCCCCATAAATAAGCACATCCTGCCCACAGATCTCACGGATCCCCGTTCCCGGAATCTCTACACCGAATGATCGTTGCCCACATCGTCCGTCTCTTCCACCCAGTATCCATCTTGCGAGTGTACCTGTTCATCTGAACCAATAATTTATCGTGTGAGACCCTAGGGGTACTCAGCAAGTCTTTATGCCTCTAAAGGGGACACAACCTGGGGTGACGCAATTGCAGCAAAAGTTAAACCCTAGCAATTCTATAGATACTCGCTAACCATCCGCCTAACCAGAGATAGACGGATGTCCGTGAATTAATAACAACAGTTGTAACAGTTATAAAGGTAATCTTAACAGATCCATCCTCCTCCTCGCTTACCGATGAGGAAGCGGACGAACAACCCCCATCCGTTGGCAGTTTTATTATCCATTCCATGAGTGTTGCTCTCTTTACTAGTCAGGTACCTAGTCTAGTCAGATTAAAAGCGGTACTTTAGTTATGCTTGTCTATGATCGAGAAACTGTGCTCCAAGTCGTCCATAACCGCGGACACGGCTTTCAGAAAGTTTTACCCTGCAGGGGTGCACAAATAGCAACACACACTCGATATGCCTCGAAAAAACCAAATCAAAACCCAACGAGGCAGTCACGACAAAGCAATCACAGGATTCAGAAATATTTCAGGGGGCCACCCCATTGAGCTACCCGCAACGAAGTTATCTGACTCCGAGACGGTCTCAAGGTTTGTGGAGCCGGCTGTAAACGACTGGGAACCCGAAAGTGTGACTGGGCTTGTCGATATAGCGTAAACGGGTCACGGACCTAAACAGTACAGTGTGCATTACTTCGCACAATTTAAATTAAAGCAGTAAAGCATGGCATAAGTACAGGATAGTAAATAAAACCTCAAACTAGTTGTGGCCCCAAGAAATAAGAATGAATCAAGCTCTGGCTCAGGGGGGTCCATAAGGCCTCCCGGATGTGGATAGCGCGAATAATCTTGGAACAGGAATCAAGTACTCGGGGTCTTACGGGACACAAGTGAGCCTGAAAAACCAAATAGCAGATATGGCTCACCGATGCCACTTTCATTAGTTATCCCATTACTACTCAGGTTAAGTTGTTTAGGTACCTTGTTATCCATCAGACACTCACATACCCTACACATGCTGTTCTACGACTCGCATGGCTCAAACAATTCCTGTAGTAATGGCTCATGGGATGGAGGAACAAGCTTTGGTGGGGTTTAAAAGTAAAGGCTATGCAATACTTGGGATTCAAATTAATGCAATCGCGACTCGATGATGCAAGAATAAGATAGAGGCAATAGGTACTATATGTATGCAAGCATGTGGTAGTGCTTGCCTGGCAGCTCAGTTGAAGCAAGTGATGGGTCTGGGTAGTGCTCCTGGTTCTCTTGGTATATCCCCTGCTCAGCGTCTATTCGAAGAAGAACCAAACAAACAAGGGCCAACATAAATAAAGTGCGCAGGCATATGAATAAAATGCATCAAGCAAACAATCATGCCATGATGAATGATGCACAATTTGCATGGCAATTAAGTAGCATGGCATGGGTGAGGGGTGGCATACAAGGATAAGCCATTTTATTTAGTTTTGGCCCCATTTTATTCTCATTTAGTTGCTGTACTCTTTATATTTATATGATGCATGCTTCAAAACACCACATGGAATGCATAAACAGAAAGGTCTCGTCGAGCTAATCATTTTAGACATATTATTTGTTAAATTTGGACTTATAAAACAAAAGTTATTAATTATTTAAGAAAAAGAGGCATTTATTGTAATTTAAATAAACTTGGAAATTTAAGTGTTCAAAATATATTTTGGAATGCATATTTGAAATCCTCACATTTTTCTGATTTGAAAACATATATTATTTGTATTATTTGGATTAATATTTGAAAAGTTATTTGAAAACAGAATTTAAATTGGATTTGAAATAAATTTTAAAAGATTTGATTTTAAAACAGATGACAGAAAATACTTTTTATACCCAGACACTTCTAGCCAGAGACGGTGACAGGTGGGGTCACGCGCTGACTCAGCACACACGCGCACGGAAAAGCTTTTGCCACCGCGAGCTCGTCTAGCTTCTGAGACTGACAGGCGGGCCAGAGCGGCCTCGGGGCCACACGCGCGCGCGGCCAACGTGTGCTGGACACGTGGGCAAGCCGAGGCGCGGGGGAAGGGATCGGTTTGTGATGGACTGGGTTTTCCGGGTTTTTTTTAGAAAAACCAAAGGCTGGCTGACAGGTGGGGCGCTAGGGGGCTCGGGTTTAGGCGGGAAAAAGGGGAGGGGGTTCTGCGCAAAACTGTCAGCGGCTGCCGCTGCTCGCTGACAGAAGCGGCACTGACGGCGATGGAACCGGCGGTTTTTCGGCAACGATGGCGGCGGCTACGGTGGACGGTTTCGGGCGTATGGGTAGGCGTTTTGAAGAGGGGAACTAGGGCTACGCTTTTGTTGTTTGGGGTAAATGCGAAGGAGGCCTCCAGCGTCGGCGAAAACACGAAGAACAGAGGCCACAGCGCGCACAGACACAGCGGGCGGCGGCGGCAGCGCGCAGGGTGTTCGACGGAGCGCGACGGCGATGCAAGGCGAGAGGGGGAGGGAGACGATGTCTAGGGGGAAGAGGGGCTCACCCGCGACCATCGGGTGCAGCTAGCGGGCTCGGGGTGGCGTAGATCGGCGAGGAGGCAGCAGGCCGGAGGCGTCCTGGTGCTCACGGGCACGGCGGCGGCGGGGCTTCTCCGGCGAGGTCCAGCGGGTTCCGGCGCTTCGAGGCGAAGAAGAGGAAGCAGAGGAAGCTCCTGGAGCTCCTGGTTTGGCTTGGCGCGCTCCAGATCGACTAGAGGAGGATGAGGCCGAGGCTAGGGTTTTGGGGGCATGGTGGTGCTTGCAAGCCAGGGGATGAAGAAGGGAGGTAGAGGAGGACCTGGGCGCCTCCCAGATCCGATCTGAGGTGGCCATGGTGAGCTGGGGTGGTTGGGGAGATAGGGAGAGAGGAGGGAGGCACATGGGGTGGTGGTGGTAGCTTTAGCAAAAAGGGAGGAGGGGTGGTCGGGTCTCCCTCTTTCTTTTCTTGTCTTGAAGCTAAAGAAAGAGGTGGGGCAGGGGAGGGTGTGCCATGGTGGGGCCTGCCTGGTAGGAAGAGAGGGGGAGCCGAGAGAGAGGGGGAGGAAAGGGGTAGCTCGGGTTAGCTAGGGCTAGGGTTAGGTGAGGGTCGGGTTAGATCTTGCTTAGGGTTAGAGAGAGGAGAGGGATGGTTTAGATTAGGTATAGATGGGTGTGGTTTAGAGAGAGAGGTAAGATGAGTGGTATGGTTTAGAGAGGAGGGGGTATGGTGAATAGGTGGTAGGGTTTAGGATAGATGAGGGAGTGTGAGATGGGTTTTTCTCTTTTTGCAAGCTCAAGTAAGAACAAGATCAAACCAAGCTTGACCAAAAAGAGGGAGAGGTGGTGTAAGCATGACCAACTAAGATCAAGATAAAAGAGGGAGATAGAGAGAGTGAGATGATCCACCCAAAACCAAATAAAATCCAAATGACAAGCTAAAAGGGGACTTGCATGGCCCATGCAAAATATTTATTGCCATGTGGTTTCTTGTGAAAACAATATTATTACATGGCATTAATATTATGCATTCCCAAAATTGGAATAAAAGCCAAGCAAAAGAATTATAAGGGTGCCCCATGTGGAGTAGATGGAGATGATCATATTTGAATAGAAATAGGGCTTGCTAGTGTGTATATTCCACTAGATAATTAATAGTCCCAAAAATATTCCAACATGAGCATAATTCCATGATAATCCATATGGAAGCTAGGAGAAAGGGTCCCACTCACAAGGCATGCAAAGGTGGCCATGTGGCTCCCATATATCAATGATGTGGAAACAACATGATGCTAAGATGAGGGCATGTGGTAAAAGAATTGGATCCATCCCAACCCACATGAGCTAGAGGTAAAACCAATAAGTGCCAAGCTCATATTTAGTTGGATGGTGGAATTATAAGGTGGTGAAAGAAAGGTGGTGGAGTTAATTAAGAGATATGCCCCCAACTCAACTTGGGCATTAAACAATATATCAAGAACCAAATACAATATCAAGAGGCAAATACAATTAATAATGCAGACGAGATAAGAACCAAATCAAGAGGGTTTTATATGATGCTCAAATGCAAGGTGGCATGATGACATGAGCATGATATAATGATGATGCAACAATTATATGTAGGAAGTAGCATTTATATAGACTAGGCTAGTAGCATTGCAATTGTTAGACAATTGGGATGCTACAACTCTCCCCCACTAAACAAGAATCTCGCCCCGAGATTCCTAGGAAAAATAAAACAACACAAGGAGAGGAGGGTGTTCGGAACGAAGGTGATCCTTGCGTTCCCAAGATGATGAAGAACTGAATGGTGCGACCACTACACCTTGCAAAACTTGCTAGACTTGTTGCGAGTCTTGCGTTTTGCTTGCGAAACAACGGGTTGGAAGAGTTGAAGGATTGTCGTGAGACAAGAAGGATAGGATGGACATAGCTCCGGTTTTCTCAAGAAACATGATAAAAGAATAGAACCACCTGTGAATGAAAGGACAAGATGATGTCTCATGGATAAAGAAATACACATCCTTAAGATTAAAGATTTACTGATACTAGAGAGGATGAATCTTTGTCTCGCCGGAAGAAAAGAGCTAGATTGTAGAGTTTTTGAACCGCTATGACAATAGCATCGTACCTTCCCTCAGATCTGGGAAATGAAGTACGGAAACAATATTGCCCTCAAACAATAGAGTCCCTTGCTATGAACAGAAAGATTTAGTTAGACATCGTCGGATTAGATTCTTGTTGCGCCGGTAAGAACTGAAGGATCACGCAATTGAGGTGCGCGGATATAACTTCCGGAGACGGATGTGAAGCTAGATCATGGTGGAATCCTGAGAAGCAAAGATATGGAGGATCTGGAGTTTGATGTAGAGATACTTATTGCTTTCTTTATCCTTGAGGCTAACGCAATAGATTTGCGGCTGGTGGCATCAACCATGATTGACTTTACCACAGCAAAGAATTGATGAAACAAAGAGAGAGATAGTTTCCTTTCATCTTGTTTGGGGATGTCAAGCACCGGTAGAAAGACGAGGATAGAAAAGAGTTTGCGTTTGTTTCCACCAGATAATTGAAGATTTGCTCCGTGTAGGAAAGATAGATCGCCAACAAGAGATTATTGATTATTTTCTTCAAGAGAGCACTCCGGAAAAACAAGGACGGAAGTAAAAGTATCAAGGGATAAAGGCCACTTCTAACTTCCGTGGAATGAGTGGAATCACATTAATTCACCTATTCAATGTACAAGAGCGAATGATAAGAGTAGTGGTATGGTAGCTACTCCATCCCGCACTCAAAGCATTACTCCGCACATGAATAAGAAAATCCATGCAACCCAACTACCGAAACGGACTGAAGGTATTGACAGGAAGAGCTCATGGAACTTCGTTAGAAAACAAGGATAGATGCAACGATTCGCCGGAACCAAGATAAATAAGGGTGATGATGTTGTCGTCATGTCGGAAGTACCAAGCCACCGGAAAGATATGAAGGAAGATCACGAAGAAGAACTGCAGGATTCAACAGCTACAGAAAAGATAGCACCAACTTGAACAGAAGGAAAACAAGATCTGGAAGGTCTTCATGGCCTCCGGTGGATTGAGCATAGATGATAGAATGAGAGGGTTTCGAAAGATCACTTGACGAAACTGAGGTGAAAGAATTCCATGTTATTCTTGAAAGATTGAGGGAGATTTAGCAGCCTTGAGGAAAACTTTAGCGGAACGACGATGATAACTTGCCAACAAGGAACCACTCCGGATTGGTAGAAGATGGAGGATGGAATTAACAATGGACTTGCCGATTCCAGAATTGAAGCGATCTATTTAGCAGAAGGACGTGGCCGAGATAGGTGACTTCAAAAATTCAGAGTTCACGCTTGGAGAACTTTGCACACAGGCAGTGCTCACAAAGCTTGAGAGAAGGAGACACAGATGATCTTCCATGTCCTTCCATTGATATCGAATGGCAAGCATATTATCAACATATACCACCAGGGATTAACAAGATATTCCCAGAATACCAAGTTCAAAAAGGCGAGGGAAACGAACAAATGCTCGAAACACTTTCTGAGCTCAACGCCCTTAGAAAGATCAACATTAAGAGCACGGGTTCGTGTTGAAGGAGATGCACTGGAAGAATAGATTATCTGGTCCTTCGGAAGAAAAAGAGATGCCACCTGGTTCACATCGTCGATTGGGTCACCGGTTACAAAGATAACGAGATTTTGGATAAGAACCGATGATATAGCTTTGCTTATGGTATGAGCTATCAGAGACGAAAAAGATGTGCAGATATGGAGTTGAAAAAGATGTGCAGCATGATAAACAGATGATAGACCACCGTAGTGCCTTGAGAAACTCCGGATTGCCAAAGATGAAAAGAAACTCTAGGATTAAGCGCCGGTGACAAAAGAATGAGTTAGCATGGACATGCTGATAAAAGGAAGATATATAATGTTTCACACACGACTGAAAAGGAGTGTGGAAACACATATGTATCAAAGAAAAATTTTCCGCATTTTTCGGCATTAAAATACCAATAGATGCGCAAAATCACTTAGCATATGGGGATTAGCAACAGATGCTTGCTGGAAGGAAGAACACCCTTTAAGAAGATGGCACCGGTTAACAAGGAGTCAGATAGATCGCGCCGGTTTTGCAAAAGCCTGTCCGTATGGAATGTACCGACAGTTGATAACCAAAGGCAGATAAAGATAACATGTTGGATGCAACAGATAGACAAGGAATTACACACACACACACACACGCACAACCTATGGTACTACGGAAACCCAGAACTCGTGAATCCTAGTTTGAATTTTAAGAAGAGGATTGAAAATGTTTCACTTCCTTACCAGAAAAGGGTGGTGGGTGGGTAAGAAGAAAAGTGGAAGCAGTCCTACTCTCACGTTTTGTTTTTCCCTAGTATACATAACTACCAAAAATATTTGCTAGACAGACAACGACCAGTTGGCTGAGACCCTGAAGGGCGGGATGGCTCTGATACCAATTGTAACTACCTTGGTGAATTACGCTCCTAGTACAAGCCTGGATGATCAGAAATGGTTGAAATAGTACGGTGGGGCCCAAATGCCACTCACAGGTAGACCTTTCGGCCGTCCCAACCATTTCCAAACATCGGGACAAGAAAGGGCGGCGTAATCGGCAGGCGAAGGGATCAACTACATACACAAATGAGTATGTATGCAAGCCACCATACAATAGTACATCAGAGCCATTCCATCTAAAAGAAAGGAAATATAGCAACGCCATACGGCAAGATCCGAATATCCTAGATAGATATAATAGTTTGGGATATCTCCTCATACATCAATCAACAGAGTATCAAGCGGAAGCGGAAGACAAAATCCGAGTACGGATAAGAAGCAAATCGGCATAAGATGCCCCATAAATAAGCACATCCCGCCCACAAATCTCACGAATCCCCGTTCCCGGAATCTCTACACCGAATGATCGTTGCCCACATCGTCGGTCTCTTCCACCCAGTATCCATCTTGCGAGTGTACCTGTTCATCTGAACCAATAATTTATCGTGTGAGACCCTAGGGGTACTCAGCAAGTCTTTATGCCTCTAAAGGGGACACAACCTGGGGTGACGCAATTGCAGCAAAAGTTAAACCCTAGCAATTCTATAGATACTCGCTAACCATCCGCCTAACCAGAGATAGACGGATGTCCGTGAATTAATAACAACAGTTGTAACAGTTATAAAGGTAATCTTAACAGATCCATCCTCCTCCTCGCTTACCGATGAGGAAGCGGACGAACAACCCCCATCCGTTGGCAGTTTTATTATCCATTCCATGAGTGTTGCTCTCTTTACTAGTCAGGTACCTAGTCTAGTCAGATTAAAAGAGGTACTTTAGTTATGCTTGTCTATGATCGAGAAACTGTGCTCCAAGTTGTCCATAACCGCGGACATGGCTTTCAGAAAGTTTTACCCTGCAGGGGTGCACAAATAGCAACACACACTCGATATGCCTCGGAAAAACCAAATCAAAACCCAACGAGGCAGTCACGACAAAGCAATCACAGGATTCAGAAATATTTCAGGGGGCCACCCCATTGAGCTACCCGCAACGAAGTTAGCTGACTCCGAGACGGTCTCAAGGTTTGTGGAGCTGGCTGTAAACGACTAGGAACCCGAAAGTGTGACTGGGCTTGTCGATACAGCATAAACGGGTCACAGACCTAAACAGTACAGTGTGCATTACCTCGCACAATTCAAATTAAAGCAGTAAAGCATGGCATAAGTACAGGATAGTAAATAAAACCTCAAACTAGTTGTGGCCCCAAGAAATAAGAATGAATCAAGCTCTGGCTCAGGGGGGTCCATAAGGCCTCCCGGATGTGGATAGCGCGAATAATCTTGGAACAGGAATCAAGTACTCGGGGTCTTACGGGACACAAGTGAGCCTGAAAAACCAAATAGCAGATATGGCTCACCGATGCCACTTTCATTAGTTATCCCATTACTACTCAGGTTAAGTTGTTTAGGTACCTTGTTATCCATCAGACACTCACATACCCTACACATGCTGTTCTACGACTCGCATGGCTCAAACAATTCCTGTAGTAATGGCTCATGGGATGGAGGAACAAGCTTTGGTGGGGTTTAAAAGTAAAGGCTATGCAATACTTGGGATTCAAATTAATGCAATCGTGACTCGATGATGCAAGAATAAGATAGAGGCAATAGGTACTATATGTATGCAAGCATGTGGTAGTGCTTGCCTGGCAGCTCAGTTGAAGCAAGTGATGGGTCTGGGTAGTGCTCCTGGTTCTCTTGGTATATCCCCTGCTCAGCGTCTATTCGAAGAAGAACCAAACAAACAAGGGCCAACATAAATAAAGTGCGGAGGCATATGAATAAAATGCATCAAGCAAACAATCATGCCATGATGAATGATGCACAATTTGCATGGCAATTAAGTAGCATGGCATGGGTGAGGGGTGGCATACAAGGATAAGCCATTTTATTTAGTTTTGGCCCCATTTTATTCTCATTTAGTTGCTGTACTCTTTATATTTATATGATGCATGCTTCAAAACACCACATGGAATGCATAAACAGAAAGGTCTCGTCGAGCTAATCATTTTAGACATATTATTTGTTAAATTTGGACTTATAAAACAAAAGTTATTAATTATTTAAGAAAAAGAGGCATTTATTGTAATTTAAATAAACTTGGAAATTTAAGTGTTCAAAATATATTTTGGAATGCATATTTGAAATCCTCACATTTTTCTGATTTGAAAACATATATTATTTGTATTATTTGGATTAATATTTGAAAAGTTATTTGAAAACAGAATTTAAATTGGATTTGAAATAAATTTTAAAAGATTTGATTTTAAAACAGATGACAGAAAATACTTTTTATACCCAGACACTTCTAGCCAGAGACGGTGACAGGTGGGGTCACGCGCTGACTCAGCACACACGCGCACGGAAAAGCTTTTGCCACCGCGAGCTCGTCTAGCTTCTGAGACTGACAGGCGGGCCAGAGCGGCCTCGGGGCCACACGCGCGCGCGGCCAACGTGTGCTGGACACGTGGGCAAGCCGAGGCGCGGGGGAAGGGATCGGTTTGTGATGGACTGGGTTTTCCGGGTTTTTTTTAGAAAAACCAAAGGCTGGCTGACAGGTGGGGCGCTAGGGGGCTCGGGTTTAGGCGGGAAAAAGGGGAGGGGGTTCTGCGCAAAACTGTCAGCGGCTGCCGCTGCTCGCTGACAGAAGCGGCACTGACGGCGATGGAACCGGCGGTTTTCCGGCGACGATGGAGACGGCTACGGTGGACGGTTTCGGGCGTATGGGTAGGCGTTTTGAAGAGGGGAACTAGGGCTACGCTTTTGTTGTTTGGGGTAAACGCGAAGGAGGCCTCCAGCGTCGGCGAAAACACGAAGAACAGAGGCCACAGCGCGCACAGACACAGCGGGCGGCGGCGGCGGCAGCGCACAGGGTGTTCGACGGAGCGCGACGGCGATGCAAGGCGAGAGGGGGTGGGAGACGATGTCTAGGGGGAAGAGGGGCTCACCCGCGACCATCGGGTGCAGCTAGCGGGCTCGGGGTGGCGTAGATCAGCGAGGAGGCAGCAGGCCGGAGTCGTCCTGGTGCTCACGGGCACGGCGGCGGCGGGGCTTCTCCGGCGAGGTCCAGTGGGTTCCGGCGCTTCGGGGCGAAGAAGAGGAAGCAGAGGAAGCTCCTGGAGCTCCTGGTTCGGCTTGGCGCGCTCCAGATCGACTAGAGGAGGATGAGGCCGAGGCTAGGGTTTTGGGGGCATGGTGGTGCTTGCAAGCCAGGGGATGAAGAAGGGAGGTAGAGGAGGACCTGGGCGCCTCCCAGATCCGATCTGAGGTGGCCATGGTGAGCTGGGGTGGTTGGGGAGATAGGGAGAGAGGAGGGAGGCACATGGGGTGGTGGTGGTAGCTTTAGCAAAAAGGGAGGAGGGGTGGTCGGGTCTCCCTCTTTCTTTTCTTGTCTTGAAGCTAAAGAAAGAGGTGGGGCAGGGGAGGGTGTGCCATGGTGGGGCCTGCCTGGTAGGAAGAGAGGGGGAGCCGAGAGAGAGGGGGAGGAAAGGGGTAGCTCGGGTTAGCTAGGGCTAGGGTTAGGTGAGGGTCGGGTTAGATCTTGCTTAGGGTTAGAGAGAGGAGAGGGATGGTTTAGATTAGGTATAGATGGGTGTGGTTTAGAGAGAGAGGTAAGATGAGTGGTATGGTTTAGAGAGGAGGGGGTATGGTGAATAGGTGGTAGGGTTTAGGATAGATGAGGGAGTGTGAGATGGGTTTTTCTCTTTTTGCAAGCTCAAGTAAGAACAAGATCAAACCAAGCTTGACCAAAAAGAGGGAGAGGTGGTGTAAGCATGACCAACTAAGATCAAGCTAAAAGAGGGAGATAGAGAGAGTGAGATGATCCACCCAAAACCAAATAAAATCCAAATGACAAGCTAAAAGGGGACTTGCATGGCCCATGCAAAATATTTATTGCCATGTGGTTTCTTGTGAAAACAATATTATTACATGGCATTAATATTATGCATTCCCAAAATTGGAATAAAAGCCAAGCAAAAGAATTATAAGGGTGCCCCATGTGGAGTAGATGGAGATGACCATATTTGAATAGAAATAGGGCTTGCTAGTGTGTATATTCCACTAGATAATTAATAGTCCCAAAAATATTCCAACATGAGCATAATTCCATGATAATCCATATGGAAGCTAGGAGAAAGGGTCCCACTCACAAGGCATGCAAAGGTGGCCATGTGGCTCCCATATATCAATGATGTGGAAACAACATGATGCTAAGATGAGGGCATGTGGTAAAAGAATTGGATCCATCCCAACCCACATGAGCTAGAGGTAAAACCAATAAGTGCCAAGCTCATATTTAGTTGGATGGTGGAATTATAAGGTGGTGAAAGAAAGGTGGTGGAGTTAATTAAGAGATATGCCCCCAACTCAACTTGGGCATTAAACAATATATCAAGAACCAAATACAATATCAAGAGGCAAATACAATTAATAATGCAGACGAGATAAGAACCAAATCAAGAGGGTTTTATATGATGCTCAAATGCAAGGTGGCATGATGACATGAGCATGATATAATGATGATGCAACAATTATATGTAGGAAGTAGCATTTATATAGACTAGGCTAGTAGCATTGCAATTGTTAGACAATTGGGATGCTACAGCCGGCCATGAAGGAGGGGCACCCCCTCCTCCTATAAAAGGCCACCCTCTTCCTCCTTCTTCCTTACACCTCCTTGTGAAGGATCTCTCTCCCCCTCTAGAATTATTCCCCCATGGTCTCGGATTAGCAAGATACATGTTCCCGGTGGCATTTCGTCTGGAAGGAGTTGCTGCTTCCGCTGGATCGCTGGAGCGAGGAGGTGGAGGTTGTCCGGTGGCTTGAACGTGTGTGCGAGTATGGATGCGCTATTGAGTTGCGGCACTCGGACTTCCTTACGATCTTGAGATCGGCAAGTGTACGACTACATCAACCACGAGTTCCTATTCGTTAAGAAAACTCGTTGTCTTCGAGGGTAAGTTCTCGTTGGATGTATGTCCACCCGTTGCTTTATACCTAGTAGATAGATCTTGGCGTGTAGTTCTCATCGTAGGAAATTTTTTGTTTTCTATGTTGCGGACCCAACACGGACATGACTGGTACTACCGGACTAGTACTTGATGTGGTACCGGGCAGGGACACGAGGAGGTGGGGAACCTTTTGTTTACTCTAGTAGGACATGCAAGAAGTAATCGATAGTACCACTAAGTGGTAGTACCGAAATTAGCAGCGGTACTACCGGACAAGGCGGTAGTACTGGGTTAGAGGTACCGGACGAGGAAGAGGTGAGTCAAGCCCCGTAGACGCGCTCAGACTCATCTGGTACCGCCATGCGGTAGTACCGGCACAAGCGGTAGTACCGGATGTAATATCCAGTACTACAGGTTGACACAGACAGTGCAAAGTAGCAACAGGGGTAGAATTCCTTCTAGATCTCAACCATTGAGGGAAAGCTGGATGGGCTATAAAATAGAGTTGATTCCACCCAAACTTTCCGACGTGGACCCCCTCTTGATAGTACGATTTTCCTACGACTCAAACAAAAGATCTAGGAAAACCAAGTCTTGTTATTGACCTTTTTGAGGGATAGCGAATGCTTTGCAAACAAAGATGGCATGTAAAACACTTAGCGAATGATTAGTCCAACACGTGTGTTATCATCAAACATCAAAACCACTTAGGGAAGGAAATGTCCTTTCACTTGTGAAGGCTGATGGACATAATTTTTCGGAATAAAATCAACCTTTGAAGAAATGTTTACGAAAACCTACATAGTCTACGACGTATTGTCTACGATTGTAGATAGTGCATTAAACAGTCCTTTTTAATGAACTTTCTGAGTATGCTCGTACTCAACCATACCTTCTTAACCCTTGCTAGATCTCAGAGCAATCAATGACGGACTCAGGAGAAGGACTACAATGAAGAGTTGAAGATATCCAGTGGAAATCAACGAAGTCGACGACTACATCAGCGACAATAGAAGAGGAGCTGGAGAGTAGAGTATAGGTAAAGCCCTAGATGCCATAACCTACTTCTGTAGAGCATTTCTATGGCAGCAATCACAAGCCATAGGTGAAAGGACATTTATTGTCTTAATCAGTTTTGGTGTTCGTTAACAACTTGGGGACACTTTTTACCGTGTGCTAATTATTTCAGGTTGATCTACTGAAAAGAGAAAAGTCCACAATAGCAGGAATATTTCCCTGGCTAAAACAAAAGCCTAATGAAAAGTCCAGACCAGAATCTCTGGTGTGCAAGGTCAGTAGTTTCCAGTGTGCACCGGAGTTTTGGCCCAAACCTCCGGTGTGGATTGATGCTGAAGCCTAGGGTCGTTCTGACTAGGGGTTCAGAGATAGGCCGGAGATTGGCCGGAATCTCCGGTGTGCAAACTCTGAAGTCTCCGGTGTTCTCAAGCCCGGAGTTTCGGCCAAGTCTCCGGAGAGACTATCAAGACCGGGTCCGGAGATGGTCTGGAGTTGGACCAGAGTTTCTGGTGTGGAAATCCTCCAACAGGAAGAAAACGGTCTGGAGTAGTGATGCAAGGGAAATGGATGTCGCCTAGAGGGGGTGAATAGGCATTTTAAAATTATTATGGTTTAGGCTCTAATAAATGCGGAATAAAACTTAACGTTTAATTTATCAAACCAAAACCTATATCCACTAGGTTCACTAAGTGCACCAACAGCCTATGCTAAGAAAGACAAACAACAAGGTGATAGCAAGATATAATACTTCAAGCACGATGGCTATCACAATGTAAATTGCATAAGTAAAGGGCTCGGTTGTGAGATAACCGATGGACGCGGAGACATGATTTTTTCCCGAAGTTCACTTCCAAAGAAGCTACGTCTCTATTGGAGAGGTGCGGTGGCGCAATGTACTTTGAATGACACAAATGGCTCACCTCGAGGTGTGGTGGCTCGATGCTCACCCAATGCCACACAAGGCCTCACCCCAAGATGTGAAGGCACGCAACTCACCGACGCCACAAAAGGATCACCCTATTCTCCCATGAGCTCGCCACAAAGGCCTACTCACGTTCCACTATGGAACACTTGAGGGCGGTCACCGAACCCGTACAAGGCTTGGGGAAATCTCCACAACCCAATTGGAGGGCTCCCAAGAAACACCACAAAAGCTCCACAAAGCCACAATAGGCCACAAGCTTGACGAGTCTCCACAACTCAATTGGAGGCCTCAAGAACACACCACAACTCCATACAACTGTCTAGGGTTCCAAGAACCCAAGATAAACAATCCCAAGAGCTTGAACTCGCCGAATCTCTAAGGAGAACTCAAACCGATGCACCAAATGCAAGAGGCAAGTACTTCACTCTCAAATTCCACCAAAGCTACAAAATCTATTGGGGAATAAGAGAGGAAGAACACAAGAAGAGAACACAAAACTCTCCAAGATCTAGATCCCAAGGATTCCTTCACAAAGAAGGGATTTGGTTTGGTGGGTGACATGGGTATGATTACTCGGATGCTCACTATTCGCTACCCTACATTGGGTAAAAGGCCTACGTCCCATAGAGATTTCAGATAAAAGCCCAAGGAAGAAACTGACAAAGATTTTTTATTGTATTAGGAAAGAAACCATGAACCGACATTATGTTGGTATTGTAATCACGCGTGTATGAAACCTATCCGCATACAGCTTTGAGACCCGGCCTATTATATATAGGGCGGAGAAGCCCAAGCGAGGGTACCGAAATCTAGAGGACAACTTGTAATAGAGTGTTTTCCCAATATCCAGGCGACTTTGTCTTTATTGTTTTCCTGACATCTGACAAAATCCCCAGTGTTCTCTTTTCCGCGAAACCCCAAGTCCATCACCATGGGCATTGCCGAGGTTACCCCTCATCAATTGGCGCTGTCTGTGGGAAGCTTGAACGCTGGAAGCACGGATTCAGCAGAACGCTCTCCACCAAGCATCAACTCGACGAAAGCAAATCCACGCCCACCCACCCATAAAGTTACGCCAACAGAAGTACAGGAACCTCCCACTAGATCCTCAATGGAAGTCGAAGCACATATCGAAGAAGGCAACAAAAGTGGGCAAATCGAGACAAATCTGGGGGATCTTGATGGTCTCTATGACAATCTCTCCTTCGGATCAGACCCACTGTTCATGCCACCACGTGAAGCAAGCCCAGCCAATTCAGAACCCGAAGAAAGTAGCGAAAGCATCGACTTTGGAATTCGGATGGCGGAAATCTATCCAGAGCAAAAGCTGATGGACTTCACTGGCTCATCCGATAGTGTCTCCATTGGTGAAAACGACGACATTACCAGTCCGTATGCCACTCAGCACCAAGTATGCGTGATCATCAGAGACGCCACGACCTAGCAAGACTCCAACGGTAACCCAATTCTTAACCCCTATGATATCCTTTCAAGCCATAGTGTAGGAAGCAATGACAACGAAGGAAGTCGAGCAAACGGAGCAGATCCAACAGTTGACCGAGAAAATAGGGAAGAAGAGCAACCATGTGAAGATGAGAGGGGAACCCTTAGCCTACCAGCCAGTGCATGGGAGAAAGCAAGAGCAGCAATCTCGGGTGCGACCCCAATGGCAACAGATGCTACCCATGAAGATCTATTGGCATACCAGTATCTGCTCTACTGCAAAAAGAGAAAAATCCTCAGGATGCAAAGGCAGCTCCATGAAAGGAAGAGGGTAGCCGACGAATCTAGCTTACAAAGGGCACAACTAAGCCCCACCCGAGGATCAAGAAGCATCACAGGAGGAGCATCACCAAGAAGAGGAACATCTAGATTAAGAAGTATACCCGGAGAAGAGAGAAGCGAAATAATTTGAGACCTTGATCTCTCGTTTATGTCGATAGATCAAGATTGAAATATCAAAGCAAAGACAGCCCCGGAAGCTATTGTGGCTTCACAAACATACCTAATCACGACACAACCTGCACCCGACGATCCTCGTGCAGCCCTCCACCGATCTTCCCTGATTAACCTTGGCTTGGTGGGAGAAACTCTTGCGCAAGAAGATAAAGAAACTACGAGGCAACATGACCGGTCCCCACACCATCGCAACAGCCCTCGGCAAGGATGTCACATCCGACGATCTCGGTTGCCACATCGGGTCCACTTTTCCAAACAAGAACTGCGCAACGACGCAAGAAATGACATCACCCAGCGAAGGATTGATTGATCACGAGAAGAGCGCAGCACCCGAATGTATCGTGACGGCGAAAGTGAGGATGAACAAGAATTATGTGGAGCCAACTGCTTTACCTGACGGGTTCGCAAAACTCCGGTGCTGAAAGATTTTAAGCTACCCCAAGATCGACAAAAATACGACGGCCTCCAAGAACCTGAAACTTGGCTGACAGATTATCTAGCAACTGCCAGATTACAAGGAGGATCCAAAGCCATGGCAATGCAAAGCCTGCAGCTCCACCTAACCGGTGCGTCACGCTCCTGGCTGAAGCAACTACCAGAAGATTCCATCAGCAGTTGGAATGATCTTGAAGACAAATTCATCAGAAACTTTCAATACACATTCAAGCGACCCGCGTCTTTAGATAAATTGCGTGCCTACAAGCAAGAGCCAGGAGAATCAATACGAGCCTTCATCCAACGATGGAACATTACCAAAATTTGGCTGAAGCGATATCCGATGAAAGAGCAATCGACTCCTTCAATGATGGTCTCCGATGACATGAGTTCATTGAAGAACTAGGATGAAAAAATCCACTAACAATCTCACAGCGGATGGAAATAGCCAATCGTTGGGCTGATGGAGAGGATGCAGTACACAACAAAAGGGCTCGTTCACCCGACGACAGAGCTTGGCGTAACAGCGACCGGAGATGACGAACCAATGATGGATACCACACACCTAGTTACATTGCAGTGAGCTTTTTTGGAATAGACAATCGGCGAAATGACGACTACAATAGTGGATATCGTGGTAGTAGGGATAACATTGGTGAAAGCTAGCCACGGCAATGATACCAGCCGATGAACCGAGACCCACCAATGTTAGCAGGACAAATGTTTGAAGGGCCCTGCAATATGCACTACTACGTCGACTCAACAGGGAAAAGGCGATCAAATCACCTCCTAAAGGACTTCCAGACATTCCTAAAGATGCAAGAACTATGCAACGCAAAGACAGCTGAAGCAACAAACAGAAACTACGCCCCTACACCTAGCACTCTAGCCATTGGTGCTCCACCACCACCGCAGGGGCCTCCACCAGCGGGACAGCCGCAAAACACAGTATACCAAGACAAGGAATATCCTAGATCAAAGGTAGCAATGTCAATGATCCAGAAGGGACCACCCTCCAATAGAACACAAAAGCTGATCACTAGGCAAGTAAATTTGGCGGTAACAAAGCCACCTCC
This sequence comes from Avena sativa, assembly GCA_916181665.1. NCBI lineage: Eukaryota > Viridiplantae > Streptophyta > Magnoliopsida > Poales > Poaceae > Avena > Avena sativa. Next base: position 222,475,585 of record OV702292.1, read on the forward strand.
TACACCAGAGTATCTACATTGGTCAGAGCAATAAATCACTTTCAGCAGAGTTGACCATCCATTACGGGTCCCTGATCCAGGCCAGTCAGCATTGATAGTGGCAGCGCAAATCAACGGGTTTAACATGAGTAAGGTTTTCTTGGATGCAGGAAGCAACATCAACCTGATTTACGCCAAAACTCTGCGAGCCATGAACTGGTCCATGACGAACCTAACCCCAACCGACACAACCTTCCACGGGATAGTTCCTGGAAAAGCCGAAATTCCACTGGGCAAAGTCCACCTCGATGTTGTTTTCGGGTCAAAAAACAACTTCAGACGAGAAAAGTTGGAATTCGAAGTTATGGATTCGCCATCTCAATACCACGCGATCCTGGGGTGACCAGCTTTCGCCAGGTTCATGGCAGTACCTCACTACACATACCTAGTGCTGAAAATGCCAGCGCCCAACAGGGTCATCACAGTCAAAGGTAGCTTCAGCCGCGCAGACAGCTGCGATCGAGAATTCAACAAAATCTCGAAATCTTTCGGGATGGAGGCGGAGCTTGAACAACTAAAATTGGCGGATGAAGAGACGACACACGAAGGGCATACCCGCATGAAGAAAACATTGGAAGAGCAAGCACGCAGCAGCCTCGCAAAAAGCAACGTGTGCAGCCTCCAATAACGGTCTCGCATAAGAAGACCCATTGATTGAAGTCGAAGTCCCTTCAGATAATTTCTATTTAGATACACCTTATTTTTCAATAAAGGCCAACGGCTAGGCGATCGCGCCACCACAATGTACTCTCACCCATTGATATGAATAACTAAAGAAAGTATTCGACGATAAGAAAAAATTTCTACGGCACAACAGTTTGCCAGTTTCCCCTGTATGAGAATACAACATACAATCAAAATCTCGTATAAAATATACGACCTTTTTGACAAGTATAAAGTGTTTCTATACATAGTACAAAGGCGAAGCAAGTAAATAATCAGATAGGTAAATTTACAAAAAATTCTTCGTCTTCCTCCAAACAATTTCGGATAATCCTAATTGTAGGTCTACAAGCAGCGGTGTAATGAGGCACCATATCAATAAGACCACCATCGGAAGGAGAAGGTAGCCACGAAGATACGTCATCCAAGTCTAGTGTCGGATGATGTATATGCACCCAGGAAAGAGCGAGCTTAGCACCCGCCACAAGTTGAAGCTTCACAAAGTGATGGATCTTCCCACCCTCATTATAAGTAATGGCCAGAGATCTGTGGCAACACTCGACGAATTGCTCCAACTCTGACAGACAATCCTGAAGCAACGCTACAGTATAGGCGCGGCGATGATCAGTCCAAAATTCCGTCTCAGAACTTCGGGAGGCAGCTACAAGAGCTTGCATTTGGTTGCGCAGACATTGGGTCTCATCCCTCTCACACAATTGGATGCCTAGAAATCAAGAAGACAAAAAATCAATTTCCTGCAAAACAGAAGAGGCAACCAAAGGAAAAAAAAGAGAGAGCACAAGTACTTACACAACATCCTCTCACTCGCCCTGGAGATCTCTTCCAAGAAAAAAACCTCATGGTTGAGGGCTTGGCGTGTTTTTGACTAAGAAAAATCCACCATCGATTGAACAACCCGCAGTTTTCCTTCAAGTTTCTTCACTTGTTCTATCTTTTCAGCATATAGCGGCGGGTCCACCGTACGCACGACGATAGGACTGATCGCACCCACAATAGCGGAGGACACAACAACATCCGATGGTTGCGCGGAACTAGAAGGAGCCGAGGAATCACTCAAGATCTAACAAGACAAAGAAGTATACGAAACACTCAGCATACAAAGGCAAGGTCACACACTTATATTCAAAAGCTGCTTTCTTGCAAAAAGAAGCAAAAGGATGCCGGACAAGTTCAGAATCCATTAAAATAAGGAGAGACACGACAAATGATTACAAAATAGGGCCTATGGGGATGTGCCCTTCAAAGATAAGGTGGCGCCAGCAGAAGGAGCACTAGCTACAGCAACGACAGGAGTAGCCGAAGAAGGAGCGGCCGAAGCAGTAAGAGGAGTCGTGGAAGGGGCAGCCAATTTCCCTGAACCTGAGACCAGACCCAAGAGCAGCCGAGAATATTTTCTGGCCTTTTTAATATGCGGCTTTAGGTCAACTGCTTTGCCACAGGATGTGACCGGGACAGAGGAGCTAACCTTCTCCTAGTCGACCTTCTCGCCGTGCGCCATCGCCAGAGCCATCGAAGTTTCAGCACCGATCCTTGATTGCGTCAGACTATAACCAACAAGGGGTCCGGGATCAGCACCAAAAATGGCGACAAGATCATTCAGGTCCTCCAGCACATCCATGGTTAGAAATACTTCGGCATGGAGCTTCTTGAAGGCGCGGCGCGAACGAACAATAAGATTGCGCCCACGAATGCTGTTTGCCTCCAAAGTGCTAACAACATCCAATAAAGGGTCAACCTTCTTATCATCATCCAGAGTCAGGTTCTGGCCAGTCAGCTCTGACAAACAAAAAGAGAGAAGAAGAGGTTGACAACCAAAAGAAAGAAACGAAACAACAAATACACGCACAGATAAAAACTTACGGGTCAGCGAGTTATTTAGGGCCTCCAGGCGCTACCGCAGATTTGCATCTCGAGCAGCAACTTTCCTGGCCGCTTCCTCGGCATCAACTTTCGCCCTCTGATTGGCCTCTTCGGCAGTTCGGAGCCTGCCTTCCAGATCATCGGCACACTTCATCACTCATCCCGGATAATCGCGGATTGCTTGGCAGCGAATGCAGGAGCAAAACGCAAAAATGGGGATGAATTGTTTACAAGGAAATTACAAAAGCGATCAGCACATATCTTTCAGCTCTTTGGCATCATCACGGATCCTTATAAAGCGAGTGTCCATATCGACCATCTCACGCATCAAAGGATCATCAAGGGAAAAACACAGCAAAAGGATATAAAGGCAGATTAAATATATGGGGAAGGAAAAATTCCGGCGTCAAAAGTAACTTATATCCTTCATGTCCACATCAACGGGTGCTTCAGATATCACCACCCCTTTACCCTCCATTTTCCTCCTTTTCTGCGGTGGCGGCTTGGATGAAGCGGCGACATCCTTCTGGACATCTTTCTCCACAGGAGACAACATTTTCTCCTTTGGCTCCGCCGATGGCGGAGGGGTCTTCCTTGTGGAACAGCCCACGGATGTGGGAAGAGGAGAAGCAGGAAGCTCTTCGTCATCACTACAAACAACACGAGCAAGAGTAAGCATCAGTAGTAAAAACACCCGGTGAAAACAGAAAAAGGAGAAAGCAAATACTTACGAAGACACATCCTGCGCAAGACGAAACAAGTTCATCTGGGCAGGAGCAGCTACGATCGGAGAAGTGCCGAAGGGCTTGGAAGCAGTCGAGTCATCTGAATCCTCGACCCTTTCCACAACGCAAGGGTGCTTCCTATTTTTGCCGGCATGCTCCACGTGAAATCTCTGGAGCCAGCCGAAGGAAGAGACTACGTCTTCGACGAAGAGTCAGACACAGAAATATCCCCCTCCTCATCCACGGCAGTCCCAGTCATAGGGAGATCATCGGATACAGAGGGGTGGACAGGGGGCTCACCACTTTCAAGAAGGGGAGGAAGTGAGCTCAGGTGATCAAAATCCTACAGAAAAGCGGAAGAATTGGAAAAATGTATCTATAAACAAAAGACAAGAAAAAAGACAAAGGTGAAGGAAATGTACCTCGGGAAGCCGTTTCTTCTTGCCATAAGGCTCTACAAGGCAAGTCGAAGGAACTGGCTTCTTTGCTGTCAAAGTTGTGAAGCTCCAGACTCTCTTCTCATACAGCTTAAGGGTGAGGTCATCCGAGGAAATCCTCATCGGGTCCTTCTTCCCGATATACGCCCACATACCGTACAACCGGACCTAAAGCGGCTGGACACAGATCCGCAAAAAATATGCCAGGACCTGGAGACCCGACAATTCTTTGCCAACCTCATGCTGTAGCTCAGAAATACGATCAACAAAGGGCTGGATTCGGCCATTTCCTCGGTAGAGGGACGCTGATCCCAGGAGTCGAGTTTACGACAGACTTTTTTAGGTTCAAAGGGGGCTAACCTGAAAGATTTGCCTTGGAGTGGCTGGTCCTTGACATAAAACCACTTAGACTTCCAACCTTGGACAGAATCCGTGAGTTTGAAGTCTAAGTAATCAACGTCGGATCGGACAGAAAAAATGGCGCCACCAACATCATGGACAATGGTGTTAGTGGCGTTGCGGCGAACATAGAAGAAGCATTTCCAAAGGCCCCAATGGGGATGAATCCCAAGGAAACACTCGCAAAGAGTGACAAAACAAGCAACATGGAGGATGGAATTGGGCGTGAGATGATAAAGCTGCACGCCATAAACAAATAGAAGGCCTCGAAGGAATTCATGGACGGAGAGAGAAAGACCGCGAAAGGGGAAGGAGAGGAACATTACCCTCCAGCCAGCCTCGGGGATTGGAGCAGCTTCGTCACCGGGGAGCTTGAAGGAGCCCTCCGTTAGAAGGCCGGAGTTCCATGCCTCGCGGAGCTCCCGCGTCGAGCACTTGGAGGGGGCCCACCTGACGGCCCTTTTCCTGGTGGCCTTTGCGGCGGCGACGGAAGTCCCAGCGGCCTTGATTTTGCCCATGGTGGCAGAGCAAGGAAAGCAGAGCACGAAAATCAAAGTTCGCAAGGGGCAAGAGCGCAAGGAGGAAGAAGGAGCAGAGGGAGGCTAGGTGAAACAGTAAAAAGCACATCCTTTCCCTTATAAAGAGCAACAACACACAGACCTAACCATTCGATGCAAAATCTAAATGGCAAAGGATCACACGATGATGACACGTGGTTACAAAGGTCTCGTAAAGGGAAAAAATAAAAGAAGTTATGACTGTAGTAAAAATAGAGAACAACGCGTGATGCCTCGATTCTCGCACAGAGAGGGGACATGCAGTCAAGAATCTCCGCTAAAAACGCCATCACGCGTCATCATTACTGCATGTGGTCCCATGTTCGACACGTCCCGTCATGGTGTGTTTTTGGAAAACAAATAGCATCAGATACATCATCATTGACGTCATAAAAACGCAGTACAGCAAAAATTGCGGCTTTTTTAGGGTATGATCCGAAGAAATTCAAATTGGAGTCGAAGTAAATTCCTCCAGGAGAAGATTTGAGACTACACTTGAATGTACAAACATTACGATTATAGCCGCGGGGGCTACTCTTATCGGGAGCACTAGTCGTGCACCCGAATTTTTTTACAGAAACAAAGACACATTTTTTGAGCCTATGTTTTGATATACATATCCAAACATAGCCTCGGGGGCTACTCCTATCAGGAGCACTGACGCACACCTGATAAAGAAAAACAACGGAAACATTCGAGATAATCCTATCGGGAGCAGGATACAGAAAGAAAAATAAAACTGTCGGATCGCACCCGACGCGACAAAAATCCGAATGCCGTGTTCAGAAACATGAAGGTAAGACCCCAGGATTCATCCTGTGTGGCCTGGTAATCGCACAAGAATGCGCTTTGCCAGTAAAAATCTGTATCAACGATACGACGAAAAATCCTGACGGATGTGTTGGGTACCCGATAAAAATAGAAAACTGAAATTTGGTGTTTGGTAAGGCCTCAGCGGCTCGAACTGAATTATGCTAGCAACAAATTCCGGATTCAAGCCCGGGGACTTGAGTTTGATGTAGGTCAACCTTGTTTTTTCCCAGGACCAATTAACTGATTCCCAATCCATCGGGAGCATCAGACTCGTTGTACCAAAATCCCTACAACAAACAAAATCAAATAGAATGAGAGAAAGAAGAAATGAAACTCTGAGACTCAACCTGAAAACTTTGGATTTAGGTAGAGTCTCGGGGGCTACTGACATGGGTATGATTACTCGGATGCTCACTATTCGCTACCCTACATTGGATAAAAGGCCTATGGCCCATAGAGATTTCAGATAAAAGCCCAAGGAAGCAACCGACAGAGATTTTTTATTGTATTAAGAAAGAAACCACGAACCGACATTATGTTGGTACTGTAATCACGCATGTATGAAACCTATCCGCTTACAACTTTGAGACCCGGCCTATTATATATAGGGCGGGAGAAGCCCAAGCGAGGGTACCAAAATCTAGAGGACAACTTGTAATAGAGTGTTTTCCCAATATTCAGGTGACTTTGTCTTCATTGGTTTCCTGACATCCGACGAAATCCCTAGCGTTCTCTTTTCCGCGAAACCCGAAGTCCATCACCATGGGCATTGCCGAGGTTACCCCTCGTTAGTGGGGGTGTAGATCTAGATCTCCTCTCTCAAATCCCTCAAAAAGATGCAAGAATCATAGGAGAGGAAAGGGGAGAGGGCAAGCTACTCAAGGTCAACAATGGAGGAGAGCGAAGGGTAAGAACCAAGAAAAAGCTACTCACGAAGGGGAAGGGGGCCCCTTTTAAAGGGATCCCCGATCTGCCTGTTATGCAAAGATCAGTGCATGGCCGGTAGTAACGCTGGGTGGGTGGCACTACTGCTGGCACCCAGCCAACGGTCAGAAAATGGTGAAGCAAAAGACATAACAATCCTAGCCGTTACTACCGGTGGACCACCGGTACATTCGATGGGGATGGTACTACCGTCAGAGCTTCCGATTGAAGTTCTGACAAATAGACGTGACCAAAACAGAGAGCATACTAAAGGGTGCAAAAGTTGACCAGAAGTTGGGCCAGAATTTACACCGGTACTACCGACAGCAAAAATGCCCTAGCGGTACTACCGCCTAAACTTTCGACTGAAGTTCCACCAAATAGAACTCACCAAAACAGAGAAGTTACTGAACGCCTCCCATGGGTATCGAAACATTGGCCGGAACTTCCACCAAAACTACCGGCGACAAACATGCCCTAGCGATACTACCGGTGGCGAGTCGGAACTTCCACCCAAGGAAACTCTAGAAACCAAAACTACAATAACTTTCGCATCTGAACTCCAAATGAGATGAAACCAATTTTGTTGGAAAGATAACAACGTGTAGAATACAATAAAAAGGGAGAAAATATTGGGTATCACTAAGGGATAAAATATCATGAATATATATGTGAAATATCTCCCAAGGTGTGGAGCTGGAGAACCCGCAAGAACAAAAACGCAAGAAGGTATGCAAGGGAAATACGTTTTTGATGAACTAGAGCTTGTTATGAAGATAACCACAAGCTCTAGATCCTCACATGGATAATATATAAGAACAACCAAGAAAGTTGATGCTATGTATGCAAAGGTTTGAGCTCTCTCCGAAAGATAGGAACAAGCCACTCACTCGAGAGCCCCTCTTGATAGTACGGCTATCTATCCTAAACCCGGTCTCCCAACACTACAAGAGACCGGTAAAGTAGAAAACCTATCAAGATCATACCTTTTCCTTGAGCATTCCACTTGAGCTTGATGTAGACCGTCTTGTTCTTCTCAAGATGGATCGCCTTTCTTGATTTCACTTGCTTGCTCTTTGCTTCATGAAGACTTGTGAATTGCTCCCCCATACTCATAGGGAAACCTCTTCTTTGAACTTGTCTTCATCATTACATGATCACCGAGGATGGAATGCTTCAAGCATGAGATCTTCTAGAGATGGTGCATCTTGAGCTTGCACTTCATTTCTTGATGATGTCTTGAAGATGGCCATAAGGAACTCCATCTTCTTCTTCTTCTTCTTCTTCTTATTCTTCTTCAAGACATACTTGATCTTGTTCTTCTTCTTCTTCAACAAGATTCCAATAGGCTCAAAGCCCTTGGACATTGCTTCTTCTTTTTCAACCTTGAACCCAACACATGGTCCAAGCAATGCCAATGGACAAACCTACAAGTGAAAATCAATTTACACATTAGTCCATAGAGATTGTCATTAATTACCAAAACCACACATGGGGGCATACACGCCCTTTCAAGTGGGCCTATAAATAGGGGGCCTCATCCCCTACCTCAGGCTGCTTGTTTTTAGAAAAAGAAGAATACCCATTTCAGAGCCACCAAATCAACAAGATCCCCCTCTCCAACCACCCAAAGTCCCTGATATTTGGAGAATCGAAGGAGGGGGCCTTGATCTACAGCTTCACCAAGAGAGATCTTCATTTCCCCCTCATTCACTTGAGGTCCCCTTGCTCTAGGGTTTCCATGAAACCCTAGGCCTTGATTTGGTTCTTACAAGCTTGTCTTTGATTGTTGTGACAACTTGCTTGGATTCGGGAGCCTCCAATTCAGTTGTGGATGTGTGCCTCGAACTTGTTGTAAAGGTGCCAGTTTCCACCTTGAAGGTTACCGATATAGTGGAAGAGTGAATCAATGCCTTTGGGGTGAGATTCACCAGAGAACAAGGGAGGCCTTTTGTGGCGCTGGTGGTTTGAAACCACCCCCTCTCCAAACACAGATGTACTTCCCCTCAAAAGGAAGGAACTGTGGGAAACCATCCTTGTGTATCCGCGTGCTCCATGATGTCTACGCGTGCTTCTATTCTTGTAGACAGTGTTGGGCCTCCAAGTGCAGAGGTTTGTAGAACAGCAGCAAGTTTCCCTTAAGTGGATCAACCAAGGTTTATCGAACTCAGGGAGGAAGTTGTCAAAGGTATCCCTCTCAAACAACCCTGCAATCAAGATACAAGAAGTATCTTGTGTCCCCAACACACCCAATAGACTTGTCAGATGTATAGGTGCACTAGTTCAGCGAAGAGATAGTGAAATACAAGTAATATGGATGATTATAAGTGGTAATTGCAATCTGAAATAAGAGTGGCAGCAAGCAAACATGTAATAGGACTGATTGTAAAAGGTGTTTCAATGCTTAGAAACAAGGCCTAGGGATCATACTTTCACTAGTGGACACTCTCATATAAATATCTTCTCTTCATTATGCTACCCTGAACTATTCTCCGGTTGGACGATGTAGGGCTATAACAACACACCTTAAAGTTCGCATTCCCCATCTAGATAACCCCTCACTATCACCTTGAGCGCTAGATGGTTCCAACAAACACCACAATCTCATAGAGACATCCAACTCAAATTATACTCATGATAAGTATTTCTGTAACCTTAGCCAAAGTGCCACACGGTGTGCACATTGTCAACTTCACACACGTGGGGATAAGCAGAGATTAATTAAGCACCTGAGTAGCAGAATAGATCTATAGATTACAAAGCTCATGATCTATAGATTAATTAAGCACTTGAGTAGCAGAACATTGTCATGGGAGTCAGCAATGGCGATGGAGATGGCAATGGAGTCGATGGAGATGGATCTAGGGGCACTTCCCCGTCCCGGCAGGGTGCCGGAACAGAGACTTCTATCCCCTGAATCTCCTCTTTGGTGGCGGCGACGCTATGGAACTTTTCATGGAATTCTGATCTTGTATCTAGGGTTTTCATCTCGAGGGGAATATATAGGCGAAGGGACAAGGTCGGTAGAGGCCCGAAGGGCCCACACCACCTGGTGGCACGCCTGGGAGGTACCCGTGCCACCATAGGGTGTGGCCTCCTCGGTGCCCTCCCCCGTCTCTACTTTGGACTCCGTCTTGTGTCAGAAAAAATAGGAACTTCGGCTTTTGTTTCGTCCAATTCTGAGAATATTTCCTTACTAGCTTTTCTGAAACCAAAACAACAGAAAACATGCAACTGGCACTACGGCATCTTGTCAATAGGTTAGTTCCAGAAAATGTATAAAAAATGCCTCAAAGTGTAGACAAAACATAAGATAGTTGATACAAAACAATCATGGAGCATCAAAAATTATAGATATGTTTACGATGTATCAAGCATCCCCAAGCTTAACTCCTGCTCGTCCTCGAGTAGGTAAGTGATGAAAAGAATAATTTTTCAGGTGACATGCACCATCACAATCTTGATCAAGGTATTCGTAAAGCATTGATAGCTGGGATCAAAGTACTCTAAACATGAGCATGAAAGATAGAGTTCTAACAATAAGACATAGCAACTATGTTGTAACATGAAAAGGTACAAACAAAAGATCATGAATAACAATGCACTGAAAGACGTTTGTTTGTTTCATATATAGAAAACATAATAAGAGTGGTATTCAGCGTGTCCCTCATGGTATAGCAAAACATAAATGCATAGGACACCTTCAAAGTTCATAAGGGTGACTAGATACAAATAATTTAAGAACAAGCAATATCAAAGTTATAAATCAATCAACAAGTTTTGGGACAATGCACATTAAACTAAGAACGACCACTATGCTTTCTCAATTGGTGCATAAAGATAGAAGATGGAGACTCAACATAAAAGTAAAAAAGAAAGGCCCTTCATAGAGGGAAGCAGGGATTTCAAGTTTCATAAAGAGCTTCCAAAAATTATGGTACTTATTAGCTTTCAGCTCTCATTGCCCCTATCATAAGCATCTTGAGGTGATTAAGGTTAAAGTGACACAAATGTGAGGATATGCTTGACAAGATATAAGTTGAAAATCTCATGCCCCTTGCTTACGAGTACCGAACCTCATGCTACTCAACTTTAGTCACAAGTAAGTTCTTGTCATTGTAAGTACATGTGTATCATGGAGAGCCACCAACGGGGTACCCCTTGCCCCATGACACATGAGCTTTCCCATATCAAAATGACAAGGCAACAGACAATGAGCATCTCAGCGATCTTTTTATTTGCTATTTGCATAGGTTTTTTATTGAGGATGCTTCATAGAATACTCATTATGGTTATGCTGCAAGTTTCCACCATGATTAGGCATGGCTTAGGCTAGCCGCCTAGGCGTTTATCTAACACACATACAAACTCCATGAGCTTAAAATCTCCCCTTTTATTTCACACCGCCGAGATCCATAAATAAAAGAACATGATATCAACTAAATAATAAGTGCAATGTTGAAAGCGTTCCCCATGGTAGCATGGTTCTGCTAATTCACAACTTATAAAGTGCAAGCATATAAGCAACATAGATGGACACAATGGTTCAAGTTTATTAAGTGCAAGAAATAAAGTGTGCCATCAAGTTTGTGAGAGCTTTAATCACTAATTTTCACATAACAAGTTTAATTTGGAAGGTACATAAAAACATGAATATACTTGGAATGGTGTAACACACCATGCATAGGAATTTATAGTGGACTCTTTGTAATAACTTGGTTTTCTTGGGGGGTTGGATGCATGAGTGGAACTCATACGTGGTACAGGTGGATGCTAGCAAAAGACTGGGAGCGACCAACTAAGAGAGCAATAATGGCCATAATCATGCAAAGTGACAAAACATTATTAATTAAAAAATAAAGTGATATTGCAAGTCAAAAACTAAATGATCATAGAGGCTATGGTGACTGGTTCATAGTCTTAACATGGTGTAAGCATGTGCCAAGTCAACCCAAATAAAGCATCAAAGGAGAATACCACAATATTATGCTTTGTATGCTAAAACAATGCATGATTATTTCAAGGCACATTAAGCAATCTAAATTGTTTGAAACAAGTCATGCTACAACAATAATCACTAAGCATATGGTCAAAGCAACATCTAGCATGACATGATAAAGTCTAAGTCATAGTCAAAACAAGCTTCCTTTTGTACCACTATAAGCATGAAACTTCCTACTCTTTTCCAACACCAGTCGACTTATTTGAAACAACTCTCAAAGATAATAATCAATAAAGACCAGAGAGCATGTCTCACCCATCTACAAAGAAGAAATGAAAAGTTCTAAGCCAAAAGAATAAGAAAACTAAAGCTAAACGCAGTGCTAGCAAAGGAGAACACTCACAAAATAATAAGAGTAAAAACTAGAGTGTTCTAGGCAATGAATAACGGGATGTGTCTCTCTCCAAAAGAAGTGTGTTGGGGTCCAACCAACTTATTGCAGAAAAGAAACCAAAAGAAAACTAAAAACAAAGATGCTCCAAGAACAACACATAGTGCATAAGGTAAAAAATAAAGTGTCTGGAAAGAAGACCTGAGATTATTGATGAAGAAGGGGATGCCTTGGGCATCCCCAAGATTTGACGCTTGTACTTCTTGAATATTTCTTGGGGTGACACGGGTGGCATAACCAATCTTGAGTTTTTGTCCATACTTCATCTCATCACATCATTCTCTCCCTACACTTGAAAACTTCCTTCATATAAAACTTCACACAATCTTCATTAGCAACATTAGTGTATTCAAAATAATAATCCTTTGGGTTCAGTTTCAACTCAAGTAAATCATACATTAAAACATAAGATACTGTAGAAATTTCTTTTAAAAGCTCAAGTTATCCAAGTTAACTCAAAAAGAAACCGATTAAGAGGCAAATGCAAATAATGGCAGAAATCTGTCAAAACTGACCAGCAGGTAAATACCGATTTTTTAGAAAATATTATGTTGCTCAAATTGAAACGTGCAAAACTAACTAAAGTTGGGTAATAACCTGGGTCATAAGCAAAAAAATTACATCTCAATCCGACGTACTGTGATTTTTCACGATGTTTTACAGTGACGCACAGAAATCTGTTTTGGGACAACAACTTCCCCATATCTTACTTCCTCTCATTAGAGGTTATTCTTGGCACAAAAACCAAAGAAAAAGGATAAGGAGAGATTATTACAGAGGCAATAACTTACAAGACTCAACAAAACAAAAATAAACTGAAAGTAAAAATATAATGGGTTGTCTCCCAACAACTCTTTCTTTATAGCCATTGAGATAGGCATGATAATTTCGATGATGCTCACATAAGAAATATGAATTGAAGTAAAAGAGAGAATCAAGAAGCAAATATGGAACAAATTTAAGTCTAACCCACTTCCTATGAAAAATAATCTTGTAAAGGAACAAGTCATGAAAGCACAAAACAACAAGCATAGGAAAGCAAAACAAGTGCAACTTCAAAAATTTCAACATAAAGAGGGGAAACTTAATGTTGTTGAGATACATAATAACTTTCAGTAGCATCATGAATAAAATTAACAATATAAATATCACATAAAACATTCTTATCATGATCCACATGCATAAAATAATTATTACTCTCCCTATAAGCATAGTCATTCTTATTAATCATAGTGGGAGCAAATTCAACAAAATAGCTATCATTATTATTCTCATCACCATAGTCATCAAATATAGGAGGCATATTGTAATCATAATGAATTTTTTCCTCAATAGTAGGTGGACTGAAAATATCATATTCATCATTGTAATCATCATATATTGGAGGTATAGTATCATCAAAGTAAATTTTCATGTCCGTGCTTCGGGGACTAAAAATATGATGCTTATCAAAACTAGCTTCCCCAAGCTTAAACTTTTCCATAGCATTAGCAATAATGGTGTTCAAAGAGTTCATACTAATAACATCGCTATTAGCATGCAAATAAAGTTCCATAGGATTTTTATTTTTCTCTTCAAACACTTCATGTCCTAACTCAAGATAAATACTATAAAATTCTCTAATTTTGTTGTTGTTTTCCATTAAGCCTAACTAGTGAAAATAAAAACAAGAAACAAAAAGATATAATTGCAGAATCTGAAGGAAATAACTTTGAGCACTCACACACCAGCAACAATACTAGAAGATAGCTTAGTAGCCAGAGGATGTGAGTACCTTTTAGCTTACCTCCCCGGCAACGCCGCCAGAAAATAGCTTTGATGGCGCGTGGTTCACGTGGGAGCTTCTTCTTCTTCAATCCCCAAAAACGGCACCAAAAAATAGCTTAGTAGCCAGAGGATGTGAGAACCTTTTACCTTACCTCCCTGGCAACGGTGCCAGAAAATAGCTTGATGTCTACACACGCTTCTATTCTTGTAGATAGTGTTGGGCCTCCAAGTGCAGAGGTTTGTAGAAAAGCAGCAAGTTTCCTTAAGTGGATCACCCAAGGTTTATCGAACTCAGGGAGGAAGTGGTCAAGGTATCCCTCTCAAGCAACCCTGCAATCAAGATACAAGAAGTCTCTTGTGTCCCCAACACACCCAATACACTTGTCAGGTGTATAGGTGCACTAGTTCGGCAAAGAGATAGTGAAATACAAGTAATATGGATGATTATAAGTGGTAATTGCAATCTGAAATAAGAGTGGCAGCAAGCAAACATGTAATAGGACTGATTGTAAAAGGTGTTTCAATGCTTAGAAACAAGGCCTAGGGATGATACTTTCACTCGTGGACACTCTCATATAAATATCTTCTCTTCATTATGCTATCCTAAACTATTCTACGGTTGGACGATGTAGGGCTATAACAGCACACCTTAAAGTTCACATTCCCCATCTAGATAACCCCTCACTATCACCTTGAGCGCTAGATGGTTCCAACAAACACCACAATCTCATAGAGACATCCAACTCAAATTATACTCATGATAAGTATTTCTGTAACCTTAGCCAAAGTGCCACACGGTGTGCACATTGTCAACTTCACACACGTGGGGATAAGCAGATATTAATTAAGCACTTGAGTAGCAGAATAGATCTATAGATTACAAAGCTCATGATCTCATAAGATCACGCTTAGAGATAGAGATGAACACATAGCTACCGGTAGAGCCCTTAGCCTCGAGAGAGAACTACTCCCTCCTCATCATGGGAGTCAGCAACAACGATGGAGATGGTGGTGGAGTCGATGGATATGGATCCGGGGGCACTTCCCCGTCCCGGCAGAGTGCCGGAACACAGACTTCTGTCCCCCGAATCTCCTCTTCGATGGTGGCGGCGCTGCAGAACTTTTCGTGGAATTATGATCTTGTATCTAGGGTTTTCATATCGCGGGGGGGGGGAATATATAGGAAAAGGGGAAAGGTTGGTGGAGGCCCGAGGGGCCCACACCACCTGGTGGTGTGCCTGGGAGGTACCCGCGCCACCATAGGGTGTGGCCGCCTCGGTGCCCTCCTCCGTCTCTATGTTGGACTCTGTATTGTGTCGGGAAAAATAGGAACTTCGGCTTTTGTTTTATCCAATTCCGAGAATATTTCCTTACTAGCTTTTTTGAAACAAAAAACAACAGAAAATAGGCAACTGGCACTGTGGCATCTTGTCAATAGGTTAGTTCCATAAAATGTATAAAAATGCCTCAAAGTGTAGACAAAACATAAGATAGTTGATACAAAACAAGCATGGAGCATCAAAAATCATAGATACGTTTACGACGTATCACTTCATTTTGGTTACCTCTATCCTTTACTGCACTTTACTTATTGCTTGCTCTTGTCTAGTTAATTGTACTGTGACATATAGGTAAATTCACCTTAGTTGCATATCTAGAGAATTTACCTTTTGTGTCAAACCCTAAATTGAAAAGGAGTAAAATTTGAAGTAGCACCTATTCACCGCCCTATAGGTGCCCATACAATCTTTTCAATAGGTATATAATTTAATAGTAGTATTACATCTAGAATAGACTTCGAGTTGTTGTTTCTGGTTTTCTTCTGTATAATGTTTTCCTCACTATTTTGAGAAATGTTTTCTGGATCTTTTGTAAAGCTTTGAGTTGTAATCTATAATCATTTCTTGGACCTGTGATGTTTCTATTGTACTGCTCTAAGGGATGTAATACTAGCGGGACGGTGTTTCATTGGTGTTATATCAAAGACTATAGTATACTACATCATGCAGTGGTATGCTAGGTCACCACAGCTAGTATTAGAGCAAACACTTTGCCCTTAGGATTAGAACCCTTTTAGGAGATTTGTAGGTTGGATAGTGACTATAGGAAGCCATCTTATCTAAACCATATGTTCTTATAACTTGTGATGAATATCCACATGAGGATAACCTTGTCACACTTTAAGTTGTATGCTTTGGTCATCTTTCTTAGGAGTAGTAATTTGTCTTATCTCGGTAAGGTATTGCTTTAGTGTCATCCTAAGTAAGTATAACACCATTATGATGTCTTCAGTGAGTTAAAGTACTAAGTAGATTATGACTAAGTTAAGGATATCATATGAAGTAGTACTAGTGAAGTAGTCCTATATACGGAGTAATCTATATAAGGTAGTAGAGCTCTATCATCAGTAATAATGGTAGATGCTGTAGATAGATAGTAAGGATCATTATAGAACATACTTGAAAGGACACAAATGTCTCCTAGAGGGAGGTGAATAGGCGGTTTAAAACTTTTAAGAGATGGGCTTAACAAAGGCGGAATAAAACTACGTTTACTTTGTCAAGCACAAAACCTATATATATATACTATGGTTCACCTATGTGCACCAACAACTTATGCTAAGCAAGCCAAGCAACTATGTGATAGCAAGATATAGACTTCAAGTACGAAGGCTATCACAAAGTAAGGTGCATAAGTAAAATCTCGGGTATATAAATAACCGAGGCACGCGAAGACGATGATGTTTTACCGAGTTCCTCCCAATGGAGTACGTCTCGTTTGGAGAGGGGGTGGTTTCAAACCACCAACGCCACAAAAGGCCTCCCTTGTTCTCCTGTGAATCTCACCCCAACAGGATCGATCCACACTTCTACTATCGGTGCACTTGTCGGTGGCATCTGGAACCTCTCACAAGATTGGGGCACTTCTCCACAACTCAATTGGAGGCTCCCAACTAACAAGCTTGGGGAAAGCTCCACAACTTAATTGGAGGCTCCCAACTAACAAGCTTGGGGAAAGCTCCACAACTTAATTGGAGGCCCCAAGAAATCCACAAACCTGCAATACAACCAAACCGTCTAGGGTTCCAAGAACCCAAGAGTAAAAAGCTTATCACCTTTCACCCAATCGAATCCTCATCGAGAACTCAAACCGATGCACCAAATGCAATGGTGTAACACCCCAAATCTTCTACTCAAGAGTATCAAGTTCTAATCACCCAATTTAGGGTTAACAAAAACTTTTATTAAGAAAAGGAATATGAATGCACGTGCGTTTGCATTAGTGTAGAATTGAGTGTATATGCCATGCTTGATTGTTCTAAATGATGTGAAATGGTTTTAAGATGAATACTACATCATCTAGACCATTTCCAAACAAAATCAAAAGAAGAAGAAATCAAATATGAATAAATAAACCAAATGGTCATTTTGACAAAAATAAACCACTAGGCCACTTTGTGTGTTCCTAGAAGAGAAATCTTAATAGAAACATTTCTATTTCTTTTCACCCCTTGCTAGACCAAGTAAAAGTGTATCAAGGCCCACTTTACAAACCTACAAAAGCATCTTTTAAATCAATGTAATGGACAGTTGAAAATGAAATCAAGTGTATGTGTTAAGATCCCACTTCAAAAATCTATCAAATCAACTCCCCTTGACCTCTCCAAGCAAACATAGACTCTCAAGCTTAATTTAAGTTCACTCAAAAAATTTGAATCAAAAATTCCAAAGTTCATTTATTGCAGCCATTAACACAAACACCTTGTCTACACAGATTAACACTCTGCCTAACTTCACTGTTGTGCATAGTAATAGTCGACCATTTGTTCCCCTCGTTACTCCCCTATCTCCCCTAAGTCTAACCCAGCCCTACACCAGCTCCCCCTTCACCGTTTGCACAGTGTAGCGCCGCCCGAATGTGATCATCACCGGCCGACCACGGCCAGCTCGCAACGGACCACCTCGCGCCCATCCAGGATGTCTAGGAGGTGCGCCACAGTCCACTGCCACCCCCTGTCCAGGCCACGACCCCAGCCGAGCCATGGACCACCCTAGCTACGCCGCACCCCGCCTCTCTGTGCCATGCCGAGAGCGCGCTAGTGCACCGTGCCTGACCAGCTCGCACAGCTCGCGCCTTGCCCTCACTGCGCACGCGCATGACCGCCATGATCACGCCACCCCGGCAGACACCCCCGTTCGCAGCCGCGTGACCCGCGGCTGCCGCACGCCACCACAAACACCTCTGCCTCCGCTCAGAGCGCTGCACGCTCCCGACCGAACCACACCGCCCCACGCCTCTCCATTATGCCCGCAAGAACCGCTAGGGAGCACCGCACCGTCCACCTACCTCAGCCACACCGATAGCCTCTTGTAGCGAGGCCACCGTCGAGCTCGCGTCGCACCGCTCGGTCCCCTCACCGCGCTATAAAAGGAGGCCACCCCCGCCCGCATTCTCCACACAACCACCTTCCCCACCTCTCACAGCCACTCCCACACTTCTCCCCGGAGCAAGGCGAGCACCACCGCGCCATAATTTCACCAGAGCTCGCTGCTGCTGGAGGAGAAGGGCGTCGTTGATTCCGACCACCCCAAGCCCTGCAGTGACCGCGCCTCGCCTCGCCGTCGTCTACCACGTCGATTGCCCCCGTCGCCGACCCTAGCTGGAGCCCAGGTGAGCCCCGTGAGACCCCACCACCACGCTAGGTCATTTTTCTCGCCGGAGCTGTTCGTCGTTGATGATGACTCTCGGTCGTTAGATTAGAATTTGATCGCACGGTCTAGGTTCACCGATACCGTTTCACGTAGAGTAAGTCACTGACTGGTGGACCCCGCCTGTCAGTAGCCCGCTGCGCTGTGCAGTGCAGCTGGGCCGGCCCATTAAGCTTTCTCTCTCAGGCCTGGAAATTCAAATATTGTTTTTCCATTTTAGTTAAAATCCTATTCTGTCCACCTATTCAAAAATCAATTCAGAGAGTTTCACTGAACCAAATTGCATGATTCTAATTTTGCTAGAATGGTAATTAAATTATATATCCAAGCCCGTTGGATTTAAATCATTTGGAGTTAGAGATAATCTTTAGTAAAAATAACAAGACACAGACTTTTGCAACTTCAAACATTTTTCAAAAATCAACCATAATAGCTTTTGAGTTGATTCCAACTCTCAAAAATCACATTTGATAATATCTATCTGAATATGTAAAAATATCTAGGTTTGTATGCAGTGACATTGGACTAGTACTAAAAGAATGCTATTAGGGTATTTCTAGTCACTATAAATCTATTAAATAATAATCTTAAACTTTATAAAATGTGATCAACCCTTTAAATCACATTCCCATGTATTAGAATATGTGGTGATGAGATGTGTCTACATGATCCCATATTTTAATTGGAGAATATTAAATCTTAATTAATTTCAATGAGTAGAAATTACTTTTCTCAAATAGATAAATAAAACTAGTTCTTTATTTCATGTGATGATTGTGATGATGCTAGATCATCAAGTGTGAGCTTTAGTGTGCTAAATAGACTTAGTTAAGTATTGTTTGGTGATTGTCTACCCCGTATTCATTTATAGACGATAGTACCGACCAAGGATACAAGGAGGAGGAGTTCTACCCCGAAGAAGAGGAGGAAAACTTCAATCACAACACCAATCAAGGCAAGCTAACACTTGCAAATTTCTTAACTATGCAAGCCACTAATTGCAAGATAACCTAAGCAAGATGCATTAGGCATGCTTTGGTTATATACCTTTGATTTATACCCATCCCAAGTTTTACTTGCAAGCTTTACTCTTTTACTTTACCAAAGTTCTTTACTTTTAGTTAGTGCTTTGTGAGTACTTGGAAAATATAGTATAGATAGCCTAAAGAGTATAAAACTAGGCCTATACTAGATGTCATTCTATGGCATGAGATTGAAGACTAGCACCCTCATTAGTGAACACTCTTAACTTAGTGGCTAGTGCTAAGCATAAAACTTGATCACTTTAGATGGGAATACTTGGTGAAACTGATTGTGAAAACCTTGGAATGATGAGTCATTCTATTGAAATGTTTTGACATGTGTTGAGAAACACAAATGGATTTAATGATGAAAATGTTGAGGCATGAGCCTTATCCCTTTATAAAAACTGATGGTTGGGTTCGGATGCGATACCATTCCAATTTTACCGTACAACCATAATACATGAATTAGGTAAGGCTTAGCCAGAAGTTTATATGCATTAGTATGGGTTCCCTCGCGGAAGAGGTTTGATATAAGGCTACCTCTTGATGATGTCCACCTATGCAGTGCCCAGGATGGCAGATGGCCATGGTTGTGAGGCCAAGCTCATAGGGGAGGTGCCTATACTAGAGTGTGTAATTGAAAGGTTATGATTGATTATCCGCATACTAAGTATGATGATTCAGGGTTATCCCTGACGGATGTATCAAATTTTGTGGTGAAAGTGTACCACCTCTACAGAGTGTCAAACTATTCGAATAGCCGCGTCCCCGGTCATGGTCAGTTGGAGTGGCCATACTATTCCATCGTCAGATGTTTTCAAAATGACTGGTGAAGTGAACTATGATTTTGGCTTGACCACAACAGGGTTGTGAATATGAAAACTAGGTTCCCAACTTAAAGTGATTTAGTACATTTACTTAGTTTTCTTTCCTTCTAAACTCAGTTTAGATAAATCTGGCTTTTTGCAAATAAACTTAGAGCTTAGGGTTCCTACTAGAACTACCTTACTTGTTAGTGATAGTTGCGAGTACTGAAAGAGTACTCATGGCTTTGTCCCTGGCTATCCCCATGGCCAGACTATGAGGAGGACTATCAGGAAGATGGACAGCAGGACGGCTATGACAACTAGGATCATTTCCCATCGTCAGCATTGCCTGTGACATTGAAGATGGAGCCCACTACTACGCTTATTATTCCGCTGCTTGTTTGTATTAAGACTGGATCATGAGATCCTTTATTTGTGTAAAACCTTATTATGGTTTGTAATGGATGATGTACTGTGATATCTAATCTGTTATGTCTCGCAAAAATGGTAATCCTGGGATTTAGATGTATGGCATAACAGGCATCTGGGATTAAAAATCCGGGTGTTGACAAAGTTGGTATTAGAGTCATCCTGATCATAGGAGACCCTAGTTAGAATGGACGTCCGAACAAAAACTTAGTTTCAAAACAAAAGAAGTGAGTATTTATGAAAACCTATTCCCACTCTTATCCTGGATTCTCTAAAAAAAATTATGTTCCTAAAAAATTCTTACATTACTCCATAAAATTTGACACACTTGATCACCTCACTAACTTACTCATCCTAAATTCTTATATATGGAAGTTCAGTATTGCAAGTTCTACCAGTTGGGAAACGGAGGCCAACTGATCTTTGAAAGGGATCTTGATGCACTGTCAGAGTATCTTGAGCGCCCGCATCCAGAATTCTTCGGAGCTCAACTCAAGGATCACCTAGGAGGAGATCTACAATGGCTGATAGTTGCAGATCTCAGAGGCAAGATGGAAGCACCCCTTTCTGAGAAGATTCAATTCACCGTGTGAGAGAACAACTGGCTAGATGGATTAGCCAGGGCTATGCATGAAGCTCTTGCCCGTCTATGTGGGCAAAACATCAACTTGATCCAGGGAACTCGCTTTGCTCACTTTGCAAGGCGTGATTCTACGGGAATGCCATTGGAGATGCCAAGTCACCCAGAGTTGAAGTGCCAGGTGGAGAATCTTGACTTCCTGCTGTATGATAGGCAGAAGGAATTGGACAATGCTCGAGCGTACGCTAACCAACACCTTGCCATTGCCGCCAAGAAGGACCAGACTCTCACCATGCTTGTCAAGGATCGCCAATCACTTCGTCATCAATGCGAGAAGAAGGATCGCACCATCGCTCGTCTTCACAAGAAGGTGTCCGACCTCGAGAAGACCATCCGTGAACAGGAAGTCCAACTTGAAGCAAAGGAAGAGGAAGAAGGTGAAGACATCTAGGGTGATCTTCACTCATACCTCAGTGATGACAATGACTACCTGGAGGATGATGCCATGGATTTCTACACCGATGATGATGATTCCGACTTCATTGATGATGATTAGATGCACTTGATCACTACCGTAGGAATGAGTTGTACCAGTCCCACTGTATCATAGTTTCATAGAATGGTTCTTAAAACCATTTGTTTTCCTTTTGTGTTGTGGTGTGTGTTTGTATTGTGTGCTTGAGTGAATGAATGAATGAATGAGAAGAATTTTGTTTGCAAAACCTAAGTCAAACTCAAAGTTTAAAAGCTTTTGAAACAAAACCATGAACCTTAGAACTTTCCCTCTTACCTCATTATCTATCTCAATCTTCAGATGACTCGTGGAAACCAAGGAGGAAGCAACTCATCGCAGGACCCAATGTTGCAGATTTTGCAAATGCTAGTTTCTGACCGTGAAGCTAGTAGAGCCGAATGCCAAGCCAACCTAGCCACCCTTCAACAGATAGCTCAGATGGCCCACAATAATCAAGGCCATGGAAATCAGGATCATCATGGATCAAAGCTTAAGAACTTCCAAAATACCAATCCCCCTATCTTTAACAAATCTGAGGATCCCTTAGATGCTGATGACTGGCTGCAAACCATGGAGAACAATCTAGAAGTCGCAGGAGTTGACGCCAACAAGAAGGTACTGTTTTCCACCCACTATCTGGCAGGAGATGCAAGAGCCTGGTGGAATAGCACCCGTACTATGAACCACTGTCAGATAATAACTTGGGAAGCTTTCAAGATCCAGTTCAGCCACACCCATGTGCCACAAGGTTTAGTCACCAGAATGAGAGATGAGTTCAGGGAACTGAAGCAAGGAAGGATGATGGTAGTTGAATACCGTGACAAATTTCTGTCCTTAGCTAGGTATGCCCCCGATGAGATCAACCCTGAAGCCAAGAAGAAGGAAAGGTTCTTGAACGGATTGCATGATGATATGCAGACTGTGTTAGTCAACATCCGTTTTGAAGATCTAAAAGAGCTAGTCGACTCTGCCATCCAGATGGAAGGGAAGATCAACCAAGCCAATGACAACCGCAAGCGCAGGATGATGCACCAGACTGGGTCCCACAATGTCCAGAAGTATCACCCCAACCAGTATGCAGGATATGCCCCACGAAACAATAGACCCCCGATGTCTCGTCCAAGCTACCCCAATCGTAGCGGAGGAAACTTGAAGTCTGGAGGAAACCACAACAACAACCCCGGAAAATCCAACAATTTCAACCGTGCACCGCCTAAGTCCAACAACAACAACAACAATACTACCCCAAGGACTGGAAGCAATGATCTGCCTGTTGCAGCCAAAGACAAGTCCCAGATTACTTGCTTTGAATGTGTAGTCAAGGGTCACTACTCCAATGAGCATCCCAAGAAGCTTCCAGCCACCACCAATGTGAATGCCCTAGCTCAGCAGCAACGCCGTGTTCAGCCTGGAAGAAGATTTTCCCTAGGGAATTCGCTCAACCGCAACGACCGTGTGTTTCACATGAATGCTAAAGAAGCCCAGGAAGCGCCCGATGTCGTGCTGGGTATGTTTTCTATTAACTCGGTACTTCCAAGAGTGTTGTTTGATTCTGGAGCATCACACTCGTTTGTTACAGAAGAATTTGCATGCACTAGTAAGATTCAACCAACAAAATTGAAGCATGTTATGATAGTTCAAATTCCTGGTTCAACCACCAAAGCTAGAAAAATTTGCAAGGTTGTACCTATCAGAATCCATGGGATAGATTTTTATGCCAATCTAATGGTACTTGGAACCAAAGGTTTGTAAGTAGTACTAGGAATGGATTGGATGTCGAAACATAAAGGATTGATCGACTGTGCCAAGAAAGCCATAACCATGACCAGTAGCTCTAGAGTATCAGTAGAGCATGTATCTGAGACCTTGCCCCGTCAATTCAAATGCAACAAGAGTCTAGCCCAACCAACCCTAGACCAAGTCAGAGTAGTCTGTGAATACCCCGACGTATTCCCAGATGAATTACCCGGTATGCCCCCAGATCGGGATATCGAGTTCATTATTGAACTAATTCCTGGAACTAGACCCATAGCTCAGAGACCCTATAGTATGAACCCATCAGAATTAGTGGAGCTGAAGAAGCAACTTGATGCTATGCTAGATAAAGGTTTGATTCAACCAAGCGCATCGCCATGGAGATCACCCGTTCTATTTGTGGACAAGAAAGATGGAGGTAACCGTTTGTGCACGGATTACCGGAAGCTGAATGATGTCACTATCAAGAACAAGTACCCATTTCCTAAGATTGAGGATATTTTTGATCACTTGACTGGTGCCAGAGTGTTTTCTAAGATTGACCTTAGAACTGGTTATCATCAACTCAAGATTCGTGCAACGGATATTCCAAAGACCACCTTTACCACCAGATATGGATTGTATGAGTATACGGTCATGTCTTTTGGATTAACCAATGCCCCCGCTTATTTCATGAATCTCATGAATAAGATTTTTATGAACTTTCTGGATAAGTTTGTCGTTGTTTTTATCGATGATATTCTAATCTATTCAAAGTCAGAAGAAGACCATGAGCAACACCTGAGAACCATCCTTGAAACCCTTAGAGAGCATCAGTTGTATGCCAAGTTTAGCAAATGTGAATTCTGGTTGAAGGAAGTAGGATTCCTCGGACATATTGTGTTGGTAGGAGGAGTCGCTGTTGATCTCGCCAAGATCAAAGATGTTGAAGACTAGAAAGCCCCAACCACTCAAACCCAAGTCCGTGCATTTCTCGGATTAGCGGGATATTACCGCAAGTTCGTTGAAGGATTTTCGAGCATCGCAAGACCGATGACCCAATTGTTGAAGAAAGATAAGAAGTTTGAATGGACTGACAAATGTGAAGCAAGTTTTCAAGAGCTCAAGAAGAGACTGATCTCAGCCCCAATCTTGATTATGCCAGATATCAAGAAGCCTTTTTATGTGTATTGTGATGCATCCAAGATTGGTCTCGGATGTGTGTTGATGCAAGAAGGCAAAGTCATAGCGTATATGTCCCGACAACTGAAGCAGCATGAGCAAAACTACCCTACCCATGATCTTGAACTAGCAGCTGTAGTTTTAGCATTAAAGACATGGCGTCATTACCTTATGGGTAACCGCTGTGAGATTTATTCGGATCACAAGAGTTTAAAGTATATTTTCACTCAGAAGGAGCTGAATATGAGGCAAATGAGATGGATAGAGTTAATCAAGGATTATGACCTTGAAATTCACTATCACCCCGGCAAGGCCAATGTGGTAGCGGATGCTCTTAGCAGACTGCCGTGTCAATTAAACACCACGATCAAAGAAGCCCAGCCAAGTTTGCATGAAGAGTTGGAACAATTTAGAACTGAGTTAGTTAGCCAAGGATTTTTAGCTAGCATTGAACTTCAATCCACTTTGATTAGCCAGATCAAGGAAGCGCAGAAGAGAAATGCAAGTATCGATGGGTTCAAGCGTCGTATTGGTACAGGAAAGGTACCTGGATTCACCGAAGATGAAGAAGGAGTTTTGTGGTACAAAGGTCGTATCTATGTGCCAGCAGATTCAGAGTTGAAGCAAGTTATCATGCAAGAAGCTCATGATACTCTTTATTCTATCCACCCCGAAGGAACGAAGATGTATCAGGATTTGAAGGAGCAATTTTGGTGGCACAAGATGAAGAGAGAAATCGGAAGCTACATAGCCAAGTGTGATATCTGTCAGAGAGTCAAAGCGGAACATCAGCGACCCACATGACTTTTGCAACCATTGCAGATTCTGGAATGGAAATGGGATTCTGTCGGAATGGACCTTATCACCGGTTTGCCTACATCTAGTAGGGGAAATGACTCTATCTGGGTCATAGTTGATAGACTGTCCAAAGTAGCCCATTTTATACCTGTCAAGACAACCTACCAGAGTTCGAAGCTAGCAGAGTTGTACATTGCTAGAATCGTCAGTTTGCATGGAACCCCTAAGACCATAGTGTCGGATTGAGGAACCCAATTTACCTCAAGACTTTGGCAGAAAGTCCAAGAAGGATTACGAACCAAGTTAAATTTCAGCACAGCTTATCACCCGCAAACCAATGGACAGACTGAAAGAGTCAACCAAATCTTAGAGGATATGTTGAGAGCATGTGTGTTGGACTATGGATCGAAATGGGAAGATTGTCTGCCTTTCGCAGAATTCTCATACAAAAACAGTTACCAAGCCAGTTTGCAAATGGCCCCATTTGAATTTCTGTATGGAATAAAGTGTCGTACCCCCTTGAATTGGTCGCAAGTAGGAGAGAGTCAGATTTTTGGACCCGACATCCTACGAGAAGCCGAAGAGAAGGTTCACAAAGTCCGTGAGCACCTCAAGACTGCCCAATCCAGACAGAAGAGTTATGCTAACAAGAGACGTAGAGATGAATTTCAATGTTGGAGATTTTGTTTATCTCAAAGTTTCGCCGTTGAAAGGAATGCAGCATTTTTAGCTGAAAGGAAAGTTAGCCCCCAGATATATTGGACCCTTCAAGATTCTGAATCGCCGAGGACAAGTATCTTATAAACTGGAACTGCGAGAGGAGATGTCAGCCATCCATAATGTGTTTCATATCTCGTTACTTCGCAAATGCCTAGAAGTTCCGGAGAAGACTGAAGTTTTCAAGAACATCGATCACCGAACCATTGATATCAACAAGGATCTGACGTATCATGAAGTGCCCATTCGTATTTTGGAAGAAGCCTTCAGAACCACCAGGACCCAGAGTATCAAATTTCTCAAGATCCAATGGAGCAACCATACCAAAGAAGAAGCTACTTGGGAGCGAGAAGATTACATTAGGACTGAGTTTCCAGAACTCTTTAGTTCCTAGTTTTTCTTAAATCTCGGGACGAGATTTTGTTTAAGGAGGGAAGGTTTGTAACACCCCAAAACTTCTAATCAAGAGTATCAAGTTCTAATCACCCAATTTAGGGTTAACAAAAACTTTTATTAAGAAAAGGAATATGAATGCACGTGCGTTTGCATTAGTGTAGAATTGAGTGTATATGCCATGCTTGATTGTTCTAAATGATGTGAAATGGTTTTAAGATGAATACTACATCATCTAGACCATTTCCAAACAAAATCAAAAGAAGAAGAAATCAAATATGAATAAATAAACCAAATGGTCATTTTGACAAAAATAAACCACTAGGCCACTTTGTGTGTTCCTAGAAGAGAAATCTTAACAGAAACATTTCTATTTCTTTTCACCCCTTGCTAGACCAAGTAAAAGTGTATCAAGGCCCACTTTACAAACCTACAAAAGTATCTTTTAAATCAATGTAATGGATAGTTGAAAATGGAATCAAGTGTATGTGTTAAGATCCCACTTTTTCAAAAACCTATCAAATCAATTCCCCTTGACGTCTCCAAGCAAACATAGACTCTCAAGCTTAATTTAAGTTCACTCAAAAAAATTGAATCAAAAATTCCAAAGTTCATTTCTTGCAGCCATTAACACAAACACCTTGTCTACACATATTAACACTCTGCCTAACTTCACTGTTGTGCATAGTAATAGTCGACCATTTGGTCCCCTCTTTACTCCCTTGTCTCCCCTAAGTCTAACCCAGCCCCAGACCACCTCCCCCTTCACCGTTTGTACAGTGGAGTGCCGCCCGAATGGGTCATCACCGGCCGACCATGGCCAACTCGCAGCAGACCACCCCGCGCCCATCCAGGATGTCCAGAAGGTGCGCCACAGTCCACCGCCACCCCCTGTCCAGGCCATGACCCCAGCCGAGCCATGGACCACCCTAGCTACAACGCACCCCACCTCTCTGCGCCATGCCCGACCAGCTCGCACAGCTCGCACCTTGCCCTCACCGCGCACGCGCATGACCGCCATGATCACGCCACCCTGGCAGACACCCCCGTTCGCCGCTGCGCGACCCGCAGCTGCCGCACGCCGCCGCAAACACCTCTGCCTCCGCTCAAAGCGCCGCACGCTCCCGACCGAACCACACCGCCCCACGCCTCGCCATTATGCCTGCAAGAACCGCTAGGGAGCACCGCATCGTCCACCTACCTCAGCCACGCCGATAGCCGCCTATAGCAACGCCACCGTCGAGCTCGTGCCGCACAGCTTGGTCCCCTCGCCGTGCTATAAAAGGAGGCCACCCCCGCCTCCATTCTCCACACCAACACCTTCCCCACCTCTCACAGCCACTCCCACACTTCTCCCCGAAGCAAGGCGAGCACCACCGCGCCAGAATTTCACTAGAGCCCGCCGCTGCTGGAGGACAAGGGCGCCATTGATTCCGACCACCCCAAGCCCTGTCGTGACCGCGCCTCGGCTCGCCATCGTCTACCACGTCAATTGCCCCCGTCGCCAACCCTACATGAAGCCCAGGTGAGCCCTGCGAGACCCCCACCGCCGCGCTAGGTCATTTTTCTCGCCGGAGCTCTTCGTCGTCGACGATGACTCTCGGTCGTTCGATTACAATGTGATCCACAGTCTAGGTTCGCCGATACCGTTTCACGTAGAGTAAGTCACTGACTGGTGGACCCCGCCTGTCAGTAGCCCGCTGCGCTGTGCAGTGCAGCTGGGCCGGCCTGTTAAGGTTTCCCGCTCAGGCCTGGAAATTCAAATATTGTTTTTCCATTTTAGTTAAAATCCTATTCTATCCACCTATTCAAAAATCAATTAAGACAGTTTCACTAAACCAAATTGCATGATTCAAATTTTTCTAGGAAGGTAATTAAATTATATATCCAAGCCCGTTGGATTTAAATCATTTGGAGTTAGAGATAATATTTAGTAAAAATAACAAGACACAGACTTTTGCAACTTCAAACATTTTTCAAAAATCAACCATAATAGCTTTTGAGTTGATTCCAACTCTCAAAAATCACATTTCATAATATCTATCCGAATATGTAAAAATATCTAGGTTTGCATGCGGTGACATTGGACTAGTACCAAAAGAATGCTATTAGGGTATTTCTAGTCACTTTAAATCTATTAAATAATAATCTTAAACTTTATAAAATGTGATCAACCCTTTAAATCACATTCCCATGTATTAGAATATGTGGTGATGACATGTGTCCACATTATCCCATATTTTAATTAGAGAATATTAAATCCTAATTAATTTCAATGAGTAGAAATTACTTTTCTCAAATAAGATAAATAAAACTAGTTCTTTATTTCATGTCATGATTGTGATGATGCTAGATCATCAAGTGTGAGCCTTAGTGTGCCAAATAGACTTAGTTAAGTATTGTTTGGTGATTGTGTACTCCGTATTTATTTATAGACGATAGTACCGACCAAGGATATGAGGAGGAGGAGTTCTACCCCGAAGAAGAGGAGGAAAACTTCAATCACTGCACCAATCAAGGCAAGCTAACACTTGCAAGTTTCTTAACTATGCAAGCCACTAATTGCAAGATAACATAAGAAAGATGCATTAGGCATGCTTTGGTTATATACCTTTGATTTATACCCATCCCAAGTTTTACTTGCAAGCTTTACTCTTTTACTTTACCAAAGTTCTTTACTTTTAGTTAGTGCTTTGTGAGTACTTGGAAAAGATAGTATAGATAGCCTAAAGAGTATAAAACTAGGCCTATACTAGATGTCATTCTATGGCATGAGATTGAAGACTAGCACCCTCATTAGTGAACACTCTTAACTTAGTGGCTAGTGCTAAGCATAAAACTTGATCACTTTAGATGGGAATACTTGGTGAAACTGATTGTGAAAACATTGGAATGATGAGTCATTCTATTGAAATGTTTTGACATGTGTTGAGAAACACAAATGGATTTGATGATGAAAATGTTGAGGCATGAGCCTTAGCCCTTTATAAAAACTGATGGTTGGGTTCGGATGCGATACCATTCCAATTTTACCGTACAACCACAATACTTGAATTGGGTAAGGCTTAGCCGGAAGTTTATATGCATTAGTATGGGTTCCCTCGCGGAACAGGTTTGATCTAAGGCTACCTCTTAATGATGTCCACCTATGCAGTGCCCAGGATGGCAGATGGCCATGGCTGGGAGGCCAAGCTCATAGGGGAGGTGCCTATACT
The DNA here is from genome assembly GCA_916181665.1 of Avena sativa. Lineage (NCBI taxonomy): Eukaryota > Viridiplantae > Streptophyta > Magnoliopsida > Poales > Poaceae > Avena > Avena sativa. The sequence goes on from OV702292.1 coordinate 222,505,285, forward strand.
AGAGTGTGTAATTGAAAGGTTATGATTGATTATCCGCATACTAAGTATGATGATTCAGGGTTATCCCTGACGGATGTATCGAATTTTGTGGTGAAAGTGTACCACCTCTGCAGGGTGTCAAACTATTCGAATAGCCGCGTCCGTGGTCATGGACAGTTGGAGTGGCCATACTGTTCCGTCGTTAGATGTTTTCCAAAATGACTTGTGAAGTGAACTATGACTTTAAATTGACCACAACAGGGTTGTGAATGTGAAAACTAGGTTCCCACTTAAGTTATTCAGAACATTTACTTAGTTTTCTCTACTTCTAAACTCAGTTTAGATAAACCTGGCTTTTTGCAAATAAACCTAGAGCTTAAGGTTCCTACTAGAACTACCTTACTTGTTAGTGATAGTTTGCGAGTACTTAAAGAGTACTCATGGCTTTGTCCCTAGCTATTTCCATGGCCAGACTATGAGGGGGACTATCAGGAAAATGGACAGCAGGACGGCTACAACAACTAGGATCATCTCCCATCGTCAGCATTGCATGTGACACTAAAGATGGAGCCCACTACTACGCTTATTATTCCGTTGCTTATTTGTATTAAGACTGGATCATGAGATCCTTTATTTGTGTAAAACCTTATTATGGTTTGTAATGGATGATGTACTGTGATATCCAATCTATTATGTCTCACAAAAATGGTAATCCTGGGATTGCAATGTATGGCATAACAGGCATCTGGGATTAAAAATCCGGGTGTTGACAAATGGAAAGAACACACGAAGTGCTCAAGTCCTTCTCTCCCAAATTCCACCAAAGCTATAAAAGCTTATGGGGGAATAAGAGAGGAATAACAATGGAGGAAATCCATAAAAGACTCCAAGATCTAGATCCCAAGATGTTCCCCTCACTTAGAGGAGAGATTGATTGGTGGGGTTGTATATCTAGATCTCATCTTTCAAATCCCTCAAGAATATGCAAGAATCAATGGAGGGATTGAGGGATAGCAAGCTCAAGAAGGTCAGAAATGGAGGGGAAAACTTGCAATAAAGGTTAGGTAACCATTGGGGAAGAAGGACCCCTTATATAGGTCCTCCAAAATCCAACTGTTATAGCTCTAGAGCGCACGGGCCGGATATTCCGGACAGTTCTTGGATGGTATCCGATTTGGACATCTGAATGGCAACCACGCAACTGAAATCTGAGATTTCTGCGTGACACCGGAGTGTCCGGCGTATTCACCCCAGACATTCCGGCCAAGGCAAAACTGACAGAAACAACAATACGAAAACAATCATAACTTTTGCATCTGGACTCCGATTTTGATGATCTTGGGCTCGTTTTAAAGAGGACAAAAAGCTCTATAAGATCATGCAGGGAACCATAATAGTCCATCAAGGGAGGATAGAACCAAATTACGAAAGGGTTAACCTATCTATAAAATAAAAACCGGTAAAACCTCCAATATCGAAAACGCAATAGAGAATGCATATGAAATCCGTTTTGAATGAACTTGAGCTTGTAATGAATATTAACACAAGCTCAAAAACCCCTCATGGATAAGAACCAAATAAGAACCAAGAAAGATGATGCTAAGTATGCAAAGTTTTGAGCTCTCTCTGAAGGATATGATCAAGTTACTCACTCGAGAGCCCCTCTTGATAATACAACTATCTATCCTATAAACCGGTCTCTCCAACTAACACCACGAGATCGGTAAGAAGGAAAACATATCAAGAACATACCTTTGCCTTGCGCATATTCCACTTGAGCTTGATGATGACGATCTTCTCTACCTCAAGATGGAACACATTTCTTGATTGCACTAGCTTGGTGAAGACTTGCAAATTGCTCCCCATACTCCACTATGATAGAGCTTCTATTTTGGGCATATCATCTTCCCATATCCATGATCACCATAGGATGGCAAGCTTCAAGCAAATGATCTCTTCGAGATGGCTCATCTTGAACTTGCACATCATTTCTTCTTTCTTCATTATGTTGATGTCTTGAAGGTACATAAGACATATCACTCCAACTTTAGTCTTCAAGACACACTTGCCATAGGATCAACTCTCACTTGACCAATCCCCGGAGCACTCATTGAAACCTTGGTCAACACTTAATCTTCTTCACTACCTTGAAGCCAACATATGGTTCAAGCATTGCCTATGGACAAATCCTACAGGTAAAACTCAATGCAAACATAAGTCCATAAAGATTGTAATTAATTACCAAAACCACACATGGGGGCACACATGCACTTTCAATCTCCCCCATTTTGGTAATTGATGACAATCCCTTTGAGAGGGTTTATGTAAGGAACTAACCAAACAAAACGTTGTGCTAACATCAAATACAACACAAGTATGTGATGTTAGTACAACCACAATATAGAGAAAACCTCCCCAAAATCTATGCACGTGTGGATGAACTTGAATTTCATTGCATATATTGCCAACTGATGTCTACGCACTTCTATTCTTGTAGACAGTTGTTTATCGAACTCAGGGAGGAAGTGGTCAAAGGTATCCCTCTCAAGCAACCCTACAATCAAGATGCAAGAAGTCTCTTGTGTCCCCAACACACCCAATACACTTGTCAGGTGTATAGGTGCACTAGTTCGGCGAAGAGATAGTGAAATACAAGTGGTATGTATAATTATAAGTGGTAATGGTGCCATAAAATAGCTTGATGGCGTGGAAGAGACTAAAGGCAAACTGAAATAAAGATGGCAGCAAGCAAACATGTAACAGATCTAGTTGCAAACGAAGTTTCAATGCTTAGAAACAAGGCCTAGGGATCATACTTTCACTAGTGAACACTCTCATATAAATATCTTCTCTTTATGATACTACTCTTAACTACTCTCCGGTTGGACACTCTAATCCATGGTAGGGCTATAACAGCACACCTCAAAGTAAGCCTTTCCCATCTAGATAACCCCACACTGTCACCTTGAGCACTAGATGGTTCCAACAAACACCACAATTTCATAAAGACATCCAACTCCAAATATAACTCATAACAAGTATTTGTAATCTCTAGCCTAAGTGCCACCATGGTGTGCATGCTGTCACTTTCATACACATGGGGAGAGTAGAGATCTATTAAAGCACTTGAGTAGCAAGGTAGATCTACTTGATTACAAAGCTCATGATCACAATATGATCATGCATAGAGAGATATGAACACATAGATACCGGTAGAACCCTTAGCCTCGAGGAAGAACTACTCCCTCATCATCATGGGAATCAGCAACGACGATGGAGATGGTGGTGGAGATCGATGGAGATGTCTCCGGGGGCACTTCCCCATCCTGGCAGGGTGCCGAAATAGAGACTTTCTTCCGCACATAAAAACAATAAATTTTACTCTACGCCCCTGAACCCCTGAAGCTGCCAGGACCTATCTATTAGTAATGCAGTAACGGGAGGGGCTTTTCACGAACTTACCCTTGAAGACCGAAAAGCGTTGTCAACGCTCAGGAGAGTGTGGTTGATGTAGACGAGCCGAAGCCGACCTCAAGGTCGTGATGAAGTCCTTGCGCTCTTTCTGGATCCAACGACTTGAGTGCCTCAAGTGCGACACCTCGCGGGGAGTTACACACGTCCGGTGCCTGACGATGACTCCCGCTTCCCCGATCCAGCAGCAGTTGCGGAAGTAGAGCTCCTGGATCCGAATCCCGCAGCGCGACGGCGCTCCGCGGTGAAGATGTCTCTCACTCGCGCAATCCAGACTTGGGACCACGGTCACGAGAGAGAGAGGGGGAGAGAGAAAATATCAATTAGAGGTCCTCCCAAAAGTGGGGAGACCTTTATTGATTATTGGGTGTATTTTTCTAGGCCAAATACCCCACTTTATATAGGGGGAGGGGAGGTACTACCTCCCCTCAAGTCCTGGGGTGGGACTAAAGGAGAGGAGGGGGTGGGGTGGCTGCTGGCCAGCCCCTAGTGGGCCTCACGGGGGGCTAGGCCCAGCTGGCCTCTCCCTTTGGCCCCTCTCCCTCTCTCCTTTCCCCTAATGGGCCCTCTCCCTCCAGAATTGGCCCATTAAGCCTTTTTGACCTTTAGTTGATTTTATCTTTATTAAATAATTATGAATAAATGATTAAATCAATATTTAACATTCATTCACATATCATTTAATCTCCGTGGTCATGGAACACCTTCCACCTCCACTCCGGACATCCTCCGGACTTACCGAAACCCTTCTGGTTTTCTCCCTTCTATTCTTCAGCGATTCTACCGATCCTATAAATGCTCTCTAAGCATCATCAAGCCCTTAAGCGTGATACCCCACGGTTCGGAAACACTCCATACATGGTTGGGACACTCCCGCACCAATGATCAACAGAGGGACCTGGATGGCCATGTGACCCTATGCACTCCACGAAGATCTTTCGTCGTTTGAACCGGGACAGTCGTGTCTTATTCCCTTTGGCACTCGATACTTGCATTGCCCGAGATCTAATCAATGACATCACCATGTCATGTTCAATCTCGTTACTGAACAATGCTACTTGACTCATTCTGACAAGTGATATCCCCGTGATCTAATCACACGCTGCGCATCTATTGGATATAACTTCTCCGAGTGGGCCCTTGAGTATCTTCCCGTCACATGGATGGACAATTCCCGCTCTTGACTTATATTGCCTCTACTGTTTCCTCCGAATACCTGAACACACCTTTATAACCACCGTTTTACCAGATGGCGTTTGATGCTATCTAAGCACTCTCGGGAGACAGTGATTGATAGTCATATGGTCTAAGGAATAGTCTACGAGGGTCCTTTTTCTAATCATCTTAACTTGAACTTTGTGACATGATCGAATCACGATGTTTAGGTTGGGTATTGGTTCATCATCTCATTCTTAGAATGAAATGACCTCATTTCCAACTGGCATAAATGCCACATGATCAGGAAACATGATCATCTGTTGACCAATGAACCAGTGACTAGAGTTTCACTGGGAACCTCTGGTTTGTTTGTATATCACACGTGTATTGATGTTTCCACTCAATACAGTTATAGCATGATATAAAACTTAATCATAAACTATATGAAATATGATAATAGTCCTTACTACTATTTGTCTCTAGGGCATATTTCCAACAGTCTCCCACTTGCACTAGAGTACAAATACACTAGCTGCATTTGTTCTAAATCATTGGCACCATATACCCGGTACCCTAAACATGCTTGCTTATGGAAGAGGTTGAGCCTTGGTTCTGTACTTTACAGTCCCAGATCCTTTGCAACTTACTAATGTCATCTTGATTGACATTAATACTTTATCATCACATGATAGCCTCTGTGTGTATGCATCATTGCTATGGCAGCAGAATGAGGCCTGATTCCAGGAGCCTACAGTGACGTTAGATCAACCTCGAGGGATTTCTCATGGGCACTGTGCCCTGGGACACATCATTCTACGTTAAAAGCGAACTAGCCCCGCCATAACTTTATACAACACTTTAGATGGCACCCTTATCTATTATTATAAATGTATTCATCGAAACACTAGTGCACTCTGTGCAACTTTCGATGTTTTGTTCACCTCGCTTCCTACTTGACATTAATTGGTATCTGCATGAGTTTCCAACACATTCCCTTATAACATAACTCTTTATGTTTTAAGATATGTTAACCTTTATGGTTTTGGAAAACATGTATACAGTTCTCTATTAGACACTGCGGACAAACTTAGCTCAACGTTCTGTGATTCGAACTTAATCACTTTTAAACGTTCCTTAATAGGATCACATATTATGCTAAGTTATCATCATGGTTTACTAAGATAGAACCTATGTCTCAACATAGTGGATGATGATCATCCTTTTCTTTCTTTCAACCGTTGATGTTAAACTTAATGCTATTCCTAATTCGAGTCATTAAGGACTAGTTCCTTAATTAACTTCTATTCTGAAACCCTTTTCAGAATCCCTTAAGGAATACTACATGATATCATAATACACCTATTATCAACTTCTACATCTTATAAATCATTATTTATAAGTATTTGCGCCTTTCATCCTTAACATTCTTAAGAATTACTCCTATAAGCTCCCACTCAAAATATGTTCCTACATATTTGAATTTGAGTCTTATATTGCTCCCACTTAAAAATATGTCAATAACATATTATTTCAGGAAGACTTACATAGCTCCCACTCATTTTTATGCAAATTGCATATCTCCTTACTATTTTGAATAACTTCAAAATCCTTCGATCAAATATCAAACTTGGAGATTTACTATGAGATACTAGTACTTTACCAGTTTTAAATCCACTAGACATTTAGCACACATGAATTAAATTCATTTGAATTTGTCCAATACCTGACAAATTGTGCTTTTGTCATTCACCCCCTTTTTCCACTATGGCTTTGCAGTCATTTGGGAAAATTCAAGCAACTCCTTTTACTTGTGAGATTCAGCAATGAATTGCTTTCTAATCTCAAGGGAATTTTGCTTTTAGGATTTCTCATAATTCTAGTTTACCATTATTTCCTTTGTAGTTCGTAGGTATGTCATATATCAAAAATCATGACAAGTGATTCACAAATGTCTCCATACAAGATATGGATTTACATTTTGAATCCTACTTTATGTAGTGAAAAACAATAGTGGAGGGAAAAACACAATGATCAAAATCATTGATTCTTTCCTTCCGTGAAGAGATTCGTTCAGGAACATTGTCCGTTGCGCTTCTCAACACTCTGATGCAGGGTTTTGAATCCGCATCGTGTTTTACACTAATTTCCATTTGCTTCATAATTCAGAAACTTCACTAGAGGTGAGCTTTCTCAAGAATGCACCAAAATCCCAGCAATACGAATCTTGCTTCCTTTTTGGTTTGAGCTATGGGTTTTGTATTCAAAGTTTCCAATGAATACTCTACAAGGACTTATTCGCTATTGTTTTGGTTATATCGAATAACCCCAAAACTTTCACGAATTCAAATGGTTCACTAATTCTAATTGAGTGCTAACTATTTCTAAGCTAATGGTCTCTACATATACACTACAACGATTTATTTGGTGCCTTCTATTCAACCCCTTTTATATCTAATATCACATTGTGATGCTTTGTATTTTGACGTTTCAAAATGCTTTGCATTCCACAATCACTTTTATGCCATTCTTATAAAGTTGAATTTCATTACCATTGATCAAATCATAGTAATTAGATTCTCTTTTATATTTATACCCATTGTTGATGAAACACTTTGATCAAATCAAATAGTTTCATATTCATGTTTCCTTTGGTAAACTTACTTTACACATTTAAACAATCAATTAATGATAATTACCATTTTCGTTAAAACACAATACATCGAATATGTATTTATTTAACAATTCATCAAACACTTTGTATTCAAGTAATACACGGTGTTCAAGTTAATTTTCCGAACTTAGGCATGATTTATATGTGACAAGAAATCGAATGACTTTCACATATTATCACATAACTTTGAATTTAAACAATGGTTTTTCATTCATTAATGAAATATCATTAAGTTGGGTATTTTAAACAAGGCATTTTTAACGTTTTACAAATGTTCATGCATTATCAATTAGTTTCAAACAATAAGGATAATTCACACATAATCAAACAAGATATGAACACGAATAGAAATCATTCATAAAAGTGGAACAACTGTTTGTTACAAACTGATATGAATAACCGTCTCACGAAGTGTGAGACACACTAAAGAAGTTCAAATCTCTTGATTACAATAATCATCCTAAACATGAACTAAGTGATAAATGTCGAGGGAGAGTGTCGTCGGCCGTCATCATCATGCTCGCCATCAACACACAACGTCACCTCCTCTCCAGTAAGCACCTCTCATGCAGAAGGACCTGTTTTCAGTAAAACAGAACAAGTATCAGATATACTTAACACTGCAATGTGTTTGCAAGATTATAACATTTATAAAATTGTATATCAAATATATACCTTTGTCGTTGACGACCTGAGCGACATCTGGTTCAACCAACACATTCCTAAGATGTGTCATGAACCGGTGGAACTCCATTTCCGTGACGCCCCTCATTACGCAAGTCCTGACTTGTGCTTGGTAGCTTGGTGGCAGCGACCGCAGCACAGCCGCATTTGCAAAAGAGCCTGAAATCCAGACGTCCAGGAAGTATGCTGGCCTCATGTACACATCATGCATGTGCTGCAAGTGGCTGTCCAGGGACGAGTTCTCCTCCATCTTAATGGAGAGGAAGTCCCCCATCAAATCATGCTCCCAAATGCGTGTCTGATCCACGAAATGTGTCCTAAGCTGCAGCATCACCGAATGAGGGTTGATGTCACCCATGAAAGGCCACAACTCGTCCACCATTCCGAAACGCATCACAACTGAAATATAGGAGGCCATCTCCCGACGTAGATAGTGGTCTTTCCGCTCCTCTGGGGTCTCAAGGTCTGTGGACGGATCCAAATCCATCCCGTTGAGTATGTAGTTGACCATGTCATTCTCGATAAGGAGAACATGGAGACTGGCAACCTAAATGGAGAAGTTCGATCCATCTAATCTGAGCTTCTCTCCTTCTAACCATTCAATTGTCAACACAAAAGAGCCCATCTACATTTATAATTGCAAAAGGAATTTAGACTAAGTTTATAATTAAATGAGTTAATAATAACTCCACTCAGAAACACCTATCCCCAGTGAGGGTTCCTAGTGATAACACGACCCCTATCAGCCACATCTCCCCCGATCGTCACGACCATAAATGTGGGTTCAAAGGTGGACGCTAAACGTCGGTCACATCATTCATGCGACTCGTGCTCGATCTTTCGACCATCCGTGTTCCGAGGCCATGCTTCTCTAGCGTGCTAGGCTCGCCAACTCAACCTTAGTGTATTTGTTGTGCAACATGGCTTACACCCACTATATGCGAATGTAGATATGTATGACACCCAGACCTATAACCCTGGATCGCCTCATATCGAAGAACTTTCTTGGTGGTGCACACTAAGGGGGAACACAATCGTTGGTAATTTTAACAGGGATCATCTTATTAGGCTACCGTCGAGTATCTAATACTAGCACACAATAAGACATACAAACAATAACATTGAATGTAAATGCTATGTGATATGGTCCTTCACGTCGTGATCTCCATCCGCCGTCACCGGGTTCCGGCACCAGGGTTCCAGCGCCGTAGACACCAGGGTACCGGTGTCATTCTGGCGTGGTAGTTCTTCACCTCCGTGACTATCTACTACTATGTAACAAAAGTTAATTACTTTACCTTTGCCACAACCATATCACAAAGCAACGCCCCCTGCAAAACAAAGTCAAACGCCTCTACTTTATCTTTGCATGTTTTATGTGGCTGAATGGGCTTTCGCACAAGAACCGTTCTTACCTACGAACTTTTAGCACAACGCTGATCAAGTAATTGTCTCTACTACACCCCTTTCGGGGCCCTCCATTGCAAATGGTATACCAACTAATGCGAGAGAGACAGACATCCCCCTAAGCCACTTTATACGGTACAAGCTGTATGTCAAGCGTGGACCAGTCTCGCGAATGAACGCGTAAAGTTGGTTGGGGGTCGCTTCATCAAGCATTACTGCGGTATACACAAGTACACGTGGGAGGGTAACAACTAAAAGATCAACGCCCACATGCTACATCTCGTGTGTTCTACCCGTACTAGCATTACTATGCATAGATCTAGCTCTGATACCACTGTAGGGGTTCCGCGCATAAAAACAATAAATTTTACTCTACGCCCCTGAACCCCTGAAGCTGCCAGGAACTATCTATTAGTAATACAGTAACGGGAGGGGATTTTCGCGAACTTACCCTTGAAGACCGAAAAGCGTTGTCAATGCTCAGGAGAACATGGTTGATGTAGACGAGCCAAAGCCGACCTCAAGGTCATGATGAAGTCCTTGCGCTCCTTCTGGCTCCAACGACTTGAGTGCCTCAAGTGCGACACCTCGCGGGGAGTTACACACGTCCGAAGCCTGACGATGACTCCCGCTTCCCCGATCCAGCAGCAGTTGCGGAAGTAGAGCTCCTAGATCTGAATCCCGCAGCACGACGGCGCTCCACGGTGAAGATGTCTCTCGCTCGTGCAGTCCATACTTGGGACCACGGTCACGAGAGAGAGAGAGAGAGGGGGAGAGAAAATATCAATTAGAGGTCCTCCCAAAAGTGGGGAGACCTTTATTGATTATTGGGTGTATTTTTCTAGGCCAAATACCCCACTTTATATAGGGGGAGGGGAGGTACTACCTCCCCTCAAGTCCTGGGGTGGGACTAAAGGAGAGGAGGGGGTGGGGTGGCTGCTGGCCAGCCCCTAGTGGGCCTCACGGGGGGGCTAGGCCCAGCTGGCCTCTCCCTTTGGCCCCTCTCCCTCTCTCCTTTCCCCTAATGGGCCCTCTCCCTCCGGAATTGGCCCATTAATCCTTTTTGACCTTTAATTGATTTTCTCTTTATTAAATAATTATGAATAAATGATTAAATCAATATTTAACATTCATTCACATATCATTTAATCTCCATGGTCATGGAACACCTTCCACCTCCACTCCGGACATCCTCCGGACTTACCGAAACCCTTCTGGTTTTCTTCTATTCTTCGGTGATTCTACCGATCCTATAAATGCTCTCTAAGCATCATCAAGCCCTTAAGCGTGATACCCCACAGTTCGGAAACACTCCAGACATGGTTGGGACACTCCCGCACCAATGATCAATAGAGGGACCTGGATGGCCATGTGACCCCTGTGCGCTCCACGAAGATCTTTTGTCGTTTGAACCAGATAGTCGTGTCTTATTCCCTTTGTCACTCGATACTTGCATTGCCCGAGATCTGATCAATGACATCACCATGTCGTGTTCAATCTTGTTACTGAACAATGCTACTTGACTCGTTCTAACAAGTGATATCCCCGTGATCTAATCACACGCTGCGCAGCTATTGGATATAACTTCTCCGAGTGGGCCATTGAGTATCTTCCCGTCACATGGACGGACAAATCCCGCTCTTGACTTATATTGCCTCTACTATTTCCTCCGAATACCTGAACACACCTTTATAACCACCGTTTTACCAGATGGCGTTTGATGATATCTAAGCACTCTCGAGAGACAGTGATTGATATAGTCTCACGGTCTAAGGAATAGTCTACGAGGGTCCTTTTTCTAATCATCATAAGTTGAACTTCGTGACATGATCGAATCACGATGTTTAGGTTGGGTATTGGTTCATCATCTCATTCTCACAATGAAATGACCTCATTTCCAACTGGCATAAATGCCACATGATCAGGAAACATGATCATCTGTTGACCAATGAACCAGTGACTAGAGTTTTACTGGGAACCTCTGGTCTGTTTGTATATCACACGTGTATTGATGTTTTCACTCAATACAGTTATAGCATGATATAAAACTTAATCATAAACTATATGAAATATGATAATAGTCCTTACTACTATTTGTCTCTAGGGCATAATTCCAACAGAATCTCCCCTTTGGTGGCGGCGCTGCGGAACTTTTCGTGGTTGGAGGCTTGACTTTTTAGGGTTTTTGCATCGAGAGGCATCCTATAGGCGAAGAGGCAAGGTCGGTGGCCGGCCAGGGGGGCCACACCATGCCCTGGCGCGGCCAGGGGACCCGCGCCAAGGGGTGGTGTGGCCACCCTGTGGCCCCCCTTTGTCTCTCCTTCTGGCTTCATGAGTCTTCCGGGAAAATAACGACTTTGGCTTTTAGCCGGTCCAATTCCGAGAATATTCATTTTCTGACTTTTCTAGAACCAAAAACAGAAGAAAACATGCAACTAGCACTGTGGCATCTTGTTAATAGGTTAGTCCCAGAAAGTGTATAGAAATACTCCAAAGTGTGGACAAAACATAAGAAAGTAGATAAAAACCAAGCATGGAACATCAAAAATTATAGATACGTTAGCAATGTATCACCAACCATTACCGGTGGTAGAGTTTTATCTATATATTCAAGATGCCATGCAACACACTAAGATGCAAAGCACACGAGGCAAGTGTTTAAGTACAAAACTCAACCAAATTCCCTAAAACCCTCTAAAACTTCTCCCCCATTGGCATCGATTGCCAAAATGGGTGAAAAACTTTAGAAGGCCAATTTAGTGAGAGTTCCTCCATATGGTGTGCATTTCTCATAATATTAGTGGAATCAAATGCACGTATCCAATGAAGAATACCATGAGGAAATCAAACTAAACTTAGGATCCAAAGATTGCAAAGAAATAAAATAGTGAAGAAGCATCAACGAATGAAGCAAGCAATCAAAAGATCGAAAGAAGCATTTCACAAAAGGAAGGTACCAAAAGAAAGATAGATATTATGATAAGGTTGAAAAAAGAGTGATCTAAATAATATGAGGAGACTCCCCAAGGTTTGTGCACAAATTATAATTTGCGTTTGAATACAATATGCACAAACATGGCATCATCATTCCCTCTATCATTTAAACCACGAGTACGAGTAAGAAAGAAGATATTATGATGAGGTTGAAAAGAGAGTGATCTAAATAATATGCGGAGACTCCCCAAGGTTTGTGTAAAAATTATTATTTGCATTTGAATACAATATGCACAAACATGGCATCCTCATTCCCTCTATATCATTTAAACCACGAGTACGAGCAAGAAATAAGATATTATGATGAGAGCAAATGAGTGTTTAGATGAAAATAGGAAGCTCCCTAAGGTTGATGCATAACAAAGTGCACAATTATGGGATCCTAACTCCCCATAATCAAGCAAAACACCAAACAATAATCAAGAAAGAAAATGCGTGTTCTTATGTAAATTAGGAAAGCTCCCCAAGGTTTATGCACCAAATATAATAATTGCTTTGAATGCAAAGTGCATAAACATGGTATCCTTGCTCCCCCAAACTTACATAACAACACAAAGGCATGAGAGATCAACTTTCTTAACACCAATGAGTGCCAAAAGATGGAAATGAAAAAGGTCAAGCACTCAAAGCAAAAAATTTGGAGCCACCAAAGAATAAAAAGGAACACTAGGTGTAGACTCCAAAGCAAAATGATATCAACTAGAGATTTAGCCATAATAATGTGTATAAGTTTATAGGTAGACAACAATCACCAAGATATACATCCACAAAGAAACATGTACACACAAAATGGATACTCAAGAATGAACAAGATATCCAAACGAAAGTCATAGATAATTCTGATAATATTTCTGCTAGAAAGCATGGCCAAAGGCTCAAATTTATCTTATTGAACATAAATGATCTTCAAACACCAACAAATACATCACAACTATCACAAGGTAATAAGAGATAGTTGGAATGCATTAGGAAAGGCAACAAGTATCATAAAGAGCAAATAAGCCTTGCAAATTCATCCATATTGCACATGAGAGAAATTGAGGAAATGATTGGCAATATAATTGCTAGATTGGCATCTATGGGATTGGTTAATCATAAACATGATTTTGATATACCCCCCCCCCCAAATATGCATTCATCTCAACTTACTCATACCATAATAAGGATGATACAATAAAATCTTGCAAGAGCCATAATGGGAGCAATTGAAGAAAATCATTCCATGATGCAACCACAAAGGTTGGATGCTAGAAAAGTATGCATGAGAGGGATACTTGTTACCGAGATACCATTAGTAGGATGTAGTAGATATGAGTTTGTTGATCATCCTAGCTTGCCTCCAATTATCATTTAGTCACCACATATTATTATTATTGAGACAAGCATCCAATGTATCTCCAATGTACCTAAAACACATTCAAGTACACAATGTTCCCAAAACTCGTTGGGTCCAAATTAGTTAGATACACTACAATACATAGGACAAACTCCACAAAAACATGTGCATATTGATATGAAATTGAATTTCACGCACATCTTAGTCAAAATAGGATTTGGTGGAGTTTCCCCTATATGTTGGATCAAAGAAAGCAAGCATACCATAATATATACATTTAGTAAATATACATGCACAAGACTTTCAAGAACCACAAGGAGATATAGTTTGAACAAAACACCAGTTAAACCAATAAGGCACACCAAAGTGTGACATGACTAACGATTGTCCAAATTATATCAAAGACCAAATCAACACATGATAGACCCCAAGTTAAACAAGTGAACAAGGCAAAAGTCAAAGAGAAAAAAGGATAAACAAATACAAATGCTCAACGATTTATCCCATTCAAATGATTAAATAGAAAGCATGGAATGAGAAAATCAACTCCAAAAAAAAGAATACCAATTGAAAAAAATGGTTCCAATCGAAGAACCAAATTCTCAACATTTTTCAAGATGGCACAAAGTACCAAATAAAATATTTATCTTCCAAAGGCATAAAACATGGTATGGATCAAAACATGCCATGAAGAAGTATAAAATGAGTGTTCTAAATAATATAGGAGAACTCCCCCATGATTAGTGCATTATTTAAGATTTTGCATCTGAATACAAAATGCACACACATGGGATCATCATCCCTATCTACATCAACTAGAGAACTAAATAATTTCAAGAAAATAAAGATCCACAAGAGTCGAGGAAGACATGTGAAACAAAGCACAACAAATTCTTGGCAAGAGATGAGGCAACTAAAGCAAAAGCCAATGTGAAAATGATCTAGAAGATCTACCACATATTATAGTACCGATTGTCCAAGGACAAGGGACTTGCAATATTTCCTGGTGGTAGATAGCAAATATATTCAAGATCATATTCACAAAGAGAAAGCAAATGTCAAAAGATAAGAATTAAAAACCAAGATATGAAAGAGATCCTTGAGGGTTTCAACTAGTTAACCAATTACGCAAAGCAATGATTAGAATAACTAGAGGCAAAATTCTTGCCAACTTAGATATAAGAATTCATATATGATGAAATCCATGCCAAGGAAATCTCTTGCAAACAAGATCCAAAGGATAAGGAATAATAGCATTATACCGAAAAGGAACTTGTTTGAGCTCACGTGCCACATAGGAACTAGATAAATTCCAATATCAATTATATGTGACACAACCTCAAATATTCATATTTTCTCGGTTTGTAATATGCACAAAGTATATTACTCCCCCATAATGTGATAAAACATTTCTTATCATAAGAGGCAACTAAGATACAACTAGAGAATATTAATGGATGTTATAGAATTTGAATTTCTCATGAGCATGACATACCACGTAGAGACTAGATAATCTTGAAATATAAATTCTAAGTGGTGTTCCTCATGTACACACATTTAGGATTGTGAGGTGCCCCAAAGTACATCACACTCCCCCAAAATGGGATAGTTCATTAATCTCCCGCAAGAACCAACTAAGATATAAACAAGATGCAATAGGCTCAACCACAAAACACATACATGGTGTGCAAGCTAACATACACAAACTTGATTTATCAAGTTAAGAAAGTAGGAAGCACAACACATACAAAACACATGCAAGGTACCAAACTAACACATGCACAAGGGGCGAGTAACTTTCAATGTAAATGAGTTGAGAACATGTTACCCCAAGGAGGAGCAACGGATATATGATAGAGATATGAGAATATAATTGACTTGTCTTTGAGAGAGTATAATTTAAGTCCCCTTAATTCTTCATGATGTATCCAAGTCTCCAATTCCCTCCAACAAACACCTATTGATAAAGTTTTAGCTTGATGGTACCCAACCAAGTTGGGTCCTAAGAAGTTAGTCACAATAGGCTTGGTAACCCAAATGGTTCTTTTCTTGACACCACTTTGAGCACCAACATATTTGGCAAACACATTGCCAACCTCATCCTTCCTAAGAGAATAAACATCACCAATCATGATTGGGTCGGATGAGGAGTTACCAATAGTGCAAGAGGAATAGATGTGACCCTTCTCACGACATAAGTAGCAAGTTATTCTCTTCCCATTATTTTCACTTGATTTCTCCACAATGGGAGTATTAGCTTGAATCTTCTTGGGAAGTGGCCTTTCTCCAACTTGAGATAGGCCATGACCTTGAACTAGATGTCGCTTCCCTTTTTGCTTCTCACCAAGAGGCTTGTTCTTCAAGGGGCAAGATCTAACATGGTGCCCTTCAATTTTGCACTTGAAGCAAACATTGGCCAAATTCTTGACTTGTTCTTGGCCCTTCTTATTGTTGCTCTTGGACTTCTTCTTGATAGTGGGTTTGTTCTTGACATTAGATTTGAATCCAAGCCCACTCTTATCATTGGGGGATTTTTTTCACACTCAAGATCTTATTGAGTGTGGTCTTCCCTTCATGACCATTTTTCAAGTCATTCTTCAAAGAAGTGACTTGAGCCTTGAGCTCTTTAATTCCCTCTACATGGTTAGTGTGAACAACAATACTAGAGGAAGTGGATGCTACATTGTTAGAGCAACAAGGGACAGAATGTAATTCATCACAAGATGTAGCAATGGCATGATTGGATGAATTACAAGGACTAGAACATGGAAATATAGCATTATTAATAGAGATTGTGCTAGTGACAACATGAGGCTCACAAGATGTTACCTTTGTACAACTAAACTTATGAGCTAACTTTAGCCTAGCATGGGATGCTAGAAGATCCTCATGGGAGCTTGATAGCTTACAATGACTTTCTTCCAAGATCCCATACTTGCTAGTCAGGAAAGCAAGTTGAGTCTTTAGCTCAACATTCTCCTTCAAAATAGATGCTTCACAAGAACTAGAGTTAGTAGCACAAGCATTATAATTTATTGCAAGAGGTGAGGGCAACTTTGAAAGCTCCGTTGAGTAAGAGGCTTTAAGTTGCTCATGTGACTCGGTGAGTTTGATGAGCTCACCCTTGATGACCCTAGAGCCATTTTTGAGGTGCTCAAAATCCTCAACGAGTTTAGCATAAGCAACTTGAAGCTCATAATTTTTACTTTTGAGACCACTAGCCACCTTAGGACCTCTATCATGAGATTCCTTCACTCTAGATAACTCTAGAGCAAAAGTCTCCTCAAGAGATTCCTTAGTGGTTTGTTCCTCTTCAAGAGCTTCATTTGGATGTGCAATTTGATTAGCATACTCATGCTCAAGGCTACTCATTTTTTATCAATGGTGTTCTCATGCTCCTCAATTTGTGCTTCTAACTTATCAATATGTTCTTTGCTCTTAATAGCAAAGTCCAAGATTTCAACGAAGTTAGAGAATGCAATATTATTCTTAACAAGAGCATGATAAACCATCTCACCCATTTCATATAAATCATCAACATCCAACTCTTCTACCTCATTATCCTCATCTTCATCATCACAAGAGGTATTGGGTTCTGAAGTAGGAGTTACCTTTGAATCCCTAGCCATAAGGCATAGGTGGGTACCATGAGATGATGATGATAAATTATTTGAAGCTTCATTCAAGATCTTGTCTTGGTCAATAGAATCTTCGTTTTACTCTACATGGTTAGCAACACAAGTACTGGAGGAAATAGAAGCATTTTTATCATGGCAACAAGGCAAGGATAGCATATCATCATGAGATCTATTGGGGCAATTTATACATGATATGCAATGACTATAAACACTAGCATGTAACTCATATATAGTGCTAGATGTGTTTAAGTCCAAAGATGAACCATTGCAATTAGATAGAGAAGAAGGATCAATAAGAGTAAGCTCACTATCAACATTGCAAAGTTCACCACCACTCACCATATCATTACCTTGTGTCTTACCACACTTTGGTGAAGTGGAAGAAAAGGAGAACTCATCTCGACCGGAAGTGGAAGCAATACAATCATCCTCAATAATGTTGGACACATCATATTTATCTTAAAGTTTTGTCTATAACTCATGAGCGCTCCAAAAAGGTATGATTGAAGAAGTAACTACATAGCTCAAAGCATTAACAAGCACATTAGAAGCTTGAGCATCAAGATATAAGTTTTTCTCATCCTCACAAGATAGATTATGGAAATCCATTGGAGGATAAAAACTATATCTACAATCCTCTCCAAATTTGGGTCCATGACCCGAAAATGAATAAGCATACGAGACTTCCAAACATCATAATTTGTGCCATCAAATATGAACATTTCATTTTGCACTAATCCCCTAGCCGACATCTTTACTCTCAAGGTGGTGAAGCCTAAAATGAGAGACCGGGCTCTGATACCAATTGAAAGGACATAGATGTCGCCTAGAGGGGGGTGAATAGGCGGTTTAAAACTTTTACGAGATGGGCTTAACAAAGGCAGAATAAAACTAGCATTTACTTTGTCAAGCACAAAACCTATATATACTATGGTTCACCTATGTGCACCAACAACTTATGCTAAGCAAGACAAGCAACTATGTGGTAGAAAGATATAGACTTCAAGCACGAAGGATATCACAAAGTAAGGTGCATAAGTAAAAGCTTGGGTATAGAGATAACCACGGCACGCGGAGACGACGATGTTTTACTGAGTTCCTCCCAATGAAGTACGTCTTGTTTGGAGAGGGGGTGGTTTCAAACCACCAACGCCACAAAAGGCCTCCCTTGTTCTCCTATGAATCTCACCCCAATGGGATCGATCCACACTTCCACTATCGGTGCACTTGTCGGTGGCAATCCGGAACCTCTCACAAGATTGGGGCACTTCTCCACAACTCAATTGGAGGCTCCCAACTAACAAGATTGGGGAAAGATCCACAACTTAATTGGAGGCCCCAAGAAATCCACAAACCTGCAATACAACCAAACCATCTAGGGTTCCAAGAACCCAAGAGTAAAAAGCTTCTCACCTTTCACACAATCGAATCCTCACCGAGAACTCAAACTGATGCACCAAATGAAATGGCAAGAACACACGAAGTGCTCAAGTCCTTCTCTCCCAAATTCCACCAAAGTTACAAAAGCTTATGGGGGAATAAGAGAGGAATAACAATGGAGGAAATCCACAAAAGACTCCAAGATCTAGATCCAAGATGTTCCCCTCACTTAGAGGAGAGATTGATTGGTGGGATTGTAGATCAAGATATCCTGTTTCAAATCCCTCAAGAATATGCAAGAATCAATGGAGGGATTGAGGGATATCAAGCTCAAGAAGGTCAGCAATGGAGGGGAAAACTTGCAAGAAAGGTTAGGTAACCATTGGGGAAGAAGGGCCCCTTATATAGGTCCTCCAAAATCCAACCGTTACAGCTCTAGAGCGCACGGGTCGGATATCCGAGTTGGACATCTGAATGGCAACCACGCGACTGAAATCTGAGATTTCTGCGCGACACCGTAGTGTCCAGCGTATTCACCTCGGACATTCCGGCCAAGGCAAAACTGATGGAAACAACAATACGAAATCAACCATAACTTTTGCATCCGGACTCCAATTTTAATGATCTTGGGCTCGTTTTAAAGAGGACAAAAGGCTCTATAAAATCATGCAGGGAACCATCATAGTACAGCAAGGGAGGATAGAATCAAACTACGAAAGGGTTAACCTATCTATAAAATACAAACCGGTAAACCTCCAATATCGAAAACACAATAGAGAATACATATAAAATCCGTTTTCGATGAACTTGAGCTTGTAATGAAGATTAACACAATCTCAAAAACCCCTCATGGAAAAAAACTAAATAAGAACCAAGAAAGATGATGCCAAGTATGCAAAGGTTTGAGCTCTCTCTGAAGGATATGATCAAGTTACTCACTCGAGAGCCCCTCTTGATAGTACGGCTATCTATCCTATAAAACGGTCTCTCCAACTAACACCACGAGACCGGTAAGAAGGAAACCCTATCAAGAACATACCTTTGTCTTGCGCATATTCCACTTGAGCTTAATGATGATGATCTTCTCCACCTCTAGATGGAACACCTTTCTTGATTGCGCTAGCATGGTGAAGACTTGCAAATTGCTCCCCATACTCTACTATGGTAGAGCTTCTCTTTTGGGCATATAATCTTCCCATATTCATGATCACCATAGGATGGCAAGCTTCAAGCAAATGATCTCTTCGAGATGGCTCATCCTGAACTTGCACATCATTTCTTCTTTCTTCATTATGTTGGTGTCTTGGAGGTACATAAGAGATATCACTCCAACTTTAGTCTTTAAGACACACTTGCTATAGGCTCAAATCTCACTTAACCAATCTCCGGATCACTCATTGAAAGCTTGGTCAACACTTACTCTTCTTCACTTTCTTCTTCTTCCAACCTTGAATCCAACATATGGTTCAAGCATTGCCTATGGACAAATCCTACAGGTAAAACTCAATGCAAACATAAGTCCATAAAGATTGTCATTAATTATCAAAACCACACATGGGGCACACATGCACTTTCAATACTGATGTAGTGAGAAGTAAAATCATGTGAGATTCACTTGAGTATTCCACGTGATGGAGTGGAATCTTGTTAAAGAATCGATGATAACAAGGTAATAAGAAGAGTTATCATGGTGTGTTTAGCTCCAAAACCATGATAAATGGGTAAACTGTAACAATATTATGACGAGATTAGCGCTTAAACCCTGATAAATATGTAACTAGGGTAACTATCTAGTAAATAACTTTGTAAATGAAGTCTGAAATAACGTTGTGGATCATGACATAAGTCATAAAGGTCATATGGATATGATAATCCTCAACTTAGAGGTATCAAAATTAGTCTCGAGAGTCTTCTAGAGAGATTATGTGAGGTTAGTTTACAGAACAGTGGAAATTAAGTTATAGTTAGTAGTCCCTAGAGGGAGGTATGAAGTTAGTTAAAACCATTTTGAGACCACTTTGTTCAAAATTATCCAGTTGCAACTGAGAAGTTTGGGTAAATGTTGAGACAAACAATAGTTTGACCTATATGTGCTATGTATCACAACATAAAACTATACTAGGAGGTGTTCTATACTACACATCTAAGCTTGAATTCTAGGGATGTTTTACTCAACTATTATAATTCGGGCTTAGGGTAATGTGTTTATATTCACCAAAGTTGGATTTTATTGGTTTGCTCTGATTTTCTTGATTGACTAGATTTGTATATGAAGTTTAAATTGGTGTGAAAATGCATGTTGCATCATCAAATTATTAATTGATATTACAGACCTAGATAGAGAAGGGATTCGTGTAAGGGAGTGACGAGTTCCAAAGGGAAAGATGAAAATTTGTATGAAGACCGAAGCAAAACATAAGGAGTAACAGCACGACTTTGAAGTAAGGATCAATTCCAAGTTTTTATTAGTCGGCAATAAGAAGGATGTTTAGTGAAGAAAAGTATGGAATATATGAAAGGTGGAACCAAGGTTCATTTTAGAAGGTGTTACTTATAGTGAACTTGATGAAGTTAGTGTACTTAAGATCATGCAAGTATGATGAATTGATAGGAAGAAGAGATGTTGGAACCATAAATGGTACTCAAACTCTAAAATATCCGAGAAAATACTAGGTGTAGGGGAGTTCAATATGTTTAGGATATCCTAGCATCATTCCACACTAGGATGATTCACAACTGAAACCTTAGGGGTTAAATTAACCAAGTCATCTTTGTATGGCCTAAAGAGCATAAAATTTGGCCTATGTTAAATAGTAATGAGAGAAGCATTAAATTGAAGCAATCGTCTTCCATGACACTTTGCAAAGTTGGGTTTGCCAAAGAGTGGGTGTCCTAAAAGTTGAAAGTAGTGCAAATAATGATGGAAGAGCCTTAATGTCAGTTATTTTAAGACCTTTAGGGAAAGATACTTACCTTCAATAGAGATAAACAAACTTTAGGTATGAGTAGTAGTTTATAGAATTCACCTTGGATATCCACAATTTTGTGGGTACAACGCTGATTTCCTCCATGAAATCATATAGAGGTATAAATGTAAGGCCTGTTTAGAGCAATGTCCTAACCATGGAAACCAAATGGTGGTATATTTGAGTTGGAGAGTATTAGAATACACTAAGGGGGAGAGTGGACAATGAAGTTAAGTATCAAGATTCAATATATGAAGTAAGGTTAAGAAGTCCAAAACTATGATTCAAATAAACCTTATTTTCATAAGGTTAATTGTAATCATCTCATAATGGGACTCTCGAAAGCAGGAATATATGGAGATTAATATTTATAACTCAGGACAGTAAGAGGGAGATCTTCAGTTTAGTAATGAAGGAAGTCGGAGAAGTGATGAAAGAGATAAGGTAGTTTAACCTTGGAAAGGCCAGTTAGTAGGTAACAAAAATTCGAATTATTCTTAAGTTTGGACATAGAGTACCAAAACAGACCTATATAGAGGAACAAGAAACTACGAGTATACCATAAGGGACAAGTTTGGACTAAATGAGTTCAAGACATTCTTAGTAAGTAAGCCATAAGGGCTAAGTATACCATATATAGGTTAATATTATAACCATGGGTATAGTTGGCCGAAGACTAAACCAAGATCTTATCATAGTGAAACTTATTAAACCCTGGTGCTTTTCTAATAGAGGGTTGGTGACTAATAGAGTAAGTCTGAGTAGGACTACTAGTAGAATTAATACGCGGCATGTAACATCCCAAAACTTTAATCCAAGCTTATCAAGATCCAAATCATCCAAATTAGGGTTAACCAAAAACTTTTCCATTTAAAAATATGAAAGCATTCATGTGTAGGTGCATTTGAATTAGGAGTTGATTTGAATTGCCATAGTTCTGGGATTCTTTGCTTTTAAAATGTTTCTTAGGTGAAATAAACATCATCTAAATCATTCCCAAACTTTTCCCAAAGAAAAACAACTCAAAATGAATAATTGAAGTGAATGGTCATTTTGGCCAAATAAACTATCATGCCTACTTTGGCTATTCCTAACACTCACTTCGCAACAGAAATAATTCTGGATCTTTGCACCCCTTGCTAGTACACATAATGAGGTACCAAGGCCCACTTTGTGATCTACTAAAAACAATCAACTACTAATTTTAAAGGACAATTTAAAATTGAATCTATTTCATATGGGAAGATCCCACTAATTCAAAAACCACTCAAACAAGCTCAATTTTCAAAACCCAAGCAACCACAGAGTCTCAAGCTTATGCCTAGCAAACCCACCAAAAATCTTTTAAAAATTCAAAAGTTTATTTCTTGCGGCCATTTAATCAAACACTTGGCACGCAGGGCTAAACTCTAAACCTAGCTCACTATTTGCAACAGGGTTTTGCACCCAAATTCCCTCAAAACCCAAATGATCTAACCACAGCTTTTAAACCCCCTCTCCTACCACCCTAGTGGAAGTGCAAGGCCATGCCGAGCACCAACTCGCCGGCCACCCCTTGCCCAGCAGACCATCTCCCCTCTATCGCCATGTCTAGGAGGTAGCCAGAACCTCACCGCCACCCACTGTCCCCTCCCTGAGCCAGGCCCAGCCATGGACCACCGAGCAATCCCCGCGCCTAGTGCCACCGCGCCATCCCGAGGACGCGCCAGAGCGCCGCACCCGGCACGCGTGCACAAGCCGCCGCTCGACCGCAGCCCGCGCCCACCGCTCCACCACGACCCAGGGAACACGCCGGACATGCCCGTTTGCCGCCCACCGCACCACAGCCACCGCTCGTCGTCGACACCGCCGCCTCTGCCGCTTAGAGCGCCAGCTGCCCCCGACCGTATACCACCGCCCCTAAGCCAGCATTAAGTTCCTAGAGCACCGCCAGGAGATGGCCCGTCGATTGCCACCCTCAGCCATGCCGCTAGCCGCCCGTAGCCATGTCGCCACCGTCGCCTGCCCATCCCTCTCGGTCTCGCCGTCGAGCCTATAAAAGGAGGGCACCCCAGCCATTTGAAGCACACCACTCCACTCCCCTCACCTTACTGATCATCCCACACCACTAGCCGGAGCAAGGGGAGCAGCAGCTCGCCGGAATTGCACCGGAGCAGGTCGCCTCTAGAGGACAAGGGCGCTGCTGATTGCGACCACCCTAGGAGCTGCCTCGACCACCCCTGAGTTCGTCGTCGACCACCAGTCCATTTGCCCGCCTCGTCGTCTTCACTGGAGCCCTGGTACGCCCCCTATGCACCCCCACTGAGCCGCTAGGGTTAGAGCTCGCCGGTGACAGGTTCGTCGTCGACGACGATCCACAGCCGTTGATCCCCACTCTAATCTAACATCCCACATTGCCCCGTACCGCTTCGCGCGTTATGAGTCGTTGACTGGTGGACCCCCCCTGTCAGTTGACCCCGCGCCGCGAAGTGACACTGGGTCGGCCCGTTAGACTTTCCCGCGCGACCTAGTTAGTCTAAATTAGGATTTTCCTATTTAGTTTAAACTTAGTTCTGCCTCTGAGTTTGAAAATCAATTCAGAGAGATTTACAACTCCAAATTGCGTGAAACCAATTTTGTCTAAAAGGTATTGATATGATCTATCCAAGACCGTTGTATTTAATTCAATTAGAGTTAAAGATCTCTCCTAGTAAAAATAACAAAACAGAAGCATTTGTACCTTGCAACATTTTTATAAAATCAACCAAGTTAGCTTTTGAGTTGATTCCAACTCTCAAAAATCACATTTCATCATACCTATCTGAATATGTAATAATTTCAAAGTTTACATACAGTGACTTTGGACTAGTACCAAAATAATGCTATATAGGCATTTCTAGTCACTCTAAATCATTAAATAATGAACTTAAACCAAAGTAATTTTGATCCAACCCTTAAATTACATTCCCACATGTTAGAATATGTGGTGATGACATGTGTCCACATGATCCCATATTTTAAGTGGTGAATATTAAATCTTCGTTAATTTTTCAATGAGTAGAAATTACTTTTCTAAAATAAAAAGGAGGAAACTTTTGAATAAAACTTGTGATGCTTGTGATGATAATAGATCACCAATTGTGTGCCTTAGAGTACTAAGTAAACTAGATAAGTATTGTTTGGTGATTGTGTACTCCGTATGTATTTACAGACGATAGTACCGACCAAGTCTACGAGGAGGAGGAGTTCTACCAAGAAGAAGAAGAAGAAAACTTCAACCACTGCACCAACCAAGGCAAGCTAGCACTATCCAAGTTAACCCTTGCAAGTTGTACTTGCAAGCCACCATTAACAGTGCAAGCTATTGTTAGCAAGCTAGAATTAAGCTAGATGAATGAGCAAAGATGCTTTAGGCATGCTTTGGTCACACCACTTTGACTATTACTACCCCAAGTATTACCTTACCAGCTTTACTTCCTTTACTTTACACAAAGCCCCTTACTTGTTTTGAAGGTAGCATAAAGAGTATAAAACTTGACCTATTTAGATAAGCTTTAGATGTCATTCTATTGCATGAGATTGAACCCATCATCTTTCCACCTTAGTGAACACTCTTAACTTAGTAGTTTAGAGTAGATCAAAAACTTGAGTCACTTTAGATGGGAACACTTGGTGAAAATGAATTGTGAAAACCTTGGAATGATGAATCATTCTATTGAGATGTTTTAACCTATGTTGAGAAACACAAATGGTTTATGATGATGAAAATGTTGAGGCATGAGCCTTAGCCCTTTTATAAAACTGATGGTTGGATTTGGATGCGATACCATTCCAAATTTACCGTACAACCACACTACCTAAATTGGGTAAGGCTTAGCCAAAAGTTTATATGCATTAGTATTAGTTCCCTCGCGGGAGAGGTTTGAGCTGAGGCTACCTATCAGTGTAGTCCACCTATGCAGTGCCCAAGATGATTGATGGTCATGGTTGGGAGGCCATGCTCATAAGAGAGGTGCTTATACTAGGGTGTGTAAAGGGAAGGTTATGTTTGATTATCTGCATACTAAGTATGACGATTCAGGGTTATCCCTGACAGATGTATCGAATCTTGTGGTGAAAGTGTACCACCTCTGCAGAGTGTCAAACTATTCGAATAGCCGCGTCCGCGGTTATGGACAGTTGGAATGGCCATACTGTTTCGTTGTCAGATATTTTCCAAACAACTTATGAAATGAATGATGAATCTTGACTTGACCACAACAGGGTTGTGTTTATGATAATAGTTTCCCAACTTAAGTGATTCTAGAACTTTGTTTTATCTTTCTTTGCTTCAGAACTCAGCTTAGGTTTCAAACTTAACCTTATAGTTAAACTTAGATTTAGCACTTTAACTTAGAATTATACTACTTGTTAGTGGTAGTTTGCGAGTACCTAAAGAGTACTCATGGATTTTGTCCCTGGCTATTCTCATGGCCAGACTATGAAGGAGACTATCAAGATGATGGCCAGCAGGACGGCTATGATAACTAGGACTATCTGCCTTCGTCAGCATTGCCTGTGCCCCTAAAGATAGACCCCACCGCTACGCTTATCTTTTATTTCCGCTGCTTGTTGTATTAAGACTGGATCATGAGATCCTTATTTGTGTAAGACTTTATGTATGGTTTGTAATGGATGATGTACTATGATATCCAATCCGTTATGTCTCGCAAAAATGGTAATCCTGGGATTGCGAGGTATGGCATAACGGGCATCTGGGATTAAAAATCCGGGTGTTGACAAGTTAGTATCAGAGCCATCCTGACCATAGGAGACCCTAGTTAGAATGGACGTCCGAACAAAAACTTAGTTTCAAAACCAAAGTGAGTATTTACGAAAAACTATCTCCTCTCTTATCCTTGGGAATTCTTTCTTTCTCAAAAATTCATGTTCCTCAAAATTCTTACATTATTACTTAATATTTGACACACTTGATCACTTCACTAATTTCCTCATCCTTAATTCTTGTAGATGGAGACTCAGTTCAGCAAATTTTACCAGTTGGGAAACGGAGGTCAGCTGATCTTCGAGAGGGATCTGGATTCACTGTCGGAGTTACTGGGACGCCCACATCCGGAGTTTCTTGGAGCTCAACTTCCAGGACCCCCAGGAGGAGACCTACAGTGGCTAGTCACCGCAGATCTTAGAGGAAGCATCAAAGCACCAACTTCCGGGAGAATTTAGTTCTCCGTGAGAGAGAACAACTGGCTAGATGGATTAGCCAGGGCAATGCATGAAGCTCTCGCACGTCTATGTGCCCTCAGCGTCAACAAAATCCAAGGAACCCGTTTTGCTCACTATGCAAGACGTGACTTCATGGAGATGACGATGGAGATGCCAAGTCACCCAGAGTTGAGGCGTCAAGTGGAGAATCTTGACTTCTTGCTGCACGACAGACAGCAGGAACTGGACAATACTAGGGAGTTAGCCAACCAGAACCGTGCCATTGCCGACCAGAAGGCCCAGACTTTCGCACTGCTCGGCCAAGATCGCCAGTCTCTTTGCCGCCAGCATGCAAAGAAGGATCGCACCATCGCCCGTCTTTGCAAGAAGGTGGCCGACCTTGAGAAGACCGTCAAGGAGCAGGAAGCTCAGCTTGCCGCCAAGGAAGAAGAAGATGAGGGTGAAAACATCCAGGGAGACATGGATTCTTACCTCAGCAATGATGATGATTTTCTGGAGGAGGATGTTGTGGACTTCTACACTAATGATGAGGACTCCGACTTCATCGACGATGAGTAGATGCACTAGAGCACTGTCGTAGCATGAGATGTATCGGTCCCACTGTATCGTAGCTTGCAGAATGGTTCTTCAAACCATCTGTTTCCTTTGTTTGTTGTGTGTTGTATCGTGTGTTTGTTTGCATGAATGAAATGGAGTAGTTGAAAAACCTGAGTCTAACTCAAAGTTTTAGCTTTGAAACCAAAACCATGAACCTTAGAATTTCCCTCTTACCCCTTTATCTACCTCAATCTTCAGATGACTCGTGGAAACCAAGGAGGGAGCAGCTCGTCGCAGGACCCAATGCTGCAGATCTTGCAGAATCTCATCGCGGACCGTGAAGCAAGCAGGGCAGAACGTCAAGCCAACTTAGCAACACTGCAGCAGATCACCCAGATGGCTCTTAACAACCAAGGGCATGGAAATCAGGATCACCATGGATCCAAACTCAAAAAAATTCAGAATACCAATCCCCCAATCTTCAACCAATCTGAAAACTCGTTAGATGCTGATGACTGGTTACAGACGATGGAAAACAACCTCGAAGTTGCAGGAGTTGATGAAAACGAGAAAGTTCTCTTTGCCACCCACTATCTGGCGGGAGATGAAAGAGTTTGGTGGAATAGTATCCACCATATGAACCATGGTCAAGTGATGACATGGGAAGCATTCAAAGTCAAGTTCAGCCGCACCCACGTGCCACGAGGTCTAGTCAACAGGATGAGAGATGAATTCCGCGAATTGAAGCAAGGAAGAATGACTGTGGTGGAGTACCGTGACAGATTCCTGTCACTTGGCAGATCTGCACCGGATGAGATCAACATGGAGGCCAAGAAGAAGGAGAGATTCCTGAACGGACCGCATGATGAGATGCAGACTGTCCTCGCCAACATCCGTTTTCAGGATCTCGAAGAGATAGTCGACTCTGCCATTCAGATGGAAGGGAAGATTAATCAGGCAAATGATAATCGCAAACATCGTATGATGCAGCAATCAGGATCCAGCAGTCACCAGAAGTACCGTCCCAACCCCTCACCAGGATATGCACCAAGGAACAACCGACCCCCAATGTCTCGCCCAAGCTACCCCAACCGTAGCGGAGGCAATGTGAAGTCCGGAGGAAACCATCACAACTCCGGCAATGCCAACAATTTCAACAGTGCCCCTCCCAAGAGCAACAACAACACTACACCCAGAACTGGCAGCAATGCTGTGCCTGTCGCAGCAAAGGACAAGTCCCAAATCACCTGTTTCGAGTGTGGAGTGAAGGGTCACTACTCCAATGAGTGTCCCAAGAAGACTGCCGCCAATGCCACTATGAATGCCCCAGCTCAACAGCAGCGTCGTGTTCAACCAGGAAGAAGATTTGCCCCAGGGAACCCTCACAACCGCAACGGTCGTCTCTTCCACATGAACGCAGAAGAAGCCCAGGAAGCGCCAGATGTAGTGCTAGGTATGTTTTTTGTCAACTCAGTTTTAGCAAGAGTATTGTTTGATTCGGGAGCATCGCATTCATTTGTCACCGAATAATTTGCATGCACTAGTAAGATTCACCCAACCAAGCTGAAGCATGTCATGATAGTTCAAATCCCCGGTTCAACTACAAAAGCTAGAAAAATTTGCAAAGTTGTGCCTATCAGAATACATGGGATAGATTTTTATGCCAACCTAATAGTACTTGGAACCAAAGGATTGGAAGTAGTACTAGGTATGGACTGGATGTCAAGGCATAAAGGACTGATAGACTGTGCTAAGAAAGCCATCACCATGACCAGTAGTTCTGGAGTAACAGTAGAACATTTCTCTGAAACCTTACCTCGCCAATTCAAGTGCAACAAGAGTCTAGCCCTACCCACCATAGACCAAGTAAGGGTAGTCTATGAATACCCCAACGTATTCCCAGATGAATTACCAGGTATGCCCCCGGATAGGGATATTGAGTTCATTATCGAACTAATCCCCGGAATCGGACCCATAGCCCAGAGACCCTATAGCATGAACCTCTCAGAGTTAGTGGAACTGAAGAAGCAGTTAGATGCCATCTTGGCAACAGGCTTGATTCAACCAAGCGCATCGCCATGGAGATCACCAGTGTTATTCGTCGACAAGAAAGATGGAGGCAACCGTCTGTGTACAGATTACAGAAAGTTGAATGACGTCACCATCAAGAACAAGTACCCCTTGCCAAAGATAGAGGATCTATTTGATCAATTGACCGGAGCCCAGGTATTCTCAAAGATTGATCTTAGGACTGGTTATCACCAACCTAAGATTTGTGCAACGGATATTCCGAAGACCGCCTTTACTACTCGCTATGGTTTATACGAGTATACGGTTATGTCTTTTGGATTAACCAATGCCCCTGCTTATTTCATGAATCTCATGAATAAGATCTTTATGAATTTCCTAGATAAGTTTGTAGTTGTGTTTATCGACGACATCCTTATCTACTCCAAGTCAGAAGAAGAGCATGAGCAACATCTGAGAATCATCCTAGAAACCCTGAGAGAGCATCGGTTATATGCCAAGTTCAGCAAGTGTGAGTTTTGGCTGAAAGAAGTAGGATTCCTAGGACATATTGTGTCTACCGGAGGAGTCTCTGTTGATCCTGCCAAGATCAAAGATGTCGAAGAATGGGAAGCCCCAACCACTCAAACCCAAGTCCTTGCATTTCTCGGATTAGCGGGATATTACCGCAAGTTCGTAGAAGGATTCTCAAGCATAGCCCGACCCATGACCCAATTGTTAAAGAAGGACAAGAAGTTTGAATGGACAGACAAATGTGAAGCTAGCTTTCAGGAGTTGAAGAAGAGATTGATATCAGCCCCAATACTGATCATGCCAGATATCAAGAAGTCGTTTGATGTATATTGTGACGCATCCAAGATTGGTCTAGGATGTGTATTGATGCAAGAAGGAAAAGTCATCTCGTATCTGTCTCGCCAACTGAAGCAGCATGAGCAGAACTATCCGACCCATGATCTTGAATTAGCAGCCGTAGTTTTGGCATTGAAGACATGGCGTCATTATTTGATGGGTAATCGTTGTGAGATTTACTCGGATCACAAAAGCTTGAAGTATATCTTCACTCAGAAGGAGCTGAATATGAGGCAAAGGAGGTGGATAGAGTTAATCAAGGATTACGACCTTGACATTCACTATCACCTCGGCCAAGCCAATGTGGTAGCGGATGCTCTTAGCAGATTGTCGTGTAGGCTAAACAACATGATCAAGGAGAAGCAGCCAAGTTTGTATGAGGAGTAGGAGCAGTTCAGAACTGAATTGGTTAGAAAAGGATTCTTAGCTAGCATTGAACTTCAACCCACTTTGATTAGCCAAATCAAGGAAGCCCAGAAGGGGAATGAAAGTATCGATGGGATCAAACATCATATTGGTATAGGAAAGGTACCTGGATTCACGGAAGACGAAGAAGGAGTACTGTGGTACAAAGGACGTATTTGTGTGCCAGCAGATTCGGAGCTGAAGCAAGTTATCATGAAGGAAGATCATGATACTCTTTATTCTATCCACCCCGGAGGTAAGATGTATCAGGATTTGAAAGAGCAATTTTGGTGGCACAAGATGAAGAGAGAAATCGGAAGCTACATCGCCAAGTGTGACATCTGTCAAAGAGTCAAAGCAGAACATCAGAGACCCGCAGGACTGTTGCAACCATTGCAGATTCCGGAATGGAAATGGGATTTTGTCGGAATGGACTTTATCACCGGTTTGCCTACTTCCAGTAGGGGAAATGACTCAATCTGGGTCATCGTTGATAGACTGTCCAAGGTAGCCCACTTCATACCTGTCAAGACTACCTACCAGAGTGCGAAACTAGCAGAACTATACATTGCTAGGATTGTTAGTCTGCATGGAACCCCCAAGACCATAGTATCAGATCGAGGAACCCAGTTTACCTCGAGATTTTGGCAGAAAGTTCAGGAAGGATTGGGAACCAAGTTGAACTTCAGCATCGCGTATCACCCGCAAACAGATAGACAGACTGAGAGAGTCAACCAGATCTT
This sequence comes from Avena sativa, assembly GCA_916181665.1. Taxonomy (NCBI): domain Eukaryota; kingdom Viridiplantae; phylum Streptophyta; class Magnoliopsida; order Poales; family Poaceae; genus Avena; species Avena sativa. The sequence continues at coordinate 222,536,733 of OV702292.1, forward strand.
AGAGGATATGCTTAGAGCTTGTGTGTTGGAATATGGATCAAAATGGGAAGACTGCCTGCCTTTCGCAGAATTCTCATATAACAAAAGTTATCAAGCTAGTTTGTAGATGGCACCATTTGAATTCCTATATGGAAGAAAGTGGCGTACCCCTTTGGATTGCTCGCAAGTAGGAGAGAGTTAGATCTTTAGACCCGACATTCTCCGAGAAGCCGAAGAGAAAGTTCACAAAGTCCGTGAGCACCTCAAGACCGTCCAATCTAGACAGAAGAGTTATGCTGACAAAAGAAGGAGAGACCTGACTTTCAATGTTGGAGATTTTGTATATCTCAAGGTTTCACCATTGAAGGGAACCCAACGCTTTAGTCTGAAAGGAAAGTTAGCCCCTAGATATATCGGGTCCTTCAAAATTCTGAACCGTCGAGGAGAAGTACCGTATCAACTGGAACTACCTGAAGAGATGTCAGCCATCCACAACATGTTCCATATCTCGTTACTTCACAAATGCTTGGAAGTGCCAGAGAAGACTGAAGTTTTCAAGAACATCGATCACAGAGCTGTGGAGATCAACAATGACCTGACATATCGTGAAGTGCCCATCCGTATCTTATAAGAAGCCTACAGAATCACCAGGACCAGGAGTATCAAGTTTCTCAAGATTCAGTGGAGCAACCATACCGAGGAGGAAGCCACTTCGGAGCGCGAAGATTACATTAGGACAGAGTTCCCAGATCTCTTTAGTTCCTAGTTTTTTTTGTAAATCTCGGGACAAGATTTTGTTTAAGGGGGGAAGGTTTGTAACATCCCAAAACATTAATCCAAGCTTATCAAGATCCAAATCATCCAAATTAGGGTTAACCAAAAACTTTTCCATTTAAAAATATGAAAGCATTCATGTGTAGGTGCATTTGAATTAGGAGTTGATTTGAATTGCCATGGTTCTGTGATTCTTTGCTTGTAAAATGTTTCTTAGGTGAAATAAACATCATCTAAATCATTCCCAAACTTTTCCCAAAGAAAAACAACTCAAAATGAATAATTGAAGTGAATGGTCATTTTGGCCAAATTAACTATCATGCCTACTTTGGCTATTCCTAGCACTCACTTCCCAACAGAAATAATTCTGGATCTTTGCACCCCTTGCTTGTACACATAATGAGGTACCAAGGCCCACTTTGTGATCTACTAAAAACAATCAAATACTAATTTTAAAGGACAGTTTAAAATTGAATCTATTTCATATGGGAAGATCCCACTAATTAAAAACCACTCAAACAAGATCAATTTTCAAAACCCAAGCAACCACAGAGTCTCAAGCTTATTCCTAGCAAACCCACCAAAAATCTTTTAAAAATTCAAAAGTTTATTTCTTGCGGCCATTTAATCAAACACTTGGCAGGCAGGGTTAAACTCTAAACCTAGCTCACTATTTGCAACAGGGTTTTGCACCCAAATTCCCTCAAAACCCTCCCTCTATCCCCAAATGATCTAACCACAGCTTTTAAACCCCCTCTCCTACCACCCTAGTGGAAGTGCAAGGCCATGCCGAGCACCAACTCGTCGGCCACCCCTTTCCCAGCAGACCATCTCCCCTCTATCGCCATGTCTAGGAGGTAGCCAGAACCTCACCGCCACCCACTGTCCCCTCCCTGAGCCAGGCCCAGCCATGGACCACCGAGCAATCCCCGCGCCTAGTGCCACCGCGCCATCCCGAGGACGCGCCAGAGCGCCGCACCCGGCACGCGTGCACAAGCCGCCGCTCGATCGCAGCCCACGCCCACCGCTCCACCATGACCCAAGGAACACGCCGTACATGCCTGTTCGCCGCCCACCGCACCATAGCCACCGCTCGTCATGGACACCGCCGCCTCTGCCGCTCAGAGCGCCAGCTGCCCCCGACCGCATACCACCGCCCCTAAGTCATTATTAAGTTCCTAGAGCACCGCCAGGAGACGGCCCGTCGATCGCCACCCTCAGCCATGCCGCTAGCCGCCCATAGCCACGTCGCCACCGTCACCTGCCCATCCCTCTCGGTCTCGCCATCGAACCTATAAAAGGAGGGCACCCCGGCCATTTGAAGCACACCACTCCACTCCCCTCACCTCACTGATCATCCCACACCACTAGCCGGAGCAAGGGGGGCAACAGCTCGCCGGAATTGCACCGAAGCAGGTCGCCTCTAGAGGAGAAGGGCGCTGCTGATTGCGACCACCCTAGGAGCTGCCTCGACCACCCCTGAGTTCATCATTGACCACCAGTCCGTTTGCCCGCCTCGCCGTCGTCGCTGGAGCCCTGGTACGCCCCCTATGCACCCCCACTGAGCCGCTAGGGTTAGAGCTCGTCGGCGACAGGTCCATCGTCGACGACGATCCACAGCCGTTGATCCCCACTCTAATCTAACATCCCACATTGCCCCGTACCGCTTCGCGTGTTATGAGTCGCTGACTGGTGGACCCCCCTGTCAGTTGACCCCGCGCCGCAAAGTGACACTGGGTCGGCCCGTTAGACTTTCCCGCGCGACCCAGTTAGTTTAAATTAGGATTTTCCTATTTAGTTTAAACTTAGTTCTGCCTCTGAGTTTCAAAATCAATTCAGAGAGATTTACAACTCGAAATTGCATAAAACCAATTTTGTCTAAAAGGTATTGAAATGATCTATCTAAGCCCGTTGGATTGAATTCAATTAGAGTTAAAGATCTCTCCTAGTAAAAATAACAAAACAGAAGCATTTGTACCTGGCAACATTTTTATAAAATCAACCAAGTTAGCTTTTGAGTTGATTCCAACTCTCAAAAATCACATTTCATCATACCTATCTGAATATGTAATAATTTCAAAGTTTACATGCAGTGATTTTGGACTAGTACCAAAATAATGCTATATATGCATTTCTAGTCACTTCTAATCATTAAATAATGAACTTAAACCAAAGTAATTTTGATCCAACCCTTAAATTCCATTCCCACATGTTAGAATATGTGGTGATGACATGTGTCCACATGATCCCATATTTTAAGTGGTGAATATTAAATCTTAGTTAATTTTTTAATGAGTAGAAATTACTTTTCTAAAATAAAAAGGAGGAAACTTTTGAATAAAACTTGTGATGCTTGTGATGATAATAGATCATCAATTGTGTGCCTTAGAGTATTAAGTAAACTAGTTAAGTATTGTTTGGTGATTGTGTACTCCGTATGTATTTATAGACGATAGTACCGACCAAGTCTACGAGGAGGAGGAGTTCTACCAAGAAGAAGAAGAAGAAAACTTCAACCACTGCACCAACCAAGGCAAGCTAGCACTATCCAAGTTAACCCTTGCAAGTTGTACTTGCAAGCCACCATTAACAGTGCAAGATATTGTTAGCAAGCTAGAATTAAGCTAGATGAATGAGCAAAGATGCTTTAGGCATGCTTTGGTCACACCACTTTGACTATTACTACCCCAAGTATTACCTTACCAGCTTTACTTCCTTTACTTTACACAAAGCCTCTTACTTGTTTTGAAGGTAGCATAAAGAGTATAAAACTTGACCTATTTAGATAAGCTTTAGATGTAATTCTATGGCATGATATTGAACCCATCATCTTTCCACCTTAGTGAACACTCTTAACTTAGTAGTTTAGAGTAGATCAAAAACTTGAGTCACTTTAGATGGGAACACTTGGTGAAAATGAATTGTGAAAACCTTGGAATGATGAATCATTCTATTGAGATGTTTTGACATGTGTTGAGAAACACAAATGGTTTATGATGATGAAAATGTTGAGGCATGAGCCTTATCCCTTTTATAAAACTGATGGTTGGATTCGGATGCGATACCATTCCAAATTTACCGTACAACCACACTACCTGAATTGGGTAAGGCTTAGCCGGAAGTTTATATGCATTAGTATTAGTTCCCTCGCGGGAGAGATTTGAGTTGAGGCTACCTCTCAGTGTTGTCCACCTATGCAGTGCCCAAGATGACTGATGGTCATGGTTGGGAGGCCATGCTCATAGGAGAGGTGCTTATACTAGGGTGTGTAAAGGGAAGGTTATGTTTAATTATCTACATACTAAGTATGATGATTCAGGGTTATCCCTGACAGATGTATCGAATCTTGTGGTGAAAGTGTACCACCTCTGTAGAGTGTCAAACTATTCGAGTAGCCGCGTCCGCGGTTATGGACAGTTGGAATGGCCATACTGTTTCGTTGTCAGATATTTTCCAAACAACTTATGAAATGAATGATGAATCTTGACTTGACCACAACAGGGTTGTGTTTATGACAATAGTTTCCCAACTTAAGTGATTCTAGAACTTTGTTTTATCTTTCTTTGCTTCAGAACTCAGCTTAGGTTTCAAACTTAACCTTATAGTTAAACTTAGATTTAGCACTTTAACTTAGAATTATACTACTTGTTAGTGGTAGTTTGCGAGTACCTAAAGAGTACTCATGGCTTTTGTCCCTGGCTATTCTCATGGCCAGACTATGAAGGAGACTATAAAGATGATGGCCAGCAGGACGGCTATGATAACTAGGACTATCTGCCTTCGTCAGCATTGCCTGTGCCCCTGAAGATGGACCCCACCGCTACGCTTGTCTTTTATTTCCGCTGCTTGTTGTATTAAGACTGGATCATGAGATCCTTATTTGTGTAAGACCTTATGTATGGTTTGTAATGGATGATGTACTGTGATATCCAATCCGTTATGTCTCGCAAAAATGGTAATCCTAGGATTGCGAGGAATGGCATAACGGGCACCTGGGATTAAAAATCCGGGTGTTGACACGGCAGAAGATGCCCTAACTTGAGGATTTTCAAAAGGACCTGATTGAATTAGAAGTATTGAATTTAAAGGAATCACAGTGTCAAATGGGACTAACTGTTGGCCATGATCAAGTCAGAATAGGAATTAAGGAAATGCCTGAATGAATGATACACCAATTATCTTCATCACAGATTTTGAGCGCTATCATGATATACAGAGACTAGTTCTTTATTCCGAAACGTAAGAGAGTACGAACTTCGGGGACAAAGTTTAGTTTAAGGGGAAGAGACTGTAACATCCTAGGGTTTTAGGTCAGAGAAGAAGAGATCATAGGTGCGTGCATTGCATTCATGCATTAGAAAATCCGAAGAATTTTCGTGCAAAACAAAAAGAGGCATAGAGAGATCGAGGTCTCTCTTATTCTGATGCAAACGTCAGGACAAGTGTGACAATTTCTGACATGACTTCTATTGAACCATTGTGTTTGAGGGAAGCGAATTCAAATGAGTGTTTGAATTTTGAATTTTAAATTTGAAGTTAGTTGAAATTTAGAATAAAGTTGAATTTAGTTTATATAATTTAAGTAATTGAGATTTGAATTTCAAGTATTTTGGGATTGGAAATTTCAAAAAAAAAATTATAACATATTATTTAAACATATATTATTATATAAATGGAATTTGATTTTTGAATAACATTATATGATATTACAATAATATCAACAGTAAATACAATAAAAGGATAAATGTATTTATTTCCATATTACTGTCTCACAATTCATTTATACAAGTAAATAAATAAGAAAAGTTAATTACAATGATATAAATAAAAGAATTCTTTATTACAAGAAATATACAAGTTACGTTGTCTTTATAAAAGATTCAAAAACAAAAAATTACAGAAGCATTAAAATAAAAACCAAGACTATTTCCTAACTAGTCTTTATCCTTGCTTATTCTTTTACTCTGTACCTACAAGTTTAAAAAGAATCAAATAAAATTACAGAGGTTAGTATGAAATATTGCTCTTAGATAAACAGTATAGTGCACTATTTGTCTCATCATTGAGCATGTAGTAATCAGCAGAAACTGTTCTTATCAAAGTTTTGCCTTAGTCCAACATCACAGGCATGAGGGGCAAGTTTCACCAAGTTTAGTAAATAGCAAAAGGTAAACCAACGCACCTCTACAGAGAAAGTGTGACATGTCACTTCCCGGAACGGGACGAACGCGGCAGAAAAGGAGCTCCATGAAGTTCTGGTAAACCTGTGAACGCTGACGGACATAGTTTTTCGGAATAAAAGCAACATTTAGAAAAATGTTTACGAAAACCTACATAGCCTACGATCTATAGTCTACGTCTATAGATAGTGCATCAAACAGTCCTTTTTAGTGAACTAGCTGAGTACGCTCATACTTAACCGTACCTTATTAACCCTTGCTAGATCTCGGAGCAATCAATGACAGACTCAGAAGAAGGACTACATTGAAGAGTTAAAGATATCCAGTGGAAATCAGCGAAGTCAATGACTACATCAGCGGCAATAGAAGAGGAGCTGAAGAGTAGAGTATAGATAAACCCAGATAATAGAACCTACTTCTGTAGAGCATTGCTATAGCAGCAATCGCAAGCACATGTATATACTTTAATAGTATTACGTCTAGAATAGACTTCGAGTTGTTGTTTCTGGTTTTTTTCTATATATTGTTAATGTTTTCCTCACTGTTTTGAGGAATATTTTCTGAATCTTTTGTAAAGTTTTGAGTTGTAGTCTATAGTCATGTCTTGGACCCGCGTTGTTTTTGTTGTGCCACTCTGAGAAATGTAATACTAGTGAAACGATGTTTTATTAGTGTTATGTTAACGACTATAGCATACTACATCATGCATGGTATGCGAGGTCACTTCACTAGCCTAAGAAACACACTTAAAGACAATGCATTGGAGTAAAAACTATGCACGGTGAAAGGTAGGGTTGCCAGCGGCAACCCGAAAAAGCCCACGAAAGCAAATTCTATTTCAAACTAGACCAGATCGGGTGCCCGCTTTGCAACCCTAGTGAAAGGCATGAACATAAAGAAAACTAGGGCATCATTGCAAGCCCAGCAGAACAAAAACAGAAAGCCACTCACACCTACACTAAATGTTCAGAATAATTAGTACTTTGGAATAGCAAGGAGATAAAACTCGATATTCCTCCATATTAAAGTGAGCCTGCTGTATTATTGCGGCGAGTGCTCGTCATGTGTACTATCAAGGAGATACAACACGATATTCCTACATATATTAAAGTGCGGCCGGGCAAATTATTGCGGTGCGTGCTCGTCATCCGCATAACAGGATTATACTTGCAAAAAAATAGTTAAACTGAAGTCCATCCAACGGTGTGTTACTGAATCGGCCTTGATGATACATCAAACGAAATTAACCAGGCAACTGCACAGAACGCAAAAGGATACAACACAGCCATATCATCTACAACGGCATCGTTTCCACGAAGCCATTCTGATCCCTACGATCAGATGGGATGTACTACTACATAGCATCTAATAAAGTGAGAAGAAGCTACAGACTTTTCTACATACAAAATACAGCGTAAAGAGGTCACGGAAACACTACGTATTTCTTTTTAGAAGCTCGCGGGAGTACTGCTTCGAGCTTTGGTCCTTTGGTCATTCCTCTTGATCATCAAGCCTTTTGCAAGTACAAAATGTTCTTCCAGTTTTTCCTTCCAGGGCTGTCACTGGGGAGGGAACCAACCACCATTGTAGAATCTATCTGATGGCCTTGGCACCGAGTGGTGGCTGGCATTGTCGACGTGTGCATGGTTTCTAGTATCATCGACAGAGGGAGCAGGATAGTCCGGTGGTGCAATTTTATTCAAGTCGTGTTGCAGGGGGAAGTAGTCCTGAACAGCTGGACTGTCATCCACAACAGGAATGTCACCTGTAAGGGTCTTGAACGCGAACTCGATGCATGGATCTGACCAGGAACTTCCAAACAATGACAAGCCGAACCCAGATGGATCGGCAGCTTCGGGCATTGCAGCCTGTGTTGGCAAAACGGGATCTCGGGCAGGCGCATATTGGCGTTGAAAATTTGCCGAGGAGGTTGCAATAGAAGACGCATCTATTTTCGCCGGACTTGATGACTTCTGATTTTCAACATTTTTCCAGAAGTTGGTCACAGGTGCTCCATGTCCCCACACAGGAGCCGGAGAGAAACCAGACTGCTGGATAGGACTCTCAGCATAACGTGGCTGCAAGTATCTGGTGTTGTTTTCACGAATAGCCTGTATTTGGTTGACAGTTAAACCCTGGATCAGCTGTGACCGATTGGTAGCATTTTCCTGGATAGCTATCTGATTCACAGGGTTAGCTCGATTGGATTGTAGTTGATAGGCAGAGTTTCCTTGGTTAATCTGCATATGATTCGCATCTTCTCTTGGGCTCCGCTTCGGGTGATTGAAGTATTCCTGTGTAGTCTGCCTTTTATTACCAGTTAAAGCTTGGATCAGCTGATTGGTACTGTTTTCCTGCACAGCCTGCATTTTTTTGACAGTGTCAGCTTGACCCAACTGCAATTGAATGGTTTCCTGTTTAATCTGCATGTGGTTCAGAGCAGCGCCAGCTTGCCTCGGCTCTGAGTGATTGGCGAAGTATTCCTGTGTAGTCTGTATTTCAGGGATGGTATCTACTTGGCTTGGCTTTAACTGATTGGTGGTGTGTTCCTGATTAGCGTGTATTTGATTCACAGTATGTCCACAGCTTTGCTGCAACCGTGAGTGATTGGTGACATATTCCTGTCCAGTCTGTACTTGAACGAGTGACTTTTCCCGTCTCGACTTTAGCTGACTGGCAGTATTTTCTTGAGTCTGTTTTTGATTTGTAGGGTCTGCTTCCCTCAGCTGTGAGTTACTTCTTTTTTTGGGAAAAGAAGGTATACCCCAGGCCTCTGCATCGATTGATGGTAGCCGTGAGTAACTGGCAGTGTATTCTTGCATAGCATGTATTTGATTGGCACTCTCTGCTCGGCTCCCCTGTAACTGATTGGCAGTACTCTCCTGATTGGTCTGTATTTGAATGGCAGTGTCCCCCTGGCATGAATGTACCTGATTGGTGTGCTTTGGAACAATTATATCTGCTTGGCTCAACTGTATATGAATGGCAGTGTTCCCCTGTTTGGTCTGTATTTTGGTCAGTGTGTCTGCTCGGCTCGACTGTAATTGATTGACAGTGCCGTCGTCATTGATCTGCATTGGAGTGACAGTACCTGATTGGCTCGACTGTAACTGATTGGCAATGCTCTTCTGATCGGTTTGTATTTGAATGACAGTGTCTGCTTGGATGAACTGAGACTCATCTGCACTTTCCTCTTGAACGGGCTGTGCCTGATTGACAAGATTTACACTGGTCAGTTCATCTCCAGGCTCAGTGTTTCCTTCAGGATAAACCTTCAGTGCAGCTATCTGGAGTGATGCTCGGGGAGGTGTTGCAAACTTTTCTTCGCCCGTGATTTTAAGCTTCCTGGGTTTTACCTCTGGACTTGTTTTTTTTCTTTTAATAGATTTCTTTTCCCCTGATGCTCGCCGTGAAGAGACTGGTCGCGCACTCTTGTGTTTCAATGGATCAACCTTGTTGGCATATCTTTGCATTGGTTTCATGGCTTCAAACTCTGGTAACATCGCATTTTCAGTATATGTACTGAACAGTTCCTCCTGAGGTAGCATGATCCCTTCTGAAGTTAATAATTCGCATTGAATAGCCTTATCAGCGGTACCCGGTCTTGTGTATTCTGCTGATGCTCTTGTCTGATATTCACAAAATAATCTAATAAGTTGCAATCAGCAGAAAAGGAAAAAACGCATATATATTGGATATTTCTTATTTAACCTACAACCTAAAGTTTCAAGTATGCTCTATCTGATATAACAAAAATTCAGAGACCAGCAGATTTATCATCTGTCATCTAAACCACATGGTGTATCAAAACCCTCGCGCCTTCAGATGATACTTAGAGATGGGAGTTTGGAACCTTTAGGGTACCCTCTTTTTTAGTCTAGTACAAACAAATGAACTAGATTTCTCAAAAAGTGGTTTTTTACAAAAAAAAAAATAGTTCATTTTTTGTACTAAAGAGGGTAGAGGGTACCCTAAAGGTTACCCACTTCCATCCTTAATGATACTTTTGTCTGATTTTAACAAAATGGTCTAGTAAGTTGTAACCATCAGAAAAAAAAGTGACTCACAAACTCTTTTTTGTTTAACACACCTCCTAAAGTTTCATATCTAATCTATCTAATCAAACTAAAATTCAGAAAGTAATGGAGCTTGATGATCATCTGTGATCCACAGTGTGCATCAAATTCAAACTAACTGGTCTCCTCACAAGCTGCACCAAAGCAGCTGCATTTCTAAGTTCTAAAAGGGGACACGCAGGATAAGAGCTTTTGACAAGTGGCCAGTTGTGCATGACCTAGGATGCATCACATGACAAGGACCAAATTTACCAATATCCATAAATAATACTCCCTCCGATCCATATTAGTTGTCACTAGATTGGATGTATCTAGCACTAAAACATGTCTAGATACATCCATTTTTACGACAAGTAATATGGATCGGAGGGAGTAGAAAGGTTGACCTGGAGGCATGCATGCTAATAATGATACCTACATTGCACTTACATTCCTTCTATGGTCCAATGGAGAAATACACAAGCTAGAGTGAGTGGAAAAAATAGGTGGCACAAGGAACTCACATGAGCTTGATTCTGTGTAATACAAACATCCTGGTAAGTTCTCTTCTTTGGCCTAATACTGCATTTATTTATGTCTCCTGATTCAACATAGCGTTGCACATCCTTCAGAGAGCGAAATTCATAACCACTAACTGGGTCAATGTAGTACTGCAGAGATAAAAAGAATTAGAGGTAGAACAAGGGGTTCGATAAAATGTAAACAAAGCAATGTGAAGGAAAAATAGATTTTGGGCAGGCATTCTATAACAAACTCAGGTCTATTTCAAAACACTGCATAGAAAGTTCGGTAAGCGGTTAAAGCTACTTGCTATCCCCTCGGTATATACTAATAACCTTTTCCGATCCTCAGCTTCTTGGAAATCCTTGAGAATGATAGGACAAAAGGTGTAACTGGTATTTTACAGTAACAATTACTATCGTGACGACGCAGAGGACATCATGCTAGGAGGCAGGAAAGAGTGAAAGAGTTGGAGCTGAACTATGATATAAGCAGGGTGATTTGAGAATGAAACTATTCCGATAAAAATAAAGCATAGCCCAGCATTATACTTGGCTCTGGTAGAATACACAGCAAGATAGTTCGATATGGATGCTGGGGATACATTTATTCTTATCCAAGATGAAACTAGGTTGGCTAAGATGACTTAGACATCCTATATTGTTTTAGATAGTCAAGACTGAAAGTGAAAGAGAAGAAGGGTCATTCCAGCATACCCGATCAGTCTTGTTAGTAGTACCATTCTTTCTTGGCCTGTCTTCTCTCTGCCATCCGTCGGGCAACTGCCCCATACTGACAAGCTCATCCTTGATTTGGACCTAGTAGTGAAACAATTATATATATATCTTCTTAGATAGAATGGAGCAAGAGAGGGAAAAGATTACAGCAACATACCAGATCAGTGTTTTGCCTTGATCCATTCTTTCTGGGCATTTCTTCTTTCCACCATCCATCAGGCCCCTTCATGACTGGTTCATCTTTGCTTTTAACCTAGTAGTGCCGTAGTGGAATAATTATTATGGCTCAGTGTTTTAGATAGAGCAGGGCAGGAGGAAAAGGAACATTTTCACATACCTGGTCAGGCTTGTAATTTAAGCGATCCTTTACTGGCCCCTTGATGACTGGGTCATTCTTGATTTGAACCTAGTACAATAATTACAGATACTCAGATAGTGTTCCAAATTTTTTTTCGAAATGCGATAGTGTTACAGAACAACAAAATAAAGGGCGGTTACAACATACCAGATCATTGCTCTGATTTGATCCATTTTTTCCTGCATTGTCTGCTTCACAATGTCCATCAGGCAGCCTCTTAATGACTGGTTTGTCCTTGTTTTCTACCTAGTAAGGAAAAGTGAAGTGTTGATTTTTTACATATCATGTTGCACCCAAAACAAATGAATAAAGGAAGAAGCTAGAGATTTGCATGCCTTAATAGAGGGGCTTATTCTAATAAGCCCACTTCGTGTTCTAGAACGTGAATCCTTGTTAGCAGTGCTTCCTCCAACAAGCCCACTTTGTGTTTTAGAAGCTGAATCTTCATTGGAATCCATAGCAATGTTTCCTCTAACAAGCCCACTTCGTGTTTTAGAACATGAACCATCATTGGAATCCATGGCAATGTTTCGCCTAACAAGTCCACTTCGTGTTTTAGAGTGTGAACCCTTGCTGGAATCCACGACATTATTTACCCTAGCAAGCCCACTTCGTGTTCTAGAAGATGAACCCTCGCTGGAATCCACGATATTCTTTACCCTAACAAGCCCACTTCGGGTTTTAGAACATGATCCCTCGTTGGGATCCCCAATGATGCTATTTCCCCTGACTAGCCCACTTCTTGTTCTAGAAGATGAAGCGTTGCTGGGATCCATGATGTTGTTTCCCCTGACAAGCGCACTTCTTGTTCTAGAACATGCGCTCCTGTCGGAAAACATAAAGTATGTTACTTCAGTTCACGAATAACTGTCCAATTGGCAATTGCACGACAAAAACAACATTAGAAAATTTTCTGTAGCCACATATGGAAATGCTAAAGTTGTCCTGCTAGTGCTACAATATTGCAAAAATAAATAAGCATCTATACAGAACAGATATAATGTCGCGGGTAGACAGTATTTCTCTGGAGAATTTATTTATTTAGTCAAGTTAAACTAAACACCGACGCTCCCAGAGAAAATAACCCTCATCCAAAGTTCCAAACAACCCCTTAATCTTATCATTCTCTCTTTCACACTGTTAAGGCTTAAGAGTGGTACATGTATAAAGTATTAATTGGCAAATACGGCCCATCTAGGATGACTTGGCCAATGTGGAACATAATTCTCCCGTATATATCTCCACTGCTAATGGGGTAAGATGTGCAGTTGTCAGTACACACATTATGTTCACATTCTAAAACAAGTATTAACCAGGTAATTCTCTTCTCTCTATCTAGCTAAGAACGCTCCAACCCACTATTTACACAAAGAAAATCTGCATGTGACCCTTCCAATATTCGCAAGAAGCACTAGTTATGGAAACAATTTTTTGATGAATGCCAAACTCTAAACCTACCTATTGGTGTTCAAGTAATTTTGTATGATGTTGAGTAAGGGCCACCATACAGCATGAAAGAGAAATGACTAAATTAGTACTGCACAACACAGCGGATCACCCAAAGTGGTCACCTTCTATGGCGGCTGCCATGACTAGACACACGGCGTCGAAGCTTCTACCTACTATCGACACCTTACACCCCGTGATCAGATCATCTCCATGCATCCACCGATATAACTACGGTGGCCATATCAACCTTGCGGGCACACAGATAATAGCCACTAGCCAGCTACATAACCAAGAAACCCCACGGGCCGTTAAGCTGCTATCTATGCACCACCAGACCATGTACTTTTCAGCTCCGGAAAGGCAATCTCACCAGCAGGGCTACGTCACCAAATACGTCTAGTAACTAACCTTCCATTTTTACACTAATCAATCGCCAATAATAAACATTTCGAGAAGTTAGGCAAAAACCTTAAGAGGGACATGGGAATCGCTTTATGGCCGTGAACTGTCTTTCCTATGCTAAGTTGAAGTAGGAGGAGTAGTAATAGACGAATGGCAAGGTGAAGAGCAGGATCCAACCACCTCATGCCCAGCTGAGAGTTTAGTCAGATTACTGGGCCAAATCACACCCAGGCACCAGAACCCCGCCTCGTTCTCCCCGGTCTACAGAAACCAGTCCGCTCCCCAAGCCACCACAGCAACCCAACGCAGGTGCAGACTGCAGAGCACCCCGGCCCGAATCACCTAGCATCGGCCGCCGAATCGAACACAGCTGAGGCCACCGAGCCCCGCCAATCACCCCGCACCCCCATGTCCTCCTCCCAGTAACCCCGAGCAACACACACTCCCCCGAATAAGCCGCCCACCGCGCGCAGCGGCGGAGGCAAGGAGCACGACGAAATCGAGGGGGAGAGGAGGAATCGCGACGTACCGTCGTTCCCGCGCTGCTGCCGCGGTGGGGGCGGGAGCTGCGCCGGTCGCCGGCCTCCGCGCCGGGGAGAATACGGGGAGCAACTAGGGTTAGCGGAGGTGGATACGGGGGAGGACGAGTGGGAGAGTGGGACAGGAGAAGAGACTTTTTTGCCAAGACGAGGAGGAGGGACGGGGCGTGGGGTGGTGGCTCGATCGGCTCCACGACACGACGCGAGACGCACGCTTCTTCTTCTTCTTCGCTTGGGGCTTGCCTCACTCTCTCTGACCACAGTGAGTGGAATGTGAACGGAAATGAGGTGTCCTTTGCTATCGCTTCGCCTTTCCGGAACAGGCAAAGTAGTATTCCGTCCGCACGTTCGTGTTGACCCAGCGAGCTGCTTGGATCCAGCCGGTAGCGAAGGACCCTTTCTGGCAGGCGAGTATATCTATTACGGGTACTGCTGTCGCGCCAGGAATGTCCATGCCTGCAAATTATGCTGGTAGTAATTCTATTTTTAGATACACACTGGTAATTCTATGATTCAGAGTGTACAATGCTTTATTAGTAGGACGCGACTCCATCCAGGTCGACCTGAATTTACGTTACCTCCGGGTCGCTCCGTCAAGCTGTATACGGAAAGTACCACCTTCCCCGGCTTTTCGTTTTCATATGCGGGAACAACTCGAGGGAACCGCGGTCACGGGCGGGAACCGAGGGCACCCCATGGTCGCGCGCCGCCGCCTTCCCCTTTACGGATCCTGATTTCGTACAACCCTCCTCTATTGCTTCCATCGCCATTGACAAACAAGGTGTAAGATCTGGAAGTAAGAAGACTGGGAGAGAAGAAAGGAACTTGAGGAACTTCTTCCACCTTATTCCTTCTCCTCCCCCAAATCCCGACCCCCCTTAACTTCCAGCCAAGAAATCATCGACCAAAAAAGAGAGAGTACCTGGACAGAAGAGCTAGAGGATATAGAATTCCTATTTACCGGGAACGGAAGTTACAGTTCTTTCTTCATTTTCTATCATCATGTTTAGCTTGCATCTTCCCTATTATCCTCTTCCCATATTTTATGTGTATGGAACTTCCGGCCAAGAAATCATCTGTGTATGGAACTCCTAGATTTTTTGTGTATGGAACTTCCAGCAGATGAAACCAGCAAATGGAACCATTCATACAACTTCCAACGATTAAAATTAGATGTAAGAAAACTCCCATATTGAAAAACTATATGGAAAAACTAGGTTTACTTGAAGCAAAAAAAATGTCCCTTTTGTGTATAGAACTACCAGCATATGAAAGCATTCATAGTTGATAGCATCATAAAACTTCCAGCAGAAGGAAAAGCAATCACATTAGATGAAAAAGCAATCATGCTAGATGTATAGAACTTGTTAGATGCAAAAAAAGACCATCAGCAAAACCGTAGATAGAAGACCGCGGATAGGAACATCACATGTGATAGTTGTTGTTCTACATAGAACAGTCCCGAAACATTTGCCCACTTTTTCCCATCTATCCGTTGTCATCTGTATGTAAGGTCCTTCCTCCGTTTTAGCTTGACAGTCACATGCCTCCCTCCGTGTTAAAACAAAAAAATGTGTTGACGTAATTATAGTAAAAAATAGAAAAGAAAAAGAAACAAATTGTTGATGCAATATGTGTTTTTGCTATATGCAGGGTCTGACTGAATGCCTAAAGGTTTTGCTTATTGGATTGGGGAGTTAGACCTTAACCAGCCAGCGGGAGACAGTTCTATGCATGATGAGGAAGGTACTTTACGTGGTTTGTGCGATGATGGTGCTGGAACTTCTACAGGGGTGCAATCTAGACCTTCTAGGCCTTCTACAGGGGTGCCATCTAGACCTTCTGGGGCTGGAACTTCTACAGAACCATCTGGGGCTTTAGAGCAAAAGACTCATTCAGGTGTTGGACCTTCTGCAGGATTGCCATATGGACCTTTAGGGACAGGGCGAGACACTCACCCGGGTGCACGGACAGGTGTTAAATTGTCTAGTGAGGATAGTGGTGGCGATGGTGAGGTCCAGTCTACACTGCAGGTTTTTGTTCCTACAACTCCCCATGTTGGGATGAAGTTTGACTCTGACGAAGCAGCACTTGTGCATTACAATCGGTATGCAAAACATGTTGTTTTTTCTATTAGGATTGATTCGTCCATGAGATCTGCTAAAGATGGCAAGATAGACAAATGTGTGTATGTGTGCAACAAAATAGGGAAAAATACTGAGGGGGGCCCTACACCGGTGAAACAGCGGAACTGTACTATCACCAAGCTTACAGACTGCAAGGCAAAAATGTGCGTCAAAAGGAATGGTGCTAGATGGGAAGTGACCCAGTTTGAGGAAGAGCACACGCATGAGGTGATCCGGAAATTTGCTCTCAAGAAGTACCTCAGATCCCACAATAAGATTCCTAGGGAAGAAAAAAGATTTATTGACTTGCTTCATGAGGTGAACCTCAGCGTTGGAAGAATTATGGAGATCATGGGTGAGGTTTATGGCAGGAAGAAAAATGTGCCTTACAACATGATACATTGCAAATGTATCTATAATTTTTGATGTTCCATGCTTGGTTTTATCTACTTTTTTATGTTTTGTCCACATTTTGGAGTACTTTTCATATGATTTCTTGGACTAACCTATTAACAAGAGCCACAGTGCCAGCTGCCTGTTTTTTGTTGTTTTTGGTTTCAGGAAAGTCAGAAAATGAATATTTTCGGAATTGGACGGGACAAAAGCCAAAGTTATTATTTCACCGGAGGACATCTGGAGCCAGAATACGAGACGGAGAGGGGCTGGGGCCTGGCCACACCACCTGGTCGCGCGGCCAGGCCTGGCCCGTGCCAGGGGGTGGTCTGGCCACCCTAGGCACCCCCTCGGCCTCTCCTTCCGCCTATATATTGCCTCTAATACGGAAACCCTAAGTACCCGATCAAAATTTCATGAAAGAGTCTGTAGCCGCCGTCATCTCCATCCCTAGATCGGGAGGGATCTGAAGCTCTTCCCGTGTCAACACCCAGATTTTTAATCCCAGATGCCCGTTATGCCATACCTCGCAATCCCAGGATTACCATTTTTGCGAGACATAACGGATTAGATATCAAAGTACATCATCCATTACAAACTATACATAAGGTTTTACACAAATAAGGATCTCATGATCTAGTCTTTAATACAACAAGCAGCGGAAATAAACGATAGCGTAGCGGTGGGGTCCATCTTTAGGGGCACAGGCAATGCTGACGAAGGCAGATAGTCCTAGTTATCATAGTCGTCCTGCTGACCATCATCTTGATAATCTCCTTCATAGTCTGGCCATGATAATAGCCAGGGACAAAAGCCATGAGTACTCTTTAAGTACTCGCAAACTACTACTAACAAGAGGTATAATTCTAAGTCAAAGTACTGAATCTAAATTAACTATCAAGTTAAGTTTTAAACCTAAGTTGAGTTCTGAAGCAAGAAAAGATAAAGTAAAGTTCTAGAATCACTTAAATTGGGAAGCTATTATCATCCACACAACCGGTTGTGGTCAAGTCAAAGTTCATCATTCATCTAAAGTTATTTAGAAACATCTGACAACGAAACAGTATGGCCATTCCAACTATCCATAACCACGGACGCGGCTATTCGAATAGTTTGACACTCTGCAGAGGTGGTACACTTTCACCACAAGATTCGATACATCTGTCAGGGGTAACCCTGAATCATCATACTTAGTATGCAGATAATCAAACATAACCTTCCCTTTACACACCCTAGTATAAGCACCTCTCCTATGAGCATGGCCTCCCAACCATGACCATCAGTCATCTTGGGCACTGCATAGGTGGACATCATTGAGAGGTAGCCTCAGCTCAAACCTCTCCCGTGAGAGAACTAATACCAATGCATATAAATTTCCAGCTAAGCCTTACCCAATTCAGGTAATGCGGTTGTACGGTAAATTTGAAATGGTATCGCATCTGAATCCAACCATCAGTTTTATAAAAGGGTTAAGGCTCATGCCTCATCATTTTCGTCATCATAAACCAGTGGTGCTTCTCAACACATGTTAAAACATTTCAATAGAATGACTCATCATTCCAAGGTTTTCAAAATTCATTTTCACCAAATGTTCCCATCTAAAGTGACTCAAGTTTTTGATCTATTCTAAGATACTAAGTTAAGAGTGTTCACTAAGGTGGAAAGATGGGATCAATCTTATGCCATAGAATGACATCTAAAGGTTTCTAAGTAGGTCAAGTTTTATACTCTTTATGCTACCTTCAAAATTAAGTAAAGAACTTTGCGTAAGCTAAGGGAGGTAAAACTTGTCAATAAGACTTGGGGTACTAATAGTTAAAGGGGTGTGATCAAAGCATGTTTAAGGCATCTTTGCTAAACCATCTAGTTTTATTCTAGCTTGCTAACAATAGCTTGCTAAAGTAGGTTTTGCAAGGGTAGCTTGCCACTAATAGCTTGCCTTGGTTGGTGCAATGGTTGAAGTTGTCTTCTTCTTCTTCCTGGTAGAACTCCTCCTCCTCGAAGGCTTGGTCGGTACTAGCGTCTATAAATATATAGGGAGAAGACAATCACCAAACAATACTTAACTAGGCTAAGTAACATTCTAAAACACACAATTGATGATCTATTATCATCACGAACATCACAAGTTTAATTCAATAGTTTCAACCTTTTTATTTTGGAAAAGTAATTTCTACTCATTGAAGTATTAACTATAATTTAATATTCACCACCAAAATATGGGATCATGTGGACCCATGTCCTCACCACATATTCTAACATGTGGGAATAAGATTTAAAGGTTGGATCAATATTACTTTGGTTTAGGTTTATTATTTAATGATTTAAAGTGACTAGAAATGCCTATATAGCATTATTTTGGTACTAGTCCAAAGTCACTGCATGTAAACCTTAATATTATTACATATTTGGATAGATCTGATGAAATGTGATTTTTGAGAGTTGGAATCAACTCAAAATCTAACTTGGTTGATTTTATAAAAATGTTGCAAGTTACAAAAGCTTCTGCCTTCTTATTTTTGTTAGGAGAGATCTATAACTCTAATTGAATTAAATCCAATGGGCCTGGATAGAGCATTTCAATACCTTTCAGACAAAATTGGTTTCATGTTATTTGGATTTCTAAAACTCTCTGAATTGATTTTTGAATCTAAGCACAGAAGTGGGTTTCTAACTAAATAGAAAAATTCCTAATTTGAATTTTAAACGTGCGCGGGAACGAAATGGGCCGGCCCACTGCGCTCCGCGCAGCGTCACGGGCTGACTTAAGTGAGGGCCCCACCCGTCAGTGGAACATGGGGGTACCGAAGGGGTATGGATGAAAGGTGGTCGTGCGATTAGAGGGTAGATCGACGGCTCACAGCTATCGTCCTCGTCGAAACAGGACACGGCGGGAGCTAACCCTAGCACGGTCGGTGAGGGTGCAGTGGGGGCGTACCGGGGCTCCAGCGGGGTCGGCGAGGCGGGCAACTGGGCTGGTAGACGATGGCGGTTCTCCTGGTACAAGCGGCGCTTCCTGGGATGGCCTGGATCAACGGCGCCCTTCTCCTCCCGAGGCGGCGGCTTCGGCTACAATTCAGGCGCTCTGTGCTCGAGCGGCTCCGGCTGGCGGTGGGGAGTGAGAGTGAGAGGTGGGGATGAGAATGGTGTGAAGAGAGCTTGCTGGGGAGGCCTCCTTATATAGGCGAGCGAAGGGTGTAGAGCGACATGGGCAGAGCTTGACGTGGTCGACGGCACAGCGAGCTAAGGGCGTGGGCGAGGTAGGCGGACGGTGGCTGGTCTCCTGGCGATCCTCTATGGCTTGATGGCGCTGCAAGGGGCTGCCTCTATTGGTCGGGAGCTTCCGCGCACTGCACGGTGGCCGCAGGTGCTCGACAAGAAATGCGGCGGCTATGGGTCGAGCGGCGGCATACGGGCATGTCTGGCGGGGTGCTGGGCCTGCTGCGAGTGCCGCCACGCAAGGCTAGGGCTTGGCGAGGCCGGTGATGCTCTGGCGGACGCGGCGCTCCGGGGTGATCGGCATGGCGGACAGAGGCGTGGGCGCGAGCAACTGTGGCTTGTCCTCCGCTCGATTTTGGTCGGGGGCTGGTCGAGGCGGTGCAGTATGATGGCGCCTGTCTGCCAGCGGGCGAAGGAGAGCGCGGGGCGGCTTTGCGCGAGCTGTCCATGGTCGACCTGGCGCATGGCATCGGGCGGCTTGGCACTGGAGCAGCTAGGGGAGAGGGAGAGAGAGCTAGGGCCGGGGTTTGAGCTGGGGGGACAAGGGGACCGAGTTAGGCCCAAATGGTGACAAGAAGCACTGCACACTATAGTGTTTTGAAAATGGCCTGATTTGTGTCTACCACCTGTTTGATGAAATGGCCGCAAGAGACCAAAGTTTGAATTTTGAGTTCAAAAATTTTGGGTGATCTCCACTAGTGATAGGTAGTCTCTGGTTGCAAGGGTTTTGAAAATGGTGCTAAAATGGATGGTTTTTGAAATAGGGGTGATCTATGCATATGCATTAGATTCAATTTTAAACTGTCATTTAAATTAGTTTCTAGAATGTTTTTAGTAGATCAAAAGGTGGGCCTTGGTACCTCATTATGTGTACTAGCAAGGGGTGTAAAGATCAAGAATTGTTTCTGTTAAGAAATGAGTACTAGGAATAGCCAAAGTAGGCATGGGAGTTAAATTTGTCAAAATGACCATTCCTTCATTTTAATTCTTTTTGATTTGATTTTCTTTAGGAAAAGTTTGGGAATGATGTAGATGATGTTTAAATCACTTAAGAAACATTTTACAAGCATTGGATAAATCAATCATGGCAATTCAAACAACTCCTATTTTAAATGCACACATATATGAATGCTTTCATATTAAATTTGGAAAAGTTTTTGTTAACTCCATTTTTGGATGATTTGATCTTGATAAGCTTGGATTGAAGTTTTGGGGTGTTACATCCCGGCACCTTGCCGGAGAGGGGAATTCACCCTGGAGGCCTTCTTCATCATCATGCAAGCCTCCGGTGTGATGCGTGACTAGTTCATCTCTAGACTACGGGTCCATGTAGTAGCTAGATGGCTGGTTCTCCTCCTTTGTGCTTTCATGTTTAGATCTTGTGAGCTCCGTTCATGATCAAGATCATCTATTTGTAATTCTGCATGTTGTGTTTGCGGGGATCCGATGGATATTGAGATGCTATTTCAGATTGATTATTGATTCTATCATGTCTTTATTATTTGTGATCTTGCATGCTTTTCGTTGTTAGTAGCTATCTTGGCCAAGTAGATGCTAGCAACTCCAAGAGTTAGTATTTATGCTCGATAGTGGGTTCATGCCTCTGGTAATCTAGGGAAGTGATAGAAATCTCTAAGGTACTAGATATGCTGTTGCTACTAGGGAGAAAACAACAATTCTTTGTTCATAGAACAATCGTATTGTTTACTTTACACGCAGTTCATAATGCAATAATCTGTTGCTTGCAACTTAATACTGGAGGGGGTTCGTATGATAACCTGAAGGTGGATTATTAGTCATAGATGCAGTTGGATGGCGGTCTATGTATAATGTTGTAATGCCCAATCGAATCTCAAAGGAGTCAAGATGAGTAGTATATGCGTGTATGCTTTCTCGGTGTTTGTCAATTGCCCCGCTGTAATTTGTTCACCCAGCATGTTATCTATCTTAAGGAGAGCCACCTCTAGTGAACTATGGACCCCGGTCCTTTCTTTTACATTCAATCTACAAACTGTTTACTAATTTGTGTTTACTTTCGGCAAACTATTACTTCCTTCCATTCGATACGTTTAATCCTTTGTTTTCAGCAAAACTGGTGAGATTGACAACCTCATCGCAAGTTGGGGACAGAGTTCTGTGGTTGTGTTGTGCAGGTCTCCATGTTGCTACTAGCACCGGTAGTGCGCCCTGCCAAGGCTCAGTTAGCAACACCTTTGGGTGTTTCCTTGCTCCTACTGGATTGATAACCTTGGTTTCGTACTGAGGGAAAACTTGCTGCTGTGCTCATCATACCTTCCTCTTGGGGTTCCCCAACGAGCTCGATATATTTTGGGCCATCAAGCATATTTTCTGGCGCCGTTACCGGGGAGTCAAGGACATCTTCACAAGGGGAGTCCCTCATAACCAATCTCTTTACTTTGTTATTTTTGTTTTGCTTAGTTTACTTTTTCTTTGTTTGCTTGTTTCTTTACCAAAAACACACAAAAAATTAGTTTTACAAGTTTGCTTTCTTTATCAAAAACACAAAAAATGACTACTCTTGAAAACACTAAGTTGTGTGACTTCACTAGCACTAACAACAATGATTTTATGAGCACACCTATTGCTCCACCTGTTCCTGAAGCTACTTTCTTTGAGATAAAACCTGCTTTACTCAATCTTGTTATGAGAGAACAATTTTCTGGTATTGGTAATGAAGATGTTGTTGCCCATCTAAATAACTTTGTTGAACTTTGTGAGATGCAAAAGTATAGGTATATAGATGGAGATATTATTAAGCTTCAATTGTTTCCTTTCTCTTTGAGAGGAAAAGCTAAAGAATGGTTGAATTCCTTAACTAGGAATAGTATTGATTCTTGGACTAAATGCAAAGATGCTTTTATTGGGAAATACTATCCTCCTGCTAAGATTATATCTATGAGGAGTGAAATAATGAAGTTTAAACAATATGATAATGAACAAGTTGCTCAAGCTTGGGAAAGAATGAAATCTTTGGTAAAGAATTGTCCCACTCATGGACTGACTGCTTGGATGATCATCCAATCCTTTTATGCGGGATTGAACTATTCTTCAAGGAACCTATTGGATTCTGCTGCTGGAGGTACCTTTATGACCATTACTTTGGGTGCTACAACAAAGCTTCTGGATAATATGATGGTTAACTATTCTGAATGGCATACTGAGAGAGCTCCACAAGGTAAGAAGGTAAATTCTGTTGAGGAAACCTCCTCCTTGAGTGATAAGATTGATGTTATTATGTCTATGCTTGTTATTGGGAAAGCCCATATTGATCCAAATAATGTTCCCTTAGCCTCTTTGGTTGCTCAAGAAGAGCAAGTTGATGTGAACTTTATAAGAAATAACAATTTTAGCAACAATGCCTACAGGAATAATTTTGGTAACAACAATTATAAACCATATCCTCCCAACAATGGTAATGCTTATGGAAATTCTTACAACAATAATAGGAGTGCTCCCTTTGAACTTGAAGTTATGCTTAAGGAACTACTTTCAATAAAACTATTGAGGAAAAACTCTCTAATGCTGAAAGAAATATAGCATCTCTGGCTGAAGCTCAATCTTCTTTTAATAAAATGGCTGCTAAACCTGAAACTAATGATAATCCCTTTGCAGTTACTAATGCCATACAAGTAAGAATTGATGAAAATGTTAGACTATTAGCTGAATTGCATGCTAAGTGGGAAAGAAAAGATGAAATTGCTAGAAACATTAGTGTTTCTACTATCACTACCACTAGTGTTGAGGCTAGTAATAGCTCTACTACTTTAGATGATAATTTTGATTTTGATCTTGATGGTTGCAACATTTCTGAAGTTATTAAGTTTCTACAAAAGCTTGCTAAAAGTCCTAATGCTAGTGCTATGAACATGGCCTTTACAAAACACATTATTGATACTCTCATAAAGATTAAAGAAGAAAAGATGAAACATAAAGCTTCTATTCCTATAAAATAAGAAGATGGTTGGGAACCCATCATTAATATGAAAGTGAATGATTTTTATTTCAAAGCTTTATGTGATCTTGATAGTAGTGTTTCTATTATTCCTAGAAGGATTTATGATATGCTTGATTTGCCCCCTGTCAACACCCGGATTTTTAATCCCAGATGCCCGTTATGCCATACCTCGCAATCCCAGGATTACCATTTTTGCGAGACATGACGGATTGGATATCACAGTACGTCATCCATTATAAACCATACATAAGGTCTTACACAAATAAGGATCTCATGATCCAGTCTTAATACAACAAGCAGCGGAAATAAAAGATAAGCGTAGCGGTGGGGTCCATCTTCAGGGGCACAGGCAATGCTGACGAAGGCAGATAGTCCTAGTTATCATAGCCATCCTGCTGACCATCATCTTGGTAGTCTCCTTCATAGTCTGGCCATGAGAATATCCAGGGACAAAAGCCATGAGTACTCTTTAAGTACTCGCAAACTACCACTAACAAATAGTATAGTTCTAAGTTAAAGTGCTAACTCAAAGTTTAACCATAAAGTTAAGTTTGAAACCTAAGCTGAGTTCTGAAGCAAAGAAAGATAAAATAAAGTTCTAGAATCACTTAAGTTGGGAAGCTATTGTCATAAACACAACCCTGTTGTGGTCAAGTCAAGATTCATCATTCCTTTCATAAGTTGTTTTGAAAACATCTGACAACAAAATAGTATGGCCATTCCAACTGTCCATAACCGCGGACGCGGCTATTCGAATAGTTTGGCACTCTGCAGAGGTGGTACACTTTCACCACAAGATTTGATACCATCTGTCAAGGATAACCCTGAATCATCATACTTAGTATGCAGATAATCAAACATAACCTTTCCTTTACACACCCTAGTATAAGCACCTCTCCTATGAGCATGGCCTCCCAACCATGACCATCTGTCATCTTGGACACTGCATAGGTGGACAACATTGAGAGGTAGCCTCAGCTCAGACCTCTCCTGCGAGGGAGCTAATACTAATGCATATAAACTTCCGGCTAAGCCTTACCCAATTTAGGTATTGTGGTTCTACGGTAAACTTGGAATGGTATCGCATCCGAATCCAACCATCAGTTTTATAAAAGGGCTAAGGCTCATGCCTCAACATTTTCATCATCATAAACCATTTGTGTTCCTCAACACATGTCAAAACATCTCAATAGAATGACTCATCATTCCATGGTTTTCATAATTCATTTTCACCAAGTGTTCCCATCTAAAGTGACTCAAGTTTTTATCTACTCTAAACTATTAAGTTAAGAGTGTTCACTAAGGTAGAAAGATGGGATCAATCTCATGCCATAGAATGACATCTAAAGTTATCTAAATAGGTCAAGTTTTATACTCTTTATGCTACCTTCAAAACAAGTAAAGGACTTTGTGTAAAGTAAAGGAAGTAAAGCTTGAAAGTAGTACTTGGGGTAAAGGATAGTCAAAGTAGTTTAACCAAAGCATGCCTAAGGCATATTTGCTAAACCATCTAGTTTAATCCTAGCTTGCTAATAGTAGCTTGCTAAGTATAATACTTGCAAGTGTTAGCTTGCCTTGGTTGGTGCAGTGGTTGAAGTTTTCTTCTTCTTCTTCTTGGTAGAACTCCTCCTCCTCGTAAGCTTGGTCGGTACTATCGTCTATAAATACATACGGTATACACAATCACCAAACAATACTTAACTAGTCTAATTAGCACTCTAAGGCATATATTTGATGATCTATTATCATCACAAGCATCACAAGTTTTATTAACTAGTTTCATTCTTTTTATTTAAGAAAAGTAATTTCTACTCATTGAAAATTAACTAAGATTTAATATTCACCACTTAAAATATTGGATCATGTGGACACATTTCATCACCACATATTCTAACATGTGGGAATGTGATTTAAGGGTTGGATCATAATTACTTTGGTTTAAGTTCATTATTTAATGATTTAAAGTGACTAGAAATGCCTATATAGCATTATTTTGGTACTAGTCCAAGTCACTGCATGTAAACCTTAATATTATTACATATTCAGATATGTATGGGGAAATGTGATTTTTGAGAGTTGGAATCAACTCAAAAGCTACCTTGGTTGATTTTATAAAAATGTTGCAAGGTGTAAATGCTTCTGTTTTGTTATTTTTACTAGGAGAGATCTCTAACTCTAATTGAATGAAATCCAACAGGCTTGGGTAGATCTTTTCAGTAGCTTTCTAACAAAATTTTAATCACTCCATTTGGATTGGTAAATCTCTCTGAATTGAATTTCAAACTAAGGGACAGAACTAGGTTCAAACTAAAATAGAAAAATCCTAATTCAAACTAACTGGGTACGCGGGAAAGCTAATGGGCTGGCCCAGTGACACTACATGGCACGGGTCTTAGAACGGGGATCAACAACTAGGGATCATCGTCGATGACGAACTGGTCGCCGGCAAACTCTAACCCTAGCGGCTCGGTGGAGGTGCATAGGGGGCGTACCAGGGCTCCAGCGATGACGGCGATGGGGGCAAACGGACTGGTGGTCGACGACGAGCTCAGGGACGGTCGAGGCAGCTTCGGGGGTGGTCGCAATCAGCGGTGCCCTTCTCCTCCAGAAGCGGCATGCTCCGGTGCAATTCCGGCGAACAGATGCTCGCCTTGCTCCAGCTAGGGGTGGGGAATGGTCAGTGAGGTGAGGGGAGGTGAGTGGTGTGCTGCAAATGGCTGGGGAAGGCCTCTATTTATAGGACGACGACGCGACCGAGAGGGATGGGCGAGCGGCTCCAGCGAGGGCTGCACAGCGTGCTAGCGGCGTGGCTCGAGGTAGGGGCGGCCGCTAGTCTCCTGGTGGTGCTCTACGTGATCAATGCGGGACTAGGGCGGTGGTATGCGGTCGGACGGTGCTGGCGCTCTGAGCGACAGAGGCGGCGGCTTCCACGGCGAGTGGTGGCTGTGAGGCGTTGGACGGCGAATGGGCATGTCTGGCGTGTCCCTGGGGTCATGGCGGAGCGGTGGGCGCGGGTTGTGGTCGAGCGGCGGCTTGTGCACGCGTGTCAGGCACGGTGCTTTGGCGCGTGCTGGGCATGGCGCAGACAGGCAGTGCGCGGCGGTTCCTCGATGGTCCACTGTCTGGCTCGGCTCGGGGAGGGGACACAGAGTGGCGATGAGGTACTGGCTAGCTCGTAGACATGGCGAGAGGGGACGAGGTGGTCTACTATGGTGAGGGCAAGGTTGGCCGGCGAGTTGGTGCTCGGCATGGCTTGGCCTTGCCACTAGGGGGTAGGAGATGGGGTTTAAAGGGCATGGTTAGATCATTTGGGGACATAGGGAGTGTTTGGAGGAAAATTGGGTGCAAAACCCTATTGTAAATAGTGAGCTATGTTTAGAGTTTAAACCCTGCCTGCCAAGTGTTTGATGAAATGGCTGCAAGAACTTTCTTTTTGAATTTTGAAAAGATTTTTGGTGGATGTGCTAGTACTAGGCTTGAGACTCTATGGGTGCTTGGGTTTTGAAATTTGAGCTTGTTTGAGTGGTTTTTGAAATAGTGGGATCTTCCCATATGCAATAGATTCAATTTTCAAATGTCAATTAAATTTAGTGTTTGAATGTTTTTGGCAGATCACAAAATGGGCCTTGGTACCTCATTATGTGTACTAGCAAGGGGTGCAAAGATCCACATTTGTCTCTGTTAGGTTTTGAGTACTAGGAATAGCCAAAGTAGGCATGATAGTTAATTTGGCAAAAATGACCATTCACTTCATTTATTCATTTTGAGTTGTTTTTCTTTGGGAAAAGTTTGGGAATGATTTAGATGATGTTTATTTCACCTAAGAATCATTTTACCATCAATGGATCACAGAACCATGGCAATTCAAACAACTCCTATTTTAAATTGCACATACACATGAATGCTTTCATATTTTTAATTGGAAAAGTTTTTGTTAACCCTAATTTTGATGATTTGGATCTTAATAACCTTGGATTAAAGTTTTGGGATGTTACAAACCTTCCCCCCTTAAACAAAATCTCGTCCCGAGATTTACAAAGAAAACTAGGAACTAAAGAGATCTGGGAACTCTGTCCTAATGTAATCTTCGCGCTCCCAAGTGGCTTCCTCCTCGGTATGGTTGCTCCACTGAATCTTGAGAAACCTGATACTCCTGGTCCTGGTGGTTCTGTAAGCTTCTTCTAAGATACGGATGGGCACTTCACGATAGGTCAGGTCATTGTTGATCTCCACAGCTCTATGATCGATGTTCTTGAAAACTTCCGTCTTCTCCGGCACTTCCAGGCATTTGCGAAGTAACGAGATATGGAACACATTGTGGATGGCTGACATCTCTTCAGGTAGTTCTAGTTGATATGATACTTCTCCTCGACGGTTCAGAATCTTGAAGGGCCTGATATATCTAGGGGCTAACTTTCCTTTCAGACTAAAGCGTTGGGTTCCTTTCAACGGTGAAACCTTGAGATATACAAAAGCTCCGACATTGGAAGTCAGGTCTCTCATTCTCTTGTCAGCATAACTCTTCTGTCTGGATTGGGCGGTCTTGGGGTGCTCACGGACTTTGTGAACCTTCTCTTCGGCTTCTCGGAGAATGTCGGGTCCAAAGATTTTACTCTCTGCTACTTGCGACCAATTCAAAGGGGTACGACACTTCCTTCCGTATAGGAATTCAAATGGTGCCATCTGCAAACTAGCTTGGTAACTGTTGTTATATGAGAATTCTGCGAAAGGCAGACAGTCTTCCCATTTTGATCCGTATTCCAACACACAAGCTCTTAACATATCCTCTAGGATCTGGTTGACTCTCTCAGTCTGTCCATCCGTCTGTGGGTGATACGCGGTGCTGAAATTCAACTTGGTTCCTAATCCTTCCTGGACTTTCTGCCAAAATCTCGAGGTAAACTGGGTTCCTCGATCTAATACTATGGTCTTGGGGGTTCCATGCAGACTAACAATCCTAGCAATGTACAGCTCTGCTAGCTTTGCACTCTGGTAGGTAGTCTTGACAGGTATGAAGTGAGCTACCTTGGACAGTCTATCAACTATGACCCAGATTGAGTCATTTCCCCTACTCGAAGTAGGCAAACCGGTGATAAAGTCCATTCCGACGGAATCCCATTTCCATTCTGGAATCTGCAATGGTTGCAACAGTCCTGCGGGTCTCTGATGCTCTGCTTTCACTCTTTGACAGGTGTCACACTTGGCGATGTAGCTTCCGATTTCTCTCTTCATCTTGTGCCACCAAAATTTCTCTTTCAAATCTTGATACATCTTCGTTCCTCTGGGGTGGATAGAATAAAGAGTATCATGAGCTTCCTTCATGATAACTTGCTTCAGCTCCGAATCTGCTGGCACACAGATACGTCCTTTGTACCACAGAAATCCTTCTTCGTCTTCAGTGAATCCAAGTACTTTTCCTATACCAATACGATGTTTGATTCCATCGATACTTTCATTTCCCTTTTGGGCTTCCTTGATTTGGCTAATCAAAGTGGGTTGAAGTTCAATGCTAGCTAAGAATCCTTTGCTAACTAATTCATTCCTAAACTGCTCCAACTCCTCATACAAATTTGGCTGCTTCTCCTTGATCATGGTGTTTAGCCTACACGGCAATCTGCTAAGAGCATCCGCTACCACATTGGCTTTGCCGGGGTGATAGTGAATGTCAAGGTCATAATCCTTGATTAACTCTATCCATCTCCTTTGCCTCATATTCAGCTCCTTCTGAGTGAAAATATACTTCAAGCTCTTATGATCCAAGTAAATCTCACAGCGATTACCCATCAGATAATGACGCCATGTCTTCAATGCCAGCACTATGGCTGCTAACTCAAGATCATGGGTCGGATAGTTCTGCTCATGCTGCTTCAGTTGTCGAGACAGATACGCGATGACTTTGCCTTCTTGCATCAATACACATCCTAGACCAATCTTGGATGCATCACAATACACATCAAACGGCTTCTTGATGTCTGGCATGATCAATATTGGGGCTGATATCAATCTCTTCTTTAGCTCCTGGAAACTAGCTTCACATTTGTTTGTCCATTCAAACTTCTTGTCCTTCTTCAACAATTGGGTCATGGGTCTGGCGATGCTCGAGAATCCTTCTACGAACTTGCGGTAGTATCCCGCTAATCCGAGAAATGCACGGACTTGGGTTTGAGTGGTTGGGGCTTCCCATTCTTTGACATGTTTGATCTTGGCGGGATCAATAGAAACTCCTCCGGCAGACACAATATGTCCTAGGAATCCTACTTCTTTCAGCCAAAACTCACACTTGCTGAACTTTGCATATAACTGATGCTCTCTCAGGGTTTCTAGGATGATTCTCAGATGTTGCTCATGCTCTTCTTCTGACTTGGAGTAGATAAGGATGTCATCGATAAACACAACTACAAACTTATCTAGGAAATTCATAAAGATCTTATTCATGAGATTCATGAAATCCAAAAGACATAACCGTATACTCGTATAAACCATAGCGAGTAGTAAAGGCGGTCTTCGGAATATCCGTTGCATGAATCTTAAGTTGGTGATAACTAGTCCTAAGATCAATCTTTGAGAATACCTAGGCTCCAGTATATTGATCAAATAGATCCTCTATCTTTGGTAATGGGTACTTGTTCTTGATGGGGACGTCATTCAACTTTCTATAATCTGTGCACAAACGATTACCTCCATCTTTCTTGTCGACGAATAATACTGGTGATCTCCATGGTGATGCGCTTGGTTGAATCAAGCCTTTTTCTAACATAGCATCCAACTGCTTCTTCAGTTCCACTAACTCTAAGGGGTTCATGCTATAGGGTCTCTGGGCTATGGGTCTGGTTCCGGGGATTAGTTCGATAATGAACTCAATATCCCTATCCGGGGGCATACCTGGCAATTCATCTGGGAATACGTCGGGGTATTCACAGACTACTCTGACTTGGTCTATGGTGGGTAGGGCTAGACTCTTGTTACACTTGAATTGACGGGGTAAGGTTTCAGAGATATGCTCTACTGTTACTCCAGAGCTACTGGTCATGGTGATGGCTTTCTTAGCACAGTCTATCATTCCTTTATGCCTTGACATCCAGTCCATACCTAGTACTACTTCCAATCCTTTGGTTCCAAGTACAATTAGGTTGGCATAAAAATCTATCCCATGTATTCTGATAGGTACAGCTTTGCAAATTTTTCTAGCTTTTGTAGTTGATCCAGGGATTTGAACTATCATGACATGCTTCAGGTTGGTTGGGTGAATCTTACTAGTGCATGCAAATTCTTCGGTGACAAATGAATGCGATGCTCCCGAATCAAACAATACTCTTGCTAAAACTGAGTTGACAGAAAACATACCCAGCACTACATCTGGCGCTTCTTGGGCTTCTTCAGCGTTCATGTGGATGAGACGACCATTGCAGTTGTGAGGGTTCCCTGGAGCAAACCTTCTCCCTGGTTGAACACGACGCTGCTATTGAGCTGGGGCATTCACATTGGCAGTGGCGGCAGTCTTCTTGGGACACTCATTGGAGTAGTGACCCTTCACTCCACTCTCAAAACAAGTGATTTGGGACTTGTCCTTTGTGGCGACAGGCACAGCATTGCTGCTAGTTCTGGGTGCAGTGTTGTTGTTGTTGTTGCTCTTGGGAGGTGCACGGTTGAAATTGTTGGTATTGCCGGAGTTGTGATTGTTTCCTCCGTACTTCACATTGCTTCCGCTACGGTTGGGGTAGCTTGGGCGAGACATTGGGGGTCGGTTGTTCCTTGGTGCATATCCTGGTGAGGGGTTGGGACGGTACTTCTGATGACTGTTGGATCCTGATTGCTACATCATACGACGTTTGTGCTGTCGTTTGCCTGATTAATCTTCCCTTCCATCTGGATGGTAGAGTCGACTAGCTCTTCGAGATCCTCGAAATGGACGAGGACAGTCTGCATCTCATCATGCAGTCCATTTAGGAATCTCTCCTTCTTCTTCACCTCTGTGTCGATCTCATCAGGGGCATATCTTGCAAGCGACAGGAATCTGTCACGGTATTCCACCACAGTCATTCTGCCTTGCTTCAAGTCACGAAACTCATCTCTTAGTCTGGTGACTAGACCTTGCGGCACGTGGGTGCGGCTGAACTTGACTTTGAAGGCTTCCCATGTCATCACTTGACCATGGTTCATATTGCGGATACTAGTCCACCAAGCTCTTGCATCTCCTGTCAGATAGTGGGTGGCAAAGAGAACTTTCTCGTTTTCATCAACTCCTGCAACTTCCAAGTTGTTTTCCATTGTCTGTAACCAGTCATCAGCATCTAGTGGGTTTTCAGCCTGGTTGAAGATTGGGGGATTGGTATTCTGGAAGTTTTTGAGTTTGGACCCATGGTGATCCTGGTTTCCATGCCCTTGGTTGTTGAGAGCCATCTGGGCGATCTGTTGTAGTGTTGCTAAGTTGGCTTGGCGCTCTGCCCTGCTTGCTTCACGGTCTGCGATGAGATTCTGCAAGATCTGCAGCATTGGGTCTTGCGACGAGCTGCTGCCTCCTTGGTTTCTACGAGTCATCTGAAGATTGAGGTAGATAAAGGGGTAAGAGGGGAAGTTCTAAGGTTCATGGTTTTGATTTCAAGCTAAAAACTTTGAGTTTGACTCAGGTTTTGCAACTAACTTCATTTCATTCATGCAAACAAGCACACGATACAACACACACCACAACAATCAAAGGAAAACAGATGGTTTGAAGAACCATTATGCAAGCTACGATATAGTGGGACCGATACATCTCATGCTACGACAGTGCTCTAGTGCATCTACTCATCGTCGATGAAGTCGGAGTCCTCATCGCCAGTGTAGAAGTCCACAGCATCCTCCTCCATAAAGTCATCACCATTGCTGAGGTAAGAATCCATGTCTCCCTGGATGTCTTCACCCTCCTCTTCTTCTTCCTTTGCGGCAAGCTGAGCTTCTTGCTCCTTGACGGTCTTCTCGAGGTCGGCCACCTTCTTGCGAAGACGGGCGATGGTGTGATCCTTCTTTGCACGATAGCGGTGAAGAGACTGGCGATCTTGGACGAGCAGTGCGAAAGTCTGGGCCTTCTGGTCGGCAATGGCACGGTTCTGGTTGGCTAACTCCCTGGCATTGTCCAGTTCCTGCTGTTTGTTGTGCAGTAAGAAGTCAAGATTCTCCACTTGACGCCTCAACTCTGGGTGACCTGGCATCTCCATCGGCATCCCCATGAAGTCACATCTTGCATAGTGAGCAAAACAGGTTCCCTGGAGTTGGTTGACACTAAGGGCACATAGACGTGCGAGAGCTTCATGCATTGCCCTGGCTAATCCATCTAGCTAGTTGTTCTCTCTCACGGAGAACTGGATTCTCCCGGATGTTGGTGCTTCGATGCTTCCTCTAAGATCAGCGGTGACTAGCCATTATAAATCTCCTCCTGGGGGTCTTGGAAGTTGAGCTCCAAGAAGCTCCGGATGCGGACGTCCCAATAACTCCGATAGTGAATCCAGATCCCTCTCGAAGACCAGTTGACCTCCGTTTCCCAACTGGTAGAACTTGCTGAACTGAGTCTCCATCTATAAGAATTAAGGATGAGAAAATTAGTGAAGTGCTCAAGTGTGTCAAATTTTAGGTAGTAATGTAAGAATTTTGAGGAACATGAATTTTTGAGAAAGAATGAATTCCCAAGGATAAGAGAGGAAATAGTTTTTCATAAATACTCACTTTGGTTTGGAAATTAAGTTTTTGTTTGGACGTCCATTCTAACTAGGGTCTCCTATGGTCAGGATGGCTCTGATACCAACTTGTCAACACCCGGATTTTTAATCCCAGATACCCGTTATGCCATACCTCGCAATCCCAGGATTACCATTTTTTGCGAGACATAACGGATTGGATATCACAGTACATCATCCATTACAAACCATACATAAGGTCTTACACAAATAAGGATCTCATGATCCGGTCTTAATACAACAAGCAGCGGAAATAAAAGATAAGCTTAGCGGTGGGGTCCATCTTCAGGGGCACAGGCAATGCTGACGAAGGCAGATAGTCCTAGTTATCATAGCCGTCCTGCTGACCATCATCTTGGTAGTCTCCTTCTTAGTCTGGCCATGAGAATAGCCAGGGACAAAAGCCATGAGTACTCTTTAAGTACTCGCAAACTACCACTAACAAATAGTATAGTTCTAAGTTAAAGTGCTAACTCTAAATTTAACCATAAAGTTAAGTTTGAAACCTAAGCTGAGTTCTGAAGCAAAGAAAGATAAAATAAAGTTCTAGAATCACTTAAGTTGGGAAGCTATTGTCATAAACACAACCCTGTTGTGGTCAAGTAAAGATTCATCATTCCTTTCATAAGTTGTTTTGAAAACATCTGACAACAAAATAGTATGGACATTCCAACTGTCCATAACCGCGGACGCGGCTATTCGAATAGTTTGGCACTCTGCTGCGGTGAGGGCAAGGTTGGCCGGCGAGTTGGTGCTCGGCATGGCTTGGCCTTGCCACTAGGGGGTAGGATATGGGGTTTAAAGGGCATGGTTAGATCATTTGGGGACAGAGGGAGTGTTTGGAGGAAAATTGGGTGCAAAACCCTGTTGCAAATAGTGAGCTATGTTTAGAGTTTAAACCCTGCCTGCCAAGTGTTTGATGAAATGGCCGCAAGAACTTTCTTTTTGAATTTTGAAAAGATTTTTGGTGGGTGTGCTAGTACTAGGCTTGAGACTCTGTGGGTTCTTGGGTTTTGAAATTTGAGCTTGTTTGAGTGGTTTTTGAAATAGTGGGATCTTCCCATATGCAATAGATTCAATTTTCAAATGTCAATTAAATTTAGTGTTTGAATGTTTTTGGCAGATCACAAAGTGGGCCTTGGTACCTCATTATGTGTACTAGCAAGGGGTGCAAAGATCCACATTTGTCTCTGTCAGGTTTTGAGTACTAGGAATAGCCAAAGTAGGCATGATAGTTAATTTGGCAAAAATGACCATTCACTTCATTTATTCATTTTGAGTTGTTTTTCTTTGGGAAAAGTTTGGGAATGATTTAGATGATGTTCATTTCACCTAAGAATCATTTTACCATCAATGGATCACAGAACCATGGCAATTCAAACAACTCCTATTTTAAATGCACATACACATGAATGCTTTCATATTTTTAATTAGAAAAGTTTTTGTTAACCCTAATTTTGATGATTTGGATCTTAATAACCTTGGATTAAAGTTTTGGGATGTTACATCCCCACTTGAAGATTGTTATTTAAATGTCCCACTTGATGATAATGCTTAAAAGAAACTCATGGGGAGTATTAATGATGTTCTTATTATGGTTAACAATGCCTATGTCCCCGTTGATTTCTATGTTTTGGATGTTGAATGCAATGCTTCTTGTCCTATTACTTTGGGAAGACCTTTTCTTAGAATTGTTGGTGCCATTATTGATATGAAAGAAGGCACCATTAAATATCAACTCCCACTCAAGAAAGGTATAGAACACTTCCCTAAGAAGAGAGAGAAGATTTATTTTGCCTCTCCTATGAAAACAAAATTTGCTCTTAATGCTTCTTCATTTGAGAACACTTGATTCTTCTTTTTGCTTCTTATGCCTAACTTAAAGGCGTTAAAGAAAAGTACTTATTGAGAGATAACCCAAAAGTTTTAGATGAGTCTTGGAAGTTATTACTTCAGTAATAACCGCTCCTTATCCTTTTTATTTGCTTTTTGTGCCAAGAGTAACCTCTAATGAGAGAGAAGTAATGATTGGGAAAGTTGTTGTCCCGAAACAGATTTCTGTTCTTCATCGTAAAAATTCGTGTAAAATCTCTATACGTCCTTTTGAGGCGTGAATTTTTGTGCTTCTGCCCCAGGTTGTTATCTAACTTTCATTAGTTCAACACTTTTTGATTTGAGCAACAGAAGGTCTTCGAAAAAATTCGTCTTTACCTGCTGGTCTGTCTTGATAAATTTCTGCCATTTTCTGCATTTGCTTCTTGTTGGTTTCTTTTTGAGTTCTTTTGGGAAATTGAGATTTTTGAGGGAAGTGCTACAGTAGCTAGTGTTATAATGGAAGTTTATTTGGTGTTATAACTGAACCTTAAGACCTATTATCTTGAGTGCACTAATGTTGCTAATAAAGATTGTGTGAAGTTTTGTATGAAGGAAAAATTTCAGGTGTATGGAAGGAATGAGTAATGAGATGAAGGATAGACTAAAGCTCAAGCTTGGGGATGTCACGCGTGTCACCCCAAGAAATATCCAAGAAGTACAAGCGTCAAACCTTGGGGATGCCCAAGGCATCTCCCCTCTTCATCAATAAAAATCCCAAGTTTCTTCCAAACGCTTCATTTTTATTGCTTCATGCACAGTTGTGTTGTTCTTAGAGCATCTTCTTTTCTGTTTTCATTTTGGTTTTTCGTTTGCTTCAGTTTGCTTAGTTTGCTGAATAAATTGGTTGGATCCTCTCTTTCATACAATTGGTTTTAGCATATTAAAGCATAGTATTGTGGTATTCTCCTTTGATGCTTTATTTGGGTTAACTTGGCGCATGCTCACACCATGTTATGACTATCTCAAGTAACCATAGCCTTTATGATCCTTTAGTTTTCAACTTGTAGTATCACTTTATGCTTTGATCAATGATGTTTTCTCGCTCTGCATGATTATAGCCACTATTGCTCTCTTAGTTTGTCGCTCCCAGTCTTTTGCATCCAACTCCCTAAACCAAGTTATTCCAAAGAGTCCACCATAACTACCTATTATCTTATGCTATTCCAATTATATTCATGTTTTTGTTTACCTTCCAAATTAAACTAGTTATGAGAAAACTAGTGATTAAAGCTCTCACGAACTTGATGGCACACTTTACTTTTCTTGCCCTTAATAAACTTGAACCATTGTGTCGTCTATGTTGTATATGCTTGCACTTATTTGTTGGGAATTAGCAGAACCATGCTTTCATGGGGAACACTTTCAACATTGCACTTGGTACTTGTACCTAGTTGATATCATGCTCTTTTGTATATGGATGTCGTCGGTGTGAAATGAAAGGGGAGCTTGTAAGTCCATGGAGTTATGTATATGTGTTAGAGAAACGCCTGGGCCGCTGGTCTATTCCATGCTGACATGGTGGAAACCTGCAGCGTAACCATAATGAGCTGTCTATGAAGCATTCTTCTTATAAAAAAAGAGTCCTATATTGAGAAAAAAAAGAAAAAAAAGAGATTATGAAAAGAGGAAAGGGAGAAAAAAGCACCATATATCCTATGGTAAATAAGAAGACTGCTGAGATGCTCGTTGTCTGCTTGCCTTGTCATTTTGATATGGGGATTCTTCCGTATCATCGGGCAAGGGGTACCCCGTTGGCGGTTCTCTATGATACACATGTACTTACGATGACAAGAACTTACCGGTGACTAAACTTGAGTAGCATGAGGAGCGACCCTCGTATTCAAGGGACATGAGATTTCTAACTTATACTTCGTCAAGCATGTACACCATAGTTTGTTCACTTTAACCTTAATCACTTCAAGATGCTTATGATAGGAGAAATGAGAGCTGAAAGCTATAAGTACCATAATTTTTGGAAGCTCTTTATGAGACTTGAATCCCTACTTCCTTCTATGAAGGCCTTTCTTCCACTTATATATTGAGTCTCCACCTTCTACCTTTATGCACCTACTTTGAGAGCATAGTGGCCATTCTTAGTTCTATGTGCATTGTCCCAAGACTAGTTGATTGATGCATACCTTGATATTTCTTGTTTTAAACTATTTGTATCTAGTCACTCTTATGAACTTTGAAGGTGTCCTATGCATTTATGTTTGCTAATCTATGAGGGACAAGCTGAATACTATTATGCTATGTTTTCTTTATGTGAAACAAACAAACGTCTTGCAAAGCATTGTTATTCATGAATCTTTTGATTATGCCTTTTCATGTTGCAACATAGTTTCTTTGTCTTATTGCTAGAACTTTGTCTTTCATGTTATGATTGAAGTACTATGATCCCAGCTTTGAATGTTTTACAAATACTTTGATCATGTCTATGATGGTGCATGTCACCTCAAAAATTATTCTTTCTTTTTATCACTTACCTATTCGATGACGAGCAGGAGTTAAGCTTGGGGATGTTGATACATTGCAAATGTATCTATATTTTTTGATGTTCCATGCTTGGTTTTATCTACTTTCTTGTGTTTTGTTCCAACTTTAGAGTACTTTTCATATGATTTCTTGGACTAACCTATTAACAAGATGCCACAGTGCCAACTGCCTGTTTTCTGCTGTTTTTGGTTCCAGGAAAGTCAGAAAATGAATATTCTCGGAATTGGACGGGACAAAAGCCAAATTTATTATTTCACCGGGGGGACATCTGGAGCCAGAATATGAGACGAAGAGGGGATGGGGCCTGGCCACACCACCTGGCCGCACGGCCAGGCCTGGCCCGTGCCAGGGGTGGTCTGGCCGCCCCAGGCACCCCCTCGGCCTCTCCTTCCGCCTATATATTGCCTCTGATACGGAAACCCTAAGTACCTGATCAAAATTCCACGAAAGAGTCTATAGCCGCCATCATCTCCATCCCTAGATCGGGAGGGATCTGAATCTCTTCCCGACACCCTGCCGGAGAGGGGAATTCACCCTGGAGGCCTTCTTCATCATCATGCTAGCCTCCGGTGTGATGCGTGAGTAGTTCATCTCTGGACTACGGGTCCATGTAGTAGCTAGATGGCTAGTTCTCCTCCTTTGTGCTTTCATGTTTAGATCTTGTGAGCTCCGTTCATGATCAAGATCATCTATTTGTAATTCTGCATGTTGTGTTTGCGGGGATCCGATGGATATTGAGATGCTATTTCAGATTGATTATTGATTCTATCATGTCTTTGTTATTTGTGATCTTGCATGCTTTTCGTTGTTAGTAGCTATCTTGGCCAAGTAGATGCTAGCAACTCCAAGAATTAGTATTTATGCTCGATAGTGGGTTCATGCCTCTGGTAATCTGGGGAAGTGACAGAAATCTCTAAGGTACTAGATGTGCTGTTGCTACTAGGGAGAAAATAACAATCCTTTGTTCATAGAACAATCGTATTGTTTACTTTACACGTAGTTCATAAAGCAATAATCTGTTGCTTGCAACTTAATACTGGAGGGGGTTCGGATGATAACCTGAAGGTGGATTATTAGTCATAGATGCAGTTGGATGGCGGTCTATGTATTATGTTGTAATGCCCAATCAAGTCTCAAAGGAGTCAAGATGATTAGTATATGCATGTATTGCTTTCTCGGTGTTTTTCAATTGCCCCGTTGTAATTTGTTCACCCGGCATGTTATCTATCTTAAGGAGAGCCACCTCTAGTGAACTATGGACCCCGGTCCTTTCTTTTACATTCAATCTACAAACTGTTTACTGCTTTGTGTTCACTTTCTGCAAACTATTACTTCCTTCCATTCGATACGTTTAATCCTTTATTTTCAGCAAAACCGGTGAGATTTACAACCTCATCGCAAGTTGGGACAGAGTTCTGTGGTTTTGTTGTGCAACTCTCCACGTTGCTACTAGCACCAGTAGTGCGCCCTGCCAAGGCTCAGCTAGCAACACCTTTGGGTTGTTTCCTTGCTCCTACTAGATTGATAACCTTGGTTTCGTACTGAGGGAAAACTTGCTGCTGTGCTCATCATACCTTCCTCTTGGGGTTCCCCAACGAGTTCGATATATTTTGGACCATCACAACACTAAGTGAGTGAGGAACTACATGGCTAGTATTAGTGACCCGCAACAAGTGCAGGACATCCCTGATTTGTTGGCCTATTTCAAAGAAATCCAGAAACAAGACCCCAAATGCTTCTACACTTTCTGCCTTGATGAGGAGGATAGGGTTGAGAACCTCTTTTGGGTGGATGGTGTTGCAACAGAAATGTACAAATTCTATAATGATTGTATTTCATTCGATACTACATTCATGACGAACAAGTGCAACATGCCATGCGTTGTTCATTGGGATCAATAGATATGGGCAATCGATTTTGTTAGATTGTGGCTTTATTAGGCATGAGAGGATTGCAAACTTTGTGTGGTTGTTTGAGGTGTTCCTAGAAGCTATGGATGGATTACATCCCCTAAACATCATTACTGACTAGGATGCCGGCATGAGAAGTGCATATTTTATTCTTCCAGTTCAGTGCAACCTACTTTGATATAATTTATCTTTGTCAGAACCCCTGGCATTTATTGTATTTAACAATTGGCATTTTGTATTTTATTAGCATGGCAACTTCTGATCATGAAATCTTTCATTGTTCATGATTTGGCAATTAAACCACAAAAACATTAATTTTGTTGATGGCAACTCTATGGAATCTATATCATGTGTGCCCACTAAATTAACAGATGAATTGCCATTTTTCACTATATTAGCATGGCAACCTCCTTAACATGGCGTTCTCAATTTTCATGCCTAGGCAATCATAAACCCAGACAATAAGTTGCAAACATCAGACATCATTCTTACCCTGGATGGCTTGTTGCAGTAGCGGCATCAGTGGGTATGATGTATTAATTGCCTCCATATCCATCATAATTTGATGCTCTGTGTTTAAAGTAGGACCAAACCATTAATCAACTTCTTTATAACCGTCATCTTGATTCTGGTTACTACTTCCTGGATCCATCATGCAAATTTTGCAAAAACAAAATATTAGCATTCAGTTAATTCTAAGTTGGCATTAATATATTCTATCTTTTTTTCTTCTTCTCTTGGTCTAATGCACAATGTATGGGGATGGTTTGTTTGAGTGAACTCACAGATCTTTTTTAAAGATCAATGAAAACATGTCTGTGCATATGCATATGGACCGTGGTCACCCTATAACCCCTAGATACGCTCTGTGCTTTTGTTACGCTATTTTTCTATTGTGTGATGTAGCAAAACTACAATTTAATGTGTGCTAGGTTGTCATATACTTTTGTTTTGTATCACCATGATGTAAAATACTAAGTGCACAACTATTATTTTTTGTATATATGTGATGTGTGAATTGTTTTGCTGTCGTACCTTCCTGTTAATTGCCATCTTATTTTTTATATACACTCCATGTCATTTTTATTTCACACTACTTTAGGTTTAATGGCATTTTGTCAGCTCTTTGGCATGTTTCTTCAATCCAAAACCAATATGGTGTTTATATCTTTAGAATAGCATTTTTATAGCTAAAACTTCATGGCATCTTTCATAGTTAACATTGCATGGCATTCCTAGTTGTCATTTCATGGAATTTTTTGGCAGATGGCATTTTAACTAATTAGAGGTTGGCTATTATATAAAATAATCTCTATTTTTTTGGCAATTTTATGTTCTAACTAGATTGCATTTTATAAAATATACTCCATGGGAGTTATAATTCACTCTTCAAGGCTATTACATATTATGCATGATATCATTTGTGAGCATGGCATTTTTATCCAATCAAAACCAATATGGTACATTCTATACTTCATGATTTTTTTGTCACATTGCATTCTTAGAAATAGCAACCAAGTTTGACAATTACTGTTGAGACTTCATGCATTTTTCGTAGTTGACACCACATGGCATTTTTAGATATCAGTTCATGGCATTTTTAGGCAGATGGCATTTTAACAATTCTCAAGTTGGTACTTTTAAAACAAACATGCTAAAGATAGCTTATTTTTTATGTTTTTTATTCATCTATTATGCAATGTATGACCTTATTAATTATCCTACATACATGGCAATTGGGGAGGAGTGGGAGATGAAGGTGGATGTTGGTTTCTACTTGATTTTGAAATTGGAAACATATGCTTTTAAATGAATTTTCATGAATTTTTTAGTAAAAATATCATGGCAATTTCAGTTACTTCCCCATGGCAGATTCTGTGAGTAGGTATACCTGGATTTTTTTGTTGTTCAAGGCTTCAATTCTTGCGTTGTGATACAATCCTGCTGCTCCAGATCTTTATGCTTGACTTGATTTGCTTATATTTGTGTTAGATTGGGGTAGGGATGGGAGGGGGAGGAGGTTGTGGGTTGTTTTGGGAGGACATGAATCTAGTTTAGAAGGGACTTTCGGACTAAGCTGTGGTAGGGATGGCGGGCCACGATGTTGATGCGGACGATATCTTGCTAGCGAGGCAATTTGTGTAGTAGAGGATGGCAATTCCTGCCAGATCTCAATGTGAGAAGGGGTGAGTTGAGTTTTGCTTGGAGAAGAAGAAGCTGCGCTGGGGGTTAGGTAGGGTTTTGTAGAGTTGCATTTTGAGGCTGGACTTGAATTCATCGTGAGGGAAGGAGGAGGAGGAGGCGCTGGTCGTCGCGCACTAGCGTATCAGCATGACAGGTAACCTGGCGTCGTGCATTAGAAATTCAGCATGACAGATCACGAGATTGCTTTGCGTCGCTCATTAGTTCCTTGGCGCGGACGTCGTCCGATGTGGATGCTGAATCACTGCTCGCGCTCGCGCGCCTCCGCGTGCTCGCGCTCGCACCGGCCACGTCGGCGTTGCGCTACTGGCTCTCGGAGCTAACGGTCGCGCGTTAGCACGCTTGTAAACTAATAGCTCCAAATTCATTCATCCTCACGATCGATGATCGTGAGTTGATCTGAAAAGGGGATTGAGTATACGTACATGCGAGGAGGAGGAGGAGGAGAAGCATGACCAACACCACCTTCTTTGTCCACATGGCTTCTACTTTACCCGAGCTCTCGATCGGCCGGCAGGAGCATAGGTTAATTATATGCTGTATGCAGGCTTCGTGTTGGTGGAGTCAAGCAAGATGGTGTAGACAGACAGGTTGATCATATATGAAAAATAATTCTATAGGACCTGGTCCACAAAATCAACCCCGTGGACTAACTCCTGTGATTGACATGTGGCATTTGTGACGGTTTAGATCTAAAACACACAAATGTTGTGATTTTCCTCCCACTTGGACATGTGTCAATCACAGGAGTTAGTCCACGGAGCTGATTTTGTGGACCAGGTCCCATAGAATTATTTTCCCCAATAACTGCTTGGGTTATTTAATTTTATGCAACTGATCCGGCTAAAAGAGAGCATCGTCCTGGTGGCGCTGCTGCCACGTGTAGGTGCTCGATCGCGCGGCATGCTACGTGGCATGGTCTTTCGGCGTGTGTTGCATCCACCTTCCGACGGTAGTCCCCGATCAGTCAACCAACCGCCCCTGACCCTGGTTCATGTGTATAAAGGAAAAACTAATTCTATGAGACCTGGTCCACTAAATCAGCTCCGTGGACCAACTCTTGTGATTGACACATGTCCAAGTGGTAGGAAAATCATAGCATTTGTTGTGGCTATTTTACATCTAAACCGCCACAAATACCACATGTCAATCACAGGAGTTGGTCTACGGGGCTGATTTCGTGGACCACGTCCTATAGAATTATTTTCCGTTATTGGGAACAATCCCCGCTTCCTCTAAGATATGAAACGTGTGGGTTCCACAAGTCTGGAACCGTAGTTTTAAAAATCGAACCCGTTAGTGAACTGGTGAGGCAACTGGTTCACTGGTTTGCCGGTCGGATCATCGGTTTATTCAGTTCAATAGCGACAAAAACAGTTCTTTTTATCAAAATTTAAGCAAGTTTTGGAACAAAATGATCATAAGGTATATATAATTGTATATTTCAATATGTAATCACAAAAACGTGGCATGTACAAGTGGTATTAGGCTTTACGTGTTGCTATTTATGTCTAGCATAAGATTCATGAGTTTGATTCCTCTAGTAAACATCTTTTTTCCGATTTTTTACTGTTTGGACCGGTGCCTCTTAAAAAACCGGTGAGTCCATCGATTTAGTTTTTTTCTGGTTAAACCACCAAAATGGTTTTGTTTTTAAAACTATGTCTGGAACATATGTACACGGTCCCGAGAGCGTCTCCACGGAACTACCTCCTGAAACCGTCATAGAGAACTAACTTAGTATTGTATATAAGCACTCAATCTGATCAATAAAGATACTTGATTCATTCTCTCGTTGTCTCTCTCGAGCTCTCTCTTTCAATTACAATATGTTATCAACACCTTGCTCTACTGAGAGAGAAATAGGAGAGAACTTCGGCGATCGCCAGAAAAAGAAGGAAAGGTGAGAACATGCCTCTTTTCATGCCCATGTTCCTCCGTCACTTCCGTTTTGTCGCAAGCCGCCGACACAGAGTTGGAGGACGCCGCTGCTCCCTTCACCATGTCCACGGACTTCGCCGCTTTGACGGCCGACTCTACGATGAAGGTCACTATATTGGCTGCCGCCACGTAAGGATGGCAATGGGTAGGTTATGGGCAGGGTAGAGCAATACCATACCCATACCCGTATAGTCAATAGATACAAAAGTTTAGCATACCCGTACCTGCGGGTATAAAACTTTACCCATACCCATTGGATACCCGGTGGGTAGATCCAATAGTACACAAGTTATTCGCAATTTTACGTTCATCAATAACATATATTTGAAAAAAGACAATTATCTGTACTTAATAATAGGTGGAGTACATGAAAGTATCGAAGTTTAGAATTCACAATCGCATCATTGTCTCTATGCTTCTTGGCCGCATAGGTTGACAATCTACAGGTAAGTTTGACATGACAGTTTAAACGAGAAGGGTATGTGTATACCCATGGGTACAAGTATATATCTGTGCCCGTACCTGTAACTTAACGGATAGGGTATGGGTATTACCCGTGGGTATAAACGTGTGCCCATACCCTACCCATGCGGGTACGGTACCCGCGGGTACCCGTACCCATGGGTAAAATTGCCATCCTTACCGCCACGGCGCCGGAGGCTACGGTGAGCGCCGTCATGGTATTCACGTCTTCCACAGCCGTAGAGACCACCGCCGGAATGATGTCGGGCCGTCGATCCCGTCGGTGCAGACCTGCCAGTGGTGC
The DNA here is from genome assembly GCA_916181665.1 of Avena sativa. Taxonomy (NCBI): domain Eukaryota; kingdom Viridiplantae; phylum Streptophyta; class Magnoliopsida; order Poales; family Poaceae; genus Avena; species Avena sativa. Next base: position 222,581,345 of record OV702292.1, read on the forward strand.
CCGACTGGCTCCTGGCCTGTCCGGCCGCGCCAATGCTAGGGGCCGATGATGTCGACCCAGCACTCGCGCCGCTGCCTCCACCGTTATAGTGCCTTGCACACGGATGGGTGGTTTTCCCCTGCACGTGTATGGCCCCGCCATTGGCACGACCGTCGTCGGGCAGTCGCCCACCTTCGTCTTCGAGTTTGGCTCCACCAGCGCCGCGGCCGTCGATGCCAACAATGTCACGTTGCATCTTCCGTCTTCGACCCCCGCGGTTGTTGAGGTGGAGGGCGATGCCCTCGCCTTCGTGCTAATAACGTATTGTAATTGAAAGAGACAATTAGAGAATGAATCAAGTATCTTTATTGATCAATATTGAGTGCTTATATACAACAGTAAGTAGGTTCTCTATGACGGTTCCAGGAGGCAGTTCCATGGAGACGCTCTCGGGATCGTGTACTAACCTACTGTTGTATATAAACACTCAATCTTGATCAATAAAGGTACTTGATTCATTTTTTCTTTGTTTCTCTCGAGTTCTCTCTTTCAATTACAATAATTGCCAAGTTATGAGAGTGCTTGCATGCGGGACACAACGACAAACCTCTAGCCCTGCCTATCCATGGACATTGTTCGTATCGGATCACGGATTCACCGATGTCTACCTTCGGTTTACAACACAGTCTGGTCGAGACGACGATTCATATCAATGGATCTGGCTCGATTGTCTCGCAAACTTATTTTAAAGGGAAGGGAGAAGTAGACTGTGCCTTTCTTTCATTTCATTTCTTGTACGCAAAGTCGGGAGAGGCTTACGCGTTCTGGGGACAAGTTCTCCAGAAAAGTATGTTGGTCTTGCAGAAACTATTAGGGGATTTCAACTAACCCTTTCCAGAGAGTTAGACGGTCTACCTAAAAATGCATTTTATTTGGTGGGTAACATCGATGAAGCTAGCACGGAAGCGCCTGGTATGAGCCTCGTGGAGAAGTAATCGCTAGTCCACGGGACTCATACTTTAGCGCTGCAGCGCTCGGTACTCGGACATCTACTGGCATTTTCTCTGCCCCTTCTTACCCTGTACAAATGGAGCATGGTATAGAAATACAATCGATGCTAATAAAATACTAGATCGATCCCATCTAGAAAATAGGAAAGGGGGATTTTAGTTTTCATTGGTTTCAAGTAAGTATTAGCACGCTTATTGATACTCCTTTATGTACGACTTCGTCCACATCATGTACCTTGTCATTTGGAATTAATCACTGTTATATTCAATATCTCCAATTCAATAATAGTTACTAGAGTTCATGGAGCAATGTTTTGATGAAGAATGAAGTTCGAATCAAATCAATGTCATATACTTTGTGGTGTCCAAAGATATAGCTAGAGAAATCAAATAGCTAATTCACAGGTAGCCCGTGTCAGAATACGTTATGTATGTACCTAGGTCTAGTCGTTAATCTAATTTGTATCTGACCCCACATGTAACTCTGTTTTGTCTATATAATAAGAAGCCCCAGGATTCCACGCTATGTATTGAGGTATCCCCCAATATTGTGTCATATTGTCTTGCATGGTATCAACCAGAATTTGGACCTAACGCTAGTCGCCGCCGTCTAGATCGCCGCCGCCATGGGTTCCTCCTCTGCGTCCACCAGCTCCGCCCTTCTCCCTTCATCGGTGCAGCCGCTGTCCGCTGGCGCATCGTCCTCCGCCCCATCGCCGATTCACTTTGGCAATAAGATCACCGCCAAGATCAGCACCGCCAACCATCTATTCTGGCGCGCCCAGGTTGTGTCTCAACTCCAAAGCCACCTGCTCCATGGCTCTCTCGAGGGCACCTTCAAGTGCCCCCCTCCCATGTCCCCGTCGCTGCGATGGACACCACCCCTACCGAGGATGTCATCAACCTGGCCTATGCGGCCTAGGTCCAGCAAGATCAGGTGATTCTCAACGCCTTCCTCTCCTCCTCGTCCATCGAGGTCGGCAGCATGATCATCTTTGCCAAATCCTCACGGGAGGCATGGATCACCATCGAGAACAACTTTTCTGCTTAGTCTTCGGCGCGATCTACACAACCGTGAGAACAGCTGCGCGAGACCCACAAGCTGAACCAGCCCATGTCTGTCTACTACAATAAGGTGAAGACGGTCACCGACACTCTAGCATCGATCATCCAGCCCCTCCATCCCGAGGGATTTGTCTCCGCCATGCTCCATGGTCTTGATGAGGAGTACGACTCTCTGGCCGAGGTCGTCCGTGATCGTGAGACCCCGATGCATGCGCATGATCTGTATGCCCGTCTGATATCCGCCGAGCAGCGCAAGGAGGGGCACCGCTCTGTCGTCAGAGGTGTTCACTCCGCCAACACCGCCAAGATGGGCGGGTACATGCCTCCTCACTCCGTTGCACCGACTCCACCGTCCTCGACCTATCTCCTGCCCTCACTGGTGCTCGACATCCTGCTCCAGGAGGTGCTGGTGGTGGCGCTCCGTCTTATGGCCGTGGCAATGGCCCGGTGCCCCACTGCCAGCTCGGTGACGAGGTTGGCCACCTTGCTGCACGCTGCTTCAAACGCTTCCATAAGTCCTTCCTCGGCGTGGGCGACGACGGTTGCTTCCTCGAATGTCAGCTTGCTCAGGCCAACGTCGCCTATCAGGCTCCACAGTGTTACACATCGACCCTCCCTGTGGATCTGGCCTGGTATGTCGATACTGGTGCAACCGTCCACCTCACTGGTCAACTAGAGATGTTGCACATGCAGGAGCCTTATCAGGGATCGGAGCAAGTTCACACCGCCAACGGGGAAGGTATGTGTATTTCTCATGTTGGTCAAGCTCTAATTCCCACTTCTTCATCTAGGCATCTCCATCTTCGTAATGTCTTGCATGTCCCTAGTGTCACTAAAAATCTTCTCTCTGTTCGTCAATTTACTTATGATAATCGTGTTTCCATTGAGTTTCATCCTAATAGTATTTTTGTAAAGGACCTGCTTACAGGGGCCATCCTGCTTAGAGGGCGCGTTCGTGGTAGTCTCTACGTGCTTGATGCCCCACCCACCACTCCTTTACTCAAACAAGTCTCTGGTGCTCTTAAAGCTTCGTCTTCCCAGTGGCATGCTCGCTTAGGTCACCCAGCTACGCAGGTTGTGCAACATGTGCTCCACCATCATCAACTACCGTTAGAGTCGAATAAAATAGTGTCAGTTTGTGATGCCTATCGGCAGGGCAAGAGTCATCAGTTACCCTTTTCTGTTTCACAACATGTAACAAACGCTCCTCTTGAGCTTACTTATTCCGATGTTTGGGGTCCTGCTCCTCAGACATCCGTTAGTGGTCATACATATTATGTCAGTTTTGTAGATGCTTATAGTCATTTTACACAGTTTTGTGGATGCTTATAGTCATTTTACATGGCTTTATTTGATTAAGCGTAAAAATGATGTCTTTGAGGTGTTTCGTCAGTATCAGGCTCATGTTGAGCATCTCCTTGGTCACAAAATTAAATATGTTCAATCTGATTAGGGGTGAGTATATTAAGTTGAATGCCTTCTTTCAGCAGCTTGGTATCACTCAACGTGTGTATTGTCCACACACCCACCAACAGAATGGGAGTGCTGAACGCAAGCACCATCACATTATCGAAAGAGGCGTTACTCTTCTTGCACATGCCTCTCTTCCTTTTTGCTATTGGAGTGATGCTTTCATTACCGCTTGTTTTCTTATCAGTCGTATGCCTACACGTGTTATTAATATGCAAACTCCTCTTTAACGTTTGTTGGGTGAAGTTCTGGACTATACCTTCTTTGAGGTGTTTGGATGCGCATGTTGGCCCAACCTTTTCCCCTATAACAAACACAAACTTGAGTTTCGTTCCAAAAATGTGTATTCTTGGGTTACAGTTCTCTTCATAAAGGGTACAAGTATCTCCATGTCCCTACCAATAGAGTCTATATCATCACTTATGTTGTCTTTGATGAGAATGTTTTTCCGTTTTCTGCATTACCGTCCTCTACCTCTGATATGTCGTAAACGTATCTATAATTTTTCATGTTCCATGCTTGTTTTATATCTACTTTCTTATGTTTTGTTCATACTTTGAGATACTTTTATGCATTTTCTGGGAGTAACCTATTAACAAGATGCCACAGTGCCAGTTGCCTGTTTTCTTCCGTTTTTTGGTTCCAAAAAAGCCAGAAAATGAATATTCTCGGAATTGAACAGGACAAAAGCCAAAGTCGATATTTTACCGGAAGACTCACGGAGCCAGAAGACGAGACAGAGAGGGGCCAGGGTCTGGCCACACCATGTGGTGGTGCGGGTCCCCTCTGGCCGCACCACCAGGTGGTGTGGGCCCCTGGTCCACCCTCTAACATTGCCCCTTCGCCTATAAGAAGCCTCCCAATGAGAAAACCCTAAATCGTCCAGCCTCCAGCCATGAAAAGTTCCACAACGCCGCCACCACCGAAGAAGAGATTCGGGGGACAGAAGTTTCTGTTCCGGCACCCTGCCAGGACGGGGAATTGCCCCCGGAGCCATCTCCATCGATCTCCGCCACCATCTCCATCGCCATTGCTAATTCCCATGATGATGAGGGAGTAGTTCTTCCTTGAGGCTAAGGGTTCTACCGATAGCTATGTGTTCATCTCTCTCTCTCTCTATGCATGATCATATTGTGATCATGAGCTTTGTAATCAAGTAGATCTACCTTGCTACTTAAGTGCTTTAATAGATCCCTGGCTCTTCCCACGTGTGTGAAAGTGATAGCGTGCACACCATGGTGACACTTATGCTAGAGATTACAAATACTTGTTATGAGTTATATTTGGAGTTGGATGTCTCTATGAAATTGTGGTGTTTGTTGGAACCATCCAGTGCTCAAGGTGATAGTGAGAGGTTATCTAGATAGGGAAGGCGGACTTTGAGGAGTGTTGTTATAGCCCTACCATGGATTAGAGTGTCCAACCGGAGAGTAGCATTGTTATTCATGAATCTTTTGTTTGTGCCTTTTCATGTTGCATCATAGTTTCTTTGTCTTATTGCTAGAACTTTGTCTTTCATGTTATGATTCAAGTACTATGATCCCATCTTTGAATGTTTTACAAATATTTTGATCAAGTCTTTGATGGTGCATGTCACCTCAAAAATTATTCTTTCTTTTTATCACTTACCTACTCGAGGACGAGCAGGAGTTAAGCTTGGGGATGTTGATACATTGCAAATGTATCTATAATTTTTGATGTTCCATCCTTGGTTTTATCCACTTTCTTGTGTTTTGTCCATACTTTGGAGTACTTTTCATATGATTTCTTGGACTAACCTATTAACAAGAGTCACAGTGCCAGCTGCCTGTTTTCTGCTGTTTTTGGTTCCAGGAAAGTCAGAAAATGAATATTCTCGGAATTGGACGGGACAAAAGCCAAAGTGCCTATTTTTCCGGAAGTCATCAGATGCCAGAATACGAGACGGAGAAGGGCTGGGGGCGGCCACACCACCTGGCCGCACGGCCAGGCCTGGCCCGCGCCAGGGGGTGGTCTGGCCGACCCCAGCACCCCCTCGGCCTCTCTTTCCACCTATAAGATGCCCTCGGGACGAAAATCCTAAGTACCGGATCAAAAATCCACGAAAGAGTCTATAGCCGCCATCATCTCCATCCCTAGATCGGGAGGGATCTGAAGCTCTTCCCGGCACCCTGCCGGAGAGGGGAATTCACCCTGGAGGCCTTCTTCATCACCATGCAAGCCTCCGGTGTGATGCGTGAGTAGTTCATCCTTGGACTACGGGTCCATGTAGTAGCTAGATTGCTGGTTCTCCTCCTTTGTGCTTTCATGTCTAGATCTTGTGAGCTCCGTTCATGATCAAGATCATCTATTTGTAATTCTGCATGTTGTGTTTGCGGGGATCCGATGGATATTGAGATGCTATTTCAGATTGATTATTGATTCTATCATGTCTTTGTTATTTGTGATCTTGCATGCTTTCCTTTGATAGTAGCTATCTTGGCCAAGTACATGCTAGCAACTCCAAGAGTTAGTATTTATGCTCGATAGTGGGTTCATGCCTCTGGTAATCTGGGGAAGTGACAGAAATCTCTAAGGTACTAGATGTGCTGTTTCTACTAGGGAGAAAACAACAATCCTTTGTTCATAGAACAATCATATTGTTTACTTTACACGCAATTCATAAAGCAATAATCTGTTGCTTGCAACTTAATACTGGAGGGGGTTCGGATGATAACCTGATGGTGGATTATTAGTCATAGATGCAGTTGGATGGCGGTCTATGTATAATGTTGTAATGCCCAATCAAGTCTCAAAGGAGTCAAGATGATTAGTATATGCATGTATTGCTTTCTCGATGTTTGTCAATTACCCCGCTGTAATTTGTTCACCCATCATGTTATCTACCTTAAGGAGAGCCACCTCTAGTGAACTATGGATCCCGGTCCTTTTCTTTTACATACAATCTATAAACTGTTTACTGCTTTGTGTTTACTTTCTGCAAACTTTTACTTCTTTCCATTCGATACATTTAATCCTTTGTTTTCAGCAAAACACGGTGACATTGACAACCTCATCGCAAGTTGGGGACAGAGTTTTGTGGTTGTGTTGTGCAGGTCTCCATGTTGCTACTAGCACCGGTAGTGCGCCCTGCCAAGGCTTAGCTAGCAACACCTTTGGGGTGTTTCCTTGCTCCTACTGGTTCGATTAAACCATGGTTTCATAACTGAGGGAAACTTGTTGCTGTGCTCATCATACCTTCCTCTTGGGGTTCCCCAACGAGCTTGTTAATACAGGAGCCATCAAGCATTTTTCTGGCGTCGTTGTCGGGGAGTCAAGGACATCTTCACAAGGGGAGTCCCTCATAACCAATCTCTTTACTTTGTTATTTTTGTTTTTCTTAGTTTCTTTTTTCTTAGTTTGCTTGTTTCTTTATCAAAAACACAAAAAAATTAGTTTTACTAGCTTGCTTTCTTATTTGAAAACACAAAAAAATTAGTTCCTTTCTCAAGTTGCCATTATGTCTAGCCTTGCTCCAGTCACTATGTCACCCGAGGAAATGATTTTCACTTTTAAACAAGGAATTGAGGAAAGTTTTAAGAAAGCTTGGTCTAGAATCTCTGATCTACATGAAAAAACTGAGCCTAAAATGACTCAAAGCTTGTTCCTTAGCAGTTTTTACCTTGGAATTGCTCTTTGCTATAGATATGCTTTAGATGTTGTTGTGGGAGGAGATTTCCTCCAATGTAATGAGGATGATGCTATAAATGCTATAAAGAAATTGATCCTCACTTACAACTTGCCTAGTCAAACTGATATTTCTTTCGCAAGAATATTTGCTAGATTGAACACTCTTGAGAATAGCACTACTAGCTTAAAATATTGCTATAATACGCTTAGGGAGCATCACAATTATGTCCCAATAAATTCTGAACCATCAAAGTGGCTCCCTATAGTAAAGATTGAGATAAACACTGAAACTTTTCAAGCTCGCTGTGATATCATGTCTGAATTTTGTCTTATGCCCAAAGATATTTATGAATCTTTGAATCTTTGGGGGCTTACTGAAGGAGGAAAAGAAATATCTCTTGCTAATAGTGCTACCATATTACCTATTGGAATAGCTGAAGGAGTGTTTACAAAGATCCTTGGGAAAATGATTTCTACTGATTATCTTGTTATTGAATGTGCAGGAAAAGGACAAATTATACTTGGAAGGTCCCTATGAGAACTCCTTGGAGCAATAATAGATGTGGTAAAGGGGACCATGCACCTGTCTTCTCCACCAAACAATCATATTTTCCCCAAGGTTAAGAATAAAAGTAAGAGAGGTAAAGGCAAGAAATTTGGTTTTAATGCTTTTTCAGAACACTTGATTCTTTTTGCTTCTTATGCCTAACTTAAAGGCGTTAAAGAAAAGTACTTATTGGGAGATAACCCAAAAGTTTTAGATGAGTCTTGGAAGTTATTACTTCAGTAATAACTGCTCCTTATCCTTTTTATTTGCTTTTTGTGCCAAGAGTAACCTCTAATGAGAGAGAAGTAATGATTGGGAAAGTTGCTGTCCCAAAACAGATTTCTGTACTTCACCATAAAAATTCGTGTAAACTATTTGAATGTCTTCTTGAGGCGTGAATTTTTGTGCTTCTGCCCCAGGTTGTTATATAACTTTCTTTAGTTCAACACTTTTTGATTTGAGCAACAGAAGGTCTTCGAAAAAATTCGTCTTTACCTGCTGGTCTGTTTTGACAGATTTCTGCCATTTTCTGCATTTGCTTCTTGTTGGTTCCTTTTTGAGATCTTTTGGGGAATTAAACTTTTTGAGGGAAGTACTACAGTAGCTAGTGTTCTAATGGAAGTTTATTTGGTGTTGGAACTGAACCTTAAGACTTATATATCTTGAGTGCACTAATGTTGCTAATAAAGATTATGTGAAGTTTTGTATGAAGGAAAAATTTCAGGTGTATGGAAGAAATTAGTAATGAGATGAAAGATGGACTAAAGCTCAATCTTGGGTATGCCACACGTGTGACCCCAAAAAATATCCAAGAAGTACAAGCATCAAAGCTTGGGTATTCCCAAGGCATCCCCTTCTTCATCAATAAAAATCCCAGGTTTCTTTCAAACGCTTCATTTTTATTATTTCATGCACAGTTGTGTTGTTCTTGAAGCGTCTTCTTTTTCGTTTTCGTTTTCGTTTTGGTTTTGGTTTTTCGTTTGATTTTGTTTGCTTAGTTTTCTGAATAAATTGGTTGGACCCCCTCTTTCATACATTGGTTTGCAAATAGTTTGGTTTGGTTTGGAAAAGAGTAGGAAAGTTCATGCTTATGTGGTAAAAAGAGCTCGTTTTTGACTGTGGCATATGCTTTGTCATGCCATGCTTGATATTGTTTTGGCTTTATGCTTAGTATTCTTTGCTGTAGCATGACTTGTTATAAACAATTGAGATTGCTTAATGTGCCTTGGATGAATCATACGTTGTTTTAGCATATTAAAACATAGTATAGTGGTATTCTCCTTTGATGCTTTATTTGGGTTAACTTGGCGCATGCTCACACCATGTTATGACTATCTCAAGTCACCATAGCCTTTATGATCCTTTAGTTTTCAACTTTTAGTATCACTTTATGCTTTGATCAATGATGTTTTCTCGCTCTGCATGATTATGGCCATTATTGCTCTCTTAGTTTGTCGCTCCCAGTCTTTTGCATCCAACTCCCTAAACCAAGTTATTCCAAAGAGTCCACCATAACTACCTATTATCTTATGCTATTCCAATTATATTCATGTTTTTGTTTACCTTCCAAATTAAACTTGTTATGAGAAAACTAGTGATTAAAGCTCTCACGAACTTGATGGCACACTTTACTTTTCTTGCCCTTAATAAACTTGAACCATTGTGTCATCTATGTTGTATATGCTTGCACTTATTTGTTGGGAATTAGCAGAACCATGCTTTCATGGGGAACACTTTCAATATTGCACTTGGTACTTGTACCTAGTTGATATCATGCTCTTTTGTATATGGATGTCGTCGGTGTGAAATGAAAGGGGAGCTTGTAAGTCCATGGAGTTATGTATATGTGTTAGAGAAACGCCTGGGCCGCTGGTCTATTCCATGCTGACATGGTGGAAACCTGCAGCGTAACCATAATGAGCTGTCTATGAAGCATTCTTCTTATAAAAAAAGAGTCCTATATTGAGAAAAAAAGAAAAAAAAGAGATTATGAAAAGAGGAAAGGGAGAAAAAAGCACCATATATCCTATGGTAAATAAGAAGATTGCTGAGATGCTCGTTGTCTGCTTGCCTTGTCATTTTGATATGGGGATTCTTCCGTATCATCGGGCAAGGGGTACCCCGTTGGTGGTTCTCTATGATACACATGTACTTACGATGACAATAACTTACCGGTGACTAAACTTGAGTAGAATGAGGAGCGGCCCTCGTATACAAGGGACATGAGATTTCTAACTTATACTTCGTCAAGCATGTACACCATAGTTTGTTCACTCTAACCTTAATCACTTCAAGATGCTTATGATAGGGGCAATGAGAGCTGAAAGCTATAAGTACCATAATTTTTGGAAGCTCTTTATTAGACTTGAATCCATACTTCCTTTTATGAAGGCCTTTCTTCCACCATTATATATTGAGTCTCCACCTTCTACCTTTAGGCACCTACTTTGAGAGCATAATGGCCATTCTTAGTTCTATGTGCATTGTCCCAAGACTAGTCGATTCATGTATAACTTGATATTGCTTGTTTTAAACTATTTGTATCTAGTCACTCTTATGAACTTTGAAGGTGTCCTATGCATTTATATTTGCTACTCTATGAGGGACAAGCTGAATACAATTATGCTATGTTTTCTTTATGTGAAACAAACAAACGTCTTGCAAAGCATTGTTATTCATGAATCTTTTGTTTGTGCCTTTTCATGTTGCATCATAGTTTCTTTGTCTTATTGCTAGAACTTTGTCTTTCATGTTATGATTGAAGTACTATGATCCCAGCTTTGAATGTTTTACAAATATTTTGATCAAGTCTTTGATGGTGCATGTCACCTCAAAAATTATTCTTTCTTTTTATCACTTACCTACTCGAGGACGAGCAGGAGTTAAGCTTGGGGATGTTGATACATTGCAAATGTATCTATAATTTTTGATGTTCCATCCTTGGTTTTATCCACTTTCTTGTGTTTTGTCCATACTTTGGAGTACTTTTCATATGATTTCTTGGACTAACCTATTAACAAGAGTCACAGTGCCAGCTGCCTGTTTTCTGCTGTTTTTGGTTCCAGGAAAGTCAGAAAATGAATATTCTCGGAATTGGACGGGACAAAAGCCAAAGTGCCTATTTTTCCGGAAGTCATCAGATGCCAGAATACAAGACGGAGAAGGGCTGGGGACGACCCCAGCACCCCCTCGGCCTCTCCTTCCGCCTATAAGATGCCCTTGGGACGAAAACCCTAAGTACCGGATCAAAAATCCACGAAAGAGTCTGTAGCCGTCGTCATCTCCATCCCTAGATCGGGAGGGATCTGAAGCTCTTCCCGGCACCCTGCCGGAGAGGGGAATTCACCCTGGAGGCCTTCTTCATCACCATGCAAGCCTCCAGTGTGATGCGTGAGTAGTTCATCCTTGGACTACGGGTCCATGTAGTAGCTAGATGGCTGGTTTTCCTCCTTTGTGCTTTCATGTCTAGATCTTGTGAGCCCTGTTCATGCTCAAGATCATCTATTTGTAATTCTGCATGTTGTGTTTGCGGGGATCCGATGGATATTGAGATGCTATTTCAGATTGATTATTGATTCTATCATGTCTTTGTTATTTGTGATCTTGCATGCTTTCCGTTGTTAGTAGCTATCTTGGCCAAGTAGATGCTAGCAACTCCAAGAGTTAGTATTTATGCTCGATAGTGGGTTCATGCCTCTGGTAATCTGGGAAGGTGACAGAAATCTCTAAGGTACTAGATGTGTTGTTGCTACTAGGGAGAAAACAACAATCTTTTGTTCATAGAACAATCGTATTGTTTACTTTACACGCAATTCGTAAAGCAATAATCTGTTGCTTGCAACTTAATACTGGAGGGGGTTCGGATGATAACCTGAAGATGGATTATTAGTCATAGATGCAGTTGGATGGTGGTCTATGTATAATGTTGTAATGCCCAATCAAGTCTCAAAGGAGTCAAGATGATTAGTATATGCATGTATTGCTTTCTCGATGTTTGTCAATTGCCCCGATGTAATTTGTTCACCCAGGATGTTATCTATCTTAAGGAGAGCCACCTCTAGTGAACTATGGATCCCGGTCCTTTTCGTTTACATACAATCTATAAAATGTTTACTGCTTTGTGTTCACTTTTTGCAAACTTTTACTTCTTTCCATTCGATACGTTTAATCCTTTGTTTTCAGCAAAACACGGTGAGATTGACAACCTCATCGCAAGTTGGGGACAGAGTTCTATGGTTGTGTTGTGCAGGTGACATGGGTATACCCTATAGGTACTCGAGCTTGGTATATACGGTCCAAATACGCACAGGCCCACGGTGTCGCCAAGGCCCGGATGAAAGAACTCGAGTAACCTGCAGACTCTCGATTGCTTGAAGAACAAGAAGAAGCTAAAGATAGAAAGCTTGAAGGGGAAAACCCTAACTTGTAACCGACTCGACCTGCTACCTGAGACCTAGCCTATCTATATAAAGGCTAGGAGGGGGCGGCGAGGAGAACACACGCAACCCTAGTTTCCATAATCCTCGCCAGATTGCATCTGCGCACCATTGTAACTTTCGACTCCCTCGATAATTCCACGAGCAGACAAGTAGGAGTCGGGACCTCTACGAGGCCTGAACCTGGGTAAATTCTTTGTCCCCTGTGTGCTTGTTTGCTAGCCGATAGATGTCTCCAGCGCTCCCTCCTTCTCCAAAACCCAAGTCCATAACAATGGGCATTAACGAGTTAAACCCTTGTCAATTGGTGCCGTCTGTGCGAATTGGGAGTGCTGATGTTGCGGCTTCTTCAGCCCCATCAACTGCGATCTACAACTCTGCAATAGCGGAGATTCGCCAGCTCTTCGGCGCCTTCGACTTCACCGTCCACACGCCAGCCACCTGCCCGGCCTTCGAGTCTGTGGGCGACGGAATCAGCCTGGCGATTGGAAGCTTCTGCTTCCAAGTCAGTCAGATGGGCACGCTTCGTATGCCTGATCAGCCGACAACACCGGCGATTGCCCCGGCATCATGGTTCCCTCCATCGATCGACACCCTCGGCGAGCTCAACACCCCGGTGGCAGTCGAGAATACGATCAGTGACAACAGTCGCGATTCCGATGTGAGCGATCTGGCCACTAAAGATGGAACCTACGGTTCTGGATCTGAAAGTTGTGGAAGCAACAGCTTCCCCAATCACTTCATGTGCGCCGTCATTAACGCAAGCGACACCTCCGCCAATCGCGACAACGGTGGTAACACCAGTAACGGCACTGATCCACCCAACGCTGGCAACGGTGGCAACGGTGGCAACGGCGGTAATGGCGGCAATCGCGCTCCCGTCAACAACGGAGGAGCAGTCGAACTCCCAGCATAATCAATGAGCAAACCGGCGAAAGCGTCGTAATCAAGCTCAACGAGCAAGAGTGGGATCGCTGCCGCGAAGCCCTACGAGGCACACCTCTACCCTTTGGGTCCCTGCAGGAACTGTTGATGGGTTATCACTGGCTCCTGAAGGAAGGATTCAAGCGCCAACTGCAAACGATTGTGCAACTTGAGGCGCGTAAAAAGGCAGCGGACGAATCGAGCCTTCGTCGTGTTGGGCTCTCCTCCTACGGAGGATCCTCCTCAAGAGGCAACGAATACCTCGCCAAGAAGAGGCAGTCGCAGATGGCTCACCTCACCTAACAAGAACGCATAGAGGCCGCGAAAGTCCTCAACTTCGGCGCTATGACAGTCGACACGAGAGGCAACGTGGTTCCCAGGACGCCGCAGGCTGCGGTGACGGCGGCCACCATGTACCTCCTCAATAACCAGCCGCCAGCTGGAGATCCCCGAACTGCCATGCACCGATCTACGATCGCGGGTTTGTGGTTAATCAAGGCCGCCCTCGACAAGGAGCCAGTACCCGACCCAAAGAAGGGCAAAGCGCTAGCAAAGCGCCACTCCTCGCCCTCATCCAGCGATGACAGTCACGACCTGTCTCGACGCTGCCGCTCACGGCGACACGACCGCGACTACGATGCACGGGATGACCTCACGCAGCACAAGATCGACAAATCAAGGGCACGACGTGCTCGGTCGACTGACACAGAAGAAGAAGACGGGGAGCTCTGCGGCACCCGATGCTTCAGCAAATCCATTAGGCAAAAGCGAATGCCTAAAGGGTTCAAACTCCCATCGGAGAACCTGAAATTTGACGGTCTGTAGGACCCCAAGATCTGGCTGGAGGACCACATCTCCTTTGTCAGACTCCACGGAGGCAGTCAAAGCACTGCCATGCAATGCCTGCAGCTACAGCTGTAGGGCGCCGCCCGAGCATGGCTCAATAACCTCCCACGCGGATCCATTCGCAGCTGGGATGAGCTGGTTTACAGCTTCGTGCGTAACTTTAAGGGCACGTACAAGCGGCCCGCATCAATCGAAGAGCTGAGATGCTTCCAGCAAAGATCTGGCGAATCGATGTGCTCTTACATTCAAAGGTGGTCCATCATCAAGAACTCCACGGAGAACATCTCGGAAGACCGCGCGATTGATGCATTCAACGGTGGTGTCCGTCGCATGGAACACAGGGAGGAGCTAGGTTGCTCAAAGCCCCAAACCATCGACCACCTGATGGAGATCGCGAATCGGTGGGCCGATGGAGAAGATTCGGTGAAGAACCGCGCTCACTCCGATGAGGAGGCAGAACTCGAGCGCAGGCGTGACCACCGAGGCAAACACCGCATGCGCATCTATGATGACCGTGACGACGTCAACATGGTCGCGGTCGGCTACGCCGATAGACGTGACGATAACCGCAACAGCGGATACCGTGACTCCAGGAAAACCACGCAAGTGTGGTAACGCTGCACTCGTGATGAGGCACCCGCGACCTCCATCAAGGACAAATTGTTTGGGCCATGCACGGTACACTTCTACATCGACAAGCATGATGGCAAGAGAAAGTCCAGCCACCTCCTCAAGGACTGCCGCGAGTTCCTCAAGCTACACGAGGGATTGGTTCGGATGAACCGCAATGCAGTCGAAAGAGGCTACGGAGCCGCTCCAGGCGCCATGGCACATGGCGCACCACCACCACCACCTAGGCTACCCCCAAACGGAGCCGCACCGGACCAGCACCAAGTGGGTGAACCGTACCCACGGGCCATGGGTACCATGATGATCCAAAAGGGGCGCCCCTCCAACAGGGTGCAGAAGGCCATCACTTGCCAAGTCAACTTGGCCACGCACTCGCCACCATCCACCACTGAGTACCTCAGCGGCAGCAAGTCATGCATCACCTTCAACAAACGCGACCACCCGCCTCAGATACCTCGCCCAGGTCATTGCCCCCTCATACTCGAGGTGCAAATTGGAGGTTTCGACATGAGTCGCATCTTCATGGATGGCGGAAGCGACATCAACCTCATATTCGCGAGTACCTTGCGAGCAATGAGGATCCCGCTACCCTGCCTGGAGGCATCAGACACAACATTCCACGGCATCATCCCAGGGAAAGGCGTATACCCCCTGGGCAAAATCAACCTAGACATCATCTTCGGCACGCCAAAGAACTTCTGGCGCAAGCTCATCGACTTCGAGGTCGTCGACTGGCCCTCACAATACCATTGCATCCTTGGGCGCGTCGCATTCTCTAGGTTCATGGCAGTGCCCCACTATGCCTACCTGCAGATGAAAATGCCAGGACCCAACGGCGTCATAACAATCAACGGGAGCTTTGAGCGATCTAACAATTGTGACAGGGAATTCAACAGAATTCTCCCAGTCCTTTGGCATGCAGGAGGAACTCGCAAGACTGAAAGAGACGACAGACAACAGTCTGCCTCCTCTGAGTAGGACAAGCTCACCTGACCTCTCCTTCGACTCATCTGTGCACACAAAGAAGGTGCAGGTCCATCCATCAGATCCCGCTAAGATGGCCCTCATCGCCAACAACTTGAGTCCCACATAGGAACTCGCGCTCGTCGAATTCCTCCGTGAGCACTGGGAATTTTTTGCCTGGTGTCCTGCGGACATGCCAGGAGTTCCCAGGGAATTCGCCGAGCATGCACTCAACGTCAACCCCGACGCAAGGCCAGTCAAGCAAACAATCAGGCGACTGTCTGAGCCACGAGCGCAGGCAGTCGGAATGGAGATCAACAGACTCGTCGAGGCCAAGTTCATACGCGAGATCAAGGAAAGCACTTGGCTCGCCAGTACGGTGCTGGTACCAAAAAAGGACACGGATATCCTACGGATGTGTGTGGACTTCACTTCTTTAAACAAGCACTGCCCAAAAGATCACTTTCCGCTGCCACGGATCGACCAGATCATCGACTCCACCACGGGATGCGAGCGCCTCTGCTTCCTCGACGCCTACTCAGGCTATAATCAAATTCGAATGGAGGAAGATCAGGAGAAAACAGTGTTTACAACGCCCTTTGGTGTGTTCTGCTACAACACAATGCCCTTCGGGATAAAAACACGGGAGCTACCTACCAGCGATGCATGCAGGCTTACCTCAAGGAACAACTAGGTCGCAACATCCAAGTCTATGTCGATGACATAGTAATCAAGACCAAGGAGGAAGCCTCTCTAATCGATGATTTGCACGAAACCTTCGCCAACCTCGATCGCTACCGGATCAAGCTCAATCCGGACAAATGCGCCTTTGGCGTACCATCTGGGAAGCTACTCGGATATCTCATCTCCGCGAGGGGAATCGAGGCAAACCCGAAGAAGATAAAAACCATACTGGCCATGGAAAAGCCGAAGAACATAAGAGGCGTCTAGCAACTGGCCGGACGAATCGCGACCCTCAGTCGATTTATCAGTCGGATGGGTGAAAAGGCACTGCCCTTCTACCAGCTCCTCCGCAAAGCTGGAAAATTCGAGTGGACCAATGAAGCGCAAGAAGCATTCGAAGATCTCAAGCGCCTGCTATCCACTTCGCCAGTACTGGTGACTCCACGAGAAAGGGAACCACTATTGCTGTACATCTCCTCCACCAACCAGGTGGTCAGCACAGTGCTCGTCGTCGAGCGAGCTGAGGAACAAGGTCCACGACGTACAACGCCCGGTATACTACCTCAGCGAGGTCCTCACGCCAACAAAACAGCGGTACCCGCACTACCAGAAGCTGGCATACGACGTCTTTATGACCGCCCGGCGACTGCGCCACTACTTCCAGGAACATCCAATCGTGGTAGTCAACGATGCCCCGTTGGGACATATCCTCAATAACCCCGACGCCACGGGGCGAGTCGCGCTTTGGGGAATAGAGCTGTCTCCACGAGACATCACATACGAAAAACGTGACGCCATCAAGTCGCAAGTGCTCCCTGACTTTCTCGTGCACTGGATGGAGAACCAGCTCCCGGACAAGCCAGATATGTCCTACCTCTGGACAATGCACTTCGATGGGTCCAAGCGGAAAGACGGAGCAGGCGCAGGTGTCATACTGACATCACCTCAAGGGGACAAGCTGAAGTATATCCTGCGAATGCAGTTCACAGCCTCAAACAACGAGGCTGAATACGAGGCCCTGTTGCACGGAATGAGGATGGCAAAAGCCTGTGGCGCCAAAAGGCTCATCATATATGGCGACTCCAAGTTGGTCGTCAACGAAACAATGCATGAGTGCGACGCACTGAACGACAACATGATCGCGTACCGCGACCTCTACGATACACTCGAGGGAGACTTTGATGGTTGCGAGTTGCGACACATAGGTAGCGAAAGCAATGAGGAGGCAGACACACTCACCAACATAGGCTCTACCTGCGCCCCCATACCACCTGGGGTATTTCTCGAGCGCATATGCGAACGCTCCATCAAGCCAAAGGCCGCAGAGAAGAAAACAAGCGCAGCCACGGACTCGGGGGCTACGCCACCCAATGAGCCAATTGCACTCGATGACTTGGAACTGGACACAGGACTCGAGGGACCAATGAGCGTCATGATGATCGAGCAATCTTGGACGCAGCCGTACATTACGTACCTCCTCAGCAAGAGACTACCGGACGACCCGACAGATGCACGGCACATCGCGCGGCGCTCCAAGGCATTCGCCGTTATCAACGGCGAACTGTATAAACGAAGCATCACAGGAGTGCTACAACGATGCGTCTCCATGGCCGATGGAAGAGCAGTTCTCCTCGACATTCATGAAGGGACCTGTGGGCACCACGCCGGCAATCGCGCCCTCGTTGCTAAAGCTCTACGAGCTGGATTTTACTGGCCCACGTCCATGCGCGATGCCAAGGACATAGTCCAAAAATGCAATGCTTGCCAGCGATTCGCGGACAAGCCACACACACCAGACGTAGAGCTACGGCCTATTCCATTGGCCTGGCCCTTCGCACAGTGGGGGCTCGACATGGTTGGCAAGCTTCCAAGGTCCTCGCGCGGAGGCTACGTTTACCTCTTGGTTGCAGTCGACAAATTCACCAGGGCACAGCGCAGTCAAGTTCTTCGAGTCCATCGTCTACCGCTTCGGCGTGCCGCACAACATCATCACCGACAACGGGACGAACTTCATATCCAAGGAGTTCTAGAATTCTGCGAAAACCTAGGGATCAATATCAGCTACGCCTTAGTAGCGCATCCACAGACCAACGGTCAGGTGGAAAAAGCAAACAGGCTCGTCTGCAGCGGCATCAAGAAGCGACTCCTCCGACCACTCGAACAAGCCGTGGGTTGCTGGCCAGATGAGCTGCAATCCATACTCTGGAGCCTACGTACAACTCCAAACAGCGCCACGGGCTACACACCATTCTTCATGGTACACGGAGCAGAAGCAGTACTACCCGTCGAAGTACGGTACAAGGCGCCACGCGTGGTCGCTTACAGTGAACAAGAGTCATCCATTGCACTCGAAGACTCCGTCGACCTCCTTGACGAAGCAAGAGAAATCGCCGCAGAAAGATCCACGATCTACCAGCAGAACCTGCGCAACTACCACAGTAGAAGGCTTCGCCCCAGATCCTTCATCGAAGGCGACCTGGTCCTGCGACTGAAGCAGCAGGGGCATCTCAAGCTCGAGTCCCCCTGGAAAGGACCGTATGTGATTACAGAAGTAATCCCAGGTGGCTCCTATCGCCTTCAAGATTTAGAGACAGGAGTCGCATACTCCAACCCTTGGAACATCGCACAACTGTGACGCTTCTACCCCTAGTCGTTTTTTACTTTTCCATCGCAAATAAGGCTGCTCAGCCAAGGCTACTTAGCCGCACATTGTACCTCGTACTATTCTTCGAAAAAATAAAAGCTAAGTGCCCCAAAACTCCGTGTTCTCCTTCACTTTGTCAATTTTCCTACTCGGGGGCTGCACCACCCTGCATACATCTGTTCTTCGAACAAAAAACGCGATATCCTGAGTAGCTGGAATATCAATCGAACACCTGAACACAAACTCAACCCAGCTGCAATGCACCTGACAGGTTGACAAGGGACTGAGATAAAAGATGGCCAGGCTAACGAAAAGGACTCGCATAGTGCAACGCACCTCACGCTCACAAAGCTCTTTATACACATTCAACAATAAATTATCTATAACATTCATACGAACTTTACAACACAAGTACACTTATGTGCAGGATACAAATTTGGCTACCCTTGCAACAGGAGAATGTTGGTTTGTTCCTCAAAGAAGTCGATGATCTCCTCTGTTGGACGGTCCACCGCCTGCTAGTGCGGTACCATATTCTAGGCATATCCTGCCGGCAGCGCTGGGGGACCAGAGGTGATGGCGGCAACATCCACGTCAGGCTTGTGTAATTGCACCATTGAGAGGGCAGCCTTGGCACCAGCCACCAACTGCTGCCTCACGCACTCGCGAACCGCGGACAGATCTTGAAATTTGGCAAGGAGAGCCAGCAGGCTTGATGGAGCGTCATCCAACGGGAACATCGCCCGATAAATATTCTTCAAGCACGACTGCGACTTCTTCAGGAAGAGCAGCACTCGCGATGCGTGCTCCTGTAGGGTCGCCAACACAGTCGCACGATCATGATCTACCCATAAGTATCCACTCTCTTGGAGTTGCTCGTGGGTGAGATCATGAAGGCGAATGGCAATTCTATCCTTCTCCTCCTGCGGATGGTGCGCGCTAACCACTACACGAAGCAGCATCAATAGCATGAGTACAACGTACCGCTACGAGTAACTACAAAGGAAAAGGTGAGAATAAGCAAACTAACACTTAAACTGGTCGCCCAACTGCGTCACCTCGCCAAGCAGATATTGCTCGCGGGCGGCGGCTTTTTCCGCCTTCGACTTCCACATGTCTGCGCTACTGCGGATTACGGGCAACTCACGCTCCAGCTGCTTCACGCGATCACGAAGTCGCGAAAGCAATGATAGCTCCTCTACCCTGGAGCGCGGTGGTGCCACTGTATCATCAAGTGATGGCGAGTCCTGAGTTCCCCCCACATGAGCACTTGATGTACCCTACCAAAAGTCAAGACAGAGGCAAATAAGGCGACCAAATTAACACAGAGGCGAAGGGAACAGATGCATTCAGGATCGGCATAAGTATTCACAGACACATTCGCCAGCAGGCATGTTCTCAAACCACAAGAACAATCAATCAACTATTACAAAAGATAACTACGGAGCAGCTGGCTTCTTCGACTTCGATGGCTTCGGGGGCTTCATCAAGTCCGTGGCAGTATTAGACGCCACTGACTTTCCGCCGGCCCCTGAGGCCGAGGCTTTCGCCGCCTTCTTAGCACATTGGAGCTCCTCCGAGTACTTCGCAACAGTATTTATCAAGTGATGGCCATATTTAGCACAGGCAGTCGCAAAAGGAGCAAAGACTACCTGCTGACCATCCGCGCCAACAGGCATCGCCTTCGACACCGCGGAAGGATCGATATCAGCTCCGTGGGCTTGCACCATCGCGAGTGTCATGGACGCGCCAGCCGCGCGGAGGGAGTTCTTGTAGGCGGAAGGCACACCACCGGCGAATGACTCCACCAGCTCGTCCATATTATCGATGAGTTCTGCCTTTCGCATCAACTCCTCCCGGAGGCGACTGAGAGCGACCTTGGCCTTGGAAAGTATATCTTGGACAGCGGCGCTGCGGTCCTCGACTGCAGACACCGCGCCTGCCAGAGCATCGTCGCGACGAAGGGCCTACGGGTCAAAGCTTAGATCGCCAGCATCTGCACATGAACCGACACATGGATCAAAAACTTCAGCGCTACCAACAAAAAACACTAAGGGTAGAGAAGGACATCAATATCCATAGGCAAAAAGGTACCTGAGAGAGCCTTGGCGACTGAGAACAGTTGTTCTTCGAACAACTTTTCCCTGGCCGCAAAGGACGCACACAAATCCTCTTCACGCTTATGTGCCTCATCACGAGCTGCGAGTGCCTTGTCGCGACCCTTCACAGCCGCGGCAAGCGTTTTCTCCAAGGTGGCGACGTTGCGCAGTAAAGTGTTATGTTCAGCTACACGGCAATCAAAAGTTGACTATCAGTCGACTATACCAAAGAAGGAGAAGACGAAAAAGAATAAGTGTAGAACACTCACTTTCGACCACGCGGTGACGCGTCTCCAGCATTGCATGCTGGTGACCCATCGCCATCACCTGCTCTGCCACTTGCGCGGCTTCCTTTACAAGGAGATGTCGCACAAACAAGGAATCAGTGAAAGCAACGGATAACATCGACTGCCACATTAAAAAGAAGGAAAGATATACTTACATGGTCCTCCAATGACTTCGAAGAAGTTTGTTGTACCGTCATCCGAGCAACCATTCGATGCTCCCCTACGTGAGGAGAGCTCGAAGAGTTGTGCTCGGAGTGGGCCACCATCGGAGGGGAAGGAGCACGCTCGACCTCTTTCTTAGCCCTTGAGGTCGTGACTCCTGATTCCTTCAAAAACTCGATGTCACCAGAAGATGACGACGCCTCTTGACTACAAGACAAAATCCACATTGAGAAAGGGCAAAGCCAACAAGACGAAAACAGAGAAGTAGAAATGAACTCGAAAACTTACCAGTCAAACTTGTCAAAATCAAACGTGGCCTCCACCGATTCCGACGAAGACTCCTTAGGCAGTCGCATCTTCTTGCGAGAAGATGGTGCTACAGCTCTCACAGGAACGGCGGGAATTGACGACTCCGCGCCAACAGCCGTGCCTTCTGGAGTCGAAGGAGACGACGCATCAGAATCCTCGCTGCGCGAATGCTTGCGAGTATCCGGACTCTCGGACTCGGGGGCTTCCTCTTCCACATCAGAAGGGACAGTCGACTCAGACTCGTCCTCTTCCAAATCTTCACGAGGAATAATCCCCTTAGGGAGAGGGGGCATACAAGGTGACACCACCCAATCTTGCACACAGACAGTGAAGATCAGCAAAAAGAACAAGTAAGCAACAGAAAAGCAATCACGAAAACAAGCTACTGCGTAGCACAACTGTACCTCAGGAGGAGGGTTCGAAGCATCAAAAGGAGGAACGACTGGCTCATTCGGAAGCACATCCTTTCCAGTGTACTTCGTGACCAGTCGAACCCTCTTATCCACCTCACTCACGGACATGCCATCGACAGACACGCGAGTGGCATCATCAACGCCAGCCCATTGAAACATGGGATGGACTCTGGCTTGGAGAGGCTGGATGCGATGGCGCAGCCAAGTTCTGATAAGGGCGCATCCTCCCTCTTCTGCGCCTATGCGACTCTCGAGGTCGCAGACGCGTTGATACAACACGTCTGTCTCTGCGAGTTCGCCAGACATAACTACGTTCTTCCAAGAACGCATCTTCTTGCAGGGAGTCGCGGGATCAAAGGGTGCGAGTCCAAAGTGCTCATCTTTGGACTTCTGATCGCGGACATAGAACCATTTGTCCCTCCATCCCTGGACAGACTTGGTGAGCTTGATGTCGAAGTAGGTGGTGGATGGGTCGACATGGATTCCGCAACCACCTACGTCATAAACTAAAGAGCCAGATGCGGACTGACGCTTCAATTTAAAAATGCGCTTAAAAATACCAAAGTGTGGCTCGATTCCGAGCCAACACTCGCAAAGAGTGATGAATCAGGTGATGTGGAGAATCGAATTTGGGGACAGCTGATGGAGATGGAGCCCGTAGAAACAAAGAAGACTCCTAAGAAAGGGGTGGAGAGGCAAGGCAAGACCGCGAATGACGAATGCAAGAAACATCACTCGGAAACCAGCGGGAGGAGCAGGAATGGTCTCACCGCTGGGGACGCATGCATCGGCGACTGCTGCGGAGATAACTCCGTCTTGGCGAAGAAGACGGAGATCTGACGCCTTGTTGATGGAAGGGCGCCATGCACCATTTGTCACGCGGGTGCCCGTGACCTTCTTCTTCCTGCCGGCGGTGGTGCTGGTGCCCGCAGCAACGGAGCTACCCTTCTTCTTCATCGCGGCAATGGTGGCCACGGAATCAGCAACATCACCTCCTTTCTTCTTCCCCATTGAACGGCGACGATGCGAGCGCAGGAAGTAGCTCGGAAACGAGCGGAGGTGGTCCAGCGTTGTGGAGGAAACGAGCGCAAGAAAGAGCAGAAGAGCAGCAGCAATGGCGATGGTAGCAAGGTACAAAGAATGCAGATGGGAAAATTACCGCCGTAGAATCGCTACTTAACCCCTAGAAGATGCAATCCAACGGCTCAGAAAAACCCTATTTGACGCGTGGCACACATCGTGTTGGACACGTGGAGAAGGAGAAGCACGAACCGTCCCTCCACTACTCCCATTACACGCGAAAATCGAGGAGGCGCAGTTAAAATAAAGATGACGCACGCCCAGTCAAATCAAAGTCAGGAAGTGGGACCCCCTGCTCGTCACGTCCCGTCAAATTCGCTCACGCGGGCAACTGAGGTCATACAAGCGTCAGCACTGACTTCACCAAAGCTACACAGCGGAAAAATTCGACTACTTTAGTCCTTGCTAGAGTCTTCGACTCCACCAAGCACTCGGGGGCTACTCCCATAGGGAGCGCTGGCCGCGCACCCTATGATTTTCTTTTTTTTTGCAGGAAGAAGGACAATCAAAGACAAACCAAAACCATTCGAAAATACAATTTGACTGTGGACATAGGTTACTCCCATAGGGAGCGCTGGAAAATTTTGACTGTAACAAGCAACCAAAATATGACGGCAGTCGCAAACGTTATTTAGTCCCTGCCTGAGTCTTCGACTCAACCAGGCACTCGGGGGCTACTCCCATAGGGAGCGCTGGTCGCGCACCCTATGATTATTTGTACAGAAATTTGTGTGTTGATAACGTCTACACTCGCAGCTCATGGCGACACCGCCTCATGATTTTTCCCTACAAAGAGACTGCGTCTCCTGGGTCACCCGAATCGTCTCCGCGATGATAAAATTCGGATGCCGCGCTTACAGCGTGAAGGTAAGACCTGAATAAGGCCCGGCAACGCATTAGCTACGCACTACCAGAAACATATCCGTGCCTACAGGTGTGATGAACATGCCTTGACGGACGCGTCGAGTGCTCACACTCATATAACTAGAATTCGACTCCTGTAAGACCTCCGCGGCTTGAGTCAAATTACGCCAACACTTTTCCGGATTCGAGTCCGGGGACTCGAGTTCGAGTAGATTGCGTTGTCTCACCCGAAGGTGGTTAACCGATACTGATACTTCAGTTACATCAGGCACGTATATCGACAATCCCTATGACACAAATAAAAACAGTTGAAATGTACTCATTCAGGCACTCGAAGACTTCAAAAAGTCCCCAGTCGAATCTACGATTCCACTGGACACTCGGGGGCTACTGACATGGGTATACCCTATAGGTACTCGAGCTTGGTATATACGGTCCAAATACGCACAGGCCCACGGTGTCGCCAAGGCCCGGATGAAAGGACTCGAGTAACCTGCGGACTCTCGATTGCTTGAAGAACAAGAAGAAGCTAAAGATAGAAAGCTTGAAGGGGAAACCCTAACTTGTAACCGACTCGACCTGCTACCCGAGACCTAGCCTATCTATATAAAGGCTAGGAGGGGGCAGCGAGGAGAACACACGCAACCCTAGTTTCCACAACCCTCGCTAGATTGCATCTGCGCACCATTGTAACTTTTGACTCCCTCGATAATTCCACGAGCAGACAAGCAGGAGTAGGGACCTCTACGAGGCCTGAACCTGGGTAAATCCTTTGTCCCCTGTGTGCTTGTTTGCTAGCCGATAGATGTCTCCAGCGCTCCCTCCTTCTCCAAAACCCAAGTCCATAACAATGGGCATTGACGAGTTAAACCCTCCTCAACAGGTCTCCCCGTTGCTACTAGCACAGGTAGGGCGCCCTGCCAAGGCTTAGCTAGCAACACCTTTGGGGTGTTTCCTTGCTCCTACTGGTTCGATTAAACCTTGGTTTCATAACTGAGGGAAACTTGTTGCTGTGCTCATCATACCTTCCTCTTGGGGTTCCCCAACGAGCTTGTTAATACACAAACCATCAGGGTCCAACCCAAATAGATTTCCTATTTGGGTCTAACCCAAACTTGCTCCCGCTCTTAAGTGTGTGACCCGACAGGATCATGGTAACCTAGACATGATCCGAGTCTCACTCGTGATCGATCAGTTGGTAGCGGCTCCTAGCAGAACGCGCCGACTCCCAAGTACTAATAAGTCATGACGACATACCTTCCAATGTGAATTTCATCTGAGTCCCTTTTGCCTCACGATATACCTTGTCGAACTATAGGCAAATAATCGTCATCCCTTAAATAGTCCGACTCTCTTTCTCGATCCGAGATAAATGATTCATCCGACTAACTCTTAGTCGATTGCCTCGGTTAACACTTAACCGACTCATGCATGGCCATGCTTTCCGAATCATATCTTCCGAGAGGGCCCAGAGAATATCTCTCCACATGGAGGGGAAAAATCCCATCTTGGTTATTCACATCACGCAACTTGATTCCCAGTCGACCCGAACTCTGCCTTTATAATTGCCCAGTGATGGAACAACATTTGACAGAACCTAAGTCGGTGATCCTCAACTCAGACTGTGCAATAACCTCCGGTCTAAGGATTACACTGATTGAGATATGCAAATGACGACTTGTTCATTGCATCTCAATATGGGTCAGTCTGACTCGCTAAACTCTTTAGCCGAATCCGTGTAAGTCGGAATAGCATCTCCATGCCCATGACAAGTGGAACCGAGTCATCTGCCGACTTTCACATTGGTCTAAGTTGTGTGTCCAGCACAACCTCAATGACCAAGGACTATTAGTATAAACAACATGAATATGCAGTTCCATAATCGAATCACATATTCAATGATACATATCAATAGTTCATACAAGGACAATAACTGTATGAATACATTGGGAACAACATCATATGTGATTGCCTCTAGGGCATATTCCCAACATAATCATGGTGGAAACTTGCAGCATCACCATAGTGAGCAATCTATGAAGCATTCTTCTTATAAAAAAAGAGATAGAGATTGAGAAAAAAAGGAAAAAAAGATGACAAAAGAGGAAAGAGAGAAAAAACACCATTTTCCCATGGTAAATAAGAAGATTGTTGAGATGCTCATTGTCTGCTTGCCTTGCCATTTTGATTATGGGATAGCTCATGTATCATGTGCAAGGGGTACCCCATTGGCGGTTCTCTATGATACACATGTACTTACTATGAAAAGAACTTACCGGTAACTAAACTTGAGTAGCATGAGGAGCGGCCCTCGTATTCAAGGGACATGAGATTGCCAACTTATACTTTGTCAAGCATATACTCCATAGTTTGTTCACTTTAACCTTAAGCACTTCAAGATGCTTATGATAGGGGCAATGAGAGCTGAAAGCTAATAAGTACCATAATTTTTGGAAGCTCTTTATGAGACTTGAATCCCTGCTTCCTTCTATGAAGGCCTTTCTTTTACTTTTATGTTGAGTCTCCATCTTCTATCTTTATTCACCTATTAAGGGAGCATAGTGGCCATTCTTAGTTTAATGTGCATTGTCCTAAGACTTGTTGATCGATTCATAACTTTGATATTGCTTGTTCTTGAACTATTTGTATCTAGTCACCCTTATGAACTTTGA
The DNA here is from genome assembly GCA_916181665.1 of Avena sativa. Taxonomy (NCBI): domain Eukaryota; kingdom Viridiplantae; phylum Streptophyta; class Magnoliopsida; order Poales; family Poaceae; genus Avena; species Avena sativa. Next base: position 222,608,077 of record OV702292.1, read on the forward strand.
AGGTGTCCTATGCATTTATGTTTTGCTACTCCACGAGGGACAAGCTGAATGCCACTATGCTATGTTTGCTATATGTGAAACAAACAAACGTCTTTCAATGCATTGTTATTCATGAATCTTTTGTTTGTACCTTTTCATGTTATAACATAGTTGCTAGGTCTTATTGTTAGAACTATATCTTTCATGTCTATGTTAGAGTACTTTCATCCCAACTTTCAATGCTTGCAAATGGTTTGATCTTGATTGTGATGGTGCATGTCACCTCAAAAATTATTCTTTTTATCACTTACCTACTCGAGGATGAGCAGGAGTTAAGCTTGGGGATGCTGATACGTCATAAACGTATCTATAATTTTTAATGTTCCATGCTTGGTTTATATCTACTTTCTTATGTTTTGTTCATACTTTGAGATACTTTTATGCATTTTATGGGACTAACCTATTAACAAGATGCCACAGTGCCAGTTGCCTGTTTTCTTCTGTTTTTGGTTCCAGAAAAGCCAGAAAATGAATATTCTCGGAATTGGACGGGACAAAAGCTAAAGTCGATATTTTACCGGAAGACTCAAGGAGCCAGAAGATGAGATGGAGAGGGGCCAGGGGCTGGCCACACCATGTGGTGGTGCGGGTCCCCTCTAGCCGCGCCACCAGGTGGTGTGGGCCCCTAGTCCACCCTATGACATCGCCTCTTCGCCTATAAGAAGCCTCCCGATGAGAAAACCCTAAATCATCCAGCCTCTAGCCACGAAAAGTTCCATAGCGCTGCCGCCACCAAAGAGGAGATTCGGGGGACAGAAGTCTCTGTTTCGACACCCTGCCAGGACGGGGAATTGCCCCCAGAGCCATCTCCATCGATCTCCACCACCATCTCCATCGTTGTTGCTGATTCCCGTGATGATGAGGGAGTAGTTCTTCCTTGAGGCTAAGGGTTCTACCGGTAGCTATGTGTTCATCTCTCTCTATGCATGATCATATTGTGATCATGAGCTTTGTAATCAAGTAGATCTACCTTGCTACTCAAGTGCTTTAATAGATCTCTGGCTCTCCCCACGTGTGTGAAAGTGATAGCGTGCACACCATGGTGGCACTTAGGCTAGAGATTACAAATACTTGTTATGAGTTATATTTGGAGTTGGATGTCTCTATGAAATTGTGGTGTTTGTTGGAACCATCTAGCGCTCAAGGTGATAGTGAGGGGTTATCTAGATGGGGAGGGCAGACTTTGAGGAGTGTTGTTATAGCCCTACCATGGATTAGAGTATCCAACCAGAGAGTAGTTTAGAGTAGTATCATGAAGAGAAGATATTTCTATGAGAGTGTTCACTAGAGAAAGTATGATCCCTAGGCCTTGTTTCTAAGCATTGAAACACCGTTTGCAACTAGTCTGTTACATGTTTGCTTGCTTCCATCTTTATTTCAGATTTCCTTTAGTCTCTTCCTACCCGTCAAGCTCTTTTCTGGCACCGTTACCACTTATAATTATCCATACCACTTGTATTTCACTATCTCTTTGTCAAACTAGTACACCTATACACCTTACAAGTGTATTGGGTGTGTTGGGGACACAAGAGACTTCTTGTATCTTGATTGCAGGGTTGCTTGAGAGGGATACCTTTGACCACTTCCTCCCTGAGTTCGATAAACCTTGGGTGATCCACTTAAGGTAAACTTGGTGCTGTTCTACAAACCTCTGCACTTGGAGGCCCAACAACTGTCTACAATAATAGAAGTGCATAGACATCAACCTCCACACCATTATCCTCCTCGTTACCCACTGAGCTTGATCAATTTGAAGATATTGTGCATGCTCCTATTTTGCACCCTAACCATGGTGCAGGTATCGGCCGTGGTGCTCATCTCGAGGTGCTCACTGACCCACCTTCGATGCTGCCCTATCCAAGTGCTACTTACCCGTCACCAACATCTGCCGATTTGTCCATGTCCGCGGACGTCGATCGCATGCAGACGTCGTCTCGGTGTGCAACTCCTACACCCAGTCCACTACACCGCTAGACCTCCGCTGCTCCTGGTCCATTGGACCCGCTCCGGATGACGTACAGGCTTGTGTCCCCAACCGTGTCCGCGTCCCCGACCGCGCCCCTGTCACCGACAGGATCACCCTCGACTCTCGCGCTGTCCCCCGTCTCCGCTGCCTCAACAGGATCCTTCCCAGGCTCCGTGCCCGGATCTCCTGTGCCAATTCCTCTTGTGGCCGAGCCTGTGCAACCGATTCCACTGCGCCCCGTTACTCGTCTTCAGTGGTGTTCGTCAACCAAAACAACAGTCTGACGGCACAGTTGCTTGTATGGCTGCGTGCATGGCTGATACTGCAGTTGATCCCTCTTTTAAACCTCAGCATTTTCGTGTTGCCCTTGGTATTCCACATTGGCGTGCGGCTATGGAATAAGAGTTTGATGCACTTATCAAGAACAACACTTGGCATCTTGTTCCCCCACTTCTGGTGTCAACATTATTGATTCAAAGTGGATATTCAAGGTGAAGCGACATGCTGATGGTAAAATCGAACGGTATAAAGCTTGTCTGGTGGCCAAGGGATGCAAACCGTGCTATGGTCTGGATTATGAGGATACATTCATCCTGGTGGTTAAGCCTACGGCTATTCATTTGTTGCTCTCTCTTGTCGTTTCCCGTGACTAGTTTCTTCGTCAGTTGGACATCTAGAATGCATTTCTCAATGGGCTCCTGGAGAGGAAGTTTTTATGCATCAACCACCTAGCTTCGAGGATCCTGAGCGTCCTCATCACCCCTGTCACCTGGACAAGGCCCTCTATGGCCTGAAGCAGGCTTCGCGAACTTGGCATGCTCATCTTGGGGCAGTCCTTCGTCAACATGGGTTCATACCGTCCACTCCTGACACGTCTATGTTTATTCTCCAATGGCCTGATGTGACCATCTATCTACCCGTCTACGTCGATGACATTATTGTGCTCAGTTCTACCAAGTCTACTATTGACCGCCTGGTACTTGGTCTTCGACAAGAATTTGCTGTTAAAGGCCTTGGTCTGCTTCATTTCTTTCTAGGCTTGGAGGTTGCCCGTTCCTCTGTTGGACTTACACTTACCCAACGGAAGTATGCCATGGATCTACTCAAGCATGCCGGGATGCTTAAGTGCAACACCGCCGTGACTCCTATGTCAGCAACCACAAAACTTTTTCATGCGGACAGTCCCTTGCTTGGTCCTGATGATGCCACTGATTATCACAACATAGTTGGTGGCCTGCAATATCTCACTCTAACTCAGCCAAATATCTCATCTGTTGTGAATCAAGTATGTCAGTTTCTGCACTCCCCTATAGAGGATCATCTTGCTGTTGTTAAACGGATCCTTCGGTTTGTCAAGGACTCCCTTGGTCATGGTTTGCATCTTCGCCCCTCCTCCTCTCTAGCCATCTCGGCCTTCTCTAATGCTGACTGGGCTGGTGATGTGGATGACCGTCGATCCATGGGGGCTTTGAAGTGTTCTATGGAGGTAACTTAGTTGCTTGGAGTGCTCGCAAATAAGCTACAGTCTCTCGTTCTAGTATAGAAGCATAATACAAGGCGGTTGCTAATGCCACGGCCGAGTTTATTTGGATTGACACGCTGTTGAAGGAACTTGGTGTTGGACAATGTCTCTACATATCTTGTGGTGTGATAATATTGGTACTACCTATCTCTCGTCCAATCCAGTCTTTTATATCCGAACAAAGCATATTGAAATTGATTTTCATTTTGTTTGAGAGAGTTGCTCAGAAGCTTTCGGTTCGTGTCATCAAAGGATCAGCTTGTAGACATATTCACAAAACCTCTTCATCTTCCTATGTTTGAAGAGTGTAAACGCAATCTCAACATGTTGTCCCCAGATGAGATTGAGGGGGTTGTCAGAATACGTGACGTATGTACCTATGTCTAGTCATTAACCTAATTTGTATCTGACCCTGCATGTAACTATGTTTTGTCTATATAATGAGAATCTCAAGAGCCCATGCTATGCGTTGAGGTATCCCCAATATTGTGTTATATTGTCTTACAGCCCGCACCGGCGACACCTTCTCATCTCGGCGGCGATGGAACAAGGTGAGTTCAATTCGGTAGATCTCATTTTGTTTTAAAGCTCATCAATTTTCGAGAATAAAAACTATGATTCTTTGTAGCAAGGTGAAGAAGAAACAAGCTACATGATCGGAGGACGAGGACAATGATTTGTATTTCACTTGGCATCATCAAGCAATTGTTGGAGCCGAAAATCCATGACAACTTCAGATCGAACAATTTTGGGAAGAAATCCATGACAACTTTAATAACAGAAACTAGTGGAGAAGCTCGATTATGAGTAGGTGGCACCGGTACGCCGTCGCAAATTATGATCTATCGACCTATATGAATTAGCAATCTTCAAATTATGATCTATCGACCTGTATGAATTAGCAATCTTTATGTGATATGTTCTCATTTATTCATGTGCTCAATTTTGAAATTTTGTTCAAAAATATTTTACAAAATTTAGAGGATTATATTTGTCCTCTAAGGTATAAGGTAGTAACACTGGACCATCCTACTATTGAGTACCACAGATACATTTACTTATTTAACACAACATATGTTGAGGTACTAACACTGGAAATACAGTGAACTCGATAGCGCACATACATGGATCATTGTACTAGGAGTACGGCAGATACATTGGAGGCAGCGAATTGGCTCCCAGGTCCAGATGATCATACTATCAGTACCGTCAGTATGTGCGTGGAGATATGTGCCGAACAATTTTGGCATGCAGGCGAGTAGCGCAGAAAATGGGAGTATACAGGGGCTATAGTGACGTATCGTATGGCATTTAATTGTGCGGGATGCACTTCCATTTAGAAGATAGGCACGGCGAAATCATGTGCCGGTGGAACGAGTTCTTGCACAAAAACCTTGTCCGGTGGTACAGGTTAGCCAATCGCTGTTACAACCCTATCGCTACTGTCCGCTTGGCGGCCTCGATGCAGGCATCAGCTCTTGGCGGCAGCGATCATCGTCTTCGGGCATACACGGCGGCCCGTCCATGTAGGCAGATGAGGTGGAGTTCCCCTTGGATCCGCTAGAGAGGTGAGGTAGATCTAGTACCATGATGGTGTCTCCTACTGTGGTTGCGTATACTTAACAATATCTGAATCAACAAGGTGGAGTTTGGAGATTCAACTATCGCTGCAGCGGGTGTGGATTTCAGCTACGTCATTCGTATTGAGGATGAAGGCGCAGTGAGTGTGGTCACTGCCATGATGGAAGGGAATGGTGGCGACAAGGCTGAAAGCGTCGTGCGGTTGCAAAATCTGGTTCAGACGGGTGCAGATGCAGAGAGCGCCGGCGAGGTGGGTGATGAATCGCGATCAGCTGTTGTCATGAATTCAACGACAAAGAGAGGTGTCAAGAGAGTAGCTGACCTGGATGATGGGCAGGGCCGGCCCTGATATGATCAGGGCCCGGTGCAAGACGACAAAATGGGCCCTTTGTGCAGTAATTTTAGAATTGGAACCGTAATAGAAATATTTGCCTGTACTTGCAATAGATACATTACATAACACAAAGTACTTTTATTTTTATTTGTCACAATGCTCAATTCAAGAAAAAGTGCATCTCAGCAGATGAATGTATTGTATGCTCGAACTCAAACGCAAAATTAACGAGCTATTTTTAACAATTGCTAGAGCCGGCTTCGGACAAGTACTGGTAGAATTTCTATGCATCCTTGCAAAATTATCGATGATCCCATTTGGGACATTTTAGCACACAAACAATACACACAAATTAGGGCATTAGATTGAACAAAAGCACCTGGAGGTAGTCCTGTAGGAGTACCGAAGCTAGTTGGTTGCTTGCTGCCTGCCATGAGTTTGTCGTGTCCACCACTGGGCACCAGCAATCGCCTTGCCGACCTGTCCTGAAAGTCCGCCCGGGCGAGGGCGAAGTCTACGGGCAATCGGCTGCCGATTCTCTTATCATTCTCTTGCGATCAAGTACAAGCATATGAAGAATTTGGGAACTGGGAGAGTATAGAAAACTCGTACACGATGAAGTAAATAAGATGACCTTGAGAGATTTACTTAGCGTTGGAAATTGACGGAGTCAATGCATAGGGAATGAACAGATCTTGGCCTCCTCCATTATTTTGGGGAAAAGGCCAGAAATCGAGAGCTGGGCGCCATGATTGGATGGGAGACGAGGAGGCGAGACGTGACCGCGAAGGCAAGATGAGAAAGGAGGCGCCTCGGTCAGGGGCCTGGGCCTGGCCTGATGCACTAATTAGGTTCGCTGTATTTTTTCTGAGTAATAATAGACCTATACGTATACTTTGACTAACAAATCTTGGTCGGGGCCCTTTGTACGTCGGCGCCCTGTGCGTGTGCACTGGTTGCACCGGCTCAGGGCCGGGCCTGATGATGGGCCAGCTTATTCAACGGAGTCCACCTTCCATGTGAACCTAGAAGCTTCCATGTGGATTAAAAGATGAGTTCCAAACTGTATTGTCTGCACATGTTTCGTTCATCCCGCTGAACAAGACAATGTTGAATGGCCAGATTGTTAAAGTAGAGGTGGGAGTACCACTTAAATCTGACCATCCAAGTAAAGGGTTAGTTTCGTCTTCTCCTCTTGGTCATCTGGTTGTTAAAAAAAACTGTTCAAAAAAAATCACGACATAACTGCTCAAGTAAATCTCGTGCCATTCGCAGCAGGCAGCCGCCGCCGTCCTAGATTCCCAACCGAGAGGCGGACATCACCGGGCCGCTGTCCCAAATTCCCAATTGAGAGGTCGGGCACCGCCGTCTCGTTGGAGAGGTCACGCACACAGCCGCCTACGTCGTCCCCTACGAGCTCTCACCACAGCGCTTCAGTCTTTGCGTATATTGTTCTGATCTGCACCGTCTGAATTCCTCCCCGGCCCCCATTAAGACCGCACGTACGGTTGCCGCCGTTTCTCCTTGCACGGCCGCAGTGACACTCTAAGAAGTATGGCCAATGTACAAATCAATCAATTGATGGATCTTATTTTCCTGCCCGCTTGCATTTGGAGGTACTGATCAAACGAACCATGGCGGCAAGGCCCCTGTCTAGCGACCGTGTCTCTCCGGCACACTCCGGCACGGAGGTGTCTATACACATGAATGAAGGATTGGATTCTAGGGATAACTGAGTATCAAATCGTTTCCGTAGGGCCTGGTTTTGCTAGCCTTTATAGATTACGATTTTACCCCTGAACTCGAGGTACTCCCGGGTTTTCTAAGTCGGTACTCTCGTTTGCTAACGGTGGAGTACCAGCTGAGACCAGCCATCGGATTGACAAAATTGGAGGGTCCATATTCTTTTGAGGGTACTGTAAAAGTCCTCATCAAAGTTTGCGCTAGGAATCGGAGGAATTGTTCATGTAGGCCTTCCCCATATTTTTTGATTGGATTGAGATGCCATGGAAAATAGCAGTAGAAGTCTTGTGGTGCAGATAGGGGAGGCCTGTTTCATGTAGTACACTGCAAAATTTGTTATGGATGGGTTTTGCGTGGTTTTTTTGCTTTTCAAGCATGGGTGTTCGTCATTAGGACTGTTATTTTTTAGCGTCATATGATGCGCTTCTTACTCGGTTGCTTTCAAGAAATCCCTTGGTTATCCAGTTTTGCAGTGTGATAGTCGGTGGGAATGCAGCAGAGCGGACGCCGTGCGCAAACAGGGTAGGTGCACTAGAGCAAAGTATCTGGAGCTATGCTAAGAAGAGAGGTGACCGTGTTGTGGAGCCATCGATAGGGCTTACCTTTGACTCACTCGAAGAGGCATATGATTTCTACAACCTCTATTCTTGGGAGCATGGTTTCGGTATACGGCGGACGAAAACAATGCAAGTACTCCCTCCGGCCCGAATTACTGTTCGCGGCTCTAATAGAAAGTACATTTTGCAAAAAAGCACTCAGTGATTCAATTCTTCTGATCCGTAGTCCTCAATTCAAGATTCAAAATTCCCGATCAAAGCCAGGCTGCAGCCTGCGCGTCCATCCGCGATTGATCTCCACGGCGATCAATCTCACGCCCCAGCACCTTCCTCCGCACCTCCGTCATCCGCACCGCCACTCGAAGCCAGACTGCGACCTCCAGCAGCTCCGCGTAAATCTGTGCCCTCCAGCAGCTCCACGTCCATCCGCGGTCGCGCTAGCCTCGAGGTGCTCAGGCTCGCCCAGAATAGTGTCGCCACGCCACCGGCCTCCGTGTCCGTCTGCGTGCTCCCGTAGCTCCGCGTCCGTCCGCGGTTGCACCAGCCTCAAGGTGCCCGGGCTCGTCCAAAACAGCCTCATCGCGCCGCCGGCCTCCTCGTCTGTCAGTGCGCTCCATCAGCTCCGCGTCCGTCCACGAGTGTGCCAGCCTCGATGCGCTCGGGCTCGCGCAGAACAGTCTCGCCGCTCCGCCGCGCCACCCGGCCGCCGTCTGCCGCTCCACTCCAGCGAGACTGAAGAGGAGGACTGGAGGAGAGGGTAGAGCTCGTCACCATCGCCACTGCATCGACGAGTTCGACAAGCCCCACTGTCCACCTTCTCGACGCTGGGATCACCAGCCGCTCCGTCGCGCCACCCGACCGCCATCTGCCGCTCCACTCCAGCGAGACTGAAGACGAGGAGAGGGCGGAGCTCGTCACCATCGCCCTGCATCGACGAGTTCGACAAGCCCCACTGTCCACCTTCTCGACGCTAGGATCATCAGCCGCTCCGCCACGCCACCCGGCCGCCGTCTGCCGCTCCACTCCAGCGAGACTGAAGACGAGGAGAGGGTGGAGCTCTTCACCATCGCCACGGCATCGACGAGTTCGACAAGCCCTACTGTCCACCTTCTCGACACTGGGATCACCAGCCTCTCCACATGCATTCAGGTATACACTTGCCATACACCTGCATACAAGAAATGTTCTGAAATGTTCAAGAATGCAAGAAGGAAATGTTCTGAAATGTTCAAGTATGCTAAGTTGCTCTCAGGTTCTGAAATGTTCATGTTGTTAGATCTGCTAAGTTGTCTTTATCATTGGTTCTAGTACCAGTACAACATGGAAAAGCAACACAAAATATCCCAGAATTGAGTTGGTGCCAATTCAATTCACTTGGTGCTAGCTGGAGTACAGTTGTGCTAATAGCTGTAGTAGACAAATATTCAGTATAGAGGCACTGTTTGTTAGCAATTTCAGATAGCATCAGGTTTAGAACAAGGATCAGTGCTAGAACCACTTATGGTGATTATCTAGTGTCTGGCCTGTAGGAATAATCACAAGAATATGTTTGAATATGTCAAAAATAAATGAATGCCAAGAATATGTAGCTTAGCTTAGTAATCCTACATATTACTTCAAGCAAACATGTAATTTGTGTAATAGCAGCAAGCAAGCAAGCATGTAAATATAGATATGTTTCATGAACTCCTACATATTACTTCTAAAAGAGAATATGTTTTATGAACTCATAGATATGTTGCTCATTGATGCAGGTACATGAGGCAGGAAGATCCTTGAGCCTCCGAAGTTGCTGCCCATTGCCCGTCACACGTCGCACATCGTTCCTGAGGAGGATAGAGGGATGGATCTTGATCTCAACGTTAGACTAGAAGAGGAACATGAGGATGTTGACGTCAGACTCATAGAGGATGAGCTTAGAATGGTGGACCTGGATCTCAACGTCGAACTAGAAGAGGAAGATGACATGGATCTCGATGTGAGACTAGTAGAGGAGGAGGTTGTAAGGATGGACCTGGATATCAACGTCAGACTAGAAGAAGAAGAAATTGTTGCACAGCCAGAGCAGATACCTGAAGAAGAAACTATTGCCCGGCGGCAACATATAGATATGCCAGAGAAGGACAAATTCGCTGCATATATTGCATTGAAAGCACTCGGCAAAAATAGACCAGTTGAGAAGGCCGATAAAGAACTTGTTGGCCAACTTTTGAAAGTATGTCTTAGAACCATTGAAAAGATCTGGAAACATGCACTAGAAATGGAGAAACAGGAACAAGAAGTTGATTTTTCAAATAAAAGGAAAGGCAATTGTGGTCGAAAGAGAAAAGATCTCCATCTCTCAAAAAGGGTGCCTGAGGTTGAACTCAACAAAAGGGGCACACTAAGGGCACTAGCAAGGTCTCTAAATGTTCCTTACAGTACACTACAGAGAAGGTTAACATGGGGTGACTTGAGGCGCCACACAAGCAGTCTCAAGCCATTCCAGTCAGGGGAAAACAAGATCAAAAGGCTTAAATTTTGCATTTCAATGATTGATGAAATAACAACAACAAAAGCAATGCCTTCCTTCAAAAGCATGGAGAACATCATTCATATCGATGAAAAATGGTTTGATATGACCAAAAGGGATAGAACGTATTACCTACTCCCAGAAGAAGAAGATCCCTTGCGCACTGTTCAGAACAAGAACAGTATCGGCAAGGTCATGTTCTTAATTGCGGTTGCGAAACCCAGATATGATGAGCAAAGGAATGTAACCTTTGATGGAAAAGTAGGAATATAGGCATTTGTTAAAGAGACTGCTGCTAAATACAATTCCAAGAATAGGGATAAAGGAACTATGGAACTAAAGACAATAATTGTTACTAGAGATGTCATGAGAGAGTATCTTTGTGAAGAAGTAGTTCCAGCTATAGCAGAACTGTGGCCTGACGATGGGCATGAGGGACCAATCTTCATTCAGCAGGACAATGCTAGGACGCATGTTCTGCCGGATGATCCCGCTTTTATAGTGGCCGTCAAAGCTACAGGACTGGATATCGGGCTAACTTATCAACCACCAAATTCACCTGACATGAATGTACTTGATCTTTGTTTCTTTAGAGCTATACAGTCCTTGGCATTTGAGAGTGCACCTAACAATCTAAAAGAACTGATTGAATCTGTAGAACAAGCCTATGATGCATATGAAGTGGATAAACTTGCAAAAGTGTATATAACATTGCAGTCTGTCTTGGTAGAGGTTATGAAAGATGAAGGAGGAAACAAAAAAAAGACACCCCACATGGGGAAGGACAAACTCCAAAGGGAGAGAATGCTGCCTAACACTCTAAACATTGATGGCGAACTCTGCGAACTCTATCGAAAAACCTTAGAGTTGATAGCTGACTATGAGCAAAAAGTCATAGCAACAACTCAACAAGTCACAACAGCTCGAAAATCTCGCAGGACGGGCCCCCAAGTAATTATGGATGATCATACAATGATCCCAGGAAATATATATCTGACATGGTTGAATGACCCTTCAAGCCTTGTCCGTAAAAGACGTCGAGTCGGTGGTATATGTCAAAATAGGCGAATTAATATCAAGCTGGTCACTAAAGAAGAAGCTCGGCTGGTCACTCATGGAGAAGCTCGGCTCATCACTGATGGAGAAGCTCGGCTGGTCACTGATGGAGAAGCTCGGATGGTCACTGATGGAGAAGCTCGACTCGTCACTGATGAAGAAGCTCGGCTGGTCACTGATGGAGAAGCTCGGCTCATCACTGATGGAGAAGCTCAGCTGGTCACCGATAGAGAAGCTCAGGCTAGTCACTGATGGAGAAGCTCAACTAGTCACTGATGGAGAAGCTCAGCTAGTCAAAAGGAGAATCTATGTGTGTCCACTTGTGTTGTAATTGTGTACTATGTGTGTCCACTTGTGTTGTAATTGACACAATATATATTCATGTGTTGTAATTAACACAATACTTCACTGAAATTCAGTTCAAAGGCATCTATACTACACTGAAATCGAATGAGAAAGTTTCAGACATTCATGGAATTAAGATGGTGATATTCACAAGGAATCTTTGGCTTAAGAATGTAAGCAATAATTCATTTAGTCTAGCTACTGGCCACACAATCTGCTATCAGGGCGTATCCTAGTAAGTAGGATAACTATGAGAGGCCAGGCCCATCTATTGATCTACTCGAAAAAGAACAGATACTACTAGTAGTACCTCATATCTCTTTCCAAAAGTAGGATATATTAGATGTATACCAAACACACTATGCTGACAACATATTAGATGACAGATGACAGCATATATACTTGCATATACTCCAGAGCATTAGAAAATTACAAAGCAAGTTTTGGACAACAGAAAGTGAAAAGTACAAATATCATCAATTAATGTCGGATAATTCTTCTTTGCCCTCAACATATATGCTGCATAATATTTGTTTTTGTATCCATTCAGGCACCACAAATTGAAGCACTAAAATAAATCTTCTTTAAACAGAAGCTTACCAGCTGTGGACACACCTCGCTGATGTTCAAATAAAATTGGTACTCCATCACATATAATACAACTCTTTGCAGGTTCGGTTTCAGATGAGTCAAGTAACCCATCAAGTTCTTTTGCCATCTGAAACTTTAGCTACATGAGTAGCATGACACAATGTCAGGTATATATTGTTGCATGTGCATTCTGGGGTTCTGCTATGACTCGTAGGGCCAAGACGTATAAAGCAAAGTAAAACAGGGTATATATGATCTTACCCGTTCTTGAGTATAGATGAAGTTGTCATGGAAGATGATTGGGCAGGCGTCCTTGGTCACCTACAAAATTTGATATTCATGGTGCACACTGAATTATTTTTTAGACAGAGAGAGAAGGGGCAGAGAAGTAAACATATCAGTACTCCTTGTTTTATCAAGCATAAAGCAAGCTTCATCAGAGAGAAGGGGCAGAGAGTATCTTGTTTGAACACTTTGAGCAAGCTTCACATTTCAGCAGATTTTATCAAGCATAAAGCTCATAAATAAGCATGAGACAGGCCAAAATATAGTCTGAATGACCAATACTCACATATTGTTCATTTACAAATCGCATTGTGAAGTAAACAAGCACACTTAGTTATGAAATCGCATTGTACCATACAAATTGATCCCAAAGACACTGCAGCTAATTCATACCACACCTAAGATCAACCAAATCGGAAGTATATCCCAAAAAAACTGGACACAGACGCTAGATCCCAAGCCAAATCAGTAGTATATCCCAAAAAAACTGGACACAGACGCTAGATCCCAAACGAAATCAGCAGTATATCCAAAACGAAATCAGCAGTATATCCCAAGCTAGATCGAAAGGAGGAGAGTGGATACTAACCGTCGCACTCATCGTTGCTGCAGGTGTCGAAGGTCCCGAACTCGTCGATGGGGGGCACTCTTCTTCGAGGACGATGTCCTGCTGCAGGCCGTCATCCTAGACGAGGCCCGGTGTGCAGGGGGCGCCGAGCATGCTAGGGTTGGCTAGAACAGCAGGAGTGGGCATACTAGATCCTCCTCCAGGCCACGAGCACCACCGGTGGAGCTGGCAAAGTCACACACTTTGGGGGAAAGAGAATTCTTTCATCCTCGATCTCCCTCCTCCTTGTGTTTTGGTTGGTGGAATCCAGAGTAAGGAAGGTAGGGAGAAGAGGAGGAGGGAAGGCGGCCGGAGAGGGAGCGGCGGAGCAGGCGGCGCGGCGAGAGCGAGGTGGCCGACGGGGGAGCGGCTGAGAAAGGGGGCGAGAGAGACGACGCGAGAAGTCATCTGTTTGTCGGAAGAAATAGAAGGGCTGTTTTGTAAAATGGACCGTGCGAACAATAAATCGGGTCGGAGGGAGTAATAGTGTGCGTATGTTTTATAAGTTGTTGTCCCTTAGCAGGTTTTCGCAGTTTCTTGAATGGTTGCAAGGAAAAGAATGAAGATGGTATATAAAAAAATCACCTTTTCTAGGGCGAACCGGTGAAGGACAATCTGAGGTCGTGCCGCAGTGAGTGTGAAGGGTTCCGTAGCAGAAAACAAAAAAAATTCTATCTACTCGAACACTAATATCAGGATCTATACTATATAGACATAAGTAATAGAGAAGGGATACATTATTCATACCTTTGAAGACCGAGGCACGCCTTACGCAGGTAGGCGTATATTGATGAAGATGAGCAGCACCCTAAGTGTGGTGCCTCCGAAGTACTACACACGTCCGGTGTAGGCGGCGTCTCACGGGCTCCGATCCAGCCGAGCAGCGGAAGAAAAAGATGTCGGACCGAAGATCACACGATGGTAGTGTGAAGGTGGATAACTCAAATTCCTCGAGGTCCTCCCCAATATTACGGAGAAGTCCTCAAAGGAAAATGAAAGAGAGAATGAGATAATTGGATGCCTCCAAAGGGATGGGGGGAGACCCCTATATATAGTAGGAGGGGGGCTCACCACCCAGGGGCTAGGCGGTGTGGGACTAAACCCCACACCCGCCGGCCACCTAGGGGATGCCGCCAGCCCTTGGTGGGCCCCACTTGGGCGGCCCACCAAGCCAAGGCTAGCCGGCCCCCTTCCCTTAGGCGCCTTGCCCTATTGGGCCTCCCTTCGGGTGAGGCCCATTAGCATTAGGAAGCCTTTAATAATAAAATAAAATATATATTTAATATTAATTCTCCAATTAACATTCAAATACATATATTATCATATTCCTTTACTCCGGAACTCCTTCCGAACCCGTTCCGATCACCATCGGATGTTACCCGGAACTATTCCGGTTTCTCTCTCTCTATTTCTCCTACGGTACCTCATCTATCCCTAAGCGCCCCCACTCTTAAGCGTGACATCCTTCCGTTTGGGAATACTCCGGACATGATTGAGAATCCTCTCACATCAATGATCATCAGCGGGACCTGGATGCCCATGATAACCCTAGTGGATTCCACGAATCTTATCGCTCGAACCGTGAATAGTCGTTTCCCGTTCCCTTTGCCACTTGATACCTAGTTCATCCGAGACTTGATCTTCGGTATCTCCATACCTTAGTTCGATCTCGTTACTGATGAACTTGTTTACTCGTTCCCATGTCGTTGCATTGCGTGACCCAGTCACATGCTTGCAAGCTTCGTTAATGCAATGTCACCGAGATGGCCACATATGTATCTATCCGTTACATGGACTGGCAAATCCTGGTCTTGATATGTACTCCTCTACGTGCTCCTTCGGGAAACCTGAGTGGCACCTTTTCGATCACCCAGTCATGGTATGATACTTGATAACCATCTAAGCTCTCTCCAGAATGGTGATTTGCATTATCTCACAGTCTAAGGATCAGGTCGCGAGGTTTCATGCGTTTATCATCAATGGTGAACTTTGTAACTATATCTCATTGAGATACAACTATTGGATGTTTGTCTATCACGTCATTCAACCAATGACGTGACCTCATTGTCAATTGGCATAAATGCCCATGATCTTGAAACCCAGATCATCCTCATGACCAATGAACTAGTTCCCTAGAGGTAACTAGAGACACGGTTTGTTTACATACCACACGTGTATTAACGTTTCGTATTAACACAGTTATAGCACAGTATGAAACGTATTATGAACATATAGGAGATATATCAAACAATACATTTTATTATTTGCCTCTAGGGCATAACTCCTTCAGTCTCCCACTTGCACTAGAGTACAAATTAATCTAGTTTACAATAGGCAGGAACCTAACACCAATGGCATCCCGGTGTTGTTCGTGCTTGGCTTGTATGAGAGCTTTAATCAATGGATCTGCCACATTCAGATCCATGTGTACTTTGCAAATCTTGATTTCACCTTCGTCAATGTTCTGCCGGATGACGTGAAATTGTAGCTTGATGTGTTTGGATGCGGATTGAGTTCTTGGTTCCTTTGCGTTTGTAATAGCGCCCGTGTTCTCACAATAGATCGTCACGGGATCTTGCGCACTTGGAACAACTCCTAGTTCAATGAAAAAATTCCTTAGCCAAACAGCCTCATTCGTCGCATCAGCAACAGCGATGTATTCCGACTCCATTGTAGATTGTACAACTACCGGTTGCTTCTTGCTCTTCCAACTTACCGCCCCACCATTCACCAAAAACACAAATCCTGTCCGAGACTTCGAGTCAGCTCACATCCACGTAACCAGTTACGTTTAGAGCTTCAATATTGCTTCCATAGACTAGGACCATATCCTTTGTTTTCCTGAGATACCTTAGGATATTTTTCATAGCTGTCTAGTGATCCATTCCGGGATTACTTTGGTATCGGCTCTCCAAACTGAGAGCCAATGCCACATCAGGTCGAGTACTCAGCATTGCATACATGATGGCTCCTATGGCTGAGGTATAGGGGATGTAAGACATCCTTTCTCTATCAGCATCCGTTACCGAACATTGAGATAAACTCAGTATGCTACCTTTTGTTATAGGTGCCAAACCTCTTTTGGCATCTTCCATTTTGAACCTCTTCAAAATCTTCTCAAGGTAAGTACTTTGACTTAATGCAATCAGGAGTCTTGATCTATCTCTATAGATTTTGATGCCTAATATGTATGCAGCTTCACCTAAGTCCTTCATGGAAAATTGACTACTCAAATATGCTTTCATGCTTCTCATAAGATCCACGTCATTTCCCATGAGCAATATGTCATCCACATATACTACTAGGAAAACAACTGAGATCCCACTCGCTTTCTTGTAAACACAGAACTCTTGTTGATTTTTGACAAATCCAAAACTCTTGATCACTTGATCAAAACGTTGGTTCCAGCTCCGAGATGCCTGCTTCAATCCATAAATGGACTGCTGAAGCTTGCACACCTTTCCAGCATCCTTAGGATCAACAAAACCTTCCGGTTGCATCATATACAACTCTTCATCAATGTGACCATTGAGAAATGCGGTCTTGACATCCATCTGCCAAATTTCATTGTCGAAATGGGCAGCAATTGCTAGTAAAATCCGGACAGCCTTAAGCATCACTACGGGAGAGTAAGTCTCATCGTAGTCGACTCCTTGAATTTGTTGAAACCCCTTTGCGACAAGTCGAGCTTTGTGAATGGTCACATTACCATCCGCATATGTCTTTTTCTTAAAGATCCATTTATTTTCCACGGCCTTGCGGCCTTCGGGAAGATCTACCAAGGTCCAAACTTGGTTCTCATACATGGATCCTATTTCGGATTTCATGGCTTCTAGCCATTTCTCGGAATCAGCACTATCCATAGCTTCTTTGTAGTTTGCAGGTTCTTCATGTTCATCTAGGATGACAGACATCACAAGACTACTGTACCAATCAGGAGTGGCACGAACTCTTGTAGACCTGCGAACTTCAAGAGTCTCGACGTCATTGTTTTGATCATCATCATTGGGATCTTCCTCCATGTTGGAGAGCGGTTTCGGAACAGCTTCCGTTGCGCTACTCGAAATTTGGAGAGAAGGGTCAACAACTTCATCCAACTCAATTTTCCTTCCACTAATTCCTTTGGCGAGAAACTCTTTCTCGAGAAAGGTGCCGGCTTTCGTGACAAACGTTTTGCCTTCGGCCTTGTTGTAGAAAGTATACCCAATTGTTTCCCTTGGGTACCCCACGAAGATGCATTTTTCCGATTTAGGTTCGAGTTTGTCAGGCTGTAGTTTCTTGACGTAAGCCTCACATCCCCAAACTTTCAAAAATGACAACATTGGCTTCTTGCCATACCATATCTCATATGGGGTTGTCTCCATGGATTTGTACGGTGCTCGGTTCAAAATAAAAGCAGCGGTTCTAACGCATATCCCCAAAATGATACGGACAAATCAGTCAAAGACATCATGGAGCGCACACTATCTAATAGAGTACGGTTACGTCGTTCCGACACACCATTACGTTGTGGTGTTCCGGATGGCGCAAGTTGTGGGATTATCCCACAGTCCTTTAAGTGCATGTTAAACTCATAACTCAAATACTCGCCTCCTCGATCCGATTGAAGATGCTTGATTCTCTTGTTAAGTTGATTCTCTACTTCCTTCTGAAATTCCTTGAACTTTTCAAAGGTTTCATACTTGTGTTTCATTAAGTAGATATATCCATATCTACTCAAATAGTCAGTAAAGGTAACAAAATAACGATAACCATTGCGCGTTGATACACTCATTGGTCCACATACATCCGTATGTATGATTCCCAGTAGGTCTGCAGCTCTCTCCATCATGCTGGAGAAGGGTGTCCTAGTCATCTTGCCCATAAAGCATGGCTCACATGTATCAAGAGATTTGAAATCTAATGATCCAAGAAGTCCTTCTGAATGAAGCTTCTTCATGCGCTTTACGCCAATGTGACCAAGACGGCAATGCCACATAAACATGGAATTATCATCATTATGCTTACAACATTTAGCATCAATATTATGGATGTGGGTATTGCAATCAAGATCTAGTAAGAATAAACCATTACTCATAGGCGCATGAACATAAAAGACGTTATCCATATAAATAGAACAACCACTTGTTCTAGATTTAAATGAATAATGATCTTGCAACAAGCAAGATCCACTTACAATATTCATACTCAATGCGGGTACATAGTAGCATTTATTCAAAACTAGAATCAATCCTGACGGCAGATGTAGAGATAACATGCCGACGGCCACCACATCGACTTTCATGCCATTGCTGACGCGCATCGTCACCTTGTCCTTTCCAAGCCGCCTCTTACCCCGCAGCTCCTGTTGGGAGTTACATATGTGAGAAACAGAACCGGTATCAAATACCCAGGTGTTGCTCCTAGCGTTGGTAAGGAACACATCTATAATATGTATATCACATATACCTTTGTCTTTGGCGGCTATCTTGCCGGCTTTCTTGTCCTCAATATACTTGGGGCAATTGCGTTTCCAGTGCCCACCCCCTTTGCAGTAATAGCACGTGGTACCAGACCTAGGGCTGGGCCTAGTAGCCTTAGAGGTGTTGGCAACCACTTTACCATCCTTCTTTGGCTTGTTGCCCTTGCCATTTGTCCCCGACCTTTTAAAGTTAATGGTATTATTGACCATTAACACCATGTGCTCTTTCTTGATTTCTACCTCAGCAGTTTTGAGCATGGTGAACACTTCAGCAAGGGTCTTAGTCATCCCTTGCATGTTGTAGTTCATCACAAAGCTCTTGTAGCTAGGGGCAGCGAGTGCAACACCCTATCAATCACAAGCTCTTCCGGGATTTTGCAATCCAGAGCATTCAAGCGCTTAACGTAGCCAGACATTTTGACTACATGCTTAGTAATACTATTGTGCTCTTCCATCTTAGCAGAGAAGAAGAGCTCAAAAGCATCATACCTCTCTGCACGAGCCTGTGGAGCAAAGACAGCCTTGAGATCTTCAATGATCTCGAAAGCATTCATCTTGTCAAAACGCTTTTGAAGCTCTGGCTCCATGGCATAGAGCATTCCACTTTGGATGAGGGAGAAATCATCCGCCTTGGACTGCTAGACATTCTTTTCGTCCTGGGAGGCGGAATCTGCAGGCTTAGCTGGAAGCTCAGCCTTGATGACATAAGTCAACTTGTAGGGGACTAGGAGGATCCTAAGGTTACGGAACCATGCGGTGAAGTTGGTTCCATCAGTTTTCAGCTTGTCCTTCTCGAGGAAAGTGCTAAGGTTGAAGGTGGGTGGGCGAGACATCTACAATGGATTTGCAAAGTGTTTAGACCATGTTCATAATAATGAGTTCAAGTTTTAATTCATGTTTCTAAACTAAAACAAAAGAACTCCCACTCAAATGAACATCCCTCTATTCATTTCAGTGATCACATGATCCCAATCCGCTGCACCTCCCCCGATCGTCACGGCCATCAGTGCAGTTTCAAAGGTGGACATTCCCCAATGTCCATCACATCAACCATGTGATTCATGCTCGACATTTCGGTCTCTTGTATTCCGAGGCCATGTCTACACATGCTAGGCTCGCCAGTTCTAACTTGTGTATATCCGCAGTGCAACATGGCTTACACCCAACGTATGCGAACACAGATATGTCTGACACCCGATCGTCATGGCCTGCCTCATACCGGAGAACTTTCTTGGTGGTGCACACACAAGGGGAATACGAAGACTAGAATTCTGTGAGGGATTATCCTATTATGCTACCGTCGTATATATTATCATACTAACATAACAAGATGCACACAAAGGTACTTCTTAATGTAAAGTGTCATGACATGGTTTCAGCTTCTTGATCACCATCGAGAGCTCCAATGGAAGTTTCATAAACTTTTCATTGCCATGTCACAACACTAGCCCCTATGCAAATCAAAGATAGACTCCTCTATATTATATATTGCATGTTTTACGCGGCTTTAGGGCTTTCGCGGTAGAACCCCTTCCCACCTATGAACGTAGAGCCACAACATGGATTCAATGATTGCCGTTTTACTTCCCTTTTCAGGACCCTCCAATGTCGATGCCATATCAACTACTGTAGAGAGACAGACACCCCCTCTAAGCCACTTTGATACATGGACCAGTCTCGTGAATCACAACGTGAGGTTGGTTGGGGGCCGCTTCATCAAACAGTGTCGCGATATGAACAATAACATTAAAGAGGGTAGCAACTAGAGAACCAATGCCCACATATTGCTATGTGTTCTATCCGTATGACATGTCTACCCATAGACCCGCTCTGATACCACTGAAGGGTTCCGTAGCAGAAAACAAAAAAATTCTATCTACTCGAACACTAATACTAGGATCTATACTATGTAGACATAAGTAACGGAGAAGGGATACGGTATTCATACCTTTGAAGACCGAGGCACGCCTTACGCAGGTAGGCGTATATTTATGAAGACGAGCAACACCCCAAGTGTGGTGCCTCCGAAGTACTACACACGTCCGGTGTAGGCGGCGTCTCCCGGGCTTCGATCCAGCCGAGCAGCGGAAGAAGAAGATGCCGGACCGAAGATCACACGACGGTAGTGTGAAGGTGGAGAACTCAAATTCCTCGAGGTCCTCCCCAATATTACGGAGAAGTCCTCAAAGGAAAATGAAAGAGAGAATGAGAGAATTGGATGCCTCCAAAGGGGTGGGGGGAGACCCCTATATATAGTAGGAGGGGGGCGCCCCACCCAGGGGCTAGGAGGTGTGGAACTAAACCCCACACCCGCTGGCCACCTAGGGGCTTCCGCCAGCCCTAGGTGGGCCCCACTTGGCCAGCTCACCAAGCCAATGCTAGCCGTCCCCCTCCCCTTAGGCGCCTTGCCCTATTGGGCCTCCCTTCGGGTGAGGCCCATTAGCATTAGGAATCCTTTAATAATAAAATAAAATATATATTTAATATTAATTCTCCAATTAACATTCAAATATATATATTATCATATTCCTTTACTCCGGAACTCCTTCCGAACCCCTTCCGATCACCATCGGATGTTACCCGGAACTATTCCGGTTTCTCTCTCTCTATTTCTCCTATGGTACCTCATCTATCCCTAAGCGCCCCCACTCTTAAGCGTGACATCCTTCGGTTCGGGAATACTCCGGACATGATTGAGAATCCTCTCACATCAATGATCATTAGCGGTACCTGGATGCCCATGATAACCCTCGTGCATTCCACGAATCTTATCGCTCGAACCGTGAATAGTCGTTTCCCATTCCCTTTGCCACTTGATACCTAGTTCATCCGAGACTTGATCTTCGGTATGTCCATACCTTAGTTCGACCTCGTTACCGATGAACTTGTTCACTCGTTCTCATGCTGTTGCATTCTGTGACCCAGTCACATGCTTGCAAGCTTCGTTAATGCAACATCATCGAGATGGCCACATACGTATCTATCTGTTACATGGACTGGCAAATCCTGGTCTTGATATGTACTCCTCTACGCGCTCCTTCGGGAAACCTGAGTGGCACCTTTTTGATCACCCAGTCATGGTATGATACTTGATAACCATCTAAGCTCCCTCCAGAACGGTGATTTGCATTATCTCACAGTCTAAGGATCAGGTCGTGAGGTTTCATGCGTTTATCATCAATGGTGAACTTTGTAACTAGATCTCATTGAGATACAACTATCGGATGTTTGTCTATCACGTCATTCAACCAATGACGTGACCTTATTGTCAATTGGCATAAATGCCCATGATCTTGAAACTCAGATCATCCTCATGACCAATGAACTAGTTCGCTAGAGGTAACTAGAGACACGGTTTGTTTACATACCACATGTGTATTAACGTTTCGTATTAACATAGTTATAGCACAGTATGAAACGTATTATGAACATATAGGAGATATATCAAACAATACACTTTATTATTTGCCTCTAGGGCATAACTCCTTCAGAGTGTCTAGTCATGATTAGGCTGCTCAGGACAAAGGACAA
Organism: Avena sativa; assembly: GCA_916181665.1. Classification (NCBI taxonomy): domain Eukaryota; kingdom Viridiplantae; phylum Streptophyta; class Magnoliopsida; order Poales; family Poaceae; genus Avena; species Avena sativa. The sequence continues at coordinate 222,630,207 of OV702292.1, forward strand.
CAGATGGTACATAACAGAGTACATGGTCCGGCGCAATCACACAATGTCGATGACCCGTGCGGAGAAGGTTTTTAGGCCATCACACAAGCACATCGATGCATACACAAAGGATTTGGTGAAGCAACTAAGGGAGAAAAGCATAAACATAGGCAAGTGTACAACATAATCGCCGGCGAGCGGATCCGGCAGAGGCTTGGCTCCGGGAGGTGGTGGTGCAGCGCGGCGGTGGGGGCCTGCTTCTTCCCGCGAAGGGGGCCTGCTGCCTCCTGCAGCAGTGACGGTAGGCGGCACGGGGGAAGGCTCGGGGACAAAAGAGTTGTGGTGGCGGCGCGGAGACGCCGGCAACAGCCGGCAGGGTGGCAGCCGGCGGGCTTGCTCACTCGGGCAGTACCAGCTAGCCCAGATTGAGGGCGTCTCGCAGATTGATCGGTAGATTGAGGGCGTCTTGCTGGAGGCAAACAATTTTTGCGGATCAGCAAAAAATCAGACTAAGAAAGAAATTGCAGGTGTTTCGCGAGAAGATGAACTGACCCTCGAGTAGTCGTCGCGTGAAACTCGTCAATCTAGTCGAGCGAACCTCCAACGCCTCCAGCGATCGATCGATTCCGAACTGATCGATGTAGTCGGGCATCTTCCGTCTCGGTAAGGCCCAGCCTAGGTAAGGCCCTGTTAGCCTTTTCACTTCCAGGTTTCCAAATCCCAACCAGCGCACCTAGTCCCAGCCGGATACAAGTCAAAAAAAAAATCCTTACGTATACCTATATATGCTTATACCAAAATTTTGGGTCCTCCAAAATTATGGGCCCTGTGCGGCCGCACGGTCCGCACTCCTGTGGGCTCGGGCATGTTGGTGTACCATTACAAAGTGTACGAGAGTGTGATTCAGTGGAGAGATCGGGAGAAATCCTTGTATCTTTGGTTCCAACGCGGTGACGCCTGTGGGTATCGCCATCCTTTCTGAAGGGCGTCGGGTGTATCTCTCTCCCACCTCCCGTGACATATACCGGAGAAATCCTAGGACCTGTCCGGGGCAGCAGTGTCGTTGTCGTCACTCCCCTTCTTTGAGGTTCTGCTTGGTACACGACGCTTTTGATTGCTGTACGTGTGGTGGTACTTTTCCATAGATCGCACTGAATGGCGAGTTACCTTCGTTCTCGTCGCACCGCCGATATCGGCTTTATTTTCTTTTCTTTCTTCTTGTTTTTCGTTTGAGCTTGGCCTATATTGTTCTGTCACATCATTGTTCGGAACATTGTATCGGGTGGTTGCTATATTAATATAGCCGGGCGTAAAGCCTGTTCTAAGATACAACATAATCGGAAATTTCTATGGTGGCGTCGGTAATGTGCCATTTACAAAGAGGACTTTGAAAAATCTGTGAGGAGCAGGCAGGCGACGATGTGCGGAAGACAATTGAAGTCTTTGCGGAGATCGTGGCAAAGGACAGGGAGTTTACCTACAAGTGCTGGCAGACACAGAAAGTCAGATCAGAAACCTCATGTGGCGAATGGGTCGAGCATAAACCAGTACAGGTTCTTTGGAGATGTAGCGACCTTTGACACAACGTACAGAACAAATCTCTATGACATGCCGTTTGGCTTGTTCGTCGGAGTGAACAACCATTTGTAGAGTATAATTCTGGGTGGGTTCTGTTGAGAGATGAGCTGACAGAGAGTTTCCAGTGGGCGTTCGCGGAATTTTTCAACAGGATAGGTGGTCCAGCACCCAAGACTATCCTAACAGGTAGCACCGGCAATGAACTTAGCATTAATTAACGTTACTTTTGCCTCTTGTTTTTTTTGTGTTTACTGAAGAAATGACACTGATTTGTGGTTCCCATGTGTTGGGTGCAGACTAGAACAGGGCAATGGAGATCAGATTAAAAATGTTTTGCCGAGGCCAGTCGCACCTATTCCTGACCTAGATATAAATAGGTGAAACTGTACTTCATAGGCATGTTCTGTGCTAAAATGACAAGTACGCAGCGTAGCGAGAGCACAAATACTAAAAACGTATGTGCCTCCTGGTTGCGCAATAAACCTGATTGTGAACCACTAGATGAGGTTGTAGCATGACCAAGAAGCCGGCGAAGGGTAAGAAGAAAAGAGGACAAAAATGGTGAGTACACACGGGTGTTGCGGATTTGCCTACAAAATACACTTGTTTCTCAATGATGACTCGTCGTTTGCATTTTTTATGTGTAATAGGCCAAGACAGTGTTGCACGTGAACTTGGCGATAGAAGAGCATGCTAGCTAGATTTACACAAGGGCTATGTTAGAGGAGTTTGAACAAAACCTCTACCAGACAGGGGCTTACAAAATTGAAGAGGTCGAGAAGAACAAAATGTATTTAGCAAAAAAACCAAGACTCACAAGAGGGGAAAATGGAGCAGGGTATATTCGAGGTGAAAATGGTTGACGAGAGTGCTTAGTTTGAATGCAAGTGTGGATTGTTTGAGCACATGGGTGTGCTATGCTGTCATGCTCTTAAGGTTATTAGTACTGTTTCACTGACATTTAGGAAATTCATGGCGTGACAACATGCACGATTCCCTTCTAACAATTTTTTTTAATGTGTGCAGGTGATGGATTATCTTGGTATCAAGGAGATTTTTGGTAAACATATATTGAAAAGGTGGATGAGGGATGCGCGGGATATATTGCCATATCACCTGTAGATTTACTAGAACGATCATGCATCTTCAAGGTCGTTCATGGACTGTCACTCGTCAATTTTTTTTAAAAGCTCTGGAGCTAGTCCGCCCGAGGGGTGCTAGTGCTGAAGTGTACGAGAAACTGGATGCGTTGTTCAATAAAGTTCTCGTTAAAATGGCAACTTACAACGACAAGCGCGATGGACTGGGGCTGGAAGACAGACCTACGCTTCATGCTTCAACAAGAACCCTCCACACATGAAACATCACCTTTAGATCCTATCGGAAACGGAAACATAGAAGGCAGATCCTGTCGGAAACGGAAACATAGAAGGCAACGAGATGCATGGTCTCGGGCGCCTCTGAAGGACACAGGAGCAGGGAGGCCTACCAACAGCCGTGAAAGGGCTCCATACGAATAAGCGCAACCAATTCTGCTCCATCTACAAATACAGCGGTCACAAGAGGACGACATGTCCGCAGCGTGGCGATGCTCCAAAGCAGGTCAGGAAAGCGGGCAAATGCACCAATTGTGATGTTGCTGGGCACCGGTGGAATATGTGATGTGGCTGGGCACCGGTGGAATACATGGAAGAAACAGGCTGACGCCGTGCTGCACTAGGAGAAAATTCTAAAAAACCACCATATTTCAGTGCGAAATTCGCAAAACAACCAGTATTCGGAGAAATTGCAAAAAACCATCAGTTTTGCGCGAATTGATTCCAATGTGCACTAATCGTTCGATTTAGCCCGGTTAACACGATTTCTGACAACGGGCCCCACTGTCATTGCTGACGTGGCAAGACGGAGCTTGGACATATCTACTTTGGGTTATTTCATTAACTTTTTGTGGGACCCACTTGTCAGTTAATTTGTTTTTTCCTTTTTCTCCAAATACACACACTCTCTCTCAGGCCTCCGCCGCCAGCGTCCCCTGCTCCGGCCTCCCGTCGCCGGCGTCCCCTCACTACAGGAAAAAATGGCGTTGCCGTGCATCGTTGCTTTGCCGTGCACCGGTGCACGGCAAAGAGCCCTTTGCCGTGCACCGTTTCAGCTAAACACACGGCAAAGAACATATTTACGGCAAAACCGGTCAAATTACACGGCAAAGCCCAAGGAAGACACACGGCAAAGAAATAATGCACGGCATAGACCAGAAACAGTACATGGCAAAGAAAATACACGGCACAGCGCCGCGTCGGGCCCACAACCTCGGCCCAGTTAACGGCGCCATGGTAACGGTATGCCTTTGCCGTGCACCACACTGTTACGCATGGCAAAGATTTGAATCTGCAAATTTTGTTTACGTGGGAAATTTTCCCGCCGTTTTATTATAATAACGCGTGATTTTTTTTTTTGCTGAAACTTATAATTTTACAAATATTAGAGGTCTTTGCCGTGTACTCTTGCACGGCAAAGAGGTCTTTGCCGTGTAGTATTGGCACGGCAAAGGCAAGATATTTTTTGCCTTTTTTTTATCTCCTTTTTGCACGTATCTATTGCACCATTTTGGTGAGTTACACATTCCACAACACTTCCACACATATCCTAGGCCCAAATGGAGGATTTGGTGTGATTTCGGTGCTCTGGCGGTCCTTCTCCGGCGAAAACCCTATTCTGTGGGCCCGGGAGATCTACCCCCTAGCTTTCTCCGCACGAGGTTCCACCAATGTGCTTTTTCATAGGTTTTGGTATGTCTAGTCCATAGGTACATGTAAAACGAGATTGGGTTCCCTTTGGCACATTCAAGCCTCCAGTATACCCGAAGCGGGACATTTCCACCTACATTTCGAGGAATCTGCCAAGTGTTATCGCCTGAATGTGATGAAGGTCACACCGGGGAGCCATCTATTGCACCATTTTGGTGAATTACACATTCCACAACACTTCCACACATATCCTAGGCCCACATGGAGGATTTGGTGGGATCCCGGTGCTCCGGCGGTCCTTCTCCAGTGAAAACCCTATTCTGTGGGCCAGGGAGATCTACCCCCTAGCTTTCTCCGCACGAGGTTCCACCGATGTACTTTTTCATAGGTTTTGGTATGTCTAGTCCATAGGTACATGGAAAACCATGTTGGGTTCCCTTTGGCACATTCAAGCCTCCGGTATACCCGAAGCGGGACATTTCCACCTACATTTCGAGGAATCCCCCAAGTGTTATCGCCTGAATGTGAGGAAGGTCACACCGGGGAGCCATCTATTGCACCGTTTTCGTGAGTTACACATTCCACAACACTTCCACACATATCCTAGGCCCAAATGGAGGATTTGGTGTGATTCCGGTCCTCTGGCGGTCCTTCTCCGGCGAAATCCCTATTCTATGGGCCCAGGAGATCTACCCCCTAGCTTTTGTCCGCACGAGGTTCCACCAATGTACTTTTCATAGGTTTTGGTATGTCTAGTCCATAGGTACATGTAAAACGATATTGGGTTCCCTTTGGCACATTCAAGCTTCCGGTATACCCGAAGCGGGACATTTCCACCTACATTTCGAGGAATCTGCCAAGTGTTATCGCCTGAATGTGATGAAGGTCACACCGGGGAGCCATCTATTGCACCATTTTGGTGAACTACACATTCCACAACACTTCCACACATATCCTAGGCCCAGATGGAGGATTTGGTGGGATCCCGGTGCTCCGGTGGTCCTTCTCCAGTGAAAACCCTATTCTGTGGGCCAGGGAGATCTACCCCCTAGCTTTCTCCGCACGAGGTTCCACCGATGTACTTTTTCATAGGTTTTGGTATGTCTAGTCCATAGGTACATGGAAAACCATGTTGGGTTCCATTTGGCACATTCAAGCCTCCGGTATACCCGAAGCGGGACATTTCCACCTACATTTCGAGGAATCCCCCAAGTGTTATCGCCTGAATGTGAGGAAGGTCACACCGGGGAGCCATCTATTGCACCGTTTTGGTGAGTTAAACATTCCACAACACTTCCACACATATCCTAGGCCCAAATGGAGGATTTGGTGTGATTCCGGTGCTCTGGCGGTCCTTCTCCGGCGAAAACCCTATTCTGTGGGCCCGGGAGATCTACCCCCTAGATTTCTCCGCACGAGGTTCCACCAATGTAATTTTTCATAGGTTTTGGTATGTCTAGTCCATAGGTACATGTAAAACGAGATTGGGTTCCCTTTGGCACATTCAAGCCTCCGGTATACCCGAAGCGGGACATTTCCACCTACATTTCGAGGAATCTGCCAAGTGTTATCGCCTGAATGTGATGAAGGTCACACCGGGGAGCCATCTATTGCACCATTTTGGTGAATTACACATTCCACAACACTTCCACACATATCCTAGGCCCACATGGAGGATTTTGTGGGATCCCGGTGCTCCGGCGGTCCTTCTCCAGTGAAAACCCTATTCTGTGGGCCCGGGAGATCTACCCCCTAGCTTTCTCCGCACGAGGTTCCACCGATGTACTTTTTCATAGGTTTTGGTATGTCTAGTCCATAGGTACATGGAAAACCATGTTGGGTTCCCTTTGGCACATTCAAGCCTACGGTATACCCGAAGCGGGACATTTCCACCTACATTTCGAGGAATCCCCCAAGTGTTATCGCCTGAATGTGAGGAAGGTCACACCGGGGAGCCATCTATTGCACCGTTTTGGTGAGTTACACATTCCACAACACTTCCACACATATCCTAGGCCTAAATGGAGGATTTGGTGTGATTCCGGTGCTCTGGCGGTCCTTCTCCGGCGAAAACCCTATTCTGTGGGCCCGGGAGATCTACCCCCTAGCTTTCTCCGCACGAGGTTCCACCAATGTACTTTTTCATAGGTTTTGGTATGTCTAGTCCATAGGTACATGTAAAACGATATTGGGTTCCCTTTGGCACATTCAAGCCTCCGGTATACCTGAAGCGGGACATTTCCACCTACATTTCGAGGAATCTGCCAAGTGTTATCGCCTGAATGTGATGAAGGTCACACCGGGGAGCCATCTATTGCACCATTTTGGTGAACTACACATTCCACAACACTTCCACACATATCCTAGGCCCACATGGAGGATTTGGTGGGATCCCGGTGCTCCGGCGGTCCTTCTCCAGTGAAAACCCTATTCTGTGGGCCAGGGAGATCTACCCCCTAGCTTTCTCCGCACGAGGTTCCACCGATGTACTTTTTCATAGGTTTTGGTATGTCTAGTCCATAGGTACATGGAAAACTAGGTTGGGTTCCCTTTGGCACATTCAAGCCTCCGGTATACCCGAAGCGGGACATTTCCACCTACATTTCGAGGAATCCCCCAAGTGTTATCGCCTGAATGTGAGGAAGGTCACACCGGGAGCCATCTATTGCACCGTTTTGGTGAGTTACACATTCCACAAAACTTCCACACATATCCTAGGCCCAAATGGAGGATTTGGTGTGATTCCGGTGCTCTGGCGGTCCTTCTCCGGCGAAAACCCTATTCTGTGGGCCCGGGAGATCTACCCCCTAGCTTTCTCCGCACGAGGTTCCACCAATGTACTTTTTCATAGGTTTTGGTATGTCTAGTCCATAGGTACATGTAAAACGAGATTGGGTTCCCTTTGGCACATTCATGCCTCCGGTATACCCGAAGCGGGACATTTCCACCTACATTTCAAGGAATCTGCCAAGTGTTATCGCCTGAATGTGATGAAGGTCACACCGGGGAGCCATCTATTGCACCATTTTGGTGAATTACACATTCCACAACACTTCCACACATATCCTAGGCCCACATGGAGGATTTGGTGGGATCTCGGTGCTCCGGCGGTCCTTCTCCAGTGAAAACCCTATTCTGTGGGCCTAGGAGATCTACCCCCTAGCTTTCTCCGCACGAGGTTCCACCGATGTACTTTTTCATAGGTTTTGGTATGTCTAGTCCATAGGTACATGGAAAACCAGGTTGGGTTCCCTTTGGCACATTCAAGCCTCCGGTATACCTGAAGCGGGACATTTCCACCTACATTTCGAGGAATCCCCCAAGTGTTATCGCCTGAATATGAGGAAGGTCACACCGGGGAGCCATCTATTGCACCGTTTTGGTGAGTTACACATTCCACAACACTTCCACACATATCCTAGGCCCACATGGAGGATTTGGTGGGATCTCGGTGCTCCGGCGGTCCTTCTCCAGTGAAAACCCTATTCTGTGGGCCAGGGAGATCTACCCCCTAGCTTTTGCCGCACGAGGTTCCACCGATGTACTTTTTCATAGGTTTTGGTATGTCTAGTCCATAGGTACATGGAAAACCAGGTTGGGTTCCCTTTGGCACATTCAAGCCTCCGGTATACCCGAAGCGGGACATTTCCACCTACATTTCGAGGAATCCTCCAAGTGTTATCGCCTGAATATGAGGAAGGTCACACCAGGGAGCCATCTATTGCACCGTTTTGGTGAGTTACACATTCCACAACACTTCCACACATATCATAGGCCCAAATGGAGGATTTGGTGTGATTCCGGTGCTCCGGCGGTCCTTCTCTAGCGAAAACCCTATTCTGTGGGCCCGGGAGATCTACCCCCTAGCTTTCTCCGCACGAGGTTCCACCGATGTACTTTTTCATAGGTTTTGGTATGTCTAGTCCATAGGTACATGTAAAAACAGGTTGGGTTGCCTTTGGCACATTCAAGCCTCCGGTATACCCGGAGCGGGACTTTTCCACCTACATTTCGAGGAATCCGCCAAGTGTTATCGCCTGAATGTGACAAAGGTCACATCGGGGAGCCATCTATTGCACCATTTTGGTGAACTACACATTCCACAACACTTCCACACATAACCTAGGCCCACATGGAGGATTTGGTGGGATTTCGGTGCTCCGGCGGTCCTTCTCCCGCGAAAACCCTATTATGTGGGCCCGGGAGATCTACCCCCCTAGCATTCTCCACACGAGGTTCCACTGATGTACTTTTTCATAGGTTTTGGTATGTTTAGTCCATAGGTACATGGAAAACCAGGTTGGGTTCCCTTTGGCACATTCAAGCCTCCGGTATACCCGAAGCGGGACATTTCCACCTACATTTCGAGGAATCTGCCAAGTGTTATCGCCTGAATGTGATGAAGGTCACACCGGGGAGCCATCTATTGCACCATTTTGGTGAATTACACATTCCACAACACTTCCACACATATCCTAGGCCCACATGGAGGATTTTGTGGGATCCCGGTGCTCCGGCGGTCCTTCTCCAGTGAAAACCCTATTCTGTGGGCCCGGGAGATCTACCCCCTAGCTTTCTCCGCACGAGGTTCCACCGATGTACTTTTTCATAGGTTTTGGTATGTCTAGTCCATAGGTACATGGAAAACCATGTTGGGTTCCCTTTGGCACATTCAAGCCTACGGTATACCCGAAGCGGGACATTTCCACCTACATTTCGAGGAATCCCCCAAGTGTTATCGCCTGAATGTGAGAAAGGTCACACCGGGGAGCCATCTATTGCACCGTTTTGGTGAGTTACACATTCCACAACACTTCCACACATATCCTAGGCCTAAATGGAGGATTTGGTGTGATTCCGGTGCTCTGGCGGTCCTTCTCCGGCGAAAACCCTATTCTGTGGGCCCGGGAGATCTACCCCCTAGCTTTCTCCGCACGAGGTTCCACCAATGTACTTTTTCATAGGTTTTGGTATGTCTAGTCCATAGGTACATGTAAAACGATATTGGGTTCCCTTTGGCACATTCAAGCCTCCGGTATACCTGAAGCGGGACATTTCCACCTACATTTCGAGGAATCTGCCAAGTGTTATCGCCTGAATGTGATGAAGGTCACACCGGGGAGCCATCTATTGCACCATTTTGGTGAACTACACATTCCACAACACTTCCACACATATCCTAGGCCCACAAGGAGGATTTGGTGGGATCCCGGTGCTCCGGCGGTCCTTCTCCAGTGAAAACCCTATTCTGTGGGCCAGGGAGATCTACCCCCTAGCTTTCTCCGCACGAGGTTCCACCGATGTACTTTTTCATAGGTTTTGGTATGTCTAGTCCATAGGTACATGGAAAACTAGGTTGGGTTCCCTTTGGCACATTCAAGCCTCCGGTATACCCGAAGCGGGACATTTCCACCTACATTTCGAGGAATCCCCCAAGTGTTATCGCCTGAATGTGAGGAAGGTCACACCGGGAGCCATCTATTGCACCGTTTTGGTGAGTTACACATTCCACAAAACTTCCACACATATCCTAGGCCCAAATGGAGGATTTGGTGTGATTCCGGTGCTCTGGCGGTCCTTCTCCGGCGAAAACCCTATTCTGTGGGCCCGGGAGATCTACCCCCTAGCTTTCTCCGCACGAGGTTCCACCAATGTACTTTTTCATAGGTTTTGGTATGTCTAGTCCATAGGTACATGTAAAACGAGATTGGGTTCCCTTTGGCACATTCATGCCTCCGGTATACCCGAAGCGGGACATTTCCACCTACATTTCAAGGAATCTGCCAAGTGTTATCGCCTGAATGTGATGAAGGTCACACCGGGGAGCCATCTATTGCACCATTTTGGTGAATTACACATTCCACAACACTTCCACACATATCCTAGGCCCACATGGAGGATTTGGTGGGATCTCGGTGCTCCGGCGGTCCTTCTCCAGTGAAAACCCTATTCTGTGGGCCTAGGAGATCTACCCCCTAGCTTTCTCCGCACGAGGTTCCACCGATGTACTTTTTCATAGGTTTTGGTATGTCTAGTCCATAGGTACATGGAAAACCAGGTTGGGTTCCCTTTGGCACATTCAAGCCTCCGGTATACCTGAAGCGGGACATTTCCACCTACATTTCGAGGAATCCCCCAAGTGTTATCGCCTGAATATGAGGAAGGTCACACCGGGGAGCCATCTATTGCACCGTTTTGGTGAGTTACACATTCCACAACACTTCCACACATATCCTAGGCCCACATGGAGGATTTGGTGGGATCTCGGTGCTCCGGCGGTCCTTCTCCAGTGAAAACCCTATTCTGTGGGCCAGGGAGATCTACCCCCTAGCTTTTGCCGCACGAGGTTCCACCGATGTACTTTTTCATAGGTTTTGGTATGTCTAGTCCATAGGTACATGGAAAACCAGGTTGGGTTCCCTTTGGCACATTCAAGCCTCCGGTATACCCGAAGCGGGACATTTCCACCTACATTTCGAGGAATCCTCCAAGTGTTATCGCCTGAATATGAGGAAGGTCACACCAGGGAGCCATCTATTGCACCGTTTTGGTGAGTTACACATTCCACAACACTTCCACACATATCATAGGCCCAAATGGAGGATTTGGTGTGATTCCGGTGCTCCGGCGGTCCTTCTCTAGCGAAAACCCTATTCTGTGGGCCCGGGAGATCTACCCCCTAGCTTTCTCCGCACGAGGTTCCACCGATGTACTTTTTCATAGGTTTTGGTATGTCTAGTCCATAGGTACATGTAAAACCAGGTTGGGTTGCCTTTGGCACATTCAAGCCTCCGGTATACCCGGAGCGGGACTTTTCCACCTACATTTCGAGGAATCCGCCAAGTGTTATCGCCTGAATGTGACGAAGGTCACATCGGGGAGCCATCTATTGCACCATTTTGGTGAACTACACATTCCACAACACTTCCACACATAACCTAGGCCCACATGGAGGATTTGGTGGGATTTCGGTGCTCCGGCGGTCCTTCTCCCGCGAAAACCCTATTATGTGGGCCCGGGAGATCTACCCCCCTAGCATTCTCCACACGAGGTTCCACTGATGTACTTTTTCATAGGTTTTGGTATGTTTAGTCCATAGGTACATGGAAAACCAGGTTGGGTTCCCTTTGGCACATTCAAGCCTCCGGTATACCCGAAGCGGGACATTTCCACCTACATTTCGAGGAATCCCCCAAGTGTTATCGCCTGAATGTGAGGAAGGTCACATCGGGGAGCCATCTATTGCACCATTTTGGTGAGTTACACATTCCACAACACTTCCACACATATCCTAGGCCCACATGGAGGATTTGGTGTGATTCCGGTGCTTCGGCGGTCCTTCTCCAGCGAAAACCCTATTCTATGGGCCCGGGAGATCTACCCCCTAGCTTTCTCCGCACGAGGTTCCACCGATGTACTTTCTCATAGGTTTTGGTATGTCTAGTCCATAGGTACATGGAAAACCAGGTTGGGTTCCCTTTGGCACATTCAAGCCTCCGGTATACCCGAAGCGGGACATTTCCACCTACATTTCGAGGAATCCCCCAAGTGTTATTGCCTGAATGTGTGGAAGGTCACACCGGGGAGCCATCTATTGCACCGTTTTGGTGAATTACACATTCCACAACACTTCCACACATATCCTAGGCCCACGTGGAGGATATGGTGGGATTCCGGTGCTCCGGCGGTCCTTCTCCAGCGAAAACCCTATTCTGTTGGCCCGGGCGATCTACCCCTAGCTTTCTCCGAACGAGGTTCCACCGATGTACTTTTTCATAGGTTTTGGTTTGTTTAGTCCATAGGTACATGGAAAATCAGGTTGGGTTCCCTTTGGCACATTCAAGCCTCCGGTATACCTGTAGTTCAAACCGGACCCACTTCCTACCGATTCGGCAGATATTTGTCTTTTTGACCAGGGGTGGACAGAGAGGTTTGTGAAACACCGGTTTGGACATTATTCATGTAAGCTGGGTCTAGTATTTAAAAAAATATGGTGGTAACATTTTGTATTCGCCTTTTTTGTTGCTTCACAAAACGCCCTGATTTTAACCATTTGGTGTTGCTTCACAAAATCGGCCCACCTCATTTGAAATAATTTTTAAATATCAACCACTTCAGACTTAATATAATTTCAAAATAAAACTGAATGTTCAACTACAATTAAAATACTAAAACTTAAGATAATTAGCTCTTTGTCGTGTACCGCACAGGGCAAATAGATATTTTCAACTCTTTGTCGTGTACAGCTACCTAAACTGCACGGCAAACCGGCTGAGGAAAATTCTATCTGAACCAATCGAGCTAGCTGTGCGTGTGCTGCCAAGATTTTTCCCCACCCACCTATTCCAGCCTCAGCCGCCACTCGACCTGTTCCAGCCGCTGCCGCTGCTCGAGAGCTCGCCCACCCGCCCTGCCGCCGCCGTCCCCTCCTAGGCTCGCCCAACCACTCCCACGTCACCGTCCTCCACCGCCCCTGCTCCGACCTCCATCGCCCCATGGGCCCCGGGTGAGGAGGAGAGGCCGCCAAGTGCGAGCCGGAGCTGCCGCCGCTCCTGCCACCCCCTGCTCCGTTGTCGGCTGCCCCTGCTCCGACCTCCGCCGTCGTCCACGTCGGAGCCGGAGCGCGAGCCGGAGCTGCCGTCTTCCACGTCGCCGTACTCCACCCCGTAAGTTTCTTGTTCCTTCTCTGCGTAGCAAGGTCCAGGGAGGGCGCATCTAGACTAGGCTAGTGTATTTTCAACTCCATTTACAGCATGTTCTCTGTCCCAGAACGGATAAATTGGATCCTTGTCAAATGATTGTACAGTTTTATGCTATGAACAAGCTAAACTGACTCGTTTATCTGAAGGCATAATTTAATGGAAAGGAAGAATAGTCTGGTTCAAAAATTTACATCACTTGAAAAACGAACACCAGTCAAACGAGCTAAACTGACTCGTTTATCTGAAGCCAGAGTTGTGCGACCTAACTTACACTTGGTCTGCAGACATCACCAAGTTCTTTATTTTGTATATTGACTCAATTTCCCTTTCACCATTGACACTAATACTAAAAAATAAACCAAATTTCCTAGATGATAACCCGCATTTTCTTATATTTGAAGTACAATAATTCTTGAAATGGGCTGCAAAATAGATTCTAGTCCTATATTTGTTTTATATAATATCTTGTTTGGATTAGAAAATATAATTATAAAATGTGGCCACAAATTATTTTAATTGTGACGCGGTTAATAGATTCAGCGATTAATTCTTATTTTTGATTATCGTGTAGGATATGCATCGAGTTTGACAGCGGTACGACCGGTCAACGCAAGGCTTCTTCTAGGTGGGCACCGAGACCCGCGTGGCAGGGCTTCTTGAAGGAGCGTCTCAGATCTTCTTTGACATTCGATCACGCTTCGAGGGTATAAATTCTTTGCAGCTTTTGTAATGTGGCTAGGTTTATTTTGGTCTAGATCACCAAGTCAGTCGCGTTACCTAGGCGTCTCCCGTTCGGAAGGGTTACGCGAGTAAATATGCATTAAATTGCATATTTATGGCCGTAATTCTTTTGGATTGTCCACGCATTTTGGACAGCCGGAGGATGTGTAGATTGGGTATGTTTTCCATGCTCTGCTCCGTTACGACACAGGATTTCGGGGGCACCTCCCCGTTGTTCTCCGGATGCACATCCTCTCGGCTTTTGGCCGAGACGTGTATCGGGAGAACAGCGGGAAGGTGCTGCCGAAATTCTGTCTCGGGACGGGGTAGAGCATGGAGAACGTACCCAATCTGCACATCGTCGGGTGGGATTAGGACCTATATTACCTATTAGAGAGATAGGTGTGGGTGCAACGCGTAAAACAAGTATTTCTTGAAATTAATCGAACTAATACTGGATGTAATGACATGTTAAATTGAAAAGCATTCTATGTCTGTTTTTGTATTGGTTCAGAGGATGGATCCGGAACGTTTGTGGATGTACGAGGGCTGGACCGGTCATGGGGAGTTTACTGATGAGTGGCAAGAAAAGGTTGAGCAGTTTGTGAACAGTGTGTTGGCCGACCCTATCAGACCCACAACAGGGAGTTTACGAGGCGATATACGAGCTGCCTTATGGTTTCGGCAAAGGCCTAGATCCCGTTGTATTCAAGTGTCACTGGTTCGACCCGCATCGGGTGAGACGGAAACCTGAAATTGGCTTGGTCGAAGTTGAGCGAAGCTCCGTTTACAAGGGAGATGATGTATATATTTTGGCTACCCAGGCCTTTCAAGTATTCTACCTCCCGTACCCATGCAAGAATCCGAAGAAACGTCTGCAGGTCTGGGATGTCATGATCACGGTGCCAACACACAACCGGCCGCCTAAGCCAGACAATGAAGATTACCATCGCCTTGACCCTTCGACATATGACGGCGAGTTTTTCCAGGAAGAAGGGCTCCTAGGGCATTTCACTATCAACTTGCCGTCTGATGATGACATGGCCGTAGAGGAGGAAGACGATGTAGTCCAGGATGTTGAGGAGGAAGACGATGTGGTCGAGGAGGTTGAGAGCGCACAAGACTTGACTTTGCTTGCCAGGTTCCAACAAGGCCTTGACACCGATGAGTCAACGGAACCACCTCCAGGTTACATGCCTGATTATTGGGGGGAGCGTGATAGCGATGACGAAGCTTGTGGCCCGTTGATTGTTCGCGATGATCAAGAAACGGGCTTCTGAAATTCGTAGTCTTCCTCTATGTAATAGTGATTTGTAAAACTAGCCTATTCTAAGAACTCTATATGTAATCTTGAGTTGTAAAACTAGCCTATTCTAAGAACTCTATGTATTTTAATTATTGGCATTGTAAGAACTCTATGTATTTTAATTTATTTGCTTTGCTACTTTCTTCTTTCATCTACATCATTTTGTATCATGCGAGGTTACATTCTAATTATTACTTTCTTCTTTCATCTACATCATTTTGTATCATGCGAGGTTGCATTCTAATTATTACTTTCTTCTTTCATCTACATCATTTTGTCATGCAATGTTCTATTTTAAGAACTCTATCTAATAGATACTTTTTTTTGTGAATGCAGGTGATTCAAACATGCCAGGAGGAGGGAGACGAGAAGTAGCAGGCTTAGTGAAGAAGGCCACGAAGAAAGTTAGGGCTGTGTCGAGCCTTCTCTCGAAGCCAGACCAAAGAGCTTCAGGATCCACTTCGAGGAGGAAGGGTACACGACCACCTAGTCCTCCACCCACTATGAGGAGGAAGAGTAGACGACCACCTAGTCCTTCTCCCCCACCTGCTGATGAGGATGAGGAGGAGGATGAGGAGGAGGAGGAGAAGGAGGAGGTGGTGGAGGAGGAGGAGGACGAGGAGGACTTAGGGGGGATCACGAGGAGGGTGAGGACTTGGAGGGTGAGAAGACGGAGGAGGAGCTGCCTGATTTTGACTTGGAGGACAAGGAGGGGGAGACGAGGGTCTGGGAGGCACCGGAGGTGTACGTTGAGCCCGATTACACGAAGATGCCTCGGGAGCCTGGGACGAGGCCTCCGTATATGCGGGGACAGGCGTTACTACCTAGTATGGGCTGGTCGGAGAATAATGATGGGTTTGTGGAGCTCACACCGAGCGGAAAAGAGTGAGCATTCAACTTTTTTTCACAACCTTTTAGCTTTTGATATTATAGTAATGAACTTTTCATCACCTTTTGCTAATACCCTTTTTGTCTTCTTGTTGTGCAGTTCGTTCGAGTATAAGCATGGGAGGCATGCACGCACCTACTCGAGCATCCTTGGATGCATCATCAAAAAGTACTTCCCTGAGGCTGTAAAAATGCCCGATGGTCGTTGGGAGATAGCTTGGACATGGAGGCACTACAAGATAGCAAAAGATCCCTTGGGCACGAAGAGCGAGTCCCTCCCGCATTGCCAGGAGAGGGTCATCCAGGAGTTCTGGGTAACTTTCTTCGAGTACTAACCATTTGGTAACCATGAGGTTGAACTAACACCTTTCTGCCACTTTTAACCTATATCCATCTTGCTTGTAGACTTACTTTAAGATGGACTCGGATTATTCCAGCACAGTGTGCATTGCCTAGTCTCGCAGGGCGGCTTCAAAGCAAGTCACTGACACTATGCACGAGGCACGTGTGGGCTGCGTCCGAAGATGGTACGCCGAGCAGCGCAAGCTGGCGATGGCGAATAAGTCTCAAGCCCGAGATATCTTAATGGAGCCATGGCAGTACTTGCAGGTAATATGTGTATTTTGTGTATGCGGTGCCCGACTCCGTACGCCTTTCATTAATATGTGTACTTTTTGTATGCAGGTGCCTCCTCCGTTCGTAGGTCGGGCAAGACCGGGAGTCTATCGGGCTATGGTCCATTGGTGGACAAGCGCCGAGTTCAAGAGGAGGCACATAGAAGGACAGATAAAGAGAGCTGCGATGAAAGGTGGATCACACACGCAAGGCAGCAAGCCCATGGCCGTCATCATGCATAACAAGGTGAGAAAAAGCTTTCTCTTAACCTTGCTCATCATGTTGTTCCTTATTCCGCAAACTCTTGATATATCTCCATGCTCTCTTTTGCAGACAAAAGAGTTAGGCACGACGCCCTCGATGTTTAAGGTGTGGAACGAGTTTCATCAGAAGAAGAACAAGTATGGGACGCTGACGTGGGTGAGCGAGAACGCCGAGATGAAGGACAAGGAGTACCGGGCCGGCTTTGCTGAATCATATGGCGAGGCGAACCCTGAGACCGAGCCCTTTGACCCCGAGGTTGCCATGCGTAGGGGAGGCGGCAGGAAGAGTGGCCGCTTGTGGATGTGTGATAGCGTCATTGATCCTAGGATCGTCCGGTCTATGAGAGAGATTAGGGGTGACAGCTCAAGCTCCTCCATTACCATACAGTCCCGTCCTACGCCGTCGTCTATAGCCATTGAGAAGCTTCGGGTATGCTATTCTTCCTTAGTCATCCACACTTCATTTTATGTTTTCCATTGCAACATCCATGACCTTTCAATGACATAACGTAGGAGGACTTGGAGAACGAGAAGCGAGAGAGGGAGAGGAGAGAGACGGAGCAGGCCCAGGCCCTCATTGATCAGCGGAGTCAGATGATGACACAACAGAATAAGATGATGGAGTGGTTTGCACAGAGGATGACAGCCTACGAGTCCCAGTTATCGGTAAGTTGCTCATAGGACCTAAGACGAATCCTCATTTCATGCACCTTACCCGCACATGCTTGGTTTGCAGGCCTTTCTACCGAGTGGCACCACTCTTCCTAGGGTTGATCCACCTTCTTTTAACCTCAGCGACCCGGTAAGTTGTCTTGCGTATTAGGTGCCAATCTCAAAATACCACATGTCTAGTGCATATTGACTAAGGCTCATAATTTTCCATTTTGTAGCTACTTGCCTCGGGTGGATCCAACAATGCGGAGCTCGGTGGACGATCGTCTCAGGACGAGACCATGCAGACGCCTCCTACGAGGGGAAACCCTGACAACCCACTCGCTCGCTCGCTCTTCTAGGTTTGTACTCTAATTCTAGTGACTTGTAGAATTCCACATATTCATAGAAAAATCTAGTCATAGATACGCACTTAGCCATAGAAGAGCTTATCCTTTTTTAAATCTTTGTGCTGGTGCAAATGATGATTTAGCCATATTATATAATCTATTTCTTTCTTCCGACTGGCATTAAAATTTTGTCCCACCGTCTATATGTGACACCGTATATATGTAGCTTTCACATGTTGACATGATCAGACGATATCCTCACTCCACGAGAGAATAAACGTGACTTAGCATACTATTCCAGATGAAAACACTTTGTGAGAAAATAATTATTTAGCTTTATGAATTATTTCTCACATGTATATTTGAGAAAGTAGATTAGTTTTTTGTGCATAAGTCGACGTGCGTTGCACGTGTAATATTACTAGTTCATCCAAAAATATATGATCTTCTAAGTAGAGCACATGGGAACCACTTGTATATATTTGTATGTTTCTCTTATAATCTTCTAAGTAGAGCACATGGGAACCACTTGTATATTGCAATGTTTTTTTACTTGTCAAAATTTATAGACTTATACATGAATCTTATATCTTTGATTTCTATTTTGTAGCATGTGCATGAAGGAAGGAGCTTATGATTGTACTCAATGCGCATGGTTTGAACTTCATGTCTGAACTTGTATGCACTTATTATGGACATATGCACTCTATTTGTGGTGTTGGATCTCGTATGCACTTATTATGGACATATGCACTTCTATTTGTGGCGTTGGATCTTGTATGTGATCTATTTGTGGCAATAGATCATTATATTGTGTAATTGATGTTATATGCATTAAAATATATTGTGGTTGTGCCACTGATGTTGGCTTTGATACATCATATACATTGAATTACTGAATTGCTGCGAAAAATAGCAAATGAGGAGAAAAATTGAATTTTACTGGCACCTTTGCCGTGTGGAAATCTTTGCCGTGTATGTGCACACGGCAAAGGTGCCGCGGGGGGCTGTTCCGGGAACCAAATGGCCAGTTTGCTATGCGAGGAAGGCACACGGCAAAGAGCATGGATGGAGGCACACGGCAGAGAGAGGTGCACGGCAAAGAAGGGGAAGGATGCGCACGGTAGAGAGGGTGCACAGCAAAGAAGGGAGAGGTTTGCCGTGTGAAGTTGCAGGGCAAAGGTCTGAGGCTTTGCCGTGTGATGTTGCACGGCAAAGAGAGCTTTGCCTTGTGAAGTTATACGGCAAAGCCTCAGGCCTTTGTCGTGTATCGTTACACGGCAAACTCTTCTAACGGGACCCACAAATCCAGCGCCGTCTCGTGGGAGGACGGCGTGAAGTTACTTTTGTATGCTGTGAGGGGCGGCAAAGCACACGGCAAAAAGGCTTTGCCGTGCATTTTTTCGGATACGCACGACAAAGACTTCTTTGCTAGCTCATTTTTTGCCGTGCGATCTTTGCCGTGTAACGTTGCACGGCAAAGCCTTTGCCGTGCTCTTTTTAGGCTTTGCCGTGTGTTATGCGTTACACGGCAAAGAATTTATTTCCTGTAGTGCCTGCTCTGGCCGCCCTGCCGCCAGCATCCCCTGCTCCGGCCGCCCCACCGCCGATGTTTCCTGCTCCAGCCGCCAGCCTCTCCTGCCCCACCGTGGTCTTCCCATGCTTTGCCCGCCCCGTCACCGGCATACCATGCTCTGGCCGTCGTCTTCCCCGCCTCCGGCCACGCGCCGCCGTCGACATCCCATGCTCTGGCCGCCCCGCCACCGGCGTACGCTGCTCCGGCTGCCAGCTTCTCCTGCCCCCATCGCCGACTTCTAGGTCGAGATGCGCCAACTGTGCCGCGCGGCCACCACGGGGCTCCGTCTGCTCCCCTGCGCCGGCGTCTACCTCCCCTCTGCCGGCATCGGCTGCTACTGCGAGCTTCCATGGAGTATTCCCAGTGATAGGAAAGGAGGAGCTGACAAGTGGCCCCTAGCCCAATTTTTTTTTATAAAAAGATCCCTAATAGTTAGGTCTGTCTAATTTTTGACACGTTAGCACCGACAGTGGAGCCCGATGTCAGAAATCGCGTTAACCGGACTAAATCGAACGATCAGTGCATATTAGAACCAATTCGTGCAAAACCGGTGGTTTTTTGCAATTTCGCCAAATATATAAATTTAGTTGTACCTGCGTAGTGTCTGCCTACATGCAAAACAGACCCTGAAATCCTTGTGCAGAATCCTTGTGCAGCAAAATCCTGATGTTAGAGATAAATCTACAGCAGGAATACTATGTAAACATTCTGTTTTAACTTTCTCTGTATGAAAGTTAAGTTAGTTGTGGTCTCTTTTCGTATGCGAGGTGAGACTAAACTTTATATAGCCTCACCGGTCAACAGAAGTCTAATATTCCATCTCATGAGAAGCCTCTTAGCCCATGCCAGCACTCATCCTCACCGGTCAACAGAAGC
Organism: Avena sativa; assembly: GCA_916181665.1. Taxonomy (NCBI): domain Eukaryota; kingdom Viridiplantae; phylum Streptophyta; class Magnoliopsida; order Poales; family Poaceae; genus Avena; species Avena sativa. Next base: position 222,650,458 of record OV702292.1, read on the forward strand.
CTAATATTCCATCTCATGAGAAGCCTCTTAGCCCATGCCAACACTCATCCTACGTTCTAGACGTTTATGTGCTTATGGTCCCAACTATAAGATGGAAAGTCCACTCCATCCCAAAAGTCCAAGTCCGGAAACACTTTGGAGTGAACACCCATCCGAACAAGTACCAAATATGAACTGGTATCATAGGCACTTTGACGGCAAAAGAGGCGGAAAAAGGCAATCCATAGAAGGATTTGGCGCCGCTCACTAAATTTGGACTGAAAGAGAAAGAAATCCCTCCCTTAAAGTCCAGACTGAAAGAGAAAGAAATCCCTCCCTTATTAGTAAGTTGGGTGTAGCATCCTTCCTTCCGTAGACGAAGTGGGACTAAACTTCGTATAGACTTCGTGTAGCCTCACCGGTCAACAGAAGCCAACAGGCCATCGACTGTAAAAAAGGGGAATACCGTGGATTACAACCAGCATACAATAAAGCGGTGGTCCAGATAGTGCGATCATCTGGGACCTGCGACCCAAAACGGATTTCCGAGATACATCTACTTATTTAACACAACATATCTTCAGGTATTAACAGTCGTTCAGGTATTAACAGTCGAAAGACAGTGAACTCGTGCAGGGGCGTCGGTGAGGGAGGAGGACGCCTCGAGCAGAGGTAGGTCTGGAGCTCGTCTGGGGCAGGGGCGCTGGTGAGCGCGGATGTCGGTGCAGGAGCGCCGGAGCTCGTTCGGGACGCTGGTAAGGGATCACGAGCTGATTGCGGGTAGAACGTGGACGAATCGCGAGCTGATCACGGGCAGATCGAGGGGTGGGGAGTAGATTAAAATCAAAGTGTAAAGGACTTTACTGTAAATGGCGTACAGTTCAAAATTTCTAAATTTCTATCACCCGCGTTAGTTATTTCAAGACGGAGTACCTTTATTCTCATCTTAGCCCATGCATCGGTCGAGATGCAGCAGCTAGCTGTGGTGGTAACAATTATTACAAACATAGATAGATAATATGCATGCATCATACGCACACGCGGGCACAGGAGGTAGCCAGCTGACGGCGGTAGGCCATTCTAGCAATGCATGACTAGCACTGCTTCATGCACTTGCACTTGCGGAAGGGCCCGTCGCAGTTGCCTCCGCCCCAGCCCTCGGCCATGCACACCTGCGCGCAGTTGTGGTCCGACGTGCACAACCCCTTGAACCCCGCGCTCCGCCGCCGGCATATCTTCGCCTCCGCCCCAGGCACCGCCGCTTCCTCTGCAACCATTCGTCCATTTTAATTTTCTCACGTCAACAAAGAATGCATGCACTTAACAGATAAGTTCAACTCATGAATTTGATTCAAGAGAGAGTAATATATATACGTACGTGCGATGAGGAGGAGGAGCATGACCAACACCACCTGCGTCGCCACCTTCTTCGTCCACATGGCTATCTAGTGCGCTACGATCGACGATTGGTCTCGTCGGGACTTTGGAGAGAGTCGACAGTATACCAGTGGAGCTTGTGAGTGATGTGAAGCTGATCGATGGCAGCTTTATATACAGGACCAGTCGGTAGCTCTAGAACCTGCTGCATGCGTCGGAGAGAGCTAGGGAACGTACGTGGAATGCCGCCTGACGAGGCACATACACGTGGTGACTGCAGCGCATATATGCAGAGCCACGTACGTATGCATGCGCGAGACGACGGTCGCTTTTGGCTGCATCGTTGCATGCCTGCCAGATCGCCAGGTCTTTTTATTGATCGGTGGTAGTCGGCACATAGTACCTAGGTAGGTCCGACGCAGTACCGGAGGCTGCGTTGGGATCGCGTGGCTCCATCGTCGGTCGATCGGCAGCGCTTTTGCATGCACGACAGCGCCGAGCCTGCCCTGTCCTCCCCATCGATGGACACCGTGCCGGGCCGGCTAGATGTGCATGCATTGCTGTTTCACTCGCCACTGGCCTAGCTCAGTACTCACCCACTTGGCGCTATAGGAGCTGAACGATATACAGCACCGGGGCCGATGCGTGGCAGTGTGCAATGCGCATGCAGAGTTCCACGTATACATTTGCATGGCATCGTGCTCCTCCGGGGCCCGAACTTCCTATATAAGTAGACGAGTACTCATCCTGTCTTCGTCGCAACAATAAGTGCAGGGCCTGAATCAGCAGCTTCTGCTTAGCCCCTAAGATTAAGAAGAAGAAAATGGAGTTTAAGGCCAAGGCAACCGTCTGCGTAGCGCTGCTGATGCTTCTCTTGCTTTCTTCATGTAAGCCGGAGAGAAACACTCTTCTCTAAGACTCTGCTGCCTATATATGCATGGTCTACTAACTCACTCGTGAAAATTGTCTTCTCAGACGACAGCGGCAGCATGGTGGAGGCGCGGGTGTGCACGGGGAAGAGCCAGCACCACTCCTTCCCGTGCATGTCCGACAGGCTCTGCAGCCACACCTGCACCAAGGAGCAAGGCGGCGGCTGGACCGCCGGATACTGCCACCTCAGGTTCTGCACCTGCCAGAAGCAGTGCTAGACACACAGAGCTATGCATGCCCCGGCAGGCGTCCCATCCATCAAAGTCCAACGGAAGCTACGACCCATGTCACCTCTATGTACCCTAATCACCCGCGCACCTCTCCTGCAGTCACGAGAGAAATGTGCTGTGTAATAATGCGTGATGCGCACTCACGCGTCACCTGTGTACTTTCGTAGCATAATGCAAAGCTTTGCTTTCAATGGCAACACCATATCATTGTTGTGCTGGACGAGCTAGCTAGCATAGCATTCGTCCAAAATCATCATCATCATCCTCAGCATGCGTTTTATTGCGAAAAAGCTCGGCAAGTTTCCCACTCACGACGATGGTTCCAATTAAGTAAGGGACGGAAAGAGTTGGTTTCAGTGCCGGAAGTGGCGGACGCCGGTGAAGACGAGGGAGACGCCGTACTTGTCGCAGCAGTCGATGGCGTCCTTGTCCCTCATGCTGCCGCCGGGCTCCGCGATCACGCCGATGCCATTCTCGCACGCCTCCTCCACTGCGTCCTTCCACGCTGCAGTATACAGTTTCACATCAGTCAATTTAATTTACCTTAATACAAATTGTAAGCTCCAATGAACGCGGGGTTTTTGTTGTTTTGTTCTCACCGAACGGGAAGAAGGCGTCGCTGGCAAGAGCGGCGCCCTTGGCTTCTTCCCCTGCTTTCCTGAAGGCCAGCCGCAAGCTGTCCACCCTGTTTGGCTGCCCGCTCCCCATGCCCAGCATGCAATTGTTCTGCACTCACAGGATCAGTGGCAGCATCAGCTCAATTCACACGACCAAACAAACTATTCATCTTCACGCACTTATGTTTGTGGTTTTTTACTTTGCACCCTAATTGGACAGACACTGGTTGAAAAGAAAAGGAAAACAGGGCCAGAATTTCTTTGCAGATAACACCAGGTATCTCCACAGACGCCACACAAACAGATGATGTAGCTGTCCGTAGGCGCGCTCGGAAATTAAGACCAAAGTGTAAAACTGGTGAAAGTTGAACAAAAAAATACTGACAACGGTGGGTGCTTTCACGACAGAACTGTAATTTTTCTCTAGTTTTCTTTTCTGTAGCGCAGTCGAGAAAGACACTAACCTTGGCGATCACAATAGCGTTGCTCTTGACGTGCTTCACGCAGAGCCACGCGAACTTGGCATCCGAGAGCTCACTGTCCGTTGGAGCCTTCTGAGAGACCGTCGTGAAGGGGATGTCTTCCGGGGCGAGATCATCCGACTCCTGCGCTAGCCAACCGCCGCCAACCTGCCTGAGCGACAGCATCCCTTTCCCACTTCTCTTCGCCTCAAGAATCCTCAGCGTCTTCGATTTCCCCTTGAGGACCTGGAGGCCCTTCTCTGTGTATCCTGGTGCAACCACGATTTCGTAGAACATCCTCGTCTCGCCATCCGTAGGACTCCTGAATTCGCGAATTTCCTTTGCGAGGTCCTACATAAGGGGATACTTTTAATGATGAGCTTGCAGGAATGCGCCATGGACGGAAATAGTACAGAATTGTTAGAAGCTGCAAAACATGAGAGCCTACTGGATACCTCGTCAATTGTGGTGTTGAATGCAACGATCCCGCCAAATGCACTCACGGGATCTCCTTTCACAGCCAACCTGTATGCCTCGAGAACATCCTGACGGGATGCAACGCCGCACGGATTCGTGTGCTTAACCACAACGCAAGTAGGATTCTCGAACTCTGACACACAGTTCCATGCAGCATCAGCATCCAAGTAGTTGTTATACGACATTTCCTGCAAAGAGGAAAGATGCCACCTGTGAAAACACCTCAACAAATATAGCTGTACTTTGGGGCAGCATGAGATCACAAAGAGCAATTATTTCGATTAACAAGTTGTATGTGCACTGGATAAGACAAGTTGACTAGTGGGACCAACATAAAAGAGATCTTCATGTATGTTTGAATAATTTGTGTACCCCTTTGTCGAAGCAAGAACTGAAAAAATGACCTCACCTTTCCATGGTGTTGAACTGCTGTTGCAATACCACCGGCATTGTGTACAGAAAGACTCCTGTCACCATAAAAGGCCGCCTTTTGATGAGGATTTTCGCCATAACGAAGTGTAGACTTCAGCGAGAGGGGAACAGTAAAACTTGGGGGAAATATATCTCCTACATACATAAGACCATCACAATGTTATATCTGACAAATTATCAGACAAAACCATCAGACGACTATCAGATCATTTACCAAAAGAGCAGCCATACCTTTGTTAGATTGCTTCCATAACCACTCTGAGACAGCTGAATCGTAAGAAGCAACATGCTGGAAAGCTTTCCATGCCAGCATCTTGCGGAACTGCTGGTCATCTTGCTTTCCTTGCAGATATTCCAGTAGAGCAGGGTAATCTTCATGATCCACAACCACAAGAACATCCGTATGATTCTGTAAGGTATAACACAGATATCACAATTAAGAAGTACAACAGATCCTACTCAGCTACTACATAAATACCACAAATATAGATGAATAAATATAGACTTCTATAAACAGCAAGCACAATATATGTTAACGTGAAGTCATGTTGCGTGAGCATAGCATGCAATACTGCAACATGCATCTGAGATTATAACTACAAATGAGCAAATCAGTCACCTTCGCTGCAGCTCGGATCATGGTAGGGCCACCAATATCAATATTTTCAATCCCATCCTCAAAAGAAATTGCACCAGAGGTGACCTTATTATAGAATGGATACAAATTCACCACAACCACATCAAATGTCCCTGTGCCCAAAATACAAGTCAGGATTGCTATCTCATAGCATGACACTTGGAATAATCATGCACTGGTCGCTTAAGAGAAGATGGCGCATAAGAACTACTTGATAAACACACCAATGCCATGCTCGTTCAACGCTTTGAGATGATGCTCCTGGTCTCTTCGGGCAAGAATACCACCATGTATACTGGGGTGCAATGTTTTTACTCTTCCATCAAGCTGCAATCACCAAAATAGAAAAGTGAATGGAGATGGAAAAAAAGATTTATACTCAATATGCTGCTCGATGTCCTCTAAATGACTAGTCTGAGGAAAAACACTAGGTTGGCCGAAATTGATTGCAACGGCAAAATGAATTGGCATTGTTATTCAACAACTACTGTGAGGATTCAGGAGGCATCAAAGAGAAGAAATTTGAAAATACAGAATGCTTATTATATCTGATTCAATGACAATACACCTTTTTTGCATGAATGGAAAATATACTTACCAGCAGTAGCAACTATACTATGCTGAAAGATTTCATGAAATTCAATTTTACAACACTTCCAATAAACTTGATTCAGGAATTGCTTTATTGACTATGATAAACAATGGTTGGAAGAAAAAACATTTCAACAGATGCAGCTCAACAAAAGAATTAAATATACCATCTCAGGAAAATGTGTAATCTGTTCAACTTTTGTAACATTCACTCCAGCTGCTTCGAGACTTGACGCTGTACCACCGGTGGAGATAATAGAGAACCTACATGAGAAAAATCTTCATAAGATCCTTCATAATTAGAATGGAGAAAAAACTAACATTAGTAAATCTAAGCTGGATAGTGCGTGTTCCTGTAGAAAATTAAGCTTCATAAATATAAAAGTAAGTCAACTCTGAGACGAACTGTCAGTTTATATAAACATGCAGCTAGGCGAGAATAACTTGTTAATAAGTAGCCTACTGTGAACAATGGCTAACTTGGGGAAATGCAATACATATATGATAAATTAGACTGCCTGAAGTAAACATTGATGTACAAGTTAATTCGTCATAGTGTTGCATGGACAAGCTATAAAACACAGCAAGACTTGATACAGCCTAACATTAACTTGAAACAGGAAGGCAAGTGTCAGTTATACAATTGATCCCATAAGACGAAAGGATTACCCCAAGCTCTGAAGACATCTTCCAAGATTGGCCAAGTCTGTTTTATCTGACAATGATATCAGTGCTTGCTTGACTCCTGTTGATGTTGGAAGATATCATTAGTTCATTGCTTCAGACATGTCCGTAAGTCATGAACAAGATAAAGTCAAATAGAGAGAACATACAACTCCTGAGACCTGTGCTACTTGTTCAAAAAGATCACTCCATTAGCTCATAGTAACAAATTTAAACATGTGCATCGGACTTCTGTATTTCCAGACAGAACCAAACAACCAATACAAAACATTTTCAAGAATACAACATATTAACTAGCGAGTGCAGTACAATGTGCTATTACTTTAGTTTGCATATAAAACCGCTAAAAGTCAAACCACATGCTCGCGGTGCCATGAAATCCCTACCCAGAATCCCAGATTAGTACATAACAATTCAACCACGCTTACAACGGAAAGGCTGCAGGGTCTAGTGACTTTTATGGAACAAAATACTTGTCTAATTGCCCAATGCTCTTAGACTTGGCTAGGGAAGGAAGTCAACAAGAAATTCCTCAACAAAGAAGGCACTCGCAGACTGCATAACAAATAAGCATCACCAACCACTTCTATAAGACTGTGAACAAGTTGTCTAATGTGATGTCGCTCATAGCTGCTACTTATCCTTTCCTCACACATCCACATCAGGGTTTTGGAAGGGCTTAAGTGACTTCAAACACATCACTGATAAAAATTAATGCAAAATCAACTCAATCCTACATCATCGTAGCAAAACCCGCTAGGAAGTTGTACCACTAAACAGTTCGAGGAATCCTACAGTGACATTACAAAATAGAAAAGGTACCAACACGAAACCAAACAAAGTGCAGAGACACCCACCGCTGGAGGGTGCCGCCGACGCGCCAGCCTCCGCCGCGGCCATGGCCGGACTCGGCCCTCTCTCCGCGGCCGAGGACGACAACAGGGAGATGCGGCGGCTCTGCGAGCAAAGAGACCAAACCAAACGTACTAAGCTCAGCAGGGCAGCGAAACAATAAGAGAAGCTTAGATGGAAACGGGGAGGGTGAGCAGCCGAGGGAGTACCGCCGGGTGGTGGGGAGCGCGGACGAGGTGGCGGCTGTGAGGAGACGCGCGGACGCAGGCGACGAGCTTGGCGGCGGCGGCGGGGGAGCAGGGGGAGGCGAGATAAAGTGGCATTCTCGTTATTCCTGTACTTTATGCTTCGGTCGGAAGGGCAAGATTTTCTGAAGATATAAAGTGGCGAGGTGTTGCGGCGGTCGCTTGGACTTTTGGCTTGTGGTGGCTAGAGCTAGACCGTTAAGAGCATGTACACCCCAGGGTGCTTAAACGCGGGTGCTTAAAGAGAGAGAAAGGTAAAGCACCTGAATAAGCATCCTGTTCTACGATGTCCGGTACATAGAAAAGTAGCTTCTTACTTAAAAAAAAAAAGTAGCTTCTTAGCACAGATCAAGCATCGAAGCTAAACTAGGCACTCCTTGCCATCTATAAGCACCTGATGAACCCATCGTGGCAGAGAAAACCAGGTTTTTTCTTAAGCACCGGCCGTAAGCACCTGCGTTGTACATGGCCTAACAAGGGCTGGCTGGGTTTAAAAGGAAAACTAATAGAGCAAGGGTAGACCCCTTAAAAACGCGTATAAAAGATGTTGTAAACTGTTCTTATAGTACCGTGTGGGTTTACACTTAACAGACTTTTTTTGCATTTTTCATTTGTGGGGTATGTTTAACGCGAGCCCACAGCCCGATACCTTAAGTTGATCAATTTTCAGTATTTCACAAATGAATGGTAATATAGTAGCAATATAAACTAAATTATAAGTGTTTCAAGCATCACACAATAGCACAATTATCCATATTACATCAATAGTCCAAATCCAAATAATTAAACGAATAAGCAATGCTTCGGAATGCAAATAATAGTTTAAACACACATGAGCGAATAGGAAAAGAAACAACAAAAAATCTCTTGTTTTTTTAGAGTTTTTGGAATTTTGTCTTGCTTATGTGACTTGTGTGGTTTAAACCTAACCATGATCATATCACTAAACCTCACAACTTTGTGGATCATGACAAGTGGGATCCCGGTTAACATTATTATTTCTATTTGGACTTTTTCCAAAAAAAAAAAAACTCTAACCCTTTCTAAGAGGGATATTCTCTACACATAAAGATTTATCTAAACCTTGATGTGGCATATATTGGATGATAACCTCCCCATATTAAAATTATTATTTTATAAAATGTTTAATAATAGTTTGAATATATTTTCTATTAAGCAAGATATAGTAAAAATACTACCTTTTGTATTTCCTTGTAACTAAAAATTGTGGGAAAATTACCCAAGGTGCTAAATGGGATTAGGAAACTGTTCCATCAGAAACCCTTGCTTGCCATGTTCAAAATTCAAATTTACACCCAAGTGTTTAAATCAACACGAGAAAATTAATCAAAAATCATCCAAATTAAATTGGAAAATTCCCAAACTTAAGGGAATGAGACATCTTGACCCTATCTACCTGCAGGACATCTTTTCCCATCTATCTATACCGTTTCTATTCATATTTTTCCCTCTTTTCAAATCTTGTCAAACGATTTTTTTTCTCAAAATTTCAAAAAATGGCAAGCTTGCAACCCATCCACACCCTTGTTGTCCAATCTACATGTGGCCCCAACACCTCAGGACCCACAAACCGGTCACCCATCATCTTCGTCCACTGTCCCCTCTCGAAAACCCTCCTAGAACACCAATTGCATGGCCATTATGGCAAAGCCACGCCAGACGCGAGCCACTTCGCCATCATGACCGTCTCGAGCACGCGTTTGCAGCCATGCATGCCTTACACAAAGAGAGCCCGCCTCGAGCCCGTGCACGCGCTTGCTCTGTAGCCAACCCTAGCCCAGAGCGGCATCGCGTCCCCAACTGTTCCAGCTCGACTCACACTAGCGATCATGCACGCCAAACCGTTACCACTCATTCGTCCCACATCATGAGCGCCCTCCTGGGGCCACAACCTGTTGGAAATATGCCCTAGAGACAAATAGTAGTAAGGACTATTATCATATTTCATATAGTTTATGATTAAGTTTTATATCATGCTATAACTGTATTGAGTGGAAACATCAATACACGTGTGATATACAAACAAACCAGGGGTTCCCAGTGAAACTCTAGTCACTGGTTCATTGGTCAATAGATGATCATGTTTCCTGATCATGTGGCATTTATGCCAGTTGGAAATGAGGTCATCTCATTATGAGAATGAGATGATGAACCAATACCCAACCTAAACATCGTGATTCGATCATGTCATGAAGTTCAAGTTACGATGATTAGAAATGGATCCTCGTAGACTATTCCTTAGACCGTGAGGCTATATCAATCACTGTCTCCCGAGAATGCTTAGATAGCAGCAAACGCCATCTGGTAAAACGGTGGTTATAAAGGTGTGTTCAGGTATTCGGAGGAAACAGTAGAGGCAATATATGTCAAGAGCAGGATTTGTCCGTCCATGTGACGGGAACATACTCAAGGGCCCACTCGGAGAGGTTATATCCAATAGCTGCGCAGCATGTGATTAGATCACGGGGATATCACTTGTCGGAACGAGTCAAATAGCATTGTTCAGTAACGAGATTGAACCCGACATGGTGATGTCATTGATCAGATCTCGGGCAATGCAAGTATCAAATGACAAAGGGAATAAGACACGACTGTCTCGGTTCAAACGACGAAAGATCTTCGTGGAACGCACAGGGGTCACATGGCCATCCAGGTCCCTCTGTTGATCATTGGTGCGGGAGTGTCCCGACCATGTCTGGAGTGTTCCCGAACCATGGGGTATCACGCTTAAGGGCTTGATGATGCTTAGAGAGTGTTTATAGGATCGGTAGAATCGCCGAAGAAAAGAAGGGAGAAAACCGGAAGGTTTTCGGTAAGTCCGGAGGATGTCCGAGTGGAGGTGGAAGGTGTTCCATGGCCACGGAGATTAGATAATGTGTGAATGAATGTTAAATATTGATTTAATCATTTATTCATAATTATTTAAATAAAGAGAAAATCAATTAAAAGGTCAAAAGGCTTAATGGGCCAATTCCGGAGGAAGAGGGCCCATTAGGGAAAAAGGAGAAAGGGGAGAGGGACCAAGGGGGAGGCCGGCTGGGTCTTTCCCCCTCCCCCCCCCCCCCCCCCCGCGGGCCCACTAGGGGCTGTCCGGCGGCCACCCCACCCTCTCCTCTCCTTTAGTCCCACCCCGGGACTTGAGGGGAGGTAGTACCTCCCCTCCCCTTATATAAAGTGGGGTATTTGGCCTAGAAAATACACCCAATAATCAATAACGGTCTCCCCACTTTTGGGAGGACCTCCAATTGATATTTTCTCTCTCCCCCTCTCTCTCGTGACCATGGTCCCAAGTCTGGACTGCGTGAGCGAGAGATATCTTCACCATAGAGCACCGTCGCGCTGCGGGATTCGGATCCGGGAGCTCTACTTCCGCAACTGCTACTGGATCGGGAAAGCAGGAGTCATCGTCAGGCACCAGACGTGTGTAACTCCCCGCGAGGTGTCGCACTTGAGGCACTCAAGTCGTTGGAACCAGAAGGAGCGCAAGGACTTCATCATGACCTTGAGGTCGGCTTCGACTCATCTACATCAACCACGCTCTCCTGAGCGTTGACAACGATTTTCGGTCTTCAAGGGTAAGTTCGTGAAAAGCCCCTCCCATTACTGTATTACTAATAGATAGGTCCTGTCAGCTTCAGGGGTTCAGGGGCGTAGAGTAAAATTTATTGTTTTTATGAACGGAACCCCTTCAGTGGTATCAGAGCTAGATCTATGCATAGTAATGCTAGTACGGGTAGAACACACGAGATGTAGCGTGTGGGCGTTGATCTTTTAGTTGTTACCCTCCCACGTGTACTTGTGTATACCGCAGCAATGCTTGATGAAGCGGTTGTTAGAGATATGCCCAAGAGGCAATAATAAAAGTGGTTATTATTATATCTTTGTGTTTATGATGAATGTTTGCATCCCATGCTATAATTGTATTATAAGGAAACACTAATACATGTGTGTTTTGTAAACATAAAAGAGTCCCTAGTAAGCCTCTTGTTGAACTAGCTTGTTGATTAATTGATGATCATGGTTTCCTGATCATGGACATTGGATGTCATTAATAACAAGGTTATATCATTAGGAGAATGATGTGATGGACACACACCCATAGTAAGCGTAGCATAAGATCAAGTCATTTAAGTTCGTATTGCTACAAGCTTTCAAATGCATAGTAACCTAATCCTTCGACCATGAGGTTATGTTAATCACCATCACCGGATGGGTACTTTGATGACATCAAACACCGCTTCGTAACTGGGTGGTTATAAAGGTGTCATTGGGTATTCTGAAAGTATGTGTTGAAGCGCATGGACCAAGATTGGGATTTGTCCATCCATATGACGGATAGATATCTAGTTAGCTTGCAAGCATGTGACTAGGTCACAAGGGATGACATAACATGGAACGAGTAAAGAGTACTTATCAGTAACGAGGTAGAACTAGGTATGGAGATACCGACGATCAAACCTCAGATAAGTAGAGTATCGCGTGACAAAGGGAATTGGTTTCGTATGTTAATGGTTCTATCGATCACGAAGTCATCGTTGAGTATGTGGGAGCCTTTATGGATCTCCAGATCCCGCTGATGGTTATTGATCGGAGAGGTGTCTCCATCATGTCTACATATTCACGAATCGTAGGGTGACACACTTAAGGTTCGAAGTTGTTTTAAGTAGATATTGAATGTGCATTGGAGAACGAATGTTGTTCGGAGTCTCGGATTGGATCCGGGACATCACGAGGAGATCCGGAATTGTCCGGGGAATAATATTCATATAATGGGGATCATTTTCTAAGTTAGAAAATGTTCCGGAGTGTTTGTATGGGGATTCTAGAAGGTTTCGGAATGTTCCAGAAGGTTCTAGAAGATATTTTGGAGTTTACTTGAAAACCAAGATAAGATAAGGGGAAACTTAAAGGGTAAGTAAAGGAAACTTGGGGGGAAGGACTCTCCCCCCAAGCCTCCTTGTGCGCCGGCCCTAAGGGGTGGGCCTAGGGGTGGGAACCCTAGGCCGCATCCCTCCCTCTATATATAGAGGGGTGGAGGCGCCACCCCCTAGCCCCTCCCCACTCCAAACCCTAGCCGCCTCTCTCCTCCTCCTTCCATCTGCTCTGGCTTAGGTGAAGCCCTGCAGAATTCTCTACTCCACCACCACCACCACGCCGTCGTGCTGCTGGGATTCCGTGGAGAGATCTACTACCTCCGTTGCTCGCTGGAACGGGGAGAGGAAGGTCTGCTTCGACTCCGCACGTGTGACCGACTGCGGAAGCGCTGCCGGAACGCGGCGCCGGAAGGATCGTCTACTCGATCTTGAGATCGGCAAGTGATCGACTACATCAACCACGAGATCCGATCTCGAACAAGGCTTTTGAAACTACAAGGGTTAGTATAGATCTATCTTGTTGCACATGTCTAATAGATTAGATCTTGGCTTTTATCTAGATTAGATCTAGGTTTTGTTCGTTCTTGCGGTAGAAATTTTTTGTTTTCCATGCTACGAACCCATCAGTGGTATCAGAGCCTTGTCTATGCGTAGATCTGTTGCACGAGTAGAACACAATGGTTTTGTGGGCGTTGGTGCTCGTGCCGTATTTTGCCTTGTGTACTTTGCATCTTGCGGTATGGTGGGATGAAGCGGCTCGGGATAACCTTACATGTCATCGCACATGAGACTTGCTCCACGCTTGACGTGTAACTTGCTTTGCACAAGTGGCTTTGCGGGTGTCTGTCTCTCCCACCATAGTATAGATCCAATCTACACTTTGCACTTGATAGCACTTGTATCAACGTTGTGGTTCAGTTTCGTAGGTAAGATCCGTTCTTATTCGAAAGCCCCAAACCACGTAAAACATGCAAAGAAAATTAGAGGCGTCTAACTTGTTTTTGCAGGGGTTTTGTGATGTGATATGGCCATCATGTGATTGTGATTATATTTGATGTATGCAATGATCCTTGTTGTAATATGGCAACCGGCAGGAGCCTAATGGTTGTCTTTAATTCTGTTAAGACATGCGTGTCTATTCATCTTGTAATAGCTTTATTCCAAGTAGTTGTAATAGTTGCTAGTGATGATGGACAACCATGAAGCGGCGCCACTGACCTTGACGCAATGCTGGTGATGATGGAGATCATGTCCGTGCTTTGGAGATGGAGATCAAAGGCATAAGAAGAAAGGGCCATATCATATCACACTAATTATGAATTGCCTGTGATGTTAATCCTTTATGCATCTTGTATTGCTTAGATCGCGACGGTAGCATTATAAGATGATCCCTCTCACTAAATATCAAGTAATAAAGTGTTCGTCCTTAGTTGGCACCGTTGCTAAGACTCGTTGTTTCGAAGCATCTCATGATGATCGGATGTGATAGATTCTATGTGTGCATACAACGGGTGCAAGCCAGATTTGCACATGCGGAAACTAAGGTTAATCTTGATGAGCCTAGCATGTACAGACATGGTCTCGGAACACGGAATACCGAAAGGTAGAGCATGAGTCATATAAATGATATGATGAACATGAAGATTGTTCGCCGATGAAACTACATCTTCTCTCGTGAAGATCGGACTTGGTGTAGTAGACTTGGTTCGTGTAATCACTAAGACAATGTGAGGGATGTTGTTTTGAGTGGGAGTTCACCTAGTTAATTTAAGAATTAAAATTGAACTCAATTTATCATAAACTTAGTCTAAACTACTTGCAAATTTGTTGTAGATTATGGCGAACCTCTCCATCAATTTCAATGCGTTCCTAGAGAAAGAAAAGCTTAAGAACAATGGAAGCAACTTCACGGACTGGCTCCGTGGACTGAAGATTGTCCTTAGGGCTGGTCAGTTGACCTATGTGCTCGAAGCACCGCTAGGTGACCCACCTGCAGAAGATGCCACCGATGACGTAAAGAATGTTTAAGCCACTCGGAAAAATCATTACTCCACAGTTCAGTGTGCCATCCTGTACGGTTTAGAAACGGAGCTTCAGAAGCGCTTTGAGCACCACGACCCGTTCGAGATCATTAAGGATCTCAAGCTCATTTTTGAGACTCACGCGGCCGTGGAGAGCTATGAGGCCTCGGAAAAGTTCTTTAACTGTAAGATGGAAGAGGGTAGCTCCGTTAGCGAGCACGTGCTCACCATGTCTGGGCACGCAAACAAGCTCCAAGAGTTGGGGATAATGATTCCTAATGAGTTAGGGATTCACCGTGTCCTCCAATCACTGCCACCGAGTTATAAGAACTTTGTGATGAACTACAATATGCACTGCATGAACAAGACGTTGCCTGAACTATCGTCCATGCTGAAAACTGCTGAAGTGGAGATCAAGAAGGAGCACCAAGTGTTGATGGTCAATAAGACCACCAATTTCAAGAAACAGGGCAAGCCTAAGAACAAGGGCAACTTCAAGAAGGACGGCAAGAAAGCTGCCGCACCTGCTAAGAAGCCCAAGGCTGGTCCTAAGCCTGAAACTGAATGCTTCTACTGCAAGGGTGCTGGTCACTGGAAGCGTAACTGTCCCAAGTACCTGGCAGATCTGAAGAACGACAACATCAAGAAGAAAGGTATATTTGATATACATGTTATTGATGTGTATCTTACTAGTAATCGTAGTAGTGCCTGGGTATTTGATACTGGTTTGGTTGCTCATATTTGTAACTCGAAACAGGAGCTGCGGAATAAGCAAAGACTGGCGAGAGACGAGGTGACGATGCGCGTTGGAAATGGCTCCAAGGTTGATGTGATCGCCGTCGGCACGCTCCCTCTACATCTACCTTCGAGATTAGTTTTAAATTTGAATAATTGTTATTTGGTGCCTGCGTTAAGCATGAACATTATATCCGGATCTTGTTTATTGCGAGACGGTTACTCTTTTAAGTTCGAGAATAAAGGTTGTTCGATTTATATGAGTAATATCTTTTATGGTAATGCACCTGAGATGAATGGTTTATTCTTACTGAATCTCGATAGTAGTGATACATATGTTCACAACATAGATGCTAAACGAACAAAATTGAATGATAATTCTACATACATGTGGCACTGTCGTCTTGGTCACACTGGAGTGAAGCGTATGAAGAAACTCCATTCTGATGGACTTCTTGAATCACTTGATTTTGAATCACTTGAAAGATGCGAAGCATGTCTAATGGGAAAAATGACTAAGACTCCATTCTCTGGAATAATGGAGCGAGCTACAGACTTATGGGAAATAATACATACCGATGTGTGCGGTCCAATGAGTGTAGCATCGCGTGGTGGATATCGTTATGTTCTCACTTTCACGAATGACTTAAGTAGATATGGGTATGTCTACTTTATGAAACATAAGTCCGAAACTTTCGAGAAGTTTAAGGAATTTCAAAGTGAAGTGGAAAATCATCATAACAAGAAGATTAAGTTTCTGCGTTCTGACCGCGGAGGTGAATATCTAAGTTATGAGTTTGGCATGCATTTAAAGAAATGTGGAATACTTTCGCAGTTGACACCGCCGGGAACACCACAGCGTAATGGTGTGTCCGAACGTCATAATCAAACTCTCTTAGATATGGTTCGGTATATGATGTCTCTTACAGATTTATCGCTATCGTTTTGGGGCTATGCATTAGAGACAGTCGCATTCACTTTAAATAGGGCACCATCTAAATCCATTGAAACGACACCGTATGGATTGTGGTTTGGAAAGAAACCTAAGTTGTCGTTCCTTAAAGTTTGGGGTTGCGAAGCGTATGTAAAGAAGTTACAACCTGATAAGCTTGAACCCAAAGCGGAGAAATGCGTCTTCATAGGATACCCTAAAGAAACAATTGGGTATACCTTCTATCATAGATCCGAAGGCAAAGTTTTCGTTGCCAAGAATGGATCCTTTCTTGAGAAGGAGTTTCTCTCGAAGGAATTGACTGGAAGGAAAGTAGAACTCGACGAGGTTATTGAACCTTCTCTCGGAGTTGAGAGTAGTGCAGCACCAGAAGATGTTTCTGTGCCGCCTGCACCAATTGGAGAGGAAGCTCATGATGGTGATCATGAAATTTCGAACGAAGTTGCTGCTGAACCTCGCAGGTCAACGAGGGTTCGTACCACTCCTGATTGGTACAACCTTGCCTTGAACGTCATGTTGGTGGACAACACTGATGACCCTACGACGTATGAAGAAGCTATGGTGAGCCCAGATTCCGACAAATGGCTAGAAGCCATAAAATCCGAAATGGGATCCATGTACGAAAACCAAGTATGGACTTTGCTAGACTTACCGGATGGCCGTAAGGCTGTCGAGAACAAATGGATTTTCAAAAGAAAAACAGATGTTGATGGTAATGTTACCGTCTATAAAGCTCGACTTGTCGCGAAAGGGTTCCGACAAATTCAAGGAGTTGACTACGATGAGACTTTCTCACCAGTAGCGAAGCTAAAGTCTGTAAGGATTTTGTTAGCAATAGCTGCATATTTCGATTATGAGATTTGGCAGATGGATGTCAAAACGGCGTTCCTTAATGGTGACATTGAGGAAGAGTTGTATATGGTACAACCCAAGGGTTTTGTCGATCCTAAAGATGCTGACAAGGTATGCAAACTTTAGCGCTCCATTTATGGACTGAAGCAAGCATCCCGGAGTTGGAATCAACGTTTTGATAAAGTAATCAAAAACTTTGGATTTATACAAACTTATGGAGAAGCTTGTATTTATAAGAAAGTGAGTGGGAGCTCTGTAGCATCCCTAGTACTATATGTAGATGACATATTGTTGATTGGGAATGATATAGAACTTCTTAATAGTGTCAAAGCCTATTTGAATAATAGTTTTTCAATGAAGGATCTTGGCGAAGCGGCATATATTCTAGGCATCAAGATTTATAGAGATAGATCAAGACGCCTAATAGCACTTTCACAAAGTACATACTTGGACAAAGTTCTAAAGAAGTTTAGAATGGAAGAGAGCAAGAAAGGGTTCGTGACCATGTTGTCAGGTAAGACCTTGAGTAAGACTGAAAGTCCAGCTACGGCAGAAGATAGAGAGAAGATGAATAATATTCCCTATGCCTCGGCCATAGGTTCTATCATGTATGCCATGCTGTGTACAAGACCGGATATAGCACATGTTGTTAGTTTGACTAGCAGATATCAAAGTGATCCTGGAATGGAGCATTGGACAGCGGTCAAGAATATCCTAAAGTACCTAAATAGGACTAAGGATATGGTTCTTTCTTATGGAGGTGATGAACAGCTTGTTGTAAACAGTTACACTGATGCTAGTTGGAACACCGATCCAGATGACTCGAAGTCACAGTCTGGATACGTATTTATTTTGAATGGTGCTGCAGTGAGCTAGAGGAGTGCCAAGCAAAGCGTTGTGGCGAAATCTTCAACTGAATCGGAATACATAGCTGCTTCGAAGGCTGCACAAGAAGCCATATGGATGAAGGAGTTCATTACTGAACTTGGCGTGGTTCCTAGTGCGTTGGACCCGATGGCCATCTACTGTGACAACACAGGTGCCATAGCTAATGCACTGGAGCCAAGGTCACATAGCAAGCTGAAGCACATCAAGCTACGTTTCCATGCTATTCGCGAGTATGTCCGAGATGGTGACATAAAGATTTGCAAAGTACACACTGATATGAATGTGGCAGATCTGTTGACTAAATCTCTCCCTAGAGCAAAGCATGACCAACACCAGAATGCCATGGTTGTTAGGTATATTACCATGTAATCTAGATTATTGACTCTAGTGCAAGTGGGAGACTGTTGGAGATATGCCCAAGAGGCAATAATAAAAGTGGTCATTATTATATCTTTGTGTTTATGATGAATGTTTGCATCCCATGCTATAATTGTATGTAACATCCCAGGATTTCAAAAATTGGGATTACAAAAAAATTGCATTGCATTTCATCATGGCATCTCATACAAACCCTCATGCAAAAATCTTGTGTGAAAACTCTAATTCAAGTCCCCAGAATTTTTGTTAATGGGATTATATTTGATAATATATTTTATTTAAATTGGACAGGAATAAAGTATCCCTATATGTCCTAAAATATTTTGGAAAATTATAAAACCTTAAACCCTTTTGTGAAATTCTCTAAAGTGGCAATATAATGCAATATATGCATAATGGCAATCTTGTCATTTTGTTTTTGACCAAAACTATGGTCCGTAAAGTTTATTAGGTGTATTTTAAATTTACAAAAAAAATAGAAATTTGAATCATTCCATTTGGAGCTATAAAACTAAATCTACAAAAGGAATACTAAAAACAGAAAAAAAAGAAACAGGAAAAAAAACCTAACCTACTCTACCTGGGCAGCCGGCCAGGCCCAGCCCAGCCAGCCGCTCTCCTTCTCTACCGCGCAGCAGCAGCAAGCAACAACCCGCTAAAGGCCTATCGCAAGCCCAGCCACAGCCCGCGTTCCCCTCCCCCTCTCACTGCCATGCGGGCCCCGCGCGGTCATCTCCTTCCTCCTGCCGTGGACGGGAAGAACACCCGATCGAGCCGAATCTCGCGGATTCCTCGCTGATTCCATGTCGCTCTACGCCCCCTCTGCACGAAATCCACCCACATATAAATTCCCTAGCCCGAAGTCTTTTTCTCCTTTCAAAAACACAGCGGAAACCCTAGCCCCGACCCGATTCGGATCTCGCCGCCGCCATTGTTGAGGACAAGCTGCAGGGCAAGCTCGAGCCAGACGAATTCCGTCGCCCCTCTCCCAGGTGTTCCTCCTATTCTCTTCCCCATACTCAACCGCGTCTCCTCATGCAACTTTCCCCTTGCGCAGATCGCCGAACCACCCTCGAATTGCTCGCCGGAGAAACACCATGACCACCGCCTCCAGCCGCCTCCCATCGCTGCTCCAGGAAGCGAACACCGACACAGAGCACTCCATCGGGTTGTACAGGACGCGCCTCACCCCGTAGTCTACCCCTCCGTCTCTAGTGACCGCCAGAATCGCCGCCAGCCATCACCTCCGAGACGCTCCGCCGCCGGTGACGTCATCTCCGGTGAGTCCCAGGGAGCTTCGATCCAGGACCATCGGATTCCCATCTGGTGGTCTAGATTAGACCCAACCACGAAGAGGTATCGTCCACTAGGATCGCGCCGCGTGGCACACGCCTCGTCAGCGCGCTGCGTCATCGCTTCGTCATCTGCCAGGTCAGCAGGTCAGAGCCCAGTCAGCGCGAGTTATTTGATTTTAATATTTAAAATAGCCAGAATTATGTCCAATCTTGTAAAATTCATATAAAATTGAATACATGTCCAAAAATTATAAATAATATATGGTTGGATTCACAAAATTGTGTAGAACAATAATACAAGATTAGATATAACTTTTGCAGTACATTTTTACTATAATAAATTAAATGGTTTAATGAGCTTTTTAGACATAATAAATCATAGTAAATTATCTGTAGATCCTAAAAATACAAATAAAGTGTCTATGGATTCATAATTTCATATAAAACATTAATATGCTGTTAGATCCAAATTTTGCAGTGTAAAATTTCTGTAGTGATTTAAATAGTTTTAATGGACTTTTAGAGTATTAAATTCATAGTAAATAATTTATAACCCAGAAAAATATGAATAATATGTCTCTGGAATCACATTATCATGTAGATTACAGATCTGTATTAGTTTGAATTTTAGACAACAGAAATTGTTTAAATAATTTAAACTCCACTAAACACTATTTAAATCATAAGAAAAGATTTATAACTCTGATAAAGTTGAATCCAATTGCTACTGGTTACTATTAATGCCCTCTATCCAATACATTTTAGATACAATTAATACAGAAGTTTCAGCAGAACTATCAAAACCCTTATATTGGCAAGTAATTATTAATAACAAGTACCCTATTGCATTAAATGAACTCATACATGCATCATATGATATATTAATACTCATAAGACTAATTATACCCATTGTGTAATGATAAATCATCATGCATGTTTTCGATCATTCTTGTTGTGTTTGCTATGTTCGCAATTGTTTTGATTGGAACTACCTTGTCCTCATATTAGATTGTTCGGAGAGTGCGATTGCTGCTGAGAAATACAATCTAACACTCATATTATCAACATAAGGCAAGTTACACCATTTGTTCATAATTTTGTCCTAGTTTTGATTCTATGCTTGTGATCTTCAAAATTCTGTAGTATGCATGTGTAGGATATTCTAGTAGAATGTTTCCTTAGCATTATTTTACAAGTGCGATGATTTTGTAGTATGCCATGAGTAGCTCTATACTTAGGATTTCCATCCTAATAGGTTACCCCTATTTTTAAGTATTGCTTGCTATGCTATATATATACAATGTACCGTTGGGGGGTTCGAAAGACAAAGAATTTTTCTAAGTATATAGGCTCTCTAGAGCAAACTTTTCTTCTCAAATCCACTTCAAAATAAAACTAAGTTTTCTTCTGGGCGGAATGGTTGTCGGGTCAACGAGTGTGATTTTGGTGGAGGACGGCCGCCCAGGAATCAAAGAAGTCTGCCATGTTTCGGAATTCAGAAGCTTCCAGTGCAACCACAATACATTATGGGCTCTGTCTTGGCCTAATACTTAGTGGGAAACCTCACCTGGGTACCAACATTTGGAGGTTCTTGGCACGGTTGGATCCGGAAGGTAGAGGGGCTACTAAGGGAAAGCCTCGCCATGGTCTTGTCTGTAAAAGGACTTGATCGTGGATTGTGGGTAAAGTGCACAAACTCTCGAGAGTATTGCAATCTGATCGATCAGCCATGTTCACGGTAACAGAACAACAATGAGCGTCTGAAGGATGAAGCCTCTGAAGGATCTTCCTCTCTCTTTTCTAAAACAAAGTTTTGAAACCCCATGGCGTGCGTAATATCGCTAATGGGTGGGAATTTGGGGAACTTGGTGTGTAATATCCAAGTGACGCTTGGTGCGTAATATCCAAGTGTTTGGTTGTTTGGACACTTGGTGCGTAATATCCTCGTGTGCCACTCGACCTTATTTTAACTAATCAAATGTTTACAAAGTAGGACAATCCTCTCTTCTTCTCTCTACTTAAGAAAACTAGCTTTATGCAAAAGAACTCCAAAGCCTGAACTAGCCTTGCATGTAGAGATAGTCTTTCTTTCCTTGGTGTAATTTGCCAATACATTCAAAGTATTGACCCAACTTGTTGGCTGCACGTTTCATGTGCAGAATTTCGGAGATCTTTGAAAGGTGCGCTAGGATCGCGGGTCTTCACTCAACCTGCCTGTGGCATTGATGGGACTCCAAGTTGTATTTATATCGCTTCTGTTGTAATAATGTAAACTCTGGATTATTCGATTCATGTAATAAAGACTTGTGTTTTACATGATATTTCATCGACTGTGAGTGCTAGCTATTGATCCAGGGACTAGCATGTTATTCACAGGGACTTAGGATCTTACTTGATCCGAGGTCACTACAGATGGTATCAGAGCATAAGTTGACTGTAGATCGTGACCCTAGACATGGAAAAACCTTAGGACAAATATTTTCTAAGTTATTTCAGAAAACTCTCATACTTCTCATCATCTACCTTTGGGGTTTTAAAATTTCTTAAGTCTCTTCTTTTCAACATTAGAAAATGACCACTACACACTTCAAGAAGAAACTTTTCTGAAGATTACCTTTTCAAAGAAGATCATCTCAATGTTTCGATTAAGTCAAGATTGAAGAACTCCATGAAAGATGTTCCAAGACTGAAGCTACGAGATTAAAGACTTCAAAAGCCTTAAGTCAATGTTATTAACTAAAGAACTCAAAAGATTGAAGATTATGAAGAACATGAAGACTATCAAGAGCACGAAGACTTTTGGAGACTCGAAGCCTCGAATATTCCAAGTGACCTATTAGGAACCAAACCCGAATAAGATTTCGCTAAATATAGATACGACAAATTGTTTGCTATCTTGTATGGTTTATTACCATAGCTAATGAAAACCTATTTTCTAAATAAAATTTCTTGTATGGGTTATTCTTCTTCTTTCCATACTCCATTCGTTCCTACTCTAAACCTTGGTCTAACCAATGCCCCGGGATACTTCATGACCATGATGAACAAGGTGTTCATGGAATATTTGGACAAGTTTATCGTGGTATTCATAGATGATATACTCATATACTCTAAGGATGAGAAGGAACATGAGAAACATCTGCGCCTTATTATGGAGAAACTAAGAGAACACAAGTTGAATGCCAAATTCAGCAAATGCGAATTCTGGTTAAAGGAAGTGGGATTCCTTGGTCATGTTGTGTCGGCAAAAGGAGTTGTCGTAGATCCTAGTAAGGTAGATTCCGTGACGGAATGGGAGTCACCCAAGAATGTGGGAAATATTAGGAGTTTCTTAGGCCTCGCAGGATATTACCGGAGGTTCATTGAAAACTTTTCCAAAATAGCAAAACCCATGACGGAACTATTGAAGAAGGAAAAGAAATTCCTATGGACCGAGGCATGTGAAGCAAGTTTTCAAGAGTTGAAGAAACGCCTTGTAACGGCGTCGGTTCTGTGTCTGCCTGATATCCAAAAGGATTTTCAAGTCTATTGTGATGCTTCTCGACAAGGACTTGGAAGTGTATTGATGCAGGATGGGAAAGTGGTATTCTATGCCTCCCGACAACTTAAGAACCACGAACACAACTACCCCACACATGATTTGGAACTTGCGTCTGTGGTTCATGCACTCAAGGTATGGAGACACTACCTCATGGGCAAACTTTGTGATGTGTTCACAGATAATAAGAGTTTGAAGTACATTTTCATCCAAAAAGGAGGAAGGATCTAAGCAAAGTCCTATGCTTCCAGTGTCACAATCATGGGCATTATGCTGATAATTGTCCAAAACATGTGAATGTAGCTGGAAAGGATAAGAACGACGATGGTAATAGTAATAGAGGCAGTAGCGTGAAGAAGCCCAAGAAAGATTCTAGCCAGGTGACATGCTATAAGTATGGTGAAACAGTGCATTACTCGTCAAATTTCCCTCGGAAAAGGAAGAATGATTGTGGCAAAGGAAATGCCAAAGGAAAGAAGCCCAATCCGTCCATCAAGCTACGACGAATTATGTTAGTGTGAATGAATCTTACAAATCAACAATCCACACCGACCCATCAGAAGAACCTAACAAATACAATCTTTTAAGGGTGGTAGTACCCTAGTCTAACCCGAACCTAAGTCCTTCTAGCCTTCTCGAATCTCGGGGACGAGATTCCTTTTAAGGGTGGTAGTCTGTAACATCCCAGGATTTCAAAAATTGGGATTACAAAAAAATTGCATTGCATTTCATCATGGCATCTCATACAAACCCTCATGCAAAAATCTTGTGTGAAAACTCTAATTCAAGTCCCCAGAATTTTTGGTAATGGGATTATATTTGATAATATATTTTATTTAAATTGGACAGGAATAAAGTATCGCTATATGTCCTAAAATATTTTGGAAAATTATATAACCTTAAACCCTTTTGTGAAATTCTCTAAAGTGGCAATATAATGCAATATATGCATAATGGCAATCTTGTCATTTTGTTTTTGACCAAAACTATGGTCCGTAAAGTTTATTAGGTGTATTTTAAATTTACAAAAAAATTAGAAATTTGAATCATTCCATTTGGAGCTATAAAACTAAATCTACAAAAGGAATACTAAAAACAGAAAAAAAAGAAACAGGAAAAAAAAAACCTAACCTACTCTACCTGGGCAGCCGGCCAGGCCCAGCCCAGCCAGTCGCTCTCCTTCTCTACCGCCCAGCAGCAGCAAGCAACAACCCGCTAAAGGCCCATCGCAAGCCCAGCCACAGCCCGCGTTCCCCTCCCCCTCTCACTGCCATGCGGGCCCCGCGCGGTCATCTCCTTCCTCCTGCCGTGGACGGGAAGAACACCCGATCGAGCCGAATCTCGCGGATTCCTCGCCGATTCCGTGTCGCTCTACGCCCCCTCTGCACGAAATCCACCCACATATAAATTCCCTAGCCCGAAGTCTTTTTCTCCTTTCAAAAACACAGCGGAAACCCTAGCCCCGACCCGATTCGGATCTCGCCGCCGCCATTGTTGAGGACAAGCTGCAGGGCAAGCTTGAACCCGACGAATTCCGTCGCCCCTCTCCCAGGTGTTCCTCCTATTATCTTCCCCATACTCAACCGCGTCTCCTCATGCAACTTTCCCCTTGCGCAGATCGCCGAACCACGCTCTAATTGCTCGCCGGAGAAACACCATGACCACCGCCTCCAGCCGCCTCCCATCGCTGCTCCAGGAAGCGAACACCGACACAGAGCACTCCATCGGGTTGTACAGGACGCGCCTCACCCCGTAGTCTACCCCTCCGTCTCTAGTGACCGCCAGAATCGCCGCCAGCCATCACCTCTAAGACGCTCCGCCGCCGGTGACGTCATCTCTGGTGAGTCCCAGGGAGGTTCGATCCAGGACCATCGGATTCCCATCTGGTGGTCTAGATTAGACCCAGCCACGAAGAGGTATCGTCCACTAGGATCGCGCCACGTGGCACACGCCTCGTCAGCGCGCTGCGTCATCGCTTCGTCATCTGCCAGGTCAGCAGGTCAGAGCCCAGTCAGCGCGAGTTATTTGATTTTAATATTTAAAATAGCCAGAATTATGTCCAATCTTGTAAAATTCATATAAAATTGAATACATGTCCAAAAATTATAAATAATATATGGTTGGATTCACAAAATTGTGTAGAACAATAATACAAGATTAGATATAACTTTTGCAGTACATTTTTACTATAATAAATTAAATGGTTTAATGAGCTTTTTAGACATAATAAATCATAGTAAATTATCTGTAGATCCTAAAAATACAAATAAAGTGTCTATGGATTCATAATTTCATATAAAACATTAATATGCTGTTAGATCCAAATTTTGCAGTGTAAAATTGCTGTAGTGATTTAAATAGTTTTAATGGACTTTTAGAGTATTAAATTCATAGTAAATAATTTATAACTCAGAAAAATATGAAATAATATGTCTCTGGAATCACATTATCATGTAGATTACAGATCTGTATTAGTTTGAATTTTAGACAACAGAAATTGTTTAAATAATTTAAACTCCATTAAACACTATTTAAATCATAAGAAAAGATTTATAACTCTGATAAAGTTGAATCCAATTGCTACTGGTTACTATTAATGCCCTCTATCCAATACACTTTAGATACAATTAATACAGAAGTTTCAGCAGAACTATCAAAACCCTTATATTGGCAAGTAATTATTAATAACAAGTACCCCATTGCATTATATGAACTCATACATGCATCATATGATATATTAATACTCATAAGACTAATTATACCCATTGTGTAATGATAAATCATCATGCATGTTTTCGATCATTCTTGTTGTGTTTGCTATGTTCGCAATTGTTTTGATTGGAACTACCTTGTCCTCATATTAGATTGTTCGGAGAGTGCGATTGCTGCGGAGAAATACAATCTAACACTCATATTATCAACATAAGGCAAGTTACACCATTTGTTCATAATTTTGTCCCAGTTTTGATTCTATGCATGTGATCTTCAAAATTCTGTAGTATGCATGTGTAGGATATTCTAGTAGAATTTTTCCTTAGCATTATTTTACAAGTGCGATGATTTTGTAGTATGCCATGAGTAGCTCTATACTTAGGATTTCCATCCTAATAGGTTACCCCTGTTTTTAAGTATTGCTTGCTATGCTATATATATACAAAGTACCATTGGGGGGTTCGAAAGACAAAGAATTTTTCTAAGTATAAAGGCTCTCTAGAGCAAACTTTTCTTCTCAAATCCACTTCAAAATAAAAATAAGTTTTCTTCTGGGCGGAATGGTTGTCGGGTCAACGAGTGTGATTTTGGTGGAGGACGGCCGCCCAGGAATCAAAGAAGTCTGCCATGTTTCGGAATTCAGAAGCTTCCAGTGCAACCACAATACATTATGGGCTCTGTCTTGGCCTAGTACTTAGTGGGAAACCTCACCTGGGTACCAACATTTGGAGGTTCTTGGCATGGTTGGATCCGGAAGGTAGAGGGGCTACTAAGGGAAAGCCTCACCATGGTCTTGTCTGTAAAAGGACTTGATCGTGGATTGTGGGTGAAGTGCACAAACTCTCGAGAGTATTGCAATCTGATCGATCAGCCGTGTTCACGGTAACAGAACAACAATGAGCGTCTGAAGGATGAAGCCTCTGAAGGATCTTCCTCTCTCTTTTCTAAAACAAAGTTTTGAAACCCCATGGCGTGCGTAATATCGCTAATGGGTGGGAATTTGGGGAACTTGGTGTGTAATATCCAAGTGACGCTTGGTGCGTAATATCCAAGTGTTTGGTTGTTTGGACACTTGGTGCGTAATATCCTCGTGTGCCACTCGACCTTATTTTAACTAATCAAATGTTTACAAAGTAGGACAATCCTCTCTTCTTCTCTCTACTTAAGAAAACTAGCTTTATGCAAAAGAACTCCAAAGCCTGAACTAGCCTTGCATGTAGAGATAGTCTTTCTTTCCTTGGTGTAATTTGCCAATACATTCAAAGTATTGACCCAACTTGTTGGCTGCATGTTTCATGTGCAGAATTTCGGAGATCTTTGAAAGGTGTGCTAGGATCGCGGGTCTTCACTCAACCTTCCTGTGGCATTGATGGGACTCCAAGTTGTATTTATATCGCTTCTGTTGTAATAATGTAAACTCTGGATTATTCGATTCATGTAATAAAGACTTGTGTTTTACATGATATTTCATCGACTGTGAGTGCTAGCTATTGATCCAGGGACTAGCATGTTATTCACAGGGACTTAGGATCTTACTTGATCCGAGGTCACTACATTGTATTATAAGGAAAGACTAATACATGTGTGTTTTGTAAACATAAAAGAGTCCCTAGTAAGCCTCTTGTTGAACTAGCTTGTTGATTAATTGATGATCATGGTTTCCTGATCATGGACATTGGATGTCATTAATAACAAGGTTATATCATTAGGAGAATGATGTGATGGACACACACCCATAGTAAGCATAGCATAAGATCAAGTCATTTAAGTTCGTATTGCTACAAGCTTTCAAATGCATATAGTAACCTAATCCTTCGACCATGAGGTTATGTTAATCACCATCACCGGATGGGTACTTTGATGACATCAAACACCGCTTCGTAAATGGGTGGTTATAAAGGTGTCATTGGGTATTCTGAAAGTATGTGTTGAAGCGCATGGACCAAGATTGGGATTTGTCCATCCATATGACGGATAGATATGCTCTGGGCCCTCTCGGTGGAATGTCATCTAGTTAGCTTGCAAGCATGTGACTAGGTCACAAGGGATGACATAACATGGAACGAGTAAAGAGTACTTATCAGTAACGAGGTAGAACTAGGTATGGAGATACCGACGATCAAACCTCGGATAAGTAGAGTATCGCGTGACAAAGGGAATTGGTTTCGTATGTTAATGGTTCTATCGATCACGAAGTCATCGTTGAGTATGTGGGAGCCTTTATGGATCTCCAGATCCTGCTGATGGTTATTGATCGGAGAGTTGTCTCCATCATGTGTACATATTCACGAACCGTAGGGTGACACACTTAAGGTTCGAAGTTGTTTTAAGTAGATATTGAATGTGCATTGGAGACCAAATGTTGTTCGGAGTCTCGGATTGGATCCGGGACATCACGAGGAGATCCGGAATTGTCCGGGGAATAAGATTCATATAATGGGGATCATTTTCTAAGTTAGGAAATGTTCCGGAGTGTTTGTATGGGGATTCTAGAAGGTTTCGGAATGTTCCGGAAGGTTCTAGAAGATATTTTGGAGTTTACTTGAAAACCAAGATAAGATAAGGGGAAACTTAAAGGGTAAGTAAAGGAAACTTGGGGGGGAAGGACTCTCCCCCCAAGCCTCCTTGTGCGCCGGCCCTAAGGGGTGGGCCTAGGGGTGGGAACCCTAGGCCGCACCCCTCCCTCTATATATAGAGGGGTGGAGGCGCCACCCCGTAGCCCCTCCCCACTCCAAACCCTAGCCACCTCTCTCCTCCTCCTTCCATTTGCTCTGGCTTAGGCGAAGCCCTGCAAAATTCTCTACTCCACCACCACCACCGCGCCGTCGTGCTGCTGAGATTCCGTGGAGAGATCTACTACCTCCGCTGCTCGCTGGAACGGGGAGAGGAAGGTCTGCTTCGACTCCGCACGTGTGACCGACTGCGGAAGCGCTGCCGGAACGCGGCGCCGGAAGGATCGTCTACTCGATCTTGAGATCAGCAAGTGATCGACTACATCAACCACGAGATCCAATCTCGAACAAGGCTTTCGAAACTACAAGGGTTAGTACAGATCTATCTCGTTGCACATGTCTAATAGATTAGATCTTGGCTTTTATCTAGATTAGATCTGGGTTTTGTTCGTTCTTGCGGTAGAATTTTTTTGTTTTCCACGCTACGAACCCATCAGCGGTCCCCAACCGACTTTACGCGTTCATTCGCGAGACTGGTCCACGCTTGACATACGGCTTGTAGCATATAAAGTGGCTTAGGGGGGTGTCTATCTCTCTCGCATTAGTTGGTATACCATTTGCAACGGAGGGCCCAAAAGGGGTGTAGTATAGACAACTACTTGATCAGCGTTGTGGTGAAAGTTCGTAGGTAAGAACGGTTCTTGTGCGAAAGCCCATTCAGCCACGTAAAACATGCAAAGATAAAGTAGAAGCGTCTAACTTTGTTTTGCAGGGGGGCGTTGCTTTGTGATATGGTTGTGGCAAAGGTAAAATAATTACCTTTTGTTACATAGTAGTAGATAGTCATGGTAATGACAAACTACCACGCCGGAGTGACACCGGTACCCTGGTGTCCACGGCGCTGGTACCCTGGCGCCGGAACCCGGTGACGGCGGATGGAGATCACGATGTGAAGGACCATATCATATAGCATTTACATTCAATGTTATTGTTTGTCTGTCTTATTGTGTGCTAGTATTAGATACTCGACGGTAGCCTAATAAGATGATCCCTGTTAAAATTACCAACGATTGTGTTCCCCCTTAGTGTGCACCACAAAGAAAGTTCTTCGGTATGAGGCGATCCAGGGTGACAGGCCTGGGTGTCATACATATCTACGTTCGCATATAGTGGGTGTAAGCCATGTTGCACAGCGAATACACTAAGGTTGAGTTGGCAAGCCTAGCACGCTAGAGAAGTGTGGCCTCGGAACGCGGATGGTCGAAAGATCGAGCATGAGTCGCATGAATGATGTGACCAACGTTTAGCGTCCACCCTTGAACCCACATTGATGGCCGTGACGATCGGGGGAGATGTGGCTGATAGGGGTCGTGTTATCACTAGGAACCCTCACTGGGGATAGGTGTTTCTGACTGGAGTTATTATTAACTCATTTAATTATAAACTTAGTCTAAATTCCTTTTGCAATTATAAATGTAGAAAATGGTTCTTCCCGAGATTACTTTTCCTATCGATGATTGGTTAAAAGGAGAAAAGCTCAAGTTAGATGGATCCAACTTTTTTGCATGGGTCATACGCCTATTTGATCTCCTTGGGGAGAACAACGTAGCTGACTACATGACTTGCGAGATGTATTTGGAGTCACCCTATACTCACGAGACCCAGGAGCAGCGGGATCTGTGTTATCGTCGTCGTGTGATGGCCACATTCATATCAGTGACCATGCGCCTCGGAATGGAGGATGGGCTATGGCCAATAGTGGGGAGTCTCAAGCCTCGGGCGGTCATGACACATCTAAGAGCATATTTCGTGGAGCAAATGCGCATGTGGGAGTATGAGCTGATGGGGGACTTCCTCTCCATAAAGATGGAGGAGGGCTCCTCATTGGATGAGCACTTATTGCGCCTCTACGATGCATACATGAGTCTGGCATACTACCTGAACAACTGGTTCTCAAGCTCATTCGCGATGGGAGTTGTGCTGTGGTCGCTTCCTCCAAGCTTCCAAGCACAAGTCAGGATCAGCGTTACGAGAGGCGACACAGAAACACTGGATTTCCTTGAGTTCATATCACATTTCAAAAATGTGATAGATGAACCCAACATCGCTGGAGTCATCAACGACAAAGGTATATATTTGATATACAGTTTTATAAATGTTATAATCTTGCAAACACATTTGCAGTGTTAAGTATATCTGATACTTGTTCTGTTTTGGTGAAAACAGGTCCTTCTACATAGAGGTGCTTGCTGGAGAGAGGTGACGTTGCGTGTTGATGGCAAGCATGATGCTGATGGCTGACGACACACTCCCTCGACATTTATCATTTAGTTTATGTTTTAGGATGATTTTTGTAATCGAGAGATTTGAACTTCTTTAGTGTGTCTCACACTTCGTGAGGCGGTTATTCATATAAGTTTGTAACAAACAGTTGTTCCACTTTTATGAATGATTTCTATTCGTGGTCATATCTTGTTTGATTATATGTGAATTATCCTTGTTGTTTGAAACTAATTGATAATGTATGAAAATTTATAAAATATTAAAAATGCCTAGTTTAAAAATTACCCAACTTAATGATATTTCATTAATGAATGAAACCATTGTTTAAATTCAAAGTTATGTGATAATATGTGAAAGTCATTCGATTTCTTTTCACATATAAATCATGCCTAAGTTCGGTGAAATAACTTGAACACCATGTATTACTTGAATACAAAGTGTTTAATGAATTGTTAAAAGTATATACATATCCGATGTATTATGTTTTAATGAAAATGGTGATTATCATTAAATGATTGTTTAAATGTGTAAAGTAAGTTTACCAAAGGAAACATGAATATGAAACTATTTGATTTGATAAAAGTGTTTCATCAGCAAAGGGTATAAATATAAAAGAGAATCCAATTACAAATTATTTGATCAATAGTAATAAAATTCAACTTTATAAGAATGGCATGAAAGAAATTGTGGAATGCAAAGTGTTTTGAAACGTCAAAATACAAGGCATCACAATGTGATATTAGATACCAAAGGGGGTTGAATAGAAGGCACCAAATAAATCATTGTAGAGTATATGTAGAGACCATTAGCTTAGAAATAGTTAGCACTCCATTAGAATGTAGTGAACCATTTGAATTCGTGAAAGTTTTAGGGTTATTCGATATAACCAAAACAATAGCGAATAAGTCCTTATAGTGTATTCATTGGAAACTTTGAATACGAAATCCATAGCTGAAACTAAAAGGAAAGCAAAACTTGTATTGCTTGGATTTTGGTGCATTCTTGAGAAAGCTCACTTCTAGTGATGTTTCTCAATTATGGAGCAAATGGAAAATAGTGTAAAACACGATGAGGATTCAAAACCCTGCATCAGAGTGTTGAGAAGCGCAACGAACAATGTTCCTGAATGATTCTCTTCACAGAAGGAAAGAATCAATGATCTTGATCAGTGTGTTTTTCCCTCCACTATTGTTTTTCACTACATAAAGTAGGATTCAAAATGTAAATCCATATCTTGTATGGAGACATTTGTGAATTGCTTGTCATGATTTTTGGAATATGACATACCTACGAACTACTAAGGAAATAATGGTAAACTAAATTATGAGAAATCCTAGAAGCAAACTTCCCTTGAGAGTAGAAAGCAATTCATTGCTGAATCTCACAAGTAAAAGGAGTTACTTGGAATTTTCCCAAATGGCTGCAAAGCCATTGTAGGAAAAGGGGGTGAATGACAAAAGCACAATTTGTCAAGTATTGGACAAATTCAGATGAATTTGATTCATGTGTGCTAAATGTCTAGTGGATTTAAAACTAGTAAAGTACTAGTATCTCATAATAAATCTCCAAGTTTGATGTTTAATCAAAGGATTTTGAAGTTATTCAAAACAGTAAAGAGATATGCAATTTGCATAAAATTGAGTGGGAGCTATGAAAGTCTTCCTTAAACAATATGTGATTGACACATTTTAAGTGGGAGCAACATAAGACTCAAATTCAAATATGTAGGAACATAGTTTGAGTAAGAGTACTGACTCGTACCCAAATATGTTAGCAACATAGTTTGAGTGGGAGCTTATAGGAGTAATTCTTAAGTAAGTTAAGGATGAAAGCGCAAATACTTATAAATAATGATTTATAAGATGTATAAGTTGATAATAATTGATATTATGTAGTATTCCTTAAAGGATTCTGAAAGCTGTTTCAGAATAGAAGTTAATTGAGGAACCAGTCCTTAATAACTAAAATTAGGAATAGCATTAAGTTTAAACTTCAATGGTTAAAAGAAAGAAAGGATGATCATCATCCACTATGTTAAGACATAGGTTGTGAGATCCAGGCACATGGCTTAATAGGATTGATATGATACCCATATCAACAAGTTGCAACTTCTTTTCCGGAAGCTTATTCGAAAAGAACTCTAAGGTTAAGCGTGCTTGGCCTAGAGCAATTCTAGGATGGGTGACCGACCGGGAAGTGGGTAACCGGGTGTGCACGAGTGAGGACAAAGTGCGCAGAAAAGACTAGTGTTGGTCTGTGGGGCCAGTCTAGATATCCTATTAAGCTGCCAGGAGTGACACCCCCTGGGCCCAGGAGTGGACGGGGTGTTACATCTCCCTCCGGAATTGGCCCATTAAGCCTTTTGACCTTTTAATTGATTTTATCTTTATTTAAATAATTATGAATAAATGATTAAATCAATATTTAACATTCATTCACACATTATCTAATCTCCGTGGCCATGGAACACCTTCCACCTCCACTCCGGACATCCTCCGGACTTA
Organism: Avena sativa; assembly: GCA_916181665.1. Taxonomy (NCBI): domain Eukaryota; kingdom Viridiplantae; phylum Streptophyta; class Magnoliopsida; order Poales; family Poaceae; genus Avena; species Avena sativa. Next base: position 222,683,695 of record OV702292.1, read on the forward strand.
CCGAAACCCTTCGAGTTTTCTCCCTTCTTTTCTTCGGCGATTCTACCGATCCTATAAACACTCTCTAAGCATCATCAAGCCCTTAAGCGTGATACCCCACGGTTCGGGAACACTCTAGACATGGTCGGGACACTCCCGCACCAATGATCAATAGAGGGACCTGGATGGCCATGTGACCCCTATGTGTTCCACGAAGATCTTTTGTCGTTTGAACCGGGACAGTCGTGTCTTATTCCCTTTGTCATTCGATACTTGCATTGCCCGAGATCTGATCAATGACATCACCATGTCGGGTTCAATCTCGTTACTGAACAATGCTATTTGACTCGTTCCGACAAGTGATATCCCCGTGATCTAATCACACGCTACGCAACTATTGGATATAACCTCTCCGAGTGGGCCCTTGAGTATCTTCTCGTCACATGGACGGACAAATCCCGCTCTTGACATATATTTCCTCTACGGTTTCCTCCGAATACCTGAACACACCTTTATAACCACCATTTTACCAGATGGCGTTTGATGTTATCTAAGCATTCTCGGGAGACAGTGATTGATATAGCCTCACGGTCTAAGGAATAGTCTACGAGGATCCATTTCTAATCATCATAACTTGAACTTCGTGACATGATCGAATCACGATGTTTAGGTTGGGTATTGGTTCATCATCTCATTCTCATAATGAGATGACCTCATTTCCAACTGGCATAAATGCCACATGATCAGGAAACATGATCATCTGTTGACCAATGAACCAGTGACTAGAGTTTCACTGGGAACCCCTGGTTTGTTTGTATATCACACGTGTATTGATGTTTCCACTCAATACAGTTATAGCATGATATAAAACTTAATCATAAACTATATGAAATATGATAATAGTCCTTACTACTATTTGTCTCTAGGGCATATTTCCAACAGTATCCCACTTGCACTAGAGTACAAATACACTAGCTGCATTTGTTCTTAATTATTGGTACCATATAACCGGTACCTAGAACATGCTTGCTCATGGAAGAGGTTGAGTCTTGGGTCTGTACTTTACAGTCCCAAATCCTTTGCAACTTACTAATGTCACTTTGATTGACATTAATATTCTATCATCTCATGATATCATCTGTGTGAATGCATCGTCGCTATTGCAGCAGAACGAGGCCTGATTCCAGGAGCCTACAGTGACGTTAGATTAACCTCGAGGGCTTTCTCATGGGCACTGTGCCCTGGGACACATCATTCTACGTTAAAAGCGAATTAACCCCGCCATAACATTATACAACACTTTAGATGGTACCCTTATCTATTATTATAAATGTATTCATCGAAACACTAGTGCAATCGGTGCAACTTTCGGTGTTTTGTTCACCTCGCTTCCTATTTGACTTTAATTGGTATCTACAGGAGTTTCCAACATGTTCCCTTATAACATAACTCTTTATGCTTTAAGATATGTCATCCTTTATGGATTTGGAAAACATGTCTACAGTTCTCTATTAGACTCTGTGGACAAACTTAGCTCAATGTTCTGTGATTCGAACTTAATCACTTTTAAATGTTCCTTAATTGGATCACATATTATGCTAAATTATCATCATGATTTACTAAGATAGAACCTATGTAACACCCCATCCACTCCTGGGCCCGGGGGGTGTCACTCCTGGCAGCTTAATAGGATATCTAGACTGGCCCCACAGACCAACACTAGTATTTTCTACGCACTTTGTCCTCACTCGTGCACAGAAAAGACTAGTGTTGGTCTGTGGGGCCAGTCTAGATATCCTATTAAGCTGCCAAGAGTGACACCCCCCGGGCCCAGGAGTGGACGGGGTGTTACAAGTGGTATCAGAGCCAACCCTTGCGATTACACGGGTGTGTGCGGGTCAGTGGCGGGACATGTAGAGCATGGCGCGTGTGGCCCGGAGTGGACACGGCATGGCACATGTGCCGGCACTGGACGCACAGACGCGTGCCAAGAGGGAACGTTCCTGGGGTGTGCTTGATCGATGAGGGCATCGATCTTCTAAAGGGTGGGTGTATGTGAGATCCAGGCACATGGCTTAATAGGATTGATAGGATACCCATATCAACAAGTTGCAACTTCTTTTCCGGAAGCTCATTCGAAAAGAACTCTAAGGTTAAGCGTGCTTGGCCTAGAGCAATTCTAGGATGGGTGACCGACCGGGAAGTGGGTAACCGGGTGCGCACGAGTGAGGACAAAGTGCGTAGAAATGACTAGTGTTGGTCTGTGGGGCTAGTCTAGATATCCTATTAAGCTGCTAGGAGTGACACCCCCGGGCCCAGGAGTGGACGTGGTGTTACAGGAGAGGGCCCATTAGGGAAAAAGGAGAAAGGGGAGAGAGACCAAGGGGGAGGCCGGCTGGGCCTTGCCCCCCCGTGGGGCCCATTAGGGGCTGGCCGGCAGCCACCCCACCCTCTCCTCTCCTTTAGTCCCACCCCGGGACTTGAGGGGAGGTAGTACCTCCCCTCCCCCTATATAAAGTGGGGTATTTGGCCTAGAAAATACACCCAATAATAAATAAAGGTCTCCCCACTTTTGGAGGACCTCCATTGATATTTTCTCTCTCCCCCTCTCTCTCTCGTGACCGTGGTCCCAAGTCTGGACTGCGCGAGCGAGAGACATCTTCACCGCGGAGCGCCGTCGTGCTGCGGGATTCGGATCCAGGAGCTCTACTTCCGCAACTACTGCTGGATCGGGGAAGCGGGAGTCATCGTCAGGCACCGGATGTGTGTAACTCCCCGCGAGGTGTCGCACTTGAGGCACTCAAGTCGTTGGAGCCAGAAGGAGCGCAAGAACTTCATCACGACCTTGAGGTCGGCTTCGGCTCGTCTACATCAACCACGCTCTCCTGAGCGTTGACAATGCTTTTCGGTCGTCAAGGGTAAGTTCGTGAAAAGCCCCTCCCATTACTGTATTACTAATAGATAGATCCTGTCAGCTTCAGGGGTTCAGGAGCGTAGAGTAAAATTTATTGTTTTTATGCGCGGAACCCCTTCACAACCTTCCGCCGAGCACCTTCGCTGCCACTGCGGACCCACCATCGGAGTCAAGCCAATGATCCCTCTCTCGCGCTCCAATGCTCCCGCCTCGCTCAGCACACGTGTAGTAACGCACCACGATCGCCAGCTTGACAGATCGCGCTGCCCCCTCCCCTATCCTGATGTCCTGCACCTCGCCCACGGTGAGCCGCCCCGCGGCTATAAAAGCCAACGTTGAGTCCTCCCAAAGCCTCAGACCACTCTTCCCTCTCCCCCAGAACACCACAAGCCTCAAGGATCTACCCAATTTGGGGTAGAGGCCTCAGAATCATATGCGAGCTGTTGGAGATATGCCCTAGAGGCAATAATAAATATAGTTATTATTAAATATCTTTGTGTTTATGATAAATGTTTGCATTCATGCTATAATAGTATTAACAAGGAAACCATTAATACTTGTGTGATTTGTAAACTTAATTTGAAGTCCCTAGTATAGCCTCTATACTTCACTAGCTTGTTGGTTGATTGATGATGTGGTTTCTTTGTCATGAACATTGAGATGTTATCAACAACAAGATCATATCGTTAGGAGAATGATATGGTGGACATACTCCTATAGACAAGCATAGCATAAAGATCAAGTCATTTCAATAGTTCAATTGCTATATGCTTTCTGATACATAGTAACCTAATTCCTTCGACCATGAGATCATGCATATCACCTTTACTGGATGGATGCTTTGATGTCATCAAACACCACACCGTAACAGGGTGGCTATAAAGGTGGCATTGAGTGTTCGGAAAGTATTGGTTGAAACACATGGATCAAGAGTGGGATTTGTCCATCCACATGACGGATAGATATTCTCTGGGCCCTCTCGGTGAAATGTCATCCAATTAGCTTGCAAGCATGTGACTTGGTCACAAGGGATCACATATCACGGGAACGAGAAAAGAGTACTTATCAGTAACGAGGATGAACTAGGTATGCAGAGATACCGACGATCATAACCTCGGATAAGTAACATATCGTGAGACAAAGGGAAATTGGTATCGTATGTAAGTGGTTCATTCGATCGCAAAGTAATCGTAGAAATATGTGGGAGCCATATGAATTTCCAGATTCCTCTATTGGTTATTGTTCGGAGAAGTGTCTCGATCATGTCCGCATAATTCACGAACCGTAGGGAGACACACTTAAGGATTCGACGTTGTTTGAGTAGTTATGGTATTATGAGAAAGAGACCGAATGTTGTTCGGAGTCTCGGATGGGATCCGGGATATCACGAGGTGATCCGGAATGGTCCGGAGAATAAGATTCATATAAGGAAAGTCCCGTTTCGGAGTTCGGGAATGATTCCGGTGTTTTCATCGGGGATATTCTAGAAGGTTCCGGATTGTCCGGCACTCCGGGGGGGGAAGGGGTACATGAATGTGTCATTACATATTGGAATGATTGCATCATGTACTAAGTGTTCTTGCTGTCCCAAATATAGGATTAAATTGAATCCTAAAACAGAAAAGTCAAATGTCCAGTTTGAAAGTCAAACTGCCAAAACAAGAAACTGTGGGAAACAAGCAAGAGGAGTTGGAACCAACCTGGAGGAGGAGTTGGACTCCTCCAGGCCGGCGCCCAGCCCAAGGCCGAGTTGGGGAGGGACTCCCTCCCTCCCCTGGCGCGCCCACACCCTCCCACCTATATAAGGAGGGGCAGGGCTCCCCTCCTAGACACACAAGTTTCCTATCCTCTAAACTAAACCCTAGATCTAGACCCCGGTTTAGAGCTATTCGGTTTAGAGCCTTCTAATTGGTTTAGAGCCCTCTAATTGGTGTGTCTAATTACTAGACCACTAATAGCCTCTCTCATAAGCTCCACCATACTCGCACCGGCTTAAGGCGAAGCCCTGCGGGATTTCCCCTCTACCTCCGGTACCACGCCGTTGTGCTGCCGGAATCGCGAGGAGAGTGCTACAACCTCCGCTGCCTGCTGGAACAAGGGAGAGGAAGGTCTTCGTCGAGTACCGAACGTGTGACCGACTGCGGGAGCGCTGCGGGAACGCGGCGCCGGAAGGATCGTCTACGCGATCTTGAGATCGGAAAGAGTACGACTACATCACCCACGAGAATCTGCTCTCGTTAAACACTTTGGAATCTTCGAGGGTGAGTTATTCCATCGACTCGTTGCTACAATCTAGTAGATAGATCTTGGCTTGTTTGTTTGTATGCGATAGAAAATTTTTGTTTTCCATGCTACGAACCCCTACAGTGGTATCAGAGCCGTGTCTATATGTAGATCTGTTGCACGAGTAGAACACAATGGTCATTGTGGGCGTTGATGCTTTTATTGTAGATTGCTTTTTGTGTACTTTGCATCTTGCGGTATGTTGGGATGAAGCGGCCCGGGCTAACCTTACATGACATCGTTCATGAGACTTGCTCCACGCTTGACATGCAACTCGTTTTGCATAAGTGGCTTTGCGGGTGCCTGTTTCTCCTAGCATAGTAAAGATCCAATTTACAACGGGTGATCAACAATGCTAGTATCAATGTTGTGGTTCTTGTTCGTAAGTTAGAACGACACTTATGGAAAGCCCCAAACCACGTAAAATATGCAAAGAAAGTAGAAGCGTCTAACTTTGTTTTGCAGGGGTGTGCAGTGATGTGATATGGCCATGATTGTGATTATATTTGATGTATGCAATGTTCCTTATTGTAAGTTGGCAACCGGCAGGAGCCATATGGTTGTCTTTAATTTCTGTTAAGACCTGCGTGTCTATTCAAAATAGTTGTAATAGTTGAAGCTGGTGGACGACAACCATGGAGAAGCATCATTGACCTTGATGCTATGCCGGTGATGATGGAGATCATATTCGTGCTTGAAGATGGAGATCGGAAGCACAAAGAAGAAAGGCCATATCATATCACATATTATGAATTGCATGTGATGTTAATCCTTTATGCATCTTGTATTGCTTAGTAGACGACGGTAGCATTATAAGATGATCCCTCATGCACATAAATTTCAAGTTCTAGAGTGTTCACCCTTAGTATGCACCGTTGCCAAAGCTTGCTGCTTCGAAGCACCACGTGATGATCGGGTGTCTTTGATTCCGCGGGTGAATACAACGTAAGCAAGCCAGATTTGCTTATGCGGAAGCTAAGGTTTGATCTTGACGAGCCTAGCATGTACAGACATGGCCTCAGGAACACGGATCGCCGAAAGGCAAAGCATGAATCATATAGTAGATATGATGAACATGATGATTGTTCGCCATTAAAACTATATCAGCTCTCGTGATGATCGGTGTTGATGTAGTGGATTTGGTTCGTGTGATCACTAAAACAATGTGAGGGATGTTGTTTTGAGTGGGAGTTCACCTAGTTTAATTTCATTAATTAATTTGAACTCAATTTGTCATAAACTTAGTCTAAACTATTGCAAATATGTTGTAGATCAATGGCAGCCCCTACCATCAATTTTAATGCGTTCCTAGAGAAAGAAAAGTTGAAAAACAATGGAAGCAACTTCGCGGATTGGTTCCGCAATTTGAGGATTGTCCTCACAGCTGGTAATTTGACCTATGTGCTGGATGCACCGCTAGGTGACCCACCTGCAGCTGATGCTACCGATGAAGTAAAGAATGTTTACCTTGCTCGGAAGAATCAGTACTCCATAGTTCAGTGTGCTATCTTGTATGGTTTAGAATCGGAGCTTCAGAAAAGGTTTGAAGAGTCAGATCCATATGATATTGTCGAGGATCTCAAATTAATTTTTGAGACTCATGCGGCAATTGAAAGTTATGAAGCTTCTGAAAAGTTCTTTAACTGCAAGATGGAAGAGGGTAGCTCCGTCAGTGAGCATGTGCTTAAGATGTCTGGGCACGCAAATAAACTTCAAAGTTTGGGTATAGTGATTCCTAATACTTTGGGAGTTTACCGCATCCTCCAATCACTACCACCAAGTTACAAGAACTTTGTGATGAACTACAACATGCAGAACATGAACAAAGAGTTGCCAGAACTATTTGCTATGTTAAAATCTGCAGAAGTGGAGATCAAGAAAGAGCACCAAGTGTTGATGGTCAATAAGACCACCAAATTCAAGAAAGGCAAGTCTAAGCAAAAGGGACACTTCAAGAAGGGTGGTAAGAAAGTTACCACGCCGACGAAGAAGACCAAGGCTGGACCTAAACCTGGAACTGAGTGCTTTTACTGCAAGGGAGAAGGTCACTGGAAGCGGAATTGCCCAAGGTACTTGGCGGATTTGAAGAACGGCAACATCAAGAAGAAAGGTATATCTGATATACATGTTATTGATGTGTATCTCACTAGTACTCGTAGTAGTGCCTGGGTATTTGATACTGGTTCGGTTGCTCATATTTGTAACTCGAAACAGGAGCTGCAGAATAAACGGAAGCTAGTGAAGAACGAGGTGACGATGCGCGTAGGAAACGGATCAAAGGTTGATGTGATCGCGGTCGGCACGCTACCTCTTCATCTACCATCAGGATTAGTTTTATACTTAAATAATTGTTATTTGGTGCCTGCATTAAGCATGAACATTATATCAGGATCTTGTTTATTGCGAGACAGTTACTTGTTTAAATCCGAGAATAATGGTTGTTCGATTTATATGAGTAATGTGTTTTATGCACATGCACCTTTGATAGATGGTCTATTCATATTGAATCTCGATAGTAGAAATACACATATTAATAACATTGAGGCTAAACGTTTGAAATCAAGCGATAATTTGACCTATATGTGGCACTGTCGTCTTGGTCACATTGGAGTGAAGCGTATGAAGAAACTCCATTCCGATGGACTTCTTGAATCACTTGATTTTGAATCACTTGAAAGATGCGAAGCATGTCTGATGGGTAAAATGACTAAGACTCCATTTTCTGGTATGATGGAGCGAGCTACGGACTTATTGGAAATCATACATACCGATGTGTGTGGTCCAATGAGTGTAGCATCGCGCAGTGGTTATCGTTATGTTCTTACCTTCACGGATGACTTGAGTAGATATGGGTATATCTATTTCATGAAACATAAGTCTGAAACTTTCGAGAAGTTTAAGGAGTTTCAAAGTGAGGTAGAGAATCAACGTAACAAGAAGATTAAATTTCTACGTTCTGATCGTGGAGGTGAATATCTAAGTTACGAGTTTGGCGAGCATTTGAAGAAATGTGGAATACTTTCACAATTGACACCGCCGGGAACACCACAGCGTAATGGTGTGTCTGAACGTCGTAATCGAACCCTCTTAGATATGGTTCGTTCTATGATGTCACTTACAGATTTACCGCTAACATTTTGGGGTTATGCATTAGAAACAGCCGCATTCACTTTAAATAGGGCACCGTCTAAATCCGTTGAAACGACACCGTATGAATTATGGTTTGGGAAGAAACCTAAATTGTCGTTCCTTAAAATTTGGGGATGCGAAGCCTATGTAAAGAAGTTACAGCCGGACAAGCTTGAACCCAAAGCGGAAAAATGCGTCTTCATAGGATACCCGAAGGAAACTATTGGGTATACCTTCTATCATAGATCCGTAGGCAAAATCTTTGTTGCCAAGAATGGATCCTTTCTAGAGAAGGAATTTCTCTCGAAAGAAGTGACTGGAAGGAAAGTAGAACTCGACGAGGTTGTCGAACCTTCTCTCGAAATTGCGAGTAGCGCAGCACCGGAAGAAGTTCCTGTGGTGCATGCACCAATAAGAGAGGAAGCTAATGATAGTGATCATGAAACTTCGGTTGAAGTTGCTACAGAGCCTCGGAGGTCAACGAGAACTCGTACCACTCCAGATTGGTATGATTCCGTTATGAATGTCATGTTGGTGGACAACACCGATGACCCCGAGACATATGAGGAAGCGATGATGAGCCCAGATTCCAATAAATGGCAAGAAGCCATGAAATCCGAGATTGGATCCATGTACGAAAACCAAGTATGGACTTTGGTGGACTTACCGGATGGCCGGAAGGCTGTCGAGAACAAATGGATTTTCAAGAAGAAAACAGATGCTGATGGTAATGTTACTGTCTATAAAGCTCGACTTGTCGCAAAAGGGTTTCGACAAATTCAAGGAGTTGACTACGATGAGACTTTCTCACCGGTAGCGAAGCTAAAGTCTGTGAGGATTATGTTAGCAATCGCTGCATATTATGATTATGAGATATGGCAGATGGATGTCAAAACAGCATTCCTCAATGGAGACATTGATGAAGAGTTGTATATGATACAACCCAAAGGTTTTGTCGATCCTAAAGATGCTAACAAGGTATGCAAGCTTCAACGGTCCATCTATGGATTGAAGCAAGCATCCCGAAGTTGGAATCAACGTTTTGATAAGGTAATCAAAAGTTTTGGTTTTATACAAACTTATGGAGAAGCTTGTATTTACAAGAAAGTGAGTGGGAGCTCTGTAGCATTCTTAATACTGTATGTGGATGACATATTGTTGATTGGGAATGATGTAGACCTTCTTAATAGTGTCAAGGAATATTTGAATAATAGTTTTTCAATGAAGGATCTTGGCGAAGCAGCTTACATATTAGGCATAAAGATTTATAGAGATAGATCGAAACGCCAAATATCATTGTCACAAAGTACATATTTGGACAAAGTTCTAAAGAGGTTTGGAATGGAAGATAGCAAGAAAGGGTTCTTGCCCATGTTGCCCAATACAACCTTGAGTAAAACTCAAAGTCCGACATCGGCAGAAGATAGAGAAAGGATGAGTAAGACTCCCTATGCCTCAGCCATAGGATCTCTAATGTATGCCATGCTATGTACTAGACCCGACATCGCATATGCTGTTAGTTTAACTAGCAGATATCAAAGTGATCCAGGAGTGGATCATTGGACAGCGGTCAAAAACATCCTTAAGTACTTGAGAAGAACTAAGGATATGGTTCTTTCTTATGGAGGTGATGAACAGCTCGTTGTTAATGGTTACACCGATGCTAGTTGGAACACCGATCCAGATGATTCTAAATCACAATCTGGATACGTATTTATTTTGAATGGTGCAGCAGTTAGCTGGAGGAGTGCAAAGCAAAGCGTTGTGGCGAGATCTTCAACTGAATCGGAATACATGGCTGCTTCGGAGGCTTCACAAGAAGCGATATGGATGAAAGAGTTCATTACAGAGCTGGGTGTGGTTCCTAGTGCGCTGGACCCAATGTCTATCTACTGTGATAACATGGGCGCCATAGCCAATGCGCAAGAACCAAGGTCACACAAGAAGCTGAAGCATATCAAGCTACGTTTTCACGCTATTCGAGAACATATCCAGGATGGGGATATAAAGATTTGCAAAGTACACACAGATCTGAATGTGGCGGATCCGTTGACTAAACCTCTCCCGAGGGCAAAACATGACCAACACCAAACTGCCATGGGTGTTCGGTATATTACCATGTAATCTAGATTAGATGACTCTAGTGCAAGTGGGAGACTGTTGGAGATATGCCCTAGAGGCAATAATAAATATAGTTATTATTAAATATCTTTGTGTTTATGATAAATGTTTGCATTCATGCTATAATAGTATTAACAAGGAAACCATTAATACTTGTGTGATTTGTAAACTTAATTTGAAGTCCCTAGTATAGCCTCTATACTTCACTAGCTTGTTGGTTGATTGATGATGTGGTTTCTTTGTCATGAACATTGAGATGTTATCAACAACAAGATCATATCGTTAGGAGAATGATATGGTGGACATACTCCTATAGACAAGCATAGCATAAAGATCAAGTCATTTCAATAGTTCAATTGCTATATGCTTTCTGATACATAGTAACCTAATTCCTTCGACCATGAGATCATGCATATCACCTTTACTGGATGGATGCTTTGATGTCATCAAACACCACACCGTAACAGGGTGGCTATAAAGGTGGCATTGAGTGTTCGGAAAGTATTGGTTGAAACACATGGATCAAGAGTGGGATTTGTCCATCCACATGACGGATAGATATTCTCTGGGCCCTCTCGGTGAAATGTCATCCAATTAGCTTGCAAGCATGTGACTTGGTCACAAGGGATCACATATCACGGGAACGAGAAAAGAGTACTTATCAGTAACGAGGATGAACTAGGTATGCAGAGATACCGACGATCATAACCTCGGATAAGTAACATATCGTGAGACAAAGGGAAATTGGTATCGTATGTAAGTGGTTCATTCGATCGCAAAGTAATCGTAGAAATATGTGGGAGCCATATGAATTTCCAGATTCCTCTATTGGTTATTGTTCGGAGAAGTGTCTCGATCATGTCCGCATAATTCACGAACCGTAGGGAGACACACTTAAGGATTCGACGTTGTTTGAGTAGTTATGGTATTATGAGAAAGAGACCGAATGTTGTTCGGAGTCTCGGATGGGATCCGGGATATCACGAGGTGATCCGGAATGGTCCGGAGAATAAGATTCATATAAGGAAAGTCCCGTTTCGGAGTTCGGGAATGATTCCGGTGTTTTCATCGGGGATATTCTAGAAGGTTCCGGATTGTCCGGCACTCCGGGGGGGGAAGGGGTACATGAATGTGTCATTACATATTGGAATGATTGCATCATGTACTAAGTGTTCTTGCTGTCCCAAATATAGGATTAAATTGAATCCTAAAACAGAAAAGTCAAATGTCCAGTTTGAAAGTCAAACTGCCAAAACAAGAAACTGTGGGAAACAAGCAAGAGGAGTTGGAACCAACCTGGAGGAGGAGTTGGACTCCTCCAGGCCGGCGCCCAGCCCAAGGCCGAGTTGGGGAGGGACTCCCTCCCTCCCCTGGCGCGCCCACACCCTCCCACCTATATAAGGAGGGGCAGGGCTCCCCTCCTAGACACACAAGTTTCCTATCCTCTAAACTAAACCCTAGATCTAGACCCCGGTTTAGAGCTATTCGGTTTAGAGCCTTCTAATTGGTTTAGAGCCCTCTAATTGGTGTGTCTAATTACTAGACCACTAATAGCCTCTCTCATAAGCTCCACCATACTCGCACCGGCTTAAGGCGAAGCCCTGCGGGATTTCCCCTCTACCTCCGGTACCACGCCGTTGTGCTGCCGGAATCGCGAGGAGAGTGCTACAACCTCCGCTGCCTGCTGGAACAAGGGAGAGGAAGGTCTTCGTCGAGTACCGAACGTGTGACCGACTGCGGGAGCGCTGCGGGAACGCGGCGCCGGAAGGATCGTCTACGCGATCTTGAGATCGGAAAGAGTACGACTACATCACCCACGAGAATCTGCTCTCGTTAAACACTTTGGAATCTTCGAGGGTGAGTTATTCCATCGACTCGTTGCTACAATCTAGTAGATAGATCTTGGCTTGTTTGTTTGTATGCGATAGAAAATTTTTGTTTTCCATGCTACGAACCCCTACACGAGCCACCATCGATAGTACCTCTGCCTCACCGATGGTAGGAGGTTGCGTACCGCTTTTATCTATCCCCCTACAACCTCCAATCCCTAGTAACACTAGTGTCCTTGCCAATTTTTCCCAGGGACGACTGGAACCACCTCGATGATGATCCCTGCATCGGCAGCCCGTAGTCAACGATGAGCCTGAGCTTTCACACATTGTTGGTGACCATGGACTACAGGAGTCACTCCGCCTTGCCGCCCTGAACCTGTTGGTGCCCTCCGTCCGTCCCCATGAAGCCCCAATCGACCGCTGGCCATTCTCTGGTGAGCCAACCAACCTAGAACCGCTGCTAAGTATATTCATGTTGCCTCTTTTAGGTCGTCACCATTTGGAGGTGACTTGGCCACATCACGACCCTCCGTCCCTGATACGGATGAATGTTTCACTTAACGCTCCTCTTACTAACTAGTGGCCCCTGCCTGGCAGGATTTCAATTTCTATCTCTAGCCCGAGGTGGAGAAGGTTTGGGCTAGCCCAGTCCAACACAGCTCATCGATCGTTGTCTGTCTTTTTTATTCCTGAGAATGCCTTGTTAATTTCCCCTTGGATGCAATCTTAGAAATTAAATAACTTGATATTTAGGAATCCAAACGAGGTGATTCAAAATTCTATGGAAAGCTTGTCAAATGGTCTATCCAATGCAATTGGTTTGGATCAAAAATGTTATGTGCATTTGTCTAGATAAATTAGATGATGTTACAGCTTGTTTGACCTAAAATAATTGATTTGGGAGTTATAAAATTCCAAATGAGTTGATTCCAACTCTCAGAAGTCACATTTTGGGTCTACTATTTAATCCCTTGATGCATTATTTTTCTGAGAAACTGGAAATATTTTGTGAATTTAAATCCAATTCAGCTGTTATATTACACTATAAAAATAAATATAAATCCAAATGTGTTCAAACCAATTTATGTGAACTTTGTATATGATATGATATGGTCCTTTCTTGCACTCTGATATCCGTCTTGTGCTCCATGGTATGATCACCATCATTCCACCAGCGTAGCTCCAAGGTCCATGATGCCACCAACTTGATTGTTCTCCACTGATTCAAATTGCACAGAATTTCCATTTCTGGCACGCATGCCTTTAAAAGAATAAAAAACATATGGCTCCAGCCAGTTGTTATAACTTAGAAATCATATCATTGCATACATAAAATTTGTAACACATGACCATATGACATCACATGCCTGCAAAAACAAGTTAGACGCCTCTAATTTCTTATGCATATTTTACGTGGCTTTGAACTTAAGAAGAATCATTCATCCTATGAGATTCAAACCATAACGGTGATAATGCATACATGAACTTTGTAGTTTATTAACATGTTTTCCCACATATTTGCATCATTGATACGTCCATAACGTATCTATAATTTTTGATGGTTTTATGCTAATAATATGCTTTTGATACTCCTTTTTGTATAAAGTTTATAATTTATTTGGACTAACCTACTAATAGTTACAAAAGTGCACAATATTCTTGTTATACACTTTGATGTGTAGGAATTACCAAGAATACAAGTGGGAACCTTGTTGGAGTCAAATTGGGATTTTTCCAGAAATCTATCTCAGAACTCTTTTTGAAGATGATCACGTTTTGGGTCGAAGACGGCGTAAAACGGAAAACTCTTCAACTACAAAGTTGTTGGAAATTTCGCGACAAACGTTTTGAACATAAAATTTAGCTGATTCCGAGTCCGGACGGACCCGCCAGGCCCGATTTACTGCAGCCCAAGATGGGGTGACGGAAATCCGAGAAGCTATATAAAGGAAGGAAACCTAATTCGCCCAAGACACCTCCTCCCACGAATTTGCAGCCGCCAAAGCCAATTTTTTGCCACCCCCATGGATGCCATCTCCATGGGGGAGGGCTCCCAAGAAGACATGAAGGAAGGGGGCTAAGGGGAGGTGCTCCCCCATGATACCGGTGGCGGTGAAGGAGTCCCCCGCGTCGCCGGCGGCACCGCCGCCTCCCTCTTCACCATCTTCAACATCATCTCCATCACCTAATCCTCCTAATATGTAGTGGTTTATCCTCACACACACCTCTGTACCGTCCTATGTAAACATGGTGTTTGATGCTATAAGTTATAATCCTATGATCTATGTCATATTTGCGTAGTTTCTTTGTTCTTAGATTGAATGGTTGAACGTCTTTGGTTCATTAGAGTTGTATGTTGATATGATACAGTCCTTTGGTGTCCATTATATTTTGTGCGCGCATGGATTAAACATCATAGGGTTTGTAGTATGTGTAAAAGGAAGGGGGATTCTGCCGGAGTGACAGAAACCTGAGGACGCGAACCGGAACGTTGCACGTATGGGAGTAAGAGGACCATTAAACTTAAGGCTATGGTTGGGGAAAACTTAATGCATTGTTAGTACTTACGGATGTTTGCTAACAAACAAATCATATAGTACATATAATTCCAAGTAGTGAAGCGCCTGTATATTTAGCCTCTCCCACGTAGAAAACTGCATCGAAGACAATGAACCTGATCTATTCGCTATTTAAACTTGGACAAAGCCACCACAATTACCACCACTATTCCACACTCATGGTTCTGTTAGTTTAGTGTATTTTATTGCTGCAGCAACTAGCTTTACTTTCTTGTTATTTATTATCGTGCAAAGTTATCTCTATTACTCGTATTGTTGCTCTAGTTTTATTTCCTAGATAATGCAAACGTTTAGTATGCGTAGAGTTGTATCAGTGGTTGATAGAACTTGAGAGAATATTTATCCTACCTTTAGCTCCTCGTTGGGTTCGACACTCTTACTTATCGAAAAGGCTACACATGATCCCCTATACTTGTGGGTTATCAATCATATATAATGTTATATCCATGTTTTATATTATTTTTTGGGGATTTATCAATTGACATAGGTATAGTTACTCGGGTGCCTATGATTTGCTACCCTGGCTATATAAAAGGCTTACGGCCCATGAAGAGTCAAGATGATGACCCAAAAGGAGCAACCGACAAAGGCTTTAGTTGTATTAGGAAAGAGAATAAAGGACTGGTATCGTGTTGGTATTGTAATTACACATATATAACCTATCCGCATACAATTTTGAGACCCGACCTATTATATATAGGACGGGAGAAGCCTAGGCGAGGGCACCAGAAAATCCCCAAGTAATCTGTTATAGTGTGATTCACCAAATATTCTGGCAACTTTGACTCCATTATTCTCCTGATATCCGACGAAATCCCCAGCGTTCTCTTTTCTGCAAAACCCTAAGTCCTTCTCCATAGACATTGTCGAGGTCACCCCTCGTCAATTTGCACCGTCTGTGGGAAACTTGAATGCTGGAACCATGGATTCGGCGGACCTTTTTTTTTCCAAACAGCAACCCATCAAAAGTGGATCCACACCCGCCCGCCCCTGTGTTAGTACCTGCCAACTTCAAAGGCAGATCTGATTTAATCATCGGAAGCTTCCACTTCCAAGTAGAAGACCCCCAAGAATTATGACCTTCGGCCCTGATTACATCAGAACCGTCAGAGTCTACGACTATGATGATACCAACATCATCTGTCAGATCCTCCATGGAAGTCACGGTACAGATCGAAACAACCAAAGAAAACAAGAAAGATGAGATGGATCTGGGGGACCTTGATGGTCTTTACGACGATCTGTCCTTCGGATCAGACTCTCAAATAACTCCACCACGTGGAACAAGCCCAACAAACTCTGAACCCAAAGAAAGCGGTGAAAGCATCGACTTCGGGATAAGGATGGTAGAAATCTATCCAGAACAGAAACTAATGGACTTCACTGATCCACCCGACAGTGTCTCCCTCGGGTCCGATGACGACGTCACTAGTTCATATATTACCCAGCACCAAGTATGCGTGATCATCGGAGACGCGTTGACTCAACAAGACTCAAACGGTAATCCTATTTTTAACCCTGACGATATCCTATCAAGCGACAATGCAGGAAACCACGGGAACGAAGGAAGCCAAGGAAACGGGGGAAACCCAACAATCAATCGTGTAATGGGAGAAGGAGAACCACGCAGAGGCGAGAGGCAAACTCTCCGCTTACCAGCCGATGCATGGCAAATAGCAAGAGCAGTGATTTCGGGTACAGTTCCAATGACAGCTGACGCCACATGCGAAGATTTATTGGCATATCAATATTTGCTTCACCACAAGAAGAGAGACCTACTAAGGATGCAAAGGCAACTCGACAAACAAAAAATTTTAGCCGACGAATATAGCCTGCGACAGGCACAATTAAGCTCTATCCGAGGATCAGGAAGCATAATAGGAGGAACACCGCCAAGAAGGGGAACATCTCGATTATAGAACATCCTTGAAGCAGAAATAAGCGAACTGATCCGAGACCTTGATCTATCGTTTATGTCAAGAGCTCAAGCAGGAAACATTAAAGAAAAAACGGCTCAAGCATCAATTGTAGCCACACAAACATATCTGATCACAACTCAACCATCACCCGACGATCCTCGCGCGGTCCTCCACCGCTCCGCCCTGATGAACCTCGACATGGTAGGAGCATCTCTCGCACAAGCAGAACAAGGAACCACGCGGCAACCCGAAAAATTCACACGCCATTGCAGCAGCCCTCGGCAAGTAGGTCACACCCAACGATCATGATCGCCACATCGGGTCCACTTCTCAGGATTAGATCCACAGAATGATGCAAGAAACGATATTACACAGCGAAGGATCGATCGATCCAGGGAAGAGCGTAGCAGTCGAAGATAGATACTATGACGGCGAAAGCGAAGAATAACAAGAACTATGTGGAGCTAGTTCGTTTACCCAACGGGTTTGCAAGACTCCAGTACCAAAAGACTTCAAATTACCTCACGATCATCAGAAATATGATGGCCTCCAAGAACCCAAAGCTTGGTTGGCAGACTATATGGCAATAGTCAAGCTACAAGGTGGCTCCAAGGCTACCGCAATGCAAATCTTGCAGCTGCACTTAACCGGCGCATCACGTGGCTAAGACAACTACCCGAAGATTCTACCAGCAGTTGGAACGATCTTGAGGACAAATTTATCAGAAATTTCCAATCCATATTCAAGCGACCTACGTCTGTGGAACAATTGCGAGCTTGTAAACAAAAATCAGGAGAGTCAATACGAGCTTTCGTCCAGCGATGGAACACTATCAAAAACTAGGCCGAAGCTATATCCGATGAAAGAGCAATTGATGCTTTCAATGATGGAATTTGTCGGCAAGAATTCATTGAAGAACTAGGACGAATCAAACCAAAGACAATTTCGCAGTTGATGGACATAGCCAATCGCTGGGCTGATGGAGAAGATGCATTACACAAAAAAGAGCCCGCTCACCCGAAGAAGACATGGATAGGCGCAATAACGATAGAAGGCGACAAAACAATGATGGGTATGACACACCAAGTTATGTTGCAGCCAGTTTCTCTGGAGGGGACAACCGACGAAGCAATGATTACAACAATGGGTACCACAGTACCAAGGACGACGGCAGCGGAAGCCAACCGCAACAACGGTACCAGCCAAAAAGTAGAGATCCACCTATGTCAGCAGGACAAATGTTGGAAGGACCATGCAATATGCACTTCTACGTCGGCTCGATAGGCAAGAGGCGATCCAATCACCTCCTAAACGATTGCCGAACATTCTTAAAAATGCAAGAGCTATGCAACACAAGGGCAATCAAAGCAGCAAACCGAGGCTATGCTACTACACATGGCACTTTTGCTATCGGTGCACCACCACCACCGGCGCATCCGCCAGTGGGACAGACGCAAAACACAACAAACCAAGAAGACGAGTACCCTAGATCAAAAGGAGCAATGTCGATGATCCAGAAGAGATGACCCTCTAATAGAACACAGAAGTTGATCACCAGACAAGTGAACATGGCAGTAACAACACCACCCCCTACACCAGAGTATCTTCATTGGTCAGAACAAGAAATAACCTTCAACAGAACTGACCATCGACTTCAGGTCCCGCGACCTGGTCAATCAGCACTAATAGTGGAGGCAGAAATCGGCGAGTTCGACATGAGCAAGGTCTTCTTAGATGCAGGAAGCAACATTAACCTCATCTATGTCGAAACTCTGCGGGCAATGAATTGGTCCATGACAAATCTAGCACCAACAGACACAACTTTTCACGGAATAGTTCTAGGCAAAGCCAAAACTCCTCTGGGCAAAGTGCACCTTGATGTGGTCTTCGGATCGAGAAGCAACTTCAGGCGTGAAAAACTAGAGTTCAAAGTCATGGACTTTCCATCACAGTACTACGTGATCCTGGGACGACCAACTTTCACTAGATTCATGGTAGTACCCCACTATGCATACCTGGTGCTGAAAATGCTAGCCCTCAATGGGGCCATAACAGTAAAAGGAAGTTTCAGCCACTCAGTTAGCTGTGATCGAGAATTCAACAAAATATCAGAATCCTTCGGGATGGAGATGCAATTTGGCTGGCTGAAAATAGCGGATGAAGAACTACTACATGAAGGACACGTCCCCAGCGAGCGAACCTCGGAAGATCAGGTACACCACGCACCCACAAAAGCTACCTATTTGGCCTCCACTTCCGGTCCTGCATAGGAAGGCGCGCTCGTCGGGTTTCCCCGTGAGAATTGGTAAATCACTGGAAACTATGTCAATAAGGAAAAAGCCCAAAAGGAACTTGACGAGCACCCAACAAAATCAAGCACAGCTGCCAACGGAAAACCCACCCGACAAATCAAGGCCATTGGAGAGCAGACTCCTTGCCTCACAAGTACATGGCACATCGCGAAGATAACAAAAGCAACATGGGTAGCCAACCCAATACTCATCCCCAAAAAAGGCGAGGGCCTACACATATGCATCGATTTTCCAAGTACAAGCGACTCAGTAAACCAACCACTTTTCTCTCTAGTCCGTCATGCAGACATGATGCCTCCAGTCAAAAAGATGAACCCCCCTCAAACCAACAAGGGGCGTGATGGAGCACTGATGACCCACAAGTATAGGGGGTGTATCGCAGTATTTTCGAGGGAAGTGAAATCCAATTTATTGATTCGACACAAGGGGAGCCAAAGAATATTTATAAGCCTTAACAATTGAGTTGTCAATTCAGCTGCAACTGGAAACAATCTTTCTCACAGCAGTTTATCAGTAGCAACAATTTTGTAGTAGGAATAGTAAAGTAGCAGCAGTAGTAAAGCAAAGACAGCAGTAACAAAAACAGTAAACAGTGGGATTCGAGTGCGGTAGGCATAGGGATGGATGGACGGGCGTTGCATGGACAAGACAATTCACATAGCAATCAGAACATAGGGCAATTGCAGATAAATAAGATAAAGCATCCAAGTACTAGACAATCCTAGGCATGTGTTCCATATATAGTCATACGTGCTCGCAGTGAGAACTTGCACAACATCTTTTGTCCTGCCATCCCGTTTGCAGCGGGGCCTCTAGGGAACTACTGGCAATTAAGGTGCTCCTTTTAATAGAGCACCGGAGCAAAGCGTCAACACTCCGTGAACACATGTGATCCTCACATCAAAGCCTTTCCCTTCC
Organism: Avena sativa; assembly: GCA_916181665.1. Taxonomy (NCBI): domain Eukaryota; kingdom Viridiplantae; phylum Streptophyta; class Magnoliopsida; order Poales; family Poaceae; genus Avena; species Avena sativa. Next base: position 222,703,681 of record OV702292.1, read on the forward strand.
GGTTATCCCGATTTCTGTCACTTCGGGGCCATAGGTTCCGGACAACAACGTGTGTATACAACTTGCAGATAAGACCAAGAACAATACTATCATAATGAATCAATAACATGTTCAGATCTGAAATCATGGCACTCGGGCCCTAGTGACAAGCATTAAGCACAACAAGTCGCAACAAAGTCATAAAGCACTAATAAAAGATACTAGGCACCATGCCCTAACAATCTGATGCCATTACATGAACGATCTCATCCAATCCCTACCATCCCCATAGCCTACAGCGGGGGATTACTCACTCATAGATGGGAGAAACATGGATGGTCGATGGAGAAGCGATGGTGATGATGATGGCGATGATCTTCTCCAATTCCCGTCCCGGCAGGGTGCCAGAACGGAGTTTCTGGTGCTATTTCGTGGAATCTGGTGGTGGCGGTGGGGTGGAACTCCTTCTAGAAAAATGTCAAACTCCCCGAAGTTTTTAGGTCAGAAGGCTCCTTATAGGCGAAGAGAGAGGCTGAGGGGGTGCCTGGGGGGCCCACACCACCCCCTGGCGCGGACTGGCCTGGCCCGCGCCACCAGGTGGTGTGGCCACCCCCGGCTCTTCTCCGTCTCGTATTCTGGCTCCTGGAGTCTTCGGGTGAAATAGGATTTTTGGCATATTTTCTAGGATTTTTCCTGATAGTTGGTTTTCTGCACAAAAAGTAGACACCAAGGCAATTCTGCTGAAAACAGCGTCAGTCCGCATTAGTTGCATCCAAATCACACAAGTTTAGAGGAGAAACAATAGCAAAAGTGTTCAAAAAAGTAGATACGTTTTGGATATATCAACTCCCCCAAGCTTAGCTTATTGCTTGTCCTCAAGCAATTCAGTTGAAAACTGAGTGCGATAAAAGAACTTTCACGAATACATTTACTTCATATGATGTAAATATTCTCAGCAATGTGATCAACTACTTGGACAATTCATAATAAAGAGTATGCAAGCAAGTCTACTTAATAGTCATTGCAAGCAATGAAGAGATTCCAACTCAAGAATAATAAGTAGCATGAGGCACAAACATAAGCAACATTACAATGCTCATAGAAAGGTATGATAGAGTGGTATCTCGCTTGCCTTTGATTATGAATATCAGGGCACCTCTGAAGTTCAAGTGATGACTAGAAATAAAGATATCAAGGATACAAGCATCAAAGTCATAACACAAATAATCAAGTAATGGAACAAACACAAAGAATGACAACTATGCTCTCAAGAAGGTGCTCAGAGAATAAAATGGAGACTCAACAAGAAAAGGTTTTAAATAATTTGAAAGGCTTCCAAATGTTGAAAGTATGGTACTCGTTAGCTTTGAGCTCTCATTGCCCCTATCATAAGCATCTTTAATGTGGTTAAGGTGAAAGTGACAAAACTAAGAGGATATGCTTGACAAGTTATAAATCGAAGTCTCAAGCCCCTTTGTCAACACCCGGATTTTTAATCCCAGATGCTTGTTATGCCATACCTCGCAATCCTAGGATTACCATTTTTGCGAGACATAACGGATTGGATATCACAGTACATCATCCATTACAAACCATACATAAGGTCTTACACAAATAAGGATCTCATGATCCAGTCTTTAATACAACAAGCAGCGGAAATAAAAGATAAGCGTAGCGGTGGGGTCCATCTTCAAGGGCACAGGCAATGCTGATGAAGGCAGATAGTCCTAGTTATCATAGTCGTCCTGATGACCATCCTCTTGATAATCCCCTTGATAGTCTGGCCATGAGAATAGCCAGGGACAAAAGCCATGAGTACTCTTTAAGTACTCGCAAACTACCTCTAACAAGTACTATAGTTCTAAGTTAAAGTGCTAAATCTAAGTTTAACTATAAAATTAAGTTTGAAACCTAAGCTGAATTCAGAAGCAAAGAAAGATAAAATAAAGTTCTAGGATCACTTAAGTTGGGAAGCTATTATCATAAACACAACCCTGTTGTGGTCAAGTCAAAGTTCATCATTCATTTCAAGTTATTTGGAAAACATCTGACAACGAAACAGTATGGCCATTCCAACTGTCCATAACCGCGGACGCGGCTATTCGAATAGTTTGACACTCTGTAGAGGTGGTACACTTTCACCACAAGTTTCGATACATCTATCAGGGATAACCCTAAATCATCATACTTAGTATGCAGATAATCAAACATAACCTTCCCTTTACACACCCTAGTATAAGCACCTCTCCTATGAGCATGGCCTCCCAACCATGACCATCAGTCATCTTGGGCACTGCATAGGTGGACATCATGAGAGGTAGCCTCAGCTCAGACCTCTCCCGTGAGGGAACTAATACTAATGCATATAAATTTCCAGCTAAGCCTTACCCAATTCAGGTAATGTGGTTGTACGGTAAATTTGTAATGGTATCGCATCCGAATCCAACCATCAGTTTTATAAAAGGGGTTAAGGCTCATGCCTCATCATTTTCATCATCGTAAACCATTTGTGTTTCTCAACACATGTCAAAACATCTCAATAGAATGACTCATCATTCCAAGGTTTTCATAATTCATTTTCACCAAGTGTTCGCATCTAAAGTGACTCAAGTTTTTTTGATCTACTCTAAACTACTAAGTTAAGAGTGTTCACTAAGGTGGAAGTGATGGGTTCAATCTCATGCCATAGAATGACATCTAAAGGTTTCTAAGTAGGTCAAGTTTTATACTTTTTATGCTACCTTCAAAATAAGTAAAGAACTTTGTGTAAACTAAGGGAGGTGAAACTTGTCAATAAGACTTGAGGCACTAATAGTCAACAAGGGGTGCTCAAAGCATGCTTAAGGCATCTTTGCTAAACCATCTAGTTTGATTCTAGTTTGCTAAGCACTAAACTTGCAAGGGTTAGCTTGCATTGTTAATGGTGGCTTGCAAGTATAACTTGCAAGGGTTAATCTTGGATAGTGCTAGCTTTCCTTGGTTGGTGAAGTGGTTGAAGTTTTCTTCTTCTTCGTCTTGATAACACTCCTCCTCTTCGTAGACTTGGTCGGTACTATCGTCTATAAGAATACATATGGAGTACACAATCACCAAACAATACTTAACTAGGCTAAGTAGCATCCTAAGACACACAATTGATGATCTATTATCATCACAAGCATTACAAGTTTAAATCAATAGTTTCATTCTTTTTAATTTAGAAAAGTAATTTCTACTCATTGAAAATTTAACTAAGATTTAATATTCACCACTTAAAATATTGGATCATGTGGACACATGTCATCACCACATATACTAACATGTGTGAATGATATTTAAGGGTTGGATTAATATTACTTTGGTTTAAGTTCATTATTTAATGATTTAAAGTGACTAGAAATGCCTATATAGCATTATTTTGGTACTAGTCCAAAGTCACTACATGTAAACCTTAATATTATTACATATTTAGGTAGATATGATGAAATGCAATTTTTGAGAGTTGGAATCAACTCAAAACCTATCTTAGTTGATTTTATAAAAATGTTGCAATGTGCAAATGCTTCTATTTTGTTATTTTTATTAGGAGATATCTATAACTCTAATTGAATTAAATCCAACAGGCTTGGATAGATCATCTCCATACCTTTCAGACAAAATTGGTTTCATGCAATTTGGATTTATAAAACTCTCTGAATTGAATTTTAAACTAGTGGACAGAAACTAGATTTAACTAAAAAGAAAAATCCAGATTTGAACGGGTGGGCTAGCGCGGGAAAGAAGTTGGGCCGGCCCAGTGGTGCTCCGCGGCACGGGGCTCAGCTGACAGGGGGTGCCGCTTGTCAGTGGGTCTTAACACGCGAAACGGTACGCGCGCTGTGGGCCGTAGGATTAGAAGGAGGATCTACGGCTGAGGGTCGTCGTCGACGACGAACAGGTCGCCGGCGAGCTCGAACCCTAGCGGCTCGATGGGGGTCTGCTGGGGACGTACCAGGGCTCCAGCAGGGTAGGCGAGGCGGGCAAATTAACTGGAAGACAACGGCGAGGTGAGGCGCGGTTGCGGCGGAGCTTGGGGTGGTCGCAATCAGCGGCGTCCTTCTCCTCCTGCCACGGCTGCTCCGGCTCCAATTCCGGCAAGCTGCTGCTCCCCTTGCTCCGGCTAAAGGTGGGTGAGGTTCAGTGAGGTGAGGGGAGTGGAGTGGTGTGGAGAGAAGAGGCTGGGAAGGCCTCCTTTTATAGGCCCGACGGTGAGACCGAGCGGGATGGGCAGGCGACGGTGGCGACATGGCTACGGCTGGCTAGAGGCATGGCGGAGGGTGGCGATCGACAGGCGGTCTCCTGGCGGTGCTCTAGGAAGTGAATGCGGCCATAGGGGCGGTGGCATGCGGTCTGGGCAAGGTGGCGCTCTGAGCGGCAGAGGCGGCGGTGTCCACGGCGAGCGGTGGCTGTGGTGCTTTGGGCGGCGAACGGGTGTGTCTGGGGTGTTCTCCAGGTCGTGGCGGAGCGGTGGGCACGGGCTGCGGTCGAGCGGCGGTCTGTGCATGCATGTCGGGTGCGGCACTCTAGCGTGTGCTCGGCATGGTGCGGTGGACCTGGGCGCGTGGTATCCTCGGTGGTCCACGGCGAGGCTTGGCTCGGGTAGGGGGCAGAGGGTGGCGGTGAGGTGGTGGCTACCTCCTAGACATGGCGAGGGAGAGGGGAGTGGTCTGCTGCAGCGGGTACATGGTCGGCCGGCGAGAGGTGGCTCGGCATGGCATGGCAATGCCACGAGGGGCTAAGGGAGTGGGTTTAAATGGCTTTGCTAGATCATTTAGAGACAAAGGGAGTAAAAAGGGGCCAAATGGGAGACAAGTTTGGCCAGAATACTATTTGAAATAGTGAAATGTGTTTTGTTTGAAATCTGCCTGCCAAGTGTTTGATGAAATGGCCGCGAGAGAAAAAGTTTTGAATTTTGGTTTCAAAATTTTTGAGTGATATCCACTAGTGCTAGGTAGTCTCTGGTTGCAAGGGTTTTGAAAGTGGAGCTCAAATAGATGGGTTTTGAAATAGGGGTGATCTATGCATATGCATTGGATTCAATTTTCAAATGCCACTTAAAATAGTTAACAAAATGTTTTTAGCAGATCCAAAGGTGGGCCTTGGTACCTCATTATGTGTACTAGCAAGGGGTACAAAGATCAAGAATTGTTTCTGTTAAGAATTGAGTACTAGGAATAGCCAAAGTAGTGTAGTGGATTAAAATGGCCAAAATGACCATTCCTCCTTTTTAATTCTTTTTTATTAGATTTTCTTTAGGAAAAGTTTGGGAATGATGTAGATGATGTTTAAATCACCTAAGAAACATTTTACAAGCATTGGATCACACAATCATGGCAATTCAAAACAACCCCTATTTTAAATGCACACACATATGAATGCTTTTATTTTTAATTTGAAAAAGTTTTTGTTAACCCCAAATTTGATGATTTAGATCTTGATAAGCTTGGATTGAAGTTTTGGGATGTTACAAACCTTCCCCCCTTAAACAAAATCTCGTCCCGAGATTTACAAAGAAAACTAGGAATTAAAGAGATCTAGGAACTCTGTCCTAATGTAATCTTCGCGCTCCCAAGTAGCTTCCTCCTCGGTATGGTTGCTCCACTAAATCTTAAGAAACTTGATGCTCCTGGTCCTGGTGGTTCTGTAGGCTTCTTCTAAGATACGGATGGGTACTTCCCGATAGGTCAGGTCATTGTTGATTTCCACAACTCTATGATCGATGTTCTTGAAAACTTCAGTCTTCTCAGGTACTTCCAAGCATTTGCGAAGTAACGAGATATGGAACACATTGTGGATGGCTGACATCTCTTCAGGCAGTTCCAGATGATACGATACTTCTCCTCTATGGTTCAGAATTTTGAAAGGTCTGATATATCTGGGGGCTAACTTTCCCTTCAGATTAAAGCGTTGAGTTCCCTTCAATGGTGAAACTTTGAGGTATACAAAATCTCCGACATTGAAAGTCAGGTCTCTCCTTCTCTTGTCAGCATAGCTCTTCTGTCTGGATTGGGCGGTCTTGAGGTGCTCACGGACTTTGTGAACTTTTTCTTCTGCTTCTCGGAGAATGTCGGGTCCGAAGATCTGACTCTCTCCTACTTGCGACCAATTCAAAGGGGTACGACACTTTCTTCCGTATAGGAATTCAAATGGTGCCATCTGTAAACTAGCTTGATAACTGTTGTTATATGAGAATTCTACGAAAGGCAGGCTGTCTTCCCATTTTGATCCGTATTCCAAAACCCAAGCTCTAAGCATATTCTCAAGGATCTGGTTGACTCTCTCGGTATGTCCATCTGTTTGCGGGTGATACGCGGTACTGAAGTTCAACTTGGTTCCCAATCCTTCCTGAACTTTCTGCCAAAATCTCGAGGTAAACTGGGTTCCTCGATCTGATACGATGGTCTTGGGGGTTCCATGCAGACTAACAATCCTAGCAATGTACAGCTCTGCTAGCTTTGCACTCTGGTAGGTAGTCTTGACAGGTATAAAATGGGCTACCTTGGACAGTCTATCAACGATGACCTAGATTGAGTCATTCCCTCTGCTGGAGGTAGGTAAACCGGTGATAAAGTCCATTCCGACGGAATCCCATTTCCATTCCGGAATCTGCAATGGTTGCAACAATCCTGCAGGTCTCTGATGCTCTGCTTTGACTCTTTGATAGATGTCATATTTGGCGATGTAGCTTCCGATCTCTCTCTTCATATTGTGCCACCAAAATGGTTCTTTCAAATCCTGATACATCTTCATTCCTCCGGGGTGGATAGAATAAAGAGTATCATGAGCTTCCTTCATGATAATTTCCTTCAGCTCCGAATCTGCTGGCACACAGATACGTCCTTTGTACCACAAAACTCCTTCTTCGTCTTCGGTGATTCCAGGTACCTTTCCTGTACCAATACGACATTTGATACCGTCGATACTCTCATTCCCCTTCTGGGCTTCCTTGATTTGGCTAATCAACATGGGTTGAATTTCAATGCTAGCTAGGAATCCTTTGCTAACTAATTCAGTCATGAACTACTCCAACTCCTCATACAAACTTGGTTGCTTCTCCTTGATCATGGTGTTAAGCCTACACGGCAATCTGCTAAGAGCATCCGCTACCACATTGGCTTTGCCGGGGTGATAGTGAATGTCAAGGTCATAATCCTTGATTAACTCTATCCATCTCCTTTGCCTCATATTCAGCTCCTTCTGAGTGAAGATATACTTCAAGCTCTTACGATCCGAGTAAATCTCACAGCGATTACCCATCAAATAATGACGCCATGTCTTCAATGCTAGAACCACATCTGCTAGCTCAAGATCATGGGTCGGATAGTTCCGCTCATGCTGCTTCAGTTGTCTAGACAGATACGCGATGACTTTGCCTTCTTGCATCAATACACATCCTAGACCAATCTTGGATGCGTCACAATATACATCAAACGGCTTCTTGATGTCTGGCATGATCAAAATTGGGGCTGATATCAATCTCTTCTTCAGCTCCTGGAAACTGGCTTCACACTTGTCTGTCCATTCAAACTTCTTGTCCTTCTTCAACAATTGGGTCATTGGTCGGGCTATGCTCGAGAATCCTTCTACGAACTTGCGGTAATATCCCGCTAATCCGAGAAATGAACGGACTTGGGTTTGAGTGGTTGGGGCTTCCCATTCTTCGACATCTTTGATCTTGGTGGGATCAACAGAGACTCCTCCGGCAGACACAATATGTCCTAGGAATCCTACTTCTTTCAGCCAAAACTCACACTTGCTGAACTTGGCATATAACTGATGCTCCCTCAGGGTTTCTAGGATGATCCTCAAATGTTGCTCATGCTCTTCCTGTGACTTGGAGTAGATAAGGATGTCGTCGATAAACACAACTACAAACTTATCTAAGAAATTCATAAAGATCTTATTCATGAGATTCATGAAATAAGTAGGGGCATTGGTTAATCCAAAAGACATAACCGTATACTCGTATAAACCATAGTGAGTAATAAAGGCGGTCTTCAGAATATCCGTTGCACGAATCTTAAGTTGGTGATAACCAGTCCTAAGATCAATCTTGGAGAATACCTGAGCTCCGGTCAACTGATCAAATAGATCCTCTATCTTTGGCAAGGGGTACTTGTTCTTGATGGTGACGTCATTCAACTTTCTGTAATCTGTACACAGACGATTGTCTCCATCTTTCTTGTCGACGAATAACACTGGTGATCTCCATGGCGATGCGCTTGGCTAAATCAAGCCTGTTGCTAACATGGCATCCAACTGCTTCTTCAGTTCCACTAACTCTGAGGGGTTCATGCTATAGGGTCTCTGGGCTATAGGTACGGTTCCGAGGATTAGTTCGATAATAAACTCAATATCCCTATCCGGGGGCATACCTGGCAATTCATCTGGGAATACGTCGGGGTATTCACAGACTACTCAGACTTGGTCTATGGTGGGCAGGGCTACACTCTTGTTGCACTTGAATTGACGGGGTAAGGTTTCAGAGATATGCTCTACTGTTACTCCAGAACTACTGGTCATGGTGATGGCTTTCTTAGCATAGTCTATCAATCCTTTATGCCTTGACATCCAGTCCATACCTAGTACTACTTCCAATCCTTTGGTTCCAAGTACAATTAGGCTGGCATAAAAATCTATCCCATGTATTCTGATAGGCACAACTTTGCAAATTTTTCTAGCTTTTGTAGTTGAACCGGGGATTTGAACTATCATGACATGCTTCAGGTTGGTTGGGTGAATCTTACTAGTGCATGCAAATTCTTCGGTGACAAATGAATGCGATGCTCCAGAATCAAGCAATACTCTTGCTAAAACTGAGTTGACAGAAAACATACCCAACACTACATCTGGCGCTTCCTGGGATTCTCCTGCGTTCATGTGGAAGAGACGGCCATTGCGGTTGTGAGGGTTCCCTGGGGCAAATCTCCTTCCTGGTTGAACAAGACTCTGCTGCTGAGCTGGGGCATTCACATTGGCATTAGCTGCAGTCTTCTTGGGACACTCATTGGAGTAGTGACCCTTCACTCCACACTCGAAACAAGTGATCTGGGACTTGTCCTTGACTGCGACAGGCACAGCATTGCTGCCAGTTCTGGGCGCAGTGTTGTTGTTGTTGTTGTTGTTGTTGTTGTTGTTGTTGTTGTTGTTGTTGTTGTTGTTGTTGTTGTTGTTATTGTTGTTGCTCTTTGGAGGGGCACGGTTGAAATTGTTGGCATTACCAGAGTTGTGATTGTTTCCTCCGGACTTCACATTGCCTCCGCTACGGTTGGGGTAGCTTGGGCGAGAATTTGGGGGTCGGTTGTTCCTTGGTGCATATCCTGGTGACGGGTTGGGACGGTACTTCTGGTGACTACTGGATCCAGACTGCTGCATCATATGACGCTTGTGGTTGTCGTTTGCCTGGTTAATCTTCCCTTCCATCTGAATGGCAGAGTCGACTAGCTCTTCGAGATCCTGGAAACGGATGTTGACGAGGACAGTCTGCATCTCATCATGCAGTCCGTTCAAGAATCTCTCCTTCTTATTGGCCTCTGTGTTGATCTCATCAGGTGCATATTTGGCAAGTGACAAGAATCTATCACGGTACTCCACCATAGTCATTCTTCCTTGCTTCAATTCGCGGAATTTATCTCTCATCCTGTTGACAAGACCTTGCGGCACGTGGGTGTGGCTGAACTTGACTTTGAATGCTTCCCATGTCATAACCTGACCATGGTTCATATTGCGGATGCTATTCCACCAAGCTCTTGCATCTCCCGCCAGATAGTGGGTGGCGAAGAGAACTTTCTCATTTTCCTCAACTCCTGCAACTTCGAGGTTGTTTTCCATGGTCTGTAACCAGTCATCAGCATCTAACGGGTTCTCAGATTGGTTGAAGATTGGGGGATTGGTGTTCTGAATTTTTTTGAGTTTGGATCCATGGTGGTCCTGATTTCCGTGTCCTTGGTTGTTGAGAGCCATTTGGGCGATCTGCTGCAATGTTGCTAAGTTGGCTTGGCGCTCTGCCCTGCTTGCTTCACGGTCTGCGATGAGATTCTGCAAGATCTGCAGCATTGGGTCCTGCGACGAGCTGCTCCCTCCTTGGTTTCCACGAGTCATCTGAAGATTGAGATAGATATAGGGGTAAGAGGGAAATTCTAAGGTTCATGGTTTGGGGTTTTCAAAGCTAAAACTTTTGAGTTAGACTCAGGTTTTTCAATTAACTTCATTTTCATCCATGCAAGCAAGCACCCGATACAACACACACCACAACAAACAAAGGAAAGCAGATGGTTTGAAGAACCATTCTGCCAGCTACGATACAGTGGGACTGATACAACTCATGCTACGAGAGTGCTCTAGTGCATCTACTCATCGTCGATGAAGTCAGAGTCCTCATCATCGGTGTAGAAGTCCACAGCATCCTCCTCTAGAAAGTCATCATCGTTGCTGAGGTTAGAATCCATGTCTCCCTGGATGTCTTCACCCTCATCTTCTTCTTCCTTGGCTGCAAGCTGATCTTCCTGCTCCTTGACGGTCTTCTCGAGGTCGGCCACCTTCTTGCAAAGACGGGCGATGGTGCGATCCTTCTTGGCACGCTGGCGGCAAAGAGACTGGCGAGCTTGGACAAGCAGTGCGAAAGTCTGAGCCTTCTGGTCGGCAATGGCATGGTTCTGGTTGGCTAACTCCCTGGCATTGTCCAGTTCCTGCTGTCTGTCAGGTAGCAAGAAGTCAAGGTTCTCCACTTGACGCCTCAACTCTGGGTGACTTGGCATCTCCATCGGCATTCCCATGATGTCACGTCTTGCATAGTGGGCAAAACGGGTTCCTTGGATCTTGTTGACGCTGAGGGCACATAGACGTGCGAGAGCTTCATGCATTGCCCTGGATAATCCATCTAGCCAGTTGTTCTCTCTCTCACGGAGAACTGAATTCTTCCAGAATTTGGTGCTTCGATGCTTCCTCTAAGATCTGCGGTGACTAGCCACTGTTGGTCTCCTCCTGGGGGTCCAGGAAGTTGAGCTCCGAGAAACTCCGGATGTGGGCGTCCCAGTAGATCCGACAGTGAATCCAGATCCCTCTCGAAGATCAGCTGATCTCCATTTCCCAACTGGTAAAACTTGCTGAACTGAGTCTCCATCTACAAGAATTAAGGATGCGGAAATTAGTGAGGTGATCAAGTGTGTCAAGTTTTAAGTAGTAATGTAAGAATTTTGAGGAACATTAATTTTTGAGAAAGAATTGGTTCACAAGGGTAAGAGAGGAAATAGTTTTTCATAAATACTCACTTTGGTTTTGAAACTAAGTTTTTGGTTTGGACGTCCATTCTAACTAGGGTCTCCTATGGTCAGGATGACTCTAATACCAACTTGTCAACACCCGGATTTTTAATCCCAGATACCCGTTATGCCATACCTCGCAATCCCAGGATTACCATTTTTGCGAGACATAACGGATTGGATATCACAGTACATCATCCATTACAAACCATACATAAGGTCTTACACAAATAAGGATCTCATGATCCAGTCTTTAATACAACAAGCAGCGGAAATAAAAGATAAGCGTAGCGGTGGGGTCCATCTTCAAGGGCACATGCAATGCTGACGAAGGCAGATAGTCCTAGTTATCATAGCCGTCCTGATGACCATCCTCTTGATAATCTCCTTCATAGTCTGGCCATGAGAATAGTCAGGGACAAAATCCATGAGTACTCTTTAAGTACTCGCAAACTACCTCTAACAAGTACTATAGTTCTAAGTTAAAGTGCTAAATCTAAGTTTAACTATAAAATTAAGTTTGAGACCTAAGCTGAGTTCAGAAGCAAAGAAAGATAAAATAAAGTTCTAGGATCACTTAAGTTGGGAAGCTATTATCATAAACACAACCCTGTTGTGGTCAAGTCAAAGTTCATCATTCATTTCAAGTTATTTGGAAAACATCTGACAACGAAACAGTATGGCCATTCCAACTGTCCATAACCACGGACGCGGCTATTCGAATAGTTTGACACTCTGTAGAGGTGGTACACTTTCACCACAGGATTCGATACATCTGTCAGGGATAACCCTGAATCATCATACTTAGTATGTAGATAATCAAACATAACCTTCCCTTTACACACCCTAGTATAAGCACCTCTCCTATGAGCATGGCCTCCCAACCATGACCATCATTCATCTTGGGCACTGCATAGGTGGACATCATGAGAGGTAGCCTCCGCTCAGACCTCTCCCGTGAGGGAGCTAATACTAATGCATATAAATTTCCAGCTAAGCCTTACCCAATTCAGGTAATGTGGTGGTACGGTAAATTTGGAATGGTATCGCATCCGAATCCAACCATCAGTTTTATAAAAGGGGTTAAGGCTCATGCCTCATCATTTTCATCATCGTAAACCATTTGTGTTTCTCAACACATGTCAAAACATCTCAATAGAATGACTCATCATTCCAAGGTTTTCATAATTCATTTTCACCAAGTGTTCCCATCTAAAGTGACTCAAGTTTTTTGATCTACTCTAAACTACTAAGTTAAGAGTGTTCACTAAGGTGGAAGTGATGGGTTCAATCTCATGCCATAGAATGACATCTAAAGGTTTCTAAGTAGGTCAAGTTTTATACTTTTTATGCTACCTTCAAAATAAGTAAAGAACTTTGTGTAAACTAAGGGAGGTGAAACTTGTCAATAAGACTTGAGGTACTAATAGTCAACAAGGGGTGTTCAAAGCATGCTTAAGGCATCTTTGCTAAACCATCTAGTTTGATTTTAGTTTGCTAAGCACTAAACTTGCAAGGGTTATCTTGCATTGTTAATGGTGGCTTGCAAGTATAACTTGCAAGGGTTAATCTTGGATAGTGCTAGCTTCCCTTGGTTGGTGAAGTGGTTGAAGTTTTCTTCTTCTTCTTCGTCTTGATAGCACTCCTCCTCTTCGTAGACTTGGTCGGTACTATCGTCTATAAGAATACATATGGAGTACACAATCACCAAACAATACTTAACTAGGATAAGTAGCATCCTAAGACACACAATTGATGGTCTATTATCATCACAAGCATTACAAGTTTAAATCAATAGTTTCATTCTTTTTAATTTAGAAAAGTAATTTCTACTCATTGAAAATTTAACTAAGATTTAATATTCACCACTTAAAATATGGGATCATGTGGACACATTTCATCACCACATATTCTAACATGTGTGAATGATATTTAAGGGTTGGATTAATATTACTTTGGTTTAAGTTCATTATTTAATGATTTAAAGTGACTAGAAATGCCTATATAGCATTATTTTGGTACTAGTCCAAAGTCATTGCATGTAAACCTTAATATTATTACATATTTAGGTAGATATGATGAAATGTGATTTTTGAGAGTTGGAATCAACTCAAAACCTATCTTAGTTGATTTTATAAAAATGTTGCAAGGTGCAAATGCTTCTATTTTGTTATTTTTATTAGGAGAGATCTATATCTCCAATTGAATTAAATCCAACGGTCTTGGATATATAATATCCATACCTTTCAGACAAAATTGGTTTCATGCAATTTGGATTTATAAAACTCTCTGAATTGAATTTTAAACTAGTGGACGGAAACTAGATTTAACTAAAAAGAAAAATCCAGATTTGAACGGGTGGGCTAGCGCAGGAAAGAAGTTGGGCCGGCCCAGTGGCGCTTCACGGCACGGGGCTCAGCTGACAGGGGGTCCTGCTTGTCAGTGGGTCTTAACACGCGAAACGGTATGCGCGCTGTGGGCCGTAGGATTAGAAGGGGGATCTACGGCTGAGGGTCGTCGTCGACGACGAACAGGTCGCCGGCAAGCTCGAACCCTAGCGGCTCGGTGGGGGTCTGCTGGGGACGTACCAGGGCTCCAGCGGGGTAGGCGAGGTGGTCAAACGAACTGGAAGACGACGGCGAGGTGAGGCGTGGTTGCGGTGGAGCTTAGGATGGTGGCAATCAGCGGCGCCCTTCTCCTCCTGCTGCAGCTGCTCCGGCTCCAATTCCGGCGAGCTGCTGCTCCCCTTGCTCCGGCTAGAGGTGGGTGAGGTTTAGTGAGGTCAGGGGAGTGGAGTAGTGTGGAGAGAAGAGGCTAGGGAGGCCTCCTTTTATAGGCCCGATGGTGAGACCGAGTGGGATGGGCAGGCGACGGTGGCGACATGGGTACGGCCGGCTAGAGGCATGGCAGAGGGTGGCGATCGACAGGCGGTCTCCTGGCGGTGCTCTAGGAAGTGAATGCGGCCGTAGGGGCGGTGTCATGCGGTCTGGGCGAGGTGGCGCTCTTAGCGGCAGAGGCGGCGGTGTCCACGGCGAGCGGTGGCTGTGGTGCTTTGGGCGGCAAACGGGGGTGTCTGGGGTGTTCTCCAGGTCGTGGCGGAGCGGTGGGCGCGGGCTGCGGTCGAGCGGCGGTCTGTGCACGCGTGCCGGGTGCGGCGCTCTGGCGTGTGCTCGGCATGGTGCGGTGGCACTGGGCGCGTGGTATCCTCGGTGGTCCACGGCGAGGCTTGGCTCGGGCAGGGGACAGAGGGTGGCGGTGAGGTGGTGGCTACCTCCTAGACATGGCGAGGGAGAGGGGAGTGGTCTGCTGCAGCGGGTGCATGGTCGGCCGGCGAGAGGTGGCTCGGCATGGCATGGCAATGCCACTAGGGGCTAGGGGAGTGGGTTTAAATGGCTTTGCTAGATCATTTAGAGACAAAGGGAGTAAAAAGGGGCCAAATGGGAGACAAGTTTGGCCAGAATACTATTTGAAATAGTGAAATGTGTTTTGTTTGAAATCTGCCTGCCAAGTGTTTGATGAAATGGCCGCAAGAGAAAAAGTTTTGAATTTTGGTTTCAAATTTTTTGAGTGATCTCCACTAGTGCTGGGTAGTCTCTGGTTGCAAGGGTTTTGAAAGTGGAGCTCAAATAGATGGGTTTTGAAATAGGGGTGATCTATGCATATGCATTGGATTCAATTTTCAAATGCCATTTAAAATAGTTAACAGAATGTTTTTAGCAGATCCAAAGGTGGGCCTTGGTACCTCATTATGTGTACTAGCAAGGGGTACAAAGATCAAGAATTGTTTCTATTAAGAATTGAGTACTAGGAATAGCCAAAGTAGTGTAGTGGATTAAAATGGCCAAAATGACCATTCCTCCTTTTTAATTCTTTTTGATTAGATTTTCTTTAGGAAAAGTTTGGGAATGATGTAGATGATGTTTAAATCACCTAAGAAACATTTTACAAGCATTGGATCACACAATCATGGCAATTCAAAACAACTCCTATTTTAAATGCACACACATTTGAATGCTTTTATTTTTAATTTGAAAAAGTTTTTGTTAACCCCAAATTTGATGATTTAGATCTTGATAAGCTTGGATTGAAGTTTTGGGATGTTACACCCTTACTTGCGAAGACCGATCCTCATGCTACTCAACTTCAGTCACAAGTAAGCTCTTGTCATTGTAAGTATATAAGTATCATAGAGAACCGCCAACGGGGTACCCCTTGCACATGAGACGGGAGCTATCCCATAATCAAAATAACAAGGCAAGCAGACAATGAACATCTCGGCGATCTTTTTATTTACTATGTGCATAGATTTTTATTGAGGATGCTTCATAGAATGCTCATTATGGTTATGCTGCAAGTTTCCACCGTGATTAGGCATGGCTTAGGCTAGCGTCCCAGGCGTTTATCTAACATACATACAAACTCCATGATCTTACAAGTTCCACTTTTATTTCACACCGACGGGATCCATAAGCAAAAGAACATGATATCAACTAGGTACAGAGTACCTATGAAGCGTTGAAAGCGGTCCCCATGATACATGGTTCTGCTAACTTCAACTCATAAAGCGCAAGCATATGAGCAACAAAGAAGGACGCAATGGTTCAGGTTTATTAAGTGCAAGAAAATAAAGTGTGCCATCAAGTTCGTGAGAGCTTTACTAACTAACTTTCTCATAACAAGCAAACATTTTATTCGGAAGAAAACAAGGCATATTGAATATGCACGGAGGTAGCAAATGATGCTAATGGGTAGGTATGGTGGACACTTTGGAAATATTTGGTTTAGGGAGTTGGGAACTTGAGTAAAACATACTCAGTGAAAGTGAAGGCTAGCAATAGTAAGGGAGCGACAAACGAGAGAGCAATAGCTGTCATTATCATGCTTGCAACAAAACAGGACTACTCATGGCATGAAAGTGATTCAAGATCCTCAAGGCAAAATAATTCATCAAGGCTTAACTGATTATCATAGTCATGTGCATGCGTGAGCATGTGCCAAGTCAATTCAAATGAAACATTCAGAGGAGGATACCATGGTGTCATACCAATTTATGAATAGAGTAATGTAAGCAAACATTCATAAGACATGCTACAAACTATTAGCGAGCTGGAGCTAATCATAAGAAACCAAGAACTATTAAGCATCCAAAGAAAACATACACTCTTTATGAACAGACTAAGCATTCCCATAGTGATGAGTATATGTACAAAAATGAAAACAAATAGAGTTCGTTACCAGCCTCTTACCACGCCTCAAGTTGTCATTGATCCTCATTATTGCTCTTCACTTGTGTGGCTTGAATAATAATATGAAACCAATATCCACTGAGGACTGCTGAACCCTGAAGCAAACTCGCAAAAACCAAAGAAGAACGACAAATATTTTTGGTGTTTTCGATTTTTAAACAAGAACCAAAAGGGAAAAACAAACAAAGCAAAATCTTTTTGGGTTTTTCGAATAGTTCAAACAAAGCAAAAAGGGAAAAGCAAACCAAGGCAAAAATAAGAAGCAAACCAAAGAGAAACAACCGAAATATTTTTGGTCTTTTTGTGTTTTTAGAAAGCAAAAGCAAAGAAGAACGAAAACTAAAAAGAGAACGAAAACATGAATATACAAAGTACCGACGCAACATGATATGAAGATGAGTGCGGTGTCGGCGTACCTCCCCCCAAGCTTAGGCTTTTGGCCTAAGTGGGTATCAATCCCAAGCTGGCCAGGATGAAGTGTCACCCTGGTACGACGAAGAGGTCCCCTCATCCTGGTGCGAGCTTGAGTACGTCCCTCCGTAATGTGCGGAGTAATCATAGGAGGGCACATCCTCCTGGTGCTGCTCATGGAAACCCAGCAAGCGAAGCTGCTCGTCCACCTCCTCCTTGGAGCGTGACCACGGTCTCCTGTGAACACTAAACAAAGCAGGATGTGGCAAAAGGATCTCCCTTTCATCCCCGTTAGTGAAAAGCATCCTATACACTAGATTGTTCAAATCAGAGGTAGCAGTGACAAAGTGATGAGTTTTCATGGCAACAAGGTCAAGCCTCTGTGGTGCCAGCATAGCATCATAGGGATCCACTAAAAGACCTAATGCATTGACTATGCGCGATGCAATGATGCCCCCATAGATAGGCCCCCTAGCAGCTAGGCGGCGAGCAATAAACGAGCCAAGATTGTACCGAGTATCATTGTTAAGTGCAGCAGCAAGGAATGCTAAATGATAGTTGGAGATATTACTAGTGTTCTCCCTACCCAATACACTAGTGGCAAGATAATATGCAAAGTATCTAAGAGCAGGGAGTTGGATATTTCTTATCTTTCCGCGCTGCGCTACGCGGTCATCATCATTGGTCACCCCTCGGTAAAGCTCCAACAAATCAGCGGGTCACCCTTGAATTTTCTTCACGGTCCCTGTCATACGCACACCTACAATACTGCAAAATCTCTTCAAAGGCATGGTGAAGGGCAGATCATAGATTTTAAAAGAGACAGTAGATTGATAGGGTGTGTTAGTAAACGTGAAGCTCTCAACAAAAATTTTGGTGAGCATAGCGTATTGTGCACTCTCATCTTGCATATATGAGGTCAAACCAACCCTCTCAATCAGTAGCAAGAAATCATCAAGAATACCTGTAGCTTGCAAGAAAGTAAAACAAGGAAAAGAGGATGGGTGAGCATCCCCATCATCCCTTCACTACCAATACGGGTTGCAATGAGGTCTTCATTATATGATGGCCTAGCTTGAGAGGCTGTTCTTGAGGGCCTCGACCTCCTAGGTGCATCACTCTCAAATATCTCTCCAAAAGTATGGTTGTTCATGCTTGGTATTCTGAAATTTAAACACCTATTAAACAAGTGATTGCAAAGTAAATATAATGAAGGATTCTACTCATAGGGACTTGCAAGAGGCCTAAACATGCATCAAAACTATATCTCTAAGCATTAAACAAGCTTACAAGCTCTCATAACCAGTCACCTACAGCAGCAAAATACTCAACATATAATCCACTAAACACAAATCTACTTGGACAAGGGGAGGAGTCACATACCAGGGAACAAATGCTCCAAATTTCAGCAAGAAAGATGGGTTGAGCAAGGAGATCGAAAAAATCGAGAGAAAGCACAGCGAGAACGTGATTTTGAGCTATGAAGTGGAGCTTACTCGGGAGAGGGAAGAAAGTGGCAGGTGAGAGAGTTAGTGGGGGGCCAGGGGTGGCCCACACCAGGGCATGGCGCCACCCAAGGCTGGCCGCGCCGCCATGTGGTGTGCCTGCCTGGTGGGCCCCACTGGTACCTACCAGGAACTCCTCTGCCCCTTTTTTCACATAAAAATTTAATATGAATTTTCTGGAATTTTTCGAGACACTTTATTTTTGGGCATTTTTCAGAAATAGAAGAATGATTTTTTTGACAGACAGCTTTTTTTATTTTTGAAACATGATGCAAATACAAAACAAGGCTAGAACTACAGATGATCTAGCATGCAAGCAACTAACAACACAAAGAAAACTAAATGAAAGCAAAAACTAAAATGCAAAGGATAGAAATAAACGGAGATAATCATAATGAAAACATTGTTTTGTTCAATGGAATCCTTTTGTTAGCAAGGTTGATCAAGTCTTGCTACCAAAACAATTGCATATGAGACAAAACTTTGTACTCCACTAATGATTATGTTACCTTAACCTTGATAGCAATGGTCCGAATCATAATAGTTTGAAATTTTTCTCTTGGTATGGGACAATATATTTCTCCAACTTGAATGCCTTCAACATGTTCAATTGAATTCAAACCATAAGTCCTTTCAATCTTCTTGGGGAAATAGACAGTATGTTCCTTGTCATTAACATTGAAGGTCACCTTTCCTTGATTACAATTAATAACAGGTCCTGCATTATTAAGAAAAGGTCTTCCAAGAATAATAGACATATTATCATCTTCAGGCATTTCAAGCATAACAAAATCAGTTAATATCAAGCAATTGTGAGCCACCTGAATAGGTACATCCTCACATATACCCACAGGAATGGTGGTAGATTTATCAGCCATTTGCAAAGATATATCAGTTGGTATCAATTTTTCAAGCTGAAGCCTCTTATAGAGAGAGAAAGGCATAACACTAACTCCAGCTCCCAGATCACACAAAGCAGTTCTAACATAACTATTCTTAATAGAGCAAGGGATAGTTGGAATCCCTGGATCTCCAAGTTTCTTAGGAACCTTACCATTGAAGGAATAATTAGCAAGCAAAGTAGAAATTTCTTCATTAGGGATCTTCCTTTTATTCGAGACAATGTCCTTCATATACTTTGAGTAAGGAGGCAATTTAATAGCATCAGTCAAAGGAATTTGCAAGAATAAAGGCTTCATCCACTCACAAAACTTATTATAGTGTTCATCTTCCTTTGACTTGTGTTTCTTATCAGGGAATGGCATAGGTTTTTGGACCCAAGGCTCTCTTTCACTACCATGTTTCTTAGCAATAAAATCTTCTTTGGTGTATTTAGTATTCTTAGTGTGGTTTTCAGGTTCTTCTTCAACTTTTTCTTCATTAGGAACAACATTTTCTTCATTACCACTTTCAGTTTCAGCATCAAAGATAGATATACTATTAGGATCTATAGCAGGTTTAGAGGGTTCTACAACAGTTTTATGTTTCTTTTCCTTTTCTTACGAGTAGAACCACCATTTTCAGCTTGTCGAGAATCCTGCTCAATTCTTTTGGGATGCCCCTCAGGATATAGAGGATCCTGGGTAGCAGCTCCACTTCTAGTTCTAATTTCATAAGCATGTTTTTCTTTAGCAGCATTAACTAGCAAGTCGTTTTGCACTTTAACGAGTTGATCTATTTGAGTTTGAACCATTTGAAAATGTTTAACAATAATTTTAACATCATTAGAGGTTCTTTCTACAATATCTTTCAACTCAACAATAGCTCTAGTGTTTTCCATTAGATGATTTTGCACCCTTTTATTAAAGTTATCTTGCTTAACAATAAAGCTATCAAATTCTTCTAAGCATTGATTAGGAGGTTTCGAGTAAGGGATATCACCTTCATTAAAGTGTTGGAGAGAGTGTACCTCAATAGTGGATGAGTAGGGAATAGGCTTACATAATTCTTCTATAGGAGGTAAATTCTTGACATCTGCAGCTTTAATTCCCTTCTCCTTAAGACATTTCTTAGCTTCCTTCATCACTTCATCATTTAATTCAATAACTCCCCTCTTCTTTGATGTTGGAATAGGCAAATGAATAGATGGTTCAGGTACAATTACTTTAGGTATAGCTTGTTTAGGAGGAGTCCAATCTTCATAATTCTTGCTTATTTTAGCCATTAATTCCTCAGCTTCCTTTGGAGTCATATTCCTGAAAACACAATCAAAACAACTATCTAGGTATGTCCTAGATTCCTCGGTTAGTCCATTATAAAATATATCAAGAAGCTCATTCTTAGGTAATGGACTTCCAGCCTGTGCATGAATCAAAGCACAAAACCTTGCCCAAGATTCGGGCAATACCTCTTTTTCTCCCTGTTTAAAATCAAAAAGTTCCTGCAAAATAGCATGTCTAGCACTGAGAGGAAAATATTTCTGCAGGAAAGTACTAATCAAGCACTCAGGGCTATCAATAGATCCAAGAGGTAAATTACTAAACCAAGTTTTAGCTTCTCCTTTCAGTGAAAAGGGAAAAATCTTAGCAACAAAGTAAGTGCGCATCTTAATATCATCAGAAAACAAGCCACTCATGGTAGAAAGTTCATTCATATGTGCTACCGCACTTTCATTCTTAGTCCCACAAAAAGGTTCTTTCTCGACAATAGCTATGTAAGATAGATCGAGAGAGAAATCATAATCTTCATCTATAATGTTTATGGGAGAAGCAGCAAACTTAGCAGCAGGATATAATTTCGATCTAATAGTACGCCTCTCAAGGAGACTCTTAGCAGCGCTCCTATCATGGGTGTTCTTACATTCTTTAATAAACTCATCGGTCATCTCAACATAACCATCTTCAATATCATAACTCTCACTAGACTCAGGTGAGCTAACATGTGTGGTAGTGTCTTCATTAGGAGTTTCGGTATTTCCAGTTATAGTTCTAGCAATCGTAGCATCTAGGAAAGGACCTAATGAACCACTCTTATAGAGCACAGTAGAAGAAGCATCATAAGCATCAGAAGTTTCAGATTCAGCAGTAGTAGCAGTGTGTGTAGCATGTGTATGTGGTGGTGTCAGGAATTTACTCAAAACAGACGTTGAATCAAGAGCAGCAGAGGTGTTCAGAACCGTACCTCTTCTTGTAGTGGATGGTAAAATAGGAACCTTGCCATCACGATACTTACCCATGATGGATGGATAGCAGCGAACAATAGAGAATCCAAGTGAACTTGATAAATAAAGCTATGCTCCCCGGCAACGGCGCCAGAAAATAGTCTTGAGGACCCACAAGTATAGGGGGTGTATCGCAGTATTTTCGAGGGAAGTGAAACCCAATTTATTGATTCGACACAAGGGGAGCCAAAGAATATTTATAAGCCTTAACAACTGAGTTGTCAATTCAGCTGCACCTGGAAACAATCCTGCTCACAGCAGTTTATCAGTAGCAACAGTTTTGTAGTAGGAATAGTAAAGTAGCAGCAGTAGTAAAGCAAAGACAGTAGTAACAAAAACAGTAAACAATGGATGGACGGGCGTTGCATGGACAAGACAATTAATATAGCAATCAGAACATAGGGCAATTACATATAAATAAGATAAAGCATCCAAGTACTAGACAATCCTAGGCATGTGTTCCATATATAGTCATATGTGCTCGCAGTGAGAACTTGCACAACATCTTTTGTCCTGCCAGCCCGTTTGCAGCGGGGCCTCTAGGGAACTATTGGCAATTAAGGTGCTCCTTTTAATAGAGCACCGGAGCAAAGCATTAACACTCCGTGAACACATGTGATCCTCACATCAAAGCCTTTCCCTTTCGGTTATCCTGATTTCTGTCACTTTGGGGCCATAGGTTCCGGACAACAACGTGTGTATACAACATGCAGATAAGACCAAGAACAATACTATCATAATGAATCAATAACATGTTCAGATCATTAATCATGGCACTCGGGCCCTAGTGACAAGCATTAAGCACAACAAGTCGCAACAAAGTCATAAAGCACTAATAAAAGAAACTAGGCACCATGCCCTAACAATTTGATGCCATTACATGAACGATCTCATCCAATCCCTACCATCCCCATACCCTACAGCGGGGGATTACTCACTCATAGATGGGAGAAACATGGATTGTCGATGGAGAAGCGATGGTGATGATGATGGCGATGATCTCCTCCAATTCCCTGTCCCGACAGGGTGCCAGAACGGAGTTTCTGGTGCTGTTTCATGGAATTTTGTGGTAGCGACGGAGCGGAACTCCTTCTGAAAAAACGTCGAACTCCCCGAATTTTTTAGGTTAGAAGGCTCCTTATAGGCGAAGAGAGAGGCCGAGGGGTGCCTGGGGGGCCCACACCACCCCCTGGCGCGGCCTGTCCTGGCCTGCGCCACCAGGTGGTGTGGCCACCCCCCGGTTCTTCTCCGTCTCGTATTCTGGCTCCTGGAGTCTTCGGGTGAAATATGATTTTTGGCATATTTTCCGGGATTTTTCCTGATAGTTGGTTTTCTGCATAAAGAGTAGACACCAAGGCAATTCTGCTGAAAATAGCGTCAGTCCGCATTAGTTGCATCCAAATCACACAAGTTTAGAGGAGAAACAATAGCAAAAGTGTTCGGGAAAGTAGATACGTTTTGGACGTATCAAGCACCTCGAGACAGAAGCTGCATCTTTTAGGAAAAATCTTTACTCTTATATATTTTTATATTCAATAAGGCCAACAGCCAGGCGAACATTCCCATGCATTGTATCCCCTGTACTTATTAATGAATAAAGATAGTACTTCTCGGCATAAAATTTCCAAGGTACATGAAGACAATACCAATTATGCAAAGGATATGAACTCGTCGGGTCCTATACAAAAGGATATAACATACAATCAATATCTCGTATAAGCACATGACCTTTTTGCCAAGTATAAATAGCTTTATACAGTATTTCTTCTAAAAAGTACAAAGGTACACAATAGGAACAGAAACAGTCAGATAGCAAAGTTCATAAAAAACTCCGCGTGTGCCTCTAGGCACCTCCGAATAATCCTAATCGCAGGTCTACTAGTGGCGGCATGGTGAGGCGCCATACTAACAAGACCACCATCAGAAGGAGAAGGCAGCCCCAACGATATGACATCCAAATACAGTGTCGGATGATGCACATGCACCCAAGACAGCGCAAGCTTGGCACCCGCCACAAGTTGAAGCTTTATAAAATGATGAATCCATTCACCCTATCAAAACTTCGCCATCAAATCAACTAAAGTCTAAGGTTGTGGATCCCAAGGAAACATGGCATTATAAACAATGGCCAGCGATTTACGACAGCACTCGACAAATTTCTGCACCTCGGATACGCGGTCCTGAAGTAGAACCACGACATAAGCATGGCGGTGGTCAATCCAAAAGTGCGTCCCAGAATTTTGAGAAGCAGAC
This sequence comes from Avena sativa, assembly GCA_916181665.1. NCBI lineage: Eukaryota > Viridiplantae > Streptophyta > Magnoliopsida > Poales > Poaceae > Avena > Avena sativa. The sequence continues at coordinate 222,727,514 of OV702292.1, forward strand.
ACAAGAGCTTGAATTCGGTTGCGCAGACATTGGGTTTCTTCCCTCTCGCACAATTGAATGCCTACAAAAACACAAAAGAGAAAAAACATTGGCATCCCGCAAAAAGGGGAACAACAGGAAGCAAAAGCAAATGGACTTACACAACATCTTCTCACTTGCCCTGAAAATTTTGTCCAAAAAGTATGCCTCACGATCGAGGGACTGGCGCGTTTTCGACTGGGAAACATCCACTATTGATTGAACAACCCGAAGATTCCCTTCAAGCTTCTTCACCTGCTCAATTCTCTCGGCATACAATGGCAGATCTATCGTGTGTACAAATGGCAGTATCGGTTGCACCCGTTCCAAATGGGGACGGGAGTGCATCCGATGATTGCATAGGTGCGGGAGGAGCCACCGAATCTTTGAAAATCTGGTAAGATATACAAAAGACACAAAAGCCCTCAGCATACAAAAACAACACATATGCATACATACAGAGTCTTTCTTTTCATCAAAATAAAGCATTGAGCAACAGGATACGATAAATATTCATTACAACGGTAGCAGAAGAGGTATGGGACACTATAAAGCTATGGAGTTGATTTCTCCAAAGACAGAGTCGCACTAGCAGAAGGAGCGCTAGCTACGGGAATAACAAGGGTAGCAGCCGAAGAAGGAGCATCGGTCAAAGAAGGAGCAGCCGATTTCTCCGGGCCTGGGCCTATAGCCAGGAGCAGCCGGGAATATTTCTTGGTCCTCTTAATGAAAGGCTTCAAATCAACTGCTTGGCCTTTGGAGTTGACCAAGACAAAGGAGCTAACCTTCTCCTAGTCGACCTTCTCGCCGTGCGCTAGCGTCAACGCCATCAAAGTTTCGGCGCCACTCTTCGACTGAGTCATGTTGTAGCTAACAAGCGGACTAGGGTTGGCACCAAAAATAGCGACAAGGTTGTTCAAGTCAGCAGGTAATACCTTCGATGGAAAAACTTCGGCATGCAGACACTTGAAGGCGCGGCGCGAGCGGACAAGGAGGTTGCGCACACGAACACTATTAGCCTCCAAAGTACTAACAACATCCAATAAAGGATCAACCTTGTTATCTTCATCCAGCAACAAATTTTGGCCTAACAGTTCTACACATAGCAAAAAAGGGGGAGATAAGAACACGAAAGCAATGGGGACTAAAACAAAAATTCTCCCTCGCCAACAGAAAACTTACGAGTTAAGGAAGCATTGAGGGTCTCCAAGTGCTTCTGAAGATTTACATCTCGGGTGGCAGCTTGTTTGGCCTTTTCTTTGGCATCAGTGCTGGCTTTCTGCTTGGACTCCTCCAAAGATTTCTCGGCAATCCGAAGTTTGTCCTCCAGATCGTCGGCATGCTTCATGGCCTCGTCCCGGATGACCTCAGACTCTTTGGCAGCGACCGGAGAAATTAGAAAGTAATACAAAAGGTCATAAAAATGGGAGGAAGTGCAAAAGTCGCAAAAAGATGAAAATATACCTTTTAGACCTTCGGTTTTGTTACGGATCCTGATGAAGCGAGAGGCCATATCAACCATCTCAATCATCACCGGCTGCGAAAAAGGACATTAGGAAAGACAAGCAAAGAAGGATCCATGGTGAAATTAAAAAGCACGGATACACTTACGTCTTGCATATGCACCTCGACAGGACTTCAAATATCATCACGCCCTTACCCATCGATTTTCTTCTTTTTTGCGATGGTGGTCTGTGTGAGGTGGCAACATCTTTGTGGATAATTTGACCCGCAGAAGATGCATGCAAATCCTTTGGGTCCGTGGATAGTTGCGTTGACTTTGCAGAAGGAAGGGCAACAGATGTACCAGGAAGAGACAATGAAGGATCTTCCTCATCATCACTACAAATTAAATGCACAATGATCACAACGCAGGCTCATCCTGAAAATAGAAAAGGCAGTAAGTACTTACGAAGAAACATTCTGCGTAAAGCGGAACAAATTCATTTGGGATGGAGACGATGAAACTGGGATGGCACGCAAAGGCTTTGAACCAGTGGATTCATCCGAATCTTCAATCACCTCCGCGGCGTCAAGACGTTTCCTTTTTTGCCAGCAGGCTCCACGCGAAAATCTTCAGAACGAGCTGACGGAAGCGACAACGTCCCCGGTGAAGATTCTACGGTAGACGTCTCCATCTCCTCATCGGCAGTAGTCCTAGTCATAGGGAGATCGTCGGATGCAGAAGGATTGGCGGGAAGCTCACCGCTCTTAAGAAGAGGAGGAATGCAGGATAGATAATCATAATCCTACATAAACAGAAGACTAACAATCGCAAAGAGGACAATTGCAAAAGAACAAAAAACAGAGATGAACAAAAAATAAAAGATCAAGGAATTTACCTCGGGAAGGCGGTTCTTCTTGCTAAAAGGCTCTACGCGACAATCAGAGGGAACCGAGCTTTCTACATAAGGGTCGTAAAATTATGAACCCGTTTTTCATACACCTTGAGGGTAAGATCATCCCGTGAAATCCTCATGGGGTCCTTCTTACCGGTATATGCCCACATACCAGAAAGTCTAGCCTGCATAGGCTGTACGCGGATCCGCAAGAAATATGCCAGAATTTGAAGTCCCGGCAGTTCCTTGCCAACCTCATGACGCAATTTTGAAATACGAGCAAGAAGGGGTTCAATCTCCGTCATTTCTTGGGAGTAGGATGCTGATCCCAAGAATCAAGTTTGCGACAAGGCTTCTTGGGGTCAAACAGGGCTAAGCCGAAAGACTGACCTTCGAATGACTGATCCTTGATGTAAAACCACTTGGGTTTCCACCCTTGTACGGAGTCAGTGATCTTAAAATCAAAATAGTCTACATCAGAGTGGACAAAAAAATGGCGCCAACAACGTCATGGACAATGGTATCGGTGGCATTCCGACGAACATAAAAGAAGTACTTCCATAGGCCCCAATGGGGATGGATCCCGAGGAAGCATTCACAAAGAGTAACAAAGCAAACAACATGGAGGATAGAGTTGGGTGTGAGCTGATACAGCTGCACGCCATAGACGAAAAGGAGACCGCGAAGGAATTCATGGACAGGGAGAGAGAGGCCGCGGAAAATAAAGGAAAGAAACATTACCCTCCAGCCCGATTCGGGGATTGGTGTAGCTTCATCCCCAGGGAGCTTGAAGGCGCCCTCCTCCAGATGGCTGGAGTTCCACGCCTCGTGCAACTCTCGTGCAGAGCACTTTGAAGGGGCCCATCTAGTAGCCCTCTTTCTGGTGTCCTTGGCAGCCGTGGTGGAAGTCCCCACCCTGCTTATGCCCATGGTGGTGGAGGAGCGACACTATCACGTGGAAGAACAACCGGAGTAGGCGAGGAAGCAAGAGCAAGGCAAGGGCGCAAGGAAGAAGATGAAGCTAGCAGGGAAGGGGTAAAAACAAGTAAAAGAAATCCCCTTTCCTTTATAGCTTGGACCGTTTGATGTAAAATTGAACTGTCAGAAACACACACGATGGTGGCACGTGTCAAAAGATTCCGTAAAAGAAAACATCTTAAGAAGTTATTGTTGCAGTAAAAACGGGAGAATAGCACACGTCGCATCGATCTTCATGCAAAAAGGGGACGTGTAGTAAAAAAACTCCGCTGAATACGCCACCACACGTCATCATTATTGCTGCATGGTCCCACGTTCGAAACATCTCGTCAGGACGTATGTTCTGGGAATCAACAGCATAAAATTCATCATCAATGACGTCATAGCAAGACAATTCATAACATTCCGGCTTAGTAGAAGGGATACGAACCCGAAGAAAAGAAAATTTGGAGTCAAAGTAAAATCCTACATGACAAAGATTGAGACTACAACCGAATACAAAGATTTCGACTGTAGCCTCGGGGGCTACTCCTATCGGGAGAGCTAGTTGCGCACCCGACAAATATTTGAGGAAACATTGACATCACAAGTATAGTGCAAGATTTTCGAGCCTATGTCCTGATGCATACATCCGTACATAGCCTTAGGGGCTACTCCTATCAAGAGCGCTGACGCACACCTGATAAAAGAAAAACAAATGAACAACTTTCAAAAAACTACTCCTATTGGGAGCATCTATAAGAAACTTTCAGTCCCAGCTGCTAAATCTGGTAGCCGACAAAATTAATATATAAGAAAATATTGGATCGCATCCAAACGCGACAAAACTCCGAATGCCATGTTCAAAAACATGAAGGTAAGACCCCAGGATTCGTCCTGTGTGGCCTGGTAATCGCACAAGAATGCGCTCTGCCAGTAATACATTTGTATCTATGATACGATGAAAAATCCCGACGGACGTGTTGGTTACCCGATAAAATAGAACTGGGATTCAGTATTCGATAAGACCTCAGCGGCTCGAACTGAGTTACGCCAGTAATAAATTCCAAGTTCAGGCTTGGGGACTTGAATTTGATGTAGGTCAACCTTGCCTTTGCCCAAAAGTAATTAACTGATTCCCGATCCGTCAGATGCATCAGGCTCATTGTACCAAATCCCTATAAAGCTAAAAATAGTAAAAATAGAGGGAAAGAATTGAGTATATCTTTGAGACTCGACTCGAATCTACGGTTCAGGTAGAGTCTCGAGGGCTACTGACATAGGTACAGTTACTCGGGTGCCTATGATTTGCTATCCTGGCTGTATAAAAGGCTTACGGCCGATGAAGAGTCAATATGATGATCCAAAAGGAGCAACCGACAAAGGCTTAGTTGTATTAGGAAAGAGAATAAAGGAACGACATCATGTTGGTATTGTAATTACGCATATGTAACCTATCCGCATACAGCTTTGAGACCCGGTCTATTATATATAGGATGGGAGAAGCCTAGGCGAGGGCACCGAAAAAATCCACAAGCAATCTGTAATAGTGCGATTCACCAAATATTCAGGCAACTTTGACTCCATTGTTCTCCTGATATCTGATGGCTCTGTGTATGGCGCCCAGAAAAGTGCTGGTGCGGTGTTGATGTAGAGCTTGTTGGGAACCTCAAGAGGAAGGTATGATGAGCACAACAGCAAGTTTCCCTCAGTTATGAAACCAAGGTTTAATCGAACCAGTAGGAGCAAGGAAACACCCCAAAGGTGTTACTAGCTGAGCTTTGGCAGGGCGCACTACCGGTGCTAGTAGCAACGTGGAGACCTGCACAACACAACCACAGAACTTTGTCGCCAACTTGCGATGAGGTTGTCAATCTCACCATGTTTTGCTGAAAACAAAGGATTGAACGTATCGAATGGAAAGAAGTAATAGTTTGCAGAAAGTAAACACAAAGCAGTAAACAGTTTGTAGATTGAATGTAAAAGACAAGGATCGGGATCCATAGTTCACTAGAGGTGGCTCTCCTTAGATAGATAACATGCTGGGTGAACAAATTACAGCGGGGCAATTGACAAACATCGAGAAAGCAATACATGCATATACTAAACATCTTGACTCCTTTGGGATTCGATTGGGCATTACAACATTATACATAGACCGCCATCCAACTGCATCTATGACTAATAATCCACCTTCAGGTTATCATCCGAACCCCCTCCAGTATTAAGTTGCAAGCAACATATTATTGCTTTATGAACTGCGTGTAAAGTAAACAATATGATTGTTCTATGAACAAAAGGATTGTTGTTTTCTCCCTAGTAGCAACAACATATCTAGTACCTTAGAGATTTCTGTCACTTCCCCAGATTACCAGAGGCATGAACCCACTATCGAGCATAAATAATAACTCTTGGAGTTGCTAGCATCTACTTGGCCAAGATAGCTACTAACAACAGAAAGCATGCAAGATCACAAATAACAAAGACATGATAGAATCAATAATCAATCTGAAATAGCATCTCAATATCCATCGGATCCCCGCAAACACAACATGCAGAATTACAAATAGATGATCTTGATCATGAACGGAGCTCACAAGATCTAGACATGAAAGCACAACGGAGGAGAACCAGCCATCTAGCTACTACATGGATCCGTAGTCCAAGGATGAACTACTTACGCATCACACCGGAGGCTTGCATGGTGATGAAGAAGGCCTCCAGGGTGAATTCCCCTCTCCGGCAGGGTGCTGGGAAGAGCTTCAGATCCCTCCCGATCTAGGGATGGAGATGATGGCGGCTACAGACTCTTTCGTGGATTTTTGATCGGGTACTTAGGGTTTACGTCCCGAGGGCATCTTATAGTCGGAAGAGGAGGCCGAGGGGGTGCCAGGGGCCACCACACCACCCCCTGGCACGGGCCCAGCCTGGCCACGCGGCCAGGTGGTGTGGCTGGCCTCTGGCCCCTCTCCGTCTCGTAGTCTGGCACTTGATGACTTCCGGAAAATAGGCACTTTGGCTTTTGTCCCGTCCAATTCCGAGAATATTCATTTTCTGACTTTCCTGGAACCAAAAACAGTAGAAAACAGGCAGCTGGCACTGTGGCTCTTGTTAATAGGTTAGTCCAAGAAATCATATGAAAAGTACTCCAAAGTTGGAACAAAACACAAGAAAGTGGATAAAATCAAGCATGGAACATCAAAAATTATAGATACATTTGCAATGTATCAACATCCCCAAGCTTAACTCCTACTCATCCTCGAGTAGGTAAGTGATAAAAAGAAAGAATAATTTTTGAGGTGACATGCACCATCAAAGACTTGATCAAAGTATTTGTAAAACATTCAGAGCTGGGATCAAAGTACTTCAATCATAACATGAAAGACAAAGTTCTAGCAATAAGCAAAGAAACTATGATGCAACATGAAAAGGCACAAACAAAAGATTCATGAATAACAATGCTTTGCAAGATGTTTGTTTGTTTCACACAAAGAAAACATAGCATAATAGTATTCAGCTTGTCCCTCAATAGAGTAGCAATATAAATGCATAGGACACCTTCAAAGTTCATAAGAGTGACTAGATACAAATAGTTTAAAACAAGCAATATCAAGTTATGCATCAATCAACTAGTCTTGGGACAATACACATAGAACTAAGAATGGCCACTATGCTCTCAAAGTAGGTGCATAAAGATAGAAGATGGAGACTCAATATAATGGTGGAAGAAAAGCCTTTTTATAAAAGGAAGTAGGGATTCAAGTCTCATAAAGAGTTTCCAAAAATTATGGTACTTATAGCTTTAAGCTCTCATTGCCCCTATCATAAGCATCTTGAAGTGATTAAGGTTAAAGTGAACAAACTATGGTGTATATGCTTGACGAAGTATAAGTTAGAAATCTCATGTCCCTTGTATACGAGGGCCGCTCCTCATGCTACTCAAGTTTAGTCACCGGTAAGTTCTTGTCATCGTAAGTACATGTGTATCATAGAGAACCGCCAACGGGGTACCCGTTGCCCGATGATACGGAAGAATCCCCATATCAAAATGACAAGGCAAGCAGACAACGAGCATCTCGACAATCTTCTTATTTACCATGGGAATATGGTGCTTTTTTCTCTCTTTCCTCTTTTCATAATATCTTTTTTTTTCTTTTTCTCTTTTTTTTCTCAACATAGGACTCTTTTTTTATAAGAAGAATGCTTCATAGACAGCTCATTATGGTTACGCTGCAGGTCCAACATGTCAGCATGGATTAGACCAGCGGCCCAGCCATTTCTCTAACACATATACATAACTCCATGGACTTACAAGCTCCCCTTTCATTTCACACTGACGACATCCATATACAAAAGAGCATGATATCAACTAGGTACAAGTACCAAGTGCAATGTTGAAAGCGTTCTCCATGAAAGCATGGTTATGCTAATTCCCAACAAATAAGTGCAAGCATATACAACATAGACGACACAATGGTTCAATTTTATTAAGGGCAAGAAAAGTAAAGTGTGCCATCAAGTTTGTGAGAGCTTTAATCACTAGTTTTCTCATAACAAGTTTAATTTGGAAGGTAAACAAAAGCATGAATATACTTGGAATAGCATAAGCTAGTAGGTAGGTATGGTGGACACTTTGGAATAACTTGGTTTAGGGAGTTGGATGCATGAGTGGAACTCATACTTTGTTGTGGAGGCTAGCAAAAGACTGGGAGAGACAAACTAAGAGAGCAATAATAGCCATAATCATGCAGAGCGACAAAACATCATTGATCAAAGCATAAAGTGATACTACAAGTTGAAAACTAAAGGATCATAAAGGCTATGGTGACTTGAGATAGTCATAACATGGTGTGAGCATGCGCCAAGTCAACCCAAATAAAGCATCAAAGGAGAATACCACTATACTATGCTTTAATATGCTAAAACAACGCATGATTCATACAAGGCACATTAATCAATCTCAATTGTTTATAACAAGTCATGCTACAGCAAAGAATACTAAGCATAAAGCCAAAACAATATCAAGCATGGCATGACAGAGCATAGGCCACAGTCAAAAACAAGCTCTTTTTACCACATAAGTATGAACTTTCCTACTCTTTTCCAAACCAAACCAAACTATTTGCAAACCAATGTATGAAAGAGGGGGTCCAACCAATTTATTCAGAAAACTAAGCAAACCAAAGCAAACGAAAAACCAAAACGAAAATTAAAAAGAAGACGCTCCAAGAACAACAACTGTGCATGAAACAATAAAAATGAAGCGTTTGGAAGAAACCTGGGATTTTTATTGATGAAGAAGGGGATGCCTTGGGCATCCCCAAGCTTTGACGCTTGTACTTCTTGGAGATTTCTTGGGGTGACACGCGTGGCATCCCCAAGCTTGAGCTTTAGTCCATCCTTCATCTCATTACTCATTCCTTCCATACACCTGAAAATTTTCCTTCATACAAAACTTCACACAATATTTATTAGCAACATTAGTGCACTCAAGATAAATAAGTCTTAAGGTTAAGTTCTAACACCAAATAAACTTCCATTAGAACACTAGCTACTGTAGCACTTCCCTCAAAAATCTCAATTCCCCAAAAGAACTCAAAAAGGAACCAACAAGAAGCAAATGCAGAAAATGGCAGAAATCTCTCAAAACAGTCCAGCAGGTAAAGACGAATTGTTTCGAAGACTTTTTGTTGCTCAAATCAAAAAGTGTTGAACTAACGAAAGTTAGATAACAACCTGGGGCAGAAGCACAAAAATTCACGCCTCAAAAAGACGTTCAGAGATTTTACACGAATTTTTACGGTGAAGCATAGAAATCTGTTTTGGGACAGCAACTTTGCCAATCATTACTTCTATCTCATTAGAGGTTACTCTTGGCACAAAAAGCAAATAAAAAGGATAAGGAGAGGTTATTATTGAAGTAATAACTTCCAAGACTCATCTAAAACTTTTGGGTTATCTCCCAATAAGTACTTTTCTTTAACGCCTTTAAGTTAGGCATAAGAAGCAAGAAAGAACCAAGTGTTCTCAAATGAAGAAGCATTAAAACCAAATTTCTTGCCCTTACCTCTCTTACTTTTATTCTTAACCTTGGGGAAAATATGATTGTTTGGTGTAGAAGAAAGGTGCATGGTCCCCTTTCCCACATATATTATTGCTCCAAAGAGTTCTAATAGGGACCTTTCAAGTGTAATTTGTCCTTTTCCTGTACATTCAATAACAAGATAATCAGTAGAAATCATTTTCCCAAGGATCTTTGTAAACACTCCTTCAGCTATTACAAGAGGTAATATGGTAGTATTATTAGCAAGAGATATTTCTTTTCCTCCTTCAGTAAGCCCCCAAGTATTTAGAGATTCATAAATATCCTTGGGCATAAGACAAAATTCAGACATGATATCACAGCGGGCTAGAAAAGTTTCAGTGTTTATCTCAATCTTTACTGTAGGGATCCACTTTGATGGTTCAGAATTTATTGGAACATAATTGTGATACTCCCTAAGCGTATTATAGCAATCTTTTAAGCTAGTAGTGCTAGTCCCAAGAGTGTTCAACCTAGCAAATTTTTTTGCGAAAGCAATATCAGTTTGGCTAGGCATGTTGTAAGTGAGGATCAACTTCTTTATAGCATTAATAGCATCATCCTCATTACATTGAAGGAAATATCCTCCCACAACAGCATCTAAAGCATATCTATAGCAAAGAGCAATCCCAAGCTAACAACTGTTAAGGAACAAGCTTTGAGTCATTTTAGGCTCAGTTTTTTCATGTAGATCGGAGATTCTAGACCAAGCTTCCTTAAAACTTTCCTCAATTCCTTGTTTAAAAGTGAAAATCATTTCCTCGGGTGACATAGTGACTGGAGCAAGGCTAGACATAGTGGCAACTCAAGATAGGAACTAATTTTTGTGTGTTTTTGAAATAAGAAAGCAAACTAGTAAAACTAATTTTTTTTGTGTTTTTTGAATAACAAAACAAGCAAACAAAGCAAAACAAAAAATAACAAACTAAAGAGATTGGTTATGAGGGACTCCCCTTGCGAAGATGTCCTTGACTCCCTAGCAACGACGCCAGAAAGCTTGATGGCTCTGTGTATGGCGCCCAGAAAAGTGCTGGTGCGGTGTTGATGTAGAGCTCGTTGGGAACCCCAAGAGGAAGGTATGATGAGCACAGCAGCAAGTTTCCCTCAGTTATGAAACCAAGGTTTAATCAAACCAGTAGGAGCAAGGAAACACCCCAAAGGTGTTACTAGCTGAGCTTTGGCAGGGCGCACTACCGGTGCTAGTAGCAACATGGAGACCTGCATAGCACAACCACAGAACATTGTCCCCAACTTGCGATGAGGTTGTCAATCTCATCGTGTTTTGCTAAAAACAAAGGATTAAACGTATCGAATGGAAAGAAGTAATAGTTTCCAGAAAGTAAACACAAAGCAGTAAACAGTTTGTAGATTGAATGTAAAAGACAAGGACCGGGATCCATAGTTCACTAGAGGTGGCTTTCCTTAGATAGATAACATGCTGGGTGAACAAATTACAGCGGGGCAATTGACAAACATCGAGAAAGAAATACATGCATAGACTAAACATCTTGACTCCTTTGGGATTCGATTGGGCATTACAACATTATACATAGACCGCCATCCAACTGCATCTATGACTAATAATCTACCTTCAGGTTATCATCCGAACCCCCTCCGGTATTAAGTTGCAAGCAACAGATTATTGCTTTACGAACTGCGTGTAAAGTAAACAATATGATTGTTCTATGAACAAAGGATTGTTGTTTCCTTCCTAGTAGCAACAACACATCTAGTACCTTAGAGATTTCTGTCACTTCCCCAGATTACCAGAGGCATGAACCCACTATCGAGCATAAATACTAACTCTTGGAGTTGCTAGCATCTACTTGGCCAAGATAGCTACTAACAACGGAAAGCATGCAAGATCACAAATAACAAAGACATGATAGAATCAATAATCAATCTGAAATAGCATCTCAATATCCATCGGATCCCCACAAACACAACATGCAGAATTACAAATAGATGATCTTGATCATGAACGGAGCTCACAAGATCTAGACATGTAAGTACAAAGGAGGAGAACCAGCCATCTAGCTACTACATGGATCTGTAGTCCAAGGATGAACTACTCACGCATCACACCAGAGGCTTGCATGGTGATGAAGAAGGCCTCCAGGGTGAATTCCCCTCTCCGGCAGGGTGCCGGGAAGAGCTTCAGATCCCTCCCGATCTAGGGATGGAGATGACGGCGGCTACAGACTCTTTCGTGGATTTTTGATCGGGTACTTAGGGTTTACGTCCAGAGGGCATCTTATAGTCGTAAGGGGAGGCCGAGGGGGTGCCAGGGGCCACCACACCACCCCCTAGCATGGGCACAGCCTGGCCGCGCAGCCAGATGGTGTGGACGGCCTATGTCCCCTCTCCGTCTCGTATTCTGGCACTTGATGACTTCCGGAAAAATAGGCACTTTGGCTTTTGTCCCGTCCAACTCGGAGAATATTCATTTTCTGACTTTCCTGGAACCAAAAACAGCAAAAAACAGGCAGTTGGCACTGTGGCTCATGTTAATAGGTTAGTCCAAGAAATCATATGAAAAGTACTCCAAAGTTGGAACAAAACACAAGAAAGTGGATAAAACCAAGCATGGAACATCAAAAATTATAGATACATTTGCAATGTATTAATATCCGACAAAATCCCTAACATTCTCTTTTCTACAAAACCCTAAGTCCTTCTCCATAGACATTGCCGAGGTCACCCCTCGTCACCAATGATCCCCTTTATTTTGTTTATAACCCTCTAGGGCTGAAAAACCATGTTTTCAATGATTTTGATGTTTTAGGACCTATACGAAGTCAAATGGACCTGCACATTTGGGAATGCCAATATTTATCCACGAGAAGCATCTGGAGCACTGGAATCTCACTAGGAGGGCCAAATGAGCCCAGGTGGCGTGCCCAGGCCTGGTGGGTGCTCCACCCATGCTCGTTTGCTTCTCGACCGTACGATCGCCTTGATTCTTTTGCCCACAGAGTTCTCTTGACCTAAAAATCTCTATATAAGGACCCCCAGGGCATCCTCAGAGAAAGAGACACCAAAAGCCACCAGAGACGAAAACACCACCAAACAGAGTCATATCTGGCGAAGATTGGAGGGGGAACTCCGCTGGAGCCATCTTCGGGGAGATCTCCACCCTCTCCAACATCTCCAACTTCATCACCATGATGAAGAGGGAGTATTCCACCTCTGGGCTATGGATTTGTGGCAATAGCTTGATCTATTTATCTCTTTTTCTTCATAGATCTAGTACCATATGAGCTGCCCAACATGATTATGGTCATATTTGTAATTCCTATGTGGTGGATCTTTGTTCTATGATTTGATATTTGAGATTGTAATCAATTTTGTGTAAGATGTTTTAATAGATGCATATCATGCACCCTGTTCTTCATTGCTTGTTTTGATCCAACTTGTATGCAAGAACTTGTATGGGGAGAAGTGTGTGTTAGATGGAGTAACATGGGAGTGGAGATTAAATTGTGACACATAATATTCAAGATCTACTTTGGTTTTTACCTTTCTTTTGTTGCCTCACTATATATAAAGTGAAATCATGGCTATAGTTATCACGTGACAGTGTGATGACCTTGTTAGATCAAGGTAGCATATTCGTATTTCAAACATCATATAATATTTCTTAAAGCTATACTCTGATTTGTTCTTAAATCAAGATTGCATGGAGATTTCCCTTTCTTGAGGAGTATAAGGGAGAGATGTATTCCATCTCAATATTAGAATGTGATGACCATATTAATTCTTTTTATCAAGCACTTATAGAATTTCCATGAATCTTTATCAATGATGAATTGTTTTGTGATCACTACAACTTAAAAAGAGAGTAGACAAGTGAACCCATGAACCCCGATCCAATTTTTATCATAAGAAACACATTCCCTTTGCATCTACTATCATTTATATTTTATGCAATTTATTATTTTGAAAATACAAAAATACTTTCTCTACTTGCAATCACTCATAAAAACCCAAAAACAACTTTATCTTCACATACATCATCTAGTTTGTATTCCTTTATTTTATTTACTTTGTTTATATTTATTTCATAATACTAATATGAAACCTTGTGCTTGACAACCACTTGGTGAAGTTGGTGACACAAGACAAATTATTTTATTTTACAGGTTGCTTGAAGAGGAGAAGAAAAATATCCACACTATTTCCCGAGAGTTCGATATAAACCCTCGAGTCACCCTTATGGGCGAAAGAAGTTTGCTACAACACTCTGCACTTGGAGTCCTAATAAAAAGTGTATGCGTTTGTTGCCATCAAGACTATTTTCTGGCGCCATTGTCGGGGAATTGGTGGAGACATATTACAATAGTTACAGTGTGGTTAAGCTCCCACGGCGGCTGCTAGATTATTTTCTGGCACCGTTATCTTCATCAACTTATGAAACAACCCTAGCTTGGAGAGGTTGCGCCACTATGAGATTTTTAATCTCCTTTTAGATTTTTAAAGTATTTATTTTGTCTTGTTTTTTAGTATTTTTAAGTTTTTCCTTAAAACACAAAAAACACATAAAATTTAGTACTTTTTTTTGCAAACATGGGAGAAATAGGAACAAAACTTTGTGACTATACAAACACCCCTAATGATCAATTCATGGCTAGACCCATTATCACTCCTGAAATTACCGCTGAAAGTTTTGAAGTAAGTCCTGGTCATTTAAATCTTATAACTAGAGAACAATTTGGGGGAATGCTAGTGAGGATGCCTCTATGCATTTGCATGATTCTGTCAAATTTGTGATATGCAAAAGTTTAAAAATGTGGAAAATGACATTGTAAAACTTAAAATATTCCCATTTTTACTAAGAGGTAGAGCTAAAGAATGGTTATTATCGCTTCCTGCTCCTAGCATAAACTCTTGGGATGACCTAAAAGAAGCTTTCATTAAGAAATACTACCCACCGGTTAAGATTCTACAAAATAGAAATAATATCCTATCATTTAGACAAAATGATAATGGACATGTAGCAACAACTTGGGAGAGAGTTAAAAACATGCTTATACCTTTCCCATCACATGAACTAAACTAATGGACCATATTGCATTATTTTTATAATGGCCTAAATATTATGTCAAGAAGCATTCTAGATTCTGCTGCGAGGGTGCATTTATGAGTAAAACTGTGTCTGAAGCTAAAACTATCCTAGAAAGCATGCTCCACAACCATAGTCAATGGCATACTAAAATAGCACCAAACCCATCTAAGAAAGTTAACTCCATTGAAGAACTAGACTCCACAGGAAGTAAACTTGATGCCATATTTGCCTACATATCTAAGCAAAATACCGATAATATTCCTCTACAAGAGTTAGTAACAAACACCAATGAAAGTGTAGATGTCAACTTCATAAGAAACTTTGGTAGTAATGGATATGGGAACACCTATAATAACTCATATGGTAGGCCACATTTTGTTCCTAATAAATATTCTAGTGGTAATAATGCTCCTAATCATTTAGAAAGCACCATGAGATCCTTTATAGCTACTCAAAAAGAACTTAACAAAGAATTTATATCTAAGTTTGAAAGATAAGATGCTTTGTTTGAAAGGGTGGATCTCCTAACACAAGAAGTCACATCATTCAAAAATCTTATTTAAGCTCAAAAAACCATGAGGAAACAATCAAATATGTGCAAGAAGTGATAGATAAATCATGGGAAACTCTTAATATGATGGAGGAAAATGAAACACTAATGATAGCAAATGATAACCAAGTAGAAGAAGTCAAAATGATAAGTGAAACAAAATAACCTCTACTTGATCTAGATAAATGTAGCCTGTATGAACTCATTCATTTATTGCAAAAAAATTCTAATGATCCATCCTTCAATGGTCATCAAGCAGGATTTGGTTCTTACCTGACAAATTATGTTATAAATGAAAAGATTGAAAGATACAATAGAGAAGATATGATACCACCTAAGCTTGGGGATGTATGGATCCCAAGGTATTAATCACTATTGGAAAAGAGACCCATCATGCTATTCTTGATTTAGGATCTAGTGTCTCAGTTTTATCTAAAGAGCTATATGATTTACTTGAATTGAAACCTATGGAAAAAATGCTCAATAGATCTTTTACTTGCTGATGATTCAACTAAACATGCTCTAGGAAAAGTTCAAGATATTATGATTGAATTACATATGACATTTGTACTTGTTGATTTTATTGGCATTGATATGAGGAGCAATACCTCAAGTCCTATAATACTTGGTAGACACTTTTTGAGAACCACAGAGAAGTCATTGATACAAAAGAAGGAAATGTGAAGTTTCAATTTTCTCACAAGAAGTGCATGGAACACTTTCCAAGGAAGGAGGAGGTAGCTAAGAAGCACAAGCTATCCCATGAGTTCCACATCACCTAAATCAAGTAAGTAAAGCCAGCGTGCCTGGGCCTAGTGGGCGCGCCACCCATGCTCGTTTGCTCCTCAACCGTCCGGTCGCCTTGATTGTTTCGCCCACGGAGTTCTCTTGACCTAAAAATCCCTATATAAGGACCCCCCATGGCGTCCTCGGAGAAAGAGACACCAGAAGCCACCAGAAACGAAAACACCACCAAACAGAGTCAGATCCAACGAAGATTGGAGGGGGAAACTCCACTGAAGCCATCTTCGGGGAGATCTCCACCCTATCCAACATCTCCAACTTCATCACCATGATGAAGAGGGAGTAGTCCACCTCCGGGCTATGGTTTTGTGGCAGTAGCTTGATCTATTTATCTCTTGTTCTTCATAGATATAGTACCACATGAGCTGCCCAACATGATTATGGTCATATTTGTAATTACTATGTGGTGGATCTTTGTTCTGTGATTTGATATTTGAGATTGTAATCTATTTTGTGTAAGATGTTTTAATAGATGCATATCATGCACCCTATTCTCCATTGCTTGTTTTGATCCAAATTGTATGCAAGAACTTGTATGGGGAGAAGTGTGTGTTAGGTGGAGTAGCATGGGGGTGGAGATTGAATTGTGATACATAATATTCAAGATCTACTTTGGTTTTTACCTTCTTTTGCTGCCTCACTAGAGATAAAGTGAAATCATGTGCTATAGTTATCACGTGACAGTGTGATGACCTCGTTAGATCAAGGTAGCATATTCGTATTTCAAGCATCATATAATATTTCTTAAAGCTATACTCTGATTTGTTCTTAAATCAAGATTGCATGGAGATTTCCCTTTCTTGAGGAGTATAAGGGAGAGATGTATTCCATCTCAATATTAGAATGTGATGTCCATATTAATTGTTTTTATCAAGCACTTATAGAATTTCCATGAATCTTTATCATTGATGAATTGTTTTATGATCACTACAACTTAAAAAGAGAGTAGACAAGTGAACCCATGAACCTCGGTCCCATTTTTATCATAAGAAACACCTTTCCTTTGCATCTACTATCATTTATATTCTCTGCAATTTATTATTTCGAAAATACAAAAATACTTTATCTACTTGCAATCACTCATAAAAACTCAAAAACAACTTTATCTTCACATACATCATCTAGTTTGTATTCCTTTATTTTATTTACTTTGTTTATATTTTATTTCATAATACTAATATGAAACCTTGTGCTTGACAACCACTTGGTGGAGTTGGGGACACAAGACAAAATATTTTACTTGACATGTTGCTTGAAGAGGAGAAGAGAAATATCCATGCAATTCCCCGAGAGTTCGATATAAACCCTCGACTCACCCTTATGGGGAAAAGAAGCTTGCTACAACACTCTGCACTTGGAGTCCCAACGAAAAGTAGCTGCGTTTGTTGCCATCAGTTGCATGTCAAGCGTGGAACAAATATCATGTGCGAGGACATGTAAAGTTACGCCATGCTGCTTTATCCTACTATGCCACTAAGATCCAATATACACAAAAGTTGCAATAACATGATCAGCAACGTCCACAACCATATGTGTTTTACTCGTATAGAACATCTACGCATAGATATGGCTCAAACACCACTGAAGGGTTCGCATCATAGATAACAAAAAATTCCTATTATAAGAACGCCAATTGCGCTAAGATCTAATAAAGTAAATGATAGTAATGAGTATGAGGGTAACCAAAATAACTTACGCTCAAAGAGCGAAAGATTTTACGAAAACTGATTTTGTTGGTGTTGTAGTAGATCACTTGCTGATCTCAAGATCGTGTTTAAGAACGCCGCAACCCATGAGCGTATCCATCCTCAGTCACATGTCCGGCTCCCAACAACCTTCGCACCTCCACTCCAACAGAGCAGCGGAAGGAGTATATAAATCTTACTCCAAGAATCCAACAGAACATGTACCTCGCTAATCCAAGACCATCGGGGAAATGCTAGAGGGCGAAGAGAACCTTCACGAGGAGGTGGTGCCTCTAGAGAGTAGGAGGAGGATTCCTTTTATAGGGGAGGGGCAGCCCAAGGGGCATGGCTGCCGGCCATGGAGGGTGCCCCCACCTCTGCCTCATTCATGTGAGTGCACTTCCCACTCACATAAACTCCCTCTCCACTCACATGTATTTATTACCCATTAGCATAAATGTATTTTCTCTTTAAATAAAACTCTTTTATTTATTTTATTCAGAATTTTTAATTACTTTAATTAACAAACATTCACATAAAACCCCTTGCATTGTTTCGATATTACACCTAAAACCATTTTTAGCAATTTGACCCAAAACAATTCCGGTGATCATCGAAACAATTTCAGCTCTAACAAATATATTCTCGGATATGTTTTATCTACCACTTAGTGTCGGAGAACCTTAAGTGTGTCACCATATGGTTTGCGAATAATGCAGACATGATAGAGCCACCTCTCTTATAAATAATCAGAAGCGGGGTCTGAAGATCCATATTGACCCCTGCACATTCAACAATGACTCTTGTGATCGTGTGAACCATCAACATTGTATCCAATTCCTTTTGTCTTCGATACTTTACTTATCCAAGATCCTATCACAGGTATCAACCATACCCTAGTTCAATCTTGTTCCCAACAAGTACTCTTTACTCGCTTTGTGATACAACATCCCTATGGCCTAGTCACATGCTTGCAAGCGGTGTTAATGTGATATCACCCAGAGGGTCCAGATTATATCTAGATATCATTAGGATGGACAAATCCCACTCTTGATCCTTGAGCCTCTACATAACACTTCCGGAATACCTGAATCCACCTTTATAGTCACCCTGTTATGGTGTAACGTTTGATGTTATCAAGACACTCTTATGGTGTTAGTGATTGACATGATTTCATGGTCTAAGGACTAGGAATACTTCGTATGTGTTTGATGTAGAAATATAAACTTAATGACTACATCATATTGCTAGATCTACTTTGGGCGTATGTTAATCATACTATTCTTCTAATGGTATGATCTTGTTATTAACAACATCCAATGTTTATGACCAGGTGACATGGTTATACCCTACGAGTGCCTAAGATTGGCCTACCCGGTTCAGCCTAGCGGAGGCCCGACAAGATAGGCCGTGTCCAGTATTGAATCCCATGAAGGCTCAGGTGGCACAAACTCATAAAGGATTCGACTCCTTGGAGGATACGGCAAAGAGTAGATAGAAAGTTTAAAAGAAACCCTAATCTGTAACTGACTCGGTGATATCCTGAGACCCGGCCTCCTCAAATAAAGGTTGGGAGGGAACCACGAGGAGGACCTATCGAAACGCTAGCACAAACACCCGCCAGATTACATCTACGCACCATCGCCATCAAGGCACCCTTGTAAACCTTCGGTTCATCCTCAATCAAGAGCAAACAAGAAGGAGTAGGATTTTCCCTCTGGGGGCCTGGACCCTTGGAAACACTATGTCCCTACATTGCTTTCCTATTAGCCAAACGAGATCTCCAGCGCACCCCACTTCCTCAAACC
Source organism: Avena sativa (assembly GCA_916181665.1). Classification (NCBI taxonomy): domain Eukaryota; kingdom Viridiplantae; phylum Streptophyta; class Magnoliopsida; order Poales; family Poaceae; genus Avena; species Avena sativa. Next base: position 222,746,822 of record OV702292.1, read on the forward strand.
CAAGTCCATAAACTATGGGCATTTACGTGGTAACCCCACGTCACCAGGAAACCTTGACCATTTGTTAATCAATGAGCTAGTATATATGAGAGGCATTACTAGGGACTTTGTTTTTTTATTAAACTGACGTGTATTAACGTTTCATGTTAATACAATTCTAGCATGAGAAATAAACATCAATCATAAACTTGGAATAAGATAATAACATTTTATTATTGCCTCTCGGGCATATTCCCTTCAAATAAAGTGGTTATTATTCATATTTCTTTGTTCATGATTAATGTTTATTCTCCATGCTATAATTGTATTAATTGGAATCCTAACACATGTGTGGCTTTATAAAAAACACCATGTCCCTAGTAAGCCTCTAGTTAACTAGCTCATTGATTAAATGATGGTTAAGAATTTCTAACCATGAACATGTGATGTTGATTAATAGTTAGGTCATATTATTATAAGAATTATGTGATGGAAAGACCCAATAATAAGAATAGTTGTTAATCGTGCCACTTAGTTTGATTGCTATCGGTTTTGTATATGTCGAGTATAGTTTCCTTAGACCATGAGATTGTATCACTCCTTGGCATTGAAGGAATACTTTGTGGACATCAAACGTCACTTTGTAACTGGGTAATTATAAAGGTGGTTTTAGGTATCTCTGATGATGCTTGTTGAGTTACACGAATCAAGACTGGGATTTGTCATTCTATATGATGGAGAGATATCTCCAGGCCCTCTCGGTGATAATATATCTGAAGTAGCTTGTAAGCATATTATTAAGAGTTGGTCATGGGATATAATATTACAGAACGAGTAAAGAGACTTGCTGGTAACGAGATTGAACTATGTATGGAGATACCAACAATCGAATCTTGGGCAAGTAGAATATAGCGAGATAAAAGGAATGGAATACCGGACAGATCCTTATAGAACTCGTGGGAACCATTAAGGACATCCATGGTCCCGCTATTGGTTATTGGTTGGAGAGGTGTCTCGATCATGTCCACTTATTTACGAACATCGGTTCACACACTTAACATTCAACGTCGCATGTGTTTAGTGAGATAAATAGATGGTGATGTTGAAATTTGATTTGGAGTCTCGAATGGGATCCTAGACATCATGAGGAGCTCTGGAATTATCCGAATATTAATAATTAGGTATGGGACAGTTTTTTTAGGGATCCAAAAAAGTTTGAGATTTTTCAGTATTGTACCGGGAAGCTTCTAGAAGGTTTTGAAGGTCCACCAGTTGGACCCACCTGCCCAGAGGGGCCACATAGGCCCGAGAGGGGGCACCCCGGCCTACATGGTCCACCGCAACACATTGGTTTAGGGTTTACTTGTGGGGGGGGCTAACTTGGAGGAGGGGTTCCATCGTTGGTTGTCGCCCCCTTCTTGGAGTAGGGGAAAGGGCAAATGGCCACCCCACCCCCTATATAAGGAACGGAAGGAGGCTGTGGCGTAGTACCCCTTCCTCCTGGAATCGCCACCCCTCTCCCCCTCCCATACGCTTCTCCACTAAACTACTATGGCTTAGGAAAATCCCTGTAGAAACTCCATAATAGTTCTGGGTTCACGTTGTTGTGCTGCCGGGATCTCATCAAACTCTACACCTTAGGTTGCTAGATCAAGAAGGAGGATACCGAGTCGAGCTGAATGTGTGGATACCACGGAGGTACCATTTGTGTGTTGCTAGGATCGAGGAGGAGAAGGTATTCATCAGTTTGAACTGACACAAGTGAACGACTACATCATCCACGATCCCTCGATTGATAAACACTCATGATCTTCGAGGGTAAGTAGATTATAACTATCTCTTGTTAGTATCATATCATAGATTGGATCTTGCTAGGTTCTCTTCTGCTCTTCCATAGATTTTTTTGTTTTCCATGCAACGGACCCATCTTTAATCCCTAATTCCTTCATCGTCGTTCCATATATGATTGGGATACATTTTTTCCAAACCCACCCTAATTGGAGAACAGGGACCCACTATGTTCCACATTCATGTAACTAAAAAACATGGTATAATATATAGAGACGATTTTTTCATGGCGTTTTCTTTGTCCAGCCACAAGGTCATGTAGTTAACTTCGTCATGGTAGCAAGTGAGGTGAAAGCATAGGGTTTTTAGGGCTTTGGCAATTTCTATAGGATTTTTTGTGAATTATGTAGTGCTATATATAGACATATACATGTCCCTAAATTCCAATATACCCTATTGAAACGACATGTATGTCCCCATGTGTGGTTTTGGTAATTAATGACAATCCCTATGGAGTAATATGTAAATTGAGTTTCACTTGTAGGTTTGTCCATTGGCATCGCTTGAACCACGTGTTGGTTTCAAGGTTGGAAAAGAAGAAGCAATATCCAAGGGCTTTATGCCTATTAGAATCAAGTAGTAGAAGAAGAAGATCAAGTATGTCTTGAAGAATAAGAAGATGGAGTTCCTCATGGCTATCTTCAAGACATCATCAAGAAATGATGTGCAAGCTCAAGATGCACCATATCTAGAAGATCTCATGCTTGGAGCTTGCCATCCTCGGCGTTCATGGAGTGATGAAGACAAGGTTAAAGAAGAGGTTTCCCCATGGAGTATGGGGGAGACATTCACAAGTCTTCATCAAGCAAGAGCAAGCAAGAAAGGTGTTCCATCTTGAAGGTGACAAGATCGTCTACATCAATCTCAAGTGGGATGCTCAAGGCAATGGTATGATCTTGACAGGGTTTCTATTTTATCGGTATCTTGTAGTGTTCGGAGACCAGGTTTAGGATAGGTAGCCGTACTATCAAGAGGGGCTCTCGAGTGTGTAGCTCGATCGTATCTTTCAGAGAGAGCTCAAACCTTTGCATACATAGCATCACCTTTCTTGGTTGTTGTTTGGTTCTTGTGCATGTGAAGGTATAGAGCTTGTGGTTATCATCATGCAAGCTCTAGTTCATCAAAAAACGGATTTCCCTTGCATATCTTATTGCGTTTTTGATCTTGCGGGTTTTCCGGCTCCACATCGTGGGAGATATCTCACATATATATATGCATGGTATTTTCTCCCATGGTGATACCCAATATTGGTTTCATCTCGTTTGGAGTTCGGATGCAAAAGTTGTGGCAGTTCTGGTTCTCGAGTTTTTGCCCGACCGGTAGTTCTGGTGGGCCATCGGTAGTACCGCTAGGGCATTTTTCCGCAGGTAGTACCGGTGTTAATTCCGGCCCAAATTCCGGTAAACCCGATTTTGGTTCAGTACTCTCTCTGTCTTGGTTTGCGCTATTTGTTGGTTCTTCAGTCGGAATCTTGGGCGGTAGTACCGGTGACCACCAATAGTACCAGCTGATGCACTCGACGATCGACGTAGAGCTCGTTGGGAACCCCAAGAGGAAGGTATGATGAGCACAGCAGCAAGTTTTCTCTTAGTTATGAGACCAAGGTTTAATCGAACCAGTAGGAGCAAGGAAACACCCCAAAGGTGTTACTAGCTGAGCTTTGGCAGGGCGCACTACCGGTGCTAGTAGCAATGTGGAGACCTTCACAACACAACCACAGAACTTTGTCCCCAACTTGCGATGAGGTTGTCAATCTCACCGTGTTTTGCGGAAAACAAAGGATTAAACGTATCGAATGGAAAGAAGAAAACGTTTACAGAAAATAAACACAAAGCAGTAAAAGATTGTAGATTGTATGTAAATAAAAAGGACCGGGATCCATAGTTCACTAGAGGTGGCTCTCCTTAGATAGATAACATGCTGGGTGAACAAATTACAGCGGGGCAATTGACAAACACCGAGAAAGCAATACATGCATATACTAATCATCTTGACTCCTTTGAGACTTGATTGGGAATTACAACATAATACATAGACCGCCATCCAATTGCATCTATGACTAATAATCCACCTTCAGGTTATCATCCGAACCCCCTCCAGTATTAAGTTGCAAGCAACAGATTATTGCTTTACGAACTGCGTGTAAAGTAAACAATACAATTGTTCTATGAACAAAGAATCGTTGTTTTCTCCCTAGTAGCAACAACACATCTAGTACCTTAGAGATTTCTGTCACTTCCCCAGATTACCAGAGGCATGAACCCACTATCGAGCATAAATACTAACTCTTGGAGTTGCTATCATCTACTTGACCAAGATAGCTACTAACAACGGAAAGCATGCAAGATCTCAAATAACAAAGACATGATAGAATCAATAATCAATCTAAAATAGCATCTCAATATCCATCGGATCCCTGCAAACACAACATGTATGGATTACAAATAGATGATCTTGATCATGAACGGAGCTCACAAGATCTAAACATGAAAGCACAAAGGAGGAGAAACCAGCCATCTAGCTACTACATGGATCCGTAGTCCAAGGATGAACTACTCACGCATCACACCGGAGGCTTGCATGGTGATGAAGAAGGCCTCCAGGGTGAATTCCCCTCTCCGGCAGGGTGCCGGGAAGAGCTTCAGATCCCTCCCGATCTAGGGATGGAGATGACGGCGGCTACAGACTCTTTCGTGGATTTTTGATCGGGTACTTAGGGTTTTCGTCCCGAGGGCAACTTATAGGCGGAAGGAGAGGCCGAGGGGGTGCTGGGGTCGGCCAGACCACCCCCTGGCACGGGCCAGTCCTGGCCGCGTGGCCAGGTGGTGTGGCCGCCCCCAGCCCTTCTCCGTCTCGTATTCTGGCACTTGATCCCTTCCGGAAAAATAGGCACTTTGGCTTTTGTCCTGTCCAATTCCGAGAATATTCATTTTCTGACTTTCCTGGAACCAAAAACAGCAGAAAACAGGCAGCTGGCACTGTGGCTCTTGTTAATAGTTTAGTCCAAGAAATCATAATAAAAGTACTCCAAAGTTGGAACAAAACACAATAAAGCGGATAAAACCAAGCATGGAACATCAAAAATTATAGATACATTTGCAATGTATCAACATCCCCAAGCTTAACTCCTGCTCGTCCTCGAGTAGGTAAGTGATAAAAAGAATAATTTTTGAGGTGACATGCACCATCAAAGACTTGATCAAAGTATTTGCAAAACATTCAAAGCTGGGATCATAGTACTTCAATCATAACATGAAAGACAAAGTTCTAGCAATAAGCAAAGAAACTAAGATGCAACATGAAAAGGCACAAACAAAAGATTCATGAATAACAATGCTTTGCAAGACGTTTGTTTGTTTCATATAAAGAAAACATAGCATAATAGTATTCCGCTTGTCCCTCAATAGAGTAGCAAATATAAATGCATAGGACACCTTCAAAGTTCATAAGAGTGACTAGATACAATAGTTTAAAACAAGCAATAACAAGTTATGCATCAATCAACTAGTCTTGGGACAATGCACATAGAACTAAGAATGGCCACTATGCTCTCAAAGTAGTGCATAAAGATAGAAGGCGGAGACTCAATATAATGGTGGAAGAAAGGCCTTTTGTAAAAGGAAGTAGGGATTCAAGTCTCATAAAGAGCTTCCAAAAATTATGGTACTTATAGCTTTCAGCTCTCATTGCCCCTATCATAAGCATCTTGAAGGTGATTAAGGTTAAAGTGACACAACTAAGAGGATATGCTTCACAAGTTATAAACCGAAATCTCATGCCCCTTACTTACGAAGACCGATCCTCATGCTACTCAACTTCAGTCACGAGTAAGCTCTTGTCATTGTAAGTATATGTGTATCATTAAGAACCGCCAACCGGGTACCCCTTGCACATGATACGGGAGCTTTCCCATAATAAAAATGACAAGGCAAGCAGACAATGAGCATCTCAGTGATATTTTTATTTGCTATTTGCATAGGTTTTTATTGAGGATGCTTCATAGAGTGCTCATTATGGTGATGCTGCAAGTTTCCACCATGATTAGGCATGGCTTAGGCTAGTGGCCCAGGCGTTTCTCTAACACACATACAAACTCCATGATCTTACAAGTTCCACATTTATTTCACACCACCGGGATCCGTAAGAAAAATAACATAATATTAACGGGTACAAAGTACAAGTGCAATATTGAAAGCGTTCCCCATGAAACATGGTTCTGCTAATTTCAACTTATAAAGCGCAAGCATATACGCAACAAAGAAGGACCCAATGGTTCAAGTTTATTAGAGGCAATAAAGTAAAGTGTGCCATCAAGTTCTTGAGAGCTTTAATCACTAGTTTTTTCATAACAAGTGGAAGGTAAACAAAAGCATGAATATACTTGGAATAACATAAGCTAGTAGGTAGGTATGGTGGACTCTTTGGAATAACTTGGTTTAGGGAGTTGGATGCATGAGTGGAACTCATACTTTGTTGTGGAGGCTAGCAAAAGACTGGGAGCGACAAACTAAGAGAGCAATAATGGCCATAATCATGCAGAGCGACAAAACATCATTGATCAAAGCATAAAGTGATACTACAAGTTGAAAACTAAAGGATCATAAAGGCTATGGTGACTTGAGATAGTCATAACATGGTGTGAGCAACATGTATGGATTACAAATAGATGATCTTGATCATGAATGGAGCTCACAAGATCTAAACATGAAAGCACAAAGGAGGAGAAACCAGCCATCTAGCTACTACATGGATCCGTAGTCCAAGGATGAACTACTCACGCATCACACCGGAGGCTTGCATGGTGATGAAGAAGGCCTCCAGGGTGAATTCCCCTCTCCGGCAGGGTGCCGGGAAGAGTTTCAGATCCCTCCCGATCTAGGGATGGAGATGACGGCGGCTATAGACTCTTTCGTGCATTTTTGATCGGGTACTTAGGGTTTTCGTCCCGAGGGAAACTTATAGGCGGAAGGAGAGGCCGAGGGGGTGCTGGGGTCGGCCAGACCACCTCTTGGTGCGGGCCAGGCCTGGCCACGCGGCCAGGTGGTGTGGCCGCCCCCCAGCCCTTCACCGTCTCGTATTCTGGCACTTGATTCCTTCCGGAAAAATAGGCACTTTGGCTTTTGTCCCGTCTAATTCCGAGAATATTCATTTTCTGACTTTCCTGGAACCAAAAATAGCAGAAAACAGGCAGTGAACACTATGGCTCTTGTTAATAGGTTAGTCCAAGAAATCATAATAAAATTACTCCAAAGTTGGAACAAAACACAAGAAAGTGGATAAAACCAAGCATGGAACATCAAAAATTATAGATACATTTGCAATGTATCACCAGCCGTACTCGTTTTTGTGTTCGTTCGCATCACTATTTTTGGGTCGTTGGCTGAGTGCCACCGGTAGTACCGGCCACCCACCGGTACTACCGGCCGTGCGCGAAATTGTGAGTAACGGGCAGATCAGGGAGCCCTTTAAAAGGAACTCCCATTTCCCCTTCGGCCTCACTTGTTCTTCTTGGTCTTTTCCCTTCTCTCTCTCCTCCATTGTTTAACTTGATGAGCTTGCCCTCTCTCCTTCCCCCTCCTATGATTCTTGCATCTTTTTGAGGGATTTGAGAGAGGAGATCTAGATCTACAATCCCACCAAACCAAATCCTTTCTTTGTGAAGGAATCCTTGGGATCTAGATCTTGGAGAATTTTGTGTTCTTCTCTTGTGTTCTTCCTCTCTTATTCCCCCAATAGCTTTTGTAGCTTTGGTGGAATTTGAGAGAGAAGGACTTGCCTCTTGCATTTGGTGTATAGGTTTGAGTTCTCCTTGGAGATTCGGCGAGTTCAAGCCCTTGGGCTTGTTTCTCTTGGGTTCTTGGAATCCTAGACGGTTGTGTGGAGTGGTGGTGTGTTCTTGGGGCCTCCAATTGAGTTGTGGAGATTACCCAAGCTTGTTGGCCTATTGTGGCATTGTGGTGCCTTTGTGGCGTTTCTTGGGAGCCCTCCAATTGAGTTGTGGAGTTTGCCCCAAGCCTTGTATGGGTTCGGTGACCGCCCTCAAGTGTCCCATAGTGGAACATGAGTAGGCCTTTGTGGCGAGCTCATGGGAGAATAGGGTGAGCCTTTTGTGGCGTCGGTGAGTTGCGTGCCTTCGCATCTTGGGGTGAAGCCTTGTGTGGCATTGGTTGAGCATCGAGCCACCACACCTCGAGATGAGCCACTTGTGGCGTTCGAAGTACATTGCGCCCCCGCACCTCTCCAATGGAGACATAGCTTATTTGTAAGTGAACTTCGGGAAACAAATCATCGTCTCCGTGTCCATCGGTTATCTCTCAACCGAGCCCTTTACTTATGCAATTTACATTGTGATAGTCATCGTGCTTGAAGTATTATATCTTGCTATCACCTTGTTGCTTGTCTTGCTTAGCATAGGTTGTTGGTGCACTAAGTTGAACCTAGTGAATATAGGTTTTGGCTTGATAAATTAAACGTTAAGTTTTATTCCGCATTTATTAGAGCATAAACTGTAATAATTTTAAAATGCCTATTCCCCCCTCTAGGCGACGAACATTTCCCTTTCACCTATGGAGAATAGATTAATTTAGCGACTATCATCATAAGGATGTTTTCTCCCAACCATACCCTCTAATGGAATAGTAAATAAATTAGTTTTGCGACTATCCCGCCATGAAACCTAGTAGTCTAGCGGGTATGGACACATTGCTATTCATATCTAGAGAACCAAATCAATCTGAAGGCTCCTAGCTAGGTTAGTTTTACGGTTTCTTAATCTGTACCTCGGCCCCACCAAGTCCATCGGTCCCACTAGACAGCCTAGCCTCGCACGTCGCACCTCAACCAGTCATTGAGGGTGTGATTGTTCGATTCCATAAAGTGGAAAAATGCCTCGAGGATGCAAAAACTGCCCGATTGGACTAGGCTGAAGGGTTTGCACGCCCCTCAAAGCAGCTCCGGGCCAGACCCGGGGGAATCCGAATTGGTTGTTTCCCCAGAGTTACCTCTGTCGCGTGATTTTTTGAGAACGCCACGTATGAGCTGCTGCAATCCACAAAGATGGTGCACGCTCTGGCGGTGCATCGAAATTCCAGTGGGAGAAATTTGGTCACCGCCCACCGAAACTCGACCCCCCATTTAGCGCCACCCTATCACCACCGAATTCCAAATCCATCATTGCCCCAATCGAGATCTTCCCTTTGTCGAGATCCATGGCGATGGTAGGAGCTTATTCACCGGTCAAAGAGCATGTGGCCCCCCATGTGTGCTTTTGGTAATTAATGACAATCACTATGGACTAATGTTTGCATTAAGTTGCACTTGTAGGAATTGTATATTGGCATTGCTTGGAGAAAGTGTTGGCTTCAAGGTAGAATAAATGAAGAAGAAGCATTGTCCAAGGGCTTTTGGCCTATTGGAATCTTGTAGAAAAAGAAGAATAAAAAAAATCAAGTGTGTCTTGAATAAGTAGATGGAGTTCCTCATGTGTATCTTCAAGACATCATCCCATTGGAGTTAGAAGAAATGTTGTGCAAGCACAAGAGGCACCATCTCTAGAAGATCTCATGCTTGAAGCTTGCCATCCTCGGTGATCATGGATCGATGAAGACAAGGTCAAAGAAGAGGTTTCCCCATGGTGTACGGGGAGCATGTTTCAAGTCTTCATCATTCGTGCTCAAGGAAGAGCAATCAAGAAAGGTGTCCATCTAGAGAAGGACAAGATCATCTACATCGAGCTCAAGTGGATTGGTCAAGGCAAAGGTATTATCTTGATAGGTTTTCCCTTTTCCCGGTCTCATGTTGTTGTTGGGAGACCGGGTTCAGGATAGATAACCGTACTATCAAGAGGGGCTCTCAAGTGAGTAACTTGATCATATCCTTCAAAGAGAGCTCAAACATTTGCATACTTGGCATCATCTTCCTTGGTTCTTGTTTGGTTCATATCCATGAGAGGATTTAGAGCTTGTGTTAATATCCATGACAAGATCAAGTTCATCAAAAATGGATTTCATATGCATTCTCTATTGTGTTTTTGATGTTGGAGGTTTTACCGGTTTGTATTTTATAGATAGGTTAAACCTTTTTATCATTATGTTCTATCCTACCTTGCTGGACTATGATGGTTCCCTACATAATCTTATAGATCTTGTTCTCCTCTTCGAAACGAGCTCAAGATCATCAAAATCGGAGTTCGGATGGAAAAGTTATTATTGTTTTCGTATCGGTGTTTTTGTCAGTTTTGTGAGGGCCGGAGACTCCGGGGTTCGCACCCCGGAGACTCCAGGGGGGGTGGAGACTCCAGCCCAAATTCCGGCCTAGACTCCGGGGGTGTACTGGGAGAATTTGGAGCTCGCCCGGAGTCATGACCGGAGTTTGGACCTCGGAGACTCCGGTCCTGAAGGCCGGAAACTCCGGGGTAAGTGCTCTGCAACGGCTAGTTGACATGGGGGGACCTATAAAAGCCCCCCTTCTTCCTCCTTGGGCTGGTTGCTTGCTCTCTCTCCTCCATTGTTTCTACCTTCAAGAGCTTGCAAATACTCTCAATCCCTCCCATATTTCTTGAATCTTTTTGGGGGATTTGAAAGGGAAGATCTAGATCTACATCTCCACCAAGTCATCTCTCCTCTATGTGGGGGTAACATCTTGGGATCTAGATCTTGGGAATTCTTTTGTCGATTTCCTATTGTCTTCTTCCTCTCTTATTCCAGAAATAGATTTAGTAGCTTTGTTGGAATTTTAGAGTGAAGGATTGGAGCTTCTTTGTGGTGTTCTTGCCATTTGCATTAGGTGCATTGGTTTCAGTTCTCCTCGAAGGATTTTTTTGGCGAAATCAAGAAGCTTGTTACTTTTGGGTTCTTGGAACTCTACACGGTTGTGTGGCCTTTGTGGCAAGTTCTTGGGGCCTTCAATTAAGTTGTGAAGCTCTCCCCAAGATTATGGCCTTGGTGGTGATTATTGGGAGCCTCCAATTAAGTTGTGGAGATAGCCCCAATCTTGTACGAATTTGGTGACCGCCCTCAAGTGTCCCATAGTGGAACGGGTGCTTGCCGCGTGGTGGGTGCTCGGGAGAATAGGGTGAGGCCTCTTGTGGCATCGGTGGTCTTAGTACCGCCCACCCTTCCAATGAGACATACTCCTTTGTTGGGAGGAATGATGACCCACAAGTATAGGGGGTGTATCACAATATTTTTGATAAGTAAGAGTGTCGAACCCAACAAGGAGCAGAAGGTGCTGGCTAGTGGTATGGATCAGGAATTCTCTACAAATACTTAGCAAACGGATTTTTAGGTTCTTTTGATAATGCAAATAAATAAAGTACGAGTGAATAAAAGACAATAAGAATAAATGCAGCAATTGGCCCAATCCTTTATTCAGCAAAGGACAAGCCGGTTGTATTACTTAAGATGACCAAACGTTCTCGAGGACACATGGGAATATCGTCAAGTGTTTTCGCTTCATATAGTTGATTAATCTTATTTAGTTTGCTAAGTGTTGTGTGGGTGAACCTGTGCTAATGTACCGACCTTCCTAGGACTAATACATACTTGTGATTATACCCCTTGCAAGCATCCGCAACTACAAGAAAGTAATTAAGGTAGAAACCTAACCACAGCTTTAAACTCTAAGACCCTGACATTCCTTGTGCAATGGTTTCCTAAAGGGGGTTCAGGTTTCTGTCACTCCGGCAACCCCTACGATTAGTAGCCACATACACAATGCATTGCCCTAGGCCCATATAGGTGAAGTGTCATGTAGTCAACATTCACATGACACCACTAGAAGAGTACACCACAACTTAAATATCAAACCATTGAATCTTTCTCAACATAATTCCACTACTAACAACATGACTTCTCACATGTCCTCAAGAACAAAATGAACTACTCACAAGACATCATATGGATCATGATCAGAGATGGAATAATGATGTGTAACAATCTGAACATAAACGATAATTCAATGATTCACTCAATAGCATCAACTACAAAGAGTAATCAACACCGGGAAAGTTTCCCCTAAGAACTATGCAAGATTCAACCCAATTGTTACATCGATATGGAGATGGTGATGATGGTGCTGGTGGTGATGATGGTGATGATGATGATGATGATGATCCCGATGAAGTCCAGGTTGATGGTGGTGTTGATGGCGATGATCTCCCCTCTTTGGGAAGGAATTCCCCCGGCAGAATTCTGTCTCCCGGAGAGATCTTTCTCTCTCGATGTTTTCCGCCCCGCAGAGGCGGCGGAATCTTTCTGTGGTCACTGCCCGAGTCTTAGGGTTTCAGGAGGATAATATACGCCAGAGGGGAGAGCCAGGGGTGGACCAGGGCGGCCACACCACCTGGTGGCGTGGCCTAGGCTGGCCTGCTCCAAGGGGTGGTGTGGCCCCCTGTGGCCCATCTCAGCCTCCCCTTCTGGCATCCTTCGTCTTCTGGAAAAATAGGATTTTCCATGTATTTTCTCGGATTTTCTGATCTTCGTGCATTTTGCCTCCAAACAGCACCTTTTCCATCAGAATCCTGACTACAACGGTCCATGCTCCAAAAGTCATCAACCATGCAAAAACAAATGAAATAACATAAGTATCATCCCTTAATATGAAATATATCAATGAATAACAGTAAATTATGATATATAATAGTGATGCAAAATGGACGTATCAAGGAACTCGGTAAAATATCACGTCCCCACGTGCCTCGGTTATATCTATACCCAAGCTCTTTACTTATGCACTTTACATTGTGATAGCCTTCGTGCTTTAAGTAATCTATCTTGCTATCACATTGTTGCTTGTCTTGCTTAGCATAAGTTGTTGGTGCAAATAGGTGAACCATAGCATTTATAGGATTTGTGCTTGACAAAAGAAAACACTAGTTTTATTCCGCCATTGTCAAGCCCCTCTCATAAAATTTGTAAACCGTCTATTCACCCCCCTCTAGGCGACATTCGTGATCTTTCAATTGGTATCAGAGTGAGGTCTCTCGCTTTTAGGCTTCACCACCTTGAGAGTAAAGATGTCGTCTAGTGAAGTAGTGCATGATTGCTTTTATATATTCGATGGCACAAATTATGGTGTTTGGAAATCTCGCATGCTAGATTACTTTCGGGACATTCACCCATCTATTGAGGGAATTCTATATATGGGTTTCTCTTCTCCTATGAATCCCCAAAACGAATCTTTAGAGGAGAAGATGAACTCTTATATAGATGCTCAAGCTACTAAAATGCTTTTACTTGTTGTGAGCAATGTAGTTATTTCTTTGATCATTCCTTATCGGAGTGCTCACGAGATATGGACCAAACTTCAAGACAAATATAATGGGTCCAACATTATTGAGGATGATTGTATTCCCTCCACCTTTGGCCGTGATGAGTTCTCATCTTCTACCACTTCACCTACATGTCATTTTTTATAAGGTAATTATATGGTGAGTGGTGATAGAAATTGCAATATGGATAATGTGCTTACAATTTGTAATCCTTCATCTCTATCTAGTTGCAATGGTCTATATTTGGACTCTAACACTTGTAGCACTCAAAACTCCTCATATGCTAGTGTTGGTAGTCCTTGCATATCATGTAGAAATGGCTTGAATAATTCACATGATGATATGCTTGCTTTGTCTTGTTGCCATGATAAAAAATGCTTCTATTTCCTCTAGTGCTTGTATTGCTAACCATGTAGAGGAAAACAAAGATGTTATGGGCCAAGACAATATTTTGAATGGATCTACAAATGCAATCTCATCATCACCTTCTTCCGATTCTCATATATGCTTTATTGCTAAGGGAACAAAGGTAACCTCTTTGGATCCTAGTGTATCTCATGATGATGATGTTGATAATGATAATGATGATGATCATCTAGTTGATTATGATATTACCTCCATTTAAGAGATGGGAGAGACTGTCTTTCCCGCTCTTCATAGAAATAAAATTGTTTCCGCCAAATTTGTTGAAATCTTGACTTGTGCTCTTGAAGGCAAGAAACTTATTGAGGGGCAAGAAAATATTATTTTCCAAAATAATGAACATGAGCGTGAGTATGCTAACGAGATTGCTTATCTAGAGAGCTCCCTTGAAGAACAAACCACCAAAGAATCTCTTGAGGAGACCTTTGCTCTAGAACTATCTAGAGTAAAGTAAAACCATGATGGAGAACTTGCGGTGGCAAATGTTCTCAAAACTTAAAATTATGAACTCATAGTTGCCCATGCTAAACTTGTTGAGGATTTTAAGCACCTCGAAAATGGCTCTCGGGTCGTTAAGAGTGAGCTCATCAAACTCACCGAGTCACATGAGCAACTTAAAGCTTCATATTCAAAAGAGCTTGCAAAGTTGCCCTCACCTCTTGCTATTATTGATGATGATTGTGCTACTAACTCTATGTCTTGTGAAGCATCAATGCTGAAGGAGAATGTTGAGCTAAAAGCTCAACTTGCTTTGCTAACTAGCAAATATGGGATATTGGAGGAAAGTCATGTTAAGCTCTCAAGCTTGCATGAGGATCTACTAGTCTCCCATAATAGGCTAAAGTTTGCTCATGAGGCCATTGTATCAAAGGTAACATCTAGTGGGCCTCATGTGTACATTAGAACTACTTCTATTCCTAATGTGATATTTCCATGTGCTAGTCCTTGTAATTCATCCTTGCATAACCATGTTATATCTTGTGATGAATTGCATTCCGTGCCTCATTGCTCTAACCATGAAAATTCTACTTCATCTAATACTATTGTTGTTGACACTAACCATGTAGAGAAAATTTGATAGCTCAAGGCTCAAGTCACTTCTTTGAAGAATGATTTGAAAAAGGGTCATAAAGGGAAGGCCACACTCAACCACATCTTGAGTGTGGCAAAATCCCCCCAATGACAAGAGTGGACTTGAATTCAACTCCAATATCAAGAACAAGTCCACTAACAAGTTGAAGCACAAGGGCAACAAGAAGAATGGCCAAGATCAAGCGAAGTATCCGACCAACATTATTTGCTTCAAGTGCAAGGAAGAAGGGCATCATGTTAGATCTTGCCCATTGAAGAAGACGCCTCTTGGTGTGAAGCAACATGGGAAGCGACCTCAATCTCTACCTCAAGTTGTAGATGGGCCTCTTCCTAAGAGGACTACTCGATCTCTTCCTCAAGTTGTGGAATCACCTAAGAAGAAAGCCAGCAAGACAAGAACTTGCTACATTTGTTGCGAGAAGGGGCACATTTCTTCCTCATGCACTAGTCGTATCTCCTCATCCAACCCTATCTTGATTGATGATGATTATTCTCTTTGTAAGGATGATGTTGGCAATGTGTTTGCCAAATTTGTTGGTTCTCCATGTGGTGTCAATAAAAGAACCATTTGGGTTGCCAAGCCTATTGTGACTAACTTCTTATTAGGACCCAACTTGGTTGGGGACCAACAAGGCAAAACTTGATCAATTGGAGGACATTGGAGACTTGGTTTCATCATGAATAATTGAGGGATCTTCATCTATTATATTTGTCAAGCCAAGTCATGTGGATTATATTGCCTCTATTATATTTCCAATGTTCCTCCTTGCGGTAACATGTGCTTAACTCATTACATTGAAAGTTACTTTCCCCTTGTGTATGTGTTGGTTTTGTACCTTGCATGTTTTTGTATATGTTGTGCTTACCACTTACTTATCTTGGGTTATCAAGTTTATTTGTGTTTGTTGGTTTGCACACCATGTATGTGTGTTTATTATTTTGGAGCTATTATTGAATTAAATTGATATCTTTTTGGCTCTTGTGAGATATTAATGGACTATCCCATTTTGGGGGAGTGCTATGCTTGGGCATTCCATAATCCTAAAAATGTGTGTACATGAGTAATACCACTTAGCAATGATTTAGCAATATTATGTAGTCTCTATGTGGTATGATTGTCATGAGAAATTTAAGTTCTATAATGTCCATTAATTATCTCTATTTGGATTCTTTTGCCTCATGTTGAGATTTATTGTTATTCATATTATGGGGGAGTCATATGCTTAGTGCATATTACAAGCCTAGAAAAGGTTAAAATTCGAGGTTGTGTCACTTAGAATTGATATTGATAATTATCTAGCTCCCGTGTGACACATTTGCTCAAACAAGTTCAATGCCTTTGTTTCTCATCTTTTGGATCTTGTTTGTGAGAGTGTTTCTTGGTATGTGTTTCCTCATATTTGTATCTCTATATCCACATGGAAACCATTAGCGTTAAGTTACTCTAATCACTAGTGATTGTGTGACTATTGGAAGCTACCAAGAATCTCTTTTGAAGCATCAAGCTTAATTCTTATACTTTGTTATATGCTTCTTAGTGTGAATATGATCTTGGATATCCTTGTGAACTACCTCGGGAAGATTATTCCCAATACTTCTTGTCCTTGGACAATTAGTACTATATTTGTGGTAGAATTTATTGATCATATTCACTTTGGACTTTGCTTAATTTTGTTCTATATATTGCCAAGAAAATGTTTTGTGTTGTCTCCCAAGCTTTCCTTGCCTCTTATGGGTCTTATTATTTTATTGGTATCCTCTTGTGTTTTATTTCATGTAGGTACTAGTGATGATCCCATTTGTGTGCATTTTGCATTTAAAAGCAAAATTCTATATAATGTACTACTTATGGGTGAGCTCTTCTATATTATCTAGAACACTCCTTTTTATGTTTCATCGTTTGATCCATATTATGTTTCATGTGCTTGGTAGTTCAATCTTTTCATTTTGGTATTTTGTGCCATCATGAAAAGTGTGGAGAGTTTGGTTCATTTGTTGGAACCTTGCTCTTTTGGGGAGTTGGTTTTGTCTCATTCCTTATTTCGTGTTTTGACCATTTAGAATGAGATAAATCCTAGAGCATTTGTGTTTTATCTATGTTTTGCTCTTTGACTTTTGTCTTGTTCATTTGTTGAACTTGTGATCATTCATGTGTTGAATTGGTTCTTTGATACAATTTGGACACCTTTTGTCGTGTCACACTCTTATGTGTGCCATCTCGATTTACTTGGTGTTTTTGTTCAAATTGTATCCCCTTGTTGGTTCTTGAAAGCCTTATGCATGCATATTTACTACATGTTTATATTATGGCATGCTTGCTTTCTTTGATCCAATATATAGGGGAAACTCCATCAAATCCCATCGGCTAAGTTGTGCATGAAATTCAATTTCATATCAATATGCACATATTTATGTGGAGTCTCTCCTATGTATTGTAGTTTCTCTAACTACTTTGGACCCAATGAGTCGGGGGACCATTTTGTACTTAAATATGTTTTAGGTACATTGGAGATATATTGGATGCCTGTCCCTCATTTTTTAAGAAATGTTGCTTACATGGAAATTGGAGGCAAGCTATAGGATGATCAACGAATTCATATCCTCTACATCTTACCAATTATATCTCGGTAACAAGTATCTCTTTCTCATGCTCATATATCTTGCTTCCAACTTTTTGTGGGTTCCCTTCTAGCATGATTTTTTGTATTTGTATTTGTTGTGGTTATAGCATTGGTTTTAAGAGAACTACTTATTGCAAATGTGTGTAAGTTGAGATGAGTGCATATAATTGGTACTATAAAAAGTAATGCATATGATTCACCAATCCCAAATATGTCAATCTAGCAATTTTATTGCATATCCTTTCCTCAACTTCTCTCACGTGCAATAGTGAGATTTTGCTAGTTGTTTTTTTCCTTTGTGATACTTGTTGCCTTTCTCCATATATTCCAACCATATCCTTTTCCCTTGGTGATTGTTGTAATGTATGTAGTGTGTTGGTGTTTGAAGTTCATTAATGAACAATAAGATAAAATCGTGCCTTTGGCCATGCTTACAAGCAAAAATCTTATTGGCATATGTTATGACTTCATTTTGGTTTTCATGTGCTTTCTTGAGTTGTTTATGTGTGCATGTTTCTTTGTGGACATATGTCTTTGTGATGCATTCCACTTAGAAACTTATACACATAAGAGAATATTATTCTTAGTTGAGATTATTTATTCCTTGGATACCACCCTTTATTTCTTTTTAATTCTTTGGTGGCTTCCAAATTTATTTGCCTATGAGTGCTTGTTCCTTTTGTTTGTATCTTTGGGCACTCATATTTGTTCTCTCATGCCTTGTATTGTTAAATGAATTTGGATGAGTGAGGATTCCATGATTATGCACTTTGTTCCCAAATGCACTTATCATAATTGGTGCATAATCTTTAGGGAGCTCCTCTAATTCATTTAATAATGCTCATTTGTCTTCTTTCTCATTTGTTGTGTTTAAATGCTTATGGGGGAGCGAGGATTCCATATTTGTGCATGATGTATTCAAATGCAACTATTCTATTTGTGCACAAATCTTGGGGAGCTTCTCTATTTTTATTTAAAACACTCATTTGATCTTATCATAATATCTTGTTGTTTCCATTTTGGACTCATTTGTTGTTTTCAATTGGTTTGTCGGATCTTGTGATTGCTTGCGTCATTTGTTGATGCTTCTTTTTTAATTCTTTAGTAATCATGGGTCCTCAATATAGTTCTACGTCCTCCCAAGTATTCATCATCGGATATGTGTGAATGCACACCTTTGGAGGAACTATCAATATATTGGCCTTCTAGAACTTGTCACCCATTTCGGCAATCAATTCCAATGGGGGAGAAGTTTTAGAGTGTTTAAGGGAAGTTGGTTTATGCTTCTTTGTGTTGCTTAGCATGTGGTTTATATAGAGGAAACTCCACCAATGATAATGATTGGCAACATATGCAATGAAATTCAAGTTCATCACACATGCATAGATTGTGGGGGAGTTTGCTCTATATATGGTGGTGGTACCAATATCACATACTTGTGTAGTATTTGATATTGGTGATACCATTTTATTCGTTAAATTCATTATATAAACCCTCCCAAAGGGATTGCCATCAATTACCAAAATGGGGGATATTGAAAGAGCATGTGGGCACCCATGTGTGGTTTTGGTAATTAATGACAATCTCTATGGACTAATGTTTGCATTAAGTTGCACTTGTAGGAATTGTCCATTGGCATTGCTTGGAGCATGTGTTGGCTTCAAGGTATAATAAATGAATAAGAATCATTGTCCAAGGGCTTTTGGCCTATTGGAATCTTGTAGAATAAGAAGAATAAAGAAAAGAAGATCAAGTTTGTCTTGAATAAGTAGATGGAGTTCCTCATGTGTATCTTCAAGACATCGTCCAATTGGAGTTAGAAGAAATGTTGTGCAAGCTCAAGAGTCACCATATCTAGAAGATCTCATGCTTCAAGCTTGCCATCCTCGGTGATCATGGATCGATGAAGACAAGGTCAAAGAAGAGGTTTCCCCATGGTGTATGGGGGAGCATGTTTCAAGTCTTCATCATTCATGCTCAAGGAAGAGCAATCAAGCAAGGTGTCCATCTTGAGAAGGAAAATATCATCTACATTGATATCAAGTGGATTGGTCAAGGCAAAGGTATTATCTTGATAGGTTTTCCCATTTGCCGGTCTCATGTTGTTGTTGGGAGACCGGGTTTAGGGTAGATAACCGTACTATCAAGAGGGGCTCTCGAGTGAGTAAATTGATCATATCCTTCAAAGAGAGCTCAAACATTTGCATACTTGGCATCATCTTCCTTGGTTCCTATTTGGTTCATATCCATGATAGGATTTAGATCTTGTGTTAATATCCACGATAAGATCAAGTTCATCGATAACGGACTTCATATGCATTCTCTATTGTGTTTTCGATGTTGGAGGTTTTACCTGTTTGTCTTTTATAGATAGGTTAAACCTTTCATCATTATGTTATATCCTACCTTGGTGTACTATGATGGTTCCCAACATAATCTTGTAGAACTTGTTCTCCTCTTCGAAACGAGCCCAAGATCATCAAAATTAGAGTCCGAATGGAAAAGTTATGATTGTTTTCGTATCGGTGTTTTTGTCAGATTTGTGAGGGTCGGAGACTCCGGGGGGGCGGAGACTCCAGCCCAAATTCCGGCCCAGACTCCGGGGGGTGTACTAGGAGCATCTGGAGCTTGCCCGGAGTCCTGGCCGGAGTCTAGACCCCGGAGACTCCGGTCCTGGGGGCCAGAGACTCCGGTCCTAAAGGCCGGAAACTCCAGGGTAAGTGCTCTGCAACAGCTAGTTGATGTGGGGGGACCTATAAAATCCCCCTTCTTCCTCCTTGGGCTGGTTGCTTGCTCTCTCTCTCCTCCATTATTTCTACCTTCAAGAGCTTGCAAATACTCTTAATCCCTCCCATATTTCTTGAATCTTTTTGGGGTATTTGAAAGGGAAGATCTACATCTACATCTCTACCAAGCCATCTCTCCTTTATGTGAGGGGAACATCTTGGGATCTAGATCTTGGGGATTCTTTTGTGGATTTCCTCTTGTGTTCTTCCTCTCTTATTCCCCAAATAGTTTTAGTAGCTTTGTTGGAATTTGAGAGTGAAGGATTGGAGCATCTTTGTGGTGTTCTTGCCATTTGCATTAGGTGTATCGGTTTGAGTTCTCCTCGAAGGATTTGGTTAGCAAAATCAAGAAGCTTGTTACTCTTGGGTTCTTGGAACCCTAGACGGTTGTGTGGCCTTTGTGGCGAGTTCTTGGGGCCTTCAATTAAGTTGTGAAGCTCTCCCCAAGATTGTGGCCTTGGTGGTGATTATTGGGAGCCTCCAATTAAGTTGTGGAGATAGCCCCAATCTTGTATGGGTTTGGTGACCGCCCTCAAGTGTCCCATAGTGGAACGGGTGCTTGCCGCGTGGTGGGTGCTCGGGGAGAATAGAGTGAGGCCTCTTGTGGCATTGGTGGTCTTAGTACCGCCCACCCTTCCAATAAGACGTACTCCCTTGTTGGGAGGAACTCGGTAAAATATCGTCGTCCCCGCGTGCCTCGGTTATCTCTATACCTGAGCTCTTTACTTATGCACTTTTCATTGTGATAGCATTCGTGCTTGAAGTAATCTATCTTGCTATCACATTGTTGCTTGTCTTGCTTAGCATAAGTTGTTTGTGCACATAGGTGAACCATAGCATTTCTAGGCTTTGTGCTTGACAAAAGAAAACACTAGTTTTATTCCACCATTGTCAAGCCCCTCTCGTAAAAGTTTTAAACCGCCTATTAACCCCCCTCTAGGCGACATCCGTGATCTTTCAACCGACTTGGACCAAGATCTCGGTGTCGGTTGACGTCGGTGTGCCTTCTCCATCTTCGCTGACCTGTGTAGTGTTGAATCCTGTTCCGTTGTCTGTAAGAAACCTTTAACCTTAGATGTGGTAGATTAGGTCTATAAGAGTTCTAGATGTTCGTAGATCTGTATTGCTTGACTGATTTAGGCTATATGCATACCTAGTAGTTCAATGCTTACCATAGGAAGGATTCATGATGGTAGATGTAGTATTTCAGCTCCATGGTTTAGGTGTTAAATTATGTGTAGGTCGTCATGCCTTCTTCGCCGCCGAGAACATCGATGGTGGTCCTGCCTTCTCCTGTGTCGAGCACAACGATGGTGATCATGCCTTCTTATCCATCGAGCACAACCACGGTGGTCATGTTGGCATCCCCCTCTTCCTCGACATTAGTGTTAAATCCCGCTCCTTTGCCTGTAAGAAACCTTTTGCCTTAATTTTGTCATTGATCTGCCAACATGTGTGTGCTTCCTTGTTAGAGATTGATTATAAGACATGTGCAACCACATTGTCATGATAGTTTAATGCATAATGTGTTAGCCTTCTCACGATTTGTTTGCTTCCTCA
Organism: Avena sativa; assembly: GCA_916181665.1. Lineage (NCBI taxonomy): Eukaryota > Viridiplantae > Streptophyta > Magnoliopsida > Poales > Poaceae > Avena > Avena sativa. The sequence goes on from OV702292.1 coordinate 222,768,400, forward strand.
GTGAAGTATGATTTATCCTGGATACAGCCTGATAATGCAAATTTTGATCCATCAGAGTTCGCCCTCAATAAGGTTTGCGAGTAAGTCAGGAGCGGGATAGAGTGTTCCAAAGGCTTCAAAGAACAACTGTAGAGTGTTTGCAATGTTGTTCTTGACTACACAAGCCTTACATTCATCCCTACTTAGCTTTACGACCACATGAGGAAGTGGAGAAGTAAGTGGATGTTGTTGTGCATGATTATGGAGGTTGAAGGAAGTGAAATTTTGCAAGGAGAGCACGACCTTCATGATGGACAACGACAAGGTTATTACACACCTCATGGTTAGGATGCATACTTGTTCATTCCCTTCTTAGTGAGCTGAACTAACACCATTTTTTCTAAATCTTAGTCTTCCTTGAAGCACAATGATTTTCTCAATAAGCTCATTCCCAACTACGAGTAGATGAAGGCGATCTTCGAGGTTAGGCATGTGATAATGAGCGTCTCATGTCTCTACGCTTACTGGTGGAAGATATCAACTACCTTGTGGACAACAAGGTCCACTACTAGGGAAAATCCTATAGGAAACATGCTTATAGGAGGCGCATCCTTAAAATATGCGCCTCCACTATATATACAAGCGCATGCCTAATCGGTGTGACTCTAGTATTTTAATACTTGAGGCACATTACTAAATGATGCGTCTCCTATATTGTATATACGGACCAGATCATATACTCGATATGCGCCTCGAGTAGTTTAACTACTTGAGGCGCATACGGGGCAGATGTGCCTCGAGTAAAGTGGGCGGGCCCAGTGGTGGTAGGTACGACAATGTAGGAGTCACACCGGACAATATGCGCCTCTAGTAGTTCTCAGTAGTGGAGGCGCATTACTGTGAGATGCGCCTCAAGTAAGTGATGTGGGCCCGGAGTGTGGCAGGCGCCAGACACTCGAGGCACATCTGGTATATGCGCCTCAGGTATTCTATGTATACAAGGTGCATACTTTCTAGGATACGACTCGAGTAATCTTGCCACCTTTTTGCCATGCATGCACATGCACCCCACTCACTTCTCTCTCTCACTTGTTATTTTCTCCTCCACACAAAGATACTTATTTTCTCCATTGTTTCACCATAGAATCTTTGCCAAACCTCTACTGGTTGACACACATATGTAAGTGAAAGATCTTGCACTTCTAGATCTACAAGATCTCACTTTACTTCTCCTCCGGCTCTTGTACTCCTAGTCATCGTTGGAGGAAGCGTGAAGGCATTTGTTGCATGTATGCGTGTTGTCGGCGACACCAACTAGATTGTGTTGTGTGCTTCCTTTGTTTTGTGTAGGTATTTCATTTTGGGTTGCCAATGTTTCACCGGAATGTCGATTCATTTCCGTTCCGGCAAATTTCTGGCACCCCCGGCGGATGTTCTCTTTTTAGGGGAGGTCATGCCGATTTTTTCCGGCGATCTTGACGTCCATGCTCTAATTATTCTTTTGCTCTTTGTATACCACACATGCGACCATGGTCCGACCACTGAGCACACCCCTCGTGGATAGGTGGATGAGATGCGCGAGGGCCGACATAGATAAGATGTCCGTGTCACGACTGCAAACTGATGTATTTGATAAAGCATGATTACGGAATGCTGGAGTCGCACCTACTCCGGCGAGGTTTCATGGATGGCTACACTCGGTGGATACGTGATGACGAAGATGATGACGAGGATGTCAATAATGGTGAAGACGAAGATCAAGATGCCGGTGGGGCAGGTGATCATGAAGAACAAGGTGGCATCGGGCATGAACATGATGAAGATCAAGCAGATGGCGCTAGGCATGAACATGAAGATAATCAAGGTGGCACCGGGCAGGAACATGAAGATCAAGGTGTCGGGCATGATTCAAGCAGGTTGCGAGACCCTCATTACCAAGAACTGCTTCTCAGGGAGACGAGTAACGCCAGAGCCGCCGCTAGAGAGAAAGCTAAGCTAGAGCAAATGGAGAAAGACATGATTACTCCACTGTTTAACGGATGCAATGACGGGGATACCCGTCTGAATGTAACGACTCTATAGATGAAGGTGAAACACAAAATGACCGACGAATGCTTCAACGATAACATGGAATTCTGGCATGATCGTCTTCCCAAGGGGAACACATGTCCGACTAGTATTGTTGAGGCCAAGAAAGTTGTGTGCCCTCTCGATCTACCGCACATGAAATACCATGTCTGCATAAATGATTGCATCATCTACCGGGGCGAGGACGTGAAGACCACGTGTCCGGTGTGCAAGACCTCTCGATACAAGAGAGGGACCAAGAAAGTTCCTAGAAAAGTGGTGTGGTACTTTCCTCTAACTCCTCGTCTACAGCGGTATTTTGCGGACCCTAAGGAAGCACATATGATGCACTGGAACGCGGAAAGAAAGAGGCCAGAAGACGAAGATCTAGAAAGGGAGGAAATGTTGAGGCACCCTTCGTATGCTAACCAGTGGAAGGCGTTGGACCTTGAATATTACCAACGGTTCAGGAAAGAGTCAAGGAACCTCAGGCTGAGCATGAGCACCGATGGACTCAATCCGTTCGGAAGCCAGAGCAGCGCACATAGCACCTGGCCCGTGTTTGTATGGATCTATAGCCTCCCCCTGGCTGTGCATGAAGAAGAAGTACGTAACCATGAGTATGCTAGTTCAAGGGCCAAAACAGCCTGGTACAAACATCAATCTGTATCTCATGCTGTTGAAAGAGGAGTTGGCCACGCTATGGGAATACAGAGCCCGTAAGTGGGACGCCGCCACACAAGAATATTTCGATATGAGAGCGGCGGTGATCACGACGGTGCAAGACTATCCTGGTTACGGATACTTCGCGGGGCAGGTGATCCAAGGATTCTTTGCATGTGTTAGGTGCAAGGATAATACAACATATCGCCAGCTACAGAAAGATCCCGATTCCGGGAAAACCGTGTACCAGGGGTCTCGAAGGTGGCTTCCGAAGAATCACGCCTGGAGAAAGTTGTCCCATCTGTTCGACGGGACAGTCGAGCTCTGAGGAATGCCATACAGAGGAGCGGTGATACGTTGCTAACGTATCCATAATTTTTGATGTTCCATGCTTGGTTTTATCTACTTTCTTGTGTTTTGTTCCAACTTTAGAGTATTTCTACACACTTTCTTGGACTAACCTATTAACAAGATGCCACAGTGCTAGTTGCCTGTTTTCTGCTGTTTTTGGTTCCAGAAAGTCAGAAAATGAATATTCTTGGAATTGGACCGGACAAAAGCCAAAGTCGTTATTTTCCTGGAAGATTCATGGAGCCAGAAGGAGAGACGAAGGGGCCACAGGGTGGCCAAACCACCCCTAGGCGCGGGTCCCCCTGGCCGCGCCAGGGCATGGTGTGGGCCCCCTGGCTGCCCACCGATCTTGCCTCTTCGCCTATAAGATGCCTCCCGATGCAAAAACCCTAAATCGTCAAGCCTCCAGCCACGAAAAGTTCTGTAGCGCCACCGCCACCGAAGGGGAGATTCGGGGGACAGAAAGTCTCTGTTCCGGCACCCTGCCGGGACGGGGAAGTGCCCCCGAAGCCATCTCCATCGATCTCCACCACCATCTCCATCGCTGTTGCTGATTCCAAGTATATTCATGTTTTTATCTACCTTCCGAATTAAACTTGTTATGAGAAAACTAGTGATTAAAGCTCTCACGAACTTGATGGCACACTTCACTTTTGTTGCCCTTAATAAACTTGAACCATTGTGTCGTCTATGTTGTATATGCTTGCACTTATATGTTGGGGATTAGTAGAATCATGATGTCATGGGAAACGCTTTCAACATTACACTTGTACTTTGTACCTAGTTAATATCATGCTCTTTTGTCTATGGATGTCGTCGGTGTGAAATGAAATGGGAGCTTGTAAATCCATGGAGTTATGTATGTGTGTTAGAGAAACGCCTGGGCCGCCGGTCTAATCCATGCTGTCATGGTGGAAACCTGCAGCATAACCATAATGAGCTATCTATGAAGCACTCTTCTTATAAAAAAAGAGAGTCAGATATTGAGAGAAAAAAAGAGAAAAAGAAAAAAAGGGATATGGGAAAAGAGGAAAGAGAGAAAAAAGCACCATTTTCTCATGGTAAATAAGAAGATTGCTGAGATGCTCGTTGTCTGCTTGCCTTGTCATTTTGATATGGGGATTCTTCCGTATCATCAGGCAAGGGGTACCCCGTTGGCGGTTCTCTATGATACACATGTACTTACTATGACAAGAACTTACCGGTAACTAAACTTGAGTAGCATGAGGAGCGGCCCTCGTATTCAAGGGACATGAGATTTCCAACTTATACTTTGTCAAGCATATACTCCATAGTTTGTTCACTTTAACCTTAATCACTTCAAGATGCTTATGATAGGGGCAATGAGAGCTGAAAGCTAGTAAGTACCATCTAGTGCTCAACGTGACAGTGTGGGGTTTTCTACATGGGAAAGATGAACTTTGAGGTGTGCTGTTATAGCCTTACTAACGATTAGAGTGTCCAACCGCAGAGTAGTTCAGCGTAGTATCATAAAGAAGAATATATTTATATGAGAGTGTTCACTAGTGAAAGTATGATCCCTAGGCCTTGTTTCTAAGCACTGAAACACCGTTTGCTATTAGATCTATTACATGTTTGCTTGCCTCTACCTTTATTTCAGTTTTACTTTAGTCTTTTCCACGCCATCAAGATATTTTCTATCACGGTTACCACTTATAATTATCTATACCACTTGTATTTCACTATCTCTTCGCTGAACTAGTGCACTTATACACCTGAGAAGTGTATTGGGTGTGTTGGGGACACAAGAGACTTCTTGTATCTTGATTGCAGGGTTGCTTGAGAGGGGATACCTTTGACCACTTCCTCCCTGAGTTTGACAAACCTTGGGTAATCCACTTAAGGGAAAACTTGCTGCTGTTGTACAAACCTCTGCACTTGGAGGCCCAACAACTGTCTACAAGAATAGAAGTGCGTAGACATCAAGCGGTGCAGAAATCGATGAGCTCTTGAAAAACTGGAATGAGTGCCCTACGCCAGGAAAGAACCAAAAGAAGCCAGAGCCGCTGTTGAGGGTTTGGAAGGCGAGGTCTGTTTTCTGGGACTTGCCATACTGGAAGCTCCTTCGCGTGCCTCATAGCCTTGATCTCATGCATATCACAAAGAACCTGGGGAGATTCTGCTTGCCACCATCCTTAACACCGACAAGACCAAAGGAGTGACTGAAGCATATGGGCATCAGGAAAGACCTTCAACCACCACCTAGTGACGATGAAGCCGATGATCAGTTGGAGGAGGAGGAGACGGAAACGCAGAATAGTCGTCGTTTCAAGGGCAAAAAGGTCAAGAAGGCCGAAGTTAAGCTCAAGGCCACGTGCTTCACTCTAAGCAAGGCGGAGGCTACACAGTTTATGAAGTGCCTCCTCGGAGTCAAATTTCCAAACGGTTATGCGGGGAAGATAAGCAGATGGCTAGATGAGACGAAGCAGCGCTTCAGTGGGATGAAGTCTCATGGCGTCGCCGTGCTGATGATGCAGGTACTTCCGGTTGCGATCCGAGTGATAATGGACAAGCACGTCCGTGAAACGTTGTTTGGCCTCTGCAACTTTTCGACGTTATTTCTCGGAAGTCGATAGGCATTAAGCAGCTCATGAGGCTACGGGAGGAGATCGTGGTGATAGTATGCGAGCTCGAGATCTACTTCCCTCCTGCATTCTTCGATGTCATGATTCATCTGTGATGACCCACAAGTATAGGGGGTGTATCGCAGTATTTTCGATAAGTAAGAGTGTCGAACCCAACGAGGAGCAGAAGGTGCTGGCTAGTGGTATGGATAAGGAATTCTCTTTAGCTTGCTAAGTGTTGTGTGGGTGAACCTGTGCTAATGTACCGACCTTCCTAGGACTAATACATACTTGTGATTATACCCCTTGCAAACATCTGTAAGTACAAGAAAGTAATTAAGGTAGAAACCTAACCATAGCTTTAAACTCTAAGACCCTTACGTCCCTTGTGCAATGGTTTCCTAATGGGGGTTCATGTTTCTGTCACTCCAGCAACCCCTACGATTAGTAGCCAAATACACAATGCATTCCCCTAGGCCCATATAGGTGAAGTGTCATGTAGTCGACGTTCACATGACACCACTAGAAGAAGTACACCACAACTTAAATATCAAACTATTGAATCTTTCTCAACACAACTCCACTACTAACAACATGACTTCTCCCATGTCCTCAACAACAAAACGAACTACTCACAAGACATCATATGGATCATGATCAGAGATGGAATAATGATGTATAACAATCTGAACATAAACAATAATTCAATGGTTCACTCAATAGCATCAACTACAAAGAGTAATCAACACCGGGAAAGTTTCCCCTAAGAACTATGCAAGATTCAATGCAATAGTTACAACAATATGGAGATGGTGATGATGGTGATGCTGGTGATGATGATCCCGATGAAGTCTAGCTTGATGGTGGTGTTGATGGCGACGATCTCCCCTCTCTGGGAAGAAATTCCCCCGGCAGAAATCTATCTGCTGGAAAGATCTTTCTCTCTCGATGTTTTCCGCCCCGCAGAGGCGGCGGAATCTTTCTGTGGTCGCTCCCCTAATCTTAGGGTTTCAGGAGGATAATATACGCCAGAGGGGAGTGTCAGGGGTGGACCAGGGCGGCCACACCACCTGGTGGCGCGGCCTAGGCTGGCCCGTGCCAGGGGGTGGTGTGGGCCCCCTGTAGCCCATCTCCAGCCCCTTCTGGCTTCCTTCGTCTTCTAGAAAAATAGGATTTTTCGTATATTTTTCCGGATTTTCTGATCTTCGCGAATTTTGCCTCCAAACAGCACCTTTTCCATCAGAATCCTGACTGCAGTGGTCCATGCTCCAAAAGTCATCGACCATGCAAAAAACAGATGAAATAACATAAGTATCACCTCTCAATACAAAATATATCAATGAATAACAGTGAATTATGACATAGAATAGTGATGCAAAATGGACGTATCAACTCCCCCCAAGCTTAGACTTCGCTTGTCCCCAAGCGAAACTGAGCTCAATAAACATGGCCTCGGGTTTATGGAGTGAAGTGTCGATAAAAGAATACGGACAAGAAAGATCACATTTATCAATACATAGATCATAATAGAAGACAACTCACTATTATATAACTCAACTTGCAACGAGTAAAGGAAACACAATAAAGATACATAAAGTGAATCATAATTGGTAATGGCAAACTTAGCTCTTGGTCGAAGAATAGTTGATAATTTGCTAGAGTTCACAAATAACTGGTTTTTCAATGATAGCTTTCAAAGTAGTAAACATCAAGATAAGAGCAATGTGCAAAACAAGGAACATAAGAAACATGACTGAATAAATCATCATATGAATGAATGAAACACAACAACTCAAAATACTTGTTGAGATAGAAGGGAATATGTTTACTGACTCAACTAAAAAGTAAAATAAAGGCCCTTCGCAGAGGGAAGCAGGGATTGCAGGTCTCATAAAGAGCTCCCAAAAATTATGATACTTACTAGCTTTCATCTCTCATTGCCCCTATCATAGGCATCTTTTGGTGATTAAGGTTAAAGTGACACAACTAAGAGGATATGCTTGACAAGTTATAAGTTGAAATTTCATGCCCCTCACTTACGAGTACCGAACCTCATGCTACTCAACTTCAGTCACAAGTAAGCTCTTGTCATTGTAAATACATGTGTATCATTGAGAACCGCCAACGGGGTACCCCTTGCACATGGCACAGGAGCTATCCCATAATCAAAATGACAAGGCAAGCAGACAGTGAGCATCTCAGCGATCTTTTTATTTGCTATTTGCATAGGTTTTTATTGAGGATGCTTCATAGAATTCTCACTATAGTTATGCTGCAAGTTTCCACCATGATTAGGCATGGCTTAGGCTAGCGGCCCAGGCGTTTCTCTAACACACATATAAACTCCATGATCTTACAAGTTCCACTTTTATTTCACACCGTCGGGATCCATAGGCAAAAGAATCATGATATCAACTAGGTACAAAGTACCATGGCAGTGTTGAAAGCATTCCCCATGATACATGGTTCTGCTAACTTCAACTCATAAAGCGCAAGCATATACGCAACAAAGAAGGACCCAATGGTTCAAGTTTATTAAATGCAAGAAAGTAAAGTGTGCCATCAAGTTCGTGAGAGCTTTAATCACTAATTTTCACATAACAAGTTTAATTTGGGAGGTAGATAAAACAAGAATTTACTTGGAATAGCAATAATGCTAATAGGTAGGTATGGTGGAAACAAAGGGCATGGGTTTGGTTTAAGGAATGGATGCACGAGAAGAATTCCCTCTCAATACAGGTTTTTGGCTAGCAAGGCTGGATAGCAAGTATAAGAATTGAAGGAAACAAACAAACATACAATTGATAAAAACAAACATGCAATCTTCCTTGGAAGCACAAAAGATCTTAACTAGAGAATACTAGACTTATGAGCAAATCAAGAAAGAAAGATGATGAAATAATTTTTCTTTAGATTACTTTTATCTTTTCTTTCAACTCTCAAAAATAGTATTGCTACTGACCGAGCCAGGTTTGCCAAAACCAACTAAATTAACTCAATGATATCAGAGTGATACCAATACTAACAACAAGATCAATCATATAACCACGAATTTAAAACTAATATAAGCTATGCAAAAGAGTAAATGATAGAACTTCTCATTAATAATCCATAACGGCAACTCACACCAAGGGATACATAGCTAACGAGAGAGGGGACACTTCCATAATGCAAACCATCCTACATAATAACTTCTCTATTCATGATATGACTCTACTAAAAATGTAAAAAGATAGAAGATAGTGATGTGATACCACGGCACTCCCCCAAGCTTGGAACAAACCAAGGGTATGCCAAACCTGATGACGAATTACTCCTTTGGTGGTGGTGGTATCCTTTTCTTAGTTAACATGAGGAAATCTTCTAGCATCTTGCGAAGCCTATTATTCTCCCATTGAAGCATGTCCACCTTCCTCCTCAAGTCTTGGTACTTATCGCAGAACTCCTTCTCCTTCCTGGGGTCTTGGAGGTCTTCCTCTATAGGCTCCTTCCCTTTATCCTTGGCGGACACCATTGTGCTTCTAAACCTTTAAAGAGTATGTCCTGGCAGAAACAGATCGAAATGAAAATATGACGAAAACACGATATACGAACCTCGGGAGATCCGGGGGGTTATATATTACGAAGTTTCATAACAAAAGGATGTTACTGGGAGAAAACGAGTCGGAGGCGGAGTCCGGAGTGGCCACACCACCTGGTGGCGCGACCAGGGGTGGGCCCGTGCCACAGGGTGGTGTGAGCCACCCTGGCTCTGTTCCCGTCCCCCTTTCGCTTCATAGCCTTCCTTATTGTCTGAAAACTGCAAAAATATAGTTGGATAGTATTTTCGCGGAACTTTTCTTACCAGAACTATTACCTATTTGAAAACAGAATCTGTAGGTCTCTGAATTTGGTATCTAATAGATTCTTCCAGAGTCATCACTTGAATAACATCAATATCTTCATCTTCATACACTTATTACGTGAGTCATAAAACCTTTCACTTCCTTATTACACCATTATCTCCACTACCTGGAAATTTGTTTCACACAAAACTTCACACAGTTCTCATTAGCAACATTAGTATAAATGAAGTGATAAAACCTTTTGAGTCCAACTTCAACTGAAAACCATCAAAACATAAGCTACTGTAGCAACTCCTTCCGAAAACCCAAAAAGAATTCAAAAAGGAAATCGAATAAAGAAGCAAATGCAAGAGTGGCAAAATCTGTCAAAACAGACCAGCAGGTAAAGATCAATTTTTTCGAAAATCTTCTGTTGCTCAAATCAAAAAGTGTAAAACTAACGAAAGTTAAATAACAACCTGGGTCAGAAGCACAAAAAATTACAGCTCAATCTGACATACAGAGATCTCTCACGAATTTTTATGGTGAAGCACAAAAATCTGTTTCGAGACGGCAACTTCCCCAAATATTACTTCTCTCTCATTAAGGGTATCTTCACACAAAACCAAAAAAAACGGATAAGGAGAGGTTACTACTGAAGTAATAACTTCCAAGACTCAAAGAAACACAAACAAACTGAAAGCAAAAACAAATTGGGTTGTCTCCCATAAAGCTCTTTCTTTATAGCCATTAAGATGGGCATGATAATTTTGATGATGCTCACATAGGAATATGAATTGAAGTGAAAGAGAGAATTAAGAAGCAAAAATATACACGTTTAAGTCTAACCCACTTCCTATGCAAGGGAATTTTGTAAACAAACAAGTTGTTGAAACCCGAGGCTACTTGCATAAGAAGGCAAAACAAGTGCAACATAAAAACTTTCAGCATAAAACGAGGAAACTTGATATTATTGAGATGCATAAGAACACTTTTCCCTCTCTCATTGTAACTTTCAGTATCATGCATAAAGTTAACAATATAACTATCACAAGAACCATCATAGCAATGATCACCTATTCTGACAGAAAACACAGGAATACTAGCTCTCATAACACTACTATGTGAAACAATATTAGAGGTATCCTTACAAAGGATAGTGTGTCCCTCTTCTTCATATTTAGTAACAAAGTCTTTCACATTTGATATTATAGGTTCATCAACCATTTGTTTATTAGGTTCAACAACTTTATTTGTACTTTCATTAACCATACTAGCTATCATAGAATATTCCTTGAAAGGCATTTTCTCAATGTAAGGTTCAGGTAAAACATGATTAGCAGTATAAACTTCAGTATTTCTTGTAGGAACACTCTTTGCAGTATCTTTATAAGGTTCATGATACTTATTCCACTTATTTTTAGGCACTTCTATATATGAAGCAAAAGCCTTAAAATAAGAAGCAATAGCTTGAGAGTCTAGACCATAAGCATTTTTAATGTTTTGAAAGTCATCAGTTCCCATAAAAGATTCAATGCATTCATAATCGTAATTTATACCTGACTTTCTACCTTTGTCATTCTCCCAAGCTTCATCATTATCTTGAATACGGTCCAGAAGATCCCATTTAGCTTCTTCTTCCATGCGAGTGAATGATCCAGCACAAGAAGCATCCAATAAATCCTTATCGTGTAGAGGGAGCCTTGCATAAAAGTTATTGATAATAATATTGTTGAGGAGCTCATGAATGGGACATCTGAGCATTAGTAACTTCCATCTCCCCCAAGCTTGAGCTGTACTCTCTCCATCAAGAGGCCAAAAGTTGTATATTTGATTCCGATCTTTATGAATCTCATTAGGAGGATAAAACTTTGAATAAAAGAGAGGTATTATTTCCTCCCATTCAAGAGCTTGACCATTCTTTAGCAGCTTATACCATTCCTCAGCTCTTCCTTTTAGTGATAATGAGAATAACTTCTTCTTAACTTGATCTGTAGTAATACCTGCACACTTGAACAACCCGCATAATTCGTGTATAAAGAGCAAATGATCACCGGGATGGATAGTTCCATCCCCAACATAGTAGTTATCCATAACACGATCAATAATTCTTGTAGGTATTTTAAAAACATCACTCTCAGTAGGTGGTGGCTTATCTACTACCTTAGTAGTGGTAGTAGCATTACCAAATAAGAAACTCAGCGAATTATCCATAACGAAAATAAAGCAACTAACAGAAGTAAACAATACTCATAGTAGAAGTTTACTTTACCAGTTCCACTCTCCAATAGCGCTTCACTCCCCGGCAACGGCGCCAGAAAATAGTCTTGATGACCCACAAGTATAGGGGGCGTATCGCAGTATTTTCGATAAGTAAGAGTGTCAAACCCAACGAGGAGCACAGGGTGCTGGCTAGTGGTATGGATCAGGAATTCTCTGCAAATACTTAGCAAACGGATTTTTAGGGTTTTTTGATAAAGCAAGTAAACAAAGTACGAGTAAATAAAAGACAGTAGGAATAAGTGCAGCAAGTGGCCCAATCCTTTATGCAGCAAAGGACAAGCCGATTGTATTACTTAAGATGACCAAACATTCTCGAGGACACATGGGAAGACTGTCAAGTGTTTTCTCTTCATATAGTTGATTAATCTTCTTTAGCTTGCTAAGTGTTGTGTGGGTGAACCTGTGCTAATGTACCGACCTTCCTAGGACTAATACATACTTGTGATTATACCCTTGCAAACATCTATAAGTACAAGAAAGTAATTAAGGTAGAAACCTAACCATAGCTTTAAACTCTAAGACCCTTACGTCCCTTGTGCAATGGTTTCCTAACGGGGGTTCATGTTTCTGTCACTCCAGCAACCCCTACGATTAGTAGCCAAATACACAATGCATTCCCCTAGGCCCATATAGGTGAAGTGTCATGTAGTCGACGTTCACATGACACCACTATAAGAAGTACACCACAACTTAAATATCAAACTATTGAATCTTTCTCAACACAAATCCACTACTAACAACATGACTTCTCCCATGTCCTCAACAACAAAACGAACTACTCACAAGACATCATATGGATCATGATCAGAGATGGAATAATGATGTATAACAATATGAACATAAACAATAATTCAATGGTTCACTCAATAGCATCAACTACAAAGAGTAATCAACACCGGGAAAGATTCCCCTAAGAACTATGCAAGATTCAATGCAATAGTTACAGCAATATGGAGATGGTGATGATGGTGATGCTGGTGATGATGATGATCCCGATGAAGTCTAGCTTGATGGTGGTGTTGATGGCGACGATCTCCCCTCTCCGGGAAGAAATTCCCCTGGCAGAAATCTATCTGCTGGAGAGATCTTTCTCTCTCGATGTTTTCCGCCCCGCAGAGGCGGCAGAATCTTTCTGTGGTCGCTCCCCTAATCTTAGGGTTTCAGGAGGATAATATACGCCAGAGGGGAGTGTCAGGGGTGGACCAGGGCGGCCACACCACCTGGTGGTGTGGCCTAGGCTGGCCCGTGCCAGGGGGTGGTGTGGGCCCCCTGTAGCCCATCTCCAGCCCCCTTCTGGCTTCCTTCGTCTTCTGGAAAAATAGGATTTTCTGTATATTTTCCTGGATTTTCTGATCTTCACGAATTTTGCCTCCAAACAAGATCTTTTTCATCAGAATCCTGACTGCAGCGGTCCATGCTCCAAAAGTCATCAACCATGCAAAAAACAGATGAAATAACATAAGTATCACCTCTCAATACGAAATATATCAATGAATAACAGTGAATTATGACATAGAATAGTGATGCAAAATGGACGTATCAATCTGCTGCTCCATGTCGTGGAGGATATTGTCCAACTCGGGCCTCCGTTTCTGCGAATCATGATGTCGTTCGAAAGGATGAATGGACACATCAAGGGATACGTTCGTAACAGGTCCCGTCTAGATGGAAGCATAGAAAATGGCTTCCTGACCGAAGAGCGCATCTCTTTCTGCTTGAACTTTCTACAGACTGAGACCCCTATCGGTCTGCCATTTAACAAGCATCTTAGGAGGCTCTCTAGATGGGGTCACCACGAGGGTCAGCGCGAAAAGCATGTCGACTTCGAGGAGCGAACCAAGGACTTTGAAAGAGCAAACCTGGTCACGCTACAACACTTGCAGGTGGTCGATCCATATATACATGAGCACAAAGAATTTATCAAGAAGAAGTACGCTGACCACAGCCTGGTGAGGACGGAGGAAGATGTAATCAAAGAGCACAACTCCGGTTTCACACAGTGGTTTAGGAAGAAGGTTCTCGATAGTCCACCGTAGGGCGAGTCTTCGGAGGACGATAAACTCATATTCTCGTTGTCACAGGGCCCAGGGCACAACCTGATGACCTATCAGGCATACGATATCAACAGATACACGTTCTACACCGAGGAGAAGGAAAATAACTACGATTACCAGAACTCAAGGGTAACGGGGATATTCTACACCGACGATGTCCCGAAAAGATACTACGGAAGGATCGAGGAGATATGTGAGCTGGACTATGTTAGGGAGAAGGTGCTGATGTTCCGTGTCAGGTGGGCCAAGAGCGTCGAAACAGAAGACCGGTATTTCAACACCATGGTTATACCTCCAAAGTCAAAGACCACCAGCCTGAACTTACCTATGAGAAATGATCCATGGGTTTTGGCTAGTAAAGTCGACTAATGCTTCTACATTACCGACCCGTCAAAGCCTAGCCGGACTGTCGTCAGGAGAGGCAAAAGGAACATCATCGGAATGGACGGAGTTGCCAACAAGCAAGACTTTGACCAGTACGGTGACCCAAATATGGAAGACGGATACGGCGACCAAGCACCATACACCACAAGCCTACCTAAGAAGGACTCCCATTCAAAAGAAAAAGTGAAGACGTTCCGGACCTAACCTATTCAACCACGACAAAGAAGGGCAAGAAGATAATTGTCAACAAGAAATACTAATAACTAGCTCCGACGAAGAAGGGCATTATTATATATATGTATCGACACATTCTTATTAGTTATCTCTTTTGTATGCTAATTTCTAGATGGAATATTATGTATCGACATAATTATATATAATTTATATGGTAATTTGATATTTAAAGTACTAAAATATATTTTGTAGTTTATATTAATGTTGGTAAATGATTTAACAATTAAAATGTCTTTTTTAAAAAATAAAAAAATTGTGGACACCACAGGATTCAAACCTAGGTGGCCAGAGTTTGGAGGGATTTGGACTGGGTGCTAGCCACTAGGCTAATAAGTGTTTGCTGTTAGCATCTGTGCGATGCTTCTTTTTAAGTGTAGTGGAAAACATTATGAGAGACGCATTTTACATAAATGTGCCTCGCATAACACTGCTGGAGGCGCATGTTTCTGAAATGTGAATCGCATAATGCGACTCCCAGCTCGATTCAGACAGACAGACATTCAACTTTTTTCCAGTTAGTCAATTTTTTTTGGATATTTAAAATATTTACACTATTTTTAATAGTTCATATTAATTTTAGACTATTTTTAATAGTTCATATGTATTTATTTTCCAGTTAGTCAATTTTTTTGGATATTTAAAATATTTACACTATTTTTAATAGTTCATATTAATTTTAGACTATTTTTAATAGTTCATATGTATTTATTTTTTAGTTCTAAAAAAGGGTGGCTCCTAGGAATCGAACCTAGGATGCCTGGAAAGAAAGGGTGGAGTGTGTAGCCACTAGGCTACAAAGTGTTCTGTGAAACAAAAGGCGCTCTGTTCCTTTTGAATATAGTTGCAAGATTATAGGAGGCGCATCCTGGCAATATACGACTCACATAAGTTATTATGTGAGTCGCATATTGCCAGGATGCGTCTCTTATAGTCTCTGGCTAAGATAGATGTCGATCACATTCAGTTCGTCAGACAGTTCGTTCGTCAGACAGTTCGTTCATCAAACAGTTCGCTCGTTCCCCTCCTTATTCGTTCCTCTTCGCTGCTGCCGTTGAGTCCATGCCATCGATCCCCCTCCACTGCCGCCGTCGAGTCCACGCTGTCGTGAGCCGCCTTCCCCTTCCCCTTTCCCCCTCCCTCTCCCTCTTCCCCTTGACGACCTCGTGTCGCCGTCCGCAAGAGCCAGGAGCCAGGCCCACAACCACCCACCCGCCTGCCCCCATCGAAGAAGGAGAAGGAGGAGGAGGAAGGAGCACCCACCCGCCCGCATCGAAGAAGAAGGAGGAAGAGGAAGGAGTGCCTGCCCGCATCGAAGAAGGAGCTCCTACGCGTCGCTCCTCCTACAGTGACCTCTTGCCGCCACGAGAAGGAGGAGGAGAAGAGCTGCTCCGCTGCCCCCCGCCGCGAGAAGGAGGAGGAGAAGAGCAGCTCCACCACCTGCCGCCGCGAGAAGGAGGAGGATAAGAGCTGCGCTGCAGCCTGCTGACACGAGAAGGAGGAGCCACCCCTCTCCCTCCCCTGCTTCATCTACAACGAGGTCGTCTACCACATCTACGACAAGGTATCATTCTTCTGTGACCAGCCTTCTTGCTAAGGTTCTAGCTAGTTTAGGTTTATGATTTGGAGATGATTTTGCTGTGTTAGTTTAATTGCTAGATAGATTTACTTGGTTCAATAGCTAGGTCATATGATTTTGATGTGTTGGTGGAGTATATGGTTCAATAGATTTAGCTAGGTCATGTGACCTACCATGGTGATCGAAGGCGTTCCTGCGTTACATATATGGCCGTGTAGTGTAACTGTGTAAGGATTACACCAGCGATCTGGCAGTCGTGCATCTGCTGAGCTTGTGAACCATAGATACAGAATTACAGTATATGGACTTTGTGGAATGGAACTGAACACAACTGCTGATTTGTAGTGAAAGTTCAGTGGGTTTTCTCCAAATCCAATACTGTCATGGAGCTAAGAAATTGTGATAAACTATTAGAGGTGCAGGAAATCTGACCGAGCCAGCCATAGACAGATGAAAAATTCAAGCGGCCAGCCATAGGTTCGTACTGTTAGAATACAAATTAGCTAGGGTTCGACTTGATGTTGCTATTGTTAGTAGATAGGATTAGCTAGGGTTCATGTGTTAGTAGATAGCAGTAGATTGCTGTTGTTAATGCAGTGTTAAACTGACAGTTTTAAAATTATATGAACATATTTTCTGCTTACTAACAATGTTAAATTGACAATGTTAAAATGATATGGTACAGTGGCTTCTACTAATGTGAGATGTTTTGAATAATCTGTACATCTTCTTCTGCTAGCTTTGTATAATCTTCTTGTACTGCTACCGTGACAGTGTTAAACTTTCTACTATTGTACAGCTTTATATAATCTGTACATCTTCTTGTACTGCTAGCTTTGTATAATCTGTACATCTTCTTCTTGTACTGCTAGCTTCATATAATATGTACACCTTCATATTGTGAATGTGGTTGTGTATGCTGGCAGAAAGTTGTTGGTTGCGTTTGTGCCTATTTAGGCCATTTTTTGTGTGGATTTTTTCTTTTTGAGATGCCAATGTTTCGCTGGAATATTGACTCATTTCTGTTCCGGCGAATTTCTGGCACTCCTAGGTCTATAAAATTAGCAAAGGTCATGCCCAATTTTTTTTGAATTCTGGTGTTTATTAGTTCCATTTCTTTTCGTGTTTAGATATGTATGGTAGTGGACAACACGACACCGAGGCGGGCACTTCTAGAAAGAAGGCCTATTGGGAGCATTTGGATGAGATGGAATTACAAGCGGACCCGGTATTCATGTCGCGGGAGATAGAGGAGATGGAGGATGAGGATACATCATCAGATGAGGAGATGAGGGATGATGCTGATGGCGAGGACGCCACTACCACTGATGGCGGTGGTGAAGCCACAGACGGTAGCCGCCAACCGAAGAAGCCCCGGAAGGACCAGACCCCGATCACGATCGGCCTCAAAAGGTCCATCTTCACAAGCGTCAGCGCTAAAGGGGTGCCTTTGGAGCCGGAGGAATTTGTCGCATCGTACTCACTACAACTCTCTACAATCCTCTGGAACACCGTCACGATCAACACCGAGAACCTAAAGGCCCGTGAGAACGAGCGTTACCTCCATCAGCTCTTCAGGAAGATGCACGCAAGGTACGCGTTCCCGGGTGATGAGGATAACAAATACAACAATGACAATCTTAATGGGAATCCAATAAACAAGTTCGCCCTCAAGACGATGACCAAGGCCTTATCGAATTGGAAGACGCGGGTGAAGAGGCTCATTTACAAGAAAAATCTAAGTTACGAGGAGGTCATCAAGAAGGAGCCTCTGTTCACGTAAGAACACTTCAAGATGTTCAAGGCTAGATGTGAATCCGCCGTGGGCAAGGCCAACAGTAAGTACTTCAAGGAGTTGTACGAGATGAACATTAGTACTCACCATCTCCTCCTGCGGTTATAGAGATGCGATTCCCAAATGGGAGAAGGAGGACACCATAGCTCATTAGAAGGGGGAGACACATCCCTTTTCCAATATCGCCAAACCACAGGAAAATTACTTTGTCAGGGCCCGGTTTCGCAAGCCGAAAGGGAGTTCTGAATATTCCTTGGAACCCTGCGGCCCCTATGCTCCGAAGCTGACGGACTTCATCAATATATATGTAAGTAATTTACATGCAAGTCGATTAATTGTATTCACAATTAATCAATGAAGTCCAACTTCTCAAATGCTTCACGTTCCTTATGCGCGGGACGAGGAATGTAGGAGCTCCTCATCCCAGGGGTCAGCGCCGGTCGCCAAGTGGGACACCACTTTTAATAGGGCGCTGAACCGGGTCAAGAAGGCCAAGCCCCAGGCGCCACCGAAGTTTGCTGGCCGTGTGCCCGGCTTTGGAGGTATTACATGGTCCGAATGCTATGGCACCTCTCCGCGGAAGGGCAGGAAGCAGGCCGAGAGCGCCGAGGTAAAACACCTAAGGGAACAAGTGGAGATGTTTCCGTAGCTGCTTCAAGACACAGTGAAGGAGGCTGTGACGGTAGTACAGACACAATTCCAATCACAAGTCCAGGCACAAGTCCAGACACAAGTGACCGAGAAGCTCAACACCATCCTTCCTGCCAACTTTGAATAGTACGCCAAGTGGAAGAAGAGTGGTAAACAGAGGCCACGCCCGGTTCCCAACATCGTCAGTGCCCAATCGGACAACGTGGCACCGGAAGTGTTGGTGACTCCTCCGGCAGGGCCCGAAGGTCTAGAGCTTACCTTGTCTGGTGCGGCGAAGGCGTCGGCCCGCACCTTGCCAGCAAGCAGCCACTCCTCCACTTGCGCTCTCGTCGGTGGTGGTGCCTCGACATTGGCCGAGCTCGATGCCCTCAAGGTAACTAATTAAAGCGAGAGTTGGGAGGCTCAACCGATGACTTCATCTCCCTTCTCTCCCTGTTTTACTGACGACTGGCCTATACATGTCTTTCGTAGGAAGACACTCCTTGCACTCTAATGCACTGGGTGAACGGCGGGTTGAAGGATGTTGCCAAGGGTTCTATCGTTCAACCGGTGAACCGCATCTTCCACAGCAAACCAATGGCACCCGACATGCTTAGGGTCAAATACAGTATGGTGCTTCCGGGCTACAAGGGCTTGGAACCTCCCTCTCAACCTCATGGATGGGATAGTGATGAGCCGGCAGTCCTCAGTACCGGCTTCGGCTACATGTTCCTATGACCAAAGAGCCAGATCTGTCTAGGGACGGAGGGCCGGGGCACCACCCCAGAGGCAGCACAACCAGCACATCATGAAGACATCAAAATGGCACAGAATCCCTCCGCCGACGATGATGAATTTGATGAAAACTTCGGCGACCAGTTCTTGAACACAAGGTTTGGTGATGAGGATGAGCAACAGGGAGGCCAGGTGTTCACACAGACAGTTGACGAGCCCCAACCAGCACTTGGATCCTCGGCAAAACCCACTTGCCAACTGCGTCTCTTCCCATCTAGTCAGGAGACGCCGCCACCCACCGCATTCATCGAGACTCAGTTGCCAACTCATCCTATGGTCAGCCCCAACACCCTCCATAGGGCGGCCGATACTAAAACCATAAAGGGCGGGAAGGGTCGCAAAAGGAAGCCTAAGGGTGCGAGCCAAAAACTAAAGCCTGCTGTCCGGGCTCATGACGGCCCTACAGAAAATCCCAGGAAGCTGGTCCACGAGGCAGGTACACCAATGCTCAATGAATCGATGCTCGCGGTCGCAGGCTCACATATGCGTAGTATTCATCATGGTTGTCTGTTTGTTGAGGAGCGCCGCATTCGAGAGGGTGATCAGCCGTACCTGGTTTACAAGGCTAAGGTGCCAAATGTTCCGGGATTCGTCAGAGTAGCCCCCGGGGATATTTTCTACGTGCAGCATACCGACCTCTTCGACATGTTGCAAGGATTCCAGCAGCACAATACCCTGGTCCGACTGTTCTCGCTCAATATGGCCATGCAGATCATTAGAGACGGGACCCCGGGCATCGTGATAGTGGATCCCTACTTCATGCGTGACGCCTTCTTGAGAACACATGAGGGCGTCCAAATGGCGGCCGACTACCTCTCATACTTCCTGCAAACAAACCCGAGCAAGGATGTGATTCTCATTCCCTACCATCCAGAGTTGGAGAATGGTCGCCAAGGCTGCATGCTCATATCCTTGAATGTGCAACACTCAAACGCCTTGTATCTCGACTCGGATAGTTCGACGAGGAAAGACTACTCCACTATCAAGAGAGTTCTTGATGAGGCTCTCAACGGATACATCACAGCGGGAGACGCCGTCCCTAGTAGGATAGTTAAGAGGCATGACATGCACGTGTTCAGCCACACAACGAAGTTCCCCTGTGTCAAGCAGGCGCCTGACAGCGGGAAGGATGCCTTCTACGCCCTACACCACATGAAGGCATTCGTACGGGACCAACATAACGGCGCGCTGCCATCTGACATCCGAAGGTGGGCTGAAGATCTTCAACGTATCAGTATCGCAACCTCAGGATGGATTTCTTCGATATCCAGGAGGAGATCTCGACAATTGTGCACCAACAAGTCATAAAATCCGAGGGCCTCTTCTACGGCGGCACTCCAACGCGCAACAAGTACATATATGAACACGTAGCGAAGCAGGGTGACGGCAGGACGTTCATGACGTTAGCAGAAGGAGCTAAACGGGGCTTCGTGAATATCCCCGTGCCGACTCATCAACCGAAGAAGTCTTGATGTTTGCCTAGCTAGCTGTTAGTTCCAAACTTGTGTTGTAAACTTTATCGTCCCTATGTTAACTTGCCTAGCAACCTCTAGAGTATGTTTCGTAAACCGTTGAACTTGATTGTGAGCGACACTAGTTATTTGTGTTATGAATTATTTTAGTGCTTGGTCATATGTTGCTTCTCATTCGTTATTGCTGCCCTACTTCTTGGTTTGCTTTTTCTGTATTTCAAATATCTCATTGTAGCCCCAAAGTCGAAAGGAAAGACATTACTTCACTATTCGTATAGCATTGGCGACATTGTTATATGAATCATGGAATGATTTATTTTCTTTCAGCGATACAATCAAATGATAAACTATTTCATCTCGTAGCCCCAAAGTCGAAAGAGGACAAATATTTTCGAGATTCATATACATAAGACATAATATGTTAAGTGGCAAGCCAAGGAAAGGGTTCTGGGTCCACGACAATGACTCCTTTAGACACACCAAACTCGAAATGAGTTGTTGCCGTGGAGACCAAATCCTTTCCTTGCTTTGCCACTTGACATATCATGCCCATGCTATTTGAATCGTGGAAGTATTTCTCTTCTTTTGTCTTTGGCAATACGAATGGTATGAGGCACGGATCCAAGTCATTCTTGGTTTGCTTTTTTGGTCTTTCTTCGAAATGCCGATGATTAGAATGTGTTGTGGCATCATGTGTATGACTATGCCGCTGTTTGATCTCATGTGCCAAGTAGACTAGTAATTTGGGCATATACTCTACTTTTGCCGCACAAGATCAAACAACGAGCATTGTTATTTCCATGCCCAACCTAAGTATGAGGCACTAATGCAAGTCATTCTTGGTTTGCTTTTTTTGTCTTTCTTCGAAATGCCGATGATTAGAACATGTTGTGGCGTCATGTGTATGACTATGCCGCTGTTTGATCTCGTGTGCCAAGTAGACTAGTAATTTGCGCATATACTCTACTTGCCGCACGAGATCAAACAACGAGCATTGTTATTTTCATGCCCAACCTAAGTATGAGGCACTAATGCAAGTCATTCTTGGTTTGCTTTTTTTTGTCTTTCTTCGAAATGCCGATGATTAGAACATGATTTCTTACATCTTGTTGCACCCATATATATATGCATGATCTTATCTTGTGAACTGCTATTGCTTTCCACTGACATAGCTAATATCATATATCTTGTGTACATGAGATGGCGAAGAAGTGCTATGTCGTGTATGTCGGTAGGGTTCCAGGTGTGTACGAGGAGTGAAAAGACTGCCAGAAGCAAGTGAACGAATTCTCGGGCAACAACTGCAAAGGCTACAAGAGTAGAGAGGTAGCGGAAGAGAAGTGGAGGAAACACGGGAGGAAGAAGTGGAGGAACTTCGTCGTGATCACCACCTTGCTCTTCATTGTAGTAGGTTGTGTGATCTACTTCACCTAGCTAGCTAGAGAGCTCCGTCATGCATGTATTTGTAATGCGATTGTGAACTTGTACTCGATCGGTCCCCCGAGAGATGTGAACTTGGTATTGTGTGTGTGATGTATGCTCTAGTTAGTTGATGTGTGAACTCTCGTATGTCGCGGATTAATTCAAGTTGATGTGTGATATAATTGAATTAGTGATGTACTTGTATTACTGTTGATGTGTGATGCAACTTTCTGAAAATTATGTGATGTTTATACTGTTATTGACTGTATAATACCTATATACTGTGTATTCTAGACTGTATTGTGGGTCTGTAAAACTTAAAATTTGAAATTGATATTTTGAGTCGCATTTGTGACCATATTAGAGGCGCATATATAAACTTATGGGAGGCGCATATCTAATACATACTAGAGTCGCATATGAGATGCGTCTCCTATGACCTATATATGCGAGACGCATATCGATATTTATAGGAGGCGCATACTGATATGCGTCTCGCATATATAGGTTATAGGAGGCGCATCTCACATGCGACTCGGGTAACAAATACTCGAGTCGCGGCGCCCGAGTCACATCCATAATGCGACTCTAATGGCTTTTCATATGCGCCTCCAGTAAGCTTTTTCCTAGTAGTGGTCTATGTTAATAGCTATGCTGAGGTGACACCAGTAGAGCGGAGGATCTGGCTTAGGATCTGGTTGCGCAAGCACTGTTGTTAGTGCTACTGCTTTGTTGTTGCGTCTGATGGTGGTCGTGATCTGTTGAGGTCATGTATATTTTAGGACCTATTCTACTATCTGTTCCACTAGCTAAGAACTGATCAAAACTGATTCCCAAACTGTAGTATTTTAGGAGGTGGTACATACTAACTCCTTCAATGATGAATTTGTTATGCATCACGAGCCGTAGTTTAGTTAGCTCGTAGTGCATGAGTAATTATGGTAACTGCTAGTTTGGATGTTATTGTTTAATACCACCTCCTTATGGTGGTGAACTGTTTTATGTTGTAACTCATTTTATTTTGTCGCCTCCGTTGAGTGCCATATGCTGGGTGAGGAAAAGAAATTATCACAACACTGATTAGAGCTACAACCAAGCATCGGGTCTTGTTTTGCCTAAGATGAAATGCCTTAACATAATAATAACCAACTAAACATTTGTGCTACCATTCCTGAAAATATGAAAAAAATATTTTTTGGATAACCAAACAAATTTGTAAGTTTACAGCTTGACTTAAATAATTAATGTTCTCAGATTTTTTTAGATACGGATGTATCTAATTATATTTTAATAGATATGTCTAAATATAGGCAATTTAAAAAACATTAATTTGGACGAGAGTGAGAGCGAGTACTATTTTCCCAGCCACGCCTCTCGAAAAACAAAACACCCCGAGGCCCAAAATAGGCCCATGCAACCAATCAGGCCTGAATCCCCGCCCGCAACAAGCTCCAAAAGCGTGCAGCGGTGCCGGGTCTCCACGGCCGAAGACACGCGTCTACTTGTTCATTCTCCCAAGGGCCAGGTGAGTCAAGCCGGTCTCCTCCCCGTCGCCCCCGCCCCTCCGCCTCCTTCGTCCTAGGTTGCCCATCGCGCGCCGCACCCTCCCTCCCCCGGTAAGCAAAAACTCCAACCGTCGCTCCTCTTCCTCCGTCCCTCCCACCCCATCCCATCCGCGTCGTCCGTCCGTTCCCTCGATCCCTTCCGGCCGATCGACAAGCATTTTCTCGGCCCTGGTCGTTCCATTCATGGACGCGGCTGGCCGTGTCCTCCTTGGTGGCGACGCTGATGTGTGTCTTTTTTTACAATCGATTTCTGCGCTGCAGATTGTCTGTCTCGTGGTTTCATGTTCGATCGGATGGGTGCGGTCGGTTCGCGCGAGCCGGGTGGATTAATCCATCGCTCTACCTATTGCTGTTTTCTCTCGCTGCATGATCTGGAGTTTGGACATGTTTTTCCTCAATTGCATAGCTCAACTGTAACATGTCGCTGATTATTTTGGCGGTGTCCTGCTTAGGTTTAGGGTAGGGGGGCTTGTAATTATTTGATCTGACTGTTTCATCGGTCGCCACAGCTAGTATTGGTACTAGTAGCGTTATCCTGTAGACAGATATGCATTCTTCTCTGTGAAGGTGGTAAATCGAACTTTTGGTTTAAGCAAAACTGTATAAAACACAAGAGGTCCTTTTACTTAGGTGCGAGACTGCGAGTAGTGAATTGTACAGCTGCTCTGTCGTTGTAAACTTGCTCGCCTAGTTCCATGCAGGTTCTGGGTCTTGCATAGCTTTGCGTTGTTAATGTAGTTATTAGTTTCTTGGGATTCTCTTACGTGGCGCTGTGCTAGCTACATTAGATTTCACCCCCAGGTATGTGGCATACCGGCAAGTTATATATCTTGGTGACAAGATTAATGATTTACACTGCTAGTGTAAATGATTTGCCTATTACAGTATTCAATTACTTCAATGGTTTGGGAGAATTAGGACATAGTGATGAAACTCATTTGGACGTTGGACTTACTGAAAATAAGCAAATTTAATTTCTCAATAATCAAGTCGATCTTTTTGTGTCATCTTCAAAAGGAGAAAGGGTAGAAGGATGGCAATGGGTACCCATTACCCGCGTACCCGACGGGTAAAAACTCATTAGAAGTATGAATATGGGATAAAAATTACCCATGGATGCGTAAATTAGAAAATATCATACCCATCGGGTAGAGCGGGGATGGGTATGAGATCGTAGAACCCATATTCGTGTACCCATGTACTCATCAAAATTTTACAAATGGGTCTCCTTAATATAATAACGTACTTAATTTTTCCTAATCATGCATTGGCGGATGCTGCTAGCTAGCTTGAACCTCAAGCTTGTCCATCAAGATTAAATAAATGGTGTGTCATGATCTTTGTTTTGCTACAATTGGATTGCTCGCGTTTATTTCGGCCAAACTTGGTATAGTGTTAAAACTTTATTATAATGCGTATGTTGTGGCCATATGTGCGGTGAAATTACCTCTATGCATATCTTTGTTTACGGCTATTTTCTGCTCAATTGGTGTGTTGTAAACACGGATATTTTTACCCGTGGGTACCCATTTACCTTGCTGGGGTGACGGGTATGGGAAAATTTTGGAGCCGTTCACGGATATGGGTACGGGTGACGGGTAAAATCGGAGGTGACGGGTACGGGTATGGGGTGGCTCCACCTGTACCCATACCCTGCGGGTGCCGTAGAATACCGTTTTCTATGCTTGGTCGTATTTGCTCTTAATATTGTTTTTTGTGTGTCATCTCTGTTTGTCCATAAATATGCCATTTAGAAAAATTCATTGTGTTTCTTTCAATGAAGAAGTGGCAATTTTATGCAAAATAAAATCCTTGTTATTTCATAGAAGTTTTCATTCCCTCCTAGATATTTATCGTCGAGCATTAGGATAGAAATTATCATCACGAGGTGAAGGCTAATGCTCATTTTTTTTGGTTTGACAATTAGATTGATTTCCCTACGGATTATTAGTTAATAGCCACGAAGTGATTCATGATAGATATGGTATCTTGAATTGCTGTAGATGTAAAGCATCCATATGTTTTCCTGCATTTGTTAATTACAAACTAGATGATAGAACACTTAAAACTCTGCTGATAACATGATCAGCTATTGGTGTCTTTGTTTTAGGTTCAAGTATCATTTACCTTGAAATCTATGCATATTTTGATACCATCTCTGGACCATGCTATTGGAGTTGTCTTCCATTACAAGCAAAAGTGGTTTTCACTAGTTTAGGCAAATTCTTAGCTTAATATGGTACACCAGAGCAGCCGAGAAATAACATAACTGTATAATGATTCATGCACGTTGTGCTATTATAGATTCCTTCCTCAATTTATGTTGGTGCAATATATCTTCTTTCTGCTTCTCATGTGAAAAATAGAGTTTGCCTGGTTTCCAATTACATGCCGTGCTTACCGCACTGTAGCTCTTGTTTACAGTTAACACTGCCATTCTACCGACTTGAGCAATGTAATGTCGTAAATGACTGGTTCTGACGTTTCTGTAGCAGTTCCAGACGAAGTGATCTTGGACATGGATCAGTACTCACAACCAAAGGTGGAAGGCGTCACTGGGGATGCACCTCCAGCATATGTGGCAACGACGTACCAACCTGCAGTGATGGTATCTGGAGCACCAGCAGCAGGCACTATCTTTCCTCCAGGCACCCAGGGCGTTCCAGTTTATCCAGCCACCCCAGTGCAGTTCTCAGATCAGAACCAGATTCCATTCCATGTGCTCCAGCAGCAGCAGCAGGAGCACCAGCTTCAGGCCTTCTGGGCCGAGCAGATGGCCGAGATTGAGCAGATGTCCGAGTTCAAGCTCCACAGCCTTCCCCTCGCGAGGATCAAGAGGATCATGAAGGCTGACGAGGACGTCCGCATGATTGCCGGCGAGGCGCCAGCGGTGTTTGCTAAGGCCTGCGAGATGTTCATCCTAGAGCTGACACTGAGGGCATGGTTCCACTCCCAGGAGAAGAATAAGAGGACGCTGCAGAAGAATGACATTGCCGCCGCGGTTGCTAGGACCGACATCTGTGATTTCTTGCTGGACATCATGCCTGAGGATGTGCCGAAGGAGGACGGCGCTGGGTTGCCGCCCGCGACAATGCAGGCTATGGTACCATTCAATGTCCCTGGAATGGCCATGCCCGTCGGTATGTACACAGACCAGCAGCCTATGCCATTTGCTTGGACGCAGCCGGAGCAGCAGCAGCAGCCGCCTTATGATGGTGGAAAAGATGAATGAGCATAGCTAAGCTGAAACGGGACGCTCCATCAGTAGCCTAATGCGGTGGACTTGTAGAAAGTGCCCTTCTTTTTATATGCTGGTTTCGTGTCTTTTGTTAGTGGCAGTAGGAACTCACTACGTTCTGCAGTGAAACTTCATCGGCCTTAGGACATGAATTTCTCTGTTTAAGGTGGACATGCTATGTTTGCCCTTTTTGGTTTAGTGTACTGTCACAGTGTCGCTACAGAGTACCCTGTTTTTGTCCTTTTTTGGTTTATTAGTGTACTGTCACGGCAGAGTATCGTGTTGGTTTGAAGGAACAGCTTCAACCAATCTTATGGTAAACAAGCATTGGACTATGCTGTGTTTCCCTTTTCTCTGTTTAAGGTGGACATGCTATGTTTGCTCTTTTAATGAACTGGCACTGCAGAGTATTCAGTATTGTGTTGGTTTAAGGCTTTGGCTTGGATATTATCTGGAATTCGTCAGTTGACGCAAAATGAAACCTTGGCAGAGAAACTTATTTCAAGAATTACTTATTGTAAGCCAAGCCTTTGCATGATGTATTATTGAGTAACTGTATGCGGGTGGTATCCTGTCAGGCAACCAATCTTATGGTGAACAAGCATTTGGACTTTGCAACAGCTTCATTCGTCTATCTACAGGAAAAATTTATTATGCCTCTCACTCACTGCAGTATCCTGCAGATGCCAACTAGGTATTTGGATCATTGGATGGCATGGCGATGAGTATCTAAATAAAATGTACTGAAGCTCTGCAAGCTCGCCTCCACCTTTCCTTTAGTTACAGCACTGTGGGTGCTCAGTTAATCCCAAATCTGATTAAATGCAGATCAGTTCAGTTACAGCACTGAAAGACTAGTAACTAAATTACTATCATGTGCTCTGGTACCAGATCATAGTACTATGCACAATGTGATGCCTTATAATAGAGAGCATACCATCTCCAAAATTAATGCTTCCTAACAAGAACAGAATGATGAATGAAGCTCACTCAAGAACGGATCATCTACTTCAATGTTCACCTGTCCTACACAGTACCTTGCTGCCCACTCTGAATCAAAACGAAAAAAAGCAAAAAAAAAAAAAAAATGTTCATATATAGTATATCTGGCCGACATTGAGAAGGCTTTCATGAGGAACATTAAATATCACGCTGTGCTCTCTACAGACCTTCCTAAGGAAGGCATACAGATGATCCACGACAATCTTCTTGACAATCCCTGAATCCCTGCGCGCGCGCACAATGGTGTTGCCAAGGATGTGCACGACGCCAGCATCCTTGCAGCTGTTCAGGAACTCCAGTTCATCGCCGAAAGTCTGGCTCGAGTACCTTGTCAGGCTGTTCCCCGTCAGTGGCGACTTGGCCGGTGCGATGGAATCCTGTGACGAGTAGCTCAGGTCACCGGCGGAGCACAGCGTGTTGCTCTCGCTCTTTGCGGTCGTCAGCAACGCGGTGGTGGATCTCTCGGTCCTGTGCTCCGTCGGGGTGAAGTCCTCGGAATCAGAATAGCCATCCATCATGCTCTCGAGCCTGACGAAGATCAAGAGCCTGTCGAGCAGCATCTTCTCAAAGTCGTCATTCTTCTTGTGGATGTCCTTGTACCCGTACCTAGTGACACAGCGGAACATGTGGAAGTTCTTCGGCCCGATCCTCTTCATCACAAACCGTTCTTCAACTGGGACAGTGTACACCGGAAGGTACTTGACGCACACAAAGACGACAACCGAGTGGATGGCAGGGAGGTTGGTGATGAAATGGGAGAAGATGTGCGGGACGCCACTTGCCAACTCCGTGTACACAAAGCCAATCCCAGGGACCCTAACAAGCCCAAGGCTCGGCCCGAGTCCTAGAATCCAGGCCATGGAGACCTTGCTGTGCATCTCAAATTCATACCGCTTCATGGTGCAGAAATGCCACACATACATGATGATGAAGAAAGTGGTTGCGACGACTAGTGGGACCCAACCACCTTCATCCACCTTATTGATGCAGGCCATGAAGTATGGAAACTCCACCATCAACGAGAGCACGAGAAAGGTGACAACAAGGATCCAGTGGCTCTTCCACACCAGCAGCATTATCGGGACCATGAGGAATGTCGTTACCAGCATAACTATCACAACTGCAGTGCCTGTTCATATAGCATGGAATGAAAATAAGTAGGGCGTAATCATGAAATGCAGAGTGTATTGTGAAGGTTCAGTTGCACTTGCTTTTTAGGATCTTAGTTGGTATTTCACAGATTGTCCTAAACAATTTATGTTTTTTTTGGTTAAGTAAAGTACTGCCCACTAGCTGATGCTGACCCACTACGCTTTTCAGAAAGGCAACCTCATTTATAGACCAAAGGGCCATGGCCTGCTTCATCTATGAGCCAAAACGATACACCAGGTCGGCGTTACCAACTTAACAGAGGAAGAACAACAGTTCAAAGCACAATAAAACACTAACAGAGAGAAACATGGAAGCCTAATTTAGCCTAGACTAAGTTTGAATTTCTTTTATTCAAGTATTCCAGAATCAGATGCAGTGCATCACATCATGCGACAAAGTTCAGACATATCGATAAAGAAGATGCCGATTCTGTTTGCCCAGTAGTGAAGTGAAAGGTACCCTACATATACTTGTTCGGCAACAATTTGAAAACTTGACAAACTAACAAATTTAAGCAATTCACATAGAAAAAACAAATAACACACCTAATTTCTCCTATTCAGTTATATGCTCAAGATGCAAATGAAGTTGTGAAAAGTAAAGCTCACCGTATGCATTTGCTATCTGGATTTTGTTCTTAAATCCAGCAGTCACGGCAATGCAAAGAATCATAAGTACCCAATTGATGTCAGGAATGTAAATCTGCCCAAGGAATTTTTTGGAGGTGTGCACAACACTGACGCGGGGAAAACAACCCAGCGCAAGAGCCTGCTTTACGATTGAGTAGGTAGCAGATATGGTGGCTTGGCTTGCAACTACAGCTGCAAGAGTTGCGATGATGAATGCTGGCCAATATATGGTATCTGCAGTGATCAAACACCCTACCATGAGTATATCATAGTGCATACATCACTAGCAAACAGAAAGAATGGTGGGATATGCACTATGCCACTTTGCACATAGTGGGCATGAATTTTTTTTCTTGGCACAAGATAGAATTTTTTTGTGTACAGACCTGGAATGGAGCGATAGAAGGCATCAACTACATGGTCCTTGTTGACACTAATATAAGCAGCCTGCCCAGTGTATGCAAGGAGAAGGCAAGGGAACACCACTAATGTGAAAGCAATCTGCACATAGATATTATCACTTTATTGAAGCAATATATCGATCATAATTGATTTATTGAAGGAGCTCATTACCTGAATAGCCAATACAGGGAAATGACATAGATCAGCAAATAATGCTTCGGTCCCTGAAAACAATGGTGATATAGGTAATTCCGCTGTATCTTATGATCGATGCAAAATGTGACTAATCAATGAAATGTACATGAGGATTGCTAATGACCTGTGATGCTAAGCATGACTCCTCCAAGAGAGGTCCAGATCTCAGACTTCCCTCGTCGGAGAAACCGGTAGATATAGACTGGATTATATGCTTTTAGAACTGAAGTGTTGTACTTGTGAATATTGTATGCCCCAACACTCCCAATTAGAATAAACCAAAGGAATACTAAAGGGGCAAAGAGCCATCCAACTTTATCTGTACCGTAGTGTTGCATGCTGAATAAGCCGATTAATATGATCACCGCAACGATTAGAACCACATCTGTCAGAAACGGAAGAAACAAATATCAAAAGATTTCACAACAATACTAGAACAACAAACTTACAAACTTGAATGCTCCTCACTAGATCATAAGAAAAATGATCGGTACAGCCCAGCTAAAGAAATTCACAATGTTTGCATATGCAGTTTTTTAGATACATGCCAGATGCCAATTTCCTCTTTCCATTATGCTCAAGCTCAATTTCTTGTATACTAGCATACAAAATCCACTTGCAAAATTAAGCAGAATTGCCCACACAAAACAAGCACAAATATAACCACATAAGGCCTTGTTCGGTTCCTAAGGGATTGGACAGGATTGGCTCGGATCGAGGTGGATTAACCGAACAAGGCCTAAAAGTGCAGAATTACCTGTGCTCATCTTCGGATTCTGAACTCTTATTCCACCTGCAGCAGAGAGAACTGCAGAATACAAACATAAAAGTTATGATCCAAGTTCCAGTTGTATTGCTTACAAAAAAAATTCACTTAATACCTGATATAGCTGGAGTAAGTATCCCATCTCCAATGGCGGTACATGTACCAATAAGAACAAGAATAAGAAGACAGTTCTTTTTATATGCATGTCCCTCGAGCCATCTCTTCACCTTTGCTGCAAGTGAATTCTCCTCATAAGTTTGTCGGCTATATGTTGTTAGTTCTTCATCGCTCCTATGTTGGTTCGGTATAGTGCTGACCTTTGCGTGCCGGCAAAGTAGAGAATAAAGTGCAAATGTGCCACCTGTAAAGATAGCAGATGTTAGCTGAAATTGTGCAAACAAACTGCAGGAGACGGTTAAGTAACTGTTGCCTGGGCAGTGAACACAAATTAAAATGCACTCGGTACTTCGCTCTATAGAGATATTCATCATTATAAGTCGAGTGTTGTCTACCGATAATCATGGTATCCGATGGTTAAACCCTGTCCATAGAAATTTCATCACTAGAATGTTGTTGTGTAGTTAGATTCTAGCAATACCACCAATATCAAATGGTATAATTGTAGAATCTTGGCATTCACCCGTATTAAACCAAATCATGTCTGTCAGATAACATCCATCACCAGTTTGCTGTGTGGCAGTGTGCAATCTAGCTTTACCCCCATGCTTAACTCCAACAAACTACACTTGCGAATTCGTAAGGACTATCCTTTTCAATTGCGTTCATATGCTTGCAAACACTGAAAGAATCATATACTCCAAATTTGGACTAAATTGAACTAAACCTCCGACACTTATTATGGATCGGAGGGAGTAGAAAATATGGGTAAAATGTGACATCTCACCTTGACCATTATCATTTGCCCGTAAGACAACAAAAACATACTTCATGAGAGGAATGAGTGTGAGGGTGTAAATGATCAATGAAAGAGCTCCAATAACATCCTCGTCACTGTCGACACCATGCGGGAATATATTATAGAAAACATACAATGGCGATGTACCTAAGTCACCAAAGACTACACCAAGGCTCTGGAATGCAAGCCGGAGTAACAGAACCGATGAAAACTTCTGCATAAACAAAAAGAAGAATTATTTATTAGTTTTAGAAAGGGCAAAAGCATTGCAGAGATATAGGGGAAATCATTTTTTACACCCACAATAAGACCATCACTCCGTCAGCCCCAGCTATGGTCTCCGGTCTTGTATATATAAAATAGTTGTGGATACTATGAAATACCAATTCAACACTATCATTTTTTGATACAAAAAAGAAGCACTTATCAACTTTGTTTCAGATGGATACAAAAAGACACATGGGATACTTTATACTCAGGAAAGCAGAGCTTACAGAAATATACTATTAAATTCAACATGCAATGCAAGTGTCAATATCCAAATGCACAGACCTTCTCTATATACATGTTCTTCAGCCGGCTAGCCTCCTCATCAATGGGCTCATCAAGATCCTGCCCCAGCTCCCACATGCCCCCATGGTTGGTCGTCTCCGTGTCCGGTGTGGACGCCATGAGGCTCCTTGGACCTCAAAACCTCTCACCAGGAACTTCCCCAATGGCCGAAATCGGTCTTTGCAGCGACACACACACACAAGTTCTTTTCTGCAAGCTTTCAAGTTCCCAAATAGAATCCCAGAATCAAGTAGTACACCTCCTTTGACCTCTTACTCGCAATTCCACCTCAAATCCTCAAATCTAGGAGCGTGGCCTTGCCTAGTGCAAAACTGCAAACGCCAACTGTTCAAGAATGACCAAGAAAACAGAAGAAATCATCCAAATCAGAATGCCACTTCAAATCTCTAGCGCACACTCACCCCTCCGTGATCCCGGCAAGAACCGAGAAATGGGGGGTTTGGTCCCAAGAGAATCGCGGCAGGAAATCTCCGAATCAGGGAGTATTGAGCTAGCAATCCGCGCTCCCGCTAGTCCCTGACACTCCGCATGAGAGAGATCAACCAAGAGTGATTCCTAGAACCACCAGGAAAACCCAACAGAAAACCCCCAATCTTTGGTCCCCAAAACCTCAGCAAGATCAAAGCTTCGGTGCCAGCACAGTCGGCACCCAGAGCACAGGCACCGAGGTGGGCCGCACTCCAATTGGCAGGTGCGCAGAAATCTAGACAGAAGAGAGTGGGGTGAAATTATTCAGGGGAGAGAGAGAAGAAGAGAGGAGAGAGAGAGCGGACATAAAGGAAGTTGCAGGAAGAGCATATGCTGGGCTGGAGGAGGAGGTGGAGGTGGAGTGGAGCCCACAGATTGGAATTGCCATTAATTTCCTCGTGTGGAGCCCACAGATTGGAGTATAATTTCTGGCACAGAAATTAAAGAACGAACATGGGTTAAGATAAACAAGCCTTGAGCAAAATTTCACCTCACTAATTGCCATGAGAAAATAGAAGAGCTTACCTGAGATAAGGAAATATAATCAAATCCCTAAATATATTATCCAAACGGGTGTTTCAATGCAATACATTTTATATTGTGGAATTTTTATAATAAAACTATACATCTATACCTAATAATAAAGGACGGATTGTTTCTTCCGGTCTAACTCTTGTTCTGACCATTTTACCCTCCCATCAAAATACATATAACGTTATACCGGTTAGTATGTCTGAAAAAAAACATTATACCGGTTAGTAAGAAAACAGGCACACACGGTCAACGCACCTACGACTCCCATCTCCCAATGACTTTCTTCTCCACATCGCCGGCTGCCTGCGCACGCTCCCAAAGCATTTCTTCTCACCGTCGTCTGGCCCTAACCTCTTGCCCCCACCTCTGGCAGGCCCAGCGAGCGCTGCCCTCTTCCTGGCATGCTTCCATGGCCCCTACATCCAGCACGATCAGAGCAACAACGAGCTGCCCCCCCGCCTCGCGCTCAATCAGCGACTGCGCCACGAGCGACAAACCGGCCAGCGAACAGAGCGAAGCCAACCGCATCCCCTCGACGTCCACTCCATGGCCACCTCGGTCCAGCATTGGGAGGCCCACCGGAGCGCCTTCCGTGGACGTGCGCGTCACCATCCTTTGCCTGTCGCGCCGATTTGTCTGCGTCCGGATCAGCCCCCATAATCCGCCGTGCACATGACGGGAACGCACGTACTACAACTTGATCGATCCATGCATGTTTGATCAAGCTAGCTCCGAATGGTTGTATGCACCAGGAGCAAATTTAATTATCTTTTACAAAATCTGTAAGGTTTGTGCTTGAGGAATATTTGCTTACATCCATATGCAGGTCTCCTTGAATGACTATTAGTGGCATTCTTATTCTGGTATTGCTTAGTGTCAGGTTTTATCTATCTATATATAATCTATAATCTATAATCTATACCTAATAATAAAAGACGGATTGTTTCTTCGGGTCCAACATTTTTTTTGGACCTTTTTCCCCACCAATCCACATATAACATATCAATGCCATTTATACCGGTTTGTTATTTTTTTTTCAGAGTACGTATCCACGTTTTCCTTCTGAAAAGCCACGAGGTACACAACATCTCATGTAGGCAACACCCATGCATCTGCAGCACACAAACGCATCGCCTGCATACTACAGTAGCTCACCGTCCATTAATTCACCATGTATCATCATCGTTTCCTCATCGGAGGCAGAGCACGCAACAATAACTCTTCTCGATCGTGTTCCCCCGTGCTCTGTCATGTGTGCTGCTTTTAAAGTGAGACGGAGGGAGACACTTCTTATCCATCTCCATCCAGGCCAGAGCAAGGTAGAAGAAGCAGCATACGTGCATGTTGAACCATTGCGCGTCCCTGCCATTGCCATCTATGGGATCCGCTACGTCTTCCGACTCCAAGCCCACCACTGGCTCGGGCGCTCGTGGCTCCAAGGGAGGAGGAGACGCCACTCCGTAAGTCTCGTCGGTGCTCTGCGGAGGCGGAGCTGGCCGGCCTGGACCCCATCAAGGTCAAGCGTTGCCTCCCCGTCGGGTGAGGTGCGTCAGCGCGCACGAGGTGTACTACCGCTCCTACATCCGTGCCCTCGAGAAGAGCTACGAGGAGGAGCAGGAGGCCCGCCGCTTCGGCCACCTCGCCGACGCCGAGGAGGTCTGAGTACTACTGCTATGCTACCTCTCTAGCCGGCCGTTGATCCACCTGTTGTGTGAGTTTCAGGCATGTGGCGAGTTCGTGGGAGAGCCGGCCGGCCGGAGGCCACTAGGCCCCTAATCTTTGTTTCCCTTCGCTAATTCTCTGGCCCATCCAATTTTGGGCTGGCTTATACCCGGGCATGTCACCCACACGGACAAGAAATAGACTTTTTGCGTTGAATAGTCCCACCTCGGTTTCTTCCGCTGCTTTCCACCAGTTTATATACCTTCAAAAGTTACCTTGAACATCATCAGCCAGCTGCCTTGGGAATTAAACAGAAAAGACATTGGGTGTCTTCAAGAAGGAATGAAATCTGTATGTGCTGATGATGGGAAACGATTCTTTGACTTGAAACGAGGGAACGAGGGATGGTAAGAAATAAAATCTCTATGTTGCGTGCTGTGATGATGGGACGAGTGATATATTGTTGGACTACTGGCATGCATGAATCAAAAGAGGACCCCTACCTCTGAGACCCCCCTGGCCAGCCGGCTGCGCGCACACAGCAGAGGCAGAATCATGGTGAAAGAGACTGCTCTAGACTACTAAGTATCTGGAAAAAAAATGAGTTACGTAGCAAAATTTTTTACACCTTCTATTCTGATAGAGGCCTAATATTTTGCATTTTCTATTACTCATTAAATGTCATTATATTGCATAATCGACATTCTTTTCCTTAAGATAAGATTTAGATAATGTGAGAATAAACCTTCAGTGAAGATATATGACATAATATTCATATGAACCACAAAGTTAATGTAACATAAATCCATGTTATCATTGTGCCTACTCCCTCCGTTTCAAAATATAAGATGTTTTATCTTTGTGAAAGAAGTATATCTAGACTCCTTTTAGTGTGTAAGTGTGTAGGTTACAAGAAAAATTCACATTATTCTATGTGATGTCACTTAGCCAAGGGTCTCATTGTGACCATGAGAATTTGCTTTTCACGACAACATTTTTTTTGCGTGTGTGGCCAGTTGGCTGGTTTATATTAAGTTTTGGTGTGTATGGCCAGTGTCCTCCTAAACAAGTTTTGACGACCCAAATAGAGTTGTTTAGTTTCTTTTTAAAACAAAGCTAGAAAAGGACGAGAGAGATTTATATTAAACCAAAGGAACAATTTAGAAAAAGCCAAATATGGTTTGCAAAAATAACTTTAGGGTTATAAAAAATATTCCATAAATTTGCAACGCTTATATACAGTAAAAAGAGGATGCGACCAAACATAGTTGTATGGTACAAAATATATTCGCAGCAATTATTTAGTATAACTTTTTTCTCTAAAATTTAAAACAAGTAAACTTTACGCCGTACCAGCTTTTCGTGGTCCCGTTGCAACGCACGTTTTTTTTTGCTATATATATATATATATATATATATATATATATATATATATATAATAAATGACGGATTGTTTCTTCCGGTCCAACACTTTTCTAGACTTTTTTACCCTTCCACCAAAATCCAAATTAAAGGAGTTGCCACCGCCAGCACAAAAAAAACGATTCTACTAAAAAAAAGCCCAATATTTGCTTTCCGTACAAACGCACGACTCAGCGCGCTTACTTTAATAAAAAAAAGTGATAGACAAAAGAGGAGTTACTATTGGCCTAGGAGATCGATTGGCACCCACGCCTCCTGCCTCCCCCGACCAGAGAAGAACGTGCCCTCCGCCCATCACGAGCCACCCGTCGCTGCCGGCCTCTCCCCTTGCCTGATTTGTTCCTCTTTGCCCCGATCTGTACCCCATCATAGTCCACCGTGAGCCGCCCGTCGCCCCCAGCCTGACGACAGTTAGATGCATCACGATCTCTGCTCGGACCACGCTCTTGTGAGATGGCTGATATGGATTCTACTTTGGACTAGATTCAGGAAGCGAAAGCAGCAGACCTGATTTC
Organism: Avena sativa; assembly: GCA_916181665.1. Lineage (NCBI taxonomy): Eukaryota > Viridiplantae > Streptophyta > Magnoliopsida > Poales > Poaceae > Avena > Avena sativa. The sequence continues at coordinate 222,805,553 of OV702292.1, forward strand.
GATGGGGCGGTCTAATTCCGGCGAGCTGTGAGGACTGATCGGTGGTCAGCAGAACTTTAAGTGATCCGATCGGCCCCGAGGAATCACGAGCAACCCATGCATCTTGGCCTGGCCCAACTGAGATAAATTGCACTCTGGAATCTCTATCAAATCTATACAACGCTGATCGCGTTGGTTACATATACGTACGAAAACAGGGCTCAGCTGATGCCGCCGATCCCATGCTGGACTCCTACGTATAAAAAGTACTCGAGGAGGAAGTCGAAGGCCCGATCGCAATGATGTGGTTCCAGATTTCGGCAATCTAGGAGGATTACATCGAGAACCGAGTAGAATCTCTGCTTGGTCGACGACGAGACCATGCACTCTATCCTAACACCTTCGTTTACCTTTTTTTGTCTGCGCATCCATGGTTGTTATTTGCCACAATCAGGAAAAGGGTAACATGGTGCATCAATTCGTTCCCAAGAAGCATCAACGAGTCCTCAGGTGCAGCTGCACTCAGGCCAACCCGATGATCCCAATTCAGATCCAACTGACTCAAACGAATCTATGGCCGTTTCTGCCCAGATCGTGCATCTCGAAAGATGGAGAGAATGAGGCATGACATGACCAAGCTGTTTCCGGCATCTTCGGCAAGCATGGCCTCATGCGCACAAGACTGAAAGAAGACGTGACCTTTTTCAGTTTCTTCGACGAAAAATACATGCGACAACTGCATGGATGACTCCGCCTAGCTTGATCCATCGCTGGTTGATGGAACCGGCAGGGCGGGGGCGTGAACTATGCCACGACCAAGGTGCAGAAGGTGTACATGAGCTACTGGATCCGGCGCAAGATCACCGACTCCGTCTTCGTGGAGGCCGTGTTTCTTTGTTCTTGCTGTCTCCTGAGCTTCCATGAAAACGCTAGCTTGTCCACTTGGAGATTTTTGTGTCAGCAATGCCTCGTGACTTAGTCATGGCTGGTGAACAATTAACCTACCTCTTCACTAGGATCGATCAAAGTGGCAAACGCAGACTTCGCTCGGCTCAACCACAACACCGTCTCATTCTACGATGGTATGGAGCTGGAATAAGGAGACTGCTGCATCGCGCTGGAACCGCGTAAGCCTAAATGCATCCAAGGTATTGTCGCTTTTCTTTTCCTGCATCAATCTTTTTCGCAAGACATCTTTGTAGACTTTTTATCCACATTAAAGTGAAACTTTTGATTGGAGTTAACCTTAATTTGTACTACCTCTGTTCAAAATACAAGCCTTTTTAGCACTATAATTTGACTTCCTAGAAAGGCTTATATTTTGGAACAAAGATAGTAACTACTAACAAATTATTCTAAGCACGATACAAGCGAGTTAGGTTTTATCAAAGGATGCTCAGGTTTCCAAGTTGGCTTTCCAATACTAGATCAAGGTTGTGACTTGTGAGTATACATGCACTGCTGCTTTAAACTAAAAACTTTTAGTAGTACTTTTTTTTGAGAGAATTTTTAGTAGTACTTTGTTTTTTGGATATTGCTGCTTTTGAGGCTATTTTTTAAAAAGTAATACATACACAAAATTATCAACCACCGACAGGCCGGCCGGCGGCGGCGCAGGGTGGTGCATGGCCAAGTACTTATCGGTAGTTGAACAACCAATAAGTACTTTTCAAAATTCCTAATTTTATGTATTATTCGTGATATTGATTAAATATTTCGTATTATTTAAAAAGATAACGCTTTTGAGTGTCCCAAATGTGTGCGAAAGAGTCTGCCTCTCGGGATCAATTGGCATGCACCTTTTGTTGGCGTGTGAACATGGACCAGTCACCAAAATTTCCAGTGATATGTTAACTGTGACTTTAATTTTCTTTTGAAATTCATTTATCCTCTTCTGGATTTTATCGAAGACATCGATACACCCTAAGTTGGCCAGCCGAAAGGAGAAAAGAATCCTAGGTAAACAATAATGCTTTTCGATCAAAACACCCTTTTCGCTATTTGAAAATACAACACAAGACTACTCAATCCTTTCCCTTTCCGTGTCTCCACATTGAGAAGGGGTCCCCTGCTAGCTAGATATGGTGGGGTGCTTTCTCTTGATCTGAGTCTCCATATTCAGATGGCAAACCTGAACACGATTAGATGGTGAGCGGGATCCACGAAGGATGGCAGCCGCGGTGGAGTGGTCCATGAAGGTGCGCCGTAGCCCAAGCAACCGCGGATATGAGTTGGCATGTTGAATAAAGACACCGTACCAATTGCGGACGTGAGCCGTCACCAGACGGAGGTGGCTGCCGAAGATAGGGAGTCACATGCAACCATGAAGGCACTAGCAGTCGTGGGAGATACAATCAACATCAGGGTTATGCGAGATAGACAAATAATAAAAATCAACCCGTAGCAACGCACAGGCATTTGTGCTAGTCTTATATTAAAGAAGGGAGGGAGTATTGGTTTGCGCATGGAAAGTCCTTTTGGCTCCCGAGCTCCAGTGCTTTCTGCTTATTATAAAAAAAAATCAAAACTACACTTATAAGTTAAAAAATCCTGAAAAAAATCCTAAAGGTTGATAATGATGTATCCCACAAACGTCCAAAATCCCAATTCGAAGTGTTTTGTATTCCGAGCTACACAAAAATGACAAAATATGACTTTTTGTAATTTGAAATCACTATACTATAGATGTACAATTTTATTATTTTTGTGTAGCTCAAAATATACATTATTTCAAATTAAGATTTTGCACTTTTGTGGTATAAAATCACGGGATACATCCTGATTTTTTTTAGAATTTTTTAGAACTCAAAAGTATGAATTTTCATTTATCTTTTTAAATGCGGGATCACTGGTGCCCATGTGCACCAAATCTCAACTCTTTGTGCATCCTCTATGTGCAGGTTACATTTGATGTTGTATTCTTTTCCGAAAATGCCACATATCTATTAATAAAATCATCAACGATAATATAAAGAGCACTAAAATAATAAAGTTATAAATAAGCCCATGGCCCACCTAGCGACGATTACACACTAGCACAAGCCGAAAACGCGTTGACATCCTCGCCCCTCCACCGTCGAAGTTGAGCATAGCTTGTCGTAGTAGAGATTGTTATGTAGACAAACGTCGTCAATGATGACAACCAGAAATCGATAGAGACTAACCTGAAACTACACCAACTACGAAAACAGACTAGATTTCAGGAGATCCACCGAACACCGAACACACGGTTCTACGTGTCCTCCATGACGCTAGATGCACCACCAGAGCGAGGATAGGATGGGGAGGAGCTTATTCCGACTTCAGGATGTAGTCACCATCTCACCATCCCGAAAAGATCCTAAAAAGGCTAAACAAATAACCAAAAACCCTCCTGCCGATGAGCGGTTGTGATCCGCCACACCTCCAAGGCCCCAAGATTGGTTTTACCGCCGCCAGTCGCATGTCTCTCCTGGCTCTAGTACCGGTTTAGCAACGAACTTGATATTGTATTGTTGTGAGGACTATATGTACTCGATACCATCTTGATACTAATATGTCGTTCTTTATCGAAAATATAAACCTTATTTGCTCTAATACAGATAAACCCCGTGTGCCTCAACTATATACTGACACTTATCATCATCCTGTGCTTCTATATATCTATCTTTAAGTTTAGCTTAGGTCTCTCAAAAAGAATCAGAGTTGTTAACTCTCAGCCGTGGTAGATTTAGTTGAGTTCTCCGCAATATTTCATTTTTTAAAACTCTAAGAGTAAAGATTACGATTTTTCATTGGATAAACATATTATTACTTCATGGCGATGTTCTCTTAGATCTATTTAAAAAAATGATTCAAGGAATGTCACTTTTACATTTATTTTCAAACAAATTACTTTCTTTACTACATCAAGCAATGTTTATAACATAGTGAATTTTTATGACATTTATATGAACATATATATTTATAATTATCTGAGAATGAGTTTATTTTCGGTCAGACTAGGCATAAACGCTCCAAAAAATAAGAACATTTCAATGAAAACTACTCCCTCCGTTCAGAAATATAAGACTTTTTAGCTTTGTGAATAGAATATGTCTAGACGTCTTTTAGTGTATAGGTTCGTAGAAGTTCGGATTAAACCTATACAGTAAAAGCGTCTAGATACATTCATTTCACAAAGCTAAAATATTTTTTATTTTAAAATGGAGGGAGTACCACGCAAGCAAAATGAGATGAAATTCGAGCTGTAATGCTACAACAAGGACGATGCTGTTGTGTAATATGCGGTCGACTCTAGCTTTTTTAAAAACTTTGTGCCTTGTGAAATGAGAAAAATTATACCAAAGAGAGAGGGAGGAAAACCTAAATTGCCAAAAAGGCAAATAATGCTGCTACGTCGATCAGATGTACTACTACGAGTAACTTCTTCTCTTTGGATTCTTGCCGACAGGTGGTCCTGACAAACAATGAGGTCCCTGAGCTAGCAAGGTCCCTGGTCCTGCTGATGCTATTATTACTGCTCTCCTAGATTGGTTGGTTTCCCTTTTTCGTTTTCGGGTGTTTGGCGACCAAACCTGCTCTCCTAATAAACTAGAGTACTTCCTCCGTTTTAAAATATTAGAGCTCAGTTTGGCTCCCATCATTTAGGGTTAGAATCAAGAAATTTATTTGTGATTTTAAGAATCAACTTGTTTGGCTGTCACAGAATTGGTTATGTAATTCATTTGCAAATTCTATGGTTTTCATTTTATGCCTAACCTTAATTCCTTTTGATACATGTCATTTGTGTGGAATTGCCAAATAAAATGATATGATCAATGTCATTTTATTTCATTTCATTTCAAAACGAGCTCTTAGATGTTTTAGCTTTGTAAAAAAAGTGTATCTAGACTCTTTTTAATGTAGATTCACTCCAAACCTATATGAACCTACAAATTAAAAGGGATCTAGATACATTTTTTTCACAAAGCTAAAACATTTTATATTTTGAAATGAAGGGAATACTAGCTAGTTTATTTTTTATCCCGAAAATCCATATTTCTCAACCTTTTGCTTTCTTCTTTGGATGTGGAAGAAAACTATGAAATTGCTTAAAATTATGCACTCCAAAGCTAAGAACATCTTCAACAGAAGCGATAAAATAGCACAGCGCACAAAAAACCACCGATTTACCGCGCGGAGGCGCGTTTTAACCGCTCCAACAGACGGTGTAAAACTGTGCGATGTGCAAATTTTTTAGGACGCACGGAATTGTGCACAATCGCGCGCACCATATTTGGCACATGCATTCCAGTGCGCGGCAAATCTCCCAGACAGCGCGCGCACCCAACGAACGCCCTAAAAACTCCTCGCGTGCGTCTTCTCCATTTCCGCCTCCCACTCTAGTGACGCCGCCGCCTCGATTCCACGCCACCCTTGCTCGCCGCGGTAGATCAGCGGGCGGCGGTACTCCACCAATTTATTTGGGGGCGCTAGCGCTGCTAAATCGACCAGCGACCAACCGCGCCGCCGTCGCTGCATACTTTACTAGAGGTTGCGCCCCGGCAAGCACCTCCGCCGTGGATTTCACAGCTCGGCGAGTACCTCCGCCGTTCGGCCCGCGCTCAGGCCGGAGTACCAACCCGGAGGCTTCCACCCACATGACATGAGCCGCGCGCAGGTATGTGGCACCCAAATCAATTTTTCCATTGTAGATAGGTAATTTGGAGGCCAATTAAAATTAGGATTTTCATTGTAGATGAGCTCCTTGTATGATTCGTCCGATGAGGAGATGGATTTAGAAGAGGAGGAAAATATGTTGATGGTTTTGGCTTTGCGCGCTAAGCGGCCGAAGCATGGTGGTTTTGTCTTCGGTCGCCGAAAGTTGTGGAGGGAGCGGATTAAGGGGCACAACAAGTTGATTCGCAGCTATTTTGCTGAAAATCCAACTTTCCCCGAGAGTTACTTCCATCGCCAATTTAGGATGGGTATCAACTTGTGCGACCACATTTGTAGGGAGGTGAATAAGAAAGATCGATTCTTCGAGCAAAGGAGGAATGCTTATGGAGAACTTGGACATAGCACCTATCAAAAAGTGACAGCCGCCTTGCGAGATGATGGCATACGACATTCCAGCGGACCTAGTTGATGATCACTTGGCAACGCGTGAGAGTCAAGCAATCGAGTGTGTCACACGCTTTGCAATAGCCATTGTGGAAGTGTTCGGCGAGAACTACTTGAGAGCCCCCAATGCTGAAGATACAACTAGGCTTTTGGCGATGAATGAAGCTAGAGGGTTTCCAGGTATGCTTGGCTCAATTGATTGCATGCACTGGAGTTGAAAGAACCGTCCTATGGCTTGACACAGACAATTCAAATGCCACAAAAAGGATTCCACCATCATCCTTGAAGCCGTGGCCAATCAAGAGACTTGGTTTTGGCATTGTTTTTTTGGAATGCTGGGTTCTTGCAATGACATCAATGTCCTCCAACGCTCACCACTCATGACAAGGATTGTCAAGCGTGAAGGTCCACCAATAGAGTTTGTAGTAAATGGCCACACCTACAACTATGGCTGCTACCTTGCGGACGACATCTACCCAAGGTGGCAAATATTTGTGAAGCCGCTTAAATATCCAAAAGGTAAGAAAAGACTCCACTTTCATAATGCACAAGCGGCGGCTAGGAAAGATGTGGAGAGATCGTTTGGGATTTTGCAAACCCAATTTGCTATTGATAGGGGACCGACTAGATTTTGGGATCAAAATATCCTTTGGTATATCATGACCGCATGTGTCATCATGCATAATATGATCATCGAGAATGAGCATGGCCAAGATTTAGACTACTCCTTCTATGAGTTGATGGGAGTTCTCGTCTAAGTGCGTAGGAGAGAAGAGAGAATACCCAATTTATTTCCTCATATCATGCCATTCGGCAAACCGAAATGCATGATCAACTTCAACTTGATCTCGTCGAGAAGTGGTGGAAGTGGAATGGGAAACAATGAACAACTAGATTTGTTTTTACCATTTTTTGTATTGTTGCATTCTTGTATTGTTGCATTGTTGTTAGACTTGTTTTTATTCATTTGAACTATTCATTGTTTATGTTATTTGTGTTGTAATAATAATGGAACTATTTATTGATGATTTTATTTGTGTGTGTTTGATCTTCTATTTTGGGATGGATATGTGATTTATGTTTTTGCCGCCGTGCGCGCTGTGTTTTGTAGCGTATGACAGAGTGTTGTTTTTGCCTCGCGGCAAAATACAGCCTCCGGTGGAGCGTCGCACGTCCACACGCACTGTAAACGCTGAAATGGCGTTGCAAACGATTTTTAGCGCGCTATTTTAGCGCTTCTGTTGGAGATGCTCTAAGCATATATGAAATATTTTCTTTAGGGAATGTTTCAGTAGTATATATGAAATCAAACATATTACAAGCACACGAATCCAAGGACGTATTTGTAATTTCTATTGCTTTTGGGATCTTTGTACTATTGCTGATGATTATTAATAGGTCTGTAAATATTTTGCAAAAAGAAAGAAAGAACACAGTAGCGGTAACATCGTTGATGCATATTTTCCATTGGTCTTAGCTAGAGGGTGCTTATACATAGGCTACATTGGTTTACATAGGAGAGAATTTCTGATCCTAGCTAATATATCGTAGTGTTAATATATAGTAGGATATAGGCACTGGTACATATTATGTTGATCTAAACATATTGTTACTTGTTAGTGTTATGATTCAAGCGCTTTAGTAGCAGATGGCTCTTTATCTCTAGGAGGGCGAGGACGGCTCCCGTGATGAAGGGGACGTCAGCCTCCTACTCTTTGTCGGTGTGTGCGTCGTTGATGATCTACATGTGGTGCGCTCCATTGAAGATGGCAGCAGTGAGCATTTGTACCTACGACTCGCTACCGACGAAGCTATCGGAGGACCCTCGTCCTTGGGATCGTCGTGGAGTAGCGTGTTGAAGGGATCCTCTATCTCGGCCTCATCGTTAGTGTATCATGCATCAGTTTCTTCTATGAGAATGGGAACAACCTGTGGTGGTATCGGCTGATGTGAATCAATGCTGACTGGGGCAGTGGTGGATCTAAGATGAAACCGGTGAGGGTGCCAAGCATAAAAAGTACCCTACTAACCTTTGCATTTAGCCATAATTAGTACAACTATTATTAGCTAAAGAAGATTTGTATTTTTGGAGGGTGTGCCAATACGCCACTGACTAGGAGTGGTGCCATGGCTAGGGGTAGTGGGTCGTCATACATGAGGGGCTGGAGTACGTGGGTGATGGTTATGTTTAGAAAGGTCTCTAACAGTTAGAAGGGGCAATAAAATAATGTTGTTTTTCAGAAGTTGAGTATTTCTTCCGAATAAAGCAAATATTTCTACTCGAGCATTCTTTCATGTGCATGAATATTTGTCCTGGCCCAATATCCCCCTCCCTGCGGTGACCCAGCATACCACTGCATGATGTAGTATACTATAGTCATTGACATAACACCAATGAAACATCGTTCACTATTATTACATCTCTTAGAGTGGTACAACAGAAACACAGCAGGTCCAAGACATGACTATAGATTACAACTCGACTCTTTAAAAAAGATCCAGTGAAACTCTAGGTTAAAGAGGAGGAAAAGAAACTCTTTACAAAGAAGAACCAGAAAGAATAACTCCATACTATTTATAGACTAAGACTAGTATCTAAACTATTGGCTTGCCATTGCTGCTATTGCAAGGCTCTACAGAAATAGGTTTGATGGCTAGAGAATCTACTCCTATCTACTCGGGAACTTCGTCTTTACTCTGGTTGAGGTATATGCTGACTTCGTTGACTTTATTGAAGGACTTGAGCTATCGATGATGGCTTCTTAAGCAGAAGTTGATGTTGACGTCGTCTTCAACGGCTTAGAACCTAGCAAGGGTTAAGAAGGTACGGTTGAGTATGAGCGTACTCAGCAAGTTCACTAAAAAAGAGTGTATGATGCACTATCTCTACAGCCACAGACCAAAGGTCATAGGCAATGCTGGTTTTCGTAAACATTTCTTCAAAGGTTGCTTTTATTCTGAAAACTATGTCTGACAGCCTTCACAGGTTTACCAAAACTTTCGTGGAGTTCCTTTCCTGCCGCATTCGTAGCTCCTTCCCAGAACAGGGAGTAACATGTCACAGTGCTTACACTCTGAAGAGGTGCGTTGCTTTACCCATGAGAGATCTTAGCCTTGTTGCACATCCAAGTCTAGAGCTTGTCCATACTTCCTTGGTATGAGGCCTAGTCTAAGATCCAAGCCAATCACTGCCCTATACGCGACCCCACATGAAGACACGACCCTTCAAGACTTGCCCCACCTCTGTTAAGCCCCTTTTGGACCGGCTATAACTCTAGTAAGCACCCGAAGACTCTATGAGCTAGTTATGACCATAGCAAGCTCCCTAAAGGTCCGACAATACCTCCGGCAGCCACTCACAGATAGTCTAGACACCAGTATCATGGGGAGCTAAGGGGTCCCACCCATGTGCTTGGTTCTCCGCGAGAATCCACAGCCTCATGATTAGGTCATCCGTCCATGCGAAAGGAAGAAGATACATCTGAATTCTCCGTCTCATTCCAAATCTTATGGTTAACGCGTAATATACGGTGCTAGAATCACTGGCGATATTGGTTGTTAATTCATATATGATACATTCCTGTGCAATGACATTTCCATTGCCAATTGTAGTAGATTAGCTGATCACCATGGATCAGTAACCGATATTTCAAGTTAATTGTGAAATAGTGTTTTTGAACTTTTCAAAATGCAGGTGATGACAACATTTGAGTTACAAGCATTTGATAAAAAATAGCCAAAATACATGAGCAAGTGTGAACTTGCCCTTTGTGATTGCAATATTATACACTCATGGTCTTCAATACAATACAATACAATACAATACAATACAATACAAGATCCAAAATCTGAAATTAGCATCAATGGTCCGATAAGGACGAATGTTTAAAGAAGCAAGATGCAATTATGCATAATTAATGTAATGCAATTTGGTAAACACGAATCCTTGTAATGATCGTATCTGATCTAGGGTTTGAAGCTTGTGATGAGTTCTTTGGAATGTGTTGCACTTTTATACCAGTTTCACACGTGTGCTTCTTATTAAGACTTGTGAGAGTGTGTGAAACAATAAGTAAAAGCAGCAAGTAGCATACAATATTAAAGCACTCAAATAGGGCATGGTATCTAAAAGATTTCTTAAACAAGATTATTAATCAATTAGAGCCTTTATAAAAATGCTTAAGGATTACTTTTAATGTTTCTTAAAAGAATAAATTTTGAGAAAAAGGTTACTTTTACAAAGGAAGGTATTTAAATTTTAAGTTAACAGTATTTAGGGTTTCTTATTAACTTTAATTATCAAAGAGGAAAACATTACTACACTTAAACAATCACCACATATGTAGTGGGGACTTATTTGTCTTGAATACAAGATGGCATTATATGTTGTTTATTTCATAACACTTTTTAAATATGGAATAAAATCATTATTGCTTTTATTTGAGTAGTGTTACTTAACATTTTAAGTGGAGGATATCATTTATCTTATTAAGAGGTATTGGTTATAACCTATAATATAAAAATGGTGTTGTTTTATCTATTTAAGAATTTCTCTTTAGATTCTAAATAAAGTCATAACTTGGATAAGAAGTTATAGGAGAATTATTTAATAAGTCCAAAACTTATTTTTAATGGTTTTATAGTTGATAAAACCTTTTTAGAAAATAAGACACAAAGAATTTTGGAATATTACATTTAGGAGATATATCTTAAAGTAGCTAGGTTCATCTTCATTTCATAAAAACAACAACTAATATGGTTATCATATTTAGACCTTCTATGGATAATAATAAATACAAAAACAAGTTTTTATATACCCTTAATGAATTAAAAATAAAGGAAAAGGGTTTGAATTAGATTTATTATTTATCTTTAAATGTTAAAGGTATTATTTATAATGTGTAGATTTAAGTTGGAAAATAATGAATTAATGTGTAAATTTACCTTAATGGGATATTTACTAATTAATAATATTACTGAATTTAAGTTGGAAAATAAAAGATGATAATAAGTTTAAAATATAGATCTTATTTTTCTAAAGATTTTGGTATATATCACATATTTTTCTGAATTGTAAAATAAAAGTTATTGAATTTACAAGATTTAATCATTTTATTAAATTTCTGGAAAATATTTGTATTTCAATTTATAATGTTTCATCTATTTACTAATCAGAAAAATACTTTTCATACCCGGACCTATCCTAGCCAAGGTCACTGACCAGTGGGGTCAGGGCCACATCGGCATGCCACCGAGGCAAGGACCAAGTCAAACTTGCTGACTGGGCAGGAGGTGACGCAAGCACGACATCACAATGACGTTGGTACGACCTCCACCACCAGATCGTGGTCGCCGGTGGCGATCCACAACGTCCTAGCACATGCGGTTGGGTGCGCTGGAAAGAGGAGACGAAGGCGAACCTAACTATGGTACTAACACTAGTTTTTGGTCACCGGAGCTACCCCGGTGATGACCTACCGCGGCGACGCTCGCGATCGATCATGACGGTGGCGATATAGGAACAATCGAGGAAGGAGAGTCCACTATCAGACTCAGGAGCTTACCAGGAATGCGTGGAAGTGGTCGGCAAAGCGAATCGTGGCCGAAATCGATGGGGAACGGCGGTGAGGTGTCGATTGGTTCGACAAGGGGCTCTTCGGATTTTGTGGTCTATCTAGGAAGAATGAGGACAACTAGGCAAGCTCAACGATGTGCTTAGGGAAGCTACGGAGCGACGATGATGAGCGGCTCCGGCGGGGCTAGGGTTTCGGTGACCTCCTCTATGGAGAGGATACGAACAAGAGAGAGAGGGAAATGGGGATGATGATGGCCAGGAACATCGTGGTGGTGTTCTTATCCTCCTCCCTGGTGACGATGCTCCATCACGGCGGTCGGTTCTTACTGACGGCGGCGGATGACATCGGCGAGCACACGCAGCTGCCTATGTGCGTGAGGATGACGATGATAGTGACTTTTGCAGAAAACCCCTTAACTTTTCTATGAATTAACCCGCGGTCCACCTAGCTATCCCACCTGTCAGTGAGAGAGAGAGAGGGGGGGGGAAGACACGAGCTGCTGTTGGGCTTTTGCAAAGTGAGCGTTTTTACTTTCTGCTGCTCGCGAGCTAGGAATAGAGAATGGGCCTTGGGTTGGACGGCTAGTTATTTCCTTTTCTCTTTCCATTTCTATTTTCTGTTTTATGTTTTTTTACAAACCAATTCAGATTTTCTTCAAGGATTTAAATATCCAGAGAATTTGTAGGTCAAGAATATTATGGTATAAAGCAAGTATGACCCTCTTCTCCTCCTTTCTCATTGTGTATAAAAATATTCATAACTATATGAAGAATACTTTTCATTAGGAAATATTAATAGGAATTAGGGTTTAAGGAATTACTTCTTATTTAAATATCCCTTAATGATGATTTGTTTTTACTTGGTAATGGTAATGGTAATGATTTAGGATGGTCAATGATATATATAAAATCTGATTCCTACTTAACCTCATAAAGGAATTATATATATACATTATAAGGTATTAAACCTTGTGGTTCATAATATGGTGATTTGAATTTCATGGTTCTTCATATTTGGTGATTTCTCCTAGTCAAACTCTACTTAGTTTTTGGGGTTTAGAACTACCATGGAACAATCTTGGTTGAGTCATTATGCATGAATAACAATCATTAATGGAACAATGAAGATATTCATTTACATGTGGTTATCCTGACTTTTGAGAATATTGAATTGGCTCACATTTTATTCTAGCTATGGGTGAAGTTTAAGAGGTAGGATGTATTGTATCCATGTTTTGTGACCATTAGTAATATTTCAACTTAGAGTGAGATATTGGGATTACTTCCTAGAGAAATCTTGTTAGTTCATGGGCCTAGGTTTCTATTAGGGTTTGATATTAAGGTAGACAAGGTTTTCATTAATACACTCTTGATTGGCATTCTAATTATCTCCGAGGAACTTTATTTGGCTAAGAGATACTATTCTTTGGCGGCTTAAAAATAGAGATTAGTTCCACTGCTAACCTAATTATAGGGTTTTGGATAAAGAGGTAGACATGGGTCTTGTCATGGCTTGATAAGACCTTGGTTAGAGGTTTCTCAAGAACTCCTAACCTCAATTCTTCACTAAGCTTGGTCATAGTTAAGGAATGCCTTTCCTAAATATACTTTATTTAAATCTCTCCTCTGCTTCACTAGGATCTCTTTTCCCTAAATGAACTAGGTCATGTGGCTCCACCACATCTATCATCATATGATGACATGGTCATGCCACTTCAATAACTCTCATTCTCCATTCTTCTACATATAACTTCTATTGCTTAGCTATCCTTGATGAATCCATCAATGTAGCTACTTCTAACTCCATCCATAAACTCCTTTATAATAACCTTGCCTCTACTTTCAAGACTTGCTAGACTACAATCCTCTCTATATCACATAGGATATCAATCCTCTGGAATGGGCAGGGTATTACGCCCATAATACAAGTTTGTTCTTATATTAGCTTGGTTAAGCTACTATGCCTCCAACTACTCCATACAACTAATATCATATATTTCATCATACTCTAGCTTGACTTCTCATGATCAAGCTAGATGATTCAGCTTACTAGGGCTTGCCTAATTTAGTATACTCACAACTCTTCTTCAATACCTAATCATCTATTCTCAAGTGATTTGAGAATGATGGCTTCCATACCTTGATCATAATAAGCTTAGGCTTCTAATTGTTTGATCAAAATCTATTAACACTAAGTACTAGATTTGTACTAGTCTCTCTATAGGCTTATCTTGTTAAGGAAACTTACTTTGGGTTTATACCTACTTGGCTTAACAAGATTATCATCGGATTCTCTAACACTACTAGCTTTCTCATAGCTTCATAATTACTATCTAAAATCTTGGGTTTAGATACTTCTTCCAGTTAACTCATGAGTGAATCAACTCCTCCAACATCAGATGGTTTGATCTCCACTAAGGATCACATTCCATTGATGATGGCACATTCTACCATAACTAGTTCCTTCTTATTATTAATTTATTTAAGGTCTTTGGAAGGTCAATATAGTAGATCAAAGCTAAGAGTCGATAAGTTCTAGGTCAGGAATTGATCACTCAACATTGATGATCAAATGACACTAGGACTTGGTTAAATAGGAATGTCATCTCTTAATATGACAACAAGGATATGAGATGAATGGTCTTGGCTTATATTCCCTCCTACTCTTACTTGTGATAAGAGGGTTTGTGTTTAGAAGCTACCATGATTCTCATGGTAGGAATAACTATAGTAAACATGTATACCAAGGTTTAGTTATTAAGTTTCTTTGCTTAAGTTATAAACTTTATTGAGTATTCAAGAGTTGATATAATGAATATCCTGATGTGATCTCTATAAGATCCTTCATAAATGTGTGGTGGTTTTAGCTTGGTTCTATTTGATCACCCATAGATTAAATTATATTATCCAAAGATAAGATTTTAGCAAAGGTCATATTGAAAATTATCGCAATCAACTTGATGATCTACTTCAGTTCCACCAAGTTAAGAGAAGTTTCAATCACTTTGACAAGTTTTATTTAAAAGCGCGAAAATTATCTAGATTTTCCATACATGAATGCAATACACACACCTCATCTTAGCTTATTTTTATGCTCCAATGCTGGGATGTTACACCCCCCCCGAACTCATGGATAAATTCATCTTCAAAATCGTGATTGTAGAATTGATGTCAACAATTTTCTCTCGTTAAGTGCACACTAACCATCAAAGAATTACTTCGATGAATTTCTATAGGAAAGTTACTCACCACCTAAGAATAAATCATGGGTTATTTAGTGTGAAAGAACGAAGAATCATTGTGAAGGAACCGGGGAGTATGCATAAAGTTATGAATTACTCACACAAATTATCTAGTGTGGAGTAAAATTAACTAGGGTTTCATAAAGATTGTCTCTTACATGCCCTCATATTTCGTGTAACATTAGTGATAGGTAGTGCAAACCTCGGTTCAATCTCTAAATTTTGTATCCCCTCTGTCCCGAATTAGATGTCGTAGATTTGTATAAATTAGCATTTATCTATACACGTAATTTAGACAAATCTGTGACATCTAGTTCAGGGACGGAGAGAATACATTTTCTTTATGTGGATAAACAAAAAATTAAGCAAGTGTCCACTAACTTTGATCATTATCCGCAAAAAAAAACTTTGATCGTTGATATATAATAAAGCGTGTGTCCGTGAAAATAATATATAAATTCTATCATAGTACAATTTTTTTTGTTATACTAGAACTTTTTTACTTTTGTAATAACATATCCATGAAAATAAAGGTCAGAGTAGCGCGTCCATTGGAGACTGCGACTGGACCTAAAATGTCTTATAGTAGTAGATCACATAAACCATGTATCCTCTCCTCAGTATTGGTTGACGACTAGTAATTTTAGAAGCACGAAGTAAAACGTATACACACACCACGGCAACGCACGTGCTCGTAGGACGCCTTACTAAGGAAAGTCGTGGAGATTCAAGATGACATAAAGCCACCACCTATGGGAATACCGCCTACCACTACAGAATTGCCCGTCGCTTTTAACGTGACACAATCGAAGAGGAGTTTGGATTGTTGTGTAATCCTTTAAAAATATATCCTTATTTTTTACTCTTATTGAATAATGGTACTTAAAGTATTCTAATTCGAAAAGGATTTCGCGGGCGAATGTTTAATCTTTCTATTTGTGTGCTAGGGTATAACCAGTGAGTAGCTAGTTCACAAGACTATGCTTATTTCCATTGTACAGTGTGGAGATTTGATGTTAATTCCTGAGCAAGTCCCACGAGAAGAAGGAAAGCTTCTTTACCACTCTCCATTTTAAATTATAAGATGTTTTAGCATTCTCTGAAATGCATGTATCTATAAGACTTTTATTGCATAAGTTCGGAAAAAAATAAGTAAAACTATACATTAAAAGACGTTTAGATACAAGTGTTTCAGAACATGCTAAAATATCTTATATTTTGAAAGGGGAAGTTCTAAGGATCACATCATTTTTAAGTACTATAAGATAAATCAACCACATGTATGTAGGTGATATTTTAGATATTACATACGAGTATTCTTCAAAACTTTTTTTGGCCAACTTCAAGGGATTTACGACAGGCATGGTTTGAAATGGATAAGGTCATGTCATGAACAACATGCTACTAGAAAATGATTTGCTGGCTTGCTTGTAGTAATCCAAGGCGAGAGCCTGTAACGACGGCTGCTTCGGACAAAAGGACATTCAGAAACAAAAGAAGCAGAGGAATTAATACTTTGTGACATCTTGGTGCAATGTCTTCAGGCTGCATCCAGGGGAGTCTAGAATGATCAACATCAGGTAGGATAGGCATGCTTAATCAAAATTACAATTTAGAAGAAAAAAACTACAGCTAAAATTAGAAGGTGACGGCAGATCTTATCTCATTTCACAGAAGCGTCTCTTCAAGCATCCGAAGGCCTTTTTGGCCAGACAATTTTTTTTGGGGGCTGTTTCCCTATTTATTGTTAATAATAGCATCTCAATGTACATGGATCTCATGGAACAGTTAATAGTATCGTAGATTTCTCACGCAGTCGTGCATGAGGATCAAGGACTATGTACTCTTTCCGTATAGAAATATAAGACGTTTTCGTTTTGTGAAACGAGTGTATCTAGGCAACTTTTATGTATAGATTCGGAGTGAACTTATACACTAAAAGATATCTAGTTACATTCATTTCACAAATCTAGAATGTCTTATATTTCTAAACAGAGGGAGTACTAAATAAGAATTGGCATGGGAACCCTATGTGCGTGTTTTGTCATCATAACGAGACTATCAAATACCTGTTCTTCCAATGCAACTTCGCTAGGTCTATATGGTCAGTTATCCAAGCAGGTTTAAACTTGTATCCATCACGTAGTGGTTACATGGTATAGATCACAAGTATAAGTTACTTATTCGGGTTGGAGCGATTGCCATTATATGGTCGCTATAAGTATATAGAAATGATAAAGTATTTAATGATAAAAATTGTTCACTTTTGCAAGTTATTTACAGATGCACCTATTGAATTGCATGCACTAGCTATCTCAACCAAAAGTCCGAACTAATGAAAAAGGCTAGACGTGTATTATATTCTTAACACTCCCCTCACGTCTAGATTATTTTAGTCCTTAGCCGTGGGTTCTGTGTAGGTCGCAAAAATCTTTTTTTAATACTACGTGAGCAGGGTCTTGAAATGAGATCCCTTAGCTCTGCATGGGTTCTCTTAAGAATATAATACATGTCTAGCCCTTTTCATCAGTTCGGACTATTGGTTGCATTGGCTAGCGCATGCAATTCAACATGGTATCAGAACGGTTAGCCTCACGGCGCCAATTCTAGGTTCTTCCACCACTTCCGCAACGCGGCGCCCCCGGAGAGATTACTCCTCGGAGACGCGGCACCCGATCAAAATCAAAGATTAGATCGGTCTTTAGAGTAGATTAGATCCAATTTTAAATTTTTCCAGTTCATAGATTAGATTCAATTAGCCATAAAATAAATCCCTACAACCCAGTACGATCCTCTGGTGAAAATTCTGCAGAAATCTACTTCAAAAATCCAGTGCAAGATTAATCTGGAGCTGACTGGAGCCCCGACCGGAAGCTTCGTATGCACGGAACGGCCGCGCAGCGGACGCATCGACATGGCCAAGAGCGGGCTTCTCCGGCTCCCGCAGCTATGCCCATCCATGCATGGACGTCCAAGCGCCCACGCCACTCTACGAGACAAGAGGCCACATGCAAGATCCCAATTTGCAGTAAGATGGCAGTCATCACAGACCGCGTGGTCACGGAGTGCCTCGGCGCATCCTTCGATAAATTCTTCTTTCTGCCGGTAGATGGGACTCGTGGAGGGATCCTGCTCGCCATGCAGTCTAGTATGGTTTCAGTGACCCACCCACACCTTTCTAATATCGCAATCACATCCCGTATCTCGACTGGTGTGGATCATAGCTGGTGGTTCACTGGCATTTACGGACCTCAACGTGAGAACGACAAAAGGGCTGTAACTATCTCGGTGAATTACGCTCTTAGTTACATGCCTGGATGAGCGAAAATAGTTAAAATAGTACGGTGGGGCCAAGGGCCACTCACAGATAGACCTTTCGGCCGTCCTAACCATTTCCAGAACATCGGGACAAGAACGAGCGGCGTAATCGGCAGGCGAAGGAATCAACTACATACACAAGTGAGTATGTATGCAAGCCACATACAACAGTTCTCAGAGCCATTCCATCTAAAAGAAATAGAAATATTGCAACGCCATACGGCAAGATCCAAATATCCTAGATAGAGATAATAATTTAGGATAGCTCCTCATACATCAAACATCAGAGTATCAGGCGGAAGCGGAAGACAAGATTCGGGTACGGATAAGAAGCAAATCGGCAAAAGATGCCACATAAATAAACACATCCTGCCCACAGATCTCACGGATCCCCGTTCTCGGAATCTCTACACCAAGTGATCGTTGCCAACATTATTTGTCTCCTCCACCTACTATCCTTCTTGCGAATACACTTGTTCATCTGAATCAAACAATTTATCGTGTGAGACCCTAGGGGTACTCAGCAAGTCTTTATGCCACTAAAGGGGACACAACCTGGGGTGACGCAATTGCAGCAAAAGATAATAACTAACAAGTCTATAGATACTCGCTAACCATCCGCCTAACCAATGATAGACGGATGTCCGTGAATTAAGAACAACAGTTATAACAGTATAATTAACAGATCCATCCTCCTCCTCGCTTACCAACGAGGAAGCGGACGAACAACCCACATCCGTTGGCAGCTTTATTAACCATTCCATGAGTGTTGCACTATTTACTAATCAGGTACTTAGTCAATTTAAAAGCGGTACTTTAGTTAGACTTGTCTATGATCGAGAAACTGTGCTCCAAGTCGTCCATAACCGCGGACACGACTTTCAGAAAGGTTTACCCTGCAGGGGTGCACAAATAGCAACACACACTCGATCAACCTCGGAAAAACCAAATCAAAACCCAATGAGGCATTCACAACAAAGCGATCACAGGATTCAGAAATGTTTCAGGGGGCCACCCCATTAAGCTACCCGCAACGAAGTTGGCCGGCTCCGAGACGGACCCAAGGTTTGCGTCAATGGCTGTAAACGACTGGGAACCCGAAAGTGTGACTGGGCTTGTCGATACCGCGAAAACACTCCGCATCTAAAACAGTACAGGTGCTCCACGCACAATCTTAAATAAAACAATAAAGCATGGCATAAGTACAGAATAGTAATAAAGCCCCAAACTACTTTGTGGCCCCAAGAAATAAGAATGAATCAAGCTCTGGCTCAGGGGGGTCCATAAGGCCTCCCGGATGTGGATAGTGCGAATAGTCAAGGAACAGGAATCAAGTACTCGGGGTCCTACGGGACACAAGTGAGCATAAAAAACCAAATAACAGATATTGCTCACCGGTGCCTCTTTCATTAGTTATCCCATTACTACTCCGGTTAAGTTGTTAAGGTACCTCATGATTCATCAGACACTCACATACCCTACACATGCTTTTCTACGACTCGCATGGCTCAAACAACTCTTGTAGTAATGGCTTATGGGATGGAGGAACAAGCTTCGGTGGGGTTTAAAAGTAAAGGCTATGCAGTACTTGGAATTCAATTTAATGCAATCGCGACTCAATGATGCAAGAATAAGATAGAGGCAATAGGTACTATATGTATGTAAGCATGTGGTAGTGCTTGCCTGCCAGCTCAGTTGAAGCGGAAGATGGATCTGGGTAGTACTCCTGTGATTCCTGGTAATTTTCCTACTAGGCGTCTATTCGAAGAACCAAACAAACAAGGGCCAACGTAAACAAAGTGCACAAACATAGGAGTTAAAATGCGACAAGCAAACAAGCATGCCATGATGAATGATGCACAATTTACATGGCATTAAAGTAGCATGGCAAGGGTGAGGTGTGGGGTACAAGAATAAAGCATTTTATTAATTATTTAACCAAGTTTTATTTGTCATAAACAGTTCTGATTTGCAATAATGACATGATGCATGCTTCAAATCAGAACAAGGAATGCATAGATAGAACGGGCTCGTCGCGCTGATCGATTTAGACATATTATTTGCCCAATTTGGAGTTACAGATTTAAAGTTATTAATTTATTAAGAAAAGGGCATTTTATTGTAATTTTAATCATCTCGAAATTTTAAAGTGCTCAAACATTATTTTGAATAGCATATTTGAGATCCTCACATTTTTCTGATTCAAAAACATATATTATTTGGATTTATAATTTGAAAGTTATTTAAAATCTGATTTGAATTTGAATTAAACATTTATAGAAATTGTTTTATTTAAAAAGATAAATAGGCCGACTTTTAATACTCAGCCGGACTTAGCCGCAGTCACTGACGCGCGTGCCCGCAACCGGCGCGGCGCTGAGCTGGCAAAACGGCAGAGCGGTCCTTTTCGTACGCGAGGCTTGCTAGCCTCTGAGGCTGACTGGTGGGGCTGGGTGATGATGGGGCCACACGCGTGCGCGGCCAGCGGGCGACTGACACGTGGGCTATCCAGGGGAGCGCGGGTTGAGAAACTACAAACTGCGGGGGCTTTCTTGCAAATCTACACCGGGGCTGACTCGTGGGGTCGCTGGGGCTGCGAAGGACCTAGGCGTGATCGATAGAAGTTGCGGGGGGTCTCTTTGCAAAACCGTGAGCCCGAGCCCTGGACTGAATCTGACGACTTCTCTCTGAATCGCGACGACGACTCGACGACGGCGAGGTTTGCGGTGGAACGGGGGCGTATCTCGCGGTGCCTCAAAAACGAAACACGGAGCGGAATCTACCGGCTACAGATCTCGTTCAGGGAGACTCATCGGAGGGGGACTATGCAGCGCGGGGGCCTTCGAGGAACAGAGGGGGAAACGCCGGGCTAGGTCTGTGCATCGGCGGGGCAGCTCACCGGCTAGGGGCCAAATACGGGCGGCGCTCGGCACGCGGAGTGGAGGAAACGAGAGAGGAACGAGGGGGTGCTCACCTCGTCTGATTCCCACGGAAATCAGAGGACGGGACGGCCGGAGCGGAAGGGGACGGTGAGGTCGCGGCAGTGGTGTACTGTTCGCTGGCGAGGGGGCAGCTCCGAGCGGGGAAGACACCTCCTAGCAGGCGGAAACGATGCCTCGGTCCACGGCGATGCTCCCGGGTGAGGCCTCGATCATCGGCTAGGGCGGCAACGGCGTTGTGATGCTCTGTCTGGCAGCGGGCACGGTACGGTGGAGAAGAGGGAGAGGGGAAACGGAGCAGGGAGCTAGGGTTCGAGAGAAAAGCCCGGCTCGGCGCGAGGATAAGACGGAGGGGAGGTGGCATACGGGAGGCGCGAGCTGACGCGGCAGACGGCGGATACGGCTACCTGCTCGCTTCCGTCAGAGCAGAGGAGAGATGCGGGCGACGGAGAAGAGGAACAGGGAGAAGACAGCGGCAAACGGCGAAGTGGTACGGGCCCGGGGAAAAGAAAAGGATCGGCCCAGGAGGAAAGAAGGGGTGGGCCGGACTGTTGCTGGGCTGCGACCAGGTAAGGAGGGGCTGCTGCTGGGCTTTCTCTATTTCGTTTTCCTTTTTATTTTAATTAACTGTTTTGTTTTTGCTTTGTTGCAGATTTAAACAAGCCCAAAAATAACCTCTTTTGGAAGTTTTTGCAAATTTGATTAAAAGGGAAAAGGAGATGAGGGTTTTGTAGTGGAACACAAGGAGATGGTGAGGACAACACCAAAGAGAGGGAGAGGTGGGGTTTAAAAGTAAATAAAAAGAAGTTCCAAATGAACATGCATGATGGAGAAAAGGGTTTTTGTTGGGAGCATGGTTATGGTGGAGAGATATGGAGAGAATCTCACAAAAGGAAGATCCCCTAAAAATAAAGAGAAACAAAGGACCTAAAGATGATGATGCTATTGCATGGCTCATGCATGACAATTTAATGCCATATTCTTATGCTTGTGAAGACAATAATAATATCATGGCATTATTCTTATGCATTCCAAAATATGGAATAAAGGCCAAGCAAAAGAAAATAGAATTGGATCCACGCTAACCCACATGAGCTAGATTAAATGCCAAAAATAAATAAAAGCCCATGGATAATTAGGATGGTGGAATAAAAAGGTGGTGACAAAGAAAGGTGGTGGAGTTGAAATAAAAGATATGCCCCCAACTCAATTTGGGCATCAAGCATTAATCAAGATTCAAATACAATGTATCAAGAACCAAATACAATTAATAATGTGTATGAGAGAAGAACCAAATGGAAAAGGGTTTTATATGATGCTCAAATGCAAGGTGGCATGATGACATAAGCATGATAGAATTATGATGCCACAATCATATAGAGGAAGTAGCCATTATATTATTAGACCAAGTAGCATTACAAATGTTAGACAGATGGGATGCTACAAGGGCCTTCCTCCAGGAGCTTCAGGATATCGAGGACCTTCACACTGGTCTGTGGATCGTTGCTGGCGATTTCAACCTCATAATCAACCCAGAGGACAAGAACCAAGGCCCCCTCCACCACGGCATGATGGCCAGGTTCAAACATACCCTTGTGTTGCTGGAGCTCAGGGAGCTATACCTAAACGGGGCAGATTCACTTGGACAAATGAGCGGACACAACCGACCATGGAGAGGCTTGACAGGGTGTTCGTGATGGTGGATTGGGAAGTGCGCTATCCAGGCTTGTCATCAGGACCATCTGATCATTATCCCCTACTGCTTTGCCTGGCGACAGACCTGCAGCACGGGCATCGTTTCCAGTTCCAGTCCTTTTGGCCCAAAGTAGATGGTTTCATGGAAGTAGTTCAAGAAGCTTAGGCCTTGCAACCATGGGAACCCAACCCATTCAAAAGGCTCGACTCTAAGCTAAGAGCTATGCAAAAAGGTTCTCAGGGTGGAGTTCTAGATTCATTGGCAATGTCAAAATGCAGATTCAGTTGGCCATGGAGTTAATCCTTCGCTTCGATGTAGCCATGGAGAGTAGGCAGCTCTCACCTGAGGAGCGTGGGTTGCGGTGTTTACTCAAAAAGAAGCTCCTGGGACTTGCCTCTCTTGAGAGAACATTGGCTCCATAGAGATCGAGGATCCTTTGGCTTTGGGAGGGTGATGCATGCACACATTTCTTACACACCCATGCTAGCCATCGTAGGCGGAAAAACTTCATCAGCCACCTTCTAGTGGACAATGCTCGGATCTCAGAGCATGAGGATAAGGCTGAGGCCATGGACCGTTTCTTCGAGGATCTGCTGGGGACTTCGGGTGACCGACATTTCTCACTTGACCTGGTGTAACATCCCAAAACTTTAATCCAAGATATCAAGATCCAAAACACCCAATTTAGGGTTAACAATTTTTTTTATTATTAAAACAATTAAGCATGCATATGTGTGTTGCATTAATATGGAATTGTTTTGAATTGCCATGTTTGTTTGTTCTAATGGTTGTAAAATGATTCTAAGGTGATTCCACATCATCTAGATCATTCCCAAGCAAAATCCAAAGAAAAATAAATCAATTGGAAGTAATAAAGGCAAATGGTCACTTTTGCCATTTTAATCCACTAGGTCACTTTAGGTGTTCCTAGAAGTCAATTCTTAACAGAAACAATTCTAACTCTTTGCACCCCTTGCTAGTACAAGTAATGATCTACCAAGGCCCACTTTGAAATCTTACAAAAACATTTAAATACTAATTTTAAATGGCATTTGGAAATGGAATTCAAGTCATATACATAGATCACACCTTTTCAAAAACCACTCAAATAAATTCCCCTTGACCTTTCCAAAAAAGCATAGAATCTCAAGCTTAATTGGAGAACACTCAAAAATTTTGAATCCAAAATTCAAAACTTTTCTCCTTGCGACCATTCTGTCGAACACATGGCAGGCACTGAACTAAAACTAGATTAGCTTCACTGTTTCCATAGTGATCATCGACCAATTTGATCTCCCACTTAATCCCTTGTCCCCCTAGCATCTACCCCAGCCCAGACCAGCTCCCCCTTCACTGCTAGCAACAGTGGCACGCCGCCCAAATATGGTCGTCGTCAGCCAAACGCGGGCAACGCGCCAGCGACCGCGCAGCGCCGATCCAGCATGCCCCTAGCTCCGCCAAACCCTACCGCCACCCACGGTCCCTTCCCCGAGCGTTGCCAGCCCCTGGACCACTGAGGACAGCTCGCCCCCACTGCCTCTGCACCGTGCCCAGCGCACGCCAGAGCACCGTCTCCGACAAGCCCGCACCAGCCGCGCCTTGCCTTCAGCTCGCGTGCGCCGCTCCGCCATAACCCCAGCACCTCCCCAGACACGCCCTCTTCCTGCCGCGCGACCAGCAGCCACCGTGAAACGCGTCGAGCACCGCCTCTGCCGTGCAGAGCGCTAGCCTTTCCTGACCACATGCCACCGCCCCTAGCATCGCCATCCTGCCGTAGCTGACCGGCAGGAGGCAAGCCACCATCCGCCTACCCTGCCCATGACTCTAGTGCCCTATATCGTCGTCACCGACAAGCTCACCGTCGCCCTCACGGTCCCCTCGTCGAGCCTATATAAGGAGCCCTCCCCAGCAGCATTTCCTCACACCACTCAGCTCCCCTCTCACCACTGATCCTTCCCCACCGGTAGCCGGAGCCGCTCGAGCAGTCGTTCACCGGAATTGCGCCGGAGTTCGCCATAGCAGAGGAGGAAGAGCCCCGTCGATTTCGTCCACCCCAGGAGCTACCGCGACCTCGCCTAAGTCCGTCGTCGTCTCCTTGTTCGATCGCCCCAATCGCCACACTAGCTGGAGCCCTGGTATGCCCCCACTGCACCCCCACCGAGCCGCTAGGGTTCCATCTCGCCGGCGACCTGTCCGTCGTCGACGACGAGCCACAGCTGTCGATCATAGTTCTAATCGTGCGGCCCACATCGCCCCATACCGCTTCGCGTTTGAAGAATCGCTGACATGCGGGACCCCCTGTCAGCTGTTCTCTGAGCCACAGGGTGTGACTGGGCCGGCCCATTAGTGTTCCCGCCTTAGCCCGCAGATTCAAATTTAGATTTTTCTATTTAGACTTAATCTAGTTTCTGTCCACTAGTTTGAAAATCAATTCAGAAAGATTGACTTAACCAAATTGAATGATTCCAATTTTGTTGGAAAGATAATTTAAATCTCTATCCAAGCATGTTGGATTTAAATCAATTAGAGTTATAGATCATATATTAGCAAAAATAACAAGACAGAGACTTTTCCACATTCAAACATTTTTCAAAAATCAAGCATAATAGCTTTTGAGTTGATTCCAACTCTAAAAAATCACATTTGATAATACCTATCTGAATATGTAATAATATTTAGGTTTGCATGCAGTGACTTTGGACTAGTACCAAAATAATGCTATATAGGCGTTTCTAGTCACTTTAAATCATTTAAATATTAAACATAAATTTATTGAAATATGATCCAACCTTTAAATCACATTCCCATGTATTAGAATATGTGGTGATGACATGTGTCCACATGATCCCATATTTTAATTGGAGAATATTAAATCTTAATTAATTTCAATGAGTAGAAATTACTTTTCTCAAATAAAATAAATGAAACTAGTTCACTAATTTTTGTGATGAATGTGATGATACTAGATCATAAAGTATGTGCCTTTGTGTGCTAAATAGACTAGTCTACGAGGGGGAGGAGTTCTACCCCGAAGAAGACAAGGAGAATTTCAACCACTGCACCAATCAATGCAAGCTATTATTGGAAATCTAAAACTTGCAAGCCATCACTAGATGCAATTATAACCCAAGCAAGATGCCTTAGGCATGCTTTGGTTATACCTTTTTGATTTATACCCATCCCAAGTTTCCTTACAAGCTTTACTTTCTTTTACTTTACCAAAGTTCCTTACTTTGTTTATAGATAGCATAAAGAGTATACAACTTGGCCTATATAGTTAGAATTAGATGTCATTCTATGACATGAGATTGAGATTAGCATCCCACCTTAGTGAACACTCTTAACTTAGTGATTAGAGCTAAACCAAAAACTTGATCACTTTAGATGGGAATACTTGGTGAAAAAGGACTTGTGAAAACCTTGGAATGATGAGTCATTCTATTGAGATGTTTTGACATGTGTTGAGAAACACAAATGGTTTATGATGATGAAAATGTTGAGGCATGAGCCTTAGCCCCTTTATAAAAACTGATGCTTGGGTTCGGATGCGATACCATTCCAATTTTACCGTACAACCACAATACTTGAATTGGGTAAGGCTTAGCTGGAAGTTTATATGCATTAGTATTAGTTCCCTCGCGGGAGAGGTTTGAGCTGAGGCTACCTCTCAATGTTGTCCACCTATATAGTGCCCAGGATGGCAGATGGCCATGGCTGGGAGGCCAAGCTCTTAGGAGAGGTGCTTATACTAGAGTGTGTAAAAGAAAGGTTATGTTTGATTATCTGCATACTAAGTATGATGATTCAGGGTTATCCCTGATAGATGTATCGAATTTTGTGGTGAAAGTGTACCACCTCTGCAGAGTGTCAAACTATTCGAATAGCCGCGTTCACGGTTATGGACAGTTGTAGTGGCCATACTGTTTCGTTGTCAGATGTTTTCAAAATGATTTATGAAATGAATTGTGACATGACTTGACCACAACATGGTTATGACTATGAAAACTAAGTTCCCACTTAGGTTATTTAGAACTTTATTTTATCTTTCTTTGTTTCTAAACTCAGCTTAGGTTTCAAACTTAACTTTGCAAATAAACTTAGAACTTAGCATTCCTACTAGAACTACCTTACTTGTTAGTGATAGTTTGCAAGTACTTAAAGAGTACTCATGGCTTTGTCCCTGGCTATTCCCGTGGCCAGACTATGAGGACTACCCTGAAGGAGGACAGCAGGACGGCTATGACAACTAGGATCATCTCCCATCGTCAGCATTGCCTGTGACACTGAAGATGGATCCCACCGATACGCTATTTATTCCGCTACTTATTTGTACTAAGACTGGATCATGAGATCCTTTATTCGTGTAAAGACCTTATTATGGTTTGTAATGGATGATGTACTGTGATATCCAATCTGTTATGTCTCGCAAACATGGTAATCCTAGGATTGCGATGTATGGCATAACAGGCATCTGGGATTAAAAATTCGGGTGTTGACAAGTTGGTATCAGAGCCATCCTGACCATAGGAGACCCTAGTTAGAATGGACGTCCGAACAAAAACTTAGTTTCAAAAACAAAGAAGTGAGTATTTATGAAAACCTATTTCCTCTCTTACCCTTGGGATTCTTTCTCTCAAAAAAATACATGTTCCTCAAAAATTCTTACATTACTAAATAAAATTTTGACACACTTGATCACTTCACTAACTTACTCATCCTAAATTCTTATAGATGGAAGTTCAGTACTGCAAGTTCTACCAGTTGGGCAACGGAGGCCAACTGATCTTCAAGAGGGATCTTGATGCACTATTTGAGTACTTGGAGCGCCCACATCCGGAGTTCTTTGGAGCTCAACTCAATGGTCCCCCAGGAGGAGATTTACAATGGATAGTAGTTGCTGATCTTCGAGGCAAGATGGAGGCACCACTTTCCAAGAAGATTCAATTCACCGTGAGAGAGAACAACTGGCTAGATGGATTAGCCAGGGCAATGCATGAAGCTCTCACTCGTCTTTGCGCACAAAATGTCAACTTGATCCATGGAACTCGCTTTGCTCACTATGCAAAGCATGATTCGATGGGAATGGCTCTGGAGATGCCAAGTCACCCGGAGTTGAAGCGCCAAGTGGAGAACCTCGACTTCCTCCTGTACGACAGACAGAAGGAATTGGACAATGCTCGAGAGTTCGCCAACCACAACCTTGCCATTGCTGCCCAGAAGGCCCAGACTTTCTCCCTGCTCGTCAAGGATCGTCAGTCTCTTCGCCGTCAACGTGCAAAGAAGGATCGCACCTTCGACCGTCTTTGCAAGAAGGTGGCCGACCTCAAGAAGACCATCAAGGAGCAAGAAGCTCAGCTTGCAGCAAAAGAAGAAGAGGTGGAAGGTGAATACATCCATGGGATATTCACTCGTACCTCAGCAATGATGATGACTATCTGGAGGAGGATGCCATGGACTTCTACACCGACGATGATGACTCCGACTTCATCGATGATGAGTAGATGCACTAGAGCACTATCGTAGGAGTGATAAGTATCGGTCCCATTGTATCTTAGCTCGCAGAATGGTTCTTAAAACCATCTGTTTTCCCTTCATGTTGTGGTGTGTGTGTTTGTATCGTGTGCTTTGCTTGAATGAATGAAAAGAAGTTAGTTGCAAAACCTGAGTCAAACTAAAAGTTTTAGCTTTGAAACCAAAACCATAAACCATAAACCTTAGAACTTTCCCTCTTACCCCATTATCTATCTCAATCTTCAGATGACTCGTGGAAACCAAGGAGGGAGCAGCTCATCGCAGGACCCAATGCTGCAAATTCCGCAGACACTCATTGCAGACCGCGAAGCTCGTAGGGTAGAGCGCCAAGCAAATCTATCCACACTGCAGCGGATCGCCCAGATGGCTCACAACAATCAGGGCCATGGAAATCAGGATCATCATGGTTCCAAACTCAAAAACTTCGAGAAAACCAATCCCCCAATCTTTAGCAAGTCTAAAGACCCGTTGGATGCTGATGATTGGTTACAGACCATGGAGAATAACTTGGAAGTCGTCGGAGTGGATGCCAATGAGAAAGTTCTGTTTGCCACCCATTATCTGGCAGGAGATGCAAGAGCATGGTGGAACAGCACCCGCACGATGAACCACGGTCAAGTGATGACATGGGAAGCCTTCAAAGTCAAGTTCAGCCGCACCCATGTTCCGCAGGGTCTAGTCACCAGAATGAGAGATGAATTCAGAGAACTAAAGCAAGGCAGAATGACTGTAGTGGAGTACCGTGACAGATTTTTGTCCCTCGCAGGTATACACTTGATGAGATCAACACGGAGGCCAAGAAGAAGGAGAGATTCCTGAACAGACTACATGATTAGATGCAGACAGTACTCGTCAACATCCGTTTCGAGGATCTCGAAGAACTAGTCGACTCTGCCATTCAGATGGAAGGGAAGATAAATCAAGTGAACGACAACCGCAAACGTCGGATGATGCACCAAGCCGGATCCAACAGTCACCAGAAGTATCGCCCAACCCGTCTGCCGGATATGCCCCACGGAACAATCGACCCCCAATGTCTCGCCCAAGCTACCCCAACCGCAGCGGAGGAAATGTGAAGTCCGGAGGAAACAACAACAACCACCCCGGCAACTCCAGCAATTTCAACCGTGCACCGCCCAAGCCCCACAACAACAACAACAACAACAACAACACTGCACCGAGAACTAGAAGCAATGTTGTGCCTATGGCAGCAAAACACAAGTGTCAGATTACTTGTTTCGAGTGTGGAGTGAAGGGTCACTACTCCAATGAGTGTCCCAAGAAGATTGCCGCCACTGCCAATGTGAATGCCCCAGCTCAACAGCAGCGCCGTGTTCAACCCGGAAGAAGATTCGCCCCAGGGAACTCTCACAATCGCAATGGCTGTCTCTTCCACATGAACATCGAAGAAGCCCAAGAAGCGCCAGATGTCGTGCTGGGTATGTTTTCTGTCAACTTAGTTTTAGCAAGAGTGTTGTTTGATTCTGGAGCATCGCACTCGTTTGTCACCGAAGAATTTGCATGCACTAGTAAGATTCACCCAACTAACTTTAAGCATGTCATGATAGTTCAAATACCTGGTTCAACCACAAAATCTAGAAAAAATTGCAAACCTGTACCTATCAGAATACATGGGATAGATTTTTATGCCAATCTAATAGTACTTGGAACCAAAGGTTTGGAAGTAGTACTAGGAATGGATTGGATGTCAAAGCATAAAGGATTGATCGACTATGCCAAGAAATCCATCACCATGACCAGTAGCTCTAGAGTATCAGTAGAGCATATATCTGAAACCTTGCCCCGTTAATTCAAGTGCAACAAGAGTCTAGCCCTACCCACCATAGACCAAGTCAGAGTAGTCTGTGAATACCCTGACGTATTCCCAGATGAATTGCCTGGTATGCCCCTAGATCGGGATATCGAGTTCATTATTGAACTAATTCCTGGAACCGGACCCATAGCTCAGAGACCCTATAGCATGAACCCCTCAGAGTTAGTGGAACTAAAGAAGCAATTGGATGCTATGCTGGAGAAAGGCTTGATTCAACCAAGCGCATCGCCATGGAGATCGCCCGTGTTGTTCGTCGACAAGAAGGATGGAGGCAACCGTTTGTGCACAGATTACAGGAAGCTGAATGATGTCACAATCAAGAACAAGTACCCCTTGCCCGAGATAGAGGATATGTTTGATCAGTTGACTGGTGCCAGAGTGTTCTCTAAGATTGATCTTAGGACTAGTTATCATCAACTTAAGATTCGTGCAAGGGATATTCCAAAGACCGCCTTTACCACCAGATATGGATTATATGAGTATACGGTCATGTCTTTTGGATTAACCAATGCCCCCGCTTATTTCATGAATCTCATGAATAAGATCTTTATGAATTTTCTGGATAAGTTTGTCGTTGTGTTTATCGACGATATTCTTATCTACTCCAAGTTAGAGGAAGACCATGAGCAACATCTGAGAATCATCCTTGAAACCCTTAGAGAGCATCAGTTGTATGCCAAGTTCAGCAAATGTGAGTTTTGGCTGAAAGAAGTAGGATTCCTCGGACATATTGTTTCTGCCGGAGGAGTCGCTGTTGATCCCGCCAAGATCAAAGATGTCAAAGAATGGGAAGCCCCAACTACTCAAACCCAAGTCCGTGCATTTCTCGGATTAGCGGGATATTACCGCAAGTTTGTAGAAGGATTTTCGAGCATCGCAAGACCCATGACCCAATTGTTGAAGAAGGACAAGAAATTTGCATGGACCAACAAATGTGAAGCAAGTTTCCAAGAGCTCAAGAAGAGATTGATTTCATCCCCAATATTGATCATGCCAGATATCAAGAAGCCGTTTGATGTGTATTGTGATGCATCCAAGATTGGTCTCGGATATGTGTTGATGCAAGAAGGCAAAGTCATAGCATATCTGTCTCGACAATCGAAGCAACATGAGCAAAACTATCCTACCCATGATCTTGAATTAGCAGCTGTAGTATTAGCATTGAAGACATGGCGTCATTACCTTATGGGTAATCGCTATGAGATTTACTGAGATCACAAGAGTTTGAAGTATATTTTCACTAAGAAGGAGCTGAATATGACGCAAAGGAGATGGATAGAGTTAATCAAGGATTATGACCTTGACATTCACTATCACCCTGGCAAGCCAATGTGGTAGTGGATGCTCTTAGCAGATTGCCGTGTAGGTTAAGAACCATGATCAAGGAGAAGCAACCAAGTTTGCATGAGGAGTTGGAGCAGTTTAGAACTGAGCTAGTTAGCAAAGGATTTTTAGCTAGCATTAAAATTCAACCCACTTTGATTAGTCAAATCAAGGAAGCCCAGAAAGGAAATGCAAGTATCGACGGAATCAAGTGTCGTATTGGTACAGAAAGGTACCTGGATTCATCGAAGACGAAGAAGGAGTTCTGTGGTACAAAGGACGTATCTGTGTGCTGGCAGATTCGGACCATAAGCAAGTTATCATGCAAGAAGCTCATGATACTCTTTATTCTATCCACCCCGGAGGAACGAAGATGTATCAAGATTTGAAGGAGCAATTTTGGTGGCACAAGATGAAGAGAGGAATTGGAAGCTACGTCGCCAAGTGTGATATCTGTCAAAGAGTCAAAGCAGAACATCAGAGGCCCGCAAGACTGTTGCAACCATTGTAGATTCCGGAATGGAAATGGGATTCTGTCGGAATGGATTTTATCACCGGTTTGCCTACTTCTAGTAGGGGAAATTACTCAATCTGGGTCATCATTGATAGACTGTCCAAGGTAGCCCATTTTATACCTGTCAAAACAACCTACCAGAGTTCGAAGCTAGCAGAGTTGTACATTGCTAGAATTTTAGTCTGCATGGAACACCCAAGACCATAGTGTCGGATCGAGGAACCCAATTTACCTCGAGATTTTGGCAGAAAGTCCAAGAAGGATTAGGAACCAAGTTGAATTTTAGCACAGCTTATCACCCGCAAACCGATGCACAGACTGAAAGAGTCAACCAAATCCTAGAATATATGTTGAGAGCTTGTGTGTTAGAGTACGGATCAAAATGGGAGGATTGTCTGCCTTTCGCAGAATTCTCATACAACAATAGTTATTAAGCCAGTTTGCAAATGGCCCCATTTGAGTTCTTATATGGAAGGAAGTGCCGTACCCCTTTGAATTGGTCGCAAGTAGGAGAGAGTCAGATTTTTGGACCCGGCATCCTACAAGAAGCCGAAGAGAAGGTTCACAAAGTCCGTGAGCACCTCAAGACCACCCAATCTAGACAGAAGAGTTATGCTGACAAGAGAAGGAGAGACCTGACTTTCAATGTCGGAGATTTTGTGTATCTCAAAGTTTTGCCATTGAAGGGAACACAACGTTTTAGTCTAAAAGAAAAGTTAGCCCCTAGATATATCGGATTCTTCAAGATTCTGAATCGTCGAGGAGAAGTATCGTATCAACTGGAACTGCCAGAGGAGATGTCTGCCATCCACAATGTGTTCCATATCTCGTTACTTCGCAAATGCCTAGAAGTGCCAGAGAAGACCGAAGTTTTCAAGAACATCGATCACCGAGCCGTTGATATCAACAAGGATCTGACATATCGTGAAGTGCCCATCCGTATCTTGGAGGAAGCTTACAGAACCACCAGGACACGGGTATCAAATTTCTCAAGATCCAATGGAGCAACCATACTGAAGAAGAAGCCACTTGGGAGCGAGAAGATTACATTAGGACTGAGTTCCTAGATCTCTTTAGTTCCTAGTTTTCTTTCTTAAATCTCGAGACGAGATTTTGTTTAAGGGGGGAAGGTTTGTAACATCCCAAAACTTTAATCCAAGATATCAAGATCCAAAGCACCCAATTTAGGGTTAACAAAAGCTTTTTATTATTAAAACAATTAAGCATGCATATGTGTGTTGCATTAATATGGAATTGTTTTGAATTGCCATGTTTGTTTGTTCTAATGGTTGTAAAATGATTCTAAGATGATTTCCCCATCATCTAAATCATTCCCGAGCAAAATCCAAAGAAAAATAAATCAATTGGAAGTAATAAAGGCAAATGGTCACTTTTGCCATTTTAATCCACTAGGTCACTTTAGGTGTTCCTAGAAGTCAATTCTTAACAGAAACAATTCTAACTCTTTGCACCCCTTGCAAGTACAAGTAATGATCTACCAAGGCCCACTTTGAAATCTTACAAAAACATTTAAACACTAATTTTAAATGGCATTTGAAAATGGAATTCAAGTCATATACATAGATCACACCTTTTCAAAAACCACTCAAATAAATTCCCCTTGACCTTTCCAAATAGGCATAGAATCTCAAGCTTAAGTGGAGAACACTCAAAAAATTTGAATCCAAAATTCAAAAAATTTCTCCTTGCGGCTATTCTGTCGAACACATGGCAGGCACTGAACCAAAACTAGATTAGCTTCACTGTTTCCACAGTGATCATCGACCAATTTGTCTCCCACTTAATCCCCTGTCCCCCTAGCATCTACCCTAGCCCAGACCAGCTCCCCCTTCACCGCTAGCAACAGTGGCGCACCGCCCAAATATGGTCGTCATCGGCCAAACGCGGGCAACGTGCCAACGACCATGCATCGCCAATCCAGCATGCCCCTAGCTCCGCCAAACCCTATCTCCACCCACGTCCCTTCCTCGAGCATTGCCAGCCCCTGGACCACCGAGGACAGCTCGTGCCCACTGCCTCTACACCGTGCCCAGCTCACACCAGAACATCGTCCCTGACAAGGCCGCACAAGCCGTGCCTTGCCTTCAGCTCACGTGCGCCGCTCCGCCATAACACCATCACCTCCCCAGACACGCCCTCTTCCCGCCGTGCGACCAGCAGCCGCAGTGAAACGCGTCGAGCACCGCCTTTGCCGCGCAGAGCGCTAGCCTTCCCCGACCGCATGCCACCGCCCCTAGCGTCGCCATCCCGCCATAGCTGACCGGCAGGAGACAATCCACCGTCCGCCTACCCTGCCCATGCCTCTAGCGCCCTGTATCGTCGTCACCGACGAGCTCACCATCGCCCTCACGGTCCCCTCGTCGAGCCTATATAAGGATCCCTCCCAGCACCATTTCCTCACACCACTCAGCTCCCCTCTCACCACTGATCCTTCCCCACCGTTAGCCGGAGCCGCTCGAGGAGCCGTTCACCGGAATTGTGCTGGGGTTCGCCACAACAGAGGAGGAAGAGCCCCGTCGATTTCGTCCACCCCAGGAGCTGCCGCGACCTCGCCTGAGTCCGCCGTCGTCTCCTTGTTCGATCACCCCCATCGCCACACTAGCTGGAGCCCTGGTATACCCCCACTGCACCCTCACCGAGCCTCTAGGGTTTCGTCTCGCCGGCAACCTGTCCGTCGTCGACGACGAGCCACAACCGTCGATCGTAGTTCTAATCGTGCGGCCCACATCTCCCCGTACCGCTTCGTGTTTGAAGAGCCGCTGACATGCGGGACCCCCTGTCAGATGTTCTCTGCGCCGCTGAGGGTGACTGGGCTGGCCCATTAGTGTTCCCGCCTTAGCCCGCAGATTCAAATTTAGATTTTTCTATTTAGACTTAATCTAGTTTCTGTCCACTAGTTTAAAAATCAATTCAGAAAGATTAACTTAACCAAATTGAATGATTCCAATTTTGTTGGAAAGATAATTTAATTCTCTATCCAATTCCGTTGTTTTTAAATCAATTAGAGTTATAGATCACATATTAGCAAAAATAACAAGACATAGACTTTTCCACATTCAAGTATTTTTCAAAAATCAAGCGTAATAGTTTTTGAGTTGATTCCAACTCTCAAAAATCACATTTGATAATACCTATCTGAATATGTAATAATATTTAGGTTGCATGCAGTGACTTTGGACTAGTACCAAAATAATGCTATATAGGCATTTCTAGTCACTTTAAATCATTTAAATATTAAACATAAATTTATTGAAATATGATCCAACCTTTAAATCACATTCCCATGTATTAGAATATGTGGTGATGACATGTGTCCACATGATCCTATATTTTAATTAGAGAATATTAAATCTTAATTAATTTCAATGAGTAGAAATTATTTTTCTCAAATAAAATAAATGAAACTAGTTCATTAAATCTTGTGATGAATGTGATGATACTAGATCATCAAGTATGTGCCTTAGTGTGCTAAATAGACTATTTAAGTATTGTTTGGTGATTGTATATCCCGTATGTATTTGTAGACGATAGTACCGACCAAGTCTACGAGGAGGAGGAGTTCTACCCCGAAGAAGACGAGGAGAATTTCAACCACTGCATCAATCAAGGCAAGCTATTATTGTCAATCTAAAACTTGCAAGCCATCACTAGATGCAATTATAACCCAAGCAAGATGCCTTAGGCATGCTTTGGTTATACCTTTTTGATTTATACCCATCCCAAGTTTTCTTACAAGCTTTACTTTCTTTTACTTTACCAAAGTTCCTTACTTTGTTTATAGATAGCATAAAGAGTATAAAACTTGGCCTATATAGTTAGAATTAGATGTCATTCTATGGCATGAGATTGAGATTAGCATCCCACCTTAGTGAACACTCTTAACTTAGTGATTAGAGCTAAACCAAAAACTTGATCACTTTAGATGGGAATACTTGGTGAAAAAGGACTTGTGAAAACCTTGGAATGATGAGTCATTCTATTGAGATGTTTTGACATGTGTTGAGAAACACAAATGGTTTATGATGATGAAAATGTTGAGGCATGAGCCTTAGCCCCTTTATAAAAACTGATGGTTGGGTTTGGATGCGATACCATTCTAATTTTACCGTACAACCACAATAGCTGAATTGGGTAAGGCTTAGCTAGAAGTTTATATGCATTAGTATTAGTTCCCTCGCGAGAGAGGTTTGAGATGAGGCTACTTCTCAATGTTGTCCACCTATAGAGTGCCCAGGATGGCAGATGGCCATGGCTGGGAGGCCAAGCTCATAGGAGAGGTGCTTATACTAGAGTGT
This sequence comes from Avena sativa, assembly GCA_916181665.1. Lineage (NCBI taxonomy): Eukaryota > Viridiplantae > Streptophyta > Magnoliopsida > Poales > Poaceae > Avena > Avena sativa. The sequence goes on from OV702292.1 coordinate 222,841,905, forward strand.
GTAAAGGAAAGGTTATGTTTGATTATCTGCATACTAAGTATGATGATTCAGGGTTATCCCTAACAGATGTATCGAATTTTGTGGTGAAAGTGTACCACCTCTGCAGAGTGTCAAACTATTCGAATAGCCGTGTTCGCGGTTATGGACAGTTGCAGTGGCCATACTGTTCCGTTGTCAGATGTTTTCAAAATGATTTATGAAATGAATTGTGACATGACTTGACCACAACATGGTTGTGACTATGACAACTAAGTTCCCACTTAGGTTATTTAGAACTTTATTTTATCTTTCTTTGTTTCTGAACTCAGCTTAGGTTTCAAACTTAACTTTGCAAATAAACTTAGAATAGCATTCCTACTAGAACTACCTTACTTGTTAGTGATAGTTTGCGAGTACTTAAAGAGTACTCATGGCTTTGTCCCTGGCTATTCCTGTGGCCAGACTATGAGGAGGACTACCTTGAAGGAGGACAACAGGACGGCTACGACAACTAGGATCATCTCCCATCGTCAACATTGCCTGTGACACTGAAGATGGAGCCTACCGCTACGCTATTTATTCCTCTACTTGTTTGTACTAAGACTGGATCATGAGATCCTTTATTCATGTAAAGACCTTATTATGGTTTGTAATGGATGATGTACTGTGATATCCAATCTGTTATGTCTCGCAAAAATGGTAATCCTGGGATTGCGATGTATGGCATAACATGCATCTAGGATTAAAAATCCGGGTGTTGACACCTGGATTTACTTGGAGTGCAGTCAACGGACCTGCGACACCTAGATGACGAAGAAGCCGGGTGCGGAAGAAGTGCGGGATTACCGCCCGATTAGCCTGATCCACAAAATTGCTAAGTGGGTGGCCAAGGTGATCGCGAGTAGGGTGGCGCCGGCTCTCCCGCAGCTGGTGGGGGGTACATCAGAGTGTATTTGTGCGTGGAAGATTCCTACATGACAACTTCATGATGGTACAAGGGATAGCCCGCAAGCTTCACACTAGCAAGACCCCAGTCGTGCTCCTAAAGCTGGACATCACGAAGGCCTTCGATACAGTGGACTGGGCTTTTCTCTTGGAAGTCTTGAGGAAGCTTGGCTTCAGGGAGCATCTCCTGTCGTGCATCTGTGCTCTGCTCTCCACGGCCACGACGTGTGTCCTGATGAATGGCTGCCCCGGGGCAAAGGTGGCCAACAAGTGTGGACTCCGGCAAGGGGACCCACTCTCCCCACAGTTATTCATCCTAATCATGGAGGTCTTTCATCTGATGATTGTGAAAGCAGAAAGTATAGGCCTTCTCACCAGGCTTGCAGCCACAGAACTCCAACACCGGACCTCGATCTATGCAGATGATGTGATCACCTTCCTACGGCTAGCAGGAGTGGACTTCCAAGTGATCTCTGGGATCATTGAGGACTTCGGCGCATCGTCAGGCCTACGAACCAATTTTGACAAGTGCTCGGCAAGCCTGATAAGATGCTCCATCGAGGATAGGGACCTAGTCTCCCGAGAGCTGCAATTCCCAATCATGCCTTTCCCACTCTGCTACCTAGGACTGCCGCTCTCCCTCCGAAAGCCTTCCACAGCGCAGCTCCGATCCCTCGTCGACCTGGTGGCAGCTAAACTGCCATCATGGAAAGCCTCCATGCTTAACAGAGCAGGGCGTCTCGAATTGATAAATACAACGCTTTCGGCCATCCCAATTTCCGCCATGATGTCCCTTGACATTCCCATAGAAATCATCATTACCGTTGAGAAGATCTTGCGGGGTTTCCTCTGGAAAGGGAGGAATGACGTCCATGGTGGCCACTGCCTGGTTGCATGGGATAGGGTGTGCATGCCCAAGGAACTAAGAGGGCTTGGCATCCCTAACTTGTGACTCATGAACATCGCGCTTAGGGCCAGATGGTTGTGGTGGAAGCGAGTTGAGGTGGACAGGCCTTGGAACGGTCTCAATATCCGAGTTCCAGTGCTCGCGATGCAGCTGTTCGACACTGCGACGGCCTCGGTGCTGGGGGATGGAGCCGCTAACCTCTTCTGGTCTGATAAATGGTTGCCATGCGGACGGATCAAGGACGTGGCACCGAACCTCTTCGCGGCAGTCCTAGCAAACGCGATCTCGACACACCGGGTGCGTGAGGGCTTGGGCGAGGCTTGGCTACATGATGTCCCCCCTAACCTGAGCGCGGCGGCCATCAGAGAGCTTCTTGAGGTGGTAGACCGGCTGGAGGAGATTACCCTGACAGAAGGGACACATGATGTTTTAAAGTGGAGCTGGGACCCCACCGGCTGCTACATAGCGAAGTCTTGCTACAAAGCCATGTTTGTGGGTCGGACATCGACGGCTGGAGCGCTACAGATCTGGCGCTCTCGAGCCCCCGCTAGCTACAAGATCTCGCTCTGGCTTGCAGTGCGGAATAGATGTTGGACGGCCAATAGGCTGCAACGCCATGGGCTAGATCACCCAGTGGCGTGCCCTTTCTGCGACCAGTGTGGAGAGACTATCGACCATCTCCTCATGAGATGTGTCCTAGCACGAGAGGTGTGGACGACTTGCCTCGGCTGGTGGGGCAAGGGTCAGTGGCCGCCGGAACATGACATGAAACTCGTCACTTGGCTCCAGGGCAGGCGCGGGGGCAAGGGCCGTGAGCGCGACATCTGGACAAGTATTTCCTTGGTCTGCTGGATGCTCTGGTGTCACCGAAAGGATATCGTATTTGAGGGCGCTACCCCTTCTTCCGCCTTGGTCATTCAGAAGATCTCCGCGGAGGACGAGCTATGGAGAGGTGCACGGCTTTTCCGTGACTGCTTAAGCAAAGTGGACATGTGGAGATGCCGCGAGTAGTTGGCTATTGCCTATGTGCTGCCCTTTGGGTAGTGTGGGGTAGCGTTCGTGGCGCCTGTGCCACGCCGCGTTGTACAATTTTGGCCTCTTAGCCCTTCTTCTATGAAAACGATACTTCTCCCAGGACATATCCTTGAAAAGAAAAAAGTACATACATGTGGCTTCAGGGAAGATTCATCCAACAATTACGCCAGCGTGGCCATGATCGACGATACGTCACCGCCCGACTACACCGATACCAAGATCTACATTGTTTCGAGACGCGCGACTAACCAACACCAAGATCTGCACTGCATCAAGCCGGACTATATCGACCTAAATCACAACATCAAGTTGTACGACTACATCACACTACGAGAACACAAGCACGTCATCGACATCGCTACAAGGGACGCCTTCAAGCAACGATCTACGTAAAATGCCTACTACTACATCGCCGACAATATCATCGCCAAGGTCTACATCAACGTGGTATTCATCAACATCTTCGTCAACACATACCGCCGCCGCCTCTACATCGCCCACACGATGGACATACAACTACGACGTCCTCTGACAGTACACGTACTGCAAGGCACGACGACGGCATGGCCGCGTCCACGACCCCGGCGACGGCATCGACCGCGTCCACGACACCGACGACTACATCAACAAACCAGCGTCATAATTGTGATGCCCCTACGACCGCGCATATGGTTCTGGCAAAACAGTGTGCTTGGTGGCTTCCTCCAGTCCTGGCAAAACTGGTGGTGTCACGTATGACCGCTTCCGCAAGACGGCCCCGGCGGTACCTTTACAAGGTGCAAACGTCTACAATTGCAGCTTCGTCAACAACAACAACAACAACAACAACAAAAAATCGCGCAATTTTTTTTGCGCCTCCGGCAATGACTGCCACACAACATACGACGATTATGACATCGACCACACCCACCTCGATCACGGCTACATCACGATCGGCTACCTCGACATCGATATCAAGAACAACGTCTACAACAACTCAAGAACTCTAGTCAACAGTGTCCGCGTCGTCACTTGCGTCCAAGCCACTCCCGCTGTGACTGCAGGAGGGAAGAGAGGCACCAGAAGGGACGCAGTCACCACCCCTAGGTGCCAGCCATGATCATGTCCACGCAGGTGATGATGACAAGGAGGTGAAGACGACAGAAGCGCAAGACTTCAAATCCAGTCGCAAGCGTCCGCTTCACTCCCGCTTCGACTGAGGTGGATGTTAAAATACGGATACATATACGTATATGAGATAGACTAGGATTCTAAGATCATTTTGTACTCCAAGTCTACCTGCCCCTTGTAACTCTATATATACCTCCTACGAGGGTCAAGTCAACACAACAAAAAATATTAGGGATTCAATATTTTCCACATCACCAACACCCTACAGTCTTTGGTCGGCTCTCCATCGTGCGGATTATCATGACCTTTTATGGAGTTGTGTACGCGGCTGGAGGATACGGCACGGGATTTATTTACCCGACATGGATGACAAGATAATCTTCGGATAGGCCCTCCTTCAACACTGTAAGTGTTTTACAATTTCTCATTTTGATGTAATTCATCTTTTTTATTTTTCCCTGTTGGATTTGTGGACAGTGTCGGCTGTGTGGAATACTTAAACCTTTTAAGTACTAAAACGCTCTTATAAAAAAAAGCGATGTTCTGAATTCTAGATGAACTTCATTGTCAGTAGTTTAGCATTTGCAATTAATTACTCACCCCGTTTCATATCTAGACAAATCTGTGACAGTTATGCAAGGTAATAAAATCTCACTCGAGGACTAGCAACTATATATAGGTCGGTAGGTACTATAATGCACGTTTTACTCAATGGTGGTTCTTTCAGCTTGGGCAACTCGATCGATCTAGCGAACTGCGCGAGTGCAGAATGGTGCAGACGCGATGGCGTCTCTCGGGGGAATTCGGAATTGGCGTGTGACTACAATTGGGTCTATTCGTGTCGATAGCGATTGCTTCACTGAATGACGGTTGTGCGCGGCGGAAAGCACTAGGTAAGCAGGTTGGCGATAAATGGTTTTGCGAATTCTTCAGGATTTCCGAGCTTTCATTTCAAAGTCAGCGAAGTTAACAGATTGGGTATGGCGTCGCTCACACACGGCACAATTTAACTTTTGATCCACAACCCCTCAAAAGAATGTGGTCTCGTAACTTTGGGTAATGTCTTTAGGAATTTCGTGGTTACAAATGCCGGGTATAATTGGTATCTTCACAATATTAATATATTTATTTTTTGAAAGCAATGATTACAGAACAATGTTCTAACCTAGCTTTCTTATACGTTTGTTTGTAGATGATTTAGAGTGTTAGGATCAAACCTAACTCTGCAGCGCTCCAACCTTGCGGTGTCCCTATTATTTGAGTACCACGTGTGCCGTGTCCGGATATCACTGGAGACATTTGGAGCCTTGGATAAAATCCCTGCGTGAGTGGCTACTTAGTTTTATTTATAACACGATGTCATTATCATCCAAATCTGCAAACCGTTTCTTGATTATGCAAAGCGAAAGTTGTAATCTGTTTAATTTGTTAATTAAGTTTCTGTTTGTCCATTCTGCTCCTAAAGAAGCAAGATATCGTCCATATCCTAACTTTTACTTTGATTTGCGTCTAGCTCTACCCTACCATCAACCTTAAACACAATAATCTAAGGCTTGTAGTCTACTAACACCGGATTAATATAGGATCATTAAAGGATCCGACTAGGATTAGTGAGCTCATTGATATATTGGCACGAGAGGTCTCTGTCATGGCGTGGCGCGCATGCGAAACAAAAATGCAGATATGGAAAGATACCGATGATCGCAACCACCGAGTTCTTGATAGGGAAAAAATCCATATGGCTGACTACGTCACGTTTTGCTTTTCTCTCTTACATCCCATTTTTGTACAAGGAGCTAAATGCATGCACCTAATTTCATTATTTTGGAAAACTTATAAGATTTTTAGTACAATGACACCCTTGATTTGACATAAGTTCATTTTTTTGAACATAATTTACAATGCAAGCAAGTGCCGAGCCAATATTGTTGACCAAGCACTAGAGTCGGTGCAGGGAGACTGGGATGAACGGTGGCTAGCCGCATGAAGTGGCACAAAACCGAAGTACGATGTTAGCATGCTACTAAGCACATCATGCCACAATTTTAAGTGTCAAGTCACAAATGCGACTGCATGGCTCTGGATTTAGCTAAGCCTTTTCGGTCATGTCTCTCAAAATTAAACTGGCGACACAACTCCAGCTCATCAGTTACCTTACACAAATTTCATGACGAGACCGTGCGTTTATTTGGAACTTTTAGAACTGACCACTTACTGTCCTACATCATATAGTAAATGTTTTGGACCGATTTCTCAAACTAGCAAAAAATAATAAGATGGTGAAAATCAAGAAAAATTATGGCAGGTAGGAGTACAATAAATGAAAATAAACATTGCACCTGCTCAAAGTGAGTGTCAGTAATATCTTGGAATCAAGTGAAATAGTTATATTTTAGTTTTACCTTTTTGGACTACTTTTACATTTTCTTCGGTAGTCAATATTTTTTAAATATTATGCATAGGTGGGCGAGCAAGACAAGATCGTATAAAAATGACCCAGACTAGCATCATGGCATGATGTACTTCGTTTATATTACTACATCTGTCTCAAGGAATAAGACGTCCTCGTTTTGCTTATTTTTTCTTTAATCAAGATTTACTCTAAATATTAAAAAATATTTATACAAAATTAGCATCATTGGAAAGTTTGTTTCAATACGAATTCAACGATACTAATTTTACATAATATAATCAAGTTTTAGTTACTCTATTTATTCGGTCAAATTTTACTTTATAATGCGTGTGCGCCTTATTCGTTGAAACGAAGGTAGTATATCGTAAGAGATGGTAAACTAGATCCTCCACCTATACTTTTTATTCGTCTTGAGATTTAGACTTGTACTTTTCGTGGTAAAATTATTAGAGTATAATGCATCCACTCGTTCTTTTATCTGGATAATGGTACGCTCAGTTGACAATATGGCACTAGATCACATCTAATTAACTAGTTGCTTGCTCAGGAATCACTGCTACTTGCTTCTTCGCATGGGGGTACCTGGGCATGTATGGAGTGTTAGCTTCACATGGACATAGTGTCATGTTGTACTTTGTCCTTATTTATTACAAATGCGCCTTGTTTTCTGAAGAATTTTTTCTCTTCCTTTTCAAGGGAATCCTGGAATCTGCCAAAAAAAAGTTTTTGTTTAGATACCTTGCAATCTCAGGCCGCTAGCTGTCCCCAATGATAAGTACAGCCCGCATAGACGACACGGCCAGCCCATGGAGCTCATATTTAGTTGTAAACTGTCCCTATTAATTTTTTTTGGTAGAAAAATGGTGTTCACACATGTACCATTTCCCGTTTTGACCACAAGTCACGAGAAGGACGAGCAGCAAAGACCCACAACTCATGAGAAAACTGAATCGCACATTCAACATCACAGTTCCCATATGATCAAACCTAGATATTGACACATTGTAGTATAAATGAACACGTCGAGATAGCGAGGAAATAAATCAGCAATGCTAGTTGTTCTCCCTCCCGGGCAGTCTAAACTCTTAAGGGCTCATTTGGTAGTTAGGGAAAGTACACCCTGGGCACCGAACCACAAGAGGGGAATTTGTCCCTGCATATGGGATCCCTCCCACCGTGGGGAAAGTCCTCCGTCTCACAAAGCAACCAGGTTGTCCAAATGGCAAGGGAGGGAAACCCTGGATAGAGAAGCCTCACGAAAGTGAAAATCAGACTAGTTTGAAGATGTCAGAATCAACTCTTTTCTTTTCATTAATCTTGGGTAAATTTTAAAGTCATATAAATTTCAAATTTCTACTGTGTACATAAAACAAGAAGTTCTTGAATACATAGTATTTGACAAAATCTAAAATACTCCTGCAGTGTCTAGGACAAATAGAAAATGCAAATATAGAAATAATACCAAGAAATAACCAACAATTCACAGCTAGGTTCTAGTTATATTTTTATAACAACCACTACAAATATTTGATTGGTACAGATAATACACAAACAAGTTCTTAATACAAATACTAATTTGATTGGAGATATGTGCCCTCTAGAGATGGAACTAGCAACCAATGACGTTGCAAGAGTTATCACACTTCCTATTACTCGCGCATGCTGTCAGTATCTTTGCCACTACCAAGGGATGGATCCTTGACTGACATCAATGGTTAAGCAGCTTCTTGAATATTCTACAATATTCATCCAAGAAAATTATATAGGCCTAAGAAAACATACCTTCAGATGACTAGAACATCACACAGTTAATACAAAGAAGAACTGAAGTTGTAAAGAAAAGAAGGTGACACAGCCACATCTCTAGTGGAACATTCATGTGCCAAAAAATGTATTACCACCGATACGATATTACTTACACACAAAAAATACTCCTAGAGTATGAATTTGTTGATTATAGGATCATTAGAACAAGTTGGTAGGAGTGTTGCACTTCTACAGAACATGTTCTACTTTACCACACCATTGTGAGGTGAGTGTGTACATTTTATTTGTTTGGAAGCCACCATTTAGTTTTTACTAAACCTCTCAGAAGGATTGTGGACAAATGTGAACTAGAGCATTCAAAATGATCATCTATCGAAGAAACTCCCAACTATCAGAACTTGGCATGAGGGTGTACCTCTAAACTCTCCATCATCCGGCTATAAAAACTCTAAAGCTCCAAATCAGTTCCAACAAATAACCCAGTTCTGCTCAAATCTAACGGCTTCCACCAGAAGTTCAATTCAAGAATCAGATAACTAAATGAGATCTGTAAGAAGTACAAGAAGATTATCACTGAGATGAATTCAAATACTAAAGACAAGTACTAGTTTAGTTCACTTTCTCCATTCATTCGCTAGGAACTTCAGAAAAAAAGATACTTGTATTAAGAGCCAAAGAACTTCACAAACGGAACTTTCCACCAGTTCTAATAGGAGAGAGCATTGTGTAAGCATATCAAAGAAGAGCATGCATCTCCAAATACCACACACAAGGATTTTGTTTACTATTTCCATCGGTACAAACCATATCGATATGCAATACCAAGGTCAATTTATGCTAAAGGTAGTAAGTAATTTATTACAAATAAAGAAAAATAATTTCAGTAGGCAGGTGGAACAAGAAACAATTTGTAACCTGGTTTTCGTTTGCTCACCACAGAAGGCCAGTTACTATAGAGAACTATGGGTTATGTATAGACAAGGCGACAATAGTTAATTAGAGAGTTTTTTGTTGGTTCCGTATTTCTTGTCTCAGTAGAGTATAATATGTGCAGATGTGCAGGTCTTGCTTAACAGAGAACACAAAGATGTGCATTGAAGACACGGAAAAATGATGTTTGATCACCTATAAGTCATCTATACGAGTTAATCTTTCTCAGACCACTACTACATCAATCAAGAAACAGGGCAGAGACCGGCATTGATCAGCTGCCGGGTGAATCACGTAAGACACATGCAGTTCTAATGAAATCAAGAAAGGTCCAAAGTAAACTAAAATTTTCTTGTAGTATCTAGTGTATAGTATCGATGTGGAGTGGAAATAAGGATGAGGAGGTGGTTGTGCTAACCGGTGATTTGGGAGCTGCCGGGCCGTCGCCGTAGGAGGGGGCTGTACCCGAAGGAATGTTCACTTTGTAGATCTGCAGCAACAATCCTAACAGTACGGGGAATGGAAGAAAGCAACAAGAGCAAGGGATGCAGGATCAAGAGGGGTAACCTTGGTTGGCGGAGGAAGACAACCATCGCCGTTGCCAGAGAGGAGAGGACCTTCGATGTAGAGTTGCGCTCAGAGGAAGGAGGACGGAGGCGGAGAAGCTTCTAGGCAGGGAAGAAACCTCTAGGCGTCCGGAGGGGACCTCGCTCCGGTCGCCGCAAGACGAAGCTCTGGAGGCCGAATTCGTCGCATCGAGTACCGCCACCTCTCTGTCCGGAGAGAGCGAGCGAACGGAGGAAATCCTTCCCGATCTATCTAGACGTGGAAGAATCGCCCAGGGAAAGTCGTGGAAAGATCGGGGTCCCTACCCTCGTGGGCAACCAAACGCCGCGGTGGGCCGCCCTGGGCCGAAATTAGCCCGTGGTTTCTTCGGCCGGGGAAACGACGTGGATGCCCCCGCGATCCCTTACATCCAAACGAGCCCTAAGACGTGGGAGAAAACTGAAGTAGGAGGATGTTACATTGATGGTCCAATAGATATTTATATATGGAATATCACAGTTACTCTCCTCCACTAGCGTTCGCACGATCATAGTGTCAAGACTGTCAATTCTATATTTTTTTGTTGGTTTAGTTGTTTACCAAAACTTAGAATTAAATATTTATGTTATAAAATCATTTCATTATTTAAATGGCATAGTTCTTATGTGTCAGTAAGAAGAATAAATTAGTTATCGCCTTCGACGTACTCCTATTTCCCTCCTCAATTCAATAAATAGTTGTAACCGGTTCAAGTTTCACTAGGAGAAAACAGGGTTTCCGTCAGATTTCCCCGAAGCGATCAGTTTCGGTTTTCTTACGGACCGGTACTAATGTGAGTATTAGTCCCGGTTCATAAGGCTAGGACGCCGCATGGGACAGGATCACGATTAGTCCTGGTTCGTTTGGGACCTTTAGTCCCGGTTCGTGGCAGAACCGGGACTAAAGGAGTTATGCGCCTGCCTCTAGCCCTTTAGTCCAGGTTGGTACGAACAGAGACTAAAGATCCATGTTTCTGTATATATACACCCCATCCCTGCATGCTTGTTTGTGATCTGCTTTGTTTTTCCCCTCTTATACACAAGTGGTGTATGTTGCTTTGTTTTTTCCCTCTATGCACAAGAGGTGCTCGATGAAATACGTGAGAGCACGATGCCACTTGAGTTTACACAAAGCAAAACATGATATGAAGTGCCCAAGCCACACTTAAACTTTCTCCTCTTTCTTTCCTCCTCGATCGAGGTTAGCAACTTTATCCTTTCAGATGTCATTGATACAACACATTTGTTGATGCACAATGGTCATTTGTCTAGATGTTCTGTAATGGTTTTTAATAAACTTAATTATATATTGCAGATGAGCCGACAATGGATGTACGTTGACCGACGCACTGCCGAGTTTATTACGGGCCTGCATAATTTTATCCGTGTGGCTGAGGCAAACAGTGTGAATGATTTTATGCGTTGTCTATGTGTTGCCTGTCAGAATAAGAAGGATTACTCTTCCTTGAGAACCGTTCACACGGTCACCTGCTTCGGTCCGGTTTCATGCCCAGCTATAATTGTTGGACCAAGCACGGAGAAAGAAGGTTATGATGAAAGACAATGAAGAAGAATAGGATGATGACAACTATCCTATGTTCCCTGAATACGATGATACTGCAACGGGGGAAGCTGAAGATGAAGAAGCACCAGATGAGCTTGTTGATGATCTTCACCGGGCCAATGTCGATGCACAGAGAGAATGCGAAAGTTAAATAGAGAAGTTGACGTTGAAGCGCATGCTAGATGAGCATAAAACAAGGTTGTGCCCAAATTGCGAATATGGCGACAGAAAGCTCGGTACCACTCTGAAATTGCTGCAATAGAAGCAGAAAATGGTTTATTTGATAAGGGATTTGAGAAGCTACTGAAAATAATGAAGAAGAAGCTTTCAAATGATAACGAATTGTCTGTTAGTACATACGGAGCAAAGAAGGTTGTCTGCCTCAAGGATTAGAGGTGCAAAAGATACATGCATGCATTAATGACTGCATCCTCTACCGCGATGAGAAGTACGTGACTAAGACTGGGCACGTCTTTTGTCGCTAACGCCCCCAAATCCGCTTAGAGGGGCTTTACGGGAGACCGAGTGGAGATGCTCTAAGAGAAGATAAACTAGATTCTACACCTATACTTTTTATTCGTTTTGAGATTTAGACTTGTACTTTCCATGGTAAAATTATTAGATTATAATGCATCCACTCGTTCTTTTATTGGGATAATGGTACGCTTAGTCGACAATATGGCACTAGATCGCATCTAACTAACTAGTTGCTTGCTCAGGAATCACTGCTACTTGCTTCTTCGCATGGGAGTATCCGGGCATGTATGGAGTGTTAGCTTCATATGGACATAATGTCATATTGTACTTTGTCATTATTTATTACAAATGCGCCTTGTTTTCTAAAGATTTTTTTCTCTTTCCTTTTCAAGGGAATCCTGGAATCTGCAAATAAAAAAAGTTTTTGTTTAGATACCTTGCAGTTTCGGGCTGCTGATTGTCCCGCATAAACGACGTGCCAGCCCATGGAGCTCATATTTAGTTGTAAACATGTTGTGTCCCTACGAAAATTTGTTTTTTTGAGTAGAAAAATGGTGTTCACACATGTATCATTTCCCGTTTTAACCACAAGTCATGAAAAGGGAAAGCACAAGTCACGAGAAAACTGAATCGCACATTCAACATCACAGTTCCCATATGATCAAACTTGGACATTGACACATTGTAGTATAAATGAACACGTCTAGATAGAGTGGAAACAAATCAGCAATGCTAGTTGTTCTCTCTCCCCGTGCAGTCTAAACTCTTAAGATGTGGGAGAAAACGAAGCACGGGGATGTTGCACAGATGGTCCAATAGACATTTAAATATGGAATATCATAGTTACTCTCGTCCACTAGCGTCCGCACGATCGCAGTGACGAGATTGTCTATTCTATTTTTTCTATTGGTCTATTAGTTGTTCACTGATATGTAGGATTAAATAGCTAATTTTTTAAAATAATAATTTTTTTAATCATTTTCATGAATAATACGGTGATTTGGTGTATTTACTAATCTAGCGCGGCGTCGTCTATTCAAACAACGACCAACCGCAGTCAGCTTTTGAAAAAATGACTGGACTGTCGGAGCGTGGCAGGGCAGGAGGTGGACAGGCTGTCATCTTTTGAAACAACGACGGGCCGATTCGGCTATTGAAAAACGGACGGGCCTTGCCGTCGTCTTTTGGAAAACCAACGGGCCTGTTGGTTTTTGAAATACCGACGCTGACCGACGATTGCACCGACGGCTGCATGGATCATGCAACGTGTTAGGCTAATCCGTTTCTCGCCCCGCCAGTAGAATCCTGCCACTATTTCGCACCGTTATTTTTTCCGCTAGTATTTCTCCCGTCACTCTTTCGCGTCGTTTATCTTCCGCCAGTTCTTCCCGCCGTTTTCTCCCGCCAATTCCTCCTAGTTGCCCCTATAAATCCTGGCACCGAGATGGTATCTCTTCACCCTGTTCTTTCTTTTTTTCTCGCATTTCCTTCTCCTCTTCGTCATGAGTGTGCCCTTTTCGGATCCAGAGTATAGGCCTAGGAAGATGAAAGATGTCAGGTTTCCACAAGGGGTGACACACGAGCGTTGTTGGTGCGGCCATCTCGCGAAGGTCAAGGAGTCGATCGATTTCTCCACCTACATGGGTATGAAGTTTTTCATGTGTCCCAACTACGACGCAAGCCCGCCCTGGCAAGCAAGTTTGTCATACGAGAGGCCTCCGGTATGTTTCCAAAGCATGGTTAATATGAACCATTTGTGTTATCATGTGTTTTTTTATTCATTTCATTGATTTCCTTGCAGTCCCCTCCTCCACTTTGCAAGTGGTACTATTGGCTTGACACGGAGTAGCCAGCCTAGGCCGCGAAAGAGATTCGTGATAGGAACCGAGCTGCATAGGCTGCCTTTCACGAAGAGGAACGTGCTGAAAGGATGGCCAAAGAGGAGAAGAAGGAACGGGAGATAGAAATGAAAGAATTCAGAGCGGAACAAGCTCGAAACCGTGAGCTGAACAGGAAGAGAAGTGAGGAAGAGGAGCGACAGGAACATGTGCGCAAGGAGGCCCATGAGGCGGAAAGGAAGAGATTAAGAGAAAGGGCTTCCGAGGCGCAGGCGGCAGAGGAACGTGGGGACAAGACCGGGAAGTACCCGCGCTGGACTCAGGGAAGGTAGACGTATGTCTCAGTACCGATGTATCTGCACTTTAGTTGTAGTGTCCTAATGTATCTTAATTTCAGTTGTAGTGTCTTGATGTAACTTCATTTCAGTTGTAGTATCCCGATGTATCTTAATTTCAGTTATAGTGTTTTGATGTAACTTCATTTTAGTTGTAGTGTCCCGATGTATCTTAATTTTAGTTATAGTGTCTTGATGTAACTTCATTTCAGTTATAGTGTCATTATGTATCTTCATTTCAGTTATAGTGTTGTGATGTATCTTAAATTCAACATGTCACTTAATTTTGAAGACAATGTATCTAAATTGTTTCCCGTCAAAAAATATTCCCGCCAAAATGTTTCCCGCCAAAATGCTTCCCCCCAAAATATTTCCCACCTAAATATTTCCCGCCAGAATTTTTTCTGCCCGAATGGTTCCCGCCATTTTTTGTTCGTTTACCCTATAAAACCCCCTCCTCACGCAGTTGTTTAAGCAAATCCATCCTGTTTTTAGCCAGTATGTTTCCCGGTTTTCCCTACGATCGCAGTTTCGAGATAAACATGTTCGTCAACCTTTTTCATTTGGCTAGGAACTTTAGGATAGACAACAATCCAGCCCCATTGGAGGAACTCATTGCTAGTGATCGTCTCCTCACTGAGCTGGGTAAGGGATTGCGTAGAAAAGGGTGGCCGAAGAGGACTCCAGAGGATTTACGGCAAGAGCTACTTCGGATCAATGCTAGGTGGGGCAAGCAAAGAAACTTCAATGAAGAGGCAAGGCAGATGAATGTCAAGCTCCCTTGGGAGTGGATAGAAGAGAGTGAAGACTTCGACGATCACTTCATGCCACCGGTCGGTGGTACCAGGGATAGAGAAGAGCGTGACAAGGCGCATGCCTTGAATAAGGCGCAGACCAAGAAGAGCAATGACAAGCTAGAAGAGAGTGAAGATGAATATGATATATTCATGACACCTGCCGCTGGGACTAAGTGGAGAGCTGAGTGGGACAAAAGGCTGGCCAAGAAGAAGGGTAAAGGCGAGGCATCGTCGAAGGGTAAGGGCAAGGCATCATCGGTCGAGGCATCGTTGAAGGGTAAGGACGAGGAAGAAGATGAAGATGATATCTTCATGCCGCCCCCTGTTGGGACCAAGGCGAGGGCTGATGGCTCAAAATATATTCGAGCTCGTTGGGGAACCCCAAGAGGAAGGTATGATGAGCACGGCAGCAAGTTTTCCCTCAGTTATGAAACCAAGGCTCTCGAACCAGTAGGAGCAAGGAAACACCTCCAAGGTGTTGTTTCCAACTTGGAATCCTGCACAACACAACCATAGAACTTTTCCCCCAACTAACAGTGAGGTTATCAATCTGTCCGGTTTTGCTGAAAACAAAGGATTAAACGTATTGTGTGGAAGATAGTAATTGCTTGCAGAAAGTAAACAGAAAACAGTAAATAGATTGTAGATTGATGGTAAAGAATGGACCGGGGTCCATAGTTCACTAGAGGTGATTCTCCTTAAGATAGATGACATGTTGGGTGAACAAATTACAGCGGGGCAATTGACAGACACCGAGAAAGCATACATGTATATACAAATCATTTTGACTCCTATGAGATTTGATTGGGCATTACAACATTATACATAGACCGTAATCCAACTGCATCTATGACTAATAATCCACCTTCAGGTTACCATCCGAACCCCCTCCAGTATTAAGTTGCAAGCAACAGATAAATTGCATTAAGCAAAGTGTGTAAAGTAAACAATACGATTGTTCTATGAACAAAGGATTGTTGTTTTCTCCCTAGTAGCAACAGCACATCTAGTACCTTAGAGATTTCTATCACTTCCCCAGATTCCTAGAGGCATGAACCCACTATCGAGCATAAATACTCCCTCTTGGAGTTGCTAGCATCTACTCAGCCAAGATAGCTAGTAACAACAGAAAGCATGCAAGATCACAAATAACATAGACATGATAGAATCAATAATCAATCTGAAATAGCATCTCAATATCCATCGGATCCTCGCAAACACAACATGTAAGATTACAAATAGATGATCTTGATCATGAACGGAGCTCACAAGATCTAAACATGGTAGCACAAAGGAGAAGAACCAATCATCTAGCTACTACATGGACCCGTAGTCCAGGGATGAACTACTCACGCATCACACCGGAGGCAGGCATGGTGATGAAGAAGGCCTCCAGGGTGATCTCTCCCCTCCGGCAGGGTGCCGGGAAGAGCTTCAGATCCCTCCCGATCTAGGGATGGAGATGGTGGCGGCTACAGACTCTTTCGTGGAATTTTGATCGGGTACTTAGGGTTTTCGTCCCGCGACGATTATATAGGTGAAGGGGCGAAGTCGGTGGAGTACCAGGGGGCCCACACCACCCCTTGGCACGGCCTGGCCTGGCCCGCGCCACCAGGTGGTGTGGCTGGCCCCTGGCCCCTCTCCATCTCGTCTTCTGGCTCCGTGTGTCTTCCAGTAAAATATCGAATTTGGCTTTTGTCTGGTCCAATTCTGAGAATATTCCTTTGCTAGCTTTTCTGAAACCAAAAACAGCAGAAAACAGGCAACTGGCATTGTGGCATCTTGTTAATAGGTTAGTTCCAGAAAATGTGTAAAAATACTCCAAAGTATGGACAAAACATAAGAAAGTAGATATGAAACAAGCATGGAACATCAAAAATTATAGATACGTTTACAACGTATCAAGGGCTGATTGGGACAAGGCGCATGCCAAGAAGAAAGCATCGTCGAAGCGTAAGGGCAAGAAGAGCAGGCCATGAAGAAGGAACTGACGAAGGGTAAGGGCATAGTCGTAGGGATAGAGAGCGCTCTTATTTATGTACCGCAAGTTATGTTGAACTGTATTGCAAGCTATGTTGAAGTGTTTGTCGAATAAAAAATGTTTATCAAAAGGTGTCTCATACATAGATATATACAAGTCTCATACATAGATAGACATACCTATGTCTCGTACATAGATAGATATCACTGCCACCGGTCACGAGGTTGTCCTGGCATCGGTCAACTCCATCCATACCTTCTGGGTGGCCCCACATTACGGGGAGGTAGAGTTGACTCATCACCCTAGGTCCGTGTATCCTATGTGGGGAAAGGTGGTGGAGTCTGCTGCGTCTCGTACAGTCCAAACCAGTCAACCTGATCCTGCTGAGTCTGTTGATCCTCCTCATTAGTCGCCCACAAACCCATTGAGGACATGCTTGAGTCTCCATATCCTCCTACCATGTAAAAATATTAAGTACTCAACGATTATACACTACATGTAACCAAAATAGATAGGAAAATGCATACCCTCAGGACGATAGCCCATGAAGGGGACTTGCGGTTGCTGCTGCTACCACTGGTCAAAAGTAAACTGCGGCTGCTGCTGCTGCCACTGGTTGAAAGTAAACTGTTGTTGTTGTTGCTGTTGCTGCCATGCTAAGCCAGCCTGGTCTGGAGGTGGTGCTCTCGGTGTCTCCTGCTGTGACATCCGTGGACGAGGCCCGTGGCGGATAGGTGCACTTAGTGTCTCCTGCTGCGGCCGCCCCGAGCCTCAGAGTAGTGTTTGGTCTGCACGTGGGGTGCGCTCCTGCATTGAGTGACATGGAGGGCGAGCCTACATGGAGTGATGCGATGGGCCCTCCTCCATGGAGTGATGCAGTGGGCGATGTGCTGCTCGGTGCTGAACGACGTCTGAAACGTTCGTGCACGTGATGGTTGCATAGATACTCTTTGGTCTTTCCTCGACATGCCTGACAAAGGATGGAGCGTGCTGACGTGGTACAAGAGGAGCCGAGGAGAGCGAACTGTTGGGTTTGCAACATAGAAAACAAAAATTTTCCTACGATGGGAACTATCGCCAAGATCTATCTATTAGATACAAGCAACGGGTGGATATACATCCATAGAGAACTTACCCTCGAAGACAACAAAGCTTTGTTAACGAGATGGAACTCGTGGATGATGTAGTCGTACACTTGCTGATCTCAAGATCGTGATGAAGTCCAGCAGGTCCGGCTCCAGCACGTCCATTAGATCCAGCTCCAGCAAGTCCAGCACCACCAAGTCCAGCACCGCAAAGCAGTGGTGCATCCGTGATCGCACACACGTCAGGTACCCCAACAACCTCCGTCCCTCACTCCAGCAAAGGAGCGGAAGCAGCAACTCCTTTCCAGATAAAGCCACCGGGAACATGTATCTCGCTAATCCGAGACCATGGGGAATAACTAGAGGGGGAGAGAGATCCTTCACGAGGAGGTGTGTGTTGTGAGGGGGAGAGGGGGCCTTTTATAGGGAAGAGGGGGGCAGCCAAGGGCCATGGCGTGGCAGCCATGGTGGTGCCCCCACCTCTTCCATCATTCATGTGGTGGATGCTCCACTCACATAAATATGCCTCCACTCACACTTTCACTCACATGCATTAAATTTCCACCAAATTTAATGCAAGCTCTCATTAAATAAAACTATTTTATTTATTTTATTCAGAATTTTGTTAATGACTTTAATTAACAAACATTCACATAAAACCCCTTGCAACATTTCAATATCACATGCAGAACCAGTTTCTGCAATTTCACTCGAAACAATTTTGGTTTCCATCGAAATGATTCCAGCGCTTTCTTAAATCTTTATCTGAAACATATTTGCTCCAAATGGTGTCGGTATCCCTTAAGTGTGTCACCCTACGGTTCACGAATAATGCAGACACGATCGAGACCCCTCTCCAATCAATAATCAGCAGCGAGACCTGGAGATCCGTATTGACTCCCACATATTCAACAATGACTCTTGTGATCGTGTGAACCTTTAACATCGTAACTAAATCCCTTTGTCTCGTGATATATTACATGTCCAAGATTCGATCATCAGCATCCAAATACCTAGTTTGATCTCGTTACCGACATGCACTCTTTTCTCGTTCCCGTGATATAACATTGTAGTGATCACATCACTTGCTTGCAAGCTATCTTAATGTGATATTGATACGTCCAAAACGTATCTACTTTGCCGAACACTTTTGCTATTGTTTCTCCTCTATACTTGTATGATTTGGATGTAACTAATGCGAACTGACGCTGTTTTCAGCAGAATTGCCTTGGTGTTTACTTTTTGTGTAGAAAATCAACTATCAGGAAAAATCCCGGAAAATATGCCAAAAATCCTATTTCACCCGAAGACTCCAGGATCCAGAATACGAGACGGAGAAGAGCCCTGGGGTGGCCACACCACCTGGTGGCGTGGGCCAGGCCAGGCCGCGCTAGGGGGTGGTGTGGGCCCCCCAGGCACCCCCTCGGCCTCCCTCTTCGCCTATAAGGAGCCTTCTAACCTAAAAACTTCGGGGGGTTCAACGTTTTTCCAGAAGGAGTTCCGCTCCACCGCCACCACCAGATTCCATGAAACAGCACCAGAAACTCCGTTCTGGCACCCTGCCGGGACGGGGAATTGGAGGAGATCATCGCCATCATCATCACCATCGCTTCTCCATCGACCATCCATGTTTCCCCCATCTATGAGTGAATCCCCCGCTGTAGGCTACGTGGATGGTAGGGATTGGATGAGATCGTTCATGTAATGGCATCAATTTGTTAGGGCATGGTGCCTAGTATCTTTTATTAGTGCTTTATGACTTTGTTGCGACTTGTTATGCTTAATGCTTGTCACTAGGGCCCGAGTGCCATGATTTCAGATCTGAACGTATTATTGATTCATTATGATAGTATTGTTTCTAGTCTTATCTACAAGTTGTATACACACGTTGTTGTCCGGAACCTATGGCCCCGAAGTGATAGAAATCGGGATAACCGGAAGGGAAAGGCTTTGATGTGAGGATCACATGTGTTCATGGAGTGTTAATGCTTTGCTCCAGTGCTCTATTAAAAGGAGCACCTTAATTGCCAGTAGTTACCTAGAGGCCCCACTGCAAATGGGCTGGCAGGACAAAATATGTTGTGCAAGTTCTCATTGCGAGCATGTATGACTATATATGGAACACATGCCTAGGATTGTCTAGTACTTGGATGCTTTATCTTATTTATCTGTAATTGCCCTATGTTCTGATTGCTATGTGAATTGTCTTGTCCATGCAACGCCCATCCATCCATCCCTATGCCTACCGCACTCGAATCCCACTGTTTGCTGCTTTTGTTACTATTGGCTTTGCTTTACTACTGCACCTGCTTTACTATTCCTACTACAAAACTGTTGCTACTGATAAACTGATGTGAGCAAGATTGTTTCCAGGTGCAGCTGAATTGACAACTCAGTTGTTAAGGCTTATAAATATTCTTTGGCTCCCCTTGTGTCGAATCAATAAATTGGGTTTCACTTCCCTCGAAAATACTGCGATACACCCCCTATACTTGTGGGTCATCAAGACTATTTTCTGGCGCCGTTGCCGGGGACCATAGATTTATTTATCAAGTTCACTTGGATTCTCTATTGTTCGCCGCTATCCATCCATCATGGGTAAGTCTCGTGATGGAAAGGTTCCTATTTTACCATCCACTACAAGAAGAGGTACGGTTCTAAACACCTCTGGTGCTCTTGATTCACCTTCTGTTATAAGTAAGCTCGTTACACCACCACATACACATGCTACACACACTGCTACTACTGCTGAATCTGAAACTTCTGATACTTATGATGCTGCTTCTACTGGGCTTGATAAGAGTGGTTCATTAGGTCCTTTCCTAGATGCTACGATTGCTAGAACTATAGCTGGAAATACTAAAACTCCTAATGAAGACACTACCACACCTGTTAGCTCACCTGAGTCTAGTGAGAGTTATGATATTGGAGAAGATTATGTTGAGATGACCGATGAGTTTATTAAAGAATGTACGGACACCCATGATAGGAGCGCTGCTAAGAGTCTCCTTTAGAGGCGTACTATTAGACCCAAATTATCTCCTGCTGCTAAGTTTGCTGCTTCTCCCATAAACATTATAGATGAAGATTATGATTTCTCTCTCGATCTATCGTACATATCTATTGTCGAGAAAGAACCTTTTTGTGGGACTAAGAATGAAAGTGCGGTAGCACATATGAATGAACTTTCTACCATGAGTGGCTTGTTTTCTGATGATATTAAGATGCGTACTTACTTTGTTGCTAAGATTTTTCCCTTTTCACTACAAGGAGAAGCTAAAACTTGGTTTAGTAATACCTCCTAGATCTATTGATAGCCCTGAGTGCTTGATTAGTACTTTCCTGCAGAAAATTTTTCCTCCCAGTGCTAGACATGCTATTTTGCAGGAACTTTTTGATTTCAAACAGGGAGAAAAGGAGGTATTGCCCGAATCTTGGGCGAGGTTTTGTGCTCTGATTCATGCACAGGCTGGAAGTCCATTACCTAAGAATGAGCTTCTTGATATATTTTATAATGGACTAACCGAGGAATCTAGGACATACCTAGATAGTTGTGCTGATTGTGTTTTCAGAAATAGGACTCCTAAGGAAGCTGAGGAATTCATGGCTGAAATAAGCAAGAATTATGAAGATTGGACTCCTCCTAAACAAGCTATACCTGAAGTAAATGTACCTGAACCATCTATTCCTGTGCCTATTCCAACATCAAAGAAGAGGGGAGTTATTGAATTAAATGATGAAGTGATGAAGGAAGCTAAGAAATGTCTTAAGGAGAAGGGAAATAAAGCTGCAGATGTCAAGAATTTACCTCCTATAGAAGAATTATGTAAGTCTATTCCCTACTCATGCACTATTGAGGTACACTCCCTCCAACACTTTGATGAAGGTGACATCCCTTTGTGTTGTTAGTTGCTTGCATGCTAGAACTTCTGTAGTTCTAGCCTTGTTTTGTCTTTGCATCATGTTTCCAAAAAAACGGTCTGTCAGTCAGAAAAATCATTCTTCTCTGCCTGAAAATGCCCAAAAATAAAGTGTCTCGAAAAATTCCAGAAAATTCATATTAATTTTTACGTGAAAAAAGGGGCAGAGGAGTACCTGGTAGGTACCAGGGGGCCCACCAGGCAGGCACACCATGTGGTGGCGCGGCCAGCCCTGGGTGGCGCCATGCCCTGGTGTGGGCCACCTCTGCCTCCCCACTACTTCTCTCACCTGCCACTTTCTTCTCTCTCCCGAGTAAGCTCCAGTTCATAGCTCAAATTCATGTTCTTTCTGTGCTTGCTCTCGATTTCTTCGATCTCCTTGCTCAACCCATCTTTCTTGCTAAAATTTGGAGCATTTGTTCCTTGGTATGTGACTCCTCCCCTTATCCAAGTAGATTTGTGTTTAGTGGTTTATATGTTGGGTGTTTTGCTACTATAGGTGACTGGTTATGAGAGCTTGTAAGCTTGTTTGATGCTTAGAGATATAGTTTTGTTGCATGTTTAGGCCTCTTGCAAGTCCCTATGGATAGAATCCTTCATTATATTTACTTTGCAATCACTTGTTTAATAGGTGTTTAAATTTTAGAATACCAAGCATGAACAACCATACTTTTGGAGAGATATTTGAGAGTGATGCACCTAGGAGGTCGAGGCCCTCAAGAACAGCCTCTCAAGCTAGGCCTTCATACAATGAAGACCTCATTGCAACATGTATTGGAAGTGAAAGGTATGATGGAGACGCTCACCCATCCTCTTTTCCTTGTTTTACTTTCTTGCAAGCTACAGGTATTCTTGATGATTTCTTGCTACTGATTGAGAGGGTTGGCTTGAACTCTTATATGCAAGATGAGAGTGCACAATACACTATGCTCACCAAAATTTTTGTTGAGAGCTTCTCATTTACTAACACACCCTATCAATCTACTGTCTCTTTTAAAATCTATGATATGCCCTTCACCATGCCTTTGGAGAGATTTTGCAGTATTGTAGGTGTGCGTATGACAGGGACCGTGAAGAAAATTCAAGGGTGACCCGCTGATTTGTTGGAGCTTTACCGAGGTGTGACCAATGATGATGACAGCGTGGCGCAGCGCGGAAAGATAAGAAATATCCAACTCCCTGCTCTTAGATACTTTGCATACTATCTTGCCACTAGTGTATTGGGTAGGGAGAACACTAGTAATATCTCCAACTATCACTTAGCTTTCCTTGCTGCTGCGCTCAACAATGATACTCGGTACAATCTTGGCTCTCTTATTGCTCGCCGCCTAGCTGCTAGGGGGCCTATCTATGGGGGCATCATTGCCTCGCGTGTAGTCAATGCATTAGGTCTTTCAGTAGATCCCGATAATGCTATGCTAGCACCACAGAGGCTCGACCTTGTTGCCATGAAAACTCATAACTTTGTCACTGCTACCTCTAATTTGAACAATCTAGTATATAGGATGCTTTTCACTGACGGGGATGAAAGGGAGATCCTTTTGCCACAACCTGCTTGGTTTAGTGTTGACAGGAGACCATGGTCGCGCTCCAAGGAGGAGGTGGACGAGCAGCTGCGCTTGCTAGGTTTCCACGAGCAGCACCAGGAGGATGTGCCCTCCTATGATTACTCCGCACATTACGGAGGGACGTACTCGAGCTCGCACTAGGACGAGGGTACCTCCTCGTCGTACCACGGTGACACTTCATTCTGGCCAGCTTGGGATTGATTCCCACTTAGGCCAAAAGCCTAAGCTTGGGGGGAGGTACGCCTACACCGCACTCATCTCCATATCATGTTGCGTCGGTACTTTGTATATTCATGTTTTCGTTCTCTTTTTAGTTTTTGTTCTTCTTTGCTTTTGCTTTCTAAAAACACAAAAAGACTAAAAATATTTCTGTTGTTTCTCTTTGGTTTGCTTCTTCTTTTTGCCTTGGTTTGCTTTTTCCCTTTTTGCTTTGTTTGAACTATTCAAAAAATCCAAAAGGTTTTGCTTTGCTTGTTTTCCTCTTTTGGTTCTTGTTTAAAAATCGAAAACACCAAAAATATTTGTCGTTCTTCTTTGGTTTTTACGAGTTTGCTACAGGGTTCGGCAGTCCTCAGAGGATATTGGTTTCATATTATTATTCAATCCACATAAGTGAAGAGCAATAATGAGGATCAATGACAACTTGGGGCGTGGTAAGAGGCTGGTAACGAACTCTATTTGTTTTCATTTTTGTACATATACTCTTTGGATGCTTAGTAGTTCTTGATTTCTTATGATTAGCTCCAGCTCGCTAATAGTTTGTAGCATGTCTCATGAATATTTGCTTGCATTACTCTATTCATAAATCGGTATGACACTGTGGTATCCTCCTCTAAATGTTTCATTTGAATTGACTTGGCACATGCTCACGCATGCACAAGACTGTGATAATCAGTTAAGCCTTGATGAATTATTTTGCCTTGAGGATCTTGAATCACTTTCATGCCATGAGTAGTCCTGTTTTGTTGCAAGCATGATAATGACAGTTATTGCTCTCTCGTTTGTCGCTCCCATACTATTGCTAGCCTTCACTTTCACTGAGTATGTTTTACTCAAGTTCCCAACTCCCTAAACCAAATATTTCCAAAGTGTCCACCATACCTACCCATTAGCATCATTTGCTACCTCCGTGCATATTCAATATGCTTTGTTTTCTTCCGAATAAAATGTTTGCTTGTTATGAGAAAGTTAGTTAGTAAAGCTCTCACGAACTTGATGGCACACTTTATTTTCTTGCACTTAATAAACCTGAACCATTGCGTCCTTCTTTGTTGTGTATATGCTTGCGCTTTATGAGTTGAAGTTAGCAGAACCATGTATCATGGGGACCGCTTTCAACGCTTCATAGGTACTCTGTACCTAGTTGATATCATGTTCTTTTGCTTATGGATCCCGACGGTGTG
Organism: Avena sativa; assembly: GCA_916181665.1. NCBI lineage: Eukaryota > Viridiplantae > Streptophyta > Magnoliopsida > Poales > Poaceae > Avena > Avena sativa. The sequence continues at coordinate 222,866,543 of OV702292.1, forward strand.
AAATAAAAGTGGAACTTGTAAGATCATGGAGTTTGTATGTATGTTAGAGAAACGCCTGGGCCGCTAGCCTAAGCCATGCCTAATCATGGTGGAAACTTGCAGCATAACCATAATGAGCATTCTATGAAGCATCCTCAAAAAAAATCTATGCACATAGTAAATAAAAAGATCGCCGAGATGCTCATTGTCTGATTTCCTTGTTATTTTGATTATGGGATAGCTCCCGTGTCATGTGCAAGGGGTACCCCGTTGGCGGTTCTGTATGATATGTATGTACTTACAATGACAAGAGCTTACTTGTGACTGAAGTTGAGTAGCATGAGGATCGGTCTTCATAAGTAAGGGGCTTGAGACTTTGATTTATAACTTGTCAAGCATATCCTCTTAGTTGTGTCACTTTCACCTTAATCACATTAAAGATGCTTATGATAGGGGCAATGAGAGCTCAAAGCTAACGAGTACCATACTTTCAGCATTTGGAAGCCTTTCAAAATCATTAAAAATCTTTTTCTTCTACTTGTTGAGTCTCCATATATTCTTTGAGCACCTTCTTGAGAGCATAGTTGTCATTCTTTGTGTTTGTTCCATTACTTGATTATTTGTGTTATGACTTTGATGCTTGTATCCTTGATATCTTTACTTCTAGTCATCACTTGAACTTCAGAGGTGCCTTGACATTCATAATCAAAGGCAAGCGATATACCACTCTATCATACCTTTCTATGAGCATTGTAATGTTGCTTATGTTCGTGCTACGTGCTACTTATTATTCTTGAGTTGGAATCTCTTCATAGCTTGCAATGACTATTAAGTAGACTCAGTTGCATACTCTTTATTATGAATTGTCTAAGTAGTTGATCACATTGCTGAGAATATTTACATCATATGAAGCAAATGTGTTCGTGAAAGTTCTTTTATCGCACTCAGTTTTCAACTGAATTGCTTGAGGACAAGCAATAAGCTAAGCTTGGGGGGAGTTGATACGTCCAAAACGTATCTACTTTCCCGAACACTTTTGCTATTGTTTCTCCTCTATACTTGTGTTATTTGGATGCAACTAATGCGAACTGACGCTGTTTTCAGCAGAATTGCCTTGGTGTTTATTTTTTGTGCAGAAAATCAACTATCGGGAAAAATCCCGGAAAATATGCCAAAAATCCTATTTCACCCGAAGACTCCAGGAGCCAGAATCCGAGACGGAGAAGAGCCCTGGGGTGGCCACACCACCTGGTGGCGCGGGCTAGGCCAGGCCATGCCAGGGGTGGTGTGGGCCCCCCAGGCACCCCCTCGGCCTCCCTCTTCGCCTATAAGGAGCCTTCTGACCTAAAAGCTTCGGGGGGTTCGACGTTTTTCTAGAAGGAGTTCCGCTTCGCCGCCACCACCAGATTGCACAAAACAACACAAGAAACTCCGTTCTGGCACCCTGCCAGGACGGGGAATTGGAGGAGATCATCGCCATCATCATCACCATCGCTTCTCCATCGACCATCCATGCTTCCCCCATCTACGAGTGCGTAATCCCCCGCTATAGGCTATGGGGATGGTAGGAATTGGATGAGATCGTTCATGTAATGGCATCAGATTGTTAGGGCATGGTGCCTAGTATCTTTTATTAGTGCTTTATGACTTTGTTGCGACTTGTTGTGCTTAATGCTTGTCACTAGGGCCCGAGTGCCATGATTTTAGATCTGAATGTATTATTGATTCATTATGATAGTATTGTTTCTAGTCTTATCTACAAGTTGTATACACACGTTGTTGTCCGGAACCTATGGCCCCGAAGTGACAGAAATTGGGATAACCGGAAGGGAAAGGCTTTGATGTGAGGATCACATGTGTTCACGGAGTGTTAATGCTTTGCTTCGGTGCTCTATTAAAAGGAGCACCTTAATTGCCAGTAGTTCCCTAGAGGCCCCGCTGCAAAGGGGCTGGAAGGACAAAAGATGTTGTGCAAGTTCTCATTGCGAGCACGTATGACTATATATGGAACACATGCCTAGGATTGTCTAGTACTAGGATGCTTTATCTTATTTATCTGCAATTGCCCTATGTTCTGATTGCTATGTGAATTGTCTTGTCCATGCAACGCCCGTCCATCCATCCCTATGCCTACCGCACTCGAATCCCACTGTTTACTGCTTTTGTTACTATTGTCTTTGCTTTACTACTCCTGCTTTACTATTCCTACTACAAAACTGTTGCTACTGATAAACTGCTGTGAGCAAGATTGTTTCCAGGTGCAGCTAAATTGACAACTCAGTTGTTAAGGCTTATAAATATTCTTTGGCTCCCCTTGTGTCGAATCAATAAATTAGGTTTCACTTCCCTCGAAAATACTGCGATACACCCCCTATACTTGTGGGTCATCAGATAGCACCGAGAGGGCCCAGCGTATATCTATCCATCATCGGGATTGACAAATTCCACTCTTGATCCATGAGCCTCAACATAACACCTTCGGAGTATCTGAACCCACCTTTATAGTCACCCTTTTACGGTGTGACATTTGATGTTATCAAGTCACTCTTCCGATGTTAGCAATTAACATGATCTCATGGTCTAAGGAATAACATTACTTCGTATGATGTTATAGCAATATAAACATAATGACTTTGATCGTAATGCTATACTTCGGATGAATGTTCATCACATCATTCCACCAATGTTGTGACCTTGTTATTAACAACATCCAATGTCCATGATCAGGAAACCTTGATCATCTTGTTAATCAACAAGCTAGTCTATAAGAAAGGCATAACTAGGAACCTTTTATTTGTTTATTAAACACACATGTATTGACGTTTCCAATCAATACAATTATAGCTTGCAAAATAAACATTTATCATAAACAAGGAATAAGATAATAACCACTTTATTATTGCCTCTCGGGCATATTCCCTTCAGTCTCCCACTTGCACTAGAGTCAATAATCTAGTTTGAAAAACTTTGTGTATTGAACACCTATGGCTTTCTGGTGTTGCATATACGCGATTGCTAGTGGTTTACATAATCTCCGGATCTGACAGTTTTAGGTCCGTGTGTATTTGCATGTCTTTGCATCTCTACGCATCACTCATTCTCAAAAGAGATGGCATTGTATAAATTTGGTCCTTTGGTGAGACCTTTAGTTCGTTCTGGTTAAAATATGTTGATATTATTGTCATACAATATATCTTTATAGTATTAGCCCACTTTGAACCACACCTAGTTTGATAACAAACTACTTAACACAAATGCCCTCCTTTGTTGCTACTATAGCAGTCATATACTTAGACTTGTGTTGTAGTATCCGTCACAATGTCTCAACTTTTGAACTCATCCAAATCCATCATGGAACAACCTTTCCATTACATTGTCCCACCCTTAGTCTAAATTGAGATAAATTTAATTTGTATCTTGTGAATAAACTAGTATCAATGTAACACTTTACAATGAACTACATTTAACTATTTGTCACTTATACATGATATATTCTTAGTTCTTCCAAAGCTCATAAGGATATCTTTACTATCGTCCAATGATCATCTTATGAATCATTCTGGTATGTGCTCATAACATTTAGAGCATAGGACATATCTGGATATATACATATCATAGTATAAATGATCAAAATATTCATGTGATTTTACTCACCAAGTGTTGAAACACTTGAATCATGATACAATCCTTTCCATGCAGCAAGAACCTTTCTTGTTGTTTCCATATTGAACCCTTTCAATATCTCATATATGTATGTCTGGCATAACCATATTAGCGCCTCAATCTATCCATATAGACATTGATGCCAAATATTCTGGTTTTGCCCAAGTCTTTCATCGAAATCCTATTTTAATGAAATTCTTAACTTGTGTCAATAAAAGATACATCATTTCCAATCAACAATATGTACTCCGCATAATGTATTGGAAATTTGTCTCAGCGCTCCCACTTAATTTCTTGCAAATGCAAGCATCTTCATCATCTCCGATGAAATTAAACTCCTTTAACATTTTCATCATGGTGAAGATTCCAACTCCGCTATGCTCACTTCAACTATTGAAGTTTGCATGCCCTTTCAACACCCTTTGAATTAACAAAACCCTTCGGACCGTGTCATGTACACGTCCTAGGTAACCATTCTATTAGAAGAACCTTGTTTTGTTTATTCAACTACCATATACCAAATTATATGTAGTCGTTGCTACATTAATCCGTCAAGACTAAATATCGCTATAAAAGATCAAATCTTGTCATAGTCAACTCCTTGAACATTGCCGTAAACTTCTTTCCGACATGTCAACTATTTCATAGATGTTAAACATCCATGTCTATTTCTTTATAGATCCAAACACGGCCGATAGGCTTCACGCCTTTCCGGAGGGTCTTCCAAGTTCAGAAACTTGATTTCTCGTGTATGGATACTATCACGGATTCTATGAATTCTTATTCATTTTATGGAGTCAGGGCCCATCACCGCTTCTTTGGATGCAATTGGTTCATCATTGTCAAAACAATAACAACTTGTTTATCAAATCTCACTATTTGATTCTTATCGACCCACATGGTTCAATAGGAACTCTAATCTCCAAGATCACACCCTTTGTAATCACGGGAGCCATGAGCATTGTGGCCGCCACCGGGACACTTTCCGGTGCTGCGCTACTTAGCACATCTAGCTAAGGTTCAGCAACCTTATCAAAGTTCTATTGTCCTCCCACTTAACTTTTCATGAAAAATTCCTTCTCAAGAAACTTGACGTTCCAAGCAACAAACTCTTTTGTCCTCGGTGTCATGGAGGAATTCCCAACAAATTCTTTGGGATAACCTACAAAGACGTGCTTATCTGACTTTGGTTGTAAACATTTTACTTATGCATAGCATACCAAAATTTAAGAAAAGACAATTCGGGTTTTATCCCAAACAATAACTCATATGGTGTCATTTCAACGGATCACGATAGTGCTCTTTTCAGTGTAAAAGCGGTAGTCTCTAAAGCTTTAATCCTTAAAACATAATGGCAGTTTTATAAATAACACCTTTGATCTTACCATGTCAAACAAGGTTTGATTTGATCTCTCGAACATACAATACTCCTGTGGTTTATCGGGAAATGCAAATTCATGGAACAATTCCTGAAATCTTAGGTGTTTTGCTAAACCTGTAACTCAAATATCTTCCTTTATGATCAAATCATACTCTTTTATTTTCTTGTTACAATGATTTTTCACTTCATCTTGAAAGTCTTTGAACAATTTTCAAATGTTTCATACTTCTTCCTTATTAAGTAAATATGTAGATATATTCACTCAAATTTCTGGATAAAGCATATGAAGCAAAAAGATCCATCACATATGGCTACACATAATGGACTATATACATCAACATGCATAATATCCAATAAGTTAGTCATCCATTCCTCTTTGGCCTATGGACGTAGTTTCAATTACCTGGAGGAAAGTTTCACAAGCGTCAATTGATCAAAATCAAAAGACTCCAAAAATCCATCAACATGGAGTTTCTTCATGTTTACTTTTCAATATAATTCAAATAGCGACGTCACTTCATAAGTGATCTTCCAACCATTTGTCTTACAACATTTTAGCAATAATGTTTATGGATGTGATTTCTCCAAATAGACTTGTAAAAGTTCATCCATCCTTTATGGAATACGGTAATTATTTGAACAACCATTGTTCTGGTAATACCGGAACAAAATAACAATTATTAAAACAAATCTTGAAGGCTAGGTTTGACGACAGCAAAAACGCAATAACACTTTATTTGTTTTTGATGAACATCATCACTTATTCTCTTGCTAGTTACTTAGGCCATTGCAGTTCATGAATTGTGTTGTTCTGTATGACACTTCAGACCAACCAATTCGTTATCCAATACCTCAGAACCACATTGTTTAACAAGCAAGGAATACAGCCATAACATGTATATCTTCTATATACCTAAGCTGGACATCTCCAACCTTTTCTTTTCTGCCAAATATTTTATAGATTCTCTTTCAACAATTCCTTTTCTTTTAAAAGAATCTATCAACATAAATAGTGGTGTCATTCACATGACACATAGTACAAAGTGTATATAGTCAAATACTAATACCTTTGGACTTGCACTTTGAAGTGGATCACCATCATCAAATGTTTGGCGTTCTTTCAAAAATCCATTCTTTAGTAATCTATTAGTGTATTAAACATTTTACTTACATCTTATATTCATCCTTATCATGACAACTTTCATGATCAAGCTACTATAGCCTATAAGGAAGAATCACGAGTCTAATGTTAGTTCCCAAAACCTTTTTGGGAGATCTAGATGCCTAGCATCTCCATCCTTCACAAATTCTCATACAAAATGAGAACATGTATTTTGCTAAATTATACTCTATCATAATGCAACCAAAAACATTGTTTCAGATATCACAATATCTTCCACACATGATGGTTTCTGAAACAATTTTTTAGCTCCTAGATAATCTTGATATTAAAACAACTTTTGAATATCAATAATCATGGAGGCAAACATGATACTTTAGATACTAACATTGGAATTCTTACTCTTGATTTAATACTACTTATTAAACTTCATGGAGTAAATAGAGTTTGCTGAAAGTTTGCAATAGGACTTCTAAAGTTTAAATTGACATTCAAAACAATACGATACCAGTTCGTAAAGTAAATATCCAGAATTCTATAGTTCTATTATCTCAATTAAAACTAAGCATAAGGTAGTGAATAGATGCCAATGACTACAACAAATTATGCAAATTGAGTTCGAAAAATCCAAATTAGAAATGAACTCCCACTCAAAAACGACATCCATCTTGCCTTTTTGGTGATTACATGAACCAAATCCACTACACCAAGTCCGATCATCACGTGAGTCGGTGTAGCTTCAAAGGCGAGCATCAATATGGGCATCACATCAACTATATGACTCATGCTTAACCTTTCGGTCCGTGTTCCGAGGCCATGTCTGTATATGCTAGGCTCGCCAAGTAAGAACCTTAGTACTCGCGTGTGTAAAACTGTCTTACACCCGTTGTATGAAAGCGTAGAATCGAGTACACCCGATCATCACGTGATGTCTCGAAATACGATCCATAGAACAGTGCATACTTAAGGAAGAACACATTTTATCTTCATATTTAAATGAGGGATTGATACGTCCAAAACGTATCTACTTTCCCGAACACTTTTGCTATTGTTTCTCCTCTATACTTGTGTGATTTGGATACAACTAATGCGGACTGACGCTGTTTTCAGCAGAATTGCCTTGGTGTCTACTTTTTGTGCAGAAAATCAACTGTCAGGAAACATCCCGGAAAATATGCCAAAAATCCTATTTCAGCCGAAGACTTCAGGAGCCAGAATACGAGACGGAGAAGAGCCAGGGGGTGGCCACACCACCTGCTGGCGCGGGCCAGGCCGCGCCAGGGGGTGGTGTGGGCCCCCCCAGGCACCTCCTCGGCCTCTCTCTTCGCCTATAAGGAACCTTCTGACCTAAAAACTTCGGGGGGTTCGACGTTTTTACAGAAGGAGTTCTGCTCTGCCGCCACCACCAGATTCCACGAAACAGCACCAGAAACTCCGTTCTGGCACCCTGCCGGGACGGAGAATTGGAGGAGATCATCGCCATCATCATCACCATCGCTTCTCCATCGACCATCCATGTTTCCCCCATCTATGAGTGAGTAATCACCCGCTGTAGGCTATGGGGATGGTAGGGATTGGTTGGGATCGTTCATGTAATGGCATCAGATTGTTAGGGCATGGTGCCTAGTATCTTTTATTAGTGCTTTATGACTTTGTTGCGACTTGTTGTGCTTAATGCTTGTCACTAGGGCCCGAGTGCCATGATTTCAGATCTGAACATGTTATTGATTCATTATGATAGTATTGTTTTTGGTCTTATCTACAAGTTGTATACACACGTTGTTGTCCGGAACCTATGGCCCCAAAATGACAGAAATCGGGATAACCGGAAGGGAATGGCTTTGATGTGAGGATCACATGTGTTCACGGAGTGTTAATGCTTTTCTCTGGTGCTGTATTAAAAGGAGCACCTTAATTGCCAGTAGTTCCCTAGAGGCCCCGCTGCAAACGGGCTGGCAGGACAAAAGATGTTGTGTAAGTTCTCATTGCGAGCACGTATGACTATATACGGAACACATGCCTAGGATTGTCTAGTACTTGGATGCTTTATCTTATTTATCTGCAATTGCCCTATGTTCTGATTGCTATTTGAATTGTCTTGTCCATGCAACGCCCGTCCATCCATCCCTATGCCTACCGCACTCGAATCCCACTGTTTACTGCTTTTGTTACTACTGTCTTTGCATTACTACTGCTGTTATTTTACTATTCCTACTACAAAACTGTTGCTACTGATAAACTGCTATGAGCAAGATTGTTTCCAGGTGCAGCTGAATTGACAACTCAGTTGTTAAGGCTTATAAATATTCTTTGGCTCCCCTTGTGTCGAATCAATAAATTGGGTTTCACTTCCCTCGAAAATACTGCGATACACCCCCTATACTTGTGGGTCATCAGGGATCATCTTTACAATGCTACTAAAAGCGGCAAACTAGCAATATAAGATGTGAACATCATATGTGTAAAGTGTGATGATATGGTCCATGCATTTGATCACCATCATATGCATCGTGGTATGATCTCTATCATTCCTTTGTGTGTAAGGCCAAGGTCTATGGAACTTACACTTAAGTGTGTTGTAAGGTATCTACCCTACATCAACTTACAACATTACCATATCATGACAGTATCCCAGCAACAATCTAAACTAGACGCCTTTAATTTATCCATTGCAAGTTTTACGTGGCTTAGGGCTTTCAGAGATAGAACCGGTCTTACCTACGAACATGGAACCACAATGATGATAACTAAGTTATTAGCAACTCGTTGTAAATCAGATATTGACTATAGTAGGAGAGACAGACACTCGCCAGCCACTTATGCAAAACTAGTTGCATGTCAGTCGTGGAACCGGTCTCATGTGCGATGACATGTAAGGTTGATCCGGGCCGCTTCATCCCACTATGCCACCAATATCAAAAATACATGAAAGAAGCAATAACATGATCATCATCGCCCACATATAAACATATGTATACTACCCGTGCAAAGCACCTACGCATAGATCAGGCTTTGATACCACTATTGGGTTCGCAGCATAGAAAACAAAAATTTTCCTACGATGGGAACTATCGCCAAGATCTATCTATTAGATATAAGTAACGGGTGGATATACATCCATAGAGAACTTACCCTCGAAGACAACAAAACTTTGTTAACAAGATGGAACTCGTGGATGATGTAGTCGTACACTTGCCGATCTCAAGATCGTGATGAAGTTCAGCAGGTCCGGCTCCAGCACGTCCATCAGATCTAGCTCCAGCAAGTCCAGCACCACCAAGTCTAGCACAGCAAAGCAGCAGTGCATCCGTGATCATGCACACGTCCGGTATCCCGACAACCTCCATCCCTCGCTCCAGCAAAGCAGCGGAAGCAGCAAGTCCTTTCCAGATAAAGCCACCGAGAACATGTATCTCGCTAATCCGAGACCATGGGGAATAACTAGAGGGGGAGAGATATCCTTCATGAGGAGGTGTGTGTTGTGAGGAGGAGAGGAGGGCCTTTTATAGGGAAGATGGGGGGCAGCCAAGGGCCATGTCATGGCTTCCATGGTGGTGCCCCCACCTCTTCCATCATTCATGTGGTGGATGCTCCACTCACATAAATATGCCTCCACTCACACTTCCACTCACATGCATTAAATTTCCACCAAATTTAATGCAAGATCTCATTAAATAAAACTATTTTATTTATTTTATTCAGAATTTTGTTAATTACTTTAATTAACAAACATTCACATAAAACCCCTTGCAACATTTCAATATCACATGCAAAACTAGTTTCTGCAATTTCACCCGAAACAATTCCGGTTTCCATCAAAATGATTCCAACGCTTTCTTGAATCTTTATCTGAAACATATTTGCTCCAAATGGTGTCGGTATCCCTTAAGCGTGTCACCATACGGTTCACGAATAATGCAGACATGATCGAGACCCCTCTCCGATCAATAATCAGCAGCGGGACCTGGAGATTCGTACTGACTCCCACATATTCAACGATGACTCTTGTGATCGTGTGAACCTTTAACGTCGTAACTAAATCCCTTTGTCTCGCGATATATTACATGTCAGAGATTCGATCATCGACATCCAAATACCTAGTTTGATCTCGTTACCGACATGCACTCTTTTCTCGTTCCCGTGATATAACATTCTAGTGATCACATTACTTGCTTGCAAGCTATCTTAATGTGATATCACCGAGAGGGCCCAGAGTATATCTATCCGTCATCGGGATTGACAAATTCCACTCTTGATCCATGAGCCTCAACATAACACCTTCGGAGTATCTGAACCCACCTTTATAGTCACCCTTTTACGGTGTGACATTTGATGTTATCAAGTCACTCTTCCGATGTTAGCAATTAACATGATCTCATGGTCTAAGGACTAAGATTACTTCGTATGATGTTATAGCAATATAAACATAATGACTTTGATCGTAATGCTATACTTCGGATGAATGTTCATCACATCATTCTACCAATGTTGTGACCTAGCTATTAACAACATCCAATGTCCATGATCAGGAAACCTTGATCATCTTGTTAATCAACGAGCTAGTCTATAAGAGAGGCATAACTAGGAACCTTTTATTTGTTTATTAAACACACATGTATTAACGTTTCCAATCAATACAATTATAGCATGCAAAATAAACATTTATCATAAACAAGGAATAAGATAAGAACCACTTTATTATTGCCTCTCGGGCATATTCCCTTCATGAACGTCCCCACTGATGCACTTCAGTCTGTAGCTCTCATGTCATATCAGCCTGCATTTGTATAGTAGATAAGTACACATTATATAGGCTACCAAGTCTAGTAACGAAGAAACGTGTATTTACCGCTGACTGTCTGGGCTCCATAGTCGACTGGCTAGGGTATCTTTCATCATCATGCGCGTGGTGGACGAGATGCAACTATGTCATGCTCATGTACCTGTGTAAGTATGCACGGAATAGCTCCATATCAAACGCAGGAGCGATCCACACGTCAGTTTTTGTATTCTGCCAACCATGGATATAAATATTAACCCATTGAAGCCACTGAGTTGCGCTTCTGTTAGTACCCTTCCGAGAGTACCTGCAATTACATTTTGTAAGTATACAATCGCTGTAGAACTATAGATACATAATATATTAACTTACATGTGCACTCCTTCTGGAAGGGGCTCCTCCGGACGTGGAGGATGTACCATCTGGCTAACACTGAATTGCCTCATGACCCTCTGTTGAGACATCTCCTCCACCTGACAATCGAAGATGATCTTCGATTTAGTCAGCCAGTAGTCCTCATCTCTAGTGCACATAATATATAACCCGCAGGAATATCTTGCGGCTGTCTCAGCTATCGTGTGATACGTTGCAAACGTATCTATAATTTTTGATGTTCCATGCTTGTTTTACATTTACTTTCTTGTGTTTTGTCCACACTTTGGAGTATTTTTACACATTTTCTGGAACTAACCTATTAACAAGATGCCACAGTGCCAGTTACCTGTTTTCCGCTGTTTTTGGTTTCAAAAAATCTAGTAAGGAAATATTCTCGGAATTGGACCGGACAAAAGCCTAAGTCAATATTTCACCAGAAGGAATACGGAGTCCGGAGGGGATACGAAGAGGGGATCCAAGGCAGCCACACCCTAGGGTGGCGTGGCCAGCCCTAGCCACGCCGCCACCTGGTGTGGGCCCCTAGTACTCCACCTGGTGTGGGCCCCTTGCCCCTTCGCCTATATATTGCCTCCGGGACGAAAACCCTAAGGACCCGATCAAAATTCCACGAAAGAGTCTATAGCCACCGCCATCTCCATCCCTAGATCGGAAGGGATCTGAAGCTCTTCCCGGCACCCTGTCGGAGGGGAGAGATCACCCTGAAGGCCTTCTTCATCACTATGACTGCCTCCAGTGTGATGCGTGAGTAGTTCATCCTTGGTCTATGGGTCCATGTAGTAGCTAGATGGTTGGTTCTCCTCCTTTGTGCCACCAAGTTTAGATCTTGTGAGCTCCATTCATGATCAAGATCATCTATTTGTAATCTTACATGTTGTGTTTGCGGGGATCCGATGGATATTGAGATGCTATTTCAGATTGATTATTGATTCTATCATGTCTATGTTATTTTTGATCTTGCATGCTTTCTGTTGTTAGTAGCTATCTTGGCTGAGTAGATGCTAGCAACTCCAAGAGGGAGTATTTATGCTCGATAGTGGGTTCATGCCTCTAGAAATCTGGGGAAGTGATAGAAATCTCTAAGGTACTAGATGTGATGTTGCTACTAGGGAGAAAACAGTAATCCTTTGTTCATAGAACAATCGTATTGTTTACTTTACACACTTTGCTTAATGCAATTATCTATTGCTTGCAACTTAATACTGGAGGGGGTTCGGATGATAACCTGAAGGTGGATTGTTAGTCATAGATGCAGTTGGATTACGGTCTATGTATAATGTTTTAATGCCCAATCAAATCTCATAGGAGTCAAGATGATTAGTATATGCATGTATGCTTTCTCGGTGTCTGTCAATTGCCCCGATGTAATTTGTTCACCCAACATGTCAACTACCTTAAGGAGAATCACCTCTAGTGATCTATGGACCTCGGTCCATTCTTTACCATCAATCTACAATCTATTTACTGTTTTGTGTTTAGTTTCTGCAAGCAATTACTATCTTCCACACAATACGTTTAATCCTTTGTTTCAACAAAACCGATGAGATTGACAACCTCACTATAAGTTGGGGCAAAGTTCTGTGGTTGTGTTGTGCAGGATTCCAAGTTGGAAGACAACACCTTGGGGTTGTTTCCTTGCTCCTATGGTTTGATAACCTTGGTTTCATCACTGATGGAAAATTTGTTGATGTGCTCATCATACCTTCCTCTTGGGGTTCCCAATGAGCTCATCACTTTTTGAGCCATCAAACCTATTTTCTGGCGCCGTTGCCGGGGAGTCAAGGACATCTTCAAAAGGGGAGTCCCTCACAACCAATCTCTTTACTTTGTTTCTTTGTTTTGCTTAGTTTATTTCTGCTTTGTTTGCTTGTTTCTTTCTATCAAAAACACACAAAAAATTAGTTCCTGCTATAGTTGTTATTTATGTTGATCTGTTATTGTCTTACTTTATCATGCTTTCTATCAATGGTGGGTTTCTTTGAAACTAGATCTTATTGGCAAGATGGGTTCATGGAACAACAAAAATATTATGAGGAACACCGCTTGTCACAAAATGGGAAACTATTATGGGAACAAATTGATAAATTGTGTACCATTGCTAGAAACATGTGCTCTACTCATAATGTTACTTATTGCTTTGATAAATCTTGTTGGTGTAGGAGGTATAAACACCTCCCTTTTCAATGTGAGTATAATGATGATGTTACCATATCTTCTTATGTTAAGGGAAATTATGACTTTTATGATGTGGAACAAATTGAAGAATTTATTGCTTGGAAGGGTGCATTCGAACTTGCTTATTTGCTTGAAAATACTGATGATGCACCTTATAAATATGAGGTTTATGATATACTTAAATTTTTCTTTGATAATTACAAGGTAGAGAATGGATATATTCTTGAATATCTTAATAGATGCTCTCCACCAACAGAAGAGACTAATGCCTTGCAGGAGCCTATGGAAGAAGAAATTGCTAAAATTAGAAGCTCATTGGATGAAAAAGAAGAGGAGAGTGATGATCAAGAGGAGGAAGAATGGATCTACCCATTCCTACCTTCTAATGAGAGTAACTCTTTACCCATTACATTATTTGATTGTCCTCCATGCTTACCAAAGGAGGGTGAATGTTATGTTCCTATGGATTCTTTTGAAAAAATTTATAATAAAGCTCTAGATGATGGTCCTATACTGGTTGATAATATTAATTGTACTACTATTGAAAATGAGATTGATTAGTCATCTTGTTATAAAATTGTTAAAAGTGGGTCTGAAGGTTTTAATCCCACTATTTTTGAGCTTGATAAAAATTATGTGTTTGTAGATCATGAAAAGCATGCTTTATGTGATAGTTATATTGTTGAGTTTATTCATGAGGCTACTGAAAATTATTATGAGAGAGGAAAATATGGTTGTTTTCATGGTACTGAAACACCTCTCTATTTGCTGAAAGTTTTGAAGTTACTCTCGTTTTATCTTCCTATGCCTGTCACTTTGTTCTTTCTAAATTTATTTGCGTATAAGATTCCTACGCATAGGAAGTGGGTTAGACTTAAATGTGTTTTGAATTTGCTTCTTGATGCTCTCTTTTACTTCAATTCATATTTCTTATGTAAGCATCATCGAAATTCTTATACCTAGCTCAAAGGCGTTAAAGAAAAGCACTTATTGAGAGATAACCCAAATTTCGTTAGGAGTCTTTAGTTGAGTCTTGGAAGGTATTTCTTCAGTAATAACCTCTCCTTATCATTTTTGTGTGGTTTTTGTTAACCTCTAATGAGAGAGAAATAAGATTTGGGAAAGTTCCTGTCTCGAAACAGATTTTTGTGCTTCACTTTAAAAATTCGTGAAAAATCTCTATACGTTGGTTTGAGCCGTAATTGTTTGTGCTTCTGCCCTAGGTTGTTATATAACTTTCATTAGTTCAACACTTTTTGATTTGAGCAACAGAAGGTCTTCGAAAAAATTGGTTTTTACCTTCTGGTCTGTTTTGACAGATTTCTGCCATTATTTGCATTTGCCTCTTAATCTCTTTATCTTTGAGTTCACTTTGATCACTTGAACTTTTTAAAGGAAGTTCTATAGTAGCTTGTGTTTTAATGGAATTTTTACTTGTGTTGAAACTGAACCAAAAGACTTATTATCTTGAGTGCACTAATGTTGCTAATGAAGATTGTGTGAAGTTTTGTATGAAGGAAATTTTAAAGTGTAGGGAAGAGTAATGTGATAAGATGAAGTATGGAAAAAACCCCAAGCTTGTAGATGCCACCCGTGTCACTCCAAGAAATATTCAAGAAGTACAAGCGTCAAAGATTGGGGATGCCCAAGGCATACCATTCTTCATCAATAAAAATTTCAGGTTTCTTCCAAACACTTCATTTTTATTGTTTCATGCACAGTTGAGTTGTTCTTGGAGCGTCTTTGTTTTCATTTTTAGTTTTAGTTTGCTTAGTTTGATTGAATAAGTTGGTTGGACCCCCTCATTCATATATGATAGTTTTCAAATAAGTTGATTTGGATTGGAAAAGAGTAGGAAAGTTCATGCTTAAGTGGTATAAAAGGAGCTTGTTTTTTACTGTGGCCTAGGCTTTGTCATGTCATGCTTGATATTGTTTTGGCTTTATGCTTAGTGATTTTTGCTGTAGCATGACATGTTATAAACAATTGAGATTGCGTAATGTGCCTTGAAAGAATCATGCGTTGTTTTAGCATATTAAAGCATAATATTATGGTATTCTCCTTTAATGCTTTATTTGGGTTAACTTGGCGCATGCTCACACCATGTTAAGACTATACCAAGTCAACATAGCCTCTATGATCATTTAGTTTTTGCCTTGTAATATCACTTTATGCTTTAATCAATAAAGTTTTGTCGCTTTGCATGATTATGACCATTATTGCACTCTTAGTTGGTCGCTCCTAGTCTTTTGCTAGCCTCCATACCAAGTATGAGTTCTACTCATGCATCCAACTCCAATTAAAACCAAGTTATTCCAAAGAGTCCACCATACCTACCTATTAGCATTTGCTATTACAAGTATATTCATGTTTTTATCTACCTTCCGAATTAAACTTGTTATGTGAAAATTAGTGATTAAAGCTCTCACGAACTTGATGGCACACTTTACTTTTCTTGCACTTAATAAACTTGAACCATTGTGCCCATCTATGTTGTGTATATGCTTGCATTTTGTAAGTTGTGGATTAGCAGAACCATGTTGTCATGGGGAACGCTTTCAACATTGCACTTTATTTAGTTGATATCATGTTCTTTTGCTTACGGATCCTGGCGGTGTGAAATGAAAGAGGAGCTTGTAAGGCTCATGGAGTTCGTATATGTGTTAGAGAAACGCCTGGGCGGCTGGTCTAATCCATGCCTAATCATGGTGGAAACCTGTAGCGTAACCATAGTGAGCAATCTATGAAGCATCCTCTATAAAAATACAAGCCTATACAAATAGGAAATAAAAGAGAGAGAGAGAAAAAGAAAAAAAGGCCTATGCAAATAGGAAATAAAAGGATTTTGAGATGCTCATTGCCTGCTTGCCTTGTCATTTTAATATGGGGATTCTTCTGTATCATCGGGCAAGGGGTACCCCATTGGCGGTTCTCTATGATACACATGTACTTACAATGACAAGAACTTACTTGTGACTAAACATGAGTAGCATGAGGAACGGTACTCGTAAGTAAGGGGTATGCGATTTTTAGCTTATAACTTGTCAAGCATATCCTCATATTTGTTCACTTTAACCTTAATCACCTAAAGATTCTTATGATAGGGGCAATGAGAGCTGAAAGCTAATAAGTACCATAATTTTTGGAAGCTCTTTATGAGACTTGAATCCCTGCTTCCTTCTACGAAGGCCTTTCTTTTACTTTTTATGTTGAGTCTTCATCTTCTATCTTTATGCACCTATTGAGAGAGCATAGCGGTCATTCTTAGTTTAATGTGCAGTGTCCCAAGACTTGTTGATTGATTCATAACTTTGATATTGCTTGTTCTTAAACTATTTGTATCTAGTCACCCTTATGAACTTTGAAGGTGTCCTATGCATTTATGTTTTGCTACACTATGAGGGACAAGCTGAATACCGTTCTCATTATGTTTTCTATATGTGAAACAAACAAACGTATTTCAAAGCATTATTATTCATGAATCTTTTGTTTGTATCTTTTCATGTTATAACATAGTTGCTATGTCTTATTGTTAGAACTATAACTTTCATGCTATGTTAAAGTACTATGATCCCAACTATCAATGTTTTACAAATACTTTGATCAAGATTATGATGGTGCATGTCACCTCAAAAATTCTTCTTTTTTATCACTTACCTACTCGAGGACGAGCAGGAGTTAAGCTTGGGGATGTTGATACGTTGCAAACGTATCTATAATTTTTGATGTTCCATGCTTGTTATATATTTACTTTCTTATGTTTTGTCCATACGTTGGAGTATTTTTACACATTTTCTGGAACTAACCTATTAACAAGATGCCACAGTGCCAGTTGCCTGTTTTCTGCTGTTTTTGGTTTCAGAAAAGCTAGTAAGGAAATATTCTCGGAATTGGACCGGACAAAAGCCCAAGTCAATATTTCACCAGAAGGAATACGGAGTGCAGAGGGGAGACGAAGAGGGGAGCCAGGGCGGCCACACCCTAGGCTGGCGCGGCCAGCCCTAGCCACACCGCCACCTGGTGTGGGCCCCCTGGTACTCCACCAACCTTGCTCCTTCGCCTATATATTGCCTCGGGGACAAAGACCCTAAGGACCCGATCAAAATTCCACGAAAGAGTCTGTAGCCACCGCCATCTCTATCCCTAGATCGGGAGGGATCTGAAGCTCTTCCCGGAACCCTGTTGGAGGGGAGAGATCATCCTGGAGGCCTTCTTCATCACCATGACTGCCTCCAGTGTGATGCGTGAGTAGTTCATCCCTGGACTACGGGTCCATGTAGTATCTAGATGGTTGGTTCTCCTCCTTTGTGCCACCAAGTTTAGATCTTGTGAGCTCCGTTCATGATCAAGATCATCTATTTGTAATCTTACATGTTGTGTTTGCGGGGATCCGATGGATATTGAGATGCTATTTCATATTGATTATTGATTCTATCATGTCTATGTTATTTGTGATCTTGCATGCTTTCCGTTGTTAGTAGCTATCTTGGCCGAGTAGATGCTAGCAACTCCAAGAGGGAGTATTTATGCTCGATAGTGGGTTCATGCCTCTAGGAATGTGGGGAAGTGACAGAAATCTCTAAGGTACTAGATGTGCTGTTGCTACTAGGGAGAAAACAACAATCCTTTGTTCATAGAACAATCGTATTGTTTACTTTACACACTCTGCTTAATGCAATTATCTGTTGCTTGCAACTTAATACTGGAGGGGGTTCGGATGATAACCTGAAGGTGGATTATTAGTCATAGATGCAGTTGGATTACGGTCTATGTATAATGTTGTAGTGCCCAATCAAATCTCATAGGAGTCAAGATGATTAGTATATGCATATATGCTTTCTCGGTGTCTGTCAATTGCCCCGCTGTAATTTGTTCACCCAACATGTCAACTACCTTAAGGAGAATCACCTCTAGTGAACTATGAACCCCGGTCCATTCTTTACCATCAATCTACAATCTATTTAATGTTTTGTGTTTACTTTCTGCAAGCAATTACTATCTTCCACACAATACGTTTAATCCTTTGTTTCAGCAAAACCGGTGAGATTGACAACCTCACTGTAAGTTGGGGCAAAGTTCTATGGTTGTTTTGTGCAGGATTGCAAGTTGGAAGACAACACCTTGGGGTTGTTTCCTTGCTCCTACTAGTTCGATAACCTTGGTTTCATCACTGAGGGAAAATTTGCTGCTGTGCTCATCATACCTTCCTCTCGGGGTTCCCAACGAGCTCATCACTTTTTGATCCATCATCGTGTACGGCTCCCAAATGACTGATTCCTCCCTCAACGTGTCGAACTACTCGCTGAACGCCGGGTAGCAGCGGGTTACCCGATCTCCCGCGAAATGACACTGTTGGACAAAATAGTTGTTAGTTTCCTTCATATGGACAATGCAATTAACTAAACCTATTAACTTACCTTGTGACGTGTCCAATGTGTACTGAATGTAGGCATGTCAATTCCCTCGTGGTCAAACAGAAGATCAGACTCATAGATGACGGGGGCCTGTCCTGGGATGATAACCGCTTGATTCTTTGCTATCTCCGGGCGGCCGATAGGAAACCTCAACCATGACCACATCTACAACAACAGTGGGCATCCTAGCAAGGCAGATCTCTCCCATGACCACACGTCGGCCAGTCCTCATTGCATATCCTCACCTCTTGTGCCTTTACCTCTTCTCCAGATTCGATCTTGTTGGAAGGGAGGCCCACCTCGAATCTTTGTTCTTGATTACCGATGGCGACGACATGCATAGACCGAGCCTTTTCCATTTTGTCATTCATGTAATCCATGATCTTTGAACAGTACCTCATGTTTGGGTTGTTGATGATATGAATCTGAGCAAGTTGGAGTCTGTCTCTGAAGTACTTCAAAGTTCCGGTGAAAATACACTCCACAATAGCTGTTAATGGCAAAGCCCTATTTCCTCTCAAGACGAAGTTGTAAGTTTCAGCAAGATTTGTAGTCATGACGCCAAACCTAGCACCATGAGTGTCGTGCAATAGAGACCACCTCTCCACAGACTCGTGCTCTATCCATTCCTGAAAATTCTTAATCCTTCTGTCAGGCCTCCTCCTAGTATCGGGTTGGTTAAATCCTGGCAAATTGCAAAGAGCAATGGGTTCTTCCTCCGGTGGTGCTGCTCCCGCTACTGTCTGTGCAGCTACAGTGGCCGCATGAGCCGCGACAGCTGCTGCTCTAGCCGCTTTCCTCTGCCTAACATGTTTTTTTGTGAATTCATCCAGATAGGTCCGACACTTGATATACTTCCACTTCTGGTTCTGCTTGCAAAGCTTCTTGGTTCATCAGGGCATTGTTCCTGAACTGTGAGAAAAAGTTGGCCCCTAGATGCCGCATGCACCAACGACTCTGCATGTCTAGCCATGGAGTTGGTTCATCAGGAGCAGGCTGAGTCAGCTTCCTTATCGCGCTGAGTATACCCGAATGCCTGTCATGAAGGACACACATTCGGTACATCCCTCACAATTGTTGTCTTCAGCTGCCTGAAAAACCATACCCAACTCTCGGTGTTCTCGCTCTCTACGAAAGCAAATGCAAGTGGAACAACTTGATTGTTCCCGTCTTGACCTATGGCAGTCAAGATATGGCCCATGTACTTGCTAGTGAGAAATGTACCATCCACACAAATGACTGGTCGACAGTGAGTGAAAGCTTCTATGCATATAGCAAATGAGAAGAACACTCGATGCGACACCCTCAAATTGGGTTCTTCAGGCAACGTAAGTGTTGGATGTCGACGTATGTGCCTGGATTCCTAGCCTGCAGTGTATGGAGCATCCGAACAACACAATCGTATCCTTCTCGAAAAGAACCAAATCTTGTCTCCAGTGCCCTATGCTTAGTCCTCCAAGCCTTTCTGTAAGAAATATTGTAGCAAAATCTGACAGCAACTTTGTTGATGATAGCTTTCACCACCATGGCTTTGGTCTCCACTATCTCAGTGTATAACAGTCTGGCCAGGAGGGTTGACGTGAGATTACGATGGTCTTGAAGGACATTGTCAAGTTGACATGTGTGTTGCACAACGTCGCTAACCTTCCAGTTGGTGTCATACCTAGGACGATGGGCATGGACCCTGGTCGGACATCTGGCTACCTCGGAAACCAAAGTCAAATATTGTTGGGATGACACCTTCGTTTTGAAAACCCGTTGCATGGACAATGCCGACTCAACAATTGCTTCCTGCAGATGCCTCTTGCTAGGATATTACACCCATGGAGATGTTGTTCGCGTGATAGTGCCACGCGGAATCATGCCCATCGTTCACATTCATTACTGATGTGTGGTCTTCATTCCATGATGCCAGAATAGGTTGGTCTTCTTGATCAGACTCGGCGGAACCATGAGAGTTATCACTGTAGCCTTTTGAATCTTCGGCTTCCATCTGATCTTGCAACCAACCTTCATGTATCTCGTCCTCATCGACCTCACCACTGAAAATATCTTCTCCTGTCCCATGACTACCTTTAGCTGATTCATATCCACCACCCTCGGTGTGTGCAAAACTACTCTGACCAGGTTCATAACCACCACCATCGGTGTGTGCATAACTACTCTGACCAGGTTCATAACCACCACCGCCATCTTGGCCTTGACTGCTCTGGCCATGATAGTATCCACCACCACCTTCGTCTTGGGCTTGACTGCTCTGGTCATGATCATAACCACCACCAACATGTTGTGTCTGACTACTCTGGCCCTGATCGTTCCCAGGCTCTTTTGCCACAGGAAGCACTAAGACATGGGGGTTAACTACCCTTCTCAGACAGGCTTTCACCCATTTGACCCATTTAGCTTGCTCTTCTATCGGTCTAAAAAAATTAGGTTTAATCCTTGACTTAGTCCATAATACATGCACACTGACAGTATGGGTCGGAGGGAGCCCTAAACAAGAAGATAACTAATCCTTCAACTCAGTAATGGACACTGTTTTAGGATCCTAGAGCACTTTATCAATAAAATAAAAATCGCCCAAATCAACTTCGTGCTCGTTTGTTCTAACACCGTCACCATAGTAGAACCTGAACACTACATTATTTGACATAACTTCCGACCTAAAAAAATACCGCAATTTGTCAAATGCCCGTATAATGGCACATTATAGTCTACAAATATACTTAGATTCCTATAGCTGAATAATCTTGCAACTAACATACCATATCCAAAGCTACCGATAAACATACAGAAATGGCGGCAGTTAGCAAGAAAATTAGGGTTTACCCTTAAAGCGTGTGAAGTCTTGTCGTGCAGCAGCCTCCAGTCACCCAATCGGCAGCTCCACCGTGCAGCTGCCTCAAGCCCCAATCCCAGCCTCCACCATAGCCATTGCTCCTCAAGAACTCCACCAAATCCCTCCACGAAAATGCCTCAAATCACTTCACCAGCCTATCCCATGAGTAGATCGGGACTCTACTAGCTTCCTAATGTGTTTCAGCAAGAGTTTTGAGTGGAAATAACAACCAAAACAGGCTAAAATCGGTGCAGTTTTGAGTGGAAACGAGAGGAGCAGAGAAGAAGCAAGGAGCAAGAGGGAAGGAGACGGCACGCGCGGGGCTCTGGCCGGCGCTCGCGTGGAGATAAGAATGCCGGCGTCGTTGTTTCAAAGGGCGACAGGGCCCGGTCGGCTTTTGGATTAAAGACAAGCCTCTTTGTGGGCTGACAGCCCGGCCGTGTGGGGTCTGCTCATACCTTTCGGCGCCTCAAAAGATGATCCCGTCTCGTCGCTATGTCAATCGCCGACCGGGGCTGGTCGCTTTCCCAAAAGCCGACCGCGGCTGGTCGTTGTTTGAATAGATGACGCCGCGCTAGATTAGTAAATACCCTAAATCGCGTATTATTCGTAAAATTGATTTAAAAAATGTACTGTTTAAAAAAATAGCGGATTAAATATATATGTTATATATTCTTTCAATATTTAGATGGCATAGTTTTTATGTGTTAGTAAGAAGAGTAAATTAGTTGTCGCCTTCGATGTACTCCTATTTCCCTTCTCAATTCGATAAATAGTTGTAACCAGTTCAAGTTTGTACGCCTAGGTGCATGCAATCCAATTCATCTCACTGCTAGCTCGTGCTCCAATTTTCTTGTTCTCGTTTAGTGAAATAACAAATCAGGCCCTTGTTGCTTTGTTTGGAGATTGTTATGCTTAAAGGATAGTACTCTCTTCATCTATAAATATAAGACGTTTTACCTTGGTGAAAGGAATGTATCTAGACGACTTTTGTATATAAATTCAGAGTAAACCTATACACTAAAAGACATCTCAATATATCTTTTCACAAAACTAAAAGTCTTATATTTCTGAATGGAGGGAGTAGTACTCCCTCCGTCCCAAAATAAGTGACGTGACTTTGTCTAAATTCACATGCATCTAGACGCTAAAACATGTCTAGATACATCCGAATTTAGACAAAGACACGTCACTTATTTTGGGACGGGGGAGTATTTATTTACTATACCCGCTCTCGTCGACTTGAAACCTTTTTGTGATATGATGGATGGTACAACTCGAGCCTTTAGGTTAACGATCTAATTGAACCCTGACCAGTCCGCATCTAGCATCTTCTACCTGTACGCGAAATAAAAAAACCTATTGCTACCACGACGACGGTGGAACCCTTTTTTTTGCTGCAGCTGCTGCTCCGTGGAGATACCGTTCCCGGAATAATCGGCTACTTGACGGAAAGAAGATCTATGTGTTCCTTTGGGCTCCTCCACTGAACATGGTGGATAATAAAATTGACCATCCTCTTGCGGTGAATGACAAATGGACCCACGAACTCCGGCATGTGCAGTAACAGGTGATCAACCCGGCTTAATTGGCTCTATCTTTTTTCTCGTGAATCAATTATCTTTTTCGGGATCATTTCCACATCATACGCAGACCTACCCATTTGATTAAAAGGTAAGATTTAAACTCTACCGTTGGTTTACAACAAATGTAGTAGTTTTTTTTGGGATGGTGTACCCAAGGGCACCCCATTTCATTATTTTGGAAAATTTATAAGAATTTTAATATGGTGACATCCTTGATTTGACATAAGTTCATTTTTACCTATGATGTATTCAAGCAGTAGAGTCGGTGCAGCGAGACTTCAATGAACGGTGCCTTAGCCTCATACGGTAGAAAACCAAAATTTGGCAGTACGAGTTTAGCAGGCTACTAAATACATCAGCGCCACAAATTCAAGTCCCCAGTTGTAAATGCAGTGTGTGCTTCTGTATATTTCTCAAACATTTCTTTCATGTCTTTCAAATCTAACTGGGATACATGGATTGTACCTCATCAATTACCTTACATGCATAGACCGTGGTTATCTTCCGTTACAAAAAAGAAATCCTTACCCCAATTCTTGGACAAAATCATTCCGAACCACTAAAAAAAGCTCGCGCTCCAGAAAGGACGCACCGTTTCGTCGCTACTGCATGCACGTGTCGA
The DNA here is from genome assembly GCA_916181665.1 of Avena sativa. Lineage (NCBI taxonomy): Eukaryota > Viridiplantae > Streptophyta > Magnoliopsida > Poales > Poaceae > Avena > Avena sativa. The sequence goes on from OV702292.1 coordinate 222,890,495, forward strand.
ACGTGGAAAGCCTAGCGTGTGTTCCTCCCTCCTTTCTCCGTAAGACACGTGGTGGCTGCAGAGAGACACGGGTTGATTTTTCTCTTTTCTGTTATGGATCGAATATGAAAAAATGAATATCTTTTTAACGCAATATTCAAATCACGATCCGTTTTCACCAATGTGCTAGTCTCGTCAAGATCTAAAAAACTAGATCCCATATTGATAGGTTTTGACAAACTCTTTTTTGCACTGCTTTTGGTCTATAGGTTGCACTGCTTCTGTTTCTACAGTGCACATGGAGGTAAACTAGCAGCGCACTGCCTACACTGCCTCGTTCTTTTAAGTTGCACTGCCTCGGTCATAGCGCAAGGCGCGGTGTCCTGGCAGTGCCTGTGCACTGTCTCATTGTACTAAGTTGCACTGCCTTCGGTCACAATGCATGCCACTATGTCCAGGGGCGGAGCTGGGCCTGGTGCTACCTGGGCTGTAGCACCGGTCCAGCTAAATAGCCCAAAGGTACGTATAAGTATTTTTTTCGGCCAGAACTTTCCAGCTTGTAGAAGTAGCACCGGCCGGCCCGTCCAAGCAGTCCCTGCGTTCCAGCACCGATCGGCTCGTCCCAGCACCTTGGCCCATGCGTTAAAACATTTGGCTGGTTAGTCGTGAAGGCTGCCTCACGTAGTCACGTTAATTCCGCCCATGATCTGGTAAGGAGAGGAAACTCCAGGTCACGTCCAGGTCGCGCATCGGTTAGTCCGTGTATCTCTGTAACTTCGTCCCTCCCTGAATCTCTGTCCCTGACTACCCAATCCTGGCGGCTCTTCGGCGGCGCCGCGGCGGTACCTGCAGTTAGCGTCAGGCGAATCCACGAAGGCGCTCCACAATTCAGCTTTCCGGTGGCAGTTCACGGTCCAGCAACGGCTGCTGCCTGCTAGGTACGATTTCCACCAAGGACTCTTTTCCATCCCCTAAAATCTTTAATACATAATTATATATTATTGATTGGTTGATTCTAAATTTCTAATTACACTGTTTCAACTAATTTTGTCATTTCCTAGGATAGGATGAAGAAGTATTATCCAACGAAAGATGCACCTAGTACTAGTTTAGCAACGCTGCCAACATAAAAAAGAGTCCGCATTGAACTCAATATGGATGATATTGTTGCTGAACCGGCTCTTCGAAAACCAATATATGAGTTTGATCCGAATATTAGAGATGAAGCTAAGAGAGCATATTTATCTATGGGTCCATGCCAACCACGTGACCATGTTTTTCCATGGAAATTGCAAGGGAATCAAATGAGAGGATTTATAAAAACATGGTTTGATAGGTTTGATTGGCTAGAATATAGTGTGCAAAAGGATGCAGCTTATTGCTTTTATTGCTATCTCTTTAGACCTCCACGTATTGGTAATTGGGAAAATGATACATTCACTAAAGATGGCTATGTTAATTGGAGACGGGGACTTGAAGTTTTCAATGCTCATGTTGGAGGACCTGATAGTACTCACAACAAGGCAAGGAAGTGTGCCGCTGATTTCAAAAATCAGCGACAAAGTGTGGCGTATGTGTGGTTCGAGAAAAACGCGGAGAAAGAGGAGAAATATAAAGCTCGCTTGATTATTGTTTTAGGTATTGTGAGGTTTCTTCTTTTGCAAGCTCTTGCTTTCCGTGGGCATGATGAATCCTCAAGCTCAACCAATAAGGGAAACTTTCTAGAGATGTTGGAGTGGTACAAAAATAAAGATCCCAAAGCTGCAAGTGTTCTTGGTGTAAATGCTTCCAAGAATTGTCAAATGATTGCTCCTGAAATACAGAAAGATTTAGTGAAAGCTTGTGCACACGAGATAAGGAATGTAATTATTTCTGAAGTAAAAGGGTGTCGGTTTGCAGTGCTTGTGGACGAGTCTCGTGATAAGTCAATAAAAGAGCAAATGGCGGTGATCTTGAGGTATGTACCAACCTTCCTATCGATGTTTCAGTTCTATCTTGTTATCAAATATCGCTCCCTAATATCTTTTTTTATGTAGGTATGTCAATGGTAAAGGTGAAGTGATTGAGAGGTTTCTCGGGATTAAGCATGTTTCTGATACTACATCATCTTCTCTTAAGATAGCCTTGGATGCTATGTTTATCAAACATGGTTTATCTATTTCTCAGTTGTGAGGGCAAGGATATGATGGAGCCTCAAATATGAGAGGTCAGTTTCATGGGTTGCAGAAACGCATATTGGACGAAAATCCATATGCCTTTTATATACATTGTTTTGCTCATCAACTACAACTAGTGGTTGTTTCTGTTGCCAAGTGTTGTGCTTCTGTTGAGGATTTTTTCAATAATTGCACTATGCTTGTAACCACTGTTGGTGCTTCTTGTAAGAGAAAGGATCAACTTCTCCAAGACCACCATGACAAACTTGTGGAGCAATTGGAGACTGGTGAAATTTTTCCAGGAAGAGGAAAAAACCAAGCCACTAATCTTGCAAGGCCTGGTGACACACGGTGGGGTACACATCACAAAACTTTGGTTCGTCTTCAACTAATGTGGACGTCTGTATTGGAGGTATTGGAAAATATTTGTGAAGATGGAGAGAGCGAGCAAAGAACTAAAGCATCAGGTTTGATAGAAAGGATGGAACACTTTGAATTTGTTCTTATAATGCATCTTGTGATTAGAGTGTTGGGTAAGACCCAAGAATTGTCACAATGCTTACAAAAAAAATCAGAATATTGTTCGTCCTATTGGACTAATTGGGTCGGTGTTGACAAATATGAATGGCATGAGGGAAAATGGTTGGGAAGAGATGTTTGAAGAAGTGAAGAACTTTTGTGTTAGTAGGAAAATTGTTGTGCCAAATATGGATGATACAATACCACTAAGAGGCCGTTCAAGGGGTCGTGGTGCAAAGTTAGTAAGTTACTATCATCATTTTCATCATGGCATTTACAATGTTGTTCTTGACCAGATTCTAGTTGAGTTAAACCACCGCTTTGCTGAAAAATCAACTCAGTTGTTGAGATGTATTGCTTGCCTTGATCCTAAGAATTCTTTTGCTAATTTTGATGGTGACAAACTTATTGAACTTGCCAAGATTTATGTTGCTGATTTCTCGGAATATGAGTGTGTTACCTTAAGAGATCAACTTGCCACATTTGTTGTTGATGTGAGAAGTGATGAAGAGTTTTCAAGGTGTAATGATCTTGGCAATCTTGCTGTGAAGATGGTTCAAACTGATAGACACACATGCTACCCGTTGGTGTATCGCCTCATTGAACTTGCCTTGATTTTTCCAGTTGCCACTGCAACAGTTGAGCAGGCTTTCTCGGCTATGAATATTATCAAGACCGAGTTGAGGAATAAGATGAATGATGATTGGGTGGATCATAGCATGGTGTGCTACATTGAGCGAGGAATCTTTACGGGCATTGAAGATGATATCATTTTGCGGCGTTTTCATGGTTACAATAATCGTGCATGCCAATTGCCTAAAGCCATTACTAGGAATTAGTGAGTTGCTGGTATGCTATTTACTATCGAGTTCGTCTTTCATATCGATTATATATCATTTATATTTATGATGTTTGTTCTACATTGTATATGCAGATTGATGTCTCAAGTCGATGTATGGATGGTTCCTAAATAATGTTGATGGCATGTGAACTGCGGAGATATCATGATGGTATTTCTAGAGATGTTGCAATACTTTGTGTTTTTTGTTCGTCGGTTAATCAATTAGCTATTTATAATTTTGTCAACTGTAGCAATGTACTTTTACTATGGTGAATTTTGGTTGACATCTAGTAGAATTTTTTCATGCAATTAGTTAGCACCCCTCTTTGTTCGTTTCCGGCTCCGCCACTGACTGTGTCCTGACAGTGCACCGCATGTGCACTGCCTTCGGTCGACATGCAAGGCGCGGTGTTCTGGCGGTGCACGCTGCCTCATTGTACTAAGTTGCACTGCCTTCGGTCGCCGTGCATGTCACTGTGTCCTGGCAGTTGCACCGCCTGTGCACTGCCTCATTGTACTAAGTTGCACTGTCTTCGGTTGCAGTGCATGCCACTGTGTCCCGGCAGTGCACCGCCTGTGCACTCCCTTCAGTCGCAGTGCATGCCACTGTGTCCTCTTGTTCTACTATATTGGACTGCCTTCGACTGCATTGTAAGCCACGGTGTCTTGGCAGGGCACTGCACGCGTACTACCTTATAATGTTTTCTTGTACTGTTACACTGCCTTCGTTCGCCGTACTGTTTTTTGCACTGCTTTTTTACTCATTTTTCTACACGAGAAAAGAACAGAAAAAATCATGCGAGCGGGCAGCTAGCTTACGCAACACGACCAGCTACGCAGAGCAGCTCGGTTGCACCGCATGACCATGCCACGTGCCGGCTGCCGTGCGGCCGGAAGCGTTGCGTTACCGTGCGGCCGAAAAATCGCGCGCGCTGAAGCGAAGCTCCCGCTAGTCATGTCCCCAAAATCATTTGTTTGTTTTTAACTTCTTAGAAGTGACTTCTACTTTCTTGCAATAAATACATGCCTTTGGGCTGATTTTTTAGAGTTACAGAAATTAGACTTTTGCTTTGGTGTCCTCCTCTCCTAAAAACTTACGAAACTGAGAACACGAGGACGTCCATGATTACCGATATCCCTTCGATTCGGAATGCATGAAGAGGCATTGACCAATCCTATCAGCTCTTGTGTTTTATAAGTTTGGTAAGGGGGAGGGACACCGAAGCACACCTCCAGGAATTAAGTGGTGAAAAGCACCAAAACTATGGTAGACAGGAGGCTGCTAAAATAATGGAAATAAAGATTTAGAGTTTAAATAGTACTCCCTCCGTTTCATAATATAAAATATTTTAGTTTTGTGAAGGTAATATATATAGACGTCTTTTAATGTGTAGGTTCGGAGAGGTTCACTCTGAATCTACGCACTTAAAGGTGTCTAGATACATTACCTTTACAAAGCTAAAATATCTTATATTTTGAAACAGAGGGAGTATATTGGAATCAAGTGAAGTGCTTATAATTTACTTTTACCTTTTCAATAGTCAATATTTTTGTTACATCACATGCATAGGTGGTGGCATAATAAGATCCTAAAATGAATCCGACTAGCATGCACAAGCATCCTTGACAAGATACACTTGGTTTATATTATGTTGTTAAACTAGCTTCTACACATGTAATCTTTATTCCTCTTGAGATTTAGACCTGTATACTTTTCGTGGCAATTTTTCTAGCGTCTTGCCTATTTGCTAGTTATTTAATTTTGATAATGGCCCGCTCAGTTGACAAGATGGACTAGATCCCATCCAGTAACACATTTTCTTACTTCCTCATGAATCTTTGCTACTTGATTTCTCTTCTAGCGGGACTGTATGCAGGGGTTAGGTTCTTGAGCATGGTATCTTCCTGTACATATCTCTTAATCGCATCTGTGCAAATTTTCTAAATAAAGATTTAATATCATTAATTATTACAAATATGTCTTGTTTTTAGAAGTGTGTTATTTTCTTTCTGTTTCAGCGAATGGTGGAAAAAAATGCATCCGTTCTACAAAATGGTTAGGAACCACTTGTTGGCCCAAAACAATTTAGATATTTTCTGTCTCAGCCGCTGACCGGCCCAGATGATATTTGCAGCCAGCAAATAACTCATGCTTATTTGTTCACTTGCATCTCCCTCTTAAAATTTATTCCTAGATGTCGCTCACACATGTACCATTTCCCATTTAATTATCCACCTCATCTCAACGTGGAAGCAGCATGAAGCATTACTTTGCCATGCGCAGAAGCCATGAAAAAACTGAATCCTAAATTTTGCAGCACAATTCTCATGATCAAAACCTGGGCAGCATAGTATAAATTGAGAGGTCTAGATAAGTAGAGAGGGAGGAAACAAATAATCAGACATGCTACGTTGTTCTCCATCCCGGCAGTGTTAACTCTTAAGACGTGGGAGAAAACTGAAGCACGGTGATGCCTCATGGATGGTCAAGTAGATAACCGAATCAGGAATGCCATAGTTATTCTCGTCCTCAAGAGCGTGCAGACTCGCGATAACAAACCTGCCCCTATTTGGGCTGAATTATCTGTTCGGTTTTAAATGCTTTAGCTTTTCACATGTGCGACTCCTTTGTGTTAAGGAAAAGAATAAAGTGGCACCAATTCATTTTTTACGCCTAGGTGCATGATCATCCAAATCTGCAAACCATTTCCTGATTATGCAAAGCGCAAGTTGCAAGCCGTTTAATTTGCTAATTAAGTTTTTGTTTGTCCAAATCTTCTCCTGAAAAAACAGGATATCGTCCATATCCTAACTTTCAGTTTGTTTTGCGTCTAGCTCTACACTACCATCTACCTTAAACACAATAATCTAAAGCTTGTAGTGCACTAACACCGGATTAATGTAGTATGATTAGAGGATCTGAGTGGAATTAGTGAGCTCATTCATATATTGGCACGAGAGGTCTCTGTCATGGCGTGGCGCGCATGCCAAACAAAAAATTGGATATGGAAAGATACCGATGGTTGCAACCACCGAGTTCTTGATAGGGGGAAAAATCCATATGGCTAGCTACGTCATGTTTTGTTTCTCTCTTACATCCCATTTTTGTACAAGGAGTTAAATGCATGCGCCTAATTTCATTATTTTGGGAAACTTATAAGATTTTTAGTACAGTGACATCCTTGATTTGACATAAGTTCATTTCTTTAAACATAATTTACAATGCAAGCACCGGAATGCGGTGGAGTTCGCTTAGCCCACCTGAGAAGCTGAGGAAGGACATGAATACCCTCGTGATCCTGGTCGTTTGGGAAACGTGGAAGCACCGGAATGCGGTGGTGTTCGACGGTGCGAGGCCTTCCACGTCGGTGATCCTAGGTAGAGTGCGAGATGAGGGTGAGGCCTGGTTCAACGCAGGTCTTTTAAGGCACGGTAGGGAGGCCTTTCTTTTGACATCGAGTAGGGGGACTCGTAGCGAGTAGTTAGCGTGGCTGTAGTGTAACGTGGGTTGTCACTGCGGGTGGCGTGACGTTATATTCCGGTGTCTCACCGTTTTCTTCTTCAATATATGATACGCATGCTATGCGTATTCTAGAAAAAACAACACAAGCAAGTGCCGAGCCAATATTGTTGACCTAGCAGTAGAGTCGGTGCAGGGAGACTGGGATGAACGGTGGCTAACCGCATGAAGTGACACAAAAACGAAGTACGATGTTAGCATGACACTAAGCACACCATGGCACGGTTTTAAGTGTCAAGTCGCAAATGCGGCGCATAGCTCTGCATTTAGCTCAAGCCTTTTCGGTCGTGTCTCTCAAAAGTGTCCTTCAAAATTTAACTGGGTGACACCGCTACAGTTACCTTACCAAAATTTCATGACAAGGCCGTGAGTTCATTTGGAACTTTTAGAAATGACCACTTACACCGTCTTATCATGTATATATTAAAAGTTTTGGACCGATTTTCTCAAACTGAAAACTAATAATAAGATGGTGAAAATGAAGAAAAGCTATGGCGGGTCGGAGAACAGTGAATGAAAATAAACATTGCACCTGCCCCCATGGGCGGCGCTGGGGGTATTCCTGTGTATTCCCGTGAATACCCAAGAATTTGAGAAAAAAAAATTACTACATGTAGTCATCAACACGACCCGGCCCACGTCGCTCAATCCAATCCCATTGCTGGCTTTCCAGTTCCCACGGCCCGGTCGCACGCACCCCAGGCCGCACGCGACCTCGTCGCCCGCAGTCCTCGCTCCATGCCTGACGCCTCCACCATGGAAACGCGCATCGTTCAGCTTCAGCAGGCTAGCGACCTAGGAGGCGGCGGCCGTGGCGGCGCAGCAGCCTGAGGCCAGGGCGCGGACATCCGGGCATCCGCCAGGCGGCCAGGTACGTTTCCCCTCTTTAGTTAGCAGATTTCGATTTTGTATCAATTACTAGCAGAATTGGTGTGGCTATTTCAGTTTTGTACCAATTACTAGCAGATTTGGTGTGGCTATTTCAGTTTTGTACTAATACTAGCAGATTCGGTTCTGTAATTTGTATATATCCATTACTAGCCCTTTGTCATCAATCTCTTCCAACAAGATGATCGCAAAGTTGTATTGTAATTTGGCTTCCATCAAGAGGTAATGCCTAAATTCGAAATGTTTTGTACTATTGTATTAGATTGGAACTTTGTTGTTAATATGAAATTATCGTCTTATGTCTTAGTATGATTTATGAATTGTGGGAAAATTTGTTACTGTCCTATAGACCTATACTATTTTGTGCTAATACTATCGATTCTCGTAGTCCATATTGTACATTGAGACAAAAAGAAATTGTAAAATGAATACCCGCCAGCCATTTTCTGGCGCCGCCACTGCCTGCCCCAAAGTGAGTGTCAGTAATATCTTGGAATCAAGTGAAATAGTTATATTTTAGTTCTACTTTTTTGGGACTACTTTTATGTTTTCTTCGGTAGTCAATATCTTTTATATATTGTGCATGTTAGGAATAAGCAACTTGTATTCCCAGGAGGCCAAAGGCCAGTATATATATACATGTACAGGTGTGAATAATATGCAGGAAACCCCTCATACAAATGGGAAAAATACACAATACATAGTATAGCTCTAACACCTCCCTCAAACTCATGGTGGATCCACAACACTGAGTTTGGAGAGGTAAAACCCATGTTGGGCTTTAGTCTGTGCCTTCGTGAAGAAATCCGCCAACTTAACTCTGAAGGCACATACCGAAGAGCAATAATCTGATCCTGCACACTAGCGCGCACAAAAGAAACATCAACACCAATATGCTTGGTAAGCTCATGCTTCACAGGGGCACGCGCAATACTGATAACACCTGTACTATCAGACAAGAGGGTAGTAGGTGTCATAACAGAAACACCAAAATCCTCCAATAACCATCGCAATCAAGTCACCTCTGCCATTAAAAGAGCCATAACTCGTGTCAACACCCGGATTTTTAATCCCAGATGCCTGTTATGCCATACATCGCAATCACATGATTACCATTTTTGCGAGACATAACATATTGGATATCACAGTACATCATCCATTACAAACCATAATAAGGTCTTACACAAATAAATAATCTCATGATCCAGTCTTAATACAAACAAGCAGCGGAATAATAAGTGTAGCGGTGGGCTCCATCTTCAGTGTCACAGGCAATGCTGACGATGGGAGATAATCCTAGTTGTCGTAGCCGTCCTGCTGTACATCTTCCTGATAGTACTCCTCATAGTCTGACCACGGGAATAGCCAGGGACAAAGCCATGAGTACTCTTTAAGTACTCACAAACTATTACTAACAAGTAAGGTAGTTCTAGTAGGAATGCTAAGTTCTAAGTTTATTTGCAAAAGCTAAGTTTTAACCTAAGCTGAGTTCAGAAACAAAGAAAGTTAAAATAATGTTCTAAATCACCTAAGTGGGAACTTAGTTTTCATAGTCACAACCCTGTTGTGGTCAAGTCAAAATCATAGTTCACTTCACAAGTCATTTTGAAAACATCTGACGACGGAACAATATGGACTCCAACTGTCCATGACCACGGACGCGGCTATTCGAATAGTTTGACACTCTGCAGAGGTGGTACACTTTCACCACAAAATTCGATACATCCGTCAGGGATAACCCTAAATCATCATACTTAGTATGCGGATAATCAATCATAACTTTTCCTTTACACACTCTAGTATAAGCACCTCTCCTATGAGCTTGGCCTCCCAGCCATGGCCATCTGCCATCCTGGGCACTGCATATGTGGACATCATCAAGAGGTAGCCTCAGCTCAAACCTCTCCCGCGAAGGAACCCATACTAATGCATATAAATTTCTGGCTAAGCCTTACCCAATTCAGGTATTGTGGTTGTATGGTAAAATTGAAATGGTATCGCATCCAAACTCAACCATCAGTTTTTTTATAAAGGGCTAAGGCTCATGCCTTAACATTTTCATCATCATAAACCATTTGTGTTTCTCAACACATGTCCAAAACATCTCAATAGAATGACTCATCATTCCAAGGTTTTCATAAGCATTTTCACCAAGTATTCCCATCTAAAGTGATCAAGTTTTATGTTTAGCACTAGCCACTAAGGTTAAGAGTGTTCACTAATGAGGGATGCTAATCTCAATCTCATGCCATAGAATGACATCTAGTATAGGCCTAGTTTTATACTCTTTATGCTATCTATACTACTTTCCAAAATCTCACAAAGCATTACTAAAAGTAAAGAACTTTGGTAAAGCAAAAAGTAAAGCTTGCAAGTAAAACTTGGGATGGGTATAAATCAAAATGTATAACCAAGCATGCCTAGTGCATTTGCTTAAGTTAACTGGCATCTAGTGATGGCTTGTAAGTATTAGCTTGCCAATAATAGCTTGCCTTGATTGGTGTAGTGATTGAAGTTTTCTTCGTCTTCTTCGGGGTAGAACTCCTCCTCGTAGACTTGGTCGGTACTATCGTCTATAAAGGAATACGGGGTACACAATCACCAAACAATACTTAACTAAGTCTATTTAGCACACTAAGGCACATACTTGATGATCTAGTATCATCACAATCATCAAATGCATTAAAGCACTAGTTTTATTTAGTTTATTTGAGAAAAGTAATTTTTACTCATTGAAATTATTTAAGATTTAATATTCTCCAAAATAAAATATGGGATCATGTGGACACATGTCATCACCATATATTCTAATACATGGGAATGTGATTTAAAGGGTTGGTCACACTTTATAAAGTTTAAGAATATTATTTAATAGATTTAAAGTGACTAGAAATGCCCTAATAGCATTCTTTTGGTACTAGTCCAATGTCACTGCATGCAAACCTAAATATTTTTATATATTCATATAGGTATCATCAAATTTGATTTTTGAGAGTTGGAATCAACTCACAAGCTATTATGGTTGATTTTTGAAAAATGTTTGAAGTTGCCAAAGTCTATGTTTTGTTATTTTTTCTATATGTGATCTCTAACTCCAAATGATTTAAATCCAACAGGCTTGGATAGATATTTTAATTATCTTTCTAACAAAATTTGAATCATGCATTTTGGTTAAGTGAATCTCTCTGAAATGATTTTTGAATAAGTGGATAGAATAGGATTTCCATTTAAAAGGAAAATTATTAATTTGAATCGATGGGCTATGATGTGTACTAACTTATATTATTGTAGATAGTTGTTGGGCCTCCAAGTGCAGAGGTTTGTAAAACAATAGCAAGTTTTCCCTTAAATGGATCACCCAAGGTTTATCGAACTCAGGAAAGAAGTGGTCAAAGGTATCCCCTCTCAAGCAACCCTGCAATCAAGATACAAGAAGTCTTTTGTGTCCCCAAAACACCCAATACACTTGTTAGGTGTATAGGTGCACTAGTTTGGCGAAGAGATAGTGAAATACAAGTGGTATGGATAATTATAAGTGGTAACGGTGCTAGAAAATAGCTTGATGGCGTGGAAGAGACTAAAGGAAAACTGAAATAAAGATAGCAGTAAGCAAACATGTAACAGATCTAGTTGCAAACGGTGTTTCAATTCTTAGAAACAAGGCCTAGGGATCATAATTTCACTAGTGAACACTCTCATATAAATATCTTCTCTTTATGATACTACTGTGAACTACTCTCCGGTTGGACACTCTAATCCATGATAGGGCTATAACAGTACTCCTCAAAGTTCGCTTTCCCCATCTAGATAACCCCACACTGTCACCTTGAGTACTAGATGGTTCCAACAAACACCACAATTTCATAGAGATATCCAACTCCAAATATAACTCATGACAAGTATTTGTAATCTCTAGCCTAAGTGCCACCATGGTGTGCACGCTGTCACTTTCACACACATGGGAAGAGCAGAGATCTATTAAAGCACTTGAGTAGCAAGGTAGATCTACTTGATTACAAATCTCATGATCACAATATGATCATGCATAGAGAGAGATGAACACATAGCTACCGGTAGAACCCTTAGCCTCGAGGAAGAACTACTCCCTCATCATCATGGGAATCAACAACGGCGATGGAGATGGTGGTGGAGATCGATGGAGATGGCTTCGGGGGCACTTCCCCGTCCCGGTAGGGTGTCGGAGCAGAGACTTCCTGTCCCCCGAATCTCCCCTTCGGTGGCGGCGGCGTTGCGGAACTTTTCGTGGCTGGAGGCTAGTTAATTTAGGGTTTTTGCATCGGGAGGCATCTTATAGGCGAAGAGGCAAGGTCGGTGGGAGGCCAGGGGGCCCACTCCACCTGGTGGCGCGGCCAGGGCTAGCCCGCGCCACCATATGGTGTGCCCACCCTAGTGCCCTACTCCGTCTCTGCTTCGTATTTTCGTGTTGCTCCAGGAAAAATAGGCATATTGGCTTTTGTCCCGTCCAATTCCGAGAATATTGATTTTCTGCCTTTTCTAGAACCAAAAACAGAAGAAAACAGGCAACTGGCACTATGGCATCTTGTTAATAGGTTAGTCCCAGAAAACATATAAAAATATCTCAAAGTGTTGACAAAGCAAAGCAAAGTAGATACCAAACAAGCATGGAATATCAAAAATTATAGATACGTTTGCAACGTATCAACATCTCCAAGCTTAACTCCTACTCGTCCTTGAGTAGGTAAGTGATAAAAAGAAAGAATATTTTTTAAGGTGACATGCACCATCATAAACTTGATCAAAGTATTTGTAAAACATTCATAGCTGGGATCATAGTACTTTAACATAGCATGAAAGATAAAGTTCTAACAATAAGGTATAGCAACTATGTTGCAACATGAAAAAGCATAAACACAAGATTCATGAATAACAATGCTTTGCAAGACGTTTGTTTGTTTCACAAAAGAAAACATAGCATAGTGGCGTTCAGTTTGTCCCTCATAGAGTAGCAAATATAAATACATAGGACACCTTCAAAGTTTATAAGAGTGACTAGATACAAATAGTTTAAGAACAAGCAATATCAAAGTTATGCATCAATCAACAAGTCTTGGGACAATGCACATATAACTAAGAATGTCCACTATGCTCTCAAAGTAGGTGCATAAAGATAGAAGGTGGAGACTGAAAATAAAAGTAAAAGAAAGGTCTTCATAGAAGGAAGCAGAGATTCAAGTTTCATAAAGAGCTTCCAAAAATTATGGTACTTATTAGCTTCCAGCTCTCATTGCCCCTATCATAAGCATATTAAAGTGATTAACGTTAAAGTGAACAAACTATGGAGTATATGCTTGACAAAGTATAAGTTGGAAATCTCATGTCCCTTGAATATGAGGGTCACTCTTCATGCTACTCAAGTTTAGTTACCGGTAAGTTCTTGTCATTGTAAGTACATGTGTATCATGGAGAACCGCCAACGGGGTACCCTTGCCCGATGATACGGAAGAATTCGCGTATCAAAATGACAAGGCAAGCAGACAATGAGCATCTCAGCAATCTTCTTATTTACCATGGGAAAATGGTGCCTTTTTCTCTCTTTCCTCTTTTCTCATATCCTTTTTTTTCCTTTTTCTCCTTTTCTCAATATCTGACTCTTTTTTTATAAGAAGAATGCTTCATAGACAGCTCATTCTAGTTACGCTGCAGGTTTCCATCATGACAACATGGATTAGACCAGCGGCCCAGGCATTTCTCTAACACACATACATAACTCCATGGACTTACAAGCTCCCCTTTCATTTCACACCGACGACATCCATAGACAAAAGAGCATGATATCAACTAGGTACAAAGAACAAGTGCAATGTTGAAAGCGTTCCCCATGACAGTATGGTTCTGCTAATCCCTAACATATAAGTGCAAGCATATACAACATAGACGACACAATGGTTCAAGTTTATTAAGGGCAAGAAAAATAAAGTGTTCCATCAAGTTCGTGAGATTTTTAATCACTAGTTTTCTCATAACAAGTTTAATTTGGAAGGTAGATAAAAACATGAATATACTTGGAATAGCAAATGCTAATAGGTAGGTATGGTGGACTCTTTGGAATAACTTGGTTTTAGGAGTTGGATGTATGAGTGGAACTCATACTTGGTTATGGAGGCTAGCAAAAGACTGGGAGCGACCAACTAAGAGAGCAATAATGGCCATAATCATGCAGAGCGCAAAACATCATTAATTAATGCATAAAGTGATATTACAAGTCGAAAACTAAAGGATCATAAAGGCTATGGTGACTTGGGATAGTCATAACATGGTGTGAGCATGCGCCAAGTGATACATTGCAAATGTATCTATAATTTTTGATGTTCCATGCTTGGTTTTATCCACTTTCTTGTGTTTTGTTCCAACTTTGGAGTACTTTTCATATGATTTCTTGGACTAACCTATTAACATGAGCCACAGTGCTAGCTGCCTGTTTTCTGCTGTTTTTGGTTCCAGGAAAGTCAGAAAATGAATATTCTCGAAATTGGACGGGACAAAAGCCAAAGTGCCTATTTTTCCGGAAGTCATCAAGTGCCAGAATACGAGACGGAGAAGGGCCAGAGGCTAGCCACACCACCTGGCCACGCGGCCAGGCTGGGCTCGTGCCAAGGGGTGGTGTGGTGGCCCCTGACACCCCCTCGGTCTCCCCTTCCGACTATAATATGCCCTCGGACGTAAACCCTAAGTACCCGATCAAAAATCCACGAAAGAGTCTGTAGCCATCGTCATCTCCATCCCTATATCGGGAGGGATCTGAAGCTCTTCCCAGCACCCTGCCGGAGAGGGGAATTCACCTTGGAGGCCTTCTTCATCACCATGCAAGCCTCCGGTGTGATGCGTGAGTAGTTCATCTTTGGACTACGGATCCATGTAGTAGCTAGATAGCTGGTTCTCCTCCTTTGTTCTTTCATGTTTAGACCTTGTGAGCTCCGTTCATGATCAAGATCATCTATTTGTAATTCTGCATGTTGTGTCTGCGGGGATCCGATGGATGTTGAGATACTATTTCAGATTGATTATTGATTCTATCATGTCTTTGTTATTTGTGATCTTGCATGCTTTCCGTTGTTAGTAGCTATCTTGGCCAAGTAGATGCTAGCAACTCCAAGAGTTAGTATTTATGCTCGATAGTGGGTTCATGCCTCTGGTAATCTGGGGAAGTGACAGAAATCTCTAATGTACTAGATGTGATGTTGCTACTAGGGAGAAAACAACAATCCTTTGTTCAAAGAACAATCGTATTTGAAATGGATCGTATGGGCACCTAGAGGGGGGGGTGAATAGGTGCTAACCAATTTTTAATACTTTTTCAATTTTAGGCTTGACACAAAGTAAATTCTCTAGATATGCAACTACGAGAATTTTCCTATATGTAGCCCTAACTACTAAGCACGTAAAAGAGGAGCGAGGAAACCGTAGTGGAGCACGCGGAGACACAGGGATTTGTTTTACCGCAGTTCCTTCCTTGTTAAGGGAAGTACATCTGCGTTGGAGGGGTGGGCGGTTCTAAGACCACCACGCCACAATAGTCCTCACCCTATTCTCCGATGGATCTCGCCACGAGAGGCCTGATCCACCTTCTCCACTATTGGATCCCTTCGAGGCGGGAACCGGTGCCTTTTACAACACTATCGGGGCACACACCCACAACCGAATTGGGGGCTTCCGGGATGACAACAAGCTGCCACAAGAACAAGGTTTATCAATATAAACAAAAACGAGGATCTAGATATTTGCAAGAAATACTAGATCGGAGGTTCTCCAAATGAATGGAGAGGAGATGAAGCGCTTGATTGCTGATGATGAAGATCGAGTTCTCCTCCTTTGATTCCCCAAGGGATGGGGCCTTTGGGTGGATCTAGGTGGAGCACTCTTGTATGAAGCGTTTAGATCTGATCTGTTCTTTTTCGAGATGAATCAAGCGTTCTGGTAGGAGGGGGATGGCTGGATTAAATACCCCCTCCCTAGATCTGACCGTTGCACAACTTTGGGGGCGGATTATCCGCCCCTGGGAAAACTCCGCCCCAAGGACGGATTCTCCAGGAGAAACTCCGCCCCCTCTCTGGGGCTTGCGCCTTTGGTGAAGCTTGGTGAAGATCTTGGGGGGTGGATAATCCGGCCCCCCTGGGGGGCGGATTATCCGGCCTAGCCGGAAAGTCCGGCCAAAACTCCGCCCCCTCTCTGGGGCTTGCGCCTTGGCGATGAGCAAGGGGGCGGATTATCCGGCCCCCTGGAGGGGCGGATTATCCGGCTGGGCCGGAAAATCCGGCCAAAATTCCGCCCCCCTTCTGGGGCTTGCGCCTGCTTGGGCAGAGGGAGGGGCGGATTATCCGCCCCTGGTGGGGCCGGATTATCCGCCCCCAAAGGCAGAGTTCTTTTCCCTTTATTCTCAAATAGAGCTGCAACACTTCAACACACATTAAATGATCCTTGGTATTGTTATCTAACACACAAAACACTAGGGATTAAGAAATGTTCTTTCAATCTCCCCCTTTTTGGTGTTAGATGACAATACTAGGATTTGCAATGAAACCGACAAATGCCACCTTAAATAATGAAAGACGCTCCCCCTAGATGTGTGCATATTTAAGATTTGCATTTGAATACAAATACACACACTAGAGAGAACACTACTTTAAGGTTTTGGAAAAAATGCCATACCACCGGAATGAGAATATAGCCAAGGCATACATAGATAATCCCATGAATCCATATGCCATCAAATATGCTCCATAATTCCAGAATTCCATGGGGTCCATGATAGATAAATCCATAAATCCATGAATACCAACCATAGTACCAAACTGTGGAGTACGACATAGTCTTACACAAACAACCACAAATAGCAAACAAGTTCACGCTAGAAAAAGGCACAAGCAAGCAAATAAAAACGACTAAAATCGAAAAGCTTGTGCCCACCCTTGCAAATCCATGAGACCTAATAGAACTACTTCTCCCCCTTTGGCATCAAAACGCCAAAAAGGTAGAAGAGCGATGCTAACGTCCCTGGAGATCACTCCTCCTCATCCTCGTCGTAGTCATTCCCGTCCCCTTCCTCTTCATCAGACTCATCAACATCGTCATCAGCTGGAGGAGTGGGAGCCCTCGGTGGAGGAGGAAAGAGACAACTCTCGAGCTCGCCATAGTTGATCCCTGAAGTGTTCCACTGGGCATACGGATCCGGAGCAGTGGGAGGAGGTGGATTGCCAGTGGCACCTGAGACATGGTGGAGGATAAGCTGCTGCGTGTGATCCCTCTCATGATCCCTGCGGTACGCCTCATATTGGCCCTTGTGAATGTCAATACCCATGCAAAGAATGTTCCGCTGGAACCAATTAAGCTGCTTGACCTCACGTGCCATTGGGGACACCGTGGAATGACGACCACTAGCCCGAGCATCACGCATGAAGGACTCCGGGGCAGTGGAGGGGTGATGAGTCTTCTGAGCCTTGTTGTAGATTTTCTTGGGCTTATGAACACCATCCAAAGCAGTGCCAAACTCTTCATGGGGTAACATGTGCTTGACAAGCATCATAATGAACGGAGCATAAGGAATAGAGAGCCGGTTGATCATAGCATCCGTCATCTCATGAAAAATATAGTCCATGACATCCAGTTTGTAACCAGTGGCTGATCCAGTGTTGGTGGCACACTCGTGAGCAAACGCAAGGAGAGGAACAAGGTGGCCACGGATCTTGTCATTGTTGCCACCACTAGGCGCGATGCAGTCCCTAAACATGCCAACAAGAGAGGCATACAAGGGAGAGAGACCAGCGAAAGTACCAGCAACACCATCAGGAGAAAGACAGGGAGCCAGTGCAGTGTCCTTGGATGGCTTCAATGGAGTAATGATGCGGTGACCAGCGGGAGTGTCACGACCATGGAAAGCATACCCAAGAACCTGCCCAAAAGTGCGAAAGTCTGACTGAAGCATGGTAGTCCCGGTCATCCACTTCATAGTGCGGCGCTCATCACCGCAGATCACAAGTGTGGAAAAGAACTGGCGCACCACAGAAGAGTCATAATTGCACTGAATGGTCATGAGGTGGTGAAGCCCCATCTTGTTGGTCACATCCAATGCCTCAAGGAGCCGAGCCTTGGATTGAGCCTCAGTCAAGTTAATGGGACGCATGGGGCGAATCTTGAGAGTAGCATAGACTTGTAATTGGGCCGAGACTGTTTGCCCTTGCGAGAAGCGGTCCGCTTAGATTTCTTACTTGCCTCTGCCATCCTTGCAGCCTCTCTTGCTGCCCTGCGGACCTCTGTTTCGTCAATAAACTTCCCTTCTGCAGTGGGTTTGAGATAACGGGGACGGGGACGACGGGCGAAGGTCTTGGTCGGCTTGGAACCACCTGTGAATAGCATTGAGAGAGGTAGCATGGAGATGAGCATACACACAAGTCCAGGAGAAAGAAAACACGGAGAAAGAGTAGCAATGCAACCCCATAACCAATGATGTGCATGAGCAGAACCAGAACCAAAACAGACCAGAGTGTAGCTCTCCAGGCCGGATTATCCGGCCCTGGCAGGGCGGATAATCCGCCCCCCGCAAAAAAAATTCTGGATTGGCTCAGATCTACCATGGCAAAACAGATCGAGTACTAGGGTTGCAAGGCTACTGATTCTAGCATGTAAGAAACAACACCAAGAACCTTCTACAACGAGATTTCCACCAAAATATAATACATCCCATACAAAAGGAGCGAGATGAGGGAGTTACCCTCACTCATTGGAGGAAAATCACGGAGGAGAAGATACCCGAAGGCGAGGTGAAGAAGATCCGGGGAGAGCCCGGAGAATCCGGTGGTCAAATCGACTCCGGGAGAGGCGGATGCTCCGGCGGCGGCTGGGGGGCAGAGGTAGGGTTGGGGGAGGACTGGCTGCTCTGTTTGAGCCTGCCCTCCCCGACCCAGCCTATAAGGGGCTGATTTCGCCCGGGGCGGATAATCCGCCCCCCACTTAGGGCGGAGAATCCGCCCCCCCCAGAAATTCTGAAAAACAGAATCAGTCCAGAGCAACCTAGCAAATCTCTCGATGGTGTTTTAGAGGACTTGTGTGCAAGAATAGATGGTTCAAGGAGGGAGAGAAAGGCTTGGGTTGAGAGTATCGAACTGAGATGGTACTACACACCCAAATTTGCAAGAAGCAAATCAACCAAAAGCCAAAGTTGAGTGTGTTTTCCATAAGAACAAAAGGTATGCAAGAAAATCCAATGAGACCCATGAAAAACCAACTCTTCTCGAGGAAGAGGGCGGTGGCCGAAGCCATCATGTTGGAGCGCATGGCATGACACCGCGAAGATGTATCTTGAGTTCAAAACCAATGCTCATCGATGACCCACATATCACAAAATGATATTAAGGGAAATGATTTTACCTGCTTTCGGCATTATGGGGGGAGGGTTGGCCCAATCAATTAGGACCACACTCCCCCTATGTCTATGCCCGCATCTAAACCAAATACATGAATAAGAGCAAGTGAGTGTGCAAGGGTATTCAAGCCAAGCTCCTTGAATCTATGATATTTAGCTCATTCCGCAAATAACAAAATCTTGCTTCATCGAGGGGCTTCGTGAAAATATCAGAAAGTTGGTTCTTCGTGCTCACAAAGGATAGAGCAATATCTCCACGAGCAACATGATCCCGAATAAAGTGGTTGCGAATCTCTATATGTTTTGTTCTCGTATGCTGCACGGGATTGTAAGCAATTTTGATAGCACTTTCATTGTCGCATAAAAGAGGCACTTTGTCACAATTGACACCATATTCCTTTAAAGTTTGCCTCATCCATAACAATTGAGTACAAGCACTTGCAGCAGCAACATATTCAGCTTCGGCGGTTGAGAGTGAAATGCAATTCTGTTTCTTTGATGACCAACACACTAGAGACCTGCCCAAGAATTGGCATGCACCAGAGGTTGATTTCCTATCATCTTTGTCACCAGCCCAATCTGAATCGGTGTAACCACATAGAGAGAAACTTGAACCCTTGGGATACCATAACCCAAAATTTGGGGAATGAACCAAATATCGGAAGATTCGCTTGACTGCCACTAAGTGGCTTTCTTTAGGAGCGGCTTGGTACCTTGCACACACTCCTACACTTAACACGATATCGGGCCTAGATGCGCAGAGGTAAAGGAGAGAGCCGATCATGGATCGGTATACCTTATGATCCACGTCTTTACCCTTGGGACTGAGCTCAAGATGACACTTTGTTTGCATTGGGGTAGCAACGCCATTGAGATCCGTCATCTTGAACCTTTTGAGAAGGTCTTGGATGTACTTAGCTTGATTAATAAAGGTTCCCTCTCTAAGTTGTTTGATTTCAAATCCAAGAAAGAACCTGAGCTCACCCATCATGGACATCTCAAACCTGTCAGTCATAAGCTTTGAAAATTCATCGTTAAAAGCTTGGTTAGTAGAGCCAAAAATAATGTCATCTACATAAAGTTGGCATACAAAAAGCTCCCCATTAACCTTCTTAGTAAAAAGAGTGGGATCGATTTGCCCAACTTCGAATCCACGGTCTAGCAAAAGCTCTTTAAGGTGCTCATACCACGCACGTGGGGCTTGTTTAAGGCCATAGAGCGCCTTATCGAGTTTGTAGACATGGTTCAGAAATTTGGGGTCCTCAAACCCCGGGGGATGCTTGACGTATACTAACTCATGTAGAGGACCATTAAGGAAAGCGCTCTTAACATCCATTTGTTGTAATTTAAAATTATGATGGGCTGCATATGCAAGAAGGATACGGATGGACTCAAGGCGAGCCACAGGAGCGTAGGTCTCGCCAAAATCAATTCCTTCTACTTGAGAGAATCCTTGAGCCACGAGTCGTGCTTTATTCCTCACAACAATGCCATTTTCATCCTGTTTGTTCTTGAAGATCCACTTGGTGCCGATAACATTGCGGCAATCCTTTGGCTTTTCTACGAGCTTCCAAACTTTGTTGCGTTCGAAGTTGTTTAATTCTTCATGCATTGCAACAACCCAATCGGGGTCTTCAAGAGCATCAAAAACCTTCTTTGGTTCAACCATGGAAATGTGAGCTTGATGATCACAGAAGCTAGCAAGCTCACTTCGAGTGGATACCCTTCGTCGTAGATCACCAACAACCTTGTCAAGAGTGTGACCTCTTAGTTCAAGGTTGCGATCAGCACGAGCCTTGCGACGAGCCTGAATGTCCTTATTGTTTCTAGGAGGAGTGGATTCAATTGTTGTATCCTTGTCTTGATTACTGCCTTGCCCTTGATCTTGGTCACCGTTACTGCCAGAAGATTGTTGCTGAACATTTTCTTCAGGCCGGATAATCCGCCCCTTGGAGGGGCCAGACTATCCGGCCTGGGAGGTGAAGTACCAGAGCCATCTTCCTGAGAGAGCCTGACTGGAGTTGGAGACCCATGGACGGATACTCCGCCCCTGGGGGCCGGAGAATCCGGCCTGGGAGCTTCAGAGATGTTGATTTCTCCTTCGGATCCCCTGGTACGAGTTGGAGTGCCAGGGGCGGATTGTCCGCCCCTTGGAGGGGGCGGATAGTCCGGCCTGGGACTACTAGCTTGTCCAGTGGACAGATGGTCTTCAGCAGATTGTGGTGTTGGTGCAGGATTGTCTCCAACAGTAGGAGCTTGTTGATCTTGTGTAGATGAGGGCTCCACATGTGTGGAGCATTGTCCTTCCCGATCCGCCACAAGGGGTTCCTCAATGGGGCGGAAAAATCCCACGCCCATTCTTCTTATGGCATCTTGGGGTATTTCAACATCTGCATCACAAACATCAACTTGCCCTACAAAGGAGCCATTATTTTCATCGAACTCCACACTACAAGATTCTACAACAATCCCAGTGAGCTTGTTGTAGACTCTATAAGTGTGGGATTCGGCACCGTAACCAACAAAAATACCTTCTAAAGCCTTGGATTCAATTTTTGACAAACGGACACCTTTAATAAGAAAGAAACACTTACACCCGAATACCCTGAAGTATGAGATGTTGGGTTTGTTGCCGGTAAGTATTCCATATGGGGTCTTGTCCAAGATCTTCCGAAGGTAGAGCCGGTTTGATGAGTGACAAGCAGTGGATATGGCTTCAGCCCAAAAATTATAAGGAGACTTGAATTCAGCTAGCATAGATCTTGCCATATCCATTAAAGTCCGGTTCTTCCTCTCTGCTACACCATTTTGTTGAGGGGTGTACGCAGCGGAATATTGGTGTCTAATCCCCTCTTCGCTAAGAAACTCGTTTAAAGTGTAGTTCTTGAATTCTGTGCCGTTGTCACTTCTAATTGCCAAGATGGGAACATTGTGTTGACGTTGAACTTCATTGGCAAAGTCGATGACAGTTTGTTGAGTCTCACTTTTAAGCTTGAAGAAATATACCCATGTATATCTTGAGTAATCATCGACGATGACCAAGCAATATTTCTTCCCACCAAGACTTGCATGAGAAGGAGGACCAAATAAATCCACATGGAGTAATTCCAAGATCCTCTTTGATGACACAATAGTCTTCCTCTTGTGGGGAGAATCATGCATTTTTCCTTCAACACAAGCCCTGCAAACACGATCTTTGGCAAAGGAGACATTGTCTTTTAGTCCAAGAATGTGGCCACCCTTTTGGAGACTTTGCAAAGTTCTCATGTTGACATGGGCTAAACGGCGATGCCATAGCCAGCCCACGTCGGCCTTTCCGAATAGACACATCAGACCCGAAGTGGTTTTCCCCGAGAAGTCCACCACATACAGGTCATTTTCGACGTATCCAACGAAAGCGACCTTTAGAGACTTGCTCCATAAGAGTACCACCAAATCATCATCGATAAAAACAGCAAAACCCATCTTGCCAAGGGCACGAACAGAAAGAAGATTGTAGCCAAGGGTCTCAACAAGCATGACGTCCACGAGAGAGATATCGTGGGCAACCACAACCTTACCAAGACCCAATACCTGAGATTTAGACTTATCACCATAGGAGACTGTGATATTATCAAGATTTGGACGCATCTCCGTGATGATCTCCTTGCTTCCGGTCATATGACTAGTGCGGCCACTATCCAGCACCCATTTCGACCCACCGGAAGCATAGCCCTGCAAGAAAATTACTTCTTGGTTTTAGGTACCCATTTTTCAATGGATCCTTTCATGTTAGTAACAAGGGTCTTTGGGACCCAAATAGACCAAGCAATATATTCATCAAAAGGACCAACATAATAAGCATAAACATCGCCATAATCATCACAAAAGAGTTCATAATTCGGATTGTGAGACCCTGCAAAACCAATATTATTAGTTTTGTCTTTTGTGACAACCTTCTCAGCAGTGCTTGTCTTTAATTGCACATTCTTGGTCTTGTTCTTCTTGGTTTTCTTCTTCTTGGACTTGGTGAAATACCCAAGTCCCTCTTTACCATGATTTGACCTTTGCTTGCCAAGAACTTCATCAAGCACACCTTTGTCCTTTGTAGTGATGTCCTTGATCACTCCTTTTTCCACACTAGCATTTTTCTTGTTACTATATGTTGAGTTGGACGAGCTAGGAGTATCATATTCGGCCAATCGACTTTGAAGCTGATCATGTGACTCATTGAGAATAGAGAACTCGTTTTTCAACGCCTTGTGAGCATTGTCAAGTTTCTCCAATTCCTCGGAGAGTCTATCATGAGCAGCCCCAAAGTCAATCCTTTCCTTCTTTAACTTCTTTGCCTTGGTGACAGCATTGTCACGTTCCTTAACGAGTTTAGTCACAATTTCTTCATGTGACTCTTCCATAGACTCAAGCCTCTCTTCAAGAGAGACCCGAGCTTCTTCTTCTTCAAGAGCATGTTTTAGGGATGCAATTTCCATTGCATCCTCCCTTTCAATTCTGCCCTTTTCTTCGAGGAGTGCTTCGTTTTGGGCCATCTGATCCATAAGAGCCTCAAAACGAACTTTGTTCTCACCTTGCAAGTTAGTATAGAAATAATCCAAAGCAATAATCTCTTCTTTAACCTTAAGACTAGTAGGATCATCCATGTCTATCATAGCCTTGGGAAAAGAAGAGTTAGAAGAAGTTACCTCGGAGCTTCTTGCCATGAGGCAAGTAGCATTCTTGTTGATGATGTTTTCGTTCGGAGAGTCGAAGAGAGATGTTGATGTAGATGTGGTGGCTATAGCAGCCACCTCTTGAGAGCTATCGTCCTCGTCCTCATCTTCACTCCCCGATGAATATTCTTCTTGAGCTACTAGAACAATCTTTGGTTGCTTCTTGAAAGGAGCATTCTTCTTTACAAACTGTTTCTTACGTGGAGCTTTTGATTTGTCCTTGAAAATGAGTCTTCCTCCATTATCCTCTCTACTTTGATATGGACACTCAGCTACGAAGTGCAGCCGGTCACCACAATTAAAGCATGTTCTCAGCTTGGGACCATTTTCTTTTCTTCCATAGGCTCCACTTTTGCGATCTAGTTCAGCTTTAGCCTTGGCTGGATCTTTCCAAAAGTTTCTTGCATAAAGAGCCAAGTATTGTCCGTGGATCCTTTTTATATCTTCGGGACAGTCCAGACCTTCTACCGCATATTCATCATGATCAATCACACTAGTCTTCAAAGCCATGTTGACCCCCTTTTGCATCCCCATAGCTCGAGCACGAGCATCTTCGGCATTCTTGGCAGCCACTTTGAAGGCGGCCATTTCTTGCATTACCTCATTGGATGACATGAGGTGATAATTATGCCTACCTTGGAGACTTTTCAAATCTATGGGCTCAAATGGCATAAGAGCACTGACATACTTGCGCTTGATCCAAGCATCATCAACATGAGCTGCACCGTGGTTTCTGAAGGTTGTAGCTATTGCCTTGAGCCTCCTATACATGTCCTCATGGTCTTCTCCATCTAGCATATAAAATCCTTCAGCTTCATTGCTCAAGGCATCATATCTATTCCTTCTCATACTTTCATTTCCGATGAAGAGCTCGGTGAGAGCATCCCAAGCTTCTTTAGCTGTGCTAAGATGTTGAATGTGTGGCATGTCTTTATCACCCACACCAAGTTGTATTATGTGTAGAGCTGTAGCATTGAGTTGGCTATCGACCACTTCTCTCCTTGTGAGATTGTTAGGATTTCCAACGTGAAGACCATTTTCGATGATCTTCCACAACTCTACGGAGGAACTGCACACATGAGATTTCATCAAAAATTGCCATTGAGAGAAAGTAGAAGCTGACAGTTTGGGTGGATCACCCCTATTATGTATATGTGCGTGAGGAATAGGCGGATCAGGGGAATACACATGAGAAACCTCATTGTATCCATCCTTACCGCTATCCTTTTTCGAGGAGGAGCTCTTACTAGTAACATCACCTACCACTTCGTTATCTTTGGAAATAGTTTTACCCGTTTCCTTGGATTGCGGAGTGGTATCCTCAGAGTTAGATGGAGGTGATGCTGCGGATGTGGAGAGACGCATTATCAATTGACGCATCTCTTCCATCTTAGCCTCCATTGAACTCACCAAGGTTGTTTCCAACGTCTTGATATCGTTCATGGTGACTACCTCCGGAGCATCACTCCCATCTCCCTTGGAACCCATACTTCTTTTAGGCGGTTAAGCCCGAAATAAGAGCCGAGGCTCTGATACCAATTGAAATGGATCGTATGGGCACCTAGAGGGGGGGTGAATAGGTGCTAACCAATTTTTAATACTTTTTCAATTTTAGGCTTGACACAAAGTAAATTCTCTAGATATGCAACTACGAGAATTTTCCTATATGTAGCCCTAACTACTAAGCACGTAAAACAGGAGCGAGGAAACCGTAGTGGAGCACGCGGAGACACAGGGATTTGTTTTACTGCAGTTCCTTCCTTGTTAAGGGAAGTACATCTGCGTTGGAGGGGTGGGCGGTTCTAAGACCACCACGCCACAATAGGCCTCACCCTATTCTCCGATGGATCTCGCCACGAGAGGCCTGATCCACCTTCTCCACTATTGGATCCCTTCGAGGCGGGAACCGGTGCCTTTTACAACACTATCGGGGCATACACCCACAACCGAATTGGGGGCTCCCGGGATGACAACAAGCTGCCACAAGAACAAGGTTTATCAATATAAACAAAAACGAGGATCTAGATATTTGCAAGAAATACTAGATCGGAGGTTCTCCAAATGAATGGAGAGGAGATGAAGCGCTTGATTGCTGATGATGAAGATCGAGTTCTCCTCCTTTGATTCCCCAAGGGATGGGGCCTTTGGGTGGATCTAGGTGGAGCACTCTTGTATGAAGCGTTTAGATCTGATATGTTCTTTTTCGAGATGAATCAAGCGTTCTGGCAGGAGGGGGATGGCTGGATTAAATACCCCCTCCCCAGATCTGACCGTTGCACAACTTTGGGGGCGGATTATCCGCCCCCCACTAGGGGCGGATTATCCGCCCCTGGGAAAACTCCGCCCCAAGGACGGATTCTCCGGGGGAAACTCCGCCCCCTCTCTGGGGCTTGCGCCTTTGGTGAAGCTTGGTGAAGATCTTGGGGGCGGATAATCCGGCCCCCCTGGGGGGCGGATTATCCGGCCTAGCCGGAAAGTCCGGCCAAAACTCCGCCCCCTCTCTGGGGCTTGTGCCTTGGCGATGATCAAGGGGGGCGGATTATCCGGCCCCCTGGAGGGACGGATTATCCGGCTAGGCCGGAAAATCTGGCCAAAATTCCGCCCCCCTTCTGGGGCTTGCGCCTGCTTGGGCAGAGGGAGGGGCGGATTATCCGCCCCTGGTGGGGCCGGATTATCCGCCCCCAAAGGCAGAGTTCTTTTCCCTTTATTCTCAAATAGAGCTGCAACACTTCAACACACATTAAATGATCCTTGGTATTGTTATCTAACACACAAAACACTAGGGATTAAGAAATGTTCTTTCAGTATTGTTTACTTTACACGCAGTTCGTAAAACAATAATCTATTGCTTGCAACTTAATACTGGAGGGGGTTCGGATGATAACCTGAAGGTGGATTATTAGTCATAGATGCAGTTGGATGGCGGTCTATGTATAACGTTGTAATGCCCAATCAAGTTCCAAAGGAGTCAAGATGATTAGTATATGCATGTATTGCTTTCTTGATGTTTGTCAATTTCCCCGCTGTAATTTGTTCACCCAACATGTTATCTATTCTAAGGAGAGCCACCTCTAGTGAACTAGGGATCCCGGTCCTTGTCTTTTACATACAATCTACAAACTGTTACTACTTTGTGTTTACTTTCTACAAACTTTTACTCCTTTCCATTCGATACGTTTAATCCTTTGTTTTCAGCAAAACACGGTGAGATTGACAACCTCATCGCAAGTTAGGGACAAAGTTCTGTGGTTGTGTTGTGCATGTCTCCATGTTGCTACTAGCACCGGTAGTGCGTCCTGCCAAAGCTCAGCTAGTAACACCTTTGGGGTGTTTCCTTGCTCCTACTGGTTCGATTAAACCTTGGTTTCATACTGAGGGAAACTTGTTGTTTTGCTCATCATACCTTCCTCTTGGGGTTCCCAACGAGCTCTACATCAACACCGCACCAACACTTTTCTGGGCGCCATACATAGAGCCATCAAGCATTTTTCTGGCGCCGTTGCCGGGGAGTCAAGGACATCTTCACAAGGGGAGTCCCTCATAACCAATCTCTTTACTTTGTTATTTTTGTTTTGCTTAGTTTCTTTTTGCTTTGTTTGCTTGTTTCTTTTTCAAAAACACAAAAAAAATAGTTTTACAAGTTTGCTTTCTTATTTGAAAAGCCAAAAAAATGACTACTCTTGAAAACACTAAGTTGTGTGACTTCACTAGCACCAACAACAATGATTTTATGAGCACTCCTATTGCTCCACCTGTGCCTGAAGATACTTTCTTTGAGATAAAACCTGCTTTGCTCAATCTTGTTATGAGAGAACAATTTTCTGGTATTGGTAATGAAGATGTTGCTTCCCATCTAAATAACTTTGTTGAACTTTGTGAGATTCAAAAGCATAGGGATATAGATGGTGATATTATTAAGCTAAAATTGTTTCCTTTCTCTTTGAGAGGAAAGGCTAAAGAATGGTTGAATTCCTTAACTAGGAATAGTATTGATTCTTGGGCTAAATGCAAAGATGCTTTTATTGGAAAGTACTATCCTCCTGCTAAGATTATATCCATGAGAAGTGAAATAATGAAGTTTAAACAACTTGATAATGAGCATGTTGCTCAAGCTTGGGAAAGAATGAAATCTTTGGTAAATAATTGTCCCACTCATGGACTGACTGCTTGGATGATCATCCAAACTTTTTATGCAGGATTGAACTATTCTTCAAGGAACCTATTGGATTCTGCTGCTGGAGGTACCTTTATGACCATCACTTTGGGTGCTGCAACAAAACTTCTGGACAATATGATGGTTAATTATTCTGAATGGGATACTGAGAGAGCTCCACAAGGTAGGAAGGTAAATTCTGTTGAGGAAACCTCCTCCTTGAGTGATAAGATTGATATTATTATGTCTATGCTTGTTAATGGGAAAGCCCATATTGATCCAAATAATGTTCCTTTAGCCTCTTTGGTTGCTCAAGACGAGCAAGTTGATGTGAACTTCATAAGAAATAATAATTTTGGCAACAATACTTATGGTAACAACAATTATAAGCCTTATCCTCCCAACAATGGTAATGCTTATGGAAGTTCCTACAACAATAATAGGAGTGCACCCTCTGAACTTGAAGTTATGATTAAAGACTTTATTAGTAAGCAAACTGCTTTCAATAAAACTATTGAGGAAAAACTCTCTAATGCTGAAAGAAATATAGCATCTTTGGCTGAAGCTCAATCTACTTTGAATAAAATGGCTGCCAAACCTGAAACTAATGAGAATCCCTTTGCAGCTACTAATGTTATACAAGTAAGAATTGATGAAAATGTTAGACTATTAGCTGAATTACATGCTAAGTGGGAAAGAGAAGATGAAATTGCTAGAAACATTAGTGTTTCTACTATCACCACCACTAGTGTTAAGGCTAGTAATAGTTCTACTACTTTAGATGATAAATTTGATTTTGATCTTGATGGTTGTAATATCTCTGAAGTTATTAAGTTCCTACAAAAGCTTGCTAAAAGTTCTAATGCTAGTGCTATGAACATGGCTTTTACAAAACACATTACTGATGCTCTCATAAAGATTAAAGAAGAAAAGATGAAACATAAAGCTTCTATTCCTATTAAACAAGAAGATGGTTGGGAACCCATCATTAATATGAAAGTGAATGACTTTAATTTCAAAGCTTTATGTGATCTTGATAGTAGTGTTTCTATTATGCCTAGAAGGATTTATGATATGCTAGATTTGCCTCCTCTTGAAGATTGTTATTTGAATGTCCCACTTGATGATAATGCTAAAAAGAAACTCATGGAGGGTCTTAATGATGTTCTTATTATGGTTAACAATGTCTATGTCCCCGTTGATTTCTATGTTTTGGATGTTGAATACAATGCTTCTTGTCCTATTACTTTGGGAAGACCTTTTCTTATAACTGTTGGTGCCATCATTGATATGAAAGAAGGCACCATTAAATACCAACTCCCACTCAAGAAAGGTATAGAACACTTCCCTAAAAAGAGAGAAAAGATTTCTTTTGCTTCTCCTATGAAAACAAAATTTGGTCTTAATGCTTCTTTATTTGAGAACACTTGATTCTTTCTTTGCTTCTTATGCCTAACTTAAAGGCGTTAAAGAAAAGTACTTATTGGGAGATAACCCAAAAGTTTTAGATGAGTCTTGGAAGTTATTACTTTAGTAATAACCGCTCCTTATCCTTTTTATTTGCTTTTTGTGCCAAGAGTAACCTCTAATGAGAGAGAAGTAATGATTGGAAAAGTTGCTGTCCCGAAACAGATTTCTGTGCTTCACCGTAAAAATTCATGTAAAATCTCTGAACGTCTTTTTGAGGCGTGAATTTTTGTGCTTCTGACCTAGGTTGTTATCTAACTTTCATTAGTTCAACACTTTTTTATTTGAGCAACATAAGGTCTTCGAAAAAATTCGTCTTTACCTGCTGGTCTGTTTTAACAGATTTCTGCCATTTTCTGCGTTTGCTTCTTGTTGGTTCCTTTTTGAGTTCTTTTGGGGAATTGAGATTTTTGAGGGAAGTGCTGCAGTAGCTAGTGTTATAATGGAAGTTTATTTGGTGTTATAACTGAATCTTAAGACCTTTTATCTTGAGTGCACTAATGTTGCTAATAAAGATTGTGTGAAGTTTTGTATGAAGGAAAAATTTCAGGTGTATGGAAGGAATGAGTAATGAGATGAATGATGGACTAAAGCTCAAGTTTGGGGATGCCACGTGTGTCACCCCAATAAATATCCAAGAAGTACAAGCGTCAAAGCTTGGGGATGTCCAAGTCATCCCCTTCTTCATTAATAAAAATCTCAGGTTTCTTCCAAACGCTTCATTTTTATTGTTTCATGCACAGTTGTGTTGTTCTTAGAGCGTCTTCTTTTTCGTTTTTGTTTTAGTTTTTCGTTTGCTTGGTTTTCTTAGTTTTCTGAATAAATTGGTTGGACCCCCTCTTTCATACACTGGTTTGCAAATAGTTTGGTTTGGTTTGGAAAAGAGTAGGAAAGTTCATGCTTATGTGGTAAAAAGAGCTTGTCTTTGACTGTGGCATATGCTCTATCATGCCATGCTTGATATTGTTTTGGATTTATGCTTAGTATTCTTTGCTGTAGCATGACTTGTTATAAACAATTGAGATTGCTTAATGTGCCTTGGATGAATCATGTGTTGTTTTAGCATATTAAAGCATAGTATAGTGGTATTCTCCTTTGATGCTTTATTTGGGTTGACTTGGCGCATGCTCACACCATGTTATGACTATCTCAAGTCACCATAGCCTTTATGATCCTTTAGTTTTCAACTTGTAGTATCAATTTATGCTTTGATCAATGATGTTTTGTCGCTCTACATGATTATGGCTATTATTGTTCTCTTAGTTTGTCGCTCCTAGTATTTTGCTAGCCTCCACAACAAAGTATGAGTTCCACTCATGCATCCAACTCCCTAAACCAAGTAATTCCAAAGAGTCCACCATACCTACCTATTAGCTTATGCTATTCCAAGTATATTCATGCTCTTGTTTACCTTCCAAATTAAACTTGTTATGAGAAAACTAGCGATTAAAGCTCTCACGAACTTGATGGCACACTTTACTTTTCTTGCCCTTAATAAACTTTAACCATTGTGTCGTCTATGTTGTATATGCTTGCACTTATTTGTTGGGAATTAGCAGAACCATGCTTTCATGGGAACGCTTTCAACATTGCACTTGGTACTTGTACCTAGTTGATATCATGCTCTTTTGTATATGGGTGTCGTCGGTGTGAAATGAAAGGGGAGCTTGTAAGTCCATGGAGTTATGTATATGTGTTAGAGAAACGCCTGGGTCGCTGGTCTAATCCATGCTGACATGGTGGAAACCTGCAGCGTAACCATAATGAGCTATCTATGAAGCATTCTTCTTTAAAAAAAGTGTCCTATATTGAGAAAAGGAGAAAAAGAGAAAAAAAGAGATATTATGAAAAGAGGAAAGAGAGAGAGAAAAAAAGCACCATATTCCCATGGTAAATAAGAAGATTGATGAGATGCTCGTTGTCTGCTTGCCTTGTCATTTTGATATGGGGATTCTTCCGTATCATCGGGCAAGGGGTACCCCATTGGCGGTTCTCTATGATACACATGTACTTACAATGACAAGAACTCACCGGTGACTAAACTTGAGTAGCATGAGGAGCGGCCCTCGTATACAAGGGACATGAGATTTCTAACTTATACTTCGTCAAGCATGTACACCGTAGTTTGTTCACTTTAACCTTAATCATTTCAAGATGTTTATGATAGGGGCAATGAGAGCTGAAAGCTATAAGTACCATAATTTTTGGAAGATCTTTATGAGACTTGAATCTTTACTTCCTTCTATGAAGGCCTTTCTTCCACCATTATATTGAGTCTCCACCTTCTATCTTTATGCACCTACTTTGAGAGCATAGTGGCCATTCTTAGTTCTATGTGCATTGTTCCAAGACTAGTTGATTGATGCATAACTTGTTATTGCTTGTTTTAAACTATTGTATGTAGTCACTCTTATGAACTTTGAAGGTGTCCTATGCATTTATATTTGATACTCTATTGAGGGACAAGCTGAATACTTTTATGCTATGTTTTCTTTATGTGAAACAAACAAACGTCTTGCAAAGCATTGTTATTCATGAATCTTTTGTTTGTGCCTTTTCATGTTGCATCATAGTTTCTTTGCTTATTGCTAGAACTTTGTCTTTCATGTTATGATTGAAGTACTATGATCCCAGCTTTGAATGTTTTACAAATACTTTGATCAAGTCTTTGATGGTGCATGTCACCTCAAAAATTATTCTTTCTTTTTATCACTTACCTACGCGAGGACAAGCAGGAGTTAAGCTTGGGGACGTTGATACATTGCAAATGTATCTATAATTTTTGATGTTCCATGCTTGGTTTTATCCACTTTCTTGTGTTTTGTTCCAACTTTGGAGTACTTTTCATATGATTTCTTGGACTAACCTATTAACAAGAGCCACAGTGCCAGCTGCTTGTTTTCTGCTATTTTTGGTTCCAGGAAAGTCAGAAAATGAATATTCTCGGAATTGGACGGGACAAAAGCCAAAGTGCCTATTTTTCCGAAAGTCGTCAAGTGCCAGAATACGAGACGGAGAAGGGCAAGAGGCCGGCCACACCACCTGGTCGTGTGGCCAGGCTGGGCCCGTGCCAGGGGGTGGTGTGGTTGGCCCCTAGCACCCCCTCGGTCTCCCCTTCCGATTATAAGATGCCCTCGGGACGTAAACCCTAAGTACCCAATCAAAAATCCACGAAAGAGTCTATAGCCGCCGTCATCTCCATCCCTAGATCGGGAGGGATCTGAAGCTCTTCCCGGCACCCTGCCGGAGAGGGGAATTCACCCTGGAAGCCTTCTTCATCACCATGCAAGCCTCCGGTGTGATGCGTGAGTAGTTCATCCTTGGACTATGGATCTATGTAGTAGCTAGATGGCTGGTTCTCCTCCTTTGTGCTTTCATGTTTAGATCTTGTGAGCTCTGTTCATGATCAAGATCATCTATTTGTAATTCTGCATTTTGTATTTGCGGGGATCCGATGGATATTGAGATGCTATTTTAGATTGATTATTGATTCTATCATGTCTTTGTTATTTGTGATCTTGCATGCTTTCCGTTGTTAGTAGCTATCTTGGTCAAGTAGATGCTAGCAACTCCAAGAGTTAGTATTTATGCTCGATAGTGGGTTCATGCCTCTGGTAATCTGGGGAAGTGACAGAAATCTCTAAGGTACTAGATGTGCTATTGCTACTAGGGAGAAAACAACAATCCTTTGTTCATAGAACAATCGTATTGTTTACTTTACACGCAGTTCGTAAAGCAATAATCTATTGCTTGCAACTTAATACTGGAGGGGGTTCGGATGATAACCTGAAGGTGGATTATTAGTCATAGATGCAGTTGGATGGCGGTCTATGTATAATGTTGTAATGCCCAATCAAGTTCCAAATGAGTCTAGATGATTAGTATATGCATGTATTGGTTTCTCGATGTTTGTTAATTGTCCCGCTGTAATTTGTTCACCCAACATGTTATCTATCTAAGGAGAGCCACCTCTAGTGAACTATGGATCCTGGTCCTTGTCTTTTACATACAATCTACAAACTGCTACTACTTTGTGTTTACTTTCTGCAAACTTTTACTTCTTTCCATTCGATACGTTTAATCCTTTGTTTTCAGCAAAACACGATGAGATTGATAGCCTCATCGCAAGTTGGAGACAAAGTTCTGTGGTTGTGTTGTGCAGGTCTCCATGTTGCTACTAGCACCGGTAGTGCGCCCTGCCAAAGCTCAGCTAGTAACACCTTTGGGGTGTTTCCTTGCTCCTACTGGTCCGATTAAACCTTGGTTTCATACTGAGGTAAACTTGCTGTTGTGCTCATCATACCTTCCTCTTGGGGTTCCCAACAAGCTCTACATCAACACTACACCAGCACTTTTCTGGGCGCCATACACAGAGCCATCACCAAGTCAACCCAAATAAAGCATCAAAGGAGAATACCACAATATTATGCTTTTATATGCTAAAACAACGCATGATTCTTTCAAGGCACATTAAGAAATCTCAATTGTTTATAACATGTCATGCTACAACAAAGATCGCTAAGCATAAAGCCAAAACAAAATCAAGCATGGTATGAAAAAGCATAGGCAACAGTCAAAAACAAGCTCTCTTTACCACTCAAGCATGAACTTTTCCTACTCTTTTCCAACACCAATCGACTTATTTGAAACAACTCACAAATATAATAATAAATAAATATTAGTAAGCTTGTCTCACAAATCCACAAAGAAGAACTAAAAAGTTCTAAGCTGGAAGCACAAGAAAACTAAGGCTAAACACAGTGCTAGCAAAACAGAACACTCACAAAACAATAAGAATGAAAACTAGAGTGTTCTAAACAATGAAAATGGAGTGTGTGTCTCTCCAAAAGAAGTACTGGGATCCAACCAACTTATTGCAGCAAACAAAGCAAAATAAAACTAAAAACAAAAACGAAGACGCTCCAAGAACAACACAACTGTGCATGAAACAATAAAAATGAAGTGTTTGGAAGAAACCTGAGATTTTGATCGATGAAGAAGGGGATGCCTTGGGCATCCCCAAGCTTTGACGCTTGTACTTCTTGGATATTTCTTGGGGTGACACGCGTGTCATCCCCAAGCTTGAGCTTTAGTCCATTCTTCATTTCATTACATCATTCTCTCCATACACCTGAAATTTTTCCTTCATACAAAACTTCACACAATCTTTATTAGCAACATTAGTGTACTCAAGATAATAAGTCTTTAGGTTCAGTTTCAACACCAATAAAACTTCCATTAAAACACAAGATACTGTAGCACTTCCCTCAGACAGCTCAATTCCCCAAAAAGAACCCAAAAAAGAATCAACAAGAAGCAAATGCAAATAACGGCAGAAATCTGTCAAAACAGACCAGCAGGTAAAAACCAATATTTTTGAAGACCTTCTGTTGCTCAAATCAAAAAGTATTGAACTAACGAAAGTTATATAACAACCTGGGGCAGAAGCACAAAAATTCATGCCTCAAAATGATGTACAGAGATTTTACACGATTTTTTACGGTGAAGCACAAAAATCTATTTCGGGACAGCAACTTTCCCAAGTCTTACTTCTCTCTCATTAGAGGTTACTCTTGGCACAAAAAGCAAATAAAAGAATAAGGAGCGGTTATTACAGAGGTAATAACTTCCAAGACTCATCTAAAACTTTTGGGTTATCTCCCAATAAGTACTTTTCTTTAACGCCTTTATGTTAGGCATGATAGTTTGAGAAGATGCTCACATAAGAAATATAAATTGAAGTAAAAGTGAGCATCAAGAAGCAAATTCAAAGCACATTTAAGTCTAACCCACTTCCTCTGCATAGTAATCTTGTAAAGAAACAAGTCATGAAAGCACAAAGCAACAAGCATAGTAAAGCAAAATAAGTGCAACTTCAAGACTTTCAACATAAAGAGGGGAAACTCAATATTATTGAGATGCATAAAACCATGTTTCCCTCTCTCATAATAACTTTCAGTAGCATCATAAATAAAATTAACAATAAAACTATCATATGAAACCTTCTTATCATGAGCCACATGCATAAAAGAATTAATACTCCCCACATAAACATAGTCATTCTTATTAATTGTAGTGGGAGCAAATTCAACAAAATAGCTATCATTATTATTCTCATCACCATAATCATCAAATATAGGAGGCATATTGTAATCATAATTAATTTTCTCCTCAATAATAGGTGGACTGAAAATATCATATTCATCATTGTAATCATCATATATTGGAGGTTTGATATCATCATAAGCAATAGAATGGCTATCTTCCAAAGCTGGGGAACTAAAAAGATCATTTTCATAAA
Source organism: Avena sativa (assembly GCA_916181665.1). Lineage (NCBI taxonomy): Eukaryota > Viridiplantae > Streptophyta > Magnoliopsida > Poales > Poaceae > Avena > Avena sativa. The sequence goes on from OV702292.1 coordinate 222,926,423, forward strand.
AACTAGCTTCCCCAAGCTTATACTTTTCCATAGAATTAGCAATAATGGTGTCCAAAGAATTCATACTAACAACATTGCTATTAGCATGCAAATAAAGTTCCATAGGTTTTTTAATTTTCTCTTCAAGCACTTCATGTCCTAACTCAAGATAAATACTATAAAGCTCTCTAATTTTGTTGTTGTTTTCCATTAAGCCTAACTAGTAAAAATAAAAACAAGAAACAAAAAGACAAAATTGCAGAATCTAAAGGAAATAACTTCGAGCACTCACACACTAGCAACAGTACTAGAAGATAGCTTAGTAGCCAGAGGATGTGAGTACCTTTTACCTTACCTCCCCGGCAACGGTGCCAGAAAATAGCTTGATGTCTACTAACTCTTATTCTTGCAGACAGTTGTTGGGCCTCCAAATGCAGAGGTTTCTAGAACAGCAGCAAGTTTTCCCTTAAGTGGATCACCCAAGGTTTATCGAACTCAGGGAGGAAGTGGTCAAAGGTATCACCTCTCAAGCAACCCTGCAATCAAAATACAAGAAGTCTCTTGTGTCCCCAACACACCCAATACACTTGTCAGGTGTATAGGTGCACTAGTTCAGCGAAGAGATAGTGAAATACAAGTGGTATGGATAATTATAAATGATAACGGTGCCAGAAAATAGCTTGATGGCGTGGAAGAGACTAAAGAAAAACTGAAATAAAGATAGCAGCAAGCAAACATGTAACAGATCTAGTTGCAAACTGTGTTTCAATGCTTAGAAACAAGGCCTAGGGATCATACTTTCACTAGTGAACACTCTCATATAAATTTCTTCTCTTTATGATACTACTCTGAACTACTCTCTGGTTGGACACTCTAATCCATGGTAGGGCTATAACAGCACTCCTCAAAGTTCGCTTTCCCCATCTAGATAACCCCACACTATCACTCTAAGTACTAGATGGTTCCAACAAACACCACAATTTCATAGAGACATCCAACTCCAAATATAACTCATGACAAGTATTTGTAATCTCTAGCCTAAGTGCCACCATGGTGTGCACGCTGTCACTTTCACACACATGGGGAGAGCAGAGATCTATTAAAGCACTTGAGTAGCAAGGTAGATCTACTTAATTACAAAGCTCATGATCACAATATGATCATGCATAGAGAGAGAGATGAACACATAGCTACTAGTAGAACCCTTAGCCTCGAGGAAGAACTACTCCCTCATCATCATGGGAATCAACAACAGTGATGGAGATGGTGGTGGAAATCGATGGAGATGGCTTCGGGGGCACTTCCCCGTCCCGGTAGGGTGTCGGAGCAGAGACTTCCTGTCCCCCGAATCTCCCCTTCGGTGGCGGCGGCGTTGCGGAACTTTTCGTGGCTGGAGGCTGGTTAATTTAGGGTTTTTGCATCGGGAGGCATCTTATAGGCGAAGAGGTAAGGTCGGTGGGCGGCCAGGGGGCCCACACCACCTGGTGGCGCGGCCAGGGCTATCCCGCGCCACCATATGGTGTGCCCACTCTGGTGACCTACTCCGTCTCTGCTTCGTGTTTCCGTGTTGCTCTGGGAAAAATAGGCATATTGGCTTTTGTCCCGTTCAATTTTGAGAATATTGATTTTCTGCCTTTTCTGGAACTAAAAACAGAAGAAAACATGCAACTTGCACTGTGGCATCTTGTTAATAGGTTAGTCCCAGAAAACATATAAAAATACCTCAAAGTGTTAAGAAAGCAAAGCAAAGTAGATACTAAATAAGCATGGAACATCAAAAATTATAGATACGTTTGAATGTATCAGGCTAGTGCGGGAAAGGAAATGGGTCGGCCCATTCGGCACAGTACGCATGCAGTGGGCTGTTGACAGGGGGGTCTAGGCGTCAGTGGCTGTTACTACGCGAAGCGGTACGTTTCAAACTCAGCTGTGCGATTAGACTAGGATCGAACGGCTGTGTTTCGTCGTCCCCGGTAAACAGGTCTCCAGCGAGGACGAACCCTAGTGGCACGGTGGAGGTCTACGGGGGCTCACCTCGGCTCCAGCTATGGTCGGCGGTGGGGGCGTTCGAGCTGGTAGACGACGGCGGTTCGAGACGTGGTCGCGGCGGCTCCTGGGGCGGCTCTAATCGACGACGCCTCTTCTCTTCTGCAGCGGCAAACTCCAGCGAAATTCCGGTGGACTGAGGCTCTCCTTGCTCTGGGGAGAGTGTGGGAGCGTTATGTTGGAATTATGCCCTAGAGGCAATAATAAAGATGTTATTATTATAATTCTTGTTCATGATAAAGTTTATATTCCATGCTAGAATTGTATTAAGCGGAAACTTTAATACTTGTGTGGTTTGTGAACAACACCGTGTCCCTAGTACGCCTCTATGGACTAGCTCATTGATCAATGATGGTTAAGGTTTCCTAACCATAGACATGAGTTGTCAATTGATAATGAGATCATATCATTGGAGAATGATATGGTGGATAGACCCAAACTAAGCGAAGCAATTAGATCGTGTCATCGTGTTCGTCTTTGCGAAGTTTTTCATATGTCAAATATTGTATTCCTTTGACCATGAGATAATACAACTCCCTGGTATCGGAAGAAAGCTTTGAGGTCATCAAACGTCATCCTATGAGAGGGTGATCATAAAGGTGTCTCTCAGGTAATCGGAAAGTATCTGTTGGGTTGTATGTATCGAGATGGGATTTGTCCCTCCCAAGTTGGAGAGATATACTTCGGGCCCACTCGGTAATCGATATCAACACCGCTTGCAAGCATGTGGTTAAGGAGTTAATCACAAAGTGATATCGGATTACGGAACGAGTAAAGTACTTGCTGTGAACGAGATTGAACTAGGTATGACGATACCGACGATCGAATCTCGGGCAAGTAAAATATCGCGAGACGAAGGGAATATATATATGGGATTGATTGAATCCTGGCATCGTGGTTCATCCGATATGATCATCGATGAATGTGTGGGAGTCAATATGGGTGCCCAGACCCCGCTGTTGATTATTGATAGAAGATCATGTCTGCATATTCTCGAACCCGCAGGGTCACACACTTAACGTGTCTCGACGCTAGGATAGATTGGATACTTGGTTTATGAATTTTTGTTCGGAGTCTCGGATGGGATCCGGGACATCACGAGAGGTTCCGGAGTGGTCCGGAGAATAAGATTCATATAAGGCAGTGCAGTTTTTGGAGTTCGGAATTGTTCCGGATTAATCGGTATTGTACCGGAAGCTTCTAGAACCTTCCGGAAGGGGGCCAACGTGGTCCCACCTTCCGGGAGGGGGCATGGGCCTATGAGGGAGTGTCCTGGATGCATTGGGCCAGGGGCACAAGGCCCCATAGGGCCCAGCCGATCCTAGATAAGTTTAAACTCGTTTAAACTAGAGATAGGATTTCTAGATAAGGGAGAGTTTAAATTGTTTAAACTAGAGATAGGCTTGGAGGATGGGCAAGGGCTGGCCGCACCCCCCTCTATATATAGAGGGCTGGTGCGCCCCCTCCCCCCAACAACACATCTCCCTCCAAGCCCTAGTAGCCCTGCTGCCTTCCTCTCTCCCTCCCGACTGTTTGCAGGCGAAGCCCTGCTGCAGAAATTCTCCACCAAATACACCACGCCGTCGTGTTGTAGATCCAATCCATCTCTCCACCATACTTGCTGGTCCAAGGAAGGAGGAGACGTCGAGGTGCTGCATGTGTGCATCTCACGGAGGCACCGCCACTTGTGGTGCTAGATCGGATCGGATCGCGAGGAGGAGAAGCGAGTACGACTACATCACCCATGTTCCGACGAACGTTCCGCTGTGCGAATCTTCAAGGGTATGAAGATCTAATCCAATCTCTCTTGTTGTTTGCATCTCCTAGATTAGATCTTGGCTTTCCTTCTGTTCGCTTCCATAGAAAATTTTGATTTACTATGCTGCGAAACCCTTCAGTGGTATCAGAGCTAGATCTATGCGTAGATGTGATTCACGAGTAGAACGCAACATGGTTGTTGCGGGCGTTGATGTTTTCTGTTGCAAGCCTCTTGTTTGTGTTCTTTTTATGACGCGGGATAGTGAGATTGAAGCGGTCCAGGCCAACCTTACGCGACGTCGTTCGCGAGACCGGCTCCGCACTTGACGTGTGGCTTGTACCATACATGCGGCTGGTGGATGTCAGTTTCTCTCACTATAGTTGTCATGGGATTAACACCGGAGTTTGGCAACCATAATATCACCGTTGTGGCTTTCCGTAGGTAAGAATCGTTCTTAGCATCTACTCCCATAAGCCACGTAAAACATGCAACAACAAAGTAGAGGCGTCTAACTTGTTTTTGTAGGGAGTGTTTTCTGTGATATGATATGGCCCAAGATGTGATGTGTATATTGTATGCGATGATCATGTTTTGTAATGTTTCACGACTTGCATGTCGATGAGTACACAACCGGCAGGAGCCATATGGTTGTCTTTATAATTGTGTATGACCTGCGAGTCAACTTCTTATACGCCATGTAATAGCTTTACTTTGTCGCTAAGTAGTTAGCAATAGTTGTAGTTGCTATTCATGGTGGAGGCAATCATGGTGGAGTGATGGAGATCATGCCGGAACGCACAAGATGGAGATCATTGCGCGAAGATTGGCTATACCATGTCACATAAAGTTATATGCATGTGATGTTTATCCTTTTATGTATCTTATTATGCTTAGATCGCGACGGTAGCATTATAAGATGATTCCTCACTTAAAGATCAAGATAAAAACTGTGTTCTCCCCAAGTATGCACCGTTGCGAAAGTTCGTCGTGTCCAAGCATCACGTGATGATCGGGTGCTATAGACTCTACGCTCACATACAACGGGTGCAAGCCAGTTTTGCACACGCGGAAATACTTGGGTCTAACTTGACGAGCCTAGCATGTACAGACATGGCCTCGGAACACAAGAACCGAAAGGTTAAGCATGAGTCATATGAATGATATGATCGACACTTCGTTGTCCACCATTGAAACCACATCTCTTCTCGTGATGATCGGATTAGGTGTGGTGAATTTGGATCGTGTTCACTAAACAACTTGAGGGCTGTTGAATTTAGTGGGAGTTCATCTAGTAATTTGATTAAGTTGAACTATTTATCATGAACATAGTCTAAATTGTACTTGCAAATACTGTAGATCACATGGCCAAGTCCAATTTCAACTTCAACGTTTTTGCTGAGAAAGAAAAGCTTAGAAACAATGGGTCTAACTTCACCAACTAGTTCCGCAATCTAAGAATCATTCTGTCTGGCGGACAAAAGGACTATGTCCTTGAGAAAGCGTTAGGTAACCCCCCTGCTGCAACTGCGCCGGCTGATGAGAAAGCTGTCTATCAGTCGCGCAAAGATGATTATGGTGTGATTAAGAGCACCATGTTGTTTGCTATGGAACCAGAACTTCAAAATCGTTTTGAAAACTATCCCGGGCCCTTTGAGATTCCCGAGGAGCTGAAAACCATGTTTCAGACTCAGGCCCGTTCTGAGAGATATGAGATCTCTGAGAAGTTCTTTAACTGCAAGATGGAGGAAGGGAGTTCCGTTAGTGAGCACGCCATTAAGATGTCGGGCTACACTCAACGCCTTGAGCAACTGGACTGCAAGATTCCAGAGGAGCTCAAGATTGACAGGGTTCTGCAATCACTCCCTCCCAGCTACAAAAGTTTTGTAGTGACTCATAATCAGATTGGTTCCACTGATACGATCACCGAGCTCTTTGCAAAGCTGAAGGCTGCGGAGGTGGACATCAAGAAGGATAATCATGTGTTGATGGTCAACAAGCCCTCCTTTAAGAAAGGTAAGGGAGCAAAGAAGCCCTTCAAGAAGGGTGGCGGCAAGCGCACTGCCCCTGCTGAGAAGAAGCTCAAGTCTGGTCCTAAGCCGGACACTGAGTGCTTCTATTGCAAGGACAAGGGTCACTGGAAGCGCAACTGTCCGAAGTACTTAGCGGACAAGAAGGCTGGCACCATCAAAGGTATATTTGATATACATGTTATTGATGTTTTCCTTACTAGCCCTCGTTGTAGTGCCTGGGTATTTGATACTGGTTCAGTTGCTAATATTTGTAACTCGAAACAGGAGCTACGGAATAGACGGCGGCTTGCGAGGGATGAGGTGACGATGCGCGTTGGCAACGGATCAAGAGTTGATGTGATGGCCGTCGGCACGCTCTCCTTAGTTTTACCTTCGGGATTAGTTTTAAACCTTAATAAATGTTATTATGTGCCTGCGTTGAGCATGAACATTATTTCTGGATCGTGTTTATTGCAAGACGGTTATTCATTTAAATCGGAGAATAATGGTTGTTCTATTTATATGAGTAACATCTTTTATGGTCATGCACCCCTTGTAAATGGTTTATTTCTTCTAAATCTCGAAAGGGATGAAACACACATCCATAACATTGAAGCTAAGAGATGCAAAGTAGATAGTGATAATACTACTTATTTGTGGCACTGTCGTCTAGGTCATATTGGTGTAAAGCGCATGAAGAAACTCCATTCTGATGGACTTTTGGAGTCTCTTGATTTTGAATCATTTGACACATGTGAACCATGCCTCATGGGCAAGATGATCAAAACTCCGTTCTCCGGTATGATGGAGCGAGCAACGGACTTGTTGGAAATCATACATACCGATGTATGCGGACCGATGAGTGTTTCGACGCGCGGTGGATATCGCTATTTTCTCACTTTTACCGATGACTTAAGTAGATATGGGTATATCTATTTAATGAAACATAAATCTGTAACGTTTGAAAAGTTCAAAGAATTTAAGAATGAAGTGGAGAACCATCGTAACAGAAAGATTAAGTTTCTACGATCCGATCGTGGGGGCGAATATTTGAGTTATGATTTTCTCACGCATCTCAAGGCAAGTGGAATCGTTTCACAACTCACGCCACCCGGAACACCACAGCGCAATGGTGTGTCTGAACGCCGGAATCGAACCCTATTAGATATGGTCCGATCGATGATGTCTCTTACTGATTTGCCGTTATCGTTTTGGGGTTATGCATTAGAAACCGCTGCATTCACTTTAAATAGGGCTCCATCTAAATCCGTTGATACGACACCGTATGAACTATGGTTTGGTGCTAAACCTAAGTTGTCGTTTCTTAAAGTTTGGGGATGCGAAGCTTACGTCAAGAAGTTGATGCCGGACAAGCTCGAACCCAAAGCGGAGAAATGCGTCTTCATAGGATACCCTAAGGAAACTATTGGGTATACCTTCTATCACAGAACCGAAGGCAAAGTGTTTGTCGCAAAGAACGGTTCCTTTCTTGAGAAGGAGTTTCTCTCGAAAGAAGTGAGTGGGAGGAAAGTAGAGCTAGACGAGGTTATTGAACCTTCTCTTGAATTGGAGAGTAGCGCAGCACCTGAAATTGTTCCAGTGCCGCCTGCACCAACAATAGAGGAAGCTAATGACAAGGATCATGAAGCTTCGGACGATGCTGCTACTGAACGTCGCAGGTCGACAAGGTCGCGTGCCCCTCCTGAGTGGTACGGCAACCCTGTCTTGACTGTCTTGTTAGTAGAAGACAGTGAACCTACGAACTATGAGGAAGCGATGATGAGCCCAGACTCTGAGAAATGGCTAGAAGCCATGAAATCCGAATTGGGATCCATGAGCGAAAACCAAGTATGGACTTTGGTGGACCCTCCTAGCGACCGAAAGGCCGTTGAGTGCAAATGGATCTTCAAGAAGAAAACGGACGCGGATGGTAATGTTACCGTCTATAAAGCACAGCTTGTTGCGAAAGGTTTTCGACAAGTTCAAGGTGTTGACTACGATGAGACTTTCTCTCCCGTAGCGATGTTTAAGTCCATTCGGATTTTATTAGCAATTGGTGCGTTTCATGATTATGAAATATGGCAAATGGATGTCAAGACTGCTTTCCTCAATGGAAACATTGATGAAGAGTTGTATATGATGCAACCCGAAGGTTTTGTCGATCCTAAGGATGCTGATAAAGTATGCAAACTTCAGCGTTCCATTTATGGACTAAAGCAAGCATCTCGGAGTTGGAACCTTCATTTTGATCAAGTGATCAAGAGCTTTGGATTTGTTCCAAATTGCTACGAAGCTTGCATCTACAAGAAAGTGAGTGGGAGCTCGGTGACGTTTCTGGTACTATATGTGGATGACATATTGATTATTGGAAATGACATCAACATGCTTAACGATGTGAAGAGTTATTTGAACAAGTGTTTTTCAATGAAAGACCTAGGTGAAGCTGCTTATATATTGGGCATCAAATCTATAGAGATAGACAAAGACGCCTGATAGCTTTAAGCCAAAGTACATACCTAGACAAAGTTTTGAAAAGGTTCAGAATGGATAAGGCATTGAAAGGTTCAGTGCCTATGTTGTCAGGTAAGATATTGAGCAAGGCTCAGTGTCCAGCTATGGTAAATGATAGGGAAGCTATGAGCAAAGTGCCTTATGCCTCGGCCATAGGTTCCATCATGTATGCCATGCTGTGTACTAGACCGGATGTGTCCAATGCTCTTAGTTTGACGAGCAGATATCAAAGTGATCCAGGAGTGGAACACTGGACAGCCGTGAAGAACATCCTAAGGTACCTAAATAGGACTAAAGAAATGTTCTTAGTCTATGGGGGTGATGAACAGCTCGTCATAAAAGGTTACGTCGATGCTAGTTTCGACACCGACAAGGATGATTCTAAATATCAGACAGGATACGTGTATATTTTGAATGGAGGAGCTGTGAGCTGGAGAAGCTGCAAGCAAAGCGTGATTGCGGGATCTACAGTAGAAGCGGAATACATGGCTGCTGCAGAAGCGTCAAGTGAAGGAGTTTGGATCAGAAACTTCATCACTGAGCTTGGCGTGGTTCCAAGTGTATTGGACCCACTGGAGATATTGTGTGACAACACTGGCGCCATAGCACTCGCTAAGGAACCAAGATATCATCCAAAGACCAAGCATATCAACCGCAAGTTTCATATAATCCGAGATTATATAGCAGATGGAGATCTGAAGATTAGCAAAGTACATACAGATCTGAATGTAGCAGATCCATTGACTAAACCTCTTCCACGTGTAAAACATGATCAGCACCTCAGTGCCATGGGTGTGAGATTGTTGCCAGATGTAAACTAGATTATTGACTCTAGTGCAAGTGGGAGACTGTTGGAATTATGCCCTAGAGGCAATAATAAAGATGTTATTATTATAATTCTTGTTCATGATAAAGTTTATATTCCATGCTAGAATTGTATTAAGCGGAAACTTTAATACTTGTGTGGTTTGTGAACAACACCGTGTCCCTAGTACGCCTCTATGGACTAGCTCATTGATCAATGATGGTTAAGGTTTCCTAACCATAGACATGAGTTGTCAATTGATAATGAGATCATATCATTGGAGAATGATATGGTGGATAGACCCAAACTAAGCGAAGCAATTAGATCGTGTCATCGTGTTCGTCTTTGCGAAGTTTTTCTTATGTCAAATATTGTATTCCTTAGACCATGAGATAATACAACTCCCTGGTATCAGAAGAAAGCTTTGAGGTCATCAAACGTCATCCTATGAGAGGGTGATCATAAAGGTGTCTCTCAGGTAATCGGAAAGTATCTGTTGGGTTGTATGTATCGAGATGGGATTTGTCCCTCCCAAGTCGGAGAGATATACTTCGGGCCCACTCGGTAATCGATATCAACACCGCTTGCAAGCATGTGGTTAAGGAGTTAATCACAAAGTGATATCAGATTACGGAACGAGTAAAGTACTTGCTGTGAACGAGATTGAACTAGGTATGACGATACCGACGATCGAATCTCGGGCAAGTAAAATATCGCGAGACGAAGGGAATATATATATGGGATTGATTGAATCCTGGCATCGTGGTTCATCCGATATGATCATCGATGAATGTGTGGGAGTCAATATGGGTGCCCAGACCCCGCTGTTGATTATTGATAGAAGATCATGTCTGCATATTCTCGAACCCGCAGGGTCACACACTTAACGTGTCTCGACGCTAGGATAGATTGGATACTTGGTTTATGAATTTTTGTTCGGAGTCTCGGATGGGATCCGGGACATCACGAGAGGTTCCGGAGTGGTCCGGAGAATAAGATTCATATAAGGCAGTGCAGTTTTTGGAGTTCGGAATTGTTCCGGATTAATCGGTATTGTACCGGAAGCTTCTAGAACCTTCCGGAAGGGGGCCAACCTGGTCCCACCTTAAGGGAGGGGGCATGGGCCTATGAGGGAGTGTCCTGGCCGCATTGGGCCAGGGGCACAAGGCCCCATAGGGCCCAGCCGATCCTAGATAAGTTTAAACTCGTTTAAACTAGAGATAGGATTTCTAGATAAGGGAGAGTTTAAATTGTTTAAACTAGAGATAGGCTTGGAGGATGGGCAAGGGCTGGCTGCACCCCCCCTCTATATATAGAGGGCTGGTGCGCCCCTCCCCCCAACAACACATCTCCCTCCAAGCCCGAGTAGCCCTGCTGCCTTCCTCTCTCCCTCCCGACTGTTTGCAGGCGAAGCCCTGCTGCAGAAATTCTCCACCAAATACACCACACCGTAGTGTTGTAGATCCAATCCATCTCTCCACCGTACTTGCTGGTCCAAGGAAGGAGGAGATGTCGAGGTGCTGCACGTGTGCATCTCACGGAGGCACCGCCACTTGTGGTGCTAGATCGGATCGGATCGCGAGGAGGAGAAGCGAGTACGACTACATCACCCACGTTCCGACGAACGTTCCGCTGTGCGAATCTTCAAGGGTATGAAGATCTAATCCAATCTCTCTCGTTGTTTGCATCTCCTAGATTAGATCTTGGCTTTCCTTCTGTTCGCTTCCGTAGAAAATTTTGATTTACTATGCTGCGAAACCCTTCACGTTAGTGGTGAGAAGGGAGTGGAATGTTGTGAGGATTGGAGATGAAGAGGGCCTCCTTTTATAGCTCGAAGAAGGGACCGAGCGGCATGGGCGTGGCTCGTCGGTGGCAATGCTACAGGCAGCTAGTAGAGCGGCTGGAGGTAGGAGACAGTGAGTGGTCTCCTGGCGGTCCTCTCTGTCTGAAAGGCGAGGCATGGGGCGGTCGCATTGGGTCGGGAGAGGGCGGTGCTCTGTGCGGTAGAGGCGGTGTTCGATGCGGCGCACGAGGGCTACGGGTCAAGTGGCGGCGAACGGGGATGTTCGGGCGGATGCTGGGGTCATGGCGGAGCAGTGCGCGCGGGGTGAGGTCGAGGCGCGGCGTGCGCGAGCTGGTCGGGCGCGGCGCTCTGGCGCGTGCTCGGCATGGCGCAGACGCTCTAGGCGTGGCTTGGCCGGGGTGGTCCACGGCGTGGATTTGCTCGGGGAGGGGACAGAGAGCGGCGGCGAGGTCTCGCCTACCTTATAGGCATCATGGGAGAGCTCGGGGCGGTCTGCTGGGAGCGGTCCATGGTCGGACTGGCGCGGCGGCTTCGGGCAGCGGCACACTAGTGCTAAACAGCCAAGGGGGTGCTGGGCTGCTACTGCTCGACACCAGGGGGAACAGGGGGAGTAGAATGAGGGTAAATGGTCTGGTGATCAATGCCCAAATAGTGAAGTTAGGCAGATGTTTATTCTGCGCCTACCAGGTGTTTGATCCAATGGCCGAAAGAATTTTAAATTTGAATTTTTGGCTCGATTTTGGTGAGTGATCTACACTTATGCTTAGTTATCTATGGTTGCTTGGGATTGGCAAGGGGAATTGATTTGGTGGGTTTTTGAAAAAGTGGGATCTTCACATATGAATTGGATTCAAAATTGAATTGTCCTTTAAATTGATTTGCTAGATGTTTTTGTAAGTTTGTAAAGTGGGCCTTGGTACATCTTTACTTGATCTAGCAAGGGGGGAAAAGAATTAGAAATGTTTCTGTTAGAATTTCACTTTTAGGAACACCTAAAGTGGCCTAGTGGTTAACTTTGGTCAAAATGACCATTTGCTTTATTTATTCTTATTTGATTTTTTCTTTGGATTTTGTTTGTAAACGGTCTAGATGATGTGGCATTCACCTTTAAACCATTTCACAACATTTAGAACAATCAAGCATGGCATTTTCAAACAATTCTATACTAATGCAACACACACATGCATTCATATTCATTATCTTAATAAAAGTTTTTGTTAACCCTAAATTGGGTGATTAGGAACTTGATAACCTTGATTAAAGTTTTGGATGTTACAGCTCGCAACTCGGCCTCTGCACTTGAACAGAAAACTGCAATATGTTTCTTTGTCTTTCAAGCAATGAGAGAACCACCAAGAAAAACACAGTAAGCAGAAAGGGAACGACGATAAGAGGGATCACTAGCCCACATAGCATCTGAATAGGCCTGGAGATGTAATGAGCTGGAACGGGGAAAGAAAAGACGATGAGAGATCGTGTCACAAACATAGCGTAGAACACGAAGAAGGTGACTATAGTGAACGGAAGTGGGAGCAGAAACAAACTGACTAAGAATATGGACAGGATAGGATAAATCTAGGAGAGTGACAGAAAGATAGACAAGGCTCCCAACAAGATGACGATACTGCGTGTAACTACCTCGGTGAATTACGCTCCTAGTACAAGCCTGGATGTTCAGAAATGGTTGAAATAGTACGGTGGGGCCCAAATGCCACTCACAGGTAGACCTTTCGGCCGTCCCAACCATTTCCAAACATCGGGACAAGAACGGGCGGCGTAATCGGCAGGCGAAGGGATCAACTACATACACAAATGAGTATGTATGCAAGCCACCATACAACAGTACATCAGAGCCATTCCATCTAAAAAGAAAGGAAATATAGCAATGCCATACAGCAAGATCCAAATATCCTAGATAGATATAATAGTTTAGGATATCTCCTCATACATCAATCAACAGAGTATCAAGCGGAAGCGGAAGACAAAATCCGAGTACGGATAAGAAGCAAATCGGCATAAGATGCCCCATAAATAAGCACATCCCGCCCACAGACCTCACGGATCCCCGTTCCCGGAATCTCTACACCGAATGTTCGTTGCCCACATCGTCCGTCTCTTCCACCCAGTATCCATCTTGCGAGTGTACCTGTTCATCTGAACCAATAATTTATCGTGTGAGACCCTAGGGGTACTCAGCAAGTCTTTATGCCTCTAAAGGGGACACAACCTGGGGTGACGCAATTGCAGCAAAAGATAAACCCTAACAATTCTATAGATACTCGCTAACCATCCGCCTAACCAGAGATAGACGGATGTCCGTGAATTAATAACAACAGTTATAATAGTTATAACGGTAATATCCACAGATCCATCCTCCTCCTCGCTTACCGACGAGGAAGCGGACGAACAACCCCCCATCCGTTGGCAGTTTTATTATCCATTCCGTGAGTGTTGCACTATTTACTAGTCAGGTACCTAGTCTAGTCAAATTAAAAGCGGTACTTTAGTTATGCTTGTCTATGATCGAGAAACTGTGCTCCAAGTCGTCCATAACCGCGGACACGACTTTCAGAAAGTTTTACCCTGCAGGGGTGCACAAATAGCAACACACACTCGATATGCCTCGGAAAAACCAAATCAAAACCCAACGAGACAGTCACGACAAAGCAATTGCAGGATTCAGAAATATTTCAGGGGGCCACCCCATTAAGCTACCCGCAACGAAGCTGGCCGGCTATGAGACGGACTCAAGGTTTGTGTGGCCGGCTGTAAACGACTGGGAACCCGAAAGTGTGACTGGGCTTGTCGATACAGCGAAAACGGGTCACGGACCTAAACAGTACAGTGTGCAGTACCTCGCACAATTTAAATAAAGTAGTAAAGCATGGCATAAGTACAGGATAGTAAATAAAACCTCAAACTAGTTTGTGGCCCCAAGAAATAAGAATGAATCAAGCTCTGGCTCAGGGGGGTTCATAAGCCTCCCGGATGTGGATAGCGCGAATATTCAAGGAACAGGAATCAAGTACTCGGGGTCCCACGGGACACAAGTGAGCCTGAAAAACCAAATAGCGAATATGGCTCACCGATGCCACTTTCATTAGTTATCCCATTACTACTCAGGTTAAGTTGTTTAGGTACCTCGTTATTCATCAAACACTCACAAACCCTACACATGCTGTTCTACGACTCGCATGGCTCAAACAACTCCTGTAGTAATGGCTCATGGGGTGGAGGAACAAGCTTCGGTGGGGTTTAAAAGTAAAGGCTATGCAATACTTGGATTCAGATTAGTGCAATCGCGACTCAATGATGCAAGAATAAGATAGAGGCAATAGGTACTATATGTATGCAAGCATGTGGTAGTGCTTTCCTGGCAGCTCAGTTGAAGCAAGTGATGGATCTGGGTAGTGCTCCTGGTTCTCTTGATATATCCCCTGCTCCGCGTCTATTCGAAGAAGAACCAAACAAACAAGGGCCAATATAAATAAAGTGCACAAGCATATGAATTAAATGCATCAAGCAAACAATCATGCCATGATGAATGATGCACAATTTGCATGGCAATAAGGTAGCATGGCATGGGTGAGGTGTGGAATACAAGATTAAATCATTTTATTGAGTTTTGGTCACATTTTATCCTCATATTAGTTGCTGTATACAATATATTTATATGATGCATGCTTCAAAACAGATAATGGAATGCCTAAACAGAAAGGTCTCGTCGAGCTAATCATTTTAGACATATCATTTATTAAATTTGGAGTTATAAAACAAAAGTTATTAATTTATTAAAGAAAAGGGGCATTTTATTGTAATTTAAATAAACTTGGAATTTTGAATGTTCAAAATATATTTTCGATTGCATATTTGAAATCCTCACATTTTTCTGATTTGAAAACATATATTAATTGTATTATTTGGATTAATACTTGAAAAGATATTTGAAAACAGAATTTAAATTGAATTTGAATTAATTTGAAAAAAATATTTGAATTTAAGCAGATAGACTGAATTACTTTTTATACCCAGGCAGTCCTAGCCACTATCGCTGACGGGTGGGGCTAGGCTGACTCAGCATCACAGCGTGCAGCACAGGCGTTTCTCACCGCGCAGATAGCTAGCCCAGGAGGCAGACAGGTGGGCCAACGGCCTCGCAGGCCCACGTGTCAGCGGGCGAAGGGGCAGGCACTGACAGATGGGGCCTAGATGGAGCACGGGTTGAGATTACTAGAGGCCAGGGGGTTCTCTGCAAAAACGCTGGCGCGGCTGACTAGTGGGTCCGTTAGGATCGCGGGTTGACGCAGACAAAATGTGGGGGGGTATGCGCAAAACGACCACGCGCGCACTGTTTCTCTTCTCTGCATCTCTGACGAGCGGTCGATGCGCGACAGACGCAGCGCGGCGCGGGCGAGGATCGATCTCTCGACCTGGGGCTCGCGCGCGGAAGCGGCTACCGCTGCGGTGGCTTGGGCTAGGTGACAGAGAGGTGGGCGCGGCCTAGCTAGGGCTTCTGCGACGCTACAGCGAGGCGGACCGAGCGCGACGCCGGCGCACGGAGCGTGCACGACGAAACGTCCGGCGAATCTAGGGCGGCACGGCGAGGCGGACCGTGTCAGGGAGGGAGAGGGGATCACCGCGAGGCTGTCGGTGGCGGTGGTTCGGCTCGAGGCGCAGGCGATCGACGGTGATTCAGGGGCTGAGCAGACTAGGGTTTCTCGTCGGTGCAGCGTCGGCCTGGTGGTTCTGGTACTCCTCCTTCTCGCTGGCGGCTACTGGACGTTGCAGGGGAGCCTCCTCGATCTTCCTCGACACCTAGCGCGTCACGCCGCCGGCTGGTTTGAGTCAGGGCGGTGGAGGCCGAGGGTTTTCCGGCAAGGGGGGGGGTAGACGGTGGTGGAGGAGAGAGGGGAGGGAGCAGGGCGTCCTTGGGGTGGATCTGGGGATGGTCTGGCGAGGCAGAGAGGCAGGAGATAAGCAGAGGGAGGGAGAGGCTGCCGTGGGGGAGTGGTTGGAGATAAAGGTGGCTCGGCCACCTTTTCCTCCTCCACCCTCACGTGCTCGGGCAGGGCAGGGGCAGCTGGCAGGTGGGGACGGCAGGGTGAGGCCAAGGAGGCAGGGGAGGCTCGGGGTAGGGCCACAAGGCAGGGAGAGGGAGAGCTAGAGGGAGAGGGGGTAGCCTCGGGTAGGGTTAGAGCTAGGCTCGTGTTAGGGTTAGGTATGGCTCGGTGTAGCTAGGGTCTGGGGTGGGGTAGCAGCTAGGTGGCATGGTGGGGCCAGCTAGTGAGAGAAGGAGAGAGGCCGAGAGAGAGAGAGGTAGGTTTAGGGTTTGGTCTAGATTAGGTGTGGATTAGGGTTTAGGAGAGGGGGGTAGGGTGATGATATAGGGGTTGGAGATAAAGAGGCATGGTAGCTAGGTTTGGAGCATGACCAAACAAGAGGTGAAAGGAGAGAGAAGAAAGAGAGAAGAGGTGTGGCAAAGTTAGGGTTAGGGTTTTGCTTAGATGGGGGGGTATGGGTAGATTAGAGGAGATGGAGAGATTTGTAGCTAGGGTTTGCTATGGACAAGGAGAAGCCAAGACTAACCAAGATCAAACAAAAACAAGACAAGAAAAGAGAGAGGGATGTGATGATAGGGTTTAAGCTAGATCAAATTAAGATCAAGCTAAAAGGGGCGAGAGATAGATGAGAGATGGCATGATCCAACCAAAAACAAGTAAAAACCAAATGACAAGCAAAAGGTGGTACTTGCATGGCCCATGCAAATATTTAATGCCATGTTGATTCTTGTGAAAACAATGTTATTACATGGCATTATTATTATGCATTCCCAAAATTGGAGTAAGGCCCAAGCAAAAGAATCTAGAAAGAATTCCAAGTGGAATAGATGGAGATAGCCATGTTTGAAATAGAATGGGACATGCTAGTGTGTATGTTCCACTAGATGATCAATAGTCCCAAAATATTCCAACATTAGCATAATTCCATGATAAACCATATGGAAGCTAGGAGAAAGGTTCCACTCACAAGGCATGCAAAGGTGGCCATGTGGCTCTCATATATCAATGATGTGAAAACAACATGATGCTAAGATGAGAGCATGTGGACAAGAATTGGATACATCCCAACCCACATGAGCTAGAGGTAAAACCAATAAGTGCCAAGCTCATATTTAGTTGGATGGTGGAATTATAAGGTGGTGAAAGAAAAAGGTGGTGGAGTTAATAAGAGATATGCCCCCAACTCAACTTGGGCATTGAAACAATATATCAAGAACCAAATACAATATCAAGAGGCAAATACAATTAATAATGCATATGAGATAAGAACCAAATGAGAAAGGGTTTTATATGATGCTCAAATGCAAGGTGGCATGATGACATGAGCAGGATATAATGATGATGCAACAATTATATATTTGAAGTAGCCATTATATTACTAGACCAAGTAGCATTACAATTGTTAGACAATTGGGATGCTACAACTCTCCCCCACTAAACAGGAATCTCGCCCCGAGATTCTAGGAAGAAGAAGACACAAAGAGGGTAGGATACTTGGCACGGAGCTCATCTTCACGTTCCCAAGTGGCTTCATCAACGGAATGGTGCGACCACTGCACCTTGCAGAACTTGATGGACTTGTTGCGAGTCCTTCTTTCTGCGACTTCAAGGATTTTTGTGGGGTGTTCTTGATAAGACAGGTCTTCTTGGAGATTGATAAGCTCATGGTCCACGGTCCTGCCGGGATCCTTGAAGCACTTCTTGAGTTGAGAGATGTGGAAAACATCATGGACTTTGAGTTTTTCCGGGAGCTCAAGAGCATAAGCAACTTCTCCTCTTCTTCCACGAATTTTGAAGGGACCGATGTATCTAGGAGCCAGCTTTCCTTTGATACCAAAGCGGTGCGTGCCTCTCATGGGAGTGACACGAAGGTAAACGAGATCACCAGGGACATACTCCATGTCCGTGTGCTTCCTGTCATAATTGCTCTTCTGGCGACTTTGAGCAATCTTCAGATTTTCAAGAATGATGTGAACTTTCTCCTCCGCTTGAGTTACAATGTCAGGGCCAAACAATATTCTTTCTCCTGCACCCGACCAACCAATCGGAGTTCTGCATTTGTGACCATAGAGAGCCTCAAATGGTGCCATCTTTAGACTTTTCTGGAAGCTGTTGTTGTAAGAGAATTCAGCATAAGGAAGACATTCTTCCCACTTCATGCCAAAAGAGATGACGCAAGCACAAAGCATATCCTCCAGAATCTGATTGATCCTTTCAACTTGTCCTTGCGACTGAGGGTGGTAAGCTGTGCTGAAGTTTAATTTTGTTCCCAAAGCATTTTGGAAACTTTCCCAGAACTTGGAAGTGAAGATGCTTCCACGGTCTGAGCTGATCTCAAGCGGAACCCCATACAGAGAGACAATTCTGTTGATATAGAGCTCAGCCAACTGAATTGCAGAAATTGTTTCCTTGACGGGGAAGAAGTGAGCCACTTTAGAAAGCCTGTCAATGACAACAAAGATTGCATTGTTGCCCTTCTGCGACCTCGGAAAACCAGTGACGAAGTCCATCTCTACTTTCTCCCATTTCCATTCCGGGGGTTTCAATGGCTGTAGAAGACCGGAAGGTTTCTGATGAACAGCTTTCACTCTGCGGCAGACATCACACTCTGAGACATACTTGGCACAATACCTTTTCAAACCAGGCCACCAATATTGTGTTTTCAAGTCCATGTACATCTTTGTGCTGCCAGGGTGGATAGAAAGAACAGAATCGTGCGCCTCCTTGAGAACTTGCTCTCTCAAACCCGGGTAGTTCGGAACAAACATCCGATGTTCAAAGAAAAGCGTGCCTTGATCATCGACGTGGAAGGACTCATACTTCAGAAGCTGAATCCTGGAGATGATCTTTCTTGTGTACGGATCACCAAGCTGAGAAGAGCGAACCTTTTCTTCCAAGAGAGGTGTTGCTAGAAGGTTCAGGAGATACCCTTGTTCCACAATTTCCAGGTTGAGCTGACGGAATTCCTCGCACAAGAGAGGCTGTTGTTCTTCCATCATGAGGTTGTTGACATAAGCTTTGCGGCTGAGAGCATCTGCCATAACATTAGCTTTTCCCGGAGTGTAGTTGATGGTCAAATCGAAGTCATTGATTGCTTCAATCCATCTCCTTTGCCGAAGGTTGAGATCAGGTTGAGTAAAGATATACTTCAGACTCTTGTGATCAGAAAAGATCTCACAACGGTTGCCAAGCAAGTAGTGCCTCCATACTTTCAAAGCAAAGACAACTGCTGCGAGCTCGAGGTCATGTGTAGGATAGTTGATCTCATGCGTCTTCAACTGACGAGAGGCATAAGCAACAACTTGCTTTTCTTGCATCAGGACCGCACCCAATCCATGCAAAGAGGCGTCACAGAAGATCTGAAACGGCTTGGATGTATCCGGAGGAACCAAGACTGGTGTGGAAGTGAGCTTCTCTTTGAGTGTCTCAAAGCTTGCTTGACATGCAGGAGTCCAAAGGTATTTCTTGCCTTTCTTGAGGAGATCGGTAAGAGGCTTCGCTATCTTCAAAAAGTTCTGAACGAAGCGACGGCAATAACTAGCCAAACCAAGGAAACTCCGCACTTCTTTGACATTGACAGGAGGAAGCCATTCAACAATTGTCTTCACAGTTTCCGGATTTACTGCAATGCCCTTGGCAGAGATGACGTGACCAAGATAGGTTACTTGAGGCAGCCAAAACTCACACTTGGAGAACTTTGCATACAGGCGGTTCTCACGAAGCTTGCTTAGAACACACCGAAGGTGTTCTTCATGCTCTTCTTGTGACTTAGAATAGACTAGGATGTCATCCAGGTAGACCACAACGAACTTGTCAAGATACTCCATGAAAACCGAGTTCATGAGCCTCGAGAAGGTGGCAGGTGCGTTGGTGAGACCGAAAGACATGACCGTGTACTCATACAGGCCATAGCGGGTGGTGAAAGCTGTCTTAGGAACATCTTCCTTGCGAATCTTGATTTGGTGATAACAACTTCTCAAGTCAAGCTTAGAGAAAACCACAGCTCCAGCTAGCTGATCAAAGAGATCATTAATCCGCGGAAGGGGATATTTATTCTTGATGGTTTTAGCATTGAGAGCCCGATAGTCAACACAAAGTCTATCAGTCTGGTCTCACTTCTTCACAAAG
The DNA here is from genome assembly GCA_916181665.1 of Avena sativa. Taxonomy (NCBI): domain Eukaryota; kingdom Viridiplantae; phylum Streptophyta; class Magnoliopsida; order Poales; family Poaceae; genus Avena; species Avena sativa. The sequence continues at coordinate 222,946,524 of OV702292.1, forward strand.
AGAGTTGGGCTACCCCAAGAAGAAGTATTGTGCTGAATGAAACCCAACTTCTCTTGTTCATCAAGCTGTCGTTTAAGTTCAGCCAACTCAGCAGGACCCATCTTATAAGGCCGCTTGGAGATAGGAGCGGTACCAGGTTCAAGCTCAACTACAAACTCAACCTCACGATCCGGAGGCATACCTGGCAACTCTTCAGGAAAGACATCTGGGAACTCACAGACCACCGGAACACTCTGAATAGCTTCCATAGCATCCACATTCAGAGCTGCCAAAGAGAAAAGCTGGATAGCAGGAGTCAGACTTGGAGAATAGACTATATGGCCTTCAGGAATCTTCAGAGAAACCGAGCGTTCAGCACAATCAATCACAGCTGCATTTGCTGTCAACCAATCCATGCCCAAGATGACATCAATGTCAGAATTGCCCAGAACAATTAAGGACGCCGAGAACGAAGAGCCACCAATCTCAATTTGATTGCCATGGCTGATAAGAGCAGCTCTCATGTTTGAACCGGGAGATAGAACCACCAGACGATGTGCTAAAGGAACCATATCCAGATCCTGCTCATGCGCAAACTTGTGCGAAACAAAAGAATGCGAAGCACCAGAATCAAACAAAACTCTTGCAGGAGCTGAGTTAACGGGAAGCATACCCATCACAACTCCAGGTGCATGCTCAGCTTGAGCGGCGTTGATGCAGTTGGCACGAGCAACAGTAGACCCGGGCCTGGTGTTGATGTTGAGAGCCCGAGGTGGTGGTGCACGAACCAAAGGAGAGCTTGCCGCAGATCTTGGAGGTGGTGGAGGAAGAGCCTTGTTCTTCATCGGACAGTTCCATTGTTGATACCCAGAGTCTCCACAAGTGTAACAAGCACCAGGTGGACGTGGAGCAACGTAGCCAGGGACTCCGCCAGGCGCTCCAGGGTAGTGGTGGTTGTAGCCCCTGGGAGCAGCAGTGAGGAAGTTTGGTGGCCTTGCCGCGTAGCTTGAAGGTCTTGGTGGGGCCGGGAGCGACGGTGGGGTGTTAGGAACCCAGACACGACGCTTAGAAGGAGCTGACATAGCTGAAGAGCCTGCTGCATCACGGCTGTGTTTCTTTGACTCCTCAAACACTTGCCTACTTGCCTCTTCCTGCAGAGCTGTATGCTGAAGTTCCAGAAAAGACGCCGGCCTTGAATGTGTGATTGCATACTTAATCGATGCATTGAGCCCTTGCCTGAACCTCTTTTGCTTCTTCTTGTCATCAGAGATCTCATCGCCACCATAACGAGAAAGGTTCATGAAGTTCCTGATGTAGGTATTGACATTATCATTGCCCTGCTTGAGGTTGAGAAACACTTCCTTCATCCTCTCCATGACAATTTCTGACAGATACTGCTCTTTGAAAGCTCCAGTGAACTGTTCCCAAGTAGGCTGAAAACCAGTGCAGTTTGCCTTCAGGTAATTCTCCCACCAGAGAGCTGCATCTCCCTTCAGAAGGTGAGTAGCACACTTTACCCATTCTTGCTCAGGAACATCAGCAGTTGCCAGTAACCTTGACATCTCACGCAGCCAATCATCAGCATCACGTGGTTGATCAGAAACATCAAACTGGCGTGGGTTGAACTTCAGGAAGCTTTTGATGTCTCCTCGCTTGGGAGGTGGAGGTAGCGGCACAAACTCATTCCTCCTGACACTTTCTTCAAAGCGTTGCTAGTTCTGCTGCATTGCTGCCAAGGCATTGGCGATGCTTGACAACGCTGCCCCCAGTTCAGGTTGTATGTCCTCCTCAGAACGGCGTGGTGGTGCCATCCTGTTATTGATATAAAACACAAGTCAGTACTATGATGGAGAATAATAATAATCCAAAATAGTACCAAGATGGAATTAACCAAGATTAAAGGATACAATTTACTAAGATGATATTAAAATATCAACGAAGTTCAAAGCACCTAGAAGATATTAAGCATATCGCACACGACTGAAAAGGAGTGTGGTACACAAATATATCAAAGAAAAATTTTCCACAAATTTCGGCATTAAAATACCAATAGATGCGCAGAATCCCTTAACGAATCAAGATTAGTGACTCTACCAATTCAATATACAAGAGCGAATGATAAGAGTAGTGGTATGGTCGCGACTCCATCCCGCACTCAAATCATTACTCCGCACATGAATAAGTAAAACACATATCCCAACACCTTCTTCTCATGAAGAACCTAACGATTAGTAACTACGGAAACGAACACCCCAAACAAGATGACGTCGGATAACAAAGAGTAAGACAGATCGCGGCGGTATACAACGAATCAGATAGTTCGCGCCGGTTTGCGAAAGCCTGTCGGTATGGAATGTACCAACAGTTGATAACCAAAAGGCCGATAAGATAACAACTTGGATGCAACAGATAGACAAGGATTTACACACACACACACAGCCTATGGTACTACGGAATCCCCGAACACGTGAATCCTAGTTTGAATTTAAGAAAAGGATTGAAAACGTTACACTTCCTTACCAGAAAAGAGTGGTGGTTGGGTAAGCAGAAAAGTGGAAGCAGTCCTACTCTCACGTTTTGTTTTTCCCTAGTATACATAACTACCAAAAATATTTGCTAGACAGACAACGACCATTTGGCTGAGACCCTGAAGGTCGGGATGGCTCTGATACCAATTGTAACTACCTCGGTGAATTACGCTCCTAGTACAAGCCTGGATGTTCAGAAATGGTTGAAATAGTACGGTGGGGCCCAAATGCCACTCACAGGTAGACCTTTCGGCCGTCCCAACCATTTCCAAACATCGGGACAAGAACGGGCGGCGTAATCGGCAGGCGAAGGGATCAACTACATACACAAATGAGTATGTATGCAAGCCACCATACAACAGTACATCAGAGCCATTCCATCTAAAAAGAAAGGAAATATAGCAATGCCATACGGCAAGATCCAAATATCCTAGATAGATATAATAGTTTAGGATATCTCCTCATACATCAATCAACAGAGTATCAAGCGGAAGCGGAAGACAAAATCCGAGTACGGATAAGAAGCAAATCGGCATAAGATGCCCCATAAATAAGCACATCCCGCCCACAGATCTCACGGATCCCTGTTCCCGGAATCTCTACACCGAATGTTCGTTGCCCACATCGTCCGTCTCTTCCACCCAGTATCCATCTTGCGAGTGTACCTGTTCATCTGAACCAATAATTTATCGTGTGAGACCCTAGGGGTACTCAGCAAGTCTTTATGCCTCTAAAGGGGACACAACCTGGGGTGACGCAATTGCAGCAAAAGATAAACCCTAACAGTTCTATAGATACTCGCTAACCATCCGCCTAACCAGAGATAGACGGATGTCCGTGAATTAATAACAACAGTTATAACAGTTATAACGGTAATATCCACAGATCCATCCTCCTCCTCGCTTACCGACGAGGAAGCGGACGAACAACCCCCCATCCGTTGGCAGTTTTATTATCCATTCCGTGAGTGTTGCACTATTTACTAGTCAGGTACCTAGTCTAGTCAAATTAAAAGCGGTACTTTAGTTATGCTTGTCTATGATCGAGAAACTGTGCTCCAAGTCGTCCATAACCGCGGATACGGCTTTCAGAAAGTTTTACCCTGCAGGGGTGCACAAATAGCAACACACACTCGATATGCCTCGGAAAAACCAAATCAAAACCCAACGAGACAGTCACGACAAAGCAATTGCAGGATTCAGAAATATTTCAGGGGGCCACCCCATTAAGCTACCCGCAACGAAGCTGGCCGGCTATGAGACGGACTCAAGGTTTGTGTGGCCGGCTGTAAACGACTGGGAACCCGAAAGTGTGACTGGGCTTGTCGATACAGCGAAAACGGGTCACGGACCTAAACAGTACAGTGTGCAGTACCTCGCACAATTTAAATAAAGTAGTAAAGCATGGCATAAGTACAGGATAGTAAATAAAACCTCAAACTAGTTTGTGGCCCCAAGAAATAAGAATGAATCAAGCTCTGGCTCAGGGGGGTTCATAAGCCTCCCGGATGTGGATAGCGCGAATATTCAAGGAACAGGAATCAAGTACTCGGGGTCCCACGGGACACAAGTGAGCCTGAAAAACCAAATAGCGAATATGGCTCACCGATGCCACTTTCATTAGTTATCCCATTACTACTCAGGTTAAGTTGTTTAGGTACCTCGTTATTCATCAAACACTCACAAACCCTACACATGCTGTTCTACGACTCGCATGGCTCAAACAACTCCTGTAGTAATGGCTCATGGGGTGGAGGAACAAGCTTCGGTGGGGTTTAAAAGTAAAGGCTATGCAATACTTGGGATTCAGATTAGTGCAATCGCGACTCAATGATGCAAGAATAAGATAGAGGCAATAGGTACTATATGTATGCAAGCATGTGGTAGTGCTTGCCTGGCAGCTCAGTTGAAGCAAGTGATGGATCTGGGTAGTGCTCCTGGTTCTCTTGATATATCCCCTGCTCCGCGTCTATTCGAAGAAGAACCAAACAAACAAGGGCCAATATAAATAAAGTGCACAAGCATATGAATTAAATGCATCAAGCAAACAATCATGCCATGATGAATGATGCACAATTTGCATGGCAATAAGGTAGCATGGCATGGGTGAGGTGTGGAATACAAGATTAAATCATTTTATTGAGTTTTGGTCACATTTTATCCTCATATTAGTTGCTGTATACAATATATTTATATGATGCATGCTGCAAAACAGATAATGGAATGCCTAAACAGAAAGGTCTCGTCGAGGTAATCATTTTAGACATATCATTTATTAAATTTGGAGTTATAAAACAAAAGTTATTAATTTATTAAAGAAAAGGGGCATTTTATTGTAATTTAAATAAACTTGGAATTTTGAATGTTCAAAATATATTTTGGATTGCATATTTGAAATCCTCACATTTTTCTGATTTGAAAACATATATTAATTGTATTATTTGGATTAATACTTGAAAAGATATTTGAAAACAGAATTTAAATTGAATTTGAATTAATTTGAAAAAAAATATTTGAATTTAAGCAGATAGACTGAATTACTTTTTATACCCAGGCAGTCCTAGCCACTATCGCTGACGGGTGGGGCTAGGCTGACTCAGCATCACAGCGTGCAGCACAGGCGTTTCTCACTGCGCAGATAGCTAGCCCAGGAGGCAGACAGGTGGGCCAACGGCCTCGCAGGCCCACGTGTCAGCGGGCGAAGGGGCAGGCACTGACAGATGGGGCCTAGATGGAGCGCGGGTTGAGATTACTAGAGGCCAGGGGGTTCTCTGCAAAAACGCTGGCGCGGCTGACTAGTGGGTCCGTTAAGATCGCGGGTTGACGCAGACAAAACGTGGGGGGGTATGCGCAAAACGACCACGTGCGCACTGTTTCTCTTCTCTGCATCTCTGACGAGCGGTCGATGCGCGACAGACGCAGCGCGGCGCGGGCGGGGATCGATCTCTCGACCTGGGGCTCGCGCGCGGAAGCGGCTACCGCTGCGGTGGCTTGGGCTAGGTGACAGAGAGGTGGGCGCGGCCTAGCTAGGGCTTCTGCGACGCTACAGCGAGGCGGACCGAGCGCGACGCCGGCGCACGGAGTGTGCACGACGAAACGTCCGGCGAATCTAGGGCGGCACGGCGAGGCGGACCGTGTCAGGGAGGGAGAGGGGCTCACCGCGAGGCTGTCGGTGGCGGTCCGGCTCGAGGCGCAGGCGATCGACGGTGATGCAGGGGCCGAGCAGACTAGGGTTTCTCGTCGGTGCAGCGTCGGCCTGGTGGTTCTGGTACTCCTCCTTCTCGCTGGCGGCTACTGGACATTGCAGGGGAGCCTCCTCGATCTTCCTCGACACCTAGCGCGTCACGCCGCCGGCTGGTTTGAGTCAGGGCGGTGGAGGCCGAGGGTTTTCCGGCGAGGGGGGGGGGGGTAGACGGTGGTGGAGGAGAGAGGGGAGGGAGCAGGGCGTCCTTGGGGTGGATCTGGGGATGGTCTGGCGAGGCAGAGAGGCAGGAGATAAGCAGAGGGAGGGAGAGGCTGCCGTGGGGGAGTGGTTGGAGATAAAGGTGGCTCGGCCACCTTTTCCTCCTCCACCCTCACGTGCTCGGGCAGGGCAGGCAGGGCAGGGGCAGCTGGCAGGTGGGGACGGCAGGGTGAGGCCAAGGAGGCAGGGGAGGCTCGGGGTAGGGCCACAAGGCAGGGAGAGGGAGAGCTAGAGGGAGAGGGGGTAGCCTCGGGTAGGGTTAGAGCTAGGCTCGGGTTAGGGTTAGGTATGGCTCGGTGTAGCTAGGGTCTGGGGTGGGGTAGCAGCTAGGTGGCATGGTGGGGCCAGCTAGTGAGAGAAGGAGAGAGGCCGAGAGAGAGAGGTAGGTTTAGGGTTTGGTCTAGATTAGGTGTGGATTAGGGTTTAGGAGAGGGGGTAGGGTCATGATCTAGGGGTTGGAGATAAAGAGGCATGGTAGCTAGGTTTGGAGCATGACCAAACAAGAGGTGAAAGGAGAGAGAAGAAAGAGAGAAGAGGTGTGGCAAAGTTAGGGTTAGGGTTTTGCTTAGATGGGGGGTATGGGTAGATTAGAGGAGATGGAGAGATTTGTAGCTAGGGTTTGCTATGGACAAGGACAAGCCAAGACTAACCAAGATCAAACAAAAACAAGACAAGAAAAGAGAGAGGGATGTGATGATAGGGTTTAAGCTAGATCAAATTAAGATCAAGCTAAAAGGGGCAAGAGATAGATGAGAGATGGCATGATCCAACCAAAAACAAGTAAAAACCAAATGACAAGCAAAAGGTGGTACTTGCATGGCCCATGCAAATATTTAATGCCATGTTGATTCTTGTGAAAACAATGTTATTACATGGCATTATTATTATGGAGATAGCCATGTTTGAAATAGAATGGGACATGCTAGTGTGTATGTTCCACTAGATGATCAATAGTCCCAAAATATTCCAACATTAGCATAATTCCATGATAAACCATATGGAAGCTAGGAGAAAGGTTCCACTCACAAGGCATGCAAAGGTGGCCATGTGGCTCTCATATATCAATGATGTGAAAACAACATGATGCTAAAATGAGAGCATGTGGACAAGAATTGGATCCATCCCAACCCACATGAGCTAGAGGTAAAACCAATAAGTGCCAAGCTCATATTTAGTTGGATGGTGGAATTATAAGGTGGTGAAAGAAAAAGGTGGTGGAGTTAATAAGAGATATGCCCCCAACTCAACTTGGGCATTGAAACAATATATCAAGAACCAAATACAATATCAAGAGGCAAATACAATTAATAATGCATATGAGATAAGAACCAAATAAGAAAGGGTTTTATATGATGCTCAAATGCAAGGTGGCATGATGACATGAGCAGGATATAATGATGATGCAACAATTATATATTTGAAGTAGCCATTATATTACTAGACCAAGTAGCATTACAATTGTTAGACAATTGGGATGCTACAGCGCGTCGGATCAGGGAGAGGATCACCATCAGAAGTGCGGAGCTGGACATGGAGCTCCCTAGGAGTCTCAACGGTGCGCTCATCACCAAGAGCAGCACGAGCAAGGAGATCCTGGATATACTTTTCTTAGGAGATATATAATCCATCAGTAGTGGAGGAAACCTCAATCCCAAGAAAGTAGTGAAGAGGACCAAGATCAGTCATAAGAAACTGCCCACGAAGACGAGCCTTAACAAAGGCAATATACTCAGAGTCATCGCCGGTGATGATCATGTCATCAACATAGAGGAGGAGAAGAGTCCACCCACAAGGATAAGTGTGAACAAACAACGCGAGATCATGAGTGTTGGGTGAGAAGCCAGCAGCAGTCACCATAGAGGCAAATCGCTCAAACCAGGCGCGAGGAGCCTGTTTTAGGCCATAAAGAGAGCGCCGAAGACGACAAACCATGCCATCAGGGACAGAGTATCCTGGAGGAGGCTGCATGTAAACCTCCTCACGCAACTCACCATTGAGAAATGCGTTCTGAACATCAAGCTGAGACAAAGACCAGTGGCGAACAGAGGCCACAACAAGAAGAGTGCGCACAATGGTCATATGGGCCACATGGGTAAAAGTCTCATCATAATCACAGCCCTGCTCCTGCTGGAAGCTACGAGCCACAAGACACGCTTTGTAGCGCTTAAGAGATCCATTGGAACGAGTCTTAATCTTATAGACCCACTTGCATGTGATAGGACGAACACCGGGAGGAGGAGAGACACGATCCTAGGTGCCAGTGCGCTCAAGCACAACAATCTCCTCGGCCAAGGCAAACTGCCATTCGGGATGACGCTCAGCATCCCAATAAGAAGTCGGCTCAAGGGCAACAAAACGACCATAGTGACTAGAAGAGTAGCGATTAGATGGACGATGATGGCGAGCAGGAAGAGGAGGAGGTGGCTCATCAGAGGAAGAAGACGTATCAGAAGAAGAAGAAGAAACATCGGAGGAAGCATCCGAAACATCGGAGGAACGAGAATAATGAAAAGGAAAAGGAGACAACGGTGAGATAGGCGGAGGGTCAGAAAAGGAATGAGAAGAACTAGCCAGGCAGCGCACCAGGAGACGATGAGGCCGGGCGAACAAGACTAGGAGACGGTGGGAGAGGCTGGCGGCGATGGCCGGTAAAGAGGACCAGCACGGCGCGACGGACCAGAGGCCGCCCGGGAGACAAGCGGGAGCCGGACGGGCGGCGACCGGAAGAAGGGCGGTGGCCGGAGGACGGGCAGTGGCGGGATTGGATCGGAATCGCATGAGTTGCGCGTGCGAAAAAAAGACCTATATCTGTGATACCATGTTAGGAATAAGCAACTTGTATTTCTAGGAGGCCAAATGCCAGTATATATACATGTACAGGTGTGAATAATATGCAGGAAACCCCTCATACAAACGGGGAAAATATACGATACATAGTATAGCTCTAACAATGCATAGATGGGTGAGCACGACAAGATCGTATAAAAATGACCCAGATTAGCGGTAAGATGTACTATGTCATAAGAGATGGTAAACTAGATTGTACACCTATACTTTTTATTTGTCTTGAGATTTAAATTTGTACTTTTCGTGGTAAAATTATTAGAGTATAATGTATCCACTCGTTCTTTTATTGGGATAATGGTACGCTCAGTTGACAAATATGGCACTAGATCGCATCTAATTAACTAGTTACTTGCTCAGGAATCACTGCTACTTGCTTCTTCGCATGGGGGGTATCCGGGCATGTATGGTGTTAGATTCACATGGACATAGTGTTATGTTGTACTTTGTCATTATTTATTACAATTGTGCCTTGTTATCTGAAGATTTTTTTTCTCTTTCCTTTTCAAGGAAATCCTGGAATCTGCAAAAAAAAAAGTTTTTGTTTAGATACCTTGAAGTCCCAGGCCGCTGGCCGGCCCGGATGATAAGTACAGCCCGCAGAAACGACATGCCAGCCCATGGAGCTCATATTTATTAGCTGCGTCCCTATTAAAATTTGTTACTCCCTCCGTTTCAAAATGATGTCTGGAGTTTCTCTAAATTTGAATATATCTAGACACTATTTAGTATATAGATACATCTAAATTCAAACAAACTTGAAACATCTTTTTTGGACTAAGGGATACATTTTTTTGTAGAAAAATGGTGTTCACACATGTACCATTACCCGTTTTGACCACAAGTAATTAGAAGGGAAAGGAGCAGAGACGCACAAGTCACGAGAAAACTGAATCGGAAATTCAACATCACAGTTCCCATATGATCAAACCTGGACATTGTAGTATAAATGAACACGTAGAGATAGTGAGGAAACAAATAAGGAATGCTAGTTTTTTTTTAATCATCAGCAATGCTAGTTGTTCTCCGTCCCGAGTAGTCTAAACTATTAAGGCGTTGGAGAAAACTGAAACACGGGGATGCTGCATGATAGCCAAGTAGATATTTAGAAAAGGAATATCATAGTTACTCTCGTCCATGAGGGGCTGCACGTTCGCAGTGATCTATTCTATTTTTTTCAGTTGGTTTTCTTGTTCACTGATACGTAGAAGTAAATATATCTATACCTCTATATCTATATCTAATAATAAAGAAATGATCGTTTCTGTCGACCAGTCTTTTTTAAACCCTTTGCCTTTCCACCAAATTCTATATGACTTTTCTTTCGGTGGGAGACGACGTTCCCGTCGACAGCGAGACGTCTGTGGTGACTTCTTCAATCTCAAGACCCGATACGTCGGCTCGGTCTCTTGGAGGTGCTCATAGGGGTAGGGTGTGCATGTATCCGTTCATAGAGTGGGTGCATGTACGTGTTGTGTTGTGAGTGTGTATGATTGTACTGTATTTTTTTAAAAAAATACCACCGAAACGTTATTTTTCTTTTTTCTCGCCTCGCAGCACTCACTGACCGACCGCCCCCAATTCTCCGCCGCGTCTACCTCCAGCTGCGCCCCCGCTTCTTCACTGCCGCGGGCCTTCCACCGCCACTCCCAGCCGCGCGCGTCATGTCGGACGCGACGGGAACTAGGTTGAAGGGGAACGGCACGGCGCAGATTTCCCTTCAGTAACCGCCGCCTCTCTCCGATCCCTTCCGTCTCCGTCTGGTTCGCACCGTCGTTCCGCCGCCTTTCTTCGGCCCTGGACGCCGGTCCATGACCTCTGTCAGCCCAGCTACAAGTCGGAGGAAGTACGCAAGAACGAAAACCTACGAGCCGGCAGGTGCAGGAATCGACCTCGATAGAGAGGGGTCGTGGCGTCTTGACCGGATCCGGCCTCCATCCTCTGTGAACAATGGGTGGGTTTAATACGGGTACCGATCGCTGTCTTCATCGTTTCCATGTCCAAATAAATCCCTGGTTTTCGAGTGGTCCGACATTTGTGCTTCCTCAATTGTTTTGGAGCTGGACCTTTCTTCAACCTCCAGATCGTGCTGATCCAGCGGAGTCCCTTGGTTTCTCCGACCAAGGGTCCCTAGCTGTCTTGTTTTCTGGCACCGTCAGGAAGGGACGTGTGTGTGCTGTCTTGAGGTGGTAGCTCAAATCCAGTATGCTAGTGCGACAGTATAGAAAGCGGTGGTGCGTGATCGTCCTTCGGCTGTGTCAGATCGCAGGCCATGTTTTTAGCCAGGAGTGTAACATCCCAATTTCAGCAACCCTGACTAGTTGTCCAAAATGCAAAAATCAGGGAGAACAAAAACTTTTTCTTGTTTAGGGATAAAGTGTTTGCCTGTTGTTTGACTATGTTTATGACTATGATTGTGTATTAGAAGATATACTCCTTACCTCAACACCAGTTGACAAACTACTTCCCAAAACTGTCTTGGCTTAATTTCCATATTCTCAAATGTTCTGGCATTTCAAAACCTGAGACAAGAAGCCTTTGCAAACCAACTATTTTAGTAGCTTCTATTTCCCTAAACTATGGAGAGCAACCTATTATAATCTCCTTATGTTTTATAGACAGAACCTTCAACCATTCTTATCTCTAGGTTTCCCAAAACCTCCTTTTTAAAGCTTTTGAATTCTAATCTTGGTAGAGATACTAAAGACTCTCATCTTATCCAAACCACAACCTTTTCAAAATACCCATCCTTACCTCAAGCTAAGCTTGATGGTAACCCTAGTAGTTGTTGATTTGTTTGTAAGATGAGTTGCCTTGATCTGCTGCCTGATCTGTCTGCTTAGGAGATAGTATGAGCTACTCTAGGAGCTCATCACTAGGATCAAGAGGTTTCCAAGTCACCACACCCTAAGCAAGAATACAAAGAAGGATCTAATCTCTAGATACTAGGTGATCATCTAAAACCCTTAACCAGATCAATTCTGAAGATATCCCTTCTAGAAGCTTCCAAGTCAATGAAGACCAATATCAAACATGGATCCCTTCTACTCAATCTACTCTTCAACCTCATCCATTTGATGATGCTTTGGTACCTTGCAATCCATCAAAATCATCACCACCCACAAAAACCCTAAATCTGCCAAATTTGGCTAAGTCTAGAATCTGTTCCAACATCACCTTTTTGAATGCCTTCTTTTCTCAACCCTTGTGCATTTTTTAAAATGCATCTAAACCATATTATTAACCATCCTAAGGACTACCAAGGAACACTCCTGCTCTTGGTTAGATCATCCTCCAACCCACTTGTTCTTGATGGTTTTGTAGGCAAGAAATTAACGATTCCTGCAAATCTAGTCAACATGCCTACTTTGACAGAAGCTCACACCATCATCCAACCTTCTATGGACCAACTCTTTGCATGGTTGTGTGCTACTCATATAGTTCTATCAATATCTACTTCACTTGTTCCAAGTGTATCTTTGTGCTTCTTAAACCCACAAGGTTTTGAAGGCTAGTTGATAATCTGCTTTGGTAGGCTTATTTTATTCAAAGTTTGAAACCAATTCTTGGTGAACTCAAGCAAGATCAAGCTCAAACCTCTATACCATGTTGATTTACATCACTTTTTCTATCCATCCATCTATCCCATGCCCCAAGGGGAAATCTGAGCTCCAAGATACAACCAAGTTTCGATGGTATGAAAATAACATCACCCTAGATCCTCAATTCCTTGTTTTTCCATCTAAGTCAAGTTGGATTTCCATTTCCCAAGGTTGCAAATGCTTGATACACCTTGTCTACATCATCTACCTTGATCATCAAGATTTATCAAATATTATCCATAATTATTATGGCTCCAAATCTAATTACTCTCTTTAATAAACAACATCTCCAAAGCTCTTTTCCCAAGGGAAAGTTTGGTTTTTGCCAAAGAAATTCTCCAAATTTTTGATCATTTGAGGTCCATATATCCTACCCTACATTACCATCTCAAAAATAAATATTTTTGAGATCCTTTATTATTTCTTTCTGCCCTTTTTCTTAAATGGAAGAATTGGATTAATAATTGTTCTAAATACTTTTAAGTCTCAATAAATCTTGGGAAAATTCCCCTAAGTGTGTATTCACAATTTAGACCATATCACATCAAAATCCAACTATGACCAATGTAAATTTATCAAATGAGCTCCAATACTTCATTTCTGCACTATTTGAATAAATGGATTTAAGTGGACTAAAACTCCTCTAAAAAATGCCAAATAATTCCTGGACATCTACCTTGACCTCATCTATCTACCAGTACCATCTTCCCACCTTGTACTATGCAAATTTTTGAACTTCCTTCACAAGCACCATTGGATCAAATTCGAGCAAACCAAGCAAAACCCCAAGGTAAACCCCATCAAACACCAACCTACTTGATCAACCCATCTTGCACATCAAACTCACTCCCTCCTGGTCGTGCCCCAGTATGTAATTATACAACAACCCCCTCCCCACTAAATCCCAAATGCTTAGAGAGAGAGAAGGGGACATAAATATCTTGTGGAGTAGACAACAACAGCCACCCCCTTCCCCTCCACTCAGTTGGTCGAGCAAATGGCCCCCACACGACCACTCCACCACCCCTATGAGCCAATCCCTGGCCAGCTCCTCCCCTCAAGCCCTCCATGGACATTGTCCATCCTACACCATCCCTCCTCGGGTTAAATACCCCCAAGCCACCCCGCGCCTCCCTCTGCCTCTCATTTGCTCCCTCACCCTCCACTCACCTCCCCAGAGCCTCCTCTCCTCCTCCCTTGCTCTGTTCTGCTCGAGAGAAGGAGAAAGAGGAGCCTCGGCCCTCTTCCAAAAATCGAGCAAGGGCTCCTCCCCACTGACTCTACCCCTCTACATGTTATGCTCCTGAGCTCCCCTCCTCCTTCTGGTACTAACGATGTTCCCCGTTTCGACATGCAGCCACCGTGGACGCCACACCGGCGAGCTCCCGAAGTTTCGCTCCAGCCAACCTCGCGTGGGCTCCTTTCCAGAAGCAAACAGGGTTGTGCCGCCCATCCTTGGAGTCGCCGTCGTCGACCGCGTCGCCCTGTCGCCTCCCCAACCTCCCCCGAGCCCTATGTGAGCCGCGCCGCCGCTCCCTGAGCTCCGCTAGGGTTTTAGCCCACCGGCGCCGTCATGAGATGGACGACGGACGCAGGCCGTCGATCGCCCCTTTAATCCAATGGCCTAGGGTGCCCCATACCTCTTTGGTGCCGGCTCTCGCTGACAACCGGGCCCCGCGCCGCAGTTCGAACGACCCCGCGCGCACTCCCTGATGCCGCCTGTTGGGCCGGCCCGCAGTGCAGCCCAACTCCCTCTGGTTTCCTAAGCCCAGCATCTCCTTTCCTCTTTTCTTTTTAAAAACACATTACCTTAGATCTATTTAGTGGCATGTTGGTTTAATTAGGTTTTTAAATAAAATTTTAGACCTGTAAGCACATGTTCTATCCAACATGCAGTAACCCTGATTAGGCCATATCTATCCTAGGTTAACAATAGTAAATTAAACCCCAAAATATGTTCCATACACCCTTAAATTCCTTCTGGGAGTTTGACAACTCCAAATTGGGTAAATCCAATTGTATATGGTAGGTATTTCATGTACCTATCTCAAGGATTTGACCTCATGCCAAGTGGAGCATTTGTTTTTCTGTAGTAAAAATAACAAAAATAGTCCTTTTTTGCCTTTAGGATTTTCCCTAGGCCAAACCCTAAACCTCTTTGAGACAAATCCAACTCTATGTGATTTGGTATGAAAATATCTATCAAACCCCAGGAGTCCCTAATTTTCTAAGCCCCTGTGGATTTATAATGAATTAATCTGTTCTGGCTTAGTTAATTCACTAGATAAATCACTACAGTAACTCTGCAACTCCAAAAAGGATGATTCCAATTTCTATAGAAAGGTATTCCAAATACCGACCATGTGTCCTAGGAATCAAATCAAAAGCCTCTATAGATTAAGTCTGGTGAAAAATACAAAACAGATCTAGAACTGCCTTTGGGAATTTCCTGAGGGCATTCTGAAATTATTTTGACTTGATTCCAACTCTCAGTGAACAAGTGCATCAAGATCTACCTAACCATCCAAGGAAATAATTTTAGGACATACAGAAAATTTCTGGTGAATTATTTCCTAAAACTAGAGTTTTTCCCACTAGAAAATTCATTATAAATCATTGGAATTTGATAAATTGGTAAAACCACTTTTGTTGGTTTCATATTATCACTACATATCTGATGGTATCATCTTTGCATCTTTATATCATACAGACCCAAGCCTAGTTCTAAATCCCCTTAACAGGTGACATTTGGACAAATACATCCTAAAACAAAGATCACAAGGGCAATTAAAGTAATTCCAATTACAACCCACTCAATCTATCAAAACCTACTGATTTGAGTAATGTGTGGTATATTTGTTTGCTTTATTGTAATGATGCTTGTATACCTTGTGTTGATTGTGGTTTGGTTTGCTTGCATGTGCTATCTTGACGACGATAGTTGCGGTGAAATCGGAGATCAGAAGATGGTTCTTATTATGGGTAGTGGTATTCTTGGTTATCTAAAGAAGAAGTCCAGGGACATATTGCCATATTGCTGATCATCAGGCAAGCCACCTTCTTGCTCATAAGCCTTGTCCTACTGTTTTACTTATGCATGTTTTATCTACTGTTTTTTAAAACTGCATTGTTTTACTATATGTTGATGTATATATGATAGTGGTTTGGCTCTTCCGAACTATTACACTTTGTACTATTAAGTACAACCCCCCTCCTCCCTTGATGACACCTACTTGTCCCTAGTGTGGTAGATGGTGTAATACACCATACCCTTTGGAGACCCCGATTTAGCCGAAGCAAAGCTATAGGATGGGAAGACCTCGACAAAGTTTTACCAAATGTTTTATGATAAAACCTTGGTGAGGTGGGACCTCCCAAGAGATGTTGAGAAAGAAAAGGTTTTGTTTTACAAAATGCTGAAGGAAAGATGGAGCAAAAAGGTTTACGAAAACGCACCCGGTTCTTTGCAGTTTTGCTAGAACAATTAACCCTGTGCAACCACATTACTCTGGAATGGGACAGAGCTGGATTTGATGTTTGTCTATTCTGGTATAAGCTGCCTCGCAACAACTACAGGGGATAAAAATCCTTGGAGGGTGGGCCTTCTCACATAAGGGTCCATGTGGGGCATTGACCTGGGGAAGGAACGAAGGGCCTGCGAGCCTCCACGTGTTACGATGAGCCCCTCATTGAAAGCGCACACTCGTGCAGTGGAAAAAGCGCTCCGGTTGGTCCTCGGTACCCGACGTCCCGGTGTTGAGGGGAACAACACTCATAGGGTAGGCACTTATATTGGAGTTGGCATCCGGAGAGTCTTGATCGGTTACTCGACCCACGATCGGTGTAGATCAGGGTAGTGTACCCGAATGGTGTGGGTAAAGTGTACAACCTCTACAGAGTGTAAATCTATTCGAATAGCCGTGTCCGCGGTCATGGATGGTTGGGAAGGTTGCTGTAGAGCGGTGCTGGTTTTGTTTTCAAAAAGTATTTCGGAAAAGAAATGGCTTTGGAAATGTTTTGACCATGGGATGGTCGTAAAGGAGAAAGGTTTTAACCATAGGATGGTCGGAAGAAGGATAAAGGAGTTTGGCCGTGGGACAACCTGAAGACGGGAACAAATGGGTGACACAGTCCTAATGTTTTCCAAAACCTTTCAAAAAGGTTTCCAAAATGGTTTACAAAAGTTTTCAACAAAGATATGTAGATGCTATATCTACAAGAGAAACTATTTGAGAAAAGAATCTCTCTTGAAGCCCTCCTACTACCACAGCTATATTGTATATCCTCTTGTTATTATTATTTTTTTGAGGTGGTTTGCGAGTACATTCAAAGTACTCACTGAAATTGTCCCTGGCTATTAACTTGGTCAGATATCAAGAAAAGGAGGAAGTTGACGGCTAAGCGAGCTAGGACGTTCTCCCAGTCAGTTGCCTGTAGGTTAAGACATGACTCGGGCTCTACGCTTAATGAAGTTCCGCTGTTGTTGATCAATGTAGCCATAATGGTAAATAAGATATGACATGTATTCGTTATATATTGGATGTTTACTTTGATACTTGACGGTTATGTGCCACGACTAACTGATCATGAGATCGTGATTGTACGCATAATAGGGATTCTCGGAGGATTAATCCGAGGACCCACAAGGAGCTTCACGAAAAGAGGACATGTATGATACAGGTTGTATCCGTCCTGTATGCAAGCTATATTCTTAGTGCATCTTTCTATTTTGCTCCTTCGTTAATTAGGTTCTTTCCACCGCTTTTTAATATTAGCAGGTTTCCAGTGGGTTCTTCTTACCGCTGTTTAACAGTATTATTAGCAGAGTTTAGAACAACTGTAGCAAATCTGTATAAAGCGCACCTTGAAAATCGGGATAATGAGGAGTGGGTTTTCAGTCTGAAATTGGCTCGGAACAAACATAATCTTTAACTACGAACTTTAATGTTTATGAAACAGTTGGGCGCAAGATTGAAATACTTTTCCTTTCTTCTCAAAACAGATGTCGAAATTTTGTCTAAATTTCAATGTGTCTAGACACTATTTAGCATATAGATATATGTAAATTTAAATAAATTTGTGTTATCTATTTTGGAACGAAGTGAGTACAAAAATTGGCAGGTAGAAGAAATGCCGGCGAGTATGAATATGTGTAGTACATCTTAATCGCACGAAGGAATGTGATCGTGAGAAAGAAAACAACTAAAATCTCTTCTTCGCAACCTTAGAGCTGCATCTTATATGTTTCTTCGAATTAACATATCCTCTCGACATCCTTTCAGGATTGCCTTCGTGGCCAATATATTTTTCAAGAATAGTTTTCAGGATAACAAAAATTTATTCTAATTTGTTATCTTTCATTATCAACACCCATACGGACAAAATGTATTCACTTCTGTTTACACATATGCACGAATGAGCAGTGGCGGAGCTTGTGGAAAAATCAAGGGCGGGCCAGGGAAACACAATTTTTCTTCTAAAACACACAACTTCAATAGACCTTAATCACAAAACAAATTTTCCAAAATTAATTCGTCACGGTTCTGTGCTTCCAAGTCAACCAAGAGAAAAGAATCATTTGCTGGTGCTGAAGGATCCTCTTCGACCCCACTCTTTTCAAAACAAAATCAATTAATTTTAAAGTGGCCTTTTTCATGGCTGCTTGCCTATTGCAATTTGTAAATTTGAATAACAAATTTGGTAAGCAATCGCCCTATGCTACCAAATTGCTAATTGGGGAAGGAAAGAAAAACACGTGGGCAGGAAAACGGGAGAAGAGAACGCTCGATTCGGTCGGCCATACCTATAGGCCGTAGCTGCGGCGGTCCCCTTGCCGGCCTCTGCTGCGAGCGTCATGCTGCCCCCCAGTTCTCTCTACGGATATTTTCAGGCCTTTCACAATAGGTATATCTTAGTTTTATATCCTACGCAATTTGCTTATGTGGCACTATAGTTAATGATAAAAGAGAGTGGTGTTGTATCTTAGCTAAGCTACACCTCCTACACGCAACCATAGGCAGAAAAATTGGCTAGCCCAATCATATGCATGCATGAGCCCCAAATCATTAAATGCATGAACTCATAAGATACACTCTTAAGAAACAGCCCATTGTAGTGGTCGTTTCTTAGAATATCCCATTGCCTATGATAGCGTGCTAAGAAACGGTCCATTGTGAAAGGCCTCAGAAAAATACTGACTGCAGCGAGGCGACCCTATCCCCGTGTCGTGCTTTCTGTTCTCTGTCGATGGAATGAGGCTGGGAGGGTCGAACAAACAGGTACTAAGGATTGCATACGAGTAGCACTAATTATTGCAAGAAACATGTGCGGGCCATGGCCCGGTTTGGCCTCAATGAAGCTCCGCCAGTGTCAATGACTATTCAGGGCAATAACTACCACACAAGACATGTCATATCCAAACATTCAAGTCGGAAAAACTCCCGGTGCAACGCACGGACATATTTACTATAGTGATAATTTAGAAACAACGCTTCTGTCAACTAGCCTTTTGTTTGGACCTTTTACAATCCCACAAAAGTACATACTGCTGTAGTTTGCCATCCTACCGGTTCAACAATTCTTTTCTCCTCATGCACATACCTCCTCTCTCCACCGCATAAGGGCTCGTTTGGATGCCAGGCAACCTGAGGGATCCCGGCCTTTTCCCTGGGCAAACAAAATGCAGGCCGAAATGACCCGGGGGAGCGCACCATGACATTTGGTTGTCCAAGACACATGAAAATTGGGCCCTTCCCACGTCCTTGTCCCGGGATATCCCCCCCTAGTCCGGACACGCAGAATGCCTACGGAATGAATCTACGGAATCACTTTACGGACACAGCGTGGTCTCATGTGATTGGAAGAGGTTCAGCAGTTGCCCCGATTAATTCTCCCTGCGTTGTTTCACATCCAACCACGTCAGCCCGTAAGTAGGAGTCCGTAGGAATCAGCCCGTACGTCCAGCATTATTGCGCAGAAGGAAACCCTCGCTCGCGACTAGGAGGCGACTCGCCTGCGCCGCCACCCTGCAGTAGCCCGCCGTCACCACGGCCACCCGCCCAGCAGTTGCCCACCGCCGCCACTCACTCCGGCCACCCTCCGCCTCCTCCGTCCCCCGCCGTCCTCCTTCATCGCTGGCCAGATCCCTCCGTCCGCGACACGTCTCGCTAGTGCTCTCCCGCCTACGCCCGATCCCACAAGGTCGACGGCGCCAGGAACCTCGGAGCTGGCCCCGTCCCCGCTGGCTGACGCCCTCCTCGTCTGACCTCGACTCATCCGTCCCTCGTCGTCCTCCTTCATCTCTGGCCGGATCCCTCCGTCCCCGCCAGGTCTCGCCAGCGCTCGCCCGCCTACGGCCGCTTCTGCAAGGTCGGCGGTGCCAAGAACCTCGGAGTTGGCCCCTTCCCTGCCAGCTGACGCCCTCCTCGTCTGACCTCAACTCCGCCCGCTCCTCTGCAGCCGATCTCCCGCAAGGTGAGCCTCTCGTCGCTCTCTCCTTAGCTCCTGTTGATTTCTTGCTCTCTACATGTTGCCATGCTGATTGCCATGCTGAACTTTCTCCGGTCCTTGGCAGATCCTTTTTAGTAATTAAGATCGAGTAGTTGGTAGTACAAGGCTAGCTATGAATCTTCAACCGAGTTGGTGCGAAACATAACATGTGCCTTTTTTCTAGGAGGTCCATTTTCCATCGATGATCGACTAGAGGTTGTTTGGTAAAAGTGCCATAATAGATCTGGCGTGTGTTCCTATTTTTATAGTGAGTAACAGGTGGTGTAGACTGACTGCCTCCCATTGTCAACAACACCGGTTCATGTCTGCAGCTTAACAAGATCGTCTCTTCAGTTGAATACAAGGTCCTCTCGGACTTGTAACTATGGCACGCCAGTATACATTCTGAACATCTGCCTTATTCTAGCCATGTTCAGCATGGCTGCAGTTTCTGGATTTTCAACTGGAACCAGATGCGCCCATGGTAAACGTACAACTACGCCTTTCGTTTTTATATCACAAAGAGCACGTACAGGAACTTCACTTAGGCAACAAACGATACACAGATATGTTTGTCGTCTACTAGATATGATTTTCTACAGAACAAGTGTATTTAGTTCTCTAATATGGATATTGATGTACTTTCATACATGCACTACTACAATGTCCATATTACTGATGCATACATTAATCTGCAGAGTTGTAAGATTAAATTATTGAGATCCTCCATATACCTAACTTGATACAGATATTGGTTTAAACTAGCACAATTGTCCATGTGTTGCTACGGGTCGATAGCCGCCACGACAGATAGTGTCACTGACCACTCCAAATTCGAGTTTCCCGATAAAAAATCATTGATGCGATCCAAATTGTGCTAGAAAATCGATCAACCGCGTTTTCCTAGCCTCGGGCTCACTCTTCCGTTTTAACCTTTTTATTATTTTATCTTCTCTCTTATACTTTTTAAGAATTCTTATTTATTTAATCTACTATTTTACTCTATTTTAATTTTAAAATATTTTATTTAAGTATAGCAGTCTATCTATTTTCATCAGCTAGCTCGTTCTTCCACAAAGTGTAGGCCTCAAAAGCTTCAGCTTAAAGCACTCGACTTCATCTATGACCGCATTGCAGTAGTAGACATGAGCAACACGCACAAGCTTGGCTGAAAGGCCCAGCGGTTTCTCTCTGTCGGTTTCCTTGTCGACAACACAGCGGAAGGGGCGGCTCTGGACGTCCGCGCAAGTGCTGCTGCTGCTGTTAGTGTCATTGTCACAACATCGACGCAATGATAAATTGACTTCTAGCATTATAGAAGGATCAGAAATGTGAGAACGTGTATTTTATGCTATCCTGAAACATATAAGCTCATTTGCTTTCTAAAAGATGTTGAGCAATGTGCCTGAATTAGTTTCTCTAACCTTGCTTTATTCATGATAATAGTGACAGTGCTACAATTATCGTCTTTTCATAACTTGGAAAAATCAATTGGAACATCATTAGTATACAAAGACAAAACATTGGTGCTTACTACATGTAACAGATATTAACGCCAAAATTGCTACCAAATGAAGCCAAGATATAAGACCAATAAGAAGCAGTGTTATATGGAAGAATCTTATGAGCAAAGAATATAGTGATAGAAACTGCCGTAGGGCTGCCACCAGAAGCAACCTGGAAAATGGTAAAAATCAAAAAGGTCAATAACCAAACATAATCATGTGGGACATAAATAAATGTCAAACTGAGTCATTATAATCTAGACAGGACCTAATTCCAGATATAACATGACATAATACATATGCGTTGCCTGAATTACCGCATGCCGATTCTATTGTGGTGGTGCTAAACGATAACAGGGACATGATAGCGGACTGTCGGAATTAGGAACGACGGAGCGTGCAACTATGCAAGGTACTCACAATTTATGCAATATCCCTTCAAGCTGTTTTCTGAAACCGACTTCAGGTATTCACTACTCAGCCCTGTTTTTGTGTCAAGCATATCAGAGGTTAATACTCTTCAGATCGAGTGAGCAATCGTGATGGTACCACCTTGAAATTTGAAGAACTTACCAATGTGCGACCTGTCATCCAAAATGTCTATAGTGGCAAGGACGATGTTGTTCTCCCTAACAATGACATCCACCTCCATGGCCATCTGGAAGTTCAGGTATGGCAGCCTGCAATGAAACGCCAGTCAAGTAGGCACGTATAGTTCTAAATAATTGTATCATTTGTGCCATACAAACATGTTAGGTTTTTCCCTTATTTTGATGGCACAAAATTAGAAATATGTTGGATTTGAATAAAGCATTAGTCCACTTGTTTACAGATGCAACAAGCGTCAACATCGCAAGTTTCAATCTCATCAAAAGTGATTTCTGAACGTGAGCGTGAACATGTCACCTACAGACCACAGTATAGACACCCCCAACATTAGTTTGTCTATTTTGTTGTCTGTATATTCTTTCAAAGCCAAGATACAGAGGAGAGCATAAGACGCACTGCAGTTGACGAACTGATGCATCAGAGCTCCAATTATAAGTTACAAATCAAGAAAGAAGAATCTAAATAGTACATGAATGTTGTGCTCATCTCCCCACACAGCTGATGCCTGGTGTAATATGATAAAATGACTTGTTATCCATAGGTTACATGCCATGACCGGCAGCGGCAGTGGGGAGAGCCAGGTCGCAGTGATAATACCAGACGACCACCAAATTAACTGAATAGATAGATCTGGAAATAAAAACTGCAAGTTGTAGAAAATGGGAAACAGCCTTTGTCGTGGGGATTCGTTGAGAGGGGACCAAACTAATCCCAGCAGGGCGGCGCGTGAAGGACGGTGGCGGCAGGCGCGTAAGAATGATGGTGGCGGCTAGGGGGGTACTGGGTCGTGGACGCACCTCGCCAGCTCTTCTCCTCCACCTCATGCCCCGCCATCATGACCTCTGCTCCCCACCTCCTCCATGGCTGGCCGGCGCACAGGCAGGCACGCATCCGGGGATTCCAGGAAGCCTGACAGGAAGTGGGCCGTCCGTGACTCCGACACCCCCACGACCTCCGCCTCCGGCCAGCGCACATACAAGCACGCATCCCGGGATTCCGGGAAGCCTGACAGTCAGTGGTAGGCAGATCCTAGTTAGGCGGCGCTAATTAGAGGGGCGTCGGTGGCGGTGGGCCTGGCCGCTGGTGGGAGGACTTCCTGGCGGCGGTTGATTTAGTTGGATTTTCTCTAGGATGTATGTGCAAGCAGAGGCACTATATATGGGAGGGGGCAAGAAATCTGGGTTCGATTCGGTAGAAATCGAGATTCGAGATGAACTATGGGTCGTGTGCGCGAGGGGAGAAGCCCTCTGCTTCCTTGCAATCGAGTTCGATACGAACTCTGTTCTCGTGCGCGAGGGGAGAAGCCGCCTCTGCTTCTTAGCCCGCAGGCACTTTTTTAGCCGAACAGTTTTTCTGACTTGGCACAGGTGGGTAACTTTCTGTCAACTTTAGGGGTTAAAGAATCTTTTTTGGACGGACGAAGGATAGAAACAGTCCTTCCTTTATTATTTTGGTTTAAATTTACTTAAAGATTACAATTTGTATCCCTTTTACTTTATTATTGGCATGTCCCTATGGTGTAGGTGATACCATTACCTTCTATGCAAGAGGATATTGTTTAGAATGTATGGGTTGGAGCCATGAGCTTTTTCAGTTCAGTTTGGTTATAAGTTTGTATGGTTATTGCCATAAGAAGCTATGTATTATATTAATCTTGTGGTCTCAAATCTGAATATGCATGCAGTTAGTTATGTTTTGTGATGTTTATTGTCAATGATAATATTTCACCATGTCAAGCTAGCTTAGCAGAATTGTCGGTTGATGTCAACACACCTAGATATAGGTAGAGATTTATTTCTTTTAGAAAATGATGAGTATGAACTAGCTCGTAGTTAATCATTATAAGGGAAGATAGTTCTACAGACCTGTAAGATTTTAATCTTTGTCTGATCCAACTGTGCAAGAAACATTGGAATAAAATACAACTGTGCAATTTCAAAAAATTGTCCAGATTAGTTGTGCATTTACTTACTGCATATTTTAGCGCATCTTTCAAATCATGGTGAAATTCCAGTTCATACAAGAAAATCCCAGATTTCTACAAGTATTTGGTAGCTCAGTTGTTACATACCAACCATAGTCTCTTTGCAAGGCATTACAAGATACTCCGGAAACATAGTCATCCGTTCACCTGTACACCCACTAGTCTTTGATGTAGCTTGTTTCCTATCTATGGAATAATGTCCATCTGCGGTTGTGTTATCATGTAGGACTTGCTCTAAAATTTATTTTGGTGCTGGAAAAAGAGACCACCAGATCGTTTTGATACCTGATACTTGTTGGCATACTATGTTATTCTGTGAGATGATGTCCTATATTCTTGCAATATTGTTATATTTCTTGTTAATATCTGCCGCTTGTATTGGCCAGATTTGCATGCTTGTTCTTTGTTTCTGGGCTGATATTGAGGTACCCTACAGAGCTTGTAATTTTGTGTGCATGTGTGAAAATAATGGTGATCTGTATGGTTTTAGCCAATTTTTATTATTTTTGTCTATTTCTGATTACTTGTGATTCATAAAATTTGTGCTGTTATTTACATGCTTTTTGATTTTCTGGAAGTGTTTGCCAAGAATTTCTAACTATGAGTATGATCCATAAGGTCAATTGTGCCTAAGCAAGCATGTGAGAAGTTTATGCTTCCTGAAAGAGTTCAGTTCATGCTATCATGACAGTAGAAATTTAAATAATTAAATTTGGAATATATATTTGTGTAATTATGCCTAAGCAAGCATGTGACAACTTGTTTGAATTATTTGTGTAATACAGTAGTATTCTGTCTTGGGCCTTCTAGATTTTTTCCTTTTTTTTATTTTGTAGAATTGTTATTTATTTAGATTTTCTAAAAAACTGTTTACCTTTTATTTCTCTCTGACATATGGAAAATTCGAAAATTTTCTGTTGTAATATTTTATTTTATTTTCTTAATTTTCTTCAAACTTCCTGATATTTCTAAGCCTGGATGCTAGGACTTCCTCTCCTCCTCCGTCGGACCTTTGTTTTCCCGATGGGAGGGGATCCCTGAGTGCTCATGAAAATCTACCATCGGGGGTTCTTTCCCTGGGTGTTTTGCCCCTTACAGCCAAATGAGCCCTAAGAGGGGAACGACTCGCGCTCGCGGGGAAAACAAAGGTCCGACGCCGGTCGATCCGGGTGGGCGCGGATTGCCGGGGAGCCAAGAGGAGGGCTGACGGCGGCATGGAGATAGGATGATCAGGTCCTGCCGCTTTGTTTCTGTTTCTTCTTTTCCCGAGCGAGTACCCGCCGCCCTCCCTTTCATCGACCCTTCTCCTCCTGCGAAGCCGCCGCCCGATGTGCGCGCCTTTCTCTGTGCTCCTTCTTGCCGGACCCGGCCGACCTCACGTCTCCGCCGTGCGGGCGA
The DNA here is from genome assembly GCA_916181665.1 of Avena sativa. Lineage (NCBI taxonomy): Eukaryota > Viridiplantae > Streptophyta > Magnoliopsida > Poales > Poaceae > Avena > Avena sativa. The sequence continues at coordinate 222,971,923 of OV702292.1, forward strand.
CAGACTCACGCCTCCGTCTCTCGTCCGCCAGGGAAGTCGCGGCCACCCTAACCCTTCTACCCGGCCGGATTCTTGCGAGATACGCCGCCAACACGGCCCCTGCAGCGCCACCCGGTCTCCCTGTACCCAACGCATGGTCGATCTCCCGCCGTGCCGTCCATCTGAACTTCTTCAGCGTTGCTCCCAACTGCCCCTCCCAGCCGAATTCACTCCCGTCTGATGCAGCTGTGCGCGAGGTTCCAGGGGCTCTGTCCATGGGGATTTGCCGCTTGGCTGGGAGGGAGCTGCGAGTGAGAACATGCGTGCTTGAGGTGAATTGTTCTCCTCTTTATCACCTAACATCGTTTAATCTGGGTTATTCTCCCTCTGCATGCTTATGAGTGGTGTTTTTTTAGAATCACGTGTGGTTTTTCCTGGCAGATTTGCATTATAATTCATGGAAAAAGCTAACTCCTCTTGTGTGCTGAATTTTTATACACGCCCTGTTTAACTCTTGGGAATTTGTTTTGCACATTAAGTGTTTGCGATAATTTGCCTGTCGGGTTTCGTAAGTTCTAATTCTAATTCTGAGTTCAAGTGGACCATGTTTTACCTATTGCACAGATTAGTTGTAAATTTCTTTTGGGATGGTGTACCCAAGCGCACCCCATTTCATTATTTTGGAAAAAGTATAAGAATTTTTATATGGTGACACCCTTGATTTGACATAAGCTCATTTTTAGTAATGATGTACTCAAGCAGTAGAGTGGGTGCATGTGCTTTGATCTGGGTCATTTGGAACATGAGGAATGACTTTGTATTTAACAAAAAATAAAAACTTCTTTTTTTAGGTTATCCCTCGAACTACATATTAGATCTATACGTGGTCCTTACTTCAGCCTGTGGAGCAGCGTCAGGACATGGACTATGGGTGCAACCTTTTGGAGATGGTAGCACGGGATTTGTTCTTCCTATGCAGTTGGCGACCTGTTTTTAGAATTACATTTTGATGTATTAATACCTACTGCTTCTTCTTTCTATCTTTAGATGGCTGATAAATGTTGCCACGCTCTGTGATCCATGAATTGTAAAACTTGATAAGCTTTAATAAAATAATAAAAGGGCTGCATGCACCGAGGCGACCCCATTTCGAAGAAGAAAAAGCAGTAGAGTCGGTGCAGCCAGACTTCAACGAATGGTGCCTTAGCCTCATACGGTAGAAAACCAAAATTACATGAACGATGCACGGTAGAAAACCAAAATTTGTCATTACGAGTTTAGCAGGTTACTAAGTACGTCAGCGCCACATATTCAAGTCCAAAGATGTAAATGTAGTGTGTGCTTCTGTATATTGCTCAAACATTTCTTGCATTATCTATAGGCTTAAGCCTGATGATATGCAAGCATTCTGAGACCATCTGCTGCTACCATGATACTGCTATGTGGGTCCATTTTTCTACTCTGCTACCATGATACTGCTATGTGGGTCCATTTTTCTACTCTTCATCTTGATGTGTGGGCCCGTGCAACGCTCCTTCGCATGTGCGGTGGAGGCATGCATGTATCTTGTTTGCGCGTCGTTGTTTTTACCGCATCCTCTCTTACTTCCGTCATGGCGCCACGAACCCAATCCCCCTCTCCCTCTCGTGGCATAAGAGTGCACCGCTGTCTCCAATCGCAGTGGTTCTAAGACGAAATTGAGCAAATATATGATAACTACTCAGCCCAGAAACAACATAATTCCGAACATGTGCGGTCACCGTCCCGACCGGCGCACCCACACCCACTAGTAGAAAACGGACCTTTGGTCCACGGGCATTAGTCCAGGTTCTGCTATAAACCGGGACTAATGCCCCGGTCCCAACGGCTCTATCTGGCCGCAGGGGCGGCAGACACTAGTCCCAGTTCGAACGGACCCTTTAGTCTCGGTTCATGTAATAAATACTATAAAGCTCTCTAATTTTTTTTGTTATTTTCCATTAAGCCTAACTAGTGAAAACAAGAAACAAAAAGACAAAATTGCAGAATCTAAAGGAAATAACTTCGAGCACTCACACCAGAGGATGTGAGTACCTTTTACCTTACCTCCCCGGCAACGGTGCCAGAAAATTGCCTTTTGTCTACACACTTCTATTCTTGTAGACAGTTGTTGGGCCTCCAAGTGCAGAAGTTTGTAGAACAGCAGCAAGTTTTTCCTTCAGTGGATCACCCAAGGTTTATTGAACCCAGGGAGGAAGTGGTCAAAGGTATCCCCTCTCAAGCAACCTGCAATCAAGATACAAAAAGTCTCTTGTGTCCCCAACACACCTAATACACTTGTCAGGTGTATAGGTGCACTAGTTCGGCACACCTCAAAGTTCGCTTTTACGCATCTAGATAACCCCACACTGTCACCTTGAGCACTAGATGGTTCAAACAAACACCACAATTTCATAAAGACATCCAACTCCAAATATAACTCATAACAAGTATTTGAAATCTCTAGCCTAAGTGCCACCATGGTGTGCACACTGTCAACTTCACACACATGGGGAGAGCAGAGATCTATTAAAGCACTTGAGTAGCAAGGTAGATCTATAGATTACAAGCTCATAATCTCAATAAGATCATGCATAGAGAGAGAGATGAACACATAGCTACCGGTAGAACCCTTAGCCTCGAGAGAGAACTACTCCCTCCTCATCATGGGAATCAACAATGGTGATGGAGATGGCGGTGGAGATCGATGGAGATGGCTCCGGGGGCACTTCCCCGTCCTGGCAGGGTGCCGGAACAAAGAATTTCTGTCCCCCGAATCTCTCCTTCGGTGGCGTCGGCATTTTGGAACTTTTCGTGGCTGGAGGATTGACTACTTAGGGTTTTTGCATCGGGAGGTATCTTATAGGCGAAGAGGCAAGGTCGGTGGGCGGCCAGGGGCCCACACCACCTGGTGGCGCGGCCAGGGCTAGTCCGCGCCACCATATGGTGTGGCCGCCCTGTGGCCCCTCTCCGTCTCGTCTTCTGGCTCCATGAGTCTCCCGGTAAAATATCAACTTTGGCTTTTGTCCCGTCCAATTCCGAGAATATTCATTTTCTGACTGTACTGGAACCAAAAACAGCAGAAAACAGGCAGCTGGCACTGTGGCATCTTGTTAATAGGTTAGTCCAAGAAAGTGTATAGAAAGTACTCCAAAGTGTGGACAAAACATAAGAAAGTAGATAAAACCAAGCATGGAATATCAAAAATTATAGATACGTTTGCAACGTATCAACATCCCCAAGCTTAACTCCTGCTCGTCCTCGAGTAGGTAAGTGATAAAAAGAAAGAATAATTTTTGAGGTGACATGCACCATCATAAACTTGATCAAAGTATATGTAAAACATTGAAAAAGTTGGGATCATAGTACTTCAATCATAACATGAAAGACAAAGTTCTAACAATAAGTCAAAGCAACTAAGTTGCAACATGAAAAGGCACAAACAAAAGATTCATGAATAACAATACTTTGCAAGACGTTTGTTTGTTTCACTTAAAGAAAACATAGCATAGTGGCATTCAGCTTGTCCCTCATAGAGTAGCAAACATAAATGCATAGGACACCTTCAAAGTTCATAAGAGTGACTAGATACAAATAGTTTAGAACAAGCAATATCAAAGCTATGCATCAATCAACAAGTCTTGGGACAATGCACATAGAACTAAGAATGGCCACTATGCTCTCAAAGTAGGTGCATAAAGATAGAAGGCGGAGACTCAACATAAAAGTAAAAGAAAGGCCTTCATAAAAGGAAGTAGGGATTCAAGTTTCATAAAGAGCTTCCAAAAATTATGGTACTTAATAGCTTCCAGCTCTCATTGCCCCTATCATAAGCATCTTGAAGTGATTAAGGTTAAAGTGAATAAACTATGGAGTATATGCTTGACAAAGTATAAGTTGAAAATCTCATGTCCCTTGAATACGAGGGCTGCTCATCATGCTACTCAAGTTTAGTTACCGATAAGTTCTTGTCATAGTAAGTACATGTGTATCATAGAGAACCACCAACGGGGTACCCCTTGCCCGATGATACGAAAGAATCCCCATATCAAAATGACAAGGCAAGCAGACAACGAGCATCTCAGCAATCTTCTTATTTACCATGGGAATATGGTGCTTTTTTCTCTCTTTCCTCTTTTCTCATATCTTTTTTTTTCTTTTTCTCTTTTTTCTCAATATCTGACTCTTTTTTTATAAGAAGAATGCTTCATAGACAGCTCATTATGGTTACGCTGCAGGTTTCCACCATGACAGCATGGATTAGACCGGCGGCCGAGGCATTTCTCTAACACACATACATAACTCCATGGACTTACAAGCTCCCCCTTCATTTCATACCGACGACATCCATTGACAAAAGAGCATGATATCAACTAGGTACAAAGTACAAGTGCAATGTTAAAAGCGTTCCCCATGACAGCATGGTTCTGCTAATCCCCAACATATAAGTGCAAGCATATACAACATAGACGACACAATGGTTTCAAGTTTATTAAGGGCAAGAAAAGTAAAGTGTGCCATCAAGTTCGTGAGAGCTTTAATCACTAGTTTTCTCATACCAAGTTTAATTCGGAAGGTAGATAAAAACATGAATATACTTGGAATAGCAAATGCTAATAGGTAGGTATGGTGGACTGTTTGGAATAACTTGGTTTTAGGAGTTGGATGCATGAGTGGAACTCATACTTGGTTATGGAGGCTAGCAAAAGACTGGGAGCGACCAACTAAGAGAGCAATAATGGCCATAATCATGCAGAGCGACAAAACATCATTAATCAAAGAAAAAAGTGATACTACAAGTCGAAAACTAAAGGATCATAAAGGCTATGGTGACTTGGGATAGTCATAACATGTGAGCATGCGCCAAGTCAACCCAAATAAAGCATCAAAGGATAATACCACAATACTATGCTTTAATATGCTAAAACAATGCATGATTCTTCCAAGGCACATTAAGAAATCTCAATTGTTTATAACATGTCATGCTACAGCAAACATCACTAAGCATAAAGCCAAAACAATATCAAGCATGACATGACAAAGCATAGGCCATAGTCAAAAACAAGCTCTTTTTACCACTTAAGCATGAACTTTCCTACTCTTTTCTAATCCAAACCAAACTATTTGAAAACCAACACATGAAAGAGGGGGTCCAACCAATTTATTCAGCAAACTAAGAAAACCAAGAAAACGAAAAACAAAAACAAAAAATGAAGACGCTCCAAGAACAACACAACTGTGCATGAAACAATAAAAATGAAGTGTTTGGAAGAACCTGAGATTTTTATTGATGAAGAAGGGGATGCCTTGGGCATCCCCAAGCTTTGACGCTTGTACTTCTTGGATATTTCTTGGGGTGACACGCGTGCATCCCCAAGCTTGAGCTTTAGTCCATTCTTCATATCATTACATCATTCCTTCCATACACCTAAAATTTTTCCTTCATACAAAACTTCACACAATCTTTATTAGCAACATTAGTGCACTCAAGATAATAAGTCTTTTGGTTCAGTTCTAACATTAATAAAACTTCCATTAAAACACAAGCTACTGTAGCACTTCCCTCAAAAAGCTCAATTCCCCAAAAAGAATCCAAAAAAGAATCAACAAGAAGCAAATGCAAATAATGGCAGAAATCTGTCAAAACAGACCAACAGGTAAAAAACCAATTTTGTCGAAGACCTCCTGTTGCTGAAATCAAAAAGTGTTGAACTAACGAAAGTTAGATAACAACCTGGGTAAGAAGCACAAAAATCACGCCTCAAAAGGACGTACATAGATTTTACACGAATTTTTATGGTGAAGCACAGAAATCTGTTTCGGGACAGTAACTTTCCCAATCATTACTTATCTCTCATTAGAGGTTACTCTTGGCACAAAAAGCAAATAAAAAGGATAAGGAGCGGTTATTACTAAATTAATAACTTCCAAGACTCATCTAAAACTTTTGGGTTATCTCCCAATAAGTACTTTTCTTTAACGCCTTTAAGTTAGGCATGATAGTTTGAGAAGATGCTCACACAAGAAATATAAATTGAAGTAAAAGAGAGCATTAAGAAGCAAATTCAAAGCACATTTAAGTCTAACCGACTTCCTATGCATAGGAATATTGTAAAGAAACAAGTCATGAAAGCACAAAGCAACAAGCATAGGAAAACAAAACAAGTGCAACTTCAAGACTTTCAACATAAAGAGGGGAAACTTAATATTGTTGAGATACATAAAACCATGTCTCCCTCTCTCATAATAACTTTCAGTAGCAGCATGAATAAAATTAACAATATAACAATCACATGAAACATTCTTATCATGATCCACATGCATAAAACAATTATTACTCTCCCTATAAGAATAGTCATTCTTATTAATCATAGTGGGAGCAAATTCAGCAAAATAGCTATCATTATTATTCTCATCACCATAATCATCAAATATAGGAGGCATACTGTAATCATAATTAATTTTCTCCTCAATAGTAGGTGGACTGAAAATACCATATTCATCATTGTATTCAACATATATTGGAGGTATAGTATCATCAAAGTAAATTTTCTCCTCTAAAGACGGGGGACTAAAAAGATCATTTTCATCAAAACTAGCTTCCCCAAGCTTAAACTTTTCCATAGCATTAGCAATAATGGTGTCCAAAGAATTCATACTAACAACATTGCTATTAGCATGCAAATAAAGTTCCATAGATTTTTTAATTTTCTCTTCAAACACTTCATGTCCTAACTCAAGATAAATACTATAAAGCTCTGTAATTTTGTTGTTGTTTTCCATTAAGCCTAACTAGTGAAAACAAGAAACAAAAAGACAAATTTGCAGAATCTAAAGGAAATAACTTCGAGCACTCACATCGGAGGATGTGAGTACCTTTTACCTTACCTCCCCGGCAACGGCACCAGAAAATAGCTTGATGTCTACGCACTTCTATTCTTGTAGACAGTTGTTGGGTCTCCAAGTGTAGAGGTTTGTAGAACAGCAGCAAGTTTTCCCTTAAGTGGATCACCCAAGGTTTATCGAACTCAAGGAGGAAGCGGTCAAAGGTATCCCCTCTCAAGCAACCCTGCAATTAAGATACAAGCAGTCTCTTGTCTCCCCAACACGAGAATATCATTTTGTGGCCCGAAAGTTGGGTCGCCCAGACAACGCGGTACCCAAGTTGATTTTTATCACCGCGATTCGAAAAGTTGGGGCGCCAATTGCTGAGAGGGGTCTTTCGAGTGAATGATGGCCAAACCAAATATTTTCAAATCGCGCCCGTTAAGTTAGGATATTCTGTTACACTAGTTCCTGCTGTGCCCCTCCTTCGCCGGTCACTCTTCTTAGCCACCCTGCATGTGTCGTAAGGGCAAATTCATTACTGTACTTTCCTAACTCTCGACACTGAATCTTGCTACGGCGGCGGTCCCTTTTCTTCCCTTCCCCGACCCTAAATCTGCCAGCGGCGGAGGACCTTTTTTCTCCCTCCCCCGACACTGAATCCGACGGCGGCGGCCCATCATGTCTTGCAAGGCAAAGGTTGTAGCTACGTTGCCGACTGAAAATGGTCCATCGGGGCCCAAGTCTGGGGCTCAGCACGTAGCAGCGGCGAGGTCTTCAGCCCCAGTTAGCGAGGAGGCTAGGAAGGATTCTGCTCCCAAGGTACCTACGAGCAGCGGGTTGAAGAGAAAAGCAAGGCCGGCGGCGGATTGTTCGGCTCCGGTGGGTGGATGCAGCACTCAGATCTTGAAGAAAAAACCCGGGAGAAGAGCGAGAGGTGAATTTTTCTTATATGTGCCTTATCTTGCAAGTAGATTAGTTACGGCATAATACAATCGAATGAACTGAAATGTTCCCCTTTTTAATCAAATTAGGCACAACTTTGATACAAGGGACCTATATGAGTTCACAGTTCATGTTCAGCAGTACACTGCAAAACTTGATTTTGGTTACGAGAGGGTTGTGTTCGGGCAAGATGTGCATCTGCTTGTGAATTGCAAAGAGGTTGTGTCTGTTTCGCAGCTGGTAGACATGCTTGCCACTAGAATTCCCTGGGGTTCTAGACAGAGGATAAAATTGGTGTGGCGCAACATGAATGATACCTATCAGCAAATTGAGCACTCCCATGAGCTTCAGATGGTTTGGGAGTGTTGTGTAGCTGATCGTAAGGTGAAAGTTGAAGCGATGATTGATGATATGTATGCAGATGCTGGAGATCTTGCTGCCAGAGCTTCTGCTCCTAGAGAATACAGACCAATAGATGCTGATCTAGATAAGTTTAGTATACGCATAGAGGTGGATTCATACATGGCAAAACTTGATGAGGGAGTTAATAAGCCAGTTTCGTCATGTACTGTGGAGATCACTGTCGATTCCAAAAATATAACTCTTGATGAAGTGAGAGAGATGATCGGTAAGGAAATCAGTATTGGACCTAAGCAGATGGCAAAAATCTGGTGGTGGCATCATAAGAAGCAGCAATTCATAGATGTTTTGGATACTGAAGATCTTATGCAGATTATGCGGTGAAAGAAGCAAACCAGGAAGGTGTTCTTCCTTGGTACCATTTCTGATGTTGTTGAACAGGTTATAGTGGATGTAGATGCCCCTGTAGTGGCTGAACAGAATGAGGTGGTCGACATTGATGAGATCTGATGAGAGTTGCTACCCTGGGCTTGTCATATGGACCACGGGGTTCCCCTGCATGTATTTGTAATATTGACTGATGTTGCATTTAGAGTGTGTTTCTATGATTATGTTTGTTGAGAGATTGCGATATAATGTTGTGCGAGCTGTTGATATTTTCGGACATGTCACTCACTGAAACCATCGTTGTTGTAATAATACATAAGTACATTGTAATTGACATGATTATGTTTCTTAAGATGACGTACCATACTTGTTTCTGTTATTATGTTTGTTGGGACATTGTAATGCAATGTTTTGTGAAACCATGACTGGACTAGTGATACATAAATACATTGTAGTTGACATGATTATGTTTCTTGAGATGATGTAATGTACTTGTTTTTGTTATTTTGTTTGTTGAGAGACTGTAATGTAATGTTTTGCGAAACCATGACAGGACAAGTGATGTGTAAGTACCTTGTAGTCGACATGATTTTGTTTCTTGAGTTGATGTAATATACTTGTTTCTGTGATTACGTTTGTTGAGAGATTGTAATGTGATGTTTTTTGAAACCATGTTGTGGTTATGTTTGTTGAGAGATTGTAATGTAATGTTTTGTGAAACCATGACTGAAGAAGTGATGCATAAGTACCTTGTAGTTGACATGATTCTGTTTCTTTAGATGATGTAATATACTGGTATGTTTTTGTTAGGCAATGAAATTGGGATGGAGGGAGTGCAGGTTTAATATTTGAAATGAGAATGTGTGAAGAGAATCCATATCAGGCAGGAGACAGTAATCTAGGGAAAGGGCATGGTATCCATTAAACTATTGTAACATGCCAATTTAGTCATTGTTGCAGTGGTAGAAGGGCTGCTCTCTCTCTCTCTCTCTCTCTCACCGACGCCGACGCTGACGTCGTCGCCTGTGATGACGCATTTGCCATGCTGTCCTTGAACAGCGAGGACGACCAGTCGAGCAGCGACAACCTTCTCTCCGACATCGAGTATTCCTTCCACGATGTGAGTTCCTCTGTTTTCTCGGGCTAGGGTTAGGCAATGGTAAATCTCTCGATCTGAGCTCCATATGTGCATGCAATCGTGTTTGATTTCAGCTTTGCGTTTACCTATAGGTACCACGGACGATCTACGACTCTGAATGGGAGGGCCTAGATCTCTATGGAGAAGTGCCATGTGACTATGGGCTAAAACTGAGGAGATATGTTGCATTCGAAGACAGTAACACTGGGAGAAGGTTTTGGGCTGTACAAATCAGGTTTGTTTACATTATGTGCAACTGTGACATGAAGTAAAATGTATCGTGCATGTTCATAACACTATAGTGTGTGTGTTTTTAGGTTGGCCCGGTGTGTAAAGCAGTAGAGTGGGTGGATCTTGAGTGGCCAGATGCACTTAAGAAATGTTTGGCACAGTTATCGGAGATGTATGAGTTGGAAAGGTCGGGGAGATTTACCGATGTAAGTGATGCATCTAAAAAAATTTACAAGCTGTCGGTACGAAATAAGGAGCTGGAACAAGAAATCGAGAATTTGCAGTCAGAGCTAACTGACGGAATCGATGGGAGCTTGGTTGTTGGAACTGGAAAGAAGCTTCAGGATAGTCACATGTTGCTGATTCATAATGCAGAAAAGGAGAGGGATCATCTCAGGGAAGACAAGAAGAAGCTAGAGTACTGCATTGCGGATCTGTTGAAGGAACTGAAGAAGGCGCGCGAGGGTGAACAAGGACAGACTATAGAGGATAAAGGAAATTCGAGATGAATAATTTATGTTGTGTCAATGCCTGAAACTAGTTAATTGTAAGACTTGTAGTTGCGCTTTCCGAACTAAGCCAAACTCAATCCTCGAGCAAACTAATTTCAGACGAACACACATATCGTGCATAGAGTTAAGTTCACGCTTACAAAATCACCACTACAGAGGATAAACCAGACAGTTCAGTACTAAATAGACATATATTGTGTTCAAGCGAGCCTGACTCGGAGATGCCTGTTTTCCTCCCTAAGATTGGCCAGCTCCTTCAGTACTATGTCGTGCTTCAGCTGTAGGTTCTAGCGCTCCGTCACGGATTGGAGAATTTTGTCCGTAGCCATACGATTTTCCTTCAAGATACCTTTCATGATCTCCGTCTGCTTCCTAGCCGAGGCGCGACCTTCACTATGTAGCTTCGCCCAGTCGGCGTTTAACTCCTTCAGTTTCTGGCACTTGACAGAAAGGACCGCGAGTTCAGCGCGCAGTTGGTCAAAGGCCAGTTTCTGGGAATTCTGCTTCTCCCTTTGGATTGTTATCTTGTCATTTAGCCAGGTCGCCAGGTCCTGGTCGATCTTTCGCCTCTTTCCCTACAACAAAAATACATAGTATGGTTTGTTTAGTTCACCAGGACAAGCTGGTTAGTTTCCATAATTAACTGAATCGACTAGTGGCACTATCATAATTTCAAGGAAGAAGCAATCTAGGACTAATCAACATTTTATGAATCGACTAGTGGCACTGTCATAATTTCAATTTCAAAGACAAATAAGATTTATCTGCAGTTTAGTGTGCTGTTGGTTTTTCCCAATATCACCAAATAGTAGTGGGAGAGTGGAAAACTCATAATGTAGAAACCCATGTCCAGATACATAATGGAAAGAGAACATGGTGTCCATTCATGAACATGAACACCAACACATGTCCAGATAGATAAGGAGTTGCCCTAAGATTCTTATTGCACCCTATAATGGGAAGCAGACATGGGCATTGCTCCCTGAACCCTAAACATTACAAAAGGAGAGGCGGACGAACTGATATTCATGTCCCCGCTAACGGGAACCAGACTTGGGCATTGCTCTGATACGCCTCCAGACATGCCCTTAGCTCCTCGTTCTCTTTCCGAACACCCTCGAGTACGGTGATCCCTCTGCTCATGTCCGCCTTCATCTCCTTGACTGCATCCAGGCAACGGTTCCTGTCATGGTAGGCTCAGATGGTAGCCTTGGTTTCCTCGACGCGTCCTGTGAGTGCCTCGCTGACTTCGTCCTGCAGGAGAATGCACCTTTCCATGAGATTCTTCTTCTCCTCCGTGAGCTCGTTGATTATCTTGATGGCATGTTCTTGCCTGTTCAAGTTACCGTCGAGCACTTTCTGCAGCCTAACGACGTCACGTGCAAAATCTAGCGAGATCTCCTTCTGCACAGATAATTGCTTGCGTAGGCTCTCATTAGCTTGGGTGAGGGAGCGTGCAAGCTCATGTTGGTTGGCAATCTTGGAACTGATCACAGCCACCTTGTCACGGTACTCGGCCTTCAATCGCTGCATCGTTCATGTTAATTGAAATAGGAATTCTACAATTACACTCCAGGTGCCAGGTGAATACTAATACAGATAAAAAATCCCCGTTGAATCTATTGGCCGTAGTGTTAAAAAATGGACCTAGAGATCTATTCATGACCATGATAAACTAATTCTAATCACAAAAAATCCATAGTGAATCTATGAACAACGGTATTAAGGAAAGACCGAGAGATCTAGTCATATTCACGAAAACTAATACAACTCGCAAAAGAAGAAGAAAAACCAATGCGGGGCGGACAACATCTAAGAAATCCACATCATAACTCGGAGAAATAACATCATGGAGATTTGCTACCTCGCTGAGACATGGAACGGGGCTGAACGGATCCTGCAACGCCTCCGTCGTGGTGGATTCGGGCTCCACGCCCGGCCTGTAATACATAGAAGAGGAAGAGCCAGAAGAAGAAGAAAAACAAGAAGAAGCTGATTAAGATCATGATGGAGAGGGAGATGGAGAAGAAGTAGAACAAGGAGACCATACCGGGAGGAGCCCTCGCCTGCTAGAACATTCGGCGCCATTGTCGGGGGAGATTGGGCCTCGATGAGAGGGTGGGCTTGAGCGGCTGGTAGAGCAAGAAGTGCCGCGCGGCGATTTCTCTCCCTTTTCTCCGCGAGGATCGTCGACCGGCCTCTCCCCCTCCTCAGTGGAGCCATCGCTTGCTGGGTGAGTGTGGCGGCAGCAGGAGGAAGGAGACAGTGATTAGTGTGGGAGAAGAGTCAAAGAGTACAAGCCGTGGTCCAGTAGTACTAGTACTATTATACAAGACCACCGTGTACAGTTTACCTTCTCAAAGAAGCCAGGGAGGCAGGGGTAGGGAATCGATGGGACTTGTCTTTATTGCGATGGACACTTCAATGGTCTTCGGCGCCGCCCAAAATCCAGTATATAATAAGGGGAGTGTGAGCTGGGTGGTCATCACGGGAATCGGCGCGCACATCCCGCGTGCGTGCGTCACGTGTTGATGGGGCAATGACACGCGCAACTGCTGCATGATCACGTCGGCACGTCCAACTCCATCGAACTCCACGTGACAGGCACGCACGGGATATTTATGAGTCTAGAATACAATGTGCCACTTTTGTTGTGATCAAATTATGTTCAGTACATGAGATAATACTTTTTTTGATAATCGACAAATGCATGCGTGGACACGACGCACGAAACCGCTGCTCATCCTTCATCAGATCGGCACCCCACTCTGTGTACCTACCATCGACCATTTGGAGCAACTACCTCGAGCACGATGCCCCCTCGCCGTGGCAATGGTAGGTCCAAGCCGTCCGCTGACCGTCCTGTGTCCCTGGCTCTTCGCTGCATCGTCCGCGCTCGCGAGTCGCCTGCTGAGGCAGCACGTCGTGTCCGACCGTGCCAGGATCCATTGACATCGGCACTCGAGGACACTGCAACGTCGAAGCTCGTACCGGCTGCGCAGGAGGAGCGTGGGGTACCTGCAGCGTGGGACGAGCGCAAAGCAGCAGCCAGGACGGGGGCGCGTGTTGCACTGGCGAGTACGGACAAGAAGAGGAACAAGAAGAAGACCAGGAAGAAGAGAGGAGATAGCTATTTGGACGAGTCCAACTCGGCCAACGAGGAGGCGTTCATCGATCAGTTGGAGGCAGAAGCGGAGGAGAGTGACGTGGACCCGTGGGACTACGAAGAGTAGGAGGAGGAGGACTCCGACGAGGAGATAACACACTTATTCGAGGAAGGGGGCGGTGTCGAGTCGTCAGAGGAGGACACCGACGGCGGCGATGGCAGGGACCATGGCGTTGACGAAGACGAGGACGAACTGAAAGACGAAGACGATGGCTTCTTCGAAATATGATCATTTATTTTATTTATTTTAGTTAGATAGATGGATTTTCACTTGTTTATGGAGGTAAAGTATCGGTGGCACGGATAGAGAGGTGGCACGGATTGACCACGCATAAAAAAAGTGGACAAGGGAGGGGTTATCCTGCCCATTGGATCACATGGGATCAACGGTTGGTGGAGACGATCCGCGTGACATCTGTGTCAGCCAATGAGGGCATAGCACCCAGAGTGAGCACATGTTTGGGATCTCCACACGTTTGTGCTTTTGTGATATTTGTGACCGAGAGAGAGGGAAAATCTCTTGTCACAATCCGCCTATGGATCCACCAATATCATTCAAATGTGTGCTCTTTTTACTAACAACCAGAGTCATTGCATGTGTGTTCTTTTTACTAACAACAATTTGAGTCTTTTCATGACTATTCTTTTCACATACCACATATGGATCCACCGGTGTCATTGCATGTGTGTTCTCTTCAGAGACCACACATGGATCCACCAGTGTCATTGCATGTGTGCTCTTTTTACTAACAACAACCAGAGTCATTGCATGTGTGTTCTCTTCAGAGACCACACATGGATCCACCAGTGTCATTGCATGTGTGTTCTTTTTACTAACACCAACCAGAGTCATTGCATGTGTGTTCTTTTCATATACCACCTATGGATCCACCAGTGTCATTGCATTTGTGTTCTTTTTACTAACAACAACTAGAGTCATTTCATGACTGTTCTTTTCACATACCACATATGGATCCACCAGTTTCATTGAAATCTGTGTTCTCTTCAGACAACCAAACATGGATCCACCAGTGTCATTGCATGTGTGTTCTTTTTACTAACAACAACTGGAGTCATTGCACGTGTGTTCTTTTCACATACCACATATGGATCCACCAGTGTCATTGCATGTGTGCTCTTTTCACAATCCACCTATGGATCGACCAGTGTCATTGCATGTGTGTTCTTTTTACTAACAACAACTAGAGTCATTGAAATGTGTGTTCTTTTCACATACCACATATGGATCCACCAGTTTCATTGCATGTGTGCTTTTTTACTAACAACAACTGGAGTCATTGCATGTGTGTTCTTTTCACATACCACACATGGATCCACCAGTGTCATTGCATGTGTGCCCTTTTCACAATACACCTATGGATCCACCAGTGTAATTGCATGTGTCTTCTTTTTACTAACAACAACCAAAGTCATTGAAATGTGTGTTCTTTTCACATACCACATATGGATCCACCAGTGTCATTGCATGTGTGCTTTTTTTACTAACAACAACTGCGGTCATTGCGTGTGTGTTCTCTTCAGAGACCACACATGGATCCAATAGTGTCATTGCATGTGTGTTCTTTTCACAATCCACCTATGGATCCACCAGTGTCATTGCATGTGTGCTCTTTTTACTAACAACAACCAGAGTCATTGCATGTGTGTTCTCTTCAGAGACCACACATGGATCCACCAGTGTCATTGCATGTGTGTTCTTTTTACTAACAACAACCAGAGTCATTGCATGTGTGTTCTTTTCACATACCACCTATAGATCCACCAGTGTCTTTGCATGTGTGTTCTTTTTACTAAGAACAACTAGAGTCATTTCATGACTGTTCTTTTCACATACCACATATGGATCCACCAGTGTCATTGAAATGTGTGTTCTTTTCACATACCACATATGGATTCACTAGTATCATTGCATGTGCGCTTTTTTTACTAACAACAACTGGGGTCATTGCATGTGTGTTCTTTTCACAATCCACCTATGTATCCACCAGTGTCATTGCATGTGTGCTCTTTTTACTAACAACAACCAGAGTCATTGCATGTGGTCTCTCTTCAGAGACCACACATGGATCCACTAGTGTCATTGCATGTGTGTTCTTTTTACTAACAACAACCAGAGTCATTTCATGTGTGCTCTTTTCACAATCCATCTATGGATCCACCAGTGTCATTGCATGTGTGTTCTTTTTACTAACAACAACTGGAGTCATTTCATGACTGTTCTTTTCAGAGACCACACATGGATCCACCAGTGTCATTGAAATGTGTGTTCTGTTCAGAGACCACACATGGATCCACCAGTGTGATTGCATGTGTGTTCTTTTTACTAACAACAACCAGAGTCATTGCATGTGTGTTCTTTTCACATACCACATATGGATCCACCAGTGTCATTGTATGTGTGCTCTTTTCACAATCCACCTATGGATCCACCAGTGTCATTGCATGTGTGTTCTTTTTACTAACAACAACCAGCGTCATTGAAATGTGTGTTCTTTTCACATACCACATATGGATCCACCAGTGTCATTGCATGTGTGTTCTTTTTACTAACAACAACCAGCGTCATTGAAATGTGTGTTCTTTTCACATACCACATATGGATCCACCAGTGTCATTGCATGTGTGCTTTTTTTTACTAACAACAACTAGGGTCATTGCATGTGTGTTCTCTTCACAGACCACACATGGATCCACAGTGTCATTGCATGTGTGTTCTTTTCACAATCCACCTATGGATCCACCAGTGTTGTTGCATGTGTGGTCTTTTTACTAACAACAACCAGAGTCATTGCATGTGTGTTCTCTTCAGAGACCACACATGGATCCACCAGTGTTATTGCATGTGTGTTCTTTTTACTAAAAACAACCAGAGTCATTGCATGTGTGTTCTTTTTACTAGCAACAACCAGAGTCATTGCATGTGTGTTATTTTCACATACCGCATATGGATCCACTAGTGTCATTGCATGCGTGCTCTTTTCACAATCCACCTATGGATCCACCAGTGTCATTGCATGTGTGTTCTTTTTACTAACAACAACCAGAGTTATTGAAATGTGTGTTCTTTTCACATACCACATATGGATCCACCAGTGTCATTGCATGTGTGCTTTTTTTTACTAACAAAAACCAGAGTCATTGCATGTGTGTTCTCTTTAGAGACCACACCTGGATCCACCAGTGTCATTGCATGTGTGTTCTTTTCACAATCCACCTATGGATCCACCAGTGTTATTGCATGTGTGCTCTTTTTACTAACAAAACCAGAGTCATTGCATGTGTGTTCTCTTCAGAGACCACACATGGATCCACCAGTGTCATTGCATGTGTGTTCTTTTTACTAACAATAACTAGAGTCATTGCATGTGTGCTCTTTTCAGAATCCATCTATGGATTCACCAGTGTCATTGCATGTGTGTTCTTTTCACAATCCACCTATGGATCCATCAGTGTCATTGCATGTGTGCTCTTTTTACTAACAAGAACCAGAGTCATTGCATGTGTGTTATCTTCAGAGACCACACATGGATCCACCAGTGTCATTGCATGTGTGTTCTTTTTACTAACAACAACCAGAGTCATTGCATGTGTGTTCTTTTCATATACCACCTACGGATCCACCAGTGTCATTGCATTTGTGTTCTTTTCAGAATCCAACTATGGATCCACCAGTGTCATTACATGTGTGCTCTTTTTAGTAACAAGAACCAGAGTCATTGCATGTGTGTTCTCTTCAGAGACCACACATGGATCCACCAGTGTCATTGCATGTGTGTTCTTTTTACTAACAACAACCAGAGTCATTGCATGTGTGTTCTTTTCATATACCACCTATGGATCCACCAGTGTCATTGCATTTGTGTTCTTTTTACTAGCAACAACTAGAGTCATTTCATGACTGTTCTTTTCACATACCACATATGGATCCACCAGTTTCATTGAAATCTGTGTTCTCTTCAGACAACCAAACATGGATCCACCAGTGTCATTGCATGTGTGTTCTTTTTACTAACAACCACTGGAGTCATTGCTTGTGTGTTCTCTTCAGAGACCACACATGGATCCACCAGTGTCATTGCATGTGTGTTCTTTTCACAATCCACCTATGGATCCACCAGTGTCATTGCATGTGTGCTCTTTTTACTAACAACAACCAGAGTCATTGCATGTGTGTTCTCTTCAGAGACCACACATGGATCCACCAGTGTCATTGCGTGTGTGTTCTTTTTACTAACAACAACCAGAATCATTGCATGTGTGTTCTTTTCACATACCACCTACGGATCCACCAGTGTCATTGCATGTGTGTTCTTTTTACTAACAAGAACTGGAGTCATTTCATCACTGTTCTTTTCACATACCACATATGGATCCACCAGTGTCATTGAAATGTGTGTTCTCTTCAGAGACCACATAAGAACTGGAGTCATTTCATGACTGTTCTTTTCACATACCACATATGGATCCACCAGTGTCATTGAAATGTGTGTTCTCTTCAGAGACCACATATGGATCCACCAGTGTCATTGCATGTGTGCTTTTTTTACTAACAACAATTGGGGTCCTTGCACGTGTGTTCTCTTTAGAGACCACACATGGATCCACCAGTGTCATTGCATGTGTGTTCTTTTCACAATCCACCTATGGATCCACCAGTGTCATTGCATGTGTGCTCTTTTTACTAACAACAACCAGAGTCATTGCATGTGTGTTCTCTTCAGAGACCACACATGGATCCACCAGTGTCATTGCATGTGTGTTCTTTTTACTAACAACAACCAGAGTCATTGCATGTGTGCTCTTTGCACAATCCATCTATGGATCCACGAGTGTCATTGCATGTGTGTTCTTTTTACTAACAACAACTGGAGTCATTTCATGACTTTTCTTTTCACATACCACATATGGATCCACCAATGTCATTAAAATGTGTGTACACTTCACAGACCACACATGGATCCACCAGTGTCATTGCATGTGTGTTCTTTTTACTAACAATAACCATGGTCATTGCATGTGTGTTCTTTTCACATACCACATATGGATCCACCAGTGTCATTGTATGTGTGCTCTTTTCACAATCCACCTATGGATCCACCAGTGTCATTGCATGTGTGTTCTTTTTACTAACAACAACCAGAGTCATTGAAATGTGTGTTCTTTTCACATACCACATATGGATCCACCAGTGTCATTGCATGTATGCTTTTTTTACTATCAACAACTGGGGTGTAAGATCCCTCCTTATTAAAGGAAAAGATCCCTGTGATTGCAATGCTAGTCCCTGGATCAATGCTAGCATCCACAGTTTAAGATGAAGTACACAGATACAAAGGTCGTTTATTACAGTCATTCCAGAGATAAAACATAGTCTTTTACAACTCATGGCCAAAGGCCTAATACAAGAGTTTATGGAATATATAAATAAACATAAGTCTTCATCTTCATGTGCCCCAGGCAAGCATGTTGAGTGTAGACTCATGACTCCTATTCATCATCAGAGTAACCTGCAACATCATAAGTTACAGCCACAGAGGGTCAATACTTTGGAATAGTATTAGCAAGTGATACCTTAGTATATTTTAAGTGGACTATAATACTATATGCATTTGGCTGGTGGAGCTTAGGCTTGCATTGCTCAAAATAGATTTTTCCTTAACTTTTGAAAACACTAAATTTTTGCTTGGCTCAAATCACCCAAGGCATCTATCAATCAAAGACTCCAGATCCACTCAGGGCATCTACCAATCAATGACTGAAGATCCTTTTAACCCTTGTTCACCCACAAGTTTTATTTAGAAATTGGAGTGATGAGATTCTTGAAGTTTCCATGTCTTGATGCTCAAATTGTCCTTTACCAGGGACATGGCTAAGTACTTAGGTTTTACACTCTACAGAGGTGGTGCACTTTCCCCACAAGCCTTGGTTTCCCAAGACATGATCCTTTAGTAGCCTTTCCTTAGTCAAATGGACGCGTTCCAACCTATCATCCCATCTACCACCCACTGTCCAAAAGACTAAGTTCCAGCATCCTAAGATCATGGCAGAGCCCATAATGCCAAGTGGTTGCACTTGAAGCTTCTCAACATTTGACATCTCAAATCTCTTTGTTTCCTGGGTGGCCGTCCACAAGTGAGATACACAAGGTTCACCAGTACCCCTGGCCTTGTGTAACCACTCAACATAACCATTCCATCGATTCCACCCAGGTGATTCATTAACTTAGTTGTTTTGTTAAATAAAACACAAGTCCTCAGACTTAGAATATTTTCATAGTGTATATATATAACCACCCTTGTTTTCTAGTAGCTAGGCTAAGCAGGGCATGGCAACTTATCCTTAGGGAATTTTCCTAGCAACTCTAGCATTCTATTCTAAATAGGATTTCCCATCATCAATTGACAAAAGTAGCATGCAAGTCCTAACAAAAATATATCTAATGCATGTTTTAAAAAAATAATAGGAATGGAATATTCATGAAGATATCACTTGCCTTGGTAGTGTGGAGAGTAGCACTCGTCACAATCACAATCACTAGCAAAATCTACACACAAAGTTATAGCACACAATTACACACAAATATATACAAACAAAAATATTATGAATGCATGCATGCATGAATCTACCAAGTGATGATTTTTGAAAAACTCAACCAAGCAAGTGCATGAATACAGAAACTAAACAAGTCACAAAATAGCCAAGACAAACTTAAATAACCCTAAAACAAAATACTAAACTAAATCTATACTCAAAAGGCCTCAAACAAGTTTCTGTAATTTAAGCCAAACTAATGGTTACTATTTGCTAAACAAATTGGATAGGCAGAAAGGGTTTGTTTTTCTGAATCCAACGGTATAAAGTTTGCAAAATTCCAACGTGGCATTCAAAAGATATTGGCATTTGAAATCTGGATCAAAATCTGTTTTTAAATTCTATTTTCAGATCTTAACCTAGCCACGCGTCATGTTCTTATTCGCCCGTACCGGTTCGTCTGGATCGAGCGATACAGACCGCTGGATCTAAAGGGGCAGGTGCGGCTCAGATCAACGCGTACCCCTTCGATTAGTCATTCTATCTAAGCCATCAGATGCAGATCTAACGGTTCCTATCGACCTGGCCAGAAACTGGCGGCGGAGCGGTGGCTACCGGCGGCGGAACTGTCGGTCGATGATGTTGCCGATGATGCAGACGGTGAGGGAGAAGGAGGAGTAGCTCACCGGGCTCAGGGGGTCACGGCGAAGCTCGTCGTACTCGCGGTTGGTCAAGGGGCGCTCGAGGCTGTCCTAGATTGCTCGCCGGAGTTGCTGTGGGTGGCGGTTGCGTCAGGTGGTCGTCGTGGACGTTGCTGTGGATCACCCCAAGGCAAAGCGAGGACACGGTTAGATTCACAGAGTCGGGACAGAGCTGTGTGCGTGAACTAGAAAGCGCGGGGCGGTCTGGTCTTACCACTAGAGTTCGCCGGAGTTCGTGCAGACGTCGGTGGCGACTAGTCGACGATGTTGCCGGAGCTACGGTCCATGCGAGAGCAAACGAAACATGTTAAAAGAAGCGCAGAGGCTCACTGAATCAGTTTGCAAGATCGAGAGGCAGAGGGGAGCTCTGGACTCACCGGAATTCGCCGGCGCAGTCGTCGGAGACGGTGGGGTTTCAGAGGGTAATGCTCGCAGCCTGGTGGCGCTCTGGGTTCGGGGTTTGAGGGAGAAGAGAGAGGGGGCAGAGGGGGTTCTTATAGCCTGGTCACGAGCGAGAATTACTCGGCCAATAAATCGAATTGACGTCGCGAATTAAACACAGAAACGCCCGCGTTGATTTGGGGATGAACGGGTCGTGCGGGTGGAGACGACGGTGACGTGGAGAAGGCCCGCTTGTCAGCGAGGTGCGCGGAGTGCAGGTGGGGTCTGCCTGTCAGCGGCTCAGCGCGTGCGTTAGCGCGTGAGAGAAGAATAAGGAGATCCCCGGGTGGGCTTGCTGGGCTTGATTTGCTGCTGGGCCAGATTCTGGCCGCTCGGCCCTTTTCCTTTCTTTAAGCCTTTTCTTTTTCTAATTCCATTTTCTGAATAGAATTTGATATGAATTCAAATCCTTTTGAATTCAAACTGCTTTGGGGATTTTTGCAGGGTTCTGTGGGTTCACAAACAATCAAAAATCCTAGTGGTTACCTTGCAAAGGCTTGGTCAAGCTTGGGTTTCAAAATAAACAGAGATTTGCTCTAGTTGCAAATATTTGAAATAGGGTTTTGAAACTATTTCTAAATTTGGAATCTTGGGTTTAAATGCTACTCCTAATCTTTCCAATCATGGAGGCAAGCAAACAAGATCATGGACAAACAAATCCCAAAGGGTGATAGTCAATTGAGATAAATTGCCCACATGAAATCATAGCTCAAACTTCTGTCTCTAAATGATTTTGAGAAAAAACCCTATATGAATGAATGATGCAAGAATGATATGAATGAGTTTTTGAAACATGATTTTTGGGATGTTACAAATCTAACCCCCTTAAAATGAATCTCGCCCTCGAGATTCGGATTGGCTAGCAAATAGGTGAGGGTGGTCTTTCCGAAGATCATCTTCTCTTTCCCAAGTTGCTTCCTCTTCGGAATGATGATTCCATTGTACTTTGCAAATTTTGATAGTCTTTGTCCTTGTGACTCTTTCTGCAGTATCAAGTATCTTGATAGGCTTTTCTTCATAGGTGAGATCACTTTCTAGTTGAACTTCTTCCAAAGATATGGTATCTTTCAAAGATGTTTCTTCCATTTCTGGGTGACATTTCTTGAGCTGGCTCACATGAAAAACATTATGGACGGCTAATAAAGATGCTGGCAGTTCGATTTCATATGCAGCTTCTCCCTTGCGACTTAGAATGTTGAATGGTCCAACATATCTTGGTGCTAACTTTCCTTTGACTCCAAATCTTTTCACTCCACGAAGTGGTGATACTCTAAGATAAGCTCTATCCCCAACTTCGTAAGTGACTTCTCTACGCTTAGCATCTGCGTAGCTTTTCTGTCGAGACTGTGCTATCTTCAATCTGTCTCTAACCAATTTGACCTTTTCTTCGGCGTCTTTGATAAGGTCTGGTCTGAACAAACTTCTTTCTCCCACACCATTCCATAGCAATGGGGTGGTACACTTCCTTCCGTATAGAAACTCGAATGGTGCCATCCCAATACTAGATTGGTGACTGTTGTTGTAAGAGAACTCTGCGTAAGGCAGACTTTCATCCCAACTTGCTCCATAGTCTAGGGCACATGCCCTCAACATGTCTTCAAGAATTTGATTAGTCCTTTCTGTTTGTCCATCAGTTTGAGGATGAAAAGCAGTGCTGAATTCCAATCTCGTTCCCAAAGATTCATGAAGCTGTCTCCAAAAGTGAGAAGTGAACTGAGTTCCTCTATCAGACACAATACTCTTAGGTACTCCGTGAAGGCATACAATTCTGCTCATGTAGATTTTGGCTAACTTGGCACTTGTATAAGTTGTCTTTACGGGTATAAAATGAGCCACTTTAGTTAGGCGATCCACTACTACCCATATGGAGTCATACCCTGACCTGGTCCTTGGTAATCCGGTAATGAAATCCATACCAATATTTTCCCATTTCCATTCAGGAATAGGCATCGGTTGTAGCAAACCTGCTGGTTTCTGATGTTCCGCTTTCACTCTACTACACACATCACACAAAGCAATGTGTTCGGCGATGTCCCTTTTGAGATTGTTCCACCAAAATCTTTCTTTCATATCCATGTACATTTTGGTGTTTCCCGGGTGAATAAAATATGGAGAGTTATGGGCTTCCTGTAAAATCAGTTTCCGCATTTCCGGATCTTGTGGAACACAAATACGTTTCCCGTGCCATAAAGTACCTTGTTCGTCCATATGGAAACTTTTAGCCTTCCCTTGGCTAATCCTTTCCTTGATCTCTTCGATTTCTTTATCCGTCTTTTGGGCTTCTTTAATCTTATCCAACAGAGTGGGTTGAACATCCAAAGACATGAGATGTCCTTCTGGCACAATCTCCAACCTGAGTTCCTTGAATTGCTTACACAAGTCATTTGGCAATTCACCTTTGGTAAGGCCATTTACAAACGCTTTACGACTTAGAGCATCTGCTACTACATTTGCTTTACCGGGGTGGTATTACAAATTCAAGTCGTAATCCTTGATAAGTTCTAGCCATCTTCTTTGTCTCATATTGATCTCCTTCTGGGTGAAGATATACTTCAAGCTCTTATGGTCGGTGAACACTTCACAACGTTTTCCCAAAAGGTAATGTCTCCATGTTTTGAGTGCATGGACAACAACGGCTAACTCTAAATCATGAGTAGGATAATTTACTTCATGAGTTTTGAGTTGTCTCGAGGCATAAGCCACAACTTTTCCGCTTTGCATAAGTACGGCTCCTAATCCTTGATGCGAAGCATCACAATACACTTGGAAATCCTTTTCCAAATCTGGTAGGCACAGAACAGGTGCTGACACAAGTCTCTTCTTTAGTTCTTGAAAGCTGAGTTCACATCCTTCAGACCAAGCAAATTTCTTATCTTTCTTTAACAATTCTGTCATTGGTTTAGCAACCTTAGAAATTTTTTCAATGAATCTTCTGTAGTAACCTGCTAAACCAAGGAAACTACGAACCTCTTTTACATTCTTAGGAGATTCCCATTCTGTCACGGCTGAAACTTTAGCAGGATCAACTGCTACACCATCTTTTGTCATAACATGACCAAGAAATCCAACTTCCTCTAACCAAAACTCACACTTGCTGAATTTGGCATAAAGCTTATGTTCCCTTAGTTTCTCAAGTATCAAGCGTAGATGTCTTTCATGCTCCTCCTTGCTCTTGGAGTAGACTAAGATGTCATCGATGAAAACGACAACGAACTTGTCGAGAAATTCCATGAACACTTTGTTCATCATATTCATGAAGTATGCTGGAGCATTGGTTAATCCAAAAGGCATCACAGTGTACTCATACAATCCATACCTTGTGGTGAATGTTGTTTTAGGTATGTCTTGCTCTCTTATCTTGAGTTGAAAATAGCCTGACCGAAGATCAATCTTCGAGAACACACATGCTCCTTCTAGCTGATCAAACAAGTCATTGATTCTTGGCAAAGGATACTTGTTCTTGATGGTTACCTCGTTGAGAGAACGGTAATCTATGCATAATCTTTGAGTTCTGTCTCTCTTTTCTACGAACAAAACTGGAGCTCCCCAAGATGAAGAACTTGGCTGGATGAATCCTTTCTGCAATTGTTCTCCAAGTTGTTTCTTGAGTTCCTTAAGTTCGTCAACTGACATTTTATAAGGCCTCTTTGCTCTTGGTCCAGAACCTGGTACCAAATCTATTATAAACTCCACATCTCTATCTGGTGGCATTCCTGGTAATTCTTCCGGAAACACATCCGGATATTCACACACAATTGGCACCGTGTCCATGCTAACCCCCTTAAGAGAATTCAGCTTACTTCCTTTAGATTTAAAATTGGTCTTGAATTTTATCCTCTTACCTTCAGGGGTTGTGAGTGAAACTGTACGATTGGCACAATCTAGTACTCCCTCATATTTAGACATCCAATCCATTCCCAAAATCACATCCAATCCTTGGGAATTCAGGATTATTAGGTTTACTGGAAACTTATGTTTTCCAAACTCTATGACTAAATCATGACATCCTGAGTTCACTATCATTTCTCCACCAGGAGAGCTTACTTTTATAGGACACCCAATGGTTTCTACCGGTAGTTCATTTCTTTCAACAAATGCTTTTGATATGAATGAATGAGATGCACCAGTGTCAAAGAGTACAAATGCTGAGATGGAATTGAGTCTGAACTTACCAGCAACAGCATCAGGCTCTTCATAGACCTCCTCCACATTGATGTGGTTAACCTGTCCTTTCTGAAAAGGATTGGGCTTGTTAGGTCCTTCAACTTTCTTCTCAGGACACTCATTAGCATAATGCCCTAGCTTCTTGCATTTGAAGCATTCAACCTGACTGTTGTCCTTCTTAGGTTGATTTCCACTTCCACTTCCACCTCCACTATGGTGGCTCTTATATCCACTCTTGTGGTTCTTGTACTTATCATTGTCATGACTGCGATGATGCTTGTTGTCATGACGGTTGTGGTTGTGGTGCTTGTTAAATTTCCCATGCTTGTGGGATCCTGAGCTGACACTATCATCATAGTGAGATCGTTTATGAGACGATCCCGAGCTGTGCTTGTCGGAGTGTTTCCTCTTTCTACTCTCGACTTTCTTCATTTTATTCTCCACAATAACAGCCTTGTCACACAGCGACTGATAAGTTGGAACATATGCCACAGATAGCTGCAGATTCAGTTCGTCATTCAAGCCTTCCAGAAACTTTTCCTTCCTTTTGGCATCAGTGTCATCCGGTGCATAGCGCGCCAGATTGTTGAACTCTTCAATATATTCAGCCACGCTGTGGTGGCGCTGCTTCAGGTTGTGAAATTCCTTCTTTTTCAGGCTCATCATACCTGGTGAGATATGAGTAGTACGAAATCCATCTTCAAAGATAGCCCAAGTCACCTCATCAATAGGCGTGGTAATCTGGAAGTTGTCCCACCATGCGACGGCTGGTCCTTCCAACAGATGTGCTGCGAACCTGACCTTTTCAGCATCTGTGCATCCCACGGTCACTAAGTCTTTGTTCACAGAACGTAGCCAATCATTGGCCACCATGGGATCAGTCGTTCCCGAAAACTTAGCTGGCCTCAGACGTAGAAATCTGGTGAGCATATCAAAACCTGGAGGGTTGTTGTTGTTATTGTTGTTATTGTTATTGGGGTTGTTGTTGTTGTTCTGGTTCTGGATGAACGTCGTCATCATTTGCATGAGCTGTGTTTGCGCATTCATCATTTGTTGCATTTCCGGGGTAATGTTGGGGTTGGGGTTGGTGTTTGCGCGACGGGGAGGCATCTGTGGTTTGTTCATATAGAGATAAGAATGAGATACCCTTACATGATTTATGCACAATACATCACACAAGCAAACATATAGCATGCAACAAAAGCTAAACAACAAGATAACAAAAGTCTCAAAGTACAAACACACAAGTGGCAAGCCATCCACATGTCGGATGGTCCAAACATTAAGTTCACAAATAACAAGTGCGGTAAATAAAGATAACTGAGTAGTCAAATCTACTCATCGGCATC
Source organism: Avena sativa (assembly GCA_916181665.1). Classification (NCBI taxonomy): domain Eukaryota; kingdom Viridiplantae; phylum Streptophyta; class Magnoliopsida; order Poales; family Poaceae; genus Avena; species Avena sativa. The sequence goes on from OV702292.1 coordinate 222,998,691, forward strand.
AATCTCCTCCTCGACAAAGGTAAGACCTGCGTTCTCCATTGCGGTCTTGTTCTCCTCGATGGTAGTGGTCAAAGAGTCGATCTTGGCCTTGAGAGCCCTCTTCTGGGAACGAAGCCTCTCAATCACTGTCTGCTGCTGCTCTAACTCGAAGTCCTTGGACTGCAGTTCCTCGGTCATATCACGAATCCTCTTGTTCCTATCCTGGACACGCTTCTCTTGACTCTTGAACTTAAGGTCTTGGGTCTCGAACTTCGTCTCCATCTCCTTGACTATCTCGTCCTGCTGTGCGAAGAGCTTGTCCTTCTCGCGAAGCTGCACCTGGAGCTCGTCATTACTAAGCATGACGTTGGTCCTATCGGTATCCACGTGCCTAATAAGAGTCTCTAAGTCCTGGAGGTACAGGCGTATCGGCTCTGCTGTGACCCTCGAGTCGTCCTCAAAGTCAATGGACTCTCCGTCATCATCACGCCTTCCGAAGGCGTGGAAGTGAGTGCCTCTAACCTGTCGGGAGTGACGTCCTAACAGTCGTCCTATCAGATCCTGCATGACAACTTCCATGCCTCTCCCCCTGTCATCGTGCATAAGCTTGAAGACGATGGTCTCCATAGTAGGCTCTGTCTGGCGTCCTGGCTGGTTCACCTTGAAGCCCCAAAGGTCCTTCCTCTCAAACTTGGTGAGTGGGTGCACCGTAATGATAGGAAGAGGGAGATCGAGTAAAGTAGTAAGCTCTACGATACGAGGACCAAAACGGGTAGCCTGGAACTCCTCAACAGTGCTGATGGCAATAGGCATCTATTTATAAGATTGAAGAGTTAGAACAACACAAATTTAAATTAAACAAGACAAACATTCAAGCATAACCATGGTACACAAAAATCATACAATTCATGCATACAAGAATCCATTACATCAACCAAGGTTCAAACTTATTTAAGGTATCATTTTGGAAAATAAGGTGATAGGTGGTGGTCCAACTAACGAAGTGCGCTTACAATCCTATCTCATTGGATCTGGTGGCTAACACAATGTTCCTAGTGGCAATCACCCTATCTTGTTCACATGCTTCTATCACTAAGTCTATGATATCTCCTCTTAAGGATTGGTTGGTGACTTCCAACTCTTGGGTATGTTCCTTCTCTTTCTCTAAGTCTTTTTGGAGGTTGAGCATCTTGCACTTGACTCTAGTACTCAGTTCCTTGATAGTCTTACAAGCTGCTTCTTTTGCTGACTCAAAGAATGTGGTGTGCATAAAAGTGTTGGTGTACATGCAGAAGCCCTTTTCTTTGTGGTTGTCTTCCTTATTCTTGTACAAGTGAAGTTGCACCCACCAATACTCCACTCCTTCCTCCATTACTGGAAAGCCCTTGTACACTGCTACACCATGTACTCCCATGGTCTCCATGAGGTCCTTGAGAATCTTGGGAAACTCAGTCTCACACTCCAAGATCATGGTCATGAGTGGTCCTTTCTTCACGACTTCGTTGATGGAGTTCATCTACAAATAGAGATGAGAATGAGAAGATTAGAAAAGTTTACGAGAAGAATAGACAAGTGTAGAAGAAGTTAAAATTTTCCTTAGTGGTTTCCAATCCTAGGGTCATAATCCTACAGGCAACACAGTGCTCTGATACCATCTGTAAGATCCCTCCTTATTAAAGGAAAAGATCCCTGTGATTGCAATGCTAGTCCCTGGATCAATGCTAGCATCCACTGTTTAAGATGAAGTACACAGATACAAAGGTCGTTTATTACAGTCATTCCAGAGATAAAACATAGTCTTTTACAACTCATGGCCAAAGGCCTAATACAAGAGTTTATGGAATATATAAATAAACATAAGTCTTCATCTTCATGTGCCCCAGGCAAGCATGTTGAGTGTAGACTCATGACTCCTATTCATCATCAGAGTAACCTGCAACATCATAAGTTACAGCCACAGAGGGTCAATACTTTGGAATAGTATTGGCAAGTGATACCTTAGTATATTTTAAGTGGACTATAATACTATATGCATTTGGCTGGTGGAGCTTAGGCTTGCATTGCTCAAAATAGATTTTTCCTTAACTTTTGAAAACACTAAGTTTTTGCTTGGCTCAAATCACCCAAGGCATCTATCAATCAAAGACTCCAGATCCACTCAGGGCATCTACCAATCAATGACTGAAGATCCTTTTAACCCTTGTTCACCCACAAGTTTTATTTAGAAATTGGAGTGATGAGATTCTTGAAGTTTCCATGTCTTGATGCTCAAATTGTCCTTTACCAGGGACATGGCTAAGTACTTAGGTTTTACACTCTACAGAGGTGGTGCACTTTCCCCACAAGCCTTGGTTTCCCAAGACATGATCCTTTAGTAGCCTTTCCTTAGTCAAATGGACGCGTTCCAACCTATCATCCCATCTACCACCCACTGTCCAAAATACTAAGTTCCAGCATCCTAAGATCATGGCAGAGCCCATAATGCCAAGTGGTTGCACTTGAAGCTTCTCAACATTTGACATCTCAAATCTCTTTGTTTCCTGGGTGGCCGTCCACAAGTGAGATACACAAGGTTCACCAGTACCCCTGGCCTTGTGTAACCACTCAACATAACCATTCCATCCATTCCACCCAGGTGATTCATTAACTTAGTTGTTTTGTTAAATAAAACACAAGTCCTCAGACTTAGAATATTTTCATAGTGTATATATATAACCACCCTTGTTTTCTAGTAGCTAGGCTAAGCAGGGCATGGCAACTTATCCTTAGGGAATTTTCCTAGCAACTCTAGCATTCTATTCTAAATAGGATTTCCCATCATCAATTGACAAAAGTAGCATGCAAGTCCTAACAAAAATATATCTAATGCATGTTTTAAAAAAATAATAGGAATGGAATATTCATGAAGATATCACTTGCCTTGGTAGTGTGGAGAGTAGCACTCGTCACAATCACAATCACTAGCAAAATCTACACACAAAGTTATAGCACACAATTACACACAAATATATACAAACAAAAATATTATGAATGCATGCATGCATGAATCTACCAAGTGATGATTTTTGAAAAACTCAACCAAGCAAGTGCATGAATACAGAAACTAAACAAGTCACAAAATAGCCAATACAAACTTAAATAACCCTAAAACAAAATACTAAACTAAATCTATACTCAAAAGGCCTCAAACAAGTTTCTGTAATTTAAGCCAAACTAATGGTTACTATTTGCTAAACAAATTGGATAGGCAGAAAGGGTTTGTTTTTCTGAATCCAACGGTATAAAGTTTGCAAAATTCCAACGTGGCATTCAAAAGATATTGGCATTTGAAATCTGGATCAAAATCTGTTTTTAAATTCTATTTTCAGATCTTAACCTAGCCACACGTCATGTTCTTATTCGCCCGTACCGGTTCGTCTGGATCGAGCGATACAGACCGCTGGATCTAAAGGGGCAGGTGCGGCTCAGATCAACGCGTACCCCTTCGATTAGTCATTCTATCTAAGCCATCAGATGCAGATCTAACGGTTCCTATCGACCTGGCCAGAAACTGGCGGCGGAGCGGTGGCTACCGGCGGCGGAACTGTCGGTCGATGACGTTGCCGATGATGCAGACGGCGAGGGAGAAGGAGGAGTAGCTCACCGGGCTCAGGGGGTCACGGCGAAGCTCGTCGTACTCGCGGTTGGTCAAGGGGCGCTCGAGGCTGTCCTAGATTGCTCGCCGGAGTTGCTGTGGGTGGCGGTTGCGTCAGGTGGTCGTCGTGGACGTTGCTGTGGATCACCCCAAGGCAAAGCAAGGACACGGTTAGATTCACAGAGTCGAGACAGAGCTGTGTGCGTGAACTAGAAAGCGCGGGGCGGTCTGGTCTTACCACTAGAGTTCACCGGAGTTCGTGCAGACGTCGGTGGCGACTAGTCGACGATGTTGCCGGAGCTACGGTCCATGCGAGAGCAAACGAAACGTGTTAAAAGAAGCGCAGAGGCTCACTGAATCAGTTTGCAAGATCGAGAGGCAGAGGGGAGCTCTGGACTCACCGGAATTCGCCGGCGCAGTCGTCGGAGACGGCGGGGTTTCAGAGGGTAATGCTCGCAGCCTGGTGGCGCTCTGGGTTCGGGGTTTGAGGGAGAAGAGAGAGGGGGCAGAGGGGGTTCTTATAGCCTGGTCACGAGCGAGAATTACTCGGCCAATAAATCGAATTGACGTCGCGAATTAAACACAGAAACACCCGCGTTGATTTAGGGATGAACGGGTCGTGCGGGTGGAGACGACGGTGACGTGGAGAAGGCCCGCTTGTCAGCGAGGTGCGCGGAGTGCAGGTGGGGTCTGCCTGTCAGCGGCTCAGCGCGTGCGTTAGCGCGTGAGAGAAGAATAAGGAGATCCCCGGGTGGGCTTGCTGGGCTTGATTTGCTGCTGGGCCAGATTCTGGCCGCTCGGCCCTTTTCCTTTCTTTAAGCCTTTTCTTTTTCTAATTCCATTTTCTGAATAGAATTTGATATGAATTCAAATCCTTTTGAATTCAAACTGCTTTGGGGATTTTTGCAGGGTTCTGTGGGTTCACAAACAATCAAATATCCTAGTGGTTACCTTGCAAAGGCTTGGTCAAGCTTGGGTTTCAAAATAAACAGAGATTTGCTCTAGTTGCAAATATTTGAAATAGGGTTTTGAAACTATTTCTAAATTTTGGAATCTTGGGTTTAAATGCTACTCCTAATCTTTCCAATCATGGAGGCAAGCAAACAAGATCATGGACAAACAAATCCCAAAGGGTGATAGTCAATTGAGATAAATTGCCCACATGAAATCATAGCTCAAACTTCTGTCTCTAAATGATTTTGAGAAAAAACCCTATATGAATGAATGATGCAAGAATGATATGAATGAGTTTTTGAAACATGATTTTTGGGATGTTACAAATCTAACCCCCTTAAAATGAATCTCGCCCTCGAGATTCGGATTGGCTAGCAAATAGGTGAGGGTGGTCTTTCCGAAGATCATCTTCTCTTTCCCAAGTTGCTTCCTCTTCGGAATGATGATTCCATTGTACTTTGCAAAATTTGATAGTCTTTGTCCTTGTGACTCTTTCTGCAGTCTCAAGTATCTTGATAGGCTTTTCTTCATAGGTGAGATCACTTTCTAGTTGAACTTCTTCCAAAGATATGGTATCTTTCAAAGATGTTTCTTCCATTTCTGGGTGACATTTCTTGAGCTGGCTCACATGAAAAACATTATGGACGGCTAATAAAGATGCTGGCAGTTCGATTTCATATGCAGCTTCTCCCTTGCGACTTAGAATGTTGAATGGTCCAACATATCTTGGTGCTAACTTTCCTTTGACTCCAAATCTTTTCACTCCACGAAGTGTTGATACTCTAAGATAAGCTCTATCCCCAACTTCGTAAGTGACTTCTCTACGCTTAGCATCTGCGTAGCTTTTCTGTCGAGACTGTGCTATCTTCAATCTGTCTCTAACCAATTTGACCTTTTCTTCGGCGTCTTTGATAAGGTCTGGTCCGAACAAACTTCTTTCTCCCACACCATTCCATAGCAATGGGGTGGTACACTTCCTTCCGTATAGAAACTCGAATGGTGCCATCCCAATACTAGATTGGTGACTGTTGTTGTAAGAGAACTCTACGTAAGGCAGACTTTCATCCCAACTTGCTCCATAGTCTAGGGCACATGCCCTCAACATGTCTTCAAGAATTTGATTAGTCCTTTCTGTTTGTCCATCAGTTTGAGGATGAAAAGCAGTGCTGAATTCCAATCTCGTTCCCAAAGATTCATGAAGCTGTCTCCAAAAGTGAGAAGTGAACTGAGTTCCTCTATCAGACACAATACTCTTAGGTACTCCGTGAAGGCATACAATTCTGCTCATGTAGATTTTGGCTAACTTGGCACTTGTATAAGTTGTCTTTACGGGTATAAAATGAGACACTTTAGTTAGGCGATCCACTACTACCCATATGGAGTCATACCCTGACCTGGTCCTTGGTAATCCGGTAATGAAATCCATACCAATATTTTCCCTTTTCCACCAATGTCATTGCATGTGTGTTCTTTTTACTAACAACAACTAGAGTCATTGCATGTGTGTTCTTTTCACATACCAGACATGGATCCACCAGTGTCATTACATGTGTGCTATTTTCACCATCCACCTATGGATCCACCAGTGTCATTGCATGTGTGTTCTTTTTACTAACAACAACCAGAGTCATTGAAATGTGTGTTCTCTTTAGAGACCACACATGGATCCACCAGTGCCATTGCATGTGTGTTCTTTTTACTAACAACAACTAGAGTCATTGCATGTGTGTTCTCTTCAGAGACCACACATGGATCCACTAGTGTCATTGCATGTGTGTTCTTTTCACAATCCACCTATGGATCCACCAGTGTCATTGCATGTGTGCTCTTTTTACTAACAATAACCAAAGTCATTGCATGTGTGTTTTCTTCAGAGACCACACATGGATCCACCAGTGCCATTGCATGTGTGTTCTTTTTACTAACAACAACCAGAGTCATTGCATGTGTGTTCTTTTCACATACCACCTATGGATCCACCAGTGTCATTGCATGTGTGTTCTTTTTACTTACAAGAACTGGAGTCATTTCATGACTGTTCTTTTCACATACCACATATGGACCCACCAGTGTCATTGAAATGTATGTTCTCTTTAGAGACCACACATGGATCCACCAGTGTCATTGCATGTGTGCTTTTTTTACTCACAACAACTGGGGTCATTGCATGTGTGTTCTCTTCAGAGACCACACATGGATCCACCAGTGTCATTGCATGTGTGTTCTTTTCACAATCCACCTATGGATCCACCAGTGTCGCATGTGTGCTCTTCTTACTAACAAAAACCAAAGTCATTGCATGTGTGTTCTCTTCAGAGACCACACATGGATCCACCAGTGTTATTGCATGTGTGTTCTTTTCACAATCCACCTATGGATCCACCAGTGTCATTGCATGTATGCTCTTTTTACTAGCAACAACCAGAGTCATTGCATGTGTGTTCTCTTCAGAGACCACACATGGATCCACCAGTGTCATTGCATGTGTGTTCTTTTTACTAACAATAACTAGAGTCATTGCATGTGTGCTCTTTTCACAATCCATCTATGGATCCACCAGTGTCATTGCATGTGTGTTCTTTTCACAATCCACCTATGGATCCACCAGTGTCATTGCATGTGTGTTCTTTTTACTAACAACCAGAGTCATTGCATGTGTGTTCTTTTCACATGCCACCTATGGATCCACCAGTGTCATTGCATGTGTGTTCTTTTTACTAACGACAAATGGAGTCATTTCATGACTGTTCTTGTCACATACCACATATGGATCCACCAGTGTCATTGAAATGTGTGTTCTCTTCAGAGACCACACATGGATCCACCAATGTCATTGCATGTGTGTTCTTTTTACTAACAACAACTAGAGTCATTGCATGTGTGTTCTCTTCAGATACCAGACATGGATCCATCAGTGTCATTGCATGTGTGTTCTTTTTACTAACAACCAGAGTCATTGCATGTGTGTTCTTTTCACATACCACCTATGGATCCACCAGTGTCATTGCATGTGTTTCTTTTTACTTACAAGAACTGGAGTCATTTCATGACTGTTCTTTTCACATACCACATATGGACCCACCAGTGTCATTGAAATGTATGTTCTCTTCAGAGACCACACATGGATCCACCAGTGTCATTGCATGTGTGCTTTTTTTACTAACAACAACTGGGGTCATTGCATGTGTGTTCTCTTCAGAGACCACACATGGATCCACCAGTGTCATTGCATGTGTGTTCTTTTCACAATCCACCTATGGATCCACCAGTGTCGCATGTGTGCTCTTTTTACTAACAAAAACCAAAGTCATTGCATGTGTGTTCTCTTCAGAGACCACACATGGATCCACCAGTGTTATTGCATGTGTGTTCTTTTCACAATCCACCTATGGATCCACCAGTGTCATTGCATGTATGCTCTTTTTACTAACAACAACCAGAGTCATTGCATGTGTGTTCTCTTCAGAGACCACACATGGATCCACCAGTGTCATTGCATGTGTGTTCTTTTTACTAACAACAACCAGAGTCATTGCATGTGTGTTCTTTTCACATACCACATATGGATCCACCAGTGTCATTGCATGTGTGCTCTTTTTACTAACAAGAACCAAAGTCATTGCATGTGTGTTCTCTTTAGAGACCACACATGGATCCACCAGTGTCATTGTATGTGTGTTCTTTTTACTAACAACAACCAGAGTCATTGCATGTGTGCTCTTTTCACAATCCATCTATGGATCCACGAGTGTCATTGCATGTGTGTTCTTTTTACTACCAACAACTGGAGTCATTTCATGACTTTTCTTTTCACATACCACATATGGATCCACCAGTGTCATTGAAATGTGTGTACACTTCACAGACCACACATGGATCCACCAGTGTCATTGCATGTGTGTTCTTTTTACTAACAACAACCAGAGTCATTCCATGTGTGTTCTTTTCACATACCACATATGGATCCACTAGTGTCATTGTATGTGTGCTCTTTTCACAATCCACCTATGGATCCACCAGTGTCATTGCATGTGTGTTGTTTTTACTAACAACAACCAGAGTCATTGAAATGTGTGTTCTTTTCACATACCACATATGGATCCACCAGTGTCATTGCATGTGTGCTTTTTTTTACTATCAACAACTAGGGTCATTGCATGTGTGTTCTCTTTAGAGACCACACATAGATCCAACAGTGTCATTGCATGTGTGTTCTTTTCACAATCCACCTATGGATCCACTAGTGTCATTGCATTTGTGCTCTTTTCACAATCCACCTATGGGTCCACCAGTGTCATTGCATGTGGGTTCTTTTTACTAACATCAACCAGAGTCATTGAAATGTGTGTTCTTTTCACATACCACATATGGATCCACCAGTGTCATTGCATGTGTGCTTTGTTTTACTAACAACAACTAGGGTCATTGCATGTGTGTTCTCTTTAGAGACCACACATGGATCCACCAGTGTCATTGCATGTGTGTTCTTTTTACTAACAACAACCAGAGTCATTGCATGTGTGTTCTTTTCACATACCACCTATGGATCCACCAGTGTCATTGCATGTGTGTTCTTTTTACTAACAACAACTGGAGTCATTTCATAACTGTTCTTTTCACATACCACATATGGATCCACGAGTGTCATTGAAATGTGTGTTCTCTTCAGGGACCACACATGGATCCACCAGTGTCATTGCATGTGTGTTCTTTTTACTAACAACAACCAGAGTCATTGCATGTGTGTTCTTTTCACATACCACATATGGATCCACCAGTGTCATTGCATGCGTGTTCTTTTTACTAACAACAACTAGAGTCATTTCATGACTATTCTATTCACATACCACATATGGATCCACCGGTGTCATTGAAATGTGTGTTCTCTTCAAAGACCACACATGGATCCACCAGTGTCATTGCATGTGTGTTCTTTTTACTAACAACAACCAGAGTCATCGCATGTGTGTTCTTTTTAGTAACAACAACCAGAGTCATTGCATGTGTTTTTTTTTCACATACCACCTATGGATCCACCAGTGTCATTGCATGTGTGTTCTTTTTACTAACAACAACTGGAGTCATTTCATGACTATTCTTTTCACATACTACATATGGATCCACCAGTGTCATTGAAATGTGTGTTCTCTTCAGAGACCACACATGGATCCACCGGTGTCATTGCATGTGTGTTCTTTTTACTAACAACAACCAGAGTCATTGCATGTGTGTTCTCTTCAGAGACCACACATGGATCCACCAGTTTCATTGCATGTGGGTTCTTTTTAGTAACAACCAGAGTCATTGCATGTGTGCTCTTTTCACAATCCATCTATGGATCCACCAGTGTCATTGCATGTGTGTTCTTTTTACTAACATCAACTGGAGTCATTTCATGGCTGTTCTTTTCACATACCACATATGGATCCACCAGTGTCATTGAAATGTGTGTTCTCTTCAGAGACCACACATGGATCCACCAGTGTCATTGCATGTGTGTTCTTTTTACTAACAATCAGAGTCATTGCATGTGTGTTCTTTTCACATTCCACCTATGGATCCAGCAGTGTCATTGCATGTGTGTTCTTTTTACTAACGACAAATGGAGTCATTTCATGACTGTTCTTTTCACATACCACATATGGATCCACCAGTGTCATTGAAATGTGTGTTCTCTTCAGAGACCACACATGGATCCACCAATGTCATTGCATGTGTGTTCTTTTTACTAACAACAACTAGAGTCATTGCATGTGTGTTCTTTTCACATACCAGACATGGATCCACCAGTGTCATTACATGTGTGCTATTTTCACCATCCACCTATGGATCCACCAGTGTCATTGCATGTGTGTTCTTTTTACTAACAACAACCAGAGTCATTGCAATGTGTGTTCTCTTTAGAGACCACACATGGATCCACCAGTGCCATTGCATGTGTGTTCTTTTTACTAACAACAACTAGAGTCATTGCATGTGTGTTCTCTTCAGAGACCACACATGGATCCACTAGTGTCATTGCATGTGTGTTCTTTTCACAATCCACCTATGGATCCACCAGTGTCATTGCATGTGTGATCTTTTTACTAACAACAACCAAAGTCATTGCATGTGTGTTTTCTTCAGAGACCACACATGGATCCACCAGTGCCATTGCATGTGTGTTCTTTTTACTAACAACAACCAGAGTCATTGCATGTGTGTTCTTTTCACATACCACATATGGATCCACCAGTGTCATTGCATGTGTGTTCTTTTTACTTACAAGAACTGGAGTCATTTCATGACTGTTCTTTTCACATACCACACATGGACCCACCAGTGTCACTGAAATGTATGTTCTCTTCAGAGACCACACATGGATCCACCAGTGTCATTGCATGTGTGCTTTTTTTACTAACAACAACTGGGGTCATTGCATGTGTGTTCTCTTCAGAGACCACACATGGATCCACCTGTGTTATTGCATGTGTGTTCTTTTCACAATCCACCTATGGATCCACCAGTGTCATTGCATGTATGCTCTTTTTACTAGCAACAACCAGAGTCATTGCATGTGTGTTCTCTTCAGAGACCACACATGGATCCACCAGTGTCATTGGATGTGTGTTCTTTTTACTAACAATAACTAGAGTCATTGCATGTGTGCTCTTTTCACAATCCATCTATGGATCCACCAGTGTCATTGCATGTGTGTTCTTTTCACAATCCACCTATGGATCCACCAGTGTCATTGCATGTGTGTTCTTTTTACTAACAACCAGAGTCATTGCATGTGTGTTATTTTCACATACCACCTATGGATCCACCAGTGTCATTGCATGTGTGTTCTTTTTACTAACGACAAATGGAGTCATTTCATGACTGTTCTTGTCACATACCACATATGGATCCACCAGTGTCATTGAAATGTGTGTTCTCTTCAGAGACCACACATGGATCCACCAATGTCATTGCATGTGTGTTCTTTTTATTAACAACAACTAGAGTCATTGCATGTGTGTTCTCTTCAGATACCAGACATGGATCCATCAGTGTCATGGCACGTGTGTTCTTTTTACTAACAACCAGAGTCATTGTATGTATGCTCTTTTCACAATCCATCTATGGATCCACCAGTGTCATTGCATGTGTGTTCTTTTTACTAACAACAACTGGAGTCATTTCATGACTTTTCTTTTCACATACCACATATGGATCCACCAGTGTCATTCAAATGTGTGTACTCTTCACAGAGGACACATGGATCCACCAGTGTCATTGCATGTGTGTTCTTTTTACTAACAACAACCAGAGTCATTGCATGTGTGTTCTTTTCACATACCACATATGGATCCACCAGTGTCATTGCATGTGTGCTCTTTTTACTAACAAGAACCAAAGTCATTGCATGTGTGTTCTCTTTAGAGACCACACATGGATCCACCAGTGTCATTGTATGTGTGTTCTTTTTACTAACAACAACCAGAGTCATTGCATGTGTGCTCTTTTCACAATCCATCTATGGATCCACGAGTGTCATTGCATGTGTGTTCTTTTTACTACCAACAACTGGAGTCATTTCATGACTTTTCTTTTCACATACCACATATGGATCCACCAGTGTCATTGAAATGTGTGTACACTTCACAGACCACACATGGATCCACCAGTGTCATTGCATGTGTGTTCTTTTTACTAACAACAACCAGAGTCATTCCATGTGTGTTCTTTTCACATACCACATATGGATCCACTAGTGTCATTGTATGTGTGCTCTTTTCACAATCCACCTATGGATCCACCAGTGTCATTGCATGTGTGTTCTTTTTACTAACAACAACCAGAGTCATTGAAATGTGTGTTCTTTTCACATACCACATATGGATCCACCAGTGTCATTGCATGTGTGATTTTTTTTACTATCAACAACTAGGGTCATTGCATGTGTGTTCTCTTCAGAGACCACACATAGATCCAACAGTGTCATTGCATGTGTGTTCTTTTCACAATCCACCTATGGATCCACCAGTGTCATTGCATTTGTGCTCTTTTCAAAATCCACCTATGGGTCCACCAGTGTCATTGCATGTGTGTTCTTTTTACTAACAACAACCAGAGTCATTGAAATGTGTGTTCTTTTCACATACCACATATGGATCCACCAGTGTCATTGCATGTGTGCTTTTTTACTAACAACAACTAGGGTCATTGCATGTGTGTTCTCTTCAGAGACCACACATGGATCCACCAGTGTCATTGCATGTGTGTTCTTTTTACTAACAACAACCAGAGTCATTGCATGTGTGTTCTTTTCACATACCACCTATGGATCCACCAGTGTCATTGCATGTGTGTTCTTTTTACTAACAACAACTGGAGTCATTTCATAACTGTTCTTTTCACATACCACATATGGATCCACGAGTGTCATTGAAATGCGTGTTCTCTTCAGAGACCACACATGGATCCACCAGTGTCATTGCATGTGTGTTCTTTTTACTAACAACAACCAGAGTCATTGCATGTGTGTTCATTTCACATACCACATATGGATCCACCAGTGTCATTGCATGCGTGTTCTTTTTACTAACAACAACTAGAGTCATTTCATGACTGTTCTTTTCACATACCACATATGGATCCACCGGTGTCATTGAAATGTGTGTTCTCTTCAGAGACCACACATGGATCCACCAGTGTCATTGCATGTGTGTTCTTTTTACTAACAACAACCAGAGTCATCGCATGTGTGTTCTTTTTACTAACAACAACCAGAGTCATTGCATGTGTGTTCTTTTCACATACCACCTATGGATCCACCAGTGTTATTGCATGTGTGTTCTTTTTACTAACAACAACTGGAGTCATTTCATGACTATTCTTTTCACATACCACATATGGATCCACCAGTTTCATTGAAATGTGTGTTCTCTTCAGAGACCACACATGGATCCACCGGTGTCATTGCATGTGTGTTCTTTTTACTAACAACAACCAGAGTCATTGCATGTGTGTTCTTTCCACATACCAGACATGGATCCACCAGTGTCATTACATGTGTGCTATTTTCACCATCCACCTATGGATCCACCAGTGTCATTGCATGTGTGTTCTTTTTACTAACAACAACTAGAGTCATTGAAATGTGTGTTCTCTTTAGAGACCACACATGGATCCACCAGTGCCATTGCATGTGTGTTCTTTTTACTAACAACAACTAGAGTCATTGCATGTGTGTTCTCTTCAGAGACCACACATGGATCCACTAGTGTCATTGCATGTGTGTTCTTTTCACAATCCACCTATGGATCCACCAGTGTCATTGCATGTGTGCTCTTTTTACTAACAACAACAAAAGTCATTGCATGTGTGTTTTCTTCAGAGACCACACATGGATCCACCAGTGCCATTGCATGTGTGTTCTTTTTACTAACAACAACCAGAGTCATTGCATGTGTGTTCTTTTCACATACCACCTATGGATCCACCAGTGTCATTGCATGTGTTTCTTTTTACTTACAAGAACTGGAGTCATTTCATGACTGTTCTTTTCACATACCACATATGGACCCACCAGTGTCATTGAAATGTATGTTCTCTTCAGAGACCACACATGGATCCACCAGTGTCATTGCATGTGTGCTTTTTTTACTAACAACAACTGGGGTCATTGCATGTGTGTTCTCTTCAGAGACCACACATGGATCCACCAGTGTCATTGCATGTGTGTTCTTTTCACAATCCACCTATGGATCCACCAGTGTCGCATGTGTGCTCTTTTTACTAACAAAAACCAAAGTCATTGCATGTGTGTTCTCTTCAGAGACCACACATGGATCCACCAGTGTTATTGCATGTGTGTTCTTTTCACAATCCACCTATGGATCCACCAGTGTCATTGCATGTATGCTCTTTTTACTAACAACAACCAGAGTCATTGCATGTGTGTTCTCTTCAGAGACCACACATGGATCCACCAGTGTCATTGCATGTGTGTTCTTTTTACTAACAATAACTAGAGTCATTGCATGTGTGCTCTTTTCACAATCCATCTATGGATCCACTAGTGTCATTGCATGTGTGTTCTTTTCACAATCCACCTATGGATCCACCAGTGTCATTGCATGTGTGTTCTTTTTACTAACAACCAGAGTCATTGCATGTGTGTTCTTTTCACATACCACCTATGGATCCACCAGTGTCATTGCATGTGTGTTCTTTTTACTAATAACAACTGGAGTCATTTCATAACTGTTCTTTTCACATACCACATATGGATCCACGAGTATCATTGAAATGCGTGTTCTCTTCAGAGACCACACATGGATCCACCAGTGTCATTGCATGTGTGTTCTTTTTACTAACAACAACCAGAGTCGTTGCATGTGTGTTCTTTTCACATACCACATATGGATCCACCAGTGTCATTGCATGCGTGTTCTTTTTACTAACAACAACTAGAGTCATTTCATGACTGTTCTTTTCACATACCACATATGGATCCACCGGTGTCATTGAAATGTGTGTTCTCTTCAGAGACCACACATGGATCCACCAGTGTCATTGCATGTGTGTTCTTTTTACTAACAATCAGAGTCATTGCATGTGTGTTCTTTTCACATACCACCTATGGATCCACCAGTGTCATTGCATGTGTGTTCTTTTTACTAACGACAAATGGAGTCATTTCATGACTGTTCTTTTCACATACCACATATGGATCCACCAGTGGCATTGAAATGTGTGTTCTCTTTAGAGACCACACATGGAACCACCAATGTCATTGCATGTGTGTTCTTTTTACTAACAACAACTAGAGTCATTGCATGTGTGTTCTTTTCACATACCAGACATGGATCCACCAGTGTCATTACATGTGTGCTATTTTCACCATCCAAAAATGGATCCACCAGTGTCATTGCATGTGTGTTCTTTTTACTAACAACAACCAGAGTCATTGAAATGTGTGTTCTCTTTAGAGACCACACATGGATCCACCAGTGCCATTGCATGTGTGTTCTTTTTACTAACAACAACTAGAGTCATTGCATGTGTGTTCTCTTCAGAGACCACACATGGATCCACTAGTGTCATTGCATTTGTGTTCTTTTCACAATCCACCTATGGATCCACCAGTGTCATTGCATGTGTGCTCTTTTTACTAACAACAACCAAAGTCATTGCATGTGTGTTTTCTTCAGAGACCCCACATGGATCCACCAGTGCCATTGCATGTGTGTTCTTTTTACTAACAACAACCAGAATCATTGCATGTGTGTTCTTTTCACATACCACCTATGGATCCACCAGTGTCATTGCATGTGTGTTCTTTTTACTTACAAGAACTGGAGTCATTTCATGACTGTTCTTTTCACATACCACATATGGACCCACCAGTGTCATTGAAATGTATGTTCTCTTCAGAGACCACACATGGATCCACCAGTGTCATTGCATGTGTGCTTTTTTTACTAACAACAACTGGGGTCATTGCATGTGTGTTCTCTTCAGAGACCACACATGGATCCACCAGTGTCATTGCATGTGTGTTCTTTTCACAATCCACCTATGGATCCACCAGTGTCGCATGTGTGCTCTTTTTACTAACAAAAACCAAAGTCATTGCATGTGTGTTCTCTTCAGAGACCACACATGGATCCACCAGTGTTATTGCATGTGTGTTCTTTTCACAATCCACCTATGGATCCACCAGTGTCATTGCATGTATGCTCTTTTTACTAGCAACAACCAGAGTCATTGCATGTGTGTTCTCTTCAGAGACCACACAAGGATCCACCAGTGTCATTGCATGTGTGTTCTTTTTACTAACAATAACTAGAGTCATTGCATGTGTGCTCTTTTCACAATCCATCTATGGATCCACCAGTGTCATTGCATGTGTGTTCTTTTCACAATCCACCTATGGATCCACCAGTGTCATTGCATGTGTGTTCTTTTTACTAACAACCAGAGTCATTGCATGTGTGTTCTTTTCACATACCACCTATGGATCCACCAGTGTCATTGCATGTGTGTTCTTTTTACTAACGACAAAAGGAGTCATTTCATGACTGTTCTTGTCACATACCACATATGGATCCACCAGTGTCATTGAAATGTTTGCTCTCTTCAGAGACCACACATGGATCCACTAATGTCATTGCATGTGTGTTCTTTTTACTAACAACAACTAGAGTCATTGCATGTGTGTTCTCTTCAGATACCAGACATGGATCCATCAGTGTCATGGCATGTGTGTTCTTTTTACTAACAACCAGAGTCATTGTATGTGTGCTCTTTTCACAATCCATCTATGGATCCACCAGTGTCATTGCATGTGTGTTCTTTTTACTAACAACAACTGGAGTCATTTCATGACTTTTCTTTTCACAATCCACCTATGGATCCACCAGTGTCATTGCATGTGTGTTCTTTTTACTAACAACAACCAGAGTCATTGCATGTGTGTTCTTTTCACATACCACATATGGATCCACCAGTGTCATTGCATGTGTGCTCTTTTTACTAACAAGAACCAAAGTCATTGCATGTGTGTTCTCTTTAGAGACCACACATGGATCCACCAGTGTCATTGTATGTGGGTTCTTTTTACTAACAACAACCAGAGTCATTGCATGTGTGCTCTTTTCACAATCCATCTACGGATCCACGAGTGTCATTGCATGTGTGTTCTTTTTACTAACAACAACTGGAGTCATTTCATAACTGTTCTTTTCACATACCACATATGGATCCACGAGTGTCATTGAAATGCGTGTTCTCTTCAGAGACCACACATGGATCCACCAGTGTCATTGCATGTGTGTTCTTTTTACTAACAACAACCAGAGTCATTGCATGTGTGTTCTTTTCACATACCACATATGGATCCACCAGTGTCATTGCATGCGTGTTCTTTTTACTAACAACAACTAGAGTCATTTCATGACTGTTCTTTTCACATACCACATATGGATCCACCGGTGTCATTGAAATGTGTGTTCTCTTCAGAGACCACACATGGATCCACCAGTGTCATTGCATGTGTGTTCTTTTTACTAACAACAACCAGAGTCATCGCATGTGTGTTCTTTTTACTAACAACAACCAGAGTCATTGCATGTGTGTTCTTTTCACATACCACCTATGGATCCACCAGTGTTATTGCATGTGTGTTCTTTTTACTAACAACAACTGGAGTCATTTCATGACTATTCTTTTCACATACCACATATGGATCCACCAGTGTCATTGAAATGTGTGTTCTCTTCAGAGACCACACATGGATCCACCGGTGTCATTGCATGTGTGTTCTTTTTACTAACAACAACCAGAGTCATTGCATGTGTGTTCTTTCCACATACCAGACATGGATCCACCAGTGTCATTACATGTGTGCTATTTTCACCATCCACCTATGGATCCACCAGTGTCATTGCATGTGTGTTCTTTTTACTAACAACAACTAGAGTCATTGAAATGTGTGTTCTCTTTAGAGACCACACATGGATCCACCAGTGCCATTGCATGTGTGTTCTTTTTACTAACAACAACTAGAGTCATTGCATGTGTGTTCTCTTCAGAGACCACACATGGATCCACTAGTGTCATTGCATGTGTGTTCTTTTCACAATCCACCTATGGATCCACCAGTGTCATTGCATGTGTGCTCTTTTTACTAACAACAACAAAAGTCATTGCATGTGTGTTTTCTTCAGAGACCACACATGGATCCACCAGTGCCATTGCATGTGTGTTCTTTTTACTAACAACAACCAGAGTCATTGCATGTGTGTTCTTTTCACATACCACCTATGGATCCACCAGTGTCATTGCATGTGTTTCTTTTTACTTACAAGAACTGGAGTCATTTCATGACTGTTCTTTTCACATACCACATATGGACCCACCAGTGTCATTGAAATGTATGTTCTCTTCAGAGACCACACATGGATCCACCAGTGTCATTGCATGTGTGCTTATTTTACTAACAACAACTGGGGTCATTGCATGTGTGTTCTCTTCAGAGACCACACATGGATCCACCAGTGTCATTGCATGTGTGTTCTTTTCACAATCCACCTATGGATCCACCAGTGTCGCATGTGTGCTCTTTTTACTAACAAAAACCAAAGTCATTGCATGTGTGTTCTCTTCAGAGACCACACATGGATCCACCAGTGTTATTGCATGTGTGTTCTTTTCACAATCCACCTATGGATCCACCAGTGTCATTGCATGTATGCTCTTTTTACTAACAACAACCAGAGTCATTGCATGTGTGTTCTCTTTAGAGACCACACATGGATCCACCAGTGTCATTGCATGTGTGTTCTTTTTACTAACAATAACTAGAGTCATTGCATGTGTGCTCTTTTCACAATCCATCTATGGATCCACTAGTGTCATTGCATGTGTGTTCTTTTCACAATCCACCTATGGATCCACCAGTGTCATTGCATGTGTGTTCTTTTTACTAACAACCAGAGTCATTGCATGTGTGTTCTTTTCACATACCACCTATGGATCCACCAGTGTCATTGCATGTGTGTTCTTTTTACTAACAACAACTGGAGTCATTTCATAACAGTTCTTTTCACATACCACATATGGATCCACGAGTGTCATTGAAATGCGTGTTCTCTTCAGAGACCACACATGGATCCACCAGTGTCATTGCATGTGTGTTCTTTTTACTAACAACAACCAGAGTCATTGCATGTGTGTTCTTTTCACATACCACATATGGATCCACCAGTGTCATTGCATGCGTGTTCTTTTTACTAACAACAACTAGAGTCATTTCATGACTGTTCTTTTCACATACCACATATGGATCCACCTGTGTCATTGAAATGTGTGTTCTCTTCAGAGACCACACATGGATCCACCAGTGTCATTGCATGTGTGTTCTTTTTACTAACAATCAGAGTCATTGCATGTGTGTTCTTTTCACATACCACCTATCGATCCACCAGTGTCATTGCATGTGTGTTCTTTTTACTAACGATAAATGGAGTCATTTCATGACTGTTCTTTTCACATACCACATATGGATCCACCAGTGGCATTGAAATGTGTGTTCTCTTCAGAGACCACACATGGATCCACCAATGTCATTGCATGTGTGTTCTTTTTACTAACAACAACTAGAGTCATTGCATGTGTGTTCTTTTCACATACCAGACATGGATCCACCAGTGTCATTACATGTGTGCTATTTTCACCATCCACCTATGGATCCACCAGTGTCATTGCATGTGTGTTCTTTTTACTAACAACAACCAGAGTCATTGAAATGTGTGTTCTCTTTAGAGACCACACATGGATCCACCAGTGCCATTGCATGTGTGTTCTTTTTACTAACAACAACTAGAGTCATTGCATGTGTGTTCTCTTCAGAGACCACACATGGATCCACTAGTGTCATTGCATGTGTGTTCTTTTCACAATCCACCTATGGATCCACCAGTGTCATTGCATGTGTGCTCTTTTTACTAACAACAACCAAAGTCATTGCATGTGTGTTTTCTTCAGAGACCACACATGGATCCACCAGTGCCATTGCATGTGTGTTCTTTTTACTAACAACAACCAGAGTCATTGCATGTGTGTTCTTTTCACATACCACCTATGGATCCACCAGTGTCATTGCATGTGTGTTCTTTTTACTTACAAGAACTGGAGTCATTTCATGACTGTTCTTTTCATATACCACATATGGACCCACCAGTGTCATTGAAATGTATGTTCTCTTCAGAGACCACACATGGATCCACCAGTGTCATTGCATGTGTGCTTTTTTTACTAACAACAACTGGGGTCATTGCATGTGTGTTCTCTTCAGAGACCACACATGGATCCACCAGTGTCATTGCATGTGTGTTCTTTTCACAATCCACCTATGGATCCACCAGTGTCGCATGTGTGCTCTTTTTACTAACAAAAACCAAAGTCATTGCATGTGTGTTCTCTTCAGAGACCACACATGGATCCACCAGTGTTATTGCATGTGTGTTCTTTTCACAATCCACCTATGGATCCACCAGTGTCATTGCATGTATGCTCTTTTTACTAGCAACAACCAGAGTCATTGCATGTGTGTTCTCTTCAGAGACCACACAAGGATCCACCAGTGTCATTGCATGTGTGTTCTTTTTACTAACAATAACTAGAGTCATTGCATGTGTGCTCTTTTCACAATCCATCTATGGATCCACCAGTGTCATTGCATGTGTGTTCTTTTCACAATCCACATATGGATCCACCAGTGTCATTGCATGTGTGTTCTTTTTACTAACAACCAGAGTCATTGCATGTGTGTTCTTTTCACATACCACCTATGGATCCACCAGTGTCATTGCATGTGTGTTCTTTTTACTAACGACAAAAGGAGTCATTTCATGACTGTTCTTGTCACATACCACATATGGATCCACCAGTGTCATTGAAATGTTTGTTCTCTTCAGAGACCACACATGGATCCACCAATGTCATTGCATGTGTGTTCTTTTTACTAACAACAACTAGAGTCATTGCATGTGTGTTCTCTTCAGATACCAGACATGGATCCATCAGTGTCATGGCATGTGTGTTCTTTTTACTAACAACCAGAGTCATTGTATGTGTGCTCTTTTCACAATCCATCTATGGATCCACCAGTGTCATTGCATGTGTGTTCTTTTTACTAACAACAACTGGAGTCATTTCATGACTTTTCTTTTCACATACCACATATGGATCCACCAGTGTCATTCAAATGTGTGTACTCTTCACAGACGACACATGGATCCACCAGTGTCATTGCATGTGTGTTCTTTTTACTAACAACAACCAGAGTCATTGCATGTGTGTTCTTTTCACATACCACATATGGATCCACCAGTGTCATTGCATGTGTGCTCTTTTTACTAACAAGAACCAAAGTCATTGCATGTGTGTTCTCTTTAGAGACCACACATGGATCCACCAGTGTCATTGTATGTGGGTTCTTTTTACTAACAACAACCAGAGTCATTGCATGTGTGCTCTTTTCACAATCCATCTACGGATCCACGAGTGTCATTGCATGTGTGTTCTTTTTACTACCAACAACTGGAGTCATTTCATGACTTTTCTTTTCACATACCACATATGGATCCACCAGTGTCATTGAAATGTGTGTACACTTCACAGACCACACATGGATCCACCAGTGTCATTGCATGTGTGTTCTTTTTACTAACAACAACCAGAGTCATTGCATGTGTGTTCTTTTCACATACCACATATGGATCCACCAGTGTCATTGTATGTGTGCTCTTTTCACAATCCACCTATGGATCCACCAGTGTCATTGCATGTGTGTTCTTTTTACTAACAACAACCAGAGTCATTGAAATGTGTGTTCTTTTCACATACCACATATGGATCCACCAGTGTCATTGCATGTGTGCTTTTTTTTACTATCAACAACTAGGGTCTTTGCATGTGTGTTCTCTTCAGAGACCACACATAGATCCAACAGTGTCATTGCATGTGTGTTCTTTTCACAATCCACCTATGGATCCACCAGTGTCATTGCATGTGTGCTCTTTTCACAATCCACCTATGGGTCCACCAGTGTCATTGCATGTGTGTTCTTTTTACTAACAACAACCAGAGTCATTGAAATGTGTGTTCTTTTCACATACCACATATGGATCCACCAGTGTCATTGCATGTGTGCTTTGTTTTACTAACAACAACTAGGGTCATTGCATGTGTGTTCTCTTAAGAGACCACACATGGATCCACCAGTGTCATTGCATGTGTGTTCTTTTTACTAACAACCAGAGTCATTGCATGTGTGTTCTTTTCACATACCACCTATGGATCCACCAGTGTCATTGCATGTGTGTTCTTTTTACTAACAACAACTGGAGTCATTTCATAACTGTTCTTTTCACATACCACATATGGATCCACGAGTGTCATTGAAATGCGTGTTCTCTTCAGGGACCACACATGGATCCACCAGTGTCATTGCATGTGTGTTCTTTTTACTAACAACAACCAGAGTCATTGCATGTGTGTTCTTTTCACATACCACATATGGATCCACCAATGTCATTGCATGCGTGTTCTTTTTACTAACAACAACTAGAGTCATTTCATGACTGTTATTTTCACATACCACATATGGATCCACCGGTGTCATTGAAATGTGTGTTCTCTTCAGAGACCACACATGGATCCACCAGTGTCAGTGCATGTGTGTTCTTTTTACTAACAACAAACAGACTCACTGTATGTGTGTTCTTTTTACTAACAACAACCAGAGTCATTGCATGTGTGTTCTTTTCACATACCACCTATGGATCCACCAGTGTTATTGCATGTGTGTTCTTTTTACTAACAACAACTGGAGTCATTTCATGACTATTCTTTTCACATACCACATATGGATCCACCAGTGTCATTGAAATGTGTGTTCTCTTCAGAGACCACACATGGACCCACCAGTGTCATTGCATGTGTGTTCTTTTTACTAACAACAACCAGAGTCATTGCATGTGTGTTCTTTCCACATACCAGACCTGGATCCACCAGTGTCATTACATGTGTTCTATGTTCACCATCCACCTATGGATCCACCAGTGTCATTGCATGTGTGTTCTTTTTACTAACAACAACTAGAGTCATTGAAATGTGTGTTCTCTTTAGAGACCAGACATGGATCCACCAGTGCCATTGCATGTGTGTTCTTTTTACTAACAACAACCAGAGTCATTGCATGTGTGTTCTTTTCACATACCACATATGGATCCACCAGTGCCATTGCATGTGTGTTCTTTTTACTAACAACAACTAGAGTCATTGAAATGTGTGTTCTCTTCAGAGACCACACGTGGATCCACTAGTGTCATTGCATGTGTGTTCTTTTCACAATCCACCTATGGATCCACCAGTGTCATTGCATGTGTGCTCTTTTTACTAACAACAACAAAAGTCATTGCATGTGTGTTTTCTTCAGATACCGCACATGGATCCACCAGTGCCATTGCATGTGTGTTCTTTTTACTAACAACAACCAGAGTCATTGCATGTGTGTTCTTTTCACATACCACCTATGGATCCACCAGTG
Organism: Avena sativa; assembly: GCA_916181665.1. Taxonomy (NCBI): domain Eukaryota; kingdom Viridiplantae; phylum Streptophyta; class Magnoliopsida; order Poales; family Poaceae; genus Avena; species Avena sativa. The sequence goes on from OV702292.1 coordinate 223,022,345, forward strand.
TCATTGCATGTGTGTTCTTTTTACTTACAAGAACTGGAGTCATTTCATGACTGTTCTTTTCACATACCACATATGGACCCACCAGTGTCATTGAAATGTATGTTCTCTTAAGAGACCACACATGGATGCACCAGTGTCATTGCATCTGTGCTTTTTTTACTAACAACAACTGGGGTCATTGCATGTGTGTTCTCTTCAGAGACCACACATGGATCCACCAGTGTCATTGCATGTGTGTTCTTTTCACAATCCACCTATGGATCCACCAGTGTCGCATGTGTGCTCTTTTTACTAACAAAAACCAAAGTCATTGCATGTGTGTTCTCTTCAGAGACCACACATGGATCCACCAGTGTTATTGCATGTGTGTTCTTTTCACAATCCACCTATGGATCCACCAGTGTCATTGCATGTATGCTCTTTTTACTAACAACAACCAGAGTCATTGCATGTGTGTTCTCTTCAGAGACCACACATGGATCCACCAGTGTCATTGCATGTGTGTTCTTTTTACTAACAATAACTAGAGTCATTGCATGTGTGCTCTTTTCACAATCCATCTACGGATCCACCAGTGTCATTGCATGTGTGTTCTTTTCACAATCAACCTATGGATCCACCAGTGTCATTGCATGTGTGTTCTTTTTACTAACAACCAGAGTCCTTGCATGTGTGTTCTTTTCACATACCACCTATGGATCCACCAGTGTCATTGCATGTGTGTTCTTTTTACTAACGACAAATGGAGTCATTTCATGACTGTTCTTCTCACATACCAAATATGGATCCACCAGTGTCATTGAAATGTGTGTTCTCTTCAGAGACCACACATGGATCCACCAATGTCATTGCATGTGTGTTCTTTTTACTAACAACAACTAGAGTCATTGCATGTGTGTTCTCTTCAGAGACCACACATGGATCCACTAGTGTCATTGCATGTGTGTTCTTTTCACAATCCATCTATGGATCCACTAGTGTCATTGCATGTGTGCTCTTTTTACTAACAACAACCAAAGTCATTGCATGTGTGTTTTCTTCAGAGACCACACATGGATCCACCAGTGCCATTGCATGTGTGTTCTTTTTACTAACAACAACCAGAGTCATTGCATGTGTGTTCTTTTCACATACCACCTATGGATCCACCAGTGTCATTGCATGTGTGTTCCTTTTACTTACAAGAACTGGAGTCATTTCATGACTTTTCTTTTCACATACCACATATGGACCCACCAGTGTCATTGAAATGTATGTTCTCTTCGGAGACCACACATGGATCCACCAGTGTCATTGCATGTGTGCTTTTTTTACTAACAACAACTGGGGTCATTGCATGTGTGTTCTCTTCAAAGACCACACATGGATCCACCAGTGTCATTGCATGTGTGTTCTTTTCACAATCCACCTATGGATCCACCAGTGTCGCATGTGTGCTCTTTTTACTAACAAAAACCAAATTCATTGCATGTGTGTTCTCTTCAGAGACCACACATGGATCCACTAGTGTTATTGCATGTGTGTTCTTTTCACAATCCACCTATGGATCCACCAGTGTCATTGCATGTGTGCTCTTTTACTAACAACAACCAGAGTCATTGCATGTGTGTTCTCTTCAGAGACCACACATGGATCCACCAGTGTCATTGCATGTGAGTTCTTTTTACTAACAATAACTAGAGTCATTGCATGTGTGCTCTTTTCATAATCCATCTATGGATCCACAAGTGTCATTGCATGTGTGTTCTTTTCACAATCCACCTATGGATCCACCAGTGTCATTGCATGTGTGCTCTTTTTACTAACAAGAACCAGAGTCATTGCATGTGTGTTCTCTTCAGAGACCACACATGGATCCACCAGTGTCATTGCATGTGTGTTCTTTTTACTAACAACAACCAGAGTCATTGCATGTGTGTTCTTTTCATATACCACCTGTGGATCCACTAGTGTCATTGCATTTGTGTTCTTTTCACAATCCACCTATGGATCCACTAGTGTCATTGCATGTGTGCTCTTTTTACTAACAAGAACCAGAGTCATTGTATGTGTGTTCTCTTCGGAGACCACACATGGATCCACCAGTGTCATTGCATGTGTGTTCTTTTTACTAACAACAACCAGAGTCATTGCATGTGTGTTCTTTTCATATACCACCTATGGATCCACCAGTGTCATTGCATTTTTTACCAACAACAACTAGAGTCATTTCATGACTGTTCTTTTCACATACCACATATGGATCCACCAGTTTCATTGAAATGTGTGTTCTCTTCAGACAACCAAACATGGATCAACCAGTGTCATTGCATGTGTGTTCTTTTTACTAACAAAATCTGGAGTCCTTGCATGTGTGTTCTCTTCAGAGACCACACATGGATCCACCAGTGTCATTGCATGTGTGTTCTTTTCACAATCCACTTATGGATCCACCAGTTGTTGGGGGGATACCCCCGGGTAGGGTCACTCCGGGGTATAAGGGCCGAGTTAGCCGAGGTTCGGCAAGGTCAAAGCGGATGCTGGCCGAGTCACCTCAAGGCAGGCCGGATCACGGAGTAACCCGGACCAGGGGGGTCGCCTAACGTTGTCTCATCCGACTTAAGGAGTAAGTCGGAAATGCTTGTCTAACTTATATGCAGGAACATGTGTGGCCGGGTCTACTATGATCCGGATCCTCGCTTAGCTTCTAGGAGAAGGAAGGAATCTCTCTGGTCAAAAAAGAAGGTCCGGTACGTACTGGATGAGCGAATAAAGCAAGGGCAGGACCACCGGGTCATGGCCGGCAAGGATGACGACGCTCATGTCGGCTTACGTCGCTAAAGCATGTGTGACGCGGGGGAAAAGCACCCCGGTCGGGTTACCACTTTGGGAGGGGGCATATTCTTAGGAATATGCCTCCACGTATGCCCTAGGCTGGGACCGAACCACCTCTATATAAGGGGGGTTAGGGTTCTGGTAGAGGGGGTTGGCAGAATTCTAGTTGGTTGAGCACTAGTAGATCTAGGGTTCTTGGGCTAGATAGTAGGCAAGAGTAAGAGAGCACCTTCTTCCTCCTCTCGCCAATACAGCTCAAGGAGCACTTGTAATCTTGGAGATATCGCAATACAAACTTCTGTCTAGAGAATCACTCTACTATCCCTCCCTGGATTCCCCTAGCGCATATTAGTCCCCACCTTTAGCCTATCCATGGCATCTGCCGTGACACCACCACGACAGTTGGCGCCTACCGTGGGGCTAGCGGTGCTTGTTCAGTGCGGGCTTGTTCAGTGCTTTGGAGCGATGGATTTCGTCAGCGACAACGCTGGCTGCTTCGGCACGCGCCCACTTCCGCGCAACGGCCTCTTCATCAAGCTCGGCGCACACAAGGTCTACGTTCTTGTGGACATCTCGTGCGTTCATCCGCGTCGCGTCGTCGATGCAGGGGAACCACCCCTCACTGTGGCTCACGGGGCGCGTATCGCTCGCTCCCCGGACCATGCGGAGGTGATGATGACTGCGCCAGGTGCAGGCGCAAGCAAGGATCCGGCACCAGACCCAGAGGTAACACCTAAGGCACCGAGGAAAGGTAGAGGACCTCCACTATCGAGGCCTTAGAACATACTGAGGGAAGCTATGGATAGCTTGGCTATCCCGGTGGCAGCGGTGGTAGATCCGGCTCAGGCACAGGCCGAGCTAGAGGAAACTCATCAAAAGATATTGGAGGGCGCAAAGAAAATAGCCGTTGCTCAGCAGTCACTGAACATGACGCTGCGTGAGTACGCAAAGGCAAACAAGGTTGACGCAGTAAGTGTAAAAGGGAAAAATCTCATAAGTGAGATGAACAGAGAAGGTGATGATGGAGCAGAAGGGTCGGAAAACTATCTGTCTGTGGGGTTGCCGAGGTATAGTACCCCGGCGAAGAACCTCAGAGCAGCAGATGCCGCTGCGTCCGAGTTAGAGGGTCTGACGGGTGAGGCCCGTCAAAGACAGCAAGACAGGGTTAACGAGCTGGTTCGGATCGCGAACAGGAAGAACGAGGAGCTGCTGAGAGCTAACTCGGAGAGAGCTGGGGCTTCCAAGATCGTCCATTCGGTGATGGGTAACCCGGAAAAATCCGCTGGAGCCGCATCATCACCTCATGGCGGTCCAAGGAGAGAAGAGGTAGTAGCCTCGGCCAGACGGAACAAACAGATTGTCCGGTACGACCCAACGCGTGCGGGAAAAGAAAAAGAGATGCGGAAAAACGATGATCGACGGAGTGTGAGCCGAGGTGAAGCTGGCCGAGGTAACCACGGCCAAGGCAATGCCGGTCAAGGGAACACTGCCAACGGCAATGTCGGACAGCGCAACTCCGCAGGAGCAGGACAACCGCAGTAGCGAAATATACCGAGGCAAGAGCAAAGCGCTGGCCGAGGTATGCAGCAGAAAGATGTGCAACGAGAGCAAAACCGATACAGTGACGGTGATTCGGAGATGGTGAACGCAGGGTACCCCAGACCGGACTATCGTGTGATAGGGTCAAGATTGGGGAGCAGGGATTTGATGCCGGATGACGCCAGGTTAAAACTAGATCGCCTGTATAGGTTGGAACAGATCGAATGTCAAGGTCCTCCGGGTCCAGCGTGCTTTGGACCCCGGATCATGAAGGAACCACCGGTACCCAACTTCCAGTTACCCAGGGGCATGAAGACGTATGACGGCAGTACTAAGCCGAAGGATTGGTTGATAAACTATGCTACGGCGGTGAAAATTGCAACTGGCAACTTGAGATGGGCTATGCGTTACGTGCCCCAGATGTTGGAAGGCCCGGCCAGAGTATGGCTGAATAATTTGCCGCCCGGAAGCATCAACTGCTGGATAGATTTTGAAGAAATGTTTATCAGCAACTTCTCAAGTACGTACCAGAGGCCGAATAGACCGCAGACCCTGGCAATGTGCAAGCAAAGACCCAACGAGACGGATCGTGAATTCTTGACCCGGTGGTGTACCGTGAGAAACTCGTGTGAAGGTGTCATAGAGTCACAGGCCATAGCGTGGTTTGCGCAAGGGTGCAGATACGGCAGCGAGCTGTGGATGAAGTTGCGAAGGAAAATGCCGGTTACGCTGGCAGAGATGATCCGGATTGCTGATTCGTATGCTTTGGGCGATCCGACTCAACCTAGGCTCCCGTCAAATGACTCAAACGAGGAATACTATCAGAGAGATGGAGCCGGGTTGTCCCGGAGGAACGATTACAGAGGAAAAGGAGAGATGACAGACCGGACCATCGCTATGCCTCGCAACAAGTTGCAGCAGTGAATCAAGATCAACCCGGAGGAGGAAGCAACCAACGCCAGAGAACTGGAGGGCAATGGACTCCAAGAAATGATGGCAAGAAAACATGGACTCCGGAGCAGAAGAAGCAGTGGCAGGAAAAGAAAGACCGTCCGAGGTATACCTATGAGTCGATGCTGGACCAGCCGTGTAAGTTCCACACGCCAAATCCGAATAGCCCGGCGGGTCACACGACGAGGCAATGTGAGTGGATGCGAAAGATAGAGAAAGGTGGTTCGGGGAATGCTCAGGCACCCCGGAATGATCAACCTCGACAGGAGTTACCTCGGCAGCAAGTGCTCTCCGCGGCGAACACGCAGCAGCTAATGTTGCCTCCCCCTCCGCCGAGGTATGACAACAATGAGAGAAGGGATACGGTGCATCAGGTGGAAAATCAACACCAGCCGGATCAGAGGTATCCCGGAAACGAGTGAAGGAACGAGTACAGGGAACATCACCAGAGCTATTGTGTGTTCACGACTGAGGAAACGGATAGAAAGAGCTTGCAGCGCCGACATATGGAGGTCAATGCGGTCATGCCAGCGGTGACGAGATACATGCCTTGGTCGGACCAGGAAATCACCTGGAACATCAAGGATCATCCTAAACTTATGCCGAGCTCAGGTTCGTATGCGCTAGTGCTGGATCCGACATTCATTGGACCGAACATCAACGTGAGGTTCTCCAAGGTTTTGATTGATAATGGCAGTAGCATTAACATCATGTATGCGGACATGATGCGCAAGTTGGGCATCTCAGAGAACATGCTCCAGGCTACGAGAACAACTTTCCATGGCATTGTGCCAGGCATTTCTTGTGAGCCCATAGGCAAAGTCCGGGTCGACATGTTATTCAGCACAAGGGGTAACTGCCGAACTGAAAATCTGGAGTTTGAGGTGGTGAACTTGGAAAGTGCGTATCATGCGTTACTCGGAAGACCAGCGTTGAACAAATTCATGGCAAGCTGTCACATCAGTTATTTGAAGATGAAGTTGTCTGGGCCGAATGGAGTAATTACCATTGCTGGAGATTTCTGACGTTCCACGGAGTGTGCTTCAGCAGGGTCTAACCTAGCCGAGTCACTCGTGATTGCGCAAGAGAAAAGAAAAATCCAAGAGGTGGCAGCATTAGCTCAGTCTGCACAGCAATACATGCCGGCATTGAGTAACCTGCATGGCAGCGTTTCATTTCAAGCTGCAAAGGACACCAAGAAGATTCCAGTTGATAACATGTTTCAGAGCGCACCGTAACGATTGGTGCCGGGTTAACTGACAAATAGGAAAGCGAGCTCGTCAACTTCCTCCGTGAGAATCGGGATATTTTTGCTTGGTCTACACAGGACTTGCAAGGTGTTCCGAGGGAGTTGGCCGAGCACTCTTTGAACGTAAGACCCGGAGCAAGGCCGGTGAAGCAACCTCTCCTCCGCTTCGCCGAGGATAGGAGAAAAGTCATTGGAGACGAGATAGCTCGGTTACTAGCAGCAGGATTTATCATGGAGGTACTGTATCCGGATTGGCTCTCTAATCCGGTGCTGGTAGAAAAGAAGAAGGATGATCCGAACGTGGCAGTGGTCTGGCGTATGTGTATCGATTACACGAACAAGAACAAGGCGTGTCCAAAAGATCCATTTCCACTGCCGAGGATAGATCAAGTCATAGACTCAACCGCGGGATGCAAACTGTTGTCATTCATCGATGCATATTCTAGCTTCCACCAGATACCTCTGAACCTGGATGATCAAATAAAAACGGCGTTTATTACCCCGTACGAGGCTTATTGCTATCGCACTATGCCGTTTGGTTTATGTAATGCAGGTGCAACGTACCAAAGATGTATGCAAAAATGTTTGCATGACCAAATAGGTCAAAACGTACAAGTATACGTGGATGATGTGGTTATCAAGACCAAGGAAAGCGCAACGCTCCTTGACGACATAAGGCAAACATTCGCGAACTTGAGAAGGTTCCGGATGAAGCTTAACCCGAAAAAATGTACCTTCGGTGTCCCGGCTGGAAAGTTACTCGGATTTCTCGTCTCCAGCCGAGGTATCGAAGTTAATCCAACTAAGATCCGAGCCATCGAACGAATGGAGATGCCGAAGTGTCTTAACGATGTCTAGAAGTTCACTGGATGCCTGGCATCGTTGAGTCGGTTTGTATGTTGGTTAGGAGAAAAGGCACTTCCTCTCTACCAACTCATGAAAAAGTCAGATAAATTCGTTTGGACGCCACAGGCCGATGAAGCTTTTGCCCACTTGAAAAAGATGTTGGCCACTGCGCCAGTGTTAGCCTCTCCACTATCAAAGGAACCAATGTTGCTCTACGTAGCCGCAACCAACCGAGTTGTAAGTGCAGTAATCGTAGTGGAACGCAATGAAGAGGGTAAGTCGGTGCAGAGGCCAGTGTATTACCTGAGCGAGGTATTGTCTGCCTCAAAACAGAACTACCTGCACTTTCAAAAGGTGGCATACGGTGTCTATATGGCGGCGAAGAAGTTAAAGCATTACTTTGAGGAACACCCCATCAAAGTAATATGTGAAGCTCCCATATTCGAGATAATGGGTAACAAGGATGCGAGTGGCAGGATCGCAAAATGGGCAATTGAGCTAGCCCCTTATGCGCCCCAATACGACAGAAGAGAAGCGATCAAGTCTCAGGCTGTGGCGGACTTTTTTGTGGATTGGGCCGAGGTACAATACGAACCACCGCCACCAGATCCGAATTACTGGAAGATGCACTTTGACGGGTCGAAAACTAAAACCAGATTAGGCGTCGGGGTTGTGCTTACCTCGCCAAAGAAGGATCAGCTAAAGTACGTATTGTAGATCCATTTCGCAGCATCGAACAATGTCGCTGAGTACGAGGCTCTTGTGCATGGGCTCAAAGTGGCAAAGGAGATTGGCATACGTCGGATAATATGCTTTGGTGACTCGGACCTGGTGGTGCAGCAGGTGTCCGGAGTGTGGGACGCCCTGGATCCAAACATGGCACTATACAAATTTCACGTGCAGAAGATCTCTGGTTACTTCAAGGGGTGTGAGTTTCACCATGTACCCCGGGCAGAAAACGAGGCTGCCGACATGTTGTCGAAGCTCGAATCAGCCAGACAGGCAATTCCACCGGGTGTAGCATTGGAACACCTCAGAAAACCATCTATCAGGCCGTCCCCAGGAACCGACTCGATCTATGTCCCGGAAGATACGGAATCCGGAGCTGAGCCCATGGACATTGACATGGGAGGAGGTACGCGAGACCGGGGGACTGCGTTAGGAAACCCGAGGACTGCCTCAGCAAACCCGGGGACTGCTCAGCGTGATCCGGCTGAAGTTATGCCGGTGGATCAGATGGAAATTGATGAGGAGATATTCCCTCCATGAGCCATACTAGCTTGGGCACTGCCTATATTCCAATTCCTGAAAGACAGAACGTTACCCGCTGAGGAGGTGTTAGCCAGGCAAACTCAGAGGAGAGCAAAAGCATACGCAATCATCAATTCCGAGTTATACAAACGGAGTGTAACCAATGTTCTCCAAAGATGCGTTGACCCGGAAGAAGGGCTTGACATCCTCCGAGATATACACCAAGGGGAATGTGGGCATCATGCCTCATCCCGAGCCTTGGTGGTAAAGGCGTTCCGGCATGGATTCTACTGGCCAAGTGCCCTGGAACAAGCAGAAGATCTGGTGAGAAAATGCAATGGTTGTCAGAGGTACGCCACCAAGACACATATGCCTATGTCGGAACTCAAGACCATACCAATTACGTGGCCATTTGCTGTATGGTGCTTGGATATGGTTGGCCCGTTCAAACCAGCGAGAGGAAACATGACACACATTTTGGTCATGGTGGACAAGTTCACAAAATGGATTGAAGTGAAACCTATAAGAAAATGTGATGGAGCTACGGCCGTGACATTTCTCAAAGACATCATCCTGAGATACGGTTATCCACACAGTATTATAACTGATAATGGAACAAATTTTGCGGAAGGAGCATTTGCGCGCTTCTGCCGAGATAAGAAGATCCAACTCGATGTCGCCTCGGTAGCCCACCCCGCATCGAACGGACAAGTGGAAAGATCCAATGGATTAGTATTATCCGGGACAAAACCCCGGCTCATTGAGCCGCTGCAAAGATCAGCGGGGTGCTGGATAGAAGAACTACCAGCGGTACTGTGGAGCTTAAGAACAATTCCGAATCGATCAACGGGCTATACCCCATTCTTTCTTGTATATGGGGTAGAAGCTGTATTACCAGCCGACATAGAGCATGATTCGCCTAGGGTCACCCAATACACAGAAGCCGAAGTGCAAGAAGCCCGGCAAAATGATGTTGATCTGCTGGAAGAAGCGAGAGAACTGGCACTGTCCAGATCCGCCATATATCAGCAAAACCTCCGACGCTATCATAGCCGGAAAGTGTGCCCCCGAGTCTTTCGGGAAGGCGATCTGGTGCTCCGGTTAGTACAACATACTGCTGGCATGCATAAACTATCCCCCCCATGGGAAGGGCCGTTCATTGTGAGCAAAGCATTGCACAATGATTCCTACTATCTTATAGATGCAAAGCCACAGGAAAAGAACAAGGCAGACAGGTCCGGAGAGGAGTCTAAGCGACCGTGGAATGTAGCACTATTTCGTCCCTTCTACACTTAGCTAAGAAGTGTATGTATCCGAGTCGTCTCATATGTCGGTATGTATGTCGGCAATGAGCTTATCAATGAAATAGCAGCACCTCGAGCAGTAACTCGGGGAATGCCTTAATAATGTTTGTTGTTATTTTTTATGCGGTAGCTGGAATAAGTTGTTCTTCTTAACCCGGATTAGTAATGTGTGAGCACCAAAAACCCAACCCTTCGACTTGCTGCTGTCCAACAAGAATTGGCTTCATGGCAAGCAAGGGAACAAGTTCAGAATTGCGTAGCACATGAAAAACGGCTAAGGAAACGAATTTATTCGAGCTAACGTTTGTTTTTTTGGGACTAACCCTGTATTTATTTTCAAGTTATTATGCTGAATTATTTTGAGCCAAGCCTCAAAGTTTCTAAGTATTGTTAAGACAATTTTTGAAGCTCGGATTCGTAAGTCATAAAGCCGAATCAAGGTAGACACGGGTCGAGCCAGAGAATTGGACGAACAAGAAAATGAAACTCGGGGACTACGCCCAAGTTAATCTGGCATACAAACATAGTAGCAAAATATCACATATCAAGCATAAAATTGCACCCGGCATACCGGGGATCTGATAAAATTTTCAAGTTTTTTCAGCTAAGGAGCAGCGGGAGGAGGAAGTTCGGCGTCGTCATCGCTGTCTTCAATATCCGAAGCAGCATCTTCTCCATCCTCACCCGACCCATCCTCCACGTTCTCAATATGCTCATCCCCACTGGACTCCAGAATGCTCGGTCCTTCAACCCAGTCATGGATCGGAGAATATTCGACGAGGCTGTAGGCGCAAGCCTGGCGCCGAGCTGCCCACTCCGGATCGTCGGTCCATTTGGATCCGGTGCACCGGCGTGTGAGGAGGCTCATGTCGATCTTCTCGTACCATGTAAGAATATGATGAAGGAGGGTATCTACTGCGGCACGCCCGACGGACTCTCTCTAGAGGTCAAGCTGGGTCTCAATTTCCAACAGCTTTTCGGCAAGGAGTGTGATCCTCTTCGGAGCGCTCTCGCTTGGCCAGAAGGTGTTGTAGATCCGGACCACAACGTCGAGTAGATCTTTCCCATAGTTCTTAATGGTTTCCACACGAGCTGACACGCTGACCAATAGGTCCTCCATGTCTAAGGGGATGCTCTCACCATTAGGAGCGACGAGAGTACCCCTTTCTCGGCGGAATTTGGCAACAGCAGCACTGGCAATGGGAGTACCCTCGGGAAAGTGGTCTGGAAACAAGGAAAAGGAAGATGCTGACGCAAACACATATGGGCCGAGCCGGAAACTTATGTCGGATAAGGGAAAGAAACTTACGTGAGATGTGGCGGTGGATCCGGGTCAATTCCTTGATGCAATTGTCGCGTCTCTGGCGAAGTTGTTCAAGCTCAGCGATCGCTAACCCAAGCTGGACCTCGGATTCTTTAAGCAGGTCCCGGTCCTTGGAGATCCGGAGAGTAAGGCGCTCATGCTCTTCGGTGAAGTTCTGGCCAACTTTTTGGAGCTCGGTTTTGTTTTGGGCCTTCATCTTCTCCATCTCAGCCTTGAGCTTGGCTATCTCGTCGTCCTTGGTCCGGAGGAGGGCAAGCTCATCATTCTTCTTCTTCAGCTCAGCTTGATGTTGTCCTGCTTGTTCGAGAAAATGCAGCATCATATCAGGCACAGGCACACTATCCTCAAGCGATGCTGAAATAGTATGTTGACCCGGCAAAGCCGAGGAGTGAATGTTTGCCGAGCCAAGGAGAAGAAGAAATGGAGAACACAACAAGGTCGGACAAAAAAGGACATACCTCGGATTTCCTCCAAGTTCTTCCGCATAATTTTGTTCTCAGCCTCCACCCCAGCTGCAAAAACCGAATGAGGAGATTAGTCCGGCGGAAACAAGTGAAGAAAAACGGAGAAGTGCTGAGGGAGAAAATTACCCCTCTTTTCATGCTCTGCGCCAAGTGCAACATGTTTTGCATGCAGGATCTTGTGGGTATCAAGCAGGCGTTGAAATTCGGCGCTCCGGCGATTGGTAGTTACCTGAAAGAAGTACAGAAGTGTAAAATTAGTTTGGTGCATATTCGAAGTGTGCAAGATCTGGGCCAAGTGGAACTTAACCCGGCTCTAGATGTGCATATTCGAAGTGTGCAAGATCCGGGCCAAGTGGAACTTAACCCAGCTCTAGGTGTGTGCATATTCGAAGTGTGCAAGATCCGGGCCAAGTGGAACTTAACCTGGCTCTAGGTGTGTGCATATTCGAAGTGTGCAAGATCCGGGCCAAGTGGAACTTAACCCGGCTCTAGGTGTGTGCATATTTGAAGTGTACAAGATCCAGGTCAAGTGGAACTTAACCCGGCTCTAGGTGTGTGCATATTCAAAGTGTGCAAGATCCGGGCCAAGTGGAACTTAACCCGGATCTAGGTGTGTGCATATTCGACGTGTGTAAGATCCGGGCCAAGTGGAACTTAACCCGGCTCTAGGTGTGTGCATATTTGAAGTGTACAAGATCCGGGCCAAGTGGAACTTAACCCGGCTCTAGGTGTGTGCATATTTGAAGTGTACAAGATCCGGGTCAAGTGGAACTTAACCCGGCTCTAGGTGTGTGCATATTCGAAGTGCGCAAGATCCGGGCCAAGTGGAACTTAACCCGGCTCTAGGTGTGTGCATATTTGAAGTTTACATGCAGCTACGTTGATTTTCTAATGAGCATCCGGCCGAGTAACAAGTTATTATCTACAGCATGTAAAGGAGAAACGACATACCTCCATCATTCGCCCCGCGAGGTTAATTGCCTTGGCGGCAGTGTTCATCTGGGCAGAAAATTCTGTGGGGCCGAACTTTTCCGGGAGATCGTCGTTGTAGACAAACTCCGCCTTATTCCAGTTCATGACGAACTCGATAAGGCTCGGAGGGTGCCGTTCTCCAGTGGGCATGTGGGGTGCCACCAAGCCCTTTGCATGAGCTTCCTTCCTCTCAATTAGGGCAAGAGCTGGGCTGGTGTGAAGAACCATTTGCTGCGCATCGGTTGGCTCGGCAGGAGGATCCGTCGCTGCTGGTGATTTCTTCGGAAGCATTGACGACAAGGTTCGCTGCCCGGCCTTGACGGATGTAGACTTGGCAGCATCCGAAGCCTTCTTGCCTTTAGCTTGCTAGGAAGAAGTAACCACGACGGATTTCCCTTTGGAAGCTGCTGGAATGGTTCCTCGCCGGGGCTGAGATGACTCGGAAGAGGCAGAGGAACTTGGTACTAGAGCTGCTGTGGGTTTCCTGGCTGCAGGGACAGGTGCTGGTTCGGAAGCTGGTACTAGAGCTGCTGCTGGTGCTGGGGTTGCGGTAGACTTGGTGGTTGCTGGTTGCGGCAATGCCGAAGTGGTGGACGCTGTTGCCTCGGCCAGACTGACCGCTCGTGATCCGAGGTCGCGTTCCTCTTGATGAGGTACTGCGGAACCCGAAGCAGCCGCAGAGCCCTCCAGAATAGGGCTCAGCGGGCGTGACTCGTCGTCACGAGGAGGGGAAGGACCGGACCGAAGGGGAGAAGAGATGCTCGATCCGCTCCGAGGGACCTCCACAGGAGGCCTGCAAAAGAAAATGATGTCAGGAGTGAAATTACCCTGATGCAAGGAGAAGTGTGTTGCGCAGTGAAAAATGACTTACACATCCGAGTTCTCGGCCTCCTTGGGTTTCCGGGCCCTCCGTGCCGGGGCTTTGCCTGCCCGCTTGGAGGCAGTCTTGTCTCCGGCCTTCTTTTGCCTTTTGATGGGCTGAGAAGGTTCGGAAGAAGAACTTGACGCGGATCTGCGCTTCTTCTTCGATGCCACTGGAACCAGCTCGCCCGTGGCAAGTGGAGGATCCTCGTGGATATGCCCACCGGGGTTAGATGATACCAGAAAGGCAAAAGAAAGAGGGACAGCCTCAACGGGTTCAATCACGTCAATATCCGAGTCATCCTCATCATCAGGCCAATCTCTAAGAGAAGAGAATTTACCGCTGGGACGTTTGGTGGCGTCGGTCATAGGGAGGAACGTCTCCTAGTCCGGCTCCTCCTCATCCGGGATCTCTCGGTCCGGCGCCCACTTAAGGGTCAGATCCGTGCCATCCTCGAGAGTTTGCTGGAGAAACAACTGAGAAAAAGCACAAAGAGCAGAGTAAAAAATATGACAAAAACCGACACATAATTGATCCGAAATAAGTTTACCCCGCGAAGCTTACCGCGGGAGGGAGCCTGTCACGGCAGTAATGCTCGATTCCCCACGTCCATTCGGCGGAGAAATCCTTGTGAGTGGTGAACAGAGCCTTGACCCGGCGGAAGATCTCTGTGTTGCTCAATTCGAAGGAGGAGGTTCGGTTGGGGTCGCGACCGAAGCTCATGTGGCACAACTTGTGGGTGCGCCTCTGGAGGGGAGAGATTCGGTTGCGCACGAATGTGATCATAGCATCCTCGTTGTGCAATCCGAGCTTCTTCAGCTCCGCGAACCTTTTGTTGACTTGGTTGGCCAGAGCTGTAGGTTTCTTGGTGACCTCCTCCCAGAAATCCGTGTCAAGGGGACCTAGAGCGTAGGGCAGCAACCAAATCAAGTCTTCGGTACCCTCATTCCAGACGTAGAAGAAGGTCCGGGCCCATCCTTTGTAGGAGTCAAGCCCGGTGACCCGGGGAAAGATTGAAAATCTCCGGGGCGAGATCGAGGCAACTCCAAACTGGGTGAGCTGCTTGTCCTCCGACTCGACGTGGATGTTGGGGACGATGTTGCGACGAAGGCCGAAGAACCGGATCCACAGCTCCTTCGTGGGCCATAGTCCGGTATAACCTTCGATCGTAGAGACAAAGGCAGAAAGAGAGGTGATGGCATTTGCTGGGAGATGGTGCGGCTGCAGGTGGTATGTCCTAACCCAATCCCGGAAGAAATCGCTCACCGGGAGACCAAATCCCCGTTGGAAATGGGATAGGAATACAACGAACTCACCCGGATTGGGTGAGGGGGCCAGTTCCGAAGAGGGGAGACGAGCGGTGACGCCGGCAGGAATGCGCCTGGTCCGGTAGAGACAGTCAAGATCATATTGACAGACCCATGAACCGGCCCACGCGCCGCGGTCCGCCGCGCCGGCGTCCTCCTCCATCTCCTGCTCGGCGACGACGAGCTCCTCCTCAGCCATCTCGAATCCTCTATCCTCGCTGGAGCTAGCGGCGGCGGGGGTCTGTGGTCTAGATTGACGAGGACCCGTGGCTAAGTAGTTGCGCAGCGGTGGCTGCGGTGCGGAGGCACGGGGAGGTACGGCGGCGGCGTTGCTGATGGAAAGCACCGGCGGCAGCGTGGTCGCAGGGAAGACGAAGGTGAAAATCGCAACGGGCAAAGGGGCGCGGAGATGGAAAAATGCTAAGGGACACGCCCCTCCCCTATTTAACTGCCCCTAGTGATCGATGAGTGGGATCGCGCTGCGCCGGCGAGCCACACGGTGTGGCCGTGTATCACCGGCATCAGCCAATCAGAGAAAAGCCACACAGGGGGCCACAGAGTAGATGAGATCCCATGACACGACGTGCTGTTGCGGTAAACGAGGAGACAGGCATGACGTAACCTGCGCACAGTAGAACTGACAATTACTGCGGCGGTTACTATGCAGGCCCTTAAAATAAGACAAGGTAATGATTAGCCTCCACGTGGGTTGGCGTATGAGAGAAGGAAACGGGGCCCGGATCAAACCATGATAACCATGGGATCCAAGCCAAAGTGGTGACCCGGTCGGCAAGTGAAAACTTGGAACGTGCGAAGGGAACGTAAATCCATATAAACCGAGATAGGGAGCTAACCCGGAATTGAACGTCTGAGGCTCGGACATAAATGAACCTGATGTGGCCTTAGTGGCCGAGGCAGCTAAGACCGCACCAGCTTCGGGGACTGATGTTGGGGGGATACCCCCGGGTAGGGTCACTCCGGGGTATAAGGGCCGAGTTAGCCGAGGTTCGGCAAGGTCAAAGCGGATGCTGGCCGAGTCACCTCAAGGCAGGCCGGATCACGGAGTAACCCGGACCAGGGGGTCTCCTAACATTGTCTCATCCGACTTAAGGAGTAAGTCGGAAATGCTTGTCTAACTTATATGCAGGAACAGGTGTGGCCGGGTCTACTATGATCCGGATCCTCGCTTAGCTTCTAGGAGAAGGAAGGAATCTCTCTGGTCAAAAAAGAAGGTCTGGTACGTACTGGATGAGCGAATAAAGCAAGGGCAGGACCACCGGGTCGTGGCCGACAAGGATGACGACGCTCACGTCGGCTTACGTCACTAAAGCATGTGTGACGCGGGGGAAAAGCACCTCGGTCGGGTTACCACTTTGGGAGGGGGCATATTCTTAGGAATATGCCTCCACGTATGCCCTAGGCCAGGACCAAATCACCTCTATATAAGGGGGTTTAGGGCTCTGGTAGAGGGGGTTGGCAGAATTCTAGTTGGTTGAGCACTAGTAGATCTAGGGTTCTTGGGCTAGATAGTAGGCAAGAGTAAGAGAGCACCTTCTTCCTCCTCTCGCCAATACAGCTCAAGGAGCACTTGTAATCTTGGAGATATCGCAATACAAACTTCTGTGTAGAGAATCACTCTACTATCCCTCCCTGGATTCCCCTAGCGCATATTAGTCCCCACCTTTAGCCTATCCATGGCATCTGCCGTGACACCACCACGACACCAGTGTCATTGCATGTGTGCTCTTTTTACTAACAACAACCAGAGTCATTGCATGTGTGTTCTCTTCAGAGACCACACATGGATCCACCAGTGTCATTGCATGTGTGTTCTTTTTACTAACAACAACCAGAGTCATTGCATGTGTGTTCTTTTCACATACCACCTATGGATCCACTAGTGTCATTGCATGTGTGTTCTTTTTACTAACAAGAACTAGAGTCATTTCATGACTGTTCTTTTCACATACCACATATGGATCCACCAGTGTCATTGAAATGTGTGTTCTCTTCAGAGACCACACATGGATCCACCAGTGTCATTGCATGTGTGCTTTTTTTACTAACAACAACTGGGGTCATTGCATGTGTGTTCTCTTTAGAGACCACACATGGATCCACCAGTGTCATTGCATGTGTGTTCTTTTCACAATCCACCTATGGATCCACCAGTGTCATTGCATGTGTGCTCTTTTTACAAACAACAACCAGATTCATTCCATGTGTGTTCTCTTTAGAGACCACACATGAATCCACCAGTGTCATTGCATGTGCGTTCTTTTTACAAACAACAACCATAGTCATTGCATGTGTGCTCTTTTCACAATCCATCTATGGATCCACCAGTGTCATTGCATGTGTGTTCTTTTCACAATCCACCTATGGATCCACCAGTGTCATTGCATGTGTGCTGTTTTTACTAACAACAACCAGAGTCATTGCATGTGTGTTCTGTTCAGAGACCACACATGGATCCACCAGTGTCATTGCATGTGTGTTCTTTTTACTAACAACAACCAGAGTCATTGCATGTGTGCTTTTTTTACTAACAACAACTAGGGTCATTGCATGTGTGTTCTCTTCAGAGACCACACATGGATCCACCAATGTCATTGCATGTGTGTTCTTTTCACAATCCACATATGGATCCACCAGTGTCATTGCATGTGTGTTCTTTTTACTAACAACAACCAGCGTCATTGCATGTGTGTTCTTTTGACATACCACATATGGATCCACCAGTGTCATTGCATGTGTGTTCTTTTTACTAAGAACAACTAGAGTCATTTCAAGTGTGTTCTTTTTACTAACAACAACCAGAGTCATTGCATGTGTGTTCTTTTCACATACCACCTATGGATCCACCAGTGTCATTGCATGTGTGTTCTCTTTACTAACAACAACTAGAGTCATTTCATGACTGTTCTTTTCACATACCACATATGGATCCACTAATGTCATTGAAATGTGTGTTCTCTTCAGAGACCACACATGGATCCACCAGTGTCATTGCATGTGTGTTCTTTTTACTAAAAACAACTGGAGTCATTGCATGTGTGTTCTCTTCAGAGACCACACATCGATCCACCAGTGTCATTGCATGTTTGTTCTTTTCATAATCCACCTATGGATCCACCAGTGTCATTGCATGTGTGCTCTTTTTACTAACAACAACCAGAGTCATTGCATGTGTGTTCTCTTCAGAGACCACACATGGATCCACCAGTGTCATTCATGTGTGTTCTTTTTACTAACAACAACCAGAGTCATTGCATGTGTGCTCTTTTCACAATCCATCTATGGATCCACGAGTGTCATTGCATGTGTGTTCTTTTTACTAACAACAACTGGAGTCATTTCATGACTGTTCTTTTCACATACCACATATGGATCCTCCAGTGTCATTGAAATGTGTGTTCTTTTCACATACCACCTATGGATCCACCAGTGTCATTGCATGTGTGTTCTTTTTACTAACAACAACTAGAGTCATTTCATGACTGTTCTTTTCACATACCACATATGGATCCACCAGTGTCATTGAAATGTGTGTTCTCTTTAGAGACCACACATGGATCCACCAGTGTCATTGCATGTGTGTTCTTTTTACTAACAACAACTGGAGTCATTGCATGTGTGTTCTTTTCACATACCACACATGGATCCACCAGTGTCATTGCATGTGTGGTATTTTCACAATCCACCTATGGATCCACCAGTGTCATTGCATGTGTGTTATTTTTACTAACAACAACCAGAGTCATTGAAATGTGTGTTTTCTTCAGAGACCACACATGGATCCACCAGTGTCATTGCATGTGTGTTCTTTT
Organism: Avena sativa; assembly: GCA_916181665.1. Taxonomy (NCBI): domain Eukaryota; kingdom Viridiplantae; phylum Streptophyta; class Magnoliopsida; order Poales; family Poaceae; genus Avena; species Avena sativa. The sequence goes on from OV702292.1 coordinate 223,041,058, forward strand.
TACTAACAACAACTGGAGTCATTGCATGTCTGTTCTCTTCAAAGACCACACATGGATCCACTAGTGTCATTGCATGTGTGTTCTTTTCACAATCCACCAATGGATCCACTAGTGTCATTGCATGTGTGCTCTTTTTACTAAGAACAACAAGAGCCATTGCATCTGTGTTCTCTTCAGAGACCACACATGGATCCACCAGTGTCATTGCATGTGTGTTATTTTTACTAACAACAACCAGAGTCATTGCATGTGTGTTATTTTCACATAACACACATGGATCCACCAGTGTCATTGCATGTGTGTTCTTTTTACTAACAAGAACTGGAGTCATTTCATGACTGTTCTTTTCACATACCACACATGGATCCACTAGTGTCATTGAAATGTATGTTCTAGTCAAAGACCACACATGGATCCACGAGTGTCATTGCATGTGTGCTTTTTTTACTAACAACAACTGGGGTCATTGCATGTGTGTTCTCTTCAGAGCCACACATGGATCCACCAGTGTCATTGCATGTGTGTTCTTTTCACAATCCACCTATGGATCCACCTGTGTCATTGCATGTGTGCTCTTTTTACTAACAACTACCACAGTCATTGCATGTGTGTTCTCTTCAGAGACCACACATGGATCCACCAGTGTTATTGCATGTGTGTTCTTTTTACTAACAACAATTAGAGTCATTGCATGTGTGCTCTTTTCACAATCCATCTATTGATCCACCAGTGTCATTGCATGTGTGTTCTTTTCACAATCCACCTATGGATCCACCCGTGTCATTGCACGTCTGCTCTTTTTACTAACAACAACCAGAGTCATTGCATGTGTGTTCTCTTCAGAGACCACACATGGATCCACCAGTGTCATTGCATGTGTGTTCTTTTTACTAACAACAACTAGAGTCATTGCATGTGTGTTCTTTTCACATACCACCTATGGATCCACCAGTGTCATTGCATGTGTGTTCTTTTTACTAACAACAACTTCAGACATTTCATGGATGTTCTTTTCACATACCACATATGGATCCACCAATGTCATTGAAATGTGTGTTCTCTTTAGAGACCACACATGGATCCACTAGTGTCATTGCATGTGTATTATTTTTACTAACAACAACTAGAGTCATTGCATGTGTGTTCTCTTCAGAGACCACACATGGAGCCACCAGTGTCTTTGCATGTGTGTTCTTTTCATAATCCACCTAAGGATCCACCAGTGTCATTGCATGTGTGCTCTTTTTACTAACAACAACCAGAGTCATTGCATGTGTGTTCTGTTCAGAGACCACATATGGATCCACCAGTGTCATTGCATGTGTGTTATTTTTACTAACAACAACCAGAGTCATTGCATGTGTGCTCTTTTCAAAATCCATCTATGTATCCACCAGTGGCATTGCATGTGTGTTCCTTTTACTAACAACAACTGGAGTCTTTTCATGACCATTCTTTTCACATACCACATATGGATCCACCAGTGTCATTGAAATGTGTGTACTCTTCAGAGACCACACATGGATCCACCGGTGTCATTGCATGTGTGTTCTTTTTACTAACAACAACCAGAGTCATTGCATGTGTGTTCTTTTCACATAACACATATGGATCCACTAGTGTCATTGTATGTGTGCTCTTTTCACAATCCACCTATGGATCCACCAGTGTCGTTGCATGTGTGTTCTTTTTACTAACAACAACCAGAGTCATTGAAATGTGTGTTCTTTTCACATACCACATATGGATCCACCAGTGTTATTGTGTGTGTGCTTTTTTTACTAACAACAACTGGGGTCATTGCATGTGTGTTCTCTTCAGACACCACACATGGATCCAACAGTGTCATTGCATGTGTGTTCTTTTCACAATCCACCTATGGATCCACCAGGGTCATTGCATGTGTGCTCTTTTCACAATCCACCTATGGATCCACCAGTGTCATTGCATGTGTGTTATTTTTACTAACAACAACCAGAGTCATTGAAATGTGTGTTCTTTTCACATACCACATATGCATCCACCAGTGTCATTGCATGTGTGCTTTTTTTACTAACAACAACTAGGGTCATTGCATGTGTGTTCTCTTCAGAGACCACACATGGATCCACCGGTGTCATTGCATGTGTGTTCTTTTCACAATCCACCTATGGATCCACTAGTGTCATTGCGTGTGTGCTCTATTTACTAACAACAACCAGAGTCATTGCATGTGTGTTCTCTTCAGAGACCACACATGGATCCACCAATGTCATTGCATGTGTGTTCTTTTTACTAACAACAACCAGAGTCATTGCATGTGTGTTCTTTTCACATACCACCTATGGATCCACTAGTGTCATTGGGTGTGTGTTCTTTTTACTAACAACAACTAGAGTCATTTCATGGCTGTTCTTTTCACATACCACATATGGATCCACCAGTGTCATTGAAATGCGTGTTCTCTTCAGAGACCACACATGGATCCACCAGTGTCATTGCATGTGTGTTCTTTTTACTAACAACAACCAGAGTCATTGCATGTGTGTTCTTTTCACATACCACATATGGATCCACCAGTGTCATTGCATGTGTGCTCTTTTTACTAACAACAACCAGAGTCATTGCATGTGTGTTCTGTTCAGAGACCACACATGGATCCACCAATGTCATTGCATGTGTGTTCTTTTTACTAACAACAACGAGAGTCATTGCATGTGTGTTCTTTTCACATACCACCTATGGATCCACTAGTGTCATTGCATGTGTGTTCTTTTTACTAACAACAATTGGAGTCATTTCATGACTGTTCTTTTCACATACCACATATGGATCCACCAGTGTCATTGAAATGTGTGTTCTCTTTAGAGACCACACATGGATCCACCAGTGTCATTGCATGTGTGTTCTTTTTACTAACAACAACTGGAGTCATTGCATGTGTGTTCTCTTCAGAGAACACACATGGATCCACTAGTGTCATTGCATGTTTGTTCTTTTCACAATCCACCTATGGATCCACAAGTGTCATTGCATGTGTGCTCTTTTTACTAACAACAACCAGAGTCATTGCATGTGTGTTTTCTTCAGAGACCACACATGGATCCACCAGTGTCATTGCATGTGTGTTCTTTTTACTAACAACAACCAGAGTCATTGCAGGTGTGCTCTTTTCACAATCCATCTATGGATCCACCAGTGTCATTGCATGTGTGTTCTTTTTACTAACAACAACTGGAGTCATTTCATGACTATTCTTTTCACATACCACATATGGATCCTCCAGTGTCATTGACATGTGTGTTCTCTTCAGAGACCACACATGGATCCACCGGTGTCATTGCATGTGTGTTCTTTTTACTAACAACAACCAGAGTCATTGCATGTGTGTTCATTTCACATACCACCTATGGATCCACCAGTGTCATTGCATGTGTGTTCTTTTTACTAACAACAACTAGAGTCATTTCATGACTGTTCTTTTCACATACCACATATGGATCCACCAGTGTCATTGAAATGTGTGTTCTCTTCAGAGACAAAACATGGATCCACCAGTGTCATTGCATGTGTGTTCTTTTTACTAACAACAACTGGAGTCATTGCATGTGTGTTCTTTTCACATACCACACATGGATCCACCAGTGTCATTGCATGTGTGCTATTTTCATAATCCACCTATGGATCCACCAGTGTCATTGCATGTGTGTTCTTTTTACTAACAACAACCAGAGTCATTCAAATGTGTGTTCTCTTCAGAGACCACAGATGGATCCACCAGTGTCATTGCATGTGTGTTCTTTTTACTAACAACTACTGGAGTCATTGCATGTGTGTTCTCTTCAGAGACCACACATGGATCCACTAGTGTCATTGCATGTGTGTTCTTTTCACAATCCACCTATGGATTCACTAGTGTCATTGCATGTGTGCTCTTTTCACAATCCACCCATGGATCCACCAGTGTCATTGCATGTGTGTTCTTTTTACTAACAACAACCAGAGTCATTGAAATAACAACAACTAGAGTCATTGAAATGTGTGTTCTTTTCACATACCACTTATGGATCCAACAGTGTCATTGCATGTGTGCTTTTTTTACTAACAACAACTGGGGTCATTGCATGTGTGTTCTCTTCAGAGACCACACATGGATCCACCAGTATCATTGCATGTCTGTTCTTTTCACAATCCACCTATGGATCCACTAGTGTCATTGCATGTGTGCTCTTTTTACTAAGAACAACCAGAGTCATTGCATGTGTGTTCTTTTAACATACCACATATGGATCCACCAGTGTCATTGTATGTGTGCTCTTTTGACAATCCACCTATGGATCCACCAGTGTCATTGCATGTGTGTTCTTTTTACTAACAACAACGAGGGTCATTGAAATGTGTGTTCTTTTCACATACCACATATGGATCCACCACTGTCATTGCATGTGTGCTGTTCTTACTAACAACAACTCGGGTCATTGCATGTGTGTTCTCTTCAGAGACCACACATGGATCCAACAGTGTCATTGCATGTGTGTTCTTTTCACAATCCACCTATGGATCCACAAGTGTCATTGCATGTGTGCTCTTTTCACAATCCACCCATGGATCCACCAGTGTCATTGCATGTGTGTTCTTTTTACTAACAACAACCAGAGTCATTGAAATAACAACAACTAGAGTCATTGAAATGTGTGTTCTTTTCACATACCACATATGGATCCAACAGTGTCATTGCATGTGTGCTCTTTTTACTAACAACAACCAGAGTCATTGCATGTGTGTTCTGTTCAGAGACCACACATGGATCTACCAGTGTCATTGCATGTGTGTTCTTTTTACTAACAACAACTGGAGTCATTGCATGTGTGTTCTCTTCAGAGACCACACATGGATCCACCAGTGTCATTGCATGTCTGTTCTTTTCACAATCCACCTATGGATCCACTAGTGTCATTGCATGTGTGCTCTTTTTACTAACAACAACCAGAGTCATTGCATGTGTGTTCTCTTCAAAGACCACACATGGATCCACCAGTGTCATTTCATGTGTGTTCTTTTTACTAACAACAACCAGAGTCATTGCAAGTGTGTTCTTTTCACATACCACCTATGGATCCACCAGTCTCTTTGCATGTGTGTTCTGTTTCCTAACAACAACTAGAGTCATTTCATAACTGTTCTTTTCACATACCACATATGGATCCACCAGTGTCATTGAAATGTGTGTTCTCTTCAGAGACCACACATGGATCCACCAGTGTCACTGCTTATGTGTTCTTTTTACTAACAACAACCAGAGTCATTGCATGTGTGTTCTTTTCACATACCACATATGGATCCACCAGTGTCATTGCATGTGTGCTCTTTTTATTAACAAGAACCAGAGTCATTGCATGTGTGTTCTCTTCAGAGACCACACATCGATCCACCAGTGTCATTGCATGTGTTTTCTTTTTACTAACAACAACCAGCGTCATTGCATGTGTGTTCTTTTTGTTGGAGATATGCCCTAGAGGCAATAATAAATATAGTTATTATAATATATCTTTGTGTTTATGATAAATGTTTGCATTCATGCTATAATAGTATTAACAAGGAAACCATTAATACTTGTGTGATTTGTAAACTTAATTTGAAGTCCCTAGTATAGCCTCTATACTTCACTAGCTTGTTGGTTGATTGATGATGTGGTTTCTTTGTCATGAACATTGAGATGTTATCAACAACAAGATCATATCGTTAGGAGAATGATATGGTGGACATACTCCTATAGACAAGCATAGCATAAAGATCAAGTCATTTCAATAGTTCAATTGCTATATGCTTTCTGATACATAGTAACCTAATTCCTTCGACCATGAGATCATGCATATCACCTTTACTGGATGGATGCTTTGATGTCATCAAACACCACACCGTAACAGGGTGGCTATAAAGGTGGCATTGAGTGTTCGGAAAGTATTGGTTGAAACACATGGATCAAGAGTGGGATTTGTCCATCCACATGACGGATAGATATTCTCTGGGCCCTCTCGGTGAAATGTCATCCAATTAGCTTGCAAGCATGTGACTTGGTCACAAGGGATCACATATCACGGGAACGAGAAAAGAGTACTTATCGGTAACGAGGATGAACTAGGTATGCAGAGATACCGACGATCATAACCTCGGATAAGTAACATATCGTGAGACAAAGGGAAATTGGTATCGTATGTAAGTGGTTCATTCGATCGCAAAGTAATCGTAGAAATATGTGGGAGCCATATGAATTTCCAGATTCCTCTATTGGTTATTGTTCGGAGAAGTGTCTCGATCATGTCTGCATAATTCACGAACCGTAGGGAGACACACTTAAGGATTCGACGTTGTTTGAGTAGTTATGGTATTATGAGAAAGAGACCGAATGTTGTTCGGAGTCTCGGATGGGATCCGGGATATCACGAGGTGATCCGGAATGGTCCGGAGAATAAGATTCATATAAGGAAAGTCCCGTTTCGGAGTTCGGGAATGATTCCGGTGTTTTCATCGGGGATATTCTAGAAGGTTCCGGATTGTCCGGCACTCCGGGGGGGAAGGGGTACATGAATGTGTCATTACATATTGGAATGATTGCATCATGTACTAAGTGTTCTTGCTGTCCCAAATATAGGATTAAATTGAATCCTAAAACAGAAAAGTCAAATGTCCAGTTTGAAAGTCAAACTGCCAAAAACAAGAAACTGTGGGAAACAAGCAAGAGGAGTTGGAGTCGACTTGGAGGAGGAGTTTCTCTCCTCCAAGCCGGCGGCCAGCCTAGGCCGAGTTGGGGAGGGACTCCCTCCCTCCCCTGGCGCGCCCACCCCCTCCTACCTATATAAGGAGGGGCAGGGCTCCCCTCCTAGACACACAAGTTTCCTATCCTCTAAACTAAACCCTAGATCTAGACCCCGGTTTAGAGCTATTCGGTTTAGAGCCTTCTAATTGGTTTAGAGCCCTCTAATTGGTGTGTCTAATTACTAGACCACTAATAGCCTCTCTCATAAGCTCCACCATACTCGCACCGGCTTAAGGCGAAGCCCTGCGGGATTTCCCCTCTACCTCCGGTACCACGCCGTTGTGCTGCCGGAATCGCGAGGAGAGTGCTACAACCTCCGCTGCCTGCTGGAACAAGGGAGAGGAAGGTCTTCGTCGAGTACCGAACGTGTGACCGACTGCGGGAGCGCTGCGGGAACGCGGCGCCGGAAGGATCGTCTACGCGATCTTGAGATCGGAAAGAGTACGACTACATCACCCACGAGAATCTGCTCTCGTTAAACACTTTGGAATCTTCGAGGGTGAGTTATTCCATCGACTCGTTGCTACAATCTAGTAGATAGATCTTGGCTTGTTTGTTTGTATGCGATAGAAAATTTTTGTTTTCCATGCTACGAACCCCTACAGTGGTATCAGAGCCGTGTCTATATGTAGATCTGTTGCACGAGTAGAACACAATGGTCATTGTGGGCGTTGGTGCTTTTATTGTAGATTGCTTTTTGTGTACTTTGCATCTTGCGGTATGTTGGGATGAAGCGGCCCGGGCTAACCTTACATGACATCGTTCATGAGACTTGCTCCACGCTTGACATGCAACTCGTTTTGCATAAGTGGCTTTGCGGGTGCCTGTTTCTCCTAGCATAGTAAAGATCCAATTTACAACGGGTGATCAACAATGCTAGTATCAATGTTGTGGTTCTTGTTCGTAAGTTAGAACGACACTTATGGAAAGCCCCAAACCACGTAAAATATGCAAAGAAAGTAGAAGCGTCTAACTTTGTTTTGCAGGGGTGTGCAGTGATGTGATATGGCCATGATTGTGATTATATTTGATGTATGCAATGTTCCTTATTGTAAGTTGGCAACCGGCAGGAGCCATATGGTTGTCTTTAATTTCTGTTAAGACCTGCGTGTCTATTCAAAATAGTTGTAATAGTTGAAGCTGGTGGACGACAACCATGGAGAAGCATCATTGACCTTGATGCTATGCCGGTGATGATGGAGATCATATTCGTGCTTGAAGATGGAGATCGGAAGCACAAAGAAGAAAGGCCATATCATATCACATATTATGAATTGCATGTGATGTTAATCCTTTATGCATCTTGTATTGCTTAGTAGACGACGGTAGCATTATAAGATGATCCCTCATGCACATAAATTTCAAGTTCTAGAGTGTTCACCCTTAGTATGCACCGTTGCCAAAGCTTGCTGCTTCGAAGCACCACGTGATGATCGGGTGTCTTTGATTCCGCGGGTGAATACAACGTAAGCAAGCCAGATTTGCTTATGCGGAAGCTAAGGTTTGATCTTGACGAGCCTAGCATGTACAGACATGGCCTCAGGAACACGGATCGCCGAAAGGCAAAGCATGAATCATATAGTAGATATGATGAACATGATGATTGTTCGCCATTAAAACTATATCAGCTCTCGTGATGATCGGTGTTGATGTAGTGGATTTGGTTCGTGTGATCACTAAAACAATGTGAGGGATGTTGTTTTGAGTGGGAGTTCACCTAGTTTAATTTCATTAATTAATTTGAACTCAATTTGTCATAAACTTAGTCTAAACTATTGCAAATATGTTGTAGATCAATGGCAGCCCCTACCATCAATTTTAATGCGTTCCTAGAGAAAGAAAAGTTGAAAAACAATGGAAGCAACTTCGCGGATTGGTTCCGCAATTTGAGGATTGTCCTCACAGCTGGTAATTTGACCTATGTGCTGGATGCACCGCTAGGTGACCCACCTGCAGCTGATGCTACCGATGAAGTAAAGAATGTTTACCTTGCTCGGAAGAATCAGTACTCCATAGTTCAGTGTGCTATCTTGTATGGTTTAGAATCGGAGCTTCAGAAAAGGTTTGAAGAGTCAGATCCATATGATATTGTCGAGGATCTCAAATTAATTTTTGAGACTCATGCGGCAATTGAAAGTTATGAAGCTTCTGAAAAGTTCTTTAACTGCAAGATGGAAGAGGGTAGCTCCGTCAGTGAGCATGTGCTTAAGATGTCTGGGCACGCAAATAAACTTCAAAGTTTGGGTATAGTGATTCCTAATACTTTGGGAGTTTACCGCATCCTCCAATCACTACCACCAAGTTACAAGAACTTTGTGATGAACTACAACATGCAGAACATGAACAAAGAGTTGCCAGAACTATTTGCTATGTTAAAATCTGCAGAAGTGGAGATCAAGAAAGAGCACCAAGTGTTGATGGTCAATAAGACCACCAAATTCAAGAAAGGCAAGTCTAAGCAAAAGGGACACTTCAAGAAGGGTGGTAAGAAAGTTACCACGCCGACGAAGAAGACCAAGGCTGGACCTAAACCTGGAACTGAGTGCTTTTACTGCAAGGGAGAAGGTCACTGGAAGCGGAATTGCCCAAGGTACTTGGCGGATTTGAAGAACGGCAACATCAAGAAGAAAGGTATATCTGATATACATGTTATTGATGTGTATCTCACTAGTACTCGTAGTAGTGCCTGGGTATTTGATACTGGTTCGGTTGCTCATATTTGTAACTCGAAACAGGAGCTGCAGAATAAACGGAAGCTAGTGAAGAACGAGGTGACGATGCGCGTAGGAAACGGATCAAAGGTTGATGTGATCGCGGTCGGCACGCTACCTCTTCATCTACCATCGGGATTAGTTTTATACTTAAATAATTGTTATTTGGTGCCTGCATTAAGCATGAACATTATATCAGGATCTTGTTTATTGCGAGACAGTTACTTGTTTAAATCCGAGAATAATGGTTGTTCGATTTATATGAGTAATGTGTTTTATGCACATGCACCTTTGATAGATGGTCTATTCATATTGAATCTCGATAGTAGAAATACACATATTAATAACATTGAGGCTAAACGTTTGAAATCAAGCGATAATTTGACCTATATGTGGCACTGTCGTCTTGGTCACATTGGAGTGAAGCGTATGAAGAAACTCCATTCCGATGGACTTCTTGAATCACTTGATTTTGAATCACTTGAAAGATGCGAAGCATGTCTGATGGGTAAAATGACTAAGACTCCATTTTCTGGTATGATGGAGCGAGCTACGGACTTATTGGAAATCATACATACCGATGTGTGTGGTCCAATGAGTGTAGCATCGCGCAGTGGTTATCGTTATGTTCTTACCTTCACGGATGACTTGAGTAGATATGGGTATATCTATTTCATGAAACATAAGTCTGAAACTTTCGAGAAGTTTAAGGAGTTTCAAAGTGAGGTAGAGAATCAACGTAACAAGAAGATTAAATTTCTACGTTCTGATCGTGGAGGTGAATATCTAAGTTACGAGTTTGGCGAGCATTTGAAGAAATGTGGAATACTTTCACAATTGACACCGCCGGGAACACCACAGCGTAATGGTGTGTCTGAACGTCGTAATCGAACCCTCTTAGATATGGTTCGTTCTATGATGTCACTTACAGATTTACCGCTAACATTTTGGGGTTATGCATTAGAAACAGCCGCATTCACTTTAAATAGGGCACCGTCTAAATCCGTTGAAACGACACCGTATGAATTATGGTTTGGGAAGAAACCTAAATTGTCGTTCCTTAAAATTTGGGGATGCGAAGCCTATGTAAAGAAGTTACAGCCGGACAAGCTTGAACCCAAAGCGGAAAAATGCGTCTTCATAGGATACCCGAAGGAAACTATTGGGTATACCTTCTATCATAGATCCGTAGGCAAAATCTTTGTTGCCAAGAATGGATCCTTTCTAGAGAAGGAATTTCTCTCGAAAGAAGTGACTGGAAGGAAAGTAGAACTCGACGAGGTTGTCGAACCTTCTCTCGAAATTGCGAGTAGCGCAGCACCGGAAGAAGTTCCTGTGGTGCCTGCACCAATAAGAGAGGAAGCTAATGATAGTGATCATGAAACTTCGGTTGAAGTTGCTACAGAGCCTCGGAGGTCAACGAGAACTCGTACCACTCCAGATTGGTATGATTCCGTTATGAATGTCATGTTGGTGGACAACACCGATGACCCCGAGACATATGAGGAAGCGATGATGAGCCCAGATTCCAATAAATGGCAAGAAGCCATGAAATCCGAGATTGGATCCATGTACGAAAACCAAGTATGGACTTTGGTGGACTTACCGGATGGCCGGAAGGCTGTCGAGAACAAATGGATTTTCAAGAAGAAAACAGATGCTGATGGTAATGTTACTGTCTATAAAGCTCGACTTGTCGCAAAAGGGTTTCGACAAATTCAAGGAGTTGACTACGATGAGACTTTCTCACCGGTAGCGAAGCTAAAGTCTGTGAGGATTATGTTAGCAATCGCTGCATATTATGATTATGAGATATGGCAGATGGATGTCAAAACAGCATTCCTCAATGGAGACATTGATGAAGAGTTGTATATGATACAACCCAAAGGTTTTGTCGATCCTAAAGATGCTAACAAGGTATGCAAGCTTCAACGGTCCATCTATGGATTGAAGCAAGCATCCCGAAGTTGGAATCAACGTTTTGATAAGGTAATCAAAAGTTTTGGTTTTATACAAACTTATGGAGAAGCTTGTATTTACAAGAAAGTGAGTGGGAGCTCTGTAGCATTCTTAATACTGTATGTGGATGACATATTGTTGATTGGGAATGATGTAGACCTTCTTAATAGTGTCAAAGAGTATTTGAATAATAGTTTTTCAATGAAGGATCTTGGCGAAGCAGCTTACATATTAGGCATAAAGATTTATAGAGATAGATCGAAACGCCAAATATCATTGTCACAAAGTACATATTTGGACAAAGTTCTAAAGAAGTTTGGAATGGAAGAAAGCAAGAAAGGGTTCTTGCCCATGTTGCCCAATACGACCTTGAGTAAAACTCAAAGTCCGACATCGGCAGAAGATAGAGAAAGGATGAGTAAGACTCCCTATGCCTCAGCCATAGGATCTCTAATGTATGCCATGCTATGTACTAGACCCGACATCGCATATGCTGTTAGTTTAACTAGCAGATATCAAAGTGATCCAGGAGTGGATCATTGGACAGCGGTCAAAAACATCCTTAAGTACTTGAGAAGAACTAAGGATATGGTTCTTTCTTATGGAGGTGATGAACAGCTCGTTGTTAATGGTTACACCGATGCTAGTTGGAACACCGATCCAGATGATTCTAAATCACAATCTGGATACGTATTTATTTTGAATGGTGCAGCAGTTAGCTGGAGGAGTGCAAAGCAAAGCGTTGTGGCGAGATCTTCAACTGAATCGGAATACATGGCTGCTTCGGAGGCTTCACAAGAAGCGATATGGATGAAAGAGTTCATTACAGAGCTGGGTGTGGTTCCTAGTGCGCTGGACCCAATGTCTATCTACTGTGATAACATGGGCGCCATAGCCAATGCGCAAGAACCAAGGTCACACAAGAAGCTGAAGCATATCAAGCTACGTTTTCACGCTATTCGAGAACATATCCAGGATGGGGATATAAAGATTTGCAAAGTACACACAGATCTGAATGTGGCGGATCCGTTGACTAAACCTCTCCCGAGGGCAAAACATGACCAACACCAAACTGCCATGGGTGTTCGGTATATTACCATGTAATCTAGATTAGATGACTCTAGTGCAAGTGGGAGACTGTTGGAGATATGCCCTAGAGGCAATAATAAATATAGTTATTATAATATATCTTTGTGTTTATGATAAATGTTTGCATTCATGCTATAATAGTATTAACAAGGAAACCATTAATACTTGTGTGATTTGTAAACTTAATTTGAAGTCCCTAGTATAGCCTCTATACTTCACTAGCTTGTTGGTTGATTGATGATGTGGTTTCTTTGTCATGAACATTGAGATGTTATCAACAACAAGATCATATCGTTAGGAGAATGATATGGTGGACATACTCCTATAGACAAGCATAGCATAAAGATCAAGTCATTTCAATAGTTCAATTGCTATATGCTTTCTGATACATAGTAACCTAATTCCTTCGACCATGAGATCATGCATATCACCTTTACTGGATGGATGCTTTGATGTCATCAAACACCACACCGTAACAGGGTGGCTATAAAGGTGGCATTGAGTGTTCGGAAAGTATTGGTTGAAACACATGGATCAAGAGTGGGATTTGTCCATCCACATGACGGATAGATATTCTCTGGGCCCTCTCGGTGAAATGTCATCCAATTAGCTTGCAAGCATGTGACTTGGTCACAAGGGATCACATATCACGGGAACGAGAAAAGAGTACTTATCGGTAACGAGGATGAACTAGGTATGCAGAGATACCGACGATCATAACCTCGGATAAGTAACATATCGTGAGACAAAGGGAAATTGGTATCGTATGTAAGTGGTTCATTCGATCGCAAAGTAATCGTAGAAATATGTGGGAGCCATATGAATTTCCAGATTCCTCTATTGGTTATTGTTCGGAGAAGTGTCTCGATCATGTCTGCATAATTCACGAACCGTAGGGAGACACACTTAAGGATTCGACGTTGTTTGAGTAGTTATGGTATTATGAGAAAGAGACCGAATGTTGTTCGGAGTCTCGGATGGGATCCGGGATATCACGAGGTGATCCGGAATGGTCCGGAGAATAAGATTCATATAAGGAAAGTCCCGTTTCGGAGTTCGGGAATGATTCCGGTGTTTTCATCGGGGATATTCTAGAAGGTTCCGGATTGTCCGGCACTCCGGGGGGGAAGGGGTACATGAATGTGTCATTACATATTGGAATGATTGCATCATGTACTAAGTGTTCTTGCTGTCCCAAATATAGGATTAAATTGAATCCTAAAACAGAAAAGTCAAATGTCCAGTTTGAAAGTCAAACTGCCAAAAACAAGAAACTGTGGGAAACAAGCAAGAGGAGTTGGAGTCGACTTGGAGGAGGAGTTTCTCTCCTCCAAGCCGGCGGCCAGCCTAGGCCGAGTTGGGGAGGGACTCCCTCCCTCCCCTGGCGCGCCCACCCCCTCCCACCTATATAAGGAGGGGCAGGGCTCCCCTCCTAGACACACAAGTTTCCTATCCTCTAAACTAAACCCTAGATCTAGACCCCGGTTTAGAGCTATTCGGTTTAGAGCCTTCTAATTGGTTTAGAGCCCTCTAATTGGTGTGTCTAATTACTAGACCACTAATAGCCTCTCTCATAAGCTCCACCATACTCGCACCGGCTTAAGGCGAAGCCCTGCGGGATTTCCCCTCTACCTCCGGTACCACGCCGTTGTGCTGCCGGAATCGCGAGGAGAGTGCTACAACCTCCGCTGCCTGCTGGAACAAGGGAGAGGAAGGTCTTCGTCGAGTACCGAACGTGTGACCGACTGCGGGAGTGCTGCGGGAACGCGGCGCCGGAAGGATCGTCTACGCGATCTTGAGATCGGAAAGAGTACGACTACATCACCCACGAGAATCTGCTCTCGTTAAACACTTTGGAATCTTCGAGGGTGAGTTATTCCATCGACTCGTTGCTACAATCTAGTAGATAGATCTTGGCTTGTTTGTTTGTATGCGATAGAAAATTTTTGTTTTCCATGCTACGAACCCCTACACTTTTGACATACCACATATGGATCCACCAGTGTCATTGCATGTGTGTTCTTTTTACTAAGAACAACTAGAGTCATTTCAGTGTGTTCTTTTTACTAACAACAACCAGAGTCATTGCATGTGTGCTCTTTTCACAATCCACCTATGGATCCACCAGTGTCGTTGCATGTGTGTTCTTTTTACTAACAACAACCAGAGTCATTGAAATGTGTGTTCTTTTCACATACCACATATGGATCCACCAGTGTTATTGTGTGTGTGCATTTTTTACTAACAACAACTGGGGTCATTGTATGTGTGTTCTCTTCAGACACCACACATGGATCCAACAGTGTCATTGCATGTGTGTTCTTTTCACAATCCACCTATGGATCCACCAGGGTCATTGCATGTGTGCTCTTTTCACAATCCACCTATGGATCCACCAGTGTCATTGCATGTGTGTTATTTTTACTAACAACAACCAGAGTCATTGAAATGTGTGTTCTTTTCACATACCACATATGCATCCACCAGTGTCATTGCATGTGTGCTTTTTTTACTAACAACAACTAGGGTCATTGCATGTGTGTTCTCTTCAGAGACCACACATGGATCCACCAGTGTCATTGCATGTGTGTTCTTTTCACAATCCACCTATGGATCCACTAGTGTCATTGCGTGTGTGCTCTATTTACTAACAACAACCAGAGTCATTGCATGTGTGTTCTCTTCAGAGACCACACATGGATCCACCAATGTCATTGCATGTGTGTTCTTTTTACTAACAACAACCAGAGTCATTGCATGTGTGTTCTTTTCACATACCACCTATGGATCCACTAGTGTCATTGGGTGTGTGTTCTTTTTACTAACAATAACTAGAGTCATTTCATGGCTGTTCTTTTCACATACCACATATGGATCCACCAGTGTCATTGAAATGCGTGTTCTCTTCAGAGACCACACATGGATCCACCAGTGTCATTGCATGTGTGTTCTTTTTACTAACAACAACCAGAGTCATTGCATGTGTGTTCTTTTCACATACCACATATGGATCCACCAGTGTCATTGCATGTGTGCTCTTTTTACTAACAACAACCAGAGTCATTGCATGTGTGTTCTGTTCAGAGACCACACATGGATCCACCAATGTCATTGCATGTGTGTTCTTTTTACTAACAACAACGAGAGTCATTGCATGTGTGTTCTTTTCACATACCACCTATGGATCCACCAGTGTCATTGCATGTGTGTTCTTTTTACTAACAACAATTGGAGTCATTTCATGACTGTTCTTTTCACATACCACATATGGATCCACCAGTGTCATTGAAATGTGTGTTCTCTTTAGAGACCACACATGGATCCACCAGTGTCATTGCATGTGTGTTCTTTTTTCTAACAACAACTGGAGTCATTTCATGACTGTTCTTTTCACATACCACATATGGATCCACCAGTGTCATTGAAATGTGTGTTCTCTTCAGAGACATAACATGGATCCACCAGTGTCATTGCATGTGTGTTCTTTTTACTAACAACAACTGGAGTCATTGCATGTGTGTTCTTTTCACATACCACACATGGATCCACCAGTGTCATTGCATGTGTGCTATTTTCACAATCCACCTATGGATCCACCAGTGTCATTGCATGTGTGTTCTTTTTACTAACAACAACCAGAGTCATTCAAATGTGTGTTCTCTTCAGAGACCACACATGGATCCACCAGTGTCATTGCATGTGTGTTCTTTTTACTAACAACTACTGGAGTCATTGCATGTGTGTTCTCTTCAGAGACCACACATGGATCCACTAGTGTCATTGCATGTGTGTTCTTTTCACAATCCACCTATGGATTCACTAGTGTCATTGCATGTGTGCTCTTTTCACAATCCACCCATGGATCCACCAGTGTCATTGCATGTGTGTTCTTTTTACTAACAACAACCAGAGTCATTGAAATAACAACAACTAGAGTCATTGAAATGTGTGTTCTTTTCACATACCACATATGGATCCAACAGTGTCATTGCATGTGTGCTTTTTTTACTAACAACAACTGGGGTCATTGCATGTGTGTTCTCTTCAGAGACCACACATGGATCCACCAGTATCATTGCATGTCTGTTCTTTTCACAATCCACCTATGGATCCACTAGTGTCATTGCATGTGTGCTCTTTTTACTAAGAACAACCAGAGTCATTGCATGTGTGTTCTTTTAACATACCACATATGGATCCACCAGTGTCATTGTATGTGTGCTCTTTTGACAATCCACCTATGGATCCACCAGTGTCATTGCATGTGTGTTCTTTTTACTAACAACAACGAGAGTCATTGAAATGTGTGTTCTTTTCACATACCACATATGGATCCACCACTGTCATTGCATGTGTGCTGTTCTTACTAACAACAACTAGGGTCATTGCATGTGTGTTCTCTTCAGAGACCACACATGGATCCAACAGTGTCATTGCATGTGTGTTCTTTTCACAATCCACCTATGGATCCACAAGTGTCATTGCATGTGTGCTCTTTTCACAATCCACCCATGGATCCACCAGTGTCATTGCATGTGTGTTCTTTTTACTAACAACAACCAGAGTCATTGAAATAACAACAACTAGAGTCATTGAAATGTGTGTTCTTTTCACATACCACATATGGATCCAACAGTGTCATTGCATGTGTGCTTTTTTTACTAACAACAACTGGGGTCATTACATGTGTGTTCTCTTCAGAGACCACACATGGATCCACCAGTGTCATTGCATGTCTGTTCTTTTCACAATCCACCTATGGATCCACTAGTGTCATTGCATGTGTGCTCTTTTTACTAACAACAACCAGAGTCATTGCATGTGTGTTCTCTTCAAAGACCACACATGGATCCACCAGTGTCATTGCATGTGTGTTCTTTTTTCTAACAACAACCAGAGTCATTGCAAGTGTGTTCTTTTCACATACCACCTATGGATCCACCAGTCTCTTTGCATGTGTGTTCTGTTTCCTAACAACAACTAGAGTCATTTCATAACTGTTCTTTTCACATACCACATATGGATCCACCAGTGTCATTGAAATGTGTGTTCTCTTCAGAGACCACACATGGATCCACCAGTGTCATTGCATGTGTGTTCTTTTTACTAACAACAACCAGAGTCATTGCATGTGTGTTCTTTTCACATACCACATATGGATCCACCAGTGTCATTGCATGTGTGCTCTTTTTATTAACAAGAACCAGAGTCATTGCATGTGTGTTCTCTTCAGAGACCACACATCGATCCACCAGTGTCATTGCATGTGTGTTCTTTTTACTAACAACAACCAGCGTCATTGCATGTGTGTTCTTTTGACATACCACATATGGATCCACCAGTGTCATTGCATGTGTGTTCTTTTTACTAAGAACAACTAGAGTCATTTCACGTGTGTTCTTTTTACTAACAACAACCAGAGTCATTGCATGTGTGCTCTTTTCACAATCCACCTATGGATCCACCAGTGTCGTTGCATGTGTGTTCTTTTTACTAACAACAACCAGAGTCATTGAAATGTGTGTTCTTTTCACATACCACATATGGATCCACCAGTGTTATTGTGTGTGTGCTTTTTTTACTAACAACAACTGGGGTCATTGCATGTGTGTTCTCTTCAGACACCACACATGGATCCAACAGTGTCATTGCATGTGTGTTCTTTTCACAATCCACCTATGGATCCACCAGGGTCATTGCATGTGTGCTCTTTTCACAATCCACCTATGGATCCACCAGTGTCATTGCATGTGTGTTATTTTTACTAACAACAACCAGAGTCATTGAAATGTGTGTTCTTTTCACATACCACATATGCATCCACCAGTGTCATTGCATGTGTGCTTTTTTTACTAACAACAACTAGGGTCATTGCATGTGTGTTCTCTTCAGAGACCACACATGGATCCACCAGTGTCATTGCATGTGTGTTCTTTTCACAATCCACCTATGGATCCACTAGTGTCATTGCGTGTGTGCTCTATTTACTAACAACAACCAGAGTCATTGCATGTGTGTTCTCTTCAGAGACCACACATGGATCCACCAATGTCATTGCATGTGTGTTCTTTTTACTAACAACAACCAGAGTCATTACATGTGTGTTCTTTTCACATACCACCTATGGATCCACTAGTGTCATTGGGTGTGTGTTCTTTTTACTAACAACAACTAGAGTCATTTCATGGCTGTTCTTTTCACATACCACATATGGATCCACCAGTGTCATTGAAATGCGTGTTCTCTTCAGAGACCACACATGGATCCACCAGTGTCATTGCATGTGTGTTCTTTTTACTAACAACAACCAGAGTCATTGCATGTGTGTTCTTTTCACATACCACATATGGATCCACCAGTGTCATTGCATGTGTGCTCTTTTTACTAACAACAACCAGAGTCATTGCATGTGTGTTCTGTTCAGAGACCACACATGGATCCACCAATGTCATTGCATGTGTGTTCTTTTTACTAACAACAACGAGAGTCATTGCATGTGTGTTCTTTTCACATACCACCTATGGATCCACCAGTGTCATTGCATGTGTGTTCTTTTTACTAACAACAATTGGAGTCATTTCATGACTGTTCTTTTCACATACCACATATGGATCCACCAGTGTCATTGAAATGTGTGTTCTCTTTAGAGACCACACATGGGTCCACCAGTGTCATTGCATGTGTGTTCTTTTTACTAACAACAACTGGAGTCATTGCATGTGTGTTCTCTTCGGAGACCACACATGGATCCACTAGTGTCATTGCATGTTTGTTCTTTTCACAATCCACCTATGGATCCACAAGTGTCATTGCATGTGTGCTCTTTTTACTAACAACAACCAGAGTCATTGCATGTGTGTTCTCTTCAGAGACCACACATGGATCCACCAGTGTCATTGCATGTGTGTTCTTTTTACTAACAACAACCAGAGTCATTGCAGGTGTGCTCTTTTCACAATCCATCTATGGATCCACCAGTGCCATTGCATGTGTGTTCTTTTTACTAACAACAACTGGAGTCATTTCATGACTATTCTTTTCACATACCACATATGGATCCTCCAGTGTCATTGACATGTGTGTTCTCTTCAGAGACCACACATGGATCCACCGGTGTCATTGCATGTGTGTTCTTTTTACTAACAACAACCAGAGTCATTGCATGTGTGTTCATTTCACATACCACCTATGGATCCACCAGTGTCATTGCATGTGTGTTCTTTTTACTAACAACAACTAGAGTCATTTCATGACTGTTCTTTTCACATACCACATATGGATCCACCAGTGTCATTGAAATGTGTGTTCTCTTCAGAGACAAAACATGGATCCACCAGTGTCATTGCATGTGTGTTCTTTTTACTAACAACAACTGGAGTCATTGCATGTGTGTTCTTTTCACATACCACACATGGATCCACCAGTGTCATTGCATGTGTGCTATTTTCACAATCCACCTATGGATCCACCAGTGTCATTGCATGTGTGTTCTTTTTACTAACAACAACCAGAGTCATTCAAATGTGTGTTCTCTTCAGAGACCACACATGGATCCACCAGTGTCATTGCATGTGTGTTCTTTTTACTAACAACTACTGGAGTCATTGCATGTGTGTTCTCTTCAGAGACCACACATGGATCCACTAGTGTCATTGGATGTGTGTTCTTTTCACAATCCACCTATGGATTCACTAGTGTCATTGCATGTGTGCTCTTTTCACAATCCACCCATGGATCCACCAGTGTCATTGCATGTGTGTTCTTTTTACTAACAACAACCAGAGTCATTGAAATAACAACAACTAGAGTCATTGAAATGTGTGTTCTTTTCACATACCACATATGGATCCAACAGTGTCATTGCATGTGTGCTTTTTTTACTAACAACAACTGGGGTCATTGCATGTGTGTTCTCTTCAGAGACCACACATGGATCCACCAGTATCATTGCATGTCTGTTCTTTTCACAATCCACCTATGGATCCACTAGTGTCATTGCATGTGTGCTCTTTTTACTAAGAACAACCAGAGTCATTGCATGTGTGTTCTTTTAACATACCACATATGGATCCACCAGTGTCATTGTATGTGTGCTCTTTTGACAATCCACCTATGGATCCACAAGTGTCATTGCATGTGTGTTCTTTTTACTAACAACAACGAGAGTCATTGAAATGTGTGTTCTTTTCACATACCACATATGGATCCACCACTGTCATTGCATGTGTGCTGTTCTTACTAACAACAACTCGGGTCATTGCATGTGTGTTCTCTTCAGAGACCACACATGGATCCAACAGTGTCATTGCATGTGTGTTCTTTTCACAATCCACCTATGGATCCACAAGTGTCATTGCATGTGTGCTCTTTTCACAATCCACCCATGGATCCACCAGTGTCATTGCATGTGTGTTCTTTTTACTAACTAACAACCAGAGTCATTGAAATAACAACAACTAGAGTCATTGAAATGTGTGTTCTTTTCACATACCACATATGGATCCAACAGTGTCATTGCATGTGTGCTTTTTTTACTAACAACAACTGGGGTCATTGCATGTGTGTTCTCTTCAGAGACCACACATGGATCCACCAGTATCATTGCATGTCTGTTCTTTTCACAATCCACCTATGGATCCACTAGTGTCATTGCATGTGTGCTCTTTTTACTAAGAACAACCAGAGTCATTGCATGTGTGTTCTTTTAACATACCACATATGGATCCACCAGTGTCATTGTATGTGTGCTCTTTTGACAATCCACCTATGGATCCACCAGTGTCATTGCATGTGTGTTCTTTTTACTAACAACAACGAGAGTCATTGAAATGTGTGTTCTTTTCACATACCACATATGGATCCACCACTGTCATTGCATGTGTGCTGTTCTTACTAACAACAACTAGGGTCATTGCATGTGTGTTCTCTTCAGAGACCACACATGGATCCAACAGTGTCATTGCATGTGTGTTCTTTTCACAATCCACCTATGGATCCACAAGTGTCATTGCATGTGTGCTCTTTTCACAATCCACCCATGGATCCACCAGTGTCATTGCATGTGTGTTCTTTTTACTAACAACAACCAGAGTCATTGAAATAACAACAACTAGAGTCATTGAAATGTGTGTTCTTTTCACATACCACATATGGATCCAACAGTGTCATTGCATGTGTGCTTTTTTTACTAACAACAACTGGGGTCATTACATGTGTGTTCTCTTCAGAGACCACACATGGATCCACCAGTGTCATTGCATGTCTGTTCTTTTCACAATCCACCTATGGATCCACTAGTGTCATTGCATGTGTGCTCTTTTTACTAACAACAACCAGAGTCATTGCATGTGTGTTCTCTTCAAAGACCACACATGGATCCACCAGTGTCATTGCATGTGTGTTCTTTTTTCTAACAACAACCAGAGTCATTGCAAGTGTGTTCTTTTCACATACCACCTATGGATCCACCAGTCTCTTTGCATGTGTGTTCTGTTTCCTAACAACAACTAGAGTCATTTCATAACTGTTCTTTTCACATACCACATATGGATCCACCAGTGTCATTGAAATGTGTGTTCTCTTCAGAGACCACACATGGATCCACCAGTGTCATTGCATGTGTGTTCTTTTTACTAACAACAACCAGAGTCATTGCATGTGTGTTCTTTTCACATACCACATATGGATCCACCAGTGTCATTGCATGTGTGCTCTTTTTATTAACAAGAACCAGAGTCATTGCATGTGTGTTCTCTTCAGAGACCACACATCGATCCACCAGTGTCATTGCATGTGTGTTCTTTTTACTAACAACAACCAGCGTCATTGCATGTGTGTTCTTTTGACATACCACATATGGATCCACCAGTGTCATTGCATGTGTGTTCTTTTTACTAAGAACAACTAGAGTCATTTCACGTGTGTTCTTTTTACTAACAACAACCAGAGTCATTGCATGTGTGCTCTTTTCACAATCCACCTATGGATCCACCAGTGTCGTTGCATGTGTGTTCTTTTTACTAACAACAACCAGAGTCATTGAAATGTGTGTTCTTTTCACATACCACATATGGATCCACCAGTGTTATTGTGTGTGTGCTTTTTTTACTAACAACAACTGGGGTCATTGCATGTGTGTTCTCTTCAGACACCACACATGGATCCAACAGTGTCATTGCATGTGTGTTCTTTTCACAATCCACCTATGGATCCACCAGGGTCATTGCATGTGTGCTCTTTTCACAATCCACCTATGGATCCACCAGTGTCATTGCATGTGTGTTATTTTTACTAACAACAACCAGAGTCATTGAAATGTGTGTTCTTTTCACATACCACATATGCATCCACCAGTGTCATTGCATGTGTGCTTTTTTTACTAACAACAACTAGGGTCATTGCATGTGTGTTCTCTTCAGAGACCACACATGGATCCACCAGTGTCATTGCATGTGTGTTCTTTTCACAATCCACCTATGGATCCACTAGTGTCATTGCGTGTGTGCTCTATTTACTAACAACAACCAGAGTCATTGCATGTGTGTTCTCTTCAGAGACCACACATGGATCCACCAATGTCATTGCATGTGTGTTCTTTTTACTAACAACAACCAGAGTCATTACATGTGTGTTCTTTTCACATACCACCTATGGATCCACTAGTGTCATTGGGTGTGTGTTCTTTTTACTAACAACAACTAGAGTCATTTCATGGCTGTTCTTTTCACATACCACATATGGATCCACCAGTGTCATTGAAATGCGTGTTCTCTTCAGAGACCACACATGGATCCACCAGTGTCATTGCATGTGTGTTCTTTTTACTAACAACAACCAGAGTCATTGCATGTGTGTTCTTTTCACATACCACATATGGATCCACCAGTGTCATTGCATGTGTGCTCTTTTTACTAACAACAACCAGAGTCATTGCATGTGTGTTCTGTTCAGAGACCACACATGGATCCACCAATGTCATTGCATGTGTGTTCTTTTTACTAACAACAACGAGAGTCATTGCATGTGTGTTCTTTTCACATACCACCTATGGATCCACCAGTGTCATTGCATGTGTGTTCTTTTTACTAACAACAATTGGAGTCATTTCATGACTGTTCTTTTCACATACCACATATGGATCCACCAGTGTCATTGAAATGTGTGTTCTCTTTAGAGACCACACATGGGTCCACCAGTGTCATTGCATGTGTGTTCTTTTTACTAACAACAACTGGAGTCATTGCATGTGTGTTCTCTTCGGAGACCACACATGGATCCACTAGTGTCATTGCATGTTTGTTCTTTTCACAATCCACCTATGGATCCACAAGTGTCATTGCATGTGTGCTCTTTTTACTAACAACAACCAGAGTCATTGCATGTGTGTTCTCTTCAGAGACCACACATGGATCCACCAGTGTCATTGCATGTGTGTTCTTTTTACTAACAACAACCAGAGTCATTGCAGGTGTGCTCTTTTCACAATCCATCTATGGATCCACCAGTGCCATTGCATGTGTGTTCTTTTTACTAACAACAACTGGAGTCATTTCATGACTATTCTTTTCACATACCACATATGGATCCTCCAGTGTCATTGACATGTGTGTTCTCTTCAGAGACCACACATGGATCCACCGGTGTCATTGCATGTGTGTTCTTTTTACTAACAACAACCAGAGTCATTGCATGTGTGTTCATTTCACATACCACCTATGGATCCACCAGTGTCATTGCATGTGTGTTCTTTTTACTAACAACAACTAGAGTCATTTCATGACTGTTCTTTTCACATACCACATATGGATCCACCAGTGTCATTGAAATGTGTGTTCTCTTCAGAGACAAAACATGGATCCACCAGTGTCATTGCATGTGTGTTCTTTTTACTAACAACAACTGGAGTCATTGCATGTGTGTTCTTTTCACATACCACACATGGATCCACCAGTGTCATTGCATGTGTGCTATTTTCACAATCCACCTATGGATCCACCAGTGTCATTGCATGTGTGTTCTTTTTACTAACAACAACCAGAGTCATTCAAATGTGTGTTCTCTTCAGAGACCACACATGGATCCACCAGTGTCATTGCATGTGTGTTCTTTTTACTAACAACTACTGGAGTCATTGCATGTGTGTTCTCTTCAGAGACCACACATGGATCCACTAGTGTCATTGGATGTGTGTTCTTTTCACAATCCACCTATGGATTCACTAGTGTCATTGCATGTGTGCTCTTTTCACAATCCACCCATGGATCCACCAGTGTCATTGCATGTGTGTTCTTTTTACTAACAACAACCAGAGTCATTGAAATAACAACAACTAGAGTCATTGAAATGTGTGTTCTTTTCACATACCACATATGGATCCAACAGTGTCATTGCATGTGTGCTTTTTTTACTAACAACAACTGGGGTCATTGCATGTGTGTTCTCTTCAGAGACCACACATGGATCCACCAGTATCATTGCATGTCTGTTCTTTTCACAATCCACCTATGGATCCACTAGTGTCATTGCATGTGTGCTCTTTTTACTAAGAACAACCAGAGTCATTGCATGTGTGTTCTTTTAACATACCACATATGGATCCACCAGTGTCATTGTATGTGTGCTCTTTTGACAATCCACCTATGGATCCACAAGTGTCATTGCATGTGTGTTCTTTTTACTAACAACAACGAGAGTCATTGAAATGTGTGTTCTTTTCACATACCACATATGGATCCACCACTGTCATTGCATGTGTGCTGTTCTTACTAACAACAACTCGGGTCATTGCATGTGTGTTCTCTTCAGAGACCACACATGGATCCAACAGTGTCATTGCATGTGTGTTCTTTTCACAATCCACCTATGGATCCACAAGTGTCATTGCATGTGTGCTCTTTTCACAATCCACCCATGGATCCACCAGTGTCATTGCATGTGTGTTCTTTTTACTAACAACAACCAGAGTCATTGAAATAACAACAACTAGAGTCATTGAAATGTGTGTTCTTTTCACATACCACATATGGATCCAACAGTGTCATTGCATGTGTGCTTTTTTTACTAACAACAACTGGGGTCATTGCATGTGTGTTCTCTTCAGAGACCACACATGGATCCACCAGTATCATTGCATGTCTGTTCTTTTCACAATCCACCTATGGATCCACTAGTGTCATTGCATGTGTGCTCTTTTTACTAAGAACAACCAGAGTCATTGCATGTGTGTTCTTTTAACATACCACATATGGATCCACCAGTGTCATTGTATGTGTGCTCTTTTGACAATCCACCTATGGATCCACCAGTGTCATTGCATGTGTGTTCTTTTTACTAACAACAACGAGAGTCATTGAAATGTGTGTTCTTTTCACATACCACATATGGATCCACCACTGTCATTGCATGTGTGCTGTTCTTACTAACAACAACTAGGGTCATTGCATGCGTGTTCTCTTCAGAGACCACACATGGATCCAACAGTGTCATTGCATGTGTGTTCTTTTCACAATCCACCTATGGATCCACAAGTGTCATTGCATGTGTGCTCTTTTCACAATCCACCCATGGATCCACCAGTGTCATTGCATGTGTGTTCTTTTTACTAACAACAACCAGAGTCATTGAAATAACAACAACTAGAGTCATTGAAATGTGTGTTCTTTTCACATACCACATATGGATCCAACAGTGTCATTGCATGTGTGCTTTTTTTACTAACAACAACTGGGGTCATTGCATGTGTGTTCTCTTCAGAGACCACACATGGATCCACCAGTGTCATTGCATGTCTGTTCTTTTCACAATCCACCTATGGATCCACTAGTGTCATTGCATGTGTGCTCTTTTTACTAACAACAACCAGAGTCATTGCATGTGTGTTCTCTTCAAAGACCACACATGGATCCACCAGTGTCATTGCATGTGTGTTCTTTTTACTAACAACAACCAGAGTCATTGCAAGTGTGTTCTTTTCACATACCACCTATGGATCCACCAGTCTCTTTGCATGTGTGTTCTATTTCCTAACAACAACTAGAGTCATTTCATAACTGTTCTTTTCACATACCACATATGGATCCACCAGTGTCATTGAAATGTGTGTTCTCTTCAGAGACCACACATGGATCCACCAGTGTCATTGCATGTGTGTTCTTTTTACTAACAACAACCAGAGTCATTGCATGTGTGTTCTTTTCACATACCACATATGGATCCACCAGTGTCATTGCATGTGTGCTCTTTTTATTAACAAGAACCAGAGTCATTGCATGTGTGTTCTCTTCAGAGACCACACATCGATCCACCAGTGTCATTGCATGTGTGTTCTTTTTACTAACAACAACCAGCGTCATTGCATGTGTGTTCTTTTGACATACCACATATGGATCCACCAGTGTCATTGCATGTGTGTTCTTTTTACTAAGAACAACTAGAGTCATTTCACGTGTGTTCTTTTTACTAACAACAACCAGAGTCATTGCATGTGTGTTCTTTTCACATACCACCTATGGATCCACCAGTGTCATTGCATGTGTGTTCTCTTTACTAACAACAACTAGAGTCATTTCATGACTGTTCTTTTCACATACCACATATGGATCCACTAGTGTCATTGAAATGTGTGTTCTCTTCAAAGACCACACATGGATCCACCAGTGTCATTGCATGTGTGTTCTTTTTACTAAGAACAACTAGAGTCATTGCATGTGTGTTCTCTTCAGAGACCACACATCGATCCACCAGTGTCATTGCATGTTTGTTCTTTTCACAATCCACCTATGGATCCACCAGTGTCATTGCATGTGTGCTCTTTTTACTAACAACAACCAGAGTCATTGCATGTGTGTTCTCTTCAGAGACCACACATGGATCCACCAGTGTCATTCATGTGTGTTCTTTTTACTAACAACAACTAGAGTCATTGCATGTGTGTTCTTTTCACATACCACCTATGGATCCACCAGTGTCATTGCATGTGTGTTCTTTTTACTAAGAACAACTAGAGTCATTTCACGTGTGTTCTTTTTACTAACAACAACAAGAGTCATTGCATGTGTGTTCTTTTCACATACCACCTATGGATCCACCAGTGTCATTGCATGCGTGTTCTCTTTACTAACAACAACTAGAGTCATTTCATGACTGTTCTTTTCACATACCACATATGGATCCACTAGTGTCATTGAAATGTGTGTTCTCTTCAAAGACCACACATGGATCCACCAGTGTCATTGCATGTGTGTTCTTTTTACTAAGAACAACTAGAGTCATTGCATGTGTGTTCTCTTCAGAGACCACACATCGATCCACCAGTGTCATTGCATGTTTGTTCTTTTCACAATCCACCTATGGATCCACCAGTGTCATTGCATGTGTGCTCTTTTTACTAACAACAACCAGAGTCATTGCATGTGTGTTCTCTTCAGAGACCACACATGGATCCACCAGTGTCATTCATGTGTGTTCTTTTTACTAACAACAACCAGAGTCATTGCATGTGTGCTCTTTTCACAATCCATCTATGGATCCACGAGTGTCATTGCATGTGAGTTCTTTTTACTAACAACAACTGGAGTCATTTCATGACTGTTCTTTTCACATACCACATATGGATCCTCCAGTGTCATTGAAATGTATGTTCTCTTCAGAGACCACACATGGATCCACCAGTGTCATTGCATGTGTGTTCTTTTTACTAACAACAACCAGAGTGATTGCATGTGTGTTCTTTTCACATACCACCTATGGATCCACCAGTCTCATTGCATGTGTGTTCTTTTTACTAACAACAACTAGAGTCATTTCATGACTGTTCTTTTCACATACCACATATGGATCCACTAGTGTCATTGAAATGTGTGTTCTCTTTAGAGACCACACATGGATCCACCAGTGTCATTGCATGTGTGTTCTTTTTACTAACAACAACTGGAGTCATTGCATGTGTGTTCTTTTCACATACCACACATGGATCCACCAGTGTCATTGCATGTGTGGTATTTTCACAATCCACCTATGGATCCACCAGTGTCATTGCATGTGTGTTCTTTTTACTAACAACAACCAGAGTCATTGAAATGTGTGTTATCTTCAGAGACCACACATGGATCCACCAGTGTCATTGCATGTGTGTTCTTTTTACTAACAACAACTGGAGTCATTGCATGTGTGTTCTCTTCAAAGACCACACATGGATCCACGAGTGTCATTGCATGTGTGTTCTTTTCACAATCCACCAATGGATCCACTAGTGTCATTGCATGTGTGCTCTTTTTACTAACAACAACAAGAGCCATTGCATCTGTGTTCTCTTCAAAGACCACACATGGATCCACCAGTGTCATTGCATGTGTGTTATTTTTACTAACAACAACCAGAGTCATTGCATGTGTGTTCTTTTCACATAATACACATGGATCCACCAGTGTCATTGCATGTGTGTTCTTTTTACTAACAAGAACTGGAGTCATTTCATGACTGTTCTTTTCACATACCACACATGGATCCACCAGTGTCATTGAAATGTATGTTCTCTTCAGAGACCACACATGGATCCACCAGTGTCATTGCATGTGTGCTTTTTTTTTTACTAACAACAACTGGGGTCATTGCATGTGTGTTCTCTTCAGAGCCACACATGGATCCACTAGTGTCATTGCATGTGTGTTCTTTTCACAATCCACCTATGGATCCACCAGTGTCATTGCATGTGTGCTCTTTTTACTAACAACAACCACAGTCATTGCATGTGTGTTCTCTTCAGAGACCACACATGGATCCACCAGTGTTATTGCATGTGTGTTCTTTTACTAACAACAATTAGAGTCATTGCATGTGTGCTCTTTTCACAATCCATCTATTGATCCACCAGTGTCATTGCATGTGTGTTCTTTTCACAATCCACCTATGGATCCACCAGTGTCATTGCACGTCTGCTCTTTTTACTAACAACAACCAGAGTCATTGCATGTGTGTTCTCTTCAGAGACCACACATGGATCCACCAGTGTCATTGCATGTGTGTTCTTTTTACTAACAACAACCAGAGTCATTGCATGTGTGTTCTTTTCACATACCACCTATGGATCCACCAGTGTCATTGCATGTGTGTTCTTTTTACTAACAACAACTTCAGACATTTCATGGATGTTCTTTTCACATACCACATATGGATCCACCAGTGTCATTGAAATGTGTGTTCTCTTTAGAGACCACACATGGATCCACTAGTGTCATTGCATGTGTATTCTTTTTACTAAGAACAACTGGAGTCATTGCATGTGTCTTCTCTTTAGAGACCACACATGGAGCCACCAGTGTCATTGCATGTGTGTTCTTTTCATAATCCACCTAAGGATCCACCAGTGTCGTTGCATGTGTGCTCTTTTTACTAACAACAACCAGAGTCATTGCATGTGTGTTCTGTTCAGAGACCACATATGGATCCACCAGTGTCATTGCATGTGTGTTCTTTTTACTAACAACAACCAGAGTCATTGCATGTGTGCTCTTTTCACAATCCATCTATGTATGCACCAGTGGCATTGCATGTGTGTTCCTTTTACAAACAACAACTGGAGTCTTTTCATGACCATTCTTTTCACATACCACATATGGATCCACCAGTGTCATTGAAATGTGTGTACTCTTCAGAGACCACACATGGATCCACCGGTGTCATTGCATGTGTGTTATTTTTACTAACAACAACCAGAGTCATTGCATGTGTGTTCTTTTCACATAACACATATGGATCCACCATTGTCATTGTATGTGTGCTCTTTTCACAATCCACCTATGGATCCACCAGTGTCATTGCATGTGTGTTCTTTTTACTAACAACAACAAGAGTCATTGAAATGTGTGTTCTTTTCACATACCACATATGGATCCACCAGTGTTATTGTGTGTGTGCTTTTTTTTACTAACAACAACTGGGGTCATTGCATGTGTGTTCTCTTCAGAGACCACACATGGATCCAACAGTGTCATTGCATGTGTGTTCTTTTCACAATCCACCTATGGATCCACCAGTGTCATTGCATGTGTGCTCTTTTCACAATCCACCTATGGATCCACCAGTGTCATTGCATGTGTGTTCTGTTTACTAACAACAACCAGAGTCATTGAAATGTGTGTTCTTTTCACATACCACATATGCATCCACCAGTGTCATTGCATGTTAGCTTTTTTACTAACAACAACAAGGGTCATTGCATGTGTGTTCTCTTCAGAGACCACACATGGATCCACCAGTGTCATTGCATGTGTGTTATTTTCACAATCCACCTATGGATCCACTAGTGTCATTGCATGTGTGCTCTATTTACTAACAACAACCAGAGTCATTGCATGTGTGTTCTCTTCAGAGACCACACATGGATCCACCACTGTCATTGCATGTGTGTTCTTTTTACTAACAACAACCAGAGTCATTGCATGTGTGTTCTTTTCACATACCACCTATGGATACACCAGTGTCATTGCATGTGTGTTCTTTTTACTAACAACAATTAGAGTCATTTCATGGTTGTTCTTTTCACATACCACATATGGATCCACCAGTGTCATTGAAATGCGTGTTCTCTTCAGAGACCACACATGGATCCACCAGTGTCATTGCATGTGTGTTCTTTTTACTAACAACAACCAGAGTCATTGCATGTGTGTTCTTTTCACATACCACATATGGATCCACCAGTGTCATTTCATGTGTGCTCTTTTTACTAACAACAACCAGAGTCATTGCATGTGTGTTCTGTTCAGAGACCACACATGGATCCACCAATGTCATTGCATGTGTGTTCTTTTTACTAACAACAACGAGAGTCATTGCATGTATGTTCTTTTCACATACCACCTATGGATCCACCAGTGTCATTGCATGTGTGTTCTTTTTACTAACAACAATTGGAGTCATTTCATGACTGTTCTTTTCACATACCACATATGGATCCACCAGTGTCATTGAAATGTGTGTTCTCTTTAGAGACCACACATGGATCCACCAGTGTCATTGCATGTGTGTTCTTTTTACTAACAACAACTGGAGTCATTGCATGTGTGTTCTCTTCGGAGACAACACATGGATCCACCAGTGTCATTGCATGTTTGTTCTTTTCTCAATCCACCTATGGATCCACCAGTGTCATTGCATATGTGCTCTTTTTACTAACAACAACCAGAGTCATTGCATGTGTGTTCTCTTCAGAGATCACACATGGGACCACCAGTGTCATTGCATGTGTGTTCTTTTTACTAACAACAACCAGAGTCATTGCATGTGTGCTCTTTTCACAATCCATCTATGGATCCACCAGTGTCATTGCATGTGTGTTCTTTTTACTAACAACAACTGGAGTCATTTCATGACTATTCTTTTCACATACCACATATGGATCCTCCAGTGTCATTGACATGTGTGTTCTCTTCAGAGACCACACATGGATCCACCAGTGTCATTGCATGTGTGTTCCTTTCACAATCCACCTATGGATCCACAAGTGTAATTGCATGTGTGCTCTTTTTACTAACAACTACCAGAGTCATTGCATGTGTGTTCTGTTCAGAGACCACACATGGATCCACCAGTGTCATTGCATGTATGTTCTTTTTACTAACAACAACCAGAGTCATTGCATGATCTTTTCACAATCCATCTATGGATCCACCAGTGTCATTACATGTGTGTTCTTTTTACTAACAACAACTTGAGACATTTCATGAGTGTTCTTTTCACATACCACATATGGATCCACCAGTGTAATTGAAATGTGTGTTCTCTTTAGAGACCACACATGGATCCACCTGTGTCATTGCATGTGTGTTCTTTTTACTAACAACAACTAGAGTAATTGCATGTGTGTTCTCTTAAGAGACCACACATGGAGCTACCAATGTCATTGCATGTGTTTTCTTTTCATAATCCACCTATGGATCCACCAGTGTCATTGCATGTGTGCTCTTTTTACTAACAACAACCAGAGTCATTGCATGTGTGTTCTCTTTAGAGACCACACATGGATCCACCAGTGTCATTGCATGTGTGTTCTTTTTACTAACAACCACCAGAGTCATTGCATGTGTGCTCTTTTCACAATCCATCTATGGATCCACCAGTGTCATTGCATGTGTGTTCTTTTTACTGACAACAACTGGAGTCATTTCATGCCCGTTCTTTTCACATACCACATATGGATCCACCAGTGTCATTGAAATGTGTGTACTCATCAGAGACCACACATGGATCCACCGGTGTCAATGCATGTGTGTTCTTTTTACTAACAACAACTAGAGTCATTGCATGTGTGTTCTTTTCACATACCACATATGGATCCACCAGTGTCATTGTATGTTTGCTCTTTTCACAATCCACCTATGGATCCACCAGTGTCATTGCATGTGTGTTCTTTTTACTAACAACAACCAGAGTCATTGAAATGTGTGTTCTTTTCACATACCACATATGGATCCACCAGTGTTATTGCATGTGTGCTTTTTTTACTAACAACAACTGGGGTCATTGCATGTGTGTTCTCTTCAGAGACCACACATGGATCCAATAGTGTCATTGCATGTGTGTTCTTTTCATAATCCACCTATGGATCCACCAGTGTCATTGCATGTGTGCTCTTTTCACAATCCACCTATGGATCCACCAGTGTCATTGCATGTGTGTTCTTTTTACTAACAACAACCAGAGTCATTGAAATGTGTGTTCTTTTCACATACCACATATGGATCCACCAGTGTTATTGCATGTGTGCTTTTTTTACTAACAAAAACTGGGGTCATT
This sequence comes from Avena sativa, assembly GCA_916181665.1. Classification (NCBI taxonomy): domain Eukaryota; kingdom Viridiplantae; phylum Streptophyta; class Magnoliopsida; order Poales; family Poaceae; genus Avena; species Avena sativa. Next base: position 223,074,406 of record OV702292.1, read on the forward strand.
GCATGTGTGTTCTCTTTAGAGACCACACATGGATCCAATAGTGTTATTGCATGTGTGTTCTTTTCACAATCCACCTATGCATCCACTAGTGTCATTGCATGTCTGCTCTTTTCACAATCCACCTATGGATCCACCAGTGTCATTGCATGTGTGTTCTTTTTACTAACAACAACCAGAGTCATTGAAATGTGTGTTCTTTTCACATACCACATATGCATCCACTAGTGTCATTGCATGGGTGCTTTTTTTACTAACAACAACTAGGGTCATTGCATGTTTGTTCTCCTCAGCGACCACACATGGATCCACCAGTGTCATTGCATGCGTGTTCTTTTCACAATCCACCTATGGATCCACTAGTGTCATTGCATGTGTGCTCTTTTTACTAACAACAACTAGAGTCATTGCATGTGTGTTCTCTTCAGAGACCACACATGGATCCACCAGTGTCATTGCACGTGTGTTCTTTTTACTAACAACAACCAGAGTCATTGCATGTGTGTTCTTTTCACATACCACCTACGGATCCACCAGTGTCATTGCATGTGTGTTCTTTTTACTAACAACAACTGGAGTCATTTCATGACCGTTCTTTTCACATACCACATATGGATCCACCAGTGTCATTGAAATGCGTGCTCTCTTTAGAGACCACACATGGATGCACCAGTGTCATTGCATGTGTGTTCTTTTTACTAACAACAACCAGAGTCATTGCATGTGTGTTCTTTTCACATACCACATATGGATCCACCAGTGTCATTGCATGTGTGCTCTTTTTACTAACAAGAACCAAAGTCATTGTATGTGTGTTCTCTTCAGAGACCACACATGGATCCACCAGTGTCATTGCATGTGTGTTATTTTTACTAACAACAACCAGAGTCATTGCATGTGTGTTCTTTTCACATACCACCTATGTTTCCAGCAGTGTCATTGCATGTGTGTTCTTTTTACTAACAACAACTGGAGTCATTTCATGACTGTTCTTTTCACATACCACATATGGATCCACCAGTGTCATTGAAATGTGCGTTCTCTTCAGAGACCACACATGGATCCACCAGTGTCATTGCATGTGTGTTCTTTTTACTAACAACAACTAGAGTCATTGCATGTGTGTTCTCTTCAGAGACCACACATGGATCCACCAGTGTCATTGCATGTGTGTTCTTATCATAATCCACCTATGGATCCACCAGTGTCATTGCATGTGTGCTCTTTTTACTAACAACAACCAGAGTCATTGCATGTGTGTTCTCATCAGAGAACACACATGGATCCACCAGTGTCATTGCATGTGTGTTCTTTTTGCTAACAACAACAAGAGTCATTGCATGTGTGTTCTTTTCACAATCCACCTATGGATCCACCAGTGTCATTGCATGTGTGCTCTTTTTAATAACAACAACCAGAGTCATTGCATGTGTGTTCTCTTCAGAGACCACACATGGATCCACCAGTGTCATTGCATGTGTGTTCTTTTTACTAACAACAACTGGAGTCATTGCATGTGTGTTATTTTCACATACCACACATGGATCCACCAGTGTCATTGCATGTGTGCTATTTTCACAACCCACCTATGGATCCACCAGTGTCATTGCATGTGTGCTCTTTTTACTAACAACAACTGGAGTCATTTCATGACTATTGTTTTCAGATACCACATATGGATCCACTAGTGTCATTGCATGTGTGTTCTTCTCATTAACCACAACTAGAGTCATTGCATGTGTGTTCTCTTCAGAGACCACACATGGATCCACCAGTGTCATTGCATGTGTGCTCTTTTTACTAACAACAACCAGAGTCATTGCATGCGTGTTCTTTTCACAATCCACATATGGATCCACTAGTGTCATTGCACGTGTGCTCTTTTCACAATCCACCTATGGATCCATCAGTGTCATTGCATGTGTGTTCTTTTTACTAACAACAACCAGAGTCATTGAAATGTGTGTTCTTTTCAAAGACCACACATGGATCCACCAGTGTCATTGCATGTGTGTTGTTTTTACTAACAACAACTGGAGTCATTGCATGTGTGTTCTCTTCAGAGACCACACATGGGTATACTAGTGTCATTGCATGTGTGTTCTTTTCACAATCCACATATGGATCCAACAGTGTCATTGCATGTGTGTTCTTTTTACTAACAACAATTGGAGTCATTGCATGTGTGTTCTTTTCACATACCACACATGGATCCACTAGTGTCATTGCATGTGTGCTCTTTTCACCATCCACCTATGGATCCACCAGTGTCATTGCATGTGTGTTCTTTTTACTAACAACAACCAGAGTCATTGAAATGTGTGTTCTTTTCAAAGACCACACATGGATCCACCAGTGTTATTGCATGTGTGTTGTTTTTACTAACAACAACTGGAGTCATTGCATGTGTGTTCTCTTCAGAGACCACACATGGATATACTAGTGTCATTGCATGTGTGTTCTTTTCAGAATCCACCTATGGATCCACCAGTGTCATTGCATGTGTGCTCTTTTTACTAACAACAACCAGAGTCATTGCATGTGTGTTCTCTTCAGAGACCACACATGGATCCACCAGTGTCATTGCATGTGTGTTATTTTTACTAAAAACAACCAGAGTCATTGCATGTGTGCTCTTTTCACAATCCATCTATGGATCCACCAGTGTCATTGCATGTGTGTTCTTTTCACAATCCACCTATGGATCCACCAGTGTTATTACATGTGTGCTCTTTTTACTAACAACAACTGGAGTCATTTCATGACTATTCTTTTCAGATACCACATATGGATCCACTAGTGTCATTGCATGTGTGTTCTTCCCATTAACCACAGCTAGAGTCATTGCATGTGTGTTCTCTTCAGAGACCACACATGGATCCACCAGTGTCATTGCATGTGAGCTCTTTTTACTAACAACAACCAGAGTCATTGCATGTGTGTTCTTTTCACATACCACCTATGGATCCACCAGTGTCATTGCATGTGTGTTCTTTTTACTAACAACAACTTGAGACATTTCATGAGTGTTCTTTTCACATACCACATATGGATACACCAGTGTAATTGAAATGTGTGTTCTCTTTAGAGACCACACATGGATCCACCAGTGTCATTGCATGTGTATTCTTTTTACTAACAACAACTGGAGTCATTGCATGTGTGTTCTCTTCATAGACCACACATGGAGCCACCAGTGTCATTGCATGTGTGTTCTTTTCATAATCGACCTATGGATCCACCTGTGTCATTGCATGTGTGCTCTTTTTACTAACAACAATGAGAGAATCATTGCATGTGTGCTCTTTTCACAATCCATCTATGGATCCACCAGTGTCATTGCATGTGTGTTCTTTTTACTAACAACAACTGGAGTCATTTCATAACCGTTCTTTTCACATACCACATATGGATCCACCAGTGTCATCTAAATGTGTGTACTCTTCAGAGACCACACATGGATCCACCGGTGTCATTGCATGTGTGTTCTTTTTACTAACAACAACCAGAGTCATTGCATGTGTGTTCTTTTCACATACCACATATGGATCCACAACTGTCATTGTATGTGTGCTCTTTTCACAATCCACCTATGGATCCACCAGTGTCATTGCATCTGTGTTCTTTTTACGAACAACAACCAGAGTCATTGAAATGTGTGTTCTTTTCACATACCACATATGGATCCACCAGTCTTATTGCCTGTGTGCTTTTTTTTTCTAACAACAACTCGGGTCATTGCATGTGTGTTCTCTTCAGAGACCACACATGGATCCAACAGTGTCATTGCATGTGTGTTATTTTCACAATCCACCTATGCATCCACCAGTGTCATTGCATGTGTGCTTTTTTTACTAACAACAACTAGGGTCATTGCATGTGTGTTCTCTTCAGAGACCACACATGGATCCACCAGTGTCATTCCATGTGTGTTCTTTTCACAATCCACATATGGATCCACTAGTGTCATTCCATATGTGGTCTTTTTACTAAAAACAACCAGAGTCATTGACATGTGTGTTCTCTTCAAAGACCACACATGGATCCACCAGTGTTATTGCATGTGTGCTTTTTTTACTAACAACAACTGGGGTCATTACATGTGTGTTCTCTTCAGAGACCACACATGGATCCAACAGTGCCATTGCATGTGTGTTCTTTTCACAATCCACCTATGGATCCACCAGTGTCATTGCATGTGTGCTCTTTTCACAATCCACCTATGGATCCACCAGTGTCATTGCATGTGTGTTCTTTTAATAACAACAACTAGAGTCATTGAAATGTGTGTTCTTTTCACATACCACATATGGATCCACCAGTGTTATTGCATGTGTGCCTTTTTTCCTAACAAAAACTAGGGTCATTGCATGTGTGTTCTCTTCAGAGACCACACATGGATCCAACAGTGTCATTGCATGTATGTTCTTTTCAGAATCCACCTATGGATCCACTAGTGTCATTGCATGTGTGCTCTGTTCACAATCCACCTATGGATCCATCAGTGTCATTGCATGTGTGTTCTTTTTACTAAGAACAACCAGAGTCATTGAAATATGTGTTCTTTTCACATACCACATATGCATCCACCAGTGTCATTGCATGTGTGCTTTTTTTACTAACAACAACTAGGGTCATTGCATGTGTGTTCTCTTCAGAGACCACACATGGATCCACCAATGTCATTGCATGTGTGTTCTTTTCACAATCCACATATGGATCCACCAGTGTCATTGCATGTGTGTTCTTTTTACTAACAACAATTGGAGTCATTGCATGTGTGTTCTTTTCACATACCACACATGGATCCACTAGTGTCATTGCATGTGTGCTCTTTTCACAATCCACCTATGGATCCACCAGTGTCATTGCATGTGTGTTCTTTTTACTAACAACAACTGGAGTCATTTCATGACCGTTCTTTTCACATACCACATATAGATCCACCAGTGTCATTGAAATGCGTGTTCTCTTCAGAGACCACACATGGATGCACCAGTGTCATTGCATGTGTGTTCTTTTTACTAACAACAACCAGAGTCATTGCTTATGGATCCACCAGTGTCATTGCATGTGTGCACTTTTTACTAACAAGAACCAAAGTCATTGTATGTGTGTTCTCTTCAGAGACCACACATGGATCCACCAGTGTCATTGCATGTGTGTTCTTTTTACTAACAACAACCAGAGCCATTGCATGTGTGTTCTTTTCACATACCACCTATGGATCCACCAGTGTCATTGCATGTGTGTTCTTTTTACTAACAACAACTAGAGTCATTTCATGAGTGTTCTTTTCACATACCACATATGGATACACCAGTGTAATTGAAATGTGTGTTCTCTTTAGAGACCACACATGGATCCACCAGTGTCATTGCATGTGTATTCTTTTTACTAACAACAACTGGAGTCATTGCATGTGTGTTCTCTTCAGAGACCACACATGGAGCCACCAGTGTCATTGCATGTGTGTTCTTTTCATAATCCACCTATGGATCCACCTGTGTCATTGCATGTGTGCTCTTTTTACTAACAACAACTAGAGTCATTGCATGTGTGTTCTCTTCAGAGACCACACATGGATCCACCAGTGTCATTGCATGTGTGTTCTTTTTACTAACAACAACGAGAGAATCATTGCATGTGTGCTCTTTTCACAATCCATCTATGGATCCACCAGTGTCATTGCATGTGTGTTCTTTTTACTAACAACAACTGGAGTCATTTCATAACCGTTCTTTTCACATACCACATATGGATCCACCAGTGTCATTGAAATGTGTGTACTCTTCAGATACCACACATGGATCCACCGGTGTCATTGCATGTGTGTTCTTTTTACTAACAACAACCAGAGTCATTGCATGTGTGTTCTTTTCACATACCACATATGGATCCACAAGTGTCATTGTATGTGTGCTCTTTTCACAATCCACCTATGGATCCACCAGTGTCATTGCATGTGTGTTCTTTTTACTAACAACAACCAGAGTCATTGAAATGTGTGTTCTTTTCACATACCACATATGGATCCACCAGTGTTATTGCATGTGTGCTTTTTTTACTAACAACAACTGGGGTCATTGCATGTGTGTTCTCTTCAGAGACCACACATGGATCCAACAGTGTCATTGCATGTGTGTTTTTTTCACAATCCACCTATGCATCCACCAGTGTCATTGCATGTGTGTTCTTTTTACTAACAACAACCAGAGTCATTGAAATATGTGTTCTTTTCACATACCAGATATGCATCCACCAGTGTCATTGCATGTGTGCTTTTTTTACTAACAACAACTAGGGTCATTGCATATGTGTTCTCTTCAGAGACCACACATGGATCCACCAGTGTCATTTCATGTGTTTTCTTTTCACAATCCACATATGGATCCACTAGTGTCATTGCATATGTGGTCTTTTTACTAAAAACAACCAGAGTCATTGACATGTGTGTTCTCTTCAAAGACCACACATGGATCCACCAGTGTTATTGCATGTGTGCTTTTTTTACTAACAACAACTGGGGTCATTACATGTGTGTTCTCTTCAGAGACCACACATGGATCCAACAGTGCCATTGCATGTGTGTTCTTTTCACAATCCACCTATGGATCCACCAGTGTCATTGCATGTGTGCTCTTTTCACAATCCACCTATGGATCCACCAGTGTCATTGCATGTGTGTTGTTTTAATAACAACAACTAGAGTCATAGAAATGTGTGTTCTTTTCACATACCACATATGGATCCACCAGTGTTATTGCATGTGTGCCTTTTTTCCTAACAAAAACTAGGGTCATTGCATGTGTGTTCTCTTCAGAGACCACACATGGATCCAACAGTGTCATTGCATGTATGTTCTTTTCAGAATCCACCTATGGATCCACTAGTGTCATTGCATGTGTGCTCTATTCACAATCGACCTATGGATCCATCAGTGTCATTGCATGTGTGTTCTTTTTACTAAGAACAACCAGAGTCATTGAAATGTGTGTTCTTTTCACATACCACATATGCATCCACCAGTGTCATTGCATGTGTGCTTTTTTTACTAACAACAACTAGGGTCATTGCATGTGTGTTCTCTTCAGAGACCACACATGGATCCACCAATGTCATTGCATGTGTGTTCTTTTCATAATCCACATATGGATCCACCAGTGTCATTGCACGTGTTTTCTTTTTACTAACAACAATTGGAGTCATTGCATGTGTGTTCTTTTCACATACCACACATGGATCCACTAGTGTCATTGCATGTGTGCTCTTTTCACAATCCACCTATGGATCCACCAGTGTCATTGCATGTGTGTTCTTTTTACTAACAACAACTAGAGTCATTTCATGACCGTTCTTTTCACATACCACATATAGATCCACCAGTGTCATTGAAATGCGTGTTCTCTTCAGAGACCACACATGGATGCACCAGTGTCATTGCATGTGTGTTCTTTTTACTAACAACAACCAGAGTCATTGCTTATGGATCCACCAGTGTCATTGCATGTGTGCTCTTTTTACTAACAAGAACCAAAGTCATTGTATGTGTGTTCTCTTCAGAGACCACACATGGATCCACCAGTGTCATTGCATGTGTGTTCTTTTTACTAACAACAACCAGAGTCATTGCATGTGTGTTCTTTTCACATACCACCTATGGATCCACCACTGTCATTGCATGTGTGTTCTTTTTACTAACAACAACTAGAGTCATTTCATGACTGTTCTTTTCACATACCACATATGGATCCACCAGTGTCATTGAAATGTGCGTTCGCTTCAGAGACCAAACATGGATCCACCAGTGTCATTGCATGTGTGTTCTTTTTACTAACAACAACTAGAGTCATTGCATGTGTGTTCTCTTCAGAGACCACACATGGAGCCACCAGTGTCATTGCATGTGTGTTCTTTTCATAATCCACCTATGGATCCACCTGTGTCATTGCATGTGTGCTCTTTTTACTAACAACAACCAGAGTCATTGCATGTGTGTTCTCTTCAGAGACCACACATGGATCCACCAGTGTCATTGCATGTGTGTTCTTTTTACTAACAACAACAAGAGAATCATTGCATGTGTGCTCTTTTCACAATCCATCTATGGATCCACCAGTGTCATTGCATGTGTGTTCTTTTTACTAACAACAACTGGAGTCATTTCATAACCGTTCTTTTCACATACCACATATGGATCCACCAGTGTCATTGAAATGTGTGTACTCTTCAGAGACCACACATGGATCCACCGGTGTCATTGCATGTGTGTTCTTTTTACTAACAACAAGCAGAGTCATTGCATGTGTGTTCTTTTCACATACCACATATGGATCCACAAGTGTCATTGTATGTGTGCTCTTTTCACAATCCACCTATGGATCCACCAGTGTCATTGCATGTGTGTTCTTTGTACTAACAACAACCAGAGTCATTGAAATGTGTGTTCTTTTCACATACCACATATGGATCCACCAGTGTTATTGCATGTGTGCTTTTTTTACTAACAACAACTGGGGTCATTGCATGTGTGTTCTCTTCAGAGACCACACATGGATCCAACAGTGTCATTGCATGTGTGTTCTTTTCACAATCCACCTATGCATCAACCAGTGTCATTGCATGTGTGTTCTTTTTACTAACAACAACCAGAGTCATTGAAATATGTGTTCTTTTCACATACCAGATATGCATCCACCAGTGTCATTGCATGTGTGCTTTTTTTTACTAACAACAACTAGGGTCATTGCATGTGTGTTCTCTTCAGAGACCACACATGGATCCACCAGTGTCATTGCATGTGTTTTCTTTTCACAATCCACATATGGATCCACTAGTGTCATTGCATATGTGGTCTTTTTACTAAAAACAACCAGAGTCATTGACATGTGTGTTCTCTTCAAAGACCACACATGGATCCACCAGTGTTATTGCATGTGTGCTTTTTTTTACTAACAACAACTGGGGTCATTACATGTGTGTTCTCTTCAGAGACCACACATGGATCCAACAGTGCCATTGCATGTGTGTTCTTTTCACAATCCACCTATGGATCCACCAGTGTCATTGCATGTGTGCTCTTTTCACAATCCACCTATGGATCCACCAGTGTCATTGCATGTGTGTTGTTTTAATAACAACAACTAGAGTCATTGAAATGTGTGTTCTTTTCACATACCACATATGGATCCACCAGTGTTATTGCATGTGTGCCTTTTTTCCTAACAAAAACTAGGGTCATTGCATGTGTGTTCTCTTCAGAGACCACACATGGATCCAACAGTGTCATTGCATGTATGTTCTTTTCAGAATCCACCTATGGATCCACTAGTGTCATTGCATGTGTGCTCTATTCACAATCCACCTATGGATCCATCAGTGTCATTGCATGTGTGTTCTTTTTACTAAGAACAACCAGAGTCATTGAAATGTGTGTTCTTTTCACATACCACATATGCATCCACCAGTGTCATTGCATGTGTGCTTTTTTTACTAACAACAACTAGGGTCATTGCATGTGTGTTCTCTTCAGAGACCACACATGGATACACCAATGTCATTGCATGTGTGTTCTTTTCATAATCCACATATGGATCCACCAGTGTCATTGCACGTGTGTTCTTTTTACTAACAACAATTGGAGTCATTGCATGTGTGTTCTTTTCAAATACCACACATGGATCCACTAGTGTCATTGCATGTGTGCTCTTTTCACAATCCACCTATGGATCCACCAGTGTCATTGCATGTGTGTTCTTTTAACTAACAACAACTGGAGTCATTTCATGACCGTTCTTTTCACATACCACATATAGATCCACCAGTGTCATTGAAATGCGTGTTCTCTTCAGAGACCACACATGGATGCACCAGTGTCATTGCATGTGTGTTCTTTTTACTAACAACAACCAGAGTCATTGCTTATGGATCCACCAGTGTCATTGCATGTGTGCTCTTTTTACTAACAAGAACCAAAGTCATTGTATGTGTGTTCTCTTCAGAGACCACACATGGATCCACCAGTGTCATTGCATGTGTGTTCTTTTTACTAACAACAACCAGAGTCATTGCATGTGTGTTCTTTTCACATACCACCTATGGATCCACCACTGTCATTGCATGTGTGTTCTTTTTACTAACAACAACTAGAGTCATTTCATGACTGTTCTTTTCACATACCACATATGGATCCACCAGTGTCATTGAAATGTGCGTTCGCTTCAGAAACCAAACATGGATCCACCAGTGTCATTGCATGTGTGTTCTTTTTACTAACAACAACTAGAGTCATTGCATGTGTGTTCTCTTCAGAGACCACACATGGATCCACCAGTGTCATTGCATGTGTGTTCTTTTCACAATCCACCTATGGATCCACTAGTGTCATTGCATGTGTGCTCTTTTTACTAACAACAACGAGAGTCATTGCATGTGTGTTCTCTTCAGAGACCACACATGGATCCACCAGTGTCATTGCATGTGTGTTCTTTTTACTAACAACAACCAGAGTCATTGCATGTGTGTTCTTTTTACTAACAACAACCAGAGTCATTGCATGTGTGTTCTTTTCACAATCCACCTATGGATCCACCAGTGTCATTGCATGTGTGCTCTTTTTACTAACAACAACCAGAGTCATTGCCTGTGTATTCTCTTCAGAGACCACACATGGATCCACGAGTGTCATTGCATGTGTGTTCTTTTTACTAACAACAACTGGAGTCATTGCATGTGTGTTCTTTTCACATACCACACATGGATCCACCAGTGTCATTGCATGTGTGCTATTTTCACAACCCACCTATGGATCCGCCAATGTCATTGCATGTGTGTTCTTTTTACTAACAACAACCAGAGTCATTGAAATGTGTGTTCTCTTCAGCGACCACACATGGATCCAACAGTGTCATTGCATGTGTGTTCTTTTTACTAACAACAACTGGAGTCATTGCATGTGTGTTCTCTTCAGAGACCACACATGGATCCACTAGTGTCATTGCATGTGTGTTCTTTTCACAATCCACCTATGGATCCACCAGTGTCATTGCATGTGTGCTCTTTTTACTACCAACAACCAGAGTCATTGCATGTGTGTTCTCTTCAGAGACCACACATGGATCCACCAGTGTCATTGCATGTGTGTTCTTTTTACTAACAACAACCAGAGTCATTGCATGTGTGTTCTTTTCACATACCACCTATGGATCCACCAGTGTCATTGCATGTGTGTTCTTTTTACTAACAAGAACTGGAGTCATTTCATGACTGTTCTTTTCACATACCACATATGGATCCACCAGTGTCATTGAAATGTATGTTCCCTTTAGAGACCACACATGGATCCACCAGTGTCATTGCATGTGTGCTTTTTTTACTAACAACATCTGGGGTCATTGCATGTGTGTTCTCTTCAGAGACCACACATGGATCCACCAGTGTCATTGCATGTGTTTTATTTTCACAATCCACCTATGGATCCACTAGTGTCATTGCATGTGTGCTCTTTTTACTAACAACAACCAGAGTCATTGCATGTGTTCTCTTCAGAGACCACACATGGATCCACCAGTGTCATTGCATGTGTGTTCTTTTGCTAACAACAACCAGAGTCATTGCATGTGTGCTCTGTTCACAATCCATCTATGGATCCACCAGTGTCATTGCATGTCTGTTCTTTTCACAATCCACCTATGGATCCACCAGTGTCATTGCATCTGTGCTCTTTTTACTTACAACAACTAGAGTCATTGCATGTGTGTTCTTTTTACTAACAACAACCAGAGTCATTGCATGTGTGTTCTTTTCACATACCACCTATGGATCCACAAGTGTCATTGCATGTGTGTTATTTTTACTAACAACAACTTGAGACATTTCATGAGTGTTCTTTTCACATACCACATATGGATCCACCAGTGTAATTGAAATGTGTGTTCTCTTTAGAGACCACACATGGATCTACAAGTGTCATTGCATGTGTATTCTTTTTACTAACAACAACTAGAGTCATTGCATGTGTGTTCTCTTCCGAGACCACACATGGAGCCACCAGTGTCATTGCATGTGTGTTCTTTTCATAATCCACCTATGGATCCACCTGTGTCATTGCATGTGTGCTCTTTTTACTAACAACAACCAGAGTCATTGCATGTGTGTTCTCTTCAGAGACCACAAATGGATCCACCAGTGTCATTGCATGTGTGTTCTTTTTACTAACAACAACCAGAGAATCATTGCATGTGTGCTCTTTTCACAATCCATCTATGGATCCACCAGTGTCATTCATGTGTGTTCTTTTTACTAACAACAACTGGAGTCATTTCATGACCGTTCTTTTCACATACCACATATGGATCCACTAGTGTCATTGCATGTGTGTTCTTTTTACTAACAACAACCAGAGAATCATTGCATGTGTGCTCTTTTCACAATCCACCTATGGATCCACCAGTGTCATTGAATGTGTGCTCTTTTTACTAACAATAACCAGAGTCATTGCATGTGTGTACTCTTCAGAGACCACACATGGATCCACCAGTGTCATTGCATGTGTGTTCTTTTTACTAACAGCAACATGAGTCATTTCATGTGTGGTCTTTTCACATACCACATATGGATCCACCAGTATCATTGTATGTGTGCTCTTTTCACAATCCACCTATGGATCCACCAGTGTCATTGCATGTGTGTTCTTTTTACTAACAACAACCAGAGTCATTGAAATGTGTGTTCTTTTCACATACCACATATGGATCCACCAGTGTTATTGCATGTGTGCTTTTTTTACTAACAACAACTGGGGTCATTGCATGTGTGTTCTCTTCAGAGACCACACATGGATCCAACAGTGTCATTGCATGTGTGTTCTTTTCACAATCCACCTATGGATCCACCAGTGTCATTGCATGTGTGCTCTTTTCACAATCCACCTATGGATCCACCAGTGTCATTGCATGTGTGTTCTTTTTACTAACAACAACCAGAGTCATTGAAATGTGTGTTCTTTTCACATACCACATATGGATCCACCAGTGTTATTGCATGTGTGCTTTTTTTTACTAACAAAAACTGGGGCATTGCATGTGTGTTCTCTTCAGAGACCACACATGGATCCAACAGTGTCATTGCATGTGTGTTCTTTTCACAATCCACCTATGGATCCACTAGTGTCATTGCATGTGTGCTCTTTTCACAATCCACCTATGGATCCACTAGTGTCATTACATGTGTGTTCTTTTTACTAACAACAACCAGAGTCATTGAAATGTGTGTTCTTTTCACATACCACATATGCATCCACCAGTGTCATTGCATGTGTGCATTTTTTTTACTAACAACAACTAGGGTCATTGCATGTTTGTTCTCTTCAGAGACCACACATGGATCCACCAGTGTCATTGCATGTGTGTTCTTGTCACAATCCACATATGGATCCACTAGTGTCATTGCATGTGTGCTCTTTTTACTAAAAATAACCAGAGTCATTGAAATGTGTGTTCTCTTCAAAGACCACACATGGATCCACTTGTGTTATTGCATGTGTGCTTTTTTTACTAACAACAACTAGGGTCATTGCAGGTGTGTTCTCTTCAGAGACCACAGATGGATCCAACAGTGTCATTGCATGTGTGTTCTTTTCACAATCCACCTATGGATCCACCAGTGTCATTGCATGTGTGCTCTTTTCATAATCCACCTATGGATCCACCAGTGTCATTGCATGTGTGTTCTTTTTACTAACAACAACCAGAGTCATTGAAATGTGTGTTCTTTTCACATACCACATATGGATCCACCAGTGTTATTGCATGTGTGCTTTTTTTACTAACAAAAACTAGGGTCATTGCATGTGTGTTCTCTTCAGAGACCACACATGGATCCAACAGTGTCATTGCATGTGTGTTCTTTTCACAGTCCACCTATGGATACACTAATGTCATTGCATGTGTGCTCTTTTCACAATCCACCTATGGATCCATCAGTGTCATTGCATGTGTGTTCTTTTTACTAACAACAACCAGAGTCATTGAAATGTGTGTTCTTTTCAGATACCACATATGCATCCACTAGTGTCATTGCATGTGTGCTTTTTTTACTAACAAAAACTAGGGTCATTGCACTTCAGAGACCACACATGGATCCACCAGTGTCATTGTATGTGCGTTCTTTTTACTAACAACAATTGGAGTCATTGCATGTGTGTTCTTTTCAAATACCACACATGGATCCACTAGTGTCATTGCATGTGTGCTCTTTTCACAATCCACCTATGGATCCACCAGTGTCATTGCATGTGTGTTCTTTTTACTAACAACAACCAGAGTCATTGAAATGTGTGTTCTTTTCAAAGACCACACATGGATCCACCAGTGTCATTGCATGTGTGTTGTTTTTACTATCAACAACTGGAGTCATTGCATGTGTGTTCTCTTCAGAGACCACACATGGATATACTAGTGTCATTGCATGTGTGTTCTTTTCAGAATCCACCTATGGATCCAGCAGTGTCATTGCATTTGTGCTCTTTTTACTAACAACAACAAGAGTCATTGCATGTGTGTTCTCTTCAGAGACCACACATGGATCCACCAGTGTCATTGCATGTGTGTTCTTTTCACAATCCACCTATGGATCCACCAGTGTCATTGCATGTGTGCTCTTTTTACTAACAAGAACCAGAGTCATTGCATGTGTGTTTTTTTACTAACAACAACCAGAGTCATTGCATGTGTGCTCTTTTCACAATCCATCTATGGATCCACCAATGTCATTGCATGTGTGTTCTTTTCACAATCCACCTATGGATCCACCAGTGTCATTGCATGTGTGCTCTTTTTACTAACAACAACGAGAGTCATTGCATGTGTGTTCTCTTTAGAGACCACACATGGATCCACCAGTGTCATTGCATGTGTGTTCTTTTTACTAACAACAACCAGAGTCATTGCATGTGTGTTCTCTTTGGAGACCACATATGGATATACTAGTGTCATTGCATGTGTGTTCTTTTCAGAATCCACCTATGGATCCACCAGTGTCATTGCATGTGTGCTCTTTTTACTAACAACAACCAGAGTCATTGCATGTGTGTTCTCTTCAGAGACCACACATGGATCCACCAGTGTCATTGCATGTGTGTTCTTTTTACTAACAACAACCAGAGTCATTGCATGTGTTCTCTTTTCACAATCCATCTATGGATCCACCACTGTCATTGCATGTGTGTTCTTTTCACAATCCACCTATGGATCCACCAGTGTCATTGCATGTGTGCTCTTTTTACTAACAATAACCAGAGTCATTGCATGTGTGTTCTCTTCAGAGACCACACATGGATCCACCAGTGTCATTGCATGTGTGTTCTTTTTACTAACAACAACCAGAGTCATTGCATGCGTGTTCTTTTCACATACCACCTATGGATCCACCAGTGTCATTGCATGTGTGTTCTTTTTACTAACAACAACTTGAGACATTTCATGAGTGTTCTTTTCACATACCACATATGGATCCACTAGTGTAATTTAAATGTGTGTTCTCTTCAGAGACCACACATGGATCCACCAGTGCCATTGCATGTGTGTTCTTTTTACTAATAACAACCAGAGTCATTGCATGTGTGTTCTTTTCACATACCACCTATGGATCCACCAGTGTCATTGCATGTGTGTTCTTTTTACTAACAACAACTAGAGTCATTTCATGACTGTTCTTTTCACATACCACATATGGATCCACCAGTGTCATTGCATGTGTGTTCTCTTCAGAGACCACACATGGATCCACCGGTGTCATTGCATGTGTGTTCTTTTTACTAACAACAACTGGATTATTTGCATGTGTGTTCTTTTTACTAACAACAACTGGAGTCATTGCATGTGTGTTCTCTTCAAAGACCACACATGGATCCACCAGTGTCATTACATGTGTGTTCTTTTCACAATCCACCTATGGATCCACCAGTGTCATTGCATGTGTGCTCTTTTTACTAACAACAACCAGAGTCAATGCATGTGTGTTCTCTTCAGAGACCACACATGGATCCACCAGTGTCATTGCATGTGTGTTCTTTTTACTAACAACAACTAGAGTCATTGCATGTGTGTCTTTTCACATACCACCTATGGATCCACCAGTGTCATTGCATGTGTGTTCTTTTTACTAACAACAACTTGAGACATTTCATGATTGTACTTTTCACATACCACATATGGATCCACCAGTGTCATTGAAATGTGTGTTCTCTTTAGAGACCACACATGGATCCACCAGTGTCATTGCACGTGTGTTCTTTTTACTAACAACAATTGGAGTCATTGCATGTGTGTTCTCTTCACAGACCACACATGGAGCCACCAGTGTCATTGCATGTGTGTTCTTTTCATAATCCACCTATTGATCCACCAGTGTCATTGCATGTGTGCTCTTTTTACTAACAACAACCAGAGTCATTGCATGTGTGTTCTCTTCAGAGACCACACATGGATTCACCAGTGTCATTGCATGTGTGTTCTTTTTACTAACAACAACCAGAGTCATTGCATGTGTGCTCTTTTCACAATCCATCTATGGATCCACCAGTGTCATTGCATGTGTGTTCTTTTTACTAACAACAACTGGAGTCATTTCATGACCGTTCTTTTCACATACCACATATGGATCCACCAGTGTCATTGAAATGTGCGTTCTCTTCAGATACCACACATGGATCCACCAGTGTCATAGCATGTGTGTTCTTTTTAATAACAACAACTGGAGTCATTGCATGTGTGTTCTCTTCAGAGACCACACATGGATCCACCAGTGTCATTGCATGTGTGTTCTTTTTACTAACAACAACTAGAGTCATTGCATGTGTGTCTTTTCACATACCACCTATGGATCCACCAGTGTCATTGCATGTGTGTTCTTTTTACTAACAACAACTTGAGACATTTCATGATTGTACTTTTCACATACCACATATGGATCCACCAGTGTCATTGAAATGTGTGTTCTCTTTAGAGACCACACATGGATCCACCAGTGTCATTGCACGTGTGTTCTTTTTACTAACAACAATCGGAGTCATTGCATGTGTGTTCTCTTCACAGACCACACATGGAGCCACCAGTGTCATTGCATGTGTGTTCTTTTCATAATCCACCTATTGATCCACCAGTGTCATTGCATGTGTGCTCTTTTTACTAACAACAACCAGAGTCATTGCATGTGTGTTCTCTTCAGAGACCACACATGGATTCACCAGTGTCATTGCATGTGTGTTCTTTTTACTAACAACAACCAGAGTCATTGCATGTGTGCTCTTTTCACAATCCATCTATGGATCCACCAGTGTCATTGCATGTGTGTTCTTTTTACTAACAACAACTGGAGTCATTTCATGACCGTTCTTTTCACATACCACATATGGATCCACCAGTGTCATTGAAATGTGCGTTCTCTTCAGATACCACACATGGATCCACCAGTGTCATAGCATGTGTGTTCTTTTTAATAACAACAACTGGAGTCATTGCATGTGTGTTCTCTTCAGAGACCACACATGGATCCACCAGTGTCATTGCATGTGTGTTCTTTTCACAATCCACCTATGGATCCACCAGTGTCATTGCATGTGTGCTCTTTTACTAACAACAACCAGAGTCATTGCATGTGTGTTCTCTTTAGAGACCACACAAGGATCCACCAGTGTCATTGCATGTGTGTTCTTTTTACTAACAACAACCAGAGTCATCGCATGTGTGTTCTTTTTACTAACAACAACCAGAGTCATTGCATGTGTGTTCTTTCACATACCACCTATGGATCCACCAGTCTCATTGCATGTGTGTTCTTTTTACTAACAACAACTGGAGTCATTTCATGACTGTTCTTTTCACATACCACATATGGATCCACCAATGTCATTGAAATGTGCGTTCTCTTCAGAGGCCACACATGGATCCACCAGTGTCATTGCATGTGTGTTCTTTTTACTAACAACAACTGGAGTCATTGCATGTGTGTTCTCTTTAGAGACCACACATGGATCCACCAGTGTCATTGCATGTGTGTTCTTTTCACAATCCACCTATGGATCCACCAGTGTCATTGCATGTGTGCTCTTTTTACTAACAACAACCAGAGTCATTGCATGTGTGTTCTCTTCAGAGACCACACATGGATCCACCAGTGTCATTGCATTTGTGTTCTTTTTACTAACAATAACCAGAGTCATCGCATGTGTGCTCTTTTCACAATCCATCTATGGATCCACCAGTGTTATTGCATGTGTGTTCTTTTTACTAACAACAACTGGAGTCATTTCAGACTGTTCTTTTCACATACCACATATGGATCCACCAGTGTCATTGAAATGTGTGTTCTCTTCAGAGACCACGCATGGATCCACCAGTGTCAGTGCATGTGTGTTCTTTTTACTAACAACAACCAGAGTCATTGCATGTGTGTTCTTTTCACATACCACATATGGATCCACCAGTGTCATTGTATGTGTGCTCTTTTCACAATCCACCTATGGATCCACCAGTGTCATTGCATGTGTGTCATTTTTACTAATAACAACCAGAGTCATTAAAATGTGTGTTCTTTTCACATACCACATATGGATCCACCAGTGTCATTGCATGTGTGCTTTTTTACTAACAACAACTAGGGTCATTGCATGTGTGTTCTCTTCAGAGACCACACATGGACCCAACAGTGTCATTGCATGTGTGTTCTTTTCACAATCCACCTATGGATCCACCAGTGTCATTGCATGTGTGCTCTTTTCACAATCCAGCTATGGATCCACCAGTTTCATTGCATGTGTGTTCTTTTTACTAACAACAACCAGAGTCATTGAAATGTGTGTTCTTTTCACATACCATATATGGATCCACCAGTGTCATTGCATGTGTGCTTTTTTTACTTACAACAACTAGGTTCATTGCATGTGTGTTATCTTCAGAGACCACACATGGATCCACCAGTGTCATTGCATGTGTGTTCTTTTCACAATCCACCGATGGATCCACTAGTGTCATTGCATGTGTGCTCTTTTCACAATCGACCTATGGATCCACCAGTGCCATTGCATGTGTGTTCTTTTTACTACCAACAACCAGAGTCATTGCATGTGTGTTCTCTTCAGAGACCACACATGGATCCACCAGTGTCATTGCATGTGTGTTCTTTTTACTAACAACAACCAGAGTCATTGCATGTGTGTTCTTTTCACATACCACCTATGGATCCACCAGTGTCATTGCATGTGTGTTCTATCTACTAACAACAACTGGAGTCATTTCATGACTGTTCTTTTCACATACCACATATGGATCCACTAGTGTCATTGGAATGCATGTTCTCTTCAGGGACCACACATGGATCCACCAGTGTCATTGCATGTGTGTCCTTTTTACTAACAACAACCGGAGTCATTGCATGTGTGTTCTTTTCACATACCACATATGCATCCACCAGTGTCATTGCATGTGTGCTTTTTTTACTAACAACAACTAGGGTCATTGCATGTTTGTTCTCTTCAGAGACCACACATGGATCCAACAGTGTCATTGCATGTGTGTTCTTTTCACAGTCCACCTATGGATACACTAGTGTCATTGCATGTGTGCTCTTTTCACAATCCACCTATGGATCCATCAGTGTCATTGCATGTGTGTTCTTTTTACTAAAAACAACCAGAGTCATTGAAATGTGTGTTCTCTTCAAAGACCACACATGGATCCACTAGTGTTATTGCATGTGTGCTTTTTTTACTAACAACAACTGGGGTCATTGCAGGTGTGTTCTCTTCAGAGACCACAGATGGATCCAACAGTGTCATTGCATGTGTGTTCTTTTCACAATCCACCTATGGATCCACCAGTGTCATTGCATGTGTGCTCTTTTCACAATCCACCTATGGATCCACCAGTGTCATTGCATGTGTGTTCTTTTTACTAACAACAACCAGAGTCATTGAAATGTGTGTTCTTTTCACATACCACATATGGATCCACCAGTGTTATTGCATGTGTGCTTTTTTTACTAACAAAAACTAGGGTCATTGCATGTGTGTTCTCTTCAGAAACCACACATGGATCCAACAGTGTCATTGCATGTGTGTTCTTTTCACATTCCACCTATGGATACACTAGTGTCATTGCATGTGTGCTCTTTTCACAATCCACCTATGGATCCATCAGTGTCATTGCATGTGTGTTCTTTTTACTAACAACAACCAGAGTCATTGAAATGTGTGTTCTTTTCAGATACCACATATGCATCCACTAGTGTCATTGCATGTGTGCTTTTTTTTACTAACAAAAACTAGGGTCATTGCATGTGTGTTCTCTTTAGAGACCACGCATGGATCCACCAGTGTCATTGTATGTGTGTTCTTTTTACTAACAACAATTGGAGTCATTGCATGTGTGTTCTTTTGACATACCACACATGGATCCACTAGTGTCATTGCATGTGTGCTCTTTTCACAATCCACCTATGGATCCACCAGTGTCATTGCATGTGTGTTCTTTTTACTAACAACAACCAGAGTCATTGAAATGTGTGTTCTTTTCAAAGACCACACATGGATCCACCAGTGTCATTGCATGTGTGTTGTTTTTACTAACAACAACTGGAGTCATTGCATGTGTGTTCTCTTCAGAGACCACACATGGCTATACTAGTGTCATTGCATGTGTGTTCTTTTCAGAATCCACCTATGGATCCACCAGTGTCATTGCATGTGTGCTCTTTTTACTAACAACAACCAGAGTCATTGCATGTGTGTTCTCTTCAGAGACCACACATGGATCCACCAGTGTCATTGCATGTGTGTTCTTTTCACAATCCACCTATGGATCCACCAGTGTCATTGCATGTGTGCTCTTTTTACTAACAAGAACCAGAGTCATTGCATGTGTGTTCTTTTTACTAACAACAACCAGAGTCATTGCATGTGTGCTCTTTTTCACAATCCATCTATGGATCCACCAATGTCATTGCATGTGTGTTCTTTTCACAATCCACCTATGGATCCACCAGTGTCATTGCATCTGTGCTCTTTTTACTAACAACAACCAGAGTCATTGCATGTGTGTTCTCTTCAGAGACCACACATGCATCCACCAGTGTCATTGCATGTGTGTTCTTTTTACTAACAACAACCAGAGTCATTGCATGTGTGTTCTCTTTGGAGACCACATATGGATATACTAGTGTCATTGCATGTGTGTTCTTTTCAGAATCCACCTATGGATCCACCAGTGTCATTGCATGTGTGCTCTTTTTACTAACAACAACCAGAGTCATTGCATGTGTGTTCTCTTCAGAGACCACACATGGATCCACCAGTGTCATTGCATGTGTGTTCTTTTTACTAACAACAACCAGAGTCATTGCATGTGTTCTCTTTTCACAATCCATCTATGGATCCACCAGTGTCATTGCATGTGTGTTCTTTTCACAATCCACCTATGGATCCACCAGTGTCATTGCATGTGTGCTCTTTTTACTAACAATAACCAGAGTCATTGCATGTGTGTTCTCTTCAGAGACCACACATGGATCCACCAGTGTCATTGCATGTGTGTTCTTTTTACTAACAACAACCAGAGTCATTGCATGTGTGTTCTTTTCACATACCACCTATGGATCCACCAGTGTCATTGCATGTGTGTTCTTTTTACTAACAACAACTTGAGACATTTCATGAGTGTTCTTTTCACATACCACATATGGATCCACTAGTGTAATTGAAATGTGTGTTCTCTTCAGAGACCACACATGGATCCACCAGTGCCATTGCATGTGTGTTCTTTTTACTAACAACAACCAGAGTCATTGCTTGTGTGTTCTTTTCACATACCACCTATGGATCCACCAGTGTCATTGCATGTGTGTTCTTTTTACTAACAACAACTAGAGTCATTTCATGACTGTTCTTTTCACATACCACATATGGATCCACTAGTGTCATTGCATGTGTGTTCCCTTCAGAGACCACACATGGATCCACCGGTGTCATTGCATGGGTGTTCTTTTTACTAACAACAACTGGATTATTTGCATGTGTGTTCTTTTTACTAACAACAACTGGAGTCATTGCATGTGTGTTCTCTTCAAAGACCACACATGGATCCACCAGTGTCATTACATGTGTGTTCTTTTCACAATCCACCTATGGATCCACCAGTGTCATTGCATGTGTGCTCTTTTTACTAACAACAACCAGAGTCAATGCATGTGCGTTCTCTTCAGAGACCACACATGGATCCACCAGTGTCATCGCATGTGTGTTCTTTTTACTAACAACAACCAGAGTCATTGCATGTGTGTTCTTTCACATACCACCTATGGATCCACCAGTCTCATTGCATGTGTGTTCTTTTTACTAACAACAACTGGAGACATTTCATGACTGTTCTTTTCACATACCACATATGGATCCACCAATGTCATTGAAATGTGCGTTCTCTTCAGAGACCACACATGGATCCACCAGTGTCATTGCATGTGTGTTGTTTTTACTAACAACAACTGGAGTCATTGCATGTGTGTTCTCTTTAGAGACCACACATGGATCCACCAGTGTCATTGCATGTGTGTTCTTTTCACAATCCACCTATGGATCCACCAGTGTCATTGCATGTGTGCTCTTTTTACTAACAACAACCAGAGTCATTGCATGTGTGTTCTCTTCAGAGACCACACATGGATCCACCAGTGTCATTGCATTTGTGTTCTTTTTACTAACAATAACCAGAGTCATCGCATGTGTGCTCTTTTCACAATCCATCTATGGATCCACCAGTGTTATTGCATGTGTGTTCTTTTTACTAACAACAACTGGAGTCATTTCAGACTGTTCTTTTCACATACTACATATGGATCCACCAGTGTCATTGAAATGTGTGTTCTCTTCAGAGACCACGCATGGATCCACCAGTGTCAGTGCATGTGTGTTCTTTTTACTAACAACAACTAGAGTCATTGCATGTGTGTTCTTTTCACATACCACATATGGATCCACCAGTGTCATTGTATGTGTGCTCTTTTCACAATCCACCTATGGATCCACCAGTGTCATTGCATGTGTGCTCTTTTCACAATCCAGCTATGGATCCACCAGTTTCATTGCATGTGTGTTCTTTTTACTAACAACAACCAGAGTCATTGAAATGTGTGTTCTTTTCACATACCATATATGGATCCACCAGTGTCATTGCATGTGTGCTTTTTTTACTTACAACAACTAGGTTCATTGCATGTGTGTTATCTTCAGAGACCACACATGGATCCACCAGTGTCATTGCATGTGTGTTCTTTTCACAATCCACCGATGGATCCACTAGTGTCATTGCATGTGTGCTCTTTTCACAATCGACCTATGGATCCACCAGTGCCATTGCATGTGTGTTCTTTTTACTACCAACAACCAGAGTCATTGCATGTGTGTTCTCTTCAGAGACCACACATGGATCCACCAGTGTCATTGCATGTGTGTTCTTTTTACTAACAACAACCAGAGTCATTGCATGTGTGTTCTTTTCACATACCACCTATGGATCCACCAGTGTCATTGCATGTGTGTTCTATCTACTAACAACAACTGGAGTCATTTCATGACTGTTCTTTTCACATACCACATATGGATCCACTAGTGTCATTGGAATGCATGTTCTCTTCAGGGACCACACATGGATCCACCAGTGTCATTGCATGTGTGTCCTTTTTACTAACAACAACCGGAGTCATTGCATGTGTGTTCTTTTCACATACCACATATGCATCCACCAGTGTCATTGCATGTGTGCTTTTTTTACTAACAACAACTAGGGTCATTGCATGTTTGTTCTCTTCAGAGACCACACATGGATCCAACAGTGTCATTGCATGTGTGTTCTTTTCACAGTCCACCTATGGATACACTAGTGTCATTGCATGTGTGCTCTTTTCACAATCCACCTATGGATCCATCAGTGTCATTGCATGTGTGTTCTTTTTACTAAAAACAACCAGAGTCATTGAAATGTGTGTTCTCTTCAAAGACCACACATGTATCCACTAGTGTTATTGCATGTGTGCTTTTTTTACTAACAACAACTGGGGTCATTGCAGGTGTGTTCTCTTCAGAGACCACAGATGGATCCAACAGTGTCATTGCATGTGTGTTCTTTTCACAATCCACCTATGGATCCACCAGTGTCATTGCATGTGTGCTCTTTTCACAATCCACCTATGGATCCACCAGTGTCATTGCATGTGTGTTCTTTTTACTAACAACAACCAGAGTCATTGAAATGTGTGTTCTTTTCACATACCACATATGGATCCACCAGTGTTATTGCATGTGTGCTTTTTTTACTAACAAAAACTAGGGTCATTGCATGTGTGTTCTCTTCAGAAACCACACATGGATCCAACAGTGTCATTGCATGTGTGTTCTTTTCACATTCCACCTATGGATACACTAGTGTCATTGCATGTGTGCTCTTTTCACAATCCACCTATGGATCCATCAGTGTCATTGCATGTGTGTTCTTTTTACTAACAACAACCAGAGTCATTGAAATGTGTGTTCTTTTCAGATACCACATATGCATCCACTAGTGTCATTGCATGTGTGCTTTTTTTACTAACAAAAACTAGGGTCATTGCATGTGTGTTCTCTTTAGAGACCACGCATGGATCCACCAGTGTCATTGTATGTGTGTTCTTTTTACTAACAACAATTGGAGTCATTGCATGTGTGTTCTTTTGACATACCACACATGGATCCACTAGTGTCATTGCATGTGTGCTCTTTTCACAATCCACCTATGGATCCACCAGTGTCATTGCATGTGTGTTCTTTTTACTAACAACAACCAGAGTCATTGAAATGTGTGTTCTTTTCAAAGACCACACATGGATCCACCAGTGTCATTGCATGTGTGTTGTTTTTACTAACAAGAACTGGAGTCATTGCATGTGTGTTCTCTTCAGAGACCACACATGGCTATACTAGTGTCATTGCATGTGTGTTCTTTTCAGAATCCACCTATGGATCCACCGGTGTCATTGCATGTGTGCTCTTTTTACTAACAACAACCAGAGTCATTGCATGTGTGTTCTCTTCAGAGACCACACATGGATCCACCAGTGTCATTGCATGTGTGTTCTTTTCACAATCCACCTATGGATCCACCAGTGTCATTGCATGTGTGCTCTTTTTACTAACAAGAACCAGAGTCATTGCATATGTGTTCTTTTTACTAACAACAACCAGATTCATTGCATGTGTGCTCTTTTTCACAATCCATCTATGGATCCACCAATGTCATTGCATGTGTGTTCTTTTCACAATCCACCTATGGATCCACCAGTGTCATTGCATCTGTGCTCTTTTTACTAACAACAACCAGAGTCATTGCATGTGTGTTCTCTTCAGAGACCACACATGGATCCACCAGTGTCATTGCATGTGTGTTCTTTTTACTAACAACAACCAGAGTCATTGCATGTGTGTTCTCTTTGGAGACCACATATGGATATACTAGTGTCATTGCATGTGTGTTCTTTTCAGAATCCACCTATGGATCCACCAGTGTCATTGCATGTGTGCTCTTTTTACTAACAACAACCAGAGTCATTGCATGTGTGTTCTCTTCAGAGACCACACATGGATCCACCAGTGTCATTGCATGTGTGTTCTTTTTACTAACAACAACCAGAGTCATTGCATGTGTTCTCTTTTCACAATCCATCTATGGATCCACCAGTGTCATTGCATGTGTGTTCTTTTCACAATCCACCTATGGATCCACCAGTGTCATTGCATGTGTGCTCTTTTTACTAACAATAACCAGAGTCATTGCATGTGTGTTCTCTTCAGAGACCACACATGGATCCACCAGTGTCATTGCATGTGTGTTCTTTTTACTAACAACAACCAGAGTCATTGCATGTGTGTTCTTTTCACATACCACCTATGGATCCACCAGTGTCATTGCATGTGTGTTCTTTTTACTAACAACAACTTGAGACATTTCATGAGTGTTCTTTTCACATACCACATATGGATCCACTAGTGTAATTGAAATGTGTGTTCTCTTCAGAGACCACACATGGATCCACCAGTGCCATTGCATGTGTGTTCTTTTTACTAACAACAACCAGAGTCATTGCTTGTGTGTTCTTTTCACATACCACCTATGGATCCACCAGTGTCATTGCATGTGTGTTCTTTTTACTAACAACAACTAGAGTCATTTCATGACTGTTCTTTTCACATACCACATATGGATCCACTAGTGTCATTGCATGTGTGTTCCCTTCAGAGACCACACATGGATCCACCGGTGTCATTGCATGGGTGTTCTTTTTACTAACAACAACTGGATTATTTGCATGTGTGTTCTTTTTACTAACAACAACTGGAGTCATTGCATGTGTGTTCTCTTCAAAGACCACACATGGATCCACCAGTGTCATTACATGTGTGTTCTTTTCACAATCCACCTATGGATCCACCAGTGTCATTGCATGTGTGCTCTTTTTACTAACAACAACCAGAGTCAATGCATGTGCGTTCTCTTCAGAGACCACACATGGATCCACCAGTGTCATCGCATGTGTGTTCTTTTTACTAACAACAACCAGAGTCATTGCATGTGTGTTCTTTCACATACCACCTATGGATCCACCAGTCTCATTGCATGTGTGTTCTTTTTACTAACAACAACTGGAGACATTTCATGACTGTTCTTTTCACATACCACATATGGATCCACCAATGTCATTGAAATGTGCGTTCTCTTCAGAGACCACACATGGATCCACCAGTGTCATTGCATGTGTGTTGTTTTTACTAACAACAACAGGAGTCATTGCATGTGTGTTCTCTTTAGAGACCACACATGGATCCACCAGTGTCATTGCATGTGTGTTCTTTTCACAATCCACCTATGGATCCACCAGTGTCATTGCCTGTGTGCTCTTTTTACTAACAACAACCAGAGTCATTGCATGTGTGTTCTCTTCAGAGACCACACATGGATCCACCAGTGTCATTGCATTTGTGTTATTTTTACTAACAATAACCAGAGTCATCGCATGTCTGCTCTTTTCACAATCCATCTATGGATCCACCAGTGTTATTGCATGTGTGTTCTTTTTACTAACAACAACTGGAGTCATTTCAGACTGTTCTTTTCACATACTACATATGGATCCACCAGTGTCATTGAAATGTGTGTTCTCTTCAGAGACCACGCATGGATCCACCAGTGTCAGTGCATGTGTGTTCTTTTTACTAACAACAACCAGAGTCATTGCATGTGTGTTCTTTTCACATACCACATATGGATCCACCAGTGTCATTGTATGTGTGCTCTTTTCACAATCCACCTATGGATCCACCAGTGTCATTGCATGTGTGTCATTTTTACTAATAACAACCAGAGTCATTAAAATGTGTGTTCTTTTCACATACCACATATGGATCCACCAGTGTCATTGCATGTGTGCTTTTTTTACTAACAACAACTAGGGTCATTGCATGTGTGTTCTCTTCAGAGACCACACATGGACCCAACAGTGTCATTGCATGTGTGTTCTTTTCACAATCCACCTATGGATCCACCAGTGTCATCGCATGTGTGCTCTTTTCACAATCCAGCTATGGATCCACCAGTTTCATTGCATGTGTGTTCTTTTTACTAACAACAACCAGAGTCATTGAAATGTGTGTTCTTTTCACATACCACATATGGATCCACCATTGTCATTGCATGTGTGCTTTTTTTACTAACAACAACTAGGGTCATTGCATGTGTGTTATCTTCAGAGACCACACATGGATCCACCAGTGTCATTGCATGTGTGTTCTTTTCACAATCCACCGATGGATCCACTAGTGTCATTGCATGTGTGCTCTTTTTACTAACAACAACCAGAGTCATTGCATGTGTGTTCTCTTCAGAGACCACAAATGGATCCACCAGTGTCATTGCATGTGTGTTCTTTTTACTAACAACAACCAGAGAATCATTGCATGTGTGCTCTTTTCACAATCCATCTATGGATCCACCAGTGTCATTGCATGTGTGTTCTTTTTACTAACAACAACTGGAGTCATTTCATGACCGTTCTTTTCACATACCACATATGGATCCACTAGTGTCATTGAAATGTGTGTACTCTTCAGAGACCACACATGGATCCACCGGTGTCATTGCATGTGTGTTCTTTTTACTAACAACAACAAGAGTCATTGCATGTGTGGTCTTTTCACATACCACATATGGATCCACCAGTGTCATTGTATGTGTGCTCTTTTCACAATCCACCTATGGATCCACCAGTGTCATTGCATGTGTGTTATTTTTACTAACAACAACCAGAGTCATTGAAATGTGTGTTCTTTTCACATACCACATATGGATCCACCAGTGTTATTGCATGTGTGCTTTTTTTTACTAACAACAACTGGGGTCATTGCATGTGTGTTCTCTTCAGAGACCACACATGGATCCAACAGTGTCATTGCATGTGTGTTCTTTTCACAATCCACCTATGGATCCACCAGTGTCATTGCATGTGTGCTCTTTTCACAATCCACCTATGGATCCCCCAGTGTCATTGCATGTGTGTTCTTTTTACTAACAACAACCAGAGTCATTGAAATGTGTGTTCTTTTCACATACCACATATGGATCCACCAGTGTTATTGCATGTGTGCTTTTTTTTACTAACAAAAACTGGGGCATTGCATGTGTGTTCTCTTCAGAGACCACACATGGATCCAACAGTGTCATTGCATGTGTGTTCTTTTCACAATCCACCTATGGATCCACTAGTGTCATTGCATGTGTGCTCTTTTCACAATCCACCTATGGATCCACTAGTGTCATTATATGTGTGTTCTTTTTACTAACAACAACCAGAGTCATTGAAATGTGTGTTCTTTTAACATACCACATATGCATCCACCAGTGTCATTGCATGTGTGCTTTTTTTTACTAACAACAACTAGGGTCATTGCATGTTTGTTCTCTTTAGAGACCACACATGGATCCAACAGTGTCATTGCATGTGTGTTCTTTTCACAGTCCACCTATGGATACACTAGTGTCATTGCATGTGTGCTCTTTTCACAATCCACCTATGGATCCATCAGTGTCATTGCATGTGTGTTCTTTTTACTAAAAACAACCAGAGTCATTGAAATGTGTGTTCTCTTCAAAGACCACACATGGATCCACTAGTGTTATTGCATGTGTGGTTTTTTACTAACAACAACTGGGGTCATTGCAGGTGTGTTCTCTTCAGAGACCACAGATGGATCCAACAGTGTCATTGCATGTGTGTTCTTTTCACAATCCACCAGTGTCATTGCATGTGTGCTCTTTTCACAATCCACCTATGGATCCACCAGTGTCATTGCATGTGTGTTCTTTTTACTAACAACAACCAGAGTCATTGAAATGTGTGTTCTTTTCACATACCACATATGGATCCACCAGTGTTATTGCATGTGTGCTTTTTTTACTAACAAAAACTAGGGTCATTGCATGTGTGTTCTCATCAGAGACCACACATGGATCCAACAGTTTCATTGCATGTGTGTTCTTTTCACAGTCCACCTATGGATACACTAGTGTCATTGCATGTGTGCTCTTTTCACAATCCACCTATGGATCCATCAGTGTCATTGCATGTGTGTACTTTTTACTAACAACAACCAGAGTCATTGAAATGTGTGTTCTTTTCAGATACCACATATGCATCCACTAGTGTCATTGCATGTGTGCTTTTTTTTACTAACAAAAACTAGGGTCATTGCATGTGTGTTCTCTTCAGAGACCACACATGGATCCACCAGTGTCATTGTATGTGTGTTCTTTTTACTAACAACAATTGGAGTCATTGCATGTGTGTTCTTTTCACATACCACACATGGATCCACTAGTGTCATTGCATGTGTGCTCTTTTCACAATCCACCTATGGATCCACCAGTGTCATTGCATGTGTGTTCTTTTTACTAACAACAACCAGAGTCATTGAAATGTGTGTTCTTTTCAAATACCACACATGGATCCACCAGTGTCATTGCATGTGTGTTGTTTTTACTAACAACAACTGGAGTCATTGCATGTGTGTTCTCTTCAGAGACCACACATGGATATACTAGTGTCATTGCATGTGTGTTCTTTTCAGAATCCACCTATGGATCCACGAGTGTCATTGCATGTGTGCTCTTTTTACTAACAACAACCAGAGTCATTGCATGTGTGTTCTCTTCAGAGACCACACATGGATCCACCAGTGTCATTGCATGTGTGTTCTTTTCACAATCCACCTATGGATCCACCAGTGTCATAGCATGTGTGCTCTTTTTACTAACAAGAACCAGAGTCATTGCATGTGTGTTCTTTTTACTAACAACCAGAGTCATTGCATGTGTGCTATTTTTCACAATCCATCTATGGATCCACCAATGTCATTGCATGTGTGTTCTTTTCACAATCCACCTATGGATCCACCAGTGTCATTGCATGTGTGCTCTTTTTACTAACAACAACCAGAGTCATTGCATGTGTGTTCTCTTCAGACCACACATGGATCCACCAGTGTCATTGCATGTGTGTTCTTTTTACTAACAACAACCAGAGTCATTGCATGTGTGTTCACTTTGGAGACCACATATGGATATACTAGTGTCATTGCATGTGTGTTCTTTTCAGAATCCACCTATGGATCCACCAGTGTCATTGCATGTGTGCTCTTTTTACTAACAACAACCAGAGTCATTGCATGTGTGTTCTCTTCAGAGACCACACATGGATCCACCAGTGTCATTGCATGTGTGTTCTTTTTACTAACAACAACCAGAGTCATTGCATGTGTTCTCTTTTCACAATCTATCTATGGATCCACCAGTGTCATTGCATGTGTGTTCTTTTCACAATCCACCTATGGATCCACCAGTGTCATTGCATGTGTGGTCTTTTTACTAACAATAACCAGAGTCATTGCATGTGTGTCCTCTTCAGAGACCACACATGGATCCACCAGTGTCATTGCATGTGTGTTCTTTTTACTAACAACAACCAGAGTCATTGCATGTGTGTTCTTTTCACATACCACCTATGGATCCACCAGTGTCATTGCATGTGTGTTCTTTTTACTAACAACAACTTGAGACATTTCATGAGTGTTCTTTTCACATACCACATATGGATCCACTAGTGTAATTGAAATGTGTGTTCTCTTCAGAGACCACACATGGATCCACCAGTGCCATTGCATGTGTGTTATTTTTAGTAACAACAACCAGAGTCATTGCATGTGTGTTCTTTTCACATACCACCTATGGATCCACCAGTGTCATTGCATGTGTGTTCTTTTTACTAACAACAACTAGAGTCATTTCATGAATGTTCTTTTCACATACCACATATGGATCCACTAGTGTCATTGCATGTGTGTTCTCTTCAGAGACCACACATGGATCCACCGGTGTCATTGCATGTGTGTTCTTTTTACTAACAACAACTGGATTATTTGCATGTGTGTTCTTTTTACTAACAACAACTGGATTATTTGCATGTGTGTTCTTTTTACTAACAACAACTGGAGTCATTGCATGTGTGTTCTCTTCAAAGACCACACATGGATCCACTAGTGTCATTACATGTGTGTTCTTTTCACAATCCACCTATGGATCCACCAGTGTCATTGCATGTGTGCTCTTTTTACTAACAACAACCAGAGTCAATGCATGTGTGTTCTCTTCAGAGACCACACATGGATCCACCAGTGTCATCGCATGTGTGTTCTTTTTACTAACAACAACCAGAGTCATTGCATGTGTGTTCTTTCACATACCACCTATGGTTCCACCAGTCTCATTGCATGTGTGTTCTTTTTACTAACAACAACTGGAGACATTTCATGACTGTTCTTTTCACATACCACATATGGATCCACCAATGTCATTGAAATGTGCGTTCTCTTTAGAGACCACACATGGATCCACCAGTGTCATTGCATGTGTGTTCTTTTTACTAACAACAACTGGAGTCATTGCATGTGTGTTCTCTTTAGAGACCACACATGGATCCACCAGTGTCATTGCATGTGTGTTCTTTTCACAATCCACCTATGGATCCACCAGTGTCATTGCATGTGTGCTCTTTTTACTAACAACAACCAGAGTCATTGCATGTGTGTTCTCTTCAGAGACCACACATGGATCCACCAGTGTCATTGCATTTGTGTTCTTTTTACTAACAATAACCAGAGTCATCGCATGTGTGCTCTTTTCACAATCCATCTATGGATCCACCAGTGTTATTGCATGTGTGTTCTTTTTACTAACAACAACTGGAGTCATTTCAGACTGTTCTTTTCACATACTACATATGGATCCACCAGTGTCATTGAAATGTGTGTTCTCTTCAGAGACCACGCATGGATCCACCAGTGTCAGTGCATGTGTGTTCTTTTTACTAACAACAACCAGAGTCATTGCATGTGTGTTCTTTTCACATACCACATATGGATCCACCAGTGTCATTGTATGTGTGCTCTTTTCACAATCCACCTATGGATCAACCAGTGTCATTGCATGTGTGTCATTTTTACTAATAACAACCAGAGTCATTAAAATGTGTGTTCTTTTCACATACCACATATGGATCCACCAGTGTCATTGCATGTGTGCTTTTTTTACTAACAACAACTAGGGTCATTGCATTTTTGTTCTCTTCAGAGACCACACATGGACCCAACAGTGTCATTGCATGTGTGTTCTTTTCACAATCCACCTATGGATCCACCAGTGTCATTGCATGTGTGTTCTTTTCACAATCCACCTATGGATCCACCAGTGTCATTGCATGTGTGCTCTTTTCACAATCCACCTATGGATCCACCAGTGTCATTGCATGTGTGTTCTTTTTACTAACAACAACCAGAGTCATTGAAATGTGTGTTCTTTTCAAAGACCACACATGGATCCACCAGTGTCATTGCATGTGTGTTATTTTTACTAACAACAACTGGAGTCATTGCATGTGTGTTCTCTTCAGAGACCACACATGGATATACTAGTGTCATTGCATGTGTGTTCTTTTCAGAATCCACCTATGGATCCACGAGTGTCATTGCATGTGTGCTCTTTTTACTAACAACAACCAGAGTCATTGCATGTGTGTTCTCTTCAGAGACCACACATGGATCCACCAGTGTCATTGCATGTGTGTTCTTTTCACAATCCACCTATGGATCCACCAGTGTCATTGCATGTGTGCTCTTTTTACTAACAAGAACCAGATTCATTGCATGTGTGTTCTTTTTACTAACAACAACCAGAGTCATTGCATGTGTGCTCTTTTTCACAATCCATCTATGGATCCACCAATGTCATTGCATGTGTGTTCTTTTCACAATCCACCTATGGATCCACCAGTGTCATTGCATGTGTTCTCTTTTTACTAACAACAACCAGAGTCATTGCATGTGTGTTCTCTTCAGAGACCACACATGGATCCACCAGTGTCATTGCATGTGTGCTTTTTTATACTAACAACAACTGGGGTCATTGCATGTGTGTTCTCTTTGGAGACCACATATGGATATACTAGTGTCATTGCATGTGTGTTCTTTTCAGAATCCACCTATGGATCCACCAGTGTCATTGCATGTGTGCACTTTTTACTAACAACAACCAGAGTCATTGCATTTGTGTTCTCTTCAGAGACCACACATGGATCCACCAGTGTCATTGCATGTGTGTTCTTTTTACTAACAACAACCAGAGTCATTGCATGTGTTCTCTTTTCACAATCCATCTATGGATCCACCAGTGTCATTGCATGTGTGTTCTTTTCACAATCCACCTATGGATCCACCAGTGTCATTGCATGTGTGCTCTTTTTACTAACAATAACCAGAGTCATTGCATGTGTGTTCTCTTCAGAGACCACACATGGATCCACCAGTGTCATTGCATGTGTGTTCTTTTTACTAACAACAACCAGAGTCATTGCATGTGTGTTCTTTTCACATACCACCTATGGATCCACCAGTGTCATTGCATGTGTGTTCTTTTTACTAACAACAACTTGAGACATTTCATGAGTGTTCTTTTCACATACCACATATGGATCCACTAGTGTAATTGAAATGTGTGTTCTCTTCAGAGACCACACATGGATCCACCAGTGCCATTGCATGTGTGTTCTTTTTAGTAACAACAACCAGAGTCATTGCATGTGTGTTCTTTTCACATACCACCTATGGATCCACCAGTGTCATTGCATGTGTGTTCTTTTTACTAACAACAACTAGAGTCATTTCATGACTGTTCTTTTCACATACCACATATGGATCCACTAGTGTCATTGCATGTGAGGTCTCTTCAGAGACCACACATGGATCCACCGGTGTCATTGCATGTGTGTTCTTTTTACTAACAACAACTGGATTATTTGCATGTGTGTTCTTTTTACTAACAACAACTGGAGTCATTGAATGTGTGTTCTCTTCAAAGACCACACATGGATCCACTAGTGTCATTACATGTGTGTTCTTTTCACAATCCACCTATGGATCCACCAGTGTCATTGCATGTGTGCTCTTTTTACTAACAACAACCAGAGTCAATGCATGTGTGTTCTCTTCAGAGACCACACATGGATCCACCAGTGTCATCGCATGTGTGTTCTTTCACATACCACCTATGGATCCACCAGTCTCATTGCATGTGTGTTCTTTTTACTAACAACAACTGGAGACATTTCATAACTGTTCTTTTCACATACCACATATGGATCCACCAATGTCATTGAAATGTGCGTTCTCTTTAGAGACCACACATGGATCCACCAGTGTCATTGCATGTGTGTTCTTTTTACTAACAACAACTAGAGTCATTGCATGTGTGTTCTCTTCAGAGACCACACATGGATCCACCAGTGTCATTGCATGTGTGTTCTTTTCACAATCCACCTATGGATCCACCAGTGTCATTGCATGTGTGCTCTTTTACTAACAACAACCAGAGTCATTGCATGTGTGTTCTCTTTAGAGACCACACATGCATCCACCAGTGTCATTGCATGTGTGTTCTTTTTACTAACAACAACCAGAGTCATCGCATGTGTGTTCTTTTTACTAACAACAACCAGAGTCATTGCATGTGTGTTCTTTCACATACCACCTATGGATCCACCAGTCTCATTGCATGTGTGTTCTTTTTACTAACAACAACTGGAGTCATTTCATGACTGTTCTTTTCACATACCACATATGGATCCACCAATGTCATTGAAATGTGCGTTCTCTTCAGAGGCCACACATGGATCCACCAGTGTCATTGCATGTGTGTTCTTTTTACAAACAACAACTGGAGTCATTGCATGTGTGTTCTCTTCAGAGACCACACATGGATCCACCAGTGTCATTGCATGTGTGTTCTTTTCACAATCCACCTATGGATCCACCAGTGTCATTGCATGTGTGCTCTTTTTACTAACAACAACCAGAGTCATTGCATGTGTGTTCTCTTCAGAGACCACACATGGATCCACTAGTGTCATTGCATTTGTGTTCTTTTTACTAACAATAACCAGAGTCATCGCATGTGTGCTCTTTTCATAATCCATCTATGGATCCACCAGTGTTATTGCATGTGTGTTCTTTTTACTAACAACAACTGGAGTCATTTCAGACTGTTCTTTTCACATACTACATATGGATCCACCAGTGTCATTGAAATGTGTGTTCTCTTCTGAGACCACACATGGATCCACCAGTGTCAGTGCATGTGTGTTCTTTTTACTAACAACAACCAGAGTCATTGCATGTGTGTTATTTTCACATACCACATATGAATCCACCAGTGTCATTGTATGTGTGCTCTTTTCACAATCCACCTATGGATCCACCAGTGTCATTGCATGTGTGTCATTTTTACTAATAACAACCAGAGTCATTAAAATGTGTGTTCTTTTCACATACCACATATGGATCCACCAGTGTCATTGCATGTGTGCTTTTTTACTAACAACAACTAGGGTCATTGCATGTGTGTTCTCTTCAGAGACCACACATGGACCCAACAGTGTCATTGCATGTGTGTTCTTTTCACAATCCACCTATGGATCCACCAGTGTCATTGCATGTGTGCTCTTTTCACAATCCAGCTATGGATCCACCAGTTTCATTGCATGTGTGTTCTTTTTACTAACAACAACCAGAGTTATTGAAATGTGTGTTCTTTTCACATACCACATATGGATCCACCAGTGTCATTGCATGTGTGCTTTTTTTACTAACAACAACAAGGGTCATTGCATGTGTGTTATCTTCAGAGACCACACATGGATCCACCAGTGTCATTGCATGTGTGTTCTTTTCACAATCCACCGATGGATCCACTAGTGTCATTGCATGTGTGCTCTTTTCACAATCCACCTATGGATCCACCAGTGCCATTGCATGTGTGTTCTTTTTACTACCAACAACCAGAGTCATTGCATGTGTGTTCTCTTCAGAGACCACACATGGATCCACCAGTGTCATTGCATGTGTGTTCTTTTTACTAACAACAACCAGAGTCATTGCATGTGTGTTCTTTTCACATACCACCTATGGATCCACCAGTGTCATTGCATGTGTGTTCTATCTACTAACAACAACTGGAGTCATTTCATGACTGTTCTTTTCACATACCACATATGGATCCACTAGTGTCATTGAAATGCATGTTCTCTTCAGGGACCACACATGGATCCACCAGTGTCATTGCATGTGTGTTCTTTTTACTAACAACAACCAGAGTCATTGCATGTGTGTTCTTTTCACATACCACATATGGACCCACCAGTGTCATTGTATGTGTGCTCTTTTTACTAACAAGAACCAGAGTCATTGCATGTGTGTTCTCTTTAGATACCACACATGGATCCACAAGTGTCATTGCATGTGTGTTCTTTTTACTAAAAACAACCAGAGTCATTGCATGTGTGTTCTTTTCACATCCCACATATGGATCCACCAGTGTCATTGCATGTGTGTTCTTTTTACTAACAACAACTTGACTCATTTCATGACTGTTCTTTTGACATACCACATATGGATCCACTAGTGTCATTGAAATGCGTGTTCCTTCAGAGACCACACATGGATCCACCAGTGTCATTGCATGTGTGTTCTTTTTACTAACAACAAACAGAGTCATTGCATGTGTGTTCTTTTTACTAACAACAACCAGAGTCATTGCATGTGTGTTCTTTTCACATACCACATATGGATCCACCAGTGTCATTGCATGTGTGCTCTTTTCACAATCCACCTATGGATCCACCAGTGTCATTGCATGTGTGTTCTTTTTACTAACAACAACCAGAGTCAATGAAATGTGTGTTCTTTTCACATACATCCTATGGATCCACCAGTGTCATTGTATGTGTGTTCTTTTCACTAACAACAACTAGAGTCATTTCATCACAGTTCTTTTCACATACCACATATGGATCCACCAGTGTCATTGTATGTGTGCTCTTTTCACAATCCACCTATGGATCCACCAGTGTCATTGCATGTGTGTCATTTTTACTAATAACAACCAGAGTCATTAAAATGTGTGTTCTTTTCACATACCACATATGGATCCATCAGTGTCATTGCATGTGTGCTTTCTTTTACTGACAACAACTAGGGTCATTGCATGTGTGTTCTCTTCAGAGACCACACATGGACCCAACAGTGTCATTGCATGTGTGTTCTTTTCACAATCCACCTATGTTTCCACCAGTGTCATTGCATGTGTGCTCTTTTCACAATCCAGCTATGGATCCACCAGTTTCATTGCATGTGTGTTCTTTTTACTAACAACAACTAGAGTCATTGAAATGTGTGTTCTTTTCACATACCACATATGGATCCACCAGTGTCATTGCATGTGTGCTTTTTTTACTAACAACAACTAGGGTCATTGCATGTGTGTTATCTTCAGAGACCACACATGGATCCACCAGTGTCATTGCATGTGTGTTCTTTTCACAATCCACCGATGGATCCACTAGTGTCATTGCATGTGTGCTCTTTTCACAATCCACCTATGGATCCACCAGTGCCATTGCATGTGTGTTCTTTTTACTACCAACAACCAGAGTCATTGCATGTGTGTTCTCTTCAGAGACCACACATGGATCCACCAGTGTCATTGCATGTGTGTTCTTTTTACTAACAACAACAAGAGTCAATGCATGTGTGTTCTCTTCAGAGACCACACATGGATCCACCAGTGTCATTGCATGTGTGTTCTTTTTACTAACAACAACTAGAGTCATTGCATGTGTGTCTTTTCACATACCACCTATGGATCCACCAGTGTCATTGCATGTGTGTTCTTTTTACTAACAACAACTTGAGACATTTCATGATTGTTCTTTTCACATACCACATATGGATCCACCAGTGTCATTGAAATGTGTGTTCTCTTTAGAGACCACACATGGATCCACCAGTGTCATTGCACGTGTGTTCTTTTTACTAACAACAACTAGGGTCATTGCATGTGTGTTCTCTTCAGAGACCACACATGGACCCAACAGTGTCATTGCATGTGTGTTCTTTTCACAATCCACCTATGGATCCACCAGTGTCATTGCATGTGTGCTCTTTTCACAATCCAGCTATGGATCCACTAGTTTCATTGCATGTGTGTTCTTTTTACTAACAACAACCAGAGTTATTGAAATGTGTGTTCTTTTCACATACCACATATGGATCCACCAGTGTCATTGCATGTGTGCTTTTTTTACTAACAACAACTAGGGTCATTGCATGTGTGTTATCTTCAGAGACCACACATGGATCCACCTGTGTCATTGCATGTGTGTTCTTTTCACAATCCACCGATGGATCCACTAGTGTCATTGCATGTGTGCTCTTTTCACAATCCACCTATGGATCCACCAGTGCCATTGCATGTGTGTTCTTTTTACTACCAACAACCAGAGTCATTGCATGTGTGTTCTCTTCAGAGACCACACATGGATCCACCAGTGTCATTGCATGTGTGTTCTTTTTACTAACAACAACCAGAGTCATTGCATGTGTGTTCTTTTCACATACCACCTATGGATCCACCAGTGTCATTGCATGTGTGTTCTATCTACTAACAACAACTGGAGTCATTTCATGACTGTTCTTTTCACATACCACATATGGATCCACTAGTGTCATTGAAATGCATGTTCTCTTCAGGGACCACACATGGATCCACCAGTGTCATTGCATGTGTGTTCTTTTTACTAACAACAACCAGAGTCATTGCATGTGTGTTCTTTTCACATACCACATATGGACCCACCAGTGTCATTGTATGTGTGCTCTTTTTACTAACAAGAACCAGAGTCATTGCATGTGTGTTCTCTTTAGAGACCACACATGGATCCACAAGTGTCATTGCATGTGTGTTCTTTTTACTAAAAACAACCAGAGTCATTGCATGTGTGTTCTTTTCACATCCCACATATGGATCCACCAGTGTCATTGCATGTGTGTTCTTTTTACTAACAACAACTTGACTCATTTCATGACTGTTCTTTTGACATACCGCATATGGATCCACTAGTGTCATTGAAATGCGTGTTCCTTCAGAGACCACACATGGATCCACCAGTGTCATTACATGTTTGTTCTTTTTACTAACAACAACCAGAGTCATTGCATGTGTGTTCTTTTTACTAACAA
This sequence comes from Avena sativa, assembly GCA_916181665.1. Lineage (NCBI taxonomy): Eukaryota > Viridiplantae > Streptophyta > Magnoliopsida > Poales > Poaceae > Avena > Avena sativa. Next base: position 223,114,151 of record OV702292.1, read on the forward strand.
CAACCAGAGTCATTGCATGTGTGTTCTTTTCACATACCACATATGGATCCACCAGTGTCATTGCATGTGTGCTCTTTTCACAATCCACCTATGGATCCACCAATGTCATTGCATGTGTGTTCTTTTTACTAACAACAACCAGAGTCAATGAAATGTGTGTTCTTTTCACATACATCCTATGGATCCACCAGAGTCATTGTATGTGTGTTCTTTTTACTAACAACAACTAGAGTCATTTCATCACTGTTTTTTCACATACCACATATGGATCCACCAGTGTCATTGAAATGTGTGTTCTCTTCAGAGACCACACATGGATCCACCAGTGTCATTGCATGTGTGTTCTTTTTTCTAACAACAACCAGAGTCATTTCATCACTGTTCTTTTCACATACCACATATGGATCCACCAGAGTCATTGAATGTGTGTTCTCTTCAGAGACCACACATGGATCCACCAGTGTGATTGCATGTGTGTTCTTTTTTACTAACAACAACCAGAGTCATTGCATGTGTGTTCTTTTTACTAAAAACAACCAGAGTCATTGCATGTGTGTTCTTTTCACATACCACATATGGATCCACCAGTGTCATTGCATGTGTTCTCTTTTCACAATCCACCTATGGATCCACCAGTGTCATTGCATGTGTGTTCTTTTTACTAACAACAACCAGAGTCATTGAAATGTGTGTTCTTTTCACATACCACACATGGATCCACCAGTGTCATTGCATGTGTGCTTTTTTACTAACAACAACCAGAGTCATTGCATGTGTGTTCTCTTCAGAGACCACACATGGATCCACAAGTGTCATTGCATGTTTGTTCTTTTCACAATCCACATATGGATCCACCAGTGTCATTGCATGTGTGCTCTTTTTACTAACAAGAACCAGAGTCATTGCATGTGTGTTCTTTTCACATACCACATATGGACCCACCAGTGTCATTGTATGTGTGCTCTTTTTACTAACAAGAACCAGAGTCATTGCATGTGTGTTCTCTTTAGATACCACACATGGATCCACAAGTGTCATTGCATGTGTGTTCTTTTTACTAAAAACAACCAGAGTCATTGCATGTGTGTTCTTTTCACATCCCACATATGGATCCACCAGTGTCATTGCATGTGTGTTCTTTTTACTAACAACAAATTGACTCATTTCATGACTGTTCTTTTGACATACCACATATGGATCCACTAGTGTCATTGAAATGCGTGTTCCTTCAGAGACCACACATGGATCCACCAGTGTCATTGCATGTGTGTTCTTTTTACTAACAACAAACAGAGTCATTGCATGTGTGTTCTTTTTACTAACAACAACCAGAGTCATTGCATGTGTGTTCTTTTCACATACCACATATGGATCCACCAGTGTCATTGCATGTGTGCTCTTTTCACAATCCACCTATGGATCCACCAGTGTCATTGCATGTGTGTTCTTTTTACTAACAACAACCAGAGTCAATGAAATGTGTGTTCTTTTCACATACATCCTATGGATCCACCAGTGTCATTGTATGTGTGTTCTTTTCACTAACAACAACTAGAGTCATTTCATCACAGTTCTTTTCACATACCACATATGGATCCACCAGTGTCATTGTATGTGTGCTCTTTTCACAATCCACCTATGGATCCACCAGTGTCATTGCATGTGTGTCATTTTTACTAATAACAACCAGAGTCATTAAAATGTGTGTTCTTTTCACATACCACATATGGATCCATCAGTGTCATTGCATGTGTGCTTTCTTTTACTGACAACAACTAGGGTCATTGCATGTGTGTTCTCTTCAGAGACCACACATGGACCCAACAGTGTCATTGCATGTGTGTTCTTTTCACAATCCACCTATGTTTCCACCAGTGTCATTGCATGTGTGCTCTTTTCACAATCCAGCTATGGATCCACCAGTTTCATTGCATGTGTGTTCTTTTTACTAACAACAACTAGAGTAATTGAAATGTGTGTTCTTTTCACATACCACATATGGATCCACCAGTGTCATTGCATGTGTGCTTTTTTTACTAACAACAACTAGGGTCATTGCATGTGTGTTATCTTCAGAGACCACACATGGATCCACCAGTGTCATTGCATGTGTGTTCTTTTCACAATCCACCGATGGATCCACTAGTGTCATTGCATGTGTGCTCTTTTCACAATCCACCTATGGATCCACCAGTGCCATTGCATGTGTGTTCTTTTTACTACCAACAACCAGAGTCATTGCATGTGTGTTCTCTTCAGAGACCACACATGGATCCACCAGTGTCATTGCATGTGTGTTCTTTTTACTAACAACAACAAGAGTCAATGCATGTGTGTTCTCTTCAGAGACCACACATGGATCCACCAGTGTCATTGCATGTGTGTTCTTTTTACTAACAACAACTAGAGTCATTGCATGTGTGTCTTTTCACATACCACCTATGGATCCACCAGTGTCATTGCATGTGTGTTCTTTTTACTAACAACAACTTGAGACATTTCATGATTGTTCTTTTCACATACCACATATGGATCCACCAGTGTCACTGAAATGTGTGTTCTCTTTAGAGACCACACATGGATCCACCAGTGTCATTGCACGTGTGTTCTTTTTACTAACAACAACTAGGGTCATTGCATGTGTGTTCTCTTCAGAGACCACACATGGACCCAACAGTGTCATTGCATGTGTGTTCTTTTCACAATCCACCTATGGATCCACCAGTGTCATTGCATGTGTGCTCTTTTCACAATCCAGCTATGGATCCACTAGTTTCATTGCATGTGTGTTCTTTTTACTAACAACAACCAGAGTTAATGAAATGTGTGTTCTTTTCACATACCACATATGGATCCACCAGTGTCATTGCATGTGTGCTTTTTTTACTAACAACAACTAGGGTCATTGCATGTGTGTTATCTTCAGAGACCACACATGGATCCACCTGTGTCATTGCATGTGTGTTCTTTTCACAATCCACCGATGGATCCACTAGTGTCATTGCATGTGTGCTCTTTTCACAATCCACCTATGGATCCACCAGTGCCATTGCATGTGTGTTCTTTTTACTACCAACAACCAGAGTCATTGCATGTGTGTTCTCTTCAGAGACCACACATGGATCCACCAGTGTCATTGCATGTGTGTTCTTTTTACTAACAACAACCAGAGTCATTGCATGTGTGTTCTTTTCACATACCACCTATGGATCCACCAGTGTCATTGCATGTGTGTTCTATCTACTAACAACAACTGGAGTCATTTCATGACTGTTCTTTTCACATACCACATATGGATCCACTAGTGTCATTGAAATGCATGTTCTCTTCAGGGACCACACATGGATCCACCAGTGTCATTGCATGTGTGTTCTTTTTACTAACAACAACCAGAGTCATTGCATGTGTGTTCTTTTCACATACCACATATGGACCCACCAGTGTCATTGTATGTGTGCTCTTTTTACTAACAAGAACCAGAGTCATTGCATGTGTGTTCTCTTTAGAGACCACACATGGATCCACAAGTGTCATTGCATGTGTGTTCTTTTTACTAAAAACAACCAGAGTCATTGCATGTGTGTTCTTTTCACATCCCACATATGGATCCACCAGTGTCATTGCATGTGTGTTCTTTTTACTAACAACAACTTGACTCATTTCATGACTGTTCTTTTGACATACCGCATATGGATCCACTAGTGTCATTGAAATGCGTGTTCCTTCAGAGACCACACATGGATCCACCAGTGTCATTGCATGTTTGTTCTTTTTACTAACAACAACCAGAGTCATTGCATGTGTGTTCTTTTTACTAACAACAACCAGAGTCATTGCATGTGTGTTCTTTTCACATACCACATATGGATCCACCAGTGTCATTGCATGTGTGCTCTTTTCACAATCCACCTATGGATCCACCAATGTCATTGCATGTGTGTTCTTTTTACTAACAACAACCAGAGTCAATGAAATGTGTGTTCTTTTCACATACATCCTATGGATCCACCAGAGTCATTGTATGTGTGTTCTTTTTACTAACAACAACTAGAGTCATTTCATCACTGTTTTTTCACATACCACATATGGATCCACCAGTGTCATTGAAATGTGTGTTCTCTTCAGAGACCACACATGGATCCACCAGTGTCATTGCATGTGTGTTCTTTTTTCTAACAACAACCAGAGTCATTTCATCACTGTTCTTTTCACATACCACATATGGATCCACCAGAGTCATTGAATGTGTGTTCTCTTCAGAGACCACACATGGATCCACCAGTGTGATTGCATGTGTGTTCTTTTTTACTAACAACAACCAGAGTCATTGCATGTGTGTTCTTTTTACTAAAAACAACCAGAGTCATTGCATGTGTGTTCTTTTCACATACCACATATGGATCCACCAGTGTCATTGCATGTGTTCTCTTTTCACAATCCACCTATGGATCCACCAGTGTCATTGCATGTGTG